>OY292466.1:12611250-15222500 GCA_958496255.1 Camptogramma bilineatum | reverse complement strand
ACCTAACCTAACCTAACCTAACCTAACCTAACCTAACCTAACCTAACCTAACCTAACCTAACCTAACCTAACCTAACCTAACCTAACCTAACCTAACCTAACCTAACCTAACCTAACCTAACCTAACCTAACCTAACCTAACCTAACCTAACCTAACCTAACCTAACCTAACCTAACCTAACCTAACCTAACCTAACCTAACCTAACCTAACCTAACCTAACCTAACCTAACCTAACCTAACCTAACCTAACCTAACCTAACCTAACCTAACCTAACCTAACCTAACCTAACCCATTCGCGCTCGATCCGTGCTCCAGAGCGCCAAGAAAACAAGTCGATCCGCAGTTAAAAAATCGTAAAAATTGCAAAAAGTGAACGTTTTTAAAAGTGACGCATACCAAAATACGCGGAACACAGTGGCGCACACGCCCGTGAAAACCGCTCGCGAATCCGAGAAAGTTTCGCGAAGTTATTGAAGAAAAACTGGTTTTTGTGAAAATTTTGGAACTTTAACCGAAGTTTACTCTGGATCTGCAGTGACGACATAGTGATTTCTTGGTGCCTCCCTAAAGGCCCTGTGAAGACCTACAATTTGGTGTTTTGCTTGGATTTTTCCCGCCACTATTGGCGGAGAAACAAGCAAAAAAACAAAAACCACGTGGCCACGCGGCCACAGTTCCTGACCACCTGGAAGCCGTCTGAAGACAGGATCATCTGGAGACCATTGCAGCGAGTACGGAGGCACTTTCCGCTCTTCAATAAGTTAAGTTTCGGCCTAGTTATAGCATTTTTAAAATTCTCGATTTTTCAAAATTAAATATCTCGAAAAGTAAATCTTTTACGCACAGTTTTAACAATAGATTAGTATAGAGTTTGTGGTCTTCTACCCATATGCAAAATTTTAGAATTTTCCACCGAAGGAATTCGTAGTTATTGATTTTCAAAGTTCAAGGTCAACACGTGGTGCCTAAAAGAATTGACTTAGCAAAATTGTAAAAATAGGGTTATTTAGAGAACATTATTTTAAGCTATATAGCGTTTTTTCCGGAACCCTAGGTTAAAATTTGGATTTTTTATGACATTTTTTGTAAATTTTTTGTCGTTTTTTGCACTTTAAAAATCAGGGGGGGAGAAATTCGATTTGAATTTGGGCTCATTGGATAGGTCTTAACAAGACCTTTTCAGAAAGCCCAAACACTTTGTAATTCGGGTTGAAATTGACGAAGTTAGACTTTTGACCTTTGAGGTCGGCCATCTTGGCCGCCATTTTGAAAATTTTTAAAACTGTGTAACTCCTTTATTTGTAAGCGGATTTCAATTTGGTTTTTTGTGTTGGCATCGTCCCTGCAATCTCCGTCCATCCAGCTAACGAAAGACTCTACCTAGAGTCCAACTTTTTATTTTAATTCTGACAGCGGGGCGGGATAGGTATTGGCGGGGCCATCCTAAAAACCCGAAACACTTAGTATTTATATTAAAAATTGAGGCAGCGGCAGCTTTTCAAAGATTCGGCGGCCATATTGGACGCCATCTTGAAAAGCTTTAGAGCTCCGTATCTCCCAAACTACTGCACCGATCTTGACCGGATTTTTGATAGAGTACTTGAAATCGGAAGTACTACCGACTGGTATATACAAATTGACTCTACGTAGAGTAGAAATTTATTTTGACCTAAATCGATTTTTATGTTGACCGTTGCTCAGAATTTGAGTTGATAGCACTTTAACTAGCTGTAAACCCTACTGACAATAGGTAGAGCCCTACTCTACACATAGTAAAATTGTAAATTGACCATTTTGATTTACCCTGACCATTTTTAGACGCATCAAGATACTAAATTTCTTGGTAGAGCCTTACTCTACATACATAAAAAATTTAAACTTACCTTACACTGAACTCTAATTAGGCCCTCAGCATTCTAAAGTCACTCGGAGCACCATCTGAAACAAAAACAACAACATTAGAATACAATAGTACAAAAACGAATTAATAGTAGGATTTCAACTTACCATCCGCGTTTTGGCCTCCACGACGCTTGGTGAAGTTCCACTTCGTAGACAGCATCTGAAACAAAAAGGTCAACATTAGTTAGGATTTAGGCTAATACATTATAGGTACTTACAATATTATATAACTTTTACAAACTTACTATATTAAATTCATTTTATATTTGACGAGTTCTCCTGACATCCAAGCTCCAAAATGTTTGGGATGCGCACTCCTGCGGCCAAGGGTGCCAAAACCTCAAGGGAAGTTCCGCGCAGGCAGTCTCCGGCATCTGAGGAGGTGGGACCCGCGCTGAGTGACGGTCGAAAGACCCAACAGACCAGCGTGAGGAAGAGCATTGGAGAGTGGGAGACTGGTAAGCTGGATCAGACATTCTCCAAGGCTTCTTCCACCCCGAAGAAGACCACACTGGTGGAACCCCCAAAACCTAGACTGAAAGCTGCGTTACCGCAGGAAAGTGGCCATAACATCAGGCCAGCTCCTCGCAGGCTATCAGTCGAGGCAGCGGGGAGTCCACCCAAGCCGGAGAAGTCGAAATACATCGACCGACTCTCCGAGGCTAAAGCCTGCATGGAGAAGGCCAAACGTGAGCTTGGCACCTCTCGCATAAAGGCCGAAATAAAAGCAGAGGTGATAAAGGCTATAGAGAGACTTTACCAGTTAGTGAAAGAGGCGGAGATGGTAAAAGGACAAGGAAAGAAAGTGATGCCTGAACAAGAGAAGGAAGATTCTGTTCCTTCTCTTGTCCAGGCGTCACCCTCACCACCGGAGAAGGTAAGAGATGACAGCGCTCTCATAGCGAAAATGGAGGAACACGCACAGATGATGAGAGAAAACACGGAGAAAATGGAGAAGCTTAAGGATACGCTAGAGAAGCACCAACAAAGCCTAGAAACAAGATCCTACGCGAGTGTGGCTGCGGCGCCCCCTCAGAGACAGCAACAGGCCGCTCCAGTACAGACCGCGCTGCACTCGGTAGTTGTCACCTCTAAGAATGAAGAGGACACGGGTGAGGAGGTCCTGGACAGAATAAGAAAGGTGGTAAAGGCGAAGGAAGGAGGAGTGAATATTGAAAAGATAAGGAAAGCTAAAGACCGGAAAGTGATTATAGGATGTAGGACAGATGAAGAAAGGCAGAGGGTCAAAGAAAAACTTAGAGCAGAAAAACAACTAAATGTGGAAGAGATGACCAACAAGGACCCATTGGTCGTCATCAAAGACGTCTTCAGGTACAATAGCGACGAGGATATCCAAAATGCTTTGAGAAATCAAAATGGGGATATCCTCGTCGATATTGATGCCGAAAACGTGGAGATAGTCTACAAAAAGAAGACCCGCAACCCCCACACGCAACACGTCGTCATGAGGGTACCCCCGAAGGTCTGGCGGAGGATGGTCGATGCTGGATCCGTCCGCATCGACCTCCAGCGCGCTCGAGTGGAAGACCAGTCACCGCTTGTCCAGTGTTCCCTGTGCCTCGGCTATGGCCACGGCCGACGCTTCTGCCAGGGAACATTGAAGAAGTGCAGCCACTGCGGGGGTCCCCACATGGCGACGGAGTGCGCCGATAGGCTCGCTGGAGCGACCCCATCCTGCTGCAACTGCGTGCAGGCAAAGGTAGAAAAGGCGGATCATAACGCCTTTAGCCAAGACTGCACGATCAGGAGGAAGTGGGACGCTCTGGCGAGAGCCACCATAGCTTATTGTTAAGCCAACATCCGCGAGAAAGACGCCATGTAAACGGGCAGGGACATGTTAGCACAATGAACCACCGTTTATAATAAAGAGCAGTTAAAATCAGCGATGTTAAGGCCCACCACAAAATAGGAAACAATTAAAATAGAGTTGATACTAAAAAATTGGATAGATAAGTCTTGTTAAAAAATATATATTGAATTATATATATTTAACTAGCATATTATAAGCAAAGTAAGCAATCAAATAGTAATAAGTAAATAAATAAGATTCCTAAAAAATTAATAACATATAAAAAATCAAAAAACGATAAAAAACCATAAAAATATAAGTAGATATAAAGTAAATAGTAGTTTACTGAGAATATATCATAAGCATAAGTACAGAGAAAAGTAAAAATTGTAACACTAGTAATAATAATTAGATTTAGATAAAATATGTAGTAAAATGTAAAAATTGTAAAAATTGTAACACCAATAAAAATAAGTAGATTAAGATAAAACATGTAAAAATTGTAAACAAAAATAAGGTAGTCAAACAAAAATGTTAAGATATCTAGTATTTTAGTAAGAACTAAAATGTAAAGTAATTAAGTATAAAATAAGATACAATAGAAATTAAGACCCTCTAAGATGTAAGAAAATAGTGTAACCCTCATGGAAAGATAGTTAAAAGCCGTTGGAAAAGAACGAAAAAGAGAACTGAATGAATGGTTAATAAAATTGAGTAAAAAGAGACCGGAATGAAAAAGAGACCTTGGGAAAGATTGAAAGTACAAGTAGCCCCCCTTAAACCCCTTCAGGGTATGAACAAAATGTATCCCTTTGCAAGAAATAAAAACAAGTTAAATAAAGACTTTGGCGCCACAAGTCAAAGGAGAACGAGAAAAAAAAAAAAAAAAAAAAAAAAAAAAAAAAAAACCTAACCTAACCTAACCTAACCTAACCTAACCTAACCTAACCTAACCTAACCTAACCTAACCTAACCTAACCTAACCTAACCTAACCTAACCTAACCTAACCTAACCTAACCTAACCTAACCTAACCTAACCTAACCTAACCTAACCTAACCTAACCTAACCTAACCTAACCTAACCTAACCTAACCTAACCTAACCTAACCTAACCTAACCTAACCTAACCTAACCTAACCTAACCTAACCTAACCTAACCTAACCTAACCGTATGCCCTTCGGTCGGGGCCCATTACAGTGATTTTTTGAATTGTTTTGGATTCCTATTGGCTTTTTTACAAATCTTGTTAAAATAAAATACTTTAATAAATATATAAATATAAAAATTGTTAAAAATATAAATATATAAATATTAATAGGTTAGGTCTTTGACTTTTAGTGTGAATATAAGCATAAACATATAAATAAATAAACATATATAAATATTAATAGATTAGGTTAGTGACATAAATTTTTGACATTTAGAATTATAGATATATAAAGATACATAAATTAGTAATAAGATAAATAAGTATTAAAGTACTTACCTCTGAAAAACTGACACAGACCGCAGACTCCGTGACCCGGATCTGAAACATAAAAAAGAATTAGGTTAGACATAATATATTAAGATATACATATATATATTGCAATTAGTTTTAAGATAAATTTATACTTATATAACTTTTACAAACTTTTACTTATAATCAACTGACTGTTAGGTTCGTGTTCCTCTGACTCCTGCGAAATGTTCGGCCTTCGAACGCCCGTAAGGGCTCCAAAACACTCAACAAAAACTGAGTTCCAATCTAAAGGGCCAAAACCCAAAATGGACTTGGACGAAGCGAGTCCGGTCGCTTATTCGAACCGTACATTTAGTGTTCGTAGGAGTGCAGGAGAATGGGAAAATGGAAAGCCTGATGAAAAATTAAAGACAAAAACTCTCCCAAAGAAGGCTGTGGCGGCGAAACCCCCTAAGCCCAAAACAACTGAGACAATCTCGCAAGAAGAAAGTTCTTGGAGGACACCCGTTGAGACAATGGGGATTTCGCCGACACAACCTAAAGTTAAAACTAGTGATCCTTGTAGCACTACACCATCCAAGTCCCCAAATAGACTATCGGACCCCTCCTCATATGTATGCTTGCATAAGACGAGCCCACTCGCCCACTCAAGCAGCACTCCAGGCATACTTATACGGACACGGACAAAGCTTAGCGTCCGTAGTAGTGTCGGAGAGCCGGAGAGTGGGAAGCCTGATGAAAAATCAAAGACGGGAACTCCTCCAAAGAAGGATGCGTCGGTGGAACCCCCAAAGCCTAAAACTAAAAAGACAATCTCGCAAGAGAATAGCTCTCGAAGAACACCCGCCGAGACAATGGGGACTTCGCCGATGCAACCTATCAAGTATGCAAGCCGGTTGGCGGAGGCGAAGGCTTGTCTAATGAAGGCCAAATCGGAACTCGATAGTTCGAGAAATACGAAAACTGAGATAAAAACGGCAGTTAGACAAGCCGTAGAGCGCCTCTACCAACTGGTCAAAGAGGCGGAAGCGGTAAACGAAAATAGACAAGGTGAAAAGAAAAATAGTAGACCCGAAGAAGTAAAGAAAAACCCTGAACCTGAACAAGAAGAGAAACAGAAACAAAGAGAGACAGAAAAGGAAAATGAGCTAGTAAAGAAGTTGGAAGAACATGCCAAAATTATGAAGGAAAGCAGCGACAGGATCCAGCACCTTCAAGACACCATAGAGAGGCAACAAATTGCTCAGGAAAAGCTGATCACCTACGCGAGTGTGGCAGCGGCGCCCATTAGAAGGCAGGCAGTGGAGCAGACCGCGCTACACTCCGTAGTCGTGACAGCAAAGGACGAGACGGAGACGGGAGAGGACGTGTTGAACAGGATCAGGGAGGCGGTGAATGCGAAGGATGGAGGAATTGCAGTGGAGAGAATAAGGAAGGCAAAGGATCGGAAAGTGATTGTGGGGTGCAGAACGGAAGAGGAGAGAGAACAAGTAAAGGAGCGATTGAGAAAGGCTGGGAAACATCTGAACGTTGAGGACATGAGAAATAAGAACCCACTCATTGTCGTTAAAGACGTGTTCACGTACAACACAGATGACGACATCCTCAACGCCCTCCACAATCAAAATAAAGACATTTTACCAGATACAGAAGACAACAAGATAGAAATTATTTACAAAAAGAAAACCAGAAACACCCAAACGCACCATGTCGTCATGCGGGTGTCCCCGGCAGTTTGGCAGAGGTTGATCGACGCTGGATCCGTCCGCATCGATCTGCAGCGGGCGAGAGTGGCAGATCAATCGCCACTCGTCCAGTGCTCCCTCTGCCTAGGCTACGGCCATGGCAGACGTTTCTGTACAGAGACGCTGCCAAAATGTAGCCACTGCGGGGGACCTCACATGAGGACGGAGTGCGCCGACTGGCTCGCTGGTGCGTCCCCGTCCTGCTGCAACTGCCTGCATGCGAAAATCAGCAAAACTGATCATAACGCATTCAGCAGTGACTGCACCATTAGAAGGAAATGGGACGCACTAGCTAGAGCAACAATAGCATATTGTTAAAACTCTCCCTACAGAAACGATGAGTTCCTTCGACATCAAGCAAACACCTTTCACCGTAAACAAAATTGTAACTAGTTTCGTAAGAAACTGGCACAATTTAGTCAAAAAATTCAGAACCTGTCGAAGGAACTCAAAAACTAAACGCAGTCCACAAATGAGCAAGAAACTAAAATGCTGTCCAAGCAAACAGAGTGGACAAAATAATTTGAACACCTGTTTACCTCTGAGAAGCTTTACTGCCGTGGAAAGTTCAAACCAAGAAACAAATAAAAAAGCTATAAATAACATAAAGAAATAGATATATAAGACTTGTTAGAAATATATATTAAGATATATATACATAACTAGCATAAAGTAAATTAGCACATAAGAACATAGCGTGTAAATAAAAATCAAAAAATCAAATAAAAATCATAAAAAGTAAAATAATCAAATAAAAACTATAAAAAGTAAAAAACAAAAAGACGTATAAAATAATCTGTGTTTAAACAATGTATGTATAAGGTAAAATAAATATGTTAAAAATTAAAAATAGAAAACAGTAATAAAGCTCAACCAAATTAAAAACCAATAATAAATAAAAAAGTAAATGAAAACTAAAATAACAGTTAACAAAATATAAGTAAAAATCCAAAGAAACAATATAAAAACAAAATAGTAAATTTGTAAACAAAATAGAATAAATAAAATAAGATAAACTTGTTAATAAAATAAGCAACAAATAAATAAATAGAATAAAAAACAGCTCAAAGATAAATCTTAAAAACCAATAATAAATAAAAAAGTAAATGAAAACTAAAATAACAGTTAACAAAATAAAAGTAAAAATCCAAAGAAACAAAATAAAAACAAAATAGTAAATTTGTAAACAAAAATAGAATAAATAAAATAAGATAAACTTGTTAATAAAATAAGCAACAAATAAATAAATAGAATAAAAAACAGCTCAAAGATAAATCTTAAATGGATAAACTCCCTGAAAAATCGCTCTTGAAAACCCTGTAAATAATAAAACAAAAACAACTCTCCCCCAAATTAAAATCAGTAAACAATAAAGAAAAGTAAAAACAGTCACTGACCAACCGCGTCAGAGGAACAAAAGACAAAACTAAAAAAAAAAAAAAAAAAAACCTAACCTAACCTAACCTAACCTAACCTAACCTAACCTAACCTAACCTAACCTAACCTAACCTAACCTAACCTAACCTAACCTAACCTAACCTAACCTAACCTAACCTAACCTAACCTAACCTAACCTAACCTAACCTAACCTAACCTAACCTAACCTAACCTAACCTAACCTAACCTAACCTAACCTAACCTAACCTAACCTAACCTAACCTAACCTAACCTAACCTAACCTAACCTAACCTAACCTAACCTAACCTAACCTAACCTAACCTAACCTAACCTAACCATTCCCGCTTGATCCGCAGTCGAGAGCGCATCATATACAAGTCAGTCCGCACGAGAAAAATCGGAAAAATAGCAAAAAGTGACCAAATATACAAGTGCGATATATCAAAATACGCGGAAAAACGCGGCGCACACGCCAGTGAAAATCGCGTGGCGATAAGTGAAAAACTCGTGAAAATACAAGTGAAAAAGTGACTTTTTCGGAATTTTTGGAACTTCAACTGACTTTTACTCGAGATCCATCGCGGTGACCTGTTGTTTTTATTACACCATCTGGAGCGCCTTGTGGAGGACTACAAGGCTGTTTTTTGACCGGATTTTTTCCGCCACCCCTGGCGGAATAAAAGCCAAAAAAATAAAAACCACGTGGCCACGCGGCCATAGACCCCGACCACCTGGGAAACTTTTGACACCACCACCACCTGGACATCACAGCGCAAGACTCGGAGGCACTTCAAGCTGCTCTTAAAGTTAAGTTTTCACGTTTTTATGGACATTTGAAGTTTTTGGTTTTTTCAAAATTTTATATCTCGGTAAAGAGATCCTTGACATATTGTTTTTGTACTCAAATTATATTCATTACTAGGCCCTCTGCCAGCATAAAAAATTTCGACATTTGTTTATCAGTTGGAACTCGAGATAAAATTTTTTGAAAATTCGGGGTACACACGAGGTACCCGAAATAACATAGTTTTTTAAATTATTTTCAATTCATTCGATAAAACATTAAATTCTATTATATATACCTCTTTTTCGCATCTCTCTAGCTCAATTTGAAATTTTTGTGTTAATTTTTAAGTAAATATAAGCGTTTTTTCTAAATTAAAAATCGGGGGCACAAGCTTTTGACCTGAAACCTAGCCCATTATCTAGAGGGTAAAAAACCCTATCCTACGATACCAAACACGGCTGGGTTCGGTTAAAAACTGCCGAAGATAGCAATAGGTCGGCCATATTGGCCGCCATATTGAATTTCTTTAGAGTTATATAACTTCGTCAATTGTCATTGGATTTCAGTAGCGTTTTCTGTGTTGCCATTGCCAGTGCATTGTCTACCCATTCACGTTGAAAAAATCTCTACATAGAGTCTACTTTTATTTTTCGAAATTGACACTGGGACGAGATAGGCATCGGCCAGGGCATCACAAAAACCCAAAGCACTGTGTGTTTATCTTTAAAACCGAGGTAGTAGCGGCATTTCTAAGATTCGGCGGCCATTTTGGACGCCATCTTGGAAAATTTAGAGGCTTCATATCTCCCTAACTAAGCGTCCGATTTTGACGCGGTTTTTTGTGTATGATAGAGCGTCAGCTGGGCTACCAAAATCAGCACAGACATCGACTCTACCTAGAGTCACAAAACTTTTTATAATTTTAATTGACTACTGACCAGATTACTGATAAAAATCTTTGCTTTTTAGGTTGCTAGAATTAAAATAGAGACCAATTGACTCTACATTTGTAGAGTCATTTGCTTTTTGACACTTTTAAATAATCTTAACTACCTAACCTAGCTATTTACACTAAACAGACGCTATATACACTATATACACTATTTCTATATATATACTTTATACATTATATACACTATAAAACCTTTTAAAACTTATACAAACCTAATTTTGACTAGAATTTACACTTGACGTGTTCCCCTGACACCTGAAGATGATCGGGTACCGCACTCCAGTAAAAAGGACGAAGAAATCGAACGAGATCTCTCTGAGCCCCAAGATGACCCAAGAAAACCCCCTCGACGCTACCTACAGAGCAGATCCGAGCTCATCCAATGTGAGGAAAAGCATAGGTGAATGGGAACAGGGGAAATCGAATCCGAATCCCAAGGTCCAACATTCCCCCAAGAAAATCACGCCCGCGGAAACCGAAAAACCTAAACCTAAGAAGGCACTCTCGCAAGAGAGCAGGGAACCAACCCCCGGAACTTCAAAGGGGACTGCGGACGCGGACGCGTGGTTTTCACCTCAGGAAAAGGTAAAGCACGCAGACCGAGTGGCAGAAGCCAGAGCCTGTATTACAAAGGCCAAAATAAACCTGGGCAAGGCCAAGTCCCTAAAGGCCGAACTAAAGGTTGGGATAACGGAGGCCGTAGACAGGCTGTACCAATTGGTAAAGGAAGCAGAAAGCGTAAAAGGGATGGGGATTAAGAAAACCAGCGAACCAGAAACAGGAAAAGGACAAGAGAAAGAACCACAGAAGGTAAAGGAAATGGGTGAGGGGTGCGAGTTGATGAAGAAACTGGAAGAGCACTCCAAACTGATCCAGGAAAGCAACGATAGGATAGGGAAGTTACAGGAAACGATAGAGAAGCAACAGGAAATGCAGGAGAAGTTATCCTACGCGAGTGTGGCAGCGGCGCCAGCCAGGAGACAGCTCCCAGAGCAGGCCGCGCTGCACTCGGTAGTGATAACGGCGAAAGATGAAAAGGAAACTGGAGATGACATACTGAACAGGATAAGAGAAGCGGTAAGGGCGAAGGAAGGTGGAATAGCAGTGGAAAAGGTCAGGAAAGCCAAGGACAGGAAGGTGATAGTAGGGTGCAGGACGGAAAAAGAAAGGGATCAGATAAAGGAGAGGCTAAGGACGGTGGAAAATCACCTCAACGTGCAGGAAGTGCAGAACAAAGACCCCTTGGTAGTCCTCAAGGATGTCTTCCAATACAACAGTGACAAGGATATACTGGAGGCGTTGTGGAATCAAAACAAGAGGACTCTCAAGGATCTCGACAAGGCAGAGAAGATGGAAATCATATACAAGAAGCGTACAAGGAACCCCCAGACGAGCCATGTCGTCATGAGGGTGTCCCCCAGAGTGTGGCAGCGCTTAGTAGATGCAGAGTCGGTCGTCATAGACCTCCAGCGCGTAAGGGTAGCGGACCAGTCACCACTGGTGCAGTGTTCGCTATGCCTTGGATACGGGCACGGACGACGATTCTGCAAAGAAACGGTCGAAAAGTGCAGCCACTGTGGGGGAGCCCACATGAAAGCGGACTGTGCGGATTGGCTCGCGGGAGCAGATCCAACATGCTGTAACTGCATGCATGCCAAACTTGATAGAGTAAACCACAACGCCTTCAGCGATGAATGTGTGATCCGTAGGAAGTGGGACAAATTAGCACGGGCTTCGGTAGCCTACCAGTGCTAACGTGATCGCACGCCCCAACACATCAGATGGTAGCGCGAAGGCCTATCTTGTAGCTCAGGCAAACTTGCAGAAGAAAGAAATTGCTACGCAAGAGATAATGCAAGATGCCAGTGAGAAAAAGATGGCCTTCGCGCTCCTCCAAGAGCCGTATGTTGGAGCAATAGGGAGGATGAAGGACTACCGGGGGGCCAGGATCTTCCAGTGCACGAAAAGTGGAACAGGAACGATAAAGGCGGCTATAGCCGTCTTTGACGATGACACAGACGTGATCCAGTTCCCTAATCTTACCACAACCCACATCGTGGTGGTAAAAATCAGAACGAGTGCCTGGGAGATCGTGGCCGTATCCTATTACTTTGAACCAGACCACTCAACCATAGAACCCTTCATGGAACAGCTTAAAGAGGTACAACGGCAAACTCAATCGCGCTATCTGCTGATAGGAGGTGACGCAAACGCCAAGAACACCTGGTGGGGTAGCAAGAAAGTGGACCAAAAGGGTGAAGAGTTTGCCGGAACACTAGAAGAGATGGGCCTGCAGGTACTCAACCAAGGAGATGTGCCAACCTTCGATACAATCAGAGGCGACAAAACACTAACCAGCTTTGTAGACGTTACAGCCTGCACAGCGGAGATGCTTAGCCTGGTGGATGACTGGACAGTGAACGAAGGCTGGATAAGTTCGGACCACAACGCCATCACATTCCGAGTTAGATTAGAGCGAGCAAAGGGAATGCACATTAAAAGAACAACCAGAATTTTTAACACTAAAAAAGCAAATTGGACCAAGTTTCATGAGAAACTGGACAATTTGCTGCATGAAAATAATTTAAATGAAATAGAAATAGAAAACATACAAAATAAAGCAGAATTAGATTTGAAAATAGAAACATACGTACAAACAATAATAGAGTCAAGTAATAATAGCATTCCTAAAATAAATACAAATAGTAAACTTACCCTGCCGTGGTGGTCCGAAGAAATCGCGAAGCTGAAGAAGGAGGTCGCCACCAGGAAGCGTCGAATCCGGAACGCAGCGCCAGTCCGCAGGAACAAGGTCGTCGGTGAGTACCTGCAAGCAAAAGAAAAATATGAGAATAAAGTAAGGAAAGCACAGACAGAGAGCTGGAAGGAGTTCTGTGGAAAACAGAGTAAGGAGGGACTTTGGGAGGGGATATACAGAGTAATAGGAAGGACCACGAAGAGACAGGAAGATATTCCTCTGATGAAGGAGGGAAAGGAGTTGAGCTTGGAGGAATCTGCGAAGATGTTGGCAGATACATTCTACCCGGAGGACCTAGAGAGCCAGGACAACATCCACCACCGGCGGATCAGAGCACTGGCCAACCATGTAAACGACTGGAATCATGATGAAAAACATGACCCGCCGTTTACGATGGAGGAGCTGCGATCCTCGGTGGGAAGCTTTAACCCTAAAAAGGCTCCGGGTGAGGATGGACTGACAGCCGACATATGCAGCAAAGCTATAGAACATGACCCGAAGCTGTTCCTAGCCCTGACCAACAAGTGTCTAGAGCAGCAGCACTTCCCAACATCTTGGAAGAAAGCCACGGTTGTCGTCCTAAGAAAACCAAACAAGGATAACTACATGGACCCAAAATCATATAGACCTATAGGGCTACTGCCAGTTTTAGGTAAAATCCTGGAAAAAATGATCGTAAGGAGAATAAAATGGCACCTGGTCCCCAGGATAAGCTTACGCCAATACGGGTTTATGCCACAAAAAAGCACCGAAGACTCCCTCTATGACATGATGCAACACATACACAACAAGCTAGATGAAAAGAAACTAATAGTCATGATATCATTAGACATAGAGGGAGCCTTCGACAGTGCGTGGTGGCCGGCCATTAGGACCAGATTGGCAGAAGAGAAATGTCCAGTCAACATAAGGAGGATCATGGACAGTTATCTTCACAACCGTGGAGTTAAGTTAAGGTACGCAGGACAGGAGCACACAAAACAAACAACCAAAGGGTGCGTACAAGGTTCTATAGGTGGCCCAATACTCTGGAACCTCCTTCTGGACCCTCTACTAAAAGAACTGGAAGAGCGAAGGGACTATGCCCAAGCGTTTGCTGATGACGTAGTGCTGGTCTTTGATGGGGACACGGCTCTCGAAGTGCAAAGACAAGCCAATGCCGCTCTCTCCTATGTCCGGGAGTGGGGAGTCAAAAATAAGCTGAAATTTGCGCCTCATAAAACAAATGCAATGATAATAACGCGGAAGCTGAAATTTGACACCCCACTGCTGGAGATGGGAGGGATCGACATTGAAATGTCTTCAACAATTAAGATACTAGGGCTAACAATAGACAATAAACTCACATTTAAAAACCACACTGTAGATGTTTGTAGGAAAGCCCTAGGAATCTATAAAAAGCTATCTAGAGCCGCAAAAACTAGCTGGGGTCTCCACCCAGAAGTGATACGCACAATTTACATTGCCGCCGTGGAACCTGTCATTATGTACGCTGCAAGTGTCTGGGCACAAGCAACAGAGAAGTTAGGAGTGCAAAAACAACTAAATGCCGTCCAAAGAGGATTTGCACAGAAACTCAGCAAATCATACCGTACCGTGTCCCTCAACGCAGCCCTGGTGTTGGCTGGGATACTCCCGCTTGATCTCCGGATACAGGAGGCAGCCGCCCTGTATAGAGCCAAGCGAGGGGTACTCCAGTCAACACTGGGAGACAGGCACGTCGAGAAAATGGTGGCGTACGAAAAGACTCCCCACCCGGCGATGCATGTGAGCCTTGAGTTCGAAGATCTGGTGAACCGAGAAAGCGTGGAATCCCACAACACTCAATCAGTGAGAATATTTACAGACGGCAGCAAAATTGAAGGCAAAGTCGGAGCAGCACTGTCCATATGGGACGGTGACGCCGAGACTAAAGCCCGAAAATTGAAGCTGTCGTCTCACTGCTCGGTCTACCAGGCTGAGCTCTTGGCCATATGCATGGCCGCAAAGGAGATTCTAAGAAGCTCGGCGCTGACGTACGGAATATACAGCGACTCACGATCTGCCCTGGAAACAGCCACTAACCCGAGCTCAACAAACCCTCTAGCAGTAGAGATCCAGGACCACTTAAGGACAAGTAGGCTACAGGGCAAAACCGTTTCACTGTTCTGGATCAAAGCGCATGCCGGGCTAGAAGGGAACGAAAGGGCAGATCAGTTGGCAAAGGACGCGGCGCTAAAGTTGAAGAAGAAGCCCGACTACGAATGTTGCCCCATTTCATTTGTGAAGCGGCTAATACGCACGGAGTCGCTTGACAAATGGAATGAACGATACATGACAGGTGAAACCGCGGCAATCACAAAGATGTTTTTCCCGGACGCTATCCAGGCTTACAAAATTGTCAGACAGATAACACCTAACGGATTGTTAACACAAATACTAACCGGGCATGGTGGATTCTCTGAATACTTGAATCGATTCAAGTGTAAAGAGAATCCATCATGCATCTGTGAACCAGGTGTCCACGAAACAGTCCCACACGTGTTATTCGAATGCCCTGTAGACGCGTTAAGGAGATATGAAGCGGAACAAAACATGAATTGTAAGATAGAAGCAAGTAATGCAAACGCACTTATAGTCAGTAAACAATCTAGGGATAAGTTTATAAAATACTGTAATGATATAGTAATAAAAGTAAATAATAGGAACAAAACAGATAGATAAATTATGGTAAATATATATTCTAAGATATATATAACTAGCATAAGCAGAATAAAAGATGTATAATAAGAAATATAGCAAAAAAGTATAATATAGACTAAACATAAATACCCTAGATGTAAGCTCACATAATATTGTATAAGATAGACATAATGGTAAAAAATAGATATAAATAGATATATAAAGTATGATAACTATATATTATAAGAATATATAAATTGTACATACGAGATAAAAAGATGTAACTAAACATTAGAAACTGAAATACAAATAGACTAAGGAACAAATGTAAGATTAAAAGATAGAGATAAAATAATAGAATAGAAACATAAGAAGATATAAAATAGGAAAATAACTCAGGAATAGCCAGAAAATAGAAGACTAATGTAAAAGCACTTACCTTAAAATTGTAGCTAAAACTAGATATAAATTAATATTAGATCCCTTTTGCCCCAAGAAGGCATGCAAAATGTACCCCACCCGCACTTAAAAATAAAGAAAAAAAAGGTCTTTGATTAAGTCAGAGGAACGAGAAAAAAAAAAAATAAAAAAAAAAAAAAAAAAACCTAACCTAACCTAACCTAACCTAACCTTTTTTTTTTTTTTTTTTAACGTCAGTAAATCCTTTATGGATACCCCTCGCCCCCGGGGGGGAGCGGGGGGTTATGTGGGAGTCACCCCCAGAATGGGGGCATACCCACTAAAACCTGACGGGGTTCCCTCGAGGTCGCCATTGTGTCGGGGCTATGGGAACGCTTTCGCAATCTTCCACGGCCCCGACGGCGTTGGCTCTTAAAAGAGCCTCCTCTGAGTGGTGAGGCCCAATAGGGCCTCCAACCAAGTCTCTCGGAGAGAGAGGGGCGCGCGGAACCTCCACGCGCGCCGCCTCTAGGCCTTTCATGGACGGTAGTACCCCCCGGTATTACCGTCGCGGCCGTTGGTATGGGGGTCGGAGATCTCGGAGGAAAACTCCCCCTCCGACGCCCCGCTCTCCTGCTGCGGAATTAGGTTTTAGCATGGTCTGCACGCTACCTTTCCGCAGCTTCCTTCTGCAACAAATTTATTGCAGAAGATCACCTCGTTTTAGGCTTCATCTCCTCGAAGGGCCATCCTAATTGGTCTCCATCTGAGCCCCCGGTTTTGGCGAGGGGCAGCTTGTAGCTGTTGCTTCTGGGGCCGTAGTATTTCCAGCCCTTTTAGCCCTTCCTTTTCGAGGTTTTTTGAGGGGCACACGTCTTGCTGCCCAATCTGTGGTCCGATGGCCTGTTTGCCGCCGCGCAAATTGGGCATTTAGGCGTGGCCTCGCACGTGGACGCCTTGTGGCCAGACTGACCGCACCTGTAGCAAGCCTCGCTGCGATCAGTCTCCTCTGTACATTGGGCCCTTACGTGCCCGTTCTGCAGACAACGGTAGCATCGTACAGGTCTCGACTGCAGCACCTCAATTCTTGCCGAGACCCATCCAACCAACAAACGTCCCTCTTGCGCAAGCTTCTTGACGGCGGAAACCGGGCATTTCACAAGGGCCACACCGGTTCCCCGAGGAGTGCGCCTTATTTCGCCCGCCTTTACTTCTTCTGCCAAGCAGCCCCCTCTCTCTGCCACTGCAGCCACCAAGTCTTCCTTAGCAACTGAGTCGTCCAGCCCCAGAACTCTGAACTCTGCACACTTGGTGGGCCTCGAGATCCGAGCTATATTTTCATCTAGGGCCTCCCGCAGTTTCTGGGCCAAAGAGTCGGCCTTTTCCTTACTGGCCTCTCCCGCATCCACCTCGAGGATGCGTGCTCCCGTTACAGCCTTACGGAAGCGCAGGCTGGTAATGCCGCAGCTAGCTAGATCCACCTTCGCCTTGGCTTCCGTCAACACATTGAGATAGGTAGTGCCCTTCTCTGCTGCTTCCGGCTGCAGGGTTATAACAACCGCTGCAGTTCGGGGAGGGCGTAGCTTCACCTGGGCCGAGCGACGAGTAGGCTTGGAAGCCTCTTTGCTAGGCGTTTGGGTAGCTGTCTTCTTCTGCGGCTGGGCTGGGGCTTTTTTGCCCTTTTTGGCCTTTCTTGTGACCTTAGACCAGCCTTCGTCTGGGTTTCCAGAGGTCTGCGGAGCCTCTCTTGCTTGCTTCTTTGCAGAAGCTGCAGTCTCCTCAGCAGCACCTGACGTTTTCTTCTGTTTGCCCCTTTGGGGCAACGGAGCCTCCGGACCGCTTTCAGGCACGGTCTGCTGCTTTGGAGCCTCTTTCCTCTTATCGGCAGCCAAAGGAGGTCGATTGCGCTTCTCGGGAAGCAATCTTTCCTCGAAGCTCTCCAGTCGGGCATTGAGCATGCCGCCAACTTCGAGCATGATTGACCGCAACAGCTCCTCCTGCTGGCGATCACGACTCGCACTTGGTGGGTGAGAGCTCTGAGTCTCACTTTCCTCAGGCCGCCTTGTTGACGCTGCCTCCTCGGCTTTTGTCAGTCGGAGTTTGACTTCCATGAAGTCCCTGCGCAGCTCCGCCAACTCCGAGCGCAGACGCGCGTTATCCGCCTGCAGCTTCATGGTCTCCTGAGAGACAGAGGAAGAGCCCAACTCCTCCACAGCTATTTTAATGGAGGCTGCAGATTCCTTGAGGGCCCTCACAAAAGTCCCTTTGAGGCTGCCAGACTTAGTCGCCACCATCTCGATCACTTCAGTCGCCTCCACCGCTTGTTTGATAAGGTCAGCTGCAAACCCACTGCGTTTTTCCGCTTCTTTTGGTGGAGCCACCACACGCGTTGCCTTGTGGCTGGCCATTTGGGCAGCAACTTCCTCTTCTACCTTTTTCCGCTCCTCCTCGCGGCGTAGGGCTTTAAGCTCCGCCTGAGCTTTGGCAAGACCTACATATTTGCCCGTCGATGGAGGGCGACCTCTTCCTCTCTTTGCAGAGACCACCACGGAAGTGGTTGAAGCTGCCTCGTCTTCACTCGAGGCTGGCTCCGAACCAGGATCTCGTTCATGCCGCCGCTTACCATGCGCCGACACAGTAGCCCAGAATGCAGGGTCTTCCTCCATCCCAACACCCCCACTGCTAACACTGATCATCGATTCTGCGTCAGAGCTAGCATTCGACAGATCGATCGATCTTCTCCCCATCACAACCGAAACACTGCGGCCACGAGCCGCCTTCTCAGCATAACTGCGCATTACTGCGCCCGAACTACCTGCAACGACACAAAGATCATTGCCACCACTACCGACAATTTGTTTTTTAGTTTTTTCAGATTCCATATTTGTTCCCACGATTATGGGGGAAGTAGAAGGTCAACAACGGCCAGTGCCCCCTGTGGCCGAAGAAGGGTACATACTACGGAGGTCCCCCGGTATCCGTAGGGTTTTGTTTCGAGTTTTCCTTCTCTAAGACCGGCCAATTAAGGCAAGCCTCCTTCGGTCTGTCCTGCCCCAACATACCACCTTGACGCCCGACAAGGGGTCGCTGAAGGGACAGCACAGAACCGGTCGAAAAGGCGGCGAAACCTTTCCAGGCGGCAGGGTTAGTGCCGCCTCTCCACACAAGACAGCTCCTTGAAGAAGCTTATTCCTCAACAAACCCCCCACCCAACAACGGCGACTCGCCCGACCAGAACAACCAACACCCCCCCATTCAAACCCCTATACCCCTATTTCCCCCCCTGTGGCCTTAACTGCGTCTATTTCAGAAAATAGACGAGTAAGACCACACCCCAAACCCAACCCTCCCAATACTACCCCACCGACACGTCCTGAAAAGGACGATGCCGGCGCCTGTGGTTTCTGTTGCGTCTATTTCTGAAGGAAATAGACCAATAACAGGCGGCACCTCGTGAAGGAAGTAACCACAGACTTGCCTTGGGGATCATCACGACTGTTGCGCTCTCCCCCAAGACCAAACGCCTCCTTACCCGCGAACCCCTGCGGCGTAAGGACGGCCCCGAGTTTCTCCAAAACCGGAGCTAGGCAGAACCAACTATTAATGGAGAAACCCTGGACCCGCCCAACCTAACCTAACCTAACCTA
Organism: Camptogramma bilineatum; assembly: GCA_958496255.1. NCBI lineage: Eukaryota > Metazoa > Arthropoda > Insecta > Lepidoptera > Geometridae > Camptogramma > Camptogramma bilineatum. The sequence goes on along the minus strand of OY292466.1, from coordinate 15,202,974 downwards.
ACCTAACCTAACCTAACCTAACCTAACCTAACCAAGCTAAGGACAGGAAGGTGATAGTCGGATGTAGGACCGAAAGAGAAAGGGATCAGATAAAAGAGAGGCTGAAAACGGCAGAAAATCACCTGAATGTTCAGGAGGTGCAGAATAAGGACCCTTTGGTAGTGCTCAAGGACGTATTCCAATACAACAGCGACAAAGACATACTGGAGGCGTTGTGGAATCAAAACAAGAAGACTCTCAGGGATCTTGACCAAGCAGAAAAGATGGAGATCGTCTACAAGAAACGCTCAAGGAACCCCCAGACGAGCCACGTCGTCATGAGGGTGTCCCCCAAGGTGTGGCAGCGCTTAGTAGAGGCAGAATCGGTCGTCATAGACCTCCAGCGCGTAAGGGTAGCGGACCAGTCACCATTGGTGCAGTGTTCGCTATGCCTTGGGTACGGGCACGGACGACGATTCTGCAAAGAATCGATCGAAAAGTGCAGCCACTGTGGGGGGGACCACATGAAGGCGAACTGTGCGGATTGGCTCGCTGGAGCAGAGCCAACGTGCTGTAACTGCATGCACGCAAAGCTGGATAGAGTCAACCACAACGCCTTCAGTAATGAATGCGTTATCCGCAGAAAATGGGACAAATTAGCACGGGCTTCGGTAGCCTACCAGTGCTAAGGTGATCGCACGCCCCAACTCACCCCCAGATGGTAGCGCGAAGGCCTATCTTGTAGCTCAAGCAAACCTGCAGAAGAAGGAAATTGCCACGAATGAAATAATGCTTGAAGCCAGTAAGAACAAGATGGCCTTCGCGCTCCTCCAAGAACCTTATGTTGGATCTGTTGGCAGCCTGAAGGATTACAGGGGAGTCAGGATCTTCCAGTGCACCAAAAGCGGATTAGGAACGACCAAAGCGGCAATCGCCGTCTTTGACAGTGACATGGACGTAATCCAGTTCCCACACCTCACCACGAAGAACATCATAGTGGTCAAAATAAGAACCAGTGCCTGGGAGATCGTGGTCGTATCCTACTACTTCGAACCTGACCATGACAGCATAGAGCCCTTCATGGACCAACTAAAGGAGATACAGCGGCAGACACAGACACGTTACATGCTGATAGGGGGGGACGCAAACGCAAAAAATACTTGGTGGGGGAGCCGAAAGGTTGACCACAAGGGAGAGGAGTTTGCCGGTACCTTGGAAGAAATGGGCTTGCAGGTGCTCAACGAGGGAGACGTTCCAACCTTTGATACGATCAGAGGCACCAAGATCCTTACCAGCTTCGTGGACGTTACGGCCTGTACAGCGGAGATGCTCAACCTGGTGGACGACTGGACCGTGAATGTAGGCTGGATAAGTTCGGACCACAACGCTATCACCTTTAAGATTAACCTAGAAAGAGCAAAAGGCATGCACATTAAAAGAAGCACTAGAATCTACAACACTAAAAAAGCAAACTGGACCATATTTCATGAGAAATTGGCCAGCTTGTTACAAGAAAATCAAATTAACAAAATAGAAATAAGCAAAATTAAAAGTAAAGCAGAACTAGATGTTAAAATAGAAGCATATGTACACACAATTGTAGAGTCAAGCAATAGTAGCATGCAAAAAGTAAAAACAAATAGTAAACTTACCCTGCCGTGGTGGTCCGAAGAAATCGAGAAGCTGAAGAAGGAGGTCGTCACCAGGAAGCGTCGAATCCGAAATGCAGCGCCGGTCCGTAGGAACAAGGTCGTCGGAGAGTACCTGCAAGCAAAAGAAAAGTATGAGAATGAAGTAAAGAAGGCACAGACAGAAAGTTGGAAGGAGTTCTGTGGGAAACAGGATAGGGAGGGCTTATGGGAAGGCATCTACAGGGTGATTGGAAGGGTAACAAAAAGACAGGAAGACATTCCTCTGATGAGGGAAGGAGTGGTTTTGAGCCCAGAGGAGTCCGCGAAGACGTTAGCAGACACGTTCTACCCGGAGGACCTAGAGAGTCAGGACAATGCCTACCACAGACAAACCAGAGCACTAGCTAACCACGTAAATGACCAGGAAAATGATGAACAACATGATCCACCATTTACTATGGAGGAGCTAAGGGCATCTGTGGTAAGCTTTAATCCAAAAAAAGCCCCGGGAAAGGACGGACTAACGGCGGACATATGTAGCAAGGGCATAGAACACGACCCGGAATTGTTCCTAGCCCTGATGAACAAGTGTCTGGAAATACAGCACTTTCCAACCTCCTGGAAGGAGGCTACGGTTATCGTCCTTAGAAAACCGGGCAAGGACAGTTACTCGGACCCCAAATCATATAGGCCCATAGGCCTACTGCCAGTCCTAGGGAAGATCTTAGAAAAGATGATAGTCAGGAGGATCAAATGGCATTTAGTCCCTAGGATAAGCACGCGCCAATATGGGTTTATGCCACAAAGAAGCACTGAAGACTCCCTCTATGACCTGATGCAACACATACGCAACAAACTGGACCAGAAGAAACTGATTGTCATGATATCACTGGACATAGAGGGAGCCTTCGATAGTGCTTGGTGGCCTGCCATAAAGATCAGGCTGGCAGAAGAGGAATGCCCGGTAAATATAAGAAGAATAGTGGACAGTTACCTCCGAGATCGCAAGGTTAGGGTGAGGTATGCAGGACAGGAGCATACAAAAGACACCAATAAAGGATGCGTACAGGGTTCAATAGGTGGTCCAATATTTTGGAACCTCCTCTTGAACCCCCTGCTAAAGCAGTTGGAGGAAAGAAATGACTATGCCCAAGCCTTTGCGGATGATGTTGTGTTAGTGTTCGATGGAGACACGGCTCTGGAAGTGCAGAGACAGGCCAATGCCGCTCTCGCCTATGTCCGGGAGTGGGGCGTCAAAAACAAGCTGAAATTTGCACCTCATAAAACCAAAGCAATGATCATAACGCGGAAGCTGAAGTTTGACGCCCCACTGCTGGAGATGGGGGGGATCGACATTGGAATGTCTACGGAGATAAAGATCCTGGGAGTTACTATAGACAACAAACTTACATTCAACAACCATGTCACAGAAGTCTGTAGAAAAGCCCTAGGAATCTCTAAGAAACTTTCCAGAGCCGCTAAAATCAGTTGGGGTCTCCACCCGGAAGTGATACGCACGATTTACACTGCCGCGGTGGAACCTGTCATTATGTACGCTGCAAGCGTATGGGCACAAGCGACTGAAAAGTTGGGAGTACAGAAGCACTTGAACGCAGTCCAAAGGGGGTTCGCACAGAAGCTGTGCAAATCGTATCGCACCGTGTCCCTTAACTCAGCTCTGGTATTGGCTGGAATACTACCACTCGACATCCGGATACAGGAGGCAGCCGCCCTGTATAAAGCCAAACGAGGGGCACTCCAGTCAATACTAGGGGACCGACACGTCGAGAAAATGGTGGCGTACAGTGAGAGCCCCCACCCGGCCGGACACGTGGGCCTCGAATTCACTAGTCTGGTAGACCGAGAAGACGTGGAAACCCACAACACACAAGCAGTTAGAATATTCACTGACGGCAGCAAAATTGAGGGCCAAGTCGGAGCAGCACTGTCCTTCTGGGACGGCAATGCCGAGACAAAAACCCGAAAATTGAAACTGTCGTCACACTGCACGGTCTACCAGGCAGAGCTCTTAGCCATATGCGTGGCAACCAGGGAGATCCTCAAACACTTCGCCGTAACATATGGAATCTACAGCGACTCCCGATCTGCCCTGGAAACAGTAACTAACCCCAACTCCACTAACCCAATAGCTGCAGAAATCCGGGAACATCTAAGGACAGCTAGACAACAGGGCAAAACCATCACCCTCTTTTGGATTAAGGCACACGCTGGGTTAGAAGGAAACGAAAGGGCAGATCAATTGGCTAAAGAGGCGGCATTAAAGATAAAGAGGAGGCCGGACTATGAGTACTGTCCAATCTCATTTGTCAAACGTCAAATCCGTGCGGAGTCGCTCGAAAAGTGGAATGACAGGTACACCAAGGGTGAAACCGCGGCAGTGACTAAGTTATTCTTCCCGGACGCCGTACAAGCGTACAAAGTTATCAGGCAAATCACACCCACAGGAACACTTACACAAGCTATGACAGGGCACGGTGGATTCTCCGAATACCTGACTCGATTCAAGTGTAAGGAGAATCCATCGTGCATCTGTGAACCAGATGTCCACGAAACGGTCCCACACGTGTTGTTCGAATGCCCTGTAGACGCGTTAAGGAGGTATGAAGCCGAACAAGATATAAACTGTAAAATACAAGCAAACAATGCAAATGCACTTTTAGTCGATAAACACTCTAGGGATAAGTTTATAAAATACTGTAATGAAATAGTAATAAAAGTAAATAAAAGAAATAAAACAGATAGATAAATTATGATAAATATATATTCTAAGATATATATAACTACCATAAGTAGAATAAAAGATGTAAAAATAAATATAGCAAATAAGTATCATATAGACTAAACATAAATACCCTAGATCTAAGTTCATACAAAATTGTATAAAATAGATAAATTGTAAGAAATAGATATAAGCAGATATATAAAGTATGATAAATATATATTGTAAGAATATATAAATTATACATGCAAGATAAAAAGATGTAACTAAAAATAAGAAACTAAATACAATAGACATAAGAAGCAATGTAAGATTAGATAAGAATAAGATAAGATAAATGTAACAAGTAGTAGCACGAAATAGAACAGCAAATAATGTAACAGCACTTACCTGAAAATAGTAGGAAATAGTAAGTAGAAATAAGAAAACCTGTAACATTAAAATAAGCAAAGAAAGAGAAGAATGATAAAGAGACCCGAACGAAACAAGAATGGCCGAATGTTGTGAATGTATGAAGTTGAAATTTTTATTTAGACCCCTTCTGGGTATGATGTATTTTTCCTAGTAAAAAAGAAATAAAAGATAAAAAACAGGCTTTGACTAAAATGTCAGAGGTGAACGAGAAAAAAAAAAAAAAAAAAAAAAAAAAAAAAAAAAAAAACCTAACCTAACCTAACCTAACCTAACCACAACGCCTTCAGCGATGAATGCGTTATCCGCAGAAAATGGGATAAATTGGCACGGGCTTCGGTAGCCTACCAGTGCTAAAGTGATCGCACGCCCCAACACACCCCTAGATGGTAGCGCGAAGGCCTATCTCGTAGCTCAGGCAAACTTGCAAAAGAAAGAGATCGCTACGCAAGAAATAATGAAGGAAGCCAGCAAGAAGAATATGGCCTTCGCGCTCCTACAAGAACCATATGTAGGATCTATTGGCAGTCTGAAGGATTACAGGGGGGTCAGGATCTTCCAGTGCACTACGAACGGATCAGGAACTACAAAAGCGGCAATCGCTGTCTTTGACAGTGAAATTGACGTAATTCAGTTCCCACACCTCACCACGGAGAACATCGTAGTGGTGAAAATAAAAACCAGTGCCTGGGAGATCGTGGCCGTCTCTTACTACTTTGAACCTGACCACAAAAGCATAGAGCCCTTCATGGACCATCTGAAGAAGATACAGCGACAGACACAAGCGCGCTATATGCTTATAGGTGGTGATGCCAACGCAAAAAATACATGGTGGGGGAGTCGGAAGGTTGACCACAAGGGAGAGGAGTTTGCTGGCACGTTGGAAGAAATGGGCTTGCAGGTACTCAACGAGGGCGACGTTCCAACTTTCGATACGGTCAGAGGCACCCAAATCCTTACCAGCTTCGTGGACGTCACGGCCTGCACAGCGGAGATGCTTAACCTGGTAGACGACTGGAGAGTGAACGTAGGCTGGATAAGTTCGGACCACAACGCCATCACATTCAAGATTAACCTGATAAGAGCAAAAGGCATGCACATTAAAAGAAGCACTAGAACCTACAATACTAAAAAAGCAAACTGGACCATATTTCATGAGAAATTGGCCAGTTTGCTACAAGAAAACAAAATTAATGAAATTGAAATAAGCAAAATAAAAAGTAAAGCGGAATTAGACGTTAAAATAGAAGCATATGTACATACAATAGTAGAGTCAAGCAATAGTAGCATACCAAACATAAAAACAAACAATAAACTTACCCTGCCGTGGTGGTCCGAAGAAATCGAGAAGCTGAAGAAGGAGGTTGTCACCAGGAAGCGTCGAATCCGGAACGCAGCGCCAGTCCGCAGGAACAAGGTCGTCGAAGAGTACCTGCAAGCAAAAGAAAGATATGAGAACATGGTTAAAAAAGCACAGACAGAAAGCTGGAAGGAGTTTTGTGGGAAACAGGACAATGAGGGACTATGGGAGGGTATCTACAGGATAATAGGAAGGACAACCAAAAGGAAGGAGGATGTTCCACTAATGAGGGAGGGGAAGGTTCTAAGCTCAGAGGAATCAGCGCAATGGCTAGCTGACACATTCTACCCGGAGGACCTTGAGAGCCAGGACAATGCCTACCACCGACAAATCAGAACGATGGCCAACGAAGTAAACGGATGGAAGCATGATGAGCAACATGACCCACCGTTTACAATCGAAGAACTACGAGCCTCGGTGGGAAGCTTTAATCCTAAGAAGGCTCCGGGTGAAGACGGATTGACGGCCGATATCTGTAGCAGAGCCATAGAACATGACCCGAAACTGTTTCTAGCCCTAATAAACAAATGCCTAGAACAGCAACATTTTCCAACTGCTTGGAAAGAAGCGATCGTTGTTGTCTTAAGGAAACCGGGCAAGGACAGCTACATGGACCCGAAATCTTACAGGCCCATAGGCTTATTGCCAGTCTTCGGGAAAATCCTAGAGAAAATCATTGTCAGAAGAATTAAATGGCATCTAGTACCTAGGATCAGCAAGCGCCAGTACGGGTTCATGCCGCAGAAGAGCACCGAAGACTCCCTCTATGACCTAATGCAACACGTACACAATAAGCTTGACCAAAAGAAACTGATCGTCATGATATCATTGGACATAGAGGGAGCCTTCGACAGCGCATGGTGGCCAGCAATCAGGACTGGGCTGGCGGAAGAGGAATGTCCTGTAAACATAAGGAGGATTATGGACAGCTACCTAGAAAACCGCAGAGTAAAGGTGAGGTACGCAGGACAGGAGTGCTTGAAACATACGAGCAAAGGATGCGTACAAGGCTCTATTGGCGGTCCAATCCTCTGGAACCTCCTTCTGAACCCTCTACTGAAAGCGCTTGAAGAACGCAAAGACTATGTCCAAGCTTTTGCAGACGACATAGTGCTAGTTTTTGACGGAGATACGGCTCTGGAAGTGCAAAGACAGGCCAATGCCGCGCTCGCCTATGTCCGGGAGTGGGGAGTCAAAAATAAGCTAAAATTCGCGCCTCACAAAACCAACGCAATGTTAATAACAAGGAAGCTGAAATATGACACCCCACTGCTGGAGATGGGCGGGGTCGACATTGGGATGTCAACAAAAGTGAAGATACTAGGGCTAACCATAGATAACAAACTCACGTTCAAACACCATACAGCAGACGTTTGCAGGAAAGCCCTAGGAATTTACAAAAAACTCTCCAGAGCGGCAAAGATCAGCTGGGGCCTTCACCCGGAGGTGATTCGCACAATATATGTTGCCGCGGTGGAGCCAGTCATAATGTATGCGTCAAGTGTCTGGGAACAGGCGACAGAGAAGCTGGGAGTGCAAAAACACCTCAATGCAGTCCAAAGAGGGTTCGCGCAGAAATTGACTAGAGCGTATCGAACTGTGTCCCTCAACTCAGCACTGGTGTTGGCTGGAATACTCCCACTCGATCTCCGGATACAGGAGGCAGCCGCCCTGTATAAAGCCAAACGAGGGATGCTCCAGTCAACACTGGGAGACAGGCATGTCGAAGCAAGGGTTGCATACGACAAGACCCCACATCCAGCGCGACAAATGAGCCTAGATTTTGTAAGCCTGGTGGACCGAGAAGATGTGGAAACCCACAATACGCAAGCAGTGAGGATATTTACCGACGGCAGCAAAATTGAGGGTAAGGTAGGAGCGGCACTGTCCATCTGGGACGGGAACGCCGAGACCAAAACCCGAAAATTGAAGCTGTCGTCACACTGCTCGGTCTACCAGGCAGAGCTTCTGGCCATACGCGTAGCTACTAAGGAGATCCTTAGCAACTCAGCGACGACTTACGGTATATACAGTGACTCCCGATCTGCCCTGGAAACAATAACTAACCCCAATTCTACAAACCCGCTAGTTGTAGAAATCCAAGAGCACCTGAGGACAAGCAGGCTACAGGACAAAGAGGTCTCCCTCTTTTGGATCAAAGCACATGCGGGGTTAGATGGAAACGAAAGGGCGGATCAACTGGCAAAGGACGCAGCATTAAAATCAAAAAAGAAACCGGACTATGAGAACTGTCCCATTTCATTTGTCAAGCGACTCATTCGTACGGAGTCGCTCGACAAATGGAATCACAGATACATGACAGGTGAAACCGCGGCAATAACAAAGCTGTTCTTTCCGGACGCGGTTCAAGCGTATAAAACCGTCAGACAGTTAACACTAACCGGAACACTCACACAAGCAATGACGGGGCACGGTGGATTCTCCGAATACCTGACTCGATTCAAGTGTAAGGAGAATCCATCGTGCATCTGTGAACCAGGTGTGCATGAAACAGTCCCACACATACTATTTGAATGTCCCGTAGACGCGTTAAGGAGATATGAAGCGGAACAAGACCTGAACTGTAAATTAGAAGCAAGTAATGTAAACGCACTTATAGTTAACAAACACTCTAGGGATAGGTTTATAAAATACTGTACGGACATAGTAATAAAAGTAAACAATAGGAATAAATAGATAGATAAATTATGATAAATATATATTCTAAGATATATGTAACTACCATAAGCACAATAAAAGATGTAAAACAATAAATATAGCAAATAAGTACAATATAGACTAATAAGTACCCTAGATGTAAGCTCACATAAAATTGTATAGAATGTAAGTAAAGATAAGCAATAAATAAAGCAGATATATAAGGTATGATAATTATATATTATAAGAATATATAAATTAAACATGCAAAATAAAAAGATGTAACTAAAAATAAGAAACTAAATACAATAGACATAAGTACCACTGTAAGACAGTAAGACTAGACATATATAAGATAAGAAAAATGTAACAAATACTAGCACAAAATAGAGTAGCAAGTAATGTAAAAACTTACTGAAAATAGTAGCAAATAGTAAGTAGAAATAAGAAAACCCCTGTAACCCTAAAATAAGCAAAGAAAGAAAAGAATGATAAAGAGACACGAATGAAAGAAGAATGGCCGAATGTTGTGAATGCATGAAGTTGAAATATTTTGTTTAGACCCCTTCTGGGCATGATGTAGTTTTCCTAGTAAAAAAGAAATAAAAGATAAAAAAAAGGCTTTGACTAAAATGTCAGAGGTGAACGAGAAAAAAAAAAAAAAAAAAAAAAAAAAAAAAAAAAAAACCTAACCTAACCTAACCTAACCAACCTTCTTCTTCTTCTTCTTCTTCTTCTTCTTCTTCTTCTTCTTTTTCTTCTTCTTCTTCTTCTTCTTCTTCTTCTTCTTCTTCTTCTTCTTCTTCTTCTTCTTCTTCTTCTTCTTCTTCTTCTTCTTCTTCTTCTTCTTCTTCTTCTTCTTCTTCTTCTTCTTCTTCTTCTTCTTCTTCTTCTTCTTCTTCTTCTTCTTCTTCTTCTTCTTCTTCTAGATTAGGTTAAGTCTGAAGAAGTTTAGGTTAAGTTAGAAGTTAGGTTACCTTGGAAGTTAGGTTGGGTTAGGTTATGTTAAAAAAAAAAAAGGTTAGGTTAGAATTTTTGTAAGATTAGGTTAGGTTGGAAGAAATTAGTTTTGGTTAGGTTAGAAGTTAGCTAAGATTAGGTTAGGTTGGAAAAAGTTAGGTTTGGTTAAAAAAAAAAAGGTTTGGTTAGTTTAACTTAGTTCAAGAAGTTCCTCCGCGGAAGCGAGAAGGGGAAGAGTTTCAGCGGGGGATGGTGCCATGGCTCTTCTATAACATAAATTCCAAAACCGAACTCAAAAATGTGGTCCCAGTAAAAAGTTATCGATCGAGCGAGCGAAGCGAGCGAAGATCTTAGTGGTAAGTTGGGCGATTTTGCTTTGTATGTTTGTATGTTTGTATGTTTGTATGTTTGTATGTTTCACGAATTGTTGTTCGAGCATAACTGTCGAACCGTTCATCCAATCTGCATGAAACTTGGTAGGTCAATAGGTTGTGGTAAGGAAATTTACGGGGAAGCATATGAGCTTAATCGATGAAGGGGTTGTGAAGATATTGGGTTCCCAAGGGGGTAAAAAATTATGAAAGTTACACAAATAAATTGAGTGGGGTGTCATACGAAAGGGCTTATTTTGTACATTCCAAAATGGTTTTTATTTTTAATCTAGGATGTATAGTTTTTGAAATACGACCAAAGACCAAAAACTACGAAACCAGAGCTGCAAGAGCTCCCGTTGCATAGAGTTTCGATGACTTCGTAGCTCATTGACTGGTCGGTCTTAAAAAGAGAGTGGCATCGTTGCGGTTTGGTTTGCAATGATTTTAGATGCTACTTGATTTATTTTCATGATAAAAAAAATTTTGATAAAGAATGAAAATAATTGGGGTAAAAAAAGTTAAGTAAACAAATATATTGAGTGGGCTGTCAAATGAAAGGTCTTTATTTGTACATTCCAAAATAGTTATTATTTTTATTCTAGGACGTATACTTTTAGAAATACGACGAGAATTCATAAATATGAAATACCTAAATGAAAAATTAGACGCGACATTATGTATTGCATGCATGCCAGTATTTTTTACCATGAAGAGCTAGCGCAATAGGCATACTCGGCAGTATCAGTAGTAGCACTTGAAATTATAGGGGTAGTCAGAAAAAAGTCTAAATGTAAGCCATCTACGGTGCGCGAGATCTCAGTTCGGGGCGAACTACTAGTTCGAATTACAAGTCAACAGGTGTAAAAATTGTGTTTTAAAACGAAAAAATAGTCAAAAATGTGTTCAACTTACAATTATTTTCCCTTTTAATAATGTCCTAAAACTAACTGAGTAGGCCCCTATCGGATTCCAGTCCAAAAAACTACAGATTCTAGAGTTAGAAATATTTCCCTACTAAAAATGCACTAGAAATCTACCTCGGTAAACCCTAAAGGGTGGGTGGGAGGGCGAAATTTTGAATTTTTCTGCGACCAATCCTTTTGATTTTTTGCAGGTGTGCGCGGGGGCGTTGAACAATGATGTTCCAGCTGCTCCGCGAGGAATCTCAACAAAAATCAAAGAGAAATCAACCAAAAACCTTCAAAAGAGCACTGAAACGACCAAAAGTCAAACCTAAAAATCAAAATCGACACCTGCTGGAATGTTTTGTTAAACTCGGAGTATAACAAACAATATTTGTGAACATAGTACCTATACTTACATCTACTCGCAGCCAGGACCGAGTTATACAGGATGATTTTTTCAGGAGTGCCTCTAGGGCCAAACCTGAAACTATTAGCGATAGCGAAAAACACTTAAAGGAGTTTCGTAGCCGATTTTGATAAAAAGGAAAACTACATCATTAGATTTTAAAAATAATAATTTTACTGGCTGGAATTGAACCTATTGGTTAAAAAAAAAAAAAAAACTTACTGTAGGTATTATTATACCATCCGATAGTTTAGTTAGATGATGAGGATCAATTTCTGAGAAAACTGAGAAAACACTACATAATAGGTATATGTAGTGTTTTCTCAGTTTTCCTTTTTATTAGTTTGCCATATTATGGCAAACTAATAAAAAAAAGTTATGGGCAATTTACGAAATACTACCTAAAAGTTTTAATCAGTTTACTAAAAATCAACACTTTCTATTATAGTCCAGTCAGCTTAGCATAAAAATGGTCTAAACCTCGGAATGACAGATAATAAGCTGAATTTTCGTATGTAGCTTCATTTAGGCGTCCTAAAAGTTGTCTCAAAAGTCTCATAAAATCTCGTGTCTGCGTCTTAAGTTATTCAAGGTCAAAGGTAAAAAAAATAGTTTTTCGCGAATATCTCGGTTGCTATTGGTCCAATGATGTTAACATCTATTATAAAGTTGTAGAGCATACAATTTGCGACAAATTTTGTTTAAAACATTTTTTCATGCGCTCAACCGTTTTCTCGATAGAGGAGGGTGAGTGAGCAGCGCTCAACCATACGCGTAGGTACTGTAACGCAAAGTCAAACGTGAATATCTGTGAATACCTTGAATTTTGAATAATTTGTTTTATTTATCAGTTAATTATCGACCAAGCGAGCAAAGCGAGCTAAGATCTTACGATTTTGCTTTGTATGTTTGTATGTGTAATTTTTATGTTATCGCATAACTATCGAACCGTTAATCCAATCTGCATGAAACTTGGTAGATAACTAGGTTGTGCTATGGAAATTTGATATATGACATATGAGCGTAATCGATGGAGGGGTTGTAAAGATATTGGGATCTAAAGGGGGTGAAAAAGATAAAAGTTACACAGATATATTGAGTGGGGTGTCATATGAAAGGACTTAATTTGTACATTCCGAAATAGTTTTTATTTTTGTTCTAGGAAGTATAGTTTTTGAAATACACATACTGAACGCTTTGCGCTCACGGCCCTGTATCGCAAAAACGGTTGAGAGCATGGAATTTTTTTTCAATGAATTGGTCGCAAATTTTAAGCTCTACAACTTCATAATAGATGTTAACATCACAGGACCAATAGCAACCGAGATATTCGCGAAAAACTATTTTTTTTACCTTTGACCTTGAATAACTTAAGACGCAGACACGAGATTTTATGAGACTTTTGAGACAACTTTTAGGGCGCCTAAATGAAGGTATATACGAAAATTCAGCTTATTATCTCTCATTCCGAGGTTAATTCCTAATTTGACTGGGCTATTAGTTTGGCGTTGGTTTGGCGTAGGTAGGTACCTATGTAGTTTCTTGTCAGAAATTGATTCTTACTAGCAGGGGCGGATTAAGCTTCAAGAGCGCCCTAGGCAAGCTCCTCATAGGCGCCCCTCTGGTAACAAAAACCATCAAATACCTACCGTATTTGGACAAACCTCTGACTACTCAAGGGGGTAGCTCTGCTCTGACCACCTAAGGAGACATTTGCAATGGATCTAGAATTCTAGAATGTCTAAGGCGCGGGACATACAGAAAAGACGTAGGACGAGGACGCGTCGCAGACATTTATGTCTCTTCCGCGTCCCTTTCATAGAAAATGTATGGAAGCGTCGCGCCGCAAAACATACAGAAGAGACGGGGCGCCGTCAAATTTTGTATGAAAGGGACGCGGAAAAGACAAATGTCTGCGCCCGTCTCTTCTATCTGGCCTGCGCCTAATAGGTAAGTGCTGAAAAAATGACAATCTACCGAATTTTTGTAAGACAAGTGCAACATGTGGCACTTGATTTTGTTTTCGATGTACAAAGAAGAGTTGCTGACGTTTCGGACACAATATCTTGGGACACAGTGTCCCAAACGACACTTTTGATTTTAATATTTTTGTTACTGTCGTTTCGGACACCATTAAAAATAGCTGCATTGGACAGTCGGATGAAGAAAGAAAATCTATAGTTATTAGTTGATTTTAAAGAGTTTATCAGGTAATTAATATGGTGCCAAATGCTGTGTAAAATACTGTGATTGTTATAGGTTAAGTTTTTTTATTTTGTTTCAGAGTTTTATTGTTTATATTATATTATATAATACTAGCTGACCCGGCAAACTTCGTATTGCTTCAAGCATAAATGGAGAGAAGCATGTATAAAGAGAAGCAGAGAAGCATGGAAGAAGAGAAGCAGGGAAGCATGAAAGAGAGAAAACCCATACCCATACCCATATCACCAAAAAGTTCCATGAAGGTCCTGACTCCATCATCATAACAGAATTGTGTTTCACTCATTAAGCTCTTTCATTTGATACCCATATCACTAAAAAGTTTCATGGAAAAGGTCCTGACTCCATCAGATCATGACCTTGAAATTTTTACCGGACAATATTTAAAGTACCTACCTACTTTCTAACAAAAAAGAATCAATGAAATCGGACTACGCGTTAATGAATTACAACCAGATACTCATTTTGACTTTCATCCCCTCTCCCAAGGCCTATATACCTCGTAGTATGCACTCAAATAATACCAAGTTTCATTTAAATCCATCCAGTAGTTTCGACGTGATGCGCGGCCAAGATACACACAGACAGACAGACAGACATGAATGATAAAATTACAGTTTTGGCTTCAGTATCGATTATAGAGAGCCCTCCAAAAAAAATTTCAAAATATTTTCAATGTATGGACAGAATATGACCTGTTACAGTTTTATTAAAAGTATTGATTGATTGATTGATATTAATTGATTTATAATTTTCCAAATCGGTTCAGGCATCTTCGAGTTATAATCACATACCTAGTAAAAAAAAGATTCCGTTGAATCGAATCTGAGAACCTACACCTCCTTTTTTTTAAGTCGGTTTATTAAAAAGAATCACGCGTAGATGCGCGTAGAAACTATTATGAAGACCGTGATTCACACAGGAGGAACGACGACGATTCTTTATCTATGGATTCACGTTTTAGTTACAGTTACTTACCTAAACCTTTTTTGTGGATTTGAATTTGTGTCAAAGTCAAATAGCATTCTATTATAAACAGATGTCTGATTTCCAAGAAGATTCTAAGCTACGCAACTGGAGTGCTAACTGACATTTAATGTACAAAGGATTTTGAACCTTATCGCGACTGAACAACGATCTATTATCATTTAATCTTGGTTATAAGGATTTTTGGTCTTGTTGAGAGGCTTTCTTGGGTGCTTTGTCTCTTTCACACAGTTGCAAAAAGAAAGAGACACACCGCCCAAGTTTGATTTCAAGCGGACCTTGTTTTCTGTCTCAGTCAGCGTTCCGGGTACGTAGTATAGAAATTCCTTGCTGATTTCTGAATCCTTTCCAAATGTCAGTGTCAAATATTGTATATTGTCATTTAGAAGAAAACATGAATCAGAAGAATATGAAGAGAACATAATTTTTGCGAAGCCAAAATAAAAAAGAAAAAAAAAAAAACATAATTTTGTCAACCTCAGAACACATCAGAATGCCAGCTCCAAACAAAAAAAACCGGTTTACGCTTTCTTTTGTATGGAGATTGCAATCGTATCCGCTTGTTATATTCTATGGTAATAGTTTTCTGTGATCATCTGTTAACCGCATGTTTTCGTCAGCACGATTCAGGCTTTCTTTCATTTTGTATGGCTTCTGTGGGTCTTTTCGTGATGTTGAATAGCCTATAGCCTTCCTCAATAAATTAGCTATCCAATACAGAAAGAATTTTTCAAATCCGACTGGTACTTTCAGAGATTAGCGCGTTCAAACAAACAAACAAACAAACAAACAAACTCTTCCGCTTTATTATAATAGTATAGAAGTATAGATATAGATTTATATACATAATTAGGAGTAATTATAAGTCTATGATTGAAATAATGATTATCTGTGATTTTTATACTTGTATACGCGCTTAGGATAATTACTTAGGTTCTTACTTTTTTTAATAATAATAAATAACGCCAAATCAGTAAATGTTGTCGGGATATTTTTCTCAGTGCACTATAAATTGTCTGTGATTTTTATACATAAGTACCTAAAATAATTACTTTTTTAATACGTAAGGAAAGATAGAAAAATGTTTTAAGATAGGTAAAATTTTTAGTTAACATTTTTAATGTTTTTTTTATTTTGTTGATTTTAAAATGTTTAATAGGTTAAATTTGTGCCAAATTCTGTGTAAAATACTGTGATTATTGTAGGTTAAGTATATTTTATTTTGTTTAAGAGTTTTATCGTTTTTTTCGTAGATAATAGGCCTTGCTGATGTTGAAAACTAACAAATAAAAAGTAGTCATTTTATGTCTGTTTTAACCAAGGATTTTTATACTAACGTAACCGGATGGTTCACTCGACTTTAATGTAAAAGGGATTTTGAACCTTATCACTACTACACAGCGTTCTATTATAATTCAATCTTGGTTATAAGGATTCTTGGTCTCGTTGAGAGGCCTTCGTGGTAGCTTTGTCCCTTTCACACTCGTTGTTGGATTAGTAGTGTGCCCATGTCATTTAAATTTCAGGATATTCACTAAGAATCAGGAATGTTTAGTTCACAAATTATGGTCGCCCTTTAGAAAAAGACACCGCCCAAGTTTCATCTCTCAAGCAAACCGCGTTTTCTGTATCAGTGCGCGTTCCAGTTACGTTAGTATAAAAATTCATTGGTTTAAACTATTTATTATCTGTGATTTTATACATACATATCCTGTCTTAGAATAATAAAAGAAATCTTTGAGATATTTTTAAGTCATCATATTTAGATAGGTACCTAAGTATACAAGATGTTGATTTATACCAAATATACGCTATGAATGAGACTTGTTGTTTTTTTAACATTAATGTTAGTCACCACACGCTCGCAAAGCAATTTGATTAGCTTTATCATATCATTTATTATATTTTGCTTAATTTATTTTTACCTGACTGTACTCAACAGCTTCAATAATTTGATGGTGTCCGAAACGACAGTAACAAAAATATTAAAATCAAAAGTGTCGTTTGGGACACTGTGTCCCAAGATATTGTGTCCGAAACGTCAGCAACTCACAAAGAAAAAGCTCGCTGCTTGTCTTTACTCACAATATAAAATTTACTCATAATATGAAGTTAAATGCGAGCGAAGCGAGCAGATTTTTAGGGTTCCGTACCTTAAAAGGTAAAAAAAGGAACCCTTATAAGATCACTTTCTTGTCCGTCTGTCCGTCTGTCTGTCTGTCCGTCTGTCCGTCTGTCCGTGTGTTACCATCGATTATCTCAGGAACGGGTGCAGCTAGCAAGTTAAAATTTATACCATATACTGAGGTCTATAGTCCCTATTGTGACTATAAAAATCAAGGTCCTGAGTCAACACTATAAAAAGATATAGGCAAATTTAGGTTTTCGTGAAAACTTGTAAGTACCAAAACTTACCTTAATTATCAACTTTTTTTATTTTTCGGAATTTTTCCTTTACTTGTGCTGTAAGACCTTGCTTGTAACCAAATTTGACAATTCTAGGTCAACCGGAAGTACCCTAGAGGTTTTGGGTTGAAAACCTAAATGGTAGTTCCCGTTGACCTAGAATCACGAAATTTGGCAAAAAGCAAGGTCTTATAACACAAATAAAGGAAAAATTCCAAAAAGTTAAAAAAGTTGAAAATTAAAGGGTGTTCCCATACATACAAAGTTGACGCCAATTAAGATTGTCCTCTGAGTTGTATGGGCGCTCATACAAATAAGCGGGCTACAATAACATAATGGGTATAATGGGTAGGTACGGAACCCTCGGCGTACGAGTTCTACTCGCACTTGACCGCTTTTTATTTTAAGACAAATTCAACATGCACTTTATTTTGTTTTCAGTGATCACTGATCAAAGAAAAAGCTCCCTGTTTGTCGGTTCTTATTCTGTGGTCAGACATAACTCAGTTTTACTCGCAATATATCTACTTATAATATGAAGTTAAATGCGAGCGAAGCGAGCAGATTTTTTTTAAGAGCAACGTGGCACTTTTTTTGTTTTTGGCAATCAAAGAAAAAGCTCGCTGCTTGTCGGTTCTTATTCTGTGGTCAGACATTACTCACTTTACTCGCAATATTTCTACTTACATTACAACATGAAGTTAAGTGCGAGCGAAGCGAGCATATTTTTTTTAAGATAAATGCAACATGTGGCCCTTGATTTTGTTTGCGGTGATCAAAGATAAGGCTCGATGCTTGTCGGTTCTCATTCTGTGGTCAGACATAACTCACTTTATTCGCAACATACCTACTTATGAAGTGAAATGCGAGCGAAGCGAGCAGATTTTTTTTAAGACAATTGCAACAATGTGACACTTGATTTTGTTTGCGGTGCTCAAAGAAAAGGCTCAGTGCTTGTCAGTTTATTTCTATCCGGCTATAACTGATTAAATTCAATCGATCCGCTGGAAAAAGTAATGACTTTCGATCAATCCAAAAAATCGCCAGATCGTACGTAGGTACGTCTATAATCGCGACGCGATTATCATCCCTGTCGCACGGCTCACGACTGACCCGCGCCCTCCGCGCCCCCCGACCGCCGCCATACGGGGCGCCCCCGCGGCCCGCACCTCCAACATCGTAAATTTTCTGTCTTTTTTGAATGGAATAGGGTGACGTAGGGCGCTGGACACACAGAAAAGACGTAAGACGCAGAAGGAGCGCGGACATTTGTCTCTTTCGCGTCCCTTTCATACAAAATGTATACCTAGAAACGTCGCGACGCAAAATATACAGAAGAGACGGGGCGCGGGCGCGACGCTGTTCGCTGGCGCCGTGTCCGCGACGAGTCCTAGTCTTACGTTTCTTCTGTCTGGCCTGCGCCCGGAGTTGCGCGCCCCTCTGTAACCTCGCGCCCCTAGGCAGTTGCCTAGTTTGCCTTAAGGATAATCCGCCACTGCTTACTAGTCACACTAGGTATCGGAAAGTTTTTTTTATTACTCAACAGGTTCGATTCCTGGCCACGAAAATGATTATTTTTAAAATCTAATGATCCAGTTTTACTTTTTATCAAAATCGGCTAGGTACGAAACTCCTTTGAGTGTTTTTTGCTATCGCTAATAGTTTCAGATTTGGCCTCAGAGGCATTCTTGAAAAAAATCACTCTGTAGGTATAACTCGGTACCTACTGGCTGAGTGTACTGTGTGTGTGTGTTGTGTAGTGTGTGTAGTATACTTACTGTGTTCACAAATATGTTTGTTTTACTCCTAAGATTTTTAGGGTTCCGTACCTTAAAAGGTAAAAAAAGGAACCCTTATAAGATCACTTTCTTGTCCGTCTGTCTGTCTGTCTGTCTGTCTGTCTGTCTGTCTGTCCGTCTGTCTGTCTGTCCGTGTGTCACCATCAATTATCTCAGGAACGGGTGGAGCTAGCAAGTTGAAATTTATAGCATATACTGAAGTCTATAGTCCCTATTGTGAGTATAAAAATCAAGGTCCTGAGTCAACACTATAAAAAGATATAGGCAAATTTAGGTTTTCGTGAAAACTTGTAAGTACCAAAACTTACCTTAATTATCAACTTTTTTTATTTTTCGGAATTTTTCCTTTACTTGTGCTGTAAGACCTTGCTTGTACCCAAATTTGACAATTCTAGGTCAACCGGAAGTACCCTAGAGGTTTTGGGTTGAAAACCTAAATGGTAGTTTCCGTTGACCTAGAATCACGAAATTTGGCAAAAAGCAAGGTCTTATAGCACAAATAAAGGAAAAATTCCAAAAAATTAAAAAAGTTGAAAATTAAAGGGTGTTCCCCTGCATACATAGTTGACGCCAATTAAGATTGTCCTCTGAGTTGTATGGGCGCTCATACAAATAAGCGGGCTACAATAACATAATGGGTATAATGGGTAGGTACGGAACCCTCGGCGTACGAGTTCTACTCGCTCTTGACCGGTTTTTTATTTAAATGTTTGGTTGATGGCCGCGCGAAAAAAAAGGCACCACTCTCCGGCATGCTTTTAGTTTTAACTTTAGTACCTATAGAATTCGTCTTATTATCATTCTTTAGGATGCTGCCGACCTATGGTTTGAACTTGGACGAACTAGATGTCTAGACCCCGATTTCAAGCGTCAAAACGCCAAATAAAAGATCAACCAACCTGTTGGTTGACTCGTTCGTTTCGCTCATTCAGTCGCGCTAAGGTCGTTGTACTGTAAACATGAATTTGGCGGCAAACAAAAATGGCGATTTGTGCCATCAAAGTGTGCAGGAATTACAAAGGACGACTAAAAATAAATAAGGAAGTTACATAGCATCGGTAAGTAAACTATAAATAACTATAAGTTATGAAAACAAGAAAATAAAACTTTGTAATTTTATCCTAACATGTTCTTAGAGGGTTGCCATAATTATTCTTTGATTTTACCCATGTGAGAGCGTGAGCAAATAAAAAAAAGTGTTGAATCCAAGGATTTTATAAACAAACAGGATGGTTAAGTCGACTTTAATGTAAAAGGGACTTTGAACCTTATCACGACTACACTACTGTACGAGACGGCGAACACAAATAGTTTTAAGCTTTGTATGCTATGGACTTTAATGTTTTGTAATTTGTTTAGGGTTTTAAGATTATTTCTGCTTAAGGTTTGAATGAGGTAACCAGATGTTTTACAACCTCAGGACGTTTAAAAGCCCTAACTTCTGAGAATGGTCCACTGACTATTGTCCATTGTCTAAAAGGATCAGAAGAGCACTTCCGCGCATTTGGAAATTCATAGAAATGGTCGCTCTATTATCTTTAGACGTATTGTTGAAAGAATGTATTGTTTATAGGATTAGAAAGGTAATTCCGCTCTCTAGGAATTCGTCTAAAAGAAACAGGTATCTATTGTACTTATGCGGTTCTAGAAAATTCCTGACTCCCCCGCCCAGATTTTGTACTATAAAAGCCGCGTAGTTTTGTATTCAGTTCAGTTCAGTTCAGCTTATAGTGCGAAATATGCGCACCCTACGCACTACCTGAGAACATAGCGTCACAGAATCAAGCAACTCAACAGAAACGCCCACAGAAGATCCACACTGTAGCAGAAAAGCAGCCAATGATGATCAAGTGCCCGGTTTGTGAAGAAACGGGACACACTGCCAAGGATTGCGATAAATACAAGCAAGCAACTACAAGCGAAAGATGGGACATCGCTAAGGAACGACGCCTGTGTTTTCGGTGTTTGCGATACAGAACACGCACCCACAACTGCCAGCCGAGACCATGCGGCATCAACAAGTGTAAATACATGCACAACAGGACGCTGCACAGCGACATACAGCAAGGGGCAGTTGAACAAGATGAAGAAGACAAGGCAACCGAGTCCCTCAACTCTGCTTGGACTATGAGCAAACAATCCTATTTGAAGATCATCCCGATACGAGCTACAGGACCGAAGGGAAATATAGACACCTTCGCACTACTAGACGACGGGTCTACAGTGACACTCATCGATGAGGAGATTGCTGATATTATCGGAGCCAAAGGACCCATCGATCCATTACAGATAGAAGGAATCAACGAAATGAAGACTGCAGAATCAAAGTCCAGAAGAGTCGACTTCACCATTCAGGGACCTAACGAGATCCCGCAGAGAATTCAAGCCAGAACGGTGAAGAATCTGAAGGTATCGTCACAAAAGGTTTCAAGACTGCGAATAAATGAATGCAAGCATCTGCAAGACATCAGCGAAGATCTTTGCTATGAAAACGCGAAGCCACGTATTCTGATCGGGCAAGACAACTGGCATCTTCTTCTGTCAAATAAGGTACGAAGAGGGAGAGCAGACCAACCTGTGGCGTCACTTACACCTCTAGGTTGGGTACTGCATGGGAGTCACCGCCGCACTCTCAACCGCCACATCCGCTTCGTATCACACATGACAGAGACATCGACTGAAGAAGAAAGCCTGGAAGACATGATGAAAGAATACTTCGCTATGGACGCACTCTGTATCCAGCCAAAGAAACCGAAGTCAGACCCAGAAGAACAAGCCTTACGTATCCTAGAAACGAATACAGTCCAAAAAGAAGGAGGATACGAAACATCGCTCTTCTGGCGCAAGCAAGACGTGACCCTTCCCGACAACTACGAGAGCTCATTGAGACGACTCTTCAACATAGAAAAGAAACTGGACCGCGATGCAGCCTTAAAGAAGAAATACACAGAACAGATGAACGCGTTGATCACCAAGGGATACGCCGAACCCGCGCCGAAAGAAAAGACGAAGAATAGAACATGGTACCTCCCACACTTTGGAGTAATAAATCCAATGAAGCCGGACAAGTTGAGGGTGGTACATGATGCGGCAGCCAAGATGAAGGGCGTCGCACTGAACGATCTGCTGCTTAAAGGGCCAGATCTTCTTCAGTCTTTGCCGGGAGTTGTCATGCGATTCAGACAACACTTGGTGGCAGTGACAGCTGACATTCAGGAAATGTTCATGCAGGTGAAGCTCAGACCTGAAGACAGAGACGCTCTCAGGTATCTGTGGCGTGATGATCGTCGAGATAACCAACCACCGGAAGAGTATAGAATGACATCTCTCATATTCGGAGCATCCAGTTCACCATCAACGGCGATATTTGTCAAGAATCTGAACGCCAAGAAACATGAAGAGACGCACCCAGAAGCCGCAGCCGCAATAGTACGGAAGCATTACGTCGACGATTATTTGGACAGCTTCAGAACAATAGAAGATGCTAAGCGTGTAGCAACAGGAGTGCGGGACATTCATAGGAAAGCCCATTTTGAACTGAAGCAATGGACAACAAATGCACCGGAACTACTTGCAGCTCTTGACGAGCGTCAAACAGACCAAGCCACAGAGCTATATAGATCAGAAGAGAAACGGGAACGAGTTCTTGGCCTTATATGGAAACCGAAGACAGATGAACTGACGTTCAACCTCAACCTCAGTCGTATCTCGTCATCTCTCATCGAGGGAAAGACACCAACGAAGAGAGAAGCCTTGAGAATAGTTATGTCGCTATTTGATCCACTCGGCTTCGCTTCGCCAGTGACAATAGAAGCTAAGCAGATACTTCAAGAAGTGTGGCGCCGTGGGACACCGTGGGATGAGGAAATAGCAGAAGATCTCGCTGAGCAATGGAAAATTTGGATGGGTCATCTACGAAATCTCAGTCAAGTGACCATCCCAAGGAGATATATCGGCTACAGCGATTCTACGTTGCTACAGCTACACGTGTTTACTGACGCCAGCGAGTCTTCCTACACGACCGTGCTCTTCTGGAGAGCAACCATGCCCTACGGAGAAGTTAACGTGTCGCTCATCGCAGCGAAAGCGAAGGTCACGCCACTGAAGCTCACGTCAATCCCGAGATTAGAATTGCAAGCCGCAGTGATGGGAACGCGCCTAGCCAAAACTCATTACGAAGGAAAGCCGAAAAGCACTTCCAGTCACCGCAGAACAATGAGAAAAGCAGAAGAGCTCATGATGAAAGCTTCAGAAGATGGTTCTGATCCTGCCATTGGAAGAGGCCGTCTCTTCGCCACAAGAGGATGCAACTTGATTGCACGGCGGGAGAAATGTACGAGACGGCGAACACAAATAGTTTTAAGCTTTGTATGCTATGGACTTTAATGTTTTGTAATTTGTTTAGGGTTTTAAGATTATTTCTGCTTAAGGTTTGAATGAGGTAACCAGATGTTTTACAACCTCAGGACGTTTAAAAGCCCTAACTTCTGAGAATGGTCCACTGACTATTGTCCATTGTCTAAAAGGATCAGAAGAGCACTTCCGCGCATTTGGAAATTCATAGAAATGGTCGCTCTATTATCTTTAGACGTATTGTTGAAAGAATGTATTGTTTATAGGATTAGAAAGGTAATTCCGCTCTCTAGGAATTCGTCTAAAAGAAACAGGTATCTATTGTACTTATGCGGTTCTAGAAAATTCCTGACTCCCCCGCCCAGATTTTGTACTATAAAAGCCGCGTAGTTTTGTATTCAGTTCAGTTCAGTTCAGCTTATAGTGCGATACAGTCAAGTTCAGCCACAGCAGCCCTTGTAATAAAGGAGGAAAATCAGAAGCAAGAAGCCTTTCATTTCTTCGGGCTCTCCAATCCCAGCAATAGCAAATGTACACCCGTACAACTACTATCTATTATAATTTAATCTTGGTTATAAGGATTGTTGGTCTTGTTGAGAGGCTTTCTTGATAGGTTTGTCTCTTTCACACTCGTTGTTGGATTAGTAGTGTGCCCAAGTCATTGAAATTTCCGGATATTTTTACCTTATCGCGCTCGACAAAATCAGCGCTTGATTTCGATCCTTGGTTTCGATCCTTGAATTCGATCCTTGATTTCGATCCTTGGTTACGATCCTGGATTTCGATCCTTGATTTCGATCCTTGATTTCAATCCTTGATTCAAATCTTGAATCTGAAATCTTGAATCTTGAATCTTTGAAGTGACAGCTGTCAAACTTCAATCGGCCATATCTCATGAATTACTCGTCCTAGACTGCCCCGTTCTCAGTTCAAATGAAAGCTATGACCAAGATCTTCATTTTAAGTGACAGCTGTCAAAATGACATCTGTCATCTGAAATCTAGATCTTGGTCATAGCTTTCATTTGAACTGAGAACGGTGAGTCTAGGACGAGTAGTTTCCGAGATATGACCGTTTTAAGCTTTGAACTGACAGCTGTCAAACTTAAAACGGTCATATCTCGGAAACTATTCGTCCTAGACTCACCGTTCTCAGTTCAAATGAAAGCTATGACCAAGATCTACATTTCAGATGACAGATGTCATTTTGACAGCTGTCACTTAAAATGAAGATCTTGGTCATAGCTTTCATTTGAACTGAGAACGGGGAGTCTAGGGCGAGTAGTTTCCGAGATATGGCCGTTTTAAGCTTCGAACTGACAGCTGTCAAACTTAAAACGGTCATATCTTGGAAACTACTCGTCCTAGACTCACCGTTCTCGGTTCAAATGAAAGCTATGACCAAGATCTACATTTCAGATGACAGATGTCATTTTGACAGCTGTCACTTAAAATGAAGATCTTGGTCATAGCTTTCATTTGAACTGAGAACGGGGAGTCTAGGACGAGTAGTTTCCGAGATATGGCCGTTTTAAGTTTGACAGCTGTCACTTCAAAAATTCAAGATTTCAAATTCAAGATTCAAGAATCAAGGATTGAAATCAAGGATCGAAATCCAGGATCGAAACCAAGGATTGAATACTTACAAGAAAAATTAAGTAAACAAAAACCAGTATTGACCGCAAAAAATTTGAAACAAATTTTAGAGACACCTCGAAATCATAACATAATTTTCCCCTACTTTTATGGGAAATTTTCAAGAGCTGGTATCACTAAAAATGGATGACAATGTTGACAGGTGACGCAAAGCACTTGTATAGACAAGAGAAGATTTGCATACTTGTGTGCGTAATACGCACACTAGCGTTTCAAAGCTGGCCTGTTGTTCTTGTTGCGATTGAAGCGAAAGAGACCATCTAGACATATAATTAATAAAAGGGTTTGAAATACAATTGTTTAGAAAGCGCAATCGAACATTATTATGTGCATACTTGGTGCATACAAATTATCCTGGTTATAATGTGTCAACTTTACAATGTCAAAATATTTACTTAAACAAACAGTTTATTCTCGAGTAAAAACTTAATCCTACAGTTAAGTCGAATCCAGCTTTCTTCTTTTTCTTCTTCTTCTGTAGGTACCTAAGAAGGAATTTGTAGGTACCTAGTATAAAAAATCCTTGGTACCTAATCATCAACAATATTAACCAACTAGCTGTACCCGGCATGATTTTATTTAGAACAATCTCCATGCAATAAATCTAGTCTGGCATAAATTTTTACGCGCTTTAGTTCTAGAAATCTCCACCGCCAACATTATTTACTAGGTACTGGTGGTGGCACTGTAGGTACTGTACTGCTGGGGTGTGTGTGTCGTCGTCGTCACGTCAGTCCGTGAGTCTCAGTCTGTGAGTCTGTCACTGTCACTGTCAATCGGACTGTACCATCCTATGTCACTATGACAATGACATACATGATCAATGCAATACAAGAAGCACGACTGTGTTGCCAATTGAGCGACTTTGCCGCTATAAATAGCCACTTTTGCTCAAGTGTTGCGACCTAAAATCAGTTTAGCCCTTAATTTGTTTTTGATGCTTAAGGTAGGTAGCGCATTGTGATTTCAAGGTAGGGCATTGCCTTACAATGCTCCCCCCCTAGCTAAGGCCGTGCCCCCCGGTTCTAGTTTGAATCAGTTTTTAGCGACTTTCTAGTTTTTTTATATTGAATCTAGAGACTCGAATTTATTAGAGTTGGCAACACCGAAGCAAGAAAGCAAAGCAAAACAAACAAGACAAGCATGCAAGGAATTTCTATACTACGTATCTGGAACACTGACTGAGCCAGAAAACAAGGTCCGCTTGAGAAAGAAAACTTGGGCGGTGTGTCTCTTTCTAAAGGGTGACCATAAACTAAACATTCCTAGTCCCTAAGGGGCCTTTTCCATCATTTTCTGATTTACGTGATGTTTCAGGGCATGATTTTTGAATTAAAATACTGATACAATTTTGATCCTTCATTTTGATTCTTGAATCTTGAATCTTGATTCTTGAATCTGAAAACTGAAATTTTGAATCTTGAATCTTTGAAGTGACAGCTGTCAAACTTAAAACCGCCATATCTCGGGAACTACTCGTCCTAGACTCCCCGTTCTCAGTTCAAATGAAAGCTATGACCAAGATCTTCATTTGAAGTGACAGCTGTCAAACTTCAAACGGCCATATCCGCCCGATCGCCTTAGGCCACTACAATGGCCCAGGGCACCTGAGGGGTCGCGCGGCCACTAAAATCACGATTTCTATGGTGTTAGGGCTTCCCCATTCGTCGGGAGTGTCTTTATTTGTTGGTAACATTATTCTCCCACTGTTGTTCATGCTAAAAGTCATAGATAATTTATAATATTTCTACAATGTGTCAAAATACCGGAAGAGAAAATACGTTTTCAAACTTTATTTTTGAAAGAAGGTTCAAATAAGATTTTCAGCGATGACCTATACATGTTTGGCATTAATTAAATCTGACAGGTATTTAGGATAATTACTGAACCATTAAAACCCCGTTTTATAGTAAAAAATTTGAATTTGATCAACATTTTGAATATTGCGGGTGAATTTTGTTTGAAGGTCGGCTATTGTGATTGGTGTGTAGTAGTGATGTGAAGGAGGTTTGTTTTGTTCGTATTGTTTGCTAACTACATATTTATACCAATCAGAAAGACTTCAAACCAGACTATAGGATGAGAAATGAACCAGTATTGAATTTTTATTTGCCGTGAGCGCACTCCCGCTCCTGGCGCGCGGAACAAAATGGCGTGTTTTGGCCTTTTGCAAACGCGAATTAGATAATTACTTTAATGTCGATGTGTATATGTTTTGTGTTAAATAATAAAGGTGTGTAGTGTACTAAGTGTGTGCACCATGTTGACGCAGATATTTGCTATCAATTTTGAACAATTGTGAGTTTTTATTTTGCAAGGTGCCAAACATGTTTACGGAATGGAATAAACAATTTATTTGGTGGTGACAATGTAATCCCCTTGAGCAGGTAAGTAAGTAGTTAATAAGCTTGTTAAATTCCGATTCCAATGATACCACAAACAGGTTTAGTCCAGGAATAAAATCACTGGCAAAAAAAGTTAAACCGCTATCAACAGTTGTTTCGCGGGCGTTGGTTAGACTAGGCAGGCAATCGGTCCGGGGGGCGGGGCACCTCAACGGATATCTCGGAAACTACTTGTCCTAGACTCCTCATTCTTAATTCAAATGAAAGCTATGACCAAGATCTTCATTTGAAGTGACAGCTGTCAAACTTCAAATGGCCATATCTCGGGAACTACTCATCCTAGACTCCCCGTTCTCAGTTCAAATGAAAGCTATGACCAAGATCTTCATTTGAAGTGACAGCTGTCAAACTTCAAACGGCCATATCTCGGAAACTACTTGTCCTAGACTCCTCATTCTTAATTCAAATGAAAGCTATGACCAAGATCTTCATTTGAAGTGACAGCTGTCAAACTTCAAATGGCCATATCTCGGGAACTACTCATCCTAGACTCCCCGTTCTCAGTTCAAATGAAAGCTATGACCAAGATCTTCATTTGAAGTGACAGCTGTCAAACTTCAAATGGCCATATCTCGGAAACTACTCGTCTTAGACTCTCCGTTCTAAGTTCAAATGAAAGCTATGACCAAGACCTACTTTTCAGATGACAGATGTCATTTTGACAGCTGTTATTGAAAATGTAGATCTTGGTCATAGCTTTCATTTGAACTAAAAAGGAAGAGTCTAGGATGAGTAGTTTCCGAGATATGGCCTTTTAAAGTTTGACAGCTGTCACTTTAAATGTAGATCTTGGTCATAGCTTTCATTTGAACTTAGAACGGAGAGTCTAAGACGAGTAGTTTCCGAGATATGGCCATTTGAAGTTTGACAGCTGTCACTTCAAATGAAGATCTTGGTCATAGCTTTCATTTGAACTGAGAACGGGGAGTCTAGGACGAGTAGTTCCCGAGATATGGCCATTTGAAGTTGGACAGCTGTCACTTCAAATGAAGATCTTGGTCATAGCTTTCATTTGAACTGAGAACGGGGAGTCTAGGACGAGTAGTTCCCGAGATATGGCCATTTGAAGTTTGACAGCTGTCACTTCAAATGAAGATCTTGGTCATAGCTTTCATTTGAACTGAGAACGGGGAGTCTAGGACAAGTAGTTTTCGAGATATGGCGGTTTGAAGTTTGACAGCTGTCACTTCAAATGAAGATCTTGGTCATAGCTTTCATTTGAACTGGGAACGGGGAGTCTAGGACGAGTAGTTCCCGAGATATGGTCATTTGAAGTTTGACAGCTGTCACTTCAAAGATTCAAGATTCAAGATTTCAGATTC
Organism: Camptogramma bilineatum; assembly: GCA_958496255.1. NCBI lineage: Eukaryota > Metazoa > Arthropoda > Insecta > Lepidoptera > Geometridae > Camptogramma > Camptogramma bilineatum. Next base: position 15,174,400 of record OY292466.1, on the reverse strand, counting down.
AAGGTTCAAAATTCAAGAATCAAGGATCGAAATCCAAGATCGAAACCAAGGATCGAAATCAAGGATCGAAATCAAAATCAAGGATCAAAATCAAGGATCTAATTCAAGGATCTAATTCAAGGATCGAAACCATGGATCGAAATCAAGCGCTGATTTTGTCGAGCGCGATAAGGTAAAAATATCCTGAAATTTAAATGACATGGGCACACTACTAATCCAACAACGAGTGTGAAAGAGACAAAGCACCCAAGAAAGCCTCTCAACAAGACCAACAATCCTTTTAGCCAAGATTAAATGATAATAGATCGTTGTATTGTCGTGATAAGGTTCAAAATCCTTTGTACATTAAATGTCAGTTAGCACTCCAGTTACGTAGTTTAGAATCTTCTTGCAAGCATGCCATTGACATATCAATCAATCAATCACAGTGTTGCCAATTTAGCGACTTTGTCGCTAGAAATAGCGACTTTTGCTATGGTGTTAGCGACTTAAAATCAGTTTTAGTGACAAAACATATTTATCGACTTTTTGACTGCAACCGGCACACCAAAACAGTATTAGGGCAAGTAATGGAAAGGTGGAAAGGACAAAAGGTCAACTTGAAAAAGTAATTAACTGGCAAAAAAACATTATTTCGATAAAGTTTGAGTTTTTTTACTATCAACAAATTATTGTTATTTTTACACTTTTATCCCCCCCCCCCGCTCCTGGTTAGAATCAGGTTTTAGCGACTTTTCAGAATGAATCTAGCGACTTGGATTTATTGGAGTTGGCAACACTGATCAATCATCCATTTTCTTTTCTTGCTGCTGTCTGCGCTGCGTTGCGTTGTGTGTGGTCTATAAACGCCACTATTTCTGCAATTATACTAATTCTTGGTATCTCTATCGTGGAAACATTTGTTGTATATCGTCAAAAAACTGCAACTTACGAAGAATCATCTAAGACAAAATATAAACTTAAATCGGAAATCATGGAACTGGTAAGTTTACAAGTCTAAATCGCCGAAATAACCACAAAGTTCGAATAGTTTGATAATTGTTGGATAGTTCTAGATACGATACCTACTCAATACGTTCTAAGGACTGTCTATTTCTACCAAAATTTTATCTATTTGTTGAGAAATGTTTGTATATTGGGACATTAGATCTAGGTATGTCAAGGATACCAATACCTGTATTGCTTACCAGCAACACCCAGGCTGGTAGCTATACTTAGCTTTGTTATGGGGGGCGATCCAAGGGTTCCAAAACACAAAGATTGACTAGTTTTCCCCCGAACTTAAAGAAATCAACTCTACAAATATTTGCTAAGGTACGGACCCCCTAACCCCCCCCCCCCCCCCCCCCTTATGTACTATAGCCAATATCTATAGCTACTGCTAACCAATACCTATGTTGCTTAGTATTTTATGATAGCCTGTATCTCCCTGAAGACTTGGCTCATTGGTGTTGTGAAATCTGATTGCACCACTTATAGCAAGGGCGGATCTACAGAACGAGCAGATTTTTTACAATAGGCTTCTCTTTGGTTGTCTTTCTATGGTTCTAAAAATGACCCTCATGATTTATGCACAGTTACAGTACGCGTGATGGATCTAGGCGTGAAGTTAGCTGGTTCGCTGCACAGTACAAAATTTAATATGAAGAAGCTGCACTGCGCATTGAAACGGCTAACTTCACTAATGTCTAGATCCATCATGCATACTGTAGTTACTTATCTGCGAATAATAGGTAACCATTGTGAAACTAATTAGTAATTATGAAATTAAATAAAACTGAATTAAAAATAAAATTGAATCAACCTTGATACAAGTAGCACTAAACAGTGAATCATCATGATTCTTCATTATTTTGGTAAAGTTGTAACTTTTAACCTAATCAAAACTAACATTAGTCTTGTTTTTGCAATAAAGCAGTATCAGTTTAGGATGCATGAGGAATAACATGAATTCATAAGGTGACCAATTTTGATAGTAGACTCCATTACCATAATGACAATTGATTTGGTTCACTTTAATGGTAGGTTGTATAATTACATGAATGACTAGCAGCGCCCTCACACTGTTGTCCCGGTAGTGATGGTATGGTAATGATGATAATGATGATGATGAGGAAAAGTAGCCTATAAACTTCCTCAAGAGTTTAGCTATCAAATGCAGAAAGAATTTTTCAAATCTGACTGGTAGTTCCTGAGATTAAACAAAAAAAACGCTTCCGCTTTATATAATTAGTATAGAGTACAGATGAAAATGAGAACTCAGCTGGCCTGAGGCCTCACATAGGGGATACAAGTGTTAGATCTTTTTACCCTTTTCTCCTTCAATGGACATTAACATTAGTAATCTTGTTAATTGTATAGAATACATACTAAATTTATTTACAGAAACTAAACTACTACATATTTAATTTACTTCTACTGAGCGCTTACATATAATAATAGATAGCTCAAATTGATCCAAGCCACTGCCAGTCGAAAGCGTGCCAAGGCACAGGTAGCATCACCATGCTGTATGGCAACGCTGATCTGTCGAGCCGAATATCTGCCTTATCTCGTAACTAACTATAACGAAGATGATAGCGATGTATGGAAGCCTTCCAATTAATAATTATAGTGAGGCTCGGTGCCTCGGTTACTGATAATGTTTGTTGTCGTCGTGCAGGTGTCGAACCCAGTGTTCGGTCAGATGCAGGTAGGCGTGGGTGTGAGCCTGGGTCTCGGCGTCGCGCCGCCGCCGCCCCCCCCCGCGGCGCCGCTGCTGCCGCCCCCCCTCGTCCCCCCCGCCCCCCCCCGCCGCGGTCTCAGGTGAGCGTGCCCCCCCCCGCCGCGCGCGTCCCCCCCTCGCGTCGGTCGTCAGTAGACGAGGCTCACGCCGCTGGCTCTGCTCGCTGTTACAGACGCCGTCCGCAGCCGCCGCCGCCGTCGCAGCCGCCGCCGCCGGTCGCCGCTCGTACCTCCGCTCAGTGATACCGTTCTGCTTTCTGTTTCAGACTAGATATAAGTTAGGTTTACAGTATCGATCCGAGCGCGGCGACCGCCGTCGGACGTCGCCCGCCGCCGCCGCCGCCGCACACAATGTACCTATCTCTCTTACCGCAATCTCTATCGGTCTGCGAGGCGAAAGCGCGCCCCGTCCCGACCCGACCCGACCCGACCCGCCGACGCAGGCGCGGGGCGCGGGGCGCGGGGCGGGGCGCGCGGAGTGCGAGGCGAGCGCGAGAGTGTGCGTCGTAGGCAGAGAACGCTGTAGACCGCTGGACACGTTCCTTCTCGGTCCGAGTGACCGAATGAGGACAAATAAGTACAAGATTCTCACGAATAAAAGAGACGTAAAGCATACAACGTTCGGTGCCGTCGATCTCACCGTTCCGCACGATAACTCATCCCCCGCCCCGCTCTCGCGGTACCCTCCGAAGGAGTACCGCAGGACGGCACCCGGGGCGCACGTGCGTCGGGCACCGAGCGCTCTGTTGTATGCTTTCGGTACGTCAGCTTTCTCTGTTCACGGTGTGCGTGCATGCGTCCCCCCCGCCGCGCGTCGCCCCCCACTGACCGCCCCTCCGTGTTGCAGGCGCCGCGCCCGTCGCCCTCTACGACCTGCGCCAGATCGGCGACGTGTACACAGGTGAGAGTCTCCCCGGCCCCCCCCCCCCCCTCCCCCCCCGTCTCGCCGCCGCGACTGACGCTCCTCCTCCGTCAGGTCCGGGCGCCAAGTGTTCGACGCTGCCCGCGATCCTGGGCGGGTCGCTGCCTCGCCTGTCGTCGGAGCAGGCGGACGCGGTGGCGCGCGCCAAGAAGTACGCCATGGAGCAGAGCATCAAGATGGTGCTCATGAAGCAGACGCTCGCGCACCAGCAGCAACAGATGGCCAGCCAGCGCACGCAGGTGCAGAGGCAGCAGGCGCTCGCCCTCATGTGCAGGTGGGTACCTGACCCCCCCCCCCCCTCCCCCTCCGCACCCGCACCCGCGCGGCGCCCGCCGTGATGAGAGCGATACCGGGAGGCTCCCGCCCCGCGCAGGTCGAGCCTGTGATACTCTACGCTGAAAAGATCTGAGCCGGCGCCGCGCCTCGTCCCCCCGCCCCACCCCCGCCTCGCCTGATGAACGATGATGATGAGAACGCGCTCTCCCTCCCGCAGGGTGTACGTGGGCTCGATCTCGTTCGAGCTGAAGGAGGACACGATCCGTCAGGCGTTCCTGCCGTTCGGTCCGATCAAGAGCATCAACATGTCGTGGGACCCGGTCACGCAGAAGCACAAGGGCTTCGCGTTCGTCGAGTACGAGATCCCGGAGGCGGCGCAGCTGTCGCTCGAGCAGATGAACGGGGTGATGCTCGGCGGACGGAACATCAAGGTGGTCGGCCGGCCCTCCAACATGCCGCAGGCGCAGGCGGTCATCGACGAGATCCAGGAGGAGGCCAAGCAGTACAACCGCATCTACGTCGCCTCCATCCACCCCGAGCTCACCGAGGACGACATCAAGAAGTGAGCGCGCACCTTACCCTCACCCCCCTCCCCCCTCCCCCCGGGCCGCACGCCGCTCACCGTCTCTCGGTACGTTCCAGCGTGTTCGAGGCGTTCGGTCCGATCACGTACTGCAAGCTGGCGCACGGCGCGTCCGCGCACAAGCACAAGGGGTACGGGTTCCTCGAGTACGGGTCGCTGGCGGCGGCGCTGGAGGCGATCGCCTCGATGAACCTGTTCGACCTCGGCGGGCAGTACCTGCGCGTCGGGCGCGCCATCACCCCGCCGAACGCGCTGGCCGGCCCGCCGGCGCCCGCCGCGATGCCGACCGCCGCGGCGGTGGCCGCCGCCGCCGCCACCGCCAAGATCCAGGCGATGGACGCGGTCGCCAGCAACGCGGTCGCGCTCGGCCTCACCAAGCTGAGCGCGCTGGGCGTGCCGCCGAGCGCGGCGCTGCCCTCGCTGGCGGCCGCGCTGCCGCTGCCCCCGCTGCCGCTGCCGCTCGCCCCGCTCGCCCCCCTCGCGCCGCTCGCCCCGCCGCCCCCGGCGGCCCCCGCGCCCGCGCTGCCCCCGCCGGGCGTCGTGTTCCCCGCGCCGCCCGCCGCACCGAACAACCGGACGCAGGTACGCTCGACCGAAGCCTCATCGACACGATCGAACCACGCTCGGACACGGTCGACTAGAATACCTACTCGGACGCGACTCGGATCGTGGCGAACCCCGATCCGAGCCCGCTCGGACGACGGCGTCCGATCGGAGCTGACGAGGACCGTATTCTACTCGTCCGAGTCCAACTCTGTCCGAGTGTACTTTGATCGTGTCGACCCGGCTTCACATGTTTGTGTATAACGCAGATTCACGCTACACTGGTCGTACAGATGCATGCACAGACATGATAGCGGCCATCCACGACCGAACCGCCGAATGGACGGTTCGAACGTGTGCGGTGAGCTGCCGATGGGATACGAGCGATCGGATCCAATCGGAAGGACGATAGAATCGATAGTGGGTGGCTGCTATGAAACAAACATACCCCTAACCTTTTTATAGCGTTCTTTTTATGTGACACGAGCTACACTAAGTTGTACAGTTGCGTCTACGTTTACACGATCCGTCCATTCCGTCCGTATCTGCGATCGGTAGATACAATACAAGGCTTCAAATTAGCGATCAGAAACTAAAGTTTAAACTCTAAAAATCTCTATTTTCTGTGAACGATGTTGTGATTATTTACGTTTTAGAAGGGATCAAAAAAAAAATATGAATAAATTTAATACATTTGAAAATGAAAAATCTTATCAAAATTTTCAATTCCGCCACGATTCGAATCCGCAACGATACAAGCGATCTCTAGCCGGAGCGCCTTCACCGATTCGGCCACGGAATCCTCAGTCATCAGGGTTGATCTCGATAGGACCATCTATCGATCGAAGCATGATGATAGATGACTATTAGTATAATCGGTATCACCTCGTGTGTTCCTCCAGAGCTCTGTGTCGGAGACGGCGGCGGCGGCGCTGGCGCTCGCGGCGCTGGGCGCGGCCAACTCGCAGCAGGCGGCGCTGCAGCAGAAGCTGCTCGACGCCTCACCGGACACGCTGCAGCAGCAGGAGTCGCTCTCCATCTCAGGCAAGGAACCGACCTGACCGGAACGACCACAGGGAACCGAGGCCGCTGCCTCCAATTTAGCGGGCAGCGGGGCGGCGGGAGTGGCGGGATCTTATGCGTACCTACATTCGGATGGACCGGCTCTCGAAAACAGCGGCGTGGGGGCGGGCAACGAGCGTGCACTCCTGTCGAGTGGTGACCGTGTGGCGATTTGTTAACAAACCTCTTTTTCTTAGATTTGATCATTATGATAAAGTATAATTTGATCAGACATTTCGTTCGGGAATAAAATAAATACCTACACAACCACGAACACGACCCTTCGCTGCTATCCGGCGTCGCCCGCCCCGCTACCCGCAAAATTCGAGGCGGAGGCCATATAAAACTCGGGACGGTGTGTCTCCTTCTAAGGGGCGGCCGTAATCTAAGAATCGAACATTCCTAATCCTCAGTGAATTTCCTGAACTTTAAACGACACGGGCACACCACCGATCCGACGACGAGTATGAGGGACGAAGCCACCGCGGAGGCCTCTCGGCGAGATCGACGATCCTCGTGACCCCGGCTCCACGCGTCGGGGCCGACGTCGGTCCCGATGCCTCTCGCCGACGTGTGGAGCTGACAGAATAGTTTGTCGCCGACGTTGGGGGCTGATCTTACTGGATCCACAGTTGGCGAGCGGCATCGGGACCGACGTCGGCCCCGACGCGTGGAGCCGGGGTAACCGAGATCGAATTATAGTAGAACGTCGTGCGGTCATGATGAGGTTTGAAATCCCCTTCACACTAAAGTAGAGTGGAGCATCCGGTGACGTTATAATCGTGTGTGCAGGTCAGTCGGCGCGTCACCTGGTGATGCAGCGCCTGATGCGGCGGCGCGCCTCCCGCACGCTACTACTACAGGACATGGTGTGCGCGCACGACGTGGACGAGGCGCTGCACACCGAGATCCAGGAGGAGTGCTCCAAGTGGGGCGCGGTCCAACGGCTCGTCATATACAACGAGACGCAGCACGAGCACGACGACCCCGCGCACGCGCACGTCAAGATATTCGTGCAGTTCCAGGAACCGGACGGTATGTACCACCCACCCCCACGACATCTACATTTTCGAAAAGGGGAAGACGGGTGACGCGCCGATATCTACGTACAGTTTGTTTATTTATTTCACAGTTGTACAGTTCTAATCTCACGAAGTTCGTTTGGTCTTAATTGTGTGTGTGTTCACATGCACGTTGTTTCTGTGTACGTAAGCTCGGGAGCGCTCAGAATCGGCCCACGCACACAGAAACAACGTGCATGTGCATCTACATACACAATTTAAGACCAAACGGACTTCGTAAGATAGAACATCGAAACACACTCATTGCTCAGTTTTACTGTCGCCGATTATTGGCAACAATGGAGTTTATTATGAACAAGAATAGAGAGAGAGCCATTAAACTGTTGCGCGAACGAGACGGAGATGGCTAGCGGCCAGGTTCCATCGACTCCGGATGGAGCCGATAACAATGGAGCCCGGCCGCTCTGTGATGCTGTCACGCTCGCACGACCGCTTCTGTTGCTCACTCTATCCTTGTCTATTAGCAAATTCGAGGTGCATTCGAGATGATATTCCGCGACGCACCGAGGACAAGTTTGTCCACTGGACTCATTCCAAGTATAGGCATTTTGGTGAGTCACCTATCTTCCCCTTTTTGAAAAGATCATTGTTTCGTAAATTGAATCGCGCAGAGACGCGCCCTGTTAGAGGCACCGAGTAACGCTCTGACACAGCTAACTTGCTAGACAACTTATATAGCGAGTACCTATATTATAGCACACCCTATACCACTATGATGAGGAGAGACGCCGGCTCCATACGTTGGGACCAACGTTGGTCCCAACGTTGGGGCCAAGATTTCGTGAACCATCCACACGTTGGCGATACACCAGTCTTGTTCCGTCAGAGCCAACGTGCAGACGTCCGATGTCTGCGCGTCCGATACAGAAATTGAAATTTCTCTAAGTGATTTTACATTACTGAATACCAATTTTATCACAATCACATCACATCATGTCACTATCACACTTCACACAACACACTATATTATAAAAGCGAAAGTTTGGATGTTTGGATGTATGTTTGTTCCTCTCTAACACGACAACCACTTAACCGATATGGGTGATATTTAAAATGTAGATAGATAATAACCGGAAATAGGACATAGGCTACTTTTTATCCCAAAAAATTGCACGGTTCCCGTAACATAAAAAAAATAGTAGACTCCATCATCAGATCAGCTCGCTGTCACCATATTATTACATTGTAGTCAGAACTTGACAAATATGCCGAGTTTCAACTCAATCGGCTTATTTACTGAGGAGTTCTGTTGAACAGCTCTTGACTCCATCATCAGATCAGCTTGTTGATACCATAATATTTCATTGTCACCGAGAATCTATAAGTGTGCAAAATTTCAGCCCGATAGTCCTACAAACACAATAAATAAGGAATACGATGACATTCTCGCTCGTCAGTCGACACGTGCGCTCACGATGCGCGTCGAAACGGGACTGAGCATAGCGCCAACGTGTGGACGGATCCCCAACGTTGGCGCGCCAACTTCCTTTGATAAAACCGACACGGCACGGCCAAGCCCCAACGTTGGCCCCAACGTTGGCGCCAAGCTATTTTGTCAGCACCACACGTTGGTGAGAGGCATTGGGACCAACGTTGGCCCCAACGTGTGGATGCGGGGAGACAGAGCTCTAGAGAAAGAGCAGAATCTACATACTTCGTGAACTGGATTGCGCACGAAATTTTAGATCAATATTTGATTGTTAGTATCGCAAGTGGCTCGTAATCAGGGCACTGACCCCTTGTCCGGGTGTGTTCCAGAGGCGGCGGCGGCGGCGGGCGCGCTGCACGGGCGCTACTTCGGCGGACGCACCGTGCGCGCCACGCTCTACGACCAGGACCTGTTCGACCACGGAGACCTCTCCGGATAGACCCGCCACGAGGGAGCGACGGAGATACATACACTGTGGGTGCGACCGGCGCGGCGGGCTGATTGTCTAACATGTCTCGAACCTCTAATTGCTCTCAAACTGTCCAAACTATCTCAAAGAAGTCCTCGGCCCTTCTTTTCGTCATGCGAGGTACAGTCGGCGTCATCGATCGGTATCCCCCTATTGATTTGAACGAAGACTCTTTTCATTTCAATCTTGGATTTCAGTCGGGTATTATATCAGCTATTTTTGTTTAGGAACTCGAGCGAAATTAGATATCCATAAGTAAGCAAGGATGTAAAAGTTTTTACAAAAGTTGAGATCGACGGCTTGCAAACCGACCTCTCACTAGGGGGATACCAATTAATGACGCTTTCTGTACATACACTCTTCACTTCTATCTCGATACGATTCTGTGGTCTTCCATGTTGTGTTCGCTTTCAACCGTAAAATGTCACAGCTTAATCTTTCGAGAGTGGATCTCGTTCTCGACGTGATGACCCGGACTCTCGTCGGATTCAGAGAATGGTAAACGACCTGCGATAAGTTTCGATGTCGGGTGACGTCCGCCCCCCGATTGTCTATATTTAAAAACGATAAAGATCGGTCTCGAACTGTCGAATATGACAATTCGGTAACCACGCAACGGTAACTCTGTCACTCATCTCGACGAGACCGAACGCGACAAAAGATGCTGGTTGAATGTCTGTTTGCACGCGAGTGTGTGAACGCGCCGTGAGAGTTTGAGACCGATTTTGGTCGCCATCAAAGATAGACAATCGAGGGGCCGATACATGATGAACTACGATAAATTGTCACCGTTATTTGAATAGACCAATGGTATTACGTTCTTCCGAGTTGTTGGTCGCGCAAGCCTATTGTCATGTCATTTTTGCACTCGAGTGGACCGACCGGACGTTTTTTAACACGACGGATGTCGCGGTAATCACCAACGCGCTTGAAACGTCGACACATTCTGTATTTATTAGTTGGATTAATTTTATATAAGTAACCTACCTAAAATGTTTGTGTAATTTATCAAATACGAATTTGTAAATTAGAATAAATTCAAAACCATAACGAAACATAAATTGGACAAAGCGACGGGCGTGGTGGAGACGACAGCCGGCCTAATATTTGCAACATCGAGAAGTCTCGTTCAAGGATTTTTTATACTAACGTAACTGGATGGTTCACTCGAGTTTAATGTAAAAGGGATTTTGAATTTTATTACGACCACACAACGTTCTATTATAATTCAATCTTGGTTATAAGGATTGTCGGTCCCGTTGAGAGGCCTTCGTGGTAGTTTTGTCCCTTTCACACTCGTTGTTGGATTAGTAGTGTGCCCATGTCATTTAAATTTCAGGATATTCACTAAAGATTAGGAATGTTTAGTTAAAAATATGGTCGCCCTTTAGAAAGAGACACACTGCCCAAGTTTTATCTCTCAAGCGGACCGCGTTTTCTGTATCAGTGCGCGTTCCAGTTACGTTAGTATACAAATTCCTTGGTCTCGTTTCTCGACTCGATGTTAAGCCGGTTGGTCACTATGTCGGTTGTCGAAGTCGAGTGTTGCTGAAGCCTGGTCGCGCGGTCCGCACGAAGGCCAGTCCGTCTCATCTCCACCATCAGTCCATTAGGCAGGGCATCGTTGACATTGTTAAATAGTTTAGCTTTTATTATATAGGACTAAATAATAAGTTACATTGTGATTTAATAAATTAAATTCGAATCTGTTTTTAGTTGTTTCTTTGTATTAAAAATGAGGATTCAGAAAATGTATGTAAAGCTGCTTCTTTGTAAGAGCCGTATTGCCTAGTGAATGATAGTGCCCCCGCTTTTGATGCTTCTGTAGGTTACTGTTTCAAATCTCGACGAGACGGTGAACCAATGATCTTACGTTTCGGCACAGATAATATAATACTATACTAGGTTTCGGTAATTTTATTTATGCGCATTGGCATTATCAGTAGAGGAAATCATTGTGAACAAGTGGCTTGAAAATTTAAAAAAAACCGATTTCAATATTGAATAAGCTGAGCAATTTTCTGCACTCTCGAGGTGCATTTCTGTTCATAAACCGAAGACCCTCTACAGATGCGTTTATGGCACCAATCGGAAAGTATAAGTACCCTTTCAAATTCAAACAAAAAAATGCATTATCCAAATCGGTTCAGGCGTCTTCGAGTAACCGGTGAATATGCATAAAAAAAGCACAAAAAAAAGATTCCCGACGAATTGAGAACCTGCTCCTTTTTTTGGAGACCAGTTTTTGATTTGTATAGTGGTGTTTTAAATAATTCATGGTAGGTAAGTACATTTTACATTTTCTCTGATGATGATAAAAATACTTAGACCTGACTGACTAAGCCGCGGGTTTCCCTGATGAACAATGCGGGAAAAGTTGGCCACTACGTAGGTAATACGACTACAAACTGCTGAACGGTGCTCCTCGGCGAGTGAAGACGAGGCTGGCAGTGCAGTTTGTATCCTCGGCCGGGCCTCGTGTCGAGCGGACCGCCTCGCCTCGCGCCTCCGCCCGTACTTTGGTTCGAATCGCACCGCACACGCACGCGGCACTCGCGAGCGAACGAATCACCGAACCGAAATTCACCGAATCTGTCAGTCAGCCAGCGCCAAAGAGAAATACGCTAACGCGTCAGTGCTGCTGAGAAAACGTGCGCGTACACACGTTCGAATACATAATACCTAAATAGGTACGCGATTTAACTAGGTACGTCGTATGGTACCTATCGTGATCGATGATCGATTTATTGTATCGTCCACTTAATTTTTAGGTAGTAGTGATTGATTGTATTGAAATAAATACCTCCTAAATAAGGCAATTATAATGTGTTGTGAAAGTGAATTTTAATAAAAATCAAGTGCATCGATTGAAATTCTCCAAGCCATGATAACTATTGCTCATGTAGGTATCTACCTATTTACTTACTTACCTACTTATATATTAAAGTTAAATCTCCAAAAAATCATTTTTGGTTAAAGAATTTTGACCAATAAATAATAAATAAATAAATAAATAAATATTGCTGGACATTTCACACAGCATCATGTATGTATGTGACCAATAGCTTGATTATCCATCAGTCTAGCTAGCTAGTTAGTTAGTCTAGTAGTTAGTTAGGTACATATAGCTACCTACTTGATCTACGGTCTGAGTAAGAGATCGATTGGAACGTAGGTAAGTACCTTTACCTACCTACCTACCACCTACTAGGCAGGAACCTTAGATGCATTTTCATCTAAGCACAGAATAATAGTAAGTAAGTACTACGTACCTAATCTAGGTTCCCAAGATTTGGATGATGACAACATTGATAACATCTTAGTTAGCTATGCTATCGTATTCCAGACTCACCTGATCAGATCAGTTACCTAGGTAGGTTACCTACCTACTAGGTAAGTAGGTAGGAACCTATTAGATATCTACTTACATAAGTACCTACCTACTTACCTACTAGGTAGGTACTAGGTAGGTAGGTACTTATGAGTAGGCAGGTAGTTTTCACTATTTGCTTAGGGAGGTACCTACATTTGTATTGAGGTAGGTAGGTAGTGGTAGATTTTATAACTGGTAGGTAATCTATCTACGTGTGGCTCTTGGGTTGGATTCCGTGTGTCGTCGGTCATTCATTATCTAGGTAGGTAGGTAGGTAGAGTCTGGTAGAGTGATACATATCCTACCTTCTACTAATAGGAAGGTAGGTAGGTAAGTACTACTAACCTAGGCTACTACTACCTACTACTTACCTACCAAAATTATCAAATAATTGTTTGTTTGTTTGGACATCGGCATCGGGAGCGGTGGAGGGACGGCGATATTTAGCTAACCTTTGCGCGGTATTCTGGGCGAGCTATTTTCGGCCCCGCGGTAGTGCACAAATAGCCACACTACCACTATGCTTCCTCCAACTATTCTACACATCCTACCTATAACCTAGCTCCTACGCTACATCCACTAACTTTAGGTACCTACCTAAAGCTGTTGTATTATCTACAATCGGGTTTTCCATACCTAGGGTAGGTATAAGTAGGGTGAAGCGGGGTAATTATGAGACGAAAACAATAACTTTTGCATTTTGAGGCTTCTAAAAACCGTTTTTGTTATTACTGAACTTGTAAATACATCGGCTGACATGCAACCTACTCTGTATTAGTATCAATTTCTCAAAAAAGCTTCAAAATACTAGACTTTTTATCTAAAATATGTGTCTCATATTTTTCCGCTACCGTGGGGTAAATATGAAACATCGTAGTCCAAATATAAGACAGCTTACAATTCCTACGGTTTACGTATTATTCAACTGCGTGCTTTATTTTACGACAGAGACGGGTAAAAATAATACAAAGTAGCTTTGACAGTCCAAAAAATCTTTCAATTTCCATTAAAAAAAAATGAAAATGAAAGATACCCTAAAAAGCTTTGCTTATCCTCTAAAGTCTTTGTAATGTAATTATTTGGTAAACAAGTATTTAGTTTAGATTAATAGTAAAACTAATACAACTCTATTATTAAGATCTGAATTACAACAAATAAACGAATTAGAGCCACAAAACTAGAAGTGATGGACAAAAATCAAAGTGGGGTCAAATATGAGACATTTTTAAGTTAATTAATATGATACTTTTTTGGGTCAAAATCAAATTTATATGCACCTCTTTTAATTTTTTGTTATGGATTTGACAGTTTTATGACAATTTCGGCTCAATTTCGGTTTTTTGGATCAAATAAATTATATTAGTAGCGAATAAAATATTTTTATTCGTCTAGTAAATCACTGTAAGTTGTCGCTGTCCTCAGATCCTTAAATTTTAGCTAAATAACACTTCTTTGCATTTTTCTGAAATAATCCTCCCTAGAGATCTTGTCTTATTTTTTCACGATAGCTGTCTTATATTTTCCCGAAAACGTGTCTCATTTTTTCCCGAAAAAAGAATACGTTCACACTGTGCCCTAGCAAAAGATAGACGAAAATGACGAATCGCCAGCGCAAGAACAATCCATGCAGCATTGCGGGACGGGAAGCCGTCTGCGTGCGGGTTATAGGCGTGCGACAATTAACAAAGTTGGTCAACGCTGACGTAAAATTTTCGCGCCAAATTTTGTGATCATAAATATTTTGTTCAATAATTCTTGAACACTATTAGTAAAGATTGCCAAAAAAACACAACTTAATAATTACAGTATGAGGTTCATTTTAAACTGAACAAAGTTTAATAAAAGATACTAAAATCAGGTTTTCTGGATATGTCTTATTTTTACCCGAAATTTCGGATGTCTCGTAATTACCCCGCCGCACCCTACCTTTTGTATTTGTGCGTACGATACCTACGTAGGTACTTATTTGCTTATTCTTCTACCTACCCGCAACGTTACGCATTGTATGTAATATCAAAAATTATGCTAATATGGCACAACTCTGAAATGGTTTTGTGACATTTCAGTACCTACTTGCTCACTGCCATGGCATGGCAGTGAGCAAGTAAGTATACGTTTACCTAGATTAGGTTAGACGCCAGTAAAACATGAGAAGATCACATGGTTTGATGGTAGAGTAGTAGAGTGTATCGACCGGCAGCTGTCGTCGGTCGGTCGCGGCCGGTGTGGTCGGACCCGGCACGGCACCGGGCACCCACCGCCGCTCCCAGGGCGCGGGCCATGTGCTGCGTTGCATGTCGATGACATTGCGAGATTAGATAAACGTTATTAGAAAACATACAATTAAAGAGGGTTAGTTAATTGGTCTAATCTAAGTACTTCAGCCGGCGTTATTTGAAATGAAATCCATATTTACGTACAAAAGACATCAACGCGCACTCGTCTCGATTAGTCGAAATGATTGACTGAAATTCTGTGTTTAGAACGGCAAAGTAAAAAGGTATGCGTTTCCACTGAGAGAGCACCCTCTGAAGATTAAAATTAAAGTATGCAGATCTTTAGGTGATGAAACATGTGTTTATATTCAGTTGCATTGTTTCAGTCGGTGCGGGTGTGAGTGATGTGAGGCGCGCAACATGCAGGCCGCGGCGCGGCTGTGGCTGCTGGCGGCGCTGCCGGCGCTCACCGGTAACTATAGACTTGCCTGTTCTCATATCTTCCATTCCTACTATAGGTTAGCTATGCTAATTTATTATGCACTCGTGAACGACCGCGGCTTCGTCCGCGTGGAAATCTATTTTTTATCACACGGGAACAATACATTTTTCCGGAATTAAAAGTAGCCTATGTGTTATTCCAGAACCTAAACTATCTAAATTCCAAATTTAATCAAAATCGGTTAGGTAGTTATGGGGATACGTGGTAACAAACATTCACACACACACCTTCGAGCTTATTGAACACACACACGGACATTCGCTTTTATAATATTAGTAGGATTCTGTTTAGTAGGTAGGTACCTACTTAATAATAAGCTGATGTGATGAATCTTTCACAATATTGCATGGATCATTCTTTGGTTAGATAAGATACCTACCTAGGCTAGGCATCCGTGCTCACATGCCGGGGCTCACTGAATTCGCGAGCCAAGGGAGAGACGAGGAGGGCAGTTCGAGCGCGTCTCTGCTGTGATTGAAATGTAGCGCAAACAAAAAATAGTGCCGCGCGCCAGATGTGCGCTCGCGCCCCGCTCCCCCTCGCTCTACACTCTACAGGACATTCCCAATGAGATCATTGGCCTTTTCTATTGAAATTTAAGTCGTTTGTTTGATTAGGTTCCAACTTGAACTAAATTACCACCATAGAACCTAGGTGGGTAAAGCTATTACGTCGTTACTGATTGAATTCAAATAAAATGTGTTACGTTACGTTTACGCCAGTGCAGGGCTCGATCAACGACCGCGACGATGCGACCGGTGCGGTGCCGGTGCCGGTGTCATAAACAATCCATCACAGCGTTGAGGGATTTATAACATTACTGTGCAGCATTATGTAAGGATCTACCTATCAGATGAGTTAGGTGTGGGATAGGAAGCTTTAACTGCGTAACTAATAAACAAAACAATAGTCGCAGTAACTTTGTATTTGTACGGTTGAGTAACTTTTCCAAACCGACTCGAATAGCGAACGGAACATAACGTTTACAATCGTAAAACGAAGTTGTAAATCGCATCTAAAAATATATTTTTGATGAATGAGTAATGCTGCGCGTCGGACCACGCTCCCATGCCTGTTTAAGCGGTAGCTCTTTTTAGTAAAAAAAAATTAATAGTTATATAGAACGACTACCTACAGAATAATCTACTAAGAGTCATTGGATGCACCTGCATAAATAAACATTCTGCGCTGCCGGAAGAGTACGTTGAATGAAGGCAATGATGGCAATCAAACGACGCTTCAACGCTCTTTTAAAGTAGAGAACCATTTAGTATTCGTGGTAGAAGCAAGCTTCCGGCAACTGCGCGAGCACAGAGAGCGAGTGTGCCAAATGAAATGATGGAGTCTCCTCGGGGTCGCTCGGTGGCGCGGCGCGGACGTAGTGGCGGAATATGCGTAGTAGCGCCGTTTGTAAACACGTTTAATTAGGCCCTTTCATCTGGCAGTGATTGCCCCGAGCCGGCGCGTTTGCATTGTTCGCGGACTGTTGGCGCCACGGACACCAGCTGTGAACGGAATAAAGAAACATAGTCGGCAAGCACTGATGTTCAGTGCTCCACTTCATGCATTGTTCTGACCGAAATGTGCTAAAGTAAACTACTTACTTGGGTACTTACCTTACTTGTACATGTTGAGAAGTTATATTTAGATGGCAAAGTTACCAATATTATGCGAGTATTGTATCGATCGGGAGTGAATAGGGTTTCCTTTCTCAGCTTTGTTTGCGCAGGTGCACGTGCAGCGCACTGCCGACGCCGAGGGGTGAAAGAGTCACAATTACTGGTTCTTTCGACATAGCCTTGCCACACTTGTTTAAAATAATCTATTTATTTAAGTTTATTATAAGCCCCATTATCCCACTGCGGGGCAAACGTGAGAGACCTTTTACATAACTAAAATCGTTTGAACTTATGAATATTATTATTGTTCCCACAACACCAGCTCTGCTTTATTTGGGGTCAGATGATGATGTTTAAAATGCCTAGCATTATTAAAAAAATATACTTAAGTAGGTACCTACTAAGTAATATATGGTAATACATGGTACTCGTAGTAAACAATAGGAAAAGTTACTCAAAAAATTGGGAATCGTGGTGGTCACAATTTTTTTTTGTTGAGGTTTCTAAAACTTTTAATAAGGTAAAGCAAAATATTATGTAGTGTCTGAAACTCTATTATTCGATTCAAATGGCAACGATTTATAAAAACAAGGAACTTAACCCTGGCCAACTTTTTAGTGTTCATTTTACAACAAAGCAGCTCGTGTTAGGGGAAGAGATTGTGCGCGATGCCGCGCGGCTGGTGTCAGAGCCCGGCCTCGGTGGTCCCGCGGCCCTCGAGCCTATTGTGGGGCCCGCAGCGTCACTCGATACAACTGCAACCACACCACGGGCGGCATGGTTGTTATATAAAAAAATACTATTATAAGTACACATTTTTCATAGGATCTTGAATGCCTGAAGATCTGAGAGGAATTGTACTGCGTCCTGGGGATAAAGTCTTGTTCCTATGTCTTCAAGCACTGCCTTGAATTGATTGAAGAAGAGGCGGTACACTACCTGCTCGACTTTATGGGCTCTGCCGCGTCCCTGAGATGACGAAAGGGTTATAATGAATGCGATTCTGAAACTATTTTTATTTCTGGAAATTTTATTCGTTTAGAAAATGAAGTCACCCACAATTCTAGTCGAGGCTTATTACTCGATCAGGGCTCTCTATGAAATAAATTAATGATGAAGCTGATGAATACCAGCCGAGCATGGCTAGCATTTAAAATTAGTAAGAGTACCTAACTAATATTTGAAATTTATATTGAACGAGAGTATGAATGAGTTGGTTGCTGCGAAATTGCAGTCTCTTTTTTGAAAGGAAAGGCCAACCACTCATTCACGACTGGCAGAATCCTCTTTGAAACCTGTTGTTGTTTCGATGGAACTGCCTGCCCGGAGGCAGCAGGTCGTGGGAAAGCGAAAAGAATGATTGCTTGTCGCTAGTAATAGCCCAGCGCGTGTTGACGGGCGGTGCGTGATGGCGTCGCTATTCCGGGCGCTGCCTGCTCATGGCGGTGTCACAATGCGGTTAATTGGTTTCTATTTTGAAATTTCACGCAGAACTGTGTTCGTTTCAAAGAAATTTACGATGAACGAGAGGCAATATGTCAAAGCGCGGTGCCCGCCTTGGTTCACTTCTTATATGGTATTTTGAGATACAGCGACCTCAGTTTCCTGCTGACAAGTACTAACTTCACGAATGCCCAGATCCATCGTGCGTACCTACTGTAGATGTCTGTCATGTCACCTCGTTTTCTAATTGCCAATCTGGTTTACATTGCCTTCACAAAGCTGGTTTTGTTACGGTGGGCACGAGGCACGAGTCGGGCGGGAAGCTGCATTGCGCGCGGTGTTGCTAATGGCTGACATTCCCACACGTGCGTGTAATGTGCTCGTGTCGCCGTACTCGCGGGACGTGGGGGGGGGGGGGGGGGGGGGAGGGGGAGGTCCCGCATCCGGCATCCGTTTTATTCATAACATCTACATTCATCTTGTTTCCAACAAGCTCATTAATTCCTAACTATAGGTGGTTATCCGCGAAAAAATTATGCCTACGCTGCTTACGCATTTCGTCGTTTGATCTTTTAATGTTTAAAGAGTGATTTCTTGTGAAAACATTTGTGTTCATCGGAAGCCGAGGCGCCACTCATTAGCGTGGTTAGCGTAGTAGCCGGAACACTCCACAGGATATGACATGTGCTGAACTGTAACTGTAGATGTAAAAGCAAACGAGGCCGAGAAACATCCTATTATCCAAGTATCATCAAGTATGCCAAGCCAATATGGCTGTTTAATTCCATATCAACTTAAAAAAACCAACGAGAGATGTTTTTGAGAAAGTTGAGAATGTTTTTGGACTCTGTTCGAACTTCAAACTTATGCATGAAAGCTAAGTTTAGTCGTTCATGTTATTTTGTTGCAGGCCATGGGTCATGGGTGGCGCTGGGCGAGGTGGTGAGCGCGGGTGGTGCGGGGGGCGCGGGGCCGGCGTTCTCTGCGCGACAGCCGACCGCCGTGCTGGCGGCGGCGGGCCAGCAGGCCGTGCTGGACTGCCGCGTGCTGCGCCTCGGGGACAAGGCGGTGAGACACTCTCTCGACGATAACTCCACCTGCCCATCATGGGCAAACCTGATCCTTCACGTGTCCTCCAGTATCCTACACCTAGAACCGACCATGGAAGATTAAAAACTATTACTGTTGTAACTAAACTCGTAGGTTCCGGTATTCAGATAGATAGATGATATTTTTTGTTGTAAAGTTAAATTATTGACCTTGAAGCCGTTGGACATTATGTCGGTAAAAACATAAATTTAGCTAAGTAGTTTTTGGACTCGAAAAACATTGTCGTTCGATTTATTTCGGCGCCATCCCATCGCATCGAAGCGGTATGGGATGGTGACGATCCGATGAGTCATGGCTCCGAATATACAGAAACATGAAATGTGTGGAATTTAAAACACTTACAACGAGCGAACGAGTCGTTGAGAACAAAATACGATTTAGTGCTATTAGGTGTGTGTCGTCACCGGTAGTAGGTATACAGAATTCTTGAGATTTGCGATGACGCGTTGTGCGAAAATGTCGTCGCTCGCGGTATGCTCGGGCTCTACCAGTGACGAGTACGTCGCGGCCCGTCTTGGATCCGGATCGGCTCCGGGCGGCATCACGCTCCAGTGTTGATGCCCGAGCTACCGCTTAGTTTCGCGTAGTTACCACTACGCGAAACTAAACGGTCATCGACTCTGACACCCTCCCACACATTTTTCTAAATAAACAGTCACAGCTTTACCATCGTGGGTTACTTGGCAGCAACGTGGAATAATAATATTGGCATTAGGCCGTTAGTTAAAGATAGGAAGCGGGACCGGTTTCCATAACAGGAGCGATTCTGCTCAAGATTCAGTTTAGATTCCGAGTGTCAAACGTCATTATCTAAACGGGCGCTCGGTGGTTCCTGCCCATCGGCATCGCGACGTGAATCATCCTCGCTGGATATAGCGACTCCACTTCGCATCTCCGGAAGTTGCGCCGATCGCCCCGAACGCCGTAACTTTCGCGAGATGTTTGGTTTATTTACGGCGCGCGTGGGAGGAGCTCACTCAAGATTAATAAAATATGATAGGTAGGTATATAAGATTGTGAAACGCCCGGATTTCACAATCTCATATACCCACCACGCGCATTATCGTCCCGCGACATCCGGGGCGTCGCCGATGTCGTGCTGACGAGGTCGTCGGGTGGTCGGCAGGTGTCGTGGGTGCGGTCTCGCGACCTGCAGATCCTGTCTCACGCGGGCGCGGTGTTCACGGCGGACGCGCGCGTGGCGGCGGCGGAGTCCCGCGCGGGCGCCGTCAGCTCGCACGCGCTGCACATCGCCGGCCTGCGAGACTCCGACGGCGGCCGCTACGAGTGCCAGGTCAACACGGACCCCAAGCTCAGCCTCTTCTTCAACCTCACCGTGCTGGGTGAGTTTGGTGACATCTCTTTACGTATAGTATTGATTGAATGATTTGCTGTTTTATTCTTCCTCTCTCTCGATTTTTAATGAACGGGAAGTACTTTTTATGATCTGCAAATATTTGTCTCGGGTCTGGGTGTTTTCTATGTATATTATGTATGTATTTACAAAAAAAAAATGTATATAAGTAGTATATCAGTCATGTGGTTGCCATAACACAAGCTCTGCTTAGCTTGGGGCTACATGATGCTGTGTGAAATGTCCAGCAATATTTATTTATTTATTTATTTATTTCTTCAAAATGTAGCAACAGTGGAGCTGCTATTCGAATCAAAGAATACCACTTTTGAACACTGTCTTTAAAGGACCGATAGCATCATCACTTTTGTTGCGCTAATGTTGGCGTCGGTGGACTTCGCCCGTCGATCAAACATCATCTCGAATCAGATCCGATCATAACAAATTGTGCATGGTGCGGATCAAACGCCGTCGATGAGCGCCTTTAGTGCGCTAAAGGCGCTCATCGACGGCGGGTTAATAGTGGGCGCCGAGCGAAGCCGTCAGCGCGAAACGGGTCACGCCGACAGGAAGATCTATAGGATCGAGACCGTTATCGACCGGCTGCACTCTCTCGCGTCGGGGCGAGGGGGGCAGGCTAGCGATGCCGATCTTAAGTGTGTTCCTATGAGCCGGTGGCTAAAAACTCCGACATCAGGACGGAGTTTTCGGAGAGGCTGCCTCCAGGGGTCTCTTTTAAGTCGGCGACTTAAAAGCCGAGCATTCAACGTGTCCTTCGAAGCGGTCGTCGGTGCCATCGGCGGTCACCCATCTGACGGCTCAGAACGTCGCTGTCGCTTCATCGTTGAAGTTATCGCTCAGACATCCTCGGATCGTTCCGAGGGCGTCCAAGCGAGCTACGCTACAAAAAACGCTTCCCGCTAACGTTGGTCCGGTGCGGTGTGTTCCCAGACGAGGAGGTGCCCCACGTGGTGGTGTCGGTGCTGGGCGCGCGCTCCGTGGTCGGCGGCGCGGGCGGCGCGGGCTCGCTGTCGTGCGAGGCGCGCTACGAGCCGGCGCCGCGCGCGCTGCCGCTGCCGCCGCTCGCGCTGGTGTGGCGCCGCCTCGGCCCACACCCGCAGCCGCTGCAGGTACACACCATCTATTCTGATACTGTTCTCGCAGATACATGCTCACTAAACTATCATCCTATTTATTTATTATCCTGCGCTGTTCCGTTGCTGGGCGAAGGCCTCACTTCCCTTTCTCCTCTCTGTTCGATCTCACTCCACTCACTCACTTGGAATGGTCTGAAGAGCTAGGTGATCTTTATACTTTCGCGACCGATACCCTACAAGACGGCGAACACGGCGCGCCTTGCTTTCATTTCTATTTCAGGACTATTTTCCTGGTCTTACCGAATGGATGCCTCACATCGTTAGACTCGATCGTTCCCCATCACTCCCTACCGCGGAGCTTCGACCGTTTAGATTTAAGAGGATAGATCACCGAAAAGAAAGCTGGGCCCCGAACCGTGTTCTTCATAGTGTTGGTCGCGGAAGAACAGGAGTAGAATCACTTAGCTCTCGAGACTTTTTAACGTGATTCCAGAGGTTCCACCGAATAAATGTTTCTAGGCTTTGAGTTTGAAATGATCTGTATGTTGTGTCAGTCCCGCGGCGGCGGCGTGTCGCTGGAGACGGAGCGGTGGGGCGCGGCGCGCGTCGTGTCGCGCGTCACGCTGGCGCCGCTGCGCGCGGACGACGCCGGGACCTACGAGTGCGCGGCCGCCGGACAAGCGGACACCGTCACCTTGCATGTCGACGGTGAGTTGCCGGAGCCTGGCGTACGGTCAATTCCCGTCGAAAAGACTAAGCAGACCGGCTACGGCTTCCTGTATCCTCCACATTACACATACTTATAGCCTTGTTACATAATGATTTGAGCGATGCTATGTTTGTTCAGACTCTGAGTCGGCGGAGGCTGCGGAGGCGATGCAGCGCGACCAGTCGGTGCCGAGCGGGGGCGGGGGCGGGGGCGGGGGGACGCAGGGGGCCCCTGCGATCCTTCCCGCGCTGCTCGCTCTCGCTGCGCTCGTCAACCGATGACCACCCGAAGGGACTCTGTCGAAGGTCTTTGTCAACTCAACATTTCGCCTTAATCGGACTGGACTCTGACGTCACCATGGAGCGGTAGAACTCGATGTGGCCGGGATTATTAACAACTGTGATGTGAAGTGATATACGCCTCGGATTGCTCTTCGGAGTTTACGGTGATGACTGACTTGTGAATATTTCTTAATCTGTATATTTTGCATTGTACAATCGGCTGCAATAAGATGCACACTATATTTTTTAAAATCATGTAACAGAAAACCCTATGGATGTAGGTAGGTGCACTAGAAAAACTGAAAAATTATTTGGCAATGCGTTAGTATCGAAAAAATACCTAACTGATAAAATAGTTGGATTTGTTTACTTTAAGTACATTAGTTTAAACTTTTTGGAATGTACCTATAGGTACCTACATCTTATTGAAGGCGGCTGTACCTAAACATAATGTGTGTTCTTACTACGATAGGCATTCTATGTAAACTTACCAATTGACTTCGAAAGAAGACATGAACTTAGTAAGTTTATTTTGTAAAAATTGGTTACGAATTCGTCTCCTGTCTCTACCATGATAAAATTGCAATATAAAGTTTTGTACCTTTCGTAGTAAATTAATAGTTAAGCATTTAATTGTTGTTTTTTTAACTCAGCAGAGATTATAAATCAAGTCGGGCGCGCATTGACGATGGTAAACGTCTAGTGTTCAATTTATAACAGTGCGATTTGTAAAACCGATTTTATTTTGAATACAATTTATTACTATAGGATGGTCTGCTCGGCGTTTTCCTCACCTGGCCGCCGAAAGGCGCCATATAAAAGTAATTAGTAGGTATATTTATTAACTGACTGATAGTTCGATAAGCGAGCTCCGAATCTTCTCAAAAAAGAATGCTATTAGCAGCGACTCCACCCCGCCCCGCCCCGCACCCGCCCCGCCCCGCACCCGCCGGTCGGAATGGGAACGCAACGGTGCCGCGCTAACTAACTGCTCTTTAAATTGTGTCGTAGGTAATCTTCTACAAACTGAACCATTTTTGGTTCTAGCTTTCTCGTATTTGGTCAAGAGAATTTATCAATCTCGCTCGGCACTTATTACAATAAAATATAATATTGTGACATCATCAGTATCACTCTTTTTTTCCAATTCCACACTATAACTGGCCAAGATGGTCTACTTTCACTGGTCTTCTTCCAAATTAAAACGTAAAAATACAGTTTGACTTCTGTAACCCCAGGCACATAATTTATTCTGTGGCCGTTGCCCAGGTAAGAACTTATAAGACGATTTTCAAGTGCGTGAAAGATATCTAAGGAGACATCAGAAACCTTTTCAACATCAGAAGTTCCAACCACGCGTTTGGCTCAACTTTCGAATAGCACCTAAATAATGTAGAAAAATATTTCGCCGCGCACCGGACGGAAGCTTCTTCGCCGATGCCTCTCACCAACATCCACTGTGGCCACTCTCTCATTCACAAGAATCCAATAATTGCATTATTAGGTACTAGCCAATGTCTTCAGTTTGAGAAATTCTTGGAAAACTTTTCATAGTAACAACAAAATAAGTGAAATAACTTTTGAAACTGTCATGGTTACGAACATTAAAAAACTATTCTATCAAATTCAAAACTCATTAATTATTATGGTAGGTAACAGGTAAAAGTCTTTGGTAGGTAATTACCCCGTTGATGATAGTATTTATAAAACTAGTAGTTCGCCCCGAACTGAGATCTCGCGCACCGTAGATGGCCAACATTTGGACTTTCTTCTGACTACCCCTATAATTTCAAGTGCTACTACTGCCGGGTATGCCTATTGCGCTAGCTCTTCATGGTAAAAAATACTAGCATGCATGCAATACATAATGTCGTGTCTAATTTTTCATTTATTTCATATTTATGAATTCTCGTCGTATTTTTAAAAGTATACGTCCTAGAATAAAAATAATAACTATTTTAGAATGTACAAATAAAGACCTTTCATTTGACACCGCACTCAATATATTTGTTTACTTAACTTTTTTTACCCCAATTATTTTCATTTTTTATCAAAAATTTTTTTATCATGAAAATAAATCAAGTAGCATCTAAAATCATTGCAAACCAAACCGCAACGATGCCACTCTCTTTTTAAGACCGACCAGTCAATGAGCTACGAAGACATCGAAACTCTATGAAACGGGAGCTCTTGCAGCTCTGGTTTCGTAGTTTTTGGTCTTTGGTCGTATTTCAAAAACTATACATCCTAGATTAAAAATAAAAACCATTTTGGAATGTACAAAATAAGCCCTTTCGTATGACACCCCACTCAATATATTTGTGTAACTTTCATAATTTTTTACCCCCTTGGGAACCCAATATCTTCACAACCCCTTCATCGATTAAGCTCATATGCTCCACCGTAAATTTCCTTACCACAACCTATTGACCTACCAAGTTTCATGCAGATTGGATGAACGGTTCGACAGTTATGATATATATGTTACACGAACAACAATTCGTGAAACATACAAACATACAAACATACAAACATACAAAGCAAAATCGCCCAACTTACCACTAAGATCTTCGCTCGCTTCGCTCGCTCGATCGATAAGTGAACTTGGGCAACTGACGCGTAGAGCCGAGACAGCCAAAGGTAGAGCGCCGGGCGAGCGGAGGGAGCCTAATTATTTTGTAATCTTGATGTTTTGGCTGGAGGTGCCAAGAATATAGGTACACATGCATATTGAAAACCAATTCATACGAATCGTTTGGCTAGGCAGGGGCGCACCTCCGGTTGACGACTTAATAACGTCGGGAGCGGCACGGGCCGCTTTTACAGCTCTGTTTCTGGATGAATTCACTTCGATTCATATTTGATATTTCTCGCGCGAGCGAGCCGCGCGCTCGCGCCGGCCGAGGGTTCAAGTTCGCGCGAGGAAATGCACTGCGATATTGACGTGTAATGTCAATAGGTACATGAATAGCGGGAATGTATCCGGCGCCCACCGCCCCCCTCCTCCCCCCTCGCCCGCGCGCCTCTGTTGCGGATGCATTTGTGCTGAACTACCCACGCCTCACTTAACACGCGATTGTTACTTGATTGACACTGGTAAAGTCTGTCGAAAGTAATAGTTTACAATTTAAGAACCCAGCAAGCATGTTTAGGAGGTAGGATTCCTAAAAATACTTCATGTTTCAAATGACCTGTTCCAAGTAACCCGACTGAGCTATCTCTACTGGTAGGGAAATGTTGTAAGTATCTACATAATACTACGCATTTTGTTTATTAATAGTTAAGGAAGTAAAATAAATAAGTTATAAGTAGGTAGGTATTTAGTATTTCTTGGCAGAGGCGCATGCCATGTACCAATGATGTAGGCGTGGGTGACAGCGGCCAGGTTTGCTGTAACCGTTGGCAAGAATCGCGGCCCCCGGCGCGGCCTCGTGGCCCGCGAGCGACTCGCTGTCATTGAAAAAATCATTTCTTTCTAATCTTCCATAAAATGCGTCGCGACGCGCCGCCTCACACGGAAATGATCAGAGCAACATGCCTCTCGGCGTAATACTAAGCAGCTGCTCACAATATCCGCAAGGAGAGCGCGCCCCGCGCCCACTGATACCGATGAAATCATGATTAGCATAGTTTGCCGGCTAATTGTAAAAAACCAGTGCAGCGCAGAGGCGAGCAAGTGTGATCAGAGGGGTCAGTCCCGGGCTAGGCTGACTAGTGCCCCCCCACCCCTGCCCACCCCGCCGAGACGCTCTACGGCTAATAGTAAGTGCGCGCGCTAATATTGGCAGGTTGTTTACTCTCAAACAGGAGTCAGCTTTGCTTTGATGTGATGCCAGAAAGCGGTCAGCTCGACGTATTAGTCACATACCTACCGACTAGATACACAACAGAGTGATTGAATATTAATGATGCTATCCAATCAAAGGAATCGTAGCCCGTAGGTAAGTATATTTAACATCTTTAATTAAACATATCACCATACGACTTCTCAGGGTAAAATAAAACACGCTTCTAAATCACAGTTTGTGCAATAAGTACAATGTTTCTCAGTATTCTTGAAGCACATGCTTCGTTCACACTTCTGTCTATGCTATGATACCAGCGCGAAGCCTGCACACGAGTGCTCCTGTGTCCAGCCAGAACAGCGACTGAGATCTGCACTCATAGTGACTGTTCGAGTACCTATTACCTACTGGATGCCACTTGTGTGGGCAACCGGATAATTGGCGAATCATCGGTTATCAATAACCACCGGCCACGTGCTCGCACGTCAAACGTGAGATGACGTCTAATCAACAACATGATACATAGGTACTTCATTACCCACTTAGCAGGCTGATTAATTACCTACGAGTATATTGTTTGAAAACTACGTAATCATAAGCTCATGAAAGGCCGAGCTAGCTTTGGAGAGTTAAAGCTCATTAGGTACAGCAGAGTATCATTGAGATGACGATTTGAAATCAATCCATCGATTGTGTTAGTTTAATGAAAGTGATCCCGTCCGTATCGCGTCGCGTCCCCGCCGCGTCGGGGCGCGCGGCCGGCGCGGCCCCGCAGCGGTGTCGGCGGTAATTGCGTCGGCGAGAGCGCCATAAATTAGCGGCTCCGATGTGCGCCAATGATCAGCCGCATTTGCATAAGAAAGGCGCCTCCTTTATATATTCCTGACTTTTTCAAATCCGGGAAGCGAGATTTTCTCATACTTTTTGGGAATCTCCCGCTGATCCGCGCAATGAGTTCGCAAATTACAGCGCTATTCTATGCATACGAATGACGGGGAGCGGCCCTGCCTCTACCTGCCTCATCGAGGGCTCTATCTGCTCGCGCCCGCCTCTCATCATTAGCGGCTACCGCGCTATCTTATCTGTTATTCGATTCTAGCTTCGAATGAAACCATAAGAAAAATATTGGGAACTAAATAAAGCACAAGCGTTATTTGGTTTTAGTGGATTTTACGACTCACAAAAAATATAAAGTAGGTAGGTACTAAGCGTTATATTTGTGTACCTACCCACTACATGGGGCGTACCACCAAGTCTTAGAGCAATGTAGTCGGGGCAGCCGGCCGTCCACAGCCCACGGCTCACGGTCCACGGTCCACCTACATCACGGGCCCGGCCCACAGGGTCGCGTGCGCCCGAGCGCGCCGCGCAGCGCGTAGCCGACTCGCTGTTTGCTATAATTTCATCAAAAACATAATCCGATACCGCACGTAATGTAATGTCCGTAAAATGAATTTCGCCGCCGCCGGCCAAATTGTTTTATCCCCACTTTGCGAGTTATTATAACATGGGAAATATGCGCCGGGACTTGTCCTAGCTGGCTAGCGGCTCGTTACTTCTTTCCATAATGACTTCTCTGACAAGTATCAATCAGCAATGTGTCATGTGAAGTATAGAGTCAGCTTAGCTGTTTATTTTATTTAGTTGCATTATTGGTATGGGTATCTTTCACTCAGATCGAGATAGGAGTGCGAGAAATAGCTATTGTTACTTTCCGATTTATCTTTTTAGCCGGCGTAAAAGTAATTATATCGAGCTCAAAGAAACGATCCAACGCTAAAAGTGATTGAGGATTCCTGGAATTTCTTTACGATTCCGTTTCAGGACATAAGTATAGGTGAGTGTACACTTGTACAGGTACAAAACCGAGGATTCGATAGAGATCT
Source organism: Camptogramma bilineatum (assembly GCA_958496255.1). Taxonomy (NCBI): domain Eukaryota; kingdom Metazoa; phylum Arthropoda; class Insecta; order Lepidoptera; family Geometridae; genus Camptogramma; species Camptogramma bilineatum. The sequence goes on along the minus strand of OY292466.1, from coordinate 15,145,935 downwards.
GAGCGAGGTCAGTAGGCATACAAGTGGCCACAATATCAACAACCCATGTCCAGCTGGAAGTTGTCAATCTGATAAATCCTTTGTTGAACTTTATTTTTTGTTGATGAATTCCTTGAGAGAAACTCGTTTATTTTTCTTTTAGAAAAGCAAAACACTAAAGCGGAAGATCAGGAGACGGAAAGACAACTAACCAGTACCTTTACTGAAGTCTTTAGTGCTTGAGATGGGCTGGAGCCGAACGCAGAGACTATTAGTTGCACTTAGAAGTCTTTTCCTGCGCGGCGGACAAAAATCCGTATCAAAAATACTATAAGTGGTATTGCTGGTAGATTATGGCGACCGACTGAATGGTCGTCAAAAAGAATGTCATCAGATCCGAGGCCTGGATGGACGCGCCAATGAAGTTCCGTATCGGCGGCTAACGATAAAACTCCCGCAAACTAAAGGTTATTTACCATTTTGTATCGCGAATCGACCTAAAAGTCGATTAAATGCCCTTTGAAGGGTAAAAAAATTGCTAAGACTAAAAATTGTTATGAGCCTCTACGGCGTAGAGTCTTCGTAGCGAGTCTACGATTTATAATGCGTAGAGATAAGTCTACGCCGTAGACCTTGCGCGGACTCTGGTTGATTATTGACTATCAAATTGAAACAGGATTATGATTGCAAACACAAAGCACGATAAACATTCACTTAGATTCTTAGGTATTCAAGGTCCTTTAAAGATCTTTTAGTCAGAGGTAGTATCCAACTACAAATATGCCACTTGTCCACATTTTCGATACATAAATTCTAAACCTGACATGTTGCAAGCCTATTAAAACATTAGCTGATTCTCTAACGATATTTTCCTTGTTTATAGCTCGTGCTAAAGAGCATAATAAATTCTCAATAAAACTCATCGATACACGACCGAGACTCAAACTCACGACCTTCGAATCAAAAGTCGAGACACGACTCGGCACTCGGAAGTGAACAATTACATTTCAACCCTTTCAAAATTTTATTAAAATGATGAACAAGTTAGGGGAATGAGGCATGGTTTTCTTGAAGAAGCTGTAGAGGAGACGCGGCGCTGTAGACAAAGAGCCGGCTGCAATAAAGGCTGCAAGAGCGGCGGCGGTCATAAATCACGGGCGCTTTATAGCGCGCTAGCTCCCGCACCTGGCCCCGCCCGCACCTTTACCGAAACTCAACATTGTTTCAACATTTCATTTCAGTGCATTTTACAAGGCTATACATATAGATATACCATACCAAGCGTATTTTGTTAATTAGGTTTTGTGGTAATTTGATGTTAACATTTCATAGACAGTAAAGTGCTAATTAAGTATGTCTGGTCAGGTAAGCTGGCTGGTCTTTAGAGCGTTTAGGTTTTACCTGTCTGGACGCACGAACGGTCAGCCAGGCCGACTTTACCGTATTTTATGATGTTTCGGTGAACAATGGCCTCCACATTTGTCTCGGCGGTATCTTTGTTATTTTTCACGAACAAAGGCGTATCTAATGATTATTTAAAAAGCGGAGGCATCTCTCTCCGGTGCTGACCGGAGCTGAAGCTCGCTGGTAGGTCAGCTAGAGCATAGTCGAATTTTGAGTAACCTTCACTGTCACAAATGGGAAATGTACCTACTATCAATTAAAAACAAAAATGACTAATAATTTCCTACATAAACTCATCAATATCGCATTCATGTTTCGATAATACTTCGTTAATTACTTATTTTCTTTTGATCTGTGGAAATTCTTTTACTATTGTATTCAATTAAAAACAACATTACGCGAGTTTAACGAAACCAATTAATCACAAGCACTTATCATTAAATTGGACATCGAATTACATAAAATGACGTGTTCATTGTAAATAACAGTAGATAATTAATGAAGAGGCTCATTAGTCACTAGGTATCGAGTGCGTGATAGATGCATGCCGGCGCCGGCGTCGCGCGGCATCGGGACGCGGTGAACCTTACGTTTATCGGCATCATTATCTACGCCGATTCTACCACAAAACGTCCATCATCAATCAACCAAAGCAAAACGTCAACTATTCCGTTTTGTTTCATAATCTACATGACCAATGAGGTTAGGTTACTCTGTTGTGATGAAGTTTTCAAACAAATTACTAATGAGGTTTTGCGAATTACTGTCATTTTGGAGAACGAAACAAAACATAGCGGCAATGAAACCGGAATGTTTGACGTTGTAAAATAGAGGAATTGAGGCCCTGCGCCGCGAGAGCGGTACCGGTGCGGCGCCGGAGCTGTGCCGACGACGCAGGAAAAACGCAGCGCGTCGCCAACGCAGCAAAGTCCAGTGAACGTCGTCTGCTACTGTTGCTACAGGCACATTGTACATCAGTTAATGACGGCATACCGCACTAGATTTACAAAATAGATTACTCATTATTAGATTTACTAAAGTATTTTCTTTAGTAAAGACACGTAAACATCAAGGATCAGTGATATACTAGGCGGGGCGCAGGAACCCGCCAGCTGCAGTCTGCTCAGAGCTAACATACTCGTAATAATGTGTCCTTTCTCTGAGAACAAGCCGACCTCGCTGTTGAAAGTACAACATTATTACTAAATAGCCACATTATTACTAAGAGAGCGCCTCCAGGTTAACTCCAGAATGTCAAATGATCTCCGGTGATTATGCGCGGGGCTAAGATCGCGGCGCGTATGCACATTCCATCAATTTGTCGGCGGCCACAGGACCTCGTTAATAATTGAGCAGCGGTTTCGGCCAAGCGCGATTCCACACCCAAAGGCGAAGGGTGCTTAATAAGTTGGCGGCGGTGAGTGGGTGCAGCAGATTTGACTGATATTGGCAATCAAATCATCAAACGATGAGCTGATGAGTGGTGTGGCTCGGTGTTCTGAGCAAATTTCAATCCTGTTCTAGGTAGGCACTTATGTTAAAATAGGATTTCTACAGCATTTTAATAAATTTCTTTTTTTTTTATCCATATTGATCGTTGTAATGAATAAACTTTAGACCAATTCAGGTAACAAACATTTTAAAACAATTCCATTGTCACATCGTCCCTCGGAGATGCGCCGACCGCGAAGAGTCACTTTTTCGTGTAAACCCGAGTCGACCGCGCCCCTTCGACCGACCCGCGCCCGGCACCGACTGACATCGACACCTTGGTAAATTAGTCAGCAAGCCCCTTACTACTTAAACACGTTCCACACGGCAGATGGCTGGGCTCTCTGCAGTGGTGACCTTCGTCGGAGCGTCGGCGTCGGCTGGCAGATCGGCCAACGGTCGGCGAAAAGCTTCCAACTTCACCGTGATTTGAGCTCTCGGCCTTGCTCCTTAGAGTGATACGAGTATTTATCTTTTAGACCGACACGAACAATGGGTCGACCGACACGTCCGCCGACCAAGGTCATTGTCATGTCGGCCGACCGCCTTCCACACGGCAGATTCTGCCAAGGTGACCGTTGCAGAGAGCCCGACCAGCTGCCGTGTGGACCGTTTACAGATATACCTACCTCATTAAGCTGTGCGTGCACTGCGTTTGAATCGGAGCGTACGGAGCGTTAGGATTTGTTGCTTGCTTTGTATTGATTTCTATGGTACTGCACTGCATCGGCATTTCTGCTTCAGAGCAATACTATGAAGAGTGTTTTTTCTTATCACTCGAAAAAAGATGATAATAGATTTAGCAGCTGCTTGAGTTTTAGTAAGTATAAGTCCATTATGAATAACAGGAATAGTTTCTGGCACAGAATGCCCCACACTAGTTGAGGCTGCTCGCGCCTCTTGTACGGCGAATACATAAATATAAACACAAGGTAATTAGCCGTGTCGTGGGACTACGGAGCATTCAAGCGGATGTCGGAACCTCCGCGAACTACAAGTGTTCTACGTTGTATAGTTGAATAGAAATAACATTATAATTGGAACCTTGTTTACGTCCTGAGTAATTTGGCTTATAAGCTTCATCATGAGGATGAGACACTACATAGTACTCGGGAAACTTTCAAGGATTGCTCAGCGGCAACACTAGCCACGGTCTCTGGTGAGCGACTAGAGTCCAATCGAACATAAAATATACTTACATCGAAGTTTACTTTCTCTTGTATTTAATGTTTTTTGAAACTAGTGTTTATAAATAACCGTATAAGTATAAGCTGCCAATCGAGGCCAATCGTTATTTTGTGTACCTACCGCATCAACGATCAGTGTTGCGTTGCAAAGACAAACGTCTATACGTTGACTAAATATTTTCAATTTTCGGATTTTCCCCTAAAATGTGTGGTGAACTAGTTAGTCAATGTACCTACATCAAAAATGAAAAAAAAAAAAATATTAGTGCCCAATAGATTCAGATTCAATAGGGTTTGAATAATGTGTACTATGTGACTTCAAACAAAAAAAGAGAAGTTATGAAACTTTGCTGCTTGCCAAATTTCATAATTGGGTTAACAGGAAGTACCCGTAGGTTTAGATTTAACTGGTTGAAACAGATTAGTTGAATGAGTTCAATAAAAAAAAATATTACAACATAATTGAAGGAACAAATAAAATCATAACTACCTATCTAAGCGATCCCATCAGTTTGATGAAGTCATAATGACTTTGTTATTCATTATCACAATCTTTAAAACATGTGGAAATATTGCGCATCACTGATAGTGGATGTTATTAATCAGAATATTATCATAATTCAAATTACTAGGAATAGTAGGAGGTAAATTATGCAAATCCAAAATATAAAACTCGCGTAAAAAGTGACATACACTGTATAGCGTGATTCTTTTGCGGGTCACATGTAGCGCGAATGTAGCGCAGTGACGAGAGGAGACAATCACAGTCGAATGAACCCTATCTATCTGCTGATATTTTAATTCTGAAAGTTTGCTAGTATGGTTAGATGTTTGTGTTCCAATCTCGCCTTAACCACTGCACCGAAATAAATAACACTTAGAATAAGTGTAGATCGTGTCCTGGAATAGCATGTAAACTATTTAAAATGTTGGTACCTACCATGCGAGCGAAGCTGCGGACGAAAGCAAGTTTATCGTAGGTACCCGCGGCACCAGCGAGATTCGCGACCGGCCTGCAATTTCCTCCTTAAACTCGTTTGAGCCTTCCCTCCTACCTTCCCGCGACCGCTCGTCTCGGGCCATACAGATGATAGCGGTGCGGCGCGCTGGCTCTGTTTGACAAACTCACACTTGACTAGCTCCTTTCATCGATATGGATGGCGATGGCGGATCCGATACAGCCCACTATTCAGCTCTGCATTTGTGAATACAGGCGCTCGCTGCCTCCGAGTCACTGACTCATCAATAAGTAGGTAAATAGCGAACAACTCCCGACCACTCCGACCACCTGGCTCAGGCTCAATATAATAGTTACTGACATAACAAGTAGGTAACTACAGTCCTGGTGCCGGAGAAAGGTGCTAAAACGTAGTTCAGGCGTTGCCTTAAAAATGTGTATGAAGATTTATTTTATGGTCTAACTCCGCGAAAGTCCGTAACTTCTGAGGCATAACATAAAAAGTTGTAAGAGTTTGGGAACTGTTTAAGATTGCTAATCTGGCTCCCCGAGGAATCCGCGCGCCGAGTGATACTCATGGCCTGCGATCTGAATAAATGATGTACGGAGAGAGGCGACACTGCCTGCTGCCCCGAATTTTCTATACGAAAAACGTGAATCTAACTGTTTCTTTTGCTTGAATTTCGGACACATTTATGTCTCAATGTTTTTAAAAAGCTTACATCTACTCTCGCCTTTATTGTTTTTATTTGATACAAAATCTTACAGAAAGGTTCAGATGAGGAGTAAGAAGCGCACCCGGTTGAGTCGTCTGGCTGCGTCGCGGCGAGCACACATGGAGCGATGTTATTCTTTGCGCAAACAACTTTGTTTTATTTGCCTTTCAATGTGCGACGGGATTTCATATTGAAATGTTGGTATTTGGATTGATAAAACTATGAGAACTGACTGACTGACAACATCGCTGTAGCTGCAACCAACGCGAGCGCGACATGACGCGACGAGCCGTGCTGCGAACATGTTGCGGGTGAATGTTGTGTCCGCAACATTGTTCGCGAAATCGCGAGTTCGATAAGGATGTGTCTAACGTACCTACCTACCCCTACCCTGCAGTGAACGCAGAAAAACAAATATTGTAAAGTAACATCACATAAACGATTGTGTTCGATACCCTTACCTATCTACAAAACGTAATTAAGTTTGATAAAATAAAGTATTTTATTTATGTATTTTTATCACGATTGTTGCTATTTTTAGTCGATGAGCTAAGTTCAGCTTTTGCATGTCATTGTAAACTTTCGAACAAGGAAAATGTAAACAAAATAATATGATAAAAGTATGATTCCAAAGTGTAAAGTTTAAGAAATAAGTAGGTAAGTAATAAATAATGAAATAAGTAGGTAAGTAATAAATAATTTCCTTGCGTAGATATGATCACGGACTCTTGCTCTGTTTAGCTAAGAAGGTGGCTTGATTCACAAACTACGGAATAAGTTAGATGTATTTTTGTTTCGGAAACTTGTGTATGAATGAGGTAAGTGAGTGATGTTGGTATCCGCGTGGCAGGAAGGATCGCCAGCTCCAGCTAAGCAGAGAGTGGCGTGTCGGAGCCGACTTACGGCGACTTACCGCGGGGGCTGCTACTCCGGATAACTATAGGATAGGTGCACATAATGAATTCCATGAAACCACAAGTTTATCTACGATGTCATAAGAGTTTCATTGACGAAGAGACATTAGTGTCCTAACTGATAAATAATCTTACGCATGTTTGTCGTAGTAACTAATAATAGTTTTGCTAATTAACTTTTGATTCGCGTCTTGTAGAAGGCCGATATTCTAGAATTTGTTTCGATGCGATCGCTTCAGGTGTGCGGAAGGGGCCGGTATATTTATTTAGGCTAGGCATTACATCTGGCAAACATTATCTTACTTTACATTTTATACTAAGTGAAAAGCAGACTCTACATTATGTACCAATTAGGTCCATCAAAAGTTATTCGTTGTGTAGTCTAGTTTTAATTGCCAGAAAGAGCTCCTTTGTTCCAAAAGTACAATTCCTCAAGGCATGCATTTTAAATTAATATTCATGTTTCTAAATAATGCATCTCCTCCGACCGTCTCGCGGAGTCGGCGCAGTGCAACGTTCTATGTTTTCAAGAGAATAATTAAAATAACGGGATCCGCTCCCGTCCCAGACGGACAAGAATTTTAATACACGAAAAAAGGAATTGCGAAGTGTGCGCCCCGCCAGCCGTGGCAGCGCAGCGGCAGCGCACCCAGACCACCGACCCGGCGCGTGCCCCGCACGTGCTCACATTCCACCCTCAGGAGGTTCTGCACATTTTTATAAGTATTTAATGCATCAGTCAGGCACTAAACTTAATTTTCTTTGTGTAATACACAATCTACAGTTAGAAAATTAGAAAATGAAGACGAAATATGCTCACACTCCAGCAAACTCAGTAAATGTTGTCACTAATCTGCAGGCACTTTAGATCCTTCGAAGATCCTCATAAAAATGCTACAAAATGTTCAGCCAACGTGTTCACCGATAAATCCATAGTTTTAATATGCCATTTGATTCCATTACTATTATGTAGTATTCGGCTACATTGTTGGTGTCACGTTCCGCCAACTACAAATCTGCTATATCGCCTCTCATTCGTATTTCCTTTTCGATACTGACTTGAATAAACTGCCGACTAAACATAAACGAACATACAACTTTCTGAATGGCGTTGGCTCGCCGCATTGTGAGCCTCGTGCGGCAGGCGTTAGGGTCGAGAGTCGCGCGGCGCGGCCGATGCTGCGTCCTGAGCCCGAGTGCTGAAGTTCACTCAGTTTTATGAGGGCAATTTGTCGGGAGCCGCCGCAACTCGAGCCACTCGATTTTTGATATTGAAACTTTATATTTGTAAGCGAACACTCGTCAACTAGTGCCACAGTGCGTCGCCCCGCAGTAGCGCCCTTCCCTTTATAAGAATTGCATATCCCTCATACAATCTTCCTCCATTCTCTACAAAGAAATCTTGAGCGAGAAATGTACTTTTTGGTGGGATCCACAGAAAAGTGGTCCTAATCTTGATAGTGGAACTGCTTTCAGAAAATCTAGGTATTTCTGTTTAGACAGATTGTGAATAAAACGTGTGTAGCTTTTGATAAAAGAAAATGGAACCAAAATTCTGCCTCGCTATCGAAGACAACAGTATGTCAGTTTTTGCCCTAAAATGAGTTTAATACAGATTCGGAATGAGCTCAACGATCACATTTCGACCACACAACGAATAAAACTGACTTACTGATTGTCTGCGATAGTGCAGCAGAATTCATAATGCAGTTTTAATTCTGAGATGAAAATGAATACCTACCTATACAAGTGGCTAAATTAAAAATTTTTAAAAACCGACTTCAATACAAAATGTTATTGGGTAAGGCTAAGGGTGAGCTGTATAAAATGAGCCCAAACATGGATGTTCCACTGTTATTCACTGAGAAGTTCCATTGAACAGCTCCTGACTCCATCATCAGATCAGCTAGCTGTCACCATATTATTACATTGTAGTCGGAACTTGACCGATATGCTGAGTTCCAAGTTTCAACTCGATCAGACTATTTACTGAGGAGTTCTGTTGAACAGCTCCTGACTCCATCCTCAGATCAGCTCGTTGTGACCATATTATTACATTGTAGTCGGAACTTGACAGACGTGCCGAGTTTCAACTCGATCGGCCTATTTACAGAGGAGTTCTGTTGAACAGCTCCTGACTCCATCATCAGATCAGCTCAATGTTACCATAATATTGCATTATCACCAATCACCTATAAAGCTTTTAGAATATACCCTAATCGGTTCAAGTGTGCCTATAAAATTTGAGGAGTTACCTCGATTTCTCCAAGATCCCATCATCAGATCCTGACCTGATGACCAAAAGGACCAATTGGAAAGTGTACCCTTTCAAACAAAAAAAGAATTTTTGAAATCGGTCGACGCGTCTTTGAGTAATCGGTGAACATACATAAAAAAAAAAAAGCACAAAAAAAAAAAGATTCCGACGAACTGAGAACCTCCTCCTTTTTTCGAAGTCGGTTAAAAACCGCTAAACGTCAACCAGAGAGTTGTTCTTCTTTGCTTACTTGCTCTGTTTGTATATTGAGGCATAGCAGGGAGCGATTGCCTCGAGACGTTATAAAGTTGACGTTGAAGATGGAATCGTGAGGAACACACCTCTCGCCCCTGTCCCCCGCCCGCACCCCCCCGCGACCCCGCACGCTCGGCCACAACACGGGTTGTGTTATTGGGCACCTCACAGGATCTACCTTATTGTAATAATTTCCTCAGATCTCTAGTTAACCATTGTATCAGAATTTCCATTAAACCATCAGGTACAAACGGAAAACCTATGGACCGACGGAAGAATGGTAGCGGCCTTTGTGAAAGTGCATGGTAGGTGTAGTAGTCAATAAGTGGCAGACATTCAATAATATACACTCCAGCCACAATATAAGTTAAACACTGGGCCAGTGTCCAGTGTTCAGTGTTCGATGGCACTCCTGGAGTGCCACCGTTGTGTGCCACATGGAGTGGCTGTTAGTGGCTTGCTTCTGTAGATGCTACGGCCATAAATGCTCTCTTAATCAACTCGTCAATAGTTCAAGATGCAAAAAAATCAAGAAAACTTTCGTAAAGCTGCGTACGGATATTACGCGTACCCATACCTGTAGCTACGCGTACAGTACCTACAGGTATGGACTTGGCGTTCTGGACACGCGTAAACTGACTACGCGTACCGAGGGTACGCGCTATCCGTACGCAGCTTTATATTTTTCCTTCTTATCTTATCTTATAGGACTTTGGATAACTTCCTTGTTATTTTTGGTAAAACTGTGATTGTAGTATTCTTGCGAATTAGATAATTATAATTAGTCATACAATAATTATCACGATATCAGATAACAGGTCGACTTGGCAGGTGCACACGACGCGTGCGCAGCCTGGGGCGAAGTCCACTTGCTGGGACAGATGGAATGCTCTAGAAGGGGCTCGGGCAATGATTACTATTAGCTTGTTTCTTCAGCACCGGAACGTTGTTGTTGAAGTTAGTAGGTGCTGCAGCAGCCCACAGATTGCGTAGCAGTCAGTGCGAGCTAAACGTGACGGAGGCACCTTGCTTGTATTGTGTGGTATTAGTACTTACCGTAGATCATAGGTAGGTAAAAGTTTGGTTCGGTGTACCCCAGTTTATTGATTATATTAAAATAGATGCATCGATGCAATGATACTGACTATTCAGTTACTAAGTACTTACATACTACCTACAACCTATTAAAACGTTCAGTGCCAGCCACGCACAATCGCACATGTGAAAACTATACAGGCCGGGCTACGGTGGAGAGCACCGCAATGGCTTCACAGGAAACGTGTTAAGGGGCAGAATTCCTAAAATTGCGACATTTTTACTCCTTTTAATTCCTACTTGCTAGGGCAAGAAATTCAAGGATATTAAGGGACCAAATTATTAAACTCAAAAAATAAATTAATTTAAAAAGCTCGACGAAATTTTTTGCATATTACCTACAATACTGAAAATCCTCTAACACTTCTAAGTATTTTGATAAGATAATATGTATAAAAAGTAATAATAGAAAAAACTTTCTAAAATATAAATAAATATAAATATTGCTGGACATTTCACACAGCATCATGTAGTCCCAAGCTAAGCAGAGCTTGTGTTATGGCAACCACATGACTGATATACTACTTATATACATTTTTTTTAAATACATACATAATATACATAGAAAACACCCAGACCCGAGACAAATATTTGCAGATCATACAAACATTTGTCCCGCGGCGGGGATCGAACCCGCAACCTCTTGCGTCACAGGCGGGCCTTCACCCACTGCGCCACAGAGGTCGTCAAAAGAAAAAAGCTTTAATTCATTTTATTGATTTTTTAAATACACCTACCTACCTACTTATGCAAAAAATTCCGAGCAATTTCAAAATTTCTGCTGTTGCACATTTACTCCGCGTGGGATGTAATTGGAAATCCGTGTGAGGGTATTTCTGGTCCTTAAGCAACAGTCAGTGCGTGCGATGTTCAAAGTTTTGATAGAGAGCCAATTCCGCGGAATTGGCGCAACTCTGCGTCCTCGTAAATTAAAAACTCTCAAACGAATAACACTCAAGTGTAATGCTCCAGCGGGAATGACGCCCCAACTTCGGGAATGGCTTCTATTTCTCTACATTTAGTGCACTCGGAAACTAATCCGCCGGCTGAAACGATCAGGAGCACCCCGCGACCCCCCCTACCCCCGCACCCCTGTCACCCCCCCGCACGCTGCCGCCAACAGCCTGTGGATAGTAATAATTATTATAATGAATACAAAAGAAAATCGCTATAAATAGAATATTTACTGATAGCAGTGTTTTTTCCTTTTCTTATTTCCGGTGAAATGGACTTTGAAAGATTTGGTGGAAATAAATTCATGATAACTACTTATGACTAAGCAAATAAATGATTCATAATTATTAATAATTTAGGCCGATTTGTAGTGATAACAATCGCATGCAAAACATTTGTAATCAAGATAGTTATGGCTCGCGGTTTCACCCGCGTGAAGACCCCAGAACAAGAAGGTCACAGAAACTTCAACTCCAATAAAATAAAAAATAGAATCATAATACTTTAATGTAATACTTTTTTCAGTAATTTACCAAATTCGACGACGACAACTCGCGACGAACTCGACAAATTTAAAAAAGAACACGTGTGCACAAGACCGCACGGAGTGGAGAAAATGGCGGGAGGCCTTTGCCCAGCAGTGGGACATAGACGACTCATAATAATAATTTTATTTCAGAATACAATCATCTTGTGTTTAGCTGGAAACGATTGAAACTAGGGATGCCATTTTAAAATTAATCATCTTAAGTTTATCAAAAACTGGTTATAACGTAACTGCACTAGATAAAGGTCGAAATATAACTGAAATAGTCCATTTAAAGGCTTTCTTCGCTAACGACACGTTTGTTTCTTTAGCGACGCTGCTGTCGAGAACATGTTGGACAGATTAGTAAGGTGTCGTTGTGCGTGCTTTTCCCTATGAGTATCTGGAGGAGCTGCTATCCTTAAAAAGGTCTTATTTAATCTTTTGGTTTCCACTCATACATAAGAAATCCCACCTCAGTGGGGGTCGCCACAAAGAAAACTACTAAGACTTTCTAAATTTTCTAAATTCAACAAAAAGTTTCAAAAACTTCGTTTCAAATCGGCGCGGCGGCCAAGTTAATACAGAAAATTATATTGGTCAAGGTAGAATGTTTTATCCTAGACCAACAAATGTTCCATAGGTAAAAGATAACGATAGTGGAATCCAATTACTTGAATGAGTAATAAGTAAAGATTAGGATTCCGAGATTCGACCAGCGCGTGAAGTACTGCTATCTGTTTAAATAGGGGCGGCATCGAGCTCAAGCATCCAGTACTCGGCGAGCATCTCCGCCGGTAACTTCTAGTTGTATTTTTGACTCGCAATAATAACCATGATCGTGATAGCTCTATTCGTGATCTTCGCGGTGACCCTGTACCTGTACGGCACCCGCAACTTCTCGTACTGGCGGGACCGCGGCGTGACGCACGACGCGCCGCTGCCCTTCTTTGGCACGGAGGCGCCTCGCTTCCTCATGCGGCGCAGCATGACGCAGGTGGTGGCCGACGCATACTGGCGCCACCCCGAGGAGCGCTTCGTGGGCGGCTTCCGCGCCAGCGCGCCGCTTCTCGTAGTGCGCGACCCCGACCTCGTGCGCCACGTGCTCGTCAGCGACTTCAAGCACTTCCACTCGCGCGGATTCACGCCCTCGCACGGCTGGATGGAGCCTCTGCTGCGCAACCTGTTCTTCGCGGACGGCGACCTGTGGCGGCTGCTGCGGCAGCGCATGACGCCGGCGTTCACTTCGGGCAAACTGAAGGCGATGTTCCCGCTAATCGTGGAGCGCGCCGAGCGGCTGCAAACGCGCGCGCTCGCCTCCGCCTCCGCCGGCCGAGCGCTCGACGCGCGCGACCTCATGGCGCGATACACCACCGACTTCATCGGCGCCGTCGGCTTCGGCCTCGACGCGGACTCGCTCAACGACGAGGACTCCGAGTTCAAGAAGCTCGGCGCCAAGATCCTGAATCCGACGCTGCAGCGCGCGTTGGTGGCGGCGTGCAAGAGCACCTTCCCGCGCCCCTTCAAGTACAGCAAGTTCCTCGGGCAGGAGCTGGAGGACGACATCCTGTCGCTGACGCGCCAGATCCGCGAGCAGCGCGGCCACCGCCCCTCCGGACGAAACGACTTCATAGACTTCCTGCTGGAGTGGCAGCAGAAGGGGCGGCTCACGGTGGAGTCGCTCGAGCGGGTGAAGGCCGACGGCTCCCCGGAGGCGGTGCACCTCGAGATGGACGACATCATGGTCGCGGCGCAAGCGTTCATATTCTTCGTGGCCGGCTTCGAGACCTCCTCTTCGGCGACCAGTTTCACGCTTCACCAGCTGGCTTACAATCCTGAAGTTCAGAAGAGAGCGCAACGGGACATCGACCGCGTTCTCAGGAAGTACGACGGTGCGCTGAGCTACGATGCGATCAAGGAGATGACCTACCTGGATTGGACGTTCAAGGAGGCCATGAGGATCTTTCCCTCGTCCGGTTTTCTGAACCGTCAATGCGTGAAGAGATACACCATTCCCGGAACGGATGTGACCATCGAACCCGGCGTGAAGGTCACGATACCCATCCAGGCGATCCAGAACGACCCCAAGTACTTCGACAACCCGAGCGAGTTCCGGCCGGAGCGGTTCTCACCCGAGGAGGTCGCGAAGCGGCACAAGTTCGTGTACCTGCCCTTCGGGGACGGACCTCGCGCATGCATCGGTGAGTTTTGTACCTAGCTAAACTTTTTACAATTCAATAATTTACTAAGCGGGACTCGAACCCACGACCTCACTATCGATGTTGACCACTCCACACAGCTCTAGTTTCATTATTTAGGGTTATTATTTTCTATGTTTATACCAGTCATGATTGTTTAGGAGTGTCGAGTATTAACAATGTGTGTCGTTTGTTTGCAGGAGCGCGGTTGGGGCACATGCAGTCTCTGGCGGGGTTGGCGGCCATCTTGGCGCGGTTCTCTGTGGCGCCGGCGGCGGAGACGCGGCGCGTGCTGGCGGTGGACCCGCGCTCCACCATCGTGCAGAACGTCGTCGGCGGCATCCCCCTGCACTTCACTGAGCGGACACAGCTCCCTGCGCAGATACAAACTGGATCTTCTAGATCGCTTTAGTACTCGTAACTTGTATCCCACTCGCTAGTTTAGAGATATTGAAACGGCACTGACTACTTATTTAACTTAATAGAATAGGAAATAGGATAGGGTGGAAAACTTTAGTATCTTACGATTTGCTTGAGACTGAACGAATATGAAATTTTGATCGCTGTGTATTAGGTCCCTAGGTCGTACGCTCACCGAAGCTGGTGATCGCCTATACCCATCTGCCGATTATTAAACTTTTGGCAGAGGTATTGTGATTTAGTATTGTATTTTGATGATTAACACAACGAATTGTGAAACTCAGTCATCTAAGTACCTAACTAATTGATTGTCGATTGCGTTAGGTATCCTATCCGTTGTCAGATTGGGCACTTCATTTTGTTGTTCAAAATGAATGAATCAATCGGCGCCATGTTGATAGCTTGTTCAAGGTGATGTGCATGTATCGAGACTCAACTTCATTAATTATTTAGGTTATTAATTTATTGTTTATTGCTTGGATAAGATTGTGATAATTATAGATAGAGGTACTTACTTACTGAGTCAATTATATTAATTGTCAGAAAGTTAGAACTTAAGTTATTTATTTTGAGATTTTAGTCATAAGAAACCTACAAGTGTAAATAAATTATTAAGAAAAAAAAAAATGTTTTTGTTAAGTATCTGTCATCTACCTTTCCATTTTTATTGAGTACTTACCTACATTTATTTTATTAAACTGCTGATACTAATAAAATGTTTCTACAACAATACAAAGAACATTTTTAAAAAGAAAACCATTAGGTAAAGATTGAACTTAGGATTAGAACTCCACTGTAAATGACACCTATATTCAGAGAAATTGCGCCAACTTAAGCAGTACTAAAATGTTGTTGAACCTTATAAACGTGAACATCAGGATGGCACATGAAGTGGTCAGGGTCTAATGAAATAAAAAATAAGTTCAAAAACTAAAACCCGACTACTGAAAAAAGTATGAAACAAGAACATAGTGTTGAGAATATTCTGAGGATAGCCGTGGTCATATGCCACTTTGCCCTTAGCTTATGATCGTATACGTAGCATATGACCACGGCTCTCCTCAGAACATTCTCAACACTATGTTCTTGTTTCATACTTTTTTCAGTAGTCGGGTTTTAGTTTTTGAACTTATTTTTTATTTAAATTATTTTGGGGTCGTAATTTTATTATTACCTAAGTATTTGCAGAATCACCACCAACCCACCCGGCTCTCCAAAGGAGAGCTCCGCTTTAATAAAACAATCTGCTTGGTTTCGGCAAGTGCGTCGCGGGCATTGAACGTGCTAGCACTAACACGTTTATTGCCCGCGACGCACTTGCCGAAACTAAGCAGATTGTTCTATTAAAGTGGAGCTGTCCTCTGGAGAATGCCGCAGAGGTGGGACAGGAAATGTGTTAACTCTAGCACGTTCAATGCCCGTGAAGCACTTGCCGAACCCAAGCAGATTGTAATATTAAAGCGGAGCTCTCCTCTGAAGAGTACCGCAGAGGTGGGACAGGGAATGTGTTAACACTAACACGTTTATTGCCCGTGATGCACTTGCCGAAACCAAGCAGATTGTTTTATTGAAGCGGAGCTCTCCTCTGGAGAGTACCGTAGAGGTGGAACAGGAAATGTGTTAACAGTGTTAATATTCCCTATCCCACCTCTACCGTGCTCTCCGAACGCCATCATAGGACAGTATACGCGGGTGAGGCATCGAACGTGTTAGTATTTCCTGTCCCACTTCTTCGGTACTATCCGAAGGAGTCTTGTCTTATTAATCGTGGTTTGTGCAATTATTACCAGTTATCGAGTGCATACAAGCAAAGCCGCGAGCAACAGCTAACAATATGCCTATATATTTTTGAAATGTGCTAATAAAGTCCTTTCATTTGATACCCAACACAGCATTTTTAACACATTTTTTTTAGTTTTGTCCTCTAGAGGGCGCCATATTCAATTTATAGTAACATCACAAAACTTATAACCAGCGGACAATCAAGAAGCTTCCAATGATACCTCATTTGTCAAATTATGATAAAAAGTTTGGAAGATATGACGAACAGATGAACAAATTATAACACTCTTTATCGGATCCTTGCATGCAAAGCCGCGAGCAACAGCTAACATATTATACATTTTTGAAATGTGCTAATAAAGCCCTTTCATTTGATACCCAACACAACATCATTAACTCATTTGTTTTTGTTTTGTCCTCTAGAGGGCGCCCTATTCAATTTATTGTAACGTCACAGAGCTTATAATCAGCGGACAATCAAGACGCTTCCAATGATACCTCATTTGTCAAATTATGATAAGAAGTTTGGAAGATATGAGGAACAGATGAACAAATTATAACCCTCTTTATCGAGTCCTTGCAAGCAAAGCCGCGAGCAACAGCTAACATATTATACATTTTTGAAATGTGCTAACAAAGCCCTTTTATATGATACCCAACACTGCATCATCAATCAATATTTGTTTTTTAGTTGATGACTTTATGACCTCTAGAGGGCGCCATATTCACTTTAATGTGACGTCACATAGCCTATAACCAGCGGACGATGAAGACGCTTCAAACGATACCTCATTTGTCAACTTATGATAAGTAGTTTAGAAGTTACAAGGGAACAGATGAACATTCATACATACATACATACCGGTCAAACTCATAACCCTCCTTTTTGCTTCGCCGTAGTCGGGTAATAAAAAGTATCATACAAAGGCCATTTCGACACTACGATGTCGATGGTTTTGGTCCAGGCTTTCTGAGTGCGAAGGAGGTATATTCCACTGATTTCCATCCCAGTACCTACTCCGCGTGGTGAAAACGTAATGTGAATGAAACAGTAGAAGAAACAAAGCAGAATTTCGATAATTTTCAAATCATCACAGCTATTTCTAAAGTTTTTATTTCATTGGTACAAGAATAGAATAAATAAATATTTTTTTGGAAAAACCGAGCGCAGACGAACAGAGCAGTACCGAAATCTTGAAAACTCGAGTCACTAATAAAAATAACTTAGTACTTAAATCCTACTAATATTATAAAGGCGAAAGTCCGTGTGTGTGTGTGTGTGAATGTTTGTTGCCACGTATCTCCATAACTAGGTACCTACTGAACCGATTTGGCTGAAATTTGAAACATAGATAGATAATAGACATTATTTAACACACGGGAATTACTCACGTAAATTTATCGTCGATTTAGATACCGACAATGGTTCGAAAAAATTTTTGAAAGTGAAATAGATAGATAATGACTACTTTTTATCCTGAAAAAATGCATGGTTCCCGTGGGATAAACATAATAGTAGTCCACGCGGGCGAAGCCGCGGGCGTCCGCTAGTTAGGTAATACATAAGGTGCAGCGGGGCAATTCTGGCCGAAAATTTTTAGTCAAAATTTAAAACTTCAATACTCTCGTTCCTTGTTGAGTTACGCTAATTCTGACAAATTGGTGTTATGTAACCTTTATCTGCCTTTTTTTTTATTGTATTTTTGTTAAAGAAAAAGCATATTTAAATGGTGAAATAACACAATTTTTACTAAAAACTGGAAAATGCCAGAATAGCCCCTCAGCGGGGTAATTCCGTCAGGTGGTGATATTATTCGAACCAATGATGCTATGATACTAAATCCAGAAGCTTTACAAACCAGACAACACAATACACGCGAATTTTAACATTCTAATCTCCTACGATGGTCCAGTTTCTATAAAAAACCTGTTAAAATTTTTGTGGGGTAATTCTGGCATCACTCTTTAGTCGCCCATACATGCTAGTGTTGGGACGCTGACTATCGATAAACGGAGTAAGTATACGCAAAAATCTCGCGCAAAAATGATGTTGTATGAGAAGTAGTTCGCCCTGAACTGAGATCTCGCGAACCGTAGATGGCTTACATTTGGACTTTCTTCCGACTACCCCTACATGTTCAAGTGCTACTACTGGCAAGTATGTCTATTGCGCTAGGTTGCGCATGGTAAATAATACTGGCATGCATGCAATACATAATGTTGTATCTAATTTTTCATGAATTCTCGTCGTATTTTAAAAAAGTATACATCCTAGAATAAAAATAATAACTATTTTGGAATGTACAAATAAAGACTTTTCATAAATGACACCCCACTCAATAAATTCGTTAGTTTTTTTACCCCCTTGGGAACCCAATATTTTGACAACCCCTTTAGACATAGACATTTCTTTATTTACTACACACCTTTATTGATTAAGCTCATATGCTCCACCATACATTTCCATAGCACAACCTATTGACCTAGGTGTAGTGTTCGTGCATCTACGTTATTACGATGTTGTCTCGAACATGCGGGTATTCGGTTGACAGTCGCGTGAGAGCCACGGGCGAGAGCGGACGTCTTCACGATACTGGTGTGTAACCGAGCCAACAATTACAACCGTGGTACTAGGAGTATACTACATATGGCGACGAGTCAAAAGGTTAGTCGTAAATCAGTATAATTATATCTACATGGATATAATTAAAATAAAGTACAAATTATTCTTAACAATATTTAAAATGAAGGAAAGAGAGGGAAGGCGGTATTAGGTGTTAGGTATTTGTTAATTTTTGTTAGTTACCTAAGTAGGTACTTATGTAGTTTTGCACTAAGTTTTTGATTTATTCATCGGAAACGACCTGGTGGGTAGTCATAAAAATGTTGGTTTAGGTGGTTTTAGATAATTTAATTCTCAGAAATCACAAATAGGTCACTTTTGAGATACTTAGGTGCTTGCGTTACTTGCGTTTGTTTGTTTAGGTAACATGTAAACAATGCTTACGTGTTTTGATTTATTACAGATGGCTTTTCTTAAAAAGTGTTATCAAGCAGTTGTTTGGTCCAAACAAGACATTAGTGCTTTTATCTATAATTCATAAATATCTCTTAGTTTTCCATCATCCGTTCAACAACTGATCAGTGGAATTCTCACAGAGAGACCAGTCTCGGCGTCGAGAGGCGCCTTAGTAACGTTGGATAGTTGTCCAATTTGAACGGTGTTTTGCCTTAATCCATTGAGACATTTAGAGATGGTCGGAATTTGTAAAAAATTAAAATAAAGAAAATATATTGCTTACGAGAATATTGACGGTTTTCAAAACGATAGGTATTCAAAAAGTAAAGTGCTTTCTTAATTTATTTCCAAAGCAAATTCGTGCTTAGATGCTGCATTGTTGAACCGAATAAATATACCTAATCTGAAAGTATCTGCCTACCCCTGTGGAAAAATGCGTGATTTTATGTATGGATGTATGTATGAAAGTGGATTGTAGTGAATACCAACTGTTTTGATAGGTGGATGTTGCTTGTGATCCTAATACTCCACTGCAGTTTGGCAGGTCGGATATGAAGCTGGCGCCAATGTAACACAAATAACAAAAACATTCTATGAGGAATATTATGAATCATTTTATTGAAATAATCAGTACACTGTCTTAATTTATGTTCGAACATTTACATAGTACACTATTATTATTATTATTATTTAATGCACAGGCAGCTTATAAGCTGATGAGTACAAATCCAGTTATTGGTCAGGGCACTTAAAATGTTTGTCAAGTCTGTTTCTGTTCACTGTGGGAGCACTGATAACTGATTCTGGCAGCCGGTTCCAGTCTTTTACAATACGGTTAGACAAAGTATGCTTTCTTGGTTTGCTGGTACCTACTATCTTCTTTGATTCATCATTATTATAATACATCCATGAATGACTTCTATCCTCGCTGTCCTTTTGAGGTGTTCTTAGATTTTACTCAAATAGTCGGGTTTGGACCTGTTAAAAAAAAATTAATAATAATAATGAGAGACACTGAGCATAAATGTAGGAACATAAGGTAGGTAAGTACCTGCTTGCTTAACAGATGGAATCCATCATAAGTTCTGAGGATCCTCTCCTTCAGGTGCTGATCTACAACAGATGCGTTAGGCAGGGGAGAGGTCCACCGGTTAGGTTCCTTGCTTTATTTTTAAGTGTCTTCATATTGCTTTAATACATTTATTGTCATTATTCCAATACCTACTGAGAACCTCGTAGAGTATATGAAGCGGAAGACCCAGCTCACCTTAAGGGTTGTGCGGTTGGCATCTCATCGTAATGTGAGCTTCAACTCATTTATGGTGAGAATGCAGACTGCTCGTCTTTCAACTTTTATGGATGCGTGTTTTGTACAGGCGGTTCCGTGGACGCCTGCGAGACGCCCCGTTGGTGTGTGCAAATGGTACGTGATGGTTAGTGTGGCGTTATTTGTAAAGTATGTATGTTGGTTTTAAGGTATTTGTTTCTATGGGCCGTGGACTAAGTAAAGTAACATCTTGTACTTAGCTTATTCTAATGTTGCCTGAAATGGAGTTTATTATTATTATTATTTGTACTTATGTCAAGATTTAACATCTCGGGACTATGGAGTCCCGGACCTTTGATAGGCATGCATGGGGCCGAAGCCAACACACAGGGGCTCTTTGGACTGTTTTGATTATTATTATTATAATTATAAATAAAACGGGAGTTTTGTAAAGAAATAAAATTATTTGTGACACTTGAAAGTGAATTTGTTCTAGAATATAATGAAATATAGTTATTGACAACAGAATCAGAATCATTTATTGCAATACTGTTGTACTTACAAGGGTCTTAGTTTGAATAGGTACAAGTTTGTACAGTTTGTCCATTTCGGATGTCCAATGTTTAAAAATAATTGGTTATTAAAAACCTAAACGTAAAGTAGGTATAAGACTAAGCAAGTAAATGTACACTTTGAAGACAAAGGACAGAGCATAGGAAGCAACAACAATTAGTAGGTTTAATAAAATTAAAATTAAAACCCTTGAAATAGCAATTGTGTGGAAACGATTTTGATACCTACCTACTATCCTTATAATAAGTTATGAAAAAATGAAACTGAATAAAGTAAGTAGGTAGGTATATTTACACAGCAAAACATTCTATGGTCGTGTTTCTAGTTATCCGCACTGGAATTGACGGTCGAAGTGTCATTTTTCATATATTTTTGGTTCGTGCAATGGGCAATTCGACTTATAGCATGCAATTTACAATTTTGAGTAAGTACTTATTATAAGAGACTTATTATAAAATTAAGTATTGCATGACATTCATGATTGTCATTGTAAGCTGAGATTTGAGTAGGTATTCCCGATTTACCGTGCTGTTTTCATTCGACACTGACGTTGGCGGGATTGTGGCGGTTCCTGTCACAGACGCCACAAATAAAAGAAGGAGAAAAAGAGTAGGTATTCAGAAATGTTTCCTGTTGGCAGCCTCACTAGGCAAAGCTTGTATCTAGTTATGACGGTTGGATTCGTCCTTTTTTTTAATTATTTTGACTAGCATTGTTTCAATCAATTCATTCAACGAATACTGTGCTACTCTTAACTGATCAAGTAGTAAAGTTGAAACTGATTAACACCTTGAAAGGCCGTTCAACTGAACAACGACTAAGCTATGCGCGGCACATTTTTTTTAAGTAAGAACTTTATTGTAAACATCTTATGTAATTAGTGTTGGCGTGTTGGCGTTTTGGCATAAGTAAATGATGTACCTACCTACAATTATTTAGTATTCGTGTAGTACAGTAGGTATGTATAGGTACTGACAGGATACCTAATAATAAGTAGGTAAATCTAAGTACAGGTACCTACTACATGTTATGCCTTGTTAGGGAGACAACATTGGACTAGGTATCTACTTACCGATCTGTCACTGAATAATGTTCGGCTTAGATGCGCGAGAGTTTGTATGTTGGTGAATTTTTGTATGGTTGTATCTACTCAGTATTGAGTTACTATTACGAGTTAATAAAATGAATAAACGTAAGGTTGAATAAATTCCGATGATCCAATTATTATAAGTAATTGAGCAAGAATCAGGAGTTTAAAACAGTCAACAGGCAGTACGGGCCTTCATGAAATTGTAAACCGTGCGTAATGTGTGTCTAGGCAGTAAGGGCCTTCATGAAATTGTAACCGTGCGTGATGTGTCTAGGCAGTACGGGCCTTCATGAAATTGTAAACCGTGCATGATGTGTATCAAGGCAGTACGGGCCTTCATGAAATTGTAAACCGTGCATGATGTGTGTCAAGGCAGTACGGGCCTTCATGAAATTGTAAACCGTGCGTGATGTGTGTCAAGGCAGTACGGGCCTTCATGAAATTGTAAACCGTGCATGATGTGTGTCAAGGCAGTACGGGCCTTCATGAAATTGTAAACCGTGCGTGATGTGTGTCAAGGCAGTACGGGCCTTCATGAAATTGTAAACCGTGCATGATGTGTGTCAAGGCAGTACGGGCCTTCATGAAATTGTAAACCGTGCATGATGTGTGTCTAGGCAGTACGGGCCTTCATGAAATTGTAAACCGTGCATGATGTGTGTCAAGGCAGTACGGGCCTTCATGAAATTGTAAACCGTGCGTGATGTGTGTCAAGGCAGTACGGGCCTTCATGAAATTGTAAACCGTGCATGATGTGTGTCAAGGCAGTACGGGCCTTCATGAAATTGTAAACCGTGCGTGATGTGTGTCAAGGCAGTACGGGCCTTCATGAAATTGTAAACCGTGCATGATGTGTGTCAAGGCAGTACGGGCCTTCATGAAATTGTAAACCGTGCATGATGTGTGTCTAGGCAGTACGGGCCTTCATGAAATTGTAAACCGTGCATGATGTGTGTCAAGGCAGTACGGGCCTTTATGAAATTGTAAACCGTGCATGATGTGTGTCAAGGCAGTACGGGCCTTCATGAAATTGTAAACCGTGCATGATGTGTGTCAAGGCAGTACGGGCCTTCATGAAATTGTAAACCGTGCATGATGTGTGTCAAGGGAGTACGGGCCTTCATGAAATTGTAAACCGTGCTTGATGTGTGTTGAGACAGAGTGATCCTTCATGAAATCGTAAAACGGATGAAACATTAACCGTGCGTGATACGTCAGGGTAGTACGGGTTTTCATGAAACTGTAAACCCTTTGTAACTAGTAGTTCGCCCCGAAATGAGATCTCGCGCACCGTTGCGTTGATAGCCTAGATTTGGACTTGTTTCTGACTACTCCTATACCTACGTTAAGTGCTCCTTCTAGTGTTTACCTCACAATGATATCTAATGCGCTAACTCAGTACCTATGGTAAAGATTATAGGCATGCATGCAATACATTAAGTCGTGTCTATTTTTTTTATATTCAATAGTTGACCCCGCGAACTTCGTACCGCACCTCAGGGAAGGCCTCTTAGTCAATCAATTCCCTCTCCCTCCCCTCTCCCCTCGCCCCCCTCCTCCCCTCCTCCCCTTCCCCTTCCCCTCCCCCCTCCCCTCCCCCCCTCTCCTCCCCTCCCCCTCCCCTCCCCTCCCCTCCCCCTCCCCTCCCCTCCCCCTCCCCTCCCCTCCCCCTCCCCTCCCCCTACCCCTCCCTCTATAATTTTGGTACATGCCTAGCCCACTATTTGCAGGAGTTAGCATTTGCATACGTGACAGGTTGCAAGCCCATCGCCGCTATTAGAAAGTTAACTGGTTTCCTCACGATGTTTTCTTTCACCGTTTACAGCTTGTGCATTTAAATTTTTCTAATCGAAAAATCCATTGTTGAGCACGGCCAGGGTTCGAACTTACGACCTATGAATCGAAAGTCGAGCACTCTTCCACTCGGCCAACACGGCTTTTATTTTCAATCTTTATCAAGAAAAAATATCAAGTAGCAACTAAAAAAAATAAAATCATTGCAAACCAAACCACAACGATGCCACACTCTTTCTCGGATAACCAGACCTACGAATACATCGAAACTCTATGAAACGGGAGCTCTCTCCATACTTCCGTTAATTGGTTTTCATCATTTTTCATTTGCACTGTATTTCGAAAACTATAGAACCTAGAAGAAAACTAAAAACCATTTTGGAATGTATAAATTGAGTACTTTCATATGACACCTCACTCAATATATTCGGGTATCTTTAAAAAAAATTTACCCCCTTGTGAACCCCATATCTTTACAACCCCTTCATCGATTACGCTCATACGCTCCACAGCAAATTTCCATAGCACAACCTATTGACTTATCAAGTTTCATACAGATTGGATAAGCGGTTCGATAGTTATGCGAGAACATAAAAATGAAACATACAAACATACAAACATACAAACATACAAATATACAAACATACAAACATACAAAGCAAAATCGCCTAACTTGCCACTAAGATCTTCGCTCGCTTCGCTCGCTCGATCGACTAAATATTGGACAGGATGGTCTACTGGTTTGAGGTTGCCCCAAACCTAGTCTGAAAAGGACAAACTACCTTCCACCTCCGAAAAAGCTTGACCTTGCTGGAGATAATGCTACGGTCGCTTTGCGATGGGAAAGATGGAAGTGATCGTTAGATATTTAATTAGATGCTACGGAAATTAAAGGAATAGAATAGAATAGAAAACCCTTTATTGTACGCAGAAAAGAGGATACATTGCAGATATAAAATAGAAATGGCAAGTATAGTAGGCGACCTTATTGCTAAGGACGGTGTCTTCCGGGCAACCTTTGGATAGACTGGAATATTAGAAATAGATAAATGGCGGTGTACAAAGAGACAAATCAACATAAACTTAAAATCACTAATAGTAACACATAGCTAATCTATCTATCTAAGCAGCTTGTAACACCCACTGCTGGGTAAAGACCTCTTTTCTATCACGCCACTCCTGGCGGTTTTGTGCCAGTCGGATCCATTGCTCTCCTACCGCCCTCACAATGTCGTCTGACTATCGGGCAGGTGGTCTGCCTCGAGGCATAGCTAATAGTAACACATAATTTTGAAACTAAAAAACAAATGAGCACAATGATGTTAAACAAAATTTAGAAGATTATCTATAGATAACTACACAATATATCTACTTATCAGTCAACAGTTAACTGTCAATGACAAAAAGTGTTCATGGATTTTAGATTTGAAAATGGTAACAGATTTTGATAAGCGAATAGAAAGCGGCCAAGAGTTCCACAAACTTATAGCTTGTAGGTACTGTAAAAGATTCACCATACATGTCGGAAGTATGGACAGCCCCCCAATTCTTCTAGACGACAACGGCAATCATTCTGCTGCGTTTTGGTTCGATCTTATAAATGTCAGCTATTTGGTGAATAGTAGAATAGCTTTTCAAAAAATTTGTTCGGCCAAAGTCCAAACCTTAGCTTAAACCTCACCACAACTGAGTCGTTTGTATTGGTAGAATAGGAAATAGTTGAAAATCTAAGGTTTAGTTGAGGTTTTGCTTGAGGTTGATAAAAAGTTCGGTACTAGAATTGACAACCAGGAGCAACTAGATGCAGTCTCAGAGGATTTATTGTAGAATGAGATCGTTAGCTTGATGCAGGAACGCAAAACGTTCCCTAAGATAAGGAGGAGAAGTGGAAAGAAAAAGTAAATTGTAAGGAAGGAAAAGGATATGAGCATTCCGGCGCAGATGAATAGGAAGCTACTTGAGCTTTGCCCGGAAGTGTGATACGTGGTCATACTAACGTAAGCCAAATATAAACCGGATCCAGAGGTTTTGAAGGTGCTCAAATTTGTTAAGCTGGTCTTCGGTGAGATCAAGATAGCTAGCATCGGCGTAATCTAGTATAGTAAGAATCTGAGTGAAGATGATGTTATGGAATGGACTTAGTCCAGGGTTATGGTATTGAATTAAACAGAAAGCAATCATGATTAATTCAATAATATTGTAACATTGAAATAGGTACTTCAGAAAACGATTTGAAAGTACATATTTAAGGACATATAGATAATTAATAATAATTTAATGATAAAGCAGTTTGGTTTTATTAAATTTAATTATAAAATAAGGAAGGGATGTAGTGTTCGTGCATCTACGTTATTACGATGTTGTCTCGAACATGCGGGTATTCGGTTGACAGTCGCGTGAGAGCCACGGGCGAGAGCGGACGTCTTCACGATACTGGTGTGTAACCGAGCCAACAATTACAACCGTGGTACTAGGAGTATACTACACTAGGTACCAAGTTTTGTGCAGATTGGATGAACGGTTCGACAATTATGCGAGAACAATAATTCGTGAAACATACAAAGCAAAATCGCCATACTTGCCACTAAGATCTTCGTTCGCTTCGCTCGCTCGATCGAAAATTTTAATGCGTGTTAACTAGGTTTAATTAAGCTCAAACAAGGCCACAAACAAATACTTATACAAAGCAAAATCGCATTATTTAACCCTGAGATCTTCACTCGCTCGATTAGTTAAGTATTATTTTTATCGACGTTTACTTCAATGCTGTAGACATCACTGGTTTTTGGCAACTTCATACAAAATCGGTGGGGCAATTATGGCAACCGATTTCGATAAAATTACATAAAATCAACACTTTGTGGGGTAATTATAGCGGATGCAATAACACAGAAGAAACAATGAGTAGAAACGAACTAGTACGATTAAAATAATCTCCGGTCTAAAATACACCTCCTTAACTTGTTCAATTTTCAATTAAACCGCGAAAACCACTTAATTATTACAAAAACTCGAGGAGCTAATATTTTTACACCCTCCGAAAAATAGGTGACTGTCAAAATGATGCTGTAAATCAGTCAGTTTTTGCGCTAGAAATGCCACCTATCGTTTATGAATGAACAAAACATTTCTCTACGCGTACATAGATGTCTCTTCGAGGTATCAGTTATAGAACGAGAGATATAGCCATGTGTCATAATTACCCCGCTGCCAGAATTGCCCCGCTGCACCTTATTTGTTTTTCAATGAACTCATAACATTTCCATTACAAACTTGAAGGTCTCGTAGCTATCTTAGACGTTCTCTAAAGACCGTTGAAGTTAAGCGACGGTTTGAGCGGTCACAATTTGGATAGATGACCGCTAATGGCATAGACAGCTAAACGCTTTCATGCGGCAGAGGGCACATTAAAATGTCGGTCAAGGCCTAAAAAAGACTTAACAACCTAGACTCTAGGCTTTTAAGTCGTTTGGCCTTGGAGGAGACCTTCAGGCGGCCCAAAGAATTCGTCTCAAGAGTTAGCCACTAGCTCATACGCACAAACATACAAAAACATTTACAATGAATCAGTAGGTATTTGTAAATTGTGATCTAGACTCAGATTTGGTTGCATAATGTCAATAATTATGGTAGAGCTATTAACGTTCAGTGCCTGAAAGAAAATAGTTAGCAAACAGCGATGGATCATGCTATCAAATATAAGACTGCGTTCAAAGGTACGTTTGTCGCATTCAGCATTGATCGTAAAGGCATCATGAAACAGTCGGTGCCCCGGGCAAATTAAGGAATGATATGATTCATTTTGATATAGATATAGGTAGGTACCTACCTATCTTATACACACAAAAATAAATCTTTAGAGTTTAAATATCAAAATTATTATGTCTGTCCACTTGTAGGCAAAGACCACTACTAAATGGATACCCAAAGCAAGATGCACGCGCAACCGCCGTAAATCACCCCATTACAACCGGCTAAAGCACGGGAGAGACCCGTCCCGCATTAGGTAAGTATAAAACGAAATCTAAAATTATAATAAAAATTAAGATAGGACATACTTAAGTACCTACTTAGTATTTTTTAAGGTGGCCTTTTGTTCCAACAGCATTTGGCAAGTTACTTAATACACTCGTTTCAAGTGTGAGGATTAATTTTGAAAACTTAGCGAGCGAAGTGCAGTTCATATAATTGGGCAATAAACGAAGTGGGGACTGGAGCGGCACCCGCGCACTGCCAAGGCCAACCACCCGACTTTGTGCTATGCGACGCGCTCGATTTCGCGCCAACAAATCTACACTTTATGAATAAGTTTAATAAAAACGAAAATGACTCTGTTTTTAGGGTTCCGTACCTTAAAAGGTAAAGGCTAGGTACGGAACCCTCGGCGTACGAGTTCGACTCGCACTTGACCGGTTATTATTTATGTTTTCACGTCTAAACTAGAACAGATTTTTTATAAAATTAGAGACGAAAAACGGACGTAGTATTTTTAATCCTGAAAAATTATTTCTGAGATCAAAGAGCATGAAATGCGACTTCAAGAATTTTTTTATAAATAGGTATCTGTTGATACTATAATTTGAATATAAAAATTGTGTAGAAGAGAGGGAGTTTGAGCACCACACGCGAGGTTCAAGCAACAAGCAAGCCCAAATAAAGGTACGCCATCAACGCAACGGTGCACGAGATCTCAGTTCGGGGCGAGCTAATAGTATTCGTGTGTCAAGAAGTGTGTTTGCGTCTCAATAACAGACTGTGCTGACCTTGAACATAGGATAAATTGAACTGGATTATCAAACCTATATACTGCGCAGATAAGGATATAGATATAATTAGTAGTCTCACAGTCACAACACAACATAATAATACGGCGCGCAAACGTTTGATAATCAGTTGTCTGCAGCGGGTTGCCGCGCACGAACGTTGTTTTTTTGTTGATTGTTTGTGTCTCGTCGTCAGGGACAAGTTCCCACGCACCATGATCACGTTGGCGATCATACTCGTGCTCTTTGTAGCCTTCTACTTATACAACACTAGAAGATTTGGGTACTGGACAGCGAGGGGAGTGAAGCATGATAAGCCAACATTTCTGTTCGGCACAAACCTAAAGGGATACACACTGAAAAAGAGCGTCTCTCAAGTGGCCGAGGAGATGTACTGGAAGTATCCAAACGAGAAAGTGGTAGGATTTTTCAGAGGATCCCGGCCCGAGCTGATAGTGAAAGACCCCGAGTTGGTGAAGAGAGTTCTGGCAACAGATTTCACGTCATTTTACCCGCGTGGCTTAAATCCGCATAAAACCACGATCGAACCGCTGATGCGCAACCTGTTCTTCGCGGACGGCGACCTGTGGCGGCTGCTGCGGCAGCGCATGACGCCGGCGTTCACGTCGGGCAAACTGAAGGCGATGTTCCCGCTGATCGTGGAGCGCGCCGAGAAGCTTCAGTCGCGCGCGCTCGCCTCCGCCTCCGCCGGCCGAGCGCTCGACGCGCGCGACCTCATGGCGCGATACACCACCGACTTCATCGGTGCCGTCGGCTTCGGCCTCGACGCCGACTCGCTCAACGATGACGATTCCGAATTCAGGAAGCTCGGAGCTCAGATATTTAACGTCGGGTTCAAGGACGCCCTGGTGGCGATCTTGAAAGAACTGTTTCCCGAACTTTGCAAACATCTGAAATACTTGACGCGGATCGAAAGTGACCTGATCAACCTTGTCCGACAAATTCTGAAGCAAAGAAATTATGAACCTTCAAACCGCAACGACTTCATCGACCTACTGTTAGAGTGCAAGAAGAAGGGAATAATGACGGGAGAATCAATAGAGAAGTTCAAATCCGATGGGAGTCCGGAGACGGCGACACAGGAGCTGACGGATGAGCTGATCGCGGCGCAGTTGTTCGTGTTCTTCGCTGCGGGCTTCGAGACCTCCTCCTCCGCCACCAGCTTCACGCTGCACCAGCTGGCGCACCACCCGCACGTGCAGCTCAAGGTGCAGCAGGAGATCGACTGTGTGCTCGCCAAGCACGACAACAAGCTCAGCTACGACGCCATCGGAGAGATGACGTACTTGGAGTGGACGTTCAACGAGGGCATGAGAATGTTCCCCTCCTTGGGTTTCCTGATCAGAGAGTGCGTTCGCCCCTATACGTTCCCGGAGATCGGCTTGACGATCGATGAGGGGGTTGGAATATTTATATCCCTGCAGGCGCTGCACAACGATCCTAAATATTTTGATAATCCCAAGGAGTTCCGACCGGAGAGATTCAGTCCTGATGAGTACGATCACGAGAAGAATAAATTTGTTTACTTGCCTTTCGGCGATGGCCCTCGGGCTTGCATTGGTAGGTTTATTTTATTAGTAAGGTTATTTTTGATGATGCTTAGTTGCTCTAAATATTTTTCCTAAATATTTCGATATGTCAAGTATCGTTTTGTTTGTTTCAGGGACTCGGATGGGCAAGATGCAGTCCCTGGCGGGTCTGGCGGCCATCCTGTCCCGGTTCTCGGTGTCCCCGGCGCCGGAGACGGTGCGCGAGCCCGCGGTGGACCCCAAGTCCGGCATCGTGCAGGTCGTCAAGGGCGGCCTGCCGCTCATCTTCCGCGACAGGAAAGCTCCTCCCGCCTGAGATCCATCATATCCATCACATCCATGAGATGTGGAAGTGCCTAACAAAACTGACTTATGGACTTGCCTTATTGGATCATTCAGTAGGTATTTTTTCTGTAACTTAACCAACACAAAATTGTTAATTAATTAGATTAAATGTATTATGAATAATTTATTAACAGTTTATTTGCCAAGCTGTTTCACAATGACGATGCGAACACATTCGTGAACAGGGTAAACTGTTGTTCTTTGCGCACCTGCTTGAAGTCGAGAGGGCAGGGCGTTCCGTTCTCAAGGTTAGGTATGTTACGAATGCCATAATAATATAGATTATCTTTTATAACACTACTGAAGATCTGTTACGTATGGTACGAGTATCTTGAAGTATGTAATTACTTATTTTATTACAAGAGTTCCAGCTACCTAGTTCTAAGTTTTCATTTAATATACTCTTGTGAGTAGGTACCTACTCACTCAGCCAAAAATGTTGTAAGAGACTTGTTATTTATTTAGTACTTATGTTTATTTTAAGTTCAGTACCTACATAGTTTGTTTGATTTAACCTTATAATCTGTTTTCTTTTTCACCCTGAAAAAATATTGTTACCCGAAGCTATTGACCGAGCGAGCGAAGCGTCTCTGCTTCAGCTTGGACCAAAATGCTTTCGTTTGTCCGGTGTCTGTCTGTCTGTATGTTCTCCTCTACAGGTCGCAATCCCCGACGACAATAAAATTCTATAAAATTATCGAACCTGCTCATAAAATTTCATGATTGGTTGCGAAATGCGACCTGTAGAGGAGAACATACAGACAGACATCCGGACAAACGAAAGCATTTTTGTCCAAGCCGAAGCAGAGACGCTTTGCTTGCTTCTCTCGCTCGGTCAATTACTTATCTTTATGATTTTCTGTGTTTTTTGCAAATAAAATATTTTTCGAAATTTTAATCAAGAATCAACGAATTTTATTTGTTAAATAGTAGTAGTATATCTGATATAAAATATAAAATATTATCTGATTATTTTCCTTCAAAAACAACTTTTATCTCTTGAAAAAGAATTATGCAGAATATCCATTTATATTTTGTGAACTAGTTTATCGCGTTCTGATTGCTGTTTTATATAAACAATCGATATTTAACCAAATATTATTATTTGTTTGCTTTCTGATTAGCGATTCGCTTATCGACTCGTACTTGTTGTTTCACCTTATCTATTTTTATAAGGTTGAATGTCCGCTTCGGGGTCGTATCCTGCTGTAGGTGAGGAAGTAAGTAAGTTCGTATGAGTAAAAGTCAAAGTCAAAGATTATTTCAGTGCCTCTAGTAAAAAAAAAAATATTTAAAAAAACAAAAACCCGACTGCGTCAAAACTAAAAAGAAAAAAACAAGCCTGCAAAGAATTACTCACAGTCGGTATCCATTCATTTTATTACCAATCAAATCTTCCCAATGTTATGGGTCCCGACTGTGAGTAATTCTTTGCAGGCTTGTTTTTTTCTTTTTAGTTTTGACGCAGTCGGGTTTTTGTTTTTTAAAATATTTTTTATTTAACACTTTTTAGTTATGATAAAGTTGATTTTAAAATACCTATTCAACGATACCCCACTTGATATAGTGTGACGATTTTGATTCTTTTAATTTTGACAATATGGCGTCTGGTTGTAGCCCTGGTGAATTTTGATTACTGTCATATCTTTAGTGACACTCCCAAGGTTGAGACAAATCGATTGACGTAAGAATCATCAAAATCGGTCCACGCGTTTGGCCTCTAGAGTGCCACATAGAAACATCCATAGCGAGAATTATTATTAATCAACTTTAAACCGTTATTTTTCCTAAACTATTACTTAAAATGAAAAATGGTAAAAGAAACCTAAAGTTGATTTTAAAATACCTATTCAACGATACCCCACTTGATATAGTGTGACGATTTTGGTTTTTTTTAATTTTGACAATATGGCGTCTGGTTGTGGCACTGGTGAATTTTGTTTACTGTTATGTCTTTAGTAGCACTCCCAAGGTTGAGACGAATCGATTGACGTAAGAGTTATCAAAATCGGTCCACGCGTTTGGCCTCTAGAGTGCCACATAGAAACATCCAAACATACATACAAACATACAAACATAGACTGATAAACACATTACCCTTCCTTTGCTTTGCGCAGTCGGGTAAAAAGGACATAAGTCCTTTTTGTCATGTCTGTTATGTCAAAAACTTATGTCCTTTTTGGCTAGAGGAGCTTAGGTATGTCCTTTTTGACTTATGTCAAAAAGGACTTATGTCCTTATAGACTAGAGGCACTGATTTATTCAATTAGATCGTGTAGGTTGATCACTTTGACACGTCAATTGTTTAATAGTAAGTGGCCAACTCTGGTGACGGAGTTTTTAGGCCGCCTAAAGGCCTCCGTCATGGCTTAACGACTTAAAAGTCGCTGTAAAGTAAAAATAATAAACACTGGCCAAGTGTGAGCCTGACACTCGCACCTTGAGGGTTTCGTTGCGTAAGTTAAGCTTTGGGGAAAGTAGAATTTAATATACAAATATGCCATATAAAAAACATATTTTTACGATTACAAACTTACATTTTGTACATCACAGGTTTTAGTAACCGTAACGGAATCCTCAGAGTGCAATTCTCAGACTCGCTCTTGGCCGGTTTTTATTTATTCCTTAAGAACATGGAAGCCCTTAAAACTGTCTCTCTTGTCAATTGGAGCTCCTCGTACGTAGTACCTAGTAGACAAAGTAGTTAGGATTAAGTTTTAAAGTTATTTAAAGACAAGGTCATCAAGTACATGTTTCGGCACTCCCAGACTGTGTGCGCCGGCGCTTGTTATTCGTCCAATTTTTTTGTTGACTTGTTGCTTTGGACCTTGCTACACACAATCATTTTGAACCGGCAAATTATAGTTTATTAAATCTGGCGATGACTTTGCAAAAGTGTATAAATCTATTTTATAGATATTAAAATGCGAAAATGTCTAGTAGGTAAGAAATGTTTTTTGGTTAATGATTATGTTATGTCTTCCACCGCCATTGCATGTGAATTGATTACTAAAATATAAATTAAATACCTCCTTATCCATTTATGTTATTGGACGAATTCCGACTGCAACGCTCTATGGGGCTTTTGGCACACACACACACACACGGACTTTCGCCTTTATAAAATTAGTAGGATACTGAAGATATACGAGAAGAGTAGAGCCACCTTATCTGATTATAATTAAATTAGTTTTTAACCACCGACGAAAAAGAGGGGTGTTATAAGTTTGTAGTGTGTATCTGTGTAGGTGTGTTTCTGTCTCTGTTTGTGGCATCATAGCTCCTGAACGGATGAACCGATTTTAATTAATATTTTTTGCTTGAAAGGTGTCTTTGTCGAGAGTGCTCTTAGCTATTTTTCATAAAAACCTGTTCAGTATAATAATATTTTTAATTACATTGTTTCTAAATTACGTTAATACGTGTGGTTGGCAGATACGAATTAATAAAGTAGGTACCTACTAAACTACCTATTAAATTAACGGACTGCTTTTTCAATCGTGGAATTTGATTGATTTAAAAGAGAAATTCAACATAAGACGTTCACTCAATCAAGTGAATGTAAGAGGCTTTAATTGAATGAATGCAAGGCTATGATTGCGATGCATGCAGTGTTTCTCGATGCACAATGGTAATAATTATCGGGTGGCGGAAGCCACGCGCGTACGGTGCGGTGCGGTGTGTTGTGATGCGGCGCGGCGAACTTGCATGAAACTTGGTTTGATAATAGTTACAAAATGATAGGTTTTTTTTTTTTTTTTAACCTTTATTTTTTTTTTAATGTGGAACTTTGATCCATTTAATGGATATGTCAGTTCCGTATACACTAACATAAACCTAACCTAATTAACTGATTAACTAATTAACTTCAAGTATCATTGTATAGAGGGCCTTAGCGGTCTCACTCAATGGGACAGATAGGATACTTTGAACTATACCTAATTCTAAAAGATTAAGACCAAAAGTGGCGTTCATCCTATCCCTCACCGACTGAGTTCGGACACATTCCACTAAGAAGTGGTGAATGTCTTCCGTAACACCACATTCAGTAGGTACAGTTAGGCGAGTCCACCCTCTTCATGAGATGGTAAAATTTGTTGAGTGGTATGTGACCGGACCGCAGCCTGTGAGCTAAAACAATAAGTTGCCGCTTTAGTCTACTGTTCGTACACCAGGGGACACGAGGAGGTTCACTCTGAATAATTCTATACCAAATCCCTTTAGTAGTAGATATTTCAAAATAGCGCTGTTTCCATTTTTCAAAGATCTTGTATCTATATTTTGTTAAAATCTCAGTGTGTTCCGGAATAAGATAAACCTCAATACCATTATCAATAGCTTGTTTTGCTAGAAGATCAGCCTCCTCATTTCCCCTGACGCCTACATGGGAGGGAACCCATTGCAGTCTCAAGTCCACGTCATTGTTTATAAGAAATAATATTTTCTTAATGATTGCATAAGCTACCGAAGTACCTCGGATCCCCGAGGCGCATCGAGCTATATGCTGTAAAGCACTACGGCTATCTGAAAGAATTACTACTTTCCTTAAACCTAAAGCTACATATGACAGTGCTTCCGAGACCGCAAACAGTTCCACAGACATAATGCTATTTTGTTCTGATGTAATATGATAAGTTTCCTTCGCATTGCGACCGGGATCATAAAACGCCGCACAAGAGGGCCTAGCCAACCGGCCTTCGCTATGAAGCGATTCGATTTCTAACTTTGCTAACACTCGAACGTGAAGTTTTCATTGGTCGAACCAAGGTCGAACGTAAGGTCACGTGGTCTTCCACCAATGAAACATCGGCGATAGCGAAGCGAATTGTAGAATAGAAAAGATTGATGCCACTTGGCTAGAGGCCCTGTACCATCTTCCGTTTTAGACCCATCCGTGTACACCTTGTGCCAGTCTTTATAAATAACATTCAGCATGAACAAGGTATGATTCTTAAGTTCTGTATCGTCATACTGTTTTTTTGACTTTTCAATTCCCTCAATATCTACTATAATTAAATCAGATTTTAAATCAGTAAGCCAAACATTTAAAGAGAACATTCCTACGGGTTTGCTACTCATAAGTACCTTATCTTGTGATTCCTCGTAAATTGACAGTAATAATGGTTTCTTTTTTCTTTGCCAATATCTAGATGTATTCAAACTTTTTAACTCAATTAATAATTTTATAGTAATATTATCTGTAAAAGACCGAGCCTTAAGGCAATATTTACTTGCAAGGTAGGCACGCCTTAACTGCAACGGTTGTAAACAAAGCTCACATTCCATACAGTGAATAGGTGTAGTTCTTGTAAAGCCACCTATTACACGCATCGCTGCATTTTGAACCTTATCAATCTTCGACAAATGCGACCTTGCGGCGTTATCATAAAGAAAGCAACCAAAGTCTATTCTGCTACGTATCAGCGCTATGTATAGACGACGTAGATGCAGAGGATGAAGACCCCATGACGCCCCCGCCAAAACTTTTAAAATATTTAACAGATTTGTGGTTTTTTCCCGAGTTTCATTAATATGTTTTCTCCATAATAAAGATTTATCTAGCCAAATACCTAAATATTTAATAACTTGTACAGACTCAATATAATAATTATTTAACTTTATAGAAACATTATCTATACCGCTTTTCTAAAACTGCAGCATTTTGTTTTTTCTGGGGATATTTCCAATCCTAATTGTCTCAAAGTGACAACAGCTGAGTTCAACGCACTTTGGATTAGCACTTCATTACGACATGGATCCCTACTTTGTGAATAAAGAACAAAATCGTCCGCGTATTGTAAAATGTTTACATTCGTTTTCGATATTAATTCACAGGTCATTAAGTTAAACAAAAGAGGAGAGAGGGGATCCCCTTGGGCCAAACCCCTATTTGTCCATCTGACTATATTTTGGTTGGGGTCATTTTCATCTAAAATTTTTAAACATCTGCTACTTAAAAACATCCACAGGTAGTTAATAGTTCGTGATCCAATTTGAAGCTTATCAAGCGCTAGTAACAACGTGTCGACCAAAACATTACTAAAGGCATTTTCTACGTCTAAAAATACCGCTAGTGTGGACGCGTCTTTAGAGAATCCTATCTGTATCTCAGTGACCAGCCTAACTAAGCAGTCCACGCACGATTGGTATTTTCTGAATCCAGATGTAACTGGCGCTAAGATTTGATTGTGTTCTACAAACCATTCAATCCTATTCAATAGCATTTTATGAAAAATTTTGCAAATACAAGAGATTAATGAGATAGGACGAAATTTAGTTATACTATTAGGATGACTCTTTTGTTTAGGAATAGGCACTATTTGAATACTACGCCATTGTAACGGGACCAATGAATACTTAAATATAAAATTTAAGATTTTTAAGCAGATGAAATTTACCTTCCAGTGGCAAAAAAAAGATCATTGAGTAAGTAATTTTATCCTCACCTGGCGCAGTATCTTTTTTTTTTTAAACACCTTTGAAACTCATCATAAGAAAACTCCTTATCTAACAACGCATTGTTCGAAAATGATAGGTTGTTGTCGTTATTTCAACAAAACTATTAAACGCAGCAAAATGGAGTATCTAACAAATTTTCGTCCAGATGGTACGAAATAATTTAAAGACCTTGGACTTCGGAATTATTGAACTGCAATACTGTAGTATCAAATTATCAATCATATAGGTATACAGCGTTAGTATGGATACAGATAAAATTAGTGAGCTCATAGTCACATAACAACATAATAAATAACACGGTGCGCTAGAGTCTGGTACCCAGTCTACAGCGCGATTTTGCCGCGCACGAACGTTCGCTCTTGTCTCGTCATTAGAGATCAGTTTCGGCGCACCATGATTACGACAGCGATCATACTTGTGCTCCTAGTAGCCTTTTATTTTTACAACACTAGAAACTTTCGATACTGGGCAGCGAGAGGAGTGAAGCATGATAAGCCGATATTCCTGTTCGGAACGAATCTACGGGGATTCGCAATGAAAAAGAGCATGTCACAGATGGCCGAGGAGGCATACTGGAAATATCCAACCGAGAAAGTGGTAGGGTTTTTCAGAGGGTCCCGGCCCGAGTTAATAGTTAGAGACCCCGAGTTGGTGAAACGAGTCCTCGCAACTGATTTCACGTACTTCCACCCACGTGCCTTAATCCAGCGACAAAATGCGACCGAGCCGCTGATGCGCAACCTGTTCTTCGCGGACGGCGATCTGTGGCGCCTGCTGCGGCAGCGCATGACGCCGGCGTTCACGTCGGGCAAACTGAAGGCGATGTTTCCGCTGATCGTGGAGCGTGCTGAGAAGCTGCAGGCGCGCGCGCTCGCCTCCGCCTCCGCCGGCCGAGCGCTCGACGCGCGCGACCTCATGGCGCGATACACCACCGACTTCATCGGCGCCGTAGGCTTCGGCCTCGATGCCGACTCGCTCAACGACGATGACTCCGAGTTCAGAAAGCTCGGAGCTCTGATATTTAACGTCGGGGTCAAGGAATCCTTGGTGGCGGCCTTGAAGGAACTGTTTCCCCCAATTTTCAGAAGCTTCAAGTACTTAGAGAGGATCGAAAGTGACCTGATCAACCTTGTCCGACAAATTCTGAAGCAAAGAAATTATGAACCTTCAAACCGCAACGACTTCATCGATCTACTGTTAGAGTGCAAGAAGAAGGGAATAATGACGGGAGAATCAATAGAGAAGTTCAAATCCGATGGGAGTCCGGAGACGGCGACGCAGGAGCTGACGGATGAGCTGATCGCGGCGCAGTTGTTCGTGTTCTTCGCTGCGGGCTTCGAGACCTCCTCCTCCGCCACCAGCTTCACGCTGCACCAGCTGGCGCACCACCCGCACGTGCAGCTCAAGGTGCAGCAGGAGATCGACCGCGTGCTCGCCAAGCACGACAACAAGCTCAGCTACGATGCCGTCAGGGAGATGACGTACTTGGAGTGGACGTTCAACGAGGGCATGAGAATGTTCCCCTCCTTGGGCTACCTGATCAGAGAGTGCGTTCGCCCTTATACGTTCCCGGAGATCGGTTTGACGATCGATGAAGGAGTCGGAATTTTTATATCCCTGCAGGCGCTGCACAACGATCCTAAATATTTTGATAATCCCAAGGAGTTCCGACCGGAGAGGTTCAGTCCTGATGAGTACGATCACGAGAAGAATAAATTTGTTTACTTGCCTTTCGGCGATGGCCCTCGGGCTTGCATTGGTAGGTTTATTTTATTAGTAAGGTTATTTTTGATGATGCTTAGTTACTCTAAATATTTTTTCTTAATATTTCTATATCTCAAGTATCGTTTTGTTTGTTTCAGGGACTCGGATGGGCAAGATGCAGTCGCTGGCGGGTCTGGCGGCCATCCTGTCCCGGTTCTCGGTGTGTCCGGCGCCGGAGACGGTGCGCGAGCCCGCGGTGGACCCCAAGTCCGGCATCGTGCAGGTCGTCAAGGGCGGTCTGCCGCTCATCTTTCGCGACAGGAAAGCTCCTCCCGCCTGAGCTCTAACGAGATGTGAGAGTGCTATAGAAAGTTGACTCATGGACTGACTTAGTCATCTCCTATAATTCCTGTGTTCGTTTTGTGCTTTTTTTAACTTAGTGTTAAAGAGATACCTACTCTTTTAAGTACTTAACATAAACTTTAATAAATTAACATAGACTAAGAGGCAATACAACAAAAACATTATAATTGTATCACTCATTTAATATTAGTGTTTTTGACGTGCTGAATCGCGATGATGGTTCAATCGTATTCGAAAACTTGGTTTCTTTACATCTTTACTAGATTAATTATACAGCTTCACGAAACATTCTATACCACACTTCACGAGACGCTGCTGTAGTGCATGGGACATTATTCAATTCAATATCTTAGTTGTTTCAAATTGGTAACATTATAGGTCTTAAAATATTTATATAGTTACGTACAAAGGTTGTACTTATACTATGTTATCTTTAATCTAAGTAAGCACAGCCATAAGCACTACATTACAAAGATTTGGGTAGGTAGTAGGGTAGGTAGGTAGTCATTTGTTTTATGTAGGTATCTATAGGTTTGCATTTAATTAATTATATTTGCCTATTTTTGTAAATTAATTTTATCATCAAAGGATTCTAGGAAATACATATAAACTTTTTAATTAAGTTTTGTAAGCTTTTAGTAGGTATTTGTTATTTGTAGTGTTTTCTTAATATTAGTTACTTCTAAAGGTATTCAATAAAATTGTAATTTATGATAAGATAATTTTAAAGATGGAGTAGGCTTGCACAGCACTTAAACCATCCTATCAGTTTAATCAGATATAATGGACGATTAAGTTGAGAGGATGGTTTAGCTGCAATCAAGGACAAAAAAAAATCATCACTACGATGTTTTTATTCACCGTTATGACCTAGTATCAATGAAAATATATTTTCTGAATTAAAAATCCATTGATGCACGGCTGGTATTCGAATACCGGATCTTTAAATCGAAATGCGAGGCACAGTCTCGCTTCGCCAAAAAGGTTCTTATTCGAAAACAGGCTCAATGTCATTAATTTTAGTTCTGATAAAAAAACTATGTAAACATTGTGTATTTGATGTTCTAAATAAAGACTGTTTTAAAAACTATTGGTTTGTTCTCTGAATGGTATTTAATCATTCATAACGTATTGTTCATCTGTTGATAAAAGATTGAAAATAATCCCAGCAAAAAAAGTGTACTTAATACATTTATTTTTATTTAAGAAACTTTTTACGTACAATTTTTTTTGTGTCTGTACGTGGGCGATTAGTAAATTGATTGTGTTACCACTCAGAAATTTACTATTTGATATGTGAACAGTTAGTAGGTAAACGCGTTCAGTGCCCACCCATGACGTGCCCATGACAGCGTGCACCTAAAAATATAACGACTGGAATCTATATGCTCAATCTCGATGAGTACACGTACGACGACTTACTTATTAGTTTGGCACAATCGCGACGGCGTCGGATCTCTCCTCGAAGAGAAGCGGCAGGCCTCCCTTGAAGCCCTGGATGAGGTTGGCGGCGGGGTCGAGGCGCGGGTGGCGCGGGGCGCGCGGGGCGGGGCGCACCGTGAAGCGCGCCAGCAGCGCCGCCAGCCCTGCCAGAGACTGCATCAGCGCCAGTCGGGACCCTGGGATCAAAATTGCTATGTTTAGAAATCTAGTTCTCGTTTGAATACGTTCTGACTGCATTTCAATTAATTTGTACTTATAGTTCCAGTAATCGGTGCTATAACTGACAGATGCTTATCAAGATTTTCGACCCGACGCCGACATATTTAGATTTCGTGGCCGAATCGGTTAAGGCACTTCAGCTTGAGGATGATCGCTTGTATCAAAGCTCAAATCCCGTCGGCATCAAAAAATTTGATAAGACTTTTCATTTTTAAGGAAATTCACTATATGTGTGCAACCATGAATACCTACATTTTATAACTCCTCACCTATGCAAGTTCTCGGTCCATCTCCAAATGGCAAATATACTTGCTTCGCGGCCGCCCCGATGTTATCCGGGTGGAACCGCTCCGGCTTAAATTCGCTCGGGTTTTCAAAGTATTGGGGGTCATTCTGTAACGCTTGAACCGGGATCATCACCTTCACTCCCTCGTCTATCGTCAGATTCAGCTCGGGGAACGTGTATTTACTTGTAGCCTGACGGATCAAGTAACCTAGAGGTGGCAACATTCTTAAGTTTTCCTTGAATGCCCACTCCAAGTAGGTCATCTCCTGAACCGCGTCGTAGCTGAGTCTGCCTCCGTGTTTGAGCAGCACGCGGTCGATCTCCTCCTGCACCTTGCGCTGCGCACGCGGACTGTGCGCCAGCAGGTGCAGCGTGTGGCTGCTGCTCGAGGAGGAGGTCTCGAAGCCGGCGCCGAAGAACACAAACACCTGCGCCGCGACCAGCTCCTCCGTGAATTCCAACTCTACTTCTTCCGGAACGCCATCCGCCGAGAATTTCTCCAATGACTTACAGCGGATGTGGCCCCTCTTTTTGCATTCCAGCATAAGATCGATGAAATCGTTCCTCCCGGAGGGCTGGTAGTTTCTCATCTTCATGATTCTCTTCACCAGCTCGATGACGCTTCTCTCGACCCGCCCGAGATACTTGAGTCGCTTACAAGTTTTCGGAAATATGGCCTTCAGCGCCGTGACGAGAGATTCCAGAGGTCCGTTCGTGAAGATCCGAACCCCGAGCTTCCTGAACTCGGAGTCGTCGTCGTTGAGCGAGTCCGCGTCCAGGCCGAAGCCGACGGCGCCGATGAAGTCGGTGGTGTATCGCGCCATGAGGTCGCGCGCGTCGAGCGCTCGGCCGGCGGAGGCGGAGGCGAGCGCGCGCGACTGCAGCTTCTCGGCGCGCTCCACGATCAGCGGGAACATCGCCCTCAGCTTGCCCGAAGTGAACGCCGGCGTCATGCGCTGCCGCAGCAGCCGCCACAGGTCACCGTCCGCGAAGAACAGGTTTCGCATCAGCGGCTCGATGAGCTCGGGGCTGGGGTTGAGGCCGCGCGGATGGAAGTGCCTGAAGTCAGTGAGCAGGACGCGCCGCGCCAGCGCCGGGTCGCGCACCAGCAGCTCGGGGCGCGCGGCGCGGAAGGCCCCCACGACCTTCTCGTCCGGGAACCTCAGGTACGTCTCCACCGAGAGCTCGGTGATGCTCTTCTGCACGAGAAAGTTTCTGGCGTAGGTTCCGAAAAACAGAACAGGTCGGACGTACTTTATTCCCCTATCTTCCCAGTAGGTGAATGTCCTCGTTAAGTGTAAGTAGGTGACCGATGAGGCCAAAATAAATAAAAGTAAAAACATCATATTAAAGTTTTTAGTTTTACACGAGTTCTGCGATCTGGTTTATGGAGATCAATGCACGGTAGACATACCTGTACTGATATGGTTGTAAAATTTAGTCGTGACTTAAAGGGCAGTATTCTTTTCATATTTATTATTTATGCACTATAAATTGTGTCATAAACTAGGTAATATCATATCCTCAGGCATCAGTGAAAAAATAATATTCTTCTTCATTGAATAAGTTAATTAAATGAAACACTCGATCAAGTGAATGCAAGAGACTAATTGAATGAATGCAAGGCTATGATTGCGATGCAGTGCTTCTCGATGCACAATGGTAATAATTACCTGCCTATTTGTGTCCGTCGCAGAATTCAGATGTGAAGTCGGAAATTGAAATCTGCTGGCTTAGTGGCCACACGGCGCAGTGCGAGCCTTGCCACCTCGCGCTACACTCAAACTCGTATTATCAGATAGCGCGATCCGCTAATGCGTCGCGCAGATTTACATATAATTGCCGCGTCGCGGTGCGTCATGTGTCGTCGACATTACCGCCCGACGACGTGCGGTATACTTTGGGAAAGTCGACAAGTGGCTTTTACAGAGCTGCTAGTTATCTGCATGTGTGACTGGACTCACTCAAGTTTTGATAATACTCACTTTGATTCATTATTTTATCATTACTGGTAGGCAGACCTTGTTTTGTTGTGTGAAAATGATTAAAATATCTGGATCTAGATGAAAGAATCATTGCCATACCTATAGCTTAGTAGGCTCTAACTATAGCTAAGAATCACCAAAATGATACTGTAAGTACCTACTTACTAGAAAAAGGATAGGTCAAGAGGTTTAGTTGGAGGAGCATTACAAACACACGCATACTGAATTTTATAAGTACATAAAGATAAAATATTTCGGAGACCAATTTATGCAATGGGAAATTGAGGAGAGTTTAATAGAATGGTTTATCGTAAAATTGGAAACTCCATCATTTCGGTCGGAGCTGCAAGACAAATGACCGAAGTATTTGCAGACCTTGCCAAATGACCTGATACGAGCGATGAATCGCAAATGAAGACACGCGCATTCCTCATACCGACCTGGCTGCGATTGATGGAGAACCACACTGAACTCATTCTTATATTATCTAGAAATATGTAGTCCAAGATTGACCAAGA
This sequence comes from Camptogramma bilineatum, assembly GCA_958496255.1. Taxonomy (NCBI): domain Eukaryota; kingdom Metazoa; phylum Arthropoda; class Insecta; order Lepidoptera; family Geometridae; genus Camptogramma; species Camptogramma bilineatum. The sequence goes on along the minus strand of OY292466.1, from coordinate 15,102,421 downwards.
AATTAATGTAATAAGTTTCATATCTATTTGAAACAGACGCTCGAGTCTTTTTATGTTTTGTTCAAGAATGTTGATTGATTGTATTGAAGACTATTAATTTTGACACTAAGACGCAGCAGAAAAATAGCATATCATCACTATTAGCATGGTTTAATATAACACAATTTTGAAAAGTTTTTCCTACCGTCCGTTTGCAGAGACCAGTGGTCGATGACACTAGCTAAGCAATTTGCACAACTAGTAAAAAAAATTTGCTAAATTGTTCTAAGGCACAATGGTCGTGACCTTGTCGTTTTGTAGACCTATTACTTAGTTATTACTTTGAGTTATGACATCTATATTAATTTGTGTAAGGCTGTGTCCCCAGTAGGCAAACTGTGAGCGGCCGACTGAGTTTGCGGCGTATCGGTTTAATATACCATTCCATATATTTGAAATGGAGTGTCCACAGTTTGCTAGTTTTGCGCTCACTGTAGGTACGCAGTTTGCAGCGTTACGCTGCAAACTGTGGACACTCCATTTCAAATATGGAAGAGCGTACTAAACCGATACGCCGCAAACTCAGTCGGCCGCTCACAGTTTGCCTACTGGGGACACAGCCTTAGGTATCATGAAATAAATTGTCAGTTTTTGATCGTGATTTGTGTGTATTGCATATCAGATAATCAATCAGGTAAAGTTTGTGAAGGTGCCCAAGAATAACTTGGATTTCATTTTATTTTCATCCTCGCTGGATGAAAATATATTTCCGAGTTCAATAAAAATGATTGGATAAAATCAATAGTTATAATAAAGGCATGACTAGTAGGTAAATGTGAATGGCTGAACTGCAATTCCAACTAGAAATCGGAGACTTTAAGTGGCGACCGGCTCTCAGTGGCAACTTTAATTAAACCTAACTTCTGAGATGACGTCCCTCTCAAGATAATACCGACAAACTTTTTCCTGTACACGAATCAGAACATTTTGAACCTTGTGCCTTCGGATGCAAGAGTGTGAGCGAGCGCGCGCGTAGCATTGCCATCCATTAAGCTGTTGCTTCCTGCGGTTAAAGGAGACTAATTCAGAAACAAGGCTGAAGTTGTTGAAGTTCGTTCAATATTCGGCGGCGCGGTCACTCCTCGCCGCCGCTCCGAGGGACCTCGTCAAATGAACATTCACATTCAACTCTACCTTTTCAAATGCAAACTATCTTTCATTAACTTTGCAAAGCCAAAATACCGCAGATTTTTGTATAATTATTGGAAGATGAGGTACTTACATCATTCAAGGCATTACAATTTATTGTGGCATCTACTTACACTACAAATTAAATAACATCGGTGACAGCTGGTATGTGATATTGTGATATTCTGGTATATTACTCGTAGTGATATAAGTTATGTACTTACCTAATAATATATTGCAGACGGGTTTCGAATTTCAAAGTTAGAAAGTTAACATGCTATTTGATGAGTAGGTAAATTGTCTACGAATAACTTTGTTTCTCAACTGCATAAACTTAGTACAATGGGAAACTTAAGCAAAAAGCTTACAGTTTTAAATAAAATTAAGTCAAACTTAAAAATACATCCAGTTTTGCGAGTTGAGTCGAAACTTAGCAGTGTTAGAGCGAGGTGTATCAACAATGCAAATCGGCGCAGTTAATTATTTGCACTCGACGGCGGTGGCGGTGGGCGCGAGCGGCGCGGCGCAGCGAGCCGCGACTTAGTAAGGCTTTGCATTTTGTTAACAGATTTCTCCTCAATGTCTTCTATAGGAATATAGAATTCTACTCAATTATCTAACGTTTTACAATATTCTAATCAATTAACTTCATGCTTGGTACATGTAATAGGGCCTCCAGACTCTCGAGAGAAGGCTCGGCGAGAAGTCTCGCCCGAGACTTCGCGAAGAACAAACAAGCTATCCACACTCTCAATTGTTCTCAGTCGTGATCTGTTGCTTATCCGGTATGGACGTCGATTTTGAAACTGCACCCGGTTTGACTCTGTGTGCCATTGCATACTGTAACTTTGTGAATGTTGTAACTAAAAATAATGTTAAAAAAAAAAAATACTTAATGTAAAAAACTTTTATCTTAGTAGTTTCGATATTTAGCATCCCATAAAATAGGCTCAGATTGAAAAAAATCGATAAATTTCAACTCTATTTATTATTCCACATTTTTACGAAAGAAAATTCTCGAAAAAAACAAACAATATGGATGTCTGCCCACCGCCACTCATAAATCTGCAATGAGACAAAACGTGAGTGTAGGACCCTTCTCTTTTCTCGCCCGAGAAATCCTTTGGCTCGGCCAAAAATACCGACACCGATCGGAGAACAGGCGAGCCAGAGAACGAGAAGGCGAGAAGCTCTTCACACTCACGCTTCTCGGGTGTTCTCGGGGGTTCTCTACGAGAGTCTGGAGGCCCTTTAAGATTTACCTACAACTTTAGATAATTATGATAAAAGATATTAAGTCACATTAAAATTCATTTCAATGACTCTTCTCGTGCCTTTCGTGGTACTTGTTAATTCATAGTTTAAAGCACTCTTAGTATAGAGACATAGGCATATTGAATCATACTCGTAGTATGCGTACATTTCATAGATAATAACCAACAATGAAATGTAGATCGCTCCGCTCGCCGCTCCGCGCCAGGCGCTGCGCTCGCTGGCAGCGGAAACAATTAGCTCGCTGATGTCATTGATTTACATTCGCGTTCTGTGCGCACCTGCACCACACTGCACACAGGATAACGCTTGCGTTTCACTGACGCGTGCGTGCATTTGCGTTACGCGCGCGCTTGTATTGTGGTGGCCCGTGGCTCGTTATTCACAATTATTTTAGTTATTTTTACAAGCGGAAAATTTAACTAACTTAATAAGAATTTTACGTTAAAAAAAACGTTTTACAGTCTAAAACAATGAATCAGAGTGGTCCTTACAAATCACGGAGCGAGCCAATCGCTATTATTGCCGTTCATTTGCATAACGGTCATTTTTCCGCCATTCCATCGATGGCGATATCCGAGCCATTACATTAATTGCCCTTTAGCAACCCTTCTTTCATTTAAATTTAAACGACTTCATTAAAACAGAACGTTCTGCCGGCGATTAAAGGAATAAAAACCAGCCGGCGCGTCGCTCGCCCACTAGAACGTGCCCTAACACGATATTTGAACAGGTAGGTACCTACACATTTTTCAACTAGGTAAGCACATCACCTTATTTCTCTTCCTTGTAGAGAAGTATCCGTTTCTTTTCAAGTAGGAATTGGTTGTCTCTGAAGCGTCAATATCCAGCTTAAAGGTTGGAAAGTTAGTGTGTTTCGCAGGTGTAGGTGAGCGAGGTGAGCGGTGCAAGTTCTATCAGGTGTCCAATGCGGAGACACAAGGGGGGGGGGGGGGGAGGTGCCGACAACTTTTACACGATCACTTACAGAGCTTGCCCTGCCCTTTATATTGCACTTTAATCTGTTTTCCTTCCACTTTGAGTTTGAGTTTGATTTAATAAATTGTTTTCAAGTCAAAATATATCAGCACATTAGCATGTACAAATTTGATATATTTGAATAAATGTAGTTAGACATTGTTAGATTACCTTTCATCTAAAAATGTTACAGTAATTTCGTTTAGAGTTAGAAAATTTTGAGAAATGTAGGTATGTAGGGACTTACATTTTTTTGTTAGTCTCGATTGTTCTCAATTTTGCATCATGTCATGACAGTTGACTTCTTGTTACTCTTTTTTCGTCATTTTGGGAAAAAGTTCATGCCTTTTATTTGTTTGTTGTTTTATTATAATTTCGGTGGCATTTTTACTAATAAAGCTTGGATTTGCAGCTTAGTGTTGGTGAATACTAATATAAAAGTATTGGAGAATTTCTCATTTAGAAGGATGGATCACTAAAAAGAAAGCTAGGCCCCAACCCGTGTTTGTTGCTCTGGTTCCTTACGGTACCTATTGGTTGCGAAAGAACAGTAGTAGCCTAGCTCTTAAGACTGCCTATTCTATAAAAATGTGACCCCAGAATTTTACTAGCTAAATGATTCAGATTTAAGATGTTGGAATGTAGGAGAATCTCCACTTGACACAATGTCAAAGTTCAAGTCCTGAACGAAAGTAAAGTATTTTATTTGGCGCTTTTAATAGCACTCACGTGGAGTTGAAGTCACGGCTGTTATCGGAAATAGTAATGGTGGCCGAGTAGGGGGAGCGGGGGGAGCGGGAGGCTCGGGGGGTAGTAAGTAATAGCAGTTATGAGCGCGGACTTGGTCGCGAGTCGCGGGAACTTCGACAGTAAACTAATAAAAAAATATTTTAAAAAAACAAAAACCCGACTGCGTCAAAACTAAAAAGAAAAAAACAAGCCTGCAAAGAATTACTCACAGTCGGTACCCATTCATTTTATTACCAATCAAATCTTCCCAATGTTATGGGTCCCGACTGTGAGTAATTCTTTGCAGGCTTGTTTTTTTCTTTTTAGTTTTGACGCAGTCGGGTTTTTGTTTTTTTAAAATATTTTTTTATTTAACACTTTTTAGTTATGATAAAGTTGATTTTAAAATACCTTGATTAACTATTACCTACCCAACAAGAAATTAATAAACCAACTAAACTAAGTAACTTCGTATCGCCCTAATTATTTATTCAATTTTATTCATCAAATCCATCCAATCCAATTCCCCATCAGCCAATAATTCAATCCAATCCAATAATATCAAAAACTTTCGATAATGGCCCTCAAAAATTGATAGAATAGGTAAACTTTTCAAAACGCAACGATAGCGCGATCTAGGATTGGTTCAGATTTAGCAGCGACATCTAGTTGTGTTTTTGGTAATTAATCGATCGAGCGAGCGAAGCGAGCGAAGATCTTAGTGGCAAGTTAGGCGATTTTGCTTTGTATGTTTGCATATTTGTATGTTTCATTTTTATGTTCTCGCATAACTATCGAACCGCTTATCCAATCTGTATGAAACTTGATAGGTCAATAGGTTGTGCTATGGAAATTTGCTGTGGAGCGTATGAGCGTAATCGATGAAGGGGTTGTAAAGATATGGGGTTCCCAAGGGGGTAAATTTTTTTCAAAGTTACCCAAATATATTGAGTGGGGTGTCATATGAAAGTACTCAATTTATACATTCCAAAATGGTTTTTAGTTTTCTTCTAGGTTCTATAGTTTTTGAAATACAGAGAAAAATGTATGGAGAGAGCTCCCGTTTCATAGAGTTTCGATGTATTCGTAGGTCTGGTTAACAGACAAAAAGTGTGGCATCGTTGTGGTTTGGTTTGCAATGATTTTAGTTGCTTTTTGATATTTTTCCTTGAGATTGAAAATAAAAGCCGTGTTGGCCGAGTGGAAGAGTGCTCGATTTTCGATTCATAGGTCGTAAGTTCGAACCCTGGCCGTGCTCATCAATGGATTTTTTGATTAGAAAAATTTAAATGCGCATTAACACGAGCTCTAAACATTGAAAGAAAACATCGTGAGGAAAACAGTTAACGTTCTAATAGCGGCGATGGGCTTGCAACCTGTCACGTATGCAAATGCTAACTCCTGCAAATAGTGGGCTGGGCATGTACCCAAATTATAGAGGGAGAGGGAGAGGGAGGGGGAAGGGGCGAGGGAGGGGGAGGGGGAGGGGGGGGAGGAGGAGGGGGAGGGGGGGAGGGGAGGGGAGAGGGAGGGGGAGGGAGGGGAGGGGAGGGGAGGGAGGCGGAGAGGGAGGGGGAGGGAATTGATTTTCACATACATTTTGTATTGAACTGCTATTTTAATAATTTCTTGAACTAAGAGGCCTTCCCTGAGGCGCGGTACGAAGTTCGCGGGGTCAACTATTGAATATAAACACGACACGACTTAATGTATTGCATGCATGCCTATAATCTTTACCATACTGAGGTAGCGCATTAGATATCATTGTGTGGTAAACACTAGAAGGAGCACTTAACGTAGGTATAGGGGTAGTCAGAAACAAGTCCAAATCTAGGCTATCAACACAACGGTGCGCGAGATCTCAGTTCGGGGCGAACTACTAGTGTAAATAAAAAATAATACTGAGGGTTGCGATGTTTGTAACTTCTGAACTACAAAACCGATGACCTTGAAATTTTTACAGAACATTTTAAAGTAGGTACATACCTACTTTCTAACAAAATTACCCTTCCTTTGCGTTGCGCAGTCGGGTAAAAAGAATCAATAAAATCGTACTATGTGTTAATGAATTACAACCAGATACCTACCTACTCATTTTGATTTTCATTTCCTCTCCCAAGGGAACCGTCTTGAATTTCAGTAAGTAAGTAGGTATAGTAATCAAAAGTATCCTATTTATACCTCGTAGTAGTATAGTATGTATGCACTCAAATAATACCAAGTTTCATTTAAATCCGTCCAGTAGTTTCGTTCGACCGAGACGTGATGCGCGGCCAAGATACCTACACACAAACAGAATTTTAAACCGTTATATTTCCTAAGCTATTATTTAAAATGAAAAATAGTAAAAGAAACCTAACATTGATTTTTAAATACCTATTCAACGATACCCCACTTGACATAGTTCGTCAATTTTGAGTTTTTCAATTTTGACAATATGGCGTCTGGTTGTAACACTGGTTAATTTTGATTACTTTCATGTCTTTAGTGACACTCGCAAGGTTGAGACAAATCGATTGACGTTAGAATCATCAAAATCGGTCCACGCGTTTGGCCTCTAGAGTGCCACATAGAAACATCCATAGCGAGAATAATTATTAATCAACTTTAAACCGTTATTTTTCTTAAACTATTACTTAAAATGAAAAATGGTAAAAGAAACATAAAGTTGATTTTAAAATACCTATTCAACGATACCCCACTTGACATGGTGTGACGATTTTGATTTTTTTAATTTTGACATTAAGGCGTCTGGTGGTGGCACTGGTGAATTTTGATTACTGTCATGCCTTTAACAACACTCCCAAGGTTCAGACGAATCGATTGACGTAAGAATCATCAAAATCGGTCCACGCGTTTGGCCTCTAGAATGCCACATAGAAACATCCAAACATACATACATACATACATAGACTGATAAACACATTACCCTTCCTTTGCTTTGCGCAGTCGGGTAAAAAGCGACAGCTCTCCTTCGCGGTTGTAACTAAACGATATTATCCGAGTTGAATGAAGTTACTTCATGTATTTGATAAAACCAGGTACTATTCGGGGTTAAAACAAATTCAATTTTCTTAAAACTTTTGAAACTATCATGGCAACGAATATTATGCGCACTTAATTCTGGATATTTTCCATGATTAGTGGATTTAAAAATAAATATTTATATGCCTGAATTTCTTGTTTATTTTATTTAAATGTTCATATAATTTACTGTGTTGATAATTGGATTTTGGTTTGGATTTAAAGTTTACGAGTTCGAATCTCGATTTTCAGTTTGCTTCATTGCCACTAATAGGTACCAACATTGCTTCACACATCACGAAGAAATCAATTGGTACCTATTGAACTAAGCAGCATATGCAGACTGTCGTCTTTTTGGACTTGCCTTTGACGCCTTATCTAAATTCTAGACATTTTTCTTCCAATGTCCAGAGGGTCCTCAGCAGCTGCCTTGAAAGTCTGAAGATCATAATAAAATGTGTGTGAAATGTGGATATAAATCCGTGAGCCTGGTCCGTAATTTAAATTGTCCATTATTCAGAGGCACTAAACATTAGCGCGGCTGCCACTCAACCACAGAGTACATAAATTATCGCCATGATCCAACTAAAACAAAAGCTTTTAAGCCTTTTACGAGTTTACGAGTGCACGCGCTGCCGGAATAGTTTAACCATTAACGCGTGCGTAAGCGCTCGATAATACCTCTGATTCATGGGACAGATGGCCCACAGTACCACCGTAACTATTCTGTAAAAAACAAGCACGCGAATCTACCCCTAGATACGAGTAGGCTTTCGTCAGTTGGAGAGTCCATAATCCTGTAAATAAGTATGTTTCAGGGTGGAATCTTTGTAGCTTGGCTCTTTAAGAAAATAATACATTAACGTTGTATGACCATCGCGTGAGCGGCGATCCACGTGGAGGCACAAAACGTCAGCGAACTCGGACGGAAGCAATCTTTCAATGTGACGGATGTAATGCGCTATCATTAAACACCATCATTATACCATTACAATCAATAATCCGTAATAATAGTCTTGACCTACTTAGACGATGCCTGCTGATTTGTTTGAGAAGGATAATTTTTGTTTTCTGGAACAACATTTTTTTATTAAAATGCGTTAGGTCGTTACCACTTATGAGATTACGCACACTTATCAATACCTACACAAACAAATAAAAAAGTTTCTTGTAATAGAATATATCTAATGTATTGTGATTCATAGTGAGGTAGGTAATTCAAGATAAGGTAAATATTAGATGAATGCCGATGGGAATGCGCGCACTAGCGCGACATCTGTGGCAGCCCTCACCGACCCTTTGAGCAGATCTCTGAGGAAGGTTACAGGGCATCAGAGGTTATTAGGTTTACATGCGAGTTGATTAGGGTCTGCTTCACGAATTCAGGCTATTTGAACCGCCTGCGGTTAGGGCTTGTTTTAATTGGAGAGCCCTTTCAATCTATTTAGGTAGGTTCTAGAGTGTGACCAGAGATCAACGAAAAATGTACTAACAATGTGAATAATTAACTCAATTATTTGAAAGTTTCAATACTTGGCAATTTGATTGGCATTATTGATTTTGTTATTTTAAACTAAGGTGAACTAAAACAAAATATTTATCTGCAAAACGACTACGGTTCGTTTAAAAACTGCACTGAACTACTGGAGTAATTGCACAACGCTTGCGGGATTTTCCTTCTTCAGAACACTGTACTAATGGAACGGAACGCCGACACTCAGTAGCTGTTTGAGAGGCGGAGGTTTGGACGATGCGTTTTTTACATTTGCATCTACCTCATAGCCTTTGAGGTAGCTTGGTGATGTCACTTGACATACTCGCAATTAATTATATAGTGGTGAGGGCCGCACGAGAGCTCTCTATTACGGTAATCAGGCGCGGACAGACGGACAAACAGCGACTCAATCAATTAGCCGCCGTCGGCGAGTGCGCCGCCCGGCCGCCTCAGTAATTAGCTATCAAGTATCATCCGATAGTCACCGACCTCATTACATCATCGGTAGAGCGCTATGACACGAGTTGGACTGATTTGTCGGAGAATATGCTTCCCGATCGACGATACCTTTTAATCAGATCAAAAAAGAGAGTGATGTAAATTTAATTTATTTGTATGATGAGGATAATAATTAATGATACTCGTAAAACAATCAAGATTGTGAGTTCAATTAAATGTAATATTAATTTACTTTACAGAGATAGACTACACTAAAAACGAGGCTTTGTTTAATAAGATCAGGGGTGTACCAAAAACTTAGCACTTAGGTATATCGTAGTGAGTGCCGGTAAAGTGGTGTAAGTAGATACACTCACCTTGTCATGACAATAAACATGAAGGTAACTCTAAAAGTGGGAACGGACATCCTCATCGGCTCGTGCGCCCGCTAGCCGACTGCGGGGACGCCAAAGGAGGGTTTTATCTCTGCAATAAACAAAGTTCTTAAGATGGTAATCCCGTGCCGGTGAGGACGCAGGACGCCGTTATTCCCAACTTAGCTCGCATATTCGGGATTAGCAGATTAAACAACTTTATGGAATGGCCCGCGTATCGGCCGATTCAATTTTTAGGGACTTTTAAAATTCTAATGAGGCAAGTTGAGGCAGCTGGGGATAATGTTAAAGGCTCTATAAAGTTCTGCGAACATTACTTTTGTCTATTTCAAGTGGGGGCTTAAGCTGTGAGGAGGGGCTCGTGTGCTGTTTGTTTTTGAATTGCAACAATTCAAGTTTAAAGTTTGGAGTTAATAATGGCGATGTTTGGTAAATTGTTTTACTAATCTGTGCTACACTCGACATAAGCGCTGAAGGTGTTTATGATCCAAATTAAAAATGTGTGATAACACCAGTGATGCTCCTTAATAAATGTATTATGTCATACACTGAATGAAACTCGTCAGTCAGTTGACAGTATCTATACTTTTAAATGCAGAAACGAATAATATTATTGACCGCAACAGCTAAAAGTGATGGAAGCAAGTGTTCATAAAAGCTATAGTTTGTTCCTTATTAGGAATAGCGATGCAAATGCATGCAGTCCAGTATGCGGGCGCGTCATTGCCGTCGCGACCGCATTTCTCGTCGGTTTATCACATTTTTGACGTACTTAGACACTTTATTTAATTTGTGTTCTTTTTCTTTCTCAGTCGTTTTTCTTGACCTTGTAAAGCACTTGCTCGTCAGAGCTCATAGTTTTCACATTACAATCCAAAGATAACGACTTAGGTCCACACGTGTTGACCATGTCTTTCATAAGGATAAATTGGTTAATGTTGCCTTATAAACCGACCTACTCTACTTATTTTTATGACATTGTCATTTCTCAATTTTTAAGGGCTACCTTCCACCTGTTTCTTCATAATAATTGTCAAGACAATGTCAACTTCATGCTAGGTGGCTGGAAATTTAATTAAAAAAAAATAGGATTAGGTACTGGATCCCCAAAGTACGAATGTTAGGTATTTATATTATCTTACTTTATAATTCTTGGAAAACTTAGAGGTAGGTATTGAATAAATATAAAATTAATTATTAGGATTATGTTTTGTTGAATAAACATTTTTTCTTTCTTTCTTTCATCTTTAGCAATATGTAAGAAAAACAAAAAAAATATCTAGTTCAAAACGATGCAGACAGTTTTTTAAAACTAATGAGGTGTACTGTAGTCTTCAGGCAGGTATTGTTGGAGATCCCTTCTGGTTATACAAAATATTTATCCCTTGTATAATTACAAGGGTTCCGCCACACGTCGACGAAATGCCCATCATAGCCGGTGTCGGCCGACAAGTGGCGCGAGATCGCCCGATCCTAGTTTCAATTAAGGCTGTGAAAGTTGCCGCCGTCCTCGTAATTAATGTTCTTGATTAAAACTTAACTCTAGTTGGGTTTTTGGTGTACTTAGGGCGGGGGCGGCGGGGCGAGGTTGTCGAAATAAGAAATTATGTTTTGCTGATATAACAGCTGTTGTAAAGCAGTTGAAACGATAGGAAATTTGATAAAATAATACTCAATAAAGGTTAGATCTTTACATCCTTTACTAATTATAAAAGATTTACTATTCGAATTTTTTTGATATTTTCGAGTGATTGCTCTCATATTTAGTAAACCGATCTACTTAATATGTTGGTAAAAACCAAATAGTACTCTAATATATTGTTTCTAGTTCACCTACTTATCTGTGCACCGAAAACTTTTTTCAACTTCTTTATTAAAATAGACATTACAGAAAATAATCAATAATTTTTTATTTGTTAGTGTTAAACCACACTTAGGTACCTATTTACATTATTCCGTCGGAATTGAAAATTATAATCAATCAAACGCCTTCCACCTCTATTTTATATATTTTTAACAGATTTTTGATTAGTTTTAAACAACCCCTATTCTCACGACCTTGGTCCGTCCCAGCTCGTCCTTACACAATTTTGGACTGGGATCATAAAGTTCAACTAAATATAGTGATGCGTCTCGAAACTTGACGGCAAGTTTAGTGACAAGCGGCGCTCGGGGCCACCCTACCCTGCCCCCGCCCCGCCCCGCCCCGCACTGCCCCCGGGGCTGGGTCAACTTGGCTACATGTTTGAGGTCGCTTACTTGTACATACTTAGTGCGATTTAGGAACTATTAATGGTTTTCAAGTGGTGGGAAATTGAAATTGATTAAATTGGCCCTCCAGGACCTTTCGGGCGGCGGCGCGTGAGTGCGTCCGAGGGACGCCCCGTCTGTTGGCCAACTTGAGTCGTTACAGTATTAACTTGATATTGTTTGCAAATATGCTTGAAATAAGTACTAAATCATCTTAAAATTGTTTGGACGCTGCTGTGTCTGGTATATACTTTTCGTAATTAGCTTCGTGTGCCCAAAGCAAACATTTTCAATTTGGCTAATGTTGAAAAATAACGTTAGCAGGCTCATTTTTGTATCCCGAAAGGGGGTCCGGACTCCCCCCTTAGCCCATTAAGCCCCCCCCTTAACAAAGATCTTTGTATTTTGGAACCATTGGACTCCCCCCATAAAAAAGCTATAGCTACGCCCATGCCGTCCCCACTTCTACATGATATTTAGAGGTATCTTTATCATTATTTTTGTTGCTAAAGTGATATTGTTGCAAAAATATCAATATCTAAATCACAGTGAGATTTGCAAAATAACGGTGCAGTTGCTTAGTGTATAAGCCCGTACTTAACACGGATAAGATCCTACAATTTGAGGATCGGCAGTTGAGGAAGTTGGAGTCCCTCGAGACCTTCAGCTCCCTGGTCCCCGGTCCACTGTAAACTACGTTATGTTAAGACTCAGTTTCATAGAAATCTACGACCACAAAGTAGATAGATTCTTCTTCTTCTTCTTTCGAATGAGCAAGTGGCCAACTCTGGTGACGGAGTTTTTTGGCCGCCTAAAGGCCTCCGTTATGACTTAACGACTTTAAAAGCCGGGACCGACAATTAACGTGCCCTCCGAAGCACGGAAGCGCTAAGCTCGTAATAGTAGATAGATAAAACATATATTTGACCACTACGTTAACACGCTTTGGCGATGGGCTTGCAACCTGTCACGTATGGAATGCTAACTTCTGCAAAATGTTGGCTTTTACCAATTAAGTATTGGGACGTGCTTCTGACTACCCCCTTAGACGTCTTTGAAGGATCTTGAATGTCTAATTGAACAAATTATTAACCGTACTTTGGGGATAGGTACAGTCATGATCGTATTTCATTTCATACACACACATGAATAAAACTTTACACACACACACAAAGGTCAGTCTCGCCGTCACAGCCAGTCCAGTCGTGTGCTCCGAGACCGAGGCTTAACCAAAAGGTGATATAGTAGAGTTGGCGGAGTTAGGTAAGCAATCTAACTTAGCACTTTCGGCCGCGCGAGTTTAATGCCCGATGATGCACGACCCCCCCCCCCCCCCCCCCTCCGTCCTCTCTACGTCTTCGCCACTAAATTAGTTCGCTAAGAGCTCATTTACAAATGTTAAAGAGGTACTCAGAGAATAGAAATGTTTATCTTCGGGTTCTCAGTGTAACCACAGTGTAGGTACTTAGTTCCCACTGCTTTCTCGTCACTGGTTGTTTCTCCATCATAGTTTTCTCTTGAAGAAATAGCCACTGTGACCTTGCAGGGGGTAATGACCTCAATTTGCTTGACCCCGCATCCACACGTTGGGGCCAACGTTGGTCCCAATGCCTCTCACCAACGTGTGGTGCTGACAAAATAGCTTGGCGCCAACGTTGGGGCCAACGTTGGGGCTTGGCCGTGCCGTGTCGGTTTTATCAAAGGAAGTTGGCGCGCCAACGTTGGGGATCCGTCCACACGTTGGCGCTATGCTCAGTCCCGTTTCGACGCGCACCGTGAGCGCACGTGTCGACTGACGAGCGAGAATGTCATCGTATTCCTTATTTATTGTGTTTGTAGGACTATCGGGCTGAAATTTTGCACACTTATAGATTCTCGGTGACAATGAAATATTATGGTATCAACAAGCTGATCTGATGATGGAGTCAAGAGCTGTTCAACAGAACTCCTCAGTAAATAGGCCGATTGAGTTGAAACTCGGCATATTTGTCAAGTTCTGACTACAATGTAATAATATGGTGACAGCGAGCTGATCTGATGATGGAGTCTACTATTTTTTTTTATGTTACGGGAACCGTGCAATTTTTTGGGATAAAAAGTAGCCTATGTCCTATTTCCGGTTATTATCTATCTATATTTTAAATATCACCCATATCGGTTAAGTGGTTGTCGTGTTAGAGAGGAACAAACATACATCCAAACATCCAAACTTTCGCATTTATAATATAGTGTGTTGTGTGAAGTGTGATAGTGACATGATGTGATGTGATTGTGATAAAATTGGTATTCAGTAATGTAAAATCACTTAGAGAAATTTCAATTTCTGTATCGGACGCGCAGACATCGGACGTCTGCACGTTGGCTCTGACGGAACAAGACTGGTGTATCGCCAACGTGTGGATGGTTCACGAAATCTTGGCCCCAACGTTGGGACCAACGTTGGTCCCAACGTATGGAGCCGGCGTGAGGTTCAGGATCTTAATTTTACCAAAAAGGTTTAAGTCTCAAAGCAGGTCTGTTTGATTGTGTTTGTAATCCCGAAATGCTTATAAGTAGTTATTTAGTAAGTCAAAAAATCAAATAATTCTATGATAGTAAAATTTTGCGCGAACGAGATGGAGAGACGAGCTTGCCAAATTCCGTGCCGACTGGACATCACTAGCACAGGAGAGGGATGAATGGAAAGAGTGGGGGGAGGCCTTTGCCCAGCAGTGGGATATTGATAATAATAATAAATTAATAAAAATTGCGTACAAGTGTAGTTTTCAATTCACACGTTTAACTTTAAACACAATTAACTTTTTTCAATGAGTGAACGTTATGTTCAATGAGACCCTAATTAGAAGCGATAAAATGATCGACAAGAGAAGAGAGACGAGTTGACGAATGAATATAATATTTATTTTGAATTTCATCGTCAGAAAAGCCGAGTTTAAAAAATGACGAGATGGAGAAAAACTCATTATTTCTTGTATAACTAATTTGACGAACTTCACTTCGTTTCTTTGTGATCTTCACTACAGAAAAAGAATAGAATTATCTAGTTTAAAAGACAAAGCAAAGTGATGGTAGTTGTGTGAATAAATGCCGACTCACCGTGACTTATTATCTAAGACCTCATCATAATGCTTGTAATTTATCTTATTTGAAGAGAAATAACAAGAATAAGAACGCAAACGCTAAAGTGTACACAAGTAGATAACTAGACATTTATCTTGCCAGTTAACTCAGACAATACAAGCATCTACCTACCTGTTTCGAATATACTTGAATATTACAATTTCAGGAACCAAAACTATTCGCCTGAAGCTAGAATAGTGGCTTTACCAACCATTGGCAATCACACTAACAAACCGATACGATAGCGGTAAGTCATCGGTGGCCAAACATTTCCTCGAACTGACGGTGTTGATGAGGAAGTGTCGAGGTCGTGTCGGCGTCGTGTCGACCCCTGTGAGGCGGCCGCGGGACGGATACTTGCCCCAGTTAGTTTTTGTTCTACCTCGCCACTGACACCGTGCAATGTTCGGGTCACCGCACAGACCAACGAAATACAACTTTTCATATCTCTGATAGATGTTCCCAGATAAGCAAAAATTGCTAGTCATAATAAATAATATCATGGACTTTGTACGTTTGCTCATGATTATATCTCAACTGGTTTTGATACCGAGATAAATATATAAGATTATCTGATGTTTTTTATCGAATAGCACTTTGGAACGTGTGACGTACATAATTCAGTTTGAACCTTTGAACATCGTCTATGCAGAATGACATTGTGCTTTCATACTCTGTGAGTCAGAGTCAGCTCGCAACTTACTGACAGACCCGCAGGTAGCTATTAGACTCAGTTGCGATTTAGTTTGCGACCATTGCCACAGATCAAATAATACTAGCTACCGCCGATGTCTATCATGGAGATATCTGCTCCTTGCCACGAACAATGTAATGATGTTTTGCCATTTAAGCATTTAATTGTAGTGGTCTCAAGGTAAACTTATATAAGTACTTTTAATCGTCATACATAAATTAAAATGCTTTGCACAAGAGAAGTTCCGCACGAAGAGCGACGTCTTTGTTTGTTGTACATTTCCAAAATAGTTGTGCAAAGTTATGTCATCCCAACACTCTGGTTCCTTGTTGTCTACAAACGTCTCACTCCGCGCAGTTGGAGCCGCGCCAGGGTTCCTCCGCGCCGCAGAAAAACCTTCACGTCATGATTTATGGGCCGGCCTCTTCACTCGCATTAGCCGGCTGAGGAAGCCGACCAAATGCAGATTTCACTTCCGTTTCCGGTCGCGATGGAAATTCAACTAGATTCGATTTCTTGCCGATGGCTCGAGACAGGCTTCGAACTGCGCTGACCTACCGCACCAAATGAAATGAAGACTAGGTATTACTAGAACTTTTGAAACTATCATGGTTGTAAAAATCACGGTAAATATCCCGTTTAAGGTATTAGAAACCTATAGGTACCTACTCTTTATCTAGGAGTTCGATACCCCCAATTTTCTGATAGCTTCCAATTCTACGAAATGAGATTGTGCGAATCAGATTATCTTTTTCTTATAACATTCAAATTCGGAAAACACCGCAAACCTCTCATCTTGAATCAGAGAAATTTTGTTGTTTTTTTTGAAGTTAAGTTCTTAGTAATTTTCCAGGATTTGTAATTCCTAAAGCTCATCAAAGCAACACCTCATTTTCGTCCACATGAAAAATAACAGCGCTAATTAGGTATTTATCGAAAGTATTTTTTTATGTTTCACACAGGTGAGGTAGTAATAAAGAATACCTACCAAGTAAAAGGAGTTTTCCTCAGCAGTAAAATAATAAATTTTTATTATTTCATTTTGGTTCAATCACGGAGTAGGTACGTTATCCAATTCTTTATTTATTTTCCTCTTAGTTAATTGTGGGTTTGTTCGTTTTGTCTGCGCCTAGATAAAGCCGCGCTTAACCGAATACTCTAGGGAATTTATAATACTGAGCCCAAAATAAAAACATAATCCCGGAGACCGCGGATGCATAATTAAGCAGTTAGTCCGTACTCGCGGATTACTAGATAACAAAGTTTTTCGTTCATTTACTTTTAACTTTATATTCTGCCGCGTAGGATTGAAAATGGAAAACAAAATAGCAGGGATAGTATTTGATAGTGCGCGGTGCCTCTCAGTGCTATAATTTTTCAAAGCGCGGTACGATCGTGTTGCGTAGTTTTTGCATTGTACGCTCGGGATGGCATTTACTACCTGC
This sequence comes from Camptogramma bilineatum, assembly GCA_958496255.1. Taxonomy (NCBI): domain Eukaryota; kingdom Metazoa; phylum Arthropoda; class Insecta; order Lepidoptera; family Geometridae; genus Camptogramma; species Camptogramma bilineatum. Next base: position 15,085,414 of record OY292466.1, on the reverse strand, counting down.
ATTCTGCGCGAGTGCGCCGCGTGTAACCGTCGATGTATAGCGTTATTTGCATCGCGATAAACTTGTCGGGATTACTGCGGGAGGTTTTTAAACTAAAGTTACTGCGGAAAAGTAACAGTTTAATCTGTAGTCTTTTTGCGAATTAAGCGAGCCGTTAAATATTTTGGGTTCCGTCGCAGTGAGTTAAAAATGTACAAAGTCGACCGAAGCGAAAATGAATAATGAAAAAAGATGAATCTCATTCAGGCCATGACTTGGAACAATCCTTCATTTTACCTCGCAGAGGTTTTTGTTCTGTTTTTGTAACTATTTTCTAAATCGAAAATGTAGGATGCAAACATGTATTTATTCATTACAACTAGCATTCAGGGTGTCCGGGTCTCGTATCATCTTCGTATATCAAATACCATCTTAGTTTATAATTTCTATAATTCAAATATAATTTCAGTAACACTGTGTTGAAAACAAAAACAGTGTGTAGTCCTAACGTGAAGCCAGCCACCGCCGCCGCCGCGTCCGCCGCCGACACTGACTACCCCACCTCTTGACACTCCTTCAGTACAACTTACTAACTGACTTGACGCAACGACCCGAAGAGGATCTTGGCCTCCGAAACTAAAGATCACCAGGATCCTTTGTCCAACGCCCCGTTTGAAACCAGTCGAGACTCGAAGTTAATAGAGATATTTTTTAACTTCGTCGCTCCATCGGTATCTACCTAAGACGACTAAAGTACGCAGCCAAACAATAGTAGGTACAAACAAACACTCATTTAATAAAATTAGCTTAATCACTATGATATGACAAAGATAAAAAAGTGATTGTTAGAATGATAAGTACAAAAAAGCCTAACGTGCCAGTCATACTTTTTTTATTTCCAGTCAAAATGTGTAATAAATACTCCTACATTTAGTAAGTTCATGTCAGCTACTGACTAACGCTGATGACGAAATGTGTAGCAAGAAACTTATAAACTAGGAGTATACAATTTCCTTGTCGTCAAGGCATAAATAAATTCAATTATCATCATCTTTACTTAACCTTCTGCTGGGTATAGCGTCTTCACTTCCGCGGCAAAATACAAATCGCATCTTTAACGAATGAAACATCTTAACAAACATCGTAAATCCGCAACGTAATTGACAGTCGACGCTTAGTTCTGATATCGGCAGCAAGCGCCGGATTAGGAGGAGGGAAGAAACCAGCGCGATCCATCTAGTCTAGATCTAAAGACTCCAGACCAGCCAACGGAGATGCCTTTTCCTGTACCCACGGTTGACACCACTCACTGAACGGCACTTTCAACAGTGTCTTCACATTCACGTTAAGTAAAGGTACGTGGTACTGAAGTAACACGTAGAATGAACGACCGTGCGCATGTGTGAAGGCTGGAAGTACTCCAGCGAGGGGATTACAGTGCAATCTGTGACGTATAGGAGTGAACTTAACTCGTTACTGAGCGGTTCGAATCACGACGTAATAGAGCCATGCGTCAAGATCCCAAGGCGACGTCCCAGATCATGACGAATTAAAACCATTCGTAGACACCCATTTGTACTTTAAATGTATCGTTCTTTAGTGCTATTTTATTAATAGTTAAGATCACTTTTCACGAATTACGTGTCAAAACTGCTTTTGCACTAGATAACCCACGTGGAAACAGAACGAGGTGACAAACAGGAATAAGCCTAAGATGTATGTAACCAGATAGGTTATTTTACACATGGCTTGCTTCTTTAGTCTATCTGTGGTTATTAGAAATACAGCCGGAATTCAAATCAACGAACGATCGAAACACAGCTCTAATAGAAACAAATAAATATAAATGACATACAATTTTATTTGTTCAGTCTACTATAAAAGAATGATATATAGGTAGGCATACCGACTACATTTCGTTCCAATAGAATGTGTGAATCGGCAAGTGTTGGGGAAAGCCCTAAATAAACCCGCGTCAACTCAGCAATACCGATGGAGGTCTCGCCTACCGACCGCTGGTCCTTCCTCTCGCAATAAATCCTCCTCCCGAGGCACCGGCCACTAGCGCGCGCCGCCGGTGCCGACCGTTGCCATTACTTGCATTCAATATGATCTCGATTGATATCAATATGATCCTCAAGGTGCGGTAGACATTCTTTCAGCAGGGCTATTTTGACTCACACGTAAAGTCGCTAACTCGGATCACTTCCTACAAAAAATGATTTTTTACGATGAATACTTTTAAATTGTAGATGGTTGAAAAAAGCGCTTATTCCATCCTGCCCTACTAGTAGTCCGATCGTCGAACATAATGCATTCTGCATTCTATAACTTTAATATTGTTCGTAAAAAATCAATTTGTAGGAAGAAATCCGAGTTAGCGAATTTACGTGTGAGTCAAAATAGCCTTAGGAAAAATATCTTTAGGAATACTTTAAGGGTGTCTAAAGGCGGGCGTTCGCTTTGGACCGCAGACCCGAGACCAGCGGGCTGATTGTCTAACTTGTTTCAAACCTCAAATTGGTCTCAAACTGTTATAACGATCGCGTAGGTATCTTTTGGCGCGTTTGGTCTCGTCACAGATAATATAATACTATACTAGTAGTCTCGTTGAAATGAGAGTGACAGAGCTGCTTACGTGGTCACTGAGTTGTCATTATTTGACAGTTTGACACCGATTTTGGTCGCTATTAAAGATAGAAAATCGGGGGCTGAGACAGGCTATGTAGGGGCGCGCGAGAGACAGGAGACCGAGAACCTTCAGTTTAATAAATGACCGCAGTCTTGTGTCTCTGGCTTTAATCTCGGTATCCGGTCTCGCGGTCTCTGGTGCGGACTACCAGCTTAAGGGGGAAACAGAATTAGTATGTCTAAAATCATATTTGGTGTCTATATGCTCATATTTTGCAGAAGTTAGCGTTACACACGTGACAGTATTTAAGATCTTTTTTTAAGATTAACTACCGTCTGCCCCTACAAACCACCACCACGCAGTGGCAGACGGTAGCACTTATGGTTATCGGCCCCCACATATGAAAAATGGGGCACACAGTAATACATTTGATTAAGCCCATCGACGTTGTTAGGAAGATATCCTCACGATATTTATATTCACCCGAGCTCGTGCTATGGCCTTGTGCATTTACTTTTTTAGAAACAGGCCGGGATTCGAACCTACTACCTTCGGGCTTAAAGTCGAGGCACTATCATACTCGGCTAGCTCAACTCTTGCAAAAAAATAAAAAAAAAACTAGCTAGACATAGTCCTAAGCCTATGCTCACGGCCGGCTGTGGCTCGTAGACGTCTTCGTTCTTCAGATAATTTTAAATACCAATTATTTTACCTAACTCACTCTGTACCAATTATTGTACCTACCTAACACACCTTTCTAAATCAATAACGTGACTTCCACAGCTGTTATTTTTGGTCTGTGTTATATTCCCTCCGAGCACGTCTGCCGTCACAAGAGAAGAAGTATCTCAAATCTAAAACATTACCTTTCAATTCCTGAGAAAGTCTTTGTAAAAGTTATTGTAAATAGGGATTATTGGAACATGTATATTTCTTTGAATTCGATAATAACTGATATTAGTTTATTCCTTTGTTCTGCTAAAAGTACCTAGTTAAGTAAAGTTCACATTTCAGTCAGTTTACATTGTAAACTGTAGTTTTATATTAGGTAAAGATAATTTAGATTATGTATTGAAAGGTCAAACTCTGCTATGAAAAATACAGCATACTATAGGAAATACATTGAATAAAACTAAGTCACATTCATTCATTAATTTAATTAATCAATTAATTAATTAATTGATTCAAGTTTAGTATTGAAACAATAGAAATAACGAAAAACTTGGTAGCGAATTCGTCAAACGCAGTTCGTGAATCCACACATATGCAGCGCTAAGCGCAAAACTAAACCGTCCAACAGGCAACATGCGCAAACATAGTGGTCAAAGGACATAAAATAATAAAGTTGCTTCCACACTGTGCAATAAAACGCGCGATACTGTAAACAAAGGTCGTAAAAAGTGCGCGTATGTGACGCTACCGCTACCGGTCGACAGCCCACAGCCGGCGATCGGACGAAAGAACGTTCATTGGCAATCCGCGCTGACGCATGACTTGATCGGCCTTACAGCTTTATTGCCGTGAAATATAGTTCTAAACTAGTGCGACACGGATAACCGTTCTAAAAGAAAAATAAAATTCACGTGCGGGTATTTGAATTGAGCTATGAATTGTAGACTTGAATTTTTCAAATCAAACACTTTTTTGCAACTAAGAGATTTTATTTATCAAACAAATACATGGATTTAAAATGCAATTGTTCATTTTTGAACTGAACAAGTATGCATAACACAGGTTTAGAAAGAAGTAAAATTTGACAAGGCTTACAAATTATCAAATTCTTTCAAATTGAACCTTAGACAACAGATAGGTTCTTGATGATTGAAAAAAAAAAAACCGGACTAACCTATAATAGTTTATTATTTTCATAAATCAGTATAGTTATAAAAATCTTGGCAAATGAATCTTCATAAGATGCGACAAAGCACTCAACGTTCTCTTTCATGCGAGTATAACAATGCACCGAAACTCATAAATCAAAATCGCAGCTAACAAATGTGTTGCAAAGCGAAGAGTGGGACCGTATTTGCGAGTGTCGCGGAGTCGCAGCAGATCGCAGCGGGTCGCGAGCGGCTCCCGGGCAGAGCCAGTAACAGTTCTAGCTGAGAAATATCACTGCGACGGCAATTCAACGGCATAGCGAGAACCTACGAATGCATGCCATCATAATTTAATTTAATTTCCTAAGATTAGACAATCAATGGTGCGGTTGCACATTATTCTCTCGCATCACATATATTTTGAATCCTAGGTCTGTGAGTTAAAGCTGAGTTCAGGTTGTCGTCTTACGTGCAGTGACAGAACGCAGCGGTTTGCCGGCGGGCCGCAGCGGCTGCCGACGTCGGTAATTAAGTGCGCACATAAATCTAGCAGAACGCTCTAGACGTGCCGTTAACAGAATCTATACTAATACTAAGGAATTATACGTCTAAAGCGAGGGACGGGACGACCAATGTGCTAGGTATGTTATCTCCATCAGATCGAGGTTGAATTATTGGTGGAATGTATCACCGTGTTCAATGTTTGATTTATTTTTATGAAAAAATAATGGTATAGCCGTATAGCCAAGCCATGTAGGCACTCAATAATGAAATACCTGAATATCACTATTAGTATACCTATCAGTATACTTAATAAGAGAATTATCAACGCAGTGTGTTGATAAAAATCTCAAACCGAGACTTTTGTCATTTCGCTAAGACTATTTTTATTAACATCATTGTTTTTTTTAAATTATCAGCATGCAAATCTGTTCTTCAAGATTCTGTTTTAAAAAAAAATTATACCTACTACTTAGAATGTTGATGCAGGTTCAGGAACAGAAACAATAATAAAGAGCCGCTGGCAAATAGGAAATTCCGAAACGCCACACGAGCGCCGACAAAAATTTAGAGCGCCATATACAAGTCGCTTGTCGCAACGACAACAGTCGCGCTAATGTGAACGTGCGCTTATGAACTTATTGTATTCAATTTGTGAATTTAAATAAAATTAAGGATAACCCTAATAAATCAGTAAAATACAGTGATTGAAGTGGAAGTAGGTACCTTCGTGGCTTAGTTAAAACTTTGTTCCTAGAGAGCCTGAACTTCACAATATGGGTCCAAATTTAATAGCATTATGTACTTGTGATACGCAAACCACTGCGATGTGCAAACATGAGCTACGCGTTAAAAATTCAGCGGCAAAACATAGTTCCACAACTTTGTCGTAGCGAAAGAGTTTGGTTAATTTTATTAACTGAAACTATTTCTAACTTTAATGAAAATGTTTAATGAATAAAATTAAAGTAAGTTAAAATGGTTTGCAGTCTGCTAAGTGTGTTTTGAGCTTATAATCATATGGTTTCAGTTAGTTATTATTTTATAAATCAAATAAAAAACCAGTGTTTCCATGAAAACTGTGGAGAAACTGCCGCGTAACGTTCAATCGGGCTGATTGATTATGGGTTCCATTATATTTTTTGAATGAGGTCAGGTACCGCTACTTTTGAATTGCAATAAGATGTTATCAGTTCATTTCTGAAATAATGTTCCTACGGTAAAAAATCCAAATCTTATGATTTCTGCATTGATTGTCTTTTTACATCTGGTTTTATTCATTTATAAATAGAAATTGCATGTTATGTAAAGTATAAATCTACGTGCAGAAGAGTGTACGTTACAATAGGAATAACAAAATAACAACAGAGCAAAAGCAATTCCACTAAATTCAAAGCAACACCTCGATACTGGTGTTTATTCTGAACACTCGAGCAAATCTACACTCGCCGCTTGTGAGGCGCTCGTAAATCAGGGCGCGGCCACACGCCGAGCCCGCTCGATTACACTGTTGACTCGGGAATTGATGCCGCGTGGACGTGCCCTTACCTGTTTATTGGATTCCTGGATCGGTGTCCCACAAGGGCCCTTGTGGGACCCTCGGCCGCGACACGCTCTTACTGCTTTTGTGGCGATTCCTTTTCACATTTCAGGTCACATCACAGGTCGACACGAGTTTCAACTTGTCTTTAAATCAATAGACATTTTCAAACAACTCCGAGGTAGCATTGTCTTTCAAACTGATCGATAGTGAAAACTTAGGTGTTTCACGGCGTTGTGTTCAGAGTTACGCAAGTGGAAACATGTGTCAATATAACCCAGCTGAAGAAGATGAAGGAAAAAGTGAAAACTTGTTGTTCATGGAGAAATATACAGATACCAAAATAGACGATCCCATACCCAATTGAGTCCCATCATAATATCATGTATGTAGGTAGTTGTGCTGAGTGCAGAGTAATTTTCCCCATCAATAAGTTTAGATAATGCTCGGCGATGATTGCGCGAGGCGGCTGGCGCGTCAATTTGCGCCATTTGCGCGGCTCGATGACGCGCGGAGACATTACGCCATTCTGTGTACATTACACGGAACTAGGGCTAGTGCACACCGAAGCCGGGAGCCGAAAACGCTTACTTTTCAGTCAACCATTACTAGAACGCCAATTCGGGGACAGGCAGGAATTTTGATTCCTGTTTGTCATGTCATGTCACGTCAGACAGGACGAGGTGACAAACAGGAATAACCCAACTGTATGTATGTTAGAAAGAGCTAGTGGCTAACTCTGATGACGAATTTTTTGGGCCGCTTGCTTCAGGCATGGCTTAACGACTAAAAAGCTGGGATCGATCACTTCCTGTGCATTTTATTAATAAAAAGTTAAAAGAACTGATTGTAGATCGTTTTATTTTTAGTCTTTTATTTTTAGTCTATAAATAAGAAAAAAAAAACTATTAACGAATTATGTTGACAATGAAAAGTCTTATCAAAATTTTCTATTCCGACGGGATTCGAACCCGCATTAATACAAGCGATCCTCCTTAAGCCGGAGTGCCTTAACCAACTGGGCTATGGAATCTTTATTTGTCGGGTCGAAAATCTTCATAAGCTCACATTGTCGGTTATTAGCATCCATTAGCTGATCAATCACCAGAGTCAGAGTCCACGGGTTTAGGAGAATTAATTATATTATTTGGAATTTAAAAGTAAAGAGTCACAAGTGCATGAACAAACTATGCTAGATGTTTTGAAGTAGTTCGTTTTACTAATGCTTGTCAGTGTGCGCGCCCCTTACGCGATAAGTAGCGAGTAGTTGATGGCATTAAATTGCGAGTTTCGCGCCGAGAGGACAGCTCTCGGCGAATATGAATTACGTAGAACGGAACGCTACAGCCTCTCACAACCCCTCTAAAGGAGGCTTTGTTCAGTGTTCACATCTTATTACAGTGAGAAGATAATACTTACAAGGAAACTACAACTATAAGTAAAAACTTTCGAGTCTAACCGGAAATCATCTTGTGATATTGTGTTTAAAGCATTATGGAGCACCTGCTCTCATGTCTCTGTCCGACCACCTGCACACGAGAGGACTTGAACCAGGCGAAGAAAAGTGACGAAAGAGGTGCCTAATATTGGTCAAAAAAAATTGAAGTCAACAAATTGACACGAAAGAAGAATTGTTTTTAAACTATTGAGTACCCCTAGCGTCCAATTTATACATTCTATAGTATCTATCAGTTTTAGTAACGGTAGAAGTAATGTCTATTATAACCATGGTAAGCAAAATCACAGAGAGATATAATATAGAAACTGTTCGTTACTGTTGCATTTTCAAACGCATTTACATTTTCGAACATAATCCATGTTTGACTTATCTGTAGATAATAAATTGGTACTTAATAAATGATTGATTGATGGAAAAAATATTATTATAGCCGGACTTTCATCAGCAATTAACTTATCATGTACTTTACATCGCTTCTGATATCAAATCAAATAAATGGACGAACAAAATTGAGGACTTTGTTCTAAACAATATAGTGATAGTGATTGAACGATTATTTGTAAGCTGTCATCGTGACTATGAATTTTATAGTCAGGACTATCACCAAATAGATGAAAAACGAACTACTAAATCTCCATAACTTCTTGGTACTAAATCTAAACAACAACCTATCAAATTCTTCTTATCTTGTCGATCAAACATGGTCAAATTGATTTCACATAAAAAGTGCCACCTTCAACTGTGCTTAGATGACTAGTCTAGCATATTTGTTATCTAAATCAAAGAACATTCGATAGTTGCCCTGCGGTCCGATACAAGCCGCGATCAGAATACTGAATATCAAGTCACGCGTATAGTATAGCTGTGTGGTGTGTAGCCTGTTCAATAAGGTGACACTAGCTGTTGTGTTTGCCGAGTGTAGCTGTGTAGCCAGCTTTTCTAGACTTGAAACTCTCATTTACTTAGATATTTGTGAAACATTTTGTATATGCGTGGCTAAAAATAAACATTTTTTTATTTTCATTTTTACAAATCATTCACAAACATTATTTTTCAGATAGGTATTGTCTTAGCGCCATATTTATTCCCCAGATAAAAGTTATTTATCGATTGAAAAATCAGCCCTTAGGTAACTTTTTGAAAGTGTCAGTCAGTTTTTTTTAATATTTTTATAAAGAACTGTCAAATGAACTTTAGCAAAGTAAAAGTAAAAACAACAACACTAGAGCAAGTGGTCATAACTGAACTAATGGCTTGTAATTTACTACAACAATACTCCGGAAATACATCAAAACGACTAAAAACTGAAGAAAATATTACTCTCCGAGCACTAATTTATTCGTTGATGTTTTAATGAAAACAAGTTGTTGGGATAGGGGAAGTTGGGGAAAATGTTCGGATTCCTAACCCATCCACGAGTGAAAAGAGCACATTGGTTAGTAAATTATCAAAAACTAAGATTGAAACATAATAATGTTTAATACATTATTGTCTATAAGTCACGTTTTTTTGTTATCTGTGTAATAAAAATTATTTGATTTACTAACGAACAATAAAGTAAGTTATTGGCTCACAGAATTCTCATAAAAAAAGAACATTATTTTTGCAACAAAAGACAAGAAACCCTTTCAAACGCAGTAGGCACTTAACATTTCTGGTATTCACTTTGTTATGGGCCCGTTCCGGCCGATCTCCTTTATTTCCGGATATTATAATGAAAACAAGTTGTTGAAGGAAAGGAAATTTACAATTTATATTGCACCCGAGATTACAATAAATTTTGCAAACAGCGCGAGTTCAAGAAACTATTACAGCAGAAATTACAAACTAAAATACAGCGGGAGTAGTGTGCGGTGTGCCGGATCCTAGGCTTGTACTGAGTCGCGTGTCAACCAATTGTTGGATTTTAATAAATATAAAATACACATTATAATGTGTTATTCCACGTTATAAACTATTTATATTCCAAGTTTCATGAAAATCCGTTCAGTAGTTACCTATTGAAAAAGTAAAAAACAAACTACCAAACATCCATACATCCATGCTGTCGGCGTCGACAAATTTTTCCATTGGTGCACTTCACCGCTTACCAAGCTCTGCTTGCCTGGTACCAATGCCACAAACATTCTTACCGCAGACAGAGAATACTAGGTATACACTGCTAGATATGTTCCTTTCAGTCACTTAAAACAAAGAAGGATATTTAAAAGATTTTCGTGTAAAAAGAGATATCTAAAGTATAATATTTTTTACGTCGTGGGTAGGTACTGAATGCGTTGTCGTGCTTTTCTGTCTGTTTCGGCCGCACGGCAGCCAGCAGTATATTGGTTTCTTCGTCTAAGGTTAACCCTGCTTGATAGTGCGGTGATTAATACTGTAAGTTTGGAGCACCCCGGGCGGCGTCGGCGGTGCTGACGCGTGAGGGACAAGCGTTTTCACTCATAATTAAGTCGCGTTACCAAGTTTCTTGGCAAACTTACTTATGAAGTTTCACCATTTTCAGACGCCCGACTACTTGTATTAACAAACTAACAATTGAATACAGTTCAATATACGATTATTAACTTCCAAGTTGGGAACCGGCTTCAAAGTCTTAAACTTGGCTATAGGTTCGAGGGATCGGAAATTATAGGTGAAACTTATGCAATGGCGCCGGGAACGGCCATATCTTGGTTTACGAGGGCCTGAGGGGGGAGGTGCCGGGCGAGGGGGGGGAGGGGAGAAGTGCCTGCAATGTCACGTGGCGATCAATTTGGAGTTACGACTCTAAATCGGGAGTCGCTATCTTTCCTTACTTTTATAGACTTTGGTGTTGATTTACCAAGATTCGGGTACGTTACTATGTTCCCGAGTGAAGAAGGATCTGAGAAAATATAAAATTGTTTGCTATAGTGGTGCTACGCCACTGCTACGTGCGTAGCGCTCTCTACGGCGTAGCGGTTCAACGGACTTGCATTTATAATAGCCCTATTCGATAGTTTATTTCAGTAAAACCACGTAAAACTCTAAAACGGGTTATTCCTGTCTGTCACCTTTCCATAGTACAACTGAAATCCAGACTTTAGCACGTCTCACACAGACTAAAGCATTCTATTAAAATATGGTTACTTTACATTTTTCATTATCATGACCCTATTATAAAATCTTTATTGATATCTTATCTATGAGCACTGTTGAGCTCGAAGACTGTTCGTGCGAGTTACAAACTTGTGCTAAAGGTTATAAACTGACTTTCTTTAGCAATATTGTTCGGAGAATGAGGAGCGATGGTATCGTCTCGTGGAAGTACATTATCTTTTTCTAAGATGAAGGAGTTTGCGCTGAGCCAATATTAATATCCACCTTTATTAAAACTCACTTGGAGTTTCAGTAAGCTCCTGAATCAAATCCCGAAGCACTAAAACTTGAAGGATCGTAAACATCACAGCGACTTCATATTATGTGTAATTTTTTCTTTACAAGTTTCTGTAGGTATATTTTAACCCTTGACACATCACTAACTCATACAAATGAACAATTTGGAAACACCATACATACATAGGTACATAAAATAACGCCTCTTTCCAACAGGGGTAGGCAACAAAACATTTTCAAAACACCAACTTAGTTTTAATCAATAAAAACGTAAACAACCAGCTAGATAACAAAAGGAAATACATTTTTAATTAGCTAATAAAACTATTAAAACAATTTTAAATATTAAACATCTAAACCGCTCCGTAAATACGTTCTAGAATTTATTAATAACTGAACAGTTGGTCGTTTTTATTCAATGCGTACGATTATAGTCTTGGGATCGGACGATTCCTCCTATTGGCCGATTAGAGGGGGCGGGCGGGTTAGGGGGGGCATCAGAATCGGCGCATTATGCGACAGTGAGACAATAGCACGCGCAAACGGCGCGGACGTGTGGATACACCCTTAGGCTGCGTTTCCACATAAGATGAGCGAGGATGCGTAGCGAGAGATTCGTTTATTAAGAACCAACCAATAGAATCACTTCATTTACCTAGCCTCGCTCATTTCAGCTCTAGTGAAAATGGCTTGGCGGAGCGAGGATTTAGAAAACAAAACTTAAAATGAATGTGTTGCAATAAAAAACTGTCAAATCTAAAAAAGCTCGCTAAGCATCCTCGCACCGCTCAGCTTGCTTGCACATCTCTGGTCTAAATGCTCACATTGTTTCATAGCTTCGGTATGCATCCTCGCAGCGCTCAGGTACCTCTCTGATGGAAACGCAGCCTTATGGTCGCGCGTCATTGCGACTGCCGAGATGTGTTGACCTTTGTGATAGAGCTGTATTCGCGGCGTGACATCTAGGTTGAGCTTCTGTGTAAGGATACTGAAGTGAATCATATTTCGGTTTTATTATTCAAAACTAGAACAGTAAGCTCTTAGGAACAAGAGTGCAGATACTGTAATAGCCTCTGCGCTGCATCACACTTTCTGGAGAGACATTTATTGTGAGATTTTTTTTCGTCATAAAACTACAGTTGAGTATGGTTTGCATCTTTCGTTGGACTTTGGAATATACCTCTCTCTTATTGGATCCAAAAAATAATTTTAACACGCCTAAAAAATAAAATTAATGACTCTTCCTAGAGCACCGACTACCAAAGACTTTGAGTTCACACTCCGTAAAAACATCAATGACAAGATCATAAATTAAAGACCCATACAGTCCACATAATTCAGTCAAGTAACCTTAAATAAAAATATTAAAAACTTCAACGATTATATAAGAAGAAAAAAGGAATGTAGAACCAAACCAGATGCACAGCACTACAAGCTAAAGGAAGGCTTCACAAATCAATGGAACAATCGTATTAACAAAGTGCCGGCGGCGGCGGGCGCGCTCCGTGTCGAAAATAACATAATTCGCAAGGTCGGCGGATCCGACGAACCGCGGTGTCCGTTACATTGATTCCGCACCAGGGCTCCGCAGACGTATCGGTAATATTAACACCCATATTGCTAGAATGGAAAAGTGGATATATAGATAGATAGATATTTTATTTATCGAACACAATACAATATTTTGTCTGTTAAATAGTGTCTTAAAGCCTATGTTAGGTTTGACTAGATACTAGGGTTCTCTTAGCACATAATCTGGATTGAGTTAAGTATGAGTAGAGGTAAACCAAAGAAAAGATGGATGGATTGTGTGAAAGTTGACTTAAGTAAGAAAGGGGTGAATGATGAGATGATGGTTTTAGCTAGATCAAGTAATACAGACAGTAGATTTGCTTTTGTATAATATTCTGTATATCGAATCCTACCTACCATCAGAACAGCCAATGTACAACATAAAATATTCTCAGAAAACAAATTACATGCTAGACTTTACTCAATTAGATCTTGATTAATTTAACATTACAAGGTCCTTGGAGACTCGAAATATTCTCGTAATTGTCTCTCCGTCAACAAACTATTAAATATTTATTCATTATTATTCTCATCGTATGTTAAGCGCGCTCTCGGTCTAATTTGGTTTAATTAGGTACTTTTGTGTGTCCCATTTTAACTCATTTTTGGTATTTAGTGAATGTAATGAAAATTGTTATTCATTACACAATTTACACACGGGTTTCTGAGTCGTATGGATGGAGATGGTGAGCGGGGACTGTCACACCATGGGTACCTGTAGAAGGGCGACGAAGCCGGGGTAGGCAGAGAAAACTTTGGCGGGATAACCTTGACACCTTTCAAGAAAGCTGATGAGATACAGCAGAAGACCAAACGAGATGGAAGCAATTACAGAAAATAGGTATAGAAGAAAATAAAAAGAAGATTAATATGCTGAAGATTAATGGTGTTTGTGATGTAGTGAATCCTATGAAAGGCCGATCAAAAATTCAACAAATGCGCGTTAGCAGTCCGCGCCAACTGGTTCATGTAAGTGTTGCGAACACTCTGCGGCTTCATTTGCAGCTCGCAGGCTGCTGCAAACGTTTGCGGTGCGAGTTTAATCAAGTAATGTGCATAAAACTACTTCCTTGTTGTTCGCAAACAATTCCTCGAGCGCTACGGAACGGCTTCATGATTCTGTTGTAAGCTGATACGACTCTAAACAGTAAAACGTGGAGTTTACACTTTTGTTCTGTTCGCTGCAATGCAATTTTTAAAGGCGCCATTGCCTTTCAAAGTTGCCCGGTTTTCTAAATTTTGGAAACTATGCTTTAAAAAATAAAGTTGAACGCCTTGCTAAAATTTGAATTTTGTTTTTTGTTTGCATTTTATTTTCAGCGGTTTACTTTAATTTTTCCGAAAGTAAAGTATGTAGTAGTAAAATTTAATTTGATGTGTGGTGATTAGTTTTCTTTGATTTTGCAAATATAAATAAACTGAAGCATGAATTTCAAACAAAAAGCAGTGATAGCGCAAAGGCGCTCCTTTATGAAATATTTTCTTGTCGGAGTGCAGCGCTGCGCAGAAGGGTAATGCATTGTTTCAGTTTCATCAACGTCGCCTAATCAAAGTAAATTTCTTCTTTACTGATTAAAGTTAGGTATTTGTTATAAAAATATCTCCTCGGAACCCAACAATTTTTCGAGAAACTCAACTTGGCGGCTCCCTGAGAACCCTTGCCTCATTCGGATGCAAATTGCTCTTTTTCTAAATTGCTTTATTAAATCGAAACGTGTTCTCCAATAATTGGGCGCCGGTGTTCTGCATAGGGATTCATAAAAATGGATTTTAATTAATTCGGGATCGGACCGGACTCGGCCCGGCTTGGCGCCGGCCCGGGCCGGCCCGGGCCGGCCCAGGTGACGAGCTGGGGATGAGGGGTAATGGTCCTGCCCCGTGCCATCGCGGTGAATGTATCCTTTGTATTCCGTGTCTCAGCACAAGTTCCTGATGTTATCAATATCAAGGGAGTTTCAGTGTAATAGTCAATATACTCCTGAGCTAGGTTACGTTATTATTCATTTTTATAATTGTTTTCAATGTAAGTATTGCATTTTACGTAATCAGTAATATTTTCAAGCTAACGCAAAACAAAGAAACATTTGAATAATAAAATTAGGTACTTACTTAGTGAGTTTCTTGTTAATTCTCAGAAAATATTACTCCAAAAAATGGTAAATAAAACATGATTTTTCCACGAAAACATTACACGAATATGACAGTTACGAATGTCTAATTTTAAACAACACATAAGTACCTACCTATTTACAAAATGATGAAATACCAAAAAGTTTCAATCACCAGAGTTGACCACTTGCTCATCCGAACTTACTTTACTAAAAATTTTAAAATAAACCCTATCGAGATTTACATATTTTAACATATTTTAATAATTTGTTTTGATTAGAGAGACTAACCCGACACCTACGATCGCTGCCTCAGTTGACCATAGCTGTTGGAATAACCCAAACGTCGGTCGTCGCGTCGAGATGTAAAAAAGTTAATAGGCATGATGACTAATTTTCAAAATCTCTTCTATAGATATTCAGAAGTATCTGTTATGTCTAAAATATATTATATTTCTGTACAAAATTAAGGTTTTTGTGCAATAAAAATACATTTAAATTTAAATTTTCAAATTCACGCCAAAACGCTCGCCGGTGTCATGGCGCCGTTATTACGTCACGGCTCAGTACATCAACCAGTGATGACAACTTAGCTACATAGAAACAAAATGACATTTACTGAGACGTGACGCAATTCGCTCTGATGGGTGTTTTAGCTATCATGGCGGATTGTTGTATTTTGTAGATTTATTTTAACAAATAAATTATTAATCTCGACATTAATAAGAGAATAAATACATTTTTCAAAATCTTTGAATCCTATTTCATTAGATCATATAAATATTTTGGCGATACTTGATTACTGTCATCATGCCTATTCTACTCGTAGAGTCAATGTAATATATTTCGAAATATGAAATGTGATCCTGAGAGATTAGGAAAGACAATCCGACGACTTTGTTCAACCGACTCTCTACCGGTATACAACTCGACACCGGTGCTGAGGGCTCCGAAAAGGCAGCGTATCGAAATGAACACTAAATTACATAAATCCTGAAATCAGTATCATTATTGGACATATTTCGCTGGCTTTTAAAAGCTAGGGCTTATTCGGAATATCTATACGTTAAGAAATTACCAATACATTTTATAATCGATTATGAACCAATAATACCAATGCAATTCTAAGAGTTAGGTGATTCTAACTAGCCCCCTTCGTCAAGAATCGTTTTAATCGGTTTGCAGTTTTCTGTAATGTTATAATCGCGACTGTATTCCCAACGTGCGACAGACATATTCTTTCAGATCTTTAGGCATTTTTTGAAAATTTCTAAGGGGGTATTCAGAGGTATGTCCAAACACATTTGGTATGTAGGTACGTACATTTCGAAAGGCGAGGAACTAATCTCCCTCGGGCAACACGGATCTCACACGCACGCACTCTCCGTCGCACAGTTATTATAATGTCAACTTGCGGCCTCTATTAATAAACTCGTATTAACTGCTTTCAAAGTTACGCCACGGATTTAACTATTGCCATCCTTATTTGTAACAAAAAAGGATGGCAATCGAGTTTATTAATAGAGGCCGTCAAGTACAAATCACAAAGAAAAATAACTGGGAAGAGTTTAACTTCAAAAACTAGTTTTTATCCGTGAACAGCTCAGTGTGCAAGGTAGCAGCGCGACCAATGATCTTCTATATATATTGAGGTAGATGCGTTGTACCCCACTCTTCGTGGCTAACAAAAGTCAAGCTAATTAGCCTGAGTCAACTCAGTCGCACGTTGTCTTGCTCCGATGTTACACGCAGTTACACACATAATTTTTCTCTTTCTGACAACGGGGTTTTATATATCTCTGCTATTTTTTAGTTTTCTTGATTGAGATTAAACAAAGCTGCTTATAATATATTCAGTAGCTTTAACAAAATTTCGCTGCGATTAAGCCTTTTCTAATGAGTATAACGTCTCTATTGGTAAAATCTCATTGAGCGCAACTAGTTACCCAGTTTCGGAAGCTGGGGCTGATACCGCCACTCAGGTGGAAGTTGGCCTGCGTTGCGGCTCGGATACCGCAATTGCTATTTTGGAAGTTCGGTAGTTAGGGGCAACTCCGCCGCTCTTGGCCCGCGCTGATTTATTATCGCCCACTTGCGCTCTCTATCGGAAAAAAGTTGAAGTATACTTTTACAGTATGGCTAATACCATTGTTGATGAAATGTTGAATTACGTACTTATAATATTGTTTCTTTTTTTTGAGAAAAGAAGGCATAATCTGTCAGCTATAAGTAGGTGGGTCAAAATCAGAGAGGTGAACATTTTGCTTCTGATAACGTTTTTGTGTAAAAAATAACATGAAAACAGTAACATACGCGCTTAAATACACTGATATCATCTCAAAGTATCTGCACTTCGCGTGTTTATTCTTAATAATAATGTTTTGATTGATTTTTGAACAAAAATATGTCTAAATCGTCATTTTGGGAACGCGTCCATATACCATGTTTCGTAATTCAGATTTGTTAAAAAAGAAAACGAAGTTATAATATCAATCGAATGTCTGTAATATTAGCTTAAAATTACTTTAAAATATTAGAAATATCGTTAAATGAATTCAAAACATTTAAATTTTTCATGCTTTGGCTATTGAAATGCTGTCTGACATTTATAAAATCATTCAGTGAACATAGTCAATATTGTTTTATGGAATTAAAACAAAGCATTGCGCAGATGTCGCAAAAACGAAAATGTGAAGTCCACAAGTCAAAGTAAACAATGTTAAATGTTTTTTCGGAAATAAATACTTTATTTTGCTGATAAGTACCGTTAATTTGATAAAATGTCTAGCGTACCTTAATTCCCTGTCATTACGGGAACGCTGTTTGCTAATTAGTTTTTTGAAACAGCATTATGTTTTTGTGCAATTCTGACAAACATTACGGCTCACTTGTTATTAACCTCTAAAACCGGCATAAAAAATAGCGTCATGATGCGTGACGTGAAAAAATCTGTCGTAAAGTCATTCCGGGAACGGTCATTTAGGGAACGTTCCCGTCTATGACAGGCGTTCCCAAAATGACAATTTGTGTATGAAATTCAACGTTACTGCATAATCAACAGTTTATTAGTAAGTTCGTATGAGCTAGTGGTCAACTCTGGTGACGGAGTTTTTAGGCCACCTAAAAGCCTCCGACATGGCTCAACAACTTAAAAGCCAAGACGGACAATTTAACGTGCCCCCGAAGCACGGAAGGGCTCAACTTGTAACGCCACTTGCGGTCACCCATCCAAATTGTGGCCGCGCACAACGTAGCATAAAGGCCTACCCTGAGCCAAACACTGTATTTTCCTGTCTACAGGGTGAATTTTTGAGACGGGGCAGTAAGGACAGCTACCTTAACCGTTGTAGCTACAGGAAAACGTTCTTAGGTGACTATCCTTAATTTTTGAAGATATTTGGACCTGCATTCACAGATCTTGAAAAAAAAATGTACAGTCAGCGAGAAAATGGGCAAATTGCACAAAAACTTTATTTGATGCCAATCAATCCTGTTTTATCTAAGGATTAAAAGGCTCTATCGGACCAACTGAGGTAAGAGTACTAGAAAAGTCAGAAAACGCTAAAATTTATTTCTGAGACAAGACAGTAAGGGTTACCTTAACCGTTGTGGCTACAGGAAAACGTTCTTAGGAGACTATCCTTAACTTTTGAAGATATTTCAACCTGCATTCACAGATTTTGAAAAAATGTACAGTCAGCGAGAAAATGGACAATTTACACAAAAACTTTTTTTTGATGCCAATCGATCCCGTTTCATCTAAGGATTATAAAGCTCTATCGGACCAACTGAGGTCAGAAAAATCAGAAATGGCTAAAATTTATTTTTGAAACGAAGCAGTAAGGGCAGCTACCTTAACCGTTGTAGCTACAGGAAAACGTTCTTAGAAGACTACCCTTACTTTTGAAGATATTTCGACAAAATGATGAAAAATGACAACGTACGAAATGTATAATCACAGTTTTTTGGGTTTTCTGAATTTTCTAGTACTCTTGCCTCAGTTGGTCCTTTAGAGTCTTTTAATCCTTAGATGAAACAGGATCGATTGGCATCAAAAAAGTTTTTGTGTAAATTGCCCATTTTCTCGCTGACTGTACATTTTTTTCAAAATCTGTGAACACAGGTCGAAATATCTTCAAAAGCTTAGGATAGTCTCCTAAGAACGTTTGCCTGTAGCTACAGCGGTTAAGGTAGCCCTTACTGCTTTGTCTCAAAAATTCACCCTGTATACCCTCGATAAATAAAGTAAGTGGAAAGTAACTGAAAAGCTAACATGTATCTTTAACATTTTATCTTCTAATTCTCCGTTTAATATTGTTATTTAACTTCATTTTTGCTTGATCATAAATCAACGAAAAAACCTCTAAAAATAAGATAATTCTTCATCTTTTTCACTTTCAAAACTTTCACGTGAGTAATTCCCATGAGTTAAAATAAAATCTTCATCTTCTTCTAAAGTTGATGTTATTTATGTTTTTAGATTGCACCATTGGATAGGTCATTTAATAATTGACATAATTGCCGATTACTTTTTCCGATTGGTTGATAAAGTGATGAGAAATCTCCAAATAACTGCATTTTTTTCGTGTTTCGGAGCGAGCTGCTGTCGTAAGCGCCGCGGCCAAACGCATTCTAAATTCATCTATATTTTAACGAAGCTAAGACAAATATTTGAAGTTGTACTCATCGATGTGCTAATTTTAGCTCAGGGTACGGTCTTAAGGCGCTATCTCGATCTATCAGCCCCCCAATTTTTCTAGATGACAACGTCAATCATTCCGCTGCGTTTTGGTTCGATCTCATAAATGTCAGCCATTTGGTGAATAGTAGAATAGCTTTTAAAAAATTTGTTCTGCCAAAGTCCAAACCTTAGCTAAAACCTCACCACAACTGATTTGTTTGTCATTAGTAGAATAGGAAACAGTCGAAAATATAAGGTTTAGTTGAGGTTGATAAAAAGTTCGGTACTAGAATTGACACCCTGTGGACTTTTAAAACAAACTGTTCCAACAAACGAATAAAAATATTGCCATAGATGGATAGATGGTGCGTTTCGATCATTTAGAAAACGCTATAATCATTTAGGAAACTACACTGTCATTTTGAGAACGTTATCGTCATTTCCGGGAACGTCACTAAAACTGCAAAAAAATCAATAAATAATGATTTATCGTAAAATGTTTGCATACACAGAATCAAATGTCTTTTATACTTGTATAGTTATATTATTAGTAACCGCATAGCCCAGCTGTCAAAACAAAAAAACTAAACTTTGTATCAGAATTTAGACCAAATACAAAATAATGAAGGGTATTTTAAAAAAAGTAATGTCTTATGAATAAAAATTTAGTGAATCACGATATTTTATGATTCAGAAACTTGCTCATTACAGGTTTTTAAAAACAATTGTTTATTATATTGCTTACATATTTTTTTAAATTAATTTAAAAATCGTTCCCAAAATGACGTCCGACTAGCCCATAATTTGCATTAACCGCCACAACTTTGGAAATACGTGTTTTTTTGCGTGGCCCTTCTCAGGAAAGTTTCATAACATTTGGCGCTATAAACATCTTTTGTTGAACTCTATCAGAAGTGAACTTAATTTTTCAGATATTTGAAAACGTAAAATGCCCACCTCTCTGATTTTGACCCGTATATGTTTTTGTGTAAGCCTCGCATTAATTCACATCTCTTATTTATTCTTCTGTAGATTTTCCAAATATTCTCTGAACAAGACAAGTTAGATTTCTGGTCTGAAGAGCAGCTAAATCTTTCTTGAGGGTTATAGCTGTAAGCTTATTTTCATTTTTTTCAGTTGAATTTAATCTATCATCATTTTAGAAAGGTTTCACTAACTGATGGATGAAGCCTCCTCGTTGATGTCAAACTTTCCGGTTTTGTACCTGATGCAGGACTTGCCCGCAACTTTTTCAAAGTATCGACCTAACCCGCTGTTGGACGAAGGATGTCTTCAGCAGTTCTTCAACAAAACAACAGTCCAGAACTAGCTTAAAAACTGAATCATGTGTTTAAAGTACCTACAGATAAACAACACGTATACTTTGTACAGTGTTTGTACTGGTAGCAGGACTACTTTCCGTGCCAAAAGGTTCTGAAATTGATGATTGTCTCCACCGAGATCCAAATGACAAATGTGTGAATGATCCTTACCCCTCCCTCCCCCCCGCACCTCCCCCGCCACCCCCGCCCCCGCTACCCCGCGACGCTCGCGTGACAAAGTAAAAACTCGTGACGGTGGTTTTTGAGCGTACGTGACGAATTTTAATTTTGAATATTGTTAAGAAAATGAATGGAACATTTTATGGATTTATTTTTCGCTTTTACGGGCTTACAATGTGAAAATGTCTTGTGTTTCGGTACGCAAAGTAATTTTGAATGAAGATGGTGATTATATTCTACAAATTTTCACTTATATCACCTTTCAGATTGTATTGGAACGTTATATATAAGAGTAGAAAAGCTAGCTAATAAGTAGTTTCTTGATAAAACCAAAACATAAACGCGTAAAAGTTGTGTGGACATTGGACACCTTTAAGGATGTATACTCGTTCCCTGAAAATATGATTATATTTTCAGACACTCAAGATCCTTCGAAAATGACAAGGGGACTAGTCAAATGCACGTCCGTACGTTGGCACATTGACCTCTTTTTACAGGAAGTTAGAATACCACGAAATAGGTTGCAAGTCCATAAAAAAAAACAAAATATTACAATGTATTTTGGAGTTCTGTGGTCTCCGCCTACTCCTATAATGGGACACAGGCGTGATTTTGTGTATGTATGTATGTATTTCAGATTTACGTAACGGAGCTAAGAACTTGCAGGCTTCGAGGCTTCCTTAGTAATTGCGCTCGCATCAAGCAATTAATTAATTAATTTCTCCCCTCTCCCTCCCTCCCTCGCGACACTCCGAACTGTTCTCTGTGGCGGTGGAATTAGGTGCATAAGTAGGTTCTAGCACGAACGTTATGTTCCATTAGCTTTGAATTCATTTTGTGTGGTCTTTGTCTAAGACTTATAAAATAATAATAAATGCTGGACATTTCACACAGCATTATCTAGCCCCAAAATGAGAGAAGAGCTTGTGTTATGGAAACTACATGACTGGGATACTACTTACATACATTTTTTACAGTTTCCTGAAAGTGTATTTGTAAATTTTTACACCCGTATTTATAGACAAGCAATTACTTGCTGCAAAGTAATTTCTCAATAAAGTGATACTAAGGATGCAATTCTTCATTTTGAAATCTATTCTTCAGCCGAGCCTGCTTACATGCAATAAAGCGTTCATTCATTCATTCATTCAAAATGGTTGAGTTCTTAATGCTACAAGTTACCTAAGAAAATGGTGACTATAACTTGGCGAAGAAATCTAACTTTTGACAGTTCTAACTTCAAGCAATTACTAAAGTACAGAATAAAATCATTACTAGAGTCTCTCTAGTCTAGAGTAATTACCTTTACTAAAGTAATCACTTTTACTTGTTTATAAATACGGGTCTGGGTGTTTTACTATGAAATTATGCATGAATTTACAAAAAAGGGGCTTGCTAAAGAATAATTTAACTATAAGGAGGCTACTATCAATATCAAGTGTAAATATTTCCCGATTATTGTAAATACTATTGTTCCATCGACAGCGGGTTTGTGTGCGTGTGTCCGGCCTGAATCCGAACAAAAACATCCGGCGATTAATCCGACGCACTCCACCCTCGTTACAGGCAGTGACGGGTCGCGCCGGCCACTGCCGCAGCCTGCGAGTACAGCTGGTACACTACGACATAAAGACACAAGCTTGTACAGTAGCGTATGTAGTTTCATAATTTATTGGTTTTTGAGATAATAATGAGTGTCACCTGTCATGGTAAAAAGGTACTGCCACCAGATACCAGCAGTGAGTGGATGCACATAAAACATGGAAGCATAGGAATGCTTACCAATCTTGGTACAAAATTGCAAAAAAAAAACATATCGGGACTCTATAACTGATTTACCAACATTACCTCATTTTATAATTACGGTTACGCGTAGTCAAAAGTCGATCTTATTTCTTCTGTTTGGGGTTTTCACTGATAAACAGTCTAAATCATAACCTAATCATGGCTGGCCATAAGTAGTTAAGCCATGGCAAAGGCTAGACTCACTAACTAGCTCATACAAAATAGATTTAACAATATCACGTTGTAAATAAATATCAGAGAGAATTATTAGAAAGCTAAACACTTACAGATAAATGCTTATATCAGCGTCTTAACAGGAATTATTGAACGTATCCTAAGTTAAACTCGTATTAGGATAACTTTTCGCCAACGTTTCGTTTGTTTGAACAGCCGACTTCTTTATAACCAGTACCGATTTCTTTATAACAAAAATATCACAATCTTTTAATAAAATCAGAAAGGGATTAATAAAAACAATTTGAAAATGATTAAACAAAAAACGTTTTAATTTGATAACTACCAAAACAATCGTTCTGATAAGTTATCAATACTGTCAATCAAATAAATTATTTGTGATGGATTAAATCTGATAAGATTAGAAAGTGCCGAAGTCCGAAACGGACTGATACCATCAGTGGTAAACAGTAGTGTAATGACACGGCTGTAGTGGCTGGACTGTGCACTAATCTCCGGATAGCCACGGGAGAGTCAAAGGTGATTGTTCCGGGGCTGCGCAGTCCTTCTGTCGAGTGCTCGGACTTACACTACTGTCTACACGGAATTCACGCTTTACTACATCAAAGTACTTATAACCAAAAACACTGAGGCCTTTACATCTTTACTAGATGATTTAAACAGTGTCAGGACGCAATCTTTGCCTACACTTATCGGGACACTGTAAGGCTGCGTTTCCATTGACGCGGAGTTGGGCGGAGCGGTGCTTAGCGGTGCATGAATTGACCAATCACATGTCAAACGAAGAAATCGGAACGCGGCAAAATGCACATGATTGGTCAATTCATGCGCCGCTAAACTCCGCTCCGCTCAGCTCCGCCTCAGTGGAAATGCACCCTTATGCCTGGGACAATGTTGAGATGGAGTAGGCTTGCCCAGCACCTACACCATCCTCTCAGCTTAATCGGCCATATCCACAGGAAAGACATGGTCAATACGTGTGGGGCTGACTAAGGCGCGGGTTTCTTCACGATGTTTTCCTTCACCGTTTCGAACTCGTGTTTTTCGAAATGCAAAATCATTAGTCTAGTCGGTCACCGTTTCTAAGAAACTATTACTATTGAAGAGTCTGTGTGGAAAGGTTTCGCGAACTATTGTATTTTAATGAAAGTTGTAGACTTTTTGATAAATAATTATATAGTTGGTTGACTGTTGAGCATCGGGCTGATCGAGCTCTGATTTATAAAGGCCGGGCTCCCGTGGGAGCCGATTGGGAGGTTAAAAGGTCTAAAAGGTTTCGGAGAAAGTTTCTAAGAGTTGTTAAGACTAGACAGTATTATTTTTAAGTAATAGCCAACTTCAAGTTTTTCTACATTTGCTTACAGAATGAATGAAATAAGAGAACCATCGTTCAATCATCTGAGGATTTATACAATAGATCTATTAATAGTCCAACCGATCCAAATCACGGTCAATCAGTCAGAACGATGCGATAACGACGTAAACATAAGTAGACATCGTCTCCAATTCTATGTACGTACCTACGGTCAAAAAAAAAATCTTTACTTGGAACATTATGTTCCAAATAAAGTTTTTTATTTTATTTTAAGTAAGTACATAATAATTATGTAAAACGAAATATTGATTGCCATACAAAGATACATACTAACAAGTAAAATTAATTAGAAGCTTTTAAAAAATTCCTAAATATTATATTTTGCTACATCACATTTTCTATAGTCGTATTGCTCATTATACGGACTAAAAATATATGAAAAATGACATTTGTTCCTTCAATTTTAGTCCGATTTTAGTCCGTATAATGAGCAATACGACTATAAGTAGGTATCCCACATGACAGTTGGCATGCCCAGCCGCAACGTGTGGGAATTAAAATAAAATTAGTGAAATCAGTTGAGCGCACTAATCGTAAATCCATTACAAATGTAATTGAATTGCGAGAACGGCTGCAGCTCCGCCGTCAATCTCCTCGCGCGGGCTAATCTCATCACAGGTGCTAGGCGCCATCCACACGGGAACAGTGTAATGTAATCCGCTACATACGGATGATGATCTGGAATTGTTCTATAATGTTATAAGTAGCTTAGTTTTGTAAATAAAGAATTGAAAAAGGACAGTAAATTCATTTTGAAAAATTCAAAATTAAAATACCATTTAATCAGTAGGAATCACTCTGAGTCGTCTTTAGAGCTAGGTGATTCTACTCCTGTACTTTCGCGACCAACATCTTGAAGAATCAGGGCAACTCTAAAAAATTCATCTCTAAAGAAAAACTGTAAAAAAAATTAAACAAAAAGCCTACTCAATCAACGCACCAATGTGCAATGGACCAGACTGTGCATTTAAGTTTTTACTCCCCATTCGTCTGTAGGTTTAGGTCATCGCTTAAGGCTTTGATAACCACCAATAAAGTGTAAAACACTTGAAAAAATATAACGCTTCAACTTTCAAACTATAGAACTACGTTTTGATTAGGTATATTTTAATCTTAGTTTAGAGAATAATGGCGAATTTTAATTGGGGTTTTTTAATAACTGTTTCAAACTATTCATATTGTTATTCAGCTATCAGGAAAATAACAGCGCGTGTTGTCCTATTTCTTTAAACCAAATTCAAAGGTAAGTCTTGACTAGCCTAGCTACTCGTAGAATAAAAATAAAAAATCCAAAAGGTTCTGATGACCAGTGAGTGTACTGGCGCCAGTCCGCGGCTTGTGTGAATCGGGCGCAGGGCTCGTTTGAACGCGGCTAGTTAAGTGCTCTGTTATGTTCCAGTTAATTTGAACTAATTCAATAAAACCGCTAACAGTGTTCCCATGTTGTGAGCGCTTTAATAACATGAATTGGATTATTTTATTGTAATGCTTAGCATATACCTTAAACTAAGGTTTATTTGAGTTTAAGCATAATACTATTGCGATCATAATTATTTAGATATTCTGCTGAAAACTTGTTTTAGTACTTACCTACGTAATAATAAACACAATTTAGAACATAGTAGGTATGTAGGACCTACATACCTACTATGTTCTTAATTGTGTAGGTGTATCTCAATTTGAATATTAGGTACATACTATAACTACCACATTTTGGTACTTTGTAAGTACATAAAGCGCGTTTACTACCAATAATAACTAGTCATTGAAAAATATTTCAGTCTATTGGTACTATGATTACCATTTTAATTATGTCCGGGATGGGTCCGACCCGTGAAATATTCAAAGTATGTGAACACTTTACATGAAGCTCAGTAAACGGGGTGTCGTACGTTAGATCAAAATTCATTAGGCGGGTCCACACAGAGCGAGCAGCCTCGCGAGGCATTTGCCGCGCGAAGCAGCTCGGTTAGTGTGGACGTGCGGCAGCCTTGGTATCATCGCGAGGCTGCCGCTTGCCTCGGCCGAGGCACGTCCACACTAACCGACCTGCTTCGCGCGGCAAATGCCTCATCATCAACAACTACTAGATCAATACTACTAGATTAATATGTCAATAGTTCACTACATCAACAAATTATAAGATTCATGCAGATCATTAGATCAATGATTACAGTGTCAACAGTTTACAACATCAACAATTTACCTACTAGTCCAAAATTAAAAATGCAACTTTTTACTTTGGCAAGCATAACAGCTAAAATTTAACAGCAACAGTTGCACAATTATCGCGCAGCTATTGTGCGATCAATCGCTAAAAGTAATCATCAAAAAAGATGATGCTATCACTTACAAGAGCGATTGCTAATTGTCTGGCTATTGCTGTCAATCAGCGATTTGGAACCAATAATTGTGCGATTATTGCTATTGCAAGTTACGTCATTAAGCGGCCGGTCCGTCACGCCTCATCTCAGCATAAGTCGACCCCACAGCTGCCCGAACGAGCCCAACCCCTGATTAACTCCGGAAGCAGCTCCGATTAAACCCACGCGATTATAATGAGTTGGAATAATTCGGCTAATTTGCCGTAGATCTCATTACCGATATTTGAATTTATGGAAACGGCTTGCGCTAATTGCAGCACAATGTGTCCCTTTGTTTAGGTAGGTTTGTGGCGCATCTAGACGGGTTTATCTTTGGGACGGTGTAATTTGTAGCGCGACCGCAAACTGAGGAATTGTATCTACCGGTACACTTTAGCAAGAAACCACTGCACTGTAACTGAAACTGTGCACTGTGCTACTGAAAACCAGATAGCAGGTTTTGAAGGAAATACTTTTACTTATGGGAATTTCAACAATATACAAATACAAATTTTTACTTACTGTTTATTTCTTTAACTAAATCAAATTTACATTTATTTTGTGAGATTCACAAAAAATAATTAAATCACTTCGCTCTAAGTACTTACTCAGTTTGAGTAATCTATTATCATCAACCATCACTGGCAAAGAAAAGATGAACTTAAATACAATCCTTAAAAAAAATTGAAAATGTTATCTGAATCGGTATCTGACTTATACATATACTTAGATACTAATATTATGTACATGAAAACGCGCCTCTTTCCCAGCGGGGTAAGAAGAGACCACGGATTTCCACACTCTACGATCCTAATCAAAAATTTTGCAATTTGTCGCAAATAGCTCGGATACCCCTTAACTTTAGCTAAAACTTAGCAATTAGTTCTGTGGCTTGCGACAGAAACAGTTTAAAAAGTTACTCCATACGAATCGAATTGTCATTAAAATGTCATTAAGTTAGATTGACGTCGCTGAGTATTGGCAAGGCTTATTTTAATTAACGCTTTGATTAGAGGAAACAGTGAGGGCTCGGCCACACGGTTCGTCGGTGCAATTGCAACTGTATTTGGTGTTAGTGGCAAAACAAACATTAAAATATCCTTTGAAAATTGAATTAATTATACAAAGGATGGGAGCAGATGATCTATAAAATAAGACGATGCACTGATGGGACAACTTTAAAGATTGTAATTGTCATATCAAAGGACACAATTCCCTGAAAAATAGTTTGATAATATACTAGGTTTTTAAAAAATTTAAACTATGAAGGTGCAAGCCAAGCCCAAATCATTTACGCAACTTAAGATGACTTTAGCAAACAGTTATTTGAACTTAGTTCCTGTTGCATTTGCGTATTTACTGCACTGCCTCGTGTCCAACCAAGAGTTATTAGTGTGCTAACATCGCTAACAAACCACCGTCTAAGCAGGGCTTTACTGCGACCTGCAAATTGCCACTAAAGCATGAGTACTGAGACGGCGCGAGACGAATGGCCGCATGTATGGTTTTATTGGATCTGTTCCAGTTTTGAAATATTTTATTTTATTTATTTTGTTTTATTTTATTTAAGAAACAAAGAGAAAGCCCTTAGTTAATAGTGACACTTCCTATCTAACCTAAACAAGTAAATTAAAAGGAACTCTGTTTTCTATCTTTAAATGACTAAAGATAGAAGACAGAGTTCAGATCACCGACCGCAGGTAAAGTGCCCAAAAGGCTGGCAGCGTTACCCCGTTGGATTGCTATAGGTACTTATCCTAAACCTTACCTATCTATCATAATATTTTATTTTAAAGACAGTTATACATACTTAAGAATTAACAGATTACATCTTCGCATCTGGCTGAGCAACTTTATCAAAATACCTATTGTATTAATAATTTTTAACTCATTTATTTTGTTTATTATAAAAAATGTAAAATACTCTTAGCCTGCTTTCCTGAGCTCACAGCTTTGTCGATTTTTTCTCATGTTTTTTAAATAAAGACTTATTTAATTATCGTTAAACTAAAAGTGAGTTTAAGTACTTATAGCTTAGGTGTGGCAAATTGTTCACTACTTTAGATTTACAACATGTACTGTGCTACATGCTAAGTTGTTGCAATTTAAAATATTTTCCTAAATTTTTATTCATACAGTTCACTTGCCCTTACAAGTGAACTACAACAACAATGCAAAGAAGACTGGCGAAGTTCTTTGAAGCTACGACCCAACTATAATCTGCCTCGTTCATGAACGAAATAAACCAAGATTTGTACAACCTACCACCGCAAACAAAATAATACTAAAAGTTACCCTCTAAAAGTTGGGATTACAGAGATATAACACGAACGAAATCGAAGTGAAAAACTGAACTCAATGCTACTAGCTTAGATAATGTCAGTCTGACTTTGACATTTGACACTTATTTTGATGTTGAACGTTCCATTGCTGGCATTTATTTTATTTCTTCTGCGGTTTGTCTAGATAAATAAAAAAAACCTATACATAGATTAAAAACTGACTATAATTCTGATATTTTTTTGTAATAAATTCACCATTAATCTAATTAAAACAATGTGAAAAACAGTTTTGCACCAAAACGCAACACGCAACAACAAGTGTGTGCGTATAACGAAACGTTTTCTCATAACAGATAAGTTACGTTTAGTTTTCGCATCCTTGAAAACGTTTTGTTGTCAATCTTACACACATTTTTGAAAATCATTTAATTTTTTATACCTACCCAGCTTTAAAAAATCACTAGTTTTTAGGATGAAAGTCTGACAATAAAATAATATTTATATTTTATGTTCTTCACCATGCACGGTTCTATAAAATATTGGGTCGACTTTCGCCGTGCTTCTTTCTCACAATCTAAATTCTCTGTGGATTTACTCAATCAGGCAAGATGTCGGTAGAAAGGCCTTAGCTGGCAACCCTATCTGCACAGTCCATTGCACCGCCATTGTCTCAGCCGGCCGCTATCATAATAAGATCCGCGACTCTTGACCGAAAACTGCACACGCTACATTTACCGTCATGGTATACCTCCCTTCGAGCTTTCCCAGCTAGGAATTTAAATACTACGTCTATTGTTCAAGGTTCATTTTTGCTTGTAGTGTTTCAGTTTAGATTTTTTCCCCAAATGTCATTTTCGTCATTTCCATGTCGCGTTATCGTATGTCGCATTCCCCAGTCTATCGGGGGAATGAAAATGATATTTTTCACGTTATTAGACAGGTTTTGGTTAAGTTCGGTTGGTGGATTCGCGAGGGGAAGTTGATGGAATGCTGACATTCGATAAACAGGAGAGTGCTATTGGTTGAGCTTCGGGATATGAGTTTAGCAAAAAATGTTCGCGCTCTGACAGGTGTCGAGATAGATTGAAAATCGATACGCCAATGCAAATTAACTGCTTACATTTTGACGGCAACTTTTCCTCACCGAACAAAGTAAAATCATTTTGTTTGACTTTCGTTTTATTACGACGACTACATTTGTAACCGGCCAAAGTGAACTCTGTGTTTTTCCTAAGGATGGTATGCCTGGCTAGTCTGGGTTCTTTATTATGCTAAGGCTACAGAAAAATAGAGGGCGCCACAAGCTTTACACTTTGGGTATGGACAAAAGCTTGAATGCCCAAAAAAAAAACGTTAAAATATACATACATAGATTTGATACAATGTGACCTGTTTATTTAATAAGAATCTTAATTTTTAACAAAACAACATATTGAGTTGAATTCTGATCTTCTGCAACTTAAATAAACATTATTTATACTTACACCTCGTGTAAGTAAGTACCATCTAGGAATGGTGCGGGTGTGTGAAGACGTGCACACAGCAGCGGCGCGGCGGCGTGTCCCGCTGAGGGCGACTGATTTACGGACCAATCGGTGGCGACACCTTCACGTCACGACTGACGTCGTATACAGATAGCTTACTGCATTATCTGTGCTTGCAAACATTGCACATATGGAATTAAAGTGACTCTATTAAAAAGAAAAACAAGCCTTTTGAAACGTTACTCATTTAATCAAGATTTTCAATAGGTCACCTTAATTCCATAATTATGTGCGATGTATTTATTTATTCATGTACTTACTTATTCGTTTTAGCCTAGGGCCACCCACTGCTCTCTGATCTAGACTTTTCCAGTGATTGTACTATTATTGCTTTACGAAAACGAAACCGAAATCAAATTAGATTTCTAGGGTCACTTATCCATATTTACCTTTATCTGGCCAAAGTAACCGAATACAATTTTTCCTTCGTCTTTATCCCCCATCAAACGCCTCAGTTCCATTACAATGTAATTATCTAGTCAAGAATAAACGATTTGAATAAAAAGATACCTGAATATTCCAAACATTAATAAAAATTGTTAGCCAAATCAGTCCCGTCGTTTTCAAGTAATGCGTTGCCAACGAACATTTGTTCTGAATTTAAAGAGATTATGAAGGAAAGTTTAATTTGTTAGACAAATAGTAAGTGAGCTATCTCTCTGTAGCGTGTCATGTGAGTGAGGTAGGCGCGTGCCTCGGGGCCCATTTATTGTGAACAACTCCGCGTTACTTACAATACAACGTGCAGCCGCCGATCGGGACCGACGACAGCCGAAGTGGGCTACACTTACTTCTCGTCACTAGTTCTTTTATATTCGAGATTAGTTTTTTACTAACCTATATTTTCCCACTGCTGGGCAAAGGTCTCCCCCAATTGTTTCCATTTCTCTCGGTCTTTTATATCCCACCAATCCCCCCCAAAGGTGCCGGGGTCATCCCGCCAACGTTTTCTCGGCCTGCCCCGGCTTCGTCGCCCATCAGGCACCCATGGCGTGATTATCCCTGCCCACCTGTCACCATCCATACGACTCGCGTGTCCCGCCCAGCCCCATTTTAGCTGCGTTCCATAGCTCTTTGGTAGACCTTGAGTTTGGACTTTTGAGCCTCGGTTAAAGACCATGTTTGGGCACCATAGGTAAGAATGGGCAGAATACACATGTCGATGAGTTTTCGCTTTAGAGACAGGGGAAGGTTTCCGTTCATTAACGATTTCACTAACCAGAAGCTCCTCCAGGCATTTTTGATGCGACGATACGTTTACTTAATATCGTAAAAACGACTAGACTCTAGCGGCCTTAGATACTGGTACTTGTTTAGCCTTTCTAGTACATAGCAGTAAAAAAGCGAAGGCTACGATCATAAAATAAATTGTTCTATGAAAACAAACCGGTGTTATCCGGGATCGCCGGATCCTGTAATGTTATCCGGAAAAACTTTTATTAACTTAAAATTTACCTGCGAGATTGAGATGCGAAGGGCGCCCGGGCCGTGCCCTAATTTGTTCGAATACCTAGGCTTGTGTGCTCTCTGAAGTTGATAACCATAAGTATTTGACTTAAAAAACTTAAAGAGATATTATTTTGCTTATATACATCTTTACTAGATGATTTAAACAGTATAAGAACGTAGCTTATGCCTAGGTTGCTACAGAGGAAGCTGTAGTGCCTGAGTCATTGTTTGAGGTTGAATAGGCTTACTTAACACCTAAACCGTCTTCTCATCGATCTTTTCTTTCTTTATTGGACTTATCCAGGGGAAAAAGCATATTCATCAAGTGGGGTTGACTTAGCCTTGGGTTTACTTATCACGTTTTCCTTCACCGTTCAGAGCTCGTGAAAAAGCACATTGAAACTAAAACACCAGTAATGGTCGGCCAAGATTCGATCCCATTACTTTCTGATCAAAAGTTAAATCACCACTAGGTCAACACGGCTCTCACCTAACGAGTAATCTGAAGTGACTACCATCTCTTTTTAACCGACTTCATATAAAGGAGGAGGTTCTAAATTCATCAGGATCTTTTTTTAATTTTGTTCTTATTTTGCGGCGCGACGCTTCTATACATTTTCTATGAAAGGGACGCGGAAGAGACTATGTCTGCGACACGTCCTCGTCTTACGTCTTTTCTATATGTTGAACAGAGACAAGTCTTTAAGTAGTGGGCGTAACCAAATGGTAGTCTTTCCTAGAATGTACATTAACATTCTAACAGTCCGTATATTCTGTTGTTTAACAAATGCCTAAGTAAATTAGTTTTTCTGAGCAGTTTGTGTACTTAGTGCAACTTAGTCCATGCAAACAAAAGCCTTTAGCACAAGTGCGCAAATCTTTCCAACACTACAAGACGTAACTCCGCGCTACGCAAACTTAACCGACGCAAAACTTTCACCTAAGCACATTAAGGGCTGGACTAACGTCATCACATCTTTCAGCAAACTTGGCTTTAGTGTGGAGCGTGTTTTATATCTTGTTACGCCAAATGTGCCAAATATGTTTTAAATTTCATTTCACGTGTTGATAGATGAATGAACATGTTCTCGTATGGTTGTGTAAGTACTTTAATGGAGTTTAACCCGTATGTATTTGATTTTTACTTGGTTGTTGTGAGATGAGAATAGTTTGCATAATTAACAGTTATTACTTAGTTCAAGTTGGTTTAGTTTACTGTTCCGTGAACAAGACATAAGTTATTGTACCTACTGGTGTACATAATGGGCGTATGTACATAATGTTAAGTCAGTATTCCAAAGATTGAAATTAAACAGAATAACATCTCCGTAATAAAAGAATGAAAACAAAGAAGGTAACATTCGATTTTTCCGACGAAATTAAAGTAATCAATTACCTACTCCTAGAAAAACGCTTTTTAATTAGGTCTGTTCCCGTTAGGGCCGAATCATTCGGGCATCAATTACAGCGGCAGTTGTTACGTCATCCCGTTCGTTGGATTAAAAAGTGTAAGAGCTCGTCCGTAAAGGCGAAATCCCTATGAACTTACGCGCGTCACATTCATAGATGCAAAGCTATCAACATAAGCAACTGCATGTCAAGTGAAACTTCAGTTACAATGTTTGTATCGACCTTGATAACGTTTGTCATAGAGAGGCCGTAGTTTTTATGAAATCAGAGCTTGAAAGATTACGCTAACGCCCCTTAATACTGGCATGTAAATACCTGCCGAATGATCGACACAATGCCGCGAATATTTTTTTGCATTTAGGTGCCGATATTAAAATGTTGATTCGATTGTGTGATGCCGTCGTTTTTCGCATGTTATTTGAAATCTGTTTTTGAAATTATTTTGTATTTTTTTGAAAGAGTCAGTGCGTAATATTATTACGATGCGTCAATATTTATTTTGTCACTATTGTATTATACTTTTTTTAAAAACAAAAACAGTAGTTATTTTATTTCCTACTAACGACGAAACAATAAAGTGGTGATCAACGGTGTTGAAAAAGCTGGTGTGATCACGTAATTCAAACTATCATACAGGTAATGGAATTCGATAAGACCTCGGTTTGGGTCTGCCCGTCCCTCTGGGTGCTAAAGAAACCGGCGGAGGGCGAGGAGCGGACAAAAAGCAAGGTGCTTGGTTTCGCGCGTAAATCAAGTGCGCCCGAACGCGCGCGCCAATTTATTTTTTGCCCGCGCAAACCAGGAGCGGCGAAAAGGAACGAGCCCGACTGGTTTTTGTTCAGAAATCATTATTGTAATGGGTTTTAGAATTAAAAATAATTTAATTTTGACTTAATTGGATTTTTTCATCTTGTTTACATTTTAGGTACCTAAACCAATTAATTTGAAACTAGCAAGAGATTTTGTTTCATGTTTTAAATAAAAAACGAAAAATCTAAAAATTCGGAATATTTTTTAATTAATGATTAACAGATGTTAAACATGAAATATGACTACTTTTTAAACAGTATTTGATATTTTTGGTACCGCAGATTATTTTTTCACAATTTTTTAGAAATGGATATCTTTTAGTTACTTCTGGTCAATTAAGAATTTGATGTAAGTACTTTAGAATGTCAAATATTTCATTCAGTTTTACAAGATAAAATAAGCAAATAAGGAATTTGTCTAACTCCAATTTTATAGTATAGCTTTATGTAATGTTTGTAGGTGAAAGTTATTCAATCCTGTCTCCATACAGTACAGCACGGGCCCTCAGCTTCCTTTGTCCGCCAGCGCCGCTCCGCACTCCACTCATGATTAATGGCTTGTATTCACACTTATGGGCATTAGATCGGTTTCTCTTACAAATAAATAGCTTCGCACAAACTATTCGGTACAAGTTGGGATAGAAAAGGTATAGTTTTGATTACTTTTTGAGAGAAACCGTATTCAGACTTTTGATTTAGCTCTGAATTTGTTTGACTTTGGGGCGGATATAATTTGAGCGAGTATCTATGCTAATTTTTAGGGTCTCTACTTTATTTGTTCCTAAAACAGAAGAGTATACATTCGGAATCAAATATTTAAGAGAAGTAGAATCTTAGAAGTAGAATCACCTAGCTCTTAAGACGTTTCAAAGTGGTCGTAACGGTCCTACTAAATAAAGGACAAAAAAATAAGTACGGTAGACGATATGCAAATTTCCTGGCCCCTTATTTGTTGCACCTTTGAACTGTTTTCTATTCTCAAGCTATATGATTCTAATATTAGAAAAAAAAAAAAAAACTCACTAAGCTTTAACGATTCATAGCTCTTACATACTATCTCCGAAGTCTTTGTCCTTTCCTACTAACATCCAACAACTGATTAATAACAAATCCTTATTAATAGCGAGTGAACGACCGTAAAGAATACTTAGAAATGGGCAATTAAGAGGCAAGCCGATTATTGTAGCGTCGCCATTGTTGTAGCTGCGATGCGAGACGTGCGTATCTATTTGTATAGCGCTCTGTGAATACACTCTGAAATCTAATGAACAATGATACAACAGGAATTAAAAAAATATGTTTTTTTTTCGATATTAATGTGAAGGATTATTAACATGACAGTGTGGCAAAAATAATAAATAATGCTGGACATTACAAACAGCATCATGGAGCCCCAGAGTAAGCAGAGCTTGTGTTACGGGAACCACACGACTGATATACTACTTACATACTTTTTTTTAATACTTACTTATTATACATACAAAACACCCAGACCCAAGACAAATGTATTTTTGAAAATTGCAGATCATACAAATGTTTGTTCCGCGACGGGGATCGAACCCGCTACTTTCTGCGTCTCAGGCAGGCCTTTCCCACTGCGCCACAGATGTCGTCATACTACTCGCAAGATATCTGGACCGATTTTAATTGGTAGAGGTAACATTAAAATCGGTCTAAAACAAGGTCTTCGAAGCACGGTGACATTTTCTCGGATCTTTTAGAAATTTCAGATCCTTTGAAGATGTCTAAGGGCTGAACTACTCTTAGGTAGTCATCTTCAAAAGGACCTGAAAGATCTAAATGAGAAAAATCATATAGAATCTTCACTTTCAGAACATTTTTATTTGTTTCCGTAACGCTTTATCACACTGGCGATTTGCGAGTGCGTCTTCAGCGAACCGGTCACAGTCACCGTACCCTAGGGATGTCGTACGATATCGTCCCTGCGTCGAGTACAATCTGAGGGCCTAGCCAACTGGCATTCGCTATGAAGCGATTCGATTTCTGTAATTCGCTAACACTCGAACGTGACGTTTCATTGGTCGAACGTAAGGTCACGTGGTCTTCGTTTCATTTATCCACCAATGAAACATCGGTGATAGTAAGCGAAGCGAAGCGAAGCGAAGCGAATTGTAGAAATAGAATCGATTGATGCCACTTGGCTAGAGGCCCTTTACCGTAAACATGTACGAAATCCGTGGTAAAGATGTCTCGGACACGCGGCGAGCTGAGCCACGTTCACGAATTGTTTCAACAACAGACGCTTACGAACCTAGTGAAGTAGCGCTTCATTGTAAACAACAAAGATTAACTGTAACAAGCTCATGAGTCACAAATCTTGGATGACTCCACGCCTGATGTAATTATATGTATAAGTAAAATTATGATAATTCCGTATTTCGTTTGATGTGAGCGCCGTTTGAAGTGATCGCGGAAGGGTGCTCCGCCCCCCCCGCCCCCCCCCCCCCCTTCGCCCCTCACGGCTGATGATATTATGCCGAGGCACGCAGCTTCGGGCCAATATCTTCGGTGATTTAATTTCCTTTGCAAAGCCAATCTCATTTGCGAATGCTGCGCAAAAGTACGCTCTATATGCTCCTGTGTAGAGTTGTTAATAAAGCTAATATTGACCTAATTGAGTTGCTCTTTGTGAATGCATGTTATGAAGTAATTATGATACAACAGATAACTAGTAGTTCGCCCCGAACTGAGATCTCGCGCACCGTAGATGGCCAACAT
The DNA here is from genome assembly GCA_958496255.1 of Camptogramma bilineatum. Classification (NCBI taxonomy): domain Eukaryota; kingdom Metazoa; phylum Arthropoda; class Insecta; order Lepidoptera; family Geometridae; genus Camptogramma; species Camptogramma bilineatum. The sequence goes on along the minus strand of OY292466.1, from coordinate 15,048,315 downwards.
TTGGACTTTCTTCTGACTACCCCTATAATTTGAAGTGCTACTACTGCCGGGTATGCCTATTGCGCTAGCTCTTCATGGTAAAAAATACTAGCATGCATGCAATACATAATGTCGTGTCTAATTTTTCATTTATTTCATATTTATGAATTCTCGTCGTATTTTTAAAAGTATACGTCCTAGAATAAAAATAATAACTATTTTAGAATGTACAAATAAAGACCTTTCATTTGACACCGCACTCAATATTGTATTTGTTTACTTAACTTTTTTTACCCCAATTATTTTCATTTTTTATCAAAATTTTTTTTATCATGAAAATAAATCAAGTAGCATCTAAAATCATTGCAAACCAAACCGCAACGATGCCACTCTCTTTTTAAGACCGACCAGTCAATGAGCTACGAAGACATCGAAACTCTATGAAACGGGAGCTCTTGCAGCTCTGGTTTCGTAGTTTTTGGTCTTTGGTCGTATTTCAAAAACTATACATCCTAGATTAAAAATAAAAACCATTTTGGAATGTACAAAATAAGCCCTTTCGTATGACACCCCACTCAATATATTTGTGTAACTTTCATAATTTTTTACCCCCTTGGGAACCCAATATCTTCACAACCCCTTCATGGATTAAGCTCATATGCTCCACCGTAAATTTCCTTACCACAACCTATTGACCTACCAAGTTTCATGCAGATTGGATGAACGGTTCGACAGTTATGCTCGAACAACAATTCGTGAAACATACAAACATACAAACATACAAACATACAAAGCAAAATCGCCCAACTTACCACTAAGATCTTCGCTCGCTTCGCTCGCTCGATCGATAATCATGAGAATCTTTTGCCTTTGAGCACAGCTCTAGACTGCAGTCATGATGTGTCCTGCATGATGTTTTAAAAAACTAGGTGGTCCTATCAAGATTTTCAACTAAGGACTCCGTAGCCGAATTGGTAAAGGCACGCCGGCTAAAGGAGGATCGCTTGTATCATTGCGGGTTGAAATCCCGTCGGTATTGAAAATTTTGATAAGATTTTTCATTTTCAAATGTTATAGGTTACATTCCATCATCATCATCATAATCATCATAATCATCATCATCATCATCATCATTACCATTATACCATCACTAAGGGGGCAACGCCACGAGGGCGCTGCTAGGTAAATAATATTTTTCCTATTATTTCTATAAAATTAAAGTACCAGCCTCCCTACTAGCCATATTACACTATCTATCGTCGCTGTAGAATAGAAACACTTCTAAATGTATAGGATTTGACGTTTCAAGTAGATGAGTCACGTGGTCAGCACGTCAATTCCTATACATTTTGATGTGTTCTATTCTACAGCGACGATAGATCGTGTAATATGGCTAGGGCCCCTGATTTGGTGATAAAGCTGATAAAACAATCTTTAGCAAAAGTTCGCCATTGAAGCGGGCTGACGTGTGCCTAAGCAGATCCCACCTTACATAAAGGCGAGCGACTAATCCGCCGGACGGAGGACCCGCCTTCTCATCAGGGATAATTATCCTAACCTTAGCCTTTCAGTGACTAATAAGGCCTTCCGCTCCCGAGAATAAAGACTTTGGGGTTAATTATTGTTTTACTGTCGGGTTGTTTTTGTTGAATTACAATTTCAAGGTTTTAATTACTTACTCATTTAACAATAGTTTAAAAATATTTTTTTTCAGTGGACTGAAGCGCTCGTGGCGTGTGGCGTAGCTTGCTGACGTTCTTGATTGATCGTTGAAGTTAAGCAGCGTTGGGCGCGGCCACTCTTAGGATGGGTGACCGCAAGTGGTATTACGAGTTGAGCGCTTCCGTGCTTCGGGGGGCACGTTAAATTGTCTGTCCCGGCTTTTAAGTCGTTAAGCCATGATGGAGGCCTTTAGACGGCCTAAAAACTCCGTCACTAGAGTTGGCCACTTACTCATACGAACTGTACTTTAGAGGACTGAGCGCAAATTAATTACCTACTTTCATAACGTAATTTATTAACTGTTCTTTATTTAATCTGTTCATGACTGATCGTAGGTTTGGGTACTTAGTAAAAATAACAAGTTACAGGTTCTACATTATATTTGTGCTGTATTAGATTGAAAAGCTTCTAGGAAACATTCTTCTATCTTCACGGTCTGTAGTTTGTATGAGAAAGACACTAATGAGCGCTCTGAAGTAAATGTTTTCAAAGTGTACTCGTATTTTTTTCAAGAAAATATTTTGTCGTTGAAGACTATTTGTACATTATTAGGTATAACTAATGCCCGGGTTACACGAGGCTAGTTTTTCAAGCTAGGATAGCAAGCTAGTGTTAGTAAGCTAGCAAGCTAGTACTTCTAGCTTCGTGTAGACACAACTAGCTTCATTTCTAAGCTAGTACACGAAGCTAGAAGTACTAGCTTGCTAGCTTACTAACACTAGCTTGCTATCCTAGCTTGAAAAACTAGCCTCGTGTAACCCGGGCATAAGAGCTTATGACGTCCTTATAAATAAAATCACGCCTGTTTTCCATCATAGGGCTAGGCAGTGACCATAGATCTCCATGACGCCCCACTGCTGCACTGCTGGTAAAAGGCCTCCCTTACTTCCTTCTACTTCTCTCTTTCGTGAGCTAATGAAGCCCATTGATTGTAGAGAGTTGTGAGTCAAGGTCGCGTCTTTCTTCTCTTTTTTGTAAATGATAATCATTTATTCTACAAAATATTGCTAGTGCAACCTTTCTTCCAGAAATATATTCTATGTGAACGCACTTAGGTATAATTTTACATAAGCAGCACAGTTCAAAGCCAGGTTACTCCCACAGGCCACAATGATTCTTAATGCTCTCAGCTCCAAAAGCACTAAATTTTAATAGTAAAAGCACTCACAATAGTTCCTTAGAAGTTTCCTCAAGATTCCGCTCTATCACGCGCTAATAGCGGGATATTATTCAAAATGACCGTTAACAAGCAATTTTCTTCAACCTTTTATAGCTCAACATTTCACCGGCGCGGTGTGAGCCTGAAAAAATATAGTGCTCGGTGGGCCGTGGTTGTAGTGAACGCGATCTAAATCAATTATTAGTTAGTTAGTTAGTATGAGCAAGTGGTCAACTCTGGTGACCTAAAGGCTCCGTCATGGCTTAACGATTTAAAAGCCGGGACTGACAATTTAACGTGCATTCCGAAGCACAGAAGCGCTCAGCTCGTAGTGCCACTTGCAGCCATTCAAATTGTGACCGCGCACAACGCTCCTTAACTAAAACGATCAGTCAAGAACGTCTAAGCAAGCTACGCCAAAAAAGTAGAGGTAGTTTTTGTGTGGCCCTAGTAACAAAAAGTTATGTAACATTTTCATTACGACATTTTTTTCCACAGTTTGAGTTCGTGCAGCATACAAATTTTTCAAACGAAAAATTCAATTGATCTACGCCCAGGGTTGAATCCTATAGGAGCACAACGCCGCTCTGCCAACGCGGCTCAATCATAATTGCACAAAGTAGGATGATGATTTAGGCGGTTCTCACACTGCAACGCACCCCGCTGCGTTGTGCGTGGCTGCAGATTTTAACATTTTATGGAAGTATCTCAATTTGTATAGAAAACACGCATAGTACAACACACTGACAACGCATCGACGTGCGTGATATGCAATGTTAAAATCTGCAGACTGCTTCAGATTTGCACACCGCTGCTGGGTGCGTTGCCAGTATGAGAACCGCCGTACAAATGCAAAAATTAAAGTATTTTCGATCGTTAGGTACTGTTTATATTGTACACTGAAAACCAGCGCTCTAACAGCCATGGCGCTGCTGGAGCAAATACTGAGGGGTAGCCTTATTTTCTTGTCACTGTAATGTAGCATTTTTGATTTGTGTTGTATGTATCGTAGTGGCGAAAATAAAACTTTTTTCTATTTCTATTCTATTTCTTCTATATTTTCCATCCTTCAACCGTCCGCAGTCCCACCGCACCCCACATCGAACCTCGCTTTTTAACAGTTTTAATGGCTCGAGGGCCACTATCGGCAGCTCGTTAATCCTTCTATGAATGCGCGTAGCTACGTACCTACTCGTAGTTACATATATAGCTGCCTTTTATTGGGCTGTGATGTACTGGGACAGCTCCACGTGTTTGCCAGCTTTTGTTAAAGCACATTGCTTTGGTCAGCTCATACGAACGTATTGAATAAACTCATAATTTTAATTTGTAGCGTAAAACCAATGTTTTACGTTACAACTAAAAATTTTGAGTTTATTTTTGAATGAGCTTTGATGCTTTTCAGTTTTTTGTCATCTAGTAACAGTAGATGGACCCCGTAATAGATAGAAGTCCAACCGAGAAGGTAATCTAACAAAAAGGAAACCGAAAGTGCTTCAGACATTGCTGGGCCTGCAGATAAATTAACACTGCCTGAATGTAAAGAGATGAATGTTGTGTTACCTTATAGGTGCATACTTTTCAGTCTCTCACTGCAAATTCTGTAACTTTTGGCGTTCTGAGAGCTGAGATAACACAAAAACAAACACACAAAACGCGTCGAATAGCACGAAAGCAAGACATGAGTAGGTAATCGGCAACTGTCAATTGTGTCAATGCCAGCGTCATAAACTAAATATGGTACAGACCTATTTTATGATAGAATAATGCAAAGGTTTTATTCTTTGTAATTGTCTAATCATATAATCAAGTAATAGATCTCTCTCATATTGCTCTCACGAAAACTTTTTTTTTATATTTAATTTAAGATAAAAAAAATACAATTATTTTAGATCAATTTGGTTGGGATGATTATTATTATCTCATCCACATTTTGCAGAAGAACATTCTATATCTGACAGGTTACAAGCTTACAAGCCCGTCGCCGGCGCCGTTATAAAAAGACTTTAAAAATATTTTGATAAAAGTGAGGTGCAGCAAGTCTTCCGACGCTGACAATGCTACGAGTAAATTCCTTTAACCGTGTACAAGACGTGGTTACACAAGAGTTTTCAGCCGCGCGCCAATATTGTTCAAACCGTACACGTACCGAACTAAACAATAACATTACCGAGAACTTGTTGAAGCGAGCACTAAGTGCCTAACTATGCGCAACTTGAGAACTCGCACCCACCTCCTGTGAAGAGATTTTTGAGGCTTTATGCCTGTCTTCAACTAGCTTTTACATATATTAAAAACGAAGCAAAACTAGTCAGTAGGTGCAGATTTAATGAGTCAAAAAGTATTGAAATCAAATAGACCGTACTGCCAAAGCACACTATTAGACATAATTTAAGATCCTATGAAGATATGAAATACAATCAGATACAATCAGAGGTATGATCAAATATAATCATTACATGCACACCATTTTTGAAGAAGTAACATTCCATAATGACAGATTGCAACCGAAATTAGTGTAGAGGTATATATAAAAATGTTTAATGCGATAGTGATGATATGCCTGTCATGTATGAAATGACAATCAAGTATTTGCACGTAACTACCTCCACACTAGACTAGACATCCTCAAAAGATTTCACACACTGAACACTTTTCAACATAGCGCACATACTCAGTGTGTAGTATATTTTATGATGAAAATGAAATATGATTTGATGATACAAAAATAGCTCCAATGGAATTGGTCAGGTAAACTTGACCCTGAGCCTAGGAACAGCAAATAAGCCTCGGAATAATAGCGAATGCACAACTGGGGACCGTCACATCAGAGCTCTGCTAAGAGCCGTGCTTAGTACCTACCTCAGTATTGTGCTCCGAAGAGCAGTATGTACGACCACTAGCTTGTAGGAAGCGGGTATGCCTGCAAAAACTTAGGCTTTTACATCTTTAAAAATTTTAGTGTCAAGAGACAATCTTTGCCTACATTTAGTGGCACACTGTATTGCCTGAAACATTGTTGAGATAGTGTAGCTCAGCACTTAAATCGTCCTCTCAACTTAACCGGCCATATGCACAGGAAATACATGGTCAATAGCTGCGAGGCGGTTACGTATTGATGTCACGAAAAATACAAGACAGATTTTTGAAATCCATAGGAACGTTTGACAGATTTTTGATTTCTTTTTTTTTCATAAAACAGGAATTCGAGTTCCATAAATTCTTAAGCCAGATTTTCATTTGTTTTTTTTACAAGACAGAAATACAAAATCCATCTAAACATTTTCCAGAAATTTTAACATCCAGATAATTCACTTTACCGCATGTTTGTTTTCCATATAATTTGTTTTCCATATATTTTGTGATGCCGAAAAATCATGGTTCAGGAAAGACCTATTACAAAATTATGTATTAAATCTCTCTAAACGCCTACTAGTAGCGCCATCTAGTAATAATTCAGAGCGTTATTAATACTAGGTACCATAAAATTAAATGACCGATGTCTACCGTTGCGGTGCCCCGCCCCCCGGACCGATTGCCTGCCTAGCCTAACCAACGCCCGCGCAACAACTGTTGCCAGCGGTTTAACTTTTTTTGCCAGTGATTTTATTCCTGGACTAAACCTGTTTGTGGTATCATTGGAATCGGAATTTAACAAGCTTATTAACTACTTACTTACCTGCTCAAGGGGATTACATTGTCACCACCAAATAAATTGTTTATTCCATTCCGTAAACATGTTTGGCACTTTGCAAAATAAAAACTCACAATTGTTCAAAATTGGTAGCAAATATCTGCGTCAACATGGTGCACACACTTAGTACACTACACACCTTTATTATTTAACACAAAACATATACACATCGACATTAAAAGTAATTATCTATTCGCGTTTGCAAAAAGCCAAATTACGCCATTTTGTTCCGCGCTCGAGGAGCGGGAGGGCGCTCACGGCAAATAAAAATTCAATACTACTTCATTTTTCATCCTATAGCCTTGTCTGAAGTCTTTCTGATTGGTAGAAATATGTAGTTAGCCAACAAAACGAACAAAACAAACCTCATTCACTTCAGTCCTATACATCAATCACAATAGCCAACCTTCAAACAGAAAATTCACCCGCAACATTCAAAAAGTTGATCAAATTCAAATTTTTTACTATAAAACGGGGTTTTAATGGTTCAGTAATTAACCTAAATACCTGTCAGATTTAATTAATGCAAAACATGTATAGGTCATCGCTGAAAATCTTATTTGAACCTTCTTTCTAAAATAAAGTTTTTTTCGTATTTTTCTCTTCCGGTATTTTGACACATTGTAGAAATATTATCTATTATCTATGACTTTTAGTGTTACCAGTACCTAGTGGGAGAATAATGTTAGCAACAAATAAAGACACTTTCCACGTATGGGGAAGCCCTAACACCATAGAAATCGTGATTTTAGTGGCGCGCGACCCCTGAAGTGCCCTGGGCCATTACAGTGGCCTAAGGCCCTCCGGCGGTTATGTAGCTTGAACTGTAGGTAGATATCTAATAAATAATGTACCTAGTTACTTTTTTTTATTACCTACCTTTAACATTTCCTAACTAATTTCGTGCTAGATGGTTAAGTAACCTCACCAAACACTTTTGGCAAATTATCAAAATTTAACCTAAATCTTCCAACCATTTCGAATTTGTGACGGCTCCGGCGCTTCGGGAAGTGCAGCCCCTCCGCCCTTGCGTAACAAAACGCAGCATCAGCACGAGCCTTCGCAGCTTCGGCTGTTTGGTCGCCACCTTCGGCGGCGACCAGCCTCAGCCGCTCCAGCTCGTGCTGGTTCCGCGTTTTGTCACAGCGGGCGGGGGCTGCATCTCCCTTCGCGCCTCCGAATTCATAAAAACACTCTAGGGTAGGACAGACAAGACTACGTGGAAGTCGGGGTGGGCAGATTCGGTTCTGAGACCGATAATAACCTAAAAACGTTTCGTTTTACGGTAAGACAGACGCAATATGAAAAGCAACACAAATTACGTAGGTAAGTCACTTGAAAATAGCTAATATTACTCCATTATTCAAAGCTGGAGATCCACAAGTACCCTCCAATTATAGGCCTATCTCCTTACTTACCTCTCTATCAAAGATTATCGAAAAAGTTGTCAACAATCGCTTACTTAGTTACCTAGAAAATCACAAGCTAATTTCGGAGAACCAATATGGTTTCAGGAAGAACAGGAGTACAGAGGACGCAGTTACCAACCTCACCGACTTTATATCAGGCAAATTAGATATTGGTAATAGGTGCATAGGTGTCTTTCTCGACCTCGCAAAGGCCTTTGACACGGTGTCAAGGCCTATCCTTCTCCGTAAAATGGAGCTCTTAGGAATCAGAGGCACACCACTAGACTGGTTTAAATCCTACTTGAGTACAAGAAAGCAAAGAATAAAGATAAATGACTGTTATAGTGACTTTTCAGAGACTGAATTTGGTGTGCCGCAAGGAAGCGTTTTAGGCCCAACGCTATTCCTGATCTACATAAATAGCTTATGTTCATTAAACCTCTTCAAGGCACAAATTTTTGCATTCGCAGACGACACTGCGATTGTGTTTTATGGAAATACGTGGAGGGACGTTTCACAATCCGCGCAATCTGGCTTATCCCTGATCACTGAATGGCTTCAGCTTAATCTTTTAACATTAAACACAGACAAAACTAAACTCATACCCTTCAGTATCACCAAAAGAAGCTCACCTAAAAATAAATTAAATATACGACTGCATAACAACTCTAATCAAAATATGGTGCATCACGAGAGGTGCAATTGTCCAGTTCTAGAACAAGTCGAAACTGTTAAGTACCTAGGTGTTATTTTAGACAAACACTTATCGTGGACCCACCAGATTGAAGCACTTAGAGGCAGAGTAAGAAAAATTATGTTCATTATTAAACTAATTAAATCAAGCGCGGAACCACATATAATTAAACTAATATATCAGGCATTGTGTCAGTCGGTATTGACATACTGCGTCTCTTCGTGGGGTGCAGCTTGCAAAACCCACTTACTTCAACTTGAGCGAGCTCAACGGGCTGTGCTAAAAATAGCTTACAGGAAGCCATATCGTTACCCCACAAAATCTCTTTACCAAGATGTTGAGCACCCCTCGGTTAGACAACTATATATTTTATATACAACTCTTAAATTTCACAAGACTGCACCTGCAACATTAACCCATGCCTACGGCAATCGTAGGATAACATCGATGGCAGCAAAGTAGATGCGGACAACTACAAAAACGCTACTTTACAGGAGAGCGCATTTAGTAAAAACATGATGCCTTTTTGAGAGTAATGTACCGATTAACATGAAATTTTCTGACGTGCATTAAAATAGCCTTCTTTATTGTTTGTATAACACATTTTATTGATATTATCACTGTTTTACTGAAATAATGTAGATGTCCTTTTTTACTCTGAAAAAACTTTGACGTAAAAGAAGACATTTGCCTGATATCCGTTTATACGTTGTGATAAAAAAGCGCTCATTCCACCTAAAATATCTAATAAACTTAGATAATGAGCATCCGGTAATATTTCTAATGATATTTAAAGAAAATCTAAGCACCATGCAAACATTATTCTCCTTTTTTTGACCAAATTTTGTAGATATCTTTATTTACTTTGCATTTAACATTTCACTAAACTTCATCTACGTCTATCAGTTAAACTCATTTAGTTCCCAAAACTCACAAATTAATATAGGTATTTATACTTTTTTTTAATAAAACACCATGAAATTAAGTACTTACCTATTAAACTAGATAAGTACCTACTTACCAGTTCAGTATCAACGTAAACAAAAAAAAAAAAATAGACTACCTATCAAATTCTAACGTCTCTCTTTCTTAAAAAAGTATCAATCAGTCTTAAAAAGTTTGTTAGTCAATTAATTATAGGCCTTATTAGCAAATAGGTACCATCAGGTATACACATCAGGTATAAAATTTAAATTAACATCGTTTTCTCCGAAGGAGAAAAGCTTCACTAGAAGCACCATTGCTGATGATGTTGCACTAGAATCAGTGACTAAAATGCATGGTAAAGTGAGTTGTGGATTGAAATAACGTAAATGATCATCCTCAGCAATAAGTTCCAGCATATGCGATTTTGATTCAAATGAAATAAACCCAGGAGGCATAGGTGTAATAGGGTGTGATTGAGGGCAAACAGTTAAATTGGCTAGACTAGTATTTGGCTTATAATGTATTTTAGCAGAGGTTGTAAGTGATAATGCTCTTCATCATCAATCAAAAGATTTTCAAGTGTGTCATTTCCTAAGATCGATAAGCTGTAAATAATATAAACCTACGAGTAGTTTGACGCTCTGGAGGAAGAAAAAACCAGCTCTACCTAATTTTATCACACAGGAGCATCTGTCCCCAGGGCATGATCTTCCATAGCTAGTGTGGAAATCCATCTATCGATCAATCGACTGCAGACCAAGTTGGCAGATGTAGAGAAAATGTGCAAATATTAAGGGAGGATCTAATAAACGCCACAGACGATGGACTAAATATGGCAAGGTTCTACACGAATTTCATTTAGTTGTTGTAAACCTGAAGATGTAGTTTAAGAACATTCGAAATACTATTTAAAGTAGTTTTAATAAATGGCATTAACCTGCTTTTTTGAAAAGACCCTCTAAATACACTGGTATCTATTTAAATTGCCGTAAGTGTTTGCTTGTAGATCAATAAAATTAGCTGAATTAATTCATTTTCTGCATCTTAATTTGAAAATAAAACAATAAATTTGATAAAACCAATGTGCAAAATAGTGTATCTATAGTAAAATTAATGAATTTTCTAATAAAACAAAGAATTGTAAATTAATTAGATTGAGACATATGCAAAAAGTACAACGGATAAACGGATAAGTGGCAGATGTCCGTGATTACGTCGTACACATTTTTGGGCCACCTGTCGAAGCTCCGAAGTAAAGGCGGTCATATGTAAATGTCCGTTTCTACTGCGACGTTTTTTAAAATTTGATTGTAGATGTCTTCTTATACGTGCCAGATTTTCTTTATTATTTTGAAATGTGAAATTATTTTAATGCAAACTTGTAGATAAGGTTAAAATAAGCTCATTTTTGTAAAAAAAGCATTTTCGCAAAAATGCAGATGTCCGTTTCTACTTTGCTGCCATCGACATGGAAGACACCGAAAACAAACACAAAATTCAGGCAACGTAGTTATAGCTTCTTAGGACCTTACTTATACACTAAAATTAATAATATACTGGAAATTTTCAAGTTTACCAGAAAACAATGTATGAAAGTTGTTTCGAAGTGGTTAAAAACTCTAACATACTCAAAAACGGAGGACTTGCTAACTATAATTCATTAATAACTAGATTCACTACTTTCAGCCAAATCGGTCCATCTACCACCCTCCAATCCATCCACCCATCCATCCATCCATCCATACCTCATCTATCCATCCAAACATCAAAACTATCTCATTTATAATAATAGTGTGATTAATTTAATTACACATAATATTACATTAATATACTATGTCAATCCCATTTATCATATGTAAATAAGTACTTGTATCTTTAACATTTTTGTATATGTCATGTACTTTTCCGATTTAGATAATAATATAGGTAAATGTAGATCATGCTGGACAAGAAATTCCAGACTGCATAATATACTTATCCAACATAATATATACCTACCTTTTTCTTCATATACTTATAAATTATAAATATATTATATAATTGTATACCTACTTAATATATTATAAACATCTAACTAGGTACCTTATCGACCAACTAACTTAATTAAAATTTACAATAAGAACAGTTGCACCCTCTCAAGGCGTAAGACACATTCACACTCAACACATTGGACGCACTTTACTGCGAAAGAGAACTAGCTACCCACAACACAGGTTCTCCTAGTGTGGGAGCTAGGGCACTCTAACATCGTTAAAATAAGTGTAACCAGTTTCTTATTAGTATAGCATTTACTTACCTGTAATACCTACTTGTTTACTTGTTTTTTATGGAACTTTTTGTAAAAATTTTTGTTACATACCCTCTTTTGTGTAAACGAAAATAAATACTTTATACTTTATACTTTAAAAAATAATATAATTGAGTAAGATGTAAAAGGTTTTATATGGCTGGAAATTTTCTGGTAAGCGTTACTTCTGTCTTTTAAAATAAGGTATAAGGATATTGTTGTCAAATGAAAAAAAAACGAACTGATAATCTGGCATTAGTGTTTCTGTCAAATGAGACTTCTGTAAAACGTTTTATCGGAGTAATAAAATTATGTAAAACATAGTATCTGGATTTCGAGTTTCTATCAAACGTTTTATGGATTTCAAAATTCGGTGTATCGTTTTTCGAAAGATTGATAGGTTACCCTGCGAGGCAGACTAAGCTACGGGTTTCCTCACGATGTTTTCCTTCACCGTTTGAAGCTCGTGTTTATGAGTTTTTAATTTTTTCGAAATGAACCACACTGTTGCTTTACATCAGGAAGAGTGTGGTCAAACGCGAACCTATTTTCGTTTAAAAAAAAAATGAAAAATCCATTCACAACGTGTTCACAATAATGATAAAGATTAAAACTATGTTCGTATAAGATAGTACCTTACATCTCATATCATACCTTACATCAAGTGACGCGTTCTCGATCGTCTTTATAGCTGGAACCGACAATCAACGTGCCCTCAAAGCACGGAAAACCTAGTAGTAGAAATTGGTATGTTTCAAACTTATAAGCGCTGGTAAATAAGCCTGTCCTGCAGGGGCGTATTTACCCTTAGGCCAAGAGGGCCATGGCCCGGGGCGGCAGGCTGAGAGGGGCGGCGCAAGCCGCCCCTCTCACCTAGACACCTAGACACCGTAGCCTGCCACAATTTCTTCAGGCATATACGGACAAAAAGAAAGGCCCAGAATATGAAGGTGAGAGCGAGAGGTGGCGCAAGCCGCCCTTCGTTCTCAGCTTCTTGCGCTTTTTTTTCTTTAAATGCCTAAATAAATTAAAAAAAGCCAACCTAATTAACAACTCAAACTCATTTAGTGGGTGGTGCAAACCGCCCCTAGCTCTCAGCTTCGTACGCTTTTCTTTTGGTCCTGTGCCTGAAGAAATTAAAAAAGCATATCTAATTAACAACAACTAAAACTCATTTGGCTGAGAGCGAAAGGCGGTGCAAGCCGCCCCTCGCTTCATATCATGGGCCTATCTTTTTGCCCTTATATGCCTGAAGAAATTTAAGACAAGTCTAGGTACCTTTAACAACAACTAAAATGAGTGAGGGGCAGCTCGCGCTGCCCCTCGATCTCAGCTTCATGCGCTTCTCTTTTTGTCCTTAAATACCTGAAGAAATTTAAGAAAAGTCTACCTAATTAACAACAACTAAAACACATTTGGGTGAGAGCGAGGGGCGGCTAGCTTCATGCGCCTTTCTTTTTGTCCTTGTATGCCTGAAAAAAATTAAGAAAAGCCTACCTAATTAACAACAACTAAAACGAGGGGCGCGGCGGCTCGCGCCGCCCTCTCGCTCTCAGCTTCATGCGCTTCTCTTTTTGTCCTTAAATGCCTGAAGAAATTTAAGAAAAGTCTACCTAATTAACAATTAACTAAAACACATTTAGGTGAGAGCGAGGGGCGGCTAGCTTCATGCGCCTTTCTTTTTGTCCTTGAATGCCTGAAGAAATTTAAAAAAAGCTTACCTAATTAACAACAACTAAAATCACTATCGTATTACTGACCGGTCATTTTCAGAGACTGACCTTGCGATTTTTAACTTGACAGGAAACTGTAGGTAGGTATTATTTTAAACTCGAAGGGATAAATCCGTTACAGTATAAATCCTCGAGGCGATTTTAGGCAAAAAAATTCTTGAGTTGCATTTGTTTTAAAAAAAAAAATCGGCTCGCTTCGCTCGCATATTATAAGATTCATGTCATAAGTGTTTTGCAAACAAAGAGAGTTGTGGTCAGACACAACTCTCTTTGCTTGCAAAACTCTCAAAACACGCAGAATAGGAACCGCCAAAAAGCCATCCTTTTCTTTGAGCGCGTTAGTAAAATCAAGTGTTGCATTTGTTTTGTTATAAAAAACTTAGGCTCGCTTCGCTCGCATATAGAATATGAACCGACATGCAGCCAGCCTTTTCTTTGATTACCATAAGAAAAAAAAGTGTCAGTTGTTGCAATTGTCTTAAAAAAATTCGGCTCGCTTCGCTCGCATATAAGCTTCATGTCATAAGTGTTTTGCAAGCAAAGTGAGTTGTGTCTGACCGCAGAATAGGAACCGACAAAAAGCCATCCTTTTCTTTGAGCGCGTTAGTAAAATCAAGTGTTGCATTTGTTTTGTTATAAAAAACTTAGGCTCGCTTCGCTCGCATATAGAATTCGAACCGACATGCAGCCAGCCTTTTCTTTGATTACCATAAGAAAAAAAAGAGTCAGTTGTTGCAATTGTCTTAAAAAAATTCGGCTCGCTTCGCTCGCCTATAAGCTTCATGTCATAAGTGTTTTGCAAGCAAAGTGAGTTGTGTCTGACCGCAGAATAGGAACCGACAAAAAGCCATCCTTTTCTTTGAGCGCGTTAGTAAAAACAAGTGTTGCATTTGTTTTGTTATAAAAAAATTAGGCTCGCATCGCTCGTATATAGAATAGGAACCGACATGTAGCCAGCCTTTTCTTTGATTAAGTACCATAAGAAAAATAAAGTGTCAGTTGTTGCATTTGTCTTAAAAAAAATCGGCTCGCTTCGCTCGCTTATAGGCTTCATGAGTATTTTGCGAGCAGGGCCCATACCATGAGCTTTAAATGCGATTCAGTTTAGGTCCTAAACTGAACTGCTACGCTAATTTGTCACATGACTTATGCTATGACGCTGACGAAATTCAGAAGCTAAACCAAGGATTTCATATTCTACGTAACTGGATAGTTCACTGAAACAGAAAATGCTGTCCGTCACTGAAACGGAAAACCTAAACTGAACTGAATTGTTTACTAAGACGTCATGGTACGGCTACAGAATGCAAACCAAGTTTCAAGCCTGAGACAAATATTTGCAAATCATACAAACATTTGTCCCGCGACGGGAATCGAAGTCGTTAAATGCGTTGCGCGTACGGTAATCATAACGCTTACGAAGTCGCGGTCACAGCTAATAGGTATTGAACCTAACTATTGCCTTTTTTGTTTTTTCATTCACTAGGTAGGTATCTGATTTTGCATTTTCCGCTAATTTATGGGGCGGCAAACCTTATAGGCCCAGGGCGCCGAATTTTTAAATACGCCTCTGCTGTCCTGCTTTCTCCGTAAGCCCTCTTAGTCCCGCGTCAGGTTGCCGTCGGGATTCGGCTTTGAATGCATAGTACATGAAGTGCCACGGATACCCGGATCTGCTTACCATTATGTCCCTGGAATACGGAAATGCTCTAAGGCTTAGGCTTGCACAAGAAAATGTGGATTCATAGATTCAATTTTTCCAAAAAACAACCGAACTCATTCTTAGTAAAATAGTACGGTTATAGTAAGCACGATCTTGGCCTGTATTCTATTAAATGACAACCGCTTTGGTTTTGGTTCGAACTCTTAAATGTCAGCCATTTGGTGAAATAGTAGAATAGCTTTTCAAAAATTTGTACTGCCAAAGTTCAAAACCTCACCACAACTGAGTCGTTTGTTATTAGTAGTCATGGAAACAGTCGCTTTAGTTGAGGTTTTGGTTGAGGTTGATAAAAAGTTCGGTACCGGAATCGAGCCCCTTACTAGGCATCCGTGAAGTTAGCCGTCTCGATGCGCAGTATAAAATTTAGTATGAAAAAGCTGCACTGATGTGTATCGAAACGGCTGACTTCAAGATTGCCTAGATAGATCTTGCGTGCTATACAAATCTAGTCATCATCATGTTGCCTTTATCTCTCATGTGTGTAGGGTCGGTAACTACTTCTCGTCTTACCAATTTGCTCTATCAGCTGTCATCTAAACATCCAAGCTGATAGTTCTAATCAGAATGTCAGATCGGCCTGTATTCTATTAAATGACAACCGCTTTGGTTTTGGTTCGAACTCTTAAATGTCAGCCATTTGGTGAAATAGTAGAATAGCTTTTCAAAAATTTGTACTGCCAAAGTTCAAAACCTCACCACAACTGAGTCGTTTGTTATTAGTAGTCATGGAAACAGTCGCTTTAGTTGAGGTTTTGGTTGAGGTTGATAAAAAGTTCGGTACCGGAATCGACGCCAAGGTAAAACTAAAACCCGACTACTATTCAATGTGATGTCACAGAGCCTATAACTAGCGGACAATCAAGATGCTTCCAATGATACCTCATTTGTCAAAGTATGATAATTAGTTTAGAAGTTACGAGGGAACAGACGAACGTTCATACATACATACATACCGGTCAAAATCATAACCCTCCTTTTTGCTTCGCCGTAGTCGGATAAAAATACAACTATCTTTATAAAGATTGAATAATAAATGTGAATGAAGACTCCCTCTGTTAAATCCATTCTCTGTGACTTGGTCCTTTGTCAGATTGCGTTGACTCGCACAGTTTATAAAGTAGCCGGTTGTTCGAATGAAACGTGCCGCTATGAACAACTATGAACATCTTGGACATTAATAAAACAAATACCGATCTGAGGAACAAATCCCGCGCGGCTCACCCACTGCACGAATGTTCCAGCCCAACTCAAAGGAGATAGCTGTACAGTCAGCGTCAAATTGATATAAGCGTCTAGAGTAGTCAAAAGTATCTGAAATACATGAAAGCATCAAATTGCTTTCATGTATTTCAGATACTTTTGACTACTCTAGACGCTCATATCAATTTGACGCTGACTGTACTTTAAAACTAGTGGCTCTGTGAGGGTAACCTATCAATCTTTCGAAAAACGATACACCGAATTTTGAAATCCATAAAACGTTTGATAGAAACTCGAAATCCAGATACTTTGTTTTACATAATTTTATTACTCCGATAAAACGTTTCACAGAAGTCTCATTTGACAGAAACACTAATGCCAGATTATCAGTTCGTTTTTTTGTTCATTTGACAACAATATCCTTATACCTTATTTTAAAAGACAGAAGTAACGCTTACCAGAAAATTTCCAGCCATATAAAACCTTTTCCATCTTACTCAATTATATTATTTACGTAATTTGTGTTACTTTTTATGTTGCGTCTGTCTTACCTTAAAACGAAACGTTTTTAGGTTATTATCGGTCTCAGAATCGAATCTGCCCACCCCGACTTCCACGTAGTCTTGTCTGTCCTACCCTAGAGTGTTTTTATGAACTCGGAGGCGCGAAGGGAGATGCAGCCCCCGCCCGCTGTGACAAAACGCGGCACCAGCACGAGCTGGAGCGGCTGAGGCTGGTCGCCGCCGAAGGTGGCGACCAAACAGCCGAAGCTGCGAAGGCTCGTGCTGATGCTGCGTTTTGTTACGCAAGGGCGGAGGGGCTGCACTTCCCGAAGCGCCGGAGCCGTCACAAATTCGAAATGGATAGAAGATTTAGGTTAAATTTTGATAATTTGCCAAAAGTGTTTGGTGAGGTTACTTAACCATCTAGCACGAAATTAGTTAGGAAATGTTAAAGGTAATAAAAAAAAAAGTAACTAGGTACAATATTTATTAGATATCTACCTACAGTACTTCAAGCTACATAATGGACATCGGTCATTTAATTTTATGGTACCTAGTATTTATAACGCTCTGAATTATTACTAGATGGCGCAATTAGTAGGCGTTTAGAAAGATTGAATACATAATTTTGTAATT
Source organism: Camptogramma bilineatum (assembly GCA_958496255.1). Taxonomy (NCBI): domain Eukaryota; kingdom Metazoa; phylum Arthropoda; class Insecta; order Lepidoptera; family Geometridae; genus Camptogramma; species Camptogramma bilineatum. The sequence goes on along the minus strand of OY292466.1, from coordinate 15,030,649 downwards.
TTTCGGGATCACAAAATATATGGAAAACAAATTATATGGAAAACAAACATGCGGTAAAGTGAATTATCTGGATGTTAAAATTTCTGGAAAATGTTTAGATGTATTTTGTATTTCTGCCTTGTAAAAAAAAACCAAATGAAAATCTGGCTTAAGAATTTATGGAATTCGAATTCCTGTATTATGAAAAAAAATAAATCAAAAATCTGTCAAACGTTCCTATGGATTTCAAAAATCTGTCTTGTATTTTTCGTGACATCAATACGTAACCCTCTGTGAGCTGTAGACCTCGCGAGTCTGTCCTTGCATAGCTTCAATTAAGAACTAAATAAATATTCACAATTCTATAATTTTGTGATGAGAAGGGGGTTCCAGGTGCTCCATAAAATCCTACCTAGTAGTTAAAGGGCCGATTCCACTTCCACTGGTAGAAATCCAAACGTAAGCATTTAATTCATTTTGAGGAACTATTCTGCTCATCACGCTGAAGGTCCTCCTAAAATCCTCACCAAATTTCTAAGAGACTAACTTGAAGTTACAATCTTTCAAATAAAAAAAACCATTGAAATCGGATGTCATTAGGCGGAGATATCCTTTAGCTCCCCTTTTGCCCCTTTTTGGAGAAGATACCCCCTCTCATGCTGTAATTATTTACTGTTTGTCACTTGTAACTTATACTTTGGGCCACACAAAAAATGCCCGCTCGGAATATTAAGTCTCAATCGGAGGCGATGAGTTCAGCAAACATCGCCGGGACGGGACGGGACGGGGACGGGACGATACAGATTGCAGGAGCGTGGCCCGGCTACCTACCCGAGTAATAAGCTCCGAGTAATGCCCCCTATAACATTTTGTTCCTATCTAATGCTTCAGAATTGCTTACTGAATAAAGAAAGTTAGCAATGGCGAATGTTTTGAAATTGTAAGAATAGAGCGTCCGTCAGAAGGTTTTCACTGCATAATCATTGCATTTAGTTCACAAAGGTGTGATTTTCGATTTAGGTCTATTTCTCTACATTATCGAGTAAATCAGTGGTCTCTGCCTATTATTGTGGGAAAATGACGTAATTTTTTTCAAAGAGACGGCATATATTTCAATTTCTATTGTGATTCTGATATGTCTTGCTCTGCTGGACTTCAAGACTACGTGGAGTGTACGAAAGTGACCATTGAAGTTACTGGAAAGACACCGATCAAGATCTTTTTAGGCATTTAAAGATCCTTTTGAAGATGTCAAAAGGGGTAGTCAGAGGCATGTTTACATATTTGGTACATGCCTACATTTTGCAGAAGTTTGCATCCCATACGTGACAGGTTGCAAGCCCATTGACGCTATGAGAAAGCTAACTGGTTTCCTCACGATGGTTTCCTTCACCGTTTAGAGCTCGTGTTAATGCACGAATGAAACGAAAGATGCATTATTTCAAAGGATAAATTAACTTCATCTACACGATAACGAACCGACAACAAAATAACCGTTTGATTGTGAGTTTAAAAACGCGGATCCCTGAAAGAGCATGATCACAGGTAGTGGTTTAACTTCCTGGAGCGAGTGCGGTCGGATCGCTGCGGCATAGTACATTAACATAGTACGCATAGCATTTCTTCTTAAGAATATAAACCTGATAGCTTGTATATTTGGATGTGTGTGTTTTAATCACGCCTTGATCAGTGGACAAAAACACAAATCGGAAAATTGTAAAATAGATAACTAACTAAATACTTTGATAAAGCAAATAAGTATTTAGTGAGAAAATCAAAACAATATCAAAGTACAACATAAATTATTTTATTTTCCTATTCTGCTCTTGAACCGAGTTGAACCCTTCAATCCATTCATGTGAAAGAATCTGGTTCATGATCTGAATATAATAACAATTTCAGACTAGTGTTGTGAATCGATTGAATCATTTTACTCGGTGTAAAACGATTCAATCGATTCACAACTCGTGTCAATGCGGAAATACTATCTGTACCTATGTATGTTCGTATGAGCTAGTGGCTAACATTGGCAACGGAGTTTTTAGGCCGCCTAAAGATTTCCGAAATGGCTTAACGACTTAAAAGCCGGGACCAACAATTAACCATGCCCTCTGAAGCACAGAAGCGCTCAGAGCTAAATCTTTATAAATTGTGATTGCGCAGTCCGTCGGTTAACTTTAACGATTTATCATTGACTTACTGTCATTAACAGTCATTTTTGTATACGATTCTGAAGAGTAAGAATTTCTCAAATAGATAAGTACGTCTCAATTATTTAAGTACCTTTTCAGTATTCGGGCATATGAGTCCGCCACGAGCGCTTATAGTATTTGTTGCACTGTTTGATTTACTATGTCCTTTGGTAGTTTAGTGCGCTCTCGGACTTCGGCAGTTTTCAGTTAGTTCGAGATGTGGGATGTAGCTATTCGCCAGTTATACTATACCCGCTACTCACTCACTAACTAGCCGTTTCGGAACTACTCAACTACGTTTATTAGCTACAAATGCTTCCCAACATTTCAGTATTGTTGGAATAAACATTGTTAGATTTATGTTGTATTCTTTTTAAATACATATTCTGGAATGTTTAAATCTAGAGATAAAATACTCGTAGCGATGTAGAAGTTTTATGATGATGACAAAATGTTTTTTGAAATGTTTAAATTGAAAGCACGCAACATGTCTGCGCTCAATGTCTTCTGTATATATAAACAGTTCATAATAGTGTAATGTGTTAAGACCGATATTATGTTAGATATTCTGCAATGTAAAGTGAATAATACCTGCTCCTTGAGGTGAATTGCCAGGCTAAGCGGAGAATTAGCCGGGCTTGTAAATGCTGCTGGTTCTCGGAACTACGCTCCTACTCAAACATACATTCCGTGAAGTCAATTATCTAAGTTTTGTCCTGAAGACGAGCCTCACCGTAGTTCCAACAAGAAACTCTAATTAAACTGAATATTGCAACAAATCCTAGCACCTGTACTTCGCAAAATATGTTTATTTGGACCCAACTTGGGACGGGTAAGGACTTACCGAAAGTAAACTTTCAAGTGCTTTCAACTTTGAATCTTAAGGTGCGACATGATAAGGATTAAAGTGCCGTCGGCAGCGTGAAAAGGTAAGTAGTAATGCCCAGTAGCGTAATAAATAAATAGTTGGGGGTTGAAAGTTGCCGTCCGTCGAACTTCTTTACTTTTCCCGATTTTTCTTTCGCTTCCTGAATAATTCACAGTATTTTTTCTTTGTTTCGATAGTTTCGAACTTTGTACATGCTTTGGAAATATCATTGGTTATTATTGTGTAGGACTTTTGTCAATATGAATAGATTTTTGTACGACAAAGTTTTTGTTCGAATTCGTTTTGAGCACGGTGCTGAAACTTGGTTACATTCGGAAAAAATAATAAGGGTGAACTTTGGATGAATAAAAATAAGGCAATAACACGATAAATACTTTGAAAATGGTTGGAATTGTTAATTAATTGGGCTTGTGATTAATCCTTGTTTATTAGAAAAGCATGGTTTTGTCATTATTTATGTCTAAAATTCTCCAAAATGAAAATAGATAAAGAGTGTTTCGCACGTAGGCGTAGGTGAGCCTACAATAGATGATGTATGAAACAGTTTATATTATCAGCGAGGGTACGAACTCCGCACACTTTTTCATTAGTTTGTGATTGGTTTGGTTGCCGATCCAATTCATAATGCTACCTTGAACCCACCTCGGGGAGCTCTGAAAATAACCAAAAACATGTTTATACGCAATGTAATTTCCCCGGCAATCTGGCCGGGATATTACCGCGGTATTTATTCCCGGGTCATTATCGGAGGATCCAATCGCGATTCTAAGTCCCTGCGCTTGAATCACATTGGACGATGGTTCCCTCGCGGCAACTTCCAACTTCACCGCCCAGATTATCGAGACCTGCGCGTTCTTGGGACTTCTTCAGGTTGTTAGCTCAGGTGTTATGGCTGAAGGTTATGATGCTAACTTCTTCGACCGAACTGACATGACCTCTGGTTTCTATGAGTTTCTCGGCGTCGGTAGGCCAGGTTGAGTGGTGGCAGGTTATGCTGCTATATTGCTTTTATTGGGGGCGTACGATCGAGGTGTCACAAAATAGTTTCCCCGCTTCGTTAGTCGCATGCGTGAGAGGCTAAAGTGAATTTATTTGCTGCAAATTAGAATGGAATTGCGAAGGGTGTGTCGATATGTTGCTTTTCCGAAAGTGTTGGGGGAAGCTCCCTTGGAAATAGTTTATGCTTCGTCGTGTTTAATTACTTTTAATTAATCACCTTAAGTCATTCATTGGCTGTTATAGCTGGTCTTTTTTCGTAGTCAAGTTTTGAGTCGTTCTTAATTTGTTCAATACGAACATAAAATTTAATTGTCTATGGTAATGGAGGAATAAATAAAGCCACATTGTTCCAATCATCAAATATTTTTTCTCTTGTGCTTTGCACATAATTCTTAATTTCCAATAAAACATTTTTACTTAATCTATTTAAATTACAAAAACGCTGTTTATCTCAAATACCATAAACATACATCGAACAGACTTTTTTCTCAAATCGCAGCTTCCGCCAAATGAATACTCCGCTAACTTTTAAAACTGGTGTTATTAAGACGTTATTTAAGAAGTTATTTAAGAAGCCTTTTCATCGTTTCCTCAATAACGTTACACCTAACAACCGAACTTGGGCAGTTTACCTTCTGATTTTTCACCCGAAGCGGGATCAAAGTTTTACCTCAGTTGGTCGAGCATCGGAGTTTCGAGCCTAAAAACTGTAGGCACGTGCTGGTAGTTCCTGGTGCTTACTAACGAGGCATTTGTTATTTGTATTACTTGTACTTTTATGGTCACTAGAGCCGTGAGTTCTAAATTAATAAAATTAATGATTTAAAATGTCACACGTGGTGCTATAATGCCACATACAGACACACAGATACACAGAAATAGAGATACACACTATAAACTTTTAACACTCCTTTTTTTCGTATCGTATAGTTGTAATCATTGTTAGGATAATATCCGCGCTGATTTTACTAGTACCTATATATTATTTCAAAGCATAAACAAATAGAGAAAGCAGCATTCGAAATACTCGTATGTAATCAAAGCTGTTTAAAGGGAATCGTTAGCGTAAATTGAAACTTTGCAAGCTAGTCCAGGAATGAACGGGTTTAGCCAGATAAGCAGTTTTACAGTTACCGGCCACGGTTTTATGCCTGTAGCACACCTCCGCTGCGAAACTCAAAGGGCGAAACCGCAATAGTTTCGCTGTGAGTTGTGAGTTCTTTGACGGCGAAACAGTAGTGAAATTCCCTGCTCTAACGTACAAAACTGACTATGATGTTGTCTCTTTCTAACATGATTTCGCTCACTTGCTCAGGCGCCTACTACATCTCCGCCCGTTGTCCGCTATTTACCGAAGTACTGTTGCCCAGCGAAAGTCGCTCAGCGGTTTCGCAGTTGTTGTTTCGCAGCGGAGGTGTGCTACAGGCATTATAGCTGCAGGTCATCTCGGCTAATTCGTAATGAAAGTTTCCTCACGTTGTCCCGCGTTCATTTAGGAGTGAGTTGTGTTTATTAGTTTAAAAGATATACAATTGTACAAACGTATGACACGGCGGCACAATAATAAACCAGCTTATTGGAGCTTTTGCGCATTTCACCTGAAGGTCGATACGCACTCGCTACTAATGTCGACGCGTTTTAAAACGTTGGAAATCTTTATAGAATGAATGAATGAATGAACACTTTATTGTACACAAAGAAAAGTAAAATATAGCAACTCAATAAAATCTACAAATATGATACAGTTTTGAAATTTTCTGAGATAATGTATGAAAATGTATAAATAGTGATAATGTATGAAAAAATATTTATTTTTTCTCTTACTCTTCAGTGATTAAGAATTCTCGTAATTCGTAAAACGAGTAAAACCGAAGGTAAGCTAGCAAGCCAGTGAATTAAAGGTATAAATCGCCAATAAAACACCAAAAAAAAACATGTTTTTTTAGTACGGTAAAGTGAGACAAGTCATCAAACCCTGCTGTATAACTGCTGTATAAAATATCTTCATCAATTGATCCTGTTATTGTTTGGTTCTCCATCCATGGATCATCAAAGCGAGCCCACGGTAAAAACCCTGTATTATCTCTCCCTTAAAAACTTTGACAGTGACACGACTGAAAGAACGGGTGCACAAAATGATAGCCCTCTTTCGATTGATTCTGTGTTATAGTATTGTTGGTTTCGAGAAAAGCGTGTGGTCGCACAGTGCGTCCGCCGCAACTCGGAACTCATGTCGCCGAACGTGACCGGCGTACAATGACACCTTCCATAAATACACCCCCTTCTCGTCCCCCCCCCCCCCCCCCCGGACGCCCCTGCAGCCCCCGCGGCCCCCGCAACCACCGAGGCACGTAACTTCTTAATTTGTTCGCGTCATATGGATCACTTACTTTGTCAAGTTTTTGGTCTTTTGTGTCTATAAGTTGACGAGCGAGTTTGTGACTAAACTTTAGGGCAATGATGATAATAAAAGTTGTCGGTGTGGAGTTTTGGAATCATGAGCGTAAGACTTAAAACTGTGGAAATATTGTGTGAGTTAGTCAGTTTTTTTTAGCAGTTTCTTTTCTAAAATTTATAATAGTTAGTACTATTGGTAGATACCTACATTCATATAGCACAACTCTATGTAGAGATCGCTAGTGCTTCGATAGGACTAAGAACAGTGCTAAGAGTCCTGCATGCATAATGCGATAAAGCTTGTCTAGACAGTATGTCCCACAACGCTCAGTCTTGAGCTCGGAGCCGGTGTGCGAGATGCTATCGGTGAAGACCGTCACTAATTACAAATCAAGTGTTATTAATTTGAAATTTACCATACTATCAACAAGAACAGAACGTTTTTTTTTGTTTTTAGAAAGAGGAGCTGTTTCTTACTGGCCAGCTTATGGAGTCAATGAACCGTCTTCAGCACTCAAGGTTTGAATAAAGTAAATGAGTTGTAATTTTATTAGAAAAAGAATGAATAAATGTCATAAATATGCAAAAAAAAAAAAAAACATTACATTGTCCGATAAAGCACATGCTGGTGATGTAAACTTTTGAGGTTAGCATTCTTCGGAATTTCCCCATTGCATTTATATGACGAACTACCCTTTTAGATCGTATAACAAACAAACGGCGTACATTTTAGATTTCCACTTGAAGGACATTACAAAATCTGTCTATGATGTAGCCGCAAAATAAGCAGAATTACAAATAGGTAAGGTGCAGCGGGGCAATTCTGGCAGCGGGGTAATTATGGCACATGGTTATATCTCTCGTTCTATGACTTATACCTCGAAGAGACATCTATGTACGCGTAGAGAAATGTTTTGTTCATTCATAAACGATAGATGGCATTTCTAGCGCAAAAACTGACTGATTGACAGCATCATTTTGACAGGCACCTATTTTTCGGAGGGTGTAAAAATATTAGCTCCTCGAGTTTTTGTAATAATTAAGTGGTTTTCGCGGTTTAATTGAAAATTGAACAAGTTAAGGAGGTGTATTTTAGACTGGAGATTATTTTAATCGTACTAGTTCGTTTCTACTCATTGTTTCTTCTGAGTTAATTCATCCGCTATAATTACCCCACAAAGTGTTGATTTTATGTAATTTTATCGAAATCGGTTGCCATAATTGCCCCACCGATTTTGTATGAAGTTGCCAAAAACCAGTGATGTCCACAGCATTGAAGTAAACGTCGATAAAAGTAATACTTAACTAATCGAGCGAGTGAAGATCTCAGGGTTAACTAATGTGATTTTGCTTTGTAAAAGTATTTGTTTGTGGCCTTGTTTGAGCTTAATTAAACCATAGTCAACACGCATTAAATTTTCGATCGAGCGAGCGAAGCGAACGAAGATCTTAGTGGCAAGTATGGCGATTTTGCTTTGTATGTTTGTATGTTTCACGAATTTTCTTGTTCTCGCATAATTGTCGAACCGTTCATCCAATCTGCATGAAACTTGGTAGCTCAATAGGTTGTGCTATGGAAATGTATGATGGAGCATATGAGCTTAATCGATAAAGGGGTTGTCAAAATATTGGGTTCCCAAGGGTGTAAAAAAACTAACAAATTTATTGAGTGGGGTGTCATTTATGAAAAGTCTTTATTTGTACATTCCAAAATACTTATTATTTTTATTCTAGGATGTATACTTTTTAAAATACGACGAGAATTCATGAAAAATTAGACACAACATGGTATATTGCATGCATGCGAGTATTATTTACCATGACGACCTAGCGCAATAGACATACTTGGCAGTGGTAGCACTTGAAAGTATAGGGGTAGTCAGAAGAAAGTCAAAATGTAAGCCATCTACGGTCCGCGAGATCTCAGTTTGGGGCGAACTACTTCTCATACAACATCATTTTTACGCGAGATTTTTGCGTATACTTACTCCGTTTATCGATAGTCAGCGTCCCAACACTAGCATGTATGGGAGACTGAAGAGTGATGCCAGAATTACCCCACAAAAATTTTAACAGGTTTTTTAAAGAAACTGGACCATCGTAGGAGATTAGAATGTTAAAATTAGCGTGTATTGTGCTGTCTAGTTTATAAAGCTTCTGGATTTAGTATTATAGCATCATTGGTTCGAATAATATCACCACTTGACGGAATTACCCCGCTGAGGGGCTATTCTGGCATTTTCCAGTTTTTAGTTTAATTTGTGTTATTTCACCATTTACATATGCTTTTTCTTTAACAAAAATACAATAAAGAAAAAGGCAGATAAAGGTTTCATAACACCAATTTGTCAGAATTAGCGTAACTCAACGAGGAACGAGAGCATTGAAGTTTTAAATTTCGACTAAAATTTTTCGGCCAGAATTGCCCCGCTGCACCTTACTCAGTTCTCAACTGGAATACTTAAGAACAACAATATTTGCATTACGGTCCCTGAGGCCCCAACAAGGAGAAACTAATATTTGGCTACTAATTTGTACCTTAAACACAGAAGTTCGTAGCATTCGTAGCATTTCGTAGCACTCGTAGCGTATCTCGTAGCAGTGGCATATTTCGTAGCAGCATATTTAGCGATCGCAGACAAGCTGAGCGGACTCGAGGGAGTGATTGTGTCTTTATTCGCGCTAGTTTTGCACAGATTTAGTTTTTGTTTTTGTTGTAAAAGGGCACTGAACGAAGCATTTACATTTTAAAACAGTGACAGGTTTAACCAAACATTACTTACGAGGCTTTGTCTAAGTGTAGCTTCACAAAGTATAAGCATGTCACTAGAACGAAACTGAAAAAACATTTTCAAAATTAAATCAGTAGTACCATATTACCCCAAACTATGAGTATTGCCTTTTACAATGTTTTACGAATTGGAATGCTACAGTATAATCTGTTTTTACAAAAACATTCATAAGCATACGACATGAAAACTACGTTTTCTTGCAAAACTTGTGTTATTATGTGTTATTATAAAGTTTTTTCTATTTAATTATAATTCAGTTCATTATACCAAAGGATGCAATTATGGCGGCGGTGGGCGGGCGGTACATCGTGGGGTAATTTGGGCGTCCACTCGGCACCGGAATAAATTCAACAAAGTGTCAAACAACGGGCAAGTTCCGCACCTGGGCTCCGTGCCCGCCGCGCGCCGCCGTGCGGGGCCGGCCACGAGCGGACAACTCTAAAGTATAATAAAGTATTGGAAACACTATAAATGGGATATTTACCATGATTTTTGAATTTTTGAGTTTCCCGATATTTCGGCACAGTTGCATGCGCCATGATCACGGTAAACTAAAGTTTTTAGCGAGTTTGCGGGTAATCACTGGCAGACGAAACGGTCTACCCACTTTCTCAGTCTTGTTACAACCATTATAGTTTCAAAAGTTTTATAATAAAGTAAGTAATGATTGATAAAACAACCACTATAAGTACAATAAGGCTTTTAAACCATGACGGAGGCCTTTAGGCGGCCTAAAAACTCCGTCACCAAAGTTGACCACTGCTCATTCAAACTAACTAACAAGTACAATGACAATCTGCCGCTGAATGGAATTATGCTTGACTTTCGATCTGACAATGAGTTCGAATTCTAGTCGTGAATCAATGGATTGTTCGTTTGCAAAATGAATGTGCGCAAAAGGATGAAGGAAAACATCATGAGCAAGCCAGTTAGTATTACTATGAGGTTGTAAACTTGAACGCTCTCTCTTCTAAGCTATGCATCCCACATGGTGGTGGGGTCAGCTTGCCTGATGGTTTGCCTCCACTTCTCTGTGTCCTTGACGTCGTTTTCGGAAACTTGGCACTCTCTCATATCCTTTAATACTACATCCTTCCATCTCGTCTTGGGTCTACCCCTAGATCCACGGCCAAGAATGGAAAGTTGTAGTGCTAAATTTCCCAAGTATTCAGGCAGTTGTAAACTTGAACATAAAGTAAAAAGGTAAATCTAATAAGTAATGACAATGTTAGCACATTCTCATTACTTATTACTATTACAAACCGCTATTTCTTATGTCTTAGTCCACAGTAGTCGTTTAAAAACGCCTTACCTGGCGTGTCGTGGGCAAAAGTTGCGTCCGGGCCCTCTCCTACAACCGGCCCGCGCACTATGTACTTGCATACTCATAAAGAAAAACCTAAAGGTATTTTCTTGCTTGTAAAACACCATTGACAGACATCGACAGACAACAACAGACATTGTCGGTCGCGGCCGCTCTCAAACAAAAGACAGAGAAGAAGCACTGCATGGTTCCGTAAGAGCGCTTGTAGACTTCCAGGATTCGAACCCACGACCTTCGGATCGAAAGTCGAGGTACTAATCCTCTCGGCCAGTATGGCTCTTGTTGAAGTTTATTCGCACTAAAGCGGCTTGGACAACGTTCATAATTGTATAAAAGCTAGCCTAAATGTTTTTTTTTGTATGGGTAAAATGCATTAAGGACGTTGTGCAAGCTAAATGTATTAAATCGTTGACGTTTTATAATTTTTTAATATCATTTATTCAGTAGGATCACTAGAATCACGTTGAATCGTCGTAAGAGCTAGGTGATTCTACTCCTGTTCTTTAACAAGTAAACATTTTCAAGTCAGTAAACAACAGGAACGTCACTATAATTCCTCTAAAAGTTATCGGTCTTCGAACTACAATGATCTGTTTATTGGCACTTATCTCTAGAATGTCGAAACCCAGTTATCATTGCTTTGATGGTGTTATTCACCTGTTAGCCTGGTTTTCTATGACATGGAACGTTCTTAACATTTTATGACAAAAGTATAAAAATAGTTTCCCCTATTTTTTATTATCTTAAACTATCCCACTGCTGGGCAAAGGCCTCCCCCGCAACCTTCCACTTTTCGCGATCATCGGCGCTTTCTCTCCATGTTCCCTAATAATCTAAGAAATTTAAGATTTGTTGTCAGGAATCACATGAGAAAGCCAATGGTCAGTTGTTTAAAAAATCAATTTCATAAATATAAATTCCTATTTTCTAATCAATGGTATTTTATAAAGTAATTAGACGTTATCAGGGTTCCGCAGGCTGCGGTCATAAATCATCGACGAGCAAAGAAACAAGTTGCCGCGCGTTTAATTGGGTTCCGTACCTGGGACACAGTTTATTGAATACCTCGTGTTTGCGGGAAATTATGTCTGACAAAGTACAAAAATAAGATCTATGGAAGGATTTTGTTGTTGGTTTCAAATTAAGCCAATTTAGAAAGTGTTTTCTTGATCTCTAGTCTATAACTTTTGAATTTAATCATGTAGGCACATATTTTTCTATTTCTTACTTTTGTCATAGAATAGCCAGAAAGTACAAATGTTTAATTATCAGATATATTCTCAACTATGAAATTAATGATGTGAGAACAGAATTGAACAAGGATATCTAGAACTCTTACAATTTATTTTTCGCCGAATAAAAACCATTGTGTAGTCGCAAGTCGCCGGGTAGAGCAGACCGCGCGCAAAAACAGCAATTATTCGAATTCGAACGAATGCTCACCAACGATCGCCAATTAATGTCTATCAGAAAGCAAAAACCCAACAAGCGAAAAGTGAAAAACAGCTGTGGATTTTGCTCTTTTTGCTTTTCCGCTCAAAGACAACGCGCTTTAATGAATACGTGGTGTGTTTGCGGGCTCAGCGCTTTCTTTGCTTTTTTGTATTAGCGGTTTAGTTTTGGAGATAGGAAATTATTTTTATTAATTCAATCTTACATTTTTTTCTTTACCTACTATCAAGTTTTTTAATTTTTCTTATTAATTTAGCTGCATTAGTTTTTGGTACATTGCCTTGTAGTTTCCTAACGGTATTACGGAATCGTGCTTGTTTGAATCAATGACTTATTTTTATGCACAGAAGATAAACCCATTTCAAAGTTTACTAATACCCGCTGCATAACAAAGTATACAATTTATATCCACAATACTTCAATACAACATGACGTGACCAAGAACCGACAAGAGACACTAAAACCATACATTGTATTATATGCATTACCAACCTTTCGAGACCTCCCCCGTCTCCTACTTCACGATCAAAGAAAGGGTTCGCGGTGCACTGGAGTGAGTCCACAGAGGCCAAGATAACTTGGGCTATTCGTAGTCTGTGTACTTACTGCAGACGAATTTCCAGTGGTTTGGTTTATGGTAAACACATGACTCGTGTTTCAATTCAACATTTTAACATAGTTCTAAAGAAAATGACTTGTTCTAACTAGATAACTTGTATAGAATGGAACTTATATGGAAAATGTTGCGATGTAGAATAAACTCATCTTTGTTTCATCGTTTTGTTTAGACTTGAAATGAAATGATACTAAAAGGTTTTTATCCAACGCAAAAAGAGGGATGTTATAAATTTGATAGCTATGTGTGTCTGTGTGTGTCTGTCTATCTGAGGCACCGTATAGCTCTTTAACGGATGAACCGATTTAAATGAAGTTATTTTATTTAAAAGCAGGTTTTTTTTAGTTTGTTTATATTATTAAAATCGGTTCAGCCGTTTCAAAATCATCAGCTCTTGTCTAGTTCATGAAGGGATGTGTCAGTGGTTTTTCACTAATTTTTTTAATGTAGAATAATTATTCAGGCCTTTTTATTTTTACTAGAAGATTTATACAGTGTCAGAAGAAAATCTATACAAATACTTAGTGGAACGCAGTAGGTGAGACATTGTTAAGATGGAGAAGGCTTGCCCAGTACCTAAACCATCCTTAACATTATAAGCTTAACCAGCCATATCAACAGGAAAGATATCGTCAATACGTGTGGGGCTGACTAAGCCGCGGGTTTCATTACGACATTTTCCTTCACGAGCTCGTATTAATGCGTTTATAAATGATCGGAAACGAAAAATCTATTGAATCTATCCAAAACGGCCGGGTTCTTAAACTATAGAACAGTTGTATTAGATGAGATCACCAGGAGGGGTGACCGCAAGTGGTGTTACGAGTTGAGCGCTTCCGTGCTTCGGAGGGCACGTCGGTCCCGGCTTTTAAGTCGTTAAGCCATGACGGAGGCCTTAAGTAGCGATGTTACGAGTTGATTTTATTCCAACTCGGATAACTCGAGTTGACTCGGCCGCTAACTCGAATCGTAACGCGAGTTGACTCGACTCGCATCAACCGGATGGGATCCGTTTCGCGGCAGCAGCCAAACGGATCGGCGCGGCGAGTCGAGTCGAATGCACCGTATGTCCTTGAGTCGAGTTTCGGTTTGAGTTGGCGAATCGCTGACTCGCGACCTCGCGTGCACTCGCATTCGCATAACTCGCATTCGTTATCCGCATTCTAGTAGATAGGTAGGCAAGCGAGTTGATTCGAGTTGCGAATGAACTTGATTCGAATCAACTCGTTTAGACTCTGATTCGAGTTATTCGAATCAGCCAACTCGACTCGCCCATCGCTAGCCTTAAGGCGGCCTAAAAACTCCGTCACCAGAGTTGGTCACTGGCTCATACGATCTTACCAGGATGTACGAAAAAAGTTTGGCCCAAAATGTCGTCTGATTTTCACAGGTCGTGTGTTACTATAGCATTTCTAAATTACCCTTAAATTAAATGTTTTTATTGATTTTGATTTTTTATTATTTTTTCTGATGTCATAGTAAGAACTCGCCGATGTTATTGATCGTCGATAAACAAGAATGCCTTAAGTTCGATGCACGGAGCTTAAACAAATATGCATTTAACGTACATTTTATCAGGAAATTCCCATTGTAAATAAACAAACTTGCAAACTTTCCGAACAAACTAGCAGCTAATAACGTGTTAATACGAAACTTATACACATGACTAATTAGCGCGATAGCGTAATGAGGGAAACAGTTTAGCCGGCGGTCTCACAGCATAAACAATAGTCACTACGGCACCGCCATTGAATAAACAACAGTCAGTACACCCACTACCATGGAGTACGAAAGAGTTGGTATGGGAAAGTCGTAGAATAAATCATAGTTGGGGCACAGCGAGGTGTTTAATGAGCGAAGTTGCGACGCTTTGTTCCCGATAAGGGCGAATGTTGTGTGATAAACGTATGCTGAACAAATTATAAATCGATTCTAAACACATAATTCTTGAAGTTGTGCGAACAACGGCCACACATTAGCAGACGCTGAGTCCCGGAGACCGAAGCACCAATTTGTGAACAAACAAAGGAAAGGTTTTCTCAATTATCTCAGTTTTAGATTAAAAAAAAAAACATTTTTATCGTCAGAAACAGTATCTATTAGGTATTTCTAGTGTACTTACTTTAACACATTGCATTAACACGAGCTCTCAACGATGAAGGAAAACATCGTGAGGAAACCCGCGGCTTAGTCAGCCCCACACTTATTGACCATATCTTTCCTGTGGATATGGCCGGTTAAGCTAAGAGGATGGTTTAGGTGCTGGGTAAGCCTACTCCATCTCTAACAATGTCCCAGGCACTACAGTGTCCCGTTAAGTGTAGGCAAAGATTGCCTCCTGACACTGTATAAATCATCTAGTAAAGATGTAAAGGTTACTCAATTTGAATGGGTTGAAAAATATTTTTATTGTTGTAAAGATCTCCTGTGCCTATTGCGCTATCCCGTTCTCTCTTGAGAAAACCTGTACACTATCTCATTCGGATTTTGGATGCCTTTCTTTAGTCGAAATGAGTTCGTCGACTTGACCTTTCACTTCAACGATGCGTTGTTAATGGATGTAGAAATGTAATTTTCTAAGACAACGTGACACTAAGCGATGGAGAAAGATGAACCAAGTAATAATAATTCTTATTTGAATTGCTTCAAATAAGCTTGGATCAGTTGAGCTACCTATAGATCGTTTCCAACGATCCTTAGGTGGCTCAACTGGTTCTTTTTGTATTTTATACTTTTATGTAAATATGTAGTAGTTTAGTTTCTGTAAATAAATATAATTAAACTCCAAGTAGTCAGAAACCAATGATCTTGCAATCTGCCAATAGGAATTCTCATTACTTGCTGTATGTGGGCATGTCCAATTTTTTATACTAGGTACTATAGCAGACAAGCATATGACCCACCTGATGGTAATCGGTTACCGTAGCCTATGGATGCCTATGACACCAGAGGAGTCATATTCGCTATGCTCACCCTTTAAAAGAGGAATCACTGCGTCGACAACACAACGGTCAAGACTGGTTCACCTGTTGTCACCGCAGCGCTTTCTCGCAGAGATCTGGCAATCTTACTCACCGCAGGAACACAACACCATTCGAGAAGAATGAATAGTTGGCTGCGATATTTTGTAAGGCGGAGGTGCTTCCCCAGTCAGGCTGCTCGAATGTAGAGTGAGAAAATAGAGTGAGAAAAACCCTCTATGCCCTTCAGGACGAAGGATTTTTGAACATCCGTACCCATATTGTAAAATACGTGAAAGTGTGTTTATTTTTTTGTTTATTTTGTCCTGCTTTCTCGTCAGAACAGAGCGACGGATTGACGTAATTTTTTGTGCGGAGATAGTTGAAAGGCTGGAGGGTAACATAGACTATTTTTTATCCGGGTACCACGCGAGCGAAGCCGCGGGCAGCAGCTAGTTTTTATAAAAAATGTTTACCGCGCCTGGAGATACAAACGTCAGATGACTCAAAGTATGCATACGAGAGAAATAAAACCTAGTGCTAGCCTCCCTGATCGAAATCAAACATTAATACCTAGATCTTTCTCTGGTACAAGCTTTTTTGTTTAGCTTGCCTAGTCGTTATTGATGGATCGTTCATCATGATCAACAAATGGATAAAGTAGCGTTAACTTGTTTCTTGTTTTGAAGGGCTTGTTGAGTTTACGAACTCCATTATCAGAATAGGCCAGTTTAATACAGAGCTAGTTAATATAGCAAAAGTAAACAGGCTCGCGACTATATTCCTAGAAATAGGCATCCGCTTACATCTTTAGACATAATTGGTTCTTTGAACCGTATTCATCACACCAATAATTATCCTGGATAAGAATCGAACACACGACCTGCAACATGGAAGGTTGAGCTAAAGGCCAAACTGAGTTGTAGGCTAGTCATACGATGTAGCATGTCAAATCCATACCTCCATACCCATATTATAAATGTGAAAGTGTGTTTATTTGTTTGTTTATTTGTCCTGCTTTCACGTCAAAACAGAGCGACGGATTGACGTGATTTTTTGTGTAGAGATAGTTGGAGGGCTGGAGAGTAACATAGGCTACTTTTTATCCGGGTACCACGCGAGCTAAGCCGCGGGCAGCAGCTAGTCAAAAATACATTTAAAAAACTGGCACGTGCCCACTTTTGCAATACGCATGACAGGTTGCTGGTCCTTGACCACTGATTATAATACCCACTAACAAAAAAAAAGATGGCGAATTAAAAAAAAAACATGTTAATGCTAATAAAAAGATACAAATACCAAATACATGTACAAGCTAACAAAAGTTTACATCTCGACGTAAAACATCCAGTTAAGGCCCTCAGTCGGTTAAACGTCTATAAAATTAATGTTGTTCTCCCCTCCCGAAGCACCCTTTAACGCTCACTGCTTAATCGACCATTATTCAAATTACAATTCTATCTATTTTTAAACGGTTCGGTAAATAAGTTGCGTGTTTTTCTTTGAGGCTGGGGAATGTGAGTGAAGATTGAAGATGGTTGAGTGTGTTATAATATAATGCAATGTTGTGGAATGAAATGTAATGTTTTGGGTAAAAATTGATCGTCTTTTAATCTTTACTACAGTTAAACCAGAAAAATATTGCGTTTCGTAAAACATCAGAAACAATCGCATAAAATTACAAAAACGATTGACGAAAAGTCATTTGGAAATGAAAAATACTAATAATTTCAACTTTATCGCAAACAAAATAAATATCAATGTCATTTTTAAGAAAAGTAAATTAGTTGCAAGCCGTCCGAGCTGCGCTGTAACGACGTGCACTTCTGTCGCATTCTGTTTTGTGGAATCATACACTGCTGTCGGACATATTCGGGAAACACAAAAATAACCGATGTCCATTCTAAAGGTTAAAGTACTGTACCCATTGCTAACGGTAATGAGTCAGTATATTTAAAAAACACATACAATTTGTTTGGTTTTGGATTGTTATCAATGTTATTAAAATAAAATAAGTAAAATAGGTTCTGCTTATTTTCTGATTATTCAGGAATTTATGGGCATTGTTATCATTAGATAATTGAATTTGGGTTGTTTCGAAAAAGTTGGGTTATATTTGGGTTTACTTCTCCCCTTGAATTTAATTTATTTAAATTCAATTTATTTAAGTATACTTATTCCTTGTTTGAATTGATTTTAATTGTGTAAGTATATGAAAGGTAATTTATTTATAGGCTAGAATTAATTTTGTGATTTAAATTTTATGTTCCTACCTAACTATGATCCTTTGTTGGTCGAAATAAAACATAATTTTATTTTTATTCCATCAAGCCAACGTGCAAATAACTACAAAGCTGCAGAAACTATTCAATTCGAGTAGATAAGCAGGCTAGACAGTTGTAATTGGGTGTGAACGGCAACAATAAGCACGTTTGCATATTCCCTTTGATTTGAGGCGAGCGCCCTTACCCATAAAATATTCATTAGCCGCGTGACGAGCCTGCCGAGTGCTCTCATATTGAACCATTTGATTTTGTTTCTTAAAACGCTGAGAAGCAACAAAATGAGAAAGATATTTGACAGGCCTCTTAGCTCAGTTGGTAGTAGCTCTGCCTTCTGTGCTGTAGGTCGTGGGTTCGATTCCCATCCAGGACAAACATTTGTGTGAACATAGATGTTTGTTCTGTGTCTGGGTGTTATAAAATATTCTATGTATGCATTAAAAAAAAAAGGTATTTAAGTATTCTATCAGTTATCTGGTTCCCATAGTACAAGCTTTGCTTAGTTTGGGGCTAGATGGCGCTGTGTGAAATGTCCAGCAATATTTATTTATTTATTTTATTTATTTAAACATCTTCTTCTTCTTCGTATCATTGAAACAAATACAATAGGTAACGTGCTCCCAATTTAAAAAAAAATTAAACTGACAAAATAACAGCTGTGTATTACGTATTACGAGCTGAGCGCTTCCGTGCTTCGGAGGGCACGTTAATTGTCGGTCCCGGCTTTTAAGTCGTTAAGCCATGACGGAGGCCTTTAGGTGACCTAAAAAATCCGTCACCAGAGTTGACCACTTGCTCATACGAAAGAAGAAGAAGTCAACTTTCTACTCAATTATAAAAAATATCGAGTTTTGATAGTAAATAATAAAATCGATGTATAAGTAGAGAGTTCATTATTCGCTAAAACAGACATCCTGCTGTGTAAAGTTATAGATAGGAAGTTTGGAAGAAGTCGGTAAGTTCGCGCTAAGCTGCCGCTCCTGGGTAATCCATCGCCGCTGCTGATGGACGGGACCAGGGTTTATGCAGCACTAGTTGTCGCCCGGGCCTTTCATCGTTTCATAAAAATACAGTAAAGATAAGTCGTCGAAAGGACCTGGGGCCCTAGCCATATTACACGATCTATCGTCGCTGTAGAACGATCTATCGTCGCTGTAGAATAGAACACTTCAAAATGTATAGGAATTGACGTTTCAAGGTGGTGAGTCACGTGGTCAGAACGTCAATTCCTATACATTTTGAAGTGTTCTATTCTACAGCGACGATAGATAGCGTAATATGGCTAGGGCCCCTGGATTCGACAACAACATGTGCAATGAACGCTAACAAAATTGTTCTATGACTTACCATATCACTCAAGAACTACTTATATGACACCGATTTGAGATTAGGATCGTCCGTCATCGCTGGTCGCTGCAATGTTGTGATGACCGTCAAAATGATTGGTCATTTTATTCCATCTTGCTAAGTTCAGTTATGTATTCACTGCCATACTTATATAGGCTTTATTATAATGTATACTTGCAGCCCCCTTTTGACGTTGCCCCCGCAGTGATGGTATATGGTGATTACCTATAACGATGATGAATAGTAGCCTATAATCTTCCTTAAGAGTTTAGCTATCAAATGCTGAAATAACAGTTCCTGCGGTTCAAATTTCGATTTTAATAGCACGTTCAAACAAACAAACTTTTCTGCTTTACCTATCGTCATATTAACGTCAAACATACATCAACACCGTATTTTAGTATAGTTAAGATAAGGAATCGCGAGGATTAAAAAGTAGTTAATTATTATAGAGTTTCAGGGAACTGGACTTACAAAGATTGTTTAAACCAACTTTTGCAGCACTTACATTCTATTTTAAGTATTCGGAGTACATTTTTGGCAAGCGGTGAAAAAATGCAAGAACTCAATACGATCACTGTGTCCCCAAGGTGCGGTAGACGTTGTCTCAGATCATTAGGCATTCAAGATCCTTTGATGAAATCTTAAGGGGTAGTCAGAAGCAGATAAAAATACATTTTTGACACAAGTTTATAATTTTCAGAACTAGGCATTCCATACGTGACAGGTTGTAAGTCCATCGCCACCTTGTGTGGTTTCGTTATGGTTTTTTCTACCTTCGTTTATAGCTGGTTTGAAAACAAAAATGATGATACTCGCTACTGGCATACCCCGGACACTCGACGAAATCTCTAGGCAAAAGCGGCGCCTAACTACCTATATTTACACTACACAATGTCAGTTTTGTACACAGTAAGGATAGTCACCGTATGAATAATGTACACTGTGGTCATTGTCTCGTCTATGCGTATGCGCGTGTATGTGCAAAGTCAGCTCCTCGCCAGCTCAAAGTCAGTCTCCATTTTATACGTAGTATTATTATCTGTTTTGTGCTACTGGTTTGATGTTTAATTTAATCCAATCTAGGTTTCAACTGTTAAATAAACTGGGCTTTACATCAATTTTATTGAGTTTATTGAGTGATCACGATAATGAGAATCAGCATTATTATCTTGTTAGAATATGCCAATAAATACATCACTTGAATAGCTCGAATTTATCTCAAAATATTCTGCAAATAAGAGCCCTGAAACACTCCGATGCGCTGTTGGTAAACTACGACTAAACTTAACCGCACAATAAACATTTTTATTTCATGCCCGATTCATAAGTCGTATAACCTAGTCACCAATTTTGGTGAAGGAGTTTTAAGAAAACCTGGAGTTGGTTTCGTTTGGAACGTTTGATAACTAGTTTTGAGATAGAACTCAAGTCCAAAATAATATTACATGAAGTAGGTAGTTTACGGGGATTTGGGAGCGTATATCCTATTTTCTTAAACGAGCAATATTTGTTTGATGTTTGAAGTTTGTTTGTAGGTACTGAGGTTCTCGAAAACGGCTCTAACGATTTCAATGAAATTTGCAGTACGGGTGTTTACGGGGGCGAAAAATCGATCTAGCTAGGTCTCATATTTGGGAAAAGCCGTTTTCTCGGCATTTTCACGCAAACAGATTTACAAGTGCAATGTGGTTCGTAATTCAACCACTAGATGGCGTTATGCACCCGAGCAGAGCTCGGTCAAAAAGTCAAAAGTCAAAAGTCAAATTCGTTTATTCAATAAGATCACAAGTGTACCACTTTGAAACGTCTTAAGAGCTAGGTGATTCTACTCCTGTGGCCCAGATATTAAGTTCTTAATACTAGAAAATGCATATTATTTCGCAAATTAATTACATTACAGGTTTAATTGATAGGTTCGTTACAAAATATACATACTAGAATCAAAATTGTCTGCCTGATTCGAGAAACGCTTTCTCGTGTTTTCTAAATTGAACAGCATCGTATTCGCACCGCCCGCTAAGCTCGGCGTGCGCCCCGAGCTAATGACCGTCCGATTGCGCCCTTCGTTCTATCTAGCATCGGAGCGTTATAAAGAGCTTACTCGGAATTTATTGGCTTGTTTATTTCATATTATTTCTCTCTCATTTACAATTGATAAAATTATAATTGGCTTGGAGTATAATTTAGTAGGCTCTTGTGATATGAATTTGAAGGTCTATTGTAGCGGTTGGGTAGATGACATCGCATAAATAAAAATCTGAATATTGGGTTTAACAACCCCCTCATAATGATGACAAGATGGACTGACGACCTTGTAAAAACTGCAGGTCAGCGGTGGATGCAGGCCGCTTCCAACCGCAGCACATGGAAATCTTTGACGGAGGTCTATGTCCAAAAGTGGACGTCCTACGGCTGAGATGATGATGATAAGCTACGTCAGAGGGTATCAAACTCGTCACTAAATATTACTAAATATTTATAAAACGTACTTATTCCAAATATTTAAACATGACTCTATCACTCCCTTTAAAATTTCGTCCTAAAAAATCTTTAATACCAAAAGATCTAGTTGGAAGTTGACCATCCCTGGTCATTCAGTTAATGTTTATTGTAAGAGATTTTTGTCCAACTTTGATGATAAATGTTCCTAAACTTTACTTGAAAACACTGCACTTGAGAGTACGAGTAGATAATAATGTACTTACTTCTGTTTTACGTTTCTGTTTTCAGTGCAGTAGCGATCCACAACTCCTAAACTGACCACACTGATTTTCGCTTGATTTCGTCGAACTACGAGTATCATTTATGTTGGATGCGTCAAGCTGAAGACAGGGTACGATGGCTCTCATTAGGGGAGGCCTAAGTCCAGCAGTGGACTGCTATAGGCTGATGATGATGATGATGACGAGTATCATAACATAACAATACAAAGCACTCATATCTCACAGAAATATCGGGTCCCAAAACGGTATTATTTGTCAAGAAATCTTCCAATATCAGACGTTCTAGAATTTCTAGACCATTAGATAATACCAAGTGTGATCAATCTCATAAGATGGCGTAGGTCAAGTGTGAGTCGCTCGTCCACTTGGTAATTTCGATTAACGGTGTAGTAATTAAGGGTATGATGCCGCCCGGGACTCGTACTGGAATATTTTTGGGTTTCAACGATTCTCGGACTAATGAGGCTCCATTAGGCGTGTACAGACTTTATAATGTTTATAGCTCAATTATTTGGTGGAGATATATTTCATGTAATGTACAGCTCGTTGTGATGTTAGATGATATTTTATAATCTTTTTTTGGTTATCTATGAAAACATTAGAAAAAGCTAAAAAAATTTTACTGCCACAGAAATGTAAACTTTAAGGTTGCGGTGAGTCGAGCTCGGAACTTCTCTTCCAACGTATCTATCTAAATTGTTCGTCCTTGTCACGCAAAAAACTCTATGTAGTATAGTATAGGTGTACTACTCAGTCTACTATGAGCAATCACAGCCCCGATTGGCAGTATTACCTCTACCTAATCTGTGATTGGCAGATATGAGTCTGACATGAGGCCCGCCCTTTTTAGCGCGATTCAGGACGCATTACGCGCAGCTACTGTTCAATAATTTCAAATACAAATGCATCAGGACGTTTGGCTCAATGGTTGTGAGCTCCGCTTGCAGCGCGGTGAGTACTTGCGGAATGGAGATCAATTCCTGTTGATATTGAGTTTTTGCATCTTTGGAGAGGCCAAAAATGTTATATTGTCAGTCACTAATGAATAATGTTCATTTTATTTCATGGAATCGTTAGATAAATGTATGGTAAAAATGCTTTTTTTGGAAATTTATCTACAATATCTAGGTAATTACCTACCCATCTTACTCTCAAGATTTTCAGGGAGGGATGAGATCGATATTATGACGCTAGACAGAATATGTGGGTTGTTACCTATATAAGTAGGTACACAATTACCTAAATTTTCAAAGGGAAGTAGGTACCTAAGTAGGTACTTACCTATGTTTTTTTCTGTCCAATGTCTATAGGTAAGTAGGTACTTACCTAACCTACCTAACTACTGAAGTCACAACGGATGTTTGTCCCTCTGAAATTAGGGGGCGTCCATTAATTAAAATTAAAGAATAAAAATTAAAGGTGATTTTTGCGATTTTTCAACCCCCGCACCCCCTCTCCCCTTGGTGAGATGTCCTGAGATTTGGCTCGATCCCCTCCCCCACCCCCTAATCTCACGTGAGAATAAAAAAAATAATCTTAAACAGGTACCTACCTAGATTTGCCGAGACCTCCCTTTCATTTTTAATCCCACATGGGATTAGGTGCGATTTGGCTCAACCCCCTCCCGCCCCCTAAAAGCCTGACGTAATTAATGGATGCCCCCATAAGTGCAACAAAGGATAACGCATATTTAGGTACTTATGACGTGGTGAATCAATTGGTGGTACCAATAGGCTGAGAAGGCTGGAGTCTAGGGCGGCAGATTTTAGGGGCGGCAAATAGGGAACAATTTTTTTTGTGTTACAGAAAAATAATATTTACCTATATTTATTGATAATGCTATGTTATTATGTACACACAAACAATTCAACATGTAAGTAATGTTTTAAAAATTGTTAGAGTGAGAGCTTTTTTTGCTTAAATTTTTTTTCCATAATTGGATTGGAAACGAGCGATAAAAGCGGTGCGTTTAGATGGGCCCGCGAATTACAGTAGTATCCCGAAAATTTCCAACAGTTTACCTGTTGATCATGTTTGTTTCTGTAGCTGTAATCAGCACGTGTAAGGTCGTCATGTACGAAAAATCCCTATGTGTACCGAAGAATTTTTATTTTCATTAATCATTAAATTTCACATCATCAATCAATCATCATCAGTCATCAACCAATCAAACATCAATAGGTATCCGTACCCCTATTATAAATGTGAAAGTGTGTTTGTTTATTTGTAGTTGAATCACGTCAAAACGGAGCGATGGATTGACGTGATTTTTTGTGTGGAGATAGTTGGAGGGCTGGAGAGTAACATAGGCTACTTTTTATCCGGGTACAACTCGAGCGAAGCCGCGGGCAGCAGCTAGTTTATAATAAAACTGTAACAGGTCAAATTCTGTACATTGAAGATATTTTGAAATATTTTTTGGAGGGCTCTCTATTGTCGATACTGAAGCCAAAAATGTATTTTTTTTCATTCATGTCTGTCTGTCCGTATCATGGCCGCGCATTACGTCGAAACTACTGGTTGGATTTAAATGAAACCTGGTATTATTTGAGTGCATACTACGAGGTCTAATATAAAATACTTTTAATCCTGAAATTCAGCACGGTTCCCTAGGGAGAGGGGATGAAAGTCAAAATAAGTATCTGGTTGTAATTCATGAGCGCGTAGTCCGATTTCATTGATTCTTTTTAGGGTTCCGTACCTTAAAAGGTAAAAAAAGGAACCCTTATAAGATCACTTTCTTGTCCGTCTGTCTGTCTGTCTGTCTATCCATCTGTCTGTCCGTCTGTCACCATCGATTATCTCAGGAACGGGTAGAGCTAGCAAGTTGAAATTTATACCATATACTGAGGTCTATAGTCCCTATTGTGAGTATAAAAATCAAGGTCCTGAGTCAACACTATAAAAGATATAGGCAAATTTAGGTTTTCGTGAAAACTTGTAAGTACCAAAACTTACCTTAATTATCAACTTTTTTTATTTTTCGGAATTTTTCCTTTACTTGTGCTGTAAGACCTTGCTTGTAACCAAATTTGACAATTCTAGGTCAACCGGAAGTACCCTAGAGGTTTTGGGTTGAAAACCTAAATGGTAGTTCCCGTTGACCTAGAATCACGAAATTTGGCAAAAAGCAAGGTCTTATAGCACAAATAAAGGAAAAATTGCAAAAAATTAAAAAAGTTGAAAATTAAAGGGTGTTCCCATACATACATAGTTGACGCCAATTAAGATTGTCCTCTGAGTTGTATGGGCGCTCATACAAATAAGCGGGCTACAATAACATAATGGGCATAATGGGTAGGTACGGAACCCTCGGCGCACGAGTTCTACTCGCACTTGACCGGTTTTTATTTATTTATTCGTGTGCCTCAAAAATATTTCCATATCGATGGCAACAAAGTAGAAACGGACATCTGCATTTTTGCGAAAATGCTTTTTTTACAAAAATGAGCTTATTTTAACCTTATCTACAAGTCTGCATTAAAATAATTTCGAATTTCAAAATAATGAAGAAAATCTGGCACGTATAAAAAGACATCTACACACGAATTTTAAAAAAACGTCGCAGTAGAAACGGACATTTACATATGACCGCCTTTACTTCGGAGCTTCGACAGGTGGCCCAAAAATGTGTACGACGTAAGCACGGACATCTGCCACTTATCCGTTTATTCGTCGTACTTTTTGTATATATCCCAATCTAATTAATTTACTATTCTGTGTTTTATAAGAAAATTCATTATTTTTTCTGTAGATACACTATTTTACACATTGGTTTTATCAAATTCTTTGTTTTATTTTCAAATTAAGATGCAGAAAATGAATTGATTCAGCTAATTGATCTACAAGCAGACACTTACGGCAATTAAGATACCTATATGTTTAGAGGGTCTTTTCATAAAAGCAGGTTAATGCAATTTATTAAAACTACTTTAAAAAATATTTAGAATGTTCTTCAACTACATCTTCTGGTTTACAACAAATACCTAAATTAAATTCGTGTAGAACCTTGCCATCTTTACACCATCGTCTGTGGCGTTTATTAGGTCCTCCCTTAATATTTTCACATATTTCCTCTACATCAAACCACTAGGTACTTAATAGTCTTTTTTAAACTTTCGCGATCAATATTCATATTGAAAATTTTATGGACACGGGATTTTATCACGTAATTTACCTTATTTACGCGATAACATCCCGTGTCCATAAAATTTTCAATATGACTAGGTACATAAGTTAATATCATTTACAGCTTACTGATCTTAGGAAATGACACACTTGAACATCGTTTGATTGATGATAAAGAGCGTTATCACTTACGACCTCTGCTAAAATACATTATAAGCCAAATGCTAGTTTAGCCAATTTAACTGTTTGCCCTCAATCACGCGCAATAACACCTATGCCTCATGGGTTAATTTCATTTGAAACAGAATCGCATTTGTTGGAACTTATTGCTGAGGATGATCATTTACGTTCTTTCAATCCACAAATCACTTTACCATACATTTTAATCACTGATTCTAGTGCAACATCATCAGCAATGGTGCTTCTAGTGAAAGCTTTTCTCCTTCGGAGAAAACGATGTAAATTTACAGTTGACGTTAGGAAGTAAAGCAGAAAATGCAGAAAAGAGAATTCGATCGATACAAGAAGATTTTTTTTCTTAATATTGATAAAAAAATAGAAAGATGTGCAGCTCCCATGCGAAAACTGTAAAAATTAGTGACGAAGTAACACGAAGTAGGTAAGTAGGTATTTGATTTATTTTTAATATTTGGGTAATGATGATAAACAATGGGATTTACTAATAAATTCCCATGTACCTATTGGCCAATGAGGCCTATAATTAATTGACTAACTAACTTTCTTAGACTGATTTTTTAAAAAAGAGAGACGTTAGAATTTGATGGGCATTTGATATTTTTTGTTTTAGTTGATAGTTACTGGTATCTAGTGTAATACCTACTTAATAATAAATTTCATGATGTTTTCTTAAAAAAAGGTCTAAATACCTATACTATTTGTGAGTTTTGGGAACTAAATGAGTTTAACTGATAGACGTAGATGAAGTTTAGTGAAATGTTAAATGCAAAGTTAATGAAGACATCTACAAAATTTGGTCAAAAAAAAGGAAAATACTGTTTGCATGGTGCTTAGATTTTCTTTAAATATCATTAGAAATATTACTGGATGCTCATTATCTTAGTTTATTAGATATTTTAGGTGGAATGAACGCTTTTTTTATCACAACGTATAAACGGATATCAGGCAAATGTCTTCTTCTACGTCGAAGTTTTTTCAGAGTATAAAAGTACATCTACATTATTTCAGTAAAACAGTGATATATCAAAAAAATCTGTTATACAATCAATAAAGAAGGTTATTCTAATGCACGTCAGAAAATTTCATGTTAATCGGTTCATAACTCTCAAAAAGGCAACATGTTTTTACTAAATGTGCTCTCCTGTAAAGTAGCGTTTTTGTAGATGTCCGCATCTACTTTGCTGCCATCGATATGTCCATCAGGGTGGCGCAGTGCAATCATTTCTATAAAAAACTAAGTAGGTACCTACCTATTTAATTTATAAAAATAAATTTAACCTCGCACATAGATCTGTCAAAAAAGATGTTCTGTGAAATGCTTCATAGATGTTTCATAGATGTTTCATAAATGCTTCATATATGAAGCATCTATGAAACATCTATGAAGCATCGATGAGCATATGAAGCATTTATGAAGCATTTGATGAAAAGTCAGATGTTTCATAGATGAAGCATCTATGAAACATCTGATTTTTCATCAAAAGTGGCCACTTTAGACCCCCTGTATTTGGTAGGATCAGAAGAATCTCATCTATTTTGAACTGTTAAAACCTAGTGAAACGATCACGGGAGGCCGAAAACAGCCACAATATGCGACATGTTATGAATCCATTATTATTCATCATGACAACAATGTTCTGTGGTGCTGAGGGCGAAGGCCCGCCTGAAACACAGAAGGTTGCAAATTTAATTCCCTTTGCCTGCCTGTGAGACAAATGTATGTGTGATCTACGAATCTCTGTCTCAAAATGATTCTCTCAAAAAGGCAAAAAGTCGTAGATTCTGACGAAAACTTTGAATAAAATACCTACGTTGTAGCACAGAATTATGCGACAAAGTTCAATTCAGCTCGCGTAAGCGTTCTTTGCCTAGTGCAATATGCACTGACACGTGCCTACACAAATTTTCTCTTTCTAACGCATAACTCTGTCACTGTCTGGCGTAGAGTGACGCGGAAGGGTTGTCGAGTTGTCACGCGATAGGTATTAGAGCCGAGTGGCAAGTGGGAACCCTGCCAAGGCCCGCCCGGGCGGGCCCACCAATGTACTTGTAGCTTCGTACCTAAAGTGTGGAGTGCGCGTAATTAGTAATTAGGTAAATAAATCTGTTTATATTCTTATGTTTTGCTTTTTAGTGCAAGTATGTTTTAAAGTCGGTTAAGTATTTTATTTTTTATTTTTTCATTTTAGTGTTTATTTTTTATTAAGAATGATGTCATCTTACCTACTTATTGTGTTTCGCTCATCAAGCCCTTTCATTTGATATCCATGTCACTACTACTATACTACTAAAAACTAAGATACTGAAAACCAGCGCTCTAACAGCCATGGCGCTGCTGGAGCAAATGCTGAGGGGTAACCTTATTTTCTTGTCACTGTAATGTAGCATTTCTGATTTGTGTTGTATGTATCGTAGTGGCGAAAATAAAACTTATTTCTATTTCTATTTTACTAAAAAGTTCCATGGAACAGGTCCTGACTCCATCATCAGATCAGATCGCTGTCACCATATTATTATATTACATTGTGTCGGAACTTCACAGATATGCTGTGTTTTTACTCAATCGGCCAATTTATTGAGGAGTTCTGTTGAGTAGCTCTTGACTCCATCATCAAATCAGCTCGTTGTCACCATATTATTAAATTGTAATTGAAACTTGATAGATATACCGAGTTTCGACTCAATCGGCCTATTCACTGAGGAGTTCTGTTGAACAGCTCTTGACTCCATCATCAGATAAGCTTGATTGATACCATAATATTTCATTGTCACCGAGAATATATAAGTGTGCAAAATTTCAGCCCGATAGTTCTACAAACACAATAAATAACCATAAAATTTGAGAGTTCCCCTCGATTTCCATGGGATCCCCTCATCAGATCCTCCACTTCTGGAGTATATCCTTTGTAACCAAAAAAAAAATAATTGTCAAAATCGGTCCACAATTGACGGAGAAATGGCGTAACACACACACAAAAAACTAAAAAAAATATATACCTAAAATAAAAAAAAACACACAGTCGACTTGAGAGCCTCCTCCTTTTTGAAGTCGGTTAAAAATAATTTTACACAAATCATAAAAGTTACAATTTCATTAACAAAAAAAAATGTAATTAATATGATTGTGATGTGGTATCGAGTGTAGGGGCGGCAAAAGTTGAATAGCCTACTGGCGGCAAATTTGGAAATCCGCCACTGTTATAGGAGTAGGTAGGTATCTATGTAAGCGAGATAAAAGATAATACCTACCTAACAGCCAACATCAGAGAGACAAATGTAAAATATACTAGGTTCCGCCCGCGGCTTCGCTCGCGTGATACCTACCCGGATAAAAAGTAGCCTATGTTTTATTCCAGGTCATAAATTATGGTAAGTATAGGTACCTACCTACTTAAGTACCTACCTATATGTATTCCAAGTTTCATTAAAATCCGTTCAGTAGCACTGGCGGTCGCAGACTTTGATCTTGGGGGGGGGGGGGGGTCACTAGTTTTGGTAGTGCGTACCTACCTCTCTTTTTGCTGGATGTTACAGGTTTCAAAAGGATTTTGAGGGGGGGGGGGGTCATGACCCCCATGACCCCCCCCCCCTCGGACCGCGCGTGTATCAGTAGTTTTTGCTTGAAAGAGTAACAAACATACAAACATCCCTAGATAGCGGTACATCTATACATCCATACATCCTCACAAACTTTCACACTGTAAAATTATTAGTAGGATGGAAAAGCCCCTCTTGGCAGATTCAAATGGCCCGCCGTCATTTTGTGACGTCATTACAAAACGACTACTTTTCTATTTATAGACTTTGAAGTTTAAAAACATAACTTCAACTTCTTTCATAACTTCAACTTCATAACTTTAGTATGAAAATTACTTTCTTTTTAACCGACTTCAAAAACAGGAGGAGATTCTCAATTCATAGGAATATTTTTTTATGTAGGTAGGTATGTTTTTGGAATTTTTTTGATTTGGAAAATTCTTTTTTGTTTGAAAGGGTCCCAGGTGGTGCCATGGTCATCAGATCAGGTCAGGATCTGATGATGGCGTCAGGAGCTGTTCAACAGAACACATCAGTACCTACCTAAATCTAAATAGGCCGATTGAGCTGAAACTCGTCATCATCATCACCAGCACCATTTTTTGAACAGCTTCTGATTCCATCATCAGGTCAGCTCGCAGTCACCATCACCATAGGTACGCATGGGTATTACATATTACATGACATTGTAGTCGGAACGAAACGGAACAAGACAGCTTACCTACATTATGCCGAGTTTAAACTCAATCAGCCTATTTACTGAGGAGTTCTGTTGAACAGTTCCTGACTCCATTATCAGATCCTGACCTGATCTGATGACCATAGCTCCACCTGGTACCCTTTCAAACAAAAAAATAATTTTCCAAATCGGTCCAGGCTCACCTATTCAAGTAGATACTCGAGAAACATACCTACCTACATAAAAAAATATTCCTATGACTTGAGAATCTCCTCCTTTTTTTGAAGTCGGTTAAAAAGAAAGTAATTTTCATAAAAGGGTCTACAAAACCTACCTACCTACATACCATTTAAAATTGAAATAATTGTTCAAAGTAAAAATCAATTCTAATCTACGCTAGGTACACCTATCTAGTTAGTGTGTATACTACCTACACCTATACCTACATACCTATACATCGAGCGAGCTAAAAATGCTAAAAATTATAAAAAGCGGTGGTCGTTGCAAACCAATTTTGCGTTAGTGTGAGTGTCGAAACTCCGCCTCCGGGACTATACACACACATTGAAGACATCCGAGCAACGCGTACGGCAATACTCGAGTTCAGAATTTACAAGAATTTACGATGTATTCCGTAATACCAAAAATGATGAATGAAAAGTTAATGATTTCGCAATTTTTTTTGTATGGCCTGTAACTAGACACTCTAAGCTGTGTTCCTATTAAAAGGATATTACAATCATTGTTGTTTATCATACAGAACAAATGCAACGAAAACACGATATTTTTGATGTAAAAATGTTAGAAATACAATTTGGTTACATTTTGTTTCAGGTAAGTTTTTTAGATCAAAAGTTTAACAGGAACCTAGATTAATACTTCCTTAATCTAAATAAGTGCATAAAGTGGTGAAAATACGCTCAAATTTTAAATGATTTCGGTAGTACGTTTGTATGGAGAATTCGTTCGTCGCTGCCCTCTTAAGGCCCTGAGCGAGTAAAATCGCGGTCTTATGGTTCGTCGGCAAAGCTCGCCAGTGTATCATTGCAATACCGTAGTTTTGTGAGTTGACGAGCCTGGCTCGCGGCTCGTTATGTTTACTTCAATTTTTGCTCAGCTCGATCAAATTCAAAATTCAAAACCTCAATTCGACTACGATACGACTGTTTCACTCGCTAGTAGATCAGCACCAACGAGCCGCGAGTAAAACCGACGTTATTTAAAACCGCGGTATTGGCTCGTACGTCGATCACCCACTTTATAAATACAAGTTTTGAAGACGTCGACGGCAGTGACGTGACTGCTAGAGCGAGACACGTCCGATGACGTTTTCAAACAAATAATCAATGCGGTTTTGCAAATCACTGTCATTTTGGAGAACGAAACAAAACTCAGCGGCAATGATACCGTTATGGTTGACTGAGAGTGAAAAGAGACGGCATACAGGGTGGAAAAAATGAATGGGCCCTGGAGGGAAACTACCTTAAATCCTTAAGATACAGTATTTTACTTAAAGGAAACATTCCTTTATTTTTAAAAAGAAACATATTTGCATTCAAAGATTTTCTAAAATTCGCTTGCTTCACCCAGGAATCGAACCAGCTAAAAATTCAAAAATTAAACACTCCCTATTTTATTCCACTAGTCGATACATTCAATACTAAAGATAAAACTACTCGAAGAAACATGAGGTCTTACACTCGTCCGTCGTACAAAAAATCCGTGAAATCTAATATTTAGTACATATTAATCATACACTAATATTTAGTACATATCTAATATTTAGTACGTATTTAGTACATAACAGGTCTTTAATTGCAATTTAGCTCTACAGTGGAATGGTGAGAGGTATCCAGTAGTGTGATTCAGACCTTCTCGGAATGTATTTTGAATTCGGAAAATAACGTTTCTTCGCTAAAAAACCGTCAACTTTTCGAAGAAAATCATCGAATCGGACGCATTTTCGGAAGTCTAAATTTCACCTCAAATAGACAAATACCGTCTAGAAAAGTTTTGACGCGAATGGTGAAAAAATTAAAATTAATGAAAAAAAATTGTGAACATTAATGTTAGATTTCATGATCTTTTTTATTTCTAAAACCAAATGTGTGTTATAAAGATTTTATTCTGACATTAATCCTATCGATTAGTGGTATTAAATAGAGCGAGGCTTGTTTTTTAATTTTTAGCAGGTTCGATTCCGGGTGAGGCAAGCAAATTTTAGAAAATCTATGAATGCAGTTTTGTTTTTTTTTTTAAATAAAGGAATGTTTCCTTTAAATAAAATACTGTATCTTAAGGATTTAAGGTAGTTTCCCTCCGGGGCCCATTCATTTTTTCCACCCTGTATAGTTCAATTCCTATTGTGATTCTGCTATAGCGACCTTTTTAAGCCCGCTGAGCGAACATCGCACTGACAAAAACTAGTTGAGATTTTCCTAGTTGAGAATGAAACCTACATTTATACCCACTAGAGTATTAATATAATATTAGCTACAATCCCGAAAATATATCAACTTGGCAACAGTATTGTTAGAGATATTCTATTTAATACACCAACCATTTTTTTTGATCAATATTAAAGTTTGGTGCTTATATGGGAATACTTTTTAAATATAAAAACATATTCACGAACAAAATTGATAGACTAGCTGCTGTTAAAATTATTTTTCAGGTGAAAAGTAAACATAGGTATTGTACCTGGCAGTCAAAATGCTGGCAGACACTGCCAGCTGACATTTCCAGAATCCTGCCAGCCACAGCGTCAGCTTGCCAACTGACAATGACATTGTGCATTAATTCAGCACGAATAACACGACTGCGGGTGTACCTCTCCAATTTAACATGCTTAAGGCGGGCCCTAGACCTACAATATCATTGTACAATCGTTTAATTGTACAATATGATTGAAATACACTTTGAACCCAAAAGTTCTTTAATATAAACCCTAAATGGTAAATAAAATTGTGAAATTCGTAATATTGCGCAATAAAATTGATCGTGTATTTTGCACCTAATGTTTAAAAAAAAATCAAACTCTAAACTCTATTTGTATTTATTTACTAAAATTACTTAGAATAGTAGTAAGAGCTAGGTTATTCTAATCTTGTTCTTTTACAAATTATACAATCGAAATAAAAAAATAACGTAAATAATTCTTATAAAGAGACGCCTTGGAATTATTTATCAAGATAATTTTTATACTTTATCACGAAGATTATACTTATTTTTCAAAGATTTATTTGTAGAAACCATAAAAACAACACATGAATATTCGATAGAAACCTTAAAAATGTTTAGTTCGCTATAAATATTATTTTTAGAAATTTATTTCGACCAAAAGAACCCAGTTCTTTTTTAAGCACGTTGGGTCAACGATATTGTTAAAAATAAATAAATAAACATAAAGGTATCCTTAAACACAATAGATACTCCTTGTATGTTTTAGGTGTTTTGTAAAAAGTATTAAGTTTATGTCACTGATGTCAGAGCGTCTGTCGTGTTTGTTCCTAGAAAATTTTGGAAATGTGAAGTTTACAAAATGATCTTTTTATTCAAGACATCTTACTCGGTGTACCTATCTGTTTCATTTATATATAGGCATATTCCAATAGATATACTAAGGTTACGATCCATGTTTGGAAGCGATATGCATAGAGTCAAGGATGTTAAAACTGGGCTTGAATGATCATGATACAAAATAAAGTAAGTTCATATCAGTGCTAGTGTATTTTGCTGTCTGCAATTTTAAGAAAGTTTTTTTTTTTTTTGTCGTTTTGATAAAAGTGAAGTGTTGTTACAATGGTTCAACGAAAGGCCCAAGAGAAGAAAATCGCTTACAGGAACAAACTGATAGCGAATACTGTGAGTACCTACCTACTTAATTTTACAATGTTTTTTCTACTTACGGCAATATGCTTGTGATCGCCAGAACGCGTTTTGCAATAGCAAATACGAACGATAGAATTGCAACGCTTGCACCTTTTCATCTAACCTATTATTCAATAATTTTATTTCCAACAAAAATCATCAATACTATCTAAATATTGCTAATTAATTTTAGTTATTTTTTATGAGTTTTAAATGAAAATAATTTGTGTATTAGTGAGGAACCCGCGGTGCTGACAGACCTCCCGCGGGATGATCTAATTCGTGCTCTCGTGACACTCGGCGGATTATTTGTGGAGTAGCTTCTAGCAGATTGTATTGTGCTTCGAGTGATGTACTCGTTTGCTTGATGCATAGAAGAGTGATTCACTGAACAATGATCAGGTAAGGAGAAGGTGGCAAATGGATTTCAAAATATTATTTTAAATATTTTGTTATGAATTTATTAAATAACAGCCACAAAAATTACCAGACCAAGATCAAATTAGAATTTTTGAAGCTACTCGTGTCTTGCAATATTTGAAAGACAAGTGAACGCAACCGATAATAAGGTACAGCTACTATACGCGTAAAGTAACGTTCATTTGGGTACTCAGACGAAAGTTCTCCGGATAAGTCAAAATATAGTCGGTATCTAAGTGATCCCTTTGTGTTATTGTAATATCTAGCTCAGAATAACAAACAATTTGAAAATGAAGTTAGAAAATAAAAAATCCGTTTTAAGATTTGTTTCTAAAACAATATAAATCTATTACTCCTAAAAGTCATTTAGGAGAATTATGGACTTCGATTCGAATTGGTTCAAAAAACTTACTTAGTAGGAAGTGAAAACGTAACACTTTAATTTATAGAATTTTTGTGTAGTTCTTTTATTTAATTGGCCTCACAAACCAAATAACGATGACAATGTTCATAGTTCCTATTAAATAAATATCTGACTTAAGGATTAGCTTTCAAAAGAAATGTCATCGTTGACTCCCCCCAAACGCCCCTCTACCCTCTATCTATTCACGATATTTTGACATGTTAAAACTTTTGAAACTATCTTGGAATAATTATAATTTTAACATCTTGTTGAAGTAGCGAACATTGTCATGGAGACTTCATCAATTTTTTTTTTTCGATGGTAGTGATACCTAGTTGTTACCTTCATAATTATTATTACTTATTATAGAATATCTGGGCGACCAAGCTCTGCTTGGGTGCAAATCGAGAAAAAAAGAAAAAGAAAAATGAGTTAAGTATGTATTTAAAAAAAGCTAGGTCTCGATCGATCTAGCTAGGTAGAGACCTAGCTAGATTGATTCTTCGCCCCCGTAAACCGTAAACCTCTGTACCGCAAATTTTATCGAAATCGTTAGAGCCGTTTTCGAGAACGTGAGTACAAATAAACAAACAAACAAATATTGCTCGTTTAATAGAATAAGATAATATTTCATAAGAAGATCATATACTTGTCGGGGAGAGGGTTCTGGGCGTGAAGTATGGATGGTCCGATATGTTCAAAGACACGAAATAACCAATGTAACGTGTAGTCAGGATGTCTATTTTGTAATCACAATTACTTTCACAAGACTTAAACAGAGGATTGATTCGATTTTTGCCGATTAGAATTACTATCACCATTTAAAAAACAAAATGGAAACGCGGTGAGTTCAACAAAAAGAGACAAAGCTACCCACAGAACATTATTACTACCGCTCCGATGCCAGAACCAAAGTGGCCACGCCGCTCGCCACCCGCTCGAGGAAAGCGAACTGTCCAACAACAAAACTGACTTTAGCGCCCTCTGCCTACTTTGTGTCGACCACACCCAAGTGACAATGACAGTTGTCTATTTGACGTTTCCATTATTAGTCTACAGATGGCGTTGTTAACAGGATGTAGTGCAGAACGAAGTATCAAATCAATTAACATTCCCTTTTCCAGCTCCAACTCCGACATAATATGTATTATATTCTTTATACCTAGATAAGTCTAATCACAAATAATTGTATGCTGTGTTCACTGTGTGAACTACAAACTACGCCGACTTTGCTTTCTTAGGACTGTCATAATACGTTAAGTTTAGCGTAAATTACAATTTGTGAACCATAAACTTTCATATGACACCCCATTAAATTTATTTGTATAACTTTTATTTTTTTACCCCCTTGAGTACCTAATATCTTTACAACCCCTTCATTGATTAAGCCCATAAGCACTCGGGTCACTCGACACTGGATATATGCACCAACCGGAGTTTAAAACACTAAAAAACACGCTATAGTTACATACGAGTCGATAAAGTACAAAATTACAGTACTAAAATTAACTATGTAAATTAATTTTAGATTAAAAAATAAACTAAAAACCACGTCTTTATTTATTTATTTAGAATGCGTTGTCATCGAGTTGTGAGCTACCCTGACAGTTTTAGCCGGCCAGCTACACGGAAAGTGCTCGAAATTTTAGTCGCGCGAGATTTCCCCCGGAACGACAGACAGATAGACAGACGAACAAGAAAGTGACTATATAAGTATAATAAAAACGTGGTAAAATAATAATGTCATTGATCCTTGATAAGTGTGCACATTTTGATCCGACGTTTTGAAATGGATTAAAACTACGTTCTAAGATTCTGTTGACATAGATGAATACAAGTGAAGCTAAAAAAAACTAAATTCGGGGTAATATCCCACTTGGCCAAGACAGTCCTTGAACAAAAGCCAAATTATATAGTTGAGGATGCGACTCCACTCCATTTTGTTCCGAATGACATTCGATTTCGACTAGTCCTATTATATAACAAATGAGAGAAGTTTGTGTGAATGTTTGTTTTACCACGTATCTCCGTAACTACTAAACTAATTTTGCCGATTTTTTGTTCTACTCGTAATCTATAGTGATCTTCGATCTTCTGTTCTATCTAACAAGAAGGTGAAAAAAGGAGGCAAGTTTCTAAGAAATAAATGTACCTAATTTCTTAAATAAAAATAAAATAATAAGTACTAAGTTATGAATTTTTAAAGGGGTTGCAATAAAGTTCTATTTCAAATAAATATTTTCTGGTTTGATTCACCAGAGTAATTAAATACCTACTTTATTTTTATTTTATTCAAAATTACCCTTAGGGAGGGACTGTGCATTATTACTAAGGTCGTAAAGTTAGTATTGTTTTTCCTAATCGAAAAAAAAACTAAATACTTACTAACTTTATGACTTTTTGGTTTCATTTTCTGTTACCTGTACAAAGCCGGGGCGGGCAAATAGCTTGTAAAATGTCAAAATGTCAAAACGCGCGTGGATCCGACCTTGTGACCGCCCAGAAGCGGAATGAGCTGCGTTCGATTCTGTGTTTATTTATATAGCAACTCGGGACTCAATAAGGTTGATTTTCGGTTGATCCGTTTAACTCTCTGTGCTCAGAAGTAAAGCTCAAAACTAATTTTGCTTATTATGAGAAAAATAAGCAGTCTAGGTAAACGATAACTTAGAAGCAAATAAAAGACTAAATTTCCTTTCTGTGAGTATTTATTTTGTATATGTAGCTGAACTGGTTTTCAAGAAAAATGCAAAAATCTTGAGAAAAGGTGTCATTTTCAAAACGTAAAAGTATCATGTAAATTTCTATTAATCGTGTTTCTGCCTTTAGAACTAAATAGAAAAAATGAGATATTCCGTTTAGTTACAATTTGCAGGCAAACAATCATAACCGTTTTGGAGCTTGGCCTTAATTCTTGATTACTTGCTAATTTTCTTGTTCGTTCACAACTTCTTACCATTTCTTGAACTACGAGATACTTGCAACTCCGTAGAATCGCACTAAAAACTCATACTCTAATGGACTTACCGAAAACTAGCCGCGGATAAGGCCACGACCGCTCGGTTATTAAATAACTTTAGGCGGGACTTGGGAGTTTGTTATTTACTGCAGTTTTATTCAGCACTCTCACGTAATTGGACATCTTTGTTTCTCAATTCATTTCATAGAAAAACAACAGAGAAAAGAATAAAACATAGAGAGTAGTTTGCGCAATAATTAGACGCGTATTTCCGCCTATTGTGACATATGTGACGTGAATGTTTAATTTTAACCATGTTTGTATGTACCCTAAACCGGCGAGCTTGTTTGACAAATGTGATGAGAGTGAATGAGGCGGAAGAGGTGTGTCAGGATCGTAACAAGTGGAAATCCGTGGTCTCTGCCTACCCCTGTGGGAAAGAGGCTTGATTTTATGTATGTATGTATGTTGTATGAAGCTATGTTTGACTTATTTAAAAACCGGCCTCCTAGCCATATTACTTACAATCGCAAATCTATCTACAAGTCCGATCCGATCGTCGTCGGCGTCGGAAGCAAGTGTATGGCGGGGACAGTCGCGTCGGATGACCGGTCAGACAAAAAGTCTGACGTATGTGGCCTTAGATATCTTCAAAAGATCTTATGACTAAAGGTCTGAAAGAATATCTGCCGTGGGGAAAAGTTGTGACGATGTTTATACTTCTACGTTGTTTTTTTGTCCTCTGGCCGCTACCTACTTTTAATTAGATTTAAATGTTGACTGGATTCTTAGCTCTGTTGGTAATCGCTCTGCTTTTCGCGCTGTAGGTCGTGGGTTCGATTCTATGAATAGATACCTACTATTATCAAAAATGCAAAATTTAGTTTCACAATAGATTCCTATCTATATCAAATTATTTATGGTTATAAGCATTAAGAAATAAGAGTTTCTGCCGGCCTGTACAGTAGAAGCGATAAACAGTTTGTAATTTCTGTTGGCTGTTGGTCCTTCGAAGGGTACCGCAAAGCAAGGCAGCGAACGCGTTACACTAGCACGTTGTTTCGAAAATACTAGTACATTTTTGCACCACACTATTTGTAGGCTTCGTAGTGGCTCCCATTTTCGAAGGCGCCAAAAAGCGTGGTAGCGATGGCGTAAAAATTTTGTTCCGCTCTTAAAAAACTAATCTCCACAGTTATAAAGAAAACATAAAGTACAGCATCTGCCAGAGCAGCGCGATGCAGATTGGAAACTTCCAACAGCGGAATATTCGAGAACTCCGCAAACCAATCACCTTTGAAGGCACTCACTTTTTTAAGGATTCCTTCGAGATGAAGTTGTAAAAACTTTGCACCGCTTAAAGCACGCTTGTTTCAGCATTCTTATCAAGTGTCACGAATACTGGTTCTTTGGTAGAACAATGATAATAAAATCAAATTGATGTTTAACATTATTTCTT
Source organism: Camptogramma bilineatum (assembly GCA_958496255.1). Classification (NCBI taxonomy): domain Eukaryota; kingdom Metazoa; phylum Arthropoda; class Insecta; order Lepidoptera; family Geometridae; genus Camptogramma; species Camptogramma bilineatum. The sequence continues at coordinate 14,991,041 of OY292466.1, read as the reverse complement.
GCTAGCTTTCACCCGCGATTTCGCTACGGATAAAAAGTAACCTGTCCTATTCCAGTTCATCGTCTATTTTTTGAAATTTCAGGCAAATTGGTTCACTGGTTGTCGAGTTATAGAGGAACATACAAACATCCATCCATCCATCTAAACATCAAAACTTTCGCAATTATAATATTAGTGTGATTTTCATCTATTGCTACTAGTAATTTTGTTCACTTTGACGAGCCTCACTTTGTTCGACTGGCTTCTAACTATGTAGATCACCGAAAAAAAAACTAGGGCCCAAACCGTGTTTGTTTACTTGGTTCTTCACGGTTTTGATCATAAAGGAACAGGAGTGGTATTACTTAGCTTTTAAGACGTTTTCTAATGATGTTCAGAATGAATGCTAACGTGTATAAATGTTTCGAGATCATCACTAACTAGTAGTTCGCCCCGAACTGAGATCTCGCGCACCGTTGTGTTGATAGCCTAGATTTGGACTTGTTTCTGACTACCCTTATACCTACGTTAAGTGCTCCTTCTAGTGTAGTGATATCTAATGCGCTACCTCAGTATGGTAAAGATTATAGGCATGCATGCAATACATTAAGTCGTGTCGTGTTTATATTCAATAGTTGACCCCGCGAACTTCGTACCGCGCCTCAGGGAAGGCCTCTTAGTTCGAGAAATTATTAAAATAGCAGTTCAATACAAAATGTATGAGAAAATCAATTTCCTCCCCCTCCCTCCCCTCCCCCTCCCCTCCCCCTCCCCGTCTCTCTCCCTCCCCTCCCCTCCCCCCTCTCCCTGCCCCTCCCCTTCCCCACCATTGCAAACCAAACCACAACGATGCCACACTCTTTGTCTGATAACCAGACCTACGAATACATCGAAACTCTATGAAACGGGAGCTCTTTCCATACATCCGTTAATTGGTTTTCATCATTTTTATTTTTCTCTGTATTTCAAAAACTATAGAACCTAGAAGAAAACTAAAAACCATTTTGGAATGTATAAATTGAGTACTTTCATATGACACCCCACTCAATATATTTGGGTACCTTTGAAAAAAATTTACCCCCTTGGGAACCCCATATCTTTACAACCCCTTCATCGATTACGCTCATACGCTCCACAGCAAATTTCCATAGCACAACCTATTGACCTATCAAGTTTCATACAGATTGGATAAGCGGTTCGATAGTTATGCGAGAACATAAAAATGAAACATACAAATATACAAACATACAAACATACAAACATACAAACATACAAAGCAAAATCGCCTAACTTGCCACTAAGATCTTCGCTCGCTTCGCTCGCTCGATCGATAAATAAGTTCGTAGGAGCAAGTGGCCATCTCTGGTGACGGAGTTTTTAGGCCGCCAAAAAGCCGGGACAGAAAATTTAACGTGCCCTCCGGAGCACGAAAGCGCTCAGCTCGTAATGCCACTTGCTTCTTCAACGATCAATCAAGAACGTCTAAGCACGCTACTCCACGAGCGCTTCAAGAACTGAAAGCGAGTTCAACTATTAAAAAAAAAAATTAGGTCGTCATAGACTGTCGTCTTTACAATTTCAAGTTAACATCATTACCTAATTTGAATGAGTCACAATTTGTTCACTTTACATTTTGTCTTATTTTTCCCGTGGGTTGATTTAGTACCTGCTCCGGTGAGCACAGATGGGTTATATTACCCCACAACCGTTTTAATTAAACCTCCATATTAAATGAGAATCAGATCCCCTGTATTTGAAGTATTTGGATCTCTGTTGGTCCTCGAAGAAGTATGTGTGATGTAGGTACCTACTTATGTATTTAAAAAAAATGGTTGTCTGTAAAGTCGGTTTACGGACGATAATTTTACGTGATAACGTAATAAGAAAATATTGATGAACGATCCTGCCTCTCTATCGCTTGTTCTGCGTTCTCGCTTGCATGCTTGGCTCAGGCTGAACGTGACACTTTTTCGTGCGTGCAGCCGGCATTCATCGATTTATAAGACGTTATCACGTCAGTAAAAAAAAACAAATCATAGCTTTAAATGTGTGAATACCGCTGAGATCTTCAAGCAGTTAGGATTTTTAAATAAACATGTGTATGTAGATCAAAACGTCCGAATTTATTTAGCACTATTTGGCCTCTTGACAAATAACCACCAATTTTCGAAATCAACATTGTACCTTAACCAGATCATGACTAGCCAATTTGAGAATCAAATACATCTAATGTTGATGATGTCGACTGGCGGCTGGATCATTAGCTAATCCGTGGTATATCTAATTGTGGTGTAGTGACACAAGGGTGCTTGACGCCGACCGCACCGTCTCTTGTCACCTCAAGGAGTTGTAGCGTATTGAAATATACTAAAGAATCCATACATACTCGTAGAAATTACACTGTGTCAAACTTAAATTACTCAATGGGGCATGCCACACATGCATTATGTGAGTGAATGAATAAATGAACAGTTTTTTACATCAACAAAAGTAAAATATAACAATAGAATAAAGTCTAGATCCGTCCAATAGGCGGCCTTATCGCTGAGAGCGATTTCGTTTTTTAGTTAGAAAAATAATAAAAAGCTTTTTGCTTTTTGCTATATACGGGTTTAAGGATTGTATAATAAACAGATATAAACTTGATTCATGAACACACATATATTTTTTTATAAAACAATTTCTTATATTTATACAAGAATCAACAATCATTTAACATTTTCATTCTGAAGTTGTACAAGAACATACCATACAAATTATTAGTACTTACCTCAAAAATCGAAAAATAAAAATAATTAAGTATAATAATCGAATCCCGGAGTATTAGTTGGAATCCCGTGGAATATCCATATTAACATCAATGTTTGCGGTCAATGAACCTAAATAGCTCTACCTACTCCGATCAGTGTTGATAAGTGTGCACATTTTGATCCGACGTTTTGAAATGGATTAAAACTACGTTCTAAGATTCTGTTGACATAGATGAATACAAGTGAAGCTAAAAAAAACTAAATTCGGGGTAATATCCCACTTGGCCAAGACATTCCTTGAACAAAAGCCAAATTATATAGTTGAGGATGCGACTCCACTCCATTTTGTTCCGAATGACATTCGATTTCGACTAGTGCTATTATATAACAAATGAGAGAAGTTTGTGTGAATGTTTGTTTTACCACGTATCTCCGTAACTACTAAACTAATTTTGCCGATTTTTTGTTCTGCTCGTAATCTATAGTGATCTTCGATCTTCTGTTCTATCTAACAAGAAGGTGAAAAAAGGAGGCAAGTTTCTAAGAAATAAATGTAATTTCTTAAATAAAAATAAAACTAGTAGTTCGCCCCGAACTGAGATCTCGCGCACCGTAGATGGCTTACATTTGGACTTTCTTCTGACTACCCCTATAATTTCAAGTGCTACTACTACCGAGTATGCCTATTGTGCTAGTACTTCATGAAAACATACTAGCATGCATGCAATACATAATGTCGTGTCTAATTTTTCATTTATTTTATATTTATGAATTCTCGTCGTATTTCTAAAAGTATTCGTCATAGAATAAAAATAATAACTATTTTGGAATGTACAAATAAATACCTTTCATTTGACACCCCACTCAATATATTTGTTTACTTAACTTTTTTTACCCCAATTATTTTCATTCTTTATCAAAAATTTTTTTATCACGAAAATAAATCAAGTAGCATCTAAAATCATTGCAAACCAAACCGCAACGATGCCACTCTCTTTTTAAGACCGACCAGTCAATGAGCTACGAAGACATCGAAACTCTATGAAACGGGAGCTCTTGCAGCTCTGGTTTCGTAGTTTTTTTTTCTTTGGTCGTATTTCAAAAACTATACATCCTAGATTAAAAATAAAAACCATTTTGGAATGTACAAAATAAGCCCTTTCGTATGACACCCCACTCAATATATTTGTGTAACTTTCAAAATTTTTTACCCCCTTGGGAACACAATATCTTTACAACCCCTTCATCGATTAAGCTCATATGCTCCACCGTAAATTTCCTTACCACAACCTATTGACCTACCAAGTTTCATGCAGATTGGATGAACGGTTCGACAGTTATGCGCGAACAACAATTCGTGAAACATACAAACATACAAAGCAAAATTGCCCAACTTACCACTAAGATCTTCGCTCGCTTCGCTCGCTCGATCGATAATAAGTACTAAGTTATGAATTTTTAAAGGGGTTGCAATAAAGTTCTATTTCAAATAAATATTTTCTGGTTTGATTCACCAGAGTAATTAAATACCTACTTTATTTATATTTTATTCAAAATTACCCTTAGGGAGAGACTGTGCATTATTACTAAGGTCGTAAAGTTAGTATTGTTTTTCCTAATCGAAAAAAAACTAAATACTTACTAACTTTATAACTTTTTGGTTTCATTTTCTGTTACCTGTACAAAGCCGGGGCGGGCAAATAGTTTGTCAAATGTCAAAATGTCAAAACGCGCGTGGATCCGACCTTGTGACCGCCCAGAAGCGGAATGAGCTGCGTTCGATTCTGTGCTTGTTTATATAGCAACTCGGGACTCAATAAGGTTGATTTTCGGTTGATCCGTTTAACTCTCTGTGCTCAGAAGTAAAGCTCAAAACTAATTTTGCTTATTATGAGAAAAATAAGCAGTCTAGGTAAACGATAACTTAGAAGCAAATAAAAGACTAAATTTCCTTTCTGTGAGTATTTATTTTGTATATGTAGCTGAACTAGTTTTCAAGAAAAATGCAAAAATCTTGAAAAAAGGTATCATTTTCAAAACGTAAAAGTATCATGTAAATTTCTATTAATCGTGTTTCTGCCTTTAGAACTGAATAGAAAAAAGATTAAAAAATCACATAATTGGAGTTTTAGCTTGATGAGATATTCCGTTTACTCACCATTTGCAGGCAAACAATCATCATTGTAATACCGCCTGGCCTTAATACACCAACCATTTTGTTTTGATCAATATTAAAGCTTGGTGCTTTTATGGGAATACTTTTTAAATATAAAAACAAATTCACGAACAAAATTGATAGACTGCTGTTAAAATTATTTTTCAGGTGAAAAGTAAACATAGGTATTGTACCTGGCAGTCAGATGCTGGCAGACACTGCCAGCTGACATTTCCAGAATCCTGCCAGCCACAGCGTCAGCTTGCCAACTGACAATGACATTGTGCATTAATTCAGCACGAATGCCACGCCTGCGGGTGTACCTCTCCAGTTTAACATGCTTAAGGCGGGCCCTAGACATACAATATCATTGTACAATAGTTTAATTGTACAATATCATTGAAATTCACTTTGAACTCAAAAGTTCTTCAATATAAACCCTAAATGAATATTGTGTAATTCGTAATATTGCGCAATAAAATTGATCGTTTATTTTGCCCCTAATGGTTTTTACAAAATCAAAGTCTAAACACAATTTGTATTTATTTAATAAGATTACTTAGAATAGTAGTAAGAGCTAGGTTATTCTAATCTTGTTCTTTTACAAATTATACAATCGAAATAAAAAAATAACGTAAATAATTCTTATAAAGACGCTTTGGAACTATTTATCATGATAATTTTTACACTTTATCATGAAGATTAGGTATATTTTTCAAAGATTTATTTGTAGAAACCATAAAAACAACACATGAATATTCGATAGAAACCTTTAAAATGTTTTTTCGCTATGAATATTATTTTTAGAAATTTATTTCGACCAAAAGAACCCAGTTCTTCTTTATGCGCGTTGGTTCAACGATATTGTTAGAAATAAATAAATAAACATAAAGGTGTCCTTAAGCACAATAGATACTCCTTGTATGTTTTAGGTGTTTTGTAAAAAGTATTAAGTTTATGTCACTGATGTCAGAGCGTCTGTCGTGTTTGTTCCTAGAAAATTTTGGAAATGGTTTATACGAATACTCGGTGTATCTGTTTCATTTAAATACAGGCATATTCCAATAGATATGCTAAGGTTACGATTCATGTTTGGAAGCGATATGCAGAGTCAATGATGCTAAAACTGGACTTGAATGATCACGATACAAAATAAAGTAAGTTCATATCAGTGCCAGTGTATTTTACTGTCTGCAATTTTAAGAAAGTTTTATTTTTTTCTGTCGTTTTGATAAAAGTGAAGTGTTGTTAAAGTGGTTCAACGAAAGGCCCAATAGAAGAAAATTGCTTACAGGAACAAACTGACAGCGAATACTGTGAGTAGCTTACCTACTTAATTTTACAATGTTTTTTCTTCTTACGGCAATACGCTTGTGATCGCCAAAACGCGTTTTGCAATAGCAAATACCTAAATGCGAACGATAAAACTGCAAAGCTTGCACCTTTTTGTCTATTTTTCAATAATTTTATTTCCAACAAAAAGCATCATAATACTATTGTAGCGACACCTACCTGTCACTAGATGAACTGTAGAAAAACATGCTATGCATACGCACTACAGATGGCGCCACTCAACATCAACAGTCCTAGAACTCGCAAGCAAAGTTTCTAGCGAATTGAAGCTTATATACAACTATCAGACGTCAACTGTTGGTCGAAAGACCACGGGCAAGTGGGCCAGATGGGCCGGCCCGTTGCAGAGGAACCACCTACTCTGCCTTTGGGGAACTATTCCACCCTGTTCCCCAAACAATCTAAATATTCCTAATTAATTTTAGTAATTTTTTATGAGTTTTAAATGAAAATAATTTGTGTATTAGTGAGGGACCCGCGGTGCTGACAGACCTCCCGCGGGATGATCTAATTCGTGCTCTCGTGACACTCGGCGGATTATTTGTGGAGTAGCTTCTAGCAGATTGTATTGTGCTTCGAGTGATGTACTCGTTTGTGACGTCACGATGCATAGAAGAGTGATTCACTGAACCGACATCAGCAGACTTGAAAAGGTCGTTAAAGCTGAATCGCAATAGGAAATGAACTATAATGCCGTCTCTTTTCACTCTCAGTCAATGAAAAGAGATGGCAATAGTTCAATTCCTTTATTGCGATTCTGCAATAGCGACTTTTATAAGCCCGCTGGTAAGGTTTCAAAATACTTATTATTTTGAATATTACCACACTACTACAGTACTACTAACTACAGTATTTTGAATATTACCACTCTACTACAGTACAGTATTTTTGAGTGGTTCTTTAATTTTGGCCTCACAAACTACGTAATGAAGAAGTTCATAGTAGCTATTAAATAAATATCTGACTTAATTCTTGATTACTTGCTAATTCCCTTGTTCATTCACAACTTCTTACCATTTCTTAAACTTCGAGATATTTGCAACTCCGTAGAATCGCACTAAAAACTCATACTCTAATGGACTTACCGAAAACTAGCCGCGGATAAGGCCACGACCGCTCGGTTATTAAATAACTTTAGGCGGGACTTGGGAGTTTGTTATTTACTGCAGTTTTATTCAGCACTCTCACGTAATTGGACATCTTTGTTTCTCAATTCATTTTATAGAAAAACAACAGAGAAAAATTACAGATAGAACATCGAGCATAGATGACGCAATAATTAGACGTATATTGCCGTCTATTGTGACATAATAGCAGCATTTACACGCAGAGATCGGCCTGCGGATTTTCCCGCGGATCGATCTCTGCCATTCCAACCTTTGACAGTTTTATCCGCGGATATCCGTAAAGATATCTTTACAGATATCTTTACAGATATCTGTACAGTCGATCCGTGCTAAAAACTCTACCGTTTAAAGGCCGCTAGTTTTATCCGCGGATATCTTTACAGATATCTGTACAGTCCACACAACGATCTATTATCATTTAATCTTGGTTATAAGGATTATTGGTCTTGTTGAGAGGCTTTCTTGGTAGCTTTGTCTCTTTCACACTCGTTGTTGGATTAGTAGTGTGCCCATGTCATTTAAATTTCAGGATATTTTTACTTTATCGCGCTCGACAAAATCAGCGCTTGATTTCGATCCATGGTTTCGATCCTTGAATTCGATCCTTGATTTTGATCCTTGATTTTGATTTCGATCCTTGATTTCGATCCTTGGTTTCGATCTTGGATTTCGATCCTTGATTCTTGAATTTTGAACCTTGAATCTGAAATTTTGAATCTTGAATCTTTGAAGTGACAGCTGTCAAACTTCAAAGCACCATATCTCGGAAACTACTCGTCCTAGACTCCCCGTTCCCAGTTCAAATGAAAGCTATGACCAAGATCTTCATTTGAAGTGACAGCTGTCAAACTTCAAACCGCCATATCTCGGGAACTACTCGTCCTAGACTCCCCGTTCCTAGTTCAAATGAAAGCTATGACCAAGATCTTCATTTGAAGTGACAGCTGTCAAACTTCAAATGGCCATATCTCGGGAACTACTCGTCCTAGACTCCCCGTTCCCAGTTCAAATGAAAGCTATGACCAAGATCTTTATTTGAAGTGACAGCTGTCAAACTTCAAACCGCCATATCTCGGGAACTACTCGTCCTAGACTCCCCGTTCCCAGTTCAAATGAAAGCTATGACCAAGATCTTCATTTGAAGTGACAGCTGTCAAACTTCAAATGGCCATATCTCGGGAACTACTCGTCCTAGACTCCCCGTTCTCAGTTCAAATGAAAGCTATGACCAAGATCTACATTTCAGATGACAGATGTCATTTTGACAGCTGTTATTGAAAATGTAGATCTTGGTCATAGCTTTCATTTGAGCTAAAAAGGAAGAGTCTAGGATGAGTAGATTTCGAGATATGGCTGATTGAAGTTTGACATCTGTCACTTTAAATGAAGATCTCTTCAATAGCTTTCATTTGAACTGAGAACGGGGAGTCTAGGACGAGTAGTTCCCGAGATATGGCGGTTTTAAGTTTGACAGCTGTCACTTCAAAGATTCAAGATTCAAAATTTCAGTTTTCAGATTCAAGAATCAAGATTCAAGAATCAAAATGAAGGATCAAAATTGTATCAGTATTTTAATTCAAAAATCATGCCCTGAAACATCACGTAAATCAGAAAATGATGGAAAAGGCCCCTTAGGGACTAGGAATGTTTAGTTTATGGTCACCCTTTACAAAGAGACACACCGCCCAAGTTTTCTTTCTCAAGCGGACCTTGTTTTCTGTCACAGTCAGTGTTCCAGGTACGTAGTATAGAAATTCCTTGGCTTAATTTTAACCATGTTTGTATGAAGGTTTGACTTATTTAGGCTGGATTCGACCAAACTGTCATCTTACTCCCAGAGTAGTTATTCCGTTAGCCGAAAAAATTCGAAATACAATTGTTTTGTAAGCGCAACCGAACATAATTGGTGCATTCAAATTATCCTGGTTATAAGGTGTCAACTTTACAATGTCAAAATATTCAAACAAACAGCAGTTTAATCTGTGGCTTAATCTCCAGATAAAACTTAATCCAGTTTGGTAAAATCCAGCCTTAGAAAATGGCCTCCTAGCCATATTATTCTATATCTACTTTATTTTATATCTACAATCGGATATCTACCTACTAGTCCGTTCTTACGAGCTGACGTAAGAACGGACTAGTAGGCACTTCCGTGCTACGTTGACTTGTTGGTCCCGGCTTTTAAGTCGTTAAGACATGACGGAGGCCTTTAGGCGGTTTAAAAACTCCGTGACCAGAGTTGGCCACTTGCTCATACGAACTTGCTTAGTCCGTTCCGACAGTCGGAAGCATGTGTATGGCGGGGACAGTCGCGTCGGATGACCGGTCAGACAAAAAGTCTGACGAATGTGGCCTTTAGATATCTTCAAAACATCTTATGATTAAAGGTCTGAAAGAATATCTGCCTTGGGGAAATGTAGTGATGACGTTTATACTTCTACGTTGTTTTTCTGTTCTCTGGCCGCTACCTACTTTTAATTAGATTTAAATGTTGACTGGACTCTTGGCTCTGTTGGTAACAGCTCTACCTCCTGCGCTGTAAGTCATGGATTCGATTCTATTACTACTATTATCAAAAAAGCAACAATTTAGTTTCATAATAGATACCTATATCAAATTGTTTATTGTTATAAGCATTTAGAAATAATTTTTATTTGTTATTACAACGGCCATAGTCTGTGGCGTTTCTGCCGGCCTGTGCAGTGTGACAGTAAAAGCGTTAAACAGTTTGTAATGTATGTAGGCTGTTGGTCCGAGGCACCGCAGCACGGCAGCGAACGCGTTATACTAGCACGTTGGGTTTCGAAAATACCAGTACATTTTAGCACCACACTGTTTGTAGGTTTCGTAGTGGCTCCCATTATCGAAGGCACCAAAAAGCATGGTAGTGAAGGCGTAAGCATTTTGTTCCGCTCTTAAAAAACTAATCTCCACAGTTATAAAGAAAACATAAAGTACAGCATCTGCCAGAGCAGCGCGATGCAGATTGGAAACTTCCAACAGCGGAATATTCGAGAACTCCGCAAACCAATCACCTTTGAAGGCACTCACTTTTTTAAGGATTCCTTCGAGATGAAGTTGTAAAAACTTTGCGCCGCTTAGAGCACGCTTGTTTCAGCATTCTTATCAAGTGTCACGAACATTGGTTCTTTGGTAGAACAATGATAATAAAATCAAATTGATGTTTATTCTTTAACATTATTTATTGCTATCTTTCACCCGCGGTTTCGCTTCCCAGATAAAAGTAACCTATCCTATTCCCGATCTTTATCTATCTTTTTAAATTTCAGGCAAATTGGTTCACTGGTTGTCGAGCTATATAGGAACATACATACATCCATCCAACCATCCAAACATCCAAACTTTCGCAATTATAATATTAGTGTGATTTTCATCTATTTTATTATAGTTAGCCCATTACGTCCCACTGCTGGGCAAAGGCCTCTCCCTGAAAATTTAACGTGCCCTCCGGAGCACGGAAGCGCTCAGCTCGTAATGCCACTGCACCCATCCAAATTGTGACCGCGCACAATGCTGTTTAACTTCAACGATCAATAGGCAGCCTTGGTATCATCGCGAGGCTGCCGCTTGCCTCGGCCGAGGCACGTCCACACTAACCGAGCTGCTTCGCGCGGCAAATGCCTCGCGAGGCTGCTCGCTCTGTGTGGACCCGCCTATTCAAAAACGACTAAACCAGCTACGCCATTAGCGCTTCAAGAAATTAAAGCGAGTTCGTCTATTAAAAAAAAAATATTACGTATTCATAGAGTGACGAGTACCTATGCCGCAGATTTCTCCACGAATGTTCTTCACAATTTCAAATTAGCATCATTACCTAATTTGAATGAGTCACACTTTGTACACTTTTTATTTTATCAAATCAGCATCTTATTTTTCCCGTGGGTTGATTTAGTACCTGCTCCGGTGAGCACGGACGGGGTACCCCACAACCTTGTTTTAATTAAACCTCCATATTAAATGAGAATCCGATTCTCTGTATTTGAAGTAGGTATTTGGATCCCTGTTGCACCTCGAAGAAGTATGTGTGATGTAGGTACTAAAAAAAATGGTTGTCTGTAAAGTCGGCTTAGAGTCATTCGGGGTAAGTGGGCGCACTTTCCACTTTGACACCTCACTGTGCTCAAGATCTAGTATTTAGAGCACCTAAAGTATTGTTTTTAGTTAGAAAAATTATCTGTCAATTAAAATAAATGAAATTTGTACTGTCATTTATTTCAGTTTTTGAAATAAATGCATTTTAAGACGAAAAATCGGAATGCGAACACTTGCCCCGACTTGCGGGTAAGTGTTCGCACCCTTACGGGGTAAGTGATTGCATGTGGTGTAAGTGTTCGCGTTGCAAAATAAAAGTAAATCAAGCATTATTTATTCCGATTACAAGTATAAAATACACTTAGAAAACACATAAGAAAGAATCACTTTAAATATTATAACAGCATGTTAGCAAATGAAATGATCAATCATCATAAAATTTATATACCTAAGAAAACGTTATGTTATGTACCTATATATTAAAACAAAATTTTAACTTTTATGTTTGCATAGATTTTACCTATTTAGAGATCAGTTAATCATGATTAGTATATCGAATTTGACATCAAGTTAAAAAAAACCTAGAACTTATCTTAAGTAAGTTGGCAAATGAAATAATTAATTATTATAAAATTTATAAACCTAAAAAAAATAATAATTATTAATTATTTGCTTAGCGTAAAAGTGCAAACACTTACCCGCGCCCACTTACCCCAAACGGACAAATTACGAATGAATGCATACAAAATCAGAAAATTATTCATTCAGCCAAGAATTTTCTTTTGCAAAACACGCTCAGATAAGTTCCAAATCTATAGCAAAAGCCTTACCACTATCGGCCTTAGAACGTATATGCTACACGCTTCGTAAAATAACCCAAAACTAACTTTAAATTGTCAAAATTGTAGTTCGCTCCTTACCAACTCGTACACGCACAGTGCGGTCAAACTATGTGTCGCAACTAGTTGTCTGCATAAACGTTGCCAACTTACCAAAACAAACTGTATACCCCCCGTGCCCCGTTTCGGAGATAATGGCACTGCGCCCACTTACCCACTGCGATCACTTACCCCGAATGACTCTACGTACGATAATTTTACTTGATAACGTCACGTCATAAGAAAACATTGATGAACGATCGTGCCTCTCTGTCGCTTGTTCTGCATTCTCGCTTGCATGCTTGGCTCAGGCACACTATTTACCTCTTGACAATTTGTAACACCCAATTTTCGAAATCAACATTGTGCCTTAGCCTTAAGATCAAGGCTAGCCAATTTGAGAATCAAATACACCTAACGTTGATGATGTCGACTAGCGGCTGGATCATTAGCTAATCCGTGGTAAGTCTAATTGAGTTGTAGTGACACAAGGGTGCTTGAAACTGACCGCACGCCTCTTGTCACCTCAACGAGTTGTAGTGTATTGAAATATAGGTACTAAAGAATCCATACATACTCGTAGAAATGACACTGTGTCAAACTTAAATTACTCTATGAGGCATGCCACACATGCATTGTGTGAGTGAATGAATGAATAAACACTTTTGTACATCAACAAAAGTAAAATTTAACAATAGAATAAAGTCTAGATTCGTACAATGGGCGGTTTTATCGCTGAGAGAGATTACTTCTAGGCAACCTTTGGATAGAAAAACTAAAAGAAGCTGTTTGTGCCATGATTACTGCGACTCATCTTCGAACATCATCTACATACTGACTGACAACTATTAGGCTCGAAGCACACTGGCCACACGCCACAGCCATAAACGCCGCCACATAGCTAGAAGCTACAAAGGTGTGGCGACCACCCGCGTCAACCGTGTGCGGCGCGCGCATGTTTTTATAAAATGTATGAAAACTACGGGAAATAGGTTGGTGGCAGCGATTTGTGGTTGTGATCGGTGGCCGGTGTGCGGCCAGGCTTACACAAGCGCTTTTTGAACGATATTGCTGCGACTTTTATCAATTTGTAGATTGAACTCAGCTGACCATCGACTATTCCAATAATCGCTGGCAACCTCTAGTGAAGTTCCAATTAAGTTAACATTACCTGCGCCAGTGATAAGACTTACAGGTACCAATCCTGCACATTTCCGCATAACACAGTAACTTATACAATAACATACAGCGCCATCACACTAGAGATTAGCTCGGAATACCGCGGTCGCACCTTCCTCGTCACTTACGCAGAATGTCCCACCTATCGGGTTAGGGATGGATCGAGTTATGCAGTAATTACCAAACTATAGGGTCTCTACTGACAGTGAATAATAGGTAGTTCACTGTATTAAAAGCTAATAAATATTTACTTTTTACTAGTGAACGCCCGCGGCTTCGCCCGCGTGGATTACTTTTTCACCCCACGGGAACCATGCATTTTTCCGGAATAAAAAGTAATGTGTTATTCCAGAACTTAAACTTTTTACATTCCAAATTTCATCAAAATCGGTTTAGTAGTTATAGAGAGTCGTGGTAACAAACATTCACACACACACACGAACTTTCACCTTTATAATATTAGTAGGATGAGGATAAATTCATACTATGGCGATAGCTAAAAAACCAAATCACAATAAAAAATATTTTGTCATTTTAAATTAGGTAAAGGTGAGTTTTTGCCATCCACCACGGTTCTGTCCATTTTTGAAGTCGGTTAATAGCTCTTGATATCATTGAGGAAGCTTGAAGGGCACGTTCAAGGCGTGCCCTACGTGCTATCAGCAGCGCATTTCCTGCCACTTACGGATATTAAATTGTTACAAAAAGTTGTACTTCAATAATGCCTGTAACTGACTTGAATGGAGTGAGCTAACTGTAAAGATATTAACACCCGTGTTTATAAACAAGTGAAAGTGATTATTAAAAGTAATTAGGTACTCTAGTAATGATTTTTATTCCATAGTTTAGCAATTGCTTGAAGTTAGAACTATCAAAAGTTAGAATTCTTTCCCAAGTAAAAGTCATCATTTTTTTTACTTGAGCACTGAGAACTCGACCATTTTGCGTTTGATTATGACATACATTATTTGGCTATAGAATAAGGTTTTATAACGAAGAATTTTATCCTCAAGTAGGTAATGACTTCATTGAGAAATTACTTAGCAGCAAGTGATTGCTTGTCTATAAATACGGGTGTAAATGACTGGTGCTTGAAACGAGAAAACAGAATGTTTAAAATTTGGTTTACGAAGAATCAATTGTTTTTAACTGTGACAAAAGGAGGAAGTTCACAACTCTACTGTATTTTTTTTATCCATCGAATTTGTAACGGCGAGATCAATTCTGAAAATTTTCGAACGAAATGAGTTTTTGTTTTAATTGCATTCGGTATTTGTAGTCCGGTTTTTTTACAAAGTATTTACAACAAACTGATCGGAGTATAGCGTGGTATGACTGGTAGGTACGACAGTAACCTGCAAAGGCACTGGGCGTCTAAATTGATCCACCCATTTGGCCAAACTGCAATATTTATAGACCTGTCAATAGTAGATTGTTGCACGAGGGTTGAAAGTAACCTATTGAGGCACGAGATGGTTTGGCGCCTGAGCGTAGCGAGGGCGCTAATAGTTCGAGTGCCTTAATAGGTCTTTTACCCGAGGTAAACACTCTGCTTTTCATTTCGAATATTAGGAAAGTAAATAAAAACCTGATAAGCTCATTTAAAAATCTCTGCTCTCGATCGACAAAACAGATAAAAATCGAATTGGTGCTTTAAAGAAAATACTGGCTGGTAGTTTGCCACTGAAAAAAAAAAAACAAAAAAGGCGCCCGCCTTTTTCAGCCAGTATTTTTTTTTTCATTGAAGATGGTAAATATTTCAAGCTCAAAATCTTGTTTAAATAATAAAAATTTAGGGAAAAGTAATTATTAATAACAATAGTCATGTAATAAAATTGTTGAAAATATTTTTACAGCAATTCTCAATAAAAAGGTAAAAAAGAAATGTCAAATATTACTTTTGCTGTGTAAAAAGTTTCAACATGACTCAATAGAAATGTCAAAATAGAATGTTTTTTTTTTAATTTGACAGCAGGGAAAATTGCTTCCCAGGGCGGAAAAGTACTACTTTCATCCCTCTGTTCAGGTAACTTCAAGCGTACTTTCCGTGTATGAGTAATGAAAATTATATTTTAATTTAATTTATTTTTTATTGTGTAGGTTTAATATTAATTTTTGTGTAAATTGACATTGTGTGTGAGTAAACTGGATCTTGGCTGAATAAATAATTTGAATTGAATATAGTTGATAATTACATTGATAAATAGTTGATTACTACATTACATAATGTATGTTCACACCGAAACTTGTTTTTGCTAAATAAACATTTTTTAATTTTTTCTATTAAATTGTTTTTTTTTTTTTGTAAAATTATTAAAGTAGATTAAAGTGGAGATATAACTTTTCAACAAAAGTAATATAAATGAAATGTTTATGAAAAAAGTAAAAGGAAACTTAAATTAAACAACCTGTAGTTTGCAAGTCGCTCAAAGCGCACAAACGGTTATACCTAGAACTGAAATCCTTTCCTTGTCTGTAGACATAGGAGCTTTTGAGTTTTTTTATTTTAGAGTGAGAGGACTTACTTGCTTAACTCTTTCTCTTTCGTACTACCGGAAGGTCAGTAATAAAAATGATGTTAGTAAGTTATTGACACCTCTATATATTTTACAGTAGTAGGTTTTTGAACGTAGTTTTGCTTATAATTAAAGAGCCAAGCTAATAAGTATTATAAACCAATAAGGTCATTTTAAAGCAGCATAATAAATTATGTAAACTTTCATTGAAAATGAAAAATCTTATCAAAATTTTCAATTTCGGATGCGAAAAGATTTAGGATTCGGGATAAGATTTTCATTTTCAATGAAATAATACCAAAGTGTGGTTTAACATTATATAAATTAAAAATTTTGTAAACTTTATCTAAAAAGTCCGGAATCTACCATAGCGGAGAACAGCGTAGATGAGAGGAAATGACCAATAAGATGACTTTGCGTAGCTTCAGTAGACACTATTAAAGCGAGAAGTTATTTTTACCTGAATCTAATTTCTTTGACAACTGTACAATCTGCAACAGTTTCTTGTATTTGGAGCTCAAGTAACTTTGTGACTAGAAGGCATTTAATTACACTTTTTATTTCAAAATGTTCTTTACAGCTTTACTGGAAGATTTATACAGCGTCAGGAGGCAATCTTTTCCTACACTTAACGGGACACTGTAGTGCCTGGGACAATGTTTGAGATGGAGTAGGCTTGCCCAGCACCTAAACTATCCTCCAAGCTTAACCGGCCATATCCATAGGAGAGACATGGTCAATACGTGGCCGACTAAATCACGGGTTTCCTCACGATGTTTTCCTTTACCGTTTGCTCGTGTCAATGCGCATATGAATTTTTTGAAACAAAAAATCAATTGATGCACGGTCAGGATTCGAACCCACCACCTTCTGATTGAAAGTCGAAGTACTATCCCCCTAGGCCAACACGGCTCTTTAAAATGTGCTTTAGTATCTGCAAATTTAAGATAACGTTTACCATGCTTAGAAACCTTGCAAATGCAAAACCTTGGAATGCTTTATAAGCTAGAAGTCCAATAATAAGTGCAGAAACGCTCATCCCTCGCCCATTTGCCCAATTTGTTGGCAAGATAGTATCACTCTCTGCATAAAATAAACAAAATTAACAGTTCGCTTTCAATCCGGCCGTGTAAGGTAATAATATAAAAAGTAATGTCTCGAGCTCCGACCTCTGCTTGTGAATAAGGGCGTGCGTTGTGAATATGGACCTTATGATTTTACCGTGTTTTGTATAAATATGTTTGCGTTTTGATTCGCCTCGTGAGTTGTGAGTGGCGGTAGTAAAATTGTTGTTTCGTGGAAGGCATGTGGGAAAACATTAACCGCTTATGATGTTTGTAAATGTTTGAGATAGATTTTTTTTGTATTTATTACATGTTTAATTAATCAGTATCTAAGAAATATTTCATGAAAGTATAAATGCAGGTATGTATAAAAATACCAGTATATTTCAGACGAAGAAAAAAGTTTACTGTGTAAGTTGTTTTTGTGTATTTAACGTGTCCCAAAGTAATTTGGTAAACAGAACGGTGTCGCCACAAATCCTTCCTTTTTAACATAAACATGGAATAAAGTATTCATCGAAGTCACAACAAGTTAACGCACCCCAAAACAAATCCTCAGCACAATAGAAGACTTGCAATAAAACATATAACATTTATATCTAACCTCCATATCAGTAGAGAGAATACGTAATGAACATTAGGAACAAAGGCGTGAAAAGAGCCGATACTGAATCGTGTAGGTGAGAAATTGATACCATTCACCCAACACTCGAAAATAAACCTTATACCCAACTCGCAAAAATCAACTTCGCAGAATCAAAACTTGACAGAATGAAACACTTCTCTCCACGTTCGAAATTCAACTGTACAGAGAAGGAAAATAGTTCAAAATGCGCTGTGAAGTAATTGGATACAAAAAGTAAGAATCGAAGATAAGTGAGGTGCCGCGGTTCTCGTTCTGAAATATTACTGTGTTCTGAAGGTTTTCTTTGAAATCGCGTGTTGGTGCAGCGGACTCTTTGTAGCTTCGTTTGAACATTTATATCAGCTACGCTGTAGCGCTACGCCGTAGCTATGCTACGAACACTTCGCGGAGCAACGGTTCTACGAAACACTACGATGTAAGTTTTAAAATGTTTTAACAGAATAAGACGCTTTGATATGAACTTGTTTTATATTTCAAATAATATTATGGCAAATAATGTATTTATACAAGTTTTTAAATAGAGCTGAAGAGTATAATTACGTAACTTCCTTGACAATGTAATATTATGGTAGGTATGGAGGTGATCCAAGCAATCAGTTATATTAGTATAGTTACCATCTAAAAGGTTTTTTAGAAAAATAATTTTACAATAAAATCATTTTGCAATGACATTGATTCGTTATGTACCTACACCATATAACATTCAAATTAAATCAATCCGTTCATTCCGTGAAATTAAAGTTTTGAAAAATAAAACAATAAAGACTATTACAACAAGCAGAATTATTGTTCGTGAAGCTACTCGACCTCCTATTTCTAGCCCGAACCAATATTTCAATGTATCCGGAAGGTTTTTGAGGTTAAATCCAATTAAAAGTTAGGAGCCTCCGACAAAGCAATGAGCTCGCCCTCTGGAGCGAGTTCTTTCAAAAAGATTGAAAAAAAAATTGTTTATCAGTTCCCGTTACCCTCGAGACTTGCCGCCTGGTAATGATAAAACTGTGAAAATGATACGCGCGATAAAAATGTAGGCAAGCACTAGCTTATAACAGTTTCCCTTAGTTATTATCTACTAATAATGGTCGAATGATATAGTAAACGTGGTTGGGAATCAGTGGATGAGACTCGCGAGGGATCGGAAAGAATGGCGTGATAAAGAGGAGGCCTATACCCAACAGTGGGTGGTGATTGGCTGAAATGATGATGATGATTATCTACTCGCTTCCGTCCGCGGCTTCGCTCGCATGGTACCTAGATATAAAGTAGCATGTCCTATTCCCGGTTATCTATCTGTATTTGAAATTTCAGCCAAATCGGTTTAGTGTGGTTATTGAATTAAATTAAATTAAATTAATTAAATTAATTAAATATAATTAAATTAATTGGGGTGCATGGAAGGAGCCTCCCCGCGGCGCATCTCGGTAACAGCTAGACACGGTAACGCAGTGTCTAGTCTGGCTAATCCTTCCACCACGATGACTCAACACATCATAGGTTCTCCCCAGAACCACAACAGACCTGCTCTTACAGTAGTGTCAATTAATATAGAGGGTTTCTCTAAAACCAAAAGTGAATTGCTCGCAACTCTGTGTCAGAATACGCATTGCGATATTCTTTGTATCCAGGAGACGCATCGTGGCGCTGACCAACTAAGACCCGAAATACCTGGAATGATACTTACCGTAGAATCCCCACACCCGAAAAATGGAAGTGCCATCTTTGTCAGAGCTAACGTAACTATCCAGTCTGCTGCTTGGTGCTCAGACAATTCTATCGAAACATTGACCGTAGATACAGGGAATTGTACAGTCACATCCGTGTACAAACCACCGAAACAACCATTTAAATTTAATAAAACAAGCAATTTTGAAGACCGGCCTATTAAACTAGTGGTTGGAGACTTCAATAGTCACAATACAGCATGGGGCTACTCAGCTACAAATGAGGATGGTCTTGCAGTAGAGTCATGGGCGGAGGCTGAGAACTTGACATTGATTCATAATGCAAAACTACCAGCCTCTTTTAACAGCTGCCGTTGGCGTCGCGGATATAACCCCGACTTAATATTCACCAGCCCTAACATAACATCTATGTGCAAAAAATCTGTCTTACCAGCCATTCCAAATACACAACATAGACCAATTGCTCTGTACGTTGAAGCCGCTATAAAGCCTCAGGCCGTACCATTCCGTAGGCGTTTTAACTTCACGAAAGCAAATTGGGAAAAATACTCTGATGTTGTAGACTCCAAACTACTCGATCTCGATCCCATCCCGAGCAACTATGATAAGTTTGTCAACACTATTTGGACTGCTTCACGCCAGCATATTCCTCGTGGGTGTCGCACTTCTTACGTACCAGGCCTAAGTCAAGATTCCGCTATTCTCCTTGCTAAATATCAATCACTCTTCGAATCTGACCCATTCTCTGAGCATACCATTAGAACCGGTGAAAATCTAGCTCGCCAAATAAGCGAGAATCGTAAAGAGAAATGGATGTCCCTAGTCAGTAGTATAGACATGACACATAACAGTAAGAAGGCATGGCAGACCGTCCAAAAACTGACTGATGACCCCCCTCCACCTAATAATCCAGGCCAAGTTACAGCTAACCAGGTAGCTCATCAGCTTCTGCTGAATGGTAAACCACCTCACCGGTTGCCAAAAGCCACGAAACTGTCTGATCTAGATCAAGCCTCCACTAATGATCACATTAGCAAGCCGTTTGCACTCGACGAGGTTACCCGTGGCATACACTCATTAAAAAACGGAAAAGCAGCCGGCTACGACGACATTACTGTCGAACAACTAAAACATTTAGGACCAGTAGCCGTATCTTGGCTTAATGCCATGTTTAATTCCTGTCTCAAAGATCTAAAGATACCTAAACTCTGGAGACAAGCTAAGGTGATAGCGCTGCTCAAACCGGGTAAGTGTCCCAAAGACCCAAAGAGTTATCGGCCTATCTCATTACTGTGCCACAGTTTCAAACTCTTCGAACGTCTGATATTAAATCGGCTCATACCCGTTCTAGAACCCAACCTCATTCCAGAGCAAGCTGGCTTCTGGCCTGGAAAATCCTGTACAAATCAAACCTTAAGACTCACTCAATTTATTGAGGACGGTTTTGAATCTGGAATGGTTACAGGTGCTGTTTTTGTTGACCTCTCAGCTGCTTACGATACTGTCAATATAAATAGGCTTTTAGTAAAAACCAGCAACCTGACTCACGATCCTGGGTTAGTCGGTATCTTGAGTGAAATCCTGCACAACCGTAGATTCCAAGTCCATTTGAATCAAGCCAAAAGTCGGTGGAGATCCCAGAAAAACGGTCTCCCCCAGGGAAGCGTGTTGGCTCCGGCACTTTTCAATGTTTACACCAACGACCAGCCACTTTCCCCACAAACCAAACGCTTCCTCTATGCTGACGACCTAGCACTGACAGTTCAAACTCAAGATTTCAAAGAAGCTGAAGAAAAACTCTCGACCGCACTAGAAGATCTTGGGAACTACTATGCCGATAACGCCCTCCGGCCCAACCCGTCGAAAACCCAGTCGTGCCTATTTCATCTCCGCAACCATCAAGCTAACCGAACTCTGAACATCTCTTGGCAAGGTGTGAAGATTGATCACTGCAGGAGCCCACGTTATCTTGGCATCACACTTGATAGAACCTTAACATACAAATCTCACTGCCATAAGACGAAGCAAAAAGTAGGTTCAAGAAACAACCTCCTCCGGCGCTTGACATCCACTGCCTGGGGAGCCTCACCTGGCGTGCTGCGGACTACGGGATTGTCACTGTCTTTTTCTGCGGGTGAATTTGCATGCGCAGTGTGGCATCGATCCGCCCATGCGAAGGAAGTTGACACTGCCTTAAATGACACTTGCCGCATCATTACGGGCTGTCTGAAACCCACTCCCCTTGCCATGCTTTACCCTTTGGCAGGTATAGCTCCACCAAGCATCCGACGGGAGGTTGCGTGCAGTGTTGAAAAGTTGAAGCAAGAAACCGATAGCCGGCACCCTCTGTATGGTCACCTACCGCCGTCTGTTCGACTGAAAAGTCGCAAGAGCTTCCTTAATCTCACTGCATCAACGAATCTCAATCCCTCGGATGCAAGGTATAACATCTGGCAGTCCAAAAACCCTCCCCCTCCGGATTATATACTTCCATCAGAACATCTACCTCCTGGACATGAGCTTAAGTGGTCAACTTGGAAGTCTCTAAACCGACTTCGGACTCAAGTTGGCCGATGTAAAGCCAACCTGGTAAAATGGGGTTATCTGGACCCTTCCCAAAGCCAGTGTGGTTGTGGAGCCCCTACGCAGGATATGCCTCATCTGCTACGATGTCCACAGTGCACAGTCAACTGCACCAGGGAGGACCTTATGCAGGCTTCCGAAAAGGGCGTAGAAGTCGCCACCTACTGGTCCAATACCGTTTAAAAATAAAATAAGTTGAGTCTCGATTCGAAAAGAAGAAGAAGAAGAAGAAGAAGAAGATTGAATTAAAGAGGAACAAACATAGGTACATCCCTCCATCCATCCATCCAAACATCCAAACTTTCACATATTTTTAAAATAATGGTCCTATCATGATTTTCAACTCTGGTGACTAAAGGTTCCGTGGCCGAATTGGTAAAGGCACTCCGGCTAAAGGAGGATCGCATGTATCATTGCGGGTTCGAATCCCGTCGGAATTGAAAATTTTGATAAGATTTTCAAAAAATAAGTGATTGTTGAGATGCTACTCGTAAGTGGAAAAGAAAAACCTGTTGTGACAACCCTTAATAAAAGTGAAATAAGGGAAGGGTGAAAATGGTGATTGTGATGTGAAAGAAGATTAACAGTCAAGAAGTAGGTAAGTATTAATATTTAACTTTTTTGTTGTTCACATTGCTTCCTACAAGAGCCAATAAGGTGTAATCGCCATATAAAGCCAAGCATGAATACCTAAAAGTACCTAAGTACCTCTTCCAGTTCCGCGAAGCGCGCCCACTTAGCTCAGGAACCTAAAGCATGCTCTGCTGACTTCCTTTTTTAGTTCCAACGACTATTCATCGCGCTGAAAGCGAATTACTGGTTTTCTTTCAATACTACTCTTTTATAAATATTCCACTTTTTCTTTGTAATTTATACACAGTTTGAACACTGTTTTCGAACTCAACGAGTACGTATTGAATTTTCATGAGCTGAACAGTTTTTTTATCCGAAATCAAACGTCTGTATAACATCCGAAATTAAAGTAAACGCTCTCAAATTCTAATGTAAATAGAAGAAAAGAAAAATATTAGGTGAACAGCAAAATCGCTTTGAAGCGCCTTTTGATCTTCGAGTGAGTAATTTGTAATGTAAAAACTCACTCATCCCGTGAATCCAGATCAGTCTGAATCCGCTCCGAACGATAAATTAACTCAAAAGGCTCATTAGGGACTAATAACTAAAAGACCAGCACTTAGCACGAGGTGAAAGGTCTATTGAAGCTCAGTGACAGAGAAACGTTTTTCTTTTCTGATGTGATTCTTTTTGTGTGCCGAATTGCAGCGGGTGAGGGGCGGTGCGGGGGCACTGAGAGGGGGGGGGGGGGGCGGCCGGGCCCAGGCGTGCGCCGTCGCCAGTCTTGAACCGGACGTCGCCGCGCACGTACGTCCGCGCGCTCGCAGCGATCGCGCCCGCACCACGTTGGGCGCCACTTTCCGCCGTGCCAAGTTATTGTGACATAATTAACGTGACCGCTTCCAGTGATGAGTGACGGATGATAAAACGGTGCTTGTGCTAAAAACTCATCAGATAAACGGAGTAAGTGGATAAGGTAACGAAGTGATCTAATAACTGTTTTGAGTGTAGTGACAGGTGTTGTGTTTATTCAGGTGATACCGAATTATAGGTAAGTGATAAAGATTTAATTTTACCATTATTATTATAATACTTATTACTTTAATAATAAGCTACAATATGTAGAAGTATGCGTGGGCATAAGATTGTTGTAGATTCTGCCTACTCTTCTTCATACAAAATTAGCTCGGAAAATTCAAAGTTTTCTACCCAAAAAAAGGTTAAAAGGTCCGATGTAAGAATAGTCTTATGTATACAGTAACCTTCCGGATAGCTAGGAAATTGTGGATAGTTATAAAAAGTAATTAGGAACTAAAAAGTTTATAACAAAAAAAATGGACTTCGGCCCAACAGTGGGAAAGTGCGTAAGAGGAGTTAAGGGTTAAACTACTAAACCTAAATCATGAGGTGTGATGCCATGAGGCATTTAACTTTAATGATACATTTTAACAAATCTGGTTCAGTGCTAGATTTAAATTTTGCTGTAGAATCTAACACTAACAAGGTTTTTCTTCAAGAAATTTTTCTTTGTCTGGAAGAAAGAGGAAAAGAGTTATCAACCATTTACAGAAGCGACCATAAAACACAAGTCGTGCAAAACATTTTCCTTTTAGCTAAAATACGTTCGAGCCGTTGTCGCACCGCGCCGGGCCCACTACTCGTGTCGTCTCGGCCTCCTTCGACAACTGTACTCCATTCATCCAATATGAGTAATGACATTCCCTCCAAACTTTCGCATATCACAAAATATTTCACGCACATTACGCACAAAGGGAGCATAACAAAATATGTCGTTAATTGTCACGCGTCAGTGGACATCGAGGCAATCGCTGTCGGCGATGAATTGTTGCGCAACTTGGGGAATCAATCCATTCTGAATAAATAGGTCAAGCCGAGTGCTCCCTAATTCAGTGACAGATTCGTAGAGGATCCGGAATTGTTTCTCGCCCATTGTATTCAATTGTAAAGACAGTCGGAGAAATAATGTGAACAAAACTTGGAAACAAATTAGACAGCGGAGTGGAATGGAGTGTCTCTTGTGGCTTCAAGCCATTATTCGTTTCCAAGTTAACGGAACTTTTTCATATTCTCCGGAGAATTAATTATGTAAGGATTAGGTAAGAATGTTTTTTGTTCGCTTCATTATTTTCATTTTGTGATGTTTCGCAATTTGATCTTCTAGAGGGCGCTCGAGCGGCTCCACTAAATTAATTTGAGTTACTGGGATCTGTGAATTTATGAGGCTGGTATCATGATTCACGGACTTACTTCTGTTGCTGACAAAGTCAAGAAAATTAGGAACGATGACGAGTCACCTAAATCAAAAACAAACCTTCGTCTGTGTTTCCATCTACATTTATAACCCGAACACCTTTAAAAGGAGAGAATAGGCATTTTCTAGGGAAGCTCGCTCCATCGTCGACTTCTTCCATGTCTAGGCAAGGAGCAAAGTCAAGAGCTAACCTATCTTAAAAAAATATATATATTTACTACAAAATACATTATCGTCGAAAGTCTAAGAAGTATCATGAACTGATAACCAAATCACACTAGATATACACGTACTTGTATCCGTCAGAACAGCATGAGGAAAAACTCTCGATATCTGAAATACTTTTGGAACACGTATCAGTGACGCCGTAATATTTTATTAGCTATTCGGTATGAACACACAGACCGACGTCTTTTATTATAGAAGCCGCAAGGAATATGGTTCGGGGTATAACTCGAGATACTGCCGCTGCACCGTGATAGCTCGTTTTCAATCATAATTTTATTGTTTGAGAATAGTTTCTGCAGTCATATCTTTTGATTTTAGAGGCTATTGTTCCTTGAAGCCTTTCATTTTATTCTAGACAATTAATTAAAACGAGAAGCACTCTATGCCTACATTTACTAGACATTGTTGAGATCAGGGAGGCTAAAATGGTCGTTAGCGCAATTCCTTTTATGAATCATTATGATTATGATTCGCATTATGTTTTTTTCTATCTATGCCGTCTATGAAAAGAGACATTCTCATTTACATTTTGCATTATTATGATTCAACTAAAGCGGCATTTTCATAGTGTCTTCTAGACTTTTGTGATTCATCGTCATCCACATCGTCACTTACCATCAGGTGAGATAGTGGCTAAGCAAAAGTCTATATAGATAAAAAAAAAATCTTGTCCATTATCTAAGAGACCATCTTCCTAACATTGCGGTCAATACGATTATACATGATTATGATAAAATCAGCGATAAAATAGAAGTTTATTGAACAAGTCCATTTGAATCATGCAATTTAAAGTCCACTAAACAAGTAAGGCATGTAAGTGTCTTAGCAAAGAAAAAATAAAACCACTACAAAGCTGCTCAACTTATACCCTTATACCCTTTTCAGTGGATATTCACAATCCTCATGAATTGCTTGACCAAATAAACACCAAACAAGCAGAAAGTTCTCAATGGATTCCCATATCGAAATCTCAACAAGAAGGTAAATCCCGAAAACTCTCGAAAGTTCGATAACGTTTTCGGAAGTAAGTAAAACATTAAAAGGAAAGCCGATAAGTAAACAGAACAAAAGGGGCTAAGAGCCGCTCGAGATTAATATTAAAGCAGTTATCGAATGGTCCGCGCCTCTTCGTTCCTTTTCGTCGGACATCGCCCGCGGTGCCAAACTGTGGATTAGGTATTACCGATTCATAATCGGAACCGAAAGAACAGGAGTAGAATCACCTAGATCTTAAGAGTGTTCAAAGTTATCCTAGTGGTCCTAATGAAAAAATGTTTTTTGAATTTTAAATTTCATTTTTTTTAAATTAATAGAAATGAATCAGAAATGTATTTCAATAGAAATATCAGTATTTTGTACTTACATGCATTGTTATAAGCCAGATTAATTTAAAATAAAGTTTTCACTTTAAAGCCTTTTTGCGTGATCCATAAATCCGGAATCCGTAAAATTGTATGAATGTAGTGAAACCACCAGTAATAATCATCTACTTTATAAACAGTACAATTAATGATGTTGTTATCATTTGAGGTGACAGATACTCTTTTGAATAGGTACGCTGAAGATCTGCTGACTAGCTTTTTTTTTAAATTAAACTAAAAAAGCTTTAAAGCTACAATACTACAGAAAATGTGGTAAGATCTCAACTCTTTTACAATTGTATGTATACAAATATACTATACAAGAAAAATGACACAACACACTTAAAATTACTCTATGCTTCCTTGGTTTATCGTAAACATCTGAACTAAAATAACTACTGTGAAATAAAATTATAGTTCTGGCGAATTAGGCAGAGACCACTGATCTTCTGCTTACGTGATGCTTAGTGAAAATAAGGACGAGATCCTTATTTTTGCTGTGGAACCATTAAGATTTCTACTAAAATATAAGCCGTTCTCTATTCTACGAAAATGTAGTTTCACAAAATGGCATACGATCCCTGCATTGATTTTATAGTTCTATGCTTTGGTCAAATACTCCTTTGTGACTCTGTTCTCGATTTTATTGTTGTTGTATCAAAGAGCATCGGATTGAATGAGCTTGTGTGCAACGGCGCGAGAAAAGCGAGCCGCTCCAACCAATCAGGGCCATTTCATGATCAGAAGACTGCTTTGTAGAGCTCCCTTACAGTAGGTATTCGAGAATTGATTAAATTCAAATTCAAATAAATTGTAATTTCCATTTTGATTCAAATTAATAATTGTGATTTACATTTTGATTTTTATTACTTGTGATACACCTACAATAGTAATTTCAGAGTTAATTTCTAATTATTTAAATCATTTTAGATATTTTCGTCTTCCTACACCGTAATGACTATGCTATGGATAAATCAGATCATAAGTCGTCAGGTGGATTAAAGCAATAGAAAACGAATAAATGAGTACCTACTTACAATCTGATACCACGTACATTTCTATTGTATCAACACAAGTGGAATCAGAAGATATGAAATCTTCAACGTATGCATTATAAAAAGTACCAGGAGCGCAGATCTTCAAGGAGGTAGCAAAAGATCCCTCTAAGTCGGGTTCGAGCTATCAAAGAGCCCGTTCAAAATATTTCTGGCAGGTAGGCCGTGACCCTCTTCAATTGGGTCCAATGTGGGTGATTGTTTGACGTTTTTATAAAGTGAGATAATGGTGAATTGCTTACCGAGCCCGCGCGGGCAACTTCCTATTGATTTCAGTAAAGGAAATTCAGGAAGCTGCTTCTGAGGAAATACAATTTGGAGAATATTCTTTGATGCAAATAACCTTACGGAATTTCCAATTTTTACTTGTTTCTCATGTTCAGATGATTGAATCAAAAGTCATTTTATATTTCCTACTACTTATATAACTTGTGTAACCACAAAATGTCTGTCGCATGAGCAGGCTTGACAAAGGTTATTTTATTTTGGGTTCATCATTACGTTATATTGACTACATTATCGTGATTGAAAGATCGTAACAGAGTCGTGCGCTTCTTTCTCTCATGCCATGAATTTAATATTTTTTTAATTTTATGCCCTGCATTAGTCACGTAACGCGCGAAAAATTGTGGTAATTTAGGATGTAGCAGTTCTTCAGAGATTTAAGATCTTTTGCATCTGTCTAAGGAAATAGTCAGCAGTTCACTACAAGTATTATGTTAACTTACATCAATTCGCAACTAAAACTGCGAGTAATCAATTTTGTAACAAAATCACCTTTTAGGTCGACATCGGAATTCCCGAGAATGTTGATTTATTTTTCAAAATCTCATTTCTCATGGAATTTTGACGGGATTTATCCTCGCTCCAGTGCGGCTGCAATAGGAACAAAGGAGCCATACTTCATACCTCAGGCCCAGTCCTGCAGGCCAGCCGATTTATAGCGCGGCGCATCTCAGATGACCGCGCGTGATATACGGCGCGACGCACCACCGGGAAAAATTCCACCGCCGATAGTTGTGACGTTTTAATTAAAGATCTTCAATTGTGTCGCTCTGGCTTTAAGTTTCTGATTTATGCACTGGGAATTTTCTGCTGGATTTTTGTTCGCTGGTGGTCTTTCAAAATGATAAAAGTTTTTTTAGAAAAATGACCGATTGCTATACAGACATCCATTTTCGCACTTAGAAATGCAATTTTTTCTCAGTTTAATTTCAGTTTCATGGCCATTTTGCTAATTAGGCTTACTTCTCATTAGACGCTTCGTGCTGTTGGACATTTAGCTACTTAGACTTTCTAGCTAGGTACTTAGATCTGGATAAAATTGTTGCTTTAACTACTTTCAAAACTTACTACGGTAGTATAGTGCTGAGCACAAGATCCTAAATTGAATTTATTTCTCAAGGAGAAACAAGATTCGAACCGCTTTAATAAATACCATTTGCATTGAATCCAGTTTAGAAAATATCCCATATCTGGAGTATTCAAACAAATTGTATATAAAAGTCGAGAGTTGTATATAAGTCAGGTAAATTGGATGTAAAAGAGCTGAAGTCGAGTTCGATATGCTCCGTGCAAGATAAAATGGGGAAAATTCCAAATATTTGTCATGAACGTATGAGAAAAGTTTGTAAGTTGTTTAGTTCAAAGTTACATTTATTTGTGAGAATTTTTGTTGTTCTTTTACGAGTGTTTGATAAAATCGTTTTAGTGCAATGCTTGTTGCCTCGTTCCAGACAGTTTATAAAGTTGTCAACAAAATTGGGACATTGGGTATTCGATTCGCTGTAGATTTTATGGTGAGTGCAAATAGCTATTTATGATATTTTAATGAAAATATACAAACTTCTTACTGTTACAAAAATCTTTCTTTTAGTTGTTCTTTATAAATTACATATAAACATAATTTAAAATAATAAGGGAGGTATGTAAGATTTCCTCGAATGCACGTACATAATCAACGCAATTTCAACAATCTATACTTACAGCGGTTTTACATATTAATTATGAAATCCTGATAAAAGGAAATTGAGGAAGATATCCAGTTATTTACTCAGTTGCATGAACAAAGCCCAATTAAAAATATAGCATTAGCATACTAATTACCAGCAGCGGTTTTGATCAGCTATTCAATATCCGTACCCATATCATAAATGTGAAAGTGTGTTTATTTGTTTGTTTATTTGTCCTGCTTTCACGTCAAAACAGAGCGACGGATTGACGTCATTTTTTATGAGGAGATAGTACGAGGGCTGGAGAGTAACATAGGCTGCTTTTATCCGTTTATCCGGATACCACGCGAGCGAAGCCGCGGGCAGCAGCTAGTCATTTATAATCTGTTGTACGTTATTTTTAGAAATATTAATAGACCATAGTTTAGTAAATCTGTAGTAGTACCAGTTAACAACTTTATCAATATATCCCAACAACAAATACACTAACCCAATAATTGTATAGTGAAAATCTGTTCTAGACATTTTTTAGCAGAAAAACTATGCACTTCAAAAAAGGCCTTTACATCTTTACTAGATCATTTTTTTAGCGTCAACAAGTTACCTTTTAACTTGTACTACGATCAACAGTACGCTGTAGTATTTAGTTGCAGCCTCGACTTTAGATGCGAAGGTCGTGGGTTCGAAGGTACGAATCGTGTTTTTTGCTTCTGAAAATTTACATGATCAGCAAGACCCGCCTACAAGTGTTTAGATGGAGGATGCTGGACGCTAACAAGTCTACAATCAGTCAACATCCCGTTTAATACCCATTAAATTTTTATAAAAACTGAACAACTTTAACATTTATAACTATGATATTTTTTTCATCCAAATCTGTTCACTAGTTTTTTTTGTGAAAATGTCACAAATATGCATCCATT
This sequence comes from Camptogramma bilineatum, assembly GCA_958496255.1. Lineage (NCBI taxonomy): Eukaryota > Metazoa > Arthropoda > Insecta > Lepidoptera > Geometridae > Camptogramma > Camptogramma bilineatum. The sequence goes on along the minus strand of OY292466.1, from coordinate 14,960,712 downwards.
ACATCAGGCGAACTTAGCTTTAATTTTTTTTTTCTATATTAAACGAACAAATCTTTGTTGTATATTATAATGAATGATATTTTCTTATACGAAGGATATTTTCTTGCAATACTCTAATATAGAGTACTTTTTATGCAGTCTAATAGACTCTAGTACCTACGTACTGGACACATTTCTCAACAGTTGATAGCTTCGATCCTATCGGCAGGCACGTTTAGGTATTCTATCGGAGCTGGCTGTAGGCACTTGTTATTTACGACCAGAGAGTCTTTACTGATGATTTATGCTGGACCATGGTATCTTCTGAATTGAGAATTCTCTGGAAGTTTCATTAATCAAAACTAGATGTAAGACTTATAAGCTTGGTTAGTTGTGTTTGGTAGTTGAGCGACGTTGTGCGGACTAAACGGTAGAAACATAGGAAACTAGCTGCTGCCCGCGGCTTCGCTTGCGTGGTACCCGGCTAAAAAGTAGCCTATGTTACTCCAGCCCTCCAACTATCTCAACACAAAAGATCACGTCAATCCGTCGCTCTGTTTTGACGTGAAAGCAGCACAAATGAACCAACAAATAAACACACTTTCACATTTTATAATATGGGTACGGGTGTATGTTTGAACTTGCCTTTAAAAAAAACGAAATATGATTCTGACTGTATCTGCTAGACATTGAAAATCCTTTGAAGGTTAAGGGTGTTACCACACCATGTGGTAACCCCCTTAACCACTTCCGAGCGGAAGTACCCACCACGCAGATCTACGTGTCCCGTGTTCACTTCGACGTGAAGACCGTGGAGGTGGTGGAGTACATCAAGAAGAAAGCCGGATTGGGATTGAGGGTCGAGAAGTTGGACTCTCATCGTAATGTGAGCTTTAGCTCATTCATGGTGAGGGTCCCTACGGAGAGATTGAAGACCTTCATGAGCCTGACTTCTGGCCGAAAGGGGTGAAGTTTTGGCGGTTCAAGGGCCGCCTGTCTCGTGATACCCCGCGCCGTGACACACAGACCTAGATTAAGTATTATTAATATGTATTTTTAGGTTTAAGGTATTTATTTCTATGGGCCTTAGAATTAGTTTTTACCATCTGTACTATTCTTAAGTTGCCTGAAATAAAGTTTATATTATTATTATTATTATTATTATTAACCTTCAACACCGTGATGTGTTCAAATAAACTAAGCTGCCTCGTTGAGATATTAAGAGGATTGTGCCTAGCAACGGAAAAAAGTTGAGGAAAAAATTGATAATTTTTTATCGACAACATTTTTCCGTCCCAGCGATGAAACATTCGGCCGATCCCGCGCAAGTATTTGAAACATTTCAACCAATTACTTACAAAAACACAAACTCGCAATTTGTATTTTCACATTCCGATCTAACTTTCGCTTTGATTAACTTCTGATGGCGGGAATACTTTTTTAACTTTTGAAATATAGCTGTGGGTCTTCTTGGCACCATATTCTAGTGATATCGTATCAATTCGAGCTCACAAAGCAGGAAACAAGTTAAAGTACCATGAATATGACCCGCCTTGCAATGGAGTTATAAAGAAGTGTACGATCTTTGTGCTCTTTAGAACATCTATTCACTTGAGCTTAATCATAAAAACTACAGTATTTACATAACAAAACTTAGGCCTTTACATATTTACGAGATGATTTATACAGTGTCAGGAGGCAATATTTGCCTACATTTATCGGGACACTGTAGTGCCTGGAACATTGTTGTTTGGGATGGAGTAGGCTTGCCCAGCACCTCTACACCATCCGGCCATATCCACAGGAAAGACATGGTCAATACGTGTGGGGTTGACTAAGTTGCGGGTTTCCTCACGATGTTTTCCTTCACCGTTTAGAGCTTGTATTAATGCGTATATACATTTTTCGAAACGAAAAGTCCATTACTTAACACAAGATTAAAAAATTAACAAAGACATTTTTACCGCAAAACAACAGCGGAATTAACGATAATCAGCACAAATACACAACCCAAAACATCGGCCATGGGGACCTTCATTCGACACAAACGGCCACAGCTTAATTGAAAGTGTCCATTCCATAAAGGTGTATGTACACAATCTGTCGGTCTCCTCTCATTATGTAAACTCACCTTTTGTTTTGGAGATGACGAGTGGGCAGCTAGTCCACTTTTATTTGCAAAACCCACACAAGAATAAACATTAAACAGCTCATTTATGATTTCCCACGTGTAAGGATTATCAGGTCTTTTAACATTTGAACTACACAGAAGCGTATAGGAAGGCAGAAAACGAAAAGTTACTATTAGACCAAGTAATAATAAGGGCATGTTTTTGACTTTCTATGTACTGTTTCTAGGTAAATAAATGTAATAACAATTCTAACAGCTGACAGTTGGTTAATGTTACTCAGCTATGGTAAAAATGCGCAGTAAACCTCACTGTAACTGACAGGTTTGCTCACAAGGCTTGCGAAATAAGGAAAAAAACATGGTATGATAATTTTACATGATAACGTCATAACAAAACATTGATGAACGATCGTGCCTCTCTATCGCTTGTTCCGCGCTCTCGCTTGCACGCCCGGCTCAGGCGGAACGTGACACTTTCTTGTGCGTGCAGCCGGCGTTCATCGATTTATAAGACGTTATAACGTCAAGAACGGATTAATAGCTCAGCAGTATATTTCTAGTATCCAGTGGGCTAGCTGTTCAGACCGAGTGACAGCAATAAACAATGTGTACTGTAGCGAATTGAATGAGCCCTCTGTGCCTCTCCGTGACACGCCCTGGGCTCCGATATTTCAGGTTTTTGTCATCCATCGGTCCGTTCATATAAATGCGAAATTATTTCGTTCTGTCAGAAAGAACAACGACACACAGTACCGTTGAAACTACCCAATTAAAATCAAACAGCATACAGACTTCGGACTTTGCATGATAATGGTGATAATTAAAGGTTAAAACATATTATGCCAGGCCGCAGCGTGTCGGGGCGGAGCGCAAAAATCCGCTCAAATCGCTTGAATACAATATGTATGAATTATCGCACACTGTGTCGGGCCGTAGCGGCTCGCATTATTGCGAGGCGGATTTGCGTCCGTGCGATGCGGCCCGCGTCTCCGCTGTGCACCGTCAACAGTGTGCTATAGCTTATAGCAAATTCAGCGGCCCGCTCCGCTCCGCTGCGGCCCTGCATAATGTGCTCAAACCTTAAGAAGTAACAAGTGGCTAAATAAAAAATTTAAAAAACTGAACTCAATATTAAACTGAGCAAAATTCTGCACTCAGTAACTGCACTCTATAAATCATAGATAAAGAATTGTCGTCGTTCCTCCTGGTACAAATCATGTACTTAGTACAGATTAGAAAGCCCTAAAAAAACTTAGGACTTTACATCTTAACTACATGATTTATATAGTGTCAGGAGGCAATCTTTACCTACACTTAACGAGACACTGTAGTGCCTGGGACAATGTTGAGATAGAGTAAGTTTGCCCAGCACCTACACCATCCTCTCAGCTTAACCGGCCATATCCACAGGAAAGACATGATCAATACGTGTGGGGCTGACTAAGCCGCGGGTTTCCTCACGATGTTTTCCTTCACCATTTAGAGCTCGTGTTAATGCGCCTTTAAATTTTTCGAAACAAAAAATCCATTGATGCACGGCCAGGATTCGAGCCCACGACCTTCGGATCGGAAGTCGAGGTATTCTAACCCTCGGCCAACAAGGCTTAAATCTAAAAAAAAGCCTAATCTAAGTATATTCAAAAAACCCTAATACTGACAACATCCAAAGGATTAGTAGGTTCATTGTGTACGTCATTCGTGACCTGTTTTAAATACGAAGTCAGAAATTCGGTGACAGTGGCGCAAGTGAATGAATTCCGGAAGGTATGAGGGCGATATTACCCTTCGGGGTCGACGGGAAATCGTATTGTATAACTTTGAAGCTAAAATAAGTATTCAGTTTTTTCGATCTCTCGCCTCAAACTGAGTTACGTTTTTGTTCCTGTCTGGTTTGTTGTGATAAGTCCATGACTGAGGTAACTCAGTTTTCATAGTTTTTGATGATGGAAAAGTGTGGTACTTACTCGTAGCTCTAAATACCAATCCTACTAATATTATAAAGGCGAATGTCCGTGTGTGTGTGTGAATGTTTGTTACCACGTACCTCCAGAACTACTGAACCAATTTCGATGAAATTTTGAATGTAGATAGTTTAGGTTCTAGAATAACACTAAGCTAATTTTATCTCGGTAAAATGTATGGTTCCGGTGGGATAAAAAAATAGTAGACTACGCGGGCGAAGACGCGGGCGTCAGCTAGTTTTAATATAAAATTTGCCAACACTTTAGGAAGTCAAACATAAGGATCGATTAATGAATGCAATAAAAGTTCCTCAATTTGTCTTAAAAAAATCGGTTAAAGATAAAAATATCGCGGTCATGCTACGCAAGCAGATTCATGTTGGATGGCACAAACAGTACGCTGTGATGATGGTGATGATATTTTCAATAAATATTAACATATAGATAGCAATTATACCTAATTGGTTGTTCACGAAGCAAAGTTTGTAGATTTACATGGAACATCAATAAATGTTTTCAGTTGAAACTACACGGTAATATTTTTTGCGGTAAATAGCAAATAATGATGTTTCCGTTTAATTAACTTTGATTTATAAATTAACCATTTTATTTTTCAAATAACAATGCAGGTTCTGTGTTCATTTGAATGAAATATGAGAACAACATGCCTATTTTAATTTCAATCAGTTCTATATTAGTACTAGGTATATTTTATCTTGCTTACATTTCTATATTTTCATTAGACATAGCTTTTGTTTCACTATTTCCGAGTAAGTTAATTATAAGTTACTAGCTGCTACCCGCAGCTTCGTTCGCGTGGTACTCGGATAAAAATAGCCTATGTTACTCTCCAGCCCTTCAACTATCTCCACACAAAAAATTACGTCAATCCGTCGCTCTGTTTTGACGTGAAAGCAGGACAAATAAACACACTTTCACATTTATAATATGGGTACGGATGTACGGATAGTGAGGAATATCTAGCACACGGCTTTTGTTTGTAAAGTGGCTGATAGACGTACTTACCTGGCTCATACTTTACTGTTTTGCCTCCCAACACTGTACTACTAAAGATGTATAAGGCCTAAATTGTTTTAAACTTAATGCATTATCTGATTTGGATTTCACACTTACATTTTAAAAGCTTTAGTGCTTTTTAAAAATAGTATGAACCGAAACAAGTTGGAGTGGTTCAGCAGGCAGTCAGCACTCGACTCAGTGTGGAGCTTACAATACGATTTCCCGAGGACAGGAAAATGCAGAGCAAATTCACTTTTCCTGGAAATAGAATCATTTGGCGTTTGTCACGAAACTCGCGGCGCTACCAGAATTTGAAGGCTTGAGAATTCAGCAGTTTTGTGGTTGTGGTTGTTTGTATGGAGACTTTGGATTCATTTTGTAATGTCAAGATTTTTCACTCTATGATTGATGCGGTCCGGTGGATAAAAACAGAAAATAAGAAAAGACATTTCAAAATTAAAATAAATTCAGTAGGACCACTAAGATCACTTTGAAGCGTCATAAGAGCTAGGTGATTCTTCTCCCGTTCTTTCGCGACCAGCACCGTAAAGAATCAGGGCAACAAACAAGGTATGGGGCCTAGCTTTCTTTTCGGTGCTCCATCTAGGCAAGCTTTTCTACTTTTCATTACCAGTGACATTCATTTACAAGGTTTTTGATTTATGATTTAAATGGCTAATTTCGGCGTGATTATTAGCAACACATTTGCCAAAATTACCTCATATTTTGTCGTACAACCGAACTTCGTCGGGCATAATTTCGGCGGCAACGTATTTTATATAGCCACACATTATACGCAACGGAATTTCAGGACCGGGAAAAATAGCAAGAGCAAAGGGAGGCCTATAGTGGGAGAAATCGGTCTGCGGATGATGATGATGGTGTGTCATAACAGCCGAATACGTCGGAACGTAAAATCAGCCTCGGAATTTCGGTCGTGTAATTTCGGTCCCGAATATCGGCATAGTCAAAAGTCGAATTAATTTATTCAGTAAGATCACTTCGTGTATCACTTTGAATCATCTTAAGAGCTAGGTGATTCTACTCCTGTTCCTTCGCGAGTGTGTTTTGACACTTAGTTAAATGTCTAAAAGTCTGAGCGGCTAATTACTGAACCTGAAGATAATCATTATCTGTTTTCATTTTACATTTAAATAGATTGATGGTAAAACGATAATCACATTAGTTCTGAAACTGCCACACGTTTGGGAATAAAACAATTGCAATGAATTTGGCAGATGAAATTATGATTTATGAGGTAGTAATTATTCATTTGTGTTCATTTTGGGAGCGGGAAATGCAAACCAAAAAATTCTTTGTGCGAATACTATGTCTGTCCGTGTCTGTGCGACTACGTTACGTGATATGAATACGTTCATACAAACTGTTTAGAAGAATGTTATTGATTCTGCCACACTACGTGTCTGTTACGCTCAATGTCTGTGTCTGTAGACAGGCAAAAATAGTCTCTATTTGTCTCATGTCAATAGAACAATAACTTTCATTTTCTGACGTTCTAGATCACTCTTCCACGCGATCGCTTAAGCATCTAACGATATATTCAACCACAGTACTTTGTTCCCCTTTTTCCCTAGTTTATGGTCATAATGTTAAAACACATGTCAAGTGGAATTGGGTCAGTGCGCAATAAATGAACAGCGGGCGATCCTCCGATCGACAGGTTGTTATCTGCGGTGCGAGATCGAGGATTGACTAGAGGGGTCACATCTTGACATAGTGTGAACTCTTTTATGTAATAGTTTTGATATTTTTCTGAGTTACACATTTTTGTGTATTATTTTCCTTGTAAAGCCAGCAGATTGGTACTTTTAGATTGAACTTGCTGATGTCTTAAATCTTAAGAAAGCTCTGAGTCGCTTCCTTGTAGTCAATTTAATTGTATTCGTGAAACTCTTTTAGATTTCCATTTTGAATGGTTTTGCAAAAGTTAAAAAAACAAGCCTTTTATCAATTTAATTAAGTTGAAACGCTTAGAATGTATTGAAATATCCTTCCTATGTTAATGTGTCACGCTCAGAGCCGCTGAGTCAGCAACACCTCTTGATTACAAAACGGTTGCTCTAACGACATCCTAAGAAGCCTGTTTAGGCACAATAATTGCTATTAACACAATTTACATCTTAAAGGTATACTGGGGAACTTCAGAGACATAATTCTTCCCAACAATCTAATTAGATCCCATCCAACTCTGAACTCTACCACCGAGGGCTAAGGTTCGTAATCGAGTGCAAGCGAAGGTTATAACGGTGTAGTATAAGTTCGCTAAACGACAAGTGTACCGGCCTCCATTAAAACTAACTTCCGACTAATAAAGTTAGAACAAAGTCCATTTCCGCGCGTACTGGATACATGTATATGAGTGTGGGAAGCGAGCCAGCGATGTATGGTGTGCGGGGTACAATGGCCGTTGTACAAAACTGTCGTTTGGGAAAGGAGTGGTGGGATTATACAGGATTTAAGCAGTGTTGGGAACTTTGAAATACTGGACAATACAACTGGCTATCGTAGAGGGAATTAAATTATTGTTTTAAACAATATTCGTTGTAAGGGTTACTATTTAAACACAAACCATTTTGTCGAGTTACTCCTGGTAAACAAATATTTTATTTAGACTAGCTGCGCCCCTCGGTTTACTCTCAGTTCAAATTGCTGATTTTCTAGAGATATCCTTAAACTATCTTTCACATATACTTTGTCCCAACAATTACGGGAACAATTCCTAAATGAGCCAAATCCGTAGAACCATTTTCAAGTAATAATCTTTCACATTTACGACAATTTTTATTTGTATGATAACACAAAATATATAATATATACAATCGGCGTGTTGGCCGAATGGTTTTCAAAAATTTTATATGCGCATTAACACTAGCTGTAAACAGTGAAGGAAAACCTCCTAAGGAAACCCGCGTCTTATTCAGACACGTATTTACTGAAAATATGATCAGTTAAGCTGAGATGATGGTTTGGGTGCTGGGCAAGCCTCCATCTCAACAATGTCTGAGGCACTACAGTGTCCCGTTAGCTGTAGGCAAATATTCCCTCCTGATACTGGTAAATCATCTAGTAAAGATGTAAAGGCGTAAGTTTAGACTGTTCAACTCGGTACTCTTTATAACTTTTAAAATTATCATTGTTACGAACATAAATATTATTATCAACGTGATAATTACCATGATTATTGAGAGTTACCCGTGATCATGGCGCATGCAACTGCGTCGAAATATCGGGAAGCAAGAAAACTCAATAATCATGGTAATTATCCCGTTGATAATAATATTTATGTCGGTACTCTTAATCATTATAAAGTAACTCAAGATTATACGATAGCTTAATTAAACTTTTAGTCACCAAAACCGTCCTCGGAATCGTCATAGTTTTGCTTGAAAAACTAATTTATGAGTGAACTCAATGGGCTGAGCCGGTTCAAACCGGAGCTCTGGGGGAAGTTACAACTACTTTGACCCATTTTGTGACAACAATTTGATGTTTTATCTCTACCACTCAAAATATAATACCTTGTTGTGAGAGCTAGACAAAGTAAGTAAATTAATTAACACCTAATACAACCGGGTGAACGAGCGCGGGTGCAAATAGAGTAAAATTAAAAAAGAAAAAAAAAAGAAAAAAAAAAACTTTCAGTGACTGAGATTCGAACATGCAGCCCTCGGCTGGAAGGCGGACACCCTATCCACTCACCCACTTTAGTCTCAACTAATTGTGTGAAATTACGAACCAGACTGGTAAGTCTTTTTGCGTGAAAATGCCGAGAAAACGAATTCTTCCAGAGATGAGAACTAGCTAGATCGATTTTTCGCCCCCGTAAACCCTCATACCGCAAATTTCATCGAAATCGTTAGAGCCGTTTTCGAGAACATAAGTATAAACAAACAAACAAATATTGCTCGTTTAATAGAATAAGATTTATCCAGGATAAATCTTTCATAGATCCATCTAAATCGACGAAATTCTTATGTCAGTTATTCCCATGTGTTTGTGAAGTAATGTACCTACATACCTCCACTCACGAAAGTTTGATAGTGATGTAGTAGTCTCTGTAAAAAACACATTACCCTTCCTTTGCTTTGCGCAGTCGGGTAAAAAGAAGCGCTCGTGGCGTAGCTTGCTTAGATGTTCTTGATTGATCGTTGAAGTTAAGCAGCGTTGTGCGCGGTCACAATTAGGATGGGACAGCAAGTAGCATTACGAACTGAGTGCTTCCGTGCTTCGGAGGGCACATTAAATTGTCGATCCCGGCTTTTAAGTCGTTTAGCCATGACGGAGGCCTTTAGGCGTCCTAAAATCTTCGTTATCAGAGTTGCCCACTAGCTCATACGAACTTACTATTTTTGTAAATACTTAAACTATTTTTTATTTTTTTAAAGCTGTTATTGGCCGAGTGGTTTAGTGCCTCGACTTTCAATCCCGAAGGTTGTGGGTTCGAACCAGGCCGTGCATTACCAAATGTGTTTGGACATACCTCTGACTAACCCCCTTAGATATCAAAGGATCTAAAAATGCCTAAAGGTTTGAAAGAGTATGTCTATTGTCTACCGCACCTTGAGAATACAGTAGTGATCATTTTATTTCAAATTATTTTTAAAATGTTATATGCAAAACCAGGTGAGTGAAAGAAGCCTCACCATAATCTAATATATTCGGAGGTCGGAGGGGGTCCCTCAGGGGAGGACAAGAGACTTACAACTAGTTTCGCCCATTATTTTTTGCGTATGGCTGTTCCGTTTTATTATGCGAGTTCTTATGATGCTCGTAATTCCACCGTGTTTTGTTTCTGTACCTTTTTCCAGTTTCAGCTGGTTGGGTTTTATTTTAGTTGAGAGAATTGAGTCTACAATTGCCTTAATTTTTAAGAATGCTGAAGGAAAACTACACAGTTACTACAATTTTAAAATTAGTTATACTTAATGGTTTATTGCTTTCGTTTGTTTAAATAAAACACACACATATATACACACTACAAACCAACTGAGTTTCTCAATATCGATAACTAGGTGACGTAGTGCCTAGGCAAGGAGCAACAACACAAGCTTTCGCCTTCATAATAGTAGTACTTAAGTACTACAAAACTACGTAAGGCCTGTAACACAAAGCAAATATTCAATGTTTGAGCAAAGCCTTGATTCCTAGAGGGCGTTTCGCAAATAGTCAAGGCTAAAATCCAAATATTCCTATCAAAATATTACTGGAATGAATGTTTTTCATGCGAAAGGGGTGATTTACATTGTCAGTTTTGTTAGCAAACAAGTTTCTCTGAAGTGGCCGACTTGCTGATGCTTTTTTAATTCAATTCAATTCAAACTAATTACTTAAATAAAACAAGTTTTTTTTAAAGCGGACAATATTACAAAAACTGTTCGAAATTCAAATGTCTTCTTTTAATAACCATAGACAAGTTTAAACTATAACGCCTCTATTAATAAACTCCGCTCAACTTCTCTCAAAGTTGCACCACGGATTTAACTATCGCCATCCTTTTTTGTTGGACAGTGACAAATAAGGATGGCAATAGTTAAATCCGTGGCGCAACTTAGACACCAGTTGAGCGGAGTTTATTAATAGAAGCCTATTAATGGTCTTACTTATGAAAGATGTTTAAAGTTGAGCACTTGTTAAATAATGAATAGAGACAGGACCTTGTTTAACCAGAGTTTTAACTTTAAACATCCTTCATAAGTAAGGGGGTAACAGTTTAGTTTTATGTCTGAAACTCTTTGGAAATGACCTAATAACAGAGAGCGCATGCAGGCAACATCAAAGAGCGGCTCAAATTGACTCCAAAGAACGGAAATTAAAGTAACAGTACTTTGCGCGAAGCAAAAGCTCGGAGCGGCGAAACGTGGAGGTGGCACTTCAATTAGGTGCAGTTTTGAAAAGTGATCGATCAAAAAAACCGAGTAAACGAGTTCTTGAGTGAAGATTGGGTGTAGAAAGACGTCTAGAAAGCTCCCTCTTCAGGAAAAGCGATGAGGTAAAGATAGCGCGCAGGAATTGACAGGAAAGCACCTTCGGAATAACGAGAAACGAGCTCACTGGCGCATTATCGCACCCGATATTTAGTGCATCGGTTAATACAGATTTTATGTTTCACTAGTTTAATACCTTCTTTTAATAATAACACGTTTTGTGTGCTATACGATCAAGTTTAATACATTTCAACGTATAAGAAACACGATGCTTAGATAAACATCAATATAAAAGCGTGTGTAAAATATTACTACATTTTTATGACCTGCTGCTCCAGATTGCTATAAAGAGATAAGTAGGTACTTATTTTAACATTTTAATTTAGTATTACCTACCACACAAGAGATTTTACTGTTAACTGTGAAACTAAGACATGCGCACTACCACTTTTGCCACTGATGGTGTGAGCGCACTTCAAAACGCACGGTTTAGGCTGATCGTACACCTATCAGCGCCAAATTCTCGAAGTACTGCCAGATTCGCCAGTTTGTGAGAGGTTTCATACGATTTCATATAAATATTTCTAAAATTCGATTCCTTCGGTGCGGATAGGTGTGCGGCCACCTTCAATATCTATTAATCCCAAATAACTTAATAATGTGACAGCACAGCACTGGACTGATTATATAGGCCCAGTAGTGGGTGCAAGTCCAAATACAAAATTAACATAACCAATGATTGCAACTAGATATATTTTCTAAATCATAATAAAGTTGTAATAATACCACATCCATCAATGTTCCAGCGACGATGACATCACTCGGACATCTAGATTACGTAGACACGCGACACATGCTGTCGACGCGAGGCTGCACTAGGGCTGGTACATTATATTGTTTCTGAAACATTAGTTGAAATTAATCATCAGACAATTTAGCTTTTGACTTTGGACTTTTATTATTTTACTCTTTATTTTACTCTTTACTCTGTAGAACTATTGGCAGAAAAAGCTATCAGAAGATACTGGCTATTTATATGAACTAAGTACTGCATACATAGCTTATTTTAGATTTTGTAGCAATTTTACGAAATATATATTCACTTATTATTTAAGCGCCCTCGCGGCGTTGCCCTCGTAGTGATAGTATTATGACAATGATGATGAAGAAAAATGTAGCCTATAATCTTTCACAAGAGTTGAACTATCAGATGCAGAAATAGTTTTTCAAATCCGACTGGTAGTTTCTGAGATTAGCGCGTTCAAATAAACAAACAAACAAACTCTTCCACTTTATTATATTTTAGATATAGATTTGTACAAGTATTTACCTATACTCTGAATAAGCCTAACGTTTTTTTGTAGAATGTCGAAGATTTTTTATAAATAAAAATAGTAAAGAAAATCGTATTGAGAAACTTAATTTCAACAAGGATTTTTCCATTTTGTAACAGCCCTGTGTGCGAAGGATACTCAGATAGTATGTAGGTATGTACAAGCGCGGCGATGCATCTAAGAATGGTGTCAAGGTGCCGTGAGCGGGTTTACTGCCGCTTCGACACGGGATGGCCGGGGCGGGTAGCTACACATTGTTGGAGCTCCTTCGAGGGTTTTATATACTTTATTAGCTTAGACTGTGCAGTAAGTAGCCGTCCTACTTCTTATGCCAGCCATACACGATCAAGTTCACCGTCAAGTTTGCAGCGGACTTGATGCGGCGTCCAGTAAACATGACGGTGTATGGCTATGGGTGTGCATGACAACTCTACTTGAAGCGAAAATAGAATTTCGTTCTGCCGACTTGATCAACTTTGCAGCGTCATGTAAACTTGAAGATGTGTGTATGAGCGTTCAAGTATGCATGACGTTAGTTGTTCAATTATTTTCGCTTCAAGTAGACTTGTCATGCACACCCATAGCCATACACCGTCATGTTTACTGGACGCCGTATCAAGTCCGCTGCAAACTTGACGGTGAACTTGATCGTGTATGGCTGGCATTACTGATATTATAAAACTGAAAGTTTATAAATACAAAATAATATTTTGTATTTATAAACTTTCAGTTTTATTATGATAATGAATTATTATTGCTGAATCTTTGTTCAAGTTCATAGACAAGGTTTGTATGAATGAAAATGGGAGAAGAGATGCACGGGGGATGAGAAACATTAGAAGACGAGCATGGAAGATGAAAAGCATGGATGGAGAGAAGCAGAGAAGCATGGAAGAAGAGAAGCATAAAGTCTCTTCTCTCGTGCTACAATATGCTTGAAGCGGTACAAAGTTCGCCGGTTCAGCTAGTAAATAATAAAAAGCAAATTATGTAGATTAAAAAAAAATTGGTTCAGTATTTGATTTGGTTATTTTATATCAATTCGATTTTGGTTAAAATCACTACTCCATGAAATACAAGATGACAATAACAGCACTTATAAAATGGTGGTTTTTAGGATTTAATAAATAGGTAATTATAAATTGTTAATATTCTCTGAAGATTCAGTTAAATTGTTTGTTTCATTAAATACGTTCCACAAATAGCAGCCAAATCAAAAATAGCCAAACAAAAACCAAAATGAGAAAGGAATCATTCTGGAAATAACGAAGTACGTCTTCATACAAATAGCTAGAACCAGCGAATAACCACTCATTTCTCGGAAGATGGTTTCTCATGAATCACGGATCCCCTGATGCAGCTTCAGTTTCCACACCAGGAGTTAAATGATTGGCTTCCTGCCTCGAGCTCGGCTTTCTGCCACTCCGAGACAGCGTTCAAAGGAAAATGTGCTTTAATGCTTCGTGAATACGTTCAAATTGACACAAGGATTTAGACTAATTGACTATTGGGAAATGTCTAGTTTACTAACCATAATTTTAGCGTAGGTTTGAACTAAAACTATTTTATGATTGGTATTAGATGAGTTTTTTTTAGGCACATATTGCAATTCATATTGTGATTCTGCTATAGCGGCCTTTTTAGCTCCACTGTGCTTCAATTTTTTTTTAATTGTTTCGTTGTGCTACAAACCAGTCGTTTTTAGTGTTAGTAAAAAAGTCAAAGTGAAAAATCATATTTGAACTTCGGGGATCACATAGATCAAGTGAAAGTTTCTAAAGAGGGAACTATTAGCACTTCTGCGGCTGAGTTATGGTCTCCGGCGAGCCTCTGCGGAGGTAATGTTGCAATGATTGATGATGGCGGCCGATTGTGAGCCTCCTTGGAGGAGATCGCTGCTTTTCATTAGAAATTAGGGTAATTAATTGGCATATCTTTTGTTCTATATTGAAATGTCCAGATATTTGATATGAGTAAAATTCTGCGTATATGCGTACTCGTATTCGAAGTTTTGGAAATTGATCCATAAAATATAACTAAGTATAGACAATATGACTTAGTTTTAAGCAGATTTTGAATTAAAAATTAAATTCTTTCTGCAAAATATGGGAATGCACCAAATGTGTTTGGACATACCTTTGGACTACCCCCTTAGACATCTTCAAAAGATCTAAGAATGCCTAAAGATCTGAAAGAATATGCCTACCGCACCTTGGGAATACAGTCGTGATCATTTCTTTTCTACATTTCATTTGAATTAAAGAATTCAAGAGAAAAAACATTCCACAAGATAAAAAACCCACTGATTTCAAAAAAACACGAACGAATTTTTTTTACAGGAAATTGATATCAACAAAACAGCGCACAACAAAAATGAATAATTCATTTAACCCATCAAAAACCCATGCCACAATAAAGCCCATACTGACGAGATCACAAAACGGGAACGGGCCAAAATGATTTCATACGGTGAAATTACACAAGACATCAAACGAGCACAAAGCGTTCACGAGCATGTCGGCCGCTCGCCTGTTTATGACAGCCATTGTTCCTAAGGACGAGTGTTTATCACGAGCCTGTTTGTCCTGAGACGAGGATCGTCATTATCTTCGCCGATTACACGATTACTTTGAGACGGAGTCGTTTGAGATTTTTTAAATGGCTGTTTTAGGGAATGCGGTGTGTAGTGCTGGAGCCGACATGCTGTTACGACAATTGTTTTATGGATGTTATGGAGCCTTTTGTTTTATATGTGAGAGTTGCACTAAATGATTGCCTCTTGGCCAACTAGTGACGGTGTTTTAGGCCGCCTAAGGGTCCTGACACATTATCGCGTCTCTACCCCGTCGCATAGTATGACCGTAGCAACACCGTCCCGGCAAAAATGATATTCTTTGTATTGAAATGTACCGGACGCCCCACACCAGACCGTTCCCACACCGTCGCGTGTCCTGCCCTGCCATGGCCGTCTTGTCAATCTCCGGCCGCCATGATTATTTTGCTGACACGTAGGGTTGCAACACCTAATATTATATTTAATATAAGTCTAATATTATTTGAATCCTAAATAATATATTTTTGGGGAAAAAATATATTAGGCGAAGATCTTAGTGGCAACTTGGGCGATTTTATGTTGTTTGTTAGTAGATGTGTTTCAAAAAATTTTCCGGGATAAAAAGTAGCCTATGTCCTATTTACGGTTATTTTCTATCTATATTTTAAATTTCAGCCAAATCGGTTCAAACACATCCAAACATCCATCTAACCACCCAAACATCAATCCATCCATCCAAACATTCAAACTATTAGTGTGATGTGATAGTGTGATGGCTTTGACCCTTTCTTCTGACTTACAAATTTTGCTCTTAGAGTTGCCGCAAAAAATAATACCCTAGCCTAGAGCTAAAATTAGCACATCGATGAGTGCAACTTCAAATATTTGTCTTAGCTTTGTTAGACTAAAGATAAATTTAGAATGCGTCCGGTCGCGGCGCTTATCGGCGCTGCTCGCTCCGAAACACGACAAAAATGCAGTTTTTTGGAGCTTTCTCATCCCTAATAACAACCAATCGAAAAAGTGAACGGAATTTATGTCATTAATTGAATGACCTATCCGATGGAGCAAACCAAAAACATAAATTACCTACACCAACTTCAAAAGCAAATGAAGATTTATCTTATTTTTAGTGATTTTCGTTGATTTATTATGAAGTAAATATGTTGTTAAATAAAAATTAAAACTAAAATTAAACGGTATATTACAAGATAAAATGTTAGAGATGCATGTTGGCTTTTCAGTTACTTTCCACTTTATTTATCGAGGGTTTATACAGGGAAATACAGTATTTGGCTCAGGGAACGCCCTTAAAGCAGACTCAACAAAACCATGGTAAGCTGTCATATTAATTATGTGAATGTAAACTTAAACTTGTAGGGGTAGTCAGACAGAAGCAAGGAAACTTTTATTTTTCAATCACATTTTTTATTAAGTAAAATCTACTATTTATTTGTAAGTTCCTACAAACTCCTTTATTCGAAAAAAAAGTGGCAACCCTACTGAGACGGTCGCATGCATGTCAGGTCGAGTTGACACTCGACTGACGTCCGCTGACAAATAACAATTTTAAAAATATAGGCTGAGTTCACATTGCATCTCTAAAATTGAAAATTGACAACCTTGTACGAGTTGATGTACGAGTAGAAAAATTTAAATTCCATATACAGGGTGGAAAAAATGAATGGGCCCCGGAGGGAAACTACTTTAAATCCTTAAGATACAGTATTTTACTTAAAGGAAACATTCCTTTATTTTTAAAAAGAAACGAGTAGAAAAGAGTGTTGTCGAGACGTATTTAAAAATAAGTTTTTGAGAATAAAAAAGTTATTGTATCGTTCAGTTATTCAGTTATTTATTTACTACAGATTTAAATTATCATTGCAGATAAACATCCAATGCGATAATTTAGATAGGTACTTTTGGAAATGAACATCTACTATGAATACTTACATTGTACGGTCCGCAGTCCGCACACCCTGGATAAAGGATAGTTCATAGTCTAATATCTTTAAAACTCTGAGATAAATTTTAACTGATATATTGTAAGAAAACTTATGATATTGATGACTTATGTTATGATACTTATACATAATACTTAAAAAATACAGACGGACGGGCATAACGAAACTATTAGGGTTTCTTGTCAGGACAACGGAACCCTAAAAAGTAGTATTAGTTGATGAACTGAAATATTTTGTTTTTGAGTTTCCCAACTCGTTCTCGTACATTTTTTTTTAGTAGTGCAGACACCCCTTTATATTTTTAATCCCCGCCCATCTGTCAATACACATATTAGTAGCGTAGCCAGGTCGGCCCCTAGGGGCCGCTTTTCGGCCGTTGAAAGGCTTAGGCGGCCTTTCGATGGGAGCGGCTCCTAAACGGCCTATATGCACCTAGTTACCTTTTCCTATTTTTATTAGGTAGGTACTTACCTAATCATAATTCAAAATTCTTAGCAAAAAAAAAAACAAAGCATTTTTTTTTTCTCTTAGCGCGTGCCGCTTATTTCTTTGGTTGAAACCTCTATGTTCTGAACTTACTAGTAGCATGCACACTGGCAGTCTTTATGACATAATGTGCTATTCTATGCTATGGGTTTCGTTTGAATGAAACTAATTTTGAAATGGATAACGAAAAACTTATTGAGAGCGTAAGAAAATTTAATTTTCATTCCATCTATTTGAATTGGAAAACCCCCCCATCTAGCATAACTTAATGCGTTCCGCACGTTATGTGACATTATCAAACGTCAAAATCCCATCGGGTACAATACTGCCCTCTCGAAATCAAAATGTAGTAACAGCAAAAACACGATTTCGAGAAAAATAATGAAGCTACAATCAATAAAAATATTCAGAAGAGGTTACATATTAATAAAACCTTGAATTTGGAGTGAAAGTACACATAATCTATAGGTACCAACCAATAATAAAGCGTAAAAGTTTGTTTGTTAATTTGTTTGAACATTGAACACGCTAATCTCAGGAGCTACCAGTCGGATTTGAAAATTTATTTCTGCATTTGATAGCTAAACTCTGTGAGGAAGGATATAGGCTACTTTTTATCATCATCATCATCATGATCACCATATACCATCACTATGGGGGCAACGCTACGATGGCACTGCTAGTAAACTATATTTCTTAACGTTTTTACTTTATTTTTTCTTCAAAACATAACAGTTATAGCCATTTTATAGTACCTACTACCTAGTAGAGTGATATATCCCCTATTATTGCAATTAGTTTTCTTGTGAAATCCGTTCAAAACACATTATTATTAACGCACTAAATTTTCTTACTACTGCGTTTTCGATCATTTTTTCTGTCATTTTACTAACTAAAATGTGGTATTATTGTAAGAATACTACAGTTTAAATGTGAAATAATTAATAATTAATAATTTAACAGTAATTTCACGCACTCTGCTGTGCGACCAGATGGAATAGCGGTTGCAACACCCGGTTGAAATGCTCCTGCGTGTGTCCGGGTTCGGCTTCAAATCCTATAACGACTATGGATTTTTTTAATCAATTTATTTTTTATTTTTTATTTCACAACGAACTGTGTGAAATATGTATTTTAGTGTGGTTTAGCTTGTAAACGCTCTATATTTACAAAAAAATTGAGTGATAAGTTTTAAAATGGGCTTTCAGAATAATTGTGTATTTAGCATAAAACCAACAAAATGTCTATTACTGTGTTATAGGCTCGGGTGGGCAGATTACGCTTCGCAAAACGGTTATGCGACGGTCCTAGTATGATACGGTCTTAGTGTGTAAGGTGCTATTTTCGTGACGGGCTCGGTCATGGCTCGGCCCGCTTATGATACTGCGCAGTGAGCCCAGACCCTAAAGGCCTTCGTTAAAGTTAAATTTTAAAAATTGATTTTACCAACATTAGATTTTAAGGCATAGTTGTTACTAACCAAATGGATCTAGGTTGTCTGAATAAACAATTTTATTATTATTATAAAAGACTTAAAAACCGGGACCGACTTATCGTGCCCTCTGAAGCACGTAAGTTGCCTCGATGTATTCCCGTTGTCCCCGGTGAGCTTGTCCCCGGTGAACGGGGACAACGGGAATACATTATTTTCCTCTTGCGGTCACCCATCCAAATTGTGACCGCACAGAACTTCGATCTATCAAGAACGTCTACGAGCGCTTCTGGCTTTGATAAGTAACTAGAAGAATTGTAAAAGTCTACATTCTTTCTTACGGTCTTTTCTGTTAACGCGTAGAATGCCCGCGACGCAAATGCGGTATGTCCAAAAGCTGGCCTCCGGAGGGCGCCGCAGTGGTTTGGTAGGGAATACACTATAAACCATTAGGTATCTATACTATGGTTATATGAGGTTTTACTATACTGGCAGGATGTTATAGGTGTTAGTAAGCCTACTCAATCTTTATGTTGTTCAAGGCACTTCAAGTCGTTAAGCTTAAGAACTTTGTCGTCGGAGTTGGCCACTAGCTCAAACGAACTTACTTTAAGGCACTAACGCGTCTATTTCCGTGTAGGTATGTATATGGAGATATAGGTTTAGAATAACAAGTAGTAGGTAGATAAATATAGCAGTATGACCTAGAAAAGTAGGTCTTACAAGTTCAGTGACTGAAATTAAATGATCTCAATTATACTATTAAATTAAAATTTAATTGAAAACCCTCCGACTCTTCATCAACTAGAAAAGAGTTGATAATCTTCAAACGGCTGAACAGATTTTCATGAAACATAGCTAAGAACACTCTTGACACAGACACCTTTCAAACAAAAAAAAAATAATGATTAAAATCGGTTCATCCGTTTAGGAGCTATAGATAAACAATACTACAGATAATTTTATTTTGTTATAGTGTTAATCCACACTTGGGTATTTACATTTTAAACTGAAAAATCTTATCAAAATTTTTTACTCCGGCTAAAGGAGGATCGCTTGTATCATTGCGGGTTCGAATCCCGTCGGAATTGAAAATTTTGATAAGATTTTTCAGTTTAAAATGTAAATACTACAGATAGATACACCAGACCAGATAGATACACATAGACAGAAATACACAGATACACATTATAAGCTTATAACACCCTTTTATAACATTTCGTCAGGGGTAAACAAAAGTAAGTTCGTACAGGCTGGACAATTCTGGTGACGGAGTTTTTAAGCCACCTAAAGGTCTCCTTCATGGCTTAACGACTTAAAGCCGGGACCAAGAATTTAACGTGCCCTCCAAAGCACAAAAGCGCTCTGCTCGTAATGCCACTTGCGGTCACCCATCCAAATCGTGACCGCGCACAACGTTGCTTAACTTCAACGATCAATCGAGAACGTCTCAGCAAGCTAAGTCATGAGCGCTTCTCGGGGGTTAATGAATATCAATAAATATGCATCTCAGTCCCAAATCTACAAATCAAAGACTTAACAGCTCTCCTTACAACGATTTAAATAATTGATAAGCGGATTCTAGTGCTCCAATTTGGCAGCAATCCTCTTATATCAACTCTGTCCGGAACAATGGATCGGCTGAAACTCAAGTACAAGTTCGCCGGAACGCGATGCCTCAAGCAAATGTCTTCACTAGCGAAATGTCCGCGACTTTGGTAGAATACTGTTGAATAGCTTGGATACTTTATGCTGTGGTACATTAACATGCATACATAAAATCTCGCTTTTTTTAGTAGGGGTATGCAGAGACATTTATGACACACATCCTCATTTACTCTTATAATTTTTATATAAGCTCGCTTGATCGGGGTACTTTTAACTTCTCCGAAATGTCATCAATCTACAGGGCTAAAAAGGCCGCTATAGCTGAATCACAATAGTTGCAATATATGCCGTTCTTTTCGATTCGCCTTCTCGCACTCGCCCAGGCTGGCCCAGCATGTATACGCGCCATAAAAATGAAATAATTAGGAAGTCATAAAAGTGGAATTTTGTTTGGATTTACGACAAACTTTCCATTACAAAAACATCAGAAAATGATCCTAAAAGTCCAAAGCAGAACATCCCGGTAACATTGTAAGCATACATAATGTATTAGAAAAGGCACCGCGCCTGACGTGATCTCATTACGTAAGCGCCCCTAACTTATAAACTAGTTGCCCTAAATGTTGGCTAAAAAACATCCAACATGTTTACGCCGGGGCTCTCACGCGCCAATAAGTCAAAAAGTTTTTTGTTATTTCCTCCGAGTGTCGGAATCAGGGCATTTATCCGAGTGTTCGTAACTTGCCTCGCATGGAGTGGAGTTGTCGCCGCGTTTACTTTTTACAGCCCGTGCCTGCTATCCAGATTCGACAACTTCGACCCTCGCCAATATTCGCCAGACTTCCTTCTATTCGCTGCGTTCTTTTAGTACACTTCCGCAACAATTTCGATCGTTTCGTCCGCACCGGTGTTTTAATTAGTATCTGCCGACCAGATGTCGTATCATTATAATTTTGGTAGAATAACTTTTGGGGGAAATTAGGCGAGTGCTCGGAATTCCTCGCGATTTATCGCAAAACAATCAAAGCTTCGCGCAGCGTGTGCTCATGACTCCATTCA
Source organism: Camptogramma bilineatum (assembly GCA_958496255.1). NCBI lineage: Eukaryota > Metazoa > Arthropoda > Insecta > Lepidoptera > Geometridae > Camptogramma > Camptogramma bilineatum. Next base: position 14,939,239 of record OY292466.1, on the reverse strand, counting down.
ACTTTACAAAAGATACTGAAGCTTGTAGGTGTTAATTTCACGTTTAACTTTGAGTTTAGGTGGCTTCTAATCAATGACGAGAGACGGGAGGAATTGAGTGTTTCACTCGAACGTCGGGTACAAAGTATTGACTCAATACCAATTCCAAGTTTTAATAAATTTAGAAGTGGAACTTTCGCAGGTAACTCGAGAGGAGTGTTTGTGTTCCCATTTGATTTATTGGCCTTGTTGGTTTTATTAAAACGTGCTTTTGAATTTTAAGACGTTTCTTTATCGGTTCTTCTCTTAAACAACTCTCGTTTCAATCTCTCCGCAACTTCAAGTCTCTTGGGAGATTTCAAGTCAACAAAAAATGGTCTTTAAAATTTTGTTTAAACAGTTCGTATCAATGTTCTACGAGTATCACTGGTTGCCGATATTGTAGAAGTTGCTACATTTAGGCCGCTGCGGGAAAACTTTAACGGTCCTTTCCAATTATTTTCGCGACATCAATTTTTTATACTTCCTGTTTCTTATTCCTTTGTTTTTGGCATCCTATTTCCTTTTTAGTTTATTGACTCATTCGGAGACTGGCCCAGCAAGACGTAACAAGATTGAACCAAATTACAAGAACCAGGACAAAATGCTGCAATATTCATGATGTACATTTTACTTATGATAAATTGTGACTGTTTACAAAGTCTTGATAGTTTGTGTGATTTTTACGAATTCCCGTATTAGCGAAAATAAACCTTGATGTTCTATTAATGGATAAAAAGAGAAAAACTTTTACCAAATATATTTGAATTCCGCATTTTTAAATAGCAACAGATATTCCCCAGGAGAGCTAGCTTCCAACGGTTGCTGTACAAATAGCTTCCACGTCAAATTCGGGTCCATTGTTCCCGACCTAGTTTACCAACCCTATCTTAAACTCGGTTAATAAACGTAAATCCGGTACAAAGTGAACTGTATTTCGACTGTGGCTTACCAAAGATTTGTAACGGGCCCGTATAAATCGGTTAAATAGGGGAGCGCACACGAGTACACTGTTCAGAGGTACTTTTTGGTTTATGAACGTAGAAATAACGGGTTATTCCACTTTCCCCCCTGACAAATCCCCCCTAAGGAAATATTTGGTGTTCCATTATTAGAAAATAACAGGTGTTGGTGTCCAGCTTTCATAAAAAAGGATAAAACTAGTAACACTAGGAAACGGGATTAGTAAACAATTTATTTTACGCACATGATAAAAGATTTTCTCATTAAATTTTAGTTACATTTATCAGAATCAGCTTATTTTAGTCTTTTAGGTTCGTAATTTCGCGAGAGCTGTTGTAGTCAGAGCAGCTAAGTGGTTAAGTTTTTTTTGTTCTTATTTCGGGTAAATTTTAATTTTTCTCTTTTTGCACCCGAGCACCCCGGTTGCCCAGATATTTTATAATGAAAAGTGTTGGTGGAAATAAATGAGATGAATAGTGCTTTGGGTTTTGATCCTAGCGTCAAAGGTTCACTCGACAATGTATTTACCATGCAAGGCAACCTATCTCGTGGAAAAAGTACAAAAATGGACATGTTTTACATTTTACCTGGTCGAAGTGTACGCTCTGCACGCTACCCTCCTGTGCCGGCAGTATAACGCGACTAAGCAGGGAACGCCCCGTGCAAGTATTTAATTTAGCATGCTCGCAACTTATGTATTGCGGTGATTCATTCCGCTACACTCGCCACTTGTGTATAATTACTTGAGCATGGCTGAAATTCATGATACTTTTTGTATAACAATCGAAATAACACTTTAAATTTAATAAGTGGATCTTTACACAAGGAAATACGGAAGAAAAAAGTGGCAATATCGTTTAAACCTTTTGATTTATTTTCTGAACGTAAAGGTCAATAGCAGCCTTTACACAGGGACTCTATCGCGCGCTCTCAGGAGCGTTCAGGATTGCGCGCCGGAAAGCCAGCACACACAATCGTGCGCGATTATTTTTTTGAAGCTGCGCGTTCATTCGCGTGCGATTACTTGTCAGTTTTTGTCAAAACGGTAAAAGGCTAATCGCGCGGGATCTTATCGTCCAGAGTTGGCGCGTGTTGGAGTGTGCACAATTCACACAGTTTTGAAACGTGCGATTACGCGTACGACTGATGGAGCGCACGCGATTGTTTCCCTTCCCCTACCAACACCTTCACACGCTAGTTCTTTCGCACACGATTGATATTTCACGCGCGATAGAGTGTCCATGTAAAGTCCGCTATTCACCCTTGATAAGCTGACGTTCCGATCCAATAAAACAAATCGAACAATAATTAAAACATTCCGTCTGTTTCGGTGAGCTACTTTTTACCGAAAAAAGGTTACGCAGCACTTTAATTTATCAAATTGTACCCGAAAAAAACTAGAACACAGAGAACGAGATGCTTTTTTTTGTAGTAAATGTAGCTATAGTAAGAAACTTCTATACGATAGTCTGTAATGAAAAATTGGGTTCTACACTAATATTATGAAGAGGAAAGGTTTTTTGTTTTTTTGTTTGTAACGAATAGGCCCCGAGACTACTGGACCGATTTAAAAAATTCTTGAATTGAAAGCTACAATTGTTTAATAGAAAACTAGGGTTCCGTAAGAAATTTGCAATATTGTAATATTTGTAATGCTCATGGTATAAATAAAAAAAAATAGAGCGGTACGAAGTTCGCCTAGTCAGCTGGTATCTTATCCGTACCCATATTATAAATGTGTAAGTGTGTTTATTTGTTTGTTTATTTGTCCTGATTTCATGTCAAAACAGAGCGATGGATTGACGTAATTTGTGTGGAGATAGTTGGAGGGCTGGAGAGTGATGCCCGGGTGACACGAGGCTAGTTTTTCAAGCTAGGATAGCAAGCTAGTGTTAGTAAGCTAGCAAGCTAGTACTTCTAGCTTCGTGTACTAGCTTAAAAATGAAGCTAGTTGTGTCTACACGAAGCTAGTAAAACACTAGCTTGCTATCCTAGCTTGAAAAACTAGCCTCGTGTCACCCGGGCATAACATAGGGTACTTTTTATCCTGGTACCACGCAAGCGAAGCCACGGGCGGAAGCTAATATGACATTATTTAAAGTCCCTTAGCTTGTTTAATTACTTGTCTAAAATTGTAATAATACGATGACGTCACAATGAGCAATGTCACATTCTGACGCGCCATTAGTTACGCCATGTTTGTGTGTCTTCAACATAATGTATAGTGTCACCAGCATGGCTGTTCGGTGGAAATAAATTAATTGTTGACAAATCTTAAACTACGAAGATAACTTTTATCCAATCCATCGTCTGTGAACTGTGAAGTAGTTTAAATTAACTGAACTAGAAACTTTACCGTGCTTCGGAGGGCACGTAAAATTGTCAGTCTCGGCTTTTATGTCATTAAGCCATGACGGAGCATGGCTTAACAACATAAAAACCGGGGCTGCCGGGCCTTCAAGTGACCTAAAAACTTCATCACCAGAATTATTAGCTTATACGAACAACATACAAAAGAATGAAGACGCAACTTATGTAAATACTACTTTACTTCAAGTCTTGAGGATTTATTCAATCGATACACGGCTACAGCTGGCGTCAAAGAACAGGTGAGCTTGTGGCACTATACCGTAGGCTGAAGTATGCACACAATTACAGAATGTGTGACCTACAAGTTACGGTAGAGAATTGCGAGTAATTTAATAATGCGAAGGGTAGCATCATCATCTGCACCTTCATTTCGTGAAGGGCGCTGCTTATTTGTGTCATTTCTCACAATTTATGTTTTTGACGTTGGAGTAGCCAAGCCGTGGCAAACAATTAGAATCAAGAATCAAAGAACTTAATTTGTTAAGTACAAGTTATTAGGTAAATGTTATTAAACTATGAGGAAACAAAAATTTTAGCTCAATCGGACATTGGGAAGTGGGTCAAATTTAACTCGCAAGATTTGACCATAGCAAATACACATACCTACATACTTACATACATAGGTACATACATTGCAAGTTAAATAAAAACTTTTAAAAAGGCCTCCACTCAGCATAAGCTACGGTAGATAGTCTACCATAGCGCTGGTCTTCCGTGGTAGCACAAAGTACACACGCGAGCAGTGGCACTTGCGATTATTCAAAACACTTTATTTTTACATCATACATTAGCGGCCTTTACACGGTAGAGTTTTTACCACGCATCTGGACTGCGTTCCGAACCGCACAGATATCTGTACAGATAACCGCGGATAAAACTGTCGTGTTAAATACTGTCACAGTTTTGGACTGGCGCGTAGTACGATTAATGAACGGTGATGCGTGCAAAAAACTGTCACAAAAACTGTGCTAAAAACTTTGCCAGATCGAACTGTCAGCGTCGCGCATCTACACCTAAGGTTTCTAGCAAAGGTTGGAATGGCGCGTGCTATTTCCCGCGGTCCGATCTCTGCATGTAAATGCTTCTAGGCGTTACAATTAGTGATAGCTTGAATAACTAGGCCTCATATTTAAATATTGGTGGACTTTACAAAGCGCTTCTATTATGGCTTTGCATGAAATGTCAACCAATATTTTATTTATTTATATCAATGTAATCATGATGATGATTGTAATACAATTTGATATCTATACAGTGCTAGTTATCCAAATCCAGACAGTAAATTATCTAAAAATTAAACAATCTAAATGCGGAAACAAAATATTTACAATTACTTTCAATTGATGAGTTCACAGCTCGCCTGTATTTCCCTCATTAGTGTGCAAATTAAAGTGCTATACACAAAAGCAAAGCATTGCAATTTAAATCCAAATAATATGTTATTGACAATCAGATTGATGTACTTATCTCGTCATTTGTGAGTGAATACAGCATTTTACTAGTACCTGCAAATGAGCGGTTATAGGTTTTCAACCTGTCACATAAAAGTATGTCATGCTTTCAAATCACACTAATATTATGAATGCGAAAGTTTAGATGGATGGATGTATGTTTGTTCCTCTATAACGACAACCTCTAAACCGATTTGAATAAAATTTAAAATATACAGGGTGGAAAAAATGAATGGGCCCTGGAGGGAAACTACTTTAAATCTTTAAGATACATTATTTTACTTAAAGGAAACATTCCCTTATTTTTAAAAAGAACATAACTGCATTCAAAGATTTTCTAAAATTCACTTGCTTCACACTGGCGCCCCATCCACCAACCCGCACTGGACCAGCGTGGTGGATTATGGTCCAAACCCCTTCCCATTATGAAACACACAAATAAAACATGTCCCCAAGTGCCCGGCGGCTCTGGGGTCGACGCTGATGACAGTAGGCCGATGACCCTGGGAGTCAGGGGCGAGAAGAATCTCCGGGTGAGAGTCTCAAACTGTCAAACGACCCATGCTTGCCAAACGGATTTCGATAGATTAAACATAATAACATATAATGTGTGCACATTGAGCACTGAAGAGCGCCTGGTTGAATTAGAGAATGCATTAGAATTCATCAACTGGGATATAGTAGGATTGGGAGAAGTGAGAAGAGAGGGTGAAGATACATTGGAACGATCTAAAAATCTATTTTACTACAGTGGAGTTGCTGGTGGTCAATCAGGTGTAGGATTTTTGGTCTCGAACCGATGGAAACAAAACGTCATCGAATTTATATCAATTTCTGATAGAATAGCCCTGCTGCGCTTTCGCATTACCGAAAAGAAAACCCTCACCATAATTCAAGTTTATGCGCCCACGTCTTCATATTCAGACGACGAAGTGGAAGATTTTTACTATCTATTATCTAAGGCCTGCGATGAACATAAAGGAACATGGACGATGGTGATCGGTGACTTTAATGCGAAAATAGGGACAGGCGAACATCAAGACAATCCAAGCGTTGTTGGTCCTTATGGATTAGGCGTACGAAATGAACGTGGCAAACGCCTGCTGAATTTTGCGTTTGGCCAAAATATGTGTATCGGTAACACCTTTTTCCATAGGAAACCACAACGTCGCTGGACATGGTTTTCTCGAGATGGTGTGACCAAAAACGAAATTGACTATTGCCTCTCTTCCAACAGACAAATAATTTCAAACGTAGAAGTCATAAACAGAATCCGACATAGCTCCGATCATCGACCGCTACGAATAGTTGCTAAATTTAATTTTAAAATTCAAAGGATTCAAATGATTAAAAATTCTATTAAACGTATCGATAAAAACTCCCTCAGAGCATGCAAAGATAGTTTTAGTTTGGAATTGCAAAATAGTTTTAAAATTCTGAATAACATTGACTCTGAAGATCTTGAAGTTCAATATAAGAACATTTTAAACTGCATTAAAAAAGCTAGCCTCAAAGTAAAACCACCCAAAAAGAAATTAGAAAAACTTAGTGACGAAACAAGAAGATTAATTGAAAAACGACTAACACTTCAATTTAATACTCGAGAATACAGAGAAATAGATAAAACTGTGAAAAGAATGATAAGAAAAGATATTCGTAATTTTAATGTAAATCTAGTAACAACTGCATTAGAGAAAAATACGTCACTGAAATCAGCTATGCAAGGTAGATAAAGGTAGGTCTACTATATCTAAACTCAAAGATAAGAATGGTAAGAAATACGGAGAAAAAGACAAAATACTTAACATAGCCACAGACTTTTATAAATCCCTTTACTCCGATAGTGTCACAGATTCTCCTACTAACGCCATAGCATATTCTTGCTCCGCAGCTGTACCGCCGATAACTGGTCTCGAAGTTCATGGCGCGCTGGCCAGCATGAAATACAATAAGAGCCCTGGTGAAGATGGCATTACCACCGAAGCCCTAAAAATAGGAGAATACGTGCTGCTTCCACATATAAAAAATTTTTTCAATTCAATTCTTCAAACTGGTTCCTTTCCTAATAACTTCTGCCACTCAAATATAATATTACTTCACAAAAAAGGTGATAAATCTGAAATAACTAATTATAGACCCATTAGTCTTATATCACATTTGTATAAATTATTTATTAAAGTAATTGAAAGCCGCATATCAAGCCAACTAGACTCTCATCAGCCTCCTGAGCAAGCTGGCTTCCGTCGCGGTCTTTCGACAACAGATCATCTCCATTCACTCAATCAAGTAATTGAAAAACACACTGAATTTAAATTACCTTTGTATTTAGCATTTATAGATTTCAATAAAGCCTTCGACTGCATTAAACACGATTCTCTTTTTGACGCACTAGCTAATCAAAACATTGACTGTACCTATATTAACTTAATTCGAAACATTTATAGTAGTAGTACAGCAGCAATAAAAATATCATCGGCTGGCTCTCCATTCCAAATTAAAAAGGGGGTTAAACAGGGCGACCCACTCTCACCAAAACTCTTCACGGCAACACTTGAAGAAGTTTTCAAGAGCTTATCACCAGGCTGGAAGGGTAGGGGGATTGTTGTCGGCGAGCGACGGATGACAAACCTCCGCTTCGCCGATGACATTGTTCTTTTTTCCTCTACTGCTACTGAATTGCAAACTATGCTCGAACAGCTAAACCAAGCAAGCCTCAGAGTTGGACTAAGCATGAATATGTCAAAGACCAAATTAATGACCAACTGCACACAGACAAAACTGGACATTGAGGATGTTGAGATTGCATACGTTCATGAGTATCTGTACCTTGGCCAAATAGTCTCTTTCCAGGATCGTCAAGTGAAAGAAGTAACTAGACGCACGGAAAACGCCTGGAAGAGCTTTTGGTCGATGAAAGATCTTATGAAAGGCAACCTCCCACTATGCCTCAAACGGAGACTCATGGACGTGTGCATTCTCCCCATCCTCACATACGGTGCACAAACCTGGTCTTTGACAGTTGCTCAAAAATCCACTCTTGAGGTCTGCCAGCGAGCCATGGAACGAAGTATTTTAGGCGTCAGACTTACCGATCGTGTACGAAACACAACACTTCGTTCCAAAACACAAATTCAAGATCTCAGTAAGAAATCTTTACAGTTAAAGTGGGATTGGGCAGGCCATATCTGCCGTATGCAGGACGAGATGTGGGCCCGTGCTACGACAGACTGGGCCCCGACCGTTAAACGGCAACGCGGCAGACCGAAGAGAAGGTGGCGGGACGAGCTCGACTCTCATCTGGAGAATTGGCGGACGATTGCTCACGATCGAACCGAGTGGAAGAAGGGAAGGGAGGCCTTTGCCCAGCAGTGGGACAACACAGGCTTATAATAATTAATAATAAAAAAAACTTGCTTCACACAGGAATCGAACCCGCTAAAAATTCACACACATAACACTCGCTATTTTATTCCACTAGTCGATACATTCAATGTTAAAGATAATTTTTCAAAGAAACATGAGGGTGACATTATCACCCATCCTTTTTCTGTTTTCACAAGTTAGTTTTTAGTTAATAATTTTTTTTTTCAAAATCCTACCATGCAAAATTAAAACTTTACTTAAACGACATCTAATTCTCAACAATAAAAGAATCATAAAATGAATAACCGACACGTTCACTGGGACATCAGATACCATTTTATACCATAAATTGTCCCCAAGTCTCTTAATTAAGTGGAAAAACTTGATTAGCTTGGGGATAAATCATAGGAATTAATCCGTGTGACAGTGGGCCCGCGGGACGAGTATGATTAATTGCGGACCACGTGAAGGGACGTGTACCTGTGTCATATCCCACCCCCTCTTTACCCCTTAATACCCCCTCCCTACCCTCCAACGGGGGGGAAGGGGGAACGTTTTAATTTGCTGTGCAAAATGTGCATTGAAAAAATATTCAGAATGTATTTTGATTTGAATTTAAAAATGATTGCAAAACCTGAAAAAGTTTTATAAAATGGCGAGTGAACGGTAATCCGTTGGTGGGTGCTTTTATTTAGGCAGATATTATACTTACTGTGAACAAAATTAAATTGTAACGCTAACACAGTTAGGTACAACTTGGATTGAAACAAACCAAAATTTAACCATTGATGATACCAAGCCAAGACGGTTGCTTGCCTAAACACCTTCATCTTGATGAAATTTAATGGTTTAAAATGATTGGTTATATTTACGTTTACTTTACGTTACGTTTAAAATACAAATTCACACGTTTTGAAATTTGTCGTAAGTTGGAACTAGTTATACAGTTAACAACTGAACAAATAATGAAATTTAGTGATTGAAAGCTCCTGGTCTTTAACTTTAATTTAGATTTTTTTAAGCTGAAAATCGCTTTTTGATATTAAATGCCGCAAGTTTAAAAGACGATTTGATATATAAGTCGAAGCTAGTTCTACAAATAAATCACGTTCCAAATTATCAGTGTAGTTCTGATACCGGTATGACTCGCGGCGCGGCTATCTCAATGTTATTGTACGGAGATGTTGGATCTAATTGCTGCGGCGCTACATGTTCCAGCCTGTCTTATCTTAGGTGAGTGATTAAAGCCTCCACAATCTAAAGGTTTGGGTTTAACTTGAATATTATACAGTGTGCAGAAGTGAAAATAGTAGTTTTCATACCGAGAATTGCCGCAAAAGATTGCATCAAAGTGCAAAATCAAACAAGTACATTATTTGATTGTCACAGTTATGTCACAGTACCACAACTAGCTTTTAAATAGCGATGTCAAATCGTAACCTTTACTATGAAACGTAATACAAATGATTTTCGCACTTGTAGTCTCTTCATATATAAATATCAGATTGAAGCGCTCGTGGCGTAGCTTGCTTTGACGTTCTTGATTGTTCGTTGAAGTTAAGCAGCGTAGTATTAGCATAGAAGTAGGAGCAAGTAGTGTTATGAGCTGAGCGCTTCCGTGCTTCGGAGGGCACGTTAAACTGTCGGTGCCGGCTTTTAAGTAACGAAAACAAAAGCCTCCGGCTTAACGAAGCCGGAGGCTTTTGGGTGGCTTAAAAACTCTGTCATCAGAGTTGGCTATTTGGTCTATGATTTAGGCATAACGCGAGTTAGTTGTACTGCGTAATAGGTATACACCGCGTAAAGGATACGAACTTAGGTACTTTACTTTTTTAGATAAAAACACGATTAAATTAATTAATAAGGTTTTTATAATTAAATCAAATAAAACAATTCAATAATCTACATTCGCATGTCTTATAATAAAAAAGAAGTAACATTTTTAACTATCAACGAAGGACATTTTGCTATTCGTATCGTCAAAAACTTGTTATTTATGTAATCGGGGCTTGAAGTTTTTATGTTTATGCTTAACGTCGGAGTGCGCAGTAATAACCTAGTAGTGTATGTGCGTCGGAGTTTCGCTTCTATCTGAAACTATTACCGTGAATAGTAAGCCTGAAGCTTGTATTAATGTAGGCTTTTCGTGGTCTATTAATTGTAGCTACTGTATATCATTTAACTCAAAAGCGAAATTAAGGTAAATATACAATACCTACTAGTGGACGCCCGCGGCTTCGCCCGCGTGAACTAAGTACTACTTTTTGTATCCCACGGGATACATGCATTTTTTCGGGATAAAAAGTAGCTTATGTCACTCTCCAGCCCTCCAACTATCTCGACACAAAAAATCACATCAATCCGCGTCGCTCCGTTTTGACGTGAAAGCAGGACAAACAAACAACCACATATCCACATTTATAATATGGATATGGATTATGTCTTACTATTTACCAGCTTCTTAGAAAAACCGGGCAGTTTTCCCCGCAGGCTCTCGGGTCAATCGATAGCTTCAGATTCCTCGTCTCGGGTTCGAGCGAGCATTAACTTCTTGCTACACTATTTTTTGCTCCCGGAATGTGGGTTTTTGTACTGCGAGTTGGCAACCTTATACAGGGTGTTAAAAAGCTCCGGATGTATATATAGCAGAAGGAAATGTTTTTAATCTGGAGAGAGCTCGAGGGATGTATTTGAAAATATCGTTGGTGTTTGAAAGTTTTAAATTCACTATTTAAATCTATTTAAGGTTCGTGTGTGCTTCGTTTTACTTTTTTACTAAAGGTAATTTGTGTGCAGTGTGAGCTGAAAAAAATGTTTTTTTTTTATATTGTTATTACATTTACTTGTTTGAATATTATGGCTGACTTACACAGGGTCAGTAACTGACTACAAATTCGAGGCAAGTCAGTGCTGACCCGAAAAAAACCCTGTGTAAACTGATTGGAAGTCAGTACAGTGGCTTGAAGTCAGCGCTGACTTTTGAAGTCAGTTGGCGCCCCCCGCCACCCGCGCACCCCCGCGCCAGCCAAATAAACCCCGTGTAAACAGACAAGTCAGTGCGTGGTTAGTCACTGCCGCTGCGTTGTAGAGTGACCACGTTTTTTTCGCTGGCGATAAAAATCATGTCGTTGAATAGAGCTCGATATCATTGACAGCAATTCGTCAAAATTCTGTGGTGACATCCTCATAGCCAGTTTGTACTCCGCAGGATCTTCAAATCGCAATTGCTTCAGCAACAAAGCAGAGCCACCAGTTTCGTTTCTATCGTCAATCCATTTTCTTACCCATTGTCGTTTATTTTTAGTTATCTCATTTTCTACCATTTCTATTAACTCATTCAACAGCAAAATTGATAAATTTTTCAACAAATAATTAAATCGTCGTTTCAGTTGTTTTCGCGAATTCATTTTTCCCACTGACTTCACACACGTGTGCTCACCGTGAGAAACGCACCACTACTACTTACTTCATGTAAACAGTTAAAGTCAGTCGAGGCGCCGACATTGGCGCTGCGACTGACTTGTCTACTGACCCTGTGTAAATCAGCCATTATGCTTACTAAATGGTGAGTAGTCTCCATGGCACTTATTTGAAAAACTATTTCACCCTATGTGAAAGGTACTTTCCAGATAGACAAAGGATAGATAATAACCCAGAGCAGGTAGCTAGTACCAAAGATAGGCAGCACAAAATCGTTCATCCTAAAAATATATTAGGCTTAGGTATATCCCGCAGTACGTTTTTGATGATATTGAACTCGCTAATAGTATACTTGTTGCCTTCAATCATTTACACCCTGTATAGACTACCATTAATCATTTTGGGGGTAGTTAGAAAAACTTCGGGTAAGGTATTAGGGGTATTAAGTTGTGTAACTTATTGAGTAATCAATTGGCGCGGATTTGTTTGTTTGTTCGAAAGATTAGTGCTCTTCCGATTCCGGGTTTTGCCTGTCATAACTTATGGCGGGAACCATCAGTATTTTCCTTATCTTGTTTCCGACAGTTTCTCATTTTTTTCTGTATTCAACAAAAAAAAAGTTATCGTGACAGTTAAATGGTCTAGTAAAACTGTTTGTCTATCTCTAATTATTAAGAGCCCCGTGCTTCATCCAGAACGTTTTTTTTTTCTCGAGATTTTTTTTCTATAAATATTGCTGGACATTTGACACAGCGTCATCTAGCCCCAAACTAAGCAAAGCTTGTACTATGGGAACCAGATAACTGATAGAATAGGTATTTGTATATTTTTAAATATAATATCTATACCGGTACCTGCTTATAATATCTACTTTATAACACCCAGACACAGAACAAACATCTATATTATTGACTTGACCGTTATTCGAACCTTATTAATTTGAGATAGGCACTTCCGTTTCCCGCCTTGCATTTCCTTTTTCTAATGAATTTACCATTGACTTCCGGCTGCTTCCGGTACATACGTCACTTCCACCAGGCAGGGTGGCGTGCGATTTTATCGACGACATCTTTATTCCTCATTGGCGTTTTATTCCCCGCCGAGTGCGGACGTGTCTTGCCAGGTGCAACCACGTCTTGAAGAAGTTATTTTTTCTTTTGAATTTTGAATAATTTAAAAAATTAATATTGCGTTTTATGGAAATTGCAGACAGATTGCATATTTCTAGTGTTAAGAGTGAGTTTATTCCAAACTGTAAGTAATTATTTTCTTTTCTTTTAGAAATTAATATTTCTGTTCAAAAAAGCAGAAAACTATTCGTAAATCATAGCTATGTTTTGAGTTTATTATAAAGATTTGTTAGCATGATTCGGTCGGAATTGTTCCGAGACTATCCGATTGTGTGAACACTTCTTAAAAAATTGTGGGTAATTTTGTTATACTTACTTCGTTGAATTGTTTTTCGCTTGAGCCAGTCGGTATAGAACCGAGACTATCTGGATTTGCGAATACCTTTCAATGTGTAGGAGGTCAAGTACCCACAATATAATCTCAAATCATAATAATTAATTGCTATATTTGCCTATTATGTTTCTCTGCCACGGGCCAGTCGGTATTGTACCGAGATTATCTGACCGTGGCAGTTTAATTTATTGTAAGGGCAGTGTCTGGATATACAAAAGGTTATAAATATACCCTGTATTTCCAATAATGCAATTATGAAACGATTTAATGGCTTTTTGCTTTTTTATGATTTTTAGATATTTAACGGTTTACCGTTCGATTTTAAATTTGATTATTTAAAAATAATTTTATTTTAAAGAGGTGTGTCAGGATCGTAGCAAGTGGAAATCCGTGGTCTCTGCCTACCCCTGTGGGAAAGAGGCGTGATTTTATGTATGTATGTATGTATGTAAATTTATTTTCGTAAGATCTTAGTATAAGCTCTTAGCATTCCAGTATTATAAAGCGGTAATTTCTGCAAATATGTGAGTTATATTATAATGTATGGTGCAGTGACAGGGACAGTTCTCCCATATGCTCTCTATAACGACGCGGTCAGCGAGTAAAACAAGGGGGGGGGCAAATATAAACACCGCTAACGTATAATTATTTATATTTTGTTATCTGTCCCATAAAGTTCGAAATGTCGAAAAAGATCACGTGAGTACCTAACCTATAAATGTTTCTTGTTAAATCTACCTATTATGGCGAACATAAAATTTCGTTGAACATGAGGCTGGATAAATGACTCAACTGGTCGTGACATTTTTTTGTAAAAGGAGTTGTGTCTCTGGGCATTAGAAGTTCCTGGCTCTGAAAAAGTCGACCAAGTTGAAGTTCTTTGTACAATCGTGTTTGCTAATTCAGATTCTTAATAATATTCTTTTATTGTGGGTGTGGTCCTGAGCGAAAATTCAAAGAAGTAAGGTTGTCACCTTTGTGATAAAATTAATTTTGAATGAGTTTGAGCATGGTAACGTTATGCGAGATAAAACATCCCATAGATTCACTTGTCAGGGCGACACTCGCAACACAGGTACCTTTTTTGCACGAGCTGGCTTTTCATTGGGAAGAAGCCGAAAGCGTGCGGCCTCAAACGTGTGGCCACTAACCTCTTCCTCGCAGGTTAAGACTATTAAAAAACGAGCGTCTCCTCGCAGGAGCATGTCAATTAACAGACGCATGACTGTTGCAAAACTAGTCTATAGTGGCTGTGCCCGCGCGTCTACTCGCAAGAGTACCTACGTAAATTAAAAGAAACCCCAGGGTTTTCGACATAGCCTCTTTGAATCACATGACTGTTGCAAAACTAGTCTATAGCGGCTGTGCCCGCGCGTCTACTCGCAAGAGTACTTAAATTAAAAGAAACCCCAGGGTTTTCAACATAGCCTCTTTGAATCAGATGACTGTTGCAAAACTAGTCTATAGCGACTGTGCCCTCGCGTCTATGCGTAGGAGCACGCAAATTAAAAGAAACCCTCGCAGAGTTTTCGACATAGATTCTTGTGTTGTAATGCTGATAAATTAAATGGCTGGTGTTAAGCTGATCTGTCGCGACTGTGCCCTCATGTGGCACTCCTTACGTCGCTCGGTCGACAAGGTCGACTCACAAAATCAACCCAAACAGGGGCTGTGATTGAGGCATGTGACCTAACCGCTCATCGATCGATAGTAAGAAGAAATAAATCCCGTAAGTATTGACATGACATTTAGAACAGGCCTGCTTTGCGCCCAAGCACCGGGTCTTATACCTACTCAAGACCTTATGCGGGTATCACATACCCTGCAGGAATCTTACTCTTAAAGTAACGACAGACCGAGTTTCCAAATGCTTCGAAATTAACGTTCGACAATGGTGTTATCCAATGGTATGCTCAGCTCCCAAGTTTCCTGGCGTTTAATTTGCTGGTTAAGAGAAGAGAATCTACCTTGTTAAATGGGTCGACCTTTTTAAATTTTGCGGAACCCAGTTGCGTAATGATGACCGTAAATTTCAATGAATATTGCTCTGATCCCTTCTTTAACTGAGGGACTATGACCTTGCAGTCTAGTCTCAGGTACAGTCACCTGCCACTAAGATTTATTCATTCCATATTCTTTTTTAAAACTTAGACGAAAGTATTCAAGTACCTAGGTACACAACAAATATCTAACCATCCACTAATTTCATTATCATTAGTATTAACCGTCGAAGATCTAAAATATTTTTATTGGTTCCTACAACGAGGTTTTAAAATTTTTTGAGTGTACCTTCATGCCTTGAATGTATGTTGTTTCTTGGTGCATGCAACTGTACCTGAGCGTTACTATCAGTAGCTTACTATTTTATTACGATGATCAACTTTATTATCAAAGCGTTAGGAGATTTTAAATTTTGTGTGGATATTTTAAGTTCAGTGTAACTTATAGAATTCCTTTATATCTACTCACGTAAGGGTAGATTGCTGATCATTACATATAATATACTATGATAATTGCTATGTGATTAGACTGGAAATGATAATAATAAGACTGCTGTTGCCGAAGTGAGTTTTGAACTAAATTTATTATTAATTAAAAGTAGGTATCTACTTGGTATGCACAATGCCCTTTGTGCTGAGTGTGCAGGTTGGTCTTTACACATGTTTTCACACATCCTACGAGCGAACATTTATCAAAAGGGATTCCAAAGCCTTGTCGGACTCCTAAACCTTGTAAAATTCACTGTTCCGTTGTGTGGCATAGTCTCTAGTTCTCTGCTTACTTAATGCATTCTTGAAATCCGTCCGGAAATAGAGTAACATTATAAGTTAGTTGTGTGTAGTCCACAGAAATGCAAAGTTTTTCGGCCCTATACATACGTAGCATCCAAGTTTATTGTTAGGCACCAGACCCATAGCTTAGCCGGTTCTCTGCCGAGGTTTCGATTCATTCATTCAGATCGGCACGTGTTGACCAAATGCACAAAGAATTTACTAGATGAAGTAGGTATCAATACTGTTTGCCTGTATGTAAGTAGATAAGTATAAGTAGTAATAATGTTTACGTTGCAGTGTAAACTATTACTGAGCATTTATTCGCGACGCGTTTGGTCGAATGTGGCCCCCTCTCACATGTGGGTACCCTCCATCCTTTCTAATAATGTAAGTACAGTTATGCATGGTGTTTATTGGTGAGCTGACCTCAACCGACTACTAGCAGCTGCTTTTCAATTCGTCAATTTCAATCCGTCAATTTCTCTAAATTCATTATTTTTGTCCGATTTCTTGCAACGTTTATGCTAAGTTAGACGTATCGACGAAGCTGCCGTGCTGCTTCGAAAAAGTGCAGTCTATGTCTCCGTCAGGTTGCGCAAATGTGTAACTGAACAAATGAGTTAAAGTACTGAAATGGCAGCCAGGTGAATCTACCGTAAGAATGACGTTCTTCTCTGTTCCTTATATGGCTCATTTGATCTTAAAATATCATGTTGATCCACTTTATCTGAAAGGTAACAAGGTGGTTACATTATTTTGAAATTTTCTTTTGGTTCACGATTTATCTAAGTGCAAATTATTTTCTTGCATGAATCTGCAAATGCAAGATATTACTGAAAGAATAAGTACATTTTTTGGTGTAAGTACCTACAAAACCAATTCTTCAATCCAAATGTTTAGATCTATTAAAACAAAGCAAGTATAGATATAAGTCTAGCTTCTTAATGTATTATTCATTCATTCATCGTGTCAAATGAGCTCAAACAAAACATTCGGTTTTAAATCTGTTTGCTTCAACATGAAGCCTTTGGCCCTATGTAAAGCCGCGATAAGATCTACGAGATATTTATTAAGAAACTACCTACTATTTTCAATAATAAATAATTTGTTCAATGCCCTCGTATAGGCATTGCGTTACAATTTAAGAATTATTCATTTAGAGTTCAAATGCAAATAGATATACCTAGGTATACCTACCGTTTTGTGACCTTGTTCCTTGTGCTTTCTGGTCGAAAGTTAAACGAATGCTGAACATTATATAGGTAAAAGTGTGAAATTCGGATCACCCTCAGGCCTGCCTACGGGTCAAAGATAGTTTGTACAATCGGGCTCGACACTGTTTCAAACATACAGAATTGGGTCCAATATTTTTGTTTGCTTCATCTTTTGTTCTACGACTACAGAATATCTGCTAAAAAGTCATAGTTTACTCGTTTTTCTGCAGAATAGTTGAAATAAGAGTTAAGTATATAAAAGCGATAGAAACTAAAGTATATCGCTACACCACTTTGAACTATAACAGTTATTGGTTAGAGATTTTCCTTAGAAATTTAAAAATGCTTCCACACAATTATAATTAGGTATTAGTACTTACATAAATTCACGCTTCGTCCCCGTACGGGTGGAAAACAGAAGCTACTTTTTTTTCCTAGAAATTTCCAAAAATATTTTTAAAGGAAAATTAATACTTTTTGTAAAGCAATCAGTTCTAGCTGCAAGTTCTAGTAATATTTTGGTAATTAAGTATGTGAAACGATTTGATTTACATCTACCTATATTGATTGGTAGAAAGTTCAATATTTTTTATTAAGTAACAATAATTTCTTTTGATATCCTTGCTGTAAAGTACTTTGCTTCTGGCTCAGCTTTTATTTTGAGGCTTCTGGTAGGTATATACTACCTAAACTACGAACTAAAGTTCAGGTTCTTTACTTTTGAGTTAAAATTCAATATTCTTTATTACATGTTATTATGCCTCTCACATTGGCGTCACTTCCACCACCAGGCGATAACAAACAGGTCTCAAATTAATAAGGTTCGAATAACGGTCAAGTCAATAATAGACGCGTTTTACCTACCAATAAAACGCATATTATTACTTACCTTATTCGAACCTTATACTTTAATCTCTGCCTGGTGATTTTCGACTCGCAATGAGGAATAAAGATGTCGTCGATAAAATCGCACGCCACCCTGCCTGGTGGAAGTGACGTATGTACCGGAAGCAGCCGGAAGTCAATGGTAAATTCATTAGAAAAAGGAAATGCAAGGCGGGAAACGGAAGTGCCTATCTCAAATTAATAAGGTTCGAATAAGGTAAGTAATAATATGCGTTTTATTGGTAGGTAAAACGCGTCTATTCATCACACAAATGTTTGTTTTGAGTGGGAATAAAACCCACGACCTACAGCGCAGAAGGTAGAGCTACTGCCAACTTTTTTAATACCTTTAAGGATTCTCCGGATGAATCGAAACATTGTCGTTGTCTAAATCGACGATATTTTTACGTGAGTAATTCCCGTGTGTTAAATAATATTTAAGGAAGTTTTTATAAAGTCCAAATACGTACTTTATATTGCTTTTCAAAATTGCATAAATAACATTAAAAATCGAACGCTGCTTTGACTAGATATTAATAAATTCCACATTTTTTTCTGCTACACTGCACTCATATTAATACCTAAAATCCACATTTTTTCTGCTGCACTCAATAAAATAGAGTTCATACAAAGAGCTACATAACGAAGTCTCAGCTTAGATTTATTCAGGCTGGCTTTTAAACCTTTAAATTCATGGCTTTGTTTTAGAAGCGGCGCACGTTTCCCGCATTTGTCACGAGATGTCGCCATTATGCCCACGTGTGGTATAGGGAATACATCTTTGGGGTTTAAATTTTATTTACCGAAATATAATAGAGGAACACAATATGGGACAGAATTTGTAGCAGAAAAAGGGCGTAAGAATAAAATAGAACCAAGGTTTCAAAGTCATATTAGGGGTGTTGCACCATATTCTTAGTTGTATTTAAGCTTCATAAACGTTTAGGCTATTGTGGTGCAAGACGCCCTTAATGGATTCTTCCATTCTTCAAGATTTTCTGAAATATGTATTTCAGATATTTAAGATTATTTGGAAAACCTACTTAACCTAAGTAGGGTGCTCAGATGTAATTTCAAATAGTTTTTAAATTTGATAAGCCTTGGGAGAATAGATAGCAATATCACACCGGTTACCTCGACTAAGGCATCAGACACATTTACAACTAACTATCGTACGATAGTTAATCGGGCTCCTAGATCAGTATGGAGATGTATGGAGGCGTGCCCATTACACCGATTTAGTATCTTACGATAGTAAGTTTGCAAATTAACTATCGGCGAACTGGCGGCAGACTGCTTGATCAGTACGGCGTTCTTCCACCCGCGCACACGTATCGGACTTTCAGTCGGCCGACTAGTCTAAGATCCGGCTGCAAAATCTCTATCTCTATCTTTTTTGACACAAGAAAGTAGATTTAACATTGACTGAATTTCCCTTAAAAAAAAATCCCCATAAGTTAACTAACGATAAAGATAACCATTATATGCAGTTTAGGTTAGATTATTAGTTAATTTTGTATTTATTAGTTTAGATTTTAATGAAACTTGGAATTTACATAGTTTATGACCTGGAATAACACAGGCTTTTTATCCAGGTAGGTAGGTACCACGCATGCAAAGTTGCATGCGGAAGCTATTTATAAAATGACCGTTATAATAAAATCTATCGATTTTATACGATGAGGCAAGAATATTGCTCTTGAGCTCTCGTACTATTACATATATAGTCTCGCCACGTACATTTTGTACATTTATTCAACTAAATTATTCTAAATTCGAACTATTGTGTATCGCAATATGGTCCAAACATATTTAAAAACTCGCATTAGTATCGTGGTTCTGTCACTCAAGACAGTTGTTGTCAAAGTTCAATTCGCTACGAGCTGGGTGAACTACTTTTGGCATAAATTTTATTAAATTATAATTTTTTAGGGCGTAACAAGTATTGCATAATTTGTATTTGGATATTGATATTTCAGCAAAATAAAAATTCAGGCGTAATTAACTTTTGTCATAATAATCTTTTATAATAATTTATTGAACTTTTCCTAATTTTTTCCTAATTTGAAAATTAACTGATAATAACTTTATGTTTTATTTTATGTTATTAATTTATGGCAATTTTGTTTATAAAAATCTACAATTATACCTACATTTCTTTTTAATTGTAAATGGATTTTTGAGAATGGGTTATTCTATTATGTTTTTCACTTATACTTATTTAAAAACTTGCATTCTTAGATGTTATTTTTGAAGCAAGAAACATTTATGCCATAAGTTGATAAGCAAAATAAATGTGTAAAATTTTTATGCGAATCGTTACATACCCCTTCGAGGTATGGAACCAGTCGGCCGACTGCAGTTGGATACGTGTGCGGACCCCTCTCCAACCCGATTGTTAGTTGGACACGTTTGTTTTTTTTTCTTTTGACGACTTTGACGAGACTCACATTGTTCGACTGGCTCCACACTGGAACTTGACTATTTAGATTTTAAGCGGATGGATCAACGAAAAGAAAGCTAGGCCCCATACCGTGTTTGTTGCCCTGATTCTTCACGGTGTTGGTCGCGAAAGAACAGGAGTAGAATCACCTAGCTCTTAAGACGTTACAAAGTGGTCATAACGGTCCTACTGAATAAATGATATTTGATTTTGATTTTGATTTTGATTTTTGTGCGCACCACAGCAGGCCGATCCAACTATCTCTCGGCCGAGAGTTAATCACAGGTGTGGTCTGTCCCTAAGGTTGATATCTCAGAACTACAGGATCGTTTGGAAAAGCTGAAAAGAGTAAACAGAAGTACGTCCAAATATTGCCTTTATCATTCCACATTCCAAAGTAGTTCATTTCAAATAAAAAACGAAATATTAAGCAGAAAAAGTCAAAGAAAACTTCAATGAACGAAGAGACATAAAAATCAGCCACATTTCCCAGACAGCATCAAACCTCATATCGTATTAAACACGAAGCCCAAACAAGTCGGCTACTCCGGGTATAAATCTGGATGTCAGCGCTCCACACGGCTGCATTATTAAACGGAACCAACTATACCTATCCAATTCATCAAAAATTAACTAAACGGCTTTCCACGCTTCAGCCTTAAGCTGACTATACGACTCGAGTGACCACTGGCGTGAGGCACAAGCTGACAGCGGTACTCTTACCTACTTCTTATTTCCTAGTACTTTTAATGCGAAAAGTCGTATTTAAGTAGAATATTATTCGCACTTGCCTTTGTTGCAATTGATATTATAAATACGAAACGATAGTGGGCAAACTTCACCCAGCTCCGCCAGCAATGTAACTAATATGACTCGAAAGACCTAACAAAATTAGGCATATTTTATTATCGACGCATTAAAATCTATCCCGGGGGTCACTAGATAAATCCATGTTTGTACCTAACCTGAGTAGTACTAGTACTAGATTTTATGACAAGGGAGCAATTAGTAAATTGTTACAAGTTGGTTGAAAGTAACCTATTCAGGCATGAGATGCAGTGGCGGCCTTTGGGGGTGGCGAGCAGGGCACTCGCCCGGGGCCTCGCGCTTGTAGGGGCCTCGCGCAGCAAGCCGACTAGAGAAAATCTTTTATAGGCATTAGTAAAGATAGACAAATTCCATTGTGGACTTTTCTGTATACTTGCCTATAAAATAAGAACAATGCCTTCCTACATTATTTTGTTATTATCCCAAAAGGATTAGGCAGCTTTTTCTATGAAAACTCCCAGTCGGCCATATTTTTTCGACATTTTCAACAATCTTCGTCAATTTCAACCAATTTACAAAAAAACTTAACGAATTATACACCTAAACTTTCCTCATGAATCACTCTGTCTGTCTATTGGTGAAAACCAAATGAAAATCCGTTTAGTAGTTTTTGAGTTTATCACGAACAGACAAACAGAGACAGACGCTGAGCTGGGAGCGAATTACTTTGTTCTCAGCTCAGACTTTTCTTTATCAAAATTTCAATACCTTTAGGCAACCTTTAGGTACCTTTGTAGGGCCTCGCAATGACTAGGCAGGCTCGATCCCAGGGCCATGAGCCCCCTCCCCAAATCTTCGACATACCTATAACATCCAGCATAAACCTACTAATATTATAAAGGCGAAAGTCCGTGTGTGTGTGTGTGTTTGTTACCACGTATCTCCAAAACTACTAAACAGATTTTGATGAAATTTGAAATGTAGACAGTTTAGGTTCTGGAATAACACATACTAGGCTAATTTTTATCTTGGAAAATGTATGGTTCCCTTGGGATAAAAATAGAGTCCACGCGGGCGAAGCCCCGGGCGTTCGCTAGTATATTATAATGTGTTAAATGCTTAAATGCTAAATTTAGAATTCTAAATTGTTCATACAAACTTTATTAGCCCTTTTCATCCCCTGCCATATCAACGTGTCATTTGTTTTAAAAAAATCAGCTCGCTTAGCTCGCATTTTAGCTTCATGTGTATTTTGCGAACGAAGTGAGTTATGGCTGACCGCAGAATAGAAACCGACAAGCAGCCAGCCTTTTCTTTGAGCACCGTAAGTAAAATCAAGTGTCACATTTTGTAATTTTCTTTAAAAAATTTGACTCGCTTCGCTCGCGTTTTGATTCAAGGGTATTTTGCTAGTGTAGGGAGCTCGCTTTGCTCGCATATTAGCCTCGTTATTTTGCTAGCAAAGTGAGTTATGTTGCATTAATCGTAAAAAAAATCGGCTCGCTTCGCTCGCATATTTGCCCCCCCCCCCCAACATAATATCGTGTGACCCCCCCCCCCCCCCAAAGTTCAGATCCCGCGCCCGTCATCAGGGGCCTCGCAAAGATCTACCGCCCGGGGCCTCGCGATAGCTAAGGCCGCCCCTGATGAGATGGTTTGGCGCACGAGCGTAGCGAGGGCACCAATATTTCGAGTGCATAAATATGTTTCACCCGAAGTAAACACTGCTTTTCATTTCGAATATGAGGAAAGTAATTCGCCGGCCAAGTGGCCAAACAGTTCGTATTGAAATGTATGGCAGATAACTCACTTGGGTACGGTCAGGATCCCGATCCCTTGATCCAGATCTCGTGATCCTGATTCCGTAATCCTAATCCCATGATCCTGATTCCGTGATTCAGATCCCGTGATCCTGCGTGATCTTGATCCCGTGATCCTAATCCCGTGAACCTGATCCAGTGGTCCTGTGTAATCCTGATCCCGTGATCCTGATCCTGTGATTCTGATCCAGTGATCCTGCGTAATCCTGATCCCATAAACATAATCACGAATCATTATTATGATTCATAAAAGGAATTGCGGTAACGGCCATTTTAGCACCTCTGTAAGTTGAACCTATTTGTCTTAAAATAAATAGAGAACCCTCGGACACAATTTGATGCGCATTGGCACGATAAACATGGCAGTGATACCTTTTAAACAAAAGTATTCTAAGCTGTGGCGGCCGTGGTGGGTCCATACATTTATGACCAAAAATGTGGTAACGGCCATTTTAGCCTGTCTGTAAGTTAAACCTATTCGACTTAAAATAAATAGAGAACCCTGGGACAGAATTTGATGCGCATTGGCACAGAGATACATGGATGTGATACCTTCTAAACAAAAGTAGTCTGAGCTTTGGCGGCCGTGGGTGAAGTGCCCATACATTTTTGCCCACACTCCTTTAAATGTTTTTTGTGATTCAGTAAAGTCATGTTGGCAGCTGAACCGATTTTGATGAAAAAAAGATGATCATGCAAATGCATCATGCATGAATAGCATTTTTTTATTTTTGTAAAGACCAGTAACCACAGTTAAGGGTCATTATCGTTTTACTAGTAACTTATACAAGAAACAAAAATATTAAAAAAAATATGATCTTTATTACACCATCGATAAAATAATACAAATCTAAATAAATTTAAAATAGGTCACATTAGTTCCAATTCCATTGATTAAATTATATTTTTAATGAAAAACTTTAGCAGGTTTGTTTTTATCACCACCATGCGATTTATCGATGTATATAAACTCGTATATCCTTGTCAGAATTTTATCTGATTAGCAATAGCTAATTTACTCCCGGTTTTACAACCTTCATAAATATGAAAAATTTGATGGATGTGTACAGCATCCGATGTTTTAGACCAGTGTTCCGCAAAGGATGTGCCGCGGCACACTGGTGTACCGTGGTCATTAGTTGGTGTGCCTCGGAAAAATAAGGTTACCTATCATTTCATTTCATTTCATTTATTCATAAACAATTTCACAATCGTATTTGAATGTCGTCTTAATAACTAAAATAGAATTAAAATGGATTACATGATTGATAATAGAAGGAGAAAAAAAAATACTAATAATAATTGAAAGAATGTACATAAGCAGTAAAATGTCACACAACGAAACAAAACAAAAAATAAATTTAACAATAATTTTATCTCAGTTAAGCTATTCCTAATTTGGACGCACATGCTCGACTAAACAAGCTTAGTAAAAAAAAGTAAAAAAAGTTTTTTTTAACTAAACAAGCTCATGTTTCACATTAAAAAATAATAAAAATAAAAAAAGTAAATAACTAAGTAAAAAAATAAAAAAAAATCTCATTTATGGTAAGATTTTCTGATTTCATAGATGTACAGTCAGCGTCATCAATCGGTATCCCCCTATTGATTTTAACAAGGACCCTTTTCATTTCAACTTTGGATTTCAGTCGGATTTGCTAGTATACTTATGGATATCTAATTTCGCTCGAGTTCCTATAGGTACTAGCCAATCCGACTGAAATTCAAAGTTGAAATGAAAAGGGTCTTTGTTCAAATCAATAGGGGGATACCGATTGATGACGCTGACTGTACCTTGAACACAAAAAGCTTGCGGAACACTGCTTATACCACGCCATGCGTCCCTAGAGTGTGCCTAATTGGGTTAAAGACGAGTTGCGTGATCCCGTGAGCAATGTCTGTCAGACCGAATTGATCATGCATGTTAGTTAGGGGAATTCATACATAATTTATTTCTCAGGATTTCAACTAGCTATCAAAGAAAAAAGAAAGAAAATCAAAGAAAAAACTCTTTGTGAGTACAATCAATAATTTGGATGGGTTTCGGTAATCTAAGTAAACCCGAAGATCTGTACCTGCTGTAAACGACTACAATGAAATAACCTTCACAGCCTCAAATCGATCTGAATATTTGATGATGGAAATAATAGAAAGAAATGACCTCTTAACTCAGTTAGTAGTAGCTCTGCCTTCTGCGCTGTAGGTCGTGGGTTCGATTCCCATCCAGGACAAACATTTGTGCGATGAACGTAGATGTTTGTTCTGTGTCTGGGTGTTATAAAGTATTATAATTATCTGTTTCCCATAGTACAAGCTTTGCTTAGTTTGGGGCTAGATGGCGCTATGTCAAATGTCCAGCAATATTTATTTATTTATTTATAAATAGTCGAGTTTCAAGTTTGTAGTGAATATTTTAGTCGGTACTTATAGAAATAGTTACATAAAAGTAATTTATATGAGCTAGTGGCCAACTTTTGTGACGAAGTTTTTAGTACGCTTGTTAGGGACATGCGAGTTTAAGTAATAAAAGCGAGTTAAAAACTATTTGCAATTTAATTAAAAAGTTTCCACCTTATTATAACCCGACGATAAAGGACTCGACGCAGAATTATTAAAATAGTTATTCATACTACTGATTTTACTGAGAAAAGTATCTTTTGTTTGCAAAAAATTGACACAAGCATAGTGTACCGTTTGGTGTAGGCATAGGTTGTCTCCTGACGCTGTTTTATTTTGAAAAGATGGAAAGGTCAAATATATCCAAAGGATGCCTTGTAAGCTCCTAAAAGTGGTAAGACCGCCCATTATACAATTTTACTAAAAATATACTATTTTTATGATGCCGTGTCCATTTTCCTCCCGATGCAATGTGTGTATTGAATTTTGTGCCTGAGTATCCAGACACTTTGAGAATCTGACGATTTGATAAATAGATGTTCTGCTATACAGACCGTCTGATATATGGACGTTTTGCTACATAGACATTTTGCTAGTTAGGCTTACTGCTCATTAGACGTTTTGCGCTGTTGGATTGGTAGTTGCGGTCTAAGTATCTGATCAGGGTGGCAATTCTAGTACAAAACTTTTTATGAACCACAAGCAAAACCTCAATTAAACCTTAGATTTTCGACTGTTTCCTATTCTACTAATGACAAATGACTCAGTTGTGGTGACGTTTTAGCTAAGGTTTATACTTTGGCAAAACAAATTTTTAAAAAGCCTTTCTACGATTCACCAAATGGCTGACATTTAAGAGATCGAACCAAACCGCAGCGGTATGATTGTCGTTGTTATCTAGTAGAATTGCCACCCAGGAGGGTTCATAAGTTACTGTAAGACTTGAATAATAAAGAGTTTTTATTTTTCATATAAAGACCTCAATTTAACCGAAAATCGAAAGAGAATGGTGGCCACGAACACGCAGAGAACAATTTGTGTCCGGATGCAATTTTCAGAATGCATTTTAACATGGTTAAATCCTCTTGCGTGCGGTTGACACTTTAAAATAAAGTCTATATCGAAGGATAAATTCATGAAATCGAAATTGCAAGTGTGAATTTGAAACACCACTTGTAAACCTCACCGCATTGATCTGGCTCACACTCGTTGCAAATTACATTTCACCACCAACTGCATTACACAAATTGCAGGTTAATTTACAGGGTTGTATCGGAACAGACCATTAACTCAATGGAGGTCGGCAATCCGCCACTAAGCAGGTGCAATTAGGAGTGAATGGTCGTGGTCGACGGCTATTTAAAATGTACCACTGGTGTGAATAAGCTTCCAAATAACAATGCTCCCACACCATACCATTTGATACAAAGACTCTCACTCAATTCTGTGGCTGTGTTTCCAAAAATGATGGAGCAAATAGAGACAAAATATGAAAGCTTGTGATTTTAACTTTTGAAGAAAAAATATTATCCTACTAATATTATAAAGGCAAAGGTCCGTGTGTGTGTGTGTGTGAATGATTGTTACCACGTATCTCGATAACTACTAAACCGATCTTGATGAAATTTAGAATGTAAATATTTCTTTATTTCTTTATTTCTTTATTTCTTAAACAAAATCCACAGCTCTTAGAAAACTAGTGCACCAAAACTTAAATATATTACCGACAGCCAATAACGGATTTACATTATAATTAACAGGTAAACCGACAGTGATCGAGGTGTGTGTGAGTGTCCGTGTGTATGCGTATGTGTGTGTGTGTGCATGTGTGTGTGTGTGTGTGTGTGTGTGTGTGTATGGTAAATGCATAATTAAGTAAATACCTTCAATATATAATAATAAAAATTATAATACCTACTGTTATTTATAAATAATAAATGTTATGATTAAATACTATTATTAAGTACCTACTTTTAATAAGTGTTGAATATAAATTACATAAAATTATACTTATATACCTACAACTTATATATATACCTAATAAAATATAAGTTGACACTATTTAACATCTTTTGACATAATACTACCCACTTCATGCTTAAAAACTTTCTTGCTACTGTTAAAAATATCGACAGAGCTGAAATGTTTGTTATAGGCTATATGCATTCTACTCACAAGTGAATTTTGAGCATAATTGGTTCGAGAATGCGAAACTGAAAATAAGTTAGTGTGTCTTGTTCTTCTTCTAGGACAGCAAAAGCACAAGGTTCTGGATATTAATTCTGGGCAGTCAATGTATCCATTACATAAGCCATGCAGAAACGACATGTCAGTCAGGCGGCGACGCTCTTCTAGGGTTGCGAGATGATGATGACAACATGAAGCCTCATAGCTTTTATATCCAAGGAAGCAACGATAATTTAAGTGTTTAATGAATTTGTGCTGTATACTCTCAACAGTCTGACTATATGTCACATACTGAGGATGCCAGATAATACTGCAGTATTCAAGAATGCTCCTCACATAAGAGTAATACAGGATTTTTAGACAACTTACATCGGAGAAAGGGCGACTCACTCTTAGGACAAATCCTAAACTTTTATATGCTTTACTGACAATACTTGCTACATGATCCGAAAATAGTAATTTTGCATCCATTAAAACACCCAAATCCCTGACTGAATACTCTTTATTTAATTTAACTCCATTAATTTCATAATGAAAATTAGTAGGATTAATTTTGCGAGTAAATGACACATAATGACATTTACTAGCATTTACACTGATGCGATTACTACTGTAGTAGATACAAAGCCTATCCATGTCCTCTTGAAGCTTAGCACAATCAGTAGAATTCCTTACTTTCATATAAATTTTAGTGTCATCGGCATACATAAGAAATTTTGCATGAATTAGACACTTACCTACATCGTACAAGTAAGCCGCATACAAAAGAGGCCCTAGTATTGAACCTTGCGGAACACCTGAGGAAATCTCCACAAAGTCAGAGCAAAAACCGCCTACAACTACCGCCTGAGATCGATTTCGCAAATATGATTCAATCCATCTCAGCAGACTTCCACGTATGCCAAGTTCAGAGAGCTTTTGCAGAAGTATGATGTGATCCACACGATCAAACGCTTTTTCGAAGTCCGTGTAGATCACATCCACTTGTGAACCACCATCCATGCCATCAGTTACATGTTCCAGAAAGACCCCCAAGTTTGTGGCCGTCGAACGTCCCTTTACGAAACCATGCTGCTCAACAGGGATGGAAGCCGATATGACAGGGTATATGTGGTTATGAATCACCCGCTCAAAGATCTTACTGATTACATTTAATAATGAGATCGGGCGGTAGTTCTCAATTGCAATCTTTGAACCCTTTTTGTGCACGGGAACTATGTGAGCTCTCTTCCAGATATTTGGGAAGTATCCCTGCCGAAGGCACTTACTGAAAATCAACGCGACTGGAAGGGACAATGTCTCTGCGCATTTAACGAGAAATAAAGGTGGAATCCCGTCACTACCTGCACCCTTTGTAACGTCAAGGGTTTTGATCTCCTTAAGAATATCATGTTTATTTATAGAAATGGAATGTATTGTATCATGATGGGATTCAATATTTGTAGTATCATTATTGTACTGATCCGCAGGTTTACTGAAATTACTTAGGAAGAAATCATTGAACGCAGAACAAATGTCAACCTCACTATCGACTACTTTTTCAGCAAGAGTCATTTGTTGTGGATAACACGACTTACTTATTCTTCTAGATTTAACATAGGACCAGAAATATTTAGAGTTAGTTTTAATTTTGTTTTGAGAGAAATTTATGTAAGCCTGATAGCATTCTGATTGTAGAATTTTTTGTTTAGTTCTAAGATCAGCGAAGTCAGAATAATCAATAGAATTACGAAATCTTTTCCAGTCTTTATGTTTTTGTGATTTTTCTTTTATGACTTGAATTAGAGCTCTGCTGTACCAGATGGGGTATCTATAAGAACCATAATTACGAACTTGCGGAATAGAATCGATTACGTAATATGACATAGAATTGACTAATTACTTGTTCAATATCCTCTTCCAAATTAATAAAGGACCAGTCCTGATTGTTGAGTGACTCATTAATGTTAATATAGTCCCCGAGCTTAAATTGATAAACAATATAAGACCGGGGTCTTAGCGCAGGTATAAGAAAGTCTGATGCCACTATATGTAAGGTTGGATGAGCAGAATCTTCTTTAACCAATGGGGATGTTGACCTAGAGACAGTTACAGATGAATCAGATAGGACTAAGTCCAATACATTATTAGATTTATTTGGGAACCTGTTATATTGTGATAGACCCCAGAAGGAAAATTGCTCAATGAAATCTGATGCCAAGTGCTGTATTTCACAGGCCCCTTGCTTTAGTACGATAGGCTCACCTGAAACCCAAGAAATACAGGGTAAATTAAAATCCCCTATTATGATGAAATTACCACCTCGGGATGAGTTGTTAACCATAGACAGAACCTCTAGAAATATTTGTATACGAGATGACAGAAGTGAGTTAGGTGGTATATATACCACAGCAATATGTAAATCTCGAGAGCCAAGACTTCGAGCAGGAATAGTAACCCAAAGACATTCAAGATCATGGCGCTCCCATTCTGGCCTTACTTGTACTTGTAGTTGTGGATTAAATAATAACATAATACCACCTCCTAATGAACCCCTATCTCTACGTATTATGTTGTATTTGGAATCACAGAGCTCAGAGTCCAATATTCCATCACAAAGCCAGGTCTCAGTAATAACAACAAGATCATGTTCTTCCAACAACAACAAATTTCTATAAAATTCGTTAATTTTTGTCCTCAGCCCACGTACATTTTGGTATAATATTTTTAATTTATTACCATTGACAGCCATTTTTAAAAACAAAAGCTTCCCATTCTGTAATACACAACTGATAAGACGATGTAATCTGCAGTGAATTGTGATTTGTTATAATATAAAAGATAAGTAGCAATATATAATGGTGATAATTAAACATGATGTACTTAGACAATATGTTACTATTAAAAGATGTTATAATAAAAATAGTTTTATTTTTTATAAATAGTGTGAGTGTATTTGATGTGAGTATGTTTGAATAATTTCCAATGTGTGTGGAATATGTGTGAGTGTTATACATTGTGTGTATTTTACTAAGAGTGTTATAGAACTCTATTCTTGTTTCAAATATTAATACAAAACAAGGTGTACTTAAGCAGCTCCTACAAGTATAGATATAGACCCAGCTCAGACAATTTTTACCAAGTCTGCCGAAGAGTTTATTAGAGTTGGAGGAGAAGTATCGTTTTTTCTCACATAGATTCGACAGTTTTTTGTCCAGATGTACTTATAATTGGCTTCCTTCGCCTGACGCTTGGATAAGCCAAAGAGCATCTTGTTCTCTTTAGTCAAGTGTTCGTTGATATATATTTTATGATTCTCGCCTCCAACTCCAATATCTCCGGCAGTCATATTGCGATGTTTGCGGGCTGCAGCCACCACCCGGTCCTTGGAGATGCGCTGCCTTAGCCGAACGACAATGGGACGGGCTTGGGATGTCTTCACTGAACTACGGGGCTGTACTCGGTGAGCAAACTCAATGTCCATAGACTCAAGTGGGACACCAATATGCTCAGACACTTTCTTCACGAGAGCAATGGGATCCTCTTCTTTAGATTCAGGAATTCCAGTTATCTCAATATTTTGAATCCTTGCCCACTGCTGCTGCTTCAGATTTTCATCTTCAAGGAGCTTCACACGAGATTCACAGGTTGCCAAACTCTGCTTCAGTGATTTATTCTCATCCTTCAACCCCTTTATTTCCGAAGAGGATTTACCAAGAAGCTGCTTCAGATCTGCAATTTCCTTCCGCAAGTCATCGTACTGTTGGGTAACATATGTCAACGAGTCTTTGAAATCAGAACATTGACCGTTGATAATCCTTAACTGATCAGAGAGTTCCCTGGCTGAAGAGTCTATCACAGACTTCATGTCATTTTTCATCTCATCTCTCCATATCTGCCGAAGCCTTTCCTCAGTGATGTAAGACGACACAGCAGGTGATTTCTTACGCGTAGTGATGTTCGAGGAGCTTGAAGAGAGATCCTCCGACTCGCCAGTGACATCCGTCTTTGAAGGAGAAATATCACGCTGTGGTTGACAAGAACGCACGGGGGTGTTATCCGCGTTGAGCTTAGGACGCTTGCACATACATTCAGGGCAAGACCATTTGTTCTTTTTCTCCTGATTGAACGATTTAAATCGTTTAGGCGATAGACCGGCACATTGTAAATCATATTTCTGCTTACAAGTCTGACACGACATGAAATCCTTGTTTTGCAGCGGTGCTTTGCAGCCTTTACACGTAGCACCACTCATAGTGAAATCAAAGAGTATCTGTTCAGTTCTGTGATATTCGTAAACAGTATAATAAACACGTAGAATGCACAGGTAGGTGGGTGCAAGCGTGCAATGACAAACAATACGTCACAGCACAGCGGGCCGAGAGCGATATTTCGTCCTGAGTCAAAAAACGTAAAATGTTTTTGATTATATCTCACTGGTTATTTCGACCCTGAGTCTCACTCAAACACCAATGGAAAGCTCGTAAACGCAGCATTACGGCAATGTATAACACTTGTAGTGAAAGTAACTTTTTTTCTAACTTTGACAAAAATTATAAGAATTGAAACAAACAATCAACCACCACGATCAGTGTTGCCAACTCCGTGTTGAATAGTTAGTTGTTAAATAGTTTAGGTTTTGGAATCACACATAGACTACTTTTTATATCGGAAAAATGTATGGTTCCCGTGGGATAAATAAAAGTAGTCTACGCAGGCGAAGCCGCGTTCACTAGTAGAGAACTATTATTAAAATTGTATAATCCTATTCTACTAATATTATAAATGCGAATGTTTATGAGGATGTCTGGATGTGTGGATGTTTGTAACTCTTTTACTCAAAAACTACTGAACTGATTTAGCTGAAACTTCTTATGGCCTTTAGGCGGCCTAAAAACTTCGTCACCAGAGAAACGCACTTGCTCATACGAACTTGCTTGCTTGCTTGCTTACGCTTAGACCTTTTTTATCCGAGATCTAAAGTTCTACGTTCAGCAAGATGGCGGATTGAACTGTACTCGCACTTGTGCACACGTTTGAA
Organism: Camptogramma bilineatum; assembly: GCA_958496255.1. Classification (NCBI taxonomy): domain Eukaryota; kingdom Metazoa; phylum Arthropoda; class Insecta; order Lepidoptera; family Geometridae; genus Camptogramma; species Camptogramma bilineatum. Next base: position 14,906,682 of record OY292466.1, on the reverse strand, counting down.
TTGCAAAGATGTCAAAGAAGTTCTTTTAAAACTGAATGTAATCTACTTTGATTTTCGCCTCAGCAAATACCATGTAATTAAAGAAATGAAGCTAACTTATATTGGATATATATTATTCTGTCTACACCGATACAATTATTAGCGAGTGCAATGGCAGACAGGTCAGTGGCAGGTGGGCAGCCGCTAAATTACCTCTGCGCGTCGGGGACCGTGCTAATCAACCGGCCACTTTGTCCACGCCGGTGCCTTGCTAGCTGTGCCGAGGCACATTCCCACGACATACACAGTATGTATGTGGACTCCCGTTTCCGAATTTAGACTCAAAGGTGGTCCTTTATGCGTGGGGATGACCTGGCTCATTAGATCTGAAGGCAACCTAGCTCCTCCCAGAAGCACAGAAGTTTCCTGGGGTCTTTACAGGCTTTGAGGAGCGACCTCGGGTTGTTGAGGATTTGTTAAAAACGTTTTTAAAGACGTTTTACGTCAACTAGATGGCGCTCAAAAAATAAAGCGCAACACCTTATACAGGTCTGCATGCGATAATATTTCAGGAAATAAAGTAAACCAAGGAAAGTTATAAAATAGAGCAACTAAAAGATAAGTAAGTACCTCTAATAAAGAATTTAAACGTCAGACTACGTATGTCGTTTAGCAATAATGTCTAGATATTATTACTAGCATGGAATGTTATGCAAGAATATTATGTTCAAAACGGGGACTCTTTCCCCGGAGTCCTGTATTCTCTGGAAGTCGTGTCAGATAGCAGAAAAATAAGCAAGTATCAGCTTTAATGCACTAACATAAGGTTTATATTTGCGAGGCTATTTAAATGCAATTTTACAATAACATTGCGCTTGTTATCGGAGGTCGGATAAATGTTATCTTTCTTTTATTCGACGGGCATAAAGCAACACATAATGTTATTACAGCAGGTGCGCTGGGAAGGTGGGTATTCACCACATCACTATTTTAATGGACAGTTTCAATCACACGCCTGTAATATTGGAAAATGTATTTCGGGCTTTCACACACACACAAAACAACGACTGAATCCATAAAGTGGTGGAAATTCATTCAGATCTTTGGGAATTAAATATTTTTTATAGAAATCTGAGTACTGTATTGATTGTAAGAATCAAATGCACTGCAATTTCCTCCATATAACCTCTTTCCAATGCGATCTCTTTTACTTCTTCATACGACATACCAGCGACCTTCTTCTCAATCTGACTCAAGTAATTTAATTCTTGGTCTTCCCTTTCATCGTCTTCCTTTTACTTTTCCTTCTATAATGTTCTTTATTTTGGCTCATGCAAAATGCACATCTTTTGAAAAGGTAGCATTTTAAGTGAAAGGTTTCTAACCCTCCTATGAAAATAAAACTAAATTATATTTTGCTTCGTTTTTTTGCGTATTTCACTTTAAATTCTTGTTTAACCTTAAATAAAAACTTTTGATTAGTTACTTTTTAAATAACGATACTCAAAAAGTAACAAATTATTCCTACAAATGACTGACCTCTAACTTTCCTGACTATTAGTTTAATTGGACCTAACACAGAGATGTTGAAACAAGTAATCATGATTCAAATACAGCAAAGCCATCCAAATCTCTACACCACAGAGAAATGTCATTAGTGGAAACGTATCCAAGTGTTGACTGTAAACGTAACAACATCACGAATGTTTCAGCCGGGAATCCGATAGGTACTAGGCGAGCATAATTAAGCAGGAGACGATAAGTTAGTACAAAGTTAGATGGATACTGCCATGGCCTAAAAAGAGATGGATGAACTGTGTAATTGAGGATTATGTGTGTGAAAGGAGTGAGATAAAATAAAGTGGAGATTAGTAACGCCACTTATGGGATAGAGTAGAAAGATGATAATGACGCGATTACTTGGTGTAAACTTAACTATAGGTAAATATCACGAATACTCCAGCCGGCAATCCTATACCTGCCACTTGATTGTCTATCTTTGATAGCGACCAAAATCAGTCCAAAACTTTCAAATATGACAGTTCAGTGACCACGCAAGTAGCTCTGTCACTCTCATCTCAACGAGCTATTACGAGCTGAGCACTTCCGTGCTTCGGAGGGCACGTTAAATTGTCGGTCCCGGCTTTTAAGTCGTTAAGCCATGACGGAGGCCTTTAGGCGGCCTAAAAACTCCGTCACCAGAGTTGACCACTTACTCATACGAACTTACTTACTTATCTCAACGAGACCGAACGCGACAAAAGATGCCTACGCGATCGTCAAGAAGAAGTCAAGGTACCAGGCGAACATAAAGGCAAGAGGCGAAAAGTTGGTAAACGTATTCCACGAATGTTCCAGCGGGAAATCTGATTGTACTGTGCGAGTATAATTAGGCAGGAGGCGATAAGTTGGCTGCACGCACTCGCGTCCGACTCACAGATCATTTGGCATGGAGCGCTCGCAAACTATCCTAATTGCCTCGGTTTTAGATATCGCTGAAAATCCAATCTAAACTTCGGCCTTTGTGATGGGTGAAGCGATATTTAGTGAGGCTAAAATGATCGGTAATTCATTTCTGAATCACATTAACACTTCAATCAATCAAAAAATTTTTATTAACAAAACTTACAAGTTAGAACATCATTGTTGTTTTATGTAATGAAGTGAGGTATCTTTTGTCGCGTTCGGTCTCGTTGAGATGAGAGTGACAGAGCTACTTGCGTGGTCAGTAAACTGTCTTATTTGACAGTTTGAGACCGATTTTGGTCGCTATCAAAGATAGACAATCAGGGGGCTGAGAGTACTGCAGAGTGACCGCGTTAATAATTGTTACTAACAAGTAAAATAAAAACTGATTTAAAAAAAACAAAAACCCGACTGCGTTAAAAATAAAACGAATAAAACAAGCCTGCAAAGAATTACTCACAGTCGGTCCCCATTCATTTTATTAACAATCAAATCTTCCCAATGTTATGGGTCCCGACTGTGAGTAATTCTTTGCAGGCTTGTTTTATTCTTTTTAGTTTTAACGTAGTCGGGTTTTTGTTTTTTTAAATAAGTTTTTATTTAACACTTTTTAGTTATGATAAAGTTGATTTTAAAATACCTATTCAACGATACCCCACTTGATATAGTGTGACGATTTTGATTCTTTTAATTTTGACAATATGGCGTCTGGTTGTAGCCCTGGTGAATTTTGATTACTGTCATATCTTTAGTGACACTCCCAAAGTTGAGACAAATCGATTGACGTAAGAATCATCAAAATCGGTCCACGCGTTTGGCCTCTAGAGTGCCACATAGTGCCATATCTATAGCGAGAATTATTATTAATCAACTTTAAACCGTTATTTTTCCTAAACTATTACTTAAAATGAAAAATGGTAAAAAAAACCTAAAGTTGATTTTGAAATACCTATTCAACGATACCCCACTTGATATAGTGTGACGATTTTGATTTTTTTAATTTTGACAATACGGCGTCTGGTTGTGGCACTGGTGAATTTTGATAACTGTCATATTGTCTTTAGTGACACTTCCAAGGTTGAGACGAATCGATTGACGCAAGAATTATCAAAATCGGTCCACGCGTTTGGCCTCTAGAGTGCCACATAGAAACATCCAAACATACATATAAACAAACATACAAACATAGACTGATAAACACATTACCCTTCCTTTGCTTTGCGCAGTCGGGTAAAAAACCATTTTAATGATTGTGCAATGGATAAACTGTTAAAAATTCATTTTATAACACTATCACTGGTACAATTAACTAATCTTGAACAAAACAGTGTAGTTGAGGAACCCAACACCTCAACGCTATTTAAAAATCCACACGAAATAAAAAAATCGTCGATAGAAAAAACCCGTTGGTCCATTCTCGTAACTGTTTTTCGTAACCAGTTACGAAACTGGAGTTTTTTCACTGTTAAACCTAAAAGCATATTTTTATGATCGATTTTACTTCTACTAAAACGATTCTACTATACAAAGAAATGTCATAAAACACCCCTAACAAACCCGTCAGAAGAAATCCGCTCCGCTTATCATCACATCCTCTCCCCCACGCTATCGGCGCACATTTTCAGCGCGAGCCGCACTACATCACTAATGACTGTACCGTACCTACGTACCTACTACGTATCTACTATTATATACGATAGATAACGCACTGTACCTGACTGAATATGCCATAGAGCAACTTAGAGTTGATCATACTGTAAATGCTTCACTTGTAGAAATAGACTCATGACTAGGTACAACTAGTTCAGTAGACATCTGCTTGATCTTTAGACATTTAAGATTTTTTTAAAGATAGTGAATAAGGCCATTTTCAAAATTCTATCTATCTGTGGTTTTAATGACTGTAGCACAGAATAAATTATTCTGTGACTGAATAAGATTATTTGAGCCTATCACTGTCTAGTAGAATGCTAAGTGGTTTAATCACCATGTTTTATCGGTTAAATTACGAGCTTTTAAACGGTGAAGAAAAACACCGTTTTAACACGAGTTAATGCAAATAAGAAATTTTGATTGAGTCTATGATAAACCTTTAAATAAAGTCGCACATAAAACGATACACCCACCATAAACATCTCTACTGAATCATATACCAGTGTCATAAAGCTTGTTTCACATTGTCCGTGGATACGCAGTGCGACAGGGCCGGTAATGGCGACCCCACTGTGCGTTCTCCTGTGTAACGTTTAGTGCTCGGTTCCTACATAAAGGCTGCGTTTAGTTTCGCTAGCATGCACATACGCTAGCACCAGGTTTATTAGTAATGATGAAATAGACTATGTATTTTGTAGTAGAATTATAAACAGTTTTTAATTTAAACGATATTGGTAACTTTATTCACCGAAACCTTGTCTAAAAATTAAATAAAAACAAAAGCAGAATCACCTCTATGTTCTTAATAGTATTTTTCTCAGATCTCCCAGCATTAAAATCATAATGTAGGCAAATTTAGAATTCCATATTATCGTTAGCGCAACATGATGCACAACGAAAGAGAACCGAAATAAAATGCAGAACTAATTTCACATTTACATTCCTATTGCTCGTGAAACTGGTGCTACATGCACAGGCAGTTTACTGCGCAGTTTATTTGATTTGAACGTTAGCGGGCGCAGTTTTGTGTCCTCGGTGTACACGCTGCTTTATTTTTACGTACTAGCGCACACGGACTTAAAAAGATTACCATAATGTGTACTAGATTTAGTAGTCTAGGTAGTTTTGTTGAGGTATTAATCCTCTTTTTTTTCTTTTGACGACTTTGACGAGACTCACATTGTTCGACTGGCTCCTCACTGAAGCTTGACTATTTAGATTCTAAGCGTATGGATCACCAAAAAGAAAGCTAGGCCCCATACCGTGTTTTTGCCCTGATTCTTCACGGTGTTGGTCGCGAAAAAACAGGAGTAGAATCACCTACCTCTTAGGACGTTTCAAAGTGGTCATAGCTGTCCTACTGAATAAATTATATTTGAATTTTGAATTTTAGAATGAAAAGTCGTTTTACAGTTAGTAATTTGTTAGAGCTAAGTTCGATTCCTATCTAATTGTAGGTATTAAAAACATACATACAGCCGAACATAGAACCTCCTCCTTTTTGGAAGTCGGTTAAAAATTGAAATATGATCACGCACGACCCAAGGTGTAGTAACATTCTTCAGATCTTTAGCCTTTTAAGATTCTTTGAAGATGTCTAAGAGTGTAGTCAGAGGTATGTTCAAAAACGTTTGGTTCATGCCTACATTTTGAAGATGTTATTGACAAGCCAGGTTGCAAGCCAGTCGTGCGCTAATTGAAAGCTAACTGGTTTCCTCACGATGTTTTCCTTCACCATTTAGAGTTCATGTTAAAGCGTTTTTACAATTTTCATAGATACTTACATTTTTCGCAACGTAAAATCACATTAAACAAACAAACTTTAAGTAAGAAATTATTGAGAAGCCATAGAAATAAAATCGCATTTTGTCCCGAAGCTGAAGTTTAATCCAAAATATTAATTTAGATCCCAAAGTACCTGGAATGCAATAATTTCATGCAAACGTCTACGTGACCTGCATAACAGGATCCGGCTCAAATTACCCCGGTGGGTAAATTGCCACAAAAGGTAAAAAGGGTAAATAGGGTAACTGTACATCCACTAATTAGTACATTATTATAACGGTCAGGTAGCGTAATTGTAGATCTAATTACGATGTTTGAACGTTTGTAACCTTCTTGGTTTTTTAAGTACGAGAAAACATTGTTTTGAGGTATCTGAGTTGTATGACTAGTATGACTTACTCAAGTCAGACTAACTTGAACCTAAACCTAAACCTAAACCTACCCTTCTGCAAAATGTGGGCATGTACCAAATATGTATTTGGACACACCTCTGACTACCCCGTAAGACATCTTCAAAGGATCTTAAAAATGTCTAAAAAATCTGAGAGAATGTCTACCGCGCCTGGGGATACAGTTTTGATAATATTTTTTTTCTTTTAAATGATACGTGATCGGGATTCAAATCCACAGTTTTCGATAGCCAAGGTGCCCCAATAATCCATCGACTCATAGACAGCCATTTTGTTTCAATTATTATTAAAATGAATCATCTGTCAGATACAAATGTACCAATACCGTACAGTACTTCAAGCTTTAGAATGGACATCGGTTATTGTCGTGTATTCCGAATATGTCCGACAGCAGTGTATGATTATACAAAACAGAATGCCACACAGCAGCTCTAATTTGCTTTTATTATTTGTTTGCGATAAAGTTGAAATTATGAGTAACTAGCGAACTCCCGCGGCTTCGCCCGCGTGGACTACTATTTTTTATTCCACGGGAACCATACATTTTTTCTGGGATAAAAATTAGCTTTTGTTTTATTCCACAGCCTAAACTATCTACATTCCAAGTTCCATCAAAATCAGTTGAGTAGTTATGGAGATACATGGTAACAAACATTTACACAAACACGGACTTTCGCCTTTATATAATATTAGTAGGATTTTCATTTAAAAAATTACTTTTCGTCAATGGTTTTTGTAAACGCATTTTTTTCTGGTTTTACTGTACCTCTGGTTTTTCACGTTGAATAACCGATGGGCTGTTTAAATATTGTATTAGTTTAATATCGAGAGGTGAGTGGTTTTGGTGAAAAATATTTTGTTTTCGAATAAAATCCGGCAGAGTAGGTACTGGGACTTAAACTAGATGCTCGTGTCAACTAACTTTACAATACAAAACAAATTAAAAGAAAACGTGACATCATTATTTGCTGTAGGTACCTACAAAGGTTTCAATTCAATTTGCTTACATTTCGTTGTAGGAAGTTTTTTGGAATAGAAGTGTAACAGGAACCTAGATAAATACTGCCTTAATCTAAATCCTATTCTATTAAACTAGCAATATTTGTTTGTTTGTTTGTACTCACGTTCTTGATACGGATCTAACGATTTCGATGAAATTTGTGGTAAGCTGGTTGAGCACTTCCGTTCTTCGGAGGGCACGTTAAATTGTCGGTCCCGGCTTTTAAGTCGCTAAGCCATGACGGAGGCCTTTGGGTAGCCTAAAAACTCCGTCACCAGAACTAAGCCTCTAGCTTATACGAACATGACTTACACAACGCACGCGATTCTAATCCACGACCATCGATCCAAAAGTCAAGGCTTACCTCGCATCCACACGTTGGGGCCAACGTTGGCCCCAATGCCTCTCACCAACGTGTGGAGCTGACAAAATTGCATTGGCCCCAACGTTGGGGCCAACGTTGGAGCTGATTTTGCTAGATCCACACGTTGGCGAGTGACATTGGGGCCAACGTTGGCCCCAACGTGTGGATGCGAGGTTACTCAGCTACCACGGTGAAATTAATTAGGATATTCCCCAGAGTATGTGTTCGGTAGACACTCGATTGTGTTCGTGTAGCATCAAGTCTTGTTCCTACGAAACACGTGACGTTGCGTTCTGTTGAATGTGTGTGTTTAATTACGCCCTGCAGTTCCTAGTCGACACAGGGCCGGAGTAAGGACAAAATGTGTTTATTTCACACTAATATTATAAATGCGATAGTTTGGATGTTTGGATGTATGTATGTTTGTTCCTCTATTAACATAACAATCACTGAACCGATTGGGCTGAAACTTTAAAAATTAATAGACTATGACTGCGAATAGGACATAAGTTACTTTTAATCCGGGTACCACACGAGAGAAGTCGCGGGCGGAAGCTAGTTTGCAATAAACATTGATCAAAAATGTCATAAAATATCTATGTTCAAAATATTGTTAATCCTGGATGGGAATTGAACTCACCTACAGCACAAAAGGCAGAGCTACTACCAACTGAGCTTAGAAGCCAGTCAAATCAATAGATGCTAGTAGACCAAGCAGTTGACACTCAGGGCTATAGAAAAGACAGCTTAAGTGTAAATCTGTTATTGGCTGTAAGAAACACAAATAAGTCGATTTGTTACTACTAAGAGCTGTGGATTTTGTTTGATAAATAAAAAAATAAATTCTACTCTAACTAAGAATACCCTCGTTAAAGTCTACTTGAGTTAAAAAATTCAAAATTCAAATATCATTTATTCAGTAGGACCACTATGACCACTGTGAAACGTCTTAAGAGCTAGGTGATTCTACTCCAGGAGTAGAATCACCTAGCTCTTGGTCTTTGGTCGCGAAAGAACATGACCCGTTCTTTCACGATCAACACCGTGAAGAATCAGGGCAACAAACACGGTATGGGGCCTAGCTAGTGTCCTTACTACGGCCCTGCATCGGGTAAGTCGGTATTGTTGGCTCAGCGGATAAATCGCTCCACTCGGAAACGTTAACTTGTTGGTTTATAATTTATTGCGTGATTGCTTTACGGATTTCCAGATTGTGACGTTATCGCTATATGTTTATAATAAACGTTTTATTGCTATGAATATGGCCTGCAGCTACGCTCTAGGCACGGGCTTTTGGTAAGCCTCTCAAGGCTATATAAATAAAGGTTTGTTTTTGGAAGTGACTGTTATTTTGAGTAGCTTTGAATTGGATCTAATAACTGAAAAACTGTTACAGTAAGTAAGTGAGTAAGTTCGTATGAGTAAGTGGCCAACTCTGGTGACGGAGTTACTGTTTAAGTAAAAATGAAATATTGTTTGTATTGCTGGTTCCATAAGACAATTTTTTTTAATTTTGGGAAAAATAAATGAAAAATTACCCGGATAATTGGGAATTTCGGGAAAACCACGTTTTTTTAGAGAATTTGATTGACCGCGAAAGAGTTTGGGTCAGGTAGAATAGTACAGAATAAAAGGAAGTTTATATGACACTATATCACACTAACCACACTAATCACATCACACTAATCACATCACACTAATATTATAAATGCGAAAGTTTGGATGTTTGGATGTTTAGATGTTTGGATGTTTAGATGTTTGGATGTATGTTTGTTCCTCTATAACTCGACAACCACTGAACCGATTTGGCTGGAAACATAGATAGATAATGACCGGAAATAGGACATAGGCTATCCTATATTTTTTATCCCGAAAAAATGTACGGTTCCCGTGAGATAAATAAAAAATAGTCCACGTGGGCGAAGCCGCGGGCATCATCTAGTTGTGTAATAAGAATTTTTAGTATCAGCATATTAAACTGTTCATTACACAAATATACATTCTGAATAATAAAACATGTTAAAGTTTTTATTTACAAAAGTGCTCGTATAGTATTTTCACATTTAACAAAAACATATTTTTCCCAATATATTGATCCTAAGTCCCAACAGATTACACACCTACTTTGTTTGTACTATAAACAACTTTAAACTTTATCACACATTACTAAAGTACGAAATGGCGCAGCGTTGAAATTCTTCAGATTTATCATGAAAACCATAAATTTTCCTTTCGGTTCCACTCGTACCCTTGAAGATTTCTTTTGTTAGGATTACTAAATGGAAAACGTTGGGGAAATACTACAAGATATATTAAACTTTGGGGATAATGGCTTTTTATTTACTTCAATACCTATCATTTACGTATACCTACTTAGTAATTTTCACTGTTCTATAAAATAGAAATATTTTCAGATTTTTTAAGGTACTTATTGAGTAAAGAATCTGGCCGGATCCTGCCCCAGAGCCGAATATCGAATTAGACTATGCGTCTGAATAATATTATTTAAATAAAATATCACAAAATTAACTGGTACATACAGAATACTTAGATATCTCGTGCCCTGTGGGAATATAATTATGTTATTTTATTAGTAACTTTAGTCACTTCCGGTACTACAGTCCGTAATGCCTCTACAGACTCACGGCGAGAAGTTTCACCGAGACTTCTCGAAGAACAAACAAATTATCCACACTCTCAATTTTCTCACTCGTGATCTGTTTGAAATCCTTTGTCTCGGCCAAAAATAGGTACCGACACCGAAGCGCGAGAACAAGAAGGCGAGAAACTCCTCACATTCACGCTTCTCGGGTGTTGTCGGGGTTTCTTGCCGAGAGTCTGGAGGGGCTATTAGGTATCACAGAGAATATTTTTATCAGATAGACCTACCTTCTTTTTCACGGTTGACATGACACTCAAATAGTAAACAAAACAGACGGACAAGAATTTGATAGATGTAAAAGGAATTTCGTTGAGTTTCAGTTGTGTGATTGTGTTGTGATGAGTGATTTATGAGGATTTATCATATTTTATTTAAAATTACAAAAAGTACTGGGATATAACAGCCTTGGGATATGCATACAGACTAAAATGGAAGTGGGCTGGACATGTAGCCCGTCTACAAGATAGAAGATGGACTAGGAGAGTGACAAATTGGGAGGGTCCAAGAGGTCGACGCTGCATAGGAAGACCATACGCTCGCTGGGACGACGACATCAAGAAAACTGCTGGACCAAACTGGCTCAGCACAAGACAGGGACAGATGGCTGGCTTTGGAGGAGGCCTTCACCTTAGGGGTTCTCTAGTACCTACTTAGATTATAAGCATTAGTGATAAGAAAAAAATGTTAATTATAGAGAAATAAAAGGCTTTTTGTTTTATTTATTTATAGATATCATATTTTATTTTAGGCGGTTAGTACAGAATCACTGCACACGAGTGTAGATAATTTTATTGATGAAATTCCCAATTTTTCCTAAGTAGGTACTTTTCTTTTTTACTTGAAATTGTAGGTACTGGGAGCACCTGTGTGCGTCATTTATTTTCTATACCTACTTCACTTAAAATTCTGCTAGTCCTAATAATAATGAAAAAGTAAATGTTCACACAGCGCCATCTATCCCCAACGTAAGCAAAGCTTTTACTATAGGAACCTTAAAAATATAGTTTCCTAGGTTCTCCGTTCATGCTGGGCGTCATAGCCTGCTGCTTTATATTAGAATAACTTTTAAATCCCACTTTTTAGAGGAAGAAGATGAATGGACTCTCATTATAAAATAAAAAAACAAACCCAAAAATCCCAATTTGGTCATGACGCAAGCATTCTTTCCTGTTGGCATCTGTGGGGCAAATTTATTCAAGGAATCGGCCATCTCTTTTTTTATTCTGTCTAGACCTTCAGAGATTTTTTTGATAATTTGGATTTGACTCTGACCACTTCCTTAGATATTCGTACCCATATTTTAATGTGAAATTGTGTTTATTTGTTTATTTATTTGTCTTGCTTTCACGTCAAAACAGAGCGACTGATTGGCGTGATTTTTTGTGTGGAGATAGTTGAAGGGCTGGAGAGTAACAGTAGCTACTTTTTATCCGGGTACCACGCGAGCGAAGCCACGGGCAGCAGCTAGTTTTAAATAGATCTTGAGCATCTGATATTCGTAGAGAATGTCCACTGTACTTGAGGATACAGTCGCGGGCCTACGAAGGAAACCAAAATTTATACATTTTCCATCTGAAATTATATTTTAAGTGTATAATAATTGATTCATTGAAAGTTCATTCAGAAAGTGCATTTCAATAATTGAAATGAAGTATGGGCTATTTCTGAAAAATCACCTTCATTCACATTTAAGTATTTTGCCTCTTTATGCGTAAACTGATTATTCGACATCAAAAAGGCTTCGGCGCATGGCATTCATGAGTTATTAAATGTACACTTACTCGTAGCAACCCGACGCGGACATACACAGTTCACACCCTTGTTTTTTTTTTCATCAATTATGAAAACTATGGTTGTTTTTGCAAATACATATTGCTTTAAATTAGTATCTTCCCCTAAGACTAACATTTTTAATAGTGGAAAACGCATGAAAATCTTCTAATGGTTCCTGAATATCAAACCGCACAAACAAGCAGACCAACGAGAACTTTACATAATTAATATCGGATTTATAGTGTAGATAGTGTTTTTTTATTACATAGAGAATACACAATATTAATCGGCAATAGTGGATATTGACATGTGCGTCTAATGCCGACCAGAAAAAGAGCAGTCGCCAACGAAAATTGTTTGATATTATTCATGAAAAACCAGGCAATTCCCTAGTTTATTACACGTACATAATACAAAAACGACCAGTATAAAACCATCTCTGCATCTTACACGCAATTGATAGAATCTATATACCATCGCAGCTCTAGAAAAACTGGTCGAATGTGTTACTGAAGTAGTTTTTGTATGGATCAAAGGTCAGTGCCTATCAATATCGAATGTCTCTTTGTTTCGGGAAAAATAATAAACAAAGAATAAAAGAACCTTCGTAAATGTTGAGAAGTTGACGGAACATTTACTTGGATGAAACGAAATAAGCCGAAGAAATACTTATTTTATTAGGCTTCTGTGGGTTATATTAAGTGACAAGTAATTTTATTAAAAAACTTAGTTGATAGAGTTCTTTTCATGTACATAGTCGGCCATTGCCGTCGTATTTATATTTACGTACTATCTGCTGCCCGCGGCTTCGCTCGCGTGGTACTCGGATAAAAAGTAGCCTATGTTACTATCCAGCCTTTCAACTATCTCTACACAAAAAATCACGTCAATCTGTCGCTCTTTTTTGACGTGAAAGTAGGACAAATGAACAAACAAATAAACACACTTTTACATTTATAATATGGGTACGGATTGATATATAAACGTACCCAAATATGTATTTATAAGTAAACAGAGAATATTACGTTTCTTAAGCAAGTATTTTCTTCTTCGGAATTGGTTTACAAGACATTGTGCCTCCCACAAATAATTTGTTCAACATTTCACAAATAATTTGCCTAAGTATTGTAAGTAAATTATGTATTACATAGACTTTATTGATTTTGAGTAGGCTGATTGCGTAATAGAAAGATTCAAAAAGAACAGCAGCCTTTGTGTGTGTGTGAGTGTGTGTGAATGCTTGTTACCACGTATCTCTATAACTACTAAACCGAGTTTGATGAAATTTGGAATGTAGATAGTTTAGATTCTGGGATTAAACATAAGCTACATTTGTCACGGAAAAATATATGGTTCCCGTGGGATATGAACAAATAGAATGTTAAGGTACTATACTAGTGAGCGGCCGCGGCTTTTATTTCTTTAAATCCCATGGGAACCATTTATATAGTTTTGAAGTTGTCACATACTTCGTTTTCTATTTAGAGCGGAAAAAGAAACCCGCTGAAGCACTGGCGCTTTACTCCTTAAGGATAAACGGAAAGCTGATTGGAACATAATCGCTCTACAAAAAACACTTGTCTCCGAGGTTTTGTGAGTAAACCGTTTTTCGGTAAGAGGATGAGCCGAGATTATAGCACGTAGAGTAGCCAGCCGCGGGAGATTATCTCACATCGAGTGGAACGTAATTAAATATTTTCCCTTTATTAAAGTGAATTTGACGATGACGCTAAACCTCCTTACTTATGAAAGATGTTTAAAAACTCAAAACTCAAGAATATTTATTCAATAAGATCATGTAGGTTGATCACTTTGACACGTCAATTGTTTGATATAGTTTTGATACAATATTTTATGATTTTAATATAAATAAACGGAGTTGGAGCATGATCAGTCAGGACGTTGTTTAACCAGTGTTCAACACTGGTTAAACAACGTCCTGACATTCATCACTATCCACAAATAAAGACAGGAAGTTGTTTAACTAGTGTTCAACTTTAAACATCTTTCATAAGTAAGACCCATGTTCAAATACGAGACAGACAAAGAGAGAGAATACAGAGACGTGGCTCTGTCTTTTATTTTGCATCTTATCTAACTTGTTTTGGATCTCTCTTTTTCATTTCATTGGGGCTAAAAATGCCGCTGTACCAGAATCACTAAGGAATTGCAATCTAAACTTCAACTTTTTCTTCCTTGTGGCTACTATGACTGTCACAATTCTGCCAGTGTCCGTGTCATGTTAGTATCATAAATATTGCTGGAGAGTCGTGAAAAAATATGGCCGGTGTATGCAAAGTGAGACTCTAATAAAAATAGCAATTTCTTTTCATAGACTGAGAGTGTCAAGGACGGCATTTCTTGTCACCTCAGTCTATGAAAAGAGACGGCATATAGTTCAATTCCTAATGTGATTTTGCTATAACGGCCTTTTTAACAACTGTACTCTTCAACATAATCTAATGCAGTGTTCCGCAAAGAGTGTGCCGCGGCACACTGGTGTACCGTGGTCATTAGTTGGTGTGCCTCGGAAAAATAAGGTTACCTATCTCAGTTAAGCTACTCCAAATTTGAACCACATAAGTATGCTCAACTAAACAAGCTCATGTTTCGCATAAAAAAAATTCATTTATGGTGTACCTCGAAAATTTATCGATTTCCTAGATGTACAGTCAGCGTCATCAATCGGTATCCCCCTATTGATTTTAACAAGGACCCTTTTCATTTCAACTTTGGATTTCAGTCGGATTTGCTAGTATAGGAACTCGAGCGAAATTAGATATCCATAAGTATACTAGCAAATCCGACTGAAATCCAAAGTTGAAATGAAAAGGGTCCTTGTTAAAATCAATAGGGGGATACCGATTGATGACGCTGACTGTACCTTGAACACAAAAAGTTTGCGGAACACTGCATAGCTCATTATTTAATTACTAGTACTTAAGTGCACAAATATTATGACTATGATCACAATTCCTTTTCACAATCACGATAGCGACAATTTCAAACAAACATAAAATTCACATTTCTTAATTTATTGCTGTGAATTTTACTGTCACGATTCTGCCGATGTAATAAAATATTTATGGAGTCATGCTAACATAACAGTTAAATATTAATAACGGGGTCAGAGCATGTCTGTTTTAAATTAATAAAGTTATTTAGTAGATACAACAAGGACATTTTCGTACCCAATGATCTTCTATATAAACTGAGGTAGAAGCGTTGTACTCCACTCTGCGTGGCGAACAAAAGTCAAGCTAATAGCTTGAGTCAACTCAGTCTCACTCTGTCTTGCTCCTATGTTAAACGTATTTACACGCAGTACGCACATCATTTATCTCTTTCTGACAACGGGGTTTTATAATAATCTCGGCTATGTTTTAGTTTTCTTAATTGAAATTAAACAAATCTGCGTAAATTTTAAGTAGCTAAGTCTAACATAATTTCGCCGCATTTTAGAGCATTTTACAATGAGTATAACGCCTCTATTTGTAAAATCTCATTGTTCGTACACAGAAGTTTTAGTTAAAAAGGCTAACCCTTTCATTATGACTTTCCTGCCCTTTTTGCTTGTAAGATGGTGACAACATTTTTTTTTCCATTTTCCTCTATCAGCAGACATAACTGCTATTTACTCCTTCCTTAGCAATCTCACACGCCAGAGCTCTGCGACAAAGCTTTACGGTGACAACTGCCCCATGATTGTCTATCTTTAATAGCGATCAAAATCGGTCCCAAACTGTCAAATTTCACAGTTCAGCAAGGAATTTTTATACTAACGTAACTGGAACACGCACTGATACAGAAAACGCGGTCCGCTTGAAATAAAACTTGGGCGCTGTGTCTCTTTCTTTTTGCAACTGTGTGAAAGAGACAAAGCACCCAAGAAAGCCTCTCAACAAGACCAACAATCCTTATAACCAAGATTAAATGATAATAGATCGTTGTACAGTCGTGATAAGGTTCAAAATCCTTTGTACATTAAATGTCAGTCAGCATTCTACTATGTATGAAATTTCTTTGCAGTTCAGTTACCACGTGAGTAGCTCTGTCACTTTCATCTCAACGAGATCGAACGCGACAAAATATACCTACGCGATCGTTTTGACAGTTTTAGATCAATTTGAGGTTGGAGAAAGTTAGACAATCAGCCTGCCGATCGGCCAGTATTGTCCACTGTGTTGTCGGCGCAGTGATTCCTCTTTTATTGGGTCAGCAGCGCGAGTGTGACTCCTCTGCTGTCACAGGCGTCCATAGGCTAACCGCTTACCATCAGGTGGGCCGTATGCTTGTCTGCTACCTTTGTAGTATAAAAAGAGCACACAGTCTTATCATCATTCTTTCTCATTCTAATACATCGACAACGTATTATTCTAAATAGGATAATTATTCAAGGAGCGTTATCATTTTTTCTGTTTTATAGGCACTTAAAATCTTTGAAGATATTGATATTGACTTTGAAGGTTATAAGAGGCACTTCTTAATACCTATTAAGACACGTTTTGAAGCACTACACAATCTAAACAATATAATATAATTTAGTCAATAGATTAAAGTCGACAACATTCAAATCTAGTAGACTATTTTAGTTGTTAGGTACGGTAGAATACACACACGACCTATTTGGTATACTACTGATAGCTATAGATCTATATGATTCGGTCTTACCAGGGTCTTCGTATGCAGCGGTTGCCGTATTTTTACGACCATAATGCAGTATGTCTGTTCGAATGATGTGGCTTACTCTGGTGACGGCGTTTTTAGACAGCGTGAAGGCCTCCGTCATGGCTTAGAGATATAAAATCCGGGGGCGACACTTTAATGTGCTCTTAGCGCCGCAATGCTACTTGCGGTCACCAGTCCAAATTGTGACAGCACGGAACATCGCTTAACTTATTCAATCTATCTAGGTGCGTACGGATAGCGCGTACTCTTGGTACGCGTAGTCAGTTTAAGCGTGTCCAGAACGCTAAGTCCATACCTGTAGCTACGCGTACAGTGTACGTACAGTGTAGGCGTACCTACAGGTATGGACTTGGCGTTCTGGACACGCGTAAACTGACTACGCGTACCAAGGGTACGCGCTTTCCGTACGCACCTTAAGAACGTCTAAGCGGCTCTTTAATCGACTGGCCCCGGAAGAAACTGCCCCCCTAGCCATGTTATACTATCTATCGTCGCGATAGAATAGAACACTTCAAAATGTATAGGAATTGACGTTCGGACGACGTGGTACATCTACTTGAAACGTCAAATCCTATACATTTTGAGGTGTTCTATTCTACAGCGACGATAGATAGTGTAATATGGCTAGGGTCCCTGGCCCTACGGGGCCAGTTGACCTAATGCATTTACTTTATTACTTTTGATTAGTCAACGAGCGCTTTATGCAGTAATTATGCAGTATGAGTATGATTGTATTGATAGTCTAGAAAATTAAACGAGGCTAGAAAGAATTGATATTTTTTAAAGTTCTTACGTTACTTTCTTCTTTCTTTAGAAAAAAAACGTTTTATTTAAGATGAATAAGACAAGGTCGCTCTGTTCTTCTTGTTATCTGTGTTTTTAAGCGAGTTGTTATTACAATATCAAGTAAACAAAAGTAATAATAAATATTGATTTACTGACAAAACAAGACAGTAAGCGTGTATATACTATGCTGAAATTGAAAGAGGCATGTATTTATTAGGTAACAGAATTGAAAAAGCTACTCGCAGGTAATTTTAAGGGTCTTTAAATAGCGCATGACAAGCTGAAAAATACATCAGAATGGAAGTATGTAAATATGTAAGTGAAAGTGGTAATTTAGGTGGCGAGACCGAGACAGGAGACCGTTGTCATATAAATTGACGGTGCTCTGTCTCATGGCACTTTCGCTCGCTCCTACAAAACCTGTCCCAGTGGGCTGATTGTTTCACTTGTTTCAAATTGGTTTGAAACTGTCAAAACAATCACGTACAGTAGGGCCAACGGATCTCGGCGTACGTGAAGTTGGCCGTTTCGATGCGCAGTGCAACTTTTTCATACAAAATTTTCTACTGCGCAGCGAAGAGCCTGACTTCACGTACGCCTAGATCCGTCGGCCGAACTGTAGGTATCTTTTATCGCGTTTGGTCTCGTTGAGATGATCGCGTGGTCACTGAACTGTCATATTTGAGAGTTTGAGATCGATTTCGGTCGCTATCAAAGATATACAATCAGGGTTGGTCTCGGTTGCCTCTCTCGAACTGCGAACCGTCACCTTTAAATACAGGCCCCCTTACTTATGAAAGAGGTTTAAAGTTGAACACTGGCTAAGCAACGTCTCTATTCGTCACTATCCCCAAATAAAGAAAGGACGTTGTTTAACCAGTATTCAACTTTAAACATCTTTCATAAGTAAGACCTAGGATTTGAAAAACTTGTATTGTAAAACTTAGGTTTGAGTATCTCGCCATATTACGATCGCTATCTTGAAGCGAAGGCTTACAGGATGAACATTACAGGCTCGGCCGGCCTGATCGGCTAAGGTCGAGCGCTATTGCCCGTGCACTAAGGGCGGCCATTACTCGGTACGGTGGCTCCGGATACTGGACGGGACGGGACGGTGCCATTTTCTGAAAATTTAAAAATCACACTATCTGTACGGTATTACGGGGTCTGTATTTCCAGAAAGGTATAATTTGGGTGTCTTCAAATCGAGAGTCAATAGGTTCCTTCTAGGTAAGCGTGCTCCATCTTAGACCGCACTGTTGCTTTACATCAGGCAGAGTGTGGTCAAACGCGAACCTATTTTCGTTTAAAAAAAAAAAAATCACTATAAGACCGCTATACATACACTGTACACTAATAAATGCGAAAGTTTGGATGTTTTAATGGATGTACGTATGTTTGTTCCTTTATAACTCGACAGCCACTGAACCGATTTGGCTGAAATTTAAAATATAGATAGATAATGACCGGGAATATCACGTAAGTTTTTTATCCTGGAAAAAGCACGATACCCTTGGGATAAAAAAAAATTGTCCACGTGGGTTCGCCCACGCCGCGGACATTCTTTTAATTATTAGCGCCATAGCAGTTATGTTTTTGTGAGTTTGGTCATTACTTGTACAGTTCAGTCTTAACTCTCTAGAGTATGTTTACTATTCCTAATGATTTATTCTTCCCAGTTAGTAGTTTCCCGTGTGGCGTCTCGTCCCGTCCCGTAGACACTAGCTCGGCCTCTGTAATCGGGTTACAGAGGCCCGCGTCACTCACTCGCCGCTCCGATGGACGAGATAAATTGTATTTTTTGACGCGCACCATCTGTTTCTATTCGCATACCCTTACATAGGATAAACTTTTACACAACTAAACGTGTACAGTTTATTCCGTACTCAGTTCAGTTAGTGCTTCAGTTTCTACTTATACTAAACGTGAGTACAGCTTATTCAATCAATCATTTATTTGCAGAATACAATGGTACATGTCATTCGAGTTATATCCTTTTGTATTTGGAAAGAAGACTTACGATTGTATTACTTAGTATTTTCGGAAAATTGGGATCAAAACGGTCTGTACTATTTTTTTTGCATGCATCACAAGTTTCATGATTAAAATTTCAGTAATGTTTTTAATCATGGCAATTCATATCAACTCTGATCAAAATGAATAAAATAATTACTGATTACTGATTTGTAATTTCAATTATTATAAATTAATAAATGATTAATTGAAAAATTTTACTTTATAGCTATTTAAACCTTATTATAACTTTATGATGAGGTTTATGATCGTTCATTACTTTATGAACTTACCTATAATTTGCATTATGGAATTACTGAGTTATTCCTGTTAAAAAATCACTAGATAAAATTAAATTTGAATTTAAAAGTGGATATTAATACTTTCACACGTATTGTAAAACGAGTCATGAAATTCCACCGGCACATTCTATCGCTTTAAAATTTTCGCTTAAAATACTTTCCAATAAAATGCTCGGCTGGAATAATGATCCTTAACTTAGTTTAAGTAAGGAACTGGTAATGAGCCGTTTTCTTTACTGACAATTGTATTGGGCTCGAGAACGTTCTACAAGAGAGATCACAAAGTTTGCTATACTTAGTTCAAAAATTCACAGTTTCTAACTCGTATTACTTCAAAATACAAGCTGGAGTAGACTTTAAGCATAATAAATCTTAGGTCTTTATTGACTTTACAGGATCAACATAGTGCCCTTCGAAGTCCAGAAACTTTTAGATGTCTTTCATACAAAGAAATAAATATATATTGCTGGACATTTCACATAGCGCCATCTAACCCCAAACTAAGCAAAGCTTGTACTATAGGAACCAGATAACTGATAGAATACTTATATACTTTTTTTTTGTAAATACATACTTTAATACTTTATAACACCCAGACACAGAACAAACATCTATGTTCATCACACAATGTTTGTCCTGGATGGGAATCGAACTCACGACCTACAGCGCAGAAGGTGGAGCTAATGCCCGGGTTACACGAGGCTAGTTTTTCAAGCTAGGATAGCAAGCTAGTGTTAGTAAGCTAGCAAGCTAGTACTTCTAGCTTCGTGTAGACACAACTAGCTTCATTTCTAAGCTAGTACACGAAGCTAGAAGTACTAGCTTGCTAGCTTACTAACACTAGCTTGCTACCCTAGCTTGAAAAACTAGCCTCGTGTAACCCGGGCATAAGAGGCCAGCCTAGTCAGAAAAGTAACTAGATACATTTTTTTTTCGAAGTTATCCATTGCAATAAACCATTGAGTGCTAAGGATTCACATATAAGATGGACTTGAGCAGGCTGTGCTGCATCCCTATTTTTCGGAAGGCACGGCGGAGGCACGGCAGTAAACGCGTTAAGCATCGACACATTGCCTGTTGCCTCTCGTGACAAGCCCATGGAATTCACAAAATGAGCCCCACACTCCACAAACAATATCCGTTCCGTGCTAGAATTCAACGGCTTATGAATTTACTGCCGCCATGCTGAAAATTAATGTTAGCCATATAGTAATTAATGGATGGCGGTGTTAAGAGATTAGAGGTATTAATAACTGTTTTGATAAATTGTGCTGGGAGTAGTGTATTAGGGGATTATAAAACAATTTGTAAAATGAATTTAGTAACATTTAACGTAGATAAGCTTTGATAGTGGTATCGTCCGTGACTTGGGATGACAGAGAGGCATATTTGTGTAAAGAATTTAACATTTCGTGAAAGTAACGAAAAGTTATAATCGTTTACTTAATGATCTATGTCTTCGTCTAGCATTTTAGTACTTTAATCAGGTAAGCTGTTAAATTCGTGGCTGATGTCATTACTTCAAATTTTTATTTATTTATATGATATCCCCTTATCAGATCCTGATTTGGTAACAATGGAACTACCTCGGAAGACCTTGAAACCACCCTTTGAAACAAGAAAATAATTTTCAAAATCGGTCCACAATTGACGGAGATATCGGTGAACATACATAAAACAAGAAAGTGATCTTATAAGGGTTCCTTTTTTTACCTTTTAAGGTACGGAACCCTAAAAACACAGCCGAACATAGGAACCTTTTTTGAAGTCGGTTTAAAACGACAACCCCAGCTTTGACTTGAAAAAGTTCAAGATGATACCAAGATCTATTACGAAGGCTTCAAGAAAATACCTCGCATTTTTTCTTCTGCGCGACCGAGAATTGATGAAAAGCAGCCGAAATACAAAGGAGTCGGAACCAATATACCTCTACAGGTGCTTCACGCGTCACGGCGCGATACATGCCCCTATCTGCCGGAATAGGCCCGATCAATTGCCGGGACCAATGTACGGAATTTTGTTTCGCTTCTGTAGATATATAAAACAAAACAGAAAAGAAATAAATGGATAGGATTTTATCGTGTTATTTACCCATTAACCATTTACACGGTCGTTATAACATAGCCAAAACATCAGATGTAAATAATATGTTTTTGAAGTTGATAAAGATTTTGACGACTTCAATTTGCGCCCCTAATCCTCTGAACACGACATTTCAGCTCATAACTCGAAAAGTATACTTTCAAAAATTCTGATTTCAACTTACAATTTACAATGCTTCCTACCTTATCCTGCATTTTACAGTGCGAGGGTTTCTCGCCTCGAAGATGCGATTATCGAAAGCAAATGTCAAAATATGACAATGTAAACTACACATTGATTTCATGTGTGGAAGGTCGATAATCACTTGTCACTGAATTGTCATGGAACGAGTTTCTCGCATCTTTGAAGCCAATAAGCATCTCACACTCCCACTGCTGGACTGCTCAATAACCGGCCTTTCTTATTTTTTTTTTTAATCTAATACAATGATATCGGAACAAACGCGTGGGCCTCGAGAAAAGCGGCGAGATTTTTTCAGTGGCCTACAGCCGTGTATCGATGGTGTCGTTAGGCAGTAATGGCATTATTTATGGCCCAGCTCCGGTTTATTAGGCGCGGATGTTGCCTGCGCGCCAAGATAACCCCCCGTGGCTAGGCCGTATTTAACCAGATATCGAGTGCTTTGGCAATAGGACCAGCGACCAAATAACAAGTTTGCTAACTCCTCGTGGGCCCTGCGCTCCTGGTACTTTCAAACACAAACAGCGAAACAGGGTTACGACTGTATCTCCAAAGTACGGTAGAATAGACTTTTAAAGATCAAAATGCACGTCTAATATAGCCCGATTGATTTCCTCACAATGTTCTTTATTGAGTTGTTGTTGTTGTGTTTAGCCTACACTGTCCCACTGCTGGGCAAAGGCCTCCCCTCGAGTTTTCCAGGTATTATTGTAGGTTCTTTATTGAGTATCAATTTTAATTTTTTTGTTGCGTTAAAATCTATTTTTTTAAGGGTGGTGTGAGCTTGCCTAGGAAATGCTTAAGTATTAACTCTTTTAAAATGAAAAAAAAAAAAAAATGAAAATAAACTAAATAAAACGACGTCAATAATTTAGAAATTAGTTTTAATCTTTTTGTGTCCGGAAATAGAATGAAATACAATACACCCCAAAGCTAATAAACCTTAAAGCACTCTAAGGTGAAGCCTTCATATTTATCAGTCGTAATTAAGCCCCGACAGGTCGATCACGTTACAGGTGACACAGCCTGCCATCAATCTCTCCCTTGTCGACGTACATTACGTATGTAGGTTAATGCTCGAAGGAACATTGACCTGCATTTAAAAAAATAATAAATAAATAAATAAATATTTCTGGACATTTTACACAGCACCATCTAGCCCCAAACTAAGCAAAGCTTGTACTATGAGAACCAGATAACTGATAGAATACTTATATACTTTTTTTTGTAAATACATACATACATACATACATAAACTCACGCCTGTATCCCATCATAGGGGTAGGCAGAGACCACAGATCGCCACTTGCTACGATCCTGACACACTTCTTTCGCTTCATTCACTCTCATTACATTCTTCATGCAAGCTCGTCGGTTTAGGGTACTCTTGACCTGGCCTTTTTCCAATACTTCGCCAATTTGGTCTAGGAAAGTGCGCCTAGGTCTTCCCCTTCCGACGGTCCCATTCACACATTCACACTTGCCTTATGGACCTGTTTTGTCAATCTACTTTCATTCATCCTCTCAACATGACCGAACCATCTTAGCATACCCTTCTCAATTCTCATCACTACATCTTCTTTCACTCCACAACGCTCTCTTATCACACTGTTTCTCATTCGATCTCTCAAAGTCACCCCACACATACTTCGCAACGCACGCATTTCTACTGCATTCACTCTACTTTGGTGTTTTTTCTGCCATACCCAACTTTCACTGCCATACATTAGTGTCGGCACTAAAACACCTTTATGCACAGCTAGTCGCGCCTTTTCGGATTCTTTTCGACTGCTTAGAAAAGAATGCAGTGCCCCATTCACTTGATTTCCCGCATTCACTCTCCTTTCAACATCCTCTTCATGCTTCCCATCTCTCGTAAACAATGTACCCAAATAAACAAATTTGTTTACTTGCTCCACTCTTTCACCATCTATCAAAATATTACATACTGTCACACATTCCTCTCTTTCGAAAACCATTACTTTAGTCTTACTTACATTCACTTTCATCCTTTCCTTTCAAAAGCTCCATGCATAATTGTTACCATCTCCTGCAACTCATCTGCCGACGACGCAAGTAAAACCTGGTCATCAGCATAGAGAAGACATTTGACGAGTAACTCGTTCATTCTTAAACCACATTCACTATCTTTTAAATCTTGCAAGCAACTGTCCATGAATAAGTTAAACAGCCATGGTGACGCTACACATCCCTGTCTAACACCCTTTTGGATGCTAAACCATTCAGTATATGACCCATGTATCCTCACACAAGCACTGGAGTCCTCGTAGAGAGACTTCAGAGCTCGAATAAGGTTGCTGTTCACCCCATACCTTGACAGTACCGACCAAAGTTCATTCCTCATCACTTTGTTTTTTTTGTAAATACATACATAGAATACTTTATAACTATTTAAAATTAATAATTATTTAAATAATCTATAATATATTTTTTACAATAATGAAAATGATATCAAAGCAGTGAATTCGAAATTGTCACAAATATTCTTTTAAGCTCTACCTTTGCTCTTAGAAAAAAAAAGAAGGCGCAAAAAAAAAAGAGCCTGGATTCGATGGATTTTTCGTTTCGAAAAATGTATTTGCAAAACTCGAGAGCTCTAGGTAACCTGTGTATCAGGTCTCCTCAAAAATTACCAAGGTAGTCAGAAGCACAAAAAATATTACATGGACATTTCAATTTTTTTTTAAATGAACACCAGTGATAACTCACATAGATTTGTCTGTATCGGTATAAATAAAATGTGAAAACGTGAAATCCCGACATGTTCATGTTTACAGACCTAAGCCGGGGAAGTACCGCTCGAACACGAGTTAGTCGAGTAGGAAATAAAGTGCTTAAACATGCCGTTACACACAGGATGTTACATTACATTTATTGACATTACGAAATCTCATTGCCTTGTTCGTCGCTTTTTAAAATAAATAATGGCAAATTATGTATGTTACGACTCAAATAGTGGTTGTAGTTTTTTGTTTTCTTTTTTCGACTGATTGAAAATAAAACCAAGTCCTTATCTTGTTCAAAATGGTTCCATCAACATACAAAATGAAATTACACAACACAAGGCAAGTGAGCATTAGATGTTTTGAAACTTATGGCTATGTACGAATTTATTCAGCAAATCAATAAAATCGTATATTTTTATTTACGAACCAACATTGTGAACATTCAGAAATACAGTTTACTTTATAGATTTCCGTAGCACCTCGTAGCCACCTCGTAGCCACCTCGTAGACACCTAGTAGGCGTTTCGTAGAACGCTACATAATCTTTTGGCACAATCACTTTTTGCAGTTCAATGTTACTACATTACTTACTTTTTATCTGCATCATCTTTATACTGAAGTTAATAAAAAAAAAGTTAGTAAAGTCAGTTAACCAAATTCAGTTACTAACAAATAAATTAGATATTCAGTTCAAACTTACACTTGTTACAGAAATACACTTTTTTGAGCTCAATATCAATTTATAGATTCCCGTAGCACCTCGTAGGCCTCGTAGCCTCGAAACCTTCTCATAGACATCTCGTAGGCATTTCGTAGACCCACGCGTCAATCTTCTGACATTAATTACTCGTAAGTCAGTCAATGTTACTACAACCCGATTTTTAGAATCACCAACCTGATAAGACGTGTCAAAGTGGTCTACATTATCTTATTAATTATTTTGTTTTGCTTTGATTTTAATCAAATAGCACACTAATTTTATAAACTGGATGGATGGATATAATATGATTGTTCCTCTATTACTCAACCACCATTGAACCGATTTGGCTGAAATTTAAAATATAGATAGATAATGACTAAGAATATGACATAGGCTACTTGTCCGGGTACCTCCCGAGCGAAGCCGCGGGCTAAAGCTAGTTCTTTTAAATTCAGAGGAACATTCAAAATATACATTCAAACATCCAAACTTTCGTATTTATAATATTAGGGTGATTGTAACACCAATTTCTGACGTTATCGAAGTATTAAACGTTGCTATTAGCAATATATCCACTCGGTATAACGACTATAATAGGTACGTATCCGGTATTAACATGAATAGACGTTCGGGAAGTACGCTCGTACATTTATCCCATTGCCGTAGGATAAGTGGTGTTCTGTGTTCCGAATTATACGCATATCGTTATTTTTGATTTTATATTGAGCCGTTTTCATTTGCGATCTGAATCTCGTTTATATTCAAAATTGTATGTAGAATCAGCAATTGATAAATAATGAAATTATTTGTTTTGTAGTCGTGAGGAAACCAGTTAGCTTTCTAATAGCGTCGATGAGCTTGCAACCTGTCACGTATGGAATGTTAACTTCTGCAAAATGTGGGCATGTACCAAACGTGTTTGGAAATACCTCTGACTACCCCCTTAGACATCTTCAAAGGATCTAAAAAAATACTTAAAGATCTGAAAGAATATCTCTACCACACCGTGATTATATATTTTTTTTTTGGTTAATTTTTTTGTAGTAAGCTTTTTGATAGAGTAGTGTAACAGGAGCCATAATCTAAATAAAAACATCTTCTCGACTTATAAACTTCTATCAACTACTATGAAAATTGAAACACCGTTTAAAGTATTATTGCCATCCTTTTTACCCGACTACGGCGAAGCAAAAAGGAGGGTAATGAGTTTGACCGGTATGTATGTATGTATGAATGTTCATCTGTTCCCTCGTAACTTCTAAACTACTTATCATAATTTGACAAATGAGGTATCGTTTGAAGCGTCTTCATTGTCCGCTGGTTATAGGCTATGTGACGTCACATTAAAGCGAATATGGCGCCCTCTAGAGGACAAAAATAAAACAAATGAGTTAATGATGTTGTGTTGGGTATCAAGTGAAAGGGCTTTATTAGCACATTTCAAATATATATATATTGTTAGCTGTTGCTCGCGGCTTTGCTTGCATGCACTCGATAACTGGTAATAATTGCACAAATCACGCCACAGATATAAGTATATGACAAGACTCCTTCGGAGAGCACCGCAGAGGTGGCACAGTAAATACCTAGCACGTTCTAGCACGTTCAATGCCCGCGACGCACTTGCTGAACCCAAGCAGATTGTTCTATTAAACCGGAGCTCTCCTCTGGAGAGTACCGCAGAGGTGGGACAGGAAATGCGTTAACACTAGCACGTTCAATGCCCGTGACGCACTTGCCGAACCCAAGTAGATTGTTCTATTAAAGCGGAGCTCTCCTTCGGAGAGCCGGGTGGGTGGTTGGTGATTCTGCAAATACTTAGGTACCTAATGACTATGATTACCTACTGAAAAATCGCTCTCTTAAAAGTATGAAATAAAAAATAAGTTCAAAAACCAAAACCCGACTACTGAAAAAAGTATAAAACAAGAACATAATGTTGAGAATGTCCTGAGGATAGCCGTGGTCATATGCCACTTTGTCCAAAAGTTTATGATCGCATACGTAGCATATGACCACGGCCATCCTCAGAACATTCTCAACATTATGTTCTTGTTTTATACTTTTTTCAGTAGTCGGGTTTTGGTTTTTGAACTTATTTTTTATTTGTTACATAGTGACAAATAGTGACAGGACGAATCTTAAGCATTGTTTAACCAGTGTTCAAGTTGAGAGGAGTTTATTAGTAAGGCCTAGAGTGATAAAAATATTCTTAAATTTTAAATGATTTTAGTATTACCTTTGTATGGATATTTGTCTGTCGCCGGCCTGTCCTTAACATTCTGTCACCAGAGTTGGCCAGCTCATACAAACTTACTTTTATTAACACTGTTATTCTTCCTTGCTTGTCTAAGATCCCACACAAATATCACATCATTTCGACCCAACTACCAGACCGTTTCCTATAGACCGCAGCACCTGCCTACAAAACGGTGCTTAGGACCGCCCTTAATCGGGACCCTGTAAATTATTCGTCCAAACGGACGACATACGTCACTGTGATACATCCACTGTCGAGAATGAGCTTTAGTACGTATGTCTTAAGTTCAATTTTGCATGATGCAATGTCTGATATATAATATTCGAATTCAGTTTTTATTTAATTTAAAAAAGACTATTTATTTAATTGCTTCTACAGGCATTTGAAAATCTAAGAAAATGTCTGTCGTATCTTGAAGGTGCGCTAATATTCTACAACTACTAATTTTAGGTCGTCTTGCACCACGATTTAACGAGTATTTAAGCTCGCCTAAATGCTTTTTTTTTTTGCGTTAAATACGTTTAGGCTAGTTAAATACATTTAGAATGGTGCATGACGCCCTTAACGTTGGAAGTTTAAATCAAAACCAAAAATAAGATTTGAAAAATAGTGAAACAAGTTTTAGTTCACGTGTTAATAATTTTCAATGCGCAAATCACTCGAAACTCATCAGTAAAATCAAGTCTATAATGTTTTTTCTTGTCACTCTCATGTAATTAAAAAGAGACGGCAACAGATCTAACAGTATTGAGTTACTAGAAGCCTATTTATGAAAGATAGGGGAATTTTGTGAAATGTTACCCTCACAGTGAAACTTCAGTAGGCGTCTGTGGGGCGCGCATAAATAGTGGCCTTTGATTCCGAGCGGGACCTTAATAAACCTTCCCAAAGCTCGCTTCTAATTAAGAGCTGATTGTAATTGAAAGGGTCTGCGATATTTGAACAACAATCCATGAAGACTCCATAAGAACGGATGCTAAAAAACCGTGTTTTTACATACATACATAAAATCATGCCTCTGTCCCATAGGGGTAGGCAGAGACCACGGTCTTGCTACGATTCTGACACACCTCTTTTGCCTCATTCACTCTCATCACATTTTTCATACAAGCTCACCGGTTTAGGGTACTTTTGACCTGGCCTTTCTCTAAAATGTCATACTGTGTATTTAGGAATTACGAATTTAAACTAAAAATAAATTGACTTAGGTACTAATATTTCAAACATATTATATTACTAGCTGTTCCCTCGCGCCTTCAAACGAACTCTTCCGCTTTATATAATTGGTATATATGAGCTTCCCGTTCTCTGTAGGCATGCCTCCTGACACAGTTCAAATTATTTAATTTAGGCGCTTCTTAGAGAAACAATGTGAAGACGCCTCGGAATTGGCCTCTTAGATGAAGCTGTATTAATTGAGTTGTAGAATAATGTTGCTGTTTAAAGGTATCTCCGGCATAATGCTCCGAAAACTGACAGTTTCGGCTAAATTAAACCTCTTTCAAGTGATCAATCAATTTTCTTTGTTCAATGCTAAAAGGGTCTTAAATGGTTTGTTTTATCTTTACAAGGACATTTTGTAGTCATTTTGGTTAATAATTTTAAAATCATTTAGATTGGTTCTCTAGATTGCTATAGAATCAGCTTAAGGTCCAGTTTTACCATGTAATGTTAAAAAAATAACGCCTTGTTAAATCCAATAACGGACTGTTAAAGTTGTTGTGTGTCTCACCACGTGCTAATGGGTGTTTAATTATCTTAACAAGACGTTAATTTTAATCACTGCTCTAGAGGTCCGTTAAAACAATAACAGACTGTTAGAAATGACATTACATGGACTTTACTGTCAAAAAACATAGGTATAACTAAACCAAGGAAGTTTTATACCTACGTAACAGGAATGCTAACTGACATTTAATGTACAAAGGATTTTAAACCTTATCACGACTACACATCGATCTATTATAATTTAATCTTGGTTATAAGGATTGTTGGTCTTGTTGAGAGGCATTCTTGATAGCTTTGTCTCTTTCACACTCGTTGTTGAAATGATGATGTAAATGATAATGTAAATGATAATCAAAATGATGTAAAAGGCCCCCTATGGACTAGGAATGTTTAGTTTATAAATTATGGTCACCCTTTAGAAAGAGACACACCGCCCAAGTTTTATCTCTCAAGCGGACCGCGTTTTCTGTCTCAGTCAGCATTCCAGGTACGTAGTATAGAAATTCCTTGATAATATTTGATTGCGTAGCAAGCAAGTGACGTATTATACGACTAAGTAAAAAAGT
Organism: Camptogramma bilineatum; assembly: GCA_958496255.1. Lineage (NCBI taxonomy): Eukaryota > Metazoa > Arthropoda > Insecta > Lepidoptera > Geometridae > Camptogramma > Camptogramma bilineatum. Next base: position 14,876,516 of record OY292466.1, on the reverse strand, counting down.
TATCTATTTGTATGAAGAATGCAACGTCAAATACAACGTTTCAATTAAGTCGTATTACAACGAGAGTGGATTTAGTAATGGTTTGTTAAATATTCTCCATAGGACGTAAATCATTTTGACAGAATTGTCAATTTTAAACAACCATTAGCTAATGTCTCATTAAGAGTTAACAAACAATGTTTGGTGAAATCAGGCCTAAATGTTACAAATAATATTTTCGTATTTCAATTAATAATTTCGATCAGGTGACCTGGATTTTTCGACTATTCAGTCGAAAAATCATATTTTGTATTTTCGCTTTGTACTCGTATTTTGTATAATAATATAATTTCTGATGGAATTAAAACAATCCCTCTTTTGTTATAGAGAGTTACATAAATATAATGTGTGAATGTTGTTTGTTGTATCGGTCAACCATAGACCAATTTTTTGCCAAATAGAGCTGCAAAAAGTAAAAAGCGTGCTCGAGCTCAGCAGGGCGAAACGGACAAAGTTATTTTAGAAGCAACGCCTGAAAAATACCAACTAAAATGTAGATTTAAACTTAAACGGTGCATAAATCAAGTGCTTAAAGTGTCGAGTCGAAAATGGGCACAATGCTAACATTGTACATTGCAAATGCAAACACAGCGACGTGACACGCAAATCACTGGGCCGAATTTATCAAAATAACACCGCTACACTAAAAATTCACGAAATAACGTCAACAGTAAAAGCAAATGCACGGCATTATGCTCGCAATCAATCCAAATTGGACTATAAATCGTAAGCAATAAAGTTCAAAATTGAACAATAAAAATGTAGACTGATCGTGTTGCATGGCGAGTCGCCGTAAATAGCAGTAATTTATTGTGACATCGGTATGGAATGTATAAAGGCTGCAGGACGTAATAGGTACACGATGTAACAGGCGACGAAGCGTGCCGCTGACAATGACTCAATGTCTAAAATTAAAGAGCTATAAATAACTAAAAAGTTTTTTGTAATAAGCAAGTCACAGAAACTAAAATATAAAAAAAAAGTCAGCCACGTTCAACTTGTAATTGAGTAAAAAACAACACAGTTACGTTAATAATACGGCTTATCCACAACACAATTAAAATTAAGCAAATGAATCTAACAGACTGAAAAATTAAGAGATTGTGTAATTTCCGACCAATTTCTCATCTCATTACTGCACCCTTAGCACCAATCGAGACGTTCATAATTGTGATGTAAGCGAATCTATTAAAACCCAATGATTTTAATGACGTACGAACTTCCTTTTAAATTATTTCTCATTTAACTGCTGTTGGTTAATTTTTTTGCAAATTGTTCAATGTTAACAAAATTTTGGTAACAAAGGTAGGTTTTTGTACTGTCTGATTTAGATCTTCATCCTCTAAGAATAATAATTAAACAGCTTCAATAATAATAAATAACTTAATGCACTTAATGCCATCAACAAACCACACACACACATTGATATAGGTAATAAAAATGTGCAAAGGTATCCTTAGATATAGATATACTCGTAGTTCTAATATTTGATTTTTTATTGAATACATATCTACTCATTGCATGTAAAATTTCATTATGCAGCATACCCCATAAAATCTAAATCGTGTGCAAGAACTGAGGTTGTGTGAAGGTTTTCGCTTACTGAAGGCTCGTTATGTGGAATGACGAAGAGAAATGTCGGAATTCTGAAAAATTACGGATAATGTTACGTCCCGAATTAATAAAACAAGTCGCTAAGTGCCTGAATAAATTGAAACTCTTTTATACTAGGCCTATAATTAATGGCACGCCACTTCGGAGACTTGAACATTGACAAATAGTTGTTACTCTTGGCTGATTTTCGTGTAAAAAATCACTTTCGTTTTTCTTCAATGTTTTTGCGACCTATGTCAATCCTTTTTAGAAATGTCTGTGTTTTAGATAGACATAAGTAAGTGTATTTACATTGAATACCACTGATTTACATTTGAAAATTTACTTTACTTTTAATAACGTACCTATTTAATAGAATAGATGCACAAAATGTTATTATGTAGGTAAACGAATTAAAATTTAAACAGGGCAATTATTTAAAATACCAAAATGTTATGAAAGCTGTAAAGCACTTCCGAAAACTCGCAAAGTTTCGACGATACTTGAATTGCAGTTACTTTGCACTTGAAGCTCACACCAAGAGCCACTATAAGAGCCTTAACTTACTGTCTTGCCGAAATGTTTTGCTCTAAAACTTTTGAAAACATCACGTCATCTACACGCACTCCTATTGGTACAGTTACATGCCTCTCAATGATTCAGCGTCGAACAAACTAATAATCTTTTGTCTAAGGAATAAAGCGCTCCACAGATGGCGGTAATATCGGTACTTTATTCATTTTTATCGCAAAGTCGAAAGATGTTCCACGCTCGGCACATTCGCATTCATTCGGGCGATATAGGCCGATTTGGGCGATATAGGCCGATTTCGACCGATATTGGGCGCGGTTTATCACTTCGCCGAATGTATTGCGTGTATTGTTTATAGCTTCCGTTTTACATTTATTACTCGATTTTTACTTGTTTTGTAATAAACAGAATTACAGGGTTTATGGTTTGAGGGCTTTTATTGGTGTTCAGTTAGGCGGAATTTGGAAATGGACTTTTAGAACATAAAATACAAATAAATTTATTGGTATTGATAAGTTACTAAGTAATCGGGTTCCAGTCCGAACACAATTCTAGATTTGATGAAGCTCATAAAATAAATTTGGACATTTATTATTTCCTGCTTTTATTCAATGTATCTATTCAAGATAGATACATAAAAGCTTTATTGACACACATTTATATAATAAAAAAATCTGTTTGTACAAACATAATGGTTTCACAACAGATAAGTTTAAACAAAACAAAGTTGTATTCCTAACCATCGAATCGCAAGAGCGAATTCGATCGCCGAAGAATAAACACAAATCGCTCGACAAAGGAGAGGAACGAATTCTATAAAAAAGTAAATAAACAAATAAAAAATTCACTTGCCTTCGTCTCGTTAAATCGTCACGCCTCATAATCTCGAGTTTGTACAATTGATTGCGGAGAACGATTTCAGTCGCTGTGCTCAAATTGGAGCCTTTTATAACAAATATATTCAATTTCAACCTCTAAAATATTTTGATACATTGGTTATTTTTTAATCACTTTGTTCTCAATCAATACAATACACAAAGCATCGCTTAGCAAGCGATTTTGTCATCGCCACTTTTTTAAGAGTTTATTTTATTGCAGTCACCATCAGTGTTGCCAACCCGAATTTTTGAAAATTGGTAGATGAGGGGCCAAAAATTGGTAGAAGTTGGTAGAATGTCAAATGAAAAATAGGTAGATCTACCACCTTATTTCTGAAGATTTTTATAGAATAAAAAATACTTACTATTTACATGTTTATCCGTAGGTAATTTAATTTACAAGTTTCAAAGTATGATCTAGGTTGCCCGCTTTTTGATAAAAATCTTTAAAGTGTGGAATCCCTTGCTTGAGTGTCTGTCTATGCCATAAGGTGTAATTTTTTTACTTGTGTGCGTCAAATTCAAACTATTTAAATAGGTTTAAACTTAGAAAACAGTCAAGTATGGTATACTTATCCATTAAGATTAAAACCAGCAATAGACACTGTAGTATTTATAGTTTTAAATCAAAACACAACGCACGCAACCAAAAAAGCTCTGCAACAAGGAAAAGCTTCTTCTTCTTTTCATTGATGACAACCCTACGACTGAACGAAAATGTTGTGTCAGCCAGGTTGCAGGCAGGCTAAACATTACTACTAACTACCAATGGACCGTACCGCACTGTCATTTCACATGAAAGAAACGTTCATCAATGTGGTTCTGTGAGATTTAGAAAAGTAGGTAGATTCCAGGCTTGTGGTGGTAGATAGGTAGAATTGAGGCAAAGTAGGTAGATCTACCTACAAGTTGGTAGATATGGAAACGCTGGTCACCATCGTCAAACGATGTCCTGAGTGGGTGACCGCACAATTTGAATGGGTGACCGCGAGTGGCACAAAAATGTATGGGATGTGTTTTTTTGAAATTCTGAAAAGCTTACGATTTGATTTGGTAAGTTACTTTGGAAAAAGTGTTTCTGGTGAGGAATAGAGTCGATTAATACCAACTTGTTTTTTTTTTACTAATGTAATTTTTTTAGGCTAAATGTAGGTAAGTACTTTTTTTCAAAAATATAAAACAAACAAAAACAATTTTTTTTCTTTAAAATAAATCTATAGTTTCCTAAAAACAAAACTTTCTAACTACAAAAGAAACCCTTAACATACCAAAAATAAATAAATAATGCTGGACATTTCACACAACATCATGTAGCCCCAAGCTAAGCAGAGCTTAAAATTTGCCACGCTCCTAGGTAGGTCCTACATACAGTGTCCACTTGCCCAAAAGCTAGCAAAAAATTAATTTAAAAACAGCCAATGACTAAAAAAACCATTTACAATATTAGTAAGATTCGGATGGCAAGATAAAATGCACAAAGCGGCGTAATAAGCCATCGAACACAATGCCGGGCTTAGACAATGCCCGTATCTTCTACAAGACCTTTGTCAAACTCTCAGCGCCCTCTTTCCTTCTGTAATTGCTTTATTTTTCACGTTATTAATGAGAGTGCTGCTTAAAGCGACGTTTTTTTTACGAAGTAGATACTTTGAAAGATCTCGGCGATAAGGCATTTTATTACGAGCTTTTTGGGGACACATTTCACCACAATACATAATTTAAACTTTTGTTTAACCTCAAAATGAAATCTGTCAGTGTATTACAAAAGTCTACTCTGCGTCTAATATTACAACATTACAATTAATTATCTTGTCTTATAAAAAAGTAAGTTCGTATGAATCTCGTATGAATCAATCTCTGATGACGGAGTTTTTAGGCCGTTTGAAGGCCTTCGTCATGGCTTAACGACTTAAAAGCCAGAACCGACAATTTAACGTGCCTTCCAAAGCACGGAAGCGCTCAGCAGTTAATGCCTCTTGCAGTCACCCATCCAAATTATGACAGCTCAGATTGTTGCTTAACTTCAACGATCTGTCAAGTCTTAGTCAACAGTAAGCTATGCCACGAGCGCTTCTCGACACATATAAAAATAAAAAAAGCTAATACTTACATCCGGTTACCCTATTTGCAAGTTATAAAATACTCGTAATACTACTTTCAAACTTTATTTATACCACGTACGAATAAATTTAAACATTGCAGTAACCGACTGTTTAACTGCTGGTGAACACCGGCCTATCTGTGTTGCCGATAATTGATGGTTAAACAAACTTACCAAGTGAAGTTTGGCCATAATTATACGAGACGGTTACATCCGAAGAGATCATAATATTTTTGACCATGTAGTTTCACTTCTCAATGTACTAGGGCATCACATAATTTTAGAGTACTGTAAAATCTGTAAAATTAAAGCATTAGTAACAAAATAATGCCACTCGGATCTGGCATCCCTATATTTACCCTACCCGCTCGGCTCGCGCCAACTTCATTTCTTCAGAGACACTTATGTCGTTAAAGTAGCAAGGGCCTTTATGGGTTCGGGTGGGACCTTCTTGATCTCTTCGGATGTAACCGTCTCGTATAATTATGGCCAAACTTCACTTGGTAAGTTTGTTTAACCATCAATTATACTACGACGGTTACATCCTCAAGATCATAATATTTTTGACCATGTAGATGTTTAGCGACCTTTAACGACATAAGCGGTTAACGCAAAAGCAGGTAGGTACATTAATACCTAATGATGTCTTACAATCAACTTAAGATTGCATGTTTTGACAAAAAATTGAATCTGCAAATAAATAAATATTCAATTCAATTATTTAAATATTGGTGAAACCGATAGAATACTTAAAATATTTTACAAAAAACCCAAATACATCACGCTCATCATTTTGGGTCAAATGTAGAACTTCTGACCAAACGAGTCGGTTCGTTATAAAATATCTAGTGGGACTCCGTTACGCATAGACGCCACTATTTGACTGACAAAATCTGTATTATCTATCGGCTTATTGTTGGTCGAGACACTCGCATTATGTATCGTTTTGTAAGAAAAAAAATATCTGTTTAGGAAATAATTTCGAAAGATGATCAAGCACCTACAAGATTCAGATTTCAGATTATTTTCATTATTGGAAAAAAACAAAGTTTAGTTATATTCTATCATCTTGACTCATCCGTTTACCAAATATCAGAGCAAGCGCTGAATGACAAGTATTCAAAGTCGAATAATTTGACCCAGATTTATATTCGCTAACTAGAAAATCGATTACAAATAGAATATAACTTCTAAAAATTCAATTTAAAGTTTGGTGCAAAAAATTGCCACCATTTTGTGGAATCACAGTTATTATTGTTTTAAAGAACTTTTAGAAAAAGTTGATAGGTAAGTAATTATATCAATTTTATAGCACTTGCTTACAGTGCTTGTCTTGAGTAGGCTTGCTCAATAACAGCGATGACACTAGGGTGTCGCTGTCAGAGTCTAAAAGTTGAAAAGAGTACCTAATGTGGTATTATGTAAACTAGTTTGCCTTGAGATATAAATATATATATTTTTATGAACAATGGGTACCATGGTACCAAGGCCGCTAGGCCAATAAGGGACGACCAATTCTAGTAGCACGATTATTGCTTAGTTTACTTAAGTATATTAAAATGAATGAAAAAAGGAGGGAATGTGTAGAAAGAAATAAACACTCCAGTCTAGAGTAAACGCATCGATATCGAATGCGGACGGATCTCGTTTCAAGAGACGAACTTATGACATTTACATATTTATTCTAGTGGCAAATAAATAATTTTCATAAATCATTCAAACTTGTTTGAGATAGACTCCATATTGTATCGATAATAAGTAAAAAACATCTGGATCCCTGGTCCAGCTTCCTTTTTGATTTTGGATTTTTCAAAGATGCTACACTATAACGCCGCTACTAGATCTTACTACTTAAATTGTTTAAATGCTTAAACTGGACACCTCCTCATCATAATTACATATCGCGTTCGTTTTATCGTTACGGATCAAAATTTATTTTGTATCGATTTGCCAGCGAAACACTGTAATTCTATAGAAGTGGCTTTAAGTTCTAAAAGGTTGATAGTGTATCTGGCTCGGCAGTCCTAGAAACCGTTTACATGTTCTCCGTTAAAATTAAGACGCCCCAATCCTTTAAAGGCGCATCCATAAAAATCTAATACCATAAATAGGATTATTTGAAATTAAAATATAATTTCGCCACAAAGACAAATCTGGATATTAGCTACTCGTAGGTATATGTGTGTTGTGTACCATGTAGGAGTCATAGTCGTTAAATCAAAGAAAATATAAATTTTTCAATTTCAAGCCGATTCGAAGCGGACCTATAGCCGTTCACGGGCAACTGCAGGACAAGCTGAGCAAAGTAACACGAAAAAATTTCGTGAAATCCCTTAGGGTTAGTGAACGAGTTTTAACAAGATAAGTGTTCTATTTGTGTTAAAATTCTGCCAAATTCAGGCACCTGTTAGGTACGAGAGTCTAATTCGAACTCAAAAAGTTGTTTTCTTTTTTATTTTTTTAAATGAGATAAGGTTACTTTTTTTTATGGTTAATAATAATAAAACCCAATCTTGAAGGTTTCCTTGACTCTGTCGTGGCAATTATAAGTATTTATGCACTGAATTCCATTTTAATAAATGACTAGAATCAGTCCGTATTTCTTAGATACATAAGAAATGATAGGCTCTTATGGACCGGGTACTAAAAAACATATGTATCTTGCAAGTCTATCATAGCCATGAAGCAGTCTTTAATAAGTAATTTAGCAGCGGTGCAAGTATCTACTATTTTAAAATATTGTCTGAAAGATAAATCGACTTAACACTAAATCTAGAAGTGCCTTCACGAATAATTTGTCAAAAAAGTTTTAGATAAAAATGGTCCGGAATATGTTTTATGTAAGCATCACAGATTCTGATGACTATAACTTATGAGTAGCTGAACATAACTGCTCTACGAGTAACTCCGTATTGCTAAACTTTTGGTTAGCTTATTCCAACATTTGTACAGGAGGCCTACTATTAAACGGGATTTTAAATCCATTCATATAGCTAGGTACAGCTAATGATATTTTTCCAACAGAGAGTTATATTAATTAAACTCATTATAAAAGCTTTCAAACGCGGCGAAATTATTTTACAGCTAAGTAGGTAGAATATTCGCAGCTTTGTTTACATTACATCACTCAAGAAACCAAAAGATAGCAGAGAAATACAAAACCTCGTTGTCAGAACGAGATAAATATAATTTTCACAATTACGTGAGCAGCAAGTCGCAAATGACAGCCTGTGACGAGCGACCGAGTTGACTCAAGCTATCCAGCCCGAAGTTAATTTGCCACGCGGAGCGGGGCACAACACAACATATCTACCTCAGTTTATAAGGTATAGTGGAAGATCATTGGGTACAGCAGAGTGCGCAGTAATTAGCATAAAATAGCGCAAATTGTTAGCATGAAGTAGTATTACATACCTCTTATGCGTTTTGCGGGTCCTGAACTCAGTCTTGGTGCAGGAAGAGCTCGCGGCAGGTGGTGGTCTCCGCCCTTGGAACGGGTACCCATCTTATGACGATTACCTCAGATTTGGCATCTGTTCTTCGGTCCACCCCACCTGAATGGTCTGGGTGGTTTAGTTCTGGAATGGCCTTCCAGTTTGTCTGCTCCTGCTTCGATCTAGAGAGTAAGCTAAGGTCATACCTTTTAATCTGAAGGCCTTTATATTTATAGAATATTTAAATATTAAAGTCTTTTTTACGAGGTCTCTTTGGTTTTCTTAGTCTCGGTCACCTTCCACCAGAATCCGACCCCAACGTTTAGAGAGTTCCTATAAAGATAGATAATTATAATAATTATAATAATAATATATTTCTTTATTCAGACATAATGCATGAACCGATTGTCATGGTCTGACTATGACAAATAAAGTAGAACTCCCGGTGATGGAGTCTGGTATTATAATAGCCGCGCTCTGAGAGTGGTAGAAGACATACTACGCTTTCATCAAAGTTACAAAAGTCAGGTAATATAACCTGTACATTACAATGTGCAGTCTGTAGTTGTTATTGGATTTAATGTCATTGGTCGTCGTCACGTGACGACATGAGACTGAGTGATAGAAACTTGTTCGCGTCACGCAGTATGACACAATACTTACAGGTAAACATACTTACAATCTGCAGTTTGCAGTTTTTATTATTTTAAAACCATTGATCGTCATCACGTAATAAAACAAGACTGAACGATATCAAACGTGATTGCGTCACACAATATCACATAGGTAGGTATTGGGCAGGTAGGTATACATAATAATACTTACCATCTGCAGTTTGCAGTTTTTATTATTTTAAAATCAGTGGTCGTCATCACGTGACGACACGAAACTAAGCGAAATCAAACGTGATCGCATCGCGCTATAACGCTGGGTAGATATATATCATCCTTGACCTTTATGCACAGATAGACATATACTTACGTTCATATACTTACGATCTGCAGTTTGCAGTTTTATTGTTTTAAAGTCATTGGTCGTCATTACACGACGACACGAGACTGAGCGATATTGAACGTGATCGCGTCACCCAGTATAGGTAGATTTTCCACCTCCTTGACTTGTATGCACAGGTACTTACAATCTGTAGTTTGCAGTTGTTGTTATTTTAAAGTCATTATGGACTAAGCGATATCAAACATGATCGCGTCACACAGGTAGGTTTTTTACCTTCTTGAATTGTATGCACAGGTAGACATACTTACAATCTGCAGTTTGCAGTTGTCGTTATTTTAAAGTCATTACGGACTAAGCGATATCAAACGTGATCGCGTCACGCAGTATAACGCAGGGGACCTAGGTTTTTTACACCCTTAACCTGTGTGGGCAGGTAAACATATACATACATCCAATTCGCAGTCTGCCGTTTTAATTGTTTTTTAAAGTCATTTGGGCGATATCAAACGTGATCGCGTCACGCAGTATAACGCAGGTAGGTTTTCCACCTCCTTGACTTGTATGCACAGGTAGACATACTTACAATCTGCAGTTTGCAGTTTGTTGTTATTTTAAAGTCATTCCGGACTAAGCGATATCAAACGTGATCACGTCACGCAGTATAACGCAGGGGACCTAGGCTTTTTACACCCTTGACCTGTGTTGGCAGGTAGACATATCCATCCAATCTGCAGTCTGCCCTTTTTATTGTTTTAAAGTCATTGGTCGTCATAATGTGACGAAACGAGACTGAGCGATAATTATCAAACGCGAGCTCGTCGCGTAATGTATCGCAGGTAGGTATTTCAACATCGTTGGTGACCTGTGTGCAAAGAAAAAAAACACCGGCAGTTTTTGTCACTTTGACAAAATTGTTATTACTAAGACGTAATCTAAATCGTTTATCATGATGGATAAATATCACAATGCAACGATAAACAATACAACAATAAACACGAGACAAAAATAAAATGAAGGTAGTCACATATTTTTTAATATGAATTGTCGACATGTAAAAATTATTTGTCGTAAATAATTTACGGTATTATTTGTCGTATGCATCTATAGGTAATATTTTTTGATTATTGGGTGAAATTGAGTAAACAAAAAACTGTTACCTCCCTTCATCTCTCGTAGACGATGATGATTTCCATAAACTCCTTTCCAAAAGTTTAATCTTCTTTCTTATTCTATAATCACCACTTCGTTTACGTTGTTTTACCAATTATAAACTTTTAATTATAACTTTCTTGCGAAAAAAATAATTTCGTAATTTTTGCGATGTTGCGATGCCCGCACATAAGAAACGAATGAAGTTGGCGCGAGCCGAGCGGGTAGGGTAAATATAGGGATGCCAGATCCGAGTGGCATTATTTTGTTACTAATGCTTTAATTTTACAGATTTTACAGTACTCTAAAATTATGTGATGCCCTAGTACATTGAGAAGTGAAACTACATGGTCAAAAATATTATGATCTTGAGGATGTAACCGTCGTAGTATAATTCCAGGGTCATTTTGTTGGATAAATTGACTTTATTTGCTTTATTGGATCTTATGTTGAGTTCCAGCAATTGAGTAAATGATGTTACTGAATTATATTTGAAAAATATTTATTCAATGTTCACGGTAAAATCTAGCAGTCAAACAAAACTGTCTAATCCTCTAAGGCTGGATTCGACCAAACTGTAATCTTACTCCTAGAGTAGTTATTCTGTTAGCCGACAGAATTCGAAATACAGTTGTTTAGAAAGCGCAACCAAACATTATTAGGTGTATTCAAATTATCCTGGTTATAAGGTGTCAACTTTATAATGTCAAAATATTCATACAAACAGCAGTTTAATCTGTGGTTTAATCTCCAGATAAAACTTAATCCAGTTTGGTAAAATCCAGCCTAATTGGTTTGAACCTAGGAATACTATCACTAGTTGTTGTTAGATACTTCCACGACGAGGCGAGGTAATGGCAGGGTAGAAGTAAAGCCATAATGGTGGCCAAGACATGGAAGAAATACGTTTTAAGTTTCGAAAAGTTATCACGGCTTACCAACCGAAGATTTTTGTCGTGACCGATTTTGACGATCGGACTGACAGTGTGTTTACATTGTCACAACCACACCTCATCTATCCGACACTGCTGAACATCGCATAACTTTACCCATCTCATGAATAGAACTATAAAACTGCTAAAAAGTTGCAAATGTAACAATTATGTGTGTTTTATGAGAGCAGGATTTCCTCTTTGTAAATTCCCAAATTCATCCTTTTCAGACGAGAATGCAAGTTTCGGGTGTAAGTTCGTCGACAAAATATACACAATACCGCCACCTCGCTTTGTACTCGCTGCATGTGATATTATATTTTACGACGTGTGCACAAATTTCAGGGTTTTCCGCTGAAATTTGTATGATTCGTGTTTATTTCACATGGGTTTGTTTGAGGAGATTAAAGGTCAAATTAGTTTTGGGAACAGGGTATATTGAAGCAACTGTATATCAAAGTATACAGATTGAATATAACGTGGAAAAGTTATTCATTATTATTTTTAACCGACTTCCAAAAAGGAGCAGGTTTTCAAGTCGTCGGAGTCCTTTTTGTTCTTTTTTTATGTCCCTACCTTTACTGTTCACCGATTACTCGAAGACGCCTGGACTGATTTTAAAAAATCTTTTTTTTTGTTTAAACCTTTTCGATTGTTGCCACGAAAAATTGTTAAGGATATGTGTAGGATCTTCGGAATAATAAACAGAAAAGTACCTCGAGAGTGCAGAAAATTGGTCAGCTTGTCAATTTTTAATCAGTCATTGAAGTCGATTTTTAGGGTTCCGTACCTTAAAAGGTAAAAATATAAGATCACTTTCTTGTCCGTCTGTCTGTCTGTCTGTCTGTCTGTCTGTCTGTCCGTCTGTCCGTGTGTCACCATCGATTATCTCAGGAACTGGTAGAGCTAGCAAGTTGAAATTTATACCATATACTAAAGTTTATAGTCCCTATTGTGAGTATAAAAATCAAGGTCCTGAGTCAACACTATAAAAAGATATAGGCAAATTTAGGTTTTCGTGAAAACTTGTGAGTACCAAAACTTACCTTAATTATCAACTTTTTTTATTATTCGGAATTTTTCCTTTACTTGTGCTGTAAGACCTTGCTTGTAACCAAAATTGACAATTCTAGGTCAACCGGAAGTACCCTAGAGGTTTTGGGTCGAAAACCTAAATGGTAGTTCCCGTTGACCTAGAATAACGAAATTTTGCAAAAAGCAAGGTCTTACAGCACAAATAAAGGAAAAATTCCAAAAAGTTGAAAATTAAAGGGTGTTCCCATACATACATAGTTGACGCCAATTAAAATTGTCCTCCGAGTTGTATGGGCGCTCATACAATTAAGCGGACTAGCTTAATTGGCACCATGGCTAAGTACGGAACCCTCGGCGTACGAGTTCGACTCGCACTTGACCGGTTTTTTATTTAATATGTTTAAGATAGCCACTTGTTTTAAATTGATTATTTTGAAACAGAGGTCAGAAAGAACATTTATTTGGAATTCTTATTTTAATAATTGTAAAATATCAGTTCAAAATCTAGGTCTCGCTTTGCTTAGTTTTCTGAGTCATTCAGTAGACCTATATTTAAAATTTAAGTTCAAAACCTTTTAAATTTTCATCTTCTATTCCAAATTACACACGCGCCCACACGTCAGACTCTAGGCCACATGTCAGTAGCTAGGCCACATTTCAAGCGCAGGATGTGCAGGCCACTCACAATAGCCCCGACACGAGTCTGGCGCAGTGCTATAAAATTATACAATTTGAAACTCCCTCTCGGAAAAATGAAATTGTTGTTTTAGTTTCGAAATTATGATGTTTACGCTACATAATGAGTACTTACGAAAAGCATATTCCGTGCTTTTCTATACTACTTTAGTTTTTGAATTCATTTCGTAAATACCACTGAACTGAGAACTAAATTCTCGAATTCGTTCAGAGCTGAAACATTTTTTTTTAATTTCAAAAATCATTTCAGGAACTCATGAATTTAGTGTTTGGTTTAAAATACCAATACAATTAATATGTTAGTATATAAATAAAATTTAGAAAATCGGTGTTTGTTTTTAGAGTAGTTTTATTTATTGTTTTAAAAATGTAGTTGGGCTCACTCTGCAAGATTTGGTGGTGGCAGGTGGAGTAGGCCCTTAACTGGGTGGTCACCTTGGGGATTCACTAGATCTTGGCAGACCACCTGCCAGAATGAACGACATAGTTGCCGTACAGGGTAAGACCTGGATGCAAAAGGCTCAGAGTAGAGCTGTTTGGTGGTTAGGGAAGGACGCTTATGCCCAACACTGGGTCACTAAAAGCTGACAATGATGATGATTATTGAGGAATGTTTTTTCAAAAGAGCTTATTTCACTTTTTTGAAAAACAATTTTTTTTTTATGCAGTTTGGTCCAAACACTATTGTTTATGATTTTCAATGACGTTTGGTTCTAAACAGTTCAATTCATGTAGAAAATCGACTTCAAAAAGAGTCTAAACATACTTATAATCTAAAGCATTTTCTCCCTGATAATCAAACCATACGTTTGGTTTTATCCATTTTCTGAAAAATTTGTTGGTGATAAAATAAGCCTTTTGAAAAGATCTTTTATTTATTTAATAATGTACGAAATAAATAAAATCCACAATAAAATAAAACTTTTCTCATGAGAACGAACTCAACAATATACCTATACTTCTTTCTCACAAATATTGGTAATTTCACATTACTATTACTAATCATTGTAACCTATAATGATTGTAACTCTATTTCCGACCCCAAACCAACAAGAAATGCCTTTTCCTCAAGTAAGAACAAGAATAAAGAAAAACACTTCCATCCATTATTACTGGGAAATATCATACAACATTATTCTACCTCGGTTGATGTCACTACCGGGTTTAATTCGGCTTTCATATAAATCCATGTCCATAAATGAAAGCTTTCATTTTCAATCTACAAAGAAGTAGTTTTGCAAATAGTACGACTAAGCAAAATCTGTTTTAAATAACATAAACACTTTTCATCTTGAAATCTTGAATCTTTCATCAAGAAAATTTTGTACTGTAAGTGAACGTTGGCGGGACGTTCTTGTGACCTTCGACGAAGGATGGTGGGACTCGGCGAAGGATAGGGACGGTTTGAAGAGTTTGGGGGAGACATTTGCCCAGCAGTGGGATGAAACATATTGAGAAAAAAAAACAAATGAATAAATATGTACTTAGGCCTTAACATCTTTACTAGATGATTTATTTTATACAAAACAATGGTCAATACGCTTGGGGCTGACTAAGCCGCGGGCTTCCTCACGATGTTTTCCTTCACCGTTATAGCTCGTGTTAATGCGCATATAAATTTTTCGAAACGAAAAGTTCATTGATGCACGGGCAGGATTCGAACCCACGACCTGCGGATCGAAAGTCGAGGTCCTATACCCGTCAGCCAACACGGTTCTATACTTCTTAAGTACTATAGACGAGAATGAAACTGCGCAAGTGTACCCACAAGGTGTGATTTAGTATCTCGCAGCACTATTTATCACGGAGTAACTTCAGAGCTCGGGGACACTTGAGCTGCTGGTAATTACGATGCACGGAATATACTATCTATACAGATAAGTACTAGCTTTTGTCATAAATATCACAATACATTCTTCAGTTGTTTTATTCTTAGTGGGAATCTAATGGGAAAATGATGAAGGGAAAACCTTGTAAAAACTTAAGATAATGCTGCCATGTACTAAATGTTTGGACTTTTCTCTAACTACCCCGTTATTAAATCGTTCATGCTTAAAGACTAGATATTTATTTTTGGCATTCAGACACACATTTATACAACTAAGGGTTGCCGCAGACAATGCTCTTGGTTTTTTATGAAAGTGTTAAAAAATCGAAGCAGACTTGGAATTGTCAAACGAAGGTCTTATTTTTCGAGTAAGGTCTCAAGTAAGCTAACCGTCAGTTAAAGTGAGGAGCACATTTTCACCACCTCCGAGTAGCGTTAACTAGCTATAATATTTAGTAAGAGTTATTAGTTACTTTTACTGGCCGAGTAACTTTTAATTGGAAGTAACTAAAATAAAATTGCTAGGAGATGATGAAATAGGCCCTTAATTTGGTTGAAGTCATACAAGTAAATTTATTCATTTGTCCCAGGTATAGACAATAGAATGAGATATTATGAAGTTAGAACTTTAGAAAATTGCGTTACTGGTGTACTGTCAACCGGAAAAGTAAATGATGATGGAAAAGTGAATGATGTTTATTGAATTGTCATTTTTAGTGGGGTGTCATACGTTGGAAAAAATACGTTTTGTCAAAGTTCACAAGGTCAACACCACTAGATCTATTGTTCAACAATTTATAGTTTACTACATCAATAAATTCTATGATCGACAGATCATTAAGATCTACAGATTACTGTGTCAACAATAATTTACAATATCAACAATTTAAAAGTCCTAAATTTTAAAAATAACTGTTTTGGATGGTATAAAACTGAGCCGTATTTACGAGTACTATTATGGATTAAAATAATATACAAGCAAGTCTGCAAGTCTATCATCGCTGTTAGAAATCTAACTGGTTTCCTAACAATTCACAATTTAGAGCATATACGCTCATTAAATTCAAAAGGGTCACATTTCGAAAAAACTCAAAATCGTTTTTATTGCAAAAATCGCATCTAAATTGTATAAATTTTTATATTCGAAGAAGACACCCATTGATTTAGCGTTTAAAATGGTCCAAATACACAACTGCCCTTTTTGAATTTTGACACATTGACCACTAATTTCAGAACAAAACGGCCATCTTGTCAATTACGACCCGGCGATAAGCGTAATCGCACGTAATCTTTGTTCAAAAGGGCCACATTCCGAAAATCAACTGAATTTGAAGTAGTAAATTATCGTAAAAAGTGCCATATTTTGAAATGTCACCGTATTGAATATAGAAAACACGCGGAGTACAATATTATTTATGAGCAAAGGAGTCATGTTTTGAAATACGTTTCTTTTGAATTAAATTCAATAAGTTTGGGAATTATTTATTGAAACAAAAAGTGCAGTTCTTGGAATATGTCTGTTTTGCGTTTAAACAAAATATGTTATGTTTGTAAAATGGCTGTTTTGATGTTCGTGAACTATGCTATAATGTTTAAAAATTATGTATAAGTAGTATTTTATTTATAATCATGATCATCTCAGCCATTGGACGTCCACTATTGGACATAGGCAGGCTTCCCTCAATGATTTCATTGTGTTGCGGGTGGAAGCGGCTTGCATCCACCACGACCTGCTTTTTTTAAAGGTCATCCGTTCAGCTTGTTGGTGGACGTCGAACGCTGAACTTGCTGATCCGTGGCCTCCACTCGAGAACTTTTACATTTAGAGAATAGTAAAAGACCACGTCTCTGTTCCATTATGCCATCACGGTAACACACACTGATTGAAAACTTTTGTCTTATGGCACTGATGTAATTATAAACGAGAAGATGTTGTGAAATTTCCCGAATCCTGCCCATCCGAATTGGATTAGACGATTTACCTCTTTGTTAAAGTTGAACCTATCTAATTTGACTGTTTGTTCAAACTAAAAAATGATTATAACAAAATTATTTAAATTGAACAGATAGTTTATTAAAGGAAAGGGTCTTTGCCTGTTTGTGTGTAAGTCAGGTGCTACCTAATAGGCATTTTCTTAACATGCTTTTTGTGGTTTAGTTATTCACAATTTTAGACATTCACTTAGCGAAAACTTTATAGTCACAGTCTACGACTTACAAGCGGTGATGACTTGCCCACAAGGTGAGGTAAATTTATGTTAGCAATGTACTAATACGCCATAAATGAGTTTTAATGTGAGTTCCTCCTCCTCCTTAGTCGATTCCTTATTGTTGAGTGAGGATCGTTACTCCTTCCCATAATCCTGTGGATGGTTGATCTTCATTTGGAGCGATCTGTGGCTTGATGCAGTGCTTTGTTCATCAGCAATTCTAGTTGCGCCGATACCTGGTCAGACCAGCGTTTGGGGCTACATTCTCTCGGTCTTTTGCCCACTATCTTGCCTGCCACAATAAGTATCTCGATACTATCGGTGGTCCTGTGGGCAATGTGGCCAAAGTATTTTAAGATTTTGTAGAGGCAAGTGGTTAACAGACGCTTTTGGTGCTTTAGTTTCAGTTGTTTTAAAATTGAAAAATTAGTTTTGTAGGCTGTCCATGGGATTCTCAAAAAGCGTTGCCAAAACCACATCTCAAACGCGTCTATCCTCTGCTTATCGGTGGCTTTGAGGGTCCAAATAGGATTTCTTTTCACATTTACCAAAACAATGATGTAAAACTTATAATTAAACTAATTTTTTGTATGATTTGTGGCCTTTTGTTTATTAAATTCATTTAAAATTGCGATCATTTTTATAAATAAAAGGGACTTTTGTGACTTTGTACGTTTCTGGATGAAAGTTACAGTAAATGTTATTTGATAGTAAATAACAGCTCAAAATACGCATCGAATGATATATGACACATGTATATACAAGATACTATTTACAAAATAATACGAAAAAACGACGACCAAAACTTCAATAGGCTCCCCTGTAAAAAATGTAGTTTTTGAAATATGACCCTTTTGAATTTAATGAGCGAATGTTCCGTGACTATTTACTGATTTTGTTGTAAAATACTGAAGCTGAGTGTACCGTGCCCATCTAAACTAGCAAACAGTTACTCTGTTTGCTGAAACCTCCACATCATTTTGTGTAGAAAATTGAATCGTACGCCACATTTTTGTTGACGTTTCATAATGGATGTGATTTGGTTTGAGATGTTTGAATTCGTTTGAGATTTTATTTCTGCCGTATATTTTCTCTCTCGAAAACTCAATTCAATTATAATAATTACACCAACATTTATTTTGTACGAGAAGAAGGTAAAGAAATAAGGTTTTTTCTACCTCAAATTGAGCAGCTTTTCGGCGTATTACAAAACAAAAAATCATGTGAAATATACAAGCGTACGACGGTATTTTTAGGATTGGTATTCAGATCTTCAGTCAATTAAAAATGCATTGAATTCAATGTAGTCACATCCTAATTACACACTTGGGGAACAATACCCACATAACAAACTTTTTTTAAGTTACTTCATCATCATCCGCAACCTGACTTCACCCACTGCTGGGTATAGGCCTCCGCTTTTCTGTGCCACTCCTCACGGTCCTGTGCTAGCCTCATCCAATTTCGTCCCACGACACTCGCTATATCGTCTGCCCATCTCGCAACCGGACGTCCGACATTCCTGTATCCTAAGTTTTGGAAGTTACTTACAACTTACAAAATATTTCTTAATACGTTGCATATTGCAAGAATATCGTTGCCTGTTCCATAGACTGATTTCCTTTAGCGTTCACGTTTACCGTTTTGAGCTCGTGTATATCGTTATAAAAGCGTGCATTAATACGAGCTCAAAAAGGTGAAGGAGAACCTCATACGGAAATCAGTTAAATTTCTAATAGCGGCGATGAGCTTGCAACCTTGAACATTGGAATGCTAACTTCTGAAAAATGTGAGCAAGTACCGAATATATGTATTTGGTCATACATTTGACTTTAATGCGCTCGCGGCGCAGCTTGCTTAGACGTTCTTGATTGATCGTTGAAGTTAAGTAGCACCTGTGTGCGGTCACTATTTGGATGGGCGACCGCAAATGACATTACGAGCTGAGCGCTTCCGAGCTTCGGAGGACACGTTAAATTGTTGGTCCCGGCATTTAAGCCATGACGGAGGCCTTTAGGCGGCCTAAAAACTGTGTCACCAGAGTTGGCCATTAGCTCATTCGAACTTACTTTTACATTTGACTTAAATGCTTAAAGATCCACAGACTTAACCTTTAGTCCGTGGGGATTCCAGATTCAATAGAAAATCAATTGTCGACCAGATCTGTGACAAGACAGAAAACCGGTTAAATGAAATAATGTCTACCGTGCCTTGATACAGTCGTGATATTTAAACATCAGACGATTATAAAACTGCGCAGCTCGAATCTCGTGCCAAAGCATCAGACTCAATAAAGGCGCGCCAGTTCCAGTGATGTCCACAAGTCGCACAATAGCAGCGCTTCCTTTGACAACGGCGACAAAGCCGGAGCCACTGATAGGAGTGGATCATGGAAGCGTTTTTGATCTAGAAATGTATTTTTAGGGTAGGCAAATGTGGAATGTGGTGGTATTACATAGGGTTTTTTAACTGTAAATTGTTTTTTTATAAACTAAAGGGACTTTATCGCGTAATTACCTTATTTTATTATTTTGCAATGCGACGTTTCGAGTGCGTTACGTATGAATTATGTTTACAGCGCAGGCTGAGGCAGCTGATAGAATGAGGCATAATATTTTGACTCACACGTAAAGTCACTAACTCAGATTTCTTCCTACAAATTGATTTTTTACGAACAATCATAAAGTTATAGAATGCAGAATTACTTTTTTCAACCATCTTCTACCGTTTCAAAGTATTAATCGTAAAAAATCAATTTTTGTAGGAAGTAATCCGAGTTAGTGACTTTACGTGCGAGTCAAAATAGCCCTGCAGATCTCAATTTGCTACGGTCCTGACACACTTTTCGCTTCATTCCCTCTCATCACATTCTTCATGCAAGCTTGTCGATTTAAGGTACTCTTGGCCTGGCCATTTTCCAATAATTGGTCCAGGAATGTGCACCTAGGTCTTACCTCGCTAAAATGACAGTTTATTATGAAACCAGTGAACGAAATATGGTCAAGGGAAGTTCAAGGGAAATATGATCGAAATATGGCACAACGAACTCAACACGTCAAAACTTCTTTTCGACCTCGAGACGCACAGTTAAAAATCGACTTTATTTCCTCGACATTTGGGTTTTAATTGTTTTCAGAAGTTTTCAAGCCCCGCCTACCGCAGCACACTTTACGTTGGGTCACTTTCTAGCGCAAGGAATACTTCCATACCTTATTAACTCCTGACTGTACCTTGCTAATGTGTGTTCAAACGCGACAGATTTAGGTCTGCGGCGCCTGATCTACATACGAATAGTACATACGAACGGTACGCTTGTCCCCTAACTCGCAACTTGTAAGCTTGCGGAACGGAATTGCAAATAAATTGGAAACACTACTGCAAGATTAAATGTCCTCAACATTGGAATTTATTTGAGAATACATGCCTTTGTAAACTGGTTTACGGTTGAGAATGATTTGTGGGACTTTAAATTTGTAGGAGGATTTTTACCGAAGCCAGGACCAAGACTGAGGACATGCGAACGTTACTAATAAAGTAACTTTTAAGTAAAAGTAACTAATGCCCGAATTCCGAAAATAAACCAACAACCGCTACAGAGTTTTATTAATGTTACTAAATAGTTTTTTTATTTACAGGTAATAAGATGCAAAATCCACAAACAAGTCAGTAAAGGTTTGTTTCAAAAACAGGACTTAGAATAAACATAGAGTTGTACAATTCATTTATTAGTAAGTTGCTACAGTTTCCGGTAAGTGCAGAAACCACAACGTTTCGGGACGTCTGAATTATGCCAACAAATGGGGAGTTTACCCTACAAGCAAGACAAATGCGGAAATAAGTTTCGTTAAATAAACAATGTTACTAAATTGTCTCGCTACTGAAAAATACCTGCAATTTTTCCAAAAATTACACTGAACCCATTGCGTAGTAGAATAAAGTTGGAATTCGTGTGCGCTGCTTAAAATTAAAGTTGGCACAGCAAAGCAAGTGAAACAACCACATCGTTTCGAGGATGCCTCTATTATAATTAAAGTTTTCATTATATAATGAATTTAATTTAAAGTTTTATATAGACCAATTTATTTTATCTAGACCATTCTAGAAAGGAATTGGGTACAAGACTGTAAACGTTGTGACATAAAATAAAATAAATTACGCGATAAAATTCCCGTGTCAATATCCAACTAAATTACTCAAAACTTTTATTAGGAACATGCGTTAAAGTTATTTGTTGATGTCGAAAAAGTCTATTAAGTTTACGAAGCCGTTAGGGAGTGTTCACACTATGTTTTTCGTAGCGCGTTTGTTCTCGTATCGATACAGACGTAGCGAACGCAAGGTAGTCGATAAGCTGTGAGAGTGTGCACACTATGTTTTTTGTACACGCGTTTGTATCGATACAAATGCACTGCTCATAAACGCGCCATGATGAACGAAGTGTGCTCACTCCCTAACTGGTATTTTTTTATATCAACAGGGCTATTTTAATTCGCTCGTTGGCTCAGATTACTTCCAACTAATAGGTTAGAGAGCCGTGTTGGCCAAGTGGGTTAGTGCCTCGACTTTCGATCCGAAGGTTCGACCACGGGCGTGCATCAATAGATTTTTCGTTTCGAAAAATTTATACGAGTTCTAAACAAACGTGAAGGAAAACATCTTGAGGAAATTCAATGATAGAATCTAATTCTCTAATAAATTATTTATCTAATATATTATCTAGTATTCTAACTTAGGGTCTGCGACTTTTCGATAAAACATTATTACGAACAATATTAATCTAATTACATACAAGATAGATATTAATTTCACCGGTGCGACCGCTAATCCGGGCAGAGACAGACACTGCGGTCGCGCGGCCCGCCGACCGCTAATGGTGCCATGTAATGTTCCTGATTCGACTACCCGAATCTAATATTTACCAGTCTTTTTTAAACTTTCGCGATCACTATTCATATTGAAAATTATATGGACACGGGATTTTATCGCGTAATGGAACTTGAAAACATACCCCACTCTGCCCGCGACCACGGCTGTTGTAACATAGACGAAACGTCGGGATGAATAAGGTAAATTACGCGATAAAATCCCGTGTTCATATAATTTTCAACACTAATATTATACTGATATTTGTATCAATAAAATCTTAACTTAGCGTACTTGGTCCAAATCATGTTTTGGATTTTTTTACAATTTTAGCCAAACTGATCGATAAATCACCGAAAATAAAAGAAAAATATAGATAGATAGATTTATAACACTTTATTGTGTACCACAAAATAACTTTTAGCGGCCTTATCGCTTAAAGCGATCTCTTCCAGTATACAATAATATTCGTTTTCAGAACATCGAAGTGATTTTATGAATCTCGGTTTCTGAATTAAAGTAATGATTTTTCTATTTCTGTTTATGTCTTAGGGATTGTAATTCAGGTTATATGTTTTTCGCTAAGAGATTACAGTTATTTTCCCCAGACCTAGTCTTTGTGTCTGAAATTATAATACAGACGGCGCCTCTTGGAACTTTCAAGATGTAACAATAATAAACTGTCCAAGACAACTGAGAAAAAACTCCAAGAGAAAGTTAACAAATAAACAACAGCACAATCTTAAGAAAATGGCTGTTTCTCATTTTCAAAACGGATCCCAAAAAATAAGCAAAACGAAACAGCATTCAGATCGGCGGATCTCTTTAATCCGGCTTCAGGGTTCCGCAGACCTTAGTTCATTTACAAACGGACGAGATACCGAGTTGAGATTTCGAAATTCGTTCTGTTGATCTTTTTTAGATAAAAATGGCTTGATGTCTATTCATTTCCATTTGATTGTCGGGAGAGCGGAGACCGCGTCTCGGATCACTCTTTGTGTCCTCTTGATATTTTCTTCATTAAGTCAGTCTTTTCAATATATTTTTGAAGTTCTATAATATTTTCGTTCACAAATATTGTTGAGCCTTCAAATAAATCGAAAATGTTTATAAAAACACGAAACAAAAATGTACTTGAGACTAAATAAATGTTTCAAGCCTTTTAGGCTGATACCTTAAGAGCCCTTGGACGTTTGTTAAAGGATTTTGAATCGGTTTCATTACTCAATGAGTTTAAAGAAAGGTTGTTTATATTTTCTTGATGTTTTCATTGTTTTCTGAATACTTAAGTGTAGGCGTCTTATAAAGCATTGTAGTCTATCTATTATTTTTTTTATACTTAAAGAGTCGTAATTTGGATAACCCTATAAATTCAATAATGAAGGCACTTTATCTAAGGATGCCGGATTTAAACAAAATCCCGAAAATTAGAATACCATTTTACAAGAGATACAAGCGAATCCTCAAAATGAAATCAAAGCGGCCCTCGAAAGTCCCGAAATCGCATTAAAATCCAAAACGACAGTAACAAAAGGTTA
Source organism: Camptogramma bilineatum (assembly GCA_958496255.1). Taxonomy (NCBI): domain Eukaryota; kingdom Metazoa; phylum Arthropoda; class Insecta; order Lepidoptera; family Geometridae; genus Camptogramma; species Camptogramma bilineatum. The sequence goes on along the minus strand of OY292466.1, from coordinate 14,852,735 downwards.
AAGCTTCAATTATTACCCGTTCGTATCTGTCTTGCAAAAAAGGGGACAAAAAGAGGCTGCGATAATGGTTCCACGCACTACCAAAGGCCCGGAGGCATTTTAGGGTTTAGTACAATGGGCCCCGTCGAAAGGCAATCGACGTTTTATAAGAAGCACTACAGATCGTAACGGCACCGCGACCTTTCAGTGCGCCGCTTCATAGCCTTTGTGTAGCGCTCATTACGGCCACTTTGGATTTTCTTTTATCGAACACCGGTAATGCAATAGACAAAATTGCTGACTATTATTCCGCGTGGACGGAGCCGCGGGTATCGTGATTCCTCGCCCTTACAGATCGCTTCTTTTGACTCGCACTTCAAAGAAAGGTAAGAAAACAAAGAGCGTCACCGTCGAGATCCCATAAGGCCGCGAGCACACACCTCCGCGCTGCTCTTTTGTTTGTACTACACTACTTCATATCCGCTCCGCTTGCTCAGCCGAAGTAGGCAAAGTAATTCTAACTTAAGCGAACATTTTCCTTACATAAATATTCTAATTCAAGATCCTAAGCCGGGTTAATGACATTGAGGCTTTTCGCAAATTCTTTAGTAAAATCAAATCATAAACACATTTATTTCAAACGCTGGCGGAAATTTGATGAGCACCATTTGTAAAAGTCCTATTTCCTTAATGCAAGATAAAATTTGAGATAAAATTTGACATCCTCACCTTAACGCGGATTCTAGAAAATTCCTTTTCGCTTATTCGAGCCAAGAAGCACTCCGGGCGCTAATGGCATCGTTTTAAAGGAAACGAAAATAATAAATTATTGACACGGGTTCCATCATCGTTGGAAATTATTTATTTTATCGCTGGAGCGTGCATGCTTGGCCGCGCGAACGAAATAATGCTCTTTGGTCGGTCAATGGAATGGAAACAGATGTTAAATGTATGGAAGCTGATGGATTTATGGATGACGTACTTGTACGCTGCGGATAATGTATCAACCGACACGTTAAAACGTACAGTTCAAGATTGTACCCACAGACATGTTCAGTTGTTCTATCTCACGAAGTCCGTTTGGTCTTATTTGTGTGTGTTCACATGCACGTTGTTTCTGTGTGCGTAAGCTCGGGAGCGCTCAGAATCGGCCCACGCATCTACACACACAATTTAGACTAAACGGACTTCGTAAGATAGAACAACTCTACTAAGTATATCTCAATTTTATCTTTTGACATCCGCAAAGGTGTCCAATATGGTTAAAAGTAAGATAACTTTGAAAATCCAGAGCTACATTTCATCCAGGCCCAAAACTAAAAGTAATTTGTGCTCATTAACATATTGCAAACACACCTTAGTTATTAAAATATAATCTGTGGTTTCCCAATGTTTAATTTCGGATTTTTTTTTATATAAGTATTAATATAAGAAAAGTATTATTAAAAGTTTCAGTGCCTTTATCCACTGTAAAGCGGAGTTCATTTTTCATTCTTCAGTTTTTTGTCTCATTAGCAGAAACAACGAAAACTTGAATAGGTCCAAACTTTTTTGACAAGGAACTAGACAAATAAACTGCTTCAGTTGGTTCACTTTTCACTAAACAAATAAACTACAAAGTTCTCATGTGAGAAAGAGTGTAATGCGCACTTTCGCTGCTATTTAACCCTTCGGGCAACTTCGTACATTCCCTGATAAGTAACTTAGTAGTACAAACAACTTCGGGAGCTGTGGAATGTGTAGCACTAGTTTTTTTGTTTATTGTGTTGCAGTAATAGAAACGTGTTTTGTTGTTTATGATTATTGTAATAGGTAAGTGGCCCAAAATGCTTATTTTCAATGCTATAATAATACAAAGTAATACACTTTAGTTGAGTTGCATAATATTAGGTCGTGTTTGAATTTGGTGCGATTCATGAACAAATCACCGGACCAGTCAAACCTATTGTCACTATAATGTCTATGTCTTGTCTATGCCTATGAAAAAATAAACAAATACAGAAAAAAAAATATTAAACACCGTTTATACAATTGCCATCCTTTTTTGTTAGACAGTGTCAAACAGAGAGAGGCGAATTTTGAGCATTACTGAACCATTATTCATGTTTATGAGGCCCAAAAATGTTAACGAGGTTAACAAGTTAGGTTAGACGATTACTTTACACCACTTTATTTCTCTTTGATACTTCAATAATTAAAAAGCATTTGATATTACAAAACCGGTGCTAAAAGCTCAAAGCACTCCCATTCCTCATTTAAACTCCAAACACACCTGCGCATAACAAGCAAACAATCGAACAAACTGTATCAAAACTGTTCAGTTAACTAATTGTGCCCACAATGTACGCCCTAACGACACAGGTGGGTCCAGGGGACACAAAGAGATAACAAGGGGGAGAAGAGCCGGCCCCATTACACTGCCTTGAGGCACTCCACCCTTTAATGAACGCCAGGACACCGCTAAGGTGAAGCGCTCTTGTTTCAAACGTAGTTTCATTATCGCGTTGGACATGACTTCTGTTGGAAATTGTATTTATGTCCAAAGTTGAGTCGGACTTGAGTACTTATATGCCGTACTTGAGTAGTTTTAGCTAGCGTTGCCTACAAGAGGCACTAACTTGGACACGTCAATTATATTTTGGTTCATGATCTTGGTCTTTAGAGTAGGGTGGAGTTGGGACAATATAAATACAAGATCGATTATACTTATTCACAGTTATGTGTGTAAGTGCCAAATATACAAACACTCGGCAAAAATCTTATAAAAACTGATCCAGTGTACCAGTCTTAAGGGACCTGCATCTTGGATATAATTGAACTATTTAATATCTATAAGTTTTAATTTTTATAGTGTTAAACCACACTTTGGTATTATTTCATTAGAAATGAAAAATCTTACCAAAATTTTCAATTCCGACGGGATTCGAACCCGCAATGATACAAACGATCCTCCTTAAGTTATTTAATATCTTTTAGTAAAATGGTTTTAATAGAGTTCTTGCTTTCTCAATTATCTTTCTATAAAAGAAAATGTGTGAAAAGCTAAACTTTAAACGAAAATCGATATCGAGGTCTAAAATGATTATGATTATGATTATTATGATTAAAATTAGACTAGTAGTCTAGTAATTAGACTAGCTCCATGAGAGTAGCTGGAAACAGGAAATATATTTTGATTATATTCCAGGAATTCCCCTTTCACTGATGTATATGGTAGTCCAGCAACAGGCTAAATTAAAAATTTTAAACAACCGACTTCAATGATTAAGTTGAGCAATTATCAGCAATCTCGATCAATCGTGCATTTCTGTTCATAACTCCGAAGATCCTCAATAGATCCTCACCAAATTTTGGTGGCATCAATTAAAAAGTATACACTTTCAAACAAAAAAAAAAAAATTTCAAATCGGTCGAGGCGTCTCCGAGTAATCGGTGAAAAGTATTCCAATGAATTGAGAACGTCCTCCTTTTTTTTAAGTCGGTCAAAAACGTTTCCCTCTTTCGAGGAATAGAACTTTTACTCGGCTATTTGCACAACAAGTCTTGCTTGAGGTTGTACTATTTCATGTTTATCTCTATTCTGTTCAGGTTTTGTTGAGGTTGCGTCTTTACTGACAATGTTAGCCCTTCTATGAGCTTCAAGTGTATGTTTATTAGCTTATTCTTTTTTTTTTTTCATCTAGTAAGATTTTTTATATTTTGAAACAAAGAAAAAACACTCAGTAACATATTAATTCATTTCTTAACTACCTCACAACTAAATTAAAAGGAACTCTGTTTTATATCTTTAAATGACTAAAGATAGAAGACAGAGTTCAGATCACCGACCACAGGTAAAGGCTGGCAGCGTTACCCCGTTGGATTGCTATAATTATCCTCTGTCCGAGGTAAGAACCAGCCCTTTGGTCATTGGGCTCATCCACTGATTATTACTTATTCTTTTAAAGAATGGGAATAGTCTGTTGCATACAAACATTTCTATACTGTGTTGTATCAGCTAGACCATTCTAGCTGATGTCAATCTAAGTCGTTTAAACAAACATTGCCACGAGCGCTTTATAATTTTGTATGCAAATATTTCTGGTTTTTAACTTGAAAACAAGTACAAACATCTCATATATTCATAGATGCTGAGAAGTGAATGCGGTAAATAAAATACTCAACTGCACCTGTGAGTTTAACATTTTTCTGATTGTTCCGACAAGTTTCAACGTTTTCTTCTATACAGTGAAATTCATAATAATTTATGCCTTATTAAAAAGCAAAAGATAAGTATTTAGATAAGCAAATAAATATTCATAATTCAGCTTCGAAATTCAAATCGCGTAGACAGCTAATTTATAAATTCAGTTATGCCAAGATCACGAACGAATCATAATTAGCTGCACAACCAAATTGAAGTGAACATTGGAAATAAGCAAGCGGTGCCAGCCGCGCGCCGTGCCAGATACGACTGGCGCAAAAATGCAGGTGAGAGCAGGTTAGCTGGTTCAATCCAGTAGCCGTACCATGAACTCTGAGCAATGTTAAAACAAGCTTGAAACATAACAACGAATGACATTCTTAAAGCAGTAGAACTGTTTTAAGCTTGTTTTAACATTGCTTATGGTGCGGCCTCAGATTTCATCATCATCATCATCATTTTCAGCCTGTGTCAGCCTGCTGGGTGTAACCCTCTCTCATTTCATGCCACTTCTACCATACTTCACGCAAATAAATTATTTCATTTATTTCATTTCATTTCGTTTCGGTGTTGGGCCGATCGCATCCAGGTCTTGTTGGCGACCTTGTCAATGTCGTCTACTCATCTAGCACGTGGTTTGTCAGTTCTGTGTTTATTCATTATTTCATACTCAAAAATATTTAAAATCCTATGGCTATGTTTACTTTCGCTATCAAAAATCTTTATTAATGTATTTAAGTAAAGGGTGCTAATTAGTAGTTTGTTACTGAATCACATAACAACATAACTATGATAATAATATAGTATGCGAATGAGTGTGCCGAGTGGGCCCCCAATGGCGGAAGATGACGGCGCGGCAGGCCCAGATTAAGGTGGCGGGATGAGCTAGACTCATTTTTAGAAGACTGGTCTTCTATAGCATTAGACCGAGAAAGGTGGAAGGGGGATAAGGAGGCCTTTGCCCTGCAGTGGGACGACACAGGCTAGAAATAATAATAATAATAAAAACAATGTGAATAGGAACATGATAATAGATACAATTTATTTCGGCCTTAGTCGGAATGAAATGGAACGCTTAACTTCTATTGTACGTTACGGAGGGTGTTACTAAGTTAGATTTATGTGATCATGCTAGATTTTATTGGGTCAGCTACTACTTTATGAGCTGTGACAGCCGCTGGTTACAGACAATAATCCGACTTTGGCACGGGCCCTCTGCCGGTAATAAGCTTTACACTTTGATTTAGACTGTATGTACACTTTCATTCGTTTACTTAAAATATCTGAGCATGCGAGCTATGCTCGGGTGCAAATAGAGAAAAAAAAAAAAAAAAAAAACTTTCTCTGGCTGAGATTTGAACTCGAAGCCTTCGGCTGAAAGGCGGACACCCAATCCACTCGGCCACTTTGGTCTCAACAAATTATGTATAAATACAAGTGGCTAAATTAAAAATTTTAAAAAACCGACTTCAATACAAACTGTTATTGGGTAAGGCTAAGGGTGAGCTAATTAAAATGAGCCCAAACATGGATGTTCCACTGTTATTCCCTGAGAAGTTCCATTGGACAGGTCCTGACTCCATCATCAGATCAGCTAGCTGTCACCATATTATTACATTATAGTCGGAACTTGACCGACATGCTGAGTTCCAAGTTTCAACTCAATCCGACTATTAACTGAGGAGTTCTGTTGAACAGCTCCTGACTCCATTCCCAGATCAGCTCGTTGTGACCATATTATTACATTGTAGTTGAAACTTGACATACGTGCTGAGTTTCAACTCAATCGGCCTATTTACTGAGGAGTTCCGTTGAACAGCTCCTGACTCCAGCATCAGATCAGCTCAATGTTACCATAATATTGCATTGTCACCGATAACCTTTAAAGCTTTTAAAAAATACCCTAATCGCTTCAAGTGTGCCTATAAAATTTGAAGAGTTACCTCGATTTCTCCAAGATCCCATCATCAGATCCTGACCTGATGACCAAAAGGACCAATTGGAAAGTGTACCCTTTTAAACAAAAAAAGAATTTTTGAAATCGGTCGAGGCGTCTTCGAGTAATCGGTGAACATACATAAAAAAAAAAAAGCACAAATAAAAAAAAAAAAAAAAAAAAAGATTCCGACGAACTGAGAACCTCCTCCTTTTTTCAAAGTCGGTTAAAAATTACGAACCCGAGTAAGTAAGAGTATTCGTTAATTCATTTATTTAAAAAATCGTTACCTAGTTATAGTCGTTCTAATTAAAAAGTGTAAAAGTGTGGTGTGTATTTCTATGTATGTTAGGCTGTAAGGTATTTATAATATGGCCCAATATTTATAATCTCTTTTATTAACTGTGTCGCCTTAAATAAAGAATGATTATTACTATTAACAAGTGGCTAAATTAAAAATTTAAAAAAACCGACTTCAATACAAACTGTATTGGGTAAGGCTAAGGGTGAGCTAATTAAAATTAGCCCAAACATGTTCCACTGTTATTCCCTGAGAAGTTCCATTGGACAGGTCCTGACTCCATCATCAGATCAGCTAGCTGTCACCATATTATTACATTATAGTCGGAACTTGACCGACATGCTGAGTTCCAAGTTTCAACTCAATCAGACTATTTACTGAGGAGTTCTGTTGAACAGCTCCTGACTCCATCCCCAGATCAGCTCGTTGTGACCATATTATTACATTCTAGTTGAAACTTGACAGACGTGCCGAGTTTCAACTCAATCGGCCTATTTACTGAGGAGTTCTGTTGAACAGCTCCTAACTTCATCATCAGATCAGCTCAATGTTACCATAATATTGCATTGTCACCGATAACCTTTTAAAAAATACCCTAATCGCTTCAAGTGTGCCTATAAAATTTGAAGAGTTACCTCGATTTCTCCAAGATCCCATCATCAGATCCTGACCTGATGACCAAAAGGACCAATTGGAAAGTGTACCCTTTCAAACAAAAAAAGAATTTTTGAAATCGGTGAAGGCGTCTTCGAGTAATCGGTGAACATACATAAAAAAAAAGCACAAAAAAAAAAAAAAAAAAAAAAGATTCCGACGAACTGAGAACCTCCTCCTTTTTTCGAAGTCGGTTAAAAAGGATTTAGGTAAACTAATCGAACTGATAACATAAACTTAACTCCAGCTACCCGATTACATTGGCTATCGCGGTCGCCGTGATCCAATAATTATTCGATTCCCAATCCCAATAGCTAATGATGTCGGCTCACATGATGGCCATACGGATTAGCCTCAGCAAACAATAAATTCATACCCAGCTTAGCTTCGATCGTCGATGACTCTTCAGACTAATTCTGATCAAATAGGTATTAAGCGTTCAACTAGATTGCCTGCAGATTTTGGGGTGGCTATATCGAATTAGGGACATTTGGATGCAGGCGACCTATATTAATTAATACATAGATGTTTGTTCTGTGTCTGGGTGTTATAAAGTATTATAAGTACCTATGTATTTACAAAAGTACTTATATAAAGTATTCTATCAGTTATCTAGTTCCCATAGTACAAGCTTTGCTTAGTTTGGGGCTAGATGGCGCTGTGCAAAATGTACAGCAATATTTATTTATTTATTTATTAACCTACTAATTCTATTAATTCTAGTGCCAAATGTAATTATTAGTATTTCTATGTTTAATATATGGGTGAATATATGAGCTCGGCTCGGGTGAAGATATAAAAAAATAATTTTCCCAGAAAAGAGACTTGAAAAAAGAAAAAAATTATAACAAAAGATTTACTTACCAAACAAGAACTAAAAAAAACTTATTTATCACTAACCTGATAGCTCTTATTTCGTACACGTTAAAGGTTGTATTTTATCTGAGTTATATAGAAAAATATTCGCTGGAATTCTAACAAAATTATAATTTAGTTTTTAACAAAACACTTTGATGATTCAAAGTTAAATAAGTTTGCAACAGAACTCTCAATAAGAAAACTTCACAAATTGTCTTTCAGCAGACAAAGTTTCCGAAGAATTGTTCAGAGATACTTATAAGTAAAAGATACGTTGAAAACAAGCTTATGTTAAGGTAATTTACAACTGAAAATGTATATCAATTTATTTTGTTCGAATAATTATTATTTTACTTTTGTTTACATTCGATACTTTAATACAATTTTGTTGTTTATTGTTCGTCAATGTATTCAAAAATAATAAAGAACAACTATGCTTATTTAGACACCTCCTTTTCGAAATAAAAATACAGAAAATCAATAATATCGATATTTAAGGGGCGCCAGCGCCATAGCGATCAACCAGGTGCGCTGATTCTGAAGATTGACCCAACTACTACGTTTATGGATGATTATTATGTAAGTAAGTTCATATGAGCTAGTGGCTATCTCTGCTGACAGAGTTTTTAGGCCGCCTGAAGGCCTCCGTCATGGCTTAAGGACTTAAAAGCTGGGACCAATTTAACGTACCCTCCGAAGCACGGAAGCGCTCAGATGTTAAAGCCACTTGCAGTCGCCCATCCCAATTGTTACCGTTCGGCGGGCCTAGGCGCAGGCCAGATAGAAGAGACGGGGCGCAGACATTTGTCTCTTCCGCGTCCCTTTCATACAAAATGTGACGGCACCCCGTCTCTTCTGTATGTTTTGCGGCGCGATGCTTCTATACATTTTCTACGAATAGGACGCGGAAGAGACATATGTCTGCGACGTGTCCTCGTCTTGCGTCTTTTCTGTATATCCCGCGCCTAGGTTGCTATTGCAGAATCGCAGTATAGGAATTGTACTATTGCCATCTCTTTTCATTGACTGAGAGTGAAAAGAGACGGCATTATAGTTCATTTTATATTGTGACTCAGTTTTAGCGACCCTTTTTAAGTCCGCAGAACACCGCTTAACTTCAACGGTCCATCAAGAACGTCTAAGCAAGCTTCACCAAGAGCGCTTCATAAAAGTAGTGATCCTCCGATCCTGTTTTGTGGAGCAGTTAGAACTTCTCTATTTCAAAACTTTTCAACCCCTCAAAGAACGATTCCAACTTTTGGAGTCAAGTTATATTTCAAAATGTAGTGCATTTTGTATGTTCACTTTATTATTTGTTTTTATTTTAATAGGTGCAGTATATCCGGGAACTACCTTATACTTTACAAAAACTAACCTTTTTGGCACCACTGTTAATGTGAACTTTTTTATTGTCTGTTTTTATGTTTATAACTTTCTCCGTGTATCTTTTACTATTCTGTATCCTCTGTGTGTGTCAAATAAACTTTTATCTTATTTTAACAAAAAACTTACTTTACTTAAACAAAATAAACATAAGAGAGTAGAGTAAGTTTAAATAATCAATTAGTGGAGTCAGGGAGGCCACACTCCGCAGTTTAGGTACGTTCGGCCGCGCGCCTCTTCGGAGAGGCGTATGGCTATGGGTTCCCACTTTCAGCTCGGCTCGCATGCAAGCCGCCTGCGTCGATTTCCTGTTTATGCGACAAGTCGGACAACCCTTCCTCGTCACTCCACGCCAGACAACGACAAAGTTATGCGTTAAAAAGAGAGGCAATGTTTAGGTGATTAAAGCGATAGACAATAAGCGCTTACGCGAGCTGAATTGCACTTTATATAATTCGATGTTAGAGTCGGTATTTATATTTTTTTTTTTCGTGAAGTGAGCCTTATGTACGCTGTGGTAGAGTGTAGTGAATTCCGTGCGTGCGCTCAGCTTCAGTACACTGGCCCCACGTTGGGGCGCCAGTGTAGGTACTCAAGCTGAGCGCAAGCACGTTGCTCGCTACACAGCATAATAATTTATATGTACCTACTACATAGGTACATTTCTACGTGTTCAAATTTGTACGTGTCCAGCCATGTGAATAAGGCTGACGAAACAGAGATGTTGGCCAAGGCTCTATCTGAAGGCTGTTCCCTGCACTAGGTACACAACAAACATAAATATCAAAGGACGTTCCACAGTACAAAACTAGTCCGTTACTAAGTAAATCTTATCTATATCTATCTACACCAATATTTAGAGCGAAACAATTTGTTTGTTTGAACGAGTTGATCTCAAGAACTAGCAGTCGGATTTGAAAATTTCTGCATTTGACAGCTTTATTGTTTAGGTTATAAGTTACTTTTTATCATCATCATCATCACCATAATGCCACTGCCAACGCCACTAAGTGTTCAGCCCCAAACTAAACAAGCCGAACAATTATTAGTGCAGTTTTGTTTCTTTTTAAAAAAGAAAGAAATGTTTCCTTTAGGTAAAATAATCTATCTTGAGGATTTAGGTTTCAAGAATTTTTTATTCTAAAAAAAAAGCTACTAGGATTTAAAGTGGTTTCCATTCATTTTTCATGGTTTTTTGTTTTTTCCCACCCTGAATATCATCTCAGTTCTTATAGAACCACAAGAAGCGAGACTGGGCTGAAGTCCGTCGTTGAACTTTATATTTTTCTTCCATCTTGCAAAGTCTCGAAGTAATATTTTAGTAAAGGCTTGTTAAGGGGACACAAGAAACTTATTGCCCCACTGAGATAGTGAGATAGACGTCGCGATATTTCTTAGCGTGATATATTTTAATGGTCGCCATCAACATGCGGGCCGTCCTACTTCAGTTATTTTTCTAGAAAAGTAAACTTGAGATCTTAATGGATTATGTGATCATTTACTCTGATTATTTTGTTGGTAAAGTGCCAGCATTGTCTTTAGTTTACAGTTACCTTTATATCTTTTGCCTTAGGCAAAAGATAGAGACGAATGGAGACAGATGGAGGAGGCCTATACCCGAAACGGGGCCTGACAATTATGTTATGGAAATGTATCTATTTATTTATTATATTTATTATTTATGATATTTAAAGATAGTACTAAGTAAATGAAATTTTTAAGTAATAATTTAAAATATAATACAATTTTCAAATAATGTTAAATATTATGTAATTATATTGTTATGGAAATAAAGGCTTAATAATAATAATAATAATAATACCTTTATAATAACCTTTATTCTTTAATAAACGGAGCAGGTAGTGTGTTTTTATTAAAAAAGAAATATATTCCAAAATAAGAAAAAAAAAATACAGTTCAGGAGTGTTATATTCTCCAAAAGTAATTTCATAATGCAAAAATATCTATGTTAACCTAGAGTTTGTCAAAGTACTTAAAAAGATATTTTCTTTTCTGAACTTCACATATTGAACATACATGCATACAGTTGTTCTATCTCACGAAGGCCGGTTGTGCTTAATTGTGTGCGTGTTCATATGCACGTTGTTTCTGTGTGCGTAAGCTCGGGAGCGCTCAGAATCGGTCCACGCACATAGAAACAACGTGCATGTGCATCTACACACACAATCAAGACCAACCGGCCTTCGTGAGATAGAACAACTGTACGTAGATAGTCCAAGCAACGCGACGACGACGGTACTAAGTTCTTGAATATTTTTCTCAACTTCGTCGCTCCAGTGGTACCTCGGACGACGGCCATTGTAAACAAATAAATGTAAAACATCTTGTAAACATCTAATTTCCTACAAAATACTACAAAGTCTTTACATAACATTATGGTCATTAATCCAGCCGCTGGGACACAGGATTACAAGTTAATATTTTGGTTGAACGGACTTATCTATCTTACACTGGCTCTGTTATGGCGGAATAATTAACAAGGTTTACTATCAATTTATTTAAGCCGGGAGTGGGCGGTTTCCGTAATGTAACCTCAATACAATACGAATACGTTTGATGGGACATGTCATTTGAAATTGTCTTTCTCTCTCTTTCCGGCTATTCATCCCACATGGTGGTGGGGTCAGCCTTCTTCACACTCTTCCTCCACTTCGCCCTATCCATGACGTCGTCTTCGGAAATGTTGCATGCCTTCAGGTATTGGTCCAACACAGCTGTCCAGGTGGTCTTTGGTCTCCCTCTCGGTCTTTTGCCAGAGATGGGATGTCCCAGTATCTGGTTGCCAATATAATCGGCTGGTCTTCTTTTGACATGTCCATACCACCTCATCCTGTTCTCCTGAAGTTTGTCATCGATGTCGCGTACTCCCAGGCTACCTTGCACGTACTCATTGCGGATCCTATCCAGCCTGGTAACACCGCACATTTGTTTTTTGTTATTGACTCAGTGTAGATACCTTAATTAAGTAAGAAAGTTGTCAATGTCATTGTTTCAAATGTGCAAAATGGTAACCTATCAATCTTTCGAAAAACGATACACCGAATTTTGAAATCCATAAAACGTTTGATAGAAACTCGAAATCCAGATACTATGTTTTACATAATTTTATTACTCCGATAAAACGTTTTACAGAAGTCTCATTTGACAGAAACACTAATGCCAGATTATCAGTTCGTTTTTTTTTCATTTGACAACAATATCCTTATACCTTATTTTAAAAGACAGAAGTAACGCTTACCAGAAAATTTCCAGCCATATAAAACCTTTTCCATCTTACTCAATTATATTATTTACCTACGTAATTTGTGTTGCTTTTCATGTTGCGTCTGTCTTACCGTAAAACGAAACGTTTTTAGGTTATTATCGGTCTCAGAACCGAATCTGCCCACCCCGACTTCCACGTACTCTTGTCTGTCCTACCCTAGAGTGTTTTTATGAATTCGGAGGCGCGAAGGGAGATGCAGCCCCCGCCCGCTGTGACAAAACGCGGAACCAGCACGAGCTGGAGCGGCTGAGGCTGGTCGCCGCCGAAGGTGGCGACCAAACAGCCGAAGCTGCGAAGGATCGTGCTGATGCTGCGTTTTGTTACGCAAGGGCGGAGGGGCTGCACTTCCCGAAGCGCCGGAGCCGTCACAAATTCGAAATGGTTGGAAGATTTAGGTTAAATTTTGATAATTTGCCAAAAGTGTTTGGTGAGGTTACTTAACCATCTAGCACGAAATTAGTTAGGAAATGTTAAAGGTAGGTAATAAAAAAAGTAACTAGGTACATTATTTATTAGATATCTACCTACAGTTCAAGCTACATAATAGACATCGGTCATTTAATTTTATGGTACCTTGTATTAATAACGCTCTGAATTATTACTAGATGGCGCTACTAGTAGGCGTTTAGAAAGATTTAATACATAATTTTGTAATAGGTCTTTCCTGAACCATGATTTTTCGGCATCACAAAATATATGGAAAACAAATTATATGGAAAACAAACATGCGGTAAAGTGAATTATCTGGATGTTAAAATTTCTGGAAAATGTTTAGATGGATTTTGTATTTCTGTCTTGTAAAAAAAAACAAATGAAAATCTGGCTTAAGAATTTATGGAATTCGAATTCCTGTTTTATGAAAAAAAAAAGAAATCAAAAATCTGTCAAACGTTCCTATGGATTTCAAAAATCTGTCTTGTATTTTTCGTGACATCAATACGTAACCGTGCAAAATACAAAATGACTGAGCAAAAAAATTTACGAACTAATTTAAAATATCAATGTCATTTTGCCAAACATCTGAATCATTGAGATGGATGAGACAAACCAAAGTCACTGCATACATACTTTTAAGGTTCGAGCACATTATGCCGGGCCTCAGCGGGCGGAGCGGGCCGCAGCGCAGCGCAAAATGCTTACCTAGCACATTAGTGACGGACCGGGTCGATTTCGAGAACAGTGTACTGCCAGATCTTGTGTGCAACTGTACGTTATGGATAGCTTTGACGAAGAACTTTCCGCTTGCTATAGCACACTTTGCTGAGATTTTTGCGCTCCGCCCCGACACGCTGCGACCTGGCATAATGTACTCGAACCTTTAAATAACATCGATTATGCTGGATATTGTTTTCGAGTAATAATAAAACAAAGTAAAAGTTATAAAAAAGACTTCAAAATGTTTCACTACATATTTACTTTGTTTGAAATTTTGGAAGTTAGAAGAATTTTAAAGCAAAACCGTTGGATTTGATTTGTTGAAACACCTGCTGTCTAAATTTCTAGCTAAAAGTCTAAATTAGTTGGAATACGTAATGCTTTTGTTTTGTTTTAATTAAATTAATGAACAGGACAGTGAGTAAACTAATTAACATTTCAAATAAAGGACATTATTGCCATTCAGCGCGGTAATGCTGACGACCTCTGTGGCGCAGTGGGTGAAGGCCTGCCTGTGACGCAGGAGGTTGCGGGTTCGATCCCCGCCGCGGGACAAATGTTTGTATGATCTGCAAATATTTGTCTCGGGTCTGGGTGTTTTCTATGTATAATATGTATGTATTTACAAAAATGTATATAAGTAGTATATCAGTCATGTGGTTGCCATAACACAAGCTCTGCTTAGCTTGGGGCTACATGATGCTGTGTGAAATGTCCAGCAATATTTATTTTATTTATTTATTTAATGCTGCCAGTGTCTTGAGCGCGCTTCCGACTGGTTGTGGCTTGGATCTGTTAAGCTATGTAGATCGCATACAACATATTTGGATGGCTCAACTGGTTCTAATGTATTTTGTAAACTCATGTCAATATTAAGTAGCATGGTTCTTGAGAATAATGTATTTTTTTGTTGTAATATTAGGTACTCATGCCTCTTAACGATCTGTGAATTATTGAGCAATACTTTCCTTATGTCAATGAATAATTGAGATGGTAAAAGAGTCAGCAAATTGTGCTAAAAGTAATTGCTTTTAAAACCAAATTGAACCAAACGAGATTTTTTAGGTTTATAGGTACGTAGATTCTTTATTCTCAAAAAAAAAATCTAATTACTTACATAATTTTTTTTTCGTAAAGAGAATTTTTTGCATACTTTGAAGGCGTATGTTTAGTACATATCAACATGATGATTATGTTTAGAACAGATCATCATGAAAAGACGAAAGCGTAGCTACTCTCTTCCAACACAAACTCGAACACGTCTTCGTGTTTAAACTTTCTTGTAAATATCCAATCTTGTAATTCGTGAATTCCTTTTCAGAAACATTTAAAACCGAGCGATCCATCAACTAATTACAGCCGCGAGTGGAAACGTTATAAAAAGACCAGTGCGAAATGACGACTGGTACAAAAAGCGGACTGGTACAAATGGTTCGGAGCTGTTAGTGTTAGCTACATTTTTATTTCTGCGGTTTACATTTCGAGTGTAATGAATAATGGGGGGTAATACTGGAGTTTAACGTCTTGGTGCCAGAATAAGTGCTACGGATAAACGAAATAGTATACTTACACTTACACATAGGTGTAAAGTATAAACTTAGGCGTTTTACACCTCTACTAGATGATTTATACAGTGTCAGGAGGCAATCCTTGCCTACACTTAACGGGACACTGTAGTGACATTGTTGAGATGGAGTAGGCTTGAGGGTATATTAAGGTAATCATATAAGTAGGTAAAGCCGTGTATAGTGAATTTGTCTTTTAATAAAGTTTACACGAGCTCCAAATGGTGAAGGAATACTTTGAGTGAACCAGTTAATGACCAGCACACTAATAGGTGAGGCTGCAAATCCAACTTATGAGTATGCTAATAGGTGAGGTTGTGTTTGCAACCATCATTATCGATTGTTAAATATTGCAACTCCGGTTCGTTAATGTACAGATTGGTTCATACAAACAGCATGAACCAAATGTGTGTTTAGCCTTGAATGTCGAAGTAACCGCCAATGTATAAAGCGAATTATTGATCTAAAACAGCACAGCAAAAGGTTTGTTTCTAATAAAAAAATCGTAAAACGACGAAATGAAACTCACAAATTAGATTTCTCGCAGCTGGAATGATTTATGAGCTGAACAAACCTAGGCTACCCAAACTCTCCTAATCGCACAACTTTTTGACACTGACAGGTGGTGAATTTACTACCTTCCTAACTTGACTAATCCAATCGCCACATTTCATAAAATATAAATAAGTCCCGATATGCAAAGCGCCAAAACCTTTCAACGGCAATGTAATAAAATTTATTAGCGTCATTCGTCAACAAAAGGGGAAGACGGTTCGAATAACAGCAGGAATTGATGCTGACGTGGGAGGCCTCATTTCCATCATACACAGGGGGCTGCCCCGGGGGCCATGTCTAACAAATAGAGTTCTCGTGCAACGAATTCGGTCAAAAAATTGTCACGGAACGAGCTCACGAAACCTATCTGCCACCAAATTACACAGGCCCACCCCTCCCCCCCTGAGCACTGCGAGAACAGTCCCGCGGGGGGTCGTAACAGAATCAGTGACAGCTCCGGTGATTCTGGCCGTGATACGACGATGCAATAAAGAAAATTGCGAGCATTTGCTATTGGAATTTGGAACAACGGGTAGCTTTATGGCACCGATAATGTTATGGGCAGGTAATGCTCTGTTTCAGTACAAATGTGCTTTTCATTGTTTTACGATCCTTGCTTTCGAACGTTCTTTGATTCATGTTTAATGATGGTATTCAAAATTGAGAGGACCTTGACGTAAATTGGGTAACTTTAAGTAGGTAAATTGTTATTTAATGAGTTCGTCCATGATGGCTTCGTCGGCGCGCATCGATTCAAGGTTTTTTGCTTGAAACTCTTAGAAAGTAGATATTTTTTTCTAAGAAAGTTAAATCAATAGTGTTTCATTTAATTATGCAACGCTGCTTTAAATTTAATCGTATTTTATAACCTTTTTCTATGTTTTTAATTTACTTTGATGGTATTTTAACATCCAACATGGTTTTAATGTATAAATACTAAAGGAGTCGGATGTACGATCCTATACTGACTGTGGGCACAAAGTATTTGTACTGCTAAACCAAGGCACTTCACAGCCGTTTCACAAAGCTCTCAATTACGAGTGGCTACATCAAACGGAGTCCGAGTAGGCACCGGCCGATCCGTGTCATTCCAAATCCAGTTTCTATCTACTGGAGTAGAATCACCTAGCTCTTAAGATGCTTCAAAGTGATACACATGTGATCTTATTGATGTGTTTGAGTTTGAATGTGAAATGAGCTTTAGCACGTTGTCTTTGAATTTATTATGGCTTTTTAGATACTACAGCTTGCAATGGCGGTATTTATTTTGGGTTACCTTTCAATACGTCCATCATCTTATAATATAAGTATTAAGTATATTAGGTATTCAAAGTATATTATACTTTGAATACCTATACCTACGTCCATCATTTTAAATATCCCTATATCATAAGTAGTTAAATAATAAGCAAGTAGTTCTTTGGTGGCAGAGTTTTAGGCCGTCTTAATGACAATTTAAAGTGCCCAAAGCACGGATGCTGTTAATACCACAAGCAGTCGCCCATCCATTTTTTGACCGCGCAGAGCGTTGCTTAACTTCAGTCTAACGAACGACTTCACCATGAGCTTTCAAAGGTGCATGTTTTGTTTCATCTTTTCGCCTGTTTTTGCAAAAACACATAATGATAATGATTTTGTTCCAGATGACTAATTAAATTATTACTTTGTACTTTTAGGCTGTCATTTTGTTTTCGTCTTTAGAATGAACGAAATAAGGTCTTTCAGATTTAGCTATAATTTATTAGTTCCAACCTCATCAGTCAAAGGTACGAGCGAACAACGGCCGCCAGTCTACTCGTGACCACGGCAACTGTAATGTTGCCGAAACGTCGAGGTAAATAAAATAATTTCATTACGCGATTAAGTCCCGTTAATAATAAATTAAAAATAATTTATTTATACGTAAAACCTAATCATCACCATAAAGTCACTTAGAAATCCGTAAGTAATTTTACTTAAACAAAGCTTTTCCGGCTTTAAACAATATACTCTAAATAAATTCAGATAAATAAATTCAGAGGAGTTTAGAGTGAATCTCCTGAACGTTATAATCTGTGGTACAAGCGCCGCGGTCACTACACACTGAGCCAACGAGCCAACTTGCCGTACAAACAAACAGACGTCTTGTCCTATCTATGTAGATTCCCGTATCTGCTGGGAAGTTAATTTATAGACGAGGACTTTTGTTTAGCACCAGTTTCTAACCAGAAGTTCTAGATAATTTATTTGCTTGGAACAATGAAAACAAATGTTCTACAGACTTATTTGATTTGTAGGTTTAGGTTTTGCCTCTTTGAATAAAATTTGTATGTTATTTCTTAGGTAAGCATACGTATTCCACCCCTGTTTTTCATAATGGTCTGCTAAGCTTAAGAGCTCAGCTTTATTGTCATCTCTTTCCAATAAAATGTGAGTGAAAGAAAAAAACAATATCTAACTAAAGCCTTGATAACTGACAAATTATAAGGAATAATGGAGTACATTTTATTGAACAATAGCGGATTTCTATACTGCGAATACTGATAGCTCTACCGAGGTATTTAACAAAAATAAATACATATCTTAATTCTAATTTAACTAAAAATTAGTAAAGTGACTCCATAAGTGCAAAAAAAAAAACACTAAAATGTTTAGGAGAAGAATAAAGAATGTAACGGGTTGGAACTCAGATTTATAAAAAAAACACAAGCATGCCTTAGATTAAGAAATATGATTAGTTTTTAATAAATGTATCTATTATTCTTTAAGTTGCCTAAAATAAATATGAAGAAAAAAGAAGAGAAAGAAAACTTTTTGTGAAAATACAGTGTTTGCAATTTCATACTGTTAAGAGCATAGCAACTGGTGTTAACCTCGGAGGACTGTGAGTTTTATAACAAGTTGAAACGTTTTGAACTATCTAGAAGTCAAAACCTTGTTTGTTCTCCGTTCGAGTTCTTTCCGTTGAAGTTTTCCGCGGATGATATCACAAAATGTATACAGGAAATATATTTATTCTAAGAACAAACATGAAAGTAATGAGAGTTAAAAGAAAAAATAGATGTAGGGTATTGAATATACTTTAGGATTTTTTATCATTAATTAAAATCGTTGCATTTGTCAAGCAAGAAAAGAGATTTGATAAGGAATAGCCTATGCCTTCAAATCTCATTTCTGTATCATGACACCCTACATCCATAATCTTTTTTAAACTTTCGCGATCACTATTCATATTGAAAATTATAGGTATGGACACGGGATTTTACCTTATTGATATATCCCTTATTTATACGTTTCGGCTATGTTACAAATGTTACAATAGCCATGGTATCGCGTATCGGTACAGCGGTATTGCGTAGTGGCAGAGTCTGCCCGCGACCATAATGATAAAATAATCATAATGTTCTAAGTAAAACCAAGAAAAGATGATACGTACCTAAGGTACATTTGAGTTTGTGTTTAAGTTTAACTAATCAAATAATCTTTGTTTCAGTCCCAAAATGACAAGGCGTACAACGCGGACGCGAAGAAAATGATGACTACACGATGTGACGTCACCAGAACATAAGCACTGTTGCCATGACGACTAAGATGTTGCTGTCGTTGCTGCTGCACTGTTTCTGCGTGGCTACCACCGCATCCATAACGAATGGAGGTAAGCGCATTACTCAATCCAAACGGCATTCAATAAAATTGATATACCCCTTAATGTGTCACAAATGTACAAAAGTTGATTATGTTCTACCAGAGGAATACACGTTGAAAAATCCTTTTCTATAAAGGACTTAACAGCCTACTAAGCGAGTTTCACGCAATTTTTGTAAAAGTAATAAATATATCAAGTACAACATTAATGTACGTAAATCAGCTCTGTCCCACGTCAAACACTAAAGAATCGCTTAAATATTCCCTCAAAATCTTACTTATTTTACCCGAATAAAACAAAGAAACTCACTATTCTAAATGGAAATATCTCTAAAAACACGTACCATTGCTTCTACAGAGAGAAAAATAGCGAGTTCGCAGTAAAGATTTAATACAATGAAAAAGCCGTAAGTATATTAAAATGCCTACATATACTGCTAAAAGCAAAGAGCCTTATATAATGTTCCAAGCTGGAAACAAAAATATAGTTAAAAATAATTAACTTTGAGAACATAAACTGCTATATAACTGCTACAACATCGAGAACTGCTTTTAGTTACAAACTTCAAGGGTGAGTACGGATTTTATATACGAACGAAGTCAAAGCAAGCTCCTAGCTCAGGCTGCGTAATTTTAAACTGTGTTGCCAGTGCTATTAATTATTTATGTAACCAAATGGAGCAGCGTAGTTTGGTAGTGTACGGATTTTACGTAACGCTTAATCCTCTCCGGTTTAAAATTTAAAGCGGCGCGAAATTTATGGCCCGCTTTCTTAATGCAATTAATTGTTATTTTCTTCGGGTAAGGATGGAGTAATCTCCATTATCTGTCTAAGCTAAGTGGAAAGATGTGTAAAAATAACAAACAGTAATTCTTTAAGTATTAATAAATTTACAGAAACTTAAATACTTAATATTTACACCCTTCTAATATTATAAAGGCGAAAGTCCGTGTGTGTGAATGTTTGTTACCAAGTATCCCTATAACTACTAAACCGTTTTTGATGAAATTTGCAATGTAGATAGTTTAGGCTCTGGAATAACACAGGCTACTTTTTATCCCGGAAAAATGTATAGTTCCCGTGGAATAAAAAAAAGTAGTCCACGCGGGCAAAGTCGCGGGCGTTCACTGGTAACTTTATAAAATACAATTAGAACCAGTTGAGCCAACTTAGAATCGTTGGAAACGATCTATAGGTAGCTCAACTCATCCAAGCTACTGCCAGTCGTATGCGTGCCCAAAACTCTGTAATTAATGAAATTTATTTTCTTGAATTTACACATTCACGTGCTTTTTGATGAATTAAAATTGTGAAACATATTTCAGTGAGTACTACCGCATTTAAGTAAGTTAATAAATGTTCGTATTGAAGTGATAATACTTTAGCCTGAAGTTATTATGCTAACCTCATCGCCAACGAAGCTCGGAGATAATAAAATAATCTGTCTAAAAGAGATTATACCTTACGAATTTGAATTTATTTCAAGTTTAGCTACAAAAACCCAGATATGTTATTTTAACCAACAAAGGATGATAGTAAGTACCTACATAAAATTAATTCTAGCTTCTAAATAAATTAAATTACACTTTAGATATACAATTAATACCAAGAATACCTACCTAAATATAATAAAATCGATAAAATAAGTACCTAATCTAAGTACTTAGCCTACTGATTTATTAACTAGACATTAAATTATCCCTGAATGGAAACTGTTGACTCTATTCTTCTGTTAAAAGATATTCTACACACAGTTTTATTGTTCTCATTCTGTTAATTTTTAGCATTGTTTCTTTACTATCAATGTCCCAAATTTTCATTTTTTTAAGCCCTTTGGGATATTTCTGAACCCTCAAAACAGACTCTAACAAGGGAAATGTTTCTACAAAAAAGAAGGTAGTTCCAACCTCGCCTCGGGCGTCATGCTAAAACAAACTCTCTGCTAAAATTAATCTTTCTCAGAACTATTCAGTGAAAAGATCCGTACCTGTATCCAGTTTATTCCGATAGATTGGCGTTGAATGAAGATCCATTCGCGTGCGTTATGCCCACTGGCTCGTGCCATTCTTGGGCTGAACTATTCGGATTTTATGGCTAAAAATGGTTCTTTTATGTATCAGGGACCATGTAACTATTTTCGGTTTTATCTTGCTTTACATTATGTTCTTCAGCTATCGGTATTAGACCAGTGGTGATTTGAAACGCATTTCAAGCTTTAATACCTGCGCGATCGAGCTATTTGCACCCGAAATAGAGATAATTAAAAAAAAAATGTAAACTTTCACTGGTTGAGATTCGAACTCCAAGCCTTCAGCGGACACCCAATCCACTCGGCCCCTTTGATCTCAACAAATTCTGTGAAATTACCAACCACATTGCACTGGTAAATCTTTTTGCTTGAAAATGCCGAGAAAACTAATTTTCCCAGATATTAGACCTAGCTATATCGATTTTTCGCCCCCTTAAAAATTTAATCGAAATCGTTAGAGCCGTTTTCGAGAACGTGAGTACAAACAAACAAACAAACAATTAAGGATTTTGATTTATTTTTAATGATCGAAATAGTAGTGATGGAGTTAATTTTGTTGTCAGAGTAGGTACATTAAAACTACTATTATGTGTAATTTGACTACGTAGGTTTATTACAACCAGTAATTAGTTTATTCGGTTACTAGAAATTCTGGCTAATTTACAATGTATAATTATGGTATGGTACAAATGGTATTGCAAACTAGTTTAAATTAACCGTGTTTTCAGCGGGTTTCAAATAGAAACTGATTGCAGTTCTGTAGTTATTTCAATGATGCTGTTTTTTAGATATTTTCAGATAACAGTCCTAATTTTGGTAGCAATTCATACTTACTCACTCAATTGTGTCAATTCTACAGTTTGATTCTGAATGATAGTGTTTCCTTTGTGATAAAGATCAAAACAGCAATACGGTTTACAAATAAACTTATTTTAGTAACACTGAAGCTTACAGTTGGCACAGCCTAATTTTTCTTACCGACAAAAACGCTAATGACGCGAATTCTATTTACATTAGTAATTTTTCACTTAATTTCATGCTATTTTTGTCTTTAGTGAAATCGAAAAAGAAAATTGCATTCTCTATTAATTTTATCAGAATGCAAAACAAAATTTGCACCATTTCAGTTATACCATTCTGAAGCATTGCGCCGATATACCAAGCTTACGATTGTCACCCGGTTTCAAACTATGCCATAAGTTTAAACCCAAAACAAGGTCCTATGCTACCCAAATAATCGAACAAAACACATCGATAAGATCCCACTATTTCACACACAGGTAAACAAAGAGCCGTAACAAAGAGTGCCAAGATGGCGAAACAAAATAGCCCTAGTGGAGCAAACGGTACAGAATAAGCAGTTGCAGACATTCATATAAATCACTATATAGAATTAGATGCTAGGTAACGACATCATAGAAAAGATGTCCAGTAGGCCTAACATGTGCAGCGTGACAAAATTTACTCGCCTCGTTTTGTCGTGAATTCTCGATAATTCAACCTGCGCTAACATGGCAGCCTAAAGAACTCGTCGTATCTGTCGGTCTCTTGTCAAAAAACGACAATCTTTTCAAAATGTATAAGGAAATAAATACTTTTTAGAAACTTACACAATAAAGACTTATTATTTTTGCAGCTCAAACAATGACAACCATCAAAATTATGTCAACACAATGACAAAATTTCAAAAATTTCAAATTTTAAAATTTAAATACGTGCTAATCCGAGTAATGTGGATATAATGTTGTCGATTCAAAACCCTTAATTTAATACGTGCTTCAATTCGAGTGGACAAATTGGATGAACGAGACCGGTGCGTTGGTTTCTCGACGTGAGATAGCGTAGTCTACGACGAAAAACTTCTCATCGTGGAGTGCCATGTTAGAGTAAACGAGAAAATCGTCGACAGTGACAAAATTTATCTCACGCTCACGTAGTTCGAAGTGAAAAGTTTATAAATATACCTACTTAATTTGATTTGTTTCCTATGTTGTGATTACTACTAGTGAATGTATATTGTATGAAGAAAGTTGGAAGAAAGACTGACAAAAGTCAAAGTTTATTGCTCAAATAAATAAGTACAAGGTTTAAATAAGTTTTTTGATTCCAATTGACTCTAGTTCATTTAAGGGATGCGAACGCAATGTGTCCACACAGTGCGTTTTCTGCAGCGCGTTTTTGAGACGCGCTGCGAACGCGCGTTTGTATCGATACAAACGCGCTGCTAAAAACGCAGTGTGTCCACTCCCTAAGGATTAAAAGACTTTCGGATAAAAGTATTGAAGTGAAAAGTCAGAAATTGTTAAACACTTTTCCCATAGGTTTCCACTTTTCATTTTGTAGAAAATGAAACTTCAACATTGTTTAATTTTTCAGTTACCTAATTTATTTTAGTTTGATTTATAGTTGTACAATACAAGACTTCAAGCGCTCTACGACATATTATAACGCCATCTCCTTGTTGATCCTCCAGAGACGCTGGATCTCGGCGCCCGATAGGTCGAACGGATCGCACACATCTCTGACAACTTTTCTTTGAATTTTACGGGTTTTACGTTGTTGTAAACAATTAATCAATTATTAAAAGTTAAATATTGATAATAACGCGTTTCTCGATACGCTGTCGTCCTCAAAAAGTAACGACGATAAAATAATCATCCCTTCTCATGCAGCAGTGTCAAAAAAGAGATGTGCATGTTAGCGTTTGTCGACAAACAGAGAGAACGAGACGAGTTCTATATGCTGATATACAAAACGAGGGTGAGTAAATTTTGTCACGCTGTGCATGGTGGTGTGCATGTTAGAGTAAACGAGAAATTCGTCGACAGTGACAAAATTTATCGACTCACGCGTGACATATCTCACGTTGCACATGGTATCACATTAGAAAGAGAAACTATTGTTGCAATTGACGTAGAAATAGGAAACAACGCCTTGTTGACTGTCGAATAAGAATAAACAGTGTGACGAATTTGAGGCTTTGTTTATAAATATCAATGGTTGTAAAGTCAGAGGTATCACTTTGATGTCGACAGCAATAACAATTTTAGAATTGACTTTACAACTAAACCATTGTGGCAAGTGAAACAATCAAAAATGTATATAGAAGTAAAATTCAGCGCTTTGAAGTTGTACAGGCACTTCTGTTTTCCAGAATGCAGAATTTTTGCATCAATGTTAAATTAAATTTTCTCGAAACAAAATAAAGCTCGTTTTACATTGAAAGCCGCTCCGGAGTGGCGCAGATTTGCCAGCGGGTCGGAGCTGAAAACCGCACGGGATCAATAAAAAGGATTTGAGCATTTGGAAAATCCTTCCTTTAAATATTCTAGTTTAAGCTGATGCCCTCCAGACAAAGAGGTAAACTTAGAGTCTCGGATTGCCGGAAAAGTAAAAAAGATTTTCTTAACACTTGGTGAATTTAGGCCATGTTGGTCAAATGGTCATTCTCTTGACTTCTAATAGAAGGGTGTGAGTTCGAAACTCAGCTGTTGAACAATAGACTTTTTGTATGGGAAAAGTTTACAAGTACTTTTGCAAGAGCTCTCAATAGTGAAGGAAAACTATTTGCGAAATGCGGACATGCGACAAAAGGTACTTTGAATTTGGCTCTACTTAACTGCCCTACAAATATTTTTCTAGAATCTTCTCAATCTGAGTAAATACCGAATCATGGGACACAGTTGAGAGCCTGTTTTAAATTGAGTAAGTATTTAAAATAAAGAAATTAAAATGCTTTTCTTCTATTAATATTGTAATAGTACTTACTTGTATTTTTTCAAAGTTATACTTAACTCATGGTAATGCGCCATTTATATGGTAAGTTTCTCGCCCTGAAGACACAATATCGAAAGCAAATGTCAAAAGATTAAGTAAACTAAACATTGATATCAATGTTTCAGATAATTTATACGCATGTAAATATAATCTCGAAATGACGAAGGAAAACATAAACACAATATAAAATAAGGCAAACATAATTCGAAAGATTGTGAGTCCATAAATGTAATGTGTAACCTCTTCACGTTGAAAGAATGTGAACAAAAAAACATTCGCATTAGCTGTAAACTTTATAAGGCTGATTTTATTCTCACGCTCACCATCAGCACTGATAGGCGAGTGATCTTTATTACAATGAAATAAGGATACTGATTGTCCAGCACTGACGAGAGCAATCAGCCTAGCCATGTTTGCTAAACAATCAGTATCCTTATTTCATTGTAATAAAGATCACTCGCCTATCAGCGCTGACGGTGAGCGTGAGACTAAAATCAGCCTTAGTGTCAGTTTCAACAAAAACGAGTTACAACAATTCATTGTTGTTTGTTGAACTTGAACAAAATGGTCTTAAATGTCTGTTGTGTTCGTTTTTTGCTTAGGTAAGTAGTTTACTAAAATCCAATCACTTCAATAAACTTAACTCGCGCCATTAAGCAGGAACCGATGCGTTAAGACTGACACATATTAGATGATAGTTTCTATTTGAAGATAAGAAGACACCACACATTACTAAATATGTCCAATATTTTGAAACAGTTGAAGTATGTAATACTAGTGGCTCTGTGAGCTGTAGACCCCACAAGTCTATGTTTGCATGGCTTTAAGAAATCTAAAAGCAAGCGATTTACTATATTTTTAGGAGTTATTCTGCTCATCACGCTGAAGATCCTCATCAGATCTTCACCAAATTTTATCATCAACTTAGAGTTACAACCTTTCAAATAAAAAAGAACCATCGAAATCGGATATCATAAGGCGGAGATATCCTGTAGCCCACTTTTTGTCCCTTTTGGAGGAAATTAACGTAGGTACCTCACAAAATTCCACGAGAATTGGTTGAGAAATGCGACCTGTAGAGGAAAACATACAGATAGACAGACAGACGTCCGACAGACATTATGGCGGACAAAGAAAATCATTTTTGTCCAAGCACCAGAGTCATTCTGTAAACTCACTTCGAACGTCGAAGAGCTAAATCTGCTGTGAGATTTCAAATTTCATATTCAAAATTTGAATTTCACAATACATTTTTGTGTATTTAGTGAGCTCGGTCACTTGAGTGAATTCGAAGTGAGTTTACAGAACGACTCTGCTGAAGAAGAAACGCTTCGCTCGCTCGGATAAACGAAGAAATGCTGTGCCTAGCAACGTAACAATGAATTGTGACTAAGTAAAATTGAAGATCGCTACTATGATAGCCCCTCCCGACTCTCGAGAGAAGGCTCGGCGAGAAGTCTCGCCGAGACTTCTCGAAGAACAAACAAGCTATCCACACTCTCAATTTTTCTCAGTCGTGATGTTTGAAATCCTTTGTCTCGGCCAAAAATACCGACACCGATCGGAGAACAGGCGAGCCCGAGAACGAGAAGGCGAGAAGCTCCTCACACTCACGCTTCTCGGGTGTTCTCGGGGATTCTCGCAGAGAGTCTGGAGGCCCTATAAAATGTACACAGATAAGACTTAGTAGTTTCCAAGTATCTCAAACAAAAGAGTGGATAGTGACATGGAGCCTTCAATAATCGATTCGCCACCTGCTATTTGTTTGGGTCCAAGTCGGTCCAATGCCGGATAGTTCACAGTTCGGCAATTGTTGTAAGGATATGACTGGAAGCCGAAATTTTAGCCGAATGATATAAATCATGGGTAAACGACGCGTTGGTAGACGAAAAAAGTCGTGGTTGAGGAACATCCGAGAGACATCGAAGACCTCTTTCGCTTGGCGCAAGACCGAGAAAGGTACAATGAGCTGACGGCTAACCTCCAGTAGTGGAGAGTCACCGCAAGAAGAAGAAGATATAAATCATCAAGAACCTTTTACTTGGCTATCATGCAGCATGTAGGTATTTTACTCTCAATTATATCTGTAATCGTGATAGCGAACAACAAAGTGCTCATTGAATTTATTCACTTTCGATTATAAATTAAGGAAGGTTGTTTGAGAATGACCGACTTACACCCGAATACTGAAACGCTAGTTAGTTTAAGTGGTTATAATTGACATAAACTGTTATTTTTTTATACGATTCTGAAGATTCCTTGAAATAGTTAAGTACGTCTCAAATATTTAAGTAGCGTTTCGGTATTCTGGATTTAGTGATACATAAAAAGCGAGACACTGCGACATAACAAAATTTTTAATTTAAAAATTTTATTGGGAGACATTTTATAAATTGGTCTTGTTATCCGAATAAACAATGAATTCAATTGATATATTTATTGATTAAAGCAACGGAATAAAATGGTTGGTTTCTTCTAGGAATTCATCAAAGGATGGCCTAGTTTTGTTAAAAGTTCGTCGAATTTATGGAACGTATTGAATGGACGCAAAAATATTTACATTCCAAGAAAAAAAAAAACTTTTTTATTAAAAATTTGTACGAGCTTTTAGCATCATACAATAATGTGACCTACAAAACGTGTAGGCTATGCGTAAGCGATTTGTCTTCGGTCATTGTTCAACATTACTTCCACTTATTTATTTAGCCTACTTTATAATTTTACGTGTAATTGTATTATTATTAAATCAGTAGTTGCAAACTAGCACTCATTGGGTTTGGTTATTTATTCACCCTTTTACTTACTTTACTCTAGGTAGAACCTTTTTATTTTTTTAAAGATTATAATTTCCCGAAAGCCGAAATGAAGCCGAAACAACACGCTGTCGTGTTTTCAATCTCTAAGGCTGATTTTAGGCTCACGCTCACCGTCAGCGCTGATTGGCGAGTGATCTTTATTACAATGAAATAAGGATACTGATTGTTTAGCAGAAATGGCTACGCTGATTGCTCTCGTCAGTGCTGGACAATCAGTATCCTTACTTCATTGTAATAAAGATCACTCGCCTATCAGCGCCGACGGTACGCGTGACACTAAAACCAGCCTTAGCGGCCAGTAGGCAGATAAAACTTGAACAACCCTGTCGGCTCTTAAACTTTTATTAGTGTTTGGCGTCGTCTTAGACCAGTCCTTATAAGGCAGTTGTCCCACACCGCCAACGATGAACTAGAAAAGAGTAGAACTAGAAACTATAAACGAGTTGGCGAGTAGAAAAAAGCGAGTGTGTAGTTCCGATAGATTTTTCGCTCGCGCTACTCGCTACTTTAAAAAAAAAATGCACTGTGCAGAAACGACCGCTATTTTGCCTCTCGGCGAGTTCTGACCGCCAAAGCTAGCCTCACTGAGCGACCATTATTTTTGATATTTTTTTCGCTTAGCGACAAACTAGTGGAGAGAGTCCTCGCCGGCAGTGTGAACAGTTATCGATCAACTATTAATAAATGCATCTCTTTTGTTTAAACGGAATGTATATCTGTAGCGACACAGTTTATTACAATAGTAGCTACCTACTCGCATTTCGCCGTTTCAGCCAAATGCCCGTAGAGCAGGCAGTCACCATCCGCCAGTCAAGTTATTCATACATATTAGCACGAACACGTTAGCGTATAGATTAGTTTTTAATCAGGCTCATATCTATTGTACGTTTTTAAGCGAGAAAATAGCCGATGGTTTGTTTCCTCGCTGGCGGTGGGACAACTGCCTTATACTAAGCGGTATCAAGTCCCATTATGTACCTAAGCACCGAGATAATGGAGTGTAAAATCGAATAATGACACGTAAATGATGGGATGCTGTTGACACAACTTTAATAAATGATTTTACATGTGATACCTTTGTGGCTCTGGAAGTAATTAATGTTCTTTATCAGAATAATTAAGCTAAATTACGCGGGCGTGCAATTAGACATTATTTGAGGTATGTGAAATTCAATATATCAGGTATTTTTTCTAGAACCAGTTACCTATTTACTTTGTTGGTATAAAAGTCGTCACAGAAAAAATAATTTTATAATTCAAATGTTTTCATCAAACAAAACATACAAGAACTAGTTGAGCTGTCTATGGATCGTTACGAATCCAGGATGGCGATTCTACTACCAAACTTTTTATCAGCCACAAGCAAAACGTCATCAAAACCTTAGATTTTCGACTGTTTCCTATTCTACTAATGACAAACGACTCAGTTGTGGTGACGTTTTAGCTAAGGTTTGGACTTTGGCAGAACAAATTTTTGAAAAGCCATTCTACTATTCAACAAATGGCTGACGTTAAAGAGATCGAAACATAACGCAGCGGAATGATTAACGTTTTCACTAATATAATTGCTACCCAGTACCTAACTCATCTGATCTAGATCTATTCTTAAACGTAGATCGTCTAAGCTCGCTTTATTGGCATCTGCGGTCGTATTATGCAGATGAAACGATTATCCGTTATGTAGTAACCGTTACACATTATCTACACGCCATTAGTGATCCGAGCAGATTGCTATAATTGACTACACTAACCGCAAGAACATCCCTATTATGACAACACGTCGGCCGGCCGTGTTGGCCGAGGGGTATAGTACCTCGACTTTTGATCCGTAGGTCGTGGTTTCAAATCCCGAGCATCAATGGATTTTTCGTTTCGAAAAATTTATATGCGCATTAACACGAGCTCTAAACGGTGAAAGGAAACATCGTGAGGAAACCCGCGGTTCAGCCCCACACTTATTGATCAACAGAATAATAATAATAATAATTAATGATAAGTATCATAAAAAAAAACACAATGTTGCAGCCTGTATTCGAACCTACACCCCTTGAATGAAAGTCGATACCAAGATTCCAGCTAACACGGCTCTTTAGGGACTTGTCTAAACCATCTCTAAAATAAGAAATATTAAACACCCTAATATTTTTTCAGTGAACATCAGATTGTCTAAGAAAGAACCACTGCCAGAGCTCTAAGGCCATAAACAAACGATGTAATTACTGGACATAATAGCAGATTCACATCGATTTAATTAACTAAGCGAAGTGTTAATGAGCTCCTCGCTCCCAGCGCGCAGATTAGACACATTTGAAGGTGCTGCTTCTATTTCATTGAATATATTCTCTTCAGTGTATTTTATAAACGTGGGTTAGGTGTTCCATGCAATCAGTTTCAATATGAAACAGGGGTTTTCTTTTGATTAAAAATTGTTAAGTAACGACTAAAACTACTTATCATTAAAGTTCAAAAATGTCATAAACTGAATTAAACTGTTAGTGGTAACGAATTTATCCAAATTTAGTGCAAAATCCATTCGACCAACCAAACCGTCCACAGCAAATTTGAGCAATTTAGGAAAGTGGTGATTACGCTGACACATCACTCTATGCAACTTTCAGTTAGTTAAAACGTAGTTTTAAGCCTCGTATCCACTAGGCAATATTTGGCGTGCAACACGTGACGCTCAATATGTACGGCAACGTTGCACAACAGCGACGTTGCCAGCTGGTGCGCAACATGACGCGCGGCTTGTTGTTTATTTAGAGAGCATTGTTAGTTGAGCATCAACTGTTGTCAAGTGGAGACGTGACGCGCAACAATGTCCGTAGTAAAATCAACAGTAGTTCCTCCGGCGACATGTTGTCGACGACTGACATACTCGTAGTACAGTCGGACTGCTCATTATACGCACTAAAATTGACGATCAAAATGTCATTTTTCATATATTTTTAGTTCGTACAATGAGCAATTCGACTATAGTAGATGGGTAGACAGACAACGTTGTTAAAATTCCGCGCTAACTTTCAATTTGGCAACATGTTGTGCAACATGCCGCGCGCCAAATGTAGAAACGCAGCTTTACGGCTTTGAATCAGAGCCATGATTGAGTTGTTACAAATTAAGTGAAGAAAAATGGTCATAAAACCCACCGGCTCCCCAAAATCAAATATTAACCGAGTGGTGATATAACATACGCCTGATAAGGCCTGGAGCAACATAAAATGGGGTGTAAGCGCCGTTTCATAGCCTTTGTCCCATAACAACGAAACAATGTCCTTTTATGCCTCCCCCGTGAACACCTACGGGAAACGAGTTTTTAAATATGCCGGATTTTCACCTCCACAGAAGGTGTTTTTTTTTTACGGAGAATAAAATTCTCTGGAGAATATAATTTAATTTTCTGTTAATTTTTGCAGCGTCCAGGTTTTTTTTTTCGGGAATTTTGTATTTTAATTTATTTGCTCCTCCGTACCCTGTGTCCCAAAAAAGTTGTTATGCAGTCGGCCACCCACAGTACTCACTGTGTATATTGTATAAGCTATCTACATAAGAATGTATTTTATAACAATCGTTGGTCTAAGAATTTTATTTCTTATAAAAATCCTAACTAGGCTGTAAACAATCAATATACTTCTTAAAGAAGCCAATTAAAAGAATTTACTCGAAGAACAACTCCGAAGAACCCTTAAAATGTTTAATTGTCCTAGTTTTATTTAGGTAGCATTTGTTTGGGTTCCTTAGAGACATGATAAATCAGAATCCTTAAGAATTTTGCCAATTTGATATCTTTGAACTTTGAAATATTATTTATACCAATATAATAAAGCGGAAGAGTTTGTTTGTTTGTTTGGTCGCACTAATCTCTGAAAATACCAGTCGGGTTGAAAAATTATTTCTGTATTTGATATACATATTTTTGTAATTGTAAAGCTATTCAACATCATTAACAGACCCTTAGAACCCGAGAAAAAAGAAAAAAAGCAAAAAAACCCTTAGTTTTCCAAAATCAAAACTAGATGGCGTGACTAAAAATGACCCAATGAACGGATGAACCGATTTGAATAATATTTTTTTTGTGTTTGGTGTGTGGTGTGGTGGCTTGCTATGATAAAATGTATAGCTCAGCATCCATACCCTTATGGTAATTGTGAAAGTGTGTTTGTTTGTTTGTCCTGCTTTCACGTCAAAACAGAGATACTGATTGACGTGATTTTTTGTGTGGAGATAGTTGGAGCGCTGGAGAGTGACATAGGCTACTTTTTATCCCGAAAAATTGCATATTTCCCGTGGAATACACAAGTAGTAGTCCACGCGGGCGAAGCCACTGACGTCCGCTAGTATTACTATATATTATAGCTAGGTACGTCTGCGACGGGCTTTATGTGTAAACATTTTTCTCGCTTAGAAAATAAAAATAGCCAAAAAAACACGATTCGATCGATGGCTCCCGTTTTAAAAGCTTCAAATGAAAACGGGGGCGTTTCCTCCTAGCATTTGAGTGGAATATTTACGTGGGAAACAACACGCGAAACAGGTTAAGTGCTCTTACTGATACAACTTTTTAGTGATTTAAGCTCGTGTAAAGTTCAAAAGAGATCTACTAACTAGGTATACAATCTTTCCTGAAAATACATTGTAAAAATGTTCCTAAAACTGTTAAAAACTGGTGGATACGCTTATAGGCATTCCGTTTTTAAATTAAATACCTAATATTTTATTTCACTAGCTAGATAAATGTGTTTCAGGAGAAATATGATTCGTAGCAAGTGGAAAGTGATCTCTAGGCAAATAATACTCATCCCTACGGAAAAAAGGTTTAATTTTATGTACTACTCATCCTACTTCCTACTAATTATTATAAATGTGAAAGTTTGAATGTTTGGATGTTTGTTACTCAATCACGCAAAACCACTGAATGGATTTGACTGAAACTTAGAATGTAAGTACATAGTTTATGACCTGGAATAACACAAGGTTACTTTTTATCCAGTAAAAATGCACAGTTCCCGTCAGATAAAAAATAGTAGTCCACACGGGCGAAGCAGCGGGTGTTCGGTAGTGTACCATATTATTTTACATAGCCGGGCATATTGTTGAACAGCCATAAAATATACGTACCTACTTTAGAACGTCTGCTAGATGCCCCTATCTATAAAAAATGGCGTGAAAATGTTGTCATCCTGATGAGCACATTTGTTCCATACAAAAAAGTATGCATGGATTTTTGGCATTGCGTACCTATGATTTATGACGATCAATGCTTTTTATCTCGCTTTTCGGAAGTCTTATTACACCAAACATATTACAATAAGCCTACATTTCTATTCACCCACTTCACCAATGACTATTTCCTACATTTCTCGACTACCACTAAAACACAGCGAGCAATAGAAGTATCCGTGCCAAATATTTTGGTATCGTGTATGCGCATAAATTCACCTGTTCAGGAAGATTCAACCGCAACTTACTGCTTTATTATCTGGGGTCTTAACTACTTGTCTTCGGCAGGACTTGGTGCTTGTTTCATCATACTGGATTATGATAACGAATAAGCTACGAGTCAAATAAATATTGATAGGTAACTATCAGTTAAAATGACGAGTACTGCGCACACGGCTTTCATCATCTCCGCGCACCATAAATCTCAAGACTGTTTATCCCACCAATAAAAAAATTTGAAACTGATCTTGTCCTTACTTTTAAATTTCAAAGTGTAAAGGTTAAAGCTGACCAGTCGCAACCAAACCTCATCGCATCGCCTCGGTATTCTTTGTATGGAATTCTATAGACCAACGCTCATTACAGCAACTTCATAACGTCATTGGATCGTCGCATCGCAAGCCAAAAGTGAACAAGTGAACGCCGTAAAAGCGATGCGGTGAGGGCGGCGACTGGTCAGATTATACTATAACGCACACACACTTCATCGAAAATTAAAATTCTTATCAAAATGTTTCGATATGACGGGACGAACGGACGAACCCGAATGAATAAGAAAAAAAATTATAAGTATTTTAATTTTGTCCCATTCCAAAATCAAACACTTCTAGTAACATAAGTGATTACAAACCTTCAGGTCTTTGCATATCAGAGTGGTACAAATTGTAAACAAAGCGGAGTAAAGTAGTAGTGGTCCCGCGGGATAAAGAGTCAGTCATCCCGGCCGGATGGGTCAATGACATTGCGAAAATTGCAGGTCGTACATGGGTCAGATTAGCGAAGGATAAATTGTACAAACAAAGAAGTAAATGCGTACCTATCCTATTTCTTTATGCCTAGATACCGTTTTTATACATATCGTCAGTGAAAAGGAAGAAACGCTAAAACGCCAAAATGCGATTTGTGGGAAATCCACTTTAAACTTGAAAATATAAACTTGATTTCCCACGAATCGCATTTTGGCGCTTTAGCGGTTCTTCCTTTCCACTGTCGATATAATTGAATGATCAAGCGAGCTTACCTGAAGAGAAGCTAGATCTTGATTATATTCTACTGCCTTCATCAAAGAGAAAAACAGAAAATTTGTAAACTTTGTATATGTTTGAGAGAGAAAAATAACTAATTAATTTTCTTAAATGATACATAGGTACAAATAATTTTTTTTTTATTAGTACAAAATTCCCCCTGTATGGGAGGGATTTTAGGGGGTACCCAGTGTCCTAACCCTTATGCAATTTTAAGTCTAAAACTGTCGGACCGAAAAACGATGTTCATCATACAAGTCACATCATCACACTATCACACTAATTAGACAATTAGACAATTATTTATTTATTTATAAACTTAGACTAACATTACAGAAAACTTATTTCTAAGACGTTAATCTAGTGAGATCAAATTACTTAGTACCTACTACAAAACAGAAATAAAAGAAATATTTACAATTATAACAGAACTAATAAACGTATGCATTATCCTTCAGCAACAACACAATACAAATTTAAAAAATAAAATAACAAAATCTGTATTAAAAATAAAAAAAACATTTTAAAATATGTACCTAGATATGACTAATTACTAATATTACTAATATTATAAATGTGCTGAAAGTTTGGATGGATAGATGGATGTTTGTTCCTCTATAACTCGACAACCACTGAACCGATTTGCCTGAAATTTAAAATGTAAATAGACAATAACCGAGAATAGGACATAGGCTACTTTTATCACGGAAAAATTCACGGTTCCTATGGGATAAAAAAATAGTAGTCCACGCGGGTGAAGGCGCGGGCGTCCGCTAGTATTATCATAATGAAGCTTACTTCATTATTATCTAGCAGATCTAATGTAGCAGAAATAATAAAGGCTGGTTTACACCGGGGCGACAACGTGCGACAGGGCCGCATGCTACATATTGTGACATGTGACATCTTGTGGCATGCTACAAATAGAAAGCATTTGCGGCATTAGTGGCATGCGGCAGCCTATTTTACGCCGAGGCAACATCGTGCTTGGGTCAGTCTGCCACATGACGCAAGGTGTTGCCATGTCGCACGGTTCTTGCCACAATGTGCGACGTTTTTTATTCTGTCGCATGCGGCCTTGTGGCATGCCGCAATGCCGCACAGTGTTGCCCTGGTGTAATGCAGCCTTAACATATACTTAACAGAAATAATAGATGAAGGACAATCACATTGACAGAGATAGAGTATTCAGTACACTCGACACGGTGCTTCCCGTCAAAGCTATTCGTTTCATTTCATAAATTACTTTGCCTGTATGAATGTACGACTATGAATGAAGCAGATGGCTTAGCACTAGTTCATAAATTACTTACCTGATCCAAAAGTGTTACAGTGCTTATAGACTCATCACATTAAAAAAAAAACAATTATTCTTCAATCAAAATATTTCAGGCAGATAAAAAAATTTCAAGAAAAGAAATCCTTAAAAGATTTCAAACCAAAAAAATAAAATAAGAGAAAACAAAGCCACCCAACCACCCACTTTCAAAAGCCTAGCCTTACTATGCCACGCTAGTTAGGGCAAATCCGGGAGCAGCACCAGCGTAAAACCAAAAGCTTGATGGTCTTCGACACGTGTTTCACCCTTCCCTCCACGGGGCATCCTCAGGAAATAATTGACTCCCTCTGTGCGGGCGCAGCCGCCTTGTCGCTTCGAGAGCCGAATAGAAAGTTCTTCTGTTCTGAAGATGGACTTCCTCAAAGTCACGCCTAAATCAATTAACTAGTTAAGTACCTCTCAAATATTTAAGTAGCGTTTCAGTATTCGGGCGCTAGATACATTTTATTGTTAAATAATGCAAACGGACAAAGATGATGATGATTTGACAGATTGAAGTTTTCGATTAACATTACAAACTGGTGCTAAGGGCACAGGTGTTTTGCAGCAAAGCTTTCACAGCGATGTAAAATGAGAATCCAATTCAAATAGCTTTTGACTTTTAATGGAAATGCTTTAATTAATGTTATTTCTGAATAGTGCACTTGTATAAAATAAACTAAATTAACTGTGATTTGGTTCGGAGGGGACGTTGAATTAAGTATACTGAACTGCATGGTTGAAACCAACGACTACTTTATAACAATTTACTTGGATGATATAATACAGACTGAATACGGTGCCTACCCGTGGTCCACCTATTTTGTACACCATGTAATATTCCATCGAATAAATTAAAAAATTTGTCGCGACATTTACCTGTCGCTAGATGAACTACATAGACATGCTACGCACTACGAGCTTCAGCGAAGATGGCGCCACACAACATCAGAATGTCTAGATCGCGCAAGCGGTAATTTCTGCGGCAATAGACATTATATCCGACCAGCCAACAACAACTGTCGGTCGAAAGACCACGGGTAAGTGGGCTAGATGGGCCGGCCCGTTGCAGAGGAACCACCAACTCTGCCTTTGGGGAACGATTCCACCATGTTCCCCAAAAATGTTTTGAAAAAATTAATTCGTAATTTAACAAGTGGCTAAATTAAAAATTTAAAAAAACCGACTTCAATACAAGCTGTTATTGGGTAAGGCTAAGGGTGAGCTGATCAAAATGAGCCCAAACATGGATGTTCTACTGTTATTCACTGAGAAGTTCCATTGATCAGGTCCTGACTCCATCATCAGATCAGCCAGCCGTCACCATATTATTACATTGTAGTCGAAATTTGATCAACATGCTGAGTTCCAAGTTTCAGCTCAATCGGCCAATTTACTGAGGAGTTCTGTTGAACAGCTCCTGACTCCATCATCAGATCAGTTCAATGTTACCATAATATTGAATTGTCATCGATAACCTGCAAAGCTTTTAAAAAATACCATAATCGCTTCAAGTGTGCCTATAAAATTTGAAGAGTTACCTCGATTTCTCCAAGATCCCATCATCAGATCCTGACCTGATGACCAAAAGGACCAATTGGAAAGTGAACCCTTTCAAACAAAAAAAGAACTTTTGAAATCGGTCGAGGCGTCTTCGAGTAATCGGTGAACATACATAAAAAAAAAAAAGATTCCGACGAACTGAGAACCTCCTCCTTTTTTCGAAGTCGGTTAAAAAAAAAGAATGTAAGTTTACTAAGCTTTGAAATGAAGAAGAATATTAATAGTTCCGATGAAACACACACGTCTAATAAGAAACAGTGTCACTATTTTTTACAATAGGTCATGATGCAGTCATTACAATAGGTCAAGATCGAAAAGTCATAACCGCCAAAAAAAGCTAAATGTAAAGCTAAAAAAAAACTAGACCAGTTTAGTCAGCTTCAATAAGCCCAATAAAGTCACTTCAACGGAGGTCTTGAGGCGGCCTAAACACGACAGAGTTCTTTCCAAGTTATTTAGTTATCATTTTGTTCATACCAATTTCTGCTTTTGACGAGTCCAAAGACCCCAGTTACTAATGACTGCATCGTGTGTGCTTTGTTTCGCAAAATAAAATGAGTTTGAAAGAGTTCCAAAACCTTTGAGTTGAAGTTATCATGTCTCGCAGTGAAACAATCTATATAATGTATTATACTTCATAACTCCCTATCTATAGGTACGTGAGGTTAAAAGGTGTAGTAATGCTGGCTAGTAGCAAATTTTGTACAATCACAGGAACTAAATAAAAGTAAGTGAGTTTGTATGTGCAAGTGGCCAACTCTGGTTACGGAGTTTTTAAGCCGCTTAAAGGCCTCCGTCATGGCTTAGCGACTTAAAAGCCGGGACCAAAATTTAACGTGCCCTCTGAAGCACGGAAGCGCCCAGCTCGTAATACCACTTGTGGTTACCCATCCTAAGAGTGACCGCGCATAACGGTGCTTAACTTCAACGATCAATCAAGAACGTAGGTACAAACAAGCTACGCCGCGAGCGCTTCGGAATTAAATGAAATAGATAGACTAGAGTTACGATAGACATTTTTCCAATGTTTAGGAATTTGAAATTAAAGATGGGGCTAATTTAAGCGAAGAGATTGTACCGATAAGATCACATATTTTCAATTATTTCTATAACTATAATCGCCTCAATTCAAAGTATTTTGTCTGTCTGTCTGATACCTTTTCACGCCTATGCTACTTTTTACTTTTTTTACACATTTTTTTTTTTTAATTTAACTTTCTTGGGAAAGGAAATAGGATATTGTATTGATAGTATTGTATTGTTTAGGCTACTCTTTATTCCGAAAAAAATCTAATTTCAGATAATAAGCTGACAAAGTCGCGGGAGACATCTAGTCAATCATAAAGCGTCACTTCTTTGAAATACACGAACCAATTACCATCCAGTACTACTACATATTTCTGCATCACGTACTTGTTATACATGTAGATGCGTTCGCTCCCTGTTTGCTTGCCTATTACGAAGAAAATGATGTAAAAATTCTCATATGGAAATTGTTTGCGAAGTGGTTGCGATTATGTGAATTTTTTTGAGAATTTCTTTTAGATTTTTTGAGCGCGGTATGG
Organism: Camptogramma bilineatum; assembly: GCA_958496255.1. Taxonomy (NCBI): domain Eukaryota; kingdom Metazoa; phylum Arthropoda; class Insecta; order Lepidoptera; family Geometridae; genus Camptogramma; species Camptogramma bilineatum. Next base: position 14,813,723 of record OY292466.1, on the reverse strand, counting down.
CTTGGTGCTTTAAGAGAATACTTTTTTAATAGGTTTGGAAGAATTCATTATAATAAGTTAGCGTAGTATTATCATAAAATTTTTGTTCACCAGGCTAGACGCGGTAATTTCCAGTCTTGTATTCTATGAATTGCATCTTATTATAACTACCTCATTAGTCCGTAACCTAAAGAAAGTAACCGAATAGTATAGTTTACCTACTGGTAGGTAAACTATACTATTCGGTGGTATAAGTACTATTTGGTGCTAAGCAAGTCAACTCCATCTCGACAATGTTCCAGGCCCTACAGTGTCCTGCTAAGTATAGGCACAGATTGCCTCTTCACACTGTATTCAATCATCTAGTGAGAAATGCCTATGACGATACCCTCATTCATTCATTCATTCATTTCGACCCGATGAATATGGATTCCGTGGCCGAGTTGGTTAAGGCACCGGCTTGAGGGGGATTGCTTGTATCAATTCGGGTTCGAATTCCGTCAAAATCATAAATTTTGAAAAGACCTTTAATTTTTCAATGATATAAAGATTTTCAATGATATTTATAAATTTACTTATTACAAAAATTTTCAATAGGTAATTGACTCCAGCTTAAAGATACTATAACTCAGTCGCCGCCTGTCCCAAATCAAAAAGCCGTAACTCGCCCCACATCAAAAACAAAGCCGGGCCATGTTTCAGCCTCTCTTGCTTCATAAACCTTAATTCGTGCAAAAGGGCCTTTATTCGTGCAAAGGGCCGCAAATACTACTTTAGTGAATTTATTCGTACCGCAAATAAATAACGCCAGGAATTGTAAGTAACTGTGGGGCACGCCCACTTACGGATATTATAAGGGATGTGCTCACACTGAACAGATTAATGTTGAAAGTAATAAGTAATTTGATAAAGGACTGAATACCGCCTATGTAATGTTTAAATCATAGGTTCTCAACGTGGGCGATAACGCCCCCCCTGTGGGCGTTTGAGAAATTCAGTATGAGAACCAGAGAAAATTAGGAAGCATTGAGATGGCGCGTTTAGATAAGAGGGGCTCTTGAAAAAAATATATTCTCAAAGTGGGCGGTGGACAAAATAAGGTAGAGAAACTATGGTTTAAATGAACTGTGCATTTGAAGACCTCTGTGGCGCAGTGGGTGAAAGCCCGCCTGTGACGCAGGAAGAAGTGAGTTCGATACCCGTTGGGACAAATGTTTTTTATGATCTGCAATTATTTGTCTCGGGTCTGGGTATTTTCTTTGTATAATACGTTTGTATTTACAAAGAAAATACCCAGACCCGAGTCCAGACCCAGATCAGTCATGTAGTTCCCATAACACAAGCTCTGATTAGCTTGGGGCTGTGTGTGTGAAATGTACAACATCAATTATTTATTTATTGTTTTAATAAGCTAGTGACAAAGGGTGTCCTAAATTTATATGAACTAACGATCAGATGCTATCCTATAACAACATTTCATCTAATAATCATTTAACCTAACGTTCAATTAATATAACAACAGTTAAAATAATTTCATAGTCTGATGACGATTTTTTACATTTCCCAGAGGATTCCTCCAAGAATGAGATTTTTTTTATTTTCAAAGCAGCGAAGCTGTCTATTTAATGTTTTACTTCATAACTCCCTATTTATAAGTATGTGAAGCGAAAAGGTGTAGTAATGCTGGCTTGTAGCGAATTTTGTACAAGCACAGGAATTCAATGAAATAGGATTGTAAACGTAGACATGACAGCGAACTTCTCTTTTTTCTGCCGTATGCAATCAATTCTTGTCGCAATTAATTTAGACTTTAAAGGTACACACACCTAATCCACACTGAACGCGCCAATTTCTCGAAGTACTGCCAGATTCGGCGCGGACAGGGTATGCAAGTTTACATACGATTTCATTATTTATTTATTTATTTATTTATTTTAAAAGCATGTGCGGCCACCATAAATATCCATAACAGCACGCCTCTATCCCAATGGATAAGAGGTGATTTTGAAGTAAGTAGGTATGAGTTTGTGCGAAAGTGCGTGTCCATTTGCTTGTTTCTTATGCTTCAATGGTTTTTTTACGTACGTAAAAATTATGTATTTTCCCAAATCAGAAATTTCAGGATGTCGGCCATGATTCGACCAAATGACAGTTAAAATCGGGGTGAATTCCATTATGTCAATATGCTTCCTAATCTCAAGTAATATATCTTATTTAATAAGAGCGGTATTTGAGCTGTATGTACCCAACCTTACAGAAGTTGAGATTTCTTACAAATAAAGGTCGGAACACACGGTAGATATTAATGTATTTACTTTTAAATCTAACAACTTTTAGGAACCGCGTATGTTCGTATGAACAAGTGGCTAACTCTACGTTTTTCATCACCATTATCATGTCGTTGGTCATTATTAAATTATGGGAACAAAAACAAAATTTATGTTTATAGTTGACGTTTAGCTTTGGCTGATGAAAAGTTTGTTAGAAGAATTGGGGCCCTGTTCAGTCTATTGATAAGGTTAAGTAGTATGAGTTTCGTTTCTAATACGTGCCAGGTTTTATAACCGTATTGATTTACCATCAATTTTTATGGTACCGTGTAGGTATATTATAACTAGCGGACGCCCGCAGCTTAGCCCGCGTAGACTACTATTTTTTTATCCCACGAGAAACATGCTTTTTTTTCGGGATAAAAAGTAGCCTATGTCACTCTCCAGCCCTCCAACTATCACCACACAAAAAAATCACGTCGATCCGTCTCTCCGTTTTGACGTGAAAGCAGGACATAAACAAACAGATAAACACACTTTCACATTTATAAGTTGTCATACACGGTATCCGTACCCCTTCATTGACAACTTTCAAAGTGGTACAACACTTAGCGTCAATTCACACGTAGGTACCACAACCACACACGTCGGAGCGACAAAATGTGGTCAAGCTGCGGTTACGTGTGAATAGTGTCGCAGCGACTTTTTGCAGTTGCGTTGTGGTACCGACAAAATGTCGATCTGGTTGCTTGTCGCTGTCGTTGCGATGTGGTAACCACGTGGTATACTCCGGCTTTCGTAGAGGAGGCTGTTGATGACGTCATGTTGTGGCGATGTGGCCGCGGTGCCGTCGCGATGTGGTTGCGATGTGGTCGTATTACACAGGTGGTCGATAACAATGGCAAAATGTGGTACGTGTAAATTGTAAATTCATTTTCAATACAAATATACGCCCGACCACGTCGCGTGGTTGTGGTGTGGTTGTCGTTGTCGTGTGGTTGTGGTACGTGTGAATTGACCCTTAGTGATCTTATTGAATAAATGATTTTTGACTTTTGACTTTTGACTGGTAAGTAGTCGTGATTCCGTACGTATAAATAAAAAAAAAAGAAATTCATGTTTATAAGTAGTTGATTGATAAAAAAATCGTTAGAACAATTGGGGCCCTGTTCTGTCTCCTATTGATACAGTTAAGTAGTATGAGTTTCGAATACGTGCCATATAAACATCCATTTTTATAGTAGCGTGTATATTATAATACTGTGTATATTATAATACCGTGTATGACAACCTTTACTGGTAGTCGTGATTCCGTACGTATAAATATGGGAATGAATGTTAAGTGAAGGAAATGAGACGGGTAAATATGCGTTCTGAGCTCGAGGTTCAACAATTTATGCGATGAATTATTATGTACGAATTTGTCTGAGGCTTATGTTGGGCGTGTGTGCTGCCAACATCATGTACCTATTTTAGATAGATTATAGTGTAAATTGGATATTTTTCTTGGCTTTTTATAGTAAAAGTAGGTAAGTAAAAGTCAGTTTATATTTTTTTTCTTTTTATTTATTTGTTTTACATAGGTATAAAGTACAGGGATACAATTTATATTGTACCTTGAAACCTAAATTGGTTTGTCTAGGTACCTACATACTATAGGCACTCGTAGTTAAATATCACCACAGCCATAAACATTTCCCAAAGATAAGATTATCTGATATAGTGTAACGTGACCATTACAAGGATAAAACTAAAGTGATATCCCTAGCAAAGTCAACATTGCCGGCCGCTCAAAGGGGACGCATAAACATGATTACTTGGTAGATAACAAGCGCTTACCTTAGGGCAATTTATGTTCTGTCTGTGCCCTGCCTAAGGAGCCGTATTGGCCGAGGGGTATACTACCTCTACTTTCGATCCGAAGGTCGTGGGTTCGGATCTATGTCTTACCAAAAGTTTAGGCATGCAAATCTGTTAGGTCCTATTTGTACATTAATGGTATACTGGTACAAGCGAGCAAAGCCACGGTTGAAAATAAGTATAATATACTGCTGTAATTGAAATTGATCTTACGCTTACGCGACTCTGTTATTATTATTTTAGCCTCAGCTTTACCAAAATATGTTGGTATTAACCCTTTAACGACCAAGATTTTTTTTTTAGAATTTAGAGTTTTTCGTAAATAGTATGATACTATGGTTACTAAAGATGTCAAAAATATAAATAAAAAAAATCCTATATTTGTACTTTTTTGGAAATTGTATGTATTAAATATGATACGTTGCGCAACATACAGAGAAGTGGCAGGTGAAAGTAGTGTATCATATTTGTTACATTGTCCTTGTTAGGGTTCTAATTTATTTTTAGAAATATTGTTAAAAACAAAGTTTATTGGCTCAAATCATAAGCAAAGAAAATAATTTAATGAAAAACTATCGGACTCTACTTAGAATCAAAGCTTAAAAGCAGTTTTTCTTCGGTACAAAACAGAGATGCAGGTGAAGTTTCACTCAATGATCATTCGGTTGCCCTTCTGTACAGCATCAGTACCTCCCACGTTCATGGACTACCGGAACATGGCCTATACCACCTTCCTATGCCATGAGGAGTATTTGGTTCAACAATTTTGCCTCCACCCATCGATGATTTAGGAAAACTAGAAAATCTGGTCTGGTGAACGACCCTAACGAAATCCGAACTATCGCTCATTTATGAGCTGGTGCTTCTTCAAATACCCCAAGAGTTGGCAGTTGATGATGCCATTATGTTGGACAGGAAAGAAGTGATGGCGATGAGTCTAGAATTGGACGGGTCTGAGCAGTCGCCTTTTTTGGGGATCGGGTGCACTAAAGCCGTCTTATAGGAGCTCTGGGACTACGCCCAGTGAGCAGAAGTTCCAGAAGAGACTCGTTAGAACTGGAAACAACTCTGGAGCACACGTTCTAAGCACAATTGGAGGAATTCCATCAGGCCCACTTGACCTGTAGACATTTAACTTGAACAAGGTTTCGCGCACATCTGTTTGCCGGAAGTGATCTTCTGGCATCGCACTTTCACACCACGAAATGGTTGGCAGTGGTAGTTCTTCGTCGTTAAAGGTCGAGTTGGGCCAGTGAATGGTCTTTCCTTTGCAGAGGTGTCGAGGATGGCTTACAGAAACTCCCAAGGACAGTTCTGGCGAGAGACTTGAACGCACTCCCGAAGGAAGGCGGATTAGTTTCTCGCCAATATTGCTAATGTGCTTTGACTTTGCTCCTAGACTAGAACTACTCCTTTGAAGGACTTGGAGGCGAAAATAATACTCCTTTTTCAGAGAATGTTGGTATTTACCTCCCGGGACGGTGATTTCCACTAAACACCAGCAAAATACACAAGAGCAGTTGTCTATAATACCAAGATAACACAAAGATTATTATTGCTTTTATTGTGTTAATACTATACCAGCCTATAAATGAGATAAATAGCCTTTACAAAGGATAAAATTCAAAAATAACCATCCAAACTATTTTTTTGGTAGTTGCGCAGTGTATCACCTATAATACAACTAAAACTAAAACTAGTTTACCGTATGTGGCGCGATGTATTACGGGTGATACGTACAAAAAAACCTTTAGATTACATCAAAACAAAACACAATCAAATGCTAGTTACGCATGTTATAGTTGAAGGCAGTTGCTAACAAACAATTTATAGCCGTAAATTGTTGAAATATTCACTATTTATCAATAAATTAAATAAAAACATACCGAGCGTCCGTGACCTCGACGACATGGCGGTACAATTTTGCGATTTAGAAAAAAAGAATGCGTGTGTGTGGCTTCGTTATTTTATCACAAGAAGACAAGAATATGCCGAATACAATAGTGAAGAAATATGAAACAAACCATAATTGGTTTTCGCGAAAAAAAATTTTGTTTCGGATGTATCAGCTCGATCACGTTGCGAAATAAAGGGTTAACAGTCACAAACAAATATTTACTATTTTTGACCAAATTGCCGCGCATCCGGTAATTATTTAATTAAAGCTGCTATTCCCACTGAAATCTATTTAAACATGCATGTTTTAAATTAAATTACGCTGTCACAATTTATTAAATTTTATCACATTGTGCGGCAAATGGCAACATCAAAGGGGAGCGTACAAAAGTATGGGAGGGTCGACCAATTTTGCCTCAATTTGATGTCAAAACTCGCAACAAAAAAGTTTTCACAATAATTATTTTCTGTTGTAAACTTAGGCCTTCACATCTTTACTAGATGATTTATACAGTGTCAGGGGGCAATATTTGCCTACACTAAACGGGACAATGTAGTGCCTGGGACATTATTTGAGATGAAGGCTTGCCCAGCACCTAAAACATCCTTTCAGCTTAACCGGCCATATCCACAAAGATGGTCAATATGTGTGGAGCTGACTAAGCCACGGGTTTCTTCAAGATGTTTTCCTTCACCGTTTAGAGCTCGTGTTAATGCGTATATACATTTTTTGAAACGAAAAATCCATTGGTGCACGGCCGGGATTCGAACCCACGACTTTCGAATCGAAAGTCGAGGTATTATCTCCCTCGGCCAACACGGCTCTGTTGTAAGAACCTACCATTAACTATTTCAAATTAACTATTGTACTCAAGTAGTTGTGTATCATAACATTTCAAAGGTTTTGTTTTATTTCAAAGTTAGCTAAAACTGTATTAAAAACTTAATTTAGAGCTACTTTTCTCTACCAAAAATGAAAACCTAGCTCAAGCGCTCGGAAATTACTCTCGTAATTTCGACGATAAACTTGATCGTCCAACGCTGCCTATCCTCCCCTGTCCATTTTTGATTATTATTCCCACGAGTCACCAACATTACAAGGACACTAACTATTTGCAGAATAAACTGCTATTTTGTAAAACTGGTTTACTGTTTATTTGAATTACCAGTAAAATTAATTTTATGTAAATATGTAGGTATTTGGAAATTTGTTTTAACATTTGTGATTTCTAGTCAAAATCCTTTATTAGTGTGTTTTTAAATTACTCATTCGAATTTGAAAATCCCTTCACTTTTAAAAATACTACACTAGATTTTCTTATGCTTTATGCCTTTCTCTTATAGCTAGCTAGCCTCTTATACATGTTGGGCGAGCCTAAGCCAGCGCGAGCCAAGGCAAACTGATGCAAGGCGAGTGCTACCGTCCAGACGTTTGACGAGTCTATGCAAACCAAGGCAAACATTGCGCTTGCATTGCGGCCAGGCTAGGCGAGCTACAACGAGCGATGGCAAGGCAAGACAAATGTGCAATCCACACAATTGCAATGTGCAATCCAAACATTGGCGTTCACTCGGCAAGCTTGCGCCAACATGTATTAGCGGCTTTACGTGCAAACAATATTTTAACGACCCGCCAACTAAAACACTGATGACATTATAAGGACCGGATTATGTAAACAGTACCAACAAAACCGATCAGTTTGAAAGTATTTTGACTTTTCCCAGTGGTGAGTTCCTATTGGATGATGATGATCATGATATAAATACCTAAGATTGGTTTAAATAAATTGTTTAAGTAATTCTAACTGATTTATGAAGACATACCATCGCCTTTAATTAAAAATTTCAAAGGGAGAAGGAAAGCTCAACAATAAAATGTCCAACAATGGTAAAGAAAATCGTTTTTCAAATAAAGCCTCCGAGAGCCTCTTAACCGGAAGTGGAGGCACGGATACCAGGTAATGCGGGGCCCGGAGACACTTGGCTTTGATACAGTTTCTACTTGTGACCAATATTAGCTCTATCTTGACCAATGACATATCAACATTTGATTTAAGCTACGTTGAACTTCAAGATTCCTATCGTAAAACTTTTAGAAACATTTAAAAGAACGCGAGATAGGACGTAAAAACTTTTAAGAATTTGAAAGATCGCTTTGCACAACACCTCGATTCATTTTATAATATTATGCTTAGGTACAATATGCGGTAGATACTTTTTTTATAAATTGAAAAATTCTAGTTTTCAGATGCTAAATGCTAAAATGAAGACATTAATGTCTTCATTTTATACGGTTAATTACGTAGTTTAGGATTTTATTTTGATGGTTTTATTTAAAACAAATATCTGGCTTCCAAATGTTATTATTTTAAAACGAACTGCGTTGCTATTTTAGGAGAAAATAAATAAAGTTTGAGCAAAACGGGGTGAAAATGTCCCACCCGTCACAATGGAATGCCCCATTACTAACGTTTTTAATTGAATTTACTAATCATAACAATACGATACACGCCCTTGACGCAGTTGAATAATATCCTAGATGACGTTTCATCAACTCATTATTAATCCCAATCAATTGACGTTAATTTATAAATAATAATAAATTAAATTAACTTTATTTCAGGCAATTTAGCTTAAGTACAAGTTAATTAATTGAAATTTTCGTCAATATCAATAAATACCTTAAAAACTAAAATACATTACTAGACACTTCGTTTGGAATGCTTTTTTAAACTTCAACTGTCATTTGTCAAACTATAATGTACGCTGCAATAGCTTTGTTGTAAGGTATAAGTACTATTGCCTGAGTGGCTTTGGACTGTGATTTTGTTTAGAGTTCTGATGAAACTTAATTATTCTAGTTGATCAGTTTCTTATAAGAAATTTTCTGTTGTGCTATATTTTAGAGCCATTTTAGCCAAGTGGAGTAATACCTAGACTTTCGATCGGAAGGTCGTGGGTACGAATCCCGGTCGTACATCAATCGATTTTTCATTTCGAAAAATTTATATGCGCATTGACACGAGCTCTAAATGGCGAAGGAAAACACCGTGAGGAAGCCCGCGGTTTAGTCAGCCCCACACGTATAGACCACTAGCGGATGCCCGTGGGTTCGCCCGCGTTGACTATTATTTTTTTATCCCACAAGAATAGTGCATGTTTCCGGGATAAAAAGCTTATGTTGTATTCCCGTTCATTATCTATCTATATTTCAAATTTCAGCCAAATCGGTTTAGTGGTTGTCAAGTTATAGAGGAACAAGCATACATAAATATATCCATCCAAACATACAAACTTTCGCATTTATAATATTAGTGTGATGTAAAGGCCTAAGTTTAGCGTATTTTGAGTAAATAATTATATAAGATTCACAAATACTTGTTAAACGTATTTCTGAAACTGACATGCACAATACCGCTTCCATCTTTGCTATTATTGCGACGCTATCAACTGTAGGTACAGCGGGCTTAAAAAGGTCGCTATTGCAGAATCGCAATAGGAATTGAACTATATGCTATCTCTTTCATTGACTGAGAGTGAAAAGAGACGGCATTATAGTTCATTTCATTTCGTAATTCTGCTTTAGCGACCTTTGTAAGCCCGCGTTTGTAAGCTCCGATGGACTGACGGCACTTAGGTAGGTACAGTACGGCCAACGGATCTCGGCGTGCGTGAAGTTAGCCGTTTCGATGCGCAGTGCAACTTTTTCATACAAAATTTTCTACTGCGCAGCGCAGAGCCTGACTTCACGTACGCCTAGATCCGTCGGCCCAACTGTATACCTACTTTAAATGCGAGCTTCACCGTCAGTTTGGTCATACTTTAACAGAGTTCCAAAACAACTGCCGCGCAAACTTCGCATGTCACAAATTATGAAACTTTTTGTCCCAACCAGGTCGCAATAACTCCGGAGGTAAACGCGCCGATTATTACCCTCCCGTCCATTCGGGGTCATGTAGAGGTTTTTGTTCCATTGTTTAGGCATAACATTGTTACACAACTGTGGTTAGATTTTATCTGTAGCTATTGTTGATGAAAAAAGGGACAAGGTAGACATACTGTTATTCGAGTGTACTGGAAGCCTTATTTGTTGTTTGGAAGGTGCTTGGGTCTACAATAACATCGGCATTTTGATCTGATAGTTATTTCAGATAAAGCCTTTATTCGAACTTACAATTAGATTATTTATTTTGGTCTCATCAATAATTTAGTTATGCTATCAAATAACAGAGTGATTAGGGGTTACAAATTCTAAAATAAAAACATAGGTAAGTAACTAATTAGGTAGTAGAGGTTGTATAAATACCTACAGATCAATTGTATATTAATACCTACCTTCACCAATGTTGTGTGGCCAATACGCATGTATAGTACGGATTTGTGGTCATGGTAGTGTTTCTTTCTGTAACTTCTATATTAATGGAATATCTAAACTATTTGAAATATTTGAACTTCCTCAAAATTTCACCTTCAATCTACACTTCCAATTCTGCTCCCTAGCATTTCCCTTCGTTCAAATCACCTTATTTTAATTCAGCATCAATTATAAGTCCATTAACTAAAACGGAATTCCAGTAGCCATCTACGATTCTCGGAACGACCGCAAATCTCGGGCAAAAAGGTCGAGGGATCCATGACAGGAACTGACAGACGTAATCCTGAGCCCCTGAAAGCCTCACTATTATATCATTAGATTAAATTCCGAGGGATGTAGGCTTTGTGCTGCGCTGTCACTTGGTTTACAGATGTAACATGTTTATAGTAATCCTACAAGCTTGTCCTTTATTAGTGTTATGTGTGTCACGCATCAACTGTATTTGAAAGACTCGGACCGACCTCATGTTGGGCTTGTTTTATGCACCAACAGTCTATTTGAACTCAGAGACATCTGCGCCTTGATTGTCTAACTTTGATAGTGACTAAAATCGGTCCCAAACTGTCAAATATGACAGTTCAGTGACCACGCAAGTAGATCTCTCACTTTTATCTCAACAAGACCGAACGCGACCAAAGATACCTACACGATTATTTTGACAGTATGAGACCAATTTGAGATTTGAGACAAGTTAGACAATCAGCCTGCTGAAGAAGAAGATTTGTCTAGGTATCTTACCTAATATTATGATTGTGAATCACGCAAAAATTACTATGTATTCAGATAAAATGTGTCATCTGCATTTGTTCATAGCCTGGACAACAAAAGGGTGCTTTTATTTCGGTACTTTTGTATATAAAACTAGCTTCCGCTCGCAGCGTTGCCCGCTATGTACCTACATAACCTGTTGTATGTTCATCCAGAAAGTTCATTTTCATCATCATCATCATCATCAGCCTATAGCAGTCCACTGCTGGACATAGGCCTCCCCTAATGAGCGCCATCGCGCCCTGTCTTCAGCTTGACGCATCCAACTTGTGCCGGCAGCCTTTCGCAGTTCGTCACTCCACCTGGCAGGAGGGCGTCCTACACTACGTTTGCCGAGACGTGGTCTCCACTCGAGAACTCGTTTACCCCAGCTGTTACAGGGGGATGTTATATCCCCGAAACTGTTCACAGCCGCGTTGGAGGATATGTTTAAGACGCTGGCCTGGGAAGGTATGGGCTTAAACATCAACGGCAACTACATCTCACACTTGAGATTCGCAGATGACATAGTCTTAATGGCGGAGTCGCTTGAGGAGCTGCAGGAAATGCTGAACGGCCTAGCATCGGCCTCGCGGCAGATAGTCTCGGCATGAATTTGGATAAAACCAAAGTCATGATCAATGATCAAATTGATCCGAGACCTATCAGCGTTAATGGTCACCTTCTTGAAGTTGTTTCGGAGTACACATACCTCGGGCAGATTTTGCGATTAGGTAGAAACAACTTCGAGAAGGAGGCCAAAAGGAGAATCCAGCTGGGCTGGGCAGCATTTGGTAAACTGCGTCGAGTTTTCTCGTCACCTATCAGTCTCTGCGCTACGCCGCTCGTGAGTGGACGTGTTTCGGTCGCGTCGTTCCCTCTCTCGCTCGCAGAATGACGTCGAGCACTGTCAAATGTGCGAATTGCAATGTTGTTATAGATGAGTTGTTGACTTTCATTGTGAACAAAATTGATGTGATGGACCAAGAGAGTTTGATACGAATTTGTGCATCAGCTTTTAATGAGAACGAGGTAGAGAAATCTAAGAATCTGCTGTTTGACACTGTTACAACCAACATACGGAGGATAAGGCGGAAGAGAAAAGTTGATGGCAAAATACAGAGAGATCTTGAAGATATTGTTACAGTGCTAAAGAGTGTAGACCCTCAGCTAGTACCTATTTTTGTGGCAAAACAATAGGCATGATGACAGTAATCAAGTATCGCCAAAATATTTATCTGATCTAATGAAATAGGATTCAAAGATTTTGAAAAATGTATTTATTCTCTTATTAATGTCGAGATTACTAATTTATTTGCTAAAATAAATCTACAAAATACAACAATCCGCCATGATAGCCAAAACGCTCGCCGGTGTCATGGCGTCTGTCATTGCGTCTCGTCTCGGTAAACATCCTTTTGTTTCTATAGTAACTATGTAGGCATCACTGGTTGATATACCGATCCGTGACGTTAAAACAGACGCCATGACACCGGCGAGCGTTTTGGCGTGAATTTGAAAATTTAAATTTAAATGTACTTTTATTGCACAAAAACCTTAATTTTCTACAGAAATATGATATATTTTAGACATAATAGATACTTCTGAATATCATAGAAGAGATTTTGAAAATTAGGATTCATGCCTATTGGACCGACTACCACCAGTTCTGTTTGACCATCTAGACTGTTCAACGCTTTTGAAAGAAATAACTCTAATGAAATCACAGATAGAGAGTATCAAAAGCACATACGCTACAACTGAACAGCTGCATGAGTTGCAGGCAAAGATGCATTCAAATAAATATGACTCTTTAATTAACTCGCCATTTCATACCCGCAGAAAAGGTCCTAGTATGTTGAACAGCGGACCAATGGCAATCACTCCGACATTGCCAAGGCCACTGCAGATTACGGTCAGTGACCCCGATCACTCGGCTATCTCCGGGCCACAGGCTATTGCATCTTCGCCACCGGTAACGTCGCAGCTGCAACCAATAAATGAGCCTACGCGCGATCGTGGAATTTCGGGCGCAGGCTCGGCCGTCTTCGCGACCCGAGTTGTGCGCTCTCCGCCAATCATTGACATGAACAGTCATCGTGCGTCTTCGACCGAGCGCGCGAGCACCTCCGTGGCGCCGAGCGTGCGATCGTCGCCAATCAAGGAGCAGGATCGCATTCGTGAGTTGTCGGGCGAGTGCTCGGCAATCTTCGTAACTCATGTGGTGCCTTCGCCGCCAATCCGTGTTCGCAGCAACAATCGGGAGTCTTCGGTTGCGCGCTCGACTGTCGTCGTAACTCCTTCGTCGCCAATCACGGAACAGAATCACGCTCGTGTGTTGTCGGGTCAAAGCTCGGCAACTTCCGTGCCTCAAGAAGTCCATTCATCACCAATCAAAGGAAATAGCGATACATTGGACCAGCGATCGGCTACATCTACTGCTGCACACAGCCGTGCCTCATCGACGTCAAGACCTACCTTTGCTGAGGTGGGACGGAGAAGGGGACTGTGGTATGAGCCGGAGCCGAGCGAGGAATGGAAATTGGTTCAGAGGAAGCGCCTGCGAAATAAATTTACTACAGTTAAAGGAAAAGCCTCTGTAGAGCAGAATAGTAAATTTAAAGCGGCTGAAATTAGGATACCATTATTTATCACTAATGTACACAAGGATGTTTCTGAGGCAGATATAGCTGATTATATACAGAATAAAACTCAAGAAATAGTAGCGCCGATTATGCTTAAAATGGCTAAACAACGAAGTCATAATGCCTTTAAAATCTTCGTTAATAAAACAAGCTTGCCAATATTTCTAGAGGATAGCTTTTGGCCTAAAGGAATCTCGTTTAGGAGATTCGTAGATCTTAGGGATAAAGAGCATGGCCAACATAGCTCGCCTGATAACGAGAGGCAACTATCAAAATTCAATAATGGATAGTACGACCTATAGAAACTTAATTTCATTCAACTGCAAGTCTGTGAAGCGCTCCTTGGATGGGGTGAGAGGATTGTGTAAGCAGGCTGATGTTGTTGCTCTGCAGGAGACCTGGCTGCTGCCGCATGACCTACCGATGCTGACAGCCATAGATGACGAGTTCGGAAGCACCGGGACTTCTGCAGTTGACACGTCTCTTGGACCATTACGTGGCAGACCCTATGGTGGAGTAGCTTTGCTTTGGCGAAAAAGTGTATTTCCTTGTGCTAGTGTGATTAAATGTAATGACGAGCGTTTAGTAGCCATCAAATTAAAAACAAGAAGTACCGGTATGCCAATTATAGTATTTAGTGTTTATATGCCCATTGACTTATCTCATAATTTGACTAAGTTCACTGAATTATTAGGTAAAATAAGCTCAATTATTGACGAGAATAATGACACAAGTGTTGTTTATATATTGGGAGACTTTAACGCTCATCCAAATGAACGGTTTGGCAATGAACTGCTTGACTTCTGTAAAGAACAAAATTTAATTTGTGCGGACATGATTATGTTAGGAAAGGACTCTAGCACTTTTACATTTATCTGTGATGTATATGGATCTAAGAGATGGTTAGATCACTGTTTAGTAACGAGTGCTGCACAGTCTAATATAAGTCGGGTGTGGGTAGAGCATAGTGTGCAGTGGTCTGACCATTTCCCATTATTTGTGGAGTGTAAATTGGATACAATTAAGTCAAATGTAAATGTAGCACCAACTTTGATAGAGGATAGAGTAGCTTGGAGAGAACGTACTCCTAGTCAACAAAACCGTTATCAGAGCTTGTGCCATGCTCGACTACGAGATATTGTATTTCCGCAGGAGTTTTCTGACTGTTGTGACCAAACATGTACTAATGTAGAGCATAAAATAATAATAGATAATATGTACTCTGATATTGTGTCTATCCTGACAGAAGCCGCAGCGTCTTCGTGTGAGCGGGATGGTACGCAAAGGAGAGGGGGATATATTGCTGGGTGGAATAAGCATGTGGCAGCCTCCCATAGGGAGGCCAGGCTTGGGTTCTTAGCGTGGGTTGAAGCTGGGAAGCCTAATAGGGGCCATTGTTATGATGTTATGCGTGAGAGTAGGATACATTTTAAGAAACAACTAAAATGGTGCCAGGATAAGCAGGACCAAATTAAAATGGATATTCTTGCTTCTCATCATGCCGCAAAGGATTTTAAGACTTTTTGGAAGCAAACCAATAAACTTAATATTAAGTCTGGCCTCCCTATGAGTGTAAGTAACATTGATGATTGCACTATGATCGCCAATTTGTTTAGCGAGCACTTTAGAGTCAAGTCGAAGTTGGACTCTACCGAGCCGGATAGTGCTGGGACTGCTGTGCGGGAGAGAACTGTGTTTATTAGAACTGAAGATGTACGCAAAGTTATTCAAACCATGCAGAGAGGTAAATCTCCTGGGCATGACAGTCTCAGCATTGAGCATCTTAAATATGCTGGTGTCCACCTGCCACATGTTCTTTCCATGTTTTATAACTTGTGTTTGTGCCACGGCCACCTGCCGGACGCCCTTACTAAGACCATTGTAGTGCCAATATTGAAGTGTAGAACAGGAGACGCGTCGGACAAAAACAACTACCGGCCCATCTCACTTGCGACAATTATGGCGAAGGTTCTTGACAGCTTGCTTAATAATATTATGTTACAATATGTCAAACTGCACGACGCCCAGTTCGGGTTTAGAGCTGGGCTGTCCACTGAGAGTGCAATATTGTGCCTTAAGCAAGCTGTCAGGTACTACACGGACAGGAAGACGCCGGTATACGCCTGCTTCCTGGATTTGTCCAAAGCCTTCGATACGGTTTTATATAACAAGCTTTGGGCCAAGTTGGAGGCAGAGGGTGTACCGGCAGAAGTCGTCTCCGTATTTAGGTACTGGTATAAAAGTCAGAAAAACCAGGTGAGGTGGGCGGGTGCTCTGTCTGAAGGATATGGATTACAGTGTGGTGTGAGACAAGGCGGGATAACATCTCCTTTGTTATTCAACCTATATGTAAACGAGCTCATTGTCGAGCTCAGTAGCACTCACACTGGATGTTTTATTGATGGCATATCCGTAAATAATATAAGTTACGCAGATGACATGGTGCTACTGGGACCGACAGTGGGATCGATACGAAAACTAATTAAAATCTGTGAGGTATATGCGGAGGAGCACGGACTAGGGTATAACTCGAAAAAGAGCGAATTTCTCGTTTTTAAGAGTGGGAAAGTTAGACCGGTCGATGTTCCGCCAATTATGCTGAACGGCGCGGCTCTACAGAAAGTCTCTAGTTTTAAGTATTTGGGGCATATTGTGGACGAGGAGCTCAAGGATGACGAAGATATGGAAAGGGAACGCAGGGCGCTGGCAGTCCGAGGAAACATGCTGATACGCAGGTTCGCTCACTGCTCGAGGGAAGTTAAGATTACACTTTTCAAGGCATACTGTCAATCCTTCTACTCGAGCAGCCTCTGGATAAACCACACCCAACGGACGGCCGACGCCCTGCGAGTCCAATATAACAACATCTTCAGGATGATGATGGGACTGCCTCGCTTTTGCAGCGCATCCGAAATGTTTGCGTTGGCGCGCACAGACGGCTATCATGCCGTAATACGCAAAAAAGTCGCTTCACTACTTCAGCGTGCGCGAAGCAGCCGTAATCGCATCCTGGAGATGATTGTATCGCGTGCGGACTGCCCAATCCAGAACAAATGGATGGATATTGTCCTAGGCTCCAAATTGTATCGCTGCAGTAGGCTGTTTTAGTGAGTTACTAGATACAATGCTAGTAACTCAATGAAACAGTTAAATGCAGTTACTGTTTTTCTGCTCTATCATGTAGGTACCTAATTAATTATTATTTTATTTTATTTTATTTTTAAAAAATTTTCAAGTGTTTGTATGTGTATTTTAATTTTAATTTATTATATGTGATTGAGTTTGTTTTTGTGTAGTAGATAATAGTAATATGGATTTCTTTTAATCTGAAATAAATACTTAATAATAATATACCGCAGAGTTTGAAAACGAAAGTGTTCAACCAGTGCGTTCTACCCGTAATGACATACGGAGCTGAGACGTGGACACTCACAGTACGGCTGGTCCACCAATTCAAAGTCGCTCAGCGAGCTATGGAGCGAGCTATGCTCGGAGTTTCTCTGAAGGATAGGATCCGCAATGAGACTATTCGGCAGAGAACCAAAGTTGTTGACATAGCTCAGAGAATCAGCAAGCTGAAGTGGCAGTGGGCCGGCCATATCTGTCGAAGAACTGACAACCGCTGGGGTAAGTTCATTTTAATACTGGTGAAATAATTTTTGAAATTGGATGAGTAGTTTTGGAGAATACCTCTTACATACAAACTTTACCGCTTTATAATATTACTTTAGAAGTTTAGATATAGATTTTAACTGTGGGTAAAACCGCGGAGCACACCTAGTTACGATTATGAAATTGTGTGAAATTCATAATCATCAAACTCGACGTTGTTTCTCCAACATCAGTCATAAAAACAGCGATTTCTGTATCGTCGACAACAACAACATAAACGTCAAAATGATAATTTACAGCGCCGGAACGCCAGACATTTTATCACACATAAACAAAGCTTTCATTAACAGGAGCTAAGGAAGATACAGAGGACGATCGAGCGTGTAATGGCGGCAATAAATCTACGGCTATAACCGAAATAATTAGTGGGATCATTAGACTCCAATCGGTATTCTGAGATACTCGCACCACTGACCTACATTTTTTTCTTTCTGAAGTTATACCGATATTCTTTCTACACGTGCTGAATGATGAAACAATGAAAGTGACTTATTTATATTGACTTGTCAATAATAATTTAGCAAAGTATTAGAAAATTGATGGATCAGCGAAAGAAAGCTAGGCCCCATACCGTCTTTGTTTCTCTGATTCTTCACGGTGTTGGTCGCGAAAGAACAGGAGTAGAATCACCTAGTTCTTAAGAAGTTTCAATGTAATCTCAGAGGTCCAACTGAATAAATTATTTTTGAATGTAGATTAGTGTTTTATTTTCAAGTCAATAAAAAAAATATGGCAAAAGATTTAGCAGACGCTTGCGCTACAGGAGCTTAAAATTACATTCTGAATATTAGAGTTTCAGTCTGTTAGAAGAATGTGACTACTCAAGTAGCTATAAACATTATACATTATCCCGCACAAGAGAGAAGCGCAGGTGTAAATTTGAGTGATAGTGACAGTTAATTTACCACAAGGTTACTCGCACAGAAACAGCCTGTAACATGAAGTAAATTTTTGGTTTCAAAATTTGGCTTTGGACTTTTATAAGACATTATTTGTAACATCAGACTAGATTTAGTGAAATCTTTGATATCCTTAATTCAGGCGTGCCATTGAGAATAGATTTGGAATACGATTTTGCTTATACAAATCGTACTACTGATGTTTTTTTTATAACAAAGCCCAAGTTTTTGTTACTGTGTTTCTATGACCATAAAGTAAATAAATAAAAATATATTTGAATGAGGTTGAAGGGGGAGACCTTTTCCCACCAGTGGGACATGATAGGTTAAAAAAAATCGGATTACATCGATCCATAATTTGTTACTAAAGAAGAAAGTAAATTGTGTTCACAAAATCGGTAAATAATAAACGTTTGATCCATTGCCACTTCGCTGTCAGACAGAATCCATTTAATACATTCAATGATACCGACCCTACTCACTCAACTGAAATTGTCGACGAAGCCGATAGCTTAATTAAAAAGCATATTCCCGAACAAAATAACCATAATCAGCTTAAAAGATTCGCCCATCATGGCGTAACGGATATTTACTGACGTTATATTAACGGCGTAATAACGCCACTATAGGTCCGATTGGAGCATTTAAATCGAAAACAAATTTTGCACAGTGTATCCGTGATTATCAAAATTAAAATTTATTTATAAATTTTCCGCTTAATTTATCGCGTTGGTAAATTTTGAAAAGCGCTTGTTGTTTTGGTGTAATGGATGAGTAAATATTGTGTTATGTACATTTCATTTTTTCTTTGTACATAACTATATGGCTATGTAAACGCAGGCCCGTCAAGAGTTAAGAGGAAGTCAGGTTACGGATGATGATGTTGATACATTTTTTATTTTTAAGATTTTAACAAAATCCTTAATAACAGTGTACTCACAGCCTTAGTAAAAAACGTGAAACAAACTTTTTACAAAAGTAATAAGAAATGATTCATTTAAATAACTAAAACCAACATCCTTTTACAAATCCGTATTCCACAAAAGCGCTTTTAAAATAACCTTCTCATAAAATTCCCGTTGAAAGAATTAATTTATCTCCTCAAGACGCAAAATTGCAAAAAGAAGGAAAGGGGGGTGGGGGGGGGGGGGATTCAATTATAATAATTAGCGAAAGCTGCAGGTGCGGCTTCCACGGATAATAACCTGAATAGATTTCGAAAACGTCTTGGGATATCCGTACCCATATTATAAATATGAAAATGTGTTTATTTGTCCTGATTTCACGTCAAAACAGAGCGACGGATTGACGTGATTTTTTGTGTGGAGATAGTTGAAGGGCCGGAGAGTAACATAGGCTACTTTTTATCCGGATACCACGCGAGCGAAGCCGCGGGCAGCAGCATGGAATCAGGACAAATAAACAAAAAAGTGAATTGACGACCTAAATAGCTAGACGATGCTGTGTGCCCAGAATTATTAAAAAAATAGCTAAAAAAGAATTTTATATTCTGTATTTCCTAATTCTTCTAGAGATCATAGTTTCTTCTTTCTCTTCCTTTTGAATTCGAACGGTTTGTGCATTTAGCCAGTATCAAGTATTTTTTTATAATAAGTACTTATCTATAGTTTATAGGCTGAATCTTAATCTTAATTAATCGAAATGTCGGACAAAATAATAAGGTAATTTACGTGATAAATACCTGGATACAAAATATGTATTTATAATGAATCTTCATTATTTTTTAATATTTAAATGAGGTCTTGACGTGTCCAACAACAACTGGTATTTTAAAGCGGCCTTAAGGCGGCCTAAAAACACCGTCATCAGAGAACTTACTAGCAAAAACTCACACACAAGTTTATCGCAACTTGTTCCGTTGAGAGTACACCTGCCGAGTGGAACTTCCTCTGCTAATTGTTACAATTGAATATTTTAGCAGGCTCACTGCTCCTTAATCTGATGAAGTGTTTGGAAAACTTTCCCGAGTTATAAACTGCATAATAAAGCAATTCAGAGAAATGCAGGGAAATTTCGAGCGAACCTTTTCGGAGCTGTACAAGTTTCGCAATACATTTACTTTGAGGAACTTAAATATTTTAATAGTTTTCTCATTGAAATAATTATAATAATTATAACGAAACAGTTTGTCATTTTTCAAAATTTACGGTGGGTACAAAATACAGATCTTCGAGGACTTATAGATAACAGAAACCCGATTTTTTTCATTGTGTATTTTGATTTTAAATTTTTACGAGGCGTCAAAAATCACTTTTATGCAATAAAACGTTATTATGATAACACACATTGCAATGAACGAAAAACTAATTGTTTTGCTTGTTAAAAAAGTACCTAAATCAATATAAACCATTTTATTTTTTTGCGTGTCTGTCTTCACACACAGGTTTATTCTTTAATTTGGCTCACGTCAAATAAAGCAGATTTGATTTTCATGTTAAAATACTCTATTTTGGTAAGCGTCCACAGGCCCGCATCGCACGCAGCGGACGGATCGCATCACGCGGATTATCTGTGTAATGCGATGCGTACGATGCGGACAGGTGGACGCACATATATGAGTTTCTATACAAATAATACTACGATCCGTTGCGTACGATGCGTCCGAAGCGTACAATACCGACATGTGGACGCTTACCTTTTAACTATACAACAAATTATCTTTGCAGGAATAATACCATATCCATGTTCGCGAAAATTCCGTTTATATTGTTACAATTTTCATAACAAATAAATATATTAGAAGTAAACCACTGAAACATTGTAGTTTCCAGGAAAATTTATTTTTACACAGATAATATCAAAGGTATATTTTTTCTTAAATGACAACCTGTAAACCTGTTGTATTTGTAGAAAAAAAACCACACCCTTTGATAAATTCAGTTATCTATACAGAATAATATTTGCGTAAAAGCAGCTGTGTCTGATATTGGTTTTAATATAAAATCATACGATAAAAAAAAAATCTTTATTTTGTACTTTCATCCATAATTATGTTGTTAGTATATATATAGACTTAATGAACTATGTTAGTATTAGTAGGCAGGCGACAAATAAATAAATAAATAATGCTGGACATTTCACACAACATCATGTAGCCCCAAGCTAAGCAGAGCTTGTGTTATGGGAACCACATGACTGATATATTACTTAAATACATATTTTTTTTAAATACTCGTACATACATAGAAAACACTCAGACCCGAGACAAATATTTGCAGATCATACAAACATTTGTCCCGCGGCGGGGATCGAACCCGCAACCTCTTGCGTCACAAGCGGGCCTTCACCCACTGCGCCACAAAGGTCGTCATAAAATCAACGATTTAAAAAAATATATTTTATTTCAGACTTTCATCCACTATGTTGTTAGTATAGTGACCAAATGAAGTATGTTAGTATTAGTAGGTAGGCGTTAAAAAACAAAAAAAAAACAATACAATTGAATTTGTGAACCAATAGGGGAGACCGAGGCGAATCGGATCGGTGGGTGAATCGGATCAAAATAAGAAATTTGGAAATATTTTGAAAAACGCGTTGACACGGAACATAAGAGACTGGTGCCTTAAGACACCCTTTCACCCTGCACCTTCTGCCGTTGGCAGTGTTTCTATTCGACTTTTACATCAATGTCAAAACTGCGCTCCAGTGCGTCGGGTATTTGTGTGTGTCACAATTTTGGTGCGCAACTAATGTAGGTGCTTAGCATTTCTTTGTGTAATTCTAAGGATTTGTGTTAAAACTCTGAATTATATGTCTTATTATGATTGGTATAGGGCCTATTTCAGAAAACATTTAAGTTTTAAATTAAAATATTATAGGTTAATGTGTAAAATATTTATTTCAAAAATCTTTAATAAGGGGCTATTCGGATCGCGTCATCGGGGGCGAATTGGATCACTTTTTTAAAATGATTTATTTTATATTTGAGGTTAATGGTGCGTTTTTATTTCCTTGTAGATAGTTTGCACGTTCATAAGAAATACTAATGCGGGAGAATGGTCCCAAGAAAAAATAAGAGAAGCTGCAAATAAATTTTTTGTCAGAGAGGTAACCTTACGTCGGGGTGCTGAGATTACGAATTACCAAACAAGAGTCTATAAGAAGAGTTAACTTCTCCAGAGGTGTCATGTAAACTCATGGTGGACAGCCAGCCTTAAAAAAACTTAAGACTAACAAAAAAACTGTGGAAAAGGAGAAAAAGACTGATCATAAAGAAAATTTGAAGAAGAAGAAGAATAAAAGAACGCCTGGAATACAAATTAAAGGTTCATCTACAAAACAGAGAGTATGGCATTGTATTTACTGCTCAGAAAAAAAAATCCATCCACCATCAGAGGATTGTATTCAGTGGCGTGCATGCGAAGAATGGTGCCACGAAAAATGTGCAGATAAGGGAAGAAAAAAGAAAAAAATAGTATGAGATTTATGTGTTATTAATTAATAATGATCTAATTATTAATTATTTAGGTGTTAGTAATGATTCCAAAGCTAAATGTTCAGAAAATTTCATTCAGTCATATAAGTTATGTATGATCCTATTCGCCCCGAGAATTGGGGCGATTCGGATATTTCTGTCTTTCAAGTTTTTAGTTAATATTTTGGAGGATTAATGAAAAATTAAGGTTTTGAAATGTTTATTGCGTAGCTAGATTGTTACTGATTACTATTTTGTCAATAAAAGTTTCATATATTATACTGTAGTGTGATTTTTTTGAACTCAAAAAAAAATTGATCCGATTCGCCTCGGTCTACCCTATACTCAACCACATTTCGAGCTATCAATTAAAACTATCTCATCAAATTCAACTGCTCTCCAAATAAAACAACTTTAAATGATTCAACAAACTTCCAATCGATTCGGACAAGCGTAGGTAATGAGTTGAAATGTGCTTACCCGGGAACCGAACTCGCTATCTGGCGGCTCGCCAAGTTTTAATGATTCTGCTAGTAAATTCCGCGTAATGGAATAACAAACGGACCCTCGTACGTTTCGGAACGGTTTATTGTAGTAGTGTTAACTGCTTTAATGGGTAATGCAAAGTAGTGTCGGATGTACCTACTCATGAGGTATGCATTGCGACAACACGCTATATAACTTGTTACTAAGTTTATGATCACTATATCGTCATAGAATAGATAATTATACTACGTATAGAATGGCCACTGTCCAACCAATCGGGGCTTCCTCACCGCGCGAGCGAATTTAGGCTGGCGAAGGGCTGACTTTGAGCTAGGGACGCGCCACGCGCGCAGACACGACGACAAGACCGAGACCACAGTGTACAGGAATTATTCATACGGTGACAACCTTACTTCACGCACGCAATTGCGCGTGTACAAAAATGACATTGTGTAGTGTCTGTGTAAGCAGGAAGTTAGACGCCGCTTTTCCGTAGAGATTTCGTCGAGTGTCCAGGGTGTGGTTTCGGAATGGTTTAGTGTAGTAGTGCTGTTTTAATGGGTAATGCAAAGTAGTGTCGGATGTACCAACTCATGAGGTATGCATTGCGACAACACGCTATATAACTTGTTACTGTTTATGTTCACTGTACTATTAAATATCATGAGGCAGAAAAACCATGGAATTGTTTTTTCACATAGTACCAGTTAAAAAATAGCCAACATAAAGTATCATCATCATCATCATTGGCAGCTCAAATGATAGCCCACTGCTAGGTATAAGCCTCCTCCCTCAAACGCCATTCTAGTCGACATAAAGTATGAACCGTATGTATTCGTATTTGGGCACTGACTTCCTCCTTTATTATCAAAATACTGACTGCCTACTTCTTCTTGAAAATTTAAGGAGTAGCCCCTTGTTGGCATAACTGATGCTTCTCTCTCCACGAAGCTCTTTCCAGGACCTCCTTGACTTCCCTATACGACATGACAGCAACCTACTCTTTCACTTGGCTCATGTAGCCTATCCTCGGTATTCCTCTTCCTCTCCTTCCTTCCACTTTTCCTTCAATGATGTTCTTAATGAAGCTGTCATGTCGTATAAGATGGGCAATCATCTTCCCTCTTCTCTCGACAACTGCAACAACAATCTTTCCTCCTCTACTCTTTGCAAAACCACAATGTTGGTGACTCTTTCCATCCAGCTGATCCTATCCATTCTACGTCAACACCACATCCAACTAACAGTTTCTAAACCCTTTGTTATCATCGATGAGCAGTTTAAATCTTGATTGTACTGGTTTTCGAAACAACAACTTACCCGACTGGCACAATCAAAGAAGGGTTATGATTTTTTAACGAAACTCCCTAACTAGACTTGCAAGTCGGTCGGATTATCCGTTGAGGTGCCCCGCCCCCCGGACCGATTGCCTGCCTAGCATAACCAACGCCCGCGAAACAACTTTTGCCAGCGGTTTAACTTTTTTTGCCAGTGATTTTATTCCTGGACTAAACCTGTTTGTGGTATCATTGGAATCGGAATTTAACAAGCTTATTAACTACTTACTTACCTGCTCAAGGGGATTACATTGTCACCACCAAATAAATTGTTTATTCCATTCCGTAAACATGTTTGGCACCTTGCAAAATAAAAACTCACAATTGTTCAAAATTGATAGCAAATATCTGCGTCAACATGGTGCACACACTTAGTACACTACACACCTTTATTATTTAACACAAAACATATACACATCGACATTAAAGTAATTATCTAATTCGCGTTTGCAAAAGGCCAAAACACGCCATTTTGTTCCGCGCGCCAGGAGCGGGAGTGCGCTCACGGCAAATAAAAATTCAATACTGGTTCATTTCTCATCCTATAGTCTGGTTTGAAGTCTTTCTGATTGGTATAAATATGTAGTTAGCAAACAATACGAACAAAACAAACCTCCTTCACATCACTACTACACACCAATCACAATAGCCGACCTTCAAACAAAATTCACCCGCAATATTCAAAATGTTGATCAAATTCAAATTTTTTACTATAAAACGGGGTTTTAATGGTTCAGTAATTATCCTAAATACCTGTCAGATTTAATTAATGCCAAACATGTATAGGTCATCGCTGAAAATCTTATTTGAACCTTCTTTCAAAAATAAAGTTTGAAAACGTATTTTCTCTTCCGGTATTTTGACACATTGTAGAAATATTATAAATTATCTATGACTTTTAGCATGAACAGCAGTGGGAGAATAATGTTACCAACAAATAAAGACACTCCCGACGAATGGGGAAGCCCTAACACCATAGAAATCGTGATTTTAGTGGCCGCGCGACCCCTCAAGTGCCCTGGGCCATTGTAGTGGCCTAAGGCAATCGGGCGGATTATTTAATATTCAAGCGCTGGAATTATGGCGATAAATAACTTTCGAGCTCTTAACTTTCAGGGACGGAGTATTCATTTAAAAGGGGGATTGAAGTCTGTAAGTTTTTGTGTCTTGCGAATATTTGACTTTGTCCGGTCATATTTTAGTACAATTACTAATATTAAAAGCTTATTGCTGGTGATTTCCTTGTACACTGACTAGTCAAAGTAGCCCTGACTCTACATGGAATTCGCGAGAAACAGGAGTAAAACAGCCTAACTCCTATTCTCAGTTTTGTTATGGAATAAATGCTTTTTGACTTTGATAAAATGCTAAACCAATGACAACACACGTGGAATAAAGCTGGCCACACAACTGTGGTTCTTTTATTGTTTTTCAGGTATCAGAATGCATGCTATTCATGTGTGAACGTATGTTCCATGTTTTTTAATAATTTCGTTTTAACACTCATATTTTATTCACGATAGTATTATACTGTGGCTTTGCATGCGTGGTACCTGGATAAAAAGTATTCTCAGTCATTATTTAACTATGTTTTAAATTTCAGTCTAATTGGTTCAGTGGTTGTCGAACCGGAAGCCGGAACCGACAATTTACGTTCCCTCCGAAGCACGGAAGCGCTCACCTAGTAAAACCACTTTCGGTCACCCATACAAATTGTGACCGCGCACAACGCTGCTTAACTTCAACGATCAGTCAAGAACGACCAAGCAAGTTACGCTACGAGCGCTTCGATATAAAAACAATTCCCTATAAAAGGCCGAAAGCTTTAAACCATAGTTTCTCAACCTTATTTTGCCCACCGCCCACTTTGAGAATATATCTTTTTCAAGAGCTTCCCCACCCCTATCTTAATGCGCCATCTCAATGCCACCTAATTTTATCTGGATCTTCTACTGCTCCCCTGAAAGTCTCAAACGCCCACAAGGGGGCATTATCGCCCACGTTGAGAACCTATGCTCTAAACGTTGAGGCCATCTCCATTAGATCCTGAATTGGCCGTGAGTTGTATTGTACTAACGAGCTCACGTGTCAGATCAACCTTCGCAGATGCACAACTCGCCCATTCCAATTTCGTAAGCATCCGTGTAGGACGTGTTTCGTGTCCGTGCCATTATCTGCCGTCCCTGGTATGTGCTAAGTGCTTCTAAGCGTTATTGAATTGCCAGCAGGCAGCAATGACAATTTGGCCAATGATTTTAGGGTCAATGTCTGGAAATTCTACGTCTGTGTCGCTATTCTAGATATTTTCAGCATTTACCTACTCGTAGAATTTTTGCGTCTACTTCATCTTTAACAATGTCCCAACAAAAATATTAAAATCACAGTCTTAAAATATTTTGTAGTTTAACAAGTGGCTTATTTTTTTTATTTTTTTAATCAAATTCAATTTCTGTTTATAAGAGTGCACACTGTGCACTCTTAGTCCAGTGCTTCAGAGGGTGCTCGTTTCCAACCATCTTTGGAGGGGGGGGGGGGGCTCGTGTTTTTTATGTTTCTTGTGTTCGTCTGTAGATATGTGTTCTCATTAATATGGCTGTAATTTGTTTACTTGTTTGTTTACTATTACTAAGCTGAAATAAAAGTATTGAATTGAATTATAACTCCGAAAACCCTCGACAGATCCTCACCAAATTTTTAATGGCACCAATCGGAAAGTTTCAAACCAAAAAAGAATCAGTCTAGGCGTCTTCGAGTGAACATACATAAATAAAAGCTCAAAAAATATTAAATTCCGACGACCTCCTCCTTTTTTTGGAGTCGGTTAAAAATGTAATCATACAAACTTGTACAAGTTTTATACGTCACTAAAAGCTACGGAATCGCCACTTCGGCCATGCAAATTACATGTTTTCATTACACGAATATGGACTCTACTGTAGCGTGTTATGGCGTAAATTTCAATTGTGCTAGGCAATCGAAGATATACCCGAGTCGTACAGATGAGATGCGAGCTGACAGATGCTGAATTGGATGGTGTTATATTGTCCGTTGTCGGAAAGGGATGAAAGAGCAGAAGTGGGCCGGAAAACCACAAAAAGGATCCTTACTCCAGTGACCAGCTGTGTTTTTATATGAATTCACATACGTTTTGAATGGAACAGCGAGTCTTTTGTTAGACGATCAAATTTTATCTCTGGAATGATGAAAATGTCACAAGGTCCATTTTCATGTAGGCGTGTAGATAGGTGTGCTTTTACTTCCAATTCCATTCGAAGTTCTGGCAAAATTCCTATAAATTAAGGTTATAGCTGATCAGTTGCCTCCGCACCGCATCCCTTTGTTGGCGTTCACTTACTTCACTTTTGGATAGCGAAACGGCGATCCGGTGACGTTACGTAGTTGTAGTGAGCGTTGGCCCATAGAATTCCATACGAAGAATACCGATGCGATGCGATGACGTTCGGGTGCGGAGGCGACTGGTCAGCTATAACCTTTATGGTTATCGTCTCACTTTATCAGTGTCTCTCATTTATTTTTTGTTTATTAAGGACTAGCTGCTGCCCGCGGCTTCGCTCGCGTGGTACCCGGATAAAAAGTAGCCTATGTTACTCTTCAGCCCTCCAACTATCTCCACACAAAAAATCACGTCAATCCGTCGCTCTGTTTTGACGTGAAAACAGGACAAATAAACAAACAAATAAACACACTTTCACATTTATAATATGGGTACGGATGTTGTTTAAGCTGCATTATTTTTTACCGATAAAATTATAAAAAATCAATATGTAAAGGTGGTAAGGACCGTGAGCATTGCCAATCCCTCGATTACGTCAGAAATTGATGCTTTGAGTACACTTTATTGATATTTCATGATTCCAATAAAGCATTGTCGGTCGGTTTCATGGAATCAACAAGCGTAACTCCAATTTACAGCGAAATTAGCACTTCGCGATTGCTTGCTATAATTGAAAGATTCAATTGAAACGCTAGTGGCGTAGCTTCTTGATTGATCGTTGCAGTTAAGCAGCGTTGTTCGTGCGGTCACTTTTAGGATGGGTGACCGCAAGTGGTATTACGACGAGCTGAGCGCTTCCGTGCTTCGGAGGGAACGTTAACTGTCGGTCCCGGCTTTAAGTCGTTAAGCCATGACGAGGGCCTTTAGGCGGCCTAAAAACTCCGTCACCAGAGTTGGCCACTTGCTCCTACGAATTCACTTACTTATTGAAAGATTACGTGCGTGAAACAAACAGACAGCTCCAATACATTATATGTGAATTTTAAAACAAAAATGCCTCATTATTTATAATGTATGTCGCAGGCTTAATGATTATTCCGTATAGGTTGAAATGCTTTTAAGCCCGTATTTAACATAATGTTAAACAGGGTTTCTTATTACGAGTAAGCATTATAAACATTATATATTTTATCATCTTTGATATCAAATTCACAAATGCTGCTAAACAGTGTAAAACGTACTTTGTAATTTCAGTGTCGAAGAAAAAGAGCCACGTCGGCCGAGTTGGTTAGTACCTCGACTTTCGATCCGAAGGTCGTGGGCTCGAATCCTGGCAGTGCATCCATGGATTTTTTGTCTCGAAAAATTAATATGCCCATTAACACGAGCTCTCAACGGTGAAGGAAAACATTGTGAGTAAACCCGCGGCTTAGTCAGCTCCACACGTATTGACCATGTCTTTCCTGTGGAAATGGCCGGTTAAGCTGAGATGATGGTTTAGGTGCTGGGCAAGCCTACTCCATCTCAAACAATGTCCCAGGCTCTACAGTGTCCAGTTAGGTGTAGGCAAATATTGCCTCCTGACACTGTATAAATCATCTAGTAAAGATGTTAAAGGCCTAAGTTTTGGTTACTGTTAAGACAATTTTATTGTAATTTAAAAATAAAAAATAAATAAATTATACACAACAACATAACATTGTAAAAACGTTCATGTACCGACAGAACCGATCGCGCCCAGTCCACACGTGAAATTGAGCGGAAAGCGCGCTCTTCGCAAATTCGAACCGAAAGCAAGCGGCGGTCGCTGGTATGCGGGTGTGTCCATTACTACCACACACGTATTGAACAGCTAGCTCACTGTCACACCGGATTTGACAAAAAAAACTTAGGCCTTTACATCTTCTCTAGATGATTTATACAGGAGGCAATCTTTGCCTACACTTAAAGGGACACTGTAGTGCCTGGGACATTGTTTGAGATGGAGTAGGCTTGCCCAGCACCTAAACATTCCTCTCAGCTTACCCGGCCGTATCCACAGGAAAGACATGGTCCATACGTGTGAGGCTAACTAAGCCGCGGGTTTCCGCACGATGTTTTCCTTCACCGTTTAGAGCTCGGCCACGAACGACCTTCGGATCGAAAGTCGAGGTACTAATCCCCTAAGACAACACGGCTCAATTTGACCAAAGGCTAAGTAGACAGGATTTACAAACTAAATTACTCTATTAATGTAGAACACATTCCTCGTCTTCATTCGGAGCATGTGCGTCGCGGGCACTTACAAGCTCTTTTAAGAACAACATTGATTTATTAAAATAAACAAAATAATTTTCTGTCTATAATCATGGTCTATTATTTTGTTTTATAAAAGCTTTGTTAGTGACGTGGCATATATTCATAGCACGCAATGCTATTCAACAGATGAAACCCAGGTAGCAAGTTACACCAATTGACGTAGTGAGTTAGCTGTTCTTTCAGCGCTATCAGCTATTGCTGTGAGCTACCCACATCAACAAGATACTATCTACATTCTATTTTGTATCTAACCGCGACACTATTACAGATCAAATTTGAGCAGTCACAATCACCAGCTCTATCAACAATCAAAGTATTTCGAATCTAAAATCAATGGCACTAAAGCTCAAATATGAATACTGTGACATGATTTTTGAAACCCTGTGCCTTACTGTGATAGTAATAAGGTTCAAGATAGAACTGGTTTGAAAATCAGCAGTTTAGTATAAAATAGAGCAGAATTAGATTGACAGTGGAGTATTTCGTTAATTGACGCCTCTGGTTGAGAGAGTTTCGGGTTATATTTTGGGCATTTTCGTGCAATAATAATTAATGGTGATTTTAGTTTCCTGTAATTATTTAGTGTTGATACCTATCCCGTGAAAATCTATTTACGAAGAAAGGTTGTAAAATAAAGTTAGGTAGGTAATTGATTAAATGAAAATGAAAATGAAAAAAATGTTTGAAAACTTGACTGGCGGATGGTGACTGCCTGCTGTACTGGCATTTGGCTGAAACGGCGAAATGCGAGTAGGCAGTATAAACTGTGTCACTACAATTTTAATTGACTTCGTGTTTCAATGTTTAAAGATAAAATCTAAGTACACATAGACCAAAACGCGAAACTTGAACTCAGCAGACACTTCAAGTAAACGAGTCCACTCAATAAAACAGCGCGGGGCGCGTTCGGTGGATGTCTTCATGCAATAAGAGAAACATGTTGAGGCACGTTCGGTAACGTCAGCGATCTTGAAGTCCTGCTTGAGATAAAGGGTGGCAAAACTCTGATGCAGGAATCACACTATCACATTTATATCACACTTACGAGTATATTATCACACTAATATTATAAATGCGAAAGTTTAGATGTTTGGATGGATGGATGTTTGGATGTATGATTGTTCCTCTAAAACTCGACAACCACAGAACCGTTTTGCCTGTTTAAAATATAGATAGAACAGGAAAGGATGTAAGCTACTTTTAATCCTGGAAAAATGCACGGTATGCCTTGGATAAAAAAAGAATAGTCCACGCGGGCGAAGTCGCGGGCCGAACGGAACATAATTTTAACGGAAAATATATTTTTATTTTTAGTAAAATATTTAGAAATATAAAAATAATTAAGTTAATATGACTATGACTGTAATATAAGAATGAAAACATAAAAGGGACATAAATATGCTATTAAACAAGTAGCGAACTACAAAAAGTCCCAACTTTACTACAAAATAGGACAGCCTGTATATCCTAAGACTGTATTAGCTTTAGGATGTTTTATTCGCTCACTTTCACGATGTTTTATGTAGGTTCTACACAAAGTACATTTTATATAGGTCTCTGAAAGTACCGCTGTCTAGCGCAGCCATTATTTTGTTGCGTCAAATGGAATTATGGAGATCCATTTGTCTTGAGTCTGCGAGGATTTTGCCTCATTTTTATGATGTTAAAAAATTATTTTGTTGGTTATTTTAAGTTATTTTTACGATGACACCCTTTTTATTTTTAGGTAACATGACGTGCTTAGATTATGTTGCTAAATATATTGCATGAGGTTTCAGAAAATGCGATGAAATAGATACATTTTAGAGAAAGGCCAGGTCAAAAGTACCCTAAACCGGCGAGCTTGTATGAAAAATGTGATGAGAGTGAATGAAGCGAAAGAGGTGTGTCAGGATCGTAGCAAGTGGAAGTCCGTGGTCTCTGGCTACCGATGTGGGAAAATGGTCACAAAATTGGAGATTTCTAAATTTTTTTTAAGTTTTCATTTATGAATTCAAAGGTTCAGACTGTTGGGCCAGTTAGTTAGTTAGTTAGCCAGTTAGTTAGCCAAAAATCCAAAAATCATGGTAAATATCCCGCTTAGAGTGTTTATAAGGCATAAAATGGCTTACACAATTTTAAACAGACTATAAACTAAAATGAGAAAACGAATAGACTCTAATATCGTATTAGAAAACTGATGAGTGGACTCATAAAACGCTATCAGATAACTGGCTTTTAAAGTCCATCAATACAACACCTCGGCCACAAAGGAGGCCGTATCTGGGTCGCGGACAAAGCGAGCACACAAAGCCACGCTTTTTCTGCTGCGATCAGTTTTAAGGCTTTGATGCGTTACGTCTCACTGGAGATTACTTTTTGTTGTTTCCAAGCGAAAACAGATATTGCTTTTACAAGGATAACAGAAGTGGAAGGCTGTTGATGATTTTGAAAAGAAATATAAAACTGAAAGAAAACAAATCGAATTTTTTTATTCATCAATAAGTAAGCGTTGATTCCCTTGTACACTGACTAATTTAATTAAAACTAAAACCGATATCTCTTATTTCCTTCACGCTAAAGATCAAAACAAAACGACAGCCTGAGTGACACATCTTTTTTTTTGTGTTCCATTTTCATCTGCGATCAGTCTCTGATTATAAGCAGGTTTGGTGTAAGTAAAGAGCTCCAGCGATCATTTTCATCACATCTAAAGTTACTATATTTTAGTAATAATTAAGTGTAGGTAATCAGTGCCATTACACACCAATTTTATAAACAGGTAAAGTTTTTATGTTTGCATGTTGCTCACCAATTTTACCTTTTTACAATATTGGTCTAAATAAGTAAAAAGTTACGTCGCCATTTGCTAGGCTTGCAAAACTTACATCTTATTTTTGCTATAAGACCCAGTCAAAAATTTAATCCCGTTAAATATTAAAGTTACCAGAGAAGCTCAAATAAACTTTCTTATATTCAATAAAATTCATATAAGTATCAAGAAAGCTCTTAATATGTGTCAGATCTGTCAGTATGTCACGTCAACTGTCACCGTAAGCGACGAGTAAGTGATTTCAAGAAAAGCGCGAAGTTAGCAATATATTGGCTTTCATAAAGAAACTATTTATTATATTTAAATTGAACTCTAAAAACTCTATTGATAAAAATCTAAATCTATGTTACTTGGTTCTAACACGGATCAAACAGTATGAGATTCGATTAAATTCGTATTAAGCGATAATTTCGTTAGTATTAAAGAATCATCACCTTTTATAGTTAAAATTAAAGTTAAAGGTATCATGATAAAAGTTATTTACAGACGAAAACCAACGTATTTTTTTAAATGTAAGGGAGTGGCCACACTGCGGTTTTTGCAGCGCTTTTGTATCGATACAAACGCGCAGCTCAAAAATGCGCTGCAGAAAACTCTCCCTAAGGACAACTTTTAAATACAATTAAAAAATATTGATTGCAAGTTAAGTTTCTTCTCAATAACTGACAATTCGTAAATTGACATAAAAGTACTGACAAATTAATAACACTGCAGTTCCTATATTTTAACTTTTAAGGACAGAGTAATTAAAACTTAGATTTATTTCATAAAACTATGACATGAAACCAAAGAAATGAAAACGTTTAAAACAATTTTAATATAGGAGAGCGAGGAAACTTTTCCAGATTCAACATTTTCCTTTCACAAAGTTACCTGTTTCAATTTATTCACAACTAATTCTAACTAGCAACTAATTCCAGACCTAGCCTTTGACTCGTGCAGGCAATTTTAAGCAAGATGCTTACGGGCAACTTTTTGTTGCTGTTCGTTGGAATGACTTTGAGCTAAATTGAAGCCGTAGGAAAATATAAAACAGGTAAATTAAACAGGACCTTGATTTAAACAATCAAGGTCCTGTTTAATTTACCTGTTTTTCCAAGATGCATTGCACGTTTGTATGAGCTAGTAGCTAACCTTGATGAAGGAGTTTTTAGGCCGCCAAAGGCCTCTGTCATGGCTTAAAGACATTCTAAAAGGTCAAAATTAGGATGGGATCCACCTGGCTCACCCGAGCCAGTGGCGTTAACAGCTGCGCACTTCCTTAAAATGTCGGTCCCGGCTTTTAAGGGACCGGCGAACGTACCTACGTACCTAGGAACGTAATACCAAAATAATTTAAAATTTGAGCATATTTTTATCACTTTATGTTATTACTTGGATAAAGGCAGTATTTATCTAGGTTCCTGTTACACTTTTGTTCCAAAAAACTTACTAAACTAAACTACTCTCCTAATCAAACAACATAAACTGATAAAAATATGCTTAAATTTTAAATGATTTTGGTATTACGTTTTTATGGAAATTCACCTGTTGCAGGCCTCTTAAGTCGTTAAACCATGACAGAGGCTTTTCGGCGGCCTAAAAACTCCATCATCAGAGTTAGCCACTAGCTCATACAAACATGTAATACATCTAAGTTGTCGCCTCGAAATTGTTACTCAAACTAGAACAATTTAAATTGCTCGTATGAATGCATCTAGAGATGCAAGATGTGACCCGATTATCGTGTGTCACATTGACCTAGCGACGTCCTTTGTTCTCTTTGGAGTTCTTCTAACTCTTAGTGCTCTCATTAAATAGGTCTTAATATAAAACCCTAGTAAATTAACCGTTAAAACCTATTTTCATAGGTCTCATGAGAACAAAATTAATGATTATAATCCGTACCCATATTATAAATGTGAAAGTGTGTTTATTTGTTTGTTTATTTGTACTGCTTTCACGTCAAAACTAAGCAACGGATTGACGTGATTTTTTGTGTGAAGATAGTTGGAGGGCTGGAAAGTAACACAGGTTACTTTTTATTCGGGTATCACGCGAGCGAAGCCGCGGGCAGCAGCTAGTAGAAATATAAAGGGATAATTTAACGGTAAACGTGGACTTTTAGACCTTATATACCGATACGAATTTAAAGCTCAAAGGGTTTCTTTTTGTAAATTTTAGTAGTTTCTGAATAAATAAACTTAATTTTTAGAACAAAGAGATTTGTCTAATAATAAGAGTCTAATCTAGTCATCTAAAAGATAAAAGACAAACCATTTCGTTTAATATAAATATATATTTTTAATTTGGTTGTACCTTAGTACAACCAAATTAAAAAAAAAAAAATAATTTGTTTGTTCTGCTACCTTAGTACTTAGTATAAAAAAAAAAAAACCTACCTTTGATCAAACTCAAAACCACGAACAGATTTTCGGGAAACCGTCTAGAAATACTTATTTAATATCTTAATTAACATTTAGAATTATAATTTAGATGACAAATCTTTTCCTGGTCTCGCGAAATTAAATAAAACTTCTGAGGCCGTCTTCGTTGGGTTTTGTTTAAATTAATTTCAGTGGAATAATGCACGATGAGTGTGAAAATAATATCTGTTTAAAACTTATGAATTACTAGCTGCTGCCCGCGGCTTCGCTCGCGTGGTACTCAGATAAAAAGTAGCAAGTTACTCTCCAGCCCTCCAACTATCTTCACACAAAAAATCACGTCAATCCGTCGCTCTGTTTTGACGTGAAAACAGGACAAACAAACAAATAAACACACTTTCACATTTATAATATGGGTACGGAGGTACGGATTTATGATTAGGGAACTGTTTTTACTGGCTTCTTTAAAACTATTATAAGAAAAAAATATAAGCATACTAGCCGCCCGCAGCTTCGCCCGCGGAGACTTCTATTTTTTATCCCGCGGGAACCGTGCATTTTCCCTGGATAAAAGCCTATGTCCTATTCCCGGTCATTATCTATATGAATTTTAAATTTCAAGCAAATTGGTTTAGTGGTTGTAGAGTTATAAAGGAACAAACATACATCCATCCATCATTCCATCCAAACGTCCAAACTTTCGCATTTATCATAATTATTAGTGTGATAGTTTGATTCAAAGTCATGTTCAAAAATGAAAAGAAACAGCGTGTTTACAGAGATAGTCCGTATTTACAGAATTGCAACGAGTCCGGCGCTACTGAATTTTGTGTTTTTTACTGAATCAGCAATACTTTCGTGTGTGTGAATATGCTCGTACGACCGACATCGACAAATAAAAACGTACACGATAAAACGGACCTTTAGAACGGACCGCTGTGTAAACGTCCAAAAACTTTCGAATTGAAAACATCAATAGTAAACTCGAAATGTTGAAGCGGCGTAGCAATTCGTAGCAGCACGTTACTGGCGTAGCAGTTTGTAGCAGCACGTAGCATCTCGTAGCTGGTCACAGTGCAAAACGAAAAAAAAAAAAAAACCGGTCAAGTGCGAGTCGAACTCGTACGCCGAGGGTTCCGTACCTAGCCATGGTGCCAATTAAGCTAGTCCGCTTAATTGTATGAGCGCCCATACAACTCGGAGGACAATTTTAATTGGCGTCAACTATCTATGTATGGGAACACCCTTTAGTTTTCAACTTTTTTAACTTTTTGGAATTTTTCCTTTATTTGTGCTATAAGACCTTGCTTTTTGCCAAATTTCGTTATTCTAGGTCAACGGGAACTACCATTTAGGTTTTCGACCCAAAACCTCTAGGGTACTTCCGGTTGACCTAGAATTGTCAATTTTGGTTACAAGCAAGGCCTTACAGCACAAGTATAGGAAAAATTCTGAAAAATAAAAAAAGTTGATAATTAAGGTAAGTTTTGGTACTTACAAGTTTTCACGAAAACCTAAATTTGCCTATATCTTTTTATAGTGTTGACTCAGGACCTTGATTTTTATACTCACAATAGGGACTATAGACCTTAGTATATGGTATAAATTTCAACTTGCTAGCTCTACCCGTTCCTGAGATAATCGATGGTGACACACGGACAGACAGACGGACAGACGGACAGACGGACAGACGGACAGACGGACAGACGGACAGACGGACAGACGGACAGACGGACAGACGGACAGACGGACAGACGGACAGACGGACAGACGGACAAGAAAGTGATCTTATAAGGGTTCCTTTTTTTACCTTTTAAGGTACGGAACCCTAAAAACACTCCAACCAAATTACTAAACCTTTAAATCCTATTTGATTAATATTATAGCTAACATTATTTTTTTACACTTAACAAATTACATCAAAAGAAGACATGATTTGAATTAGTCATAGTCATGCCCTTAAATACTTTGTCTATTAAAATCTTTGAACATGAATTTTCGTGTTTCTTAGTTATCTATGAAAATGCTACCTGAAATTTCTTAAACATACAGGGCCTTACTTATGAAACATGTTTAAAGTGATACACTGTTTAAACAACGTCCTGTCTTTATTTGTGGATAGTGACAAACAGAGACAGGACGTTGTACAACCAGTGTTCAACTTTAAACATCTTTCATAAATAAGGGGGACCATGCCAAATTATGATGAAAGTAATTTCAATGTTTTTAATATTCAGAATGTTTTTCAACTTTAGGATTGACTCTAACATTGTTAAACCCAATAAAAAACGTGAAGAAAAACTTCTAGAACTACATGTTACGGTGAGCTCACCAACAACAATTAGCATAATAAGCAAGACAAGGTTCCAAAGCTCGCGTCTAAGGCCGCGTCCTCATTAGGCGAACAGTGAGCGGTTATCTGTTTGCTTCTAGTTTGTATCCTTATTATTTTTAAATGGAGTTTCCATACAGCGCGTAATATACGCCGTTTGCGGCGTTTCGGTTGCCAATTCATTTTGTGAGCGGCTGATTCGCATTTCTTTCTTCTGATTTTTAACAGTCTTCAAAAAAAGAAGGAGAGCCTCCTCAATTCATCGTAATCTATTTTTTTTTTGTGCTTTTTTGATGTATGTTCACCGATTACTTGAAGACGCCTGGACCGATTTGGATTTTTTTTTTTTTTTGTTTCAAAGGGTATACCTACTTTCCGATTGGTGCCACAAACATTTAATGAGGATTTGTCTAAGATCTTCATAGTTATGAACAGAAATGGCTCTCGAGTGCAGAAAATTGCTCAGCTAACATTGAAGTCGGTTTCTTGAATTTTTTTATTTAGCCACATGTTAGATACGCCGCTCAGAGACGTCAACTGATAGTCAGCCGCTCACTGTTCGCCTAATCAGGACGCGCCCTAAGATACATTATTTTCGGTCTAGACATTTCTGTACCAAAATACCTTCAGACCACAAACATGGGTCTGAAGTTGACACGTTTTCAAACATTGTCCTTTGTGAAGGATTGGAATATTAATATATTTGGTAGGTGCGTAACTTAACAGACTATAGTGACACTTACAGGGTTGGTAGGTTAAGTAAGTTTTTTTTTTAGGGTTCCGTACCTTAAAAGGTAAAAAAAGGAACCCTTATAAGATCACTTTCTTGTCCGTCTGTCTGTCTGTCTGTCTGTCTGTCTGTCTGTCTGTCTGTCTGTCCGTCTGTCCGTGTGTCACCATCGATTATCTCAGGAACGGGCAAAGCTAGCAAGTTGAAATTTATACCATATACTAAGGTCTATAGTCCCTATTGTGACTATAAAAATCAAGGTCCTGCCTGAGTCAACACTATAAAAAGATATAGGCAAATTTAGGTTTTCGTAAAAACTTGTTAGTACCAAAACTTACCTTAATTTTCAACTTTTTTTATTTTTCGGAATTTTTCCTTTACTTGTGCTGGAAGACCTTGCTTGTAACCAAAATTAACAATTCTAGGTCAACCGGAAGTACCCTAGAGGTTTTGGGTCGAAAACCTAAATGGTAGTTCCCGTTGACCTAGAATAACGAAATTTGGCAAAAAGCAAGGTCTTACAGCACAAATAAAGGAAAAATTCAAAAAAGTTAAAAAAGTTGAAAATTAAAGGGTGTTCCCATACATACATAGTTGACGCCAATTAAAATTGTCCTCCGAGTTGTATGGGCGCTCATACAATTAAGCGGACTAGCTTAATTGGCACCATGGCTAGGTACGGAATCCTCGGCGTACGAGTTCGACTCGCACTTGACCGGTTTTTTACTTATCTTTCATGCGCATTCTTTTTGTCTTACCAGTTCGAAAATTAAATAAAACTTAGGTTAGTTACCTCTTTAATCAACATGTTCGGTTCTGGTTTAAAAAAGTTCGTTTCATTTTCAAATAACAATGCTGGCTGCTCGAGCAGGTTAGATAAAAAATTGCTGGACACTTTCTGATTCAGTCCGTACAGAACGATTTATCGCAAATAAGGTTGAGTAAGAAATGGTTGTTATCGTCGTATATCGTAGTATGTTGCGTGTGTGCTTAAGGCTGGTTTTACTGTCACGCGTACCGTCGGCGCTGATAGGCGAGTGATCTTTATGACAATGAAATAAGGATACAGATTGTTTAGCAGAAATGGCTACGCTGATTGCTCTCGTCAGTGCTGGACAATCAGTATCCTTATTTCATTGCACTAAAGATCACTCGCCTATCAGCGCTGACGGTGAGCGTGAGACTAAAATCAGCCTAAGTCAAGGGTGCGTAAAGAATTTTTACTTCAAAAATGTTAAATAATACAACTTATATATTATTTTACAAAATACTATAGACTAGAAGAATTTAAAATGAATTTTAAGCATGTGCAGACTGGGCGTTGTTTTGGCGCGTCCGAGCTCGTTTCAGTCACCTGTCACTCGTTTTTGTCACTTTGCCAATCTCTTGGCACCAAGTCGCTGGTATTGGCGAAAACTGTGGTCCGTATTTAATATTCTACTCCAGAATGTTATTAAAATTTATTTTATTTTATTTTTATTAAGGGCCTACCCAGAGCCAAACACTGTATTTCCGTGTCTATACCCTCGATACTAAATTAAGTGAAAAGTAACTGAAAAAACAACATGTATCTTTAACATTTTATCTTCTAGTGACCCGTTTACTATTTTTATTTAACGTAAATATGACGCTTCATCATAAATTAACGAAAAAACCTCTAAAAATAAGAGAAACCTTCATTTTTTTTCTAAAGTTGATGTTACTATGTTTTTGGGTTGCACCATTGGATAGGTCATTCAACAATTATTATTGACATAATGTCCGATCACTTTTTCGATTGGTTGTTATAGTGATGAGAAATTTCAAAAAAACTGCATTTTTGTCGTATTTCGGAGAGAGCAGCTGTCGTAAGCGCCGCAGCCGAACGCATTCTAAATTCATCTTTATTTTAATGACACTAACACAAATATTTGAAGTTGCACTCATCGGTGTACTTATTTTAGCTCGGGGTAGCGTCTTAAGTCGAAGGATATTGAATGACAATTTGGATATTAATTACTATTCAAATCCAATAATAGATTACCTTATTATCTTACGAATACAATTGTAAAATCGATCTTAATACCGCATTATACTACGACGGTTACATCCTCAAGATCATAATATTTTTGACCATGTAGTTTCACTTCTCAATGTACTAGGGCATCACATAATTTTAGAGTACTGTAAAATCTGTAAAATTAAAGCATTAGTAACAAAATAATGACACTCTGGCATCCCTATCTGGCAACCCACTCGCTCGGCTCGCGCCAACTTCATTCGTTTCTTATGTGCGGGCATCGCAACATCGCAATAATTACGAATTTATTTTTTTCGCAAGAAAGTTATAATTAAAAGTTTATAATTGGTAAAACAACGTAAACGAAGTGGTGATTATAGAATAAGAAAGAAGATTAAACTTTTGGAAAGGAGTTTATGAAAATCATCATCGTCTACGAGAGATGAAGGGAGGTAACAGTTTTTTTGTTTACTTAATTTCACCCAATTATCAAAAAATATTACCTATAGATGCATACAACAAATAATACCGTAAAATATTTACGACAAATAATTTTTACATGTCGAAAATTCACATTAAAAAATATGTGACTACCTTCATTTTATTTTTGTCTCGGGTTTATTGTTGTATTGTTTATCGTTGCATTGTGATATTTATTCATTATGATAAACGATCTAGATTACGTCTTAGTAATAACAATTTTGTCGTATTGCAATTTCAAAGTGCCAAAAACTGCCGGTTTTTTTGTTTTCTTTGCACACAGGTCACCAACGATGTTGAAATACCTACCTGCGATATATTACGCGACGAGCTCGCGTTTGATAATTATCGCTCAGTCTCGTGTCGTCACATTATGACGACCAATGACTTTAAAACAATAAAAAAGGCAGACTGCAGATTGGATGGATATGTCTAACTGCCAACACAGGTCAAGGGTGTAAAAAACCTAGGTCCCCAGCGTTATACTGCGTGATGCGATCACGTTTGATATCGCTTAGTCCGGAATGACTTTAAAATAACAACAACTGCAAACTGCAGATTGTAAGTATGTCTACCTGTGCATACAAGTCAAGGAGGTGGAAAACCTACCTGCGTTATACTGCGTGACGCGATCACGTTTGATATCGCCCAAATGACTTTAAAACAATAAAAACGGCAGACTGCGGATTGGATGTATATGTTTACCTGCCCACACAGGTTAAGGGTGTAAAAAACCTAGGTCCCCTGCGTTATACTGCGTGACGCGATCACGTTTGATATCGCTTAGTCCGTAATGACTTTAAAATAACGACAACTGCAAACTGCAGATTGTAAGTATGTCTACCTGTGCATACAAGTCAAGGAGGTGAAAAACCTACCTGTGTGACGCGATCATGTTTGATATCGCTTAGTCCGTAATGACTTTAAAATAACAACAACTGTAAACTACAGATTGTAAGTACCTGTGCATACAAGTCAAGGTGGTGGAAAATCTACCTATACTGGGTGACGCGATCCCGTTCAATATCGCTCAGTTTCGTGTCGTCGTGTGATGACGACCAATGACTTTAAA
The DNA here is from genome assembly GCA_958496255.1 of Camptogramma bilineatum. Classification (NCBI taxonomy): domain Eukaryota; kingdom Metazoa; phylum Arthropoda; class Insecta; order Lepidoptera; family Geometridae; genus Camptogramma; species Camptogramma bilineatum. The sequence continues at coordinate 14,771,798 of OY292466.1, read as the reverse complement.
ACAATAAAACTGCAAACTGCAGATCGTAAGTATATGATCGTAAGTATATGTCTATCTGTGCATAAAGGTCAAGGGTGATATATATCTACCCAGAAATATAGCGCGATGCGATCACGTTTGATTTCGCTTAGTCTCATGTCGTCACGTGATGACAAATGGTTTTAAAATAATAAAAACTGTGCAGATAGTAAGTATTATTATGTATAACTGCCCATACAGGTTAAGGGTGTTAAATACCTACCTACGTGATATTGTGTGACACAAATACGTTTGATATCGTTCAGTCTTGTTTTATTACGTGATGACGATCAATTGTTTTAAAATAATAAAAACTGCAAACTGCAGATTGTAAGTATGTTTACCTGTAAGTATTGTGTCTATTGTAAGTATAAGTCACCAGGGTTAAATAACTACCTGCGTTATACTGCGTGACGTGAACACGTTCCTGTCGCTCAGTCTCATGTCTCATGATGACGACCAATGACTTTAAAACCAATAACAACTACAGACTGCACATTGTACAGGTTATATTACCTGACTTTTGTAACTTTGATGAAAGCGTAGTATGTCTTCTACCACTCTCAGAGCGCGGCTATTACAATACCTGACTCCATCACCGGGAGCTCTACTTGATTTGTCATAATCAGACCATGACAATCGGTTCATGCATTGTGTCTGAATAAAAAATAAAATATTATTATGATTATTATTATTATCTATCTTTATAGGAGCTCTCTAAACGTTGGGGTTGGATTCTGGTGGAAGGTGACCGAGACCAAGAAAACCAATAAGACCTTGTAAAAAATACTTTAATATTTAAATATTCTATAAATATAAAGGCCTTCAGATTAAAAGGTATGACCTTAGCTTACTCTCTAGATCGAAGCAGTAGCAGGCAAACTGGAAGGCCATTCCAGAACTAAACCACCCAGACCATTCAGGTGGGGTGGACCGAAGAACAGATGCCAAATCTGAGGTAATCGTCTTAAGATGGGTACCCGTTCCAAGGGCGGAGACCACCGCCTGCCGCGAGCTCTTCCTGCACCAAGACTGAGTTCAGGACCCGCAAAATGCATAAGAGGTAAGTAATACTACTTCATGCTAACAATTTGCGCTATTTTATGCATAATTACTGTGCACTCTGCTGTACCCAATGATCTTCTACTATGCCTTATAAACTGAGGTAGATGTGTTGTGTTGTGCCCCGCTCCGCGTGGCGAACTAACTTCGGGCTGGATAGCTTGAGTCAACTCGGTCGCTCGTCACAGGTTGTCATTTGCGACTTGCTGCTCACGTAATTGTGAATATTATATTTATCTCGTTCTGACAACGAGGTTTTGTATTTCTCTGCTATCTTTTGGTTTCTTGAGTGATGTAATGTAAACGAAGCTGCGAATATTCTACCTACTTAGCTGTAAAACAATTTCGCCGCGTTTGAAAGCTTTTATAATGAGTTTAATTAATATAACGTCCCTGTTGGAAAAATATCATTAGCTGTACCTAGCTATGTGAATGGATTTAAAATCCCGTTTAATAGTAGGCCTCCTGTACAAATGTTGGAACAAGCTAACCAAAAGTTTAGCAATACGGAGTTACTCGTAGAGCAGTTATGTTCAGCTACTCATAAGTTATAGTCATCAGAATCTGTGATTCTTACATAAAACATATTCTGGACAATTTTTACCTAAAACTTTTTTGACAAATTATTCGTGAAGGCACTTCTAGATTTAGTGTTAAGTCGATTTATCTTTCAGTCAATATTTTAAAGTAGTAGATACTTGCACCGCTGCTAAATTACTTATTAAAGACTGATTCATGGCTATGATAGACTTGCAAGATACATATGTTTTTTAGTACCCGGTCCATAAGGGCCTGTCATTTCTTATCTAAGAAATACGGACTGATTCTAGTCATTTATTAAAATGAAATTCAGTACATAAATGATACTTATAATTGCCACGACAGAGTCAAGGAAACCTTCAAGATTGGGTTTTATTATTATTAATCAAAAACCTTTTTGAGTTCGAATTAGACTCTCGTACCTAACAGGTGCCTGAATTTGGCAGAATTTTAAAACAAATAGAACACTTATCTTGTTAAAACTCGTTCACTAACCCTAAGGGATTTCACGAAAATTTTTCGTGTTACTTTGCTCAGCTTGTCCTGCAGCTGCCCGTGGATGGCTATAGGTACGCTTCGAATCGGCTTGAAATTTAGAAATTTCTAGCTTCTTTGATTTAATGATTATGACTCCTACATGGTACACAACACACCTATACCTACGAGTAGCTTATATCCAGATTTGTCTTTGTGGCGAAATTATATTTTAATTTCAAATAATCCTATTTATGGTAATAGATTTTTATGGATGCACCTTTAAAGGATTGGGGCGTCTTAATTTTAACGGAGAACATGTAAACGGTTTCTAGGACTGCCGAGCCAGATACACTATCAACCTTTTAGAACTTAAAGCCGCTTCTATAGAATTACAGTGTTTCGCTGGCAAATCGATACAAAATAAATTTTGATCCGTAACGATAAAACGAACGCGATATGTAATTATGATGAGGAGGTGTCCAGTTTAAGCATTTAAACAATTTAAGTAGTAAGATCTAGTAGCGGCGTTATAGTGTAGCATATTCGAAAAATCCAAAATCAAAAAAGAAGCTGGACCAGGGATCCAGATGTTTTAAAATTATTATTGATACAATATGGAGTCTATCTCAAACAAGTTTGAATGATTTATGAAAATGATTTATTTGCCACTAGAATAAATATGTAAATGTCATAAGTTCGTCTCTTGAAACGAGATCCGTCCGCATTCGATATCGATGCGTTTACTCTAGACTGGAGTGTTTATTTGTTTCTACACATTACCTCCTTTTTTTCATTCATTTTAATATACTTAAGTAAACTAAGCAATAATCGTGCTACTAGAATTGGTCGTCCCTTATTGGCCTAGCGGCCTTGGTACCATGGTACCCATTGTTCTTAAAAATATATATATATATATCTCAAGGCAAACTAGTTTACATAATACCACATTAGGTACTCTTTTCAACTTTCAGACTCTGGCAGCGACACCCTAGTGTCATCGCTGTTATTGAGAAAACCTACTCAAGACAAGCACTTTAAGCAAGTGCTATAAAATTGATATACCTATCATCTTTTTCTAAAAGTTATTTAAAACAATAATAACTGTGATTCCACAAAATGGTGGCAATTTTTGCACCAAACTTTAAATTGACTTTTTAGAAGTTATATTCTATTTATAATCGATTTTCTAGTTAGCGAATATAAATCTGGGTCAAATTATTCGACTTTGAATACTTGTCATTCAGCGCTTGCAATATTTGATAAACGGATGAGTCAAGATGATAGAATAGAACTAAACTTTGTTTTTTCCAATAATGAAAATAATCTGAAATCTGAATCTTGTAGGTGCTTGATCATCTTTCGAAATTATTTCCTAAACAGATAAATTTTTTCTTACAAAACGATACATAATGCGAGTGTCTCGACAATAAGCCGATAAATAATGCAGATTTTGCCAGTCAAATAGTTGCGTCTATGCGTAACGGAGTCCCAATAGATATCTTATAACGAACCGACTCGTTTGGTCAGAAGTTCTACATTTGACCCAAAATGATGAGCGTGATGTATTTGGTTTTTTTGTAAAATATTTTAAGTATTCTATCGGTTTCACCAATATTTAAATAATTGAATATTTTGAATTGAATATTTATTTATTTGCAGATTCCATTTTTTGTCAAAACATGCAATCGTAAGTTGATTGTAAGACATCATTAAGTATTAATGTACCTACCTGCTTTTGCGTTAACCGTTTATGTCGTTAAAGGTCGCTAAACATCTACATGGTCAAAAATATTATGATCTTGAGGATGTAACCGTCGTAGTATAATTGATGGTTAAACAAACTTACCAAGTGAAGTTTGGCCATAATTATACGAGACGGTTACATCCGAAGAGATCAAGAAGGTCCCACCCGAACCCATAAAGGCCCTTGCTACTTTAACGACATAAGTGTCTCTGAAGAAATGAAGTTGGCGCGAGCCGAGCGAGTGGGTTGCCAGATAGGGATGCCAGAGTGTCATTATTTTGTTACTAATGCTTTAATTTTACAGATTTTACAGTACTCTAAAATTATGTGATGCCCTAGTACATTGAGAAGTGAAACTACATGGTTGTTACGCACGGCTCACGTATGGATATCGCTGATCCAAGCTCGACCGGTATATTCATACAGTGGCCCGCACGAGGTGCGTCGTCAGCGGAACGTGGCCCGTTGACGTCAATTGCACGAAACAAGGAATTTTACCTAGTAATAGAATGCATTCTCTGTTCAACCATCGAACGAGGTTCACTTAAGATAATTAATTATAAAACTGTAACTTTACAATAAATTTAGTTTGAAAATAGTTTAACTTTTTTAAAAGCTACCCCGGGCAGCGGCCTACGTATTTGGCGCAGCCTCACGGATACTTGATCTATCTTAAATTCACGAGATTTATCTCTCACAAGTAAAAAGAACCTACTAGTGCTACTGTTCCGGGTGAATCTAAAAATCGATTCCTGCTGAGTTCCTGAAATGCAGTAAGTCCTTGAATCTTTCAAGTCCTTTCTTATTCCTACTTTAATCCTTATATTTGTGCATTTGTGTATTTTTACTGTGTGTCTTTTTTAGTGCGTTTAGTTTAGGCTTCCAAGATTTTTCATCCTAGAAAATCACGGAATACTAGGTTAGGTAGTGATAGATTATTTAGCAGTAGGCTTAGTGCTATCGACGAGCATAGAAATTTAGAAGATTCAGACATGGCTCAACCTAACTCCATGGACATCATCTACAAGTCCCTCAGACTTGTGCCCGATTTTGACGGGAATCCGCACATTCTCACTCGATTTATTAATCTCTGTGATCAACTTGTGTTAGCTCACGTCACGAACGAACCGGGAAGAGAATTAGAAAATCTAGCTCTTTTAAACGGTATTTTAAATAAAGTATCGGGATCCGCAGCTAGGTTGATTAACTCAAACGGGATACCCAATACTTGGCAAGGTATTAGGAGCGCTTTGATTAACAACTTCGCAGACCATCGTGACGAGACCGCTCTTTACAGTGATCTATCTTTAGAGACCCAAGGGTCTAGTACCCCGCAAGAGTTTTACGAACGGTGCCAAAATTTATTCAGCACCATAATGACGTATGTTTCGCTTCACGAAACTTTAGGTACGACTGTAGAAGCTAAGCGTGCCCTTTATCAAAAGTTGACCCTTCAGGCCTATCTAAGAGGTCTCAAGGACCCACTAGGTTCCAGGATACGCTGTATGCGACCTGAATCGATGGAAAAGGCCCTCGAATTTGTTCAAGAGGAGCTTAACACACTTTATATGCAAGAGCGTAGTGGCGTTTCATCTCACAGAAAGGATTGGCATCAACCCTTTTCTAACGCAGCCAAGTTCAATCTCCCGCTCAATAACTTTAACCCCAAAATGACTAACGGACATTACGGACAAATGAGACAGCCCATCTTTAGCTTGCCTGGTCAATCAAGGCCAAACCCCATGCAGGCTCAGCCTAATCAAGGTTGGAGACCTACCCCATGTCTCAGCAACCACCACGTGGTCCTACGCGAACACAACAGATGTTCCGCGCCCCTCCACAGAATTATAACGCACAAAGTAATACTTTTAGGATGCCGTTTAGACCTCAACCACAGCAATCGTTTAACTTTGGCAATGCCCCGCGTCCTAGCCCTATGAGTGGTGTAAGTAACTTTGTTGAAAGACGTTTACCTATGACTGGACATGACTGGCGTAAGCACGGTAACCCGCCTCCGTCTAACTATTTCAAGACCCGCGAAGTAAATTTCAACGAGTTTGACGCTTACGACAATGACTATTACTATGACGACTATGATAACGAATATTATAACGACTATTATTCGTACGACCAATACCCTGACTACTACCCTTGTGATCAGTACTCTTACCAAGAGCCACCAGTAGTAGAGGAAGTTCCAACCACCGATGAAAATTTTCAGAAGGATTCGAAATCAGAAAAGCCAAAATAGAAGTCAATTTTCATATTCAAAGGCAACTAGGTTACATTCAAATAGCTAATCCACCTCTGAAATTTTTGATCGATACAGGAGCTAATCAGTCTTTTATTAGCCCCGATGCCGTAGACAAATACTTCCGTCACATCCCTTTGAACTACGATCCTTTCGAAGTGACCAATGTGCACGCGACTAGTAAAAACGACTATTCGATAACGCTACCTAGTTTCCAAGAATTTAATGACCCGAATGACATGACTCTATACGTCTACAAGTTTCATAACTTTTTCGACGGACTTTTAGGCTTTGATTTACTTGACGTATGGGACGCTAACATCGATCTGAAAAATAAATTACTGAAGACCCGTAATACTCAGATCCCCATTCAGATGTACGACTCAAGGAATGTTAACTTATATGAAGAAATCATTCCAGCTAACTCGACAAAGATAGTTAGATTGCCGGTTAATACACGGGACGGTGAAGTCTTTGTAGAAAATCAGACAATTTGTAACTGCCTTATTTCAGACTGCATAACGACGGTTCATAATAATAGAGGCTGGGTAGAGATTACTAACCCAACATCTAATGACGTTATCTTTTCTATGGATCGTCCTGTTGAAGCTGAAATATTTAATATTGAATGTGACAGTACTGAAGTTTTATCAGACCGCGCGAAAGATGTTTTATCTCGTCTTAGGACAGATCATCTTAATCCTGAAGAACTCGCTAATTTACAGCGCTTGTGTGCCAATTACGCGGACGTGTTTTATCTTGAGGGTGAACCACTTACATTCACCAACAAGATCAAACATAAAATTAGAACAACTGATGAAATTCCAGTACATACCAAGAGTTATCGCTATCCTTACATTCACAGACAAGAGGTCAGAGATCAGATTAATAAAATGCTTGATCAGAATATTATAAGACCTTCAGAATCCGCCTGGAGCTCTCCAATTTGGATTGTACCCAAAAAGGCAGATGCTTCCGGTAAAGTCAAATGGCGTCTTGTCGTGGATTTCAGGAAAGTAAATGAGAAAACGATTGATGATAAATACCCAATTCCGAACATAACTGACGTACTAGACAAACTCGGTAAATGCCAATACTTTACAACTCTTGATTTGGCAAGTGGATTTTACCAAGTAGAGATGGATCCGTCAGATATTCATAAGACAGGATTTAACGTTGAGAACGGACACTATGAGTTTCTCAGAATGCCCATGGGATTGAAAAATTCTCCATCAACCTTCCAACGAGTGATGGATAATGTCCTGAGAGGCCTGCAAAATGAAATCTGCCTGGTTTATCTTGATGACATCATTGTTTTCAGTACTTCCCTTCAGGAACACATCGTTAATTTGGACAAAGTCTTTAGTAGATTGAGGGAATCCAACTTCAAGATTCAAATGGATAAGTCTGAATTTTTGAAGCTGGAAACTGAATTTCTAGGACATGTCATTTGCCAAGACGGTGTTAAACCGAACCCTAATAAAATTAAAGCCATAGAAAATTATCCCCTTCCAAAAACTACTACAGAAATCAAACGTTTTCTCGGATTGCTTGGATACTATAGGAAGTTCATCCCTGACTTCGCTCGTATCACCAAACCATTGACTCAATGCTTAAAAAAAGGTTCCAAAATTAAATTAGACCAAAACTACACCAACTGTTTTAACCATTGCAAAACTCTTCTGACCAACGACCCGATCTTACAGTACCCAGACTTTACGCGAGAATTTATTCTAACTACAGATGCTTCTAACGTAGCTATTGGTGCTGTCCTATCTCAAGGTACTAAATCATCAAATAAACCGATCGCTTATGCATCGCGTACTCTCAATAGTAGCGAATTAAATTATAGCACCATTGAGAAAGAACTTTTGGCAATTGTTTGGGCAACTAAGTATTTTAGACCGTATTTGTATGGCCGAAAATTCTTAATACTTACTGATCATAGACCTTTGCAATGGGTAGTCAATTTAAAAGACCCTAGCTCACGACTTACAAGATGGCGTTTGAAATTGAGTGAGTACGACTACAGAGTCGAATACTTACAAGGCAAGTTTAACACTAACGCTGATGCACTATCGCGAATCGAAGTTAATAACGAAGAGCTTTTATCGATCGCAGTTAACCCATCTGAAACTGACCCCGCGTTAGATGAATCTAGAACTATTACGGCTACAGAAACTGCAGCTGGTTCTAGAACAGCCACCGTTCATACTGACAATGAAAACCCCATCTTAGAAGTCCCAATTACAGATGACCCTTTGAACCGATTTACAAAACAGTTAATATTCAACGTTGTAGGTGACATTAAGGGACGACCGACAGTAACTAAACCTTTTGAGACCCACACACGAACGACTGTCCAACTATCTGAATCTAATTTAGAGGAAGATGTTATTAACGCAATTAAAGAATACGTTAACCCTAAAATCAAGACTGGACTTCTGATTAAACCCTATTTTGCTATGTACGAAATTATACCCATTATACAGAGAACATTTAAAAATTCGGCAATGAATCTGACACTGACTAAACGTGAATTGGAGAACGTTAGGGAATATTTGAAACAGCAAGAAATCATCAGTAAATATCATGATGGTAAGACCAATCATCGTGGCATTAACGAATGTTACTTAGCGTTATCTAATAAGTACTATTGGCCTAGAATGAGAGAGCAGATTACTAAATTCATCAATGAGTGTACCATATGTGGTCAAGCCAAATATGATCGCACTCCAATCAAACAACAGTTTAAAGTAGTACCACCAGCTAGCAAGCCCTTTGAACTAGTCCATCTAGATCTCTTGACTATTCAGTGTGAAAAATTCTTAACCATCGTAGACGCGTTTTCTAAGTACGCTCAAGCGTATCATCTCAGAGATGGCACTGCTGTTAGTGTAGTACAAGCTTTATTGAATTTCTGTACTCATCATGGTGTACCCTTCACTTTAGTAACTGATAACGGTACCGAATTCACAAATCAGTTAGTTGCAGAATTTGTAAAGATGCATAAAATCCAGCATCATAGAGTTGCACCTCACTCACCTAATGAGAATGGTATAGTTGAAAGATTCCACTCAACAATACTTGAACATCTTCGTATTCTTAAATTAGGTCAGAAAACCGAATCTGTAATCAATTTAATGCCATATGCCCTTCTGGCTTATAACAGCAGCATTCATAGTTTTACTCGATGCAAGCCAATAGAAGTTATTACTGGACACTATGACCCACGCGATCCTTTTGATGTAGATCTTTCTGCTCATTTAATTCAACAGTACATGACTAATCATAAAGACAAGATGACTAAAGCTTATAACACGATTCATGACATGTGCACCGAGACTCGTAAAGACCTGACTGACAACCGAAATAAGGAACGGGAACCAGAAGCTGAATACTCTCCTGAGCAACAGATTTTCGTGAAAAATCCGTTCGCCTCCCGACAGAAATTAGCCCCTCGTTACACTCATGACGTCGTAATGGCAGACCTCCCTATTCATATTTATACTAAGAAAAAGCGAGGTCCGATTGCCAAAACTAGGCTTAAGCGTCTCCCTAAAAGTGCTCAATTGTTACAGGACCCTTCTAATAATTCATCTACTCCTGACCCCAGTCCTAATGCAGGAGATAAAACTTGAAAGTCTTGATGACGGCCCTGGTATTTTACCCTTTAAATTAGGCTCAGCTAAACTTGTTTCTCACTATCATACTTTTCTACAAAATGTCAATCTCCAAGATTTGCGAAGTAAAGTCAATTCTATAGATAATCAAATTGATAACTTTAGCCCTCAGCTAAATAATAAAACTTATTCATTATTTGAACCTCACTTAGACTATTTAAAAAGTAAACTTGCAAGTGTTTTAGATCAATTAGAGACATTCGAGGTAAATCGTGTAAAAAGAGGACTCGTAGATGGTCTCGGATCTGTAGTTAAAAGCATTACAGGTAATCTCGACTACACAGACGCTTTGCATTATAATCAAGCTATTAAATCTTTACAGAATGATGAAAATAAATTAGTTACCGAATTTAACAATCATGTCAGTTTAACTAAAAATTGGACTTTGCAATATTCAAAGATTTTAGACGATATTGTAGATAACCAGAATAAGATCGAAATTTTAGTGAACAAGATCAAGCAAGTAGCAGACGTTTCTAGGGACTACGATCTAGTGAAATACGCGCATTTAGATCAAGCCCTTAGGATTTTAACAGACAACGTAGATTCTATCTCTCAAGAACTACTTAAATTGCAGAATATCCTTGCATTTATTAGAGCTTCCGCGACGCATCATTCGGTCTTAAATTTGTATACCATTCGCGATATTATTCGTAAATTGGGAATACTATATGGCAGTGAAAAAGTAGTAGATTTAGATATTAGAGAATATTTCGATATAATTAAATTAGGTTCATACTATGTAGGTAATGAAATAGTTATAGTATATAAATTTCCAATCGTGCTTCCATCTACGTATGATATGTATAAATTATCAATCCTTCCCAACAAAAATCACGAGATCCTCATTCCTCCTCTCCCATACCTAGCTATCCATGAGAAAGATTTCAAGTACATTGCGGCTGAATGCCCGAAGACCAGTAAATGGTACATCTGCGAGGAGAAGAAAAATCTGCAAACTCAATCATCAGATGACTGCATCCAACATCTCATCTCTACGCAACAACGGAACAAGATGTGCAGCCCTACCACCATCTCACTAGCAAAACCAGCCTATGAAGAACTCGACGAGAAACATTACAGCATCAGTTTCCCCGTCTCTACTAAGGTTCATCTCTCCTGTGGTCAAGATCTCTACAAAACGCTTCAAGGCAGTTATCTCGCCATCATCCCTAAGAAATGTTACTTAGAAACACCGGAATTCACCATTTCTAATACCAAAGATCGTCTAAAAGGACAAGCTATGAAGATCATGGATCTACCTAAGAGCGACTTCGTTACTTCATCTCCAGCACTAATTCCAGCACTCAAACTGAACTCTATCAACTTGGACCATCTTCACTCTACCAATAAGAAAATCTCGCTACAATCACCGTTGAATCTCGACGAGGACATCGACTACAGTTTATATCATACTACAATCCCCATGTACTTCATCGTAATATCAAGTGCATGTGCACTGATTAGCGCATGGCTATACAGAAAGTATAGATTCAATCGGAACGAGAATTTAAAAGCTTTAGAAGAGAGCCAAGCTGAACTACAAGTATACGCTATTCCAGCAAAAAGGAGAGTCGATCCTGATCAACCCCCAGCTCAATTCAAGCAAAGCTTCAATACTCGCTGATCTTCGGGGGGAGGTGTTACGCACGGCTCACGTATGGATATCGCTGATCCAAGCTCGACCGGTATATTCATACAGTGGCCCGCACGAGGTGCGTCGTCAGCGGAACGTGGCCCGTTGACGTCAATTGCACGAAACAAGGAATTTTACCTAGTAATAGAATGCATTCTCTGTTCAACCATCGAACGAGGTTCACTTAAGATAATTAATTATAAAACTGTAACTTTACAATAAATTTAGTTTGAAAATAGTTTAACTTTTTTAAAAGCTACCCCGGGCAGCGGCCTACGTATTTTGGTCAAAAATATTATGATCTCTTCGGATGTAACCGTCTCGTATAATTATGGCCAAACTTCACTTGGTAAGTTTGTTTAACCATCAAGTTTATAGTCAAAAACCGCTTGATCACTGTAAATGTAACCCGGTATTGTTACATGAATGGCGGATATTGTTGTCGCGTCATGGCGTTTGTCGCGCGTCATCGCGACGTGATTAATTGACGAGTGACTGATCAACCGGGTAATTTGATGATAATAGCCGTATTCTTGACTTGACGTGCCCTTTGAACCAAGCTGGTAAACAATTTGAGTGAACAACAGTCTTATTTATCAATGTTTTGTTGAACCTTTGTATATTTTTGGTGAGTAATGTTTATGATGCAGAACTTTAAACATCGTTTGTATAACAAAAAGTGTGTTTCATAGATGATGGTTTTCATAGTTTTTTACAAATACCTACTCTAAACACTTTTCTGAAAAGAAATTATTCGATTCTTCAACGAACCTACACGTGCGTAGCTCCAAAGTAAGCAGCGCTTTATTATGAACCTGTGTGGGAACCACATGACTGATAAACTTCTAATATACTTACTTCTTTTTTTTATTTTTATAAATATTGTACATACTGTATTTACATAGAAAATACTCAGACTCAAAACAAATATTTGCAGATCATCTAAACCATAGGTTCTCAACGTGGGCGATAACGCCCCCCTGTGGGCGTTTGAGACTTTCAGGGGGGCAGTAGAAGACCTAGAGAAAATTGGGGGGCGTTGAGATGAAGCAGGGGGGCGATAATATAATCTAAAATAAGCAAATAAAACACCCTAATCCAGTGGTCGTCAAAGTGTGGCCCGCGGACGGTATTGTTGCAGCCCGCGGCCAAGCAAACAATTTTGATAGATAATAGATAATGATGCTAGATAATGATGCCACGTTAGAGAAAATGTTGTGCCGACCCAACCTAGTTGGAAAAAGGCAAGGAAACGATGATGATGAATGAAACTACCTACGTTGCTACAATAATAATTATAATTGATTATAAAACTTCGAGATAGGGAAGGTCGCTTTGTTTGCTTGGTTTGGAGCTCGCTTTTCTCGCATCTAGCTTCATGAGTAGGTATCATACGAGCAAAGTGAGTTATGTCTGACCACAGAATAGAAACCGACAAGCAGCGAGCCTTTCTATAAGCACCGCAAACAAAATCAAGTGTCACATGTTACATTTGTCTTAAAAAATTTGGCTCGCTGCGCTCGCATTTAACTTTATAAATCCTTATTTATAAAGTTATATTGTGAATAAAGTGAGTTAAGTCTAACCACAGAATATGAACCGATAGGCAGCGAGTTTTTCCTTTGAACACCGCAAACAAAATCAAGTGTTAGATGTTGCATTTGTCTTAAAAATTCGGCTCGCTTCGCTCGCATTTAACTTCATGAGTAAGTATAGTATATTGCGAGTAAAGAGCGTAAAGTCTAACCACAGACTAGGAACCAATAAGCAGCGATTTTTTTCTTTGATTACCGCAAACAAAATCAAGTGTCACAATGTTGCATTTGTGTTAAAAAATTGGGCTCGCTTCGCTCGCATTTTCTGCATAAGTAAGGTATATTGCGAGTAAACTGAGTAAAGTCTAACCACAGAATATGAACCGATAAGCTAGCTTTTCTTAGAAACCTGCAAAAAAAATCAAATGTCACGTATTGTATTTGACTTTCAAAAAATCGGCTCGCTTCGCTCGCTTGGTTTGAAGCTCAATTGACTCGCATTTTAACTTCATGAGTAGTTATATTGCGAGCAAAGTGAGTTTTATCAGACCGCAGAATAGGGACTGATAAGCAGCGAGTCTTCAAGCCCCGTAAACTTATGATAAGTTTCAAGTTCATTGGTGCCTACTAGGATTTTAACCCCTTTAGGAATTTCGAAAAATCGTCAACTAAATATTCAAGAATGTGCGGCCCGCAGTGATACCTCACAATGTCCTATGCGGCCCTTAATCACTATCACTAAATAAGGGGGGGGGGGGGCTATAGAAAAAAAATTATTTTCAAAGTGGGCGGTGGGGAAAATAAGGTTGAGAATCTATGATCTAAACATTTGTACCGCGGCAGGGATAAAACCCGCTATCTATTGTGTCTGAGGCGGGCTTTCACCCACATGCCACAAGATATCGTCTTATCTAGTAAAAAATCTGCGCAAAGTCGGGGTTCGAATCAACATTCTAAGGATTGGGAATCAAGGCACTGTCCCAAAATGTTAAATGGTTGAAGACAGAAATTCATATTTGTCATAGTAAAATCTAAAAAATGAAGGTGCCATCGTCTCGTCGACAAGGACGCTTACAATGGCGCTGGCCCAACCCGTCGCGCTGTCGCCACAGCTCATACATAAGGCATGATTGGGACACGTAGTGTGTAACTTTGAAGGTGAATTAGGCTGAGCGCACACCAATCCAACAGACACCTATAGGACGATTCGATCGCGGGCAGGTGTGCGGGGTTTGATATGATTTCAAATTCGCGAGATCTCAGTTCGGGGCGAATTACCTACTAGTTTAAAAGGTTGTAACTTTAAGTAAGTCTCATAAAAAAAAATTGGTGAGGATTTGAGGAGGATCTTCAGCGTGATGAGCAGAATAGTTCCTCAAAATGAAGTAAATTGCTCACTTTTAGATTTCTACCAGTGGAAGTGGAATCGGCCCTTTAACTACTAGGTAGGAATTGATGGAGCACCTGGGACCACCTTCTCATCACGAAACTAGAGAATTGTGAATATTTATTCAATTTTAAATTTAAGCTATGCAAGGACAGACTCGCGAGGTCTACAGCTCACAGAGCCACTAGTGTTATAGCGTGTAACTGCCAAATTGTTATAAAAAGTAATTTCCCAACTACGCTGCTCTGAGTGAGAAAAAGAAATATAACTGTTTCAGCGCAAAAAATGGCAGGTGATCAAATGAAATTAAATAGCTTATTGAGTATTTGAAGTAAGTTAACCAGCTGTTCTTACTGAGCTGTGTTACATTGACTTCTCTATTTTGAATTGCAAAGGAGGCTGTGACAAAAGTTGGTGCGTTGTTTACGTCGATTATATAAAGTTTCGAGACAGTTATAATTTTACTGATACATTAGATTAGTAGAGCAGTAATTTTTAAGACATTGTTTTCTAATATCTATCAATTTAAAAAGTTATTTTACCTACATCAAAATATAAACGTAGTGTAGGATGCCCTCCTGCCAGGTGGAGTGACGATCTGCGAAAGGCTGCCGGCACAAGTTAGATGCGTCAAGCTGAAGACAGGGCGCGATGGCGCTCATTAGGGGAGGCCTATGTCCAGCAGTGGATTTCTATAGGCTGATGATGATGATGACATAAATATATTTTCAGACTAACACAAAAATGCTATATTATTTAAAGGTAATGTATTCTTTTCTTAAACAACTTTAAATTAAATGACTTAAAATTTCCTAAAAGATCTGAGAGAATGCTGTGCCTTGGGAATTTATTTGTTCTATATAGCTGACTGTACAAAATCTACGGGATCAAAGCCTGCTGAAAGTTGCACCGACACCTTTCGTTGCTATTTGCATTGCAAAACCGACAGTAGCGAGTTTGTCGCTTTGTTTCCTAGCGGTTATTATGAGGACAGACGGTCGGGGAACTCATGCCTTACAAACCAAAGTGACGTACCCAGCTTTTAAACCATAAAAGAGAATGATTAGAAAATAGAGATTTGACCAGATTAACACGATCAGTGCCCGCGATGCACATGCCAATTTGTCCAGGTTAACACGATCAGTGCTACAGAAATAATAAACAAATGTAATAACGCTTGGGTTAAACAAGGTTCCGTTAGTTTGTTTTAATCACTTATGCCTACAGATCGCGAAAGTTTAAAATGTGCTATTGATAATTCTTATTCAGCCACCTGTGAAATCTGGCACAAATAATTCTAAACAAGCACTGACACCTGTAGTCACGACATTTCCAATGCAAAGCTAAAAGTAGGGAGTTATTTGCTTTGTTTCCTAGCGATACTAGCATGTATTGTTTACTGGAATTGTAAGCTTTCCAAACGTTTTAGAAATTTTTGACTTTCCCATAAAACTCTAAAACCCTTTTTTATTATAGTATTTACTTAATACGTGAATTGAATAACAGTAATGAAATATTCATAATTGTGTGATTAAAAATTACATTTCAATCAGTTTTTAAACTAACCTACCTTTATACATGAAAATCTAATTATGGTTTTAAACTATTTTATAAAATACCTACAGGTAAAGCTGGCGGTTTGTGCCACAGGCCGAGAGCAGCGGGCTGATTGTCTAACTTGTCTTAAACCTCAAATGATAGTGGGCAAACTTCACCCAGCTCCGCCAGCAATGTAATTAATATTACTCGAAAGACCTAACAAAACTAAGCATTTTTTATTATCGACGCATTAAAATCTATCCCGGGGGTCACTAGATAAATCCATGTTTGTACCTACCTAACCTGAGTAGTAGGTACTAGATTGTATGACAACGGGGCAAAATATTATTTTTTCGACGAGAGTGCTATTTTGAATACAGAATGGAGCGAGGGATGCTAGAGTTGAAACCCGAGCGCAGCGAGGGATTCTAGATTAGAATACTGAGCGCAGCGAGGGATTCAAAGGACGTCATCGGAAATAGGAGATTGTTACATATGGGTTGAAAGTAACCTACCTAGGCACGAGATGGTTTGGCGCACGAGCGAAGCGAGGGCGCTAATAGTTCGAGTGCCTAAACAGGTTATTCACATCTATCTTGTAAGAGCTATTAATACGCTGAGACGCTATGGCCGCATCGCCGGCCACGTGGCCAAACAGTTCGTATTGAAATGTATGACAGATAACTCACTTGGCTACGGTCTGGCGTCAGGATCCTGATCTTGTCATCCAGATCCCGTGATCCTGACTTCGTGATCCTAATCCCGTAATAATAATCCCGTGATCCTAATTCAGTGATCCTGCGTGATCCTGATTCCGTGATCCTATTCCCGTGATCCTGATCCTATAATCCTGATCCCGTGATTCTGATTCTGTGATCCTGATCCTGTGATCCTGATCCTACGTGATCCTAATCCCGTGATCCGGATCCAATGATCCTGCATAATCCTGATCCCGTGATCCTTATCCTGTAAACCTGATCCTACGTGATCCTAATCCCGTGATCCTGATCTTCATCTTATGGTAAATAAAAATGTCAAATATAGCTGACAAAGACGACATGGCTCAATAGAAATATCAAATAGTAGAATGTGATTTATTTAATACTTTGTCAGTAGGGAAAATCGTTTCTCAGGGATAATTGCTTCCCAGGGATGCAAATGTACTGTTTTCATCCCTCTGCTCAGGTAACTTCAAGCGAACTTTCCGAACATGAGAAATGAAAAATAAATACTTAAGAGACTTTCTGATAAACCTCACATTATTTTGAAATAAAAAACATCCCAATAAATCGAGACTTTCATCGCTCTAATCATAATCATTTTAGCTTTTTTGTAAGTTAAACCTTTTCGATTTAACATAAATAGAGAACCCTAAGACAGAATTTGATGCGAATTGGCACAGAGAAACAAGGCTTTGATACCTTCTAAGCAAAAGTAGTATAAGCTGTGGCGGCCGTGGGTCCATACATTTATGCCCAAAAATGCGGTAACAGCCATTTTAACCTCTCTTTAAGTTAAACCTATTCGACTCAAAATAAATAGAGAACCCCGGGACAGAATTTGATGCGCATTGGCACAGAGATACAAGGCTGTGATACCTTCAAAATAAAAGTAGTCTGAGCTGTGGCGGCCGTGGGTGAAGTGCCCATATATTTTTGCCCACACTTGTTTGTCTCAAAATGTCAAAACGATCGCATAGGCATCTATTGTCGCGTTCGGTCTCGTTGAGGTGAGAGTGACAGAGCTACTTTCACGGTCACTGAACTGTCATATTTGACAGTTTGAGACCGATTTCGGTCGCTATCAAAGATAGAAAATCAGGGGGCAGAGACAGAGACAGGAGACCGTTGTCATTTAACTGACGGTTCTCTGTTTTCTGTCTCTCTTGCGCGCCTTTACAAAGCATGTCTCATGTCTCGGTCTCCGGTCTCGAACTCAGGTCTCAATCGCCGCCATAAGATGCAGATGAATTGACTAAAAGAAACAAAGTCTGTAAATTTACAAGCTTGAATTTATAAGCCTTGTCTATTAGGTACTTATTAATATTGTACTGCGTGTGTTTCTGTTGCAAATCATTTAATTTAAAAGAAGTCAGTTCTCGCCTGTCCTCTAAAAGTTCTGAGTTATGAATTAATTTACTTAAATAATTACTTCAAGTTGGCGCGGTTTATTCTATTACATAATTTAATAATTATTAGAATTTCAGACCCTGACATTTGTTCGAATTATTTCTGAACAAACCGTCAAATCTTAAGTAAAACTTGTGCCTATTGTCTGAAATAAATTATAAAATTAGTCTTTGTCTAATCATTTCGAAACCCTTTCTTCAAACTTTGAAACTTTGATTTCAGTATCAAAATAACTTTTAGGTTAAAACAATTATTATTTCTCAAGAGAACTCGATTTTATTAGTACCTATACTTGTAACATATACCTCTGTCTGCTGAGCGCCTAAGTGGTTAGTAGAACCGGCCTGCGACGCCGAAGGCTGCGAGATCGAATCTCAGCCACTGACGGGTTCTTTTGTTTTGCAGTTTTTTTTTTTGTTCTGTTTTCAGGCAAATTTAATTTCTTTCTCTTTATAGTAGGTAGGTACTTATATCTAGATATTATTCTTTAATAGTTCATTGTTTTAAAAAGATGAGTATAATTACCCATGAGTATAATTACCGATGATATCGATGAGTACAAGAGGTAAGTGGAATTTGTTATAAGCAGGGGCTCGATTCCGGTACCGAACTTGTTATCAACCTCAACCAAAACCTCAACTAAAGCGACTGTTTCCATGACTACTAATAACAAACGACTCAGTTGTGGTGAGGTTTTGAACTTTGGCAATACAAATTTTTGAAAAGCTATTCTACTATTTCACCAAATGGCTGACATTTAAGAGTTCGAACCAAAACCAAAGCGGTTGTCATTTAATAGAATACAGGCCCAGTTTATACCTACTTCATATACATTAGTGATGATTCTGTTGTGCATTGACTAACTAAATTATCGCTTCATCCGAAACCTTTTCATTCGTTTACGCTAAGCACCCAATAAATTGGTCACTGTTCCACAAACTAGAGACATCTTGCTAACCCTTTCAAAATACCAAATCAGTTATCCTCGCATGATTACTCTGTGATTTTATTTATCGTGTCTAGACAAGGGTGAATTCGTTTATCACTCGCAAGGGATCGACTATAATGTATGCAAACTAATCTCGTGAGATGTATCGCTGTTGCCCGACTTTCTGTGTGTAATCATATTTCACCAAATATGGGTGTTTGGTTTGAGATATTTTTTCGATGATCGAATTTGTAAAGCGTGTGAATTTGATTGCGTTTGGATTTACAACATGTATCTAAACAAGGTGCGGTAGAGATTCTCCCAGAACCACATTTTTAAGGTCCTTTTGAAGATAATATATCAAAAGTCAAATTCATTTATTCATTAGGATCACTTCGTGTATCAATCGTCTTAAGAGCTAGGTGATTCTACTCCTGTTTCTTCACGACCAAGACCGTGAAGGACCAGAAAAACAAACACGTATCTATGTGGGTAGTCAGAGGTATGTTCGTATGAGCTAGTGGCTAATTCTGATGACGGAAGTTTTAGGCCGCTTGAAGGCTTGTTTTTTATTGTTATAATTGTCCCGGCTTTTAAGTCGTTAAGCCATGACGGAGGCTTTAGGCAGCCTAAAAACTCCGTCACCAGAGTTGACCACTTGCTCATACGAACTTGCTTTGCTGTTTAGTAAGTAGTAGATTTACCTACACATTTTGCAAAAAATCCGTAACAGGTTTACCTAGTATTATATTATCTGTGGTAACAGGTAGCAAGTTGCAATCGCCGTAAAAACAAAGTACAGGTAAGACAGTTATCTCAATTAACTGTAACTCGTTAAGCTGACATCAACATATTTTAATTACGAGCAAACAACCCGAGCTCAGCCATCGTCGGAACATCCGAAATGGTCCGAGCGAAACCGATGCCGCGGGCTCAAATATCAATTTGAAGTGCAATCATTGAGACACTGGACACTCAGCGCTCTATCGTAGAGCGTGATTTCTAATTAAATTGAGCAATTCCTTTTATGAATCAGAATTTTATTAATATTTAGTATGTATTTTCAAAAAAAGAAGGAATAATAAGTATTCTATCAGTTATATGGTTCCCATAGTACAATCTTTGCTTAGTTTGGAGCTAGATGGTGCTATGTGGAATATCCAACAATATTAATTTTTATTTATTTATAACAAGACTATCGTCCCACTACATGGCAAAGAGTTCCCTTTGACACAGTATTCTAAATTAGAACCCTAACTTACAAACTAATGTTATAAACGAATGTTAGTTCGTTTGTTTGTTATGCTTTCACGTCATAACTACTCAACTGGTCATCATGTTTTGCATACAAGTTGTCTGTACCCCTGACAATGTTTCTGTAGTGGACGTTTATCGTACTTTTCATCTTAAAAAAAAGCCTGTCAAAATTATGTAGGTAAGTTAACAATTGATTCCGTAAATCATTTGAAGGAGTTGACTTTTATTTTCAAAACGTAGAAATGAATTTCAATTCAGTTTCTGAAGTTTTTTATACTTACACTTGAGTAATATTTTCTTACCTATGTAGGTAGCTACCTTACTTACTTAGGTACCTACTCATTGACTTGGAGAACATAAATTATAGATTTGGGTTTAACCGTGTTAGTCAAGAAGTTTAAAAAAAAAACTAATTAAACTTGCCTACACTAACAACAAAACGCCAATAAAATCATTCTTGTTGTTTTAAAATTAACAACTACGAATGTATAGGAACCTCGCTGTCTCCACCGCTCTTAATTGTCACTCTCAGACAGATGACAGGCACAATTTGGTCGCGTCAAACCCGGGGTGTTGGCAAAATGACAGTGACAATGACAAGTGACAGTGACAGCAGCGACCGTCGCCGGTTTAGCTGTTGCGGGATTACTCGTGACAGTTTGTTTAAATTTGACCCACTTCCCAGTGCCCGATTGAACTGAAATTTGACATAGGTACTTATAGGTTCTTGGTGAGAATGCAATATTATAGTAACATTGAGCTAATCTAACAACGGAGTCAAGAGTTGTTCAACAGAACTCCTCAGTAAATAAGCCGATTGAGTTGAAACTCGGAACTGAGCATATCTGTCAAGTTTCAACTACAATGCAATAATATGGTGACAGTGAACTGATCTGATGATGGAGTCAGGAGCTGTTCAACAGAACTCCTCAGTAAATAGGTCGATTGAGTTGAAACTCGGAACTCAGCATATCTATCACAAGTTCCGACTACAATGTAATAATATGGTGACAGCGAGCTCATCTGATGATGGAATCAGGACCTTTTCAATGGAACTTTTCTGTGAATAACAGCAGGACATCCGTGTTTCGGCTCAATTTAATCAGCTCACCCTTACCCAATAAAAGCTTGTCTTGAAAAACATTTTTTAACCAAAACTTTGACAATTATAAAAAAATGTGGGTCATTTACAAAAAGCTCCTAACGGCTTCAACCTTTGATCATAGTGATTGGACTCTCGATAGACTACAAATAGACGTCAGTAAATAATGCCAAATCTTCTGCAACTCTTTCATTCATCACTTTATTTATGTTCTGTATTAATTTACGTTATAAATGGCGTTAAGCTAACTAGTGGCACGTAGATCACGTAGTCCGGTCACGTTTCGTAACTTTCATATCGCTCGCAGACTTTCCAATAAATTTTAAAGTTGAAAGAAATATTGTTTGGTAAATTCAACGTCTGTTTTATCTACAATCCAACATGTCTTGGCATTCGTGAAGTTAGCCGTTTCGATGCGCAGTGCAACTTTTTCATTCAAAATTTTCTACTGCGCAGCGAATAGCATAACTTCATGAATGCCTGGATCCATTGTTACAGCTTAAAATAATAACTGTATCATATTTTTGACAATCATAAACAGCAGAAAGCAAGCTAACGTTTTGGTAAAACTGTTATCCTGTGTGAAATGTAAAAAGCATAGAAAAGACATTTTCGAAAAAATAAACTTAGTAAAGTGTACCTACTGATAAGTTTTTCCTTCACCGTTTCAAATATTACGCAAATGAATCATATCAAAATATTCAAAGGATTTTTAACCTACTGCTTAGGATCAATTCAAGGTATATTCCACTAAGCAATAGTATTCATAAAATGAAATGTTATCTAACCCGCAAAAGATAGTTTACTAATAAATTCCTGGACTCGGAGCGGATCAAGAATTCTTTGCGTATTACGCGGAAAGTTCGATTCTTTGAGGCATGAATGTTCTCATTATGCTAATAACGCGAGTCTGAAATGAGTTGAAAACTCATCAAAGTATTGGATATCCTTTTGTTATCAAGCCCTAGTTACGGACGTTGCTGTCAGATGCTTGTGGAAAATGGAAGTCTTTCGACTGACCATAAATAGAATTATTATTATTATGTTTGTCAATTTGAGCAACTCGGGACTATGGAGTCCCGGACCTTTGACAGGCATACATGGGGCCGAAGCCAACACACAGAGGCCCTTTTGACAATTTTGATCTTTTGTGATGGACACACATTCCGGTGACTACCCTGTATGACACTATAAAAATGCTTTTAAGGGCAGCCCCCGGTCTGTGCAGGACTATTGCAGATATGGAAAACTACTAATGGGCTATGGGGGTGGGATGGTAGTGGACTGGTTACTGGGAAAACTATGGATACTATGGCACCCGCCGAAACAATGTTAACGAACATGTATCAAATGGCGGGTGGAGACTCGCCTACTCACAAATGGGCCCCCCTAAAACAGTCGATGGTATCGCAACAAGGGGGCAACAAGACGTGAGTGGCTAGAGGGTGGTCAGATGTTATCGGGTTTTAAACGACGATCATTAGCTCCCTGAGGGTCCAGCTTCACGTGCCCACTCACCACTTACGTAACACCCTCCAGCCCCCGAGCGCAGCTCTAGCGACTCCACTCCGTCCGGCCGGTGAAGGCAACACGGAGGTGGGGGACCTGTTCCTCGTCAGTGTTCACTCCGTCCGGCCAATGAAGGCAAGCGGAGGTGAGGAACGGTGACCTCCCCCGGGAGCACTCGGGTCCGCGGGGACGCTACTCACCCGACACCTCGCCTCAAAGGTGCCCTGCGGGCTTATTATTATTATTAAACCTTTTATTTCCCAAAATAATTATTAGTTATTACATTTTAAATTATTATTAAATTAAATTGATTTATATAAAACTATATTATTTCTATACCTACCTATTAAATTAGTTGTATTTATAAGTTTTTTAATGTTTCTTTCTATTATTCATTTTTGTTTATTTGGGACCACCTATTTGCGGGCGAAGGTCTCCTCCAACCGTTGCCAATCATTCCTGTTTTGAGCTAGCCTAGTCCATGTAGCGCCCGCTATCCTCATAAATAGAATAGAAAACATTTATTTAGTACAACACACACACAGGAAAATAGCTAAACAAAACTAAGCTAAACAAGAAAATACCTAGGAAGGAAAGAAACAAACATCTAAATTCTACCTATAAATATATATTTACCTAGGGACGGAATAAATATCTAGCCCCTCTCCTGTGCGTGTTATTGACCAAAACTTCATTTAATTGGAATCATATCTAGTACTATACCGTGTCATACAATAACGCTGACGGTGTCTATTAGCCTATACACCGTCATTGAAGATAAAGTTATTAATAAAAATCGAACTGTAACGGACACAAAAATCTAAAATGAAAAACAAAATTTCAAATTCCATATCCATTACATTGTTTCAATTACAGGCCGTTGCATCAGAAATGTATTTCCACCACAATTGAACAGTCATGCAAAGCTCATGACAGACAGTACAATTCGTTTATGTCGGGTCTATTCGACCGCGGGTCGGGGAGACCGCGGATCGGGCTAACATTTGACGTGTGCATTGCAGGGTTGAACAAGACTGAATATCATATTTTGTTTCTTTTAGAGGTGTAGACCTCGCGAGTCTGTTTTTGCATAGCTAAAGTAAGTTCGTATGGGTAAGTGGCCAACTCTGGCGACGGAGTTTTTAGGCCGCCTAAAGGCTTCCCTCATAGCTTAACGACTTAAAAGCCGGGACCGACAATTTAACGTGCCCTCCGAAGCACGGAAGCGCTCAGCTCGTAATACCACTTGCGGTCACCCATCTTAAGAGTGGCCACGCCCAACGCTGCTTAACTTCAACGATCAATCAAAAACGTCTAAGCAAGCTGCGCCACGAGCGCTTGAACTGAATAAATGTTCACAATTCTCTAGTTTCGTGATGAGAAGGTGGTCCCAGGTGCTTCATCGATCCCTACCTAGTGGTTTCACTGGTAGAAATCTAAAAGTCAGTAATTTACTTCATTTTAGAAACTATTCTGCTCATCACGCCCCCAGCCCCCTTTTCACCCCTTTTTGGAGGAAGTACCCCTTCAATCAAAAATCCCTGACGAAAAAAAATCTATAAAGTTGTTTAACCCGTATAGTCCGCCTTCCAGACGACGGGTGCAAGTTCAAATCTTAGCCACTGAAAGTTTTTTTTTCAATTTTACTCTATTTGCATTGCACCCGAGCTGAGCTCGGTCGCCCAGATACATAATAATAACGCAAAAATTACTTTTTTTCCCTAGGCGTCATCCCTATTCATCTTAATAGATGGAAATCTTAAAAACTTATTGGATACATACCAAATAATGGTGTTCGAAGTAAAATTGCAAGTACTTGTACACAACTTGCATCATAAAACTGCACTCCAGAATAACGAGCCATTGCCGATCCACTTTCAACTTTATGTCCCCGCAATAAGTCACATTTTAAGTATCAGCGTTATTGTCACGGAAACTGAAACTTCAGTGGCATTGGAAACTTTAATAACGTGGAAATACGGTATACTCAATATTAAAGGATGCAGGTTATTGTGTACTCTATGAACTAGGATTTAGAGTTAAAAATTGTGTGATCTAAATTTTCGTTGCCGGAGTGTTTTTTTATCTGCAATAAAGGATTTGAGAGTACAAAACGCTGTTATTAGGTTTCCCAACCTCCAAATGGATCAGCCTATTGGTATTTTAACTCTGCTCTCGAAGGTTTTAGAAGTTAATAATGTTTTTTTTTATATCTTCAAAAGAATAAATAGGCTTTGAGTAAACAGACACAGCAATCAACTTCAATGTGAAACCTTTGTGAAATGTATTTAAATGCCTATGTGTATTTATAACTAATTTGAATAAAATAAATTGCTAGAAGGATTAGAATAATATATTTTATCAGAGTCATTCATACAGTAAGGCCACAAGGGTCAATTTGGATCGTCTTAAAATTTTAGTGATTCTATTTTTCGTGAACTTTGAATCTAACGTCTCGTCAAGGTATCTTTTAAAATAACTGTGATTTTTGTTTCAGGTAAGTCAACCTATGGAATTATGAGTGAGTATTAAAATAAAATACGTAATACAACTACAATATTCAAAATACAGTTATTAGGTACAATAGCCCAATAGCCTCTCAGCTTGCCAGAGCAATTACGAATTTAAATTAAGAACCATCGAATAAGTGGCACTGTAATGTTAACAACTAGGTAATTTCGTAGAAAATGTATGGAATGTGTTTTTTTGAAATACTGCAAAAACTTACGATTTGATTTGGTAAGTTAGGTACTTTGAAAAAAAGTGTTTCTGGTAGGAATAGAGTCGATTAAGACCAACTCATTTTTTTTGACAAATTTATTTTTTTACGCTAACTGCACTTTCCGTTTTTTTTTGTCAATTTTTTTGGTAATGTATTTTTATTACGCTAACTGTAAGTACTTTTTTTTTAAAAATCTAAATATGCAACATTTTTTCCTCAAAATAAACCAATAGTTTCCTAAGGGAGTGGCCACACTGCGTTTTTTGCAGCGCGTTTTTGAGCTGCGCGTTTTTGAGCTTCGCGTTTGTATCAATACAGACGCGCGTTCGCAGTGCGTTTTTATCCATACAAAAGCGAACCTGGAGGAAGGAGGGAGGGGGGCAGCGCGTTCGGATCGCGTTTGTATCGATACAAACGCGCTGCAAAAAACGCAATGTGTCCACTCCCTAAGAACAAAACTTTCTAACTACAAGAGAAGCAGTAGCTACCCTGAAGTGTCAAAAAAATTGCCACACCCTGTATTAGTAAAAAAATGTAACCTTCCTAGTATTTGAAGGTAGTTCTACCACACCCAGTACACTTCGCCCAGTAATGTACAGAAACACAGGAACCAAAAGAATTTCACTTATTTTCCTTGCAGCAACGCTTATTACGCCATTCTCTGCACTGGCCATTTTATTTAATAAGCCCCTGAATTGAATTCCGTACAGTTTACGGCGCGTAGTTGGCACTTGCTGCGCGTGTTACGATTATGTCGGACAGGGACGTAGAAATGGCTCGATTAAATCCTAGGACCTAGGAGAATCACGATTTATAAAATCAGTCATCTTTTTAATTCCTCGGGCGCAGCCGTTGCGCTGCGTTGTCGCTGCGACGTCGCAGCGTTGATGCTCCGTAGTTCTACATACAAATCTGCCCGGTATGCCACACGGTGCGCTGAAACTACGCGCTTTGACAGAACAAAAATTATAGCGCTGCGACGACGCAACGGAGCGGCAGCGCCCATGCGGCATCGCTCTTAGTCGATCCCTCATTGTTGAGGATCGTGCCATGCCATGATCTTGTGGATGGTTGATCTCCATTTGGAGCGATCTGTGGCTAGATCCAGTGTTTTGTTCACCGGCAGTTGCCCCGATACCTGGTCAGACCAGCGTTTGGGGCTGCGTCCTCTCGGTCTTTTGCCCTCCATCTTGCCTGTCACAATAAGTCTCTCGATATTATCGGTGCTTCTGCGGGCAATGTGGCCAAATTATTTTAAAATTCTGTGCAGGCAAGTGGTTGACAGACGCTTTTGGTGCTCCAGCATCAGTTGTTTTAAAATTGAAACATTAGTCCTGTAGGCTTTCCAACTAAACACATTCATTGTCTGTATATTGTTTAAAATCATCATTACCATCATCTACATTACAGCTTTTAGTAACCCACTGCTGGGCATAACTTCTTAAAGCGCTTACGACACTATCGCAGTTTACTCGTAATGTTATTTAGAATCAAGTTTTAAACTTCCTAGTAATATTTCGAATAGCGAAAAGTAATTTCAAATTAGCGTTTTTTGCTAGTATACACTCGCGTTTTGTACATGCGAATCTCATTCGAAGATAGATGCGCGTATACGATTGTACACGCGCAAACCGCGAAAGACGCCATAACGAGCGCCGATACCGCGTACCGATATATCACGTACACGTGCGTCTACGATTTACTGGCTCATAATAAAGCGCTTCAAAGCGTTTTTGTGAAATGAGTGTAAAACGAGCGTAAAAACAGTTAGCCTGAAATCGCCCTAATGCGACATGAGAGCAACAAGAAAAAAACATTTGCTAAAACCTTCCTAAATTGACAGGTGAATATGAATGATGGTGAGAGATGCTAAGTGGCAGACATAATGTATTATGTTACTCCAGGAATGTTAGTAACGTCCTTATTGGAGATTTAGGTTATACGTAGAAAATCAGGACGTTTCTTAGTTTTCTCTGGTGATATGATTTGAATTTTTTTATATAGGTACGAACTACCAAAGATACCACCAAAGATTGAGGTATTATTCCTCATATTTTCTTTTGACGACTTTGACGAGACTCACATTGTTCGACTGGCTCCCCACTGGAGCTTGACTATTTATATTTAGAAGCGGATGGATCACCGAAAAGAAAGCTAGGCCCCATACCGTGTTTGTTGCCCTGATTCTTCACGGTGTTGGTCGCGAAAGAACAGGAGTAGAATCACCTAGCACTTAAGACGATTCAAAGTGGTCATGTTCCAAAAATTGTTATTCCCAATACGTTGGATTAAAAGAAAAAAGTATAGAGACATGAAAAAAATTCAATATCACAAAAAATATATCACCCCTCTTTTTCGTCTGGTACAACAACTGACTTTTGAATAAATTTCCATCTAAACTAAAAAGTTGCACAAACAAATAACAGTCAAAGTCGACAGCGATCGCTAGCATGAAATTGCTCATCGATATGTCGAATAACATTTTATCTTCAGTACGAGAAATGCAAAGACTTCTGAAAACAGATGGTATCAATTCGGTAAATGATACAGCGATTTGTATGGCAATGGTGGAGGATCCATTTGGTTTATGACTATATTGGAATTGTTTTGCATTATTCTAGACATCAGCGGGGCTAAAAAGGCCATTACAGCAGAATATGATTCATAGCATGATTCAGCTAAAGTGTCCTCAGCAATGCCTCTATATTTTTGTGTTTCATCTGAATTGTTAACTATTATTCAAACCAACCGGATTTTTTTTGTGTGGCAATTTAACGCCAAAATGATTCTGCTGCTGAATTGAATACCTACCTACAATTCAGTTACAATTTTACGAAAACGGATGTGTTGTTTTGGGCTACAAGCCGAGCAGCCAATCAGAGCGCTTGGACCCAAAACCTCCCAAAACCGGAACGCCACCTAGCGCTATTCTTTCGAAACAAGGAAGATGGCGCTCTCTACAGCGCGCACGCAAGAAAATAAGTAAAAACTATTTTAATAAAGTTTGTGTCGGCACCGGTGCTGTTCTAATAGGTACCTTCAAAGACAAGGCACCATCGGACATCAGTTTTTGGGCCCGTCTGAGTGATCTGGTGACAAACTTTATCATTCGGCATTCGCAGAAGTCAAACGTTGGTTTAGTGCTCATTTCTCTTATTTAGGGCGCAAACAGATTTAATTTCTCCATGTTTCCGTGAACAGTGAGGCTGATCGCACACATAACCGCACTAAATTCTCTAAGTCCTGCCAGATTCGGTCAAATCGGACGATTCGTCTGCGCAGGTGTGCGAAGTTTCACACGCTTTCATAGAAATAATTCTAAAATTGATTCATTCGGCGCGTTCGGCGCGAATGGGTATCGCCATCATCATCATCAGCCTATAGCAGTCCACTCCTGGACATAGGCCTCCCCTAATGAGCTTCAGCTTGACGTATCCAACTATTCTATACTCCTTGGTAAATGTAGCCTCAGCAGGATTTATACTCGGCTATTTTCACAAAGCTGTATTTTAAATTGTCGGAAAGCGTGAATAGAGCTACAAATTATATCAATACCATCATTTAACTTGCAAATTGTTCTAGTGAAATAGAAAAATGTATTTTGTTGCCGTCGGGATTACTTGGCACGGGCCGTGGTTCCGCCACGTTTCTGCCGAGGGTTTTGATGCACTGAGCAGTTTATGTCTAAAGAAGTTTAGGTAAGTAAGCTGCCGCGCTTACACGAAGATAGTTAAATTACATAAAATAGAAAATTAATAACGCCTACGTGTGAGACGATAGCAAGTGGGTAATTTTTAAAAAAACTGAATTCAATGTTCAACAGCAATTTTCTGCTCCCTCGAGGTGCATTTCATAACTCCAAAGATCATCGGCAGATACTCACCATATTTTTGTGGCACCAATCGGAAAGTATACCCTTTCAAGCCAAAAAGTTTTTTTTTTAATCGGTTTAGGCGTCTTCGAGTAATCTGTGAACCTCCTCTTTTTTTTTTTGATAAAAAGACGGTCTAAAGCCATATTAATTGGCAGTTGAATATGTATCTAAAGGTGTTTCAAACAATTGTTTCTGGAAAGTTTAACTTTGTGTCAATACAATTAGATTTTAAATCAATTTCAGAAGCTGTAGAAACATTTGCCTTTTAGAACCATCGCTGGCTCCGTTAGCGTGAAGCTGGCAGAAGGCGATAGAGCCGCGGTAATGTATTCCAATTCAATTGCATATTGGATTTTAGTGCGGCCCGCGTCTCGGCCAGTGCTGCACTGGAATTGAGCGAAGTGTTTTCGGCTTTGAAATTATGATAGAATAACAGTTTTGGGTGTTTTTAAATTAGTTATTTTTACCACTTAAAATCACTTTAGGTTCTTTAGTTTTTGCATAACTTGCACTATGCTTAATTAAGA
Source organism: Camptogramma bilineatum (assembly GCA_958496255.1). Taxonomy (NCBI): domain Eukaryota; kingdom Metazoa; phylum Arthropoda; class Insecta; order Lepidoptera; family Geometridae; genus Camptogramma; species Camptogramma bilineatum. The sequence continues at coordinate 14,741,878 of OY292466.1, read as the reverse complement.
CCTTTTACTCTCTGATTTTGAACACACTTATGAAAAAATATAAATACATAGTCTTTCCGTAACCATGGTTGGAGCAACCTATAGAGTCGTCTCGGTACTAGTATTATAAAGGCGAAAGTCCCTGTGTTTGCGAATGTTTGTTACCACGTATCCAAACCGATTTTGATGAAATTTTGAATGTGTTTAAGTTCTGGAATAACACATAGGCTAATGTATGGTAATGGATAAAATATAGTAGTCCACGCGGGTGAAGCCGCGGGTGTTCACTAGTCATCTAATATAGATAAAATCCACAGTTTATTCCACCCAATTTTTAAAACCAAGCACTTCTTAGTCTCAAACGTGATTTTATCCTTTTGGAAAATAGAAGAAACAGATAAAGCATACATCATTCACGATAGCAGATGAAAGGGTTGAATCGCTTTCGGTTTACTATCGGCGAATCGGCGCCGAATCCCTTCCCTCGGGAAATACGATAGGTCCGAGCCGTTACAAATGTTCTACAATGCGGGAGAATGTGGAGGTACCATCGACACGTTTCTAAAATCTCTTTCCGTCTAAACTGAGAGCTACTGACAGTTAAAAAAACTACTATGCATGCTAGCTAAAACATAAATAATTCTACTATAAACATAATGATAAATCTGAAAATTTGGAAGTGTTTGTATTTCAATAACGCCTTAAATTTTTGACAGATTTCGGTAAAACTTGGAACAGATATAGATCGTGGCCTGGAATAGCATTCGGACAATTTTAAATATTGGTACCATGCAAGCAAAACTGCGGACGGAAACTAATATTATACAACTTAGCATGTACAACTTCAATGTTGTATTGAATTTAGATTTTATCGTGACAGAATATTCTAGACAAATATATGTACTTATATATTCTAGATAAATTATGCATTGACGCCATCCTATGCACATCGAAACGTTTTATGACACTGACGAAGTAACGTCACATTTCAGCTGAGACAGTCATTGTTGAAATGTCAAATTAAATGACATCATGCTTTGTCTCGAGCCGAAGCGAAGTGACGCGGGAATTTACATATTAAATAGCGTCAGTGACAGGTTGAGTGGCGCGTTGATTGGGTAATGTCATCGGTGTTATAGTCAACATCAAACATGAATTACAAAATATAAGAATTTCTTAATAAAGAAAGAATAAAGAGTCAAACCTTATAATTAATTAAATCTAACTTTCAACTATAATTAGATTAAACAATATTTTAACGCAAGGTATTTTAATAAAACACCAAAAACATGTTATATTTGACAAAAATTATAGGTGTTCTGAAAGGAAGTTCCCAAAAAAATAATTGAAAAATAATTCTTGATACAATTACCAGAGAAAAAAATGTAAATACTAAAACCTGCATTGCTGATACTTATACTGATACTTATAATTTCAAAAGACAAATAATTTGAAAACTATCCTTATAAAAATACATTCGAATTCAGATTCATATAATTGAGAAATATAGGTTACCAGTAAACAGAAAACAGTAAAAGTGTTATGGCATGATCAGCTTAAATTACAGCATGCTAAGTTCATTTAAAAAATAATAAATAATAAAGTAATCAAATTAAATATCAAAATGAACATGGTTCAATAATTAAACTTAGTTAAATTCAAAATAAAAACAAATGCAGACTTAATATATTTACAATTTTTTTTCTATGTATATTATGTATGTATTTACAAAAAAAAATGTATTTAAGTAGTATATCAGTCATGTGGTTCCCATAACACAAGCTCTGCTTAGCTTGGGGCTACATGATGCTGTGTGAAATGTACAGCATTATTTATTTATTTATTTAATTATCATTAATTTAAAATCAAGTAAGACTTAAGTAACTTCGATGTGACTTCTACGCTTAGTCAGTCTGTACGTTCAAGATGTAGCTGTTTATTTGCTTCTTGTCTGTAGCTTCAACGCTGTTCAAAATAATAGTTTCGATAAATCTGTTCTCAATTCAAATTGATAAAATAAATTGCTGCAGACTGAGAGTTCAGTCACTGCACTAACTTTAATACTTGTAAAGTGAATTAATTATGTTCACCAAATTTTTATTAAAATGTTATTTTGTGCTTTTGTGTCCCTCTCGAGCCTAAACGGATTTTTACGTGAGGTGTCATTAGATTCAATTGTGGGAGTGCTATTATTTAAAAAAAAGTTGTCAGAATAGTGAGGGGGAAGGGGGGTAAATATATCCTTACTCACACTCCTTAGATAAGGGTTATCACATGCTGGCGTTTTGGCACTGCAATCGAATGCAGTATCAAAATCGCGCGTTTTCGATACTGCATCAACTTCCTGAGTTCGGACGCGGTATCGGAATCGTGCGCTGCTTTGGCGTTTGGCGTTTTTAAGTGTTCGGTGTTGTTGGTTGCTGCATTTTGCTTCTGAAAAGCGACTAAATCGCCGATCGCCGATGATGCTAAAAGTAGCATGTCTGCTAGAGACCTAAAAACTTGGTAATTCAACAAGCAATTCATTCAAAAATTAAAAAACCCGGCTGAACTGAAACGTTGGAAACAGCATTATCTTATCAATCACAAAATTAAGTTACAATTTTATTACTAGGTATCTAGGGTTCGATGCCGTGCGCTTTTTCCTAAACTTTGTTGTCACAATTGACACACAGATGGCTTTGTATGAAAATTAAATGCGTCAGGTAAGTTATTTCTTAAATATGAGATATCTCCTAAATGGCTCAACCAATTTCGATGCAGTTTGTTCTAAACGTTGCGTGTGACTAAATAGAAAGTTTTAGTATGCCTATTGTTTAGCAATTTCATTTAGGGCGTAAAATAGATTTTCAAAAATTTCGAGACTCGATTTAGTCTTAGAAGATGTCATGTTAGATTTTTGAAAAAAATATATTTGATATTAGTCTACCAACCTCTTGATTTTGACATGGATTTTGATATGATGGCGTGATTTTTATTTTCAAAATTCACATATTGTTGAATTTTCTAGCCGCACTATTTGATTTATGGAAATAAAAAGTATCCTAGAGCACAATCGAGATACAGAAGATTCTAACGATATAACATTCATCAAAATCCATCCAGCCGTTTAGGAGAAACGTGGTAATAAAGAATATTACTTACATACCCACCCACATACATAGAAACGCGCGATCTACATAACCCGGTGACTTGACAGTCAGCCGGGTAAAAAGAAAGGTATCAGGTTATTTGAGTTTGCCAGTTTTTTTTTTTCATACAAGGTATAAGTACGTCGTAATGTATACGTAGAAACATTGATACAATCTACCTACATCAACTAAGCACGCCTTGAGCGCTTCGAAACATAGACTACTAAAAAAAAAACTAGAAAAAACTCATTACCCAAGCCGAAGTTTTAGGTAAGTATTCATAAAACGCCGTGTTCTCAGCTGCACATTACTGAAACTACGTTTACCCAGAAGCCATAATAAAAGCTTTTAATTCTCCCTCGGCGTGTCTTAGGAACTGAATACGGCATGTTGCGGGGACTAAAACCATTATGCAACACTAGCTTTACACAGCGCTCAAAAGACAGTTGGGTCAAGGATGACTCACGCTAGACCGTGCCGGGTCCGAGCCGAGCTTCGGCCGTACCACGGTCAATCCATTGCAGAGCTGGCGTTGTCCATTGATTGGCTGTCACTCGGTATAGCGTGAGTGTGTTCATACAACATACGAGTATTTTGTAATAATCAGTTAACCATGCTGCAGCCGACGCTCGGCTCGGACCCCACACGGTCTAGGGTGAGTCATCTTTTATACTAAAAAAATGAGATTTATTGGTCGGTTTCTTTATTTATTAGCTTTTGTAATTTAAAAGACCATGGTATATAGCTGTGTTTACATAGAATGTAGGCTAAGCTGGAAGTGAACGCGTAAGCACGATAAAGATAAAAAAAATCTTAAAAGTCATGAGAAAACTAGCTATTCTAGTACAGCTGTCAGGAAGCACATTTTGTCGAAGGCGCTATCTGCAGACATTATATCGAGCCACAACACGCTGCGGTTATCTCGCGCGGGCAAATCATAACAGGTTTACGACAAACTATGTAGTTGTTTCCTTGCGTTTTAGTTGCCTGAAAAACAGAAATAATACATACATACACACATAAAAGATGGTCAAGATACAAGCTCACGCTTAGTTTGGTTTTCGCTGGTAAATTCTTTACGTACCTCCTTACCTAGTATTAGTAGTAATGTAAACGTGTTTAAGTTATGTATGTATTCCTTTTTGAAATAAATAATTTGTAAGTATTTGGATTTGTATAAAATCACCCCTCTTTCCAAAATGGGTAAGCAGAGACCAAGGATTTCCACTTGCTACGGTCCTAAAACACCCCTTTCGAATCATTCACTCTCATCACAATCTTCATACAAGCTCGCCGGTTTAGGGTACCTTAGACCTGGCTCTCTTCCAAAATGTCACCAATTTGATCCAGGTATAATCCTACCAACATTATAAAGGCGAAAGTCCGTGTGTGTTTGTGAATTTTTGGTACCACTTGTCCCCAAAACTACTAAACCGATTTTGATGAAATTTAGACTTTTGATAGTTTAAGTTCTGAAATAACACATAGGCTAATTTTTTTCCGGAAAAATGGATTGTAACAAATAGTAGTCCACGCATGCGAAGCCACGGGCGTTCGCTAGTATTAACTAAAATACAAATACTGGCTCAAAGCCTAAACCAGAAGCCTGATTACATAATACAAAATTTAAAATCTGAAAATTTAAACATTTCTATCGTCGAATCGCAACCGCTGGGTACTTCCACGGGAGTCGGGACCCTTAATTTATTGCGTGAATTTTGGAAAACTTATAAACCAACTTTGCCAATTAAACCCGATTCGCTTTTCTGTAGCTTGACTGACTTTTGTGGCACAAAGACTTAACCCCAAGTTCGAGCAATCACGTGTTTTAACCTCGTTTTAGAAGTGCTTGTGTGGCTTACCTAGCTTAGAATAGGTCGTACCAAGAAAAAATGGCCTTAGAAATTCTCTTATACGAATACTCGGTATCTACAAACTTAAGCCATAATTTGGGAATTATGAACTTTTCTGATTTTTTTGCTATTGAAAATATAATACACTAAGTAAGTATAAAAATTCAAAATTAAAATCAATATTTCTCTTACATTTAATACTAGCGGACGCCCGCGGCTTCGCTCGCGTGGACTACAATTTTTTTATCCCACGGGAACCGTGCAATTTTTTGGGATGAAAAGTAGCCTATGTCCTATCGGGAATAGGACATAGGACACACACATTATTATCTATCTATATACCAAATTTCATCAAAATCGGTTTAGTAGTTATGGAGATACGTGGCAACAAACATTCACACACACACACACACGGACTTTCGCCTTTATAATATTAGTAGGATTTTTAGGTACTTATCCTAGATCTTCAACTCTGACTACCAATAGACACGGAAAATATACATTTGTGTCATAATTAATGCTCGTTTTTACCCGACTACTTGTAAATAGGTAAGTACATTACTATGTATGTATTTATGTTCGTATGTGTTAGTGGCTTACTCTGGTGATGGGGTTTTTGGCTGCCTGAAGACCTCTGTCATGGCTTAACGACTTAGCCTAACATTACTTTACTATTGCAAGCCAATGACCGGCTTTCAAAATACCATACATATAGGTACCTTTCAATGTTTTTTGTTTGTGCAATTACTTTTATCTAGTCTAGAATATTTGTAGAGGCGCAAGTAAAACAATTTTGAAATAGATTCTGTGTACCCGTGAAAATTCTTGAGCAATAAATCGGATAGCAACAGATAGAGTTCGCGACCGCAGCGCGTTTCAAGCAATATCCAAATGCATCGAAAATGTATTGCATTTTCTACGTTTCATGTTTCAAGTTTTGAAGTGATTGTTGGAGGTATCTTGATGTATAACAGTCAGTTTCGATAGCCTATCTATTTGTGGTTTTGTTTATTGTACATTTTTGTACTACCTACAATATAAGTACTGAAATTTCATACGTACATAAGTCACGCCTGTTTCCCATCATAGGGGTAGGCAGAGACCACAGATCTCCATTTGCTACGGTACTGACACACTTCTTTCGCATCATTCTCATCACATTCTTCATGCAAGCTCGTCGGTAGGTACTGAAATTACTTCTATGTCAAAAATCTAACTACAGTACTAGAGATCTGCGACGAAGCGCTGCGGTGACAGCAACAGGCTGATGGTCAATATCTCAAACCTCAAATTGGTTTCAAACTGTCAAAACGATCGCGTATGTATCTTTTGTCGCGTTCGGTCTCGTTGAGATGAGAGTGACAGAGCTACTGGCGTGGTCACTGTACTGTTATATTTGACAGTTTGAGCCCGATTTCGGTCGCTATCAAAGAAGGACAATCAGGGGGCTGGTCTTAGCTGGTGGACCATCTTGTCCATTTAGTATGAACACAAATAATACTTATTTATTTATTTATTTCTTAAACAAAATCCACAGCTCTTAGAAAATAAGTGCACAAAAACTTAAATGTATTACTGACAGCCCATAACGGATTTACATTATATTAAAAGGTAAATCAACAGTGATCGAGGTAATATCTATTAGTAACTTATACACAAAACAAGGTCAAGCATTTACTACCAATTTATAAACGAACGAATCACAGAAATACCTTTATTATTGGATACACACTTGATATCAATTTTGAATTGAAAGACAAAAACTCGCAACGTTTTTCGAGGACTTCTCGAGACAACCTCATTATTTGAAGAACTATTCTCAGCGTACTTCAGAATGGAAGAGAGCTGTATAAAAGCGTTGAATACAACGTACCTACATACAATTTATAAATTAGTGTATTGAGTGAGACTTAAAAGAATTCAGACATTCAGACCATTTTTTATTGAGTTATTGGAAAGAGCCTTAAAACATACCTACTCCGATGTTTTTTTATTTTTTTACTAAGTATTACTAAATAAAAGTAATATTCTAGCTAGATAGTTCTAATTTTTAATTTTGCCAACTGTAAACACTAAAATTGAGAATTTTGGACCAACACTGAGTAGCTGAAATAAAATAATTTTAATTCTATACATGCTCATAAAAAGATCTCACTGAAATATTCAATTTTTATTTTATTACATTTAAAACATTTTATAAACAACAGCTGAAACTTCGAGGACATGCCTTCATTTTTTTCGGAGGTTTAAAAAACGTTTCCATCAATCGAATCGTGTTTTTTGGCCATTTTCTAAGCGAGAGTAATGTTTACACAATAAAAAGCGGGCCTAAGCTGGGCAGCAGCGTAAACAAAAGGAGTATTATTTTACTCTTTTTCGCTCCAAAATATCATCGAAAGGTCACCCTTGTAGGTCAAGCTAGTACCTACTCGAGATCGAAGAAGACCCGTGTCTAAAATTATTTTGAACGACATGCGTTCTAATGGCGCGTTTACACGCTCACGTGCACACACATTCAACACACAGGTATTCAACGAGCACGATTATATTCCGTCACGTTCGGTCTCCAGATGAGAGTGACAGAGCTACTTCCTGCTCGCTCTAATAAATATAAATATAGCCCCAAACAAAGCAAAGCTTGTACTATGGAAACCAGATAACTGATAGAATACTTATATACTTTTTTTAAATGCATTAGTACATAGAATATTTTACAACACCCAGACACAGAACAAACATCTATGTTCATCACACAAATGTTTGTCCTGGGAGGGAATCGAACCCACGACCTACAGCGCAGAAGGCAGAGCTACTACCAACTGAGCTAAGAGGCTGTCCTGTCTCGTTGAATGTCTGTTTTCTCGCGACCGTGTAAACGCGATGTAATAGCGCGTTCACACGCTCGCGTACCAACGCACAATCTACGAGTAGGTACATAATCTTCTGTTGCGTTCGGTCTCCTTGAGATGAGAGTGACAAAGCAACTTCGTGGTCATTCAGCAGAGTCATTCTGTAGACTGACTTCAAATTCACTCCAGTGACCGAGCTCACTAAATACACAAGAATGAATTGTGATTCAAAATTCAGCTCTTCGACGTTCGAAGTGAGTTTACACAATGATTTTGCTGATAGTATATCTGTCTCGTTGAATCTCTGTTTGCTCGGAAGCATGTGAATGCGCCTTAAGAGACAGAATGAATTGTCGTAAATAACAAAAGTTCCCAATTTCTCGAAATGGTCCCTAAATAATTTCCTACCAAAATAAATAGAATTATTTAGAAGTCAAGTTGAAAGACATCGGCTATCCAATTTCTTAACACAACAATTCCAATACAATTTGCGAAGTATATTAAATAGTTAGGTAAACTATATCTTTGATCTTCAAATTCTAAGTATAGGCCCAGGAGATTGCAGGCTGATTGTTTCAAATGTTTGTGGCATTTAAAATTACCTTTGGTTAAGGTTAAATCAAAACAAGATGGATCGACGACATAGTAAAATCCACAGGTCGTACATGGGTAAGATTGGCGCAGGATAGAGGCGAAAGGCAAAAGTGAAGAGAGGTCTATGCCCAGCTGTGGGATGAGAAGGGCTGATGATGATGATGATGAAGGTTAAATCAAATGGTTCACTCAAGTTTTTAAATTGCTATAACTAGGTACCTACTTAGGTAATTACGTTGCTGTGTTTTGCTTGCATTTGAGATAAATTTTGTTGTAATAATTTCGAAAACCTAGTGTTTAGTCAAACTTAATCTAAGTTTAAAAACACTATTAGCCAGATCCTAAGTTAGTATTCTGTATTTTTGGAAATAAATAAATAAATAAATAAGTGAAAGGTCACTCGAATGAAGGCTGGGGTTTTCTATGACACTTTTCTTTCATTTCATGTTCAGACGTGTCACTTTGAGTGAAATATACAAAATTAGTGAATGCTCGCGGCTTCGCCCGCATGGTTTACTATTTTTAATCCCATGGAAATCTTAATTTTTTCCGGAATAAAAATCAACCTATGTGTTATTCCAGAACCTAAACTATCTGCATTCCAAATTTTATCCATACAAAATTTTCTACTGCGCAGCGAAGAGCCTGACCTCACGCACGCCTAGATCCGTCGGCCGAACTGTACCTAAGTAATAGTAATAGTACCTAATAGCTCATGTTACAATGGCGCTGACTCAGCACTATGTTGTGTTTGTAAAAACACAACGCTGATCTTCCGTCAGAACCACACTGTATGAGTAAAACAATATGTCCAAGAGAAAGCAAAATACAAAAGATAAATCAACCTACATTCTTAAACAAGTAAACAAAATTGACAGAAAAAATAGATACGCAAAATAAAATGAGACAAAACATTGCTCTAGCTAGACTAAGCTGAAACGATTACTAAAATACACTAGATATTAAAAAAATTTAAATTAAAGAAATAAACATACACAAGCTGTAATAAGTGGCTCCTAACATATATACTTACTATTTAAAATTTAATTAATAATTATATACGTACTTACACAATATAATATTTTAAAAAACAAACAAACTCTACATAAAGAGGATCATGAGCACGAAACGTAACAAAAAACGCTATGATAAGTTGTCAATTAACTATAATATGGAAACCTCATTTTTGAGGTCCGCTACTGCCTTTTGGTGTTCCATGAGGTACTTTTTGAGTCTGAGTCGAAAGCTATGAATGCCCTGGAGTTCTCTTATTGGTGGAGGTATGTTGTTCCAACACTTTGAAGCTGCGTACCTGAAACTACCTCTAAATGCAGCCGAGTGATGCTGCGGTGTAGAGAGCAGTTTCGAGCACTTCCGAGCAGATCTCTTAGAAAAAACTGTTATTTTCTCAGAGAGATAAGCTGGAGCTCCAAACTTAATAACTCCAAAAAGCAAACATGCTAGGTGAAGTTTTTGACGAGCTCTCATTTTTAAAATAGAGTTACGGTTCAAGTAAGGAGTTATGTGTTCCCTAGCCGGAATTTTAAAACAAAAACGAGCGCAAGCATTTTGAACTCTTTGTATGAGGCGTTGAGTTCGACGAAGCAATCGAGGACCAGTGACTATATCGACATAGTTCAGCTTGGAAAGTATGAGGGATTCCACCAGTTGAACTCGCAACTCCTCACTCAGATACGGTCGAATATTATAAAGAACTTTGAGTTTATAAAAACAAGATCTAACGGATGAAGTTATATGTTGTTCGAACCTAAGATTTGCGTCCATGGTAAGTCCAAGGTTTCGGGCCTCGTAAACACGCTCTACAGTTTTACCCATTAGCAAAATATTCAAAGGTGACTGCAATCTATCCAATTTTTGTCTAGTGCCGAGGACCAAATATTTGCTCTTCTCTGGATTAAGAACTAAACTATTATCATGCGACCATTGAGTAATTCTATCTAGGTCTTCATTAAGTTTACCAATCGCAGAGACAGCATCTTCTTGCCTAAACGAAATATAAAGTTGGACATCATCTGCATATATATGAAACCTACAATGTTTGATGCAACTCACGATGTCTGCTGAGTAGATGATAAATAACTTAGGGCCTAAAATTGAACCTTGAGGCACACCCCTCTCTATGGAGACCACGTCCGATAAAATGGTAGAGCCGTCAGGTTTATTTAACTTGACATGTTGGCAACGACCACTAAGGTAACTGTCGAACCATTTGATGGCATTATTGCTAAATCCATAATATCTAAGTTTAGAAATCAATAAAGTATTATTTAGGGCATCAAACGCTCTTGAAAAATCTAATAGCACCAATATTGTAAGCAAGCCTTTGTCCTGTGCAGCAAGGATGTTGTCAGTTACGTCTAACAGAGCTGTCTGTGTGCCACGCCCCTTCCTAAAACCCGATTGCGTTTCAGGTAAAATATTATTTATTTCAAGGAAATCTGTCAGCTGTTTGTCCACTATCTTTTCCAGTATTTTTGACAGGCACGGTAGGACACTTATCGGTCGAAGATCCTTCATTGCTTCAGGGTCAGGTTTCTTAGGCAGAGGACGGACAGTTGCCGACTTCCAGGCTTCAGGGAAAATTGAGTTAGTTATTGACGCATTAATAATAAAAGTAATAGCCTCCAGTGTATTTGGTAGAGTCATAAGCAACATCTTTAAGTTTATTCTGTCCGTACCTTCTGCATTTGATTTTATCGAACTTAAACATTTCAAGACATCTTCGCAACTAACTGGGCATAAATTAAAAACAGCTTCACTAAAATTATTAAATTCATAAAACGTTAGTTGTGATATATTATTATAGAGAGTTCCAGGTAAATTTAGAAAGTGGTTGTTAATAGTGTTAGGATCAGAAAAATTGGAAGGAAGTTCACCATTAGAATTAGAAAGCAAGATTGACGACTTTAGATTCTTCCACAGTAATTTCGGACTTTTGATATTGCTGTTGATATTTTGGTTAAAGTATGCGACCTTTTCGGAAAACAATGCCTTATTTACTACTGATTTCAAGTCTTTATAAAATATTTTTTTCGTTTCAGATTTGGTTTTACGATAATCGAGGAGTGCGTTGTCTCTAAGTTTGATCATCTGCTTAATAGTATATGTGATCCAAGGGAAACCATGATCCTTTATTACTGTAGTCTTAACAGGGGCGTGAATATCAAACAGAGTAATGATACTATAGTTAAGCCACTCAACCATTTTGTTGATATCGTTGAAGGAAGTTATTGAGTCCCATTGAATTGACTGCAGATCTTTATCAAAGAGGTCACTTAGGATGTTGTTCAATGGTCTATATGTAAGTATACTGGGTGGTATCTTGTCTCGTTTAATTTTAAACTCACAGATTATCAAATGATGGCCAGTTGACCGCCCCACTGGGTCATCAATAATATTTTTAACTGGTAAATTAGTACATACAACATCTAATAATGATTCAGATGTCTCAGTAAAATGAGTAGGCATCGTAACTAATTGGGAGAGACCAAGACTATCTAAAAATGTTTGAAATTTACGTAACTTACTATTATCATTTATATTGAAGTCGCCAAGCAAAATTATATGGTCGCAAGAAGGAGACGCATTTATTGCGTCCGTCAAAGCATCAAAAAACATGTCTACATTTAAACGAGGAGGTCTGTAAGCTGTTCCAATTACGAGTTTTTTACCTTTAACATTCATAGTAAGCCACATTTGCTCTACCGATACGTGCAAGGGATCAACAGGGTGTGCCCAAGTTCGAGCTGTAATACCTTTTTTCACATAAAAACCTACCCCGCCACCCCGTTTAGCGACAAAGGAAGGCCGTGGAATATGACGTAGTCTATAGTTAGGTATAGACGGTGCACAATCATCCTTGCCGTGAGCCAACCAGGTCTCGTTTATAGCCACTATGTCCATCGAGTACTTACCAAATGATGCTACAATATTGTCATGGTTCGTGCACAGTGATCCAGGATTATACAAACCTATCTTTAAATGACTATAAATCATTGTAAAAACTTAAGTAAAAACAAAATATAATGAGCCAGTATTTACAAAAATTTGACGAGCAAGCTATAACTTTTGTATATAAAAGGTAAAACACACATAATAATAATGCAAAAAAAACAATAATACTAGAGTTCAAAAAACAAGTTTTGTTGTAATACAAAATTATTCTAAATTGAGACATGTGTATGAGGAAAAAAAACAAAAGTACAGAGAGTGACATGCTCATAAAATTTAACTTTTTCATATAAAAAGAATGTGTACACCAAAATAAATAGATAAAAACAGTTAGCATAATATTAACACAATTAAGTATTACTTTAAGAAGTGGAGCAAACTCAGTTAGATCCAAAAACCCGTTTTATATCTTCCTCCGATCGTATCAGATACCACGGTTTGCCTTCTGCTTGCCTTACGTAGACGCGGCCGCGCTTTGTCCACGAGTACCTCCATTGTAGACGTTTGCACTCCTCACGGGCACGGTGGAAGAGCAGTCGGTTGACTCGTGTTAAACGCTCGTTGAGGAAGATGCGGGCTCGTGGCGCAGGCGGCGGAGCAGTGGCCCCTGCAATAGCACTAGGGTCTCGGCCAGCATCAGCAACGGTAATTGAACGTCGCACGCGCGCGCTATGTAGCAGTTGATCACGCAGGTGGCGCCGCGCAAGCCGTACGACGACACGACGAGCGCGAGGTGCTTCTCCTGCGGCACCCGCACCCTGCGCTACTCCCACACGCTCCGCATACACGATATCTTGCTCCAGCAGTGGGACGCCCAATTTGGTAGCTAGAACGGTCACAGTGTGAACTATGTTCTCTCCCTTTTCCTCCGGAAGATGGCCTATCTCAATATCTGAGAGTAAAGCGTCTTGGTCTCGGTCATTTATTTCCTGTTGCAAAAGAGCAACCTTGCACTGTAAACTAGCCAACTCCGGTTGGGGATTCTTGCGTTCCTGCTCAACAGCATCCAGCCGTCGTTCGATGGTGTCCATTCGAGTAGAAAGACCAAGCAAGGACGCCCGAAATTCTGTCATCTCCTGTCGGAAATCACGCATCTCACGCATCCATTCGGAAATCTCATGGTGCATGACTTGAAGATCATGAGCCGGCGCAGCGGATGATTTAGTGACAACTCCGACGCACTGCATGGCTGCAGCGTCAGAGGATGCAGCATCAGTGGTGGCTGCTGATCTTATAGGAGTGCTGTCGTTCCTCTTTGCCCTAGGGGTGCATTCAGGACAAGACCATCCCTTTCCCACAGGAGACGATTCCGGAATCGAAACACAGGCCTTGTGATAAAGACCTGAGCATTTGGTACAACTAGCGGCACCTGCCGACGAGATGAATTTACCGCATGCCAAGCACTTGGCCATGGTCAATGTCTATATTGTAGTTTCGAAGGTTTTCGCTAGATGGCACTAGTAATGGCGCAGCTACTCGACGCTAGATGGCGCTAAGAAACGAAAGCGGAAGTTGAGTCCCAGAAGCCGAAGTATTTCCACTAGACACTAGGTGGCGTCACTTAGCAAGTCTGTTCTCGCTTACAAAGCGTGATGGAGATTCAATAATGTAGGGCTCATGGATACCCTCACACAGAAAAAGTTAGTGTTGATTCAGCAATTTACCATCAATTAACAGCCGTCTAGAATCGCACTTACAAACAATAACAGTTGCACACGCGCACTATAATTAAGTCAATCTATGGCACATGAATTGGGGCACTGTAGGTGGAGTTTAATAATAAAAACAGTTTATTCTTTCGGACACAGTAACAAGTTAGTTCTCGATTACTCGATCACGATATTATAATATGGGTGCTCATTAAACCACCTTCTATTTAATAGCATTTTTCGCCTCTAAAAATTTACATTGACCTCTGAATTACTAAGTCAGCCACTATCAATGTGCCTCTAAAAAATACTATCTTAGCCACTAAATATCCTCGATGTAAGCCACTGTAAATACAACTCAGCATGGCAGTTATTTTTTATCATCTAAATTTGTTTTTTAGGATCTTTTGTAACACATATTCAAGCGGGAACTCCTAAAATATTTAAATATGACACCAATAAAGTAAGTCTATCTACTTCTAATTTTATAACTCAGCATGTTTAAAATATAGTGTAACATTAATTGTAATGCCAAAGCTTAAAATAGCGAATTTCAAAATCAAGAATGTTTGAAATGTATGAAGATCGATTGATCGAAGTTCATCAAGACGATACATGGAAGGTAGAATGCTTAAAATGTCGAAAATTCCGGAGTATAATATATTGTATTCTTTGTGAATTCGATTTCTGTCGCTTTGGCGGCCGTTGCCGCGGCACGCTCGCTACGCTCGCTTACCTCGCGCGTAGTAATTTCATAACCTAACCTAACCTAACCTAAACTGTTGGTTAGTTGTAAAATCCGTGGCTGAGTTAGTAAATTTGATGGCGATGTATAAATCAGTAGGTCAAGTAAAAATAATTGTTGTTATTTACTTGATGCTTTCTTTGGAATATTTAGTTGACGCTGTAGAAAAGACGAGTTAGTTTATTAGAAGGTTTCTTATTTTCCCGTTGCTTAGTTATAAAATCAGAAGGTAGGTTCCGAGGCCAAAAAATAATTCTGCGGCTCGACTTATTATTCCCCTTATAATATTAGTAGGATGAACGAAAAGTGAACCGTTTGTTTCCACCTTTACTGCGGGGCTGACCAACCAACCGGCAAAGCTGTCGGTTTTTCCAGTTGACCAATCACGATCGATTCGATATTCGATAAAATGTATGAATAAAAGCTGTAGGGTGTTCTTTAACTCTATCTCACTAGAACACAATGGTTGCGCCACCACCAAATATTTTTTTTTAATTTATTTTTTTATAAATTATAAGGCATTTGACAGCCTCACTCATGCATCTATATTAAAATCACTAGAACGTCAGAATATTGAACCTACCTATATTAAACTTATCAATAGAATATACTCAAATAGTACTGCTGCCATTAAACTCCAATCATCTGGAACATTATTTGAAATAGAAAAGGGTGTCAAGCAAGGAGATCCACTGTCGCCAAAGCTTTTCACCAGTACCCTTGAAGAAGTTTTCCGAAAATTACCGACTAGCTGGACAGAGAGGGGCGTTGACTTGGGGAAGGCAAGGTTAACTAACCTTCGCTTTGCCGACGACATCGTCCTTTTCTCGTCTTCAGCTCTTGAGCTACAGAACATGCTACAAGACCTAGCTATTGCAAGCCTTGAAGTTGGACTTCACATGAACATGAGCAAAACCAAACTTATGACAAACAGCATCAAAAAGAAAATCATGGTGGGTGGGGAGCGTATGGAATATGTCCCTGAGTATATTTACCTCGGCCAACTAGTTTCTTTTGAGGACAGGCAGGATAAGGAAGTCGCAAGACGAACCGAAAGTGCCTGGAGAAACTATTGGTCGATGAAAGAACTGTTTAAAGGAGATCTCCCTCTTTCACTAAAACGCAAGCTCATGGACGTCTGTATTCTTCCCACTTTAACCTATGGTGCCCAAACATGGTCACTTACCAATATCCAGAAGTCCAAATTCAAGGTTTGCCAGAGAGCGATGGAACGAAGCATTCTTGGAGTGAAACTAACCGATCGGATTAGAAACACAGTCATTCGTTCCAAAACTCAAGTTGCCGATGTAGCTCAAAAGGCTGCAAAACTAAAATGGGACTGGACGGGACACGTTTGCCGTATGCCTGATGAACTGTGGGCCAAACTATCCACCGAGTGGAGCCCTGAGACAGTGAGGCGGCGCCGCGGCAGACCACGCAAGCGATGGCGAGACGAGCTGGAGAACTTTAGTGACCAGTGGAGGGAATTGGCTTTGGATCGGAAAGAGTGGAGGGCTCGGGGGGAGACCTTTGCCCAGCAGTGGGACAGTGTAGGTTAAGTACAATACAATACAATACAGTACAATTTATTTTTTTAATAGAAGATAGAACTACGAGTATGTTTGTCCACCAACTCGCCTGATGTTAAGCGACGGTGTGACCGAGGATGGATTACATCAACCTAAAATAAATCTATTCACTCTAGCCTTGAAATAAATGTATACAACTGTGCAACCAAGCGGACATCAGGTGAGGTACCCTACATACAGCCATATAATTTTGTTGGTGGCGCGACTGTGGTGGCGCAACCATGCCCTCCGAGTGAGATAGGGCCCTTATTCTTGCACGATACAAACATTGAATGATATTTAAATCGTGCCAATTCGGGTTTTGTAATACCTACTCAACAGTACCTGAATTCATTGAATAACATTGTTGAAATTGAGAGATTCTGAATAACAGTGGAAAACTTTCTCCACCAAAACACAATAGGTTAACAGAAAAAAATCCAACTTAACTAGGAGAAAAAGTTGAGTAACTTACTAACAAGCTTATTCTAGGACTAGTGAACGCCCGCGGCTTTGCCCGCGTGTAGGTACTACTATTTTTATTCCACAAACATTTTTCCGGGATAAAAAAGGGGTGGCCTTTGTGTTATTCCAGAACCTACACAATCTACATTCCAAATTTCATCAAAATCGGTTCAGTAGTTATGGAGTTACGTGGAAACGAACATTCACACACACAAGGACTTTCGCCTTTATAATATTAGTGGGATAGTAGAATAAAGGTCAATTACTATAACTATAGTAAAAACGATTAGCAGTCGTCAAAATAATATGATCTGAGTACTAGAAGAGTTTTTTTTACCTTTTAGACGTCATTGGTATCGTTATTTGCTTATTCTCACAATAGATGGCGCTGCTCTTTTTTCGTACAGATTATTACGATCTAATAAGTAGAGGAATTTGCACCAGTTACTAGGGTAAACATCAAAATACTTCAGATTGAAAGACGATCTTCATCAGTCCAGGAATAAATACTTAGTAGTCTTTGATTCCAGGTACAAAAGCACAGTATTATATTTCGTTACACCTAACAATAGATCAGAGGCACGTGTAATATTTACGTCACAGCCAATTTGTAGAATACGCACAATTACATCACGGCTAGTCACGGTAGAGTTTTGTAAAACATGTTTATGTCGATTGTAGTCAGAATTGGTGGCGAAATAACAGGAGTAGAATCACCGAGCTTTTAAGCTTATCCATATAATCCCAGTGAGAAGTAACTTTTTAATGTATTATTAACATGGCAAAATTTAGAGTTATTTTTTTAAAGCCATATCGACCTAGTGATATAACTTTAGTTTTTTAAAGCATCACTTGATAAATCCGGTTTTAAGTTTAGAGAGTGTAAAAGGTAGGTCACGGCAAGCGCAGCGACAAACATGCACGAGCGAAGTGAGCACGGCAACGTTTGACAAGTGTTGAAACCAAATATTACCAATATCACTTGATATTTTCACTACTTTCCTCTCAAAACCACAACACAACACACACAATAAAATTTTATTTACACAGCACAGTAATGTTTCAGATACCATTTTTGTGATTATCGTAACAATGCAACGCCTCTGGCATATTTGGAACTAACAATTTCAATGTGGCGTTATTATGACTTGCCAAATGCATTCTGGCTGTATTCCACTAACTAGAGGTTCAACTAAACAGATTGGTGACTCTATATTTGCTTTTATACAATTAAATGCAGCAATTCGAAAATGAAAAATCTTATTAAATTTTTCAATTCCGACGGGATTCGAACCTGCAATGATACAAGCGATCCTCTTTAGCCGGAGTGCCTTTACCAACTCGGCTACGGAATCCTTAGTCATCAGGGTTGAAAATCTTGTTAAGAATATTTTTCGATTAAAGCATCGATAAGTTAAATGAAGCAAGTTAAAAATTAGTTTTCAAAGCCACTAGCTTGACTGGTAAATCAGTTACCTAATCAACAAGGTTAAAAAAACACCTGGATTCACAAAAAGGAACTTCATACCAGCAAACTCTCCACGGCACTTAATTCTTTAAAAAGTGAGTGGTAATTGTGGTCTACATTATTTCAACCCCTTTAGAGTACAATCGGCCAATCATCGCTTTATTTGTAATATAATTCCGCCCCTATTGCCTTGGGGATAGCGTTCAAAATGATGTAGTTAGTGGTGCACTTTGAACTCGACCGTACATGCATAATTTCATCAGCATCGGAGCGGCAATGTACCGATGGCATAATAAAAATCCAATAAAATGCGGCACACTTCATTTATGTACGGAGAATTTTCCGATTTTTATTTGAACGGTTCAAAATGACGGAAATTATCAGATATTTGTAAACAATCGTATTGGCCAATGCTATCTCAGTTTTACATCCAAAGATCAACTAGTCATTGACGATCTCTGTGGCGCAGTGGGTGAAGGCCATGTGACGCAGGAGGTTGCGGGTGCGATCCCCGCCGCGGGACAAATGTTTGTATGATCTGCAAATATTTGTCTCCGGTCTGGATGTTTTCTATATATATTACGTATGTATTTATAGAAAAAATGTATTTAAGTAGTATATCAGTCATGTGGTTCCCATAACACAAGCTCTGCTTAGCTTGGGGCTACATGATGCTGTGTAAAATGTCCAGCATTATTTATTCATTTATTATACCTAATGCAGTTTGGTTGTAGTTAATGGTTTTTGATCTACCAGTATTCACACTTCTCGAAATGCATCCGATTTGAATATTTTTGATTCGGAATTTGCCGCTTTTCCAGCTAAGAAGCGTCGAATTTGGAATACATTGCGAGAATTGTGAATCGCTTTGCTAGTAGGTCAAAAACCATTATCAATGCTGCGTCACGGCTAAGGTTTATCATGTATCTTAAAAAACTAGGCCTTTACATCTTTACTAGATGATTCATACAGTGTCAGGAGGCCATCTTTTGCCTACACTTATCGGGACACTAGTGCCTGGGACAATGTTAAGACGGAGTGGGCTTGTCCAGAACCTACACCGTCCTCTCAGCTTAACCGGCCACAGGAAAGACATGGTCAATATCGTGTGAGGCTGACTAAGCCGCGGCTTTCCTCACAATGTTTTCCTTCACTGTTTGCTCGTGTTAATGCGCAAAAAATCCATTGATTCACGGCCAAGATTTGAACTCACGACTTTCGGATCGAAAGTCGAGGTACTAACCAATTCGGTCAGCGGCTCTTATTTATCCTTTTACATGTATTTATTCGTATGTTTAACAAGGTTGGATTTCTAAATGTAATAAAAATCTACTGAAGATAATTTCAATGTGAAATTATGTCTTGCTTTTTGTCGGTCTCGAAATACCTTGAAGGTACTTATTTCTATTTTTAGACCTTTAGTCGGTTTATTTTCAACAGAAAAATCTGATATTAAAATGATATCAAACAGCCGAAAATACGTTAGTAACTTTTAGAACCACTCCTTACAAAGTATTTTTATAAATATGTATTATTTTAGATGATCAAACGAACTTCTTAAGTGAAGTTCGATCACTATTATATGAGTCACTTCATTCGAAGATATAAAATCTAAAAATATTATACATTTTATATTATACAAAAATATTATATATTTTAATTTATAAGGAAAGTTTGAACCTATTTACATAAAAGTATAATGAAAATAAAAAATTTTTTAGAAGATGATTTTGAAAAACTCTTTAAGCTAACGAAAAGATTCTGTCATGGCTTATTGACTTTATAGCTTGTATGGCCATATAGCTAGCGGTGGTTTAATTAGTACACTGTGACGCATACGTAGCCTTAAAATCTAAGTAATAAAACTAAAGACTTAATTAAAAAATATGTAACGATCTGAGTGTGTGTGCGTAATTTCTTAATTAAGTCATAACGAAAAACAGCTTGTGATAACGACAGGAGTTTCATAAAATGTTGTTTCATGCGATTTTTTACGCCAAAACAAAGTACCTATTACTTGTTATGAAAGGAGTAAAATGATGTGTCGAAGTTTGTATGAGAAATCTTGTGTTAAGCTTACAAATTGGTTTGCATATTAAAAAATATAAAATGACTCAAAAAACGCGAATTTTTCGCGTTGAAGATGCGGTTTTTGAAGGCGAAAAGTAATTATATTTATGTTTGGTTTACTTACACTGACAATTTTTTTTTTGTTGCTTTCGAGAATCGTATATTTAACTAATTTTCGACAAAATGTCCCTTACGTAAATTAATACTTTCGGTATCGAATATTCACGTTGAGAAATGGTATCTAAGTATAATTAAAAAAAATTGATACAATATAATTATTAAAGCATTATTGCTCAACAAACCAAGAGAAATAAAGTTAGTCGTAAAGTCGATAAAACTATATTTTTACGTGAGTAGTTCCCGTGTGTTAAATCAGTGCCTCCAGTCAAAAAGGGCACAACTCAAATTCGGCACTTTTCAGGAGAGCCAAAAAACCAAACTTTTAATGTTTTTTGCTATTTCGCAAGTGAAATCGAAATTTCTTTTGATACAAAATTGTAGACAAAAAATAGCCCTTTCATTTAATGGTAATCACTTTCACGTTCGTTAACTATTTCTATATTTTTTTCTTGTTTTACTTGGATTGTGCCTTTGTTAACGCAGATGTAATGAAACAACGTTAACTATTCTAGTCAGTTTACTCGTACTAAAAGAAATATTACGACTTGTGCCTTTTGAATAATGGAATAACTTTATTAATACTAGTAAATTTACTCCTATTCAAAGAAATACTAAGACATAATCCATTAGTAACGAATACTTATTATGACAATAACGGCTTATTTCCATCAATTACTGATGTCAGAGCTGTAGTTATGTAAATAGAATCTAAAGTTAAACAATAATTATGATATTTTTAATATTTATTTCAAAAAAAATCTACATTATAACAAATGTTTTCAGTAAGTAAATTCTAAGTATTCCTCTGTATTTTAATTTACTTCCTCATTTTCTGGTATAAAGCACAAACCAGGGTCGTCTTCAGCTCTCTCTGATTCAGAATTCAGTAAGTTGTATAAAAATCTTGAATTATGGTAGATCCTTTATGCGTGGGGATAACCTGACTCACTAGTTATAAAGCCAACCTAGCTTCTCCCAGAAGCTCAGAAGTTTCCTGGGGTCTTCACATGCTTCGAGGAGCGACCTCGGGTTGTTGAGGATATTCTGCCGTTGTGCTGCTACGCCCAGGTGTTCCAGGACTACGTTGGCTGCTGATTCTTCTTCGGTTAGACATCCCCTGCAGAGTGGGATGTCCGTGGCACCGATGTTGTACAGCTGTTTATTGAGGGTACAGTGTCTTGTCAGCGTCCCTGTGATTATTTTGATGTTTTTTCTTTGTAGGTTTATCAGGCGACGTGTCAGTCGTGGTGTGGCTGTTGTTATCGCTGCTCTGGACTGTCTGTAGTCCGTCGCCCGTGTCCATCGATCGTTGTGAAGGTTTTGGGTGTGTTCTGTATCCAGGTGCGTAGCTGGGAGAACGTCAGAGGAAGGAATGGGGCTGGGTGGGTATTCCACTTGTGTTTCCGAGCCTCTTCTGGCTAGTTTATCTGCAGCGACGTTGTCCAGTGATCCACTGTGTCCCTTGATCCATTATAGAGTTACCCTGTTCTTTGCGGCGATATTTTCAAGGGAAAGGTGACATTCGTATATGCGCTTGGAGTTGCATTTTTGGCTCTCCAGTGCTCTGATGGTTGTTGTACTATCTCGGGGACTACTATGCCGTATACTATGCCGTAGTCTTCTATCCCTCTCCATTTGATAGCAGCGGCAGCTGATTGGAAAATGGAACTGCGTGAGCCTAGTGTCATAAGTAAGATAAGATAAGATAATATTAATTTTAATGTGTTTGTATTTTGTAGTGTTTCCGGGATGTCAATTGTCTTGGAATCTTATCACACGATATTATGGTAGAAGAAATAAGTATCTCGTATCATGTAGTGGTCATCAAAACTTTTTCTAAAACTTGAACAAAAATCGTCAATTTGGTAATACTGGAAGGCAGAACGAGATCAATTACATTTAAAAACAAAAATTAAGACTTATTTACTTCATCACATTAAATCAATCAATACCAGCGATACACAGATTATTATTATATTTACTACGTAAAAGGTACATTTATGTCTCATTATTCTGCATGCTTATAATCACCAAAAGCAACAAATAGAGATATTCCCTTAGAAAATGCATAACAAATGGATCAACTTCATTTATTTCTAACTCTGTTTATCTAATGCATTGGAACATCATGAGTTATGCCTTTTTGTTTCATTGTAATATTTTTTTAACTGAAATTATGGCTTCATGTTCGATGATGTTTTGGGCTTACTGCTACTTATTTCCTTTTAGTTGTGAAATTTTGTCGATAACTAAAGACGTTCCCTTTCTGACAGTCGAGTTATACCCTTGATGTAGTTGAAAAAACCAGGTTAGGATGCAGCTAGAGTTATGAATTTTTGATATGTTATGTAACTGGATACGTAGATCACGATAATGCAATAAAAACAAAAGGGCACAACTCGACTTATGTCCTTTTTGACTGGAGGCACTGAAATAATGTCTAGTCGTAGAGTGTTCTAAAAAAAAAAAGTAGTTTAAGGTAGTCATCAATTTGTGTCGCTCAGAAAATATTTATTTCAATATTCTGTGACTGCTAGGCTAGCTGCGTAAAGCTTAGTCAAATTTTGATTGGTCTATCAAATCAGATTTTCATTCGTAATCTAATTTCAGTCTCATGATTTTATAGTCCTCGGTATATTTACGGCTCGTGGTAAAAATGAAAATTATACACCAAAATTATATCTAAAATTAGTTTGAAGATAGACGCGATGTTGGCTCAGATCTTACTATATTTTGTAACTCTATAACGTTAATCTAAATGAATACGTTTTAAATGAAGCCGAAAGCTCTTAACACAGGAACGGTTTTCCTTAATAGATGTTGATTAACACTTTTGTTTCTTTATTAATATTCTTTAGTAATTTTTTTCTTCAACCTGTTTTGTCCCACTACCGGGGGAAATCTCCCCCAAACTTCTCCAATCGACTCTTTCCTTCACCAAGTCCCACCATCCGTCAAAAATGGTTAAAGAAAAAATGTGACATCTGCTGCAGTTCACTGTAACGTATAATGTTTACGCGTGCCACTGTTATCTCCTTAGAACATGAGAAATAATACAACATTCATCTTCATCAACATAATACTGAAGGCTGGACTAGCCTCTATACACTTTCATTCACAACCTTTACAATATCATTACTCAATTTTATACTTTAAGACCCTTTTGAAATAGTCGTAGGCGTAGGTAGGGGGACGTTCTAATAATATGGGACCAGCTGAAATTCGAAATTCGGTCCTATGACCTTCAGAAAAGTCACACATTCCAACATGGCTTTTATTTTCTTAAATAACAAATAGGGAATTTTCCAGAATAAAAATAAACGCTGGATCAGTTGCTCACCCACTTTCCCAAATAAAGTGATGGAGCAAAAATGACAGACAGAATAGCCGTGTCGGAATAAATTGTAACGCGAGTGTTCGGGAGAATCAATTTCATGGGTCATCTGTTCGGGGATTAGCGCGGAACCCTGTTCATTTGCCCCGAGACCCAATTTAGTGAAACTGAAATAGCATAAAACCTGCTAGGAGACGGCAGCTGACTCACTTGCCGAGAGATCTACTCAAGTAAGTATCCAAAGGCATGTTTCTATTGTGTTTTCGCACGTATGACGTCACACTTGCGTCCAAGTTACTTGAATTGGAAACATGATTGCTGGAACTCATATAACTAATACTGGACATTTCACATAGCATCAGCATTATCTAGCCCTATTAATAAGACCTACCTACATGACAGATATACTTTTATAAACCTTTTTATCCATGTCTACCAATGTCCACCTTTTCTTCAAGTTGTAAGATTTACTTAATAGTGGAAACTTTACTGGATTGTGTAATATCTAAGTTAGTTTGTTTGCAAGCTTCTTATTTCTATTTGTTTTCCCGAATACTTAAATTTTTTTTTTTAAAATGTACTCATTACGTTTTTACGTAGAAAAACAGACTGTGACCACGTGGTTGAACCGCAAAGTTCGATCTACCGGACTAAAAAACACCCAGACCCCGTGACAATTATTTTGCTGGTTTTGCATAATCGTAATTTTGTAAACCAACAATAAAAACTTTCAAATTTTAAATAATAGTAAAGCGTGTCACATTTCTCGGTTTTATTTCACGGTGAAATCCAACTCCCTTTTAAAGTGATCTAGTTACCACCTCATTTCACTGCGTTTCTACTGAAAATAGCATAATACCTAGCCCTTATAAGGGGCATTTGTCCGTCTGCGACACAATAGGCCCCTTGCTCTCATTTAAGTACAAAAATTACGGAAAATTCTCAGTACCCAATTACAGAAAGAGGTCCTGCATTGTGCCTATCACAAAGGGGGAACTTATGATTGAAGTCATGTATTTAATTTAATTTTACTAATTTATTGAAAAGTAATTGTTGATATAGAAATAGCTAACTAAGGCGTAGTTGTATGCAATAAAGTTTTAGACAGATATATAATATTAGATTTTTATCTTTTTCTATAAAAAAAATAGACAGAGGTCAGATAGTAAAAAGTGCATAGTCTTAAACGTTTCATGTACCAAAATAATGAATATTGCTTGTTTCTATACATACATACATAAACTCACGCTTGTTTCCCATCGAGGTAGGCAGAGACCACAGACCTTCATTTACTACGGTCCTGACACACTTTTTTCGCTTCATTCACTCTCATCACATTCTTCATGCAAGCTCGTCGGTTTAGGGTATTCTTGACCTGTGTTTGTTCTTGCTTGTTTCTATGTGTAATATAATTTATTATAGCTGTTACTCGATAAATAATCTCCATGTAAGTTTTAATTTTATAGTGTTAAACCATTTCTAATGAAATCTCCATGTATTTTCGATGATTCTTCTTTAGTAATACACTCTACTCAGATATTCGGGCTTTACATTGTTGTGATTTAGCGGGTACATTGTCTACCACCGTTTCTGTCACCTAAACCTGTGAGTACATTCACCGGTTAAAGACGCGTTACTTTGTTACATACCCTCTTTATTTCCACTTAAGAACTTTGCAGAAGGCTCCACTATTAAACGATGCTTCATACCTTACTCTCGTATTAATGTTTGCCGTGGATATAAACCTACTTTGTTTCATCGTTCTACGAAACAAAAAACATGAACATGACCACGACTTAGCTATCCCTAAAGCGCGGTAGACATTCTCTTAATAATGCATGACTAAGGGGTTAATCAGAGGTATGTCCAAATACGGGGTAGGAAGACGGAGAACATCTTGGCTTCGCAATATAAGAGATAGGACAGGAAAAAGCGGATGATTTGTTTAGGCTAGCACTAGACTCTAGACAAATAAAAGTTTAGCAGGGTGACAGCTCACCTTCACTAATGGAGACTGGCAGAAGAATAATGTCCAAATACAAATTGCATGTCCATAACTTTCAGAATACTAACATCATCGTTATCGCCATACAAAATCTGATTTTACTTCTGAGCGGCAAATTTAGTTTGTGCCAATCTTAGTTTATTATACTTAGTTTTAAAAACTGTTTTCAAAATGATAATTTATATTTGCTTTTTCTGAATATTCAATTTTCTTTTCGCTTAGTTTATTTGATACTGGAATCAAATTCCAAAATTTGTTCATTACTTTCAGTTCATCAGAGTCATTACTTCTCACCCCAGTTTTTCTATTTTTTATGAAAGGCCTAAAAATGTGTACCTACTTGAAAGTGTAATCTAAACACGTCATCGTCCGTTACCACAAAGCACTCAGGCGTCATATCACCTCAATCAAACAACACGGTTTCTATGAAACGGCTACCGTCAAAAGTGGGTGATCGACGTACGAGCCTATACCGCGGTTTTAAAGAACGTAGGTTTTACTCGCGGCTCGTTGGTGCTGATCGACTAGCGAGTGAAACAGTGGTATCGTAGTCGAATTGAGGTTTTGAATTTTTAATTTGATCGAGCTGAGTAAAAAATGAAGCAAACATGACGAGCCAGGCTCGTCAATTCACAAAACCGCGGTATTGCAATGATACACCGGCGAGCTTTGCCGACGAGCCATAAGACCGCGGTTTTACTCGCTCGTCGATCAGGGCCTAAAGTCCTATCCTTTGTATACTTAGGCCTTTACATCTTTTCTAGATGATTTATACAGTGTCAGGAGGCAATCTTTGCCTACACTTAACGGGACACTGTAGTGCCTGGGACATTGTTTGAGATGGAGTAGGCTTGCCCAGCAACTACACCATCCTCTCAGCTTAACCGCTTTGTAGTAAGTAATTCTCTTCTACTGGACAATCAGTGGTGAGCGTGAGACTAAAATCAGCCTTACCTATATCTTAAAAAAATAAAATTGGAGATTTTAGGATTTTTTTACACTGCATTTGGGGTTTTTTAGTTTTTTAAACTGCCTTTTTTTTTATTCGTAATAATTGTTGGATTTTCTGAAAATAATAAAATGGTTTTAAAACGTCAAATAAATGCACACCAAGATACGCTTTCAGTGTTCACTGGAACAAATATTTCCATGAAATAGCCAGTATATTTATTCTGTGTGAGTCGAGGCGTTACTTTGTGGTTTCACAGTACCCGTAGTCTAATACCTACACTGAATTCTCGGGATCTAGATTATAATATGTGTAATTGAATTATTACTACAAGGGATTACGTTTCATCCTATAATTCGATATTTCGTAAGCGTTGTAGCTTCTAATAATATTTTATAGACTAACAAAATTGGTTTTCTTTTGCTAGGTTTTTAGTCAAAGAAAAATTCAAACAGTGCCATGTCCAAATTTCGCTTGTTAAAGTCAATTTAAATGGTTCGAAGTTGAAGATTCCACTGTCTTATTAACTAGCTTACCGCCCGCAGCTTCGCCCACATGGTACCCGAATTTAAAGTAGCCTATGGCCTACTCCCGGTCATCTATCTGTATTTTAAATTTCAACCAAATCAGTTTAGTGATTGTCGAGTTATAGAGAAATAAACATACATGCAACCATTCAAACATCCATCCAAACATCCAAACTTTCGCATTTATAATTTTAGTGTGATTGGTGTGACGTGATTAGTGCAATAAAACTCAATATCTTTATGCAAGTAAGTGTAAACTAAACTCTAAGCAATGGGTTTCTAATCTTACATTTAATTCGTTACATTTAATTCCTTAACGCGAACAAAAATCAATCGATGACTGTAAATCTTCACTTCTCTCCCTCCCTCTCTCTTTCTCTTTCTGTTTGTCTGAAAGTCGAAATACCCTTTTATTATGTTTTATTATCTTCCGTCCTTTATTTTATTCTGCATTCTACTTCATAATTTACGATGGATTTTAAATGTCTGAAAATCCAAGATATCTCATGTTATATTATGTACAATGGTGAGCATGTATACTACAGTGCTAAAGCCGTGAGCCTGTTTAACGTCATAAAACAGTCATAGTACTACTACAAACTGGGCAAGGAAAATAAATCCGTCCTTGTTTTCTACCCTCCATTTAAGTGTAACTTAATTTTGGGCCATTACGGGTAATGGGCTGGCACTTATCGGCACATCTTTAAGATTGCCACCATTTTACATCATAATAAGATTGTTATTTATATCTTTAGGTAAGTTACTGATTACAGCTGAATTAATGTACCAAAATTACTCCTTCACATAAAAAACTTTGACCATTTTGTTTTATTTTGAGCCACATTGATGTGGCAATGGACTCCGGGGGGTATTCCAAAGGTCAAAATGTCAAGGTGTTAAATGTCCAGCATAAAATACCAAGTACGTAGTCAAAATGCCCAGTTACCAAAACAACCAGTTGTTAAATTATAATAATAATAATTATTATAAGTCTATTGTGTCCCACTGCTGGGCAAAACCTCCCCCCATTCCCTCCACACATCACATTCATCATACACTAATCCTAGGAATAATGTGCCTGTCGTTTATTCAAATTTCGCACCTGCCAAATGTATGTTCAAAATCAAAATCAAATATTATTTATTCAGTAGGACCGTTATGACCACTTTGAAACGTCTTAAGAGCTAGGTGATTCTACTCCTGTTCTTTCGCGCTCTATATTATCATCTGTTTCAGATATAATGAGGCCAAGAACGATGACTTATTAGTACTAGGTTCTCTAGAATTCTAGATTGTTGATCAAACTTGACATTAAATTCCATTTTTCGACATTCGACAGGATTCGACAGGGGAGAAAAGTGGATTAACCCTTATTTTTTAACACAAAAAAGTAGTTTAAAGTACTTATAGTAGTTTTCACGTTCTAACTTCTAACACATGTTTTAAACAATATTCTAATTGTTTTTAAATCACACTAGTAATATGGATGCAAAAGTTTAGATGTTTGGATGGGGGGATAAATGGGTGGATGTATGTTTGTTCCTCTATAACTCAACAATCACTACACCGATTTGGTTGAAACTTAAAATATAGATAGACAATGACCGGGAACAGGACATAGGCTACTCTTTATCTGGGTACCACGCGAGCGAAGCAGCGGGCGGAAGCTAGTGCTGACATAATTGAAGTCTAATCATTTAAAAAGTCCCGTGCTCACAGAAGGTTTTATTTTACCCCACGAAGCCTAAAATCAGGAACAATCAAGCCACAATTTAACAACAAAGCCTATTTGGGCACAAATTAGTCCCGCGGCAAAACATTAATCGCTTTAGTTCAGCAATGAGTGGGTGGTTCCAGCGACCATGTTTCACGGTTATGTACGATGGACATGCAACCTTTTTTATTGCACTAGCGACAGCTTTTGCTTTGGTTATTCTGCTCTGAATGAGTCGTCCTCATTCCAAATGTAATGAACTTGGACCTTTACATCTTTACTAGATGATTTATACAGTGTCAGAAGGCAATCTTTGCCTACACCTAACGGAGGCACGGGACATTCAGAAAAGATGTAAGACGAGGAAGCGTCGCAGACATAATTATGTCTCTTCCGCGTCCCTTTCATAGGAAATGTATAGAAGCGTCGCGCCGCAAAACATACAGAAGAGACGGGGCGCCGTCACATTTTGTATGAAAGGGACGCGGAAGAGACAAATGTCTGCGCCCCGTCTCTTGTATCTGGCCTGCGCCTTATCTAGAGCATGGGACATTTTTGAGTTGGATTAGCACCTAAACCATCCTCTCAGCTTAACCAGCTATATCTACAGGAAAGACATGGTCAATACGTGTGGGACTGACTAAGCCGCGGGTTTCCTCACGATGTTTTCCTTCCTGCGTTAGTCGTTGCGCATATAAATATTCCGAAAAGAAAAATCCATTGATTCACGACCAATATTCAAACCAGATCGGAAGTCGAGTTACTATCCCACAGGGCATGGCTCTAAATATTGGATATTGATTTTATTTTGATGAAACTTATTTATTAAAAATCATTGTAACATTCTGCCGAAACTCCTGCCTTGGATCATTCTAACGTTCGCATCGTGTAACTCACTTCCTTTTATTTGTGGTCCCGCTTTTTTTTTCTTTTTTTTAACGAAAATAGGTTCGCGTTTGACCACACCCTGCCTAATGTAAAGCAATAGTGTGGTCTAAGATGGAGCACGCTTACCTAGAAGGAACCTATTGACTCTCGATTTGAATGATACTTTTCTGGAAATACAGACCCCGGCAAGGAGTTCGCTTGAAGGTAAATTGTTTTGTTTAGAGCACTTAAGCTCAAGAAAACATCAAAGCAATATAAACTCGCCACAAATAAATGTATTCCATAACTTAGTTGTATTATTTAGGAACGTAAATGAAAACAACAAATAACGTATAACGGAGTGTCCCATCGTATAAACAACTCGCGACTATAAAACACAAGGACACGGCCGAGATAGCCACAGACTATACAAGAACCGCTATTACACTAGTAGCAATAAGAAAAAAGAAACATCAAAGGTTTGCTGGAAAAAACTCTTATTAGGGTCAAGCTCGCCTTTGTACATTTGGTTGTTTTTCTGTATGTATTTTTGTGTACAATAAAGAATAAAGAACATCATTATCATCAGACAATAATGTGTTTCTCCATACATAGGTACTCTTTGGAGAACACCAATTATAATCATCATGCAATGATGTGGCTCTCCCAACTAACTTTTTCACGGGGAGCTGAAATCAGTATGAAATAAGAATTATTATTGTTCCTTAGGGCACAATGAAAATTCTTATCGATGCTTGAAGTAAATAAATAAATAGCACATAAATAACACAAATATCTAGCATTAGCTGGACATTTCACACAGTATCATCTAGCCCTGAAGTAAGCAAAGCTTTTGTTGTAGCAACTACATGACTGATAATTTTCACTTATGTGTCAGCCAAGCACTAAAGTGCTCATGGCTTAACTTGCTTAGTCATTCTTGACAGGTCGTACAAGTTAAGTGACATTCCGTACAGCCACAAAGTGGATGTGTAACCGCTATGGCTTCGAAGAGGACGTTAAACTGTCGGACAGCTGTAAAGTGATTAAGCCATGATGGATACCTTCTGGCGGCATATTAACTCTGTTACCAGAATATAATGATAATCATTATTACGGGATTTTATCGCGTACCTTTTATTTATTTTGTTTCCCGACGTTTCGAATACGTTACAGCGTTCGTGGTCACGGGATGACCATTCTGTTACCAGAGTTGGCCATCACTCCTACAAACAACCTCATTTAGCCGAGCACAAGCTCGCCATAGCTAGATCACACAAAGATTGAAAAGAGAACCTGCTATATCATTATCAGCTGCACTACAAAGTAGCCATAATTCGGGACAGTCTGCGGACAGCGCCCGGTGGAGTCGCGCGGAATCCTACCCACACATTACAGGATTATGACCGTAGTTGGTTATGTACCTTGCGCTTTTACGAGCGCCCGTGCATTACACCAGTGGAATTAGAATTAGTTTAATCTAAGGAATAAGGCCCTGACTGCTAAGGGACTATTATCAATCCAGAATTTTAGATATCTACCATTCTCATTTTTATGAATAAATTCGTAAGTAAAAACTGCACAGAATAATAATAATAATTTATTTCATAAAAACATTGTAGCAAACACACATAGGACACAAATAGTTAAGATAAATAGGGCAAATAATTTACAAAGACCCCGCACTAGCCTGTATCGCGGGAGTCAGAGTAAATACCTTACAGACTACCATCCATATAAAAATTATAAGATAAAACTAGTTAGGGCGCTTTCTTCGAAATTAAAGAAATGTTGAAATGGGATGCGTTAGTACCTAATATCCTGACTATAATGTAGTATTCCTTTAATTCAGAAAAAATACTGTTCCCGAGGTTTAGCGCGAGCAAAGCCGCGGGCAATAGTTAGTCATAAGGGGCCTTACTTATGAAAGATGTTTAAAGTGAAACACTGGTTAAACAACGTCCTGTCTTTATTTGTGGATAGTGACAAACAGAGACAGGACGTTGTTCAACCAGTGTTCAACTTTAAACATCTTTCATAAGTAAGGGGGAAGATAAGCTAAGCTAGCTACGCTTCTGAACTATTCAGGTCATAGCTGTTTAGATCAACCCGGCACCAGCACCGCACCGCATTGACTTCTATTCTTTGTAATGGAATGCTATGAACCAACGCTCACATCAACCATGGTGACAGTTTGCGACGCTCTTCCATCTCACACAGCCTAGCTCCCACCCACTATAAATAAATAAATAAATAAAAATATTTTATTTCGGATAACATTGATCCATACTTTGTTAGTAATCGATGCCAACAAAGTCGTCTTAATCTCGAAACATCATTTCAACCACTCGTCTTATGCCTTTACTGTGTTTTTAATAGGAATAGGTAGGTACACAATATTTGTGAACTAAAAAAATACGTTGTCCAAATAATAGGTACCACTTAAAAATGTAGAAGTAAGATCCCAGCAATGTAGGTACTCAAATAAGCGAAAATTCTTTAAAAAGAAGATCATAAAACTATAGAACGTTAAAGCAGGTACGTCTCAAAATGTTTTTGAGAGTAGTAACCGTAAAACCGTTGCTATTCCAGACAAGTTCACTAGATCCACAATTTCGTATCAGATCGAATAGTCTATGCTATCGCTTTCCAAGCACTAGGCTCGCTCGATATCGAACTGTAATCCAAACCTGCGAACCACTGATAGCTGGCAATAAATTAAATGTCTCCCTATAAAGACCCTTTACATTACAGCTTCCCCAGAAATTATTAAAGTGTTGCCAACATCAAGGGCCATTCCCCACAATTCGGCAGAAATATATATTGTTAACTGTGTTATTTACTGACAGATTTATTTCCCCCTACTTCGCTACTTTAGCGGGGACCGTGAAGCAGTTTTTGTGGAAATCGTAGTTTATAGTTCCTTAATGTTTTATGTATTAGCCGCTTTTGGCGGGAATTAGGTTAATGTGAAATAAATGTCTTTTCTTTAAGTGATCATAGGCATATTATAACCGTTTATTTTTAGACTATTATAGCATTACAAACATAAATACTTTGGTCAGGTTTCGCTTCATAAATCCGTGATGATAGGAAGAAGTCCCTGAAGTATTCTTATTTTAAAAAGTTTGTCAATATCATCTCCATTGAAATCGTTTGAATATTTTTCAGAAAATGTATTCGCATAAGTCCGACCTTTTCCACCTTTGCATAACCGATCCCCGAGTAGCACTGAAGCCAGAAATCGCGAGGTAATATGGAAGTTGATACCTCCCCAGGAGCTAATGCCCATAATCTTAGCAACTTTTAATAGGACAGGCCCAAAATTTGACGGCCATTATTCAAGGAAATACACTCTTGGGGTGACCCTCTGAGAAAGTTTATTTCATTCGAATTATGTCGTTTGGGGTATTTTTTTTTTTCGTAGAATTTTTGTCGGAGACAGCGTGTGGATTATAATACAATTTGGTATGGATAAAGAGAATAATTTAAAGAACTTTGAGGACTTTATTACGTTTTGGCAAGCGGGTATTCTGTTTATTTGATGAGCTGGATGATCGTTTCGAATTCACAAAAATAACAGATTTAATAAAAGCGCTCTACAGTTTACACAGTAACCAACTTTGTTTATGCAGTGAAATCCATGTAATATTATGAGTTTAATAAAATTAAGTTTAATTAATAAAATCTTATTTCTACACAATATCTGTTAAATTAAGAAAAAAAGTATATTTTCGGCGGCACAACGGTTTGGGCTTACTTAAATTAAAAAAACTTAAAAAAAAAATTAAATAACTTTTAATGTAACTATTAAAAAAATTGGAAGATACAACATCTGATACAATAACAACCCCCTAAAGAGGCAGTGGATAGATATCTAAGATAAGTTAAGATACATTTCGCGAGCTGTTCATTGTTAAAATTCACCACAACTAGCAACCCAGGCAGTGGTTGAGTTTAGGATAAGGTGTAAGATACATTACACGGGCTGTTCAGTCTTTTCACTGGGCCCTGACTCCCAAAAACGAAATCGTTTTACTGTGAAAATTATCGTAGTTCAGCTTATGTTGGTCGAATGTTTCGAATTAAGCTTCCACCGACGTAGGCTGAACTACGATAATTGGGACGATATATCGTTTTTAGTGCTGGGAGTAGACCTACTGATTACACTCTACCACACTTGTACTGTCCTGCCTCTCAATAAAGTTGAGAGGGATACCGCCGACCACATTCTGCACGATCAATGCGCGAGGGTCGGAGACCAGTTCACGACGCGTCTCTGACGCGGGGGAAACGGTAAACTTGGAGAGGATAGCAGCTAAACCCGCTAGGGACTGCATGAGGCCAAGACGTTCACCTGGAAAGACAAATAAGTATACAAACTGGAAAATATCAGGTGGCAAGCCCATCGATGCTATTAGAAAGCTAACTAGTTTTCTCACGATGTTTTCCTTAGATAGAGCTCATGTTGATATTATAATAAAAGGTGATTGCGTGATCGACATTATGAGTCTAAAACTTACCGATGCATGCGCGAGGTCCGTCCCCGAAGGGCAGGTAAACGAAATTGTGCCGCTTCGCGATTTCCTTCGGAGAAAAGCGCTCCGGCCTGAACTCGCTCGGGTTGTCGAAGTACTTGGGGTCGTTCTGTAGCGCCTGGATAGGTAACAGAACCTTCACGCCAGGGTCGATGGTCACATCAGTTCCAGGGATGGCGTATTTCTTCACACACTCTCGCATTATAACTCCTACAGGAGGAAATAGCCGCATTCCCTCCATAAATGCCCACTCTAGGTAGGTCATCTCCTTGACAGCATCATAACACAGCTTTCCATTATACTTCTTTAAGACTTGGTCTATTTCTTCCTGAGCTTTCTTCTGCTCGTCAGGGTGGAAAGCCAGCTGATGAAGCAAATAGCTCGTTCCAGAGGAAGAGGTCTCGAAGCCAGCCACGAAAAACACCAAAGTCTGCGCCGCAACAATGATGTCATCGACCTCTAGGTGGACAACCTCTGGCGTGCCATCGGGTTTCATTTTCTCTAGAGATTCCACCGAAAACTTACCTTTTTGCTGACATTCAAGCATAAATTCCATGAAATCATTACGATCTGTGGCTTTAGAATCGCGCTGTTTGCGAATTTCTTTTATAAAAGACAAAATTTCATCTTCAAGCTCCTGACCGAGAAATTTCTTGTACTTCAGTAAATTAGGGAAAAGGTATTTGCAAACGGCCACGAACGAGCGTTTTGGCGTGGGGTTTACAATCTTTGCAGTGAATTTCCTGAATGAAGAGTCCTCGTCGCTGAGTGAGTCTGCGTCGAGACCGAAGCCGACTGATCCGATGAAGTCTATAGTATATCGCGCCATGAGGTCGCGCGCGTCGAGCGTTCGGCCGGCAGCGGCGGCGGAGAGCGCACGCGCTTGCAGCCGCTCGGCGCGCTCCATGATCAGCGGGAACATCGCCTTCAGCTTACCCGATGTGAACGCCGGCGTCATGCGCTGCCGCAACAGCCGCCACAGGTCGCCGTCCGCAAAAAATAGGTTGCGCAGCAGCGGCTCCATCCAGCCGTGCGAGGGCGTGAAACCACGCGCGTAAAAATACTTGAAGTCCGTAACGAGAACATGTTTCACTAGTTCTGGATCACAGATCACTAGCGTGGGCGAGAGAGCGCGGAACCCACCCACGATCCTCTCACCAGGATACTTCCAGTACAAATCAGCTGCTGACTGCGCCATACTTCTCCGCATGGTAAAACGTTTTAGTTCTGTACCGAAGAGTGGTAAGGGCGTGTCATGTGGAACGCCTCGGTCCTTCCAGTAAGAATGGTTTTTCCTGCCATAGAAATACAGACTTACGATACAGATGACGACCAACGCTATGAAGATCATTGTGACGTTTTGATATTTTTTCAAACAAACAATTCACATGTCACTATTTTTCACTAGTTTCTCGTAGCTGGTGAAAGTATTGACTGAGATAAGTATTGTTTGTTTCATTATTATCTAAATCGAAAATATAATCGAATCTCTTGGATTTGCTCGATTAAATGCATTAATGCAATCGCGATAAACGTTATCTTTATTGTATCATCATTATATCATTTCAAGTGTAGTTCAAGGGCAAAGACACTGCACTTAGTAACACAAAAGAAACGGTATGAGTTACGAAGATTACTTAATCTTTTAAACACAAAGAACTCCTATTTCAGATTAAATTTATTTCACCACGTACACAACTCACTGCACGCACGAATATTTTGCAATGATATTTGAGTAAAACTTGTTTCTAGGTTCAAATTCAAAGGTCATTAAAAAAATTCTCAGTCGACTACAGTGAGAATCATTCACGAAACAAAAAATGTTTGGTTTCTAAGTACGTGGGCGTATGCGCTATAGCATTTTGAGCATTCTGTCTTTTAAATAATTAAAATCCATTAAGAAATTACTAAGCTATTAAAGTTTTCTTTTCGGCTATTTCAAAACGCTCGGAGCTTCGCGCGGTGTGTGACGTCAGACATCGCCAACGGTTTGCTCGACTAGTACAATATAGATAGTTAATTTCAAACTAGCTTCCACACACGGCTTCGCTCGCGTGGCACCTGGATAAAAAGCCTATGTCCTATTCCCGATCATTAACTACCTATATTTTAAATTTCAGCCAAATCGGTTCAATGGTTGTCGAGTTATAAAGAAACAAACATACGAGTACATCCAAACATCCAAACTTTCGCATTTATAATATTGATTAGTGTGATTAGAAAGTGATTAGTGTGATAGTGTGATTAGAAAACAATTTTTAGGTAGGTAGGCGATATCTGACGTCTCAGCTAGTCGCGGTCTTCTCGCGTTTTTTAGATTGGTGCACTAAAATATTTGTAACTCAGTAATTTTTGATCCGACTAAAAAAAAACATAACACAGTATTCATTGTTTTTTTATATCTACAAATCTGCATACTTAACAAAAAACGCGAATGATCTTCATTGTATTCAAATAAATGATCATTCTTGCATTTGGCAAAACAGGTTTTTAAGATTCTATACAGATTCACAAAAACTAAAAACATTATAATATTGCTGCTACTCCAGTATTATAAGCTAGTCTTGACAGATCATTGAAGTAAAGCGACGTTTTGCGTGTTTATAAAATGGATGAGTGACTGCTAATATCAGGAACAGTGGCAAAGATACGAGGTGGCAAAGTAGAAATTCGAAAAAGAAAATCCTTACCTCAAAACCTTAAATATTATCACCTTATTTCAAAACTCTCGGAAAATTTTCCAGATAACCTTTTTTTTTGGGCACTAAATGACTGTAGTGTTATTATTATAGTACCTACTGTTATTCTACATTTTTTAATAATAAGTACTTACTAAAGTTTTTTCCCGAAAAACATGAAAAAACTAAAATCGTTTAAGACGATCAATGTTTGACCACTACTTAAAATTGTCAAATTAGATCAAATTAGTTACTTAATATCAAATTATTATTATTAATTTTGACAAATTATCCTGTGTATTGGTCTATCTCAACTCATTTATCCATCCATTTTTATATCACCTGCCGTAATCTTATCAGTTTATGCTCTGAGAACTATCTGTATGATAGAATACTTAAATACTTTGATCATTATTAATTACCATATTATATTTATGATAATTTATGATGTACAAAAAGATACTTACGATAATTTAATTTACTCATAATGTAGGTATAAAAAGTATTATGATGTGGAAAAATATTTAAGCCGTACTTAATTTTAATTTAAGTAAGTGACGACTATCGCGTTTTAACCATTGGGTCGATTTGGATAAACCTTGCAGGGCAATTCTACTAAATGACAACGTCGAACATTCCGCTGCGTTTTGTTTCGTTCTCCTAAATGTCAGCCATTTGGTGAATAGTAGAATGGCTTTTTCAAAAATTTATTCTGCCAAAGCCCAAACCATAGCTATCATGTCACCACAACAGAGTCGTTGGTCATTAGTAGAATAGGAAACCGACAAAATCGAAGGTTTAGTTGACGTTTTGCTTGTGGTTGATAAAAAATTTGGTATTAGAATAGATGTAGATAGTGGGTGTGATTTATTACACTGTTAAAAAATTCCTCTGCAAAAACTGAACTAATGTTTTTATTTAATTTTTAATTGTACTTTGTAGGTCGTGATCACGTAATTATTCTTATACTTTCGACCAGAAGACACAGCTAATATCAAGCCAAAATAACTTAGATACGTTTAGAAAAAAAAAATACTTTTAGAAAAAATAAAGATACTTTTAGAAAAATACAAATCAAGAAAAAGGCAAACCGTGCTGATCACTCTCAGCAAAACCAATCAAAATTCTGAACATATCCATTCACGAAACAACACTCCGTATCGATGGCTAAAAACAAAAAATGCCTGAAAAATTGCAACACAGCGGCCGAAAACTAGGTAAAGTGAATTGATGTCGCGCGATGGAGTTGCGTTCTGTCGAGTCGCTGAAAATTGCTGAAACAAAATGAAACGGTAGCGTTGACCGATGACCCGCCACGAATTTTATTCAGGTCATTGACAGCAATAGACTAGATTTGGTTCACGCCTATTCCAGTTTAAAAAAAAAAACAGAATTTTATCCACTGGACATTTGGAAATAGAATCTCGATTTCATACGCGCCATACGTTTGCGTGACGGGAATATTTTTATATGGCAACCGTGGTTCAACGCCCAGGCATAAACTCAAATTGGTTCTGTGATACCTCGCATTCTTCTCTATTTATTTTTTCCCAAACTATGCGATTAATGAGTTTTTACAGTTATGTATACCATCCTTTTTTTTTAGAAAACATGAAAAATAAAATAAATGTGTGTTCTAAATAATTAAAGCTGGAGTCGACCAAACTGGATTAAGTTTTACTCGAGAGTAAACTACTGTTTGTTTGAATATTTTGACATTGTAAAGTTGACACGTTATAACCAGGATAATTTGTATGCACATAATAATGTTTGGTTGCACTTTCTAAACAATTGTATTTCGAATTATGTCGGCTAGTTACTCTGGAGTAAGATGACTTTAGGTCGAATCCAGCCCAAAATTCAAAAATCATGGTAAATATCCCGTTTATAGTGTTTACAACCATGATAGTTTCAAAAGTTTTAAAAACCCCCGTATAAATAATTTAACATCACCGCAATCGTAAAAAACATAAACGTATAAAGGGCTCAACCCCACAAACTCGGTAGTTTAAACTCATTCCTCCATCAATCGCCAACCAACCGTTCCTATCGTCCCATAACAGTTTCCCTGCATCTAATCTTCAAGCGTCGTGTAAAAAGCCCCTTAGGTTCTTACCACAGAACATTAGGCGCCCTGCACACGTCATTAATCGTGGAAGGCGACGTAGCAGTTGGCAGACACTTGAATAATTTCCAGAGAAAGGAAATGCCAACTATTAACTTACAGTTATTATTATGGTGATAGAGTTAATATTCGTATTAAGTTGAGAGAAACACGGTTTAAAAAAATTTCAACATAATCTAATAATTATTATAAATGGGAATTCTTATTTTTTCCAAAATATTTACGTGCAAAACCTTAAAACAGAAGGTTATTTGTCCATCCTCCATCCATTTATTACCTTCATTTAATTTATTGCATACTAATTAATTATTATAAATGCGAAAATAACTATGTCTATCTGTCTGTTACCTTTTTACGCAGAGACCATTGAACCAATTTGATGAATTTTGGTACAAAGATAGATTGGACCTTGGAGAAGGACATAGGCTACTTTTTATCCCGGATAATTCCATTTTCCGTGATAAAAGGTTCCTGATCAGGCGAAGCCGCGGGCGACATCTAGTCATCTTGAATAAGAAACGAGTTAAAATACCAGCGATACCAACCTGTAGGCCGACAAACTGTTTAACAACCAAAGTAAAACGTTAATATAACCTTAGTTTTCGTTTTGTTTCACAGTTGGTCATTAGTAGAATGACCAATGAGGTTAGGTTGCTCTGTTGTGGTGACGTTTTCAAACAAATTACTGTCATTTTGGAAAACGAAACAAAACGCAGCGGTAATGACACCAGCGGGCTTAAAAAGGTCGCTAAAGCAGAATCACAATACGAATTGAACTATATGCCGTCTATTTCACTTTCAAAACTTTCGTGAGTTGTACTAGACATTATTTAACACACGGGAATTAACGTGTGAGACGCGACCGCGAGGAGTAACCTTGCCGCAACTCCCTCCTTACCCAGATGAAAATTCTCCGGATGAATCGAAACATTGTCGGTATCTAAATCGACGATAATTTTACGTGAGTAATTCTCATTTGTTAAATAATGTATATGCCGTCTCTTTTCATTCTCATTCTGCTATAGCGACCTTCTTAAGCCCGCAGAATTGTTGACGGTTTAGTTTAGTAGAATGTGCACCCTGGGCGCATATTGTATTTTAAAAATATTTTCGCCATACTTTTTTATTTAGATGTACTTAAGTAAATAAACCGTGACGTCAGCGTGTTTAGGGTGCACACACTTCCTATCAATCGCAAAGGGGCGACGAAGTCGTTGACAAATGATCACAGCCCCTCCGATAGCTTTCAATATAAAACAATTTAGCTGTTTTATTGCACAATAAAATAAATTTTCTTTATCTTTTAGTGAGAAGGATTTTTTTATTCATGAATTCATCATGATGCTCTCTCTCACATTATCTCACTTTGATTGGCACAGTATATTTTATTTCTCCTTTTTTATAACACTCGTTATGTCTACTCCCTCCGTACACAATTAGGTACAGAAATCTCAATGAATTGCTTGAAAAAACTCTGAAATATGACTTCTTATTTAATGTATTATAGTGTTTATTCCCACATTACTCTTTATTTGATAACTAGCCTCCGCTCGTGGCTTTGCTCACGTAATACCCTGATAAAAAGTATATGTCCTATCCCAGGTCATTACCTATCTATATATAAGTAATATATATTTGAAATTTCATCCAAATCGGTTCGGTGGTTGTCGAGTTACTAGAGAAACAAACATACCTCCAAACTTTCGCATTTATTCGAAGAATTCTAAGATCTATTTTGCCTTGTAATAATTTTGTGACTTATTAAAAAATACGTCATCGACTGTCCAACGCAGACAGACGCAGCCCATCATTAACGTGATTTACGGGCTTCTGAAGTTAAGGCTCTATTGTGACGGACTCTTGGAGGTGTTTCCGCTTTGGCGATTGTTCCGTATAAGAGTACTTATGGACGATTTGGGTCCCTTTGTGATTAATTGGACGGCTTACTATTAATAGTTTAGTAATTAAAAGTGACTAAAAAATGAGTTTACGGCAAAAATATCTGGCTGCCTGGCCTAGCGAGAAGACGATCAATATGGAGATGGTCAGACGAACTAGACTAATTGTTGACGGATTGGACCGTAGTTGCCGTAGACCATGAAGTCTGGAAAAAGAGTTTCTCAGCAGTGGGACACTCATGGCTGATAGTAATCACATCACATCATACTACATACAGTTTGGATGTAAGTATGTTCCTCTATAACTCGATATCCACTTAAGAGGCCTGCGACAGGCCAA
This sequence comes from Camptogramma bilineatum, assembly GCA_958496255.1. Taxonomy (NCBI): domain Eukaryota; kingdom Metazoa; phylum Arthropoda; class Insecta; order Lepidoptera; family Geometridae; genus Camptogramma; species Camptogramma bilineatum. The sequence continues at coordinate 14,700,440 of OY292466.1, read as the reverse complement.
TTTCCATAAAAAACTTTATACCGAAATCATTTAAAATTTAAGCATATTTTTATCAGTTTATGTTGTTAGATTAAGACAGTAGGTATTTATCTGGGTTCCTGTTACACTTTTGTTCCGAAAAACTTACCTAAAAAGAAATGTAAGCAAATTGACTTACTTGTCGTGGAAGTCGCGGGTAACAGCTGTATTAAAACAAAAAAAGAATTTTCAAAATCGTTCCACAATTGACGGAGAAATCGATGAACATAATAGAAAAAAAAAAAACATACATACATCCGAACATAGAACCTCCTTTTTTTTGGAAGTCGGTTAAAGTAAATAATAATCTGTGTAACGTTGTTTCCTTTGCACAAAATAATCTTTCACTTCGCAGATTAACGACCAATTCACATTAAAACTTTAGCCACTAATATTAAGTTGAAAGTATCCGAGTTTATTACTCAATCATGCCAGAACGGCTTTATTTGACGATTTTAATAGAAGTAATTGAAATAAAAGGTTTCGTGACTTATTGTCGGGTCGGGATTCAATACGATCAAAATTGTGAATTTTTATTCTACTACTTACTACTACTACTAATTCATTTTATGTTTTGATTTTTATTTGTTGTATACCGTTAGAGAAGAAAAAAGCTAACTGAATGGTTATCTAGCGCAGTGTTCCGCAAACTTTTTGTGTTCAAGGTACAGTCAGCGTCATCAATCGGTATCCCCCTACTGATTTTAACAAGGACCCTTTTCATTTCAACTTTGGATTTCAGTCGGATTTGCTAGTACCTATAGGAACTCGAGCGAAATCAGATATCCATAAGTATACTAGCAAATCCGACTGAAATCCAAAGTTGAAATGAAAAGGGTCCTTGTTAAAATCAATAGGGGGATACCGATTGATGACGCTGACTGTACATCTAGGGAATCGGAAAATTTTGGAGCTTGTTTAGTTGAGCATAAGCGGTCGCTGACTGTACTAAGATAGGTGCCTTCTTCGTCTAAGGCACACCAACTAATGACCACGGTACACCAGTGTGCCGCGGCACATCCTTTGCGAAACACAGCTCTAGCATAAACGCTAGAAACAGATGAGACTAAATTCACGATACATACACAAAACCAGAGAAAAAAACATAAACATATTTTGTTTTCTGTGTACAGATTAATACGATGTAAGTATTTTATTTTATTTACACTTATAAAATAAAGTGAACGTGTTTTTCATGGCGCATGCAAATGTGCCTAAATATCGGGAAATTTTAAAATCCGCTTACTAATTAAGATAAGATACCGTATCTTATCTTATCTTATTTAGTAAGCGGATTATAATTATCAAGATATCTAAAACAAAAAAAAAATAGGGCAAATAATGTAGTATGTAACGCACTAGACCAAGCCTGTATCTCGTATCATGGTATTATATCCTACTAGCTTCCGCCCGCGGCTTCGCTCACGTGGTACCCAGATAAAGAGTAGCTTATGTCCTATTCCCGGTCAATATCTATCTCTATTTTATCAGCCAAATTGGTTCAGTGGTTGTCGAGTTATAGAGGAACTAACATACATCCAAACTTTCGCATTTATAATACTAGTGTGACTAGTATGACTAGTGTGATATTTTCAGTGCTAATATAATGTTTCCAAATAAAATTCTATTCTATTCAATTCTTAATAAAGTTTCACTTGAGTCTCTTTTTTTTAAAGTCGTCAAACAGTAGCTCAGTTGAACGACCTGCCGACTTCTATTGCCCCTGTTCTAAGCCTTTCTTTTGGCCACAGTCAGATCGCTTTTTGTCCGACTTATTGGTTTTTCTAGCGACGCCAGAAAATAAACTAAATGTCGATCCGACGCTTTGAACCCAGGATCGGAATAATGAGAATGAAATTGCATTAGACTGGCATTTATTGATTATTTCTATATTCCAAAAGATCTTTCTGCATTGAATTACATAGAATTTTGAAGCGTTTTATAAATTGGATTTGAAATTGATTAGCTAAAGATTCATTTTGGTGTAAGTGTACGTTTATTTTCTTTTGTATTTTCAAGCTTAACACTTTATAGAACCTGGTTTTTTCCTGGTGTTTTTCTTCACAAGCAAGAGCATCTGACAATGAGTATACTTATCCATTCTTTTTTTGACGTATAAAAACATTGATGTTTTTATAACTTGCGTTCACTGTGTATAACTGATATAAGAATTTACCAAGGCTTTTCCAATTTGCTCATGATAACTCTGTCACATTATTTATTTAATCAAATCATTACGTTGCCCCAAAACCAACATAATTCAATTGCCTCACTATATTCACGTTTACGGCAACCCACGTATCTACCAACTACGTTCTAACTAACAATGTCACCTCAAACAGAACTTATTACACTAGTTTATGATCATGTAAAATGTATTAGGTTTACTTTGTGACGTCGCAAGTTCAAATTTTGGCGAGAATTTGCTACGAAGCTACGTCGTAGCAAAAGCTGGAGCTACGCCGTAGCAGGGCTACATAGATCGTAATAACCAACACGTGTCGCATCCAAACAGGAAAGTAGAATAAAATAAAAATATAAAAGTGCATTCAAAACCGCATCTTTCTCAAATATAAAATTACGTGGTAGCAATTTCCCAGCATCGCCTTTGGACTTAAAACTTCTACGTTCTTTTTTGGACTGCAAGATATTTTATTTCAAACGTATAGTAAGTATGTTCGTATAAGTAGCTAACTCTAGAGACGGAGTTTTTAAGCCAGCTGATGGCCTCCGTCATGGCTTATAGACTCTAAAAAACGTTTATTTAAGTTACGCCACGGGCGAAGGTTTATCATTCAATTCTTCACTTAATGTAGCAAACAATCAGATTTCTGTATGTACAATAGTTTTAAAACTATTGAATAGAAATAAAAAGTGAATTAAATTTTTCACGCGCTATTTTATAGGAGCACGGCAACAAAACCGTCGATTTGATTGCTTTTAAATAAAAAAGCTCAGCTCATGTGAGAAACTCTTTATTGGTTGAATTTTTAACTCCTCTATATTTTATAACAGTACATTTAAATTACCACACAGGAAAATATTAATAAATAATAGCTTACTTTTAGATAAATATTACCCTCTACTAACCTCTTAAACATCTGCGAAGGTACAGTTTTCATCATGTTTCCAATTATTTTATCTCAAAAAACAAATTATCGAAAATAACTAATTCAGAACCTCAATAAACAAAAGCTTTTCAGTATTCATAACTGGTTCAATGTGAAATACAACGAAAATACACTAAAAACATATCTATCGCCATCTGTGGGACATTTTGCCAATTCTATATGAGGGACAGTCGGTGACAAAAGTATATTTACTTCGGTAAATGGGTAAAATAATCGAAAAAATATTTCAGGGACCGTATACCATCGAAATTCGACTCAGCATTAAAGTCGAGGATGTAGGTATGTCCGAGGCTAACTATCTACTAAAGCTACATTTCTTCCAACGGATCTTGGCATTCGTGAAGTTAGCCGTATTGATGCGCAGTGCAACTTTTTTTTTCTACTGCGCAGCGAAAAGCCTAACTTTACGAATGCCTATCCATTGTGACAACTTAATACACTTATCATGAGAAGAAAAAAAAATCACATTGATTCTCTTTGTGTGTTGATGCCCATTTAAGATTTTGGCCAGTAACGGTGCTAAATCGAGGAGGGAAGGGAGGCCTTTGCCCAACAGTGGGACATTAATAGCTGAAAAATCAAATTGATGATTTTTCAAGTTTTGTTTGAACCCTGTCTTCTTCAAGCAAATAATAAATAAATAAATATTGGTGAACAATTTCACACAGCGCCATCTAGTCCCGAACTAGGCAAAGCTTGTACTATGGGAACCAGATAACTGATAGAATAAAGAATACTTTTTTTTTTTGTAAATGCATATTTACTATACTTTATATCACCCAGACACAGAACAAACATCTATGTTCATCCCACAAATATTTGTCCTGGGTGGGAATCGAACCCACAACCTACAGCGCAGAAGGCAGAGCTACTATCAACTGAGCTAAGAGACCAGTCAATCAATCATCATCATCCTCCTGCCCTTATCCCACACTAAGTGGGGTCGGCACAACATGTTTTCCTCTTCCACTCACCTCTATCATTCGTCAACTCTAAATCCACTCCTCTCACATTCATATCCTTAATCAATATACTGTAGCGACATCTACCTGTCGCTAGATGAACTACATAGACATGCTACGCACTACAGATGGCACCACTCAACATCAACATGTCTAGAACTCGCAAGCAAAGTTTCTAACGAATTTAGACATATGTAGGACTATCCGACATCAACTGTCGGTCGGAAGACCACGGGCAAGTGGGCCTGATGGGCCGGCCCGTTGCAGAGGAACCATCTACTCTGCCTTTGGGGAACTATTCTACCCTGTTCCCCAAAATACTATCCAAAATTCTGAAACTTTTTCTACCGATTGTACCCCAAAGTTCCCACTCTCGTCACGTACGAGCCACATTGGGATCTTTTTATGTATCACGCATAGTGGAGTTAGTTTTTATGGCACAGATTATACCCAGTTAATTGCTGAGAATGGGACGAATCAGCACTTTTTCGGGGCAACGGGCCGAGATAAGGATGTGGGCCGGTGGTGTTGAATTTAAGTGTTGTTTTACTTGTTTATTGAGTTTTGAAATTGGGGTGCTGTTTATGGTAAACTATAATCATTTTATATGCGACCTTAGAGTTTATTAGATGAAGTTATGAATAATAGGCAAAAAGATGATGTAACTGTAATTTTATTATTTTAAAATGTAATTTTTTATAAAAACTAAAAACCGACTTCCTAAGTGATCCAAAGATTCCACCACCATCTGGCTGATTGTCAAACTTGTCTCAAGGCTCAAATTGGTCTCAAACTGTCAAATGATTGTGTAGGTATCTTTTGACTCGTTTCTTGTTGAGATGAGAGTAACAGAGCTACTTGGGGTTGTCATATTTGAAAAATTGAGACCGATTTTAGTCGCTATCAAAATTTGATAGCGAACGACGAAAATAGATTTAATATGGACAATCTAATATAGACAGTAGATCCTGACTTTGCAGCAGTGTGATCACCTCAAGAGAATACTCTTCAAACAAAAAAAAATATCGAAGTCGGTTTTACAATTGACAAAGATAATTATAACATACATAAAAAGACATACACTCGAATTAACACTTTATTCCTAAACAGGCATCCATAATATGACGAGGATTACAGCAAAAAAGGACTTCAGTCAAAGTGTTTCCATTCATTTTATTTACATACACTTAAGTTTTTTTCTAAAGGTCCAACATTACCATCCTATTAGCATGAGATTATGGCGTCAAAATATTTAAATAATTTCCCCTTAACAGGTGCGGGGTGTGAGTAGCGGGTTCATTATAGAATTATGTAAAATATAATGGTTGTATGAATTTTAATATTGGTCTCATTTCGACCTTAGTTGACACTCGTTAGTGTCCAATATTGGGGTCTAGTGATGGGAAACGCCCGCAAAATATCGATGAAACGGGAAAATGTGTCTTGTTAAAAACTTGAAAAAAAAAACTGAAATTATTAAAGGTGATTTTTATTCATTGTCATGAGTGTCATGTTTTTGTAGAAATGAAACTGAAAATGTCTCTTCTGACTCCTTCTTTACTCATTGTTACAAAGGCAACATTTATTTTCACCTTCTACTTTAGAAAACAATTAAAGTTTCTCAAGTAAAACTCTCTTTCTCTTACGGTTATTTGTTGAATAATAAAATATGAAAAATACAAAACAGATTTTTTCCGGCTTTCGTAGTGTAGTGACGTCACTACCAGCCCGTTAATATTCATTACCGTAATTACAAACTGTCGACGTCACCACTGGAGCTAAATTCCAGCACTTGAGGAGAGTGCTGTATTTATGACCTGCTTTGTATTTATATTTTTGCAAAACTCTGAGGTTTTTTGATGAGAAATTATATTGTCACTTGAGCTGAGCTATTGTTTTAACAAAAAAATATCGTTTATTCCATCCAGTGTCTTACTAGTAGTTCGATAGTCTAGCTGTTTGGACAGAAATATTTCAAATTGTTAGACTGACTAATAACTGACTAACTAAGTTCGATTAGTCAGTCTAACAATTTGGAATATTTCTGTCCAAACAGTTAGATTTTCGAACTACTAGTAGGACTGGATGGAATAAAAACGACAAATATTATAATATAAGTTCGATTAGTCAGTCTAACAATTTGGAATATTTCTGTCCAAACAGTTAGATTTTCGAACTACTAGTAGGACTGGATGGAATAAACGACAAATATTGAGGTATAACTTAGCAAAAAAAGTGTTTTGTTTTAAAATAAATCTTTTGATAAACTTCCAGTTATAACAAAAATACTTAGGAAACACGATGACGACTGTCCTCAAGGCACGACAGTGATATTTTCTGAGATCATTTGACGACTTTTCTTGTTTTTTTTTTTTCAACAAAAATTAAACGTTGAGTGCTCTGAAACTATGAAGTGATTCATATTGTAAGAAACTTTGAATGTCTGAATCGACTGACAGACTGAATACATATTGCCACTGAGTCTTCTGTATTTTGCGAATGTAAAACTCGAAATAAAATCTATACTGTATGATAAATGAAATACCTTTATAGGCGCTATACACGATCAAGTTTACCGTCAAGTTTGCAGCGGACTTGATGCGGCGTCCAGTACTTGACGGTGTATGGCAATGGGTATGCATGACAAGTCTACTTGAAGCGAATTCTGCCGACTTGATCAAGTTTGCAGCGTCACGTAAACTTGAAGATGTGTGAGCGTTCAAGTATGCATGACGGTTGGTCAACGCGTCGTCATCCGTTACCGGTGACGCCATGGCTTCGACTGGCTGCGCCATCAAGCAAACTTGACGGTAAACTTGATCGTGTGTGTTCTATATGGACGAACTGCAAACTGGACGCCGCGCCGCATCAAGTCCGCTGCAAACTTGACGGTAAAGGTCTGCGCTCACTGCGCAGTATCATAAGCGGGCCGAGCCATGACCGAGCCCGTCACGAAAATAGCACCTTACACACTAAGACCGTATCAAACTAGGACCGTCTCATAACCGTTTTGCGAAGCGTAATCCCGAGCCTATACCACAGTAATAGACATTTTGTTGGTTTTATGCTAAATACACAATTATTCTGAAAGCCCATTTTAAAACTTATCACTCAATTTTTTTTGTAAAATACTATAGTAAATATAGAGCGTTTACAAGCTAAACCACACTAAAATACATATTGCACACATTTTGTCGGGTTTACTAGCAAAGTGCAATATTTCATCATATTTTGTGTAACTTTAAATGGGAGTTTTATCTACAAGGTTTAAAAAAACAGACTTTTAAGAAACCCTTTTAGAAACCCAATTATAATCCATAGTGATGGCATAATTATTATTGCGATCATGATGATGATGATGAAAAGTAGCTTATATCCTTCCTCAAAGCTCCTGAGATTAGCGTGTTCAAACAAATTAACAAACAAACTTTTCCGCTTTATTACTGGTTGGTATAGATTAAGTGTACTTTCACTCTACATTCAAGGTTTTATGAATAACCTCTTCTGGATATTTTTTAATTTGTAAGCTTATCTTTTTTTTCGAAATCGTGTTTTTGCTGTTACTACACTTTGATTTCGGAGGGCAGTATGGAATTTTGACGTTTGATAAATGTCACATAACGTGCGGAACGCATTCAGTGATGCTAGATGGGGGGTTTTTAATTCAAATTTGGGGTATTTATCGACTCAGGAGGAAATTCTTTGGGGGAATTTTCGTAGGTAAAAATTATAAATTATAGGTATACCTACTTGATATTTAGGGGTGATACTGATAGGTTTTTAGAATGTGTACATGTACATGTGTATAAATGGGGGTATTTGAAAGACTTTGTGAAGTGAGAAAAATAACTGAATTATTATCTCGATTCTCCCACTGCTCCTGCACGAGGACCAATACATCCTTATGCTCCTACCAGTAGGAACATAAGGATAAGCATATCCTAGTGCTCCTACTGTGGATGGACAGTCAAGGTACAATACCCCGAAATAAAACTATCAAATAGGGGCACAGCCGCGAAGCCGTATTTTGATAAACTTCAAAACAAGATAAATCTTCATCATCAACAAAAAATAAAATCGTTATTGTTATAAATAAATACTTATGCTATGATCAAGATCTACATTTAAAGTGACAGCTGTCACCAAATGTACCAATATAGTGTATAAAGTTTACTGATTAATAATATCAGATGTTAAATTGACAGATTATGTCAAAATGACAGATTAGGACAGATTAAATTGACAGGTTGGCCATATCTCGAAAACCACTTATCTCAGACTCTCCGTCCTCAGTTTAAGTGAAAGCTATTGAAGAGATCTACATTTAAAGTGACAGTTGTCAAACTTTAAACAGCCATTATCTCGGAAACTACTCGTCCTAGACTCCTCATTCTCAGTTCAAATGAAAGCTATGACCAAGATCTACATTTAAAGTGACAGCTGTCAAACTTTAAACAGCCATTATCTCGGAAACTACTCGTCCTAGACTCTCCGTTCTTAGTTTAAATGAAAGCTATGACTAAGATCTACATTTCAGATGACAGATGTCATTTTGACAGCTGTCACTTTAAATGTAGATCTTGGTCATAGCTTTCATTTGAACTGGGAATGAGGAGTCTAGGACGAGTAGTTTCCGAGATATGGCCGTTTAAAGTTTGACAGCTGTCACTTTAAATGTAGATCTTGGTCATAGCTTTCATTTGAACTGCGAATGAGGAGTCTAGGACGAGTAGTTTCCGAGATATGGCCCATCTGTCATTTTAATATACACCTAATCTGTCTTTTTGACGTAATCTGTCATTTTGACATAATCTCTCATTTTGACATGATCTGTCATTTTGACATAATCACGGGCAGACTGCGCAACCACGGCTATTGTAACAGCCAAAACGTCGCGTCGTGATAAATAAGGTAAATTACGCGATAAAATCCCGTGTACATAAATCAACATCCAGTACCAACAAAACGAACCAACTCGGTGGCGCAGTGTGCGAAGGTCCAGCTAAAACACAGAAAGTTGCGGGTTCGATTCCCACTGCGACACAAGTGTTTGTATGATCTGCAAATATATGTATCGGGTCTGGGTGTTTTTCTATGTAATATTATGTATTTACAAAAAAAAGGATAGGTACCTACAAGTAGTTTATCAATCATATAGTTTCCATACAAGGTCTATTTACCTTGGAGCTAGATGATGCTGTGAAATATCCAGCATTATTTATTTATAGAAAAAGGCTGAAAAGCTGCCCCTAGGGGCTGACCTGGCTACGCTACTAATATGATGGTTACATGGATTGACAGATGGGCGGGGCTTGTCATTGATTGTCAGCAAAATAATCATGGCGGCCGGAGATTGACAAGACGGCCATGGCACGGGCAGGGCACGCGACGGTGTAGGAACGGTGTGGTGTGGGGCGTCCGGTACATTTCAATACAAAGAATATCATTTTTGCTGGGACGGTGTTGCTACGGTCATGCTATGCGACGGGGTAGAGACGTGATAATGTGACAACTCCCTAAACTTGATCATGTATGGCGCCCATTAGACTATCGAAATGTGACAGAATTTCGACAACATATCGCATAAATATTTAAAGTTTTGTAGCAATTTCGAAAACAAATATATTCAGATTAAAATTTCACAATATTGACGAAACCTCGCGTGCAAATATAGTTTAGTTTACACGATTCGCGTGTTCCTGCTGAAATGAACTAAAAACTATAATTGTGTTGAACCTGCAATAACGTGACTTGTTCAATCAACAATATTTACAATGTAACAAGTTGACGTGTTAATTTGTTAATTTAATCTAGGGCCATGTCAGATTTTTAAGTGTATTTTTGTTGATATTGGTGTTGATGTAATGCTTTGACTTTCATTTAAATATTTATTAAGGCTGTTTTAACTTAACTAACTGCTCTAACAAAATATATTAGAATCTTTGACAATATTCTTTTAACTTTTGTTCGTAATAGAGGAAAAAAAAAATACAGAAAACTTGGTTCAAATTGTACCTACATTTATTTTTTCAAATTACGAAATAGAAAAACTACAAGCTTTACCTAAAAATACCTGTACCTATAGTTTAAATATATGTAAAAACTGTCTCACTATAAATATATGCACCGTTTTCACCAGTAGCTTCGACTTTATTCATACCAAACTGAAAGGCAAAATATTTGAAATCCACAAAGAAAGTTCACTTCCACAAAACCATTCAAATAGAAAGACGTCATGTCATTCGACCTCTTTAGTCCCGCAACTCCACAGATTCAAGAAAGGATTGGACACGTTAACGTAGACAAAGACAGCCTCTACGAAGGCTACGCTGCTACGCCGTAGAGGCTACGTAGGTATAAAACCACAAAAGAACTTCATCGTTGTCATTTCCATTTTCTCGCTGCACCGCAGTCTCTACTACGAATCGTGTGTGGCGTGGGTTTTAGCGGGGTTTACAAAAATAAAATCAACAATTTTGATACAAAAAAAACGATTATTTTTTTACTTTAGCGATCACAACACTCAATTTAACTCGGGTTTTATTAATAAAATGGTAAAAAGCACAGCAATTATTGTGATGTATAAAACATTTTTGAATATAATTAACGCCCTATAGTCCGCATTTTAGGTCTAAAGCTACAAGTACATTGGTGGGCCCGCCCGGACGGGCCTTGGCAGGTAGGGTTTCCACTTGCCGCTCGGCTCACTCGCTAGCCGCATCGCGCGTAAATACCTATCACGTGACAAGTCGACAACCCTTCCGCGTCACTCCAGATAGTGACAGAGTTATGCGTTAGAAAGAGAGGCAAATGTTTAGGTGAATATTGCATTAGGCACTAAGCGCTTAAGACAGCTGAATTGCACTTTGTTGCATCGCAGCAGGAGTCACCATTTAAACAAATGTTTTCGCGAAATCAGGCTGCTGTACCTATTTATTCTGTGGTATAAGTTCCGCCACCTTTATGGCCCAACCACAGTTTTATATGCTCTCCCGTGTTTCCTTTATAAGAGGGCGGGCAAAGGCTCCGTTCTTATTTCCGGTTCGGCGGGTGTGACGTCACATCCGGAAACGAACAGCTCACCGAGACACTACGATAATGATATGCCCTTCTTTTCTTTTTCCCGGACGAAAAGTTAAATTCAAAAATTTAATGTTTGTTTTACTTTGGACTAAGTAATTAGTTTTGGAGAGCGGGTTTTTACCATCGCTGTTAAGAATAAAATTGCTTTAAGGCTTGATGGGAAGTAGGGACATTAAGGGTTGTTATAGATTCCTTCCGTTATGGATTATAAAAATACTTGAAATTATTTAATTCTACTAATATTAAAAAGGCGAAAGTCCGTGTGTGTGTGTGTTTGAATGCGTGTCATAGTAGTTGATGCGCTACTCATTTCGGCGCCACTGTAAACCAGCGCTCTAACAGCCTTTGCGCTGCTGGAGCAAATGCTGAGGGGTAGCCCTATTTTCTTGTCACTGTAACATTTTTGATTTATATGCCTGTACCGTACCTATAGTGACGAAAATAAAACTTATTTCTATTTCTATTTCTATTTCTATAATGTTTACCACGTATCTTGACAACTACTTAAGTGATTTTGATGAAATTTTGAATGTAGATGGTTTAGGTTCTGGAATAACATAAAGGCTATTTTTTATACCGGTAAAAATGTTTGTTTTCCGTGGGTTACAAAAATAGTAGTCCACGCAGGCGAAGCCGCGGGCGTTCACCAGTAGTTTCTATAAAGTTATTACTAAATAGTTTCTATAAAGTTTTTACGAAAAACTTAAATGGAAGTGGGCCGTATGTGGGATGTGCTTCGAATTTCGTAAAAAATTAAATAATGTACTCGTATGATAATACATTATTAATCGCATTGATTTATTGAAACCTCCAACATTCATACAGTAAAGAGTGTATCCCATTTTGAACTTTAAGATACATTAACTAAACTCCGGATGTAGCGTAAATCAAATATTAATAGTTAGCGGGATCCGCTAACTAAATATGGCTCTGGCCGGGATAGCAACTATCATCAAATGACTTGTTTCTAAAGCAAATGTTTGCTTTCGGCAAGTTTTGACGTACACACACTTGCATGGAACCACTTAGCACTAGTTCCTGTGTTATTATCTCTTGGGAATCAAAGAATCACAGAATTTTAAGGCCTCCATGTCATTTGGACACCATGGTTGTGCCACCAAAAACTTAGGCCTTTACATCTTTACTAGATGATTTATACAGTGTCAGGAGGCAATCTTTGCCTACACTCATCGGAACACTGTAGTACCTGGGACAATGTTGAAATGGAGTAGGCTTGCCCAGCACCTACACCATCCTCTCAGCGTAACCGGCCATTGTGTCACCACAAACGAAATACCAGCAGGCTGATTGTCTCCTCCTTGCGTCGTTTCCCCAATGCTGGGGGTCGTGACCCATCACGAAAGCATCTTCTCCCGCACGATGTTGCGCCATCTGCTCCGGCTTTCAGCGACATGCACAGCCTCTGGCATGCTGAGGTCGAGTGTGTTGCGGATCTGGTCTGACCAACGCATCGGGCTCCTTCCTCTCGGCCTTTTTCCCTCCACTTTCCCCGTGACTATTAGTTTTTGGAGATTGTCTCCGGGTTTACGAGCTATATGGCCAAAGAACTCAAGGATCCTGCGGAGACATATAGTTGATAGGCGTGGTTTTTTATCTAACTTGAGTTCTTTGAGCACCGATTGGTTGGTTCTGTGCGCAGTCCAAGGAATGCGCAACATTTTCCTCCAGCACCACATCTCGAATGCATCTACACGTTGGCGGTCTCTCGTTTTCAAAGTCCACGTCTCAGCCCCGTATAGGAATATGGAGAAGACTAACGTGTTGACTAAGGTGGTTTTCGTCTTATTGCTTATGTAACGGTCCTTCCATATTCTCTCAAGCTGAGACATGGCGCTCTTGGCCATTCCAGTACGTCTGCGGACCGTAGTACGGACTACCAGTACGGCTGATTGTCTAAGTTGTCTCAAACCTCAAATTGGTCTGAAACTGTCAAAAAGATCGCGTAGGTTTCTTATGTCGTGTTAGGTCTCGTTGAGGTGAGAGAGACAGAGCTATTGCGTGGTCACTGAACTGTCATATTTGACAGTTTGAGACCGATTTTGGCTGGACTTCCGCTTGGTTGTACAACCACCAGCACCCTGATTGTCTTTCTTTGAGAGCGCCAAAAAGGGTCTCAAACTGTCAAACATACAAGTAGCTCTGTCACTCTCATCTCAACTAGACCGAACGCGACAAAAGATACCTACGCGATCGTTTTGACAGTTTGAGACCAATTTGAGGTTTGAGACAAATTAGACAATTATCCCGCGCAGGTGTAATTTACGTACGTTTCGTTGGTGGTGCAACTGCGGTGGTGCCACCATGGAGTCCTAAGGCCAAAGGCAAAAAACTGCGTTGGCTGAAAGTTTCATCATCTTGCCCGTATCTTATTAAGTGGGATTGGTCCAACATGTTTCACTTCTCTATTGTTCTCTATCACTCATCATCTCGACACTTACTCCATTCACATATACTCGTATATTCACATTTACACAGTCAATCCATCTTTTACTAGGCCTGCCTCTAACGGTGTATCCAATATCTATCCGGATTTAAGTTCATCACTCGTCGCGTATCATACCAATATTATAAGACAACTAGTTACTATTTCTTATCCCACGGGAACAATACATTTTTACGGGATTTATCCCGGAAAAATGTATTGCTCCCATGGGATAAAAAGTAACCTATGTGTTATTCCAGAACCTAAACTATTTACAATCCAAATTTCATCAAAATCGGTTTAGTAGTTATGAGGATACGTGGTAACAAACACTCACACACAAACACGGACTTTCGCCTTTATAATATTAGTAGGATGACACAGTACATGACATGCGCAAACTGTTTGTACAAAAGTTACAGAAAAGTATTTGGTGTAAAGTGCAGTGCGGTTTACGCCCGATAATGTTTTAAAATGCGTTCGAGGCATCCATCTAACAAATCGTGTTTTTTGCGTTGTAGGTATTGTCGTCATGTGTAACAAATTCTCTGAAAAGTGCTAAGGGCGTGTGCAAATATGTTTAGATTGGAGTTGAGCCGGGTGAGTTCCATCTCGCTCATATTACGTAGGAGTAAGCGAGAGACTCCTTGAAGCTTGTCTCATTCATCTTAGTAACTCGGGAGCGTCTGTTTATATTTGTGACGTCACTTATTTCTGGCACGCCTTTGTTATAAAAGTTATTTCTTGCTCGAAGTGGTTTTGTATTTAGTTTTTGCTGCTGGTTATAAATTAAATACTAAACGGTTAATTTTAAAACTGAACAAAGCCAAAGACATTTTTATAAAACCAACGGTTAATTTTGAAAGTCACAGCTTGGTAACTAGAATATAATTAGGACTGTATTCTCGAGAGAGACATAAATAAAATGTTCTCCATGCAATTATTTTTATGAAACAGATTAATATTCTAAATTCGAAATAATACTCTTTCTTTTTTTAATGAAAAATCTTATCAAAATATTTTAATTTCGACGAGATTCGAACCCTAAATGTGGTTTAACACTATAAAATTAAAAAAAAAATCTCTTTCTTCTTTTTGATCGCCTTCTTCATTGATAAAGAATGGTTTTTTAAAAAACCTTGTGAACGCTCTGATTCCTCTTAGTAAGCATACAACCAACAGCAAACAACACTGCTCGTATAAACACACCAACACTGGTCAAAATAGTTTTTTTTTTTTTCATTAGCCTAAACTGTCCCACAGCTGGGCAAAGGCCTCCCCCGCTACCGTCCACTCTTCGCGATCTTCTACGGTTTTTTGCAAAATAGTTTTATAAAACATTTTTCTTTTGTTCCAGGTCTAGGGCCTCTGCCCGGAGTGAACGTCCCGGAAGGGTCCCGTCCGGAGCGGCCTTACTTCGACGACGTGTCGCCGCGAAACGTGACGTCAGTCGTCGGTCAAGTCGCCGTGCTGAGGTGCCGCGCGAAGCACATAGGGAATAGAACTGTAAGTACTAAGTTACAAAGTCTGAAGCTGAATAATTGAAGCTGATGCCATTCTAGCCTTTCAAGTAGAAAAACCTATTTTATTTTATCTAAGCTATGTCCTCCCACTGCTGGACAAATCCACATCTCTTACGCGAGCCGAGCCAGGCTCGGCTCGCGTATTAGCGCGCCGTTTCAACGCCCCATAAAATGTCGAGATCTTATTGTAAATAATGAAAAGGCCTGTGCACCAAGCAGTGCGTGATTATTGTGATAACCAACATTTAATGACATCTAAGGCTGCGTTTCCATTGACGCGGAGCTGGGCGGAGCGGTGCTTAGCGGTGCATGAATTGACCAATCATGTGCATTTTGCCGCGTTCCGATTTCTTCGTTTGACATGTGATTGGTCCAGCTCCGCGTCAATGGAAACGCAGCCTAAATGTCAGGTTGGATTTTCAAATTCTTTCGTAGTACATTAATTTATCTAATAACAAACTGAATAACTTTGACTATCCTGGATTTCAAGTCTTTGTGAATCATAAATCCCGATGAATTTTATCAAAGCGAGAAATCAGGAGGCGCATGAAATAATCATGAAATCATAACAGTTTAATTGGAGTCGCAGCCGGATTCCTTGGCAAATTGAAATAATTCTCGGTTCAAAGGCAACTATTGTTCGGGTCACAGCCAAGTGCCGGGATAATTTATCTGCTCCATTCGGAGAATACCTTCGTGATAGGCTACTGGATGGCACACGAGAATGACTCAACAGAGAGGAAAGTTTGTTTAGCGTCGGTTCAAACGTCCCGTGACGTCAAAACAGGCGTTTTAATTTTTTTTAATTTTTTTATTTTATTTATTACATATTATAAACATAACATCATAACAGCATGATGCCAAAGCGACGTTATATTAACACTATAGTACTTATATAATATAGTACTTAATCAATTAGTTCATTAGTGTCGGTTCAAACTGTTACACTAATAGAGCCAAAATAAAATGCTTGGATTTGCAGTAAAATAATAAAATTGACTCCACGTTCTTGTGCAAAGGTTGGTTGCGTGACGTGAGCACATGCGTTTTAATCTAGTTATTTTCTGAAGCTCTTACTCAATTTTGTGTTAAATAAAAACAGAAAATAAAAAAATGCATTGTTTTTCATTTGATAAATGGTGTCTTTGAATCTTGGATCATTGAATCTCGGATGTGTTGTTAAATTGAAGAAATAGTTAAACATTTTAATCTATATCCGACTATGCAAACCTTAGTTGTACAATTTTATCTTTTGTCTGCATTATTTAGGGAAAAAATAATCCTGTTAAAAATATTATGATATTTCAAAAATATCAGCAGCAATCACATTCGGGTCTATGATGTTGGGACCAATAGCTGAGCGCTATTTTAATCCCCTTAATAAGGTAAAGTTTCCGACTCTGCTGGTTACTTTGGAATTATACTGCATGTCGGATTACTTTTATAAATGTAAAAATACGTACGAGTATGAACAAAGAGCAATCATATTATCACCAGAGTTGGCCACTTACTCATACGAACTTACTTACTCAATCATATTTTGTGTTTGATTCGTTTTAAAAGAGGTAGGTAAGTATCTGTTAGATATTTGCCCGTGTGCCGCAAAGGCATTGGACGGCTATTCAATCATCGTAAGCCGAGGCATAAATTACTTATTATTGCGCAAGATAGCTAGCTTAGCGGCTGCGAAAATACACTCGTAAGTTATGACCTGCTAACTGTTCGGTAATTTTAATACATTGAACTAAGGCTGTTGACACATTGCGTCATATCATAAGCGGGCCGAGCCATAACCGAGCCCGTCGCGAAAATAGCACCTTACACACTAAGACCGTATCATACTAGGACCGTCGCATAACCGTTTTGCGAAGCGTAATCTGCCCACCCGAGCCTATACCACAGTAATAGACATTTTGTTGGTTTTATGCTAAATACACAATTATTCTGAAAGCCCATTTTAAAACTTATCACTCAATTTTTTTGTAAATATAGAGCGTTTACAAGCTAAACCACACTAAAATACATATTTCATATAGTTCGTTGTGAAATAAAAAATAAAAAAATAAATTGATTAAAAAAATCCATAGTCGTTATAGGATTTGAAGCCGAACCCGGACACACGCAGGAGCATTTTAACCGGGTGTTGCAACCGCTATTCCATCTGGTCGCACAGCAGAGTGCGTGAAATTACTGTTAAATTATTAATTATTAATTATTTCACATTTAAACTGTAGTATTCTTACAATAATACCACATTTTAGTTAGTAAAATGACAGAAAAAATGATCGAAAACGCAGTAGTAAGAAAATTTACTGCGTTAATAATAATGGGTTTTGAACGGATTTCACAAGAAAACTAATTGCAATAATAGGGGATATATCACTCTACTAGGTAGTACTACAAAATGGCTATAACTGTTATGTTTTGAAGAAAAAATAAAGTAAAAACGTTAAGAAATATAGTTTACTAGCAGTGCCATCGTAGCGTTGCCCCCATAGTGATGGTATATGGTGATCATGATGATGATGATGATAAAAAGTAGCATATATCCTTCTTCACAGAGTTTAGCTATCAAATGCAGGAATAAATTTTCAAATCCGACTGGTAGCTCCTGAGATTAGCGTGTTCAATGTTCAAACAAATTAACAAACAAACTTTTACGCTTTATTATTGGTTGGTACCTATAGATTATGTGTACTTTCACTCCACATTCAAGGTTTTATTAATATGTAACCTCTTCTGAATATTTTTATTGATTGTAGCTTCATCATTTTTCTCGAAATTGTGTTTTTGCTGTTACTACATTTTGATTTCGAGAGGGCAGTATTGTACCCGATGGGATTTTGACGTTTGATAATGTCACATAACGTGCGGAACGCATTAAGTTATGCTAGATGGGGGGGTTTTCCAATTCAAATTTGGGGTAGGTATTTATTGGGTCAAGGAAGAATTATTGGTGGACAAATCCTTTGGGGTGATTTTCGTAGGGAAAAATATTAGGTACTAGCGGCCCGTCCCGGCTTCGCACGGGTGGACATAATTTTTTTTTTACCTTTTATTAATATTTTTTAATTTTTTATATTTTTTTAGGGTTCCGTACCTTAAAAGGTAAAAAAAGGAACCCTTATAAGATCACTTTCTTGTCCGTCTGTCTGTCTGTCCGTCTGTCTGTCCGTGTGTCACCATCGATTATCTCAGGAACGGGTAGAGCTAGCAAGTTGAAATTTATACCAAATACTAAGGTTTATAGTCCGTATTGTGACTATAAAAATCAAGGTCCTGAGTCAACACTATAAAAAGATATAGGCAAATTTAGGTTTTCGTGAAAATTTGTGAGTACCAAAACTTACCTTAATTATCAACTTTTTTTATTTTTCGGAATTTTTCCTTTACTTGTGCTGGAAGACCTTGCTTGTAACCAAAATTGACAATTCTAGGTCAACCGGAAGTACCCTAGAGGTTTTGGGTCGAAAACTTAAATGGTAGTTCCCGTTGACCTAGAATAACGAAATTTGGCAAAAAGCAAGGTCTTATAGCACAAATAAAGGAAAAATTCCAAAAAGTTAAAAAAGTTGAAAATTAAAGGGTGTTCCCATACATAGTTGACGCCAATTAAAATTGTCCTCCGAGTTGTATGGGCGCTCATACAATTAAGCGGACTAGCTTAGGTAATTGGCACCATGGCTAGGTACGGAACCCTCGGCGTACGAGTTCGACTCGCACTTGACCTGTTTTTTAAACGCAGTATCTCATTATCTATGTACTTACCTGTACTTACAATCCGAATTTGTTTTTAGGGTTCCGTACCTTAAAAGGTAAAAAAAGGAACCCTTATAAGATCACTTTCTTGTCCGTCTGTCCGTCTGTCCGTCTGTCCGTCTGTCCGTCTGTCCGTCTGTCCGTCTGTCCGTCTGTCTGTCCGTCTGTCCGTGTGTCACCATCGATTATCTCAGGAACGGATAAAGCTAGCAAGTTGAAATTTATACCATATACTAAGGTCTATAGTCCCTACTGTGAGTATAAAAATCAAGGTCCTGAGTCAACACTATAAAAAGATATAGGCAAATTTAGGTTTTCGTGAAAACTTGTGAGTACCAAGACTTACCTTAATTATCAACTTTTTTTATTTTTCGGAATTTTTCCTTTACTTGTGCTAGAAGACCTTGCTTGTAACCAAAATTGACAATTCTAGGTTAACCGGAAGTACCCTAGAGGTTTTGGGTCGAAAACCTAAATGGTAGTTCCCGTTGACCTAGAATAACGAAATTTGGCAAAAAGCAAGGTCTTATAGCACAAATAAAGGAAAAATTCCAAAAAGTTAAAAAAGTTGAAAATTAAAGGGTGTTCCCATACATACATAGTTGACGCCAATTAAAATTGTCCGAGTTGTATGGGCGCTCATACAATTAAGCGGACTAGCTTAATTGGCACCATGGCTAGGCACGGAACCCTCGGCGTACGAGTTCGACTCGCACTTGACCGGTTTTTATTTTGAATTATGATTAGGTAAGTACCTACCTAATAAAAATAGGAAAAGGTAACTAGGTGCATATAGGCCGTTTAGGAGCCGCTCCCATCGAAAGGCCGCCTAAGCCTTTCAACGGCCGAAAAGCGGCCCCTAGGGGCTGACCTGGCTACGCTACTAATATGTGTATTGACAGATGGGCGGGGATTAAAATATAAAGGCGTGTCTGCACTCCGTCTCTTACATACTAAAAAAAAATGTACTAGATAGAACGAGTTGGGAAACTCAAAAACAAAATATTTCAGTTCATCAACTAATACTACTTTTTAGGGTTCCGTTGTCCTGACAAGAAACCCTAATAGTTTCGTTATGCCCGTCCGTCTGTATTTTTTAAGTATTTTGTATAAGTATCATAACATAAGTCATCAATATCATAAGTTTTCTTACAATATATCAGTTAAAATTTATCTCAGAGTTTTACTGATATTAGACTATGAACTATCCTTTATCCAGGGTGTGCGGACCGTACAATGTAAGTATTCATAGTAGATGTTAATTTCCAAAAGTACCTATCTAAATTATCGCATTGGATGTTTATCTGCAATGATAATTTAAATCTGTAGTAAATAAATAACTGAATAACTGAACAATACAATAACTTTTTTATTCTCAAAAACTTATTTTTAAATACGTCTCGACAACACTCTTTTCTACTCGTTTCTTTTTAAAAATAAAGGAATGTTTCCTTTAAGTAAAATATTGTATCTTAAGGATTTAAAGTAGTTTCCCTCCGGGGCCCATTCATTTTTTCCACCCTGTATATGGAATTTAAATTTTTCTACTCGTACATCAACTCGTACAAGGTTGTCAATTTTCAATTTTAGAGATGCAATGTGAACTCAGCCTATATTTTTAAAATTGTTATTTGTCAGCGGACGTCAGTCGAGTGTCAACTCGACCTGACATGCATGCGACCGTCTCAGTAGGGTTGCCACTTTTTTTCGAATAAAGGAGTTTGTAGGAACTTACAAATAAATAGTAGATTTTACTTAATAAAAAATGTGATTGAAAAATAAAAGTTTCCTTGCTTCTGTCTGACTACCCCTACAAGTTTAAGTTTACATTCACATAATTAATATGACAGCTTACCATGGTTTTGTTGAGTCTGCTTTAAGGGCGTTCCCTGAGCCAAACACTGTATTTCCCTGTATAAACCCTCGATAAATAAAGTGGAAAGTAACTGAAAAGCCAACATGCATCTCTAACATTTTATCTTGTAATATACCGTTTAATTTTAGTTTTAATTTTTATTTAACATCATATTTACTTCATAATAAATCAACGAAAATCAATAAAAATAAGATAAATCTTCATTTGCTTTTGAAGTTGGTGTAGGTAATTTATGTTTTTGGTTTGCTCCATCGGATAGGTCATTCAATTAATGACATAAATTCCGTTCACTTTTTCGATTGGTTGTTATTAGGGATGAGAAAGCTCCAAAAAACTGCATTTTTGTCGTGTTTCGGAGCGAGCAGCGCCGATAAGCGCCGCGACCGGACGCATTCTAAATTTATCTTTAGTCTAACAAAGCTAAGACAAATATTTGAAGTTGCACTCATCGATGTGCTAATTTTAGCTCTAGGCTAGGGTATTATTTTTTGCGGCAACTCTAAGAGCAAAATTTGTAAGTCAGAAGAAAGGGTCAAAGCCATCACACTATCACATCACACTAATAGTTTGAATGTTTGGATGGATGGATTAATGTTTGGGTGGTTAGATGGATGTTTGGATGTGTTTGAACCGATTTGGCTGAAATTTAAAATATAGATAGAAAATAACCGTAAATAGGACATAGGCTACTTTTTATCCCGGAAAATTTTTTGAAACACATTTCTAACAAACAACATAAAATCGCCCAAGTTGCCACTAAGATCTTCGCCTAATATATTTTTTCCCCAAAAATATATTATTTAGGATTCAAATAATATTAGACTTATATTAAATATAATATTAGGTGTTGCAACCCTACGTGTCAGCAAAATAATCATGGCGGCCGGAGATTGACAAGACGGCCATGGCAGGGCAGGACACGCGACGGTGTGGGAACGGTCTGGTGTGGGGCGTCCGGTACATTTCAATACAAAGAATATCATTTTTGCCGGGACGGTGTTGCTACGGTCATGCTATGCGACGGGGTAGAGACGTGATAATGTGGCAGCACCCTAAACCTAAAGGCCTCTATTAATAAACACGGATTAACTTCTGTCAAAGTTGCGCCAAGGATTTAACTATTGTCATCCTTTTTTGTTAGACAGTGACAAGTAAGGATGGCAATAGTTAAATCCGTGGTGCAACTTTGGCAGAAGTTAATCCGAATTTATTAATAGAGGCCAAACAGTCTTGGTCTTTCAATGTATTTAGTTTTGTTATTAAAAATAAGGAATCAAAAAGGAAACAGGCTCACGACTATAATAAAACTAAATAACACCCAACAGTCATATACATGGTGATTGTTTTTAGTCACTTACTAAAAACAACGTTCGTATTGTACGTTTACAAAGACCGATAAGTACGAGATTTTTTTTTTGATGAGAATAAAACTATCTATATAAAGATGTTTTTTAACAGCGCCAACAAAAAAAAACCTCTAGCAGAAATTCAATAGGAATTGCTTTAGTTGTTGTAATACGATTCACACTATGAAACACATTGTGATTCACGGATAACGGCACTTTTGGTCCACTCGCTATGTCGTTGGTGAAATTGGCACTTCTCAAAACAACATTGCCATACAGACAACTAGATTAGCATTATTGGACTGCAATCATTCCAAGATGGCCGACTAATCAAGGTATTATCGTTAACTGTAATAATAAAGCAATATCTGGGCTGGAACAGATTTGTAATTGTAATCTGTTATGGACTCCTGATTGAATAGATAATGGACTTGATAGACGAAGATTTGCATAATTTGTTTAATCTGATATTTTTTTTTCTGTCATGATTATTATTATCAGCCGGCGTACCACCAACTCTTAGAGCAATGTCAAATCAAGGTGAAAACAGTCCTGCATTGAGTCAATGACTTGACACTTGACACCACGATGAGACGTTACCAAAACATTCCTGCGTTAGGCTTACTTTAACCTTACCTTAGTCTTATCTAAGTACGCAATCAGAGTAATCTTACCTACTTAATAGCTCTAAGGGTTCATAGTAAGGCCCCTGGATAGCTTTGAAAATCGTGTGTAGCATGAATTTTCACATATTGGTTCCTAAAAATTACGACGAGTTAAAAGCCGAAGCATGCTTCAAACATCGCTTTTAAGCCACCTATTCGTTTGAAGAG
Organism: Camptogramma bilineatum; assembly: GCA_958496255.1. Lineage (NCBI taxonomy): Eukaryota > Metazoa > Arthropoda > Insecta > Lepidoptera > Geometridae > Camptogramma > Camptogramma bilineatum. The sequence continues at coordinate 14,677,466 of OY292466.1, read as the reverse complement.
CCTAAGCCAACGCGAGCGAAGGCAAATTCATGCAAGGCAAGTACTACCGTCCAGACGTTTGAAAAGACTGTCCAAGCAAATGCAAAACATGCGCTTGTATTCACTCGGCCAGCTAGGCGAGCGACACCGAGTGATGGCAAATATGCTGTCTACACGTTGGCCTCCACTCGTGGATTTTGAGAGTGGCTGCGACCAATGGTGTCTGTCGTTGTCTGACACGGCACGCTACATGTCTGCCACGGCACGTGTTTGGCACGTTCAATGTCTATAATGTAAACATACCTTTACTTGTACTAGGTATTAGTATTTTTTACTATTTCTATTTTATGTTTCATTTCAGAGTTATTCAAACAAACAAGCACATTACAATATTACAACTTATTTCACTGAACAATAAAACTTTTTACTAGATAAGCCATCCATGGCATGACAGCTCGACACAAGGCCGATATATTTCGAATGCATCGCAGAATATGTCAGGCCCCTATTTATTTTAGGGAATTTCCCGAAACCATTAATATGGCGATCAGTGGACCGCCTACTGAATGGGGTTCGATGGGACGTCGACAATGAAAAATGGCCTCTTAAGGTCGCCAGGTGGTCAAAGGGTTCTCGTTGTCAAGTTAAGATGGAGATTGATGGATTAGGAGCTTATTAATGAGCTTTTATCGATATAATGATAAAATTGCCCTCCACTAATCAGCATCATTACAGTTTATCCATTGAAAAAAAAAAGACGAAAAATTTTACTTACCTAATTTAATTACTTGCCATTACCTTTTTATTTCATTGCATACAAACATAAAATCGTGCCTTTTTCCAATGAGGTAGGCAGAGAACATGGATTTCCACCTTCTACGATCTTACACCTCTTTTGCATCATCATAAATTCAGTCTTTTTTTAGTTTTTCTTTGTCCTTCAATAATGTTTTTCATGAAGCTGTACGTTTAGGTGCTATCCTGCTTTTTCATTCTTTACACTATACACTTTACAGTTTGTTGTCTAGTCTTCAATTCACTTAAAAATTCTTATTTACATAAAAATTACCTTCGAGTATTTATGCGTGCAGTTTTTGATAAACGTATTTAAAAAGTATTTTAGTATGTAAATTAACATTCGACGAATAGGCGCTTATAAATGTTTTATGTAATTTATTTCAGTAAATTATAAATTTTTCAATGATAAACAATGATGTTGACTTATACCAATACCGAAAAATGTTGAAATGTTCATTTGAAAAATCTGTAGGTAAGAAACAGTAAATCTCAATTTTTCCCAAAAGGACAGACTCCTACTATAATTGCTATAAAAGGTTTTAATTTTAAGGAAAAGTCGGGCTCAAGTTGAAATCTTATTCTTATCTTGGAAATAATTTATGTCATAACTCTTCACTGACCTAGTTTTAAAGCAAACTTTAAATAATTAGCATTTTTAATGACTGGTGAAATTCAATAGTTTATTTACTTCTTAAAAAATCTCTTTAATATACTTCTGAACCAAACAGACCAGCGGAGCTAAAAAGGTCGCTAAAGCTGAATCACAATTTGAAATGAACGATAATGCCGTCTCTCTTCACTTTCAGTCAATGAAAAGAGACGGCAATAGTTCAATTCCTTTAATGCGATTCTGCATTAGCGATCTTTTTGAGCCCGCAGTACCTTCAAGGTAGGGTTCTACAAGTGGTGTAATGATATCAAATTTCCATTAAGTGGGTGATTGTCGCAGCATAGTCTTGATTCAGTACCTACAGAATTTTGTGACATCATTTCGTGGTTGTCAAAAACTACGACTATTGTATCACACCACCAAGATATCACACAATTCGCAACTCATGCATACATCTACGTCACAAGAACCAAACTGACATCTTTGGATCAGCTGGACAATCGTCCACTACGCCATAGAGGTCACTGAACAACGTTCGGCGCATCTTAAGATATCCTAGCATAATTAAATTTTATTATTTAAAGGTTGTAAACAGTCTGTAGACGTTCCATCTTGCTTAATTACAGAGGGCTTAAGCCAGCTTACTCTAATTACGTACAAAAACAAAGAGTGCCAGAAAAGCGGACGAAATTTATTTTGTAATTTCTGAGTCGCCATTGAGAATTTGAAACGTTTATTAATGGAGCTTCTGATCAAGCAACTAGCTTAAATGAGCCATATTGTTGTTTAAATATCTAGTTTAAAAGGATGAGGTCGTGAGCCTGTTTTATTTTAAACTCACTACAAAACAAAACAAGGTTACAACAGCATGTAAACGTACTGAAACTTTTGGGCCCAATATTATTTCCAACGAAACTAAGCAGAATTCCGCTAGCTGCAACTAGAAAACAACATTTTGCAAGTAGGTACCTATAAATTGGATGCTACGAATACCGTGGACAGCTAAGCGCACCAATGTATCAATCCTTACGCATCTAAAAGTGAGAGATAGACTTCCTACAATTTGTCACCGCCGCATACTCTCTTACTTTGGCCATATAGCGAGGCGTGATGAGAGTCTCGAAAAGCTGGTCATCGTTGGGAACGTCGAGGGAAAGAGATCGCGCGGGAGATCCCCAACTCGATGGACGGACCAGCTCCAAGAGAAGAAAGCCAGGTTCTACGATGTGGTCCACCTAGCCACTAATAGAACTCGTTTGAGGCAAGCTGTCCACACTATCACGAAGACAACCCGTGATCACGATCTTCAGACATGAAGCCGACCACAGAGAGAGAGATAAATTGAAAATGTTGAAATCTCCCAACACTTTTTATTTATTTAGGTATTTCAGGAATAACTCATTTTTTTCTGTACTTATGTAACTTTTCTCGTGTTTTATATATTGTACTGCAACATTTTTAATTTTGTGTGTGTCAAATAAGCATTATTATTATTTCTTAATTATTATTATTAATATTGTATACAAAACCATGGATCATATCAAAATTTATAAGTACTTAATTGATTTTCTATTAAAACATATACCAAAATAACCTGTGTATAGTAATAATAATTAGATACGACCTTGAACAAGTTGATCCAACCTTGGGTATGATGGGTGTTTTGTAATGGATTGAACTTGTCTAATTGAAAACTTCAGTTTAGGCATTAATGCTAAAGTTCAAATGACAAACTTGATAATTAACTACGAATGGAAATTATAGACAAGACAGTATATTCTATACACTTAGATATAGGTACTTAAGTCCTTTGTTCTCAAAAAGACAGATTCTCAAGAAGTTCATTCATCATCATTTTCCTGCCCTTATTTCACGCTATGTGGGGTCGGCACAACATGTTTTCTCTTTCACTCACCTCTTTCATTCGTCAACTCAGAATCCACTCCTCACATATTCATATCATCTGTCACACAAAACCACCACTTCTTATTCGGCCTTCCTCTACTTGCGTACCCAGTCAGACTTATACACAAAGATTATAGATCTGCGGCCAGGAATGGAGAGTTGTACTGGTTTTCCCACGTATTCAGGCGGTCTCCTCCTCTCGTGACCGTACCATAGTAGCCTACTCTCCTGTAGCTTGTCAGCGATGTTGTGTATATCCATCCTGGCTTTCTCGCACGGACTCGTTGCGGATTTTATCGAACCGGATGGCGCCGCACATCTACCTTAGCATTTTCATTTACGTGGTAATGTTTGAAATTAACATCTCTTTTCTTTTCCCAGGTATCTTGGATGAGGAAGCGAGACCTCCACATCCTGACCTCCCACATCTTCACGTATACTGGAGACGCCAGGTTCAGCGTGCTCCACCCTGAACCTTCGGATGACTGGGATCTGAAGATAGACTACGTCCAGCCTAGAGATGCTGGGGTCTATGAGTGCCAGATTAACACGGAGCCGAAGATTAATATGGCTGTTATACTGTCTGTTGAAGGTAATATATCTATCTATTTAGCCAAGAGTGGGGAATTCACTAGATAGACATGCCAGCCAGACTTCGCTGCTATAGATCTATGCAAAGTTTGCTAGTATAGGACATAGCAAACATTGCACAGACCTATATAGCGAGGTCCGCGGGCATGTCTGCAGACTTGCCCTCGTGGGCATGACCGACATGTCCGTCTAGTGAATTGCTGGCTTAAATTATAGGCTTTCTGTCTATCCTGTCACTCTGTCCAGTCTTTTTTCGCACGGTTCGAAGATAATACTCCAACATTTTTGATCTGTTTCATAATATGGGCTTCCTCATGACGCCTCTTCACGTTGGCATCAACAATCATGCCATAGTTATCATTATCAACACATTTCGACAATTTTGTGTTCATAATGTATTGTGTTGGAGTGTTAGCCCAAACTTTGTTTTTTTTTTTTCAACACAAAAGAAAGGGTGGCGCGTCCACACTACAATATAAAATGAGCGTTTGACAACTTTATCACCTTTTTTACTAACTTTTCGCTAGAGTGGTAGTGAGGACTTAATAGTAATAAATCATAGCGTTTGATTAAATAGAAATCGCAAATTAATATTTCCGACGTACTTACTTAAACGCAATATAGGTAGCTAGCTCAAATTCGCATAATAAAACATTATTACCTACAAATTGTCAATAGTACCCATTTTGTAATTGTAATATGATTTCACAATAATGGTTTACTTAACGACAGAACAATGAATAGTATGATGAGTATATATCGTTACTTGCCAATCAGTTTAGGCCCGAGGGCTGCAAACAATATACAATAATGTATACATATATTACAGGTAGCAGAATATTGTAGCAAGCCCTACAATACACTTAACATTACCCCAAAACCAGATAACATTCAGACAAACCTATTTCTGTAACATAAAGTATAATTACATCTCGCGTTAAAGCGAAATTGGGTCATTCTGAGATAATGTCTTTATGATTTCATCAACCCCTACTAAAATTTGGGGTCCTTAATTCACCCCTCATAATACATGCACGGACAATTTCAATTCTTCATTATACAGTCTGTTTCGGCGACGCTCTGTTGATTCAGTATTAAAATAACAAAAAATTCATCAAGTATTTTCATAAGGAATATTCATGACCTTCGCTTTGTTAGTGGGCGTTATTTTGGAAACAAATTAGGAAAATATTTTAGTAGGCTAGTCAATTTTGTTTTATTCATTACATTTTAAAGTTTGTTGTTCAAACTTGTCTCAAATAGATAAAGGTTACTTTTATATAATTTTACAAAAAATAATATCTATTTAAATGTCCATAATTGTCTTATTTTACCTACAAAAGACCTACGCCTCATATTGTGTGCTATAAACTCCACAACAACAATAAACTCCATGGTAACTTCCAACGTTCCAGAAAAGTAACCCCATCTTGAGTAAACAGCCATGTATCACATCCATCGGCCGTGCGTGCCTCGCCCTCGTGTGACGCGCCACACTAATCCCGCATTCGTCACGCGTCATATTACGGGCTCGGCTAATACTGCTATACAAAGTGAGTGCTATCGCTCACGGTGCTAACTGGGCTCCAGCCAACATGCTGGGGAAAATGCCCATTCACATAGATTTATTGTATGGAGCCAAGATTAGCTGCAACAAATTATAATAGATATGATAAAAAGTATTGGAATAGGGGCTAGCTAGTTCGTACGTGAAGCTAGTTTTTATATAATTTATGGCTTTAAGGTAAGCGTCCACAGGCCCGCATCGCACGCAGCGGACGGATCGCATCAAGCGGATTATCTTTGTAATGCGATGCGTACGATGCGGACAGGTGGACGCACTTATATGAGTTTCTATACAAATAATACTACGATCCATTGCGTGCGATGCGTCCGAAGCGTACGATACCGACAAGTGGACGCTTACCTTTATGCGGAAGGTGACGCAGTGACATTTTTCTCATTGACTTTGGAGTTCTCACTAAAAACATTTCGTCAGTTGGACCTCTAGGATCAAATAGAAAAGAATTAAGGGAAACTGATTTTATTTCTGTTCTTTTGCGACAAAAACTGGTACCTAAGTAAGTTCGTATGAGCAAGTGGCCAACTCTGGTGGGTACGGTTTAACCTAGAACTTATAAAAATGTGTCAGGACGCGACCTATGCTTACACTTGATGTGACCCTGTAGGGTCGAGTACGTTGTTTAGATAGTAGGCTTACTCAGAACCTACACTATCCTACAAACACTTATCTTAAATGTTTCACAAATCGAATTCAACATAGCGTCGCTTTTTTTCTTTATTGCTATCTTTACTAGACCGCGGCTTCGCCCGCGTGGACTAGTATTTTATCCCACGGGAGCCGTGCATTTTTTTGTGTTTTTTTATGTATGTTTATCGATTATTCAAAGACGCCTGAACCAATTTGGAAAATTCTTTTTTCGTTTGAAAAGGTATACTTTCCGATTGATGTCACAAAAACTTGGTGAGGATTTATTGAGCATCTCCGGAGTTATGAACAGAAATACACCTCGAGAGTGCAGAAAATTGCTCAATTTTAACATTATTTAGTTTTTTTTTATTTAGGTACTTACTTGTTCTGTTTTCGATAGCGTTAGCTAAGTAATATGTCTTGGAGGCAGACAGATGTTCGATTATTTGTTACAATAGTTAAAGAAACATTTTTTACAACCACTTTTATTGATGAAACCACAAAATCTATTCTTGTTACAAAAATGGGCTTCTTTGACGATCTATTCTTGGTATAGCCTATCACAAAAGATGAATCGAAAATTGAGACCATTTGTCAAGAGAATGAAACCGCACGATGATAGGATCGTGTTGGCAATGGCTCGCTTAATCAAAAATGTACGCAGGTTTTTTCGGGGAATATTAAAAGTTTGTAAGGTTACCGATGGCTTATAAATAAATAATTGGAGGCCTCAGTTCTTTGATCTTTGTTACTCAGTGTGGGATCATTTTACAGTTATGAATACTGAAAGTTTGTTTTTAATTATGGATAGTACAAATAAGCCGTGTTGGCCGTGTGGGGTACCTACTTTCAAACCAAAGGTACTTAGAGGGTTGAAAAATTTTTCGTTTGAAAAAAAAATTATGCGCATTAACACGAGCTCCTGTGGATATGACCGGTTAAGCTGAGAGGATGGTTTAAGTGCTGAGCAAGCTTACTTCATCTCAAACAATGTCCCAGGCACTACAGTGTCCCGTTAAGTGTAAGTAATGATTGCCTCCAGACACTTTATACATATAGTAAAGATGTAAAGACCTAAGTTTTTAATTTTGGTATGTTAGATTGTTAGTAAAAATATGAAAATGTTCTCCACTCTGTCAACAAAGCTAACCACTAACTAGCTCATACAAACTTACTAATGAGTTAGTAACACAACAAAGCTTTGGTACTGGTTTTGTTTTAAACAAAAAATAAATATAATTTTTGAAGTTTGAAGTATGAACAAAAAATACATCATGATTTCAACTTTATTTTTAACCGACTTCAAAAAAGGAGGAGGTTCTCAATTCATCGAAATGTTTTTTTTCGTTCTTTTTTTTACCGATTACTCAAAGACGCCTGGGCTGATTTGGAAAAAATCTTTTTTTGTTTGAAAGGGTTTACTTGCCACAAAAAAATTGGTGAGGATCAATTGAAGATCTTCGGAGTCATGAACAGAAATGCACCTCGAGAGTGTAGAAAATTGCTCAGCTTGTAAGATTGAAGTCGGTTTTTTTTTAAATTGTTAATTTAGCCACTTGTCCTAGGTAATCTAGGTTGTCTGTCCCTTCAAAGTAGCTGACCAGTCGCCTCCTTATCTGGTATAATCGAAACCCAAGTTATGAGGGTTCAAAAAAACGACGAAGCGCTTCAAGAAAAGGTAGGTAGTGCCCTTGCGCTTCGCTTGGCTCGTCTTGGCGGGGGCAATCCCGTGCCCCCAGATTAATACAGAACAAGAACAGAAACAAAGCAATAACATTACGAATTTGATTAATTTTCTGCGAAGTTGGAACAAAGTTACCGTAGCAAGTATTCGAGGCTTCTGTTATTCTAAAAACCGAACATTCCGGAAAGTATCTGAGAAGCGTGAAAAGTATTTATAATTTAATAAGAAAACGAAGTATTTACGTAAGAATATTATATTTTATATTTATAACTAGAAATAGTTATATTGGCTTAGTTTGCTTATCTCGCCTTTCGATTGAAAGGTATTGAATTAATAAAACTCAGCATTGAACAGAAAAAAACAAAGTAAAAGAATTTATTCCCTTAAAAGAATCCAAGTGGCTTAAAAAAGCCTAACAAAAAAAAATCAAAAACACACTTTTCATTTTCGACAATTGAATTTTTGTTCTGATAAGGTATGCGTGACACACAATGTTTCTTCGATTGTTATAAAAGTTCACTGTATTTTATTTCTCTTTCTTTGTCTCTCTCTCTTGTGGATGAACTAACATAGCCTGGGAGGGTGTTATGCAATTCCATCTATGTAAGACCTTGGGCCTAATTTCTAACTAAACACAATTAGATTTTTACATTACCAACATCTTACGACTAAGATCAAAACTAGTAGATTCTGCCTCAATTGATCCCAATCACGTTCTTTCTGTTCTGTGATCCCAATCGTATTATTATAATCTAAAATGTATGCGTTCGTGTTCATATTTGAAACTATTGTAGGCGTCCCTCGTTGAGAGACCACACATGACGCGACCAGTTTGAAACCGGTTTGAAACGCGTTGCAAATCAGTCAAACTGGTCGCGTCATGTGTGGTCTCTCAACGGAATCTATGGCAGAAACTTAGATGCAACTCAAAAGTAACTAGAAGTTGCAGTTTCGTTGCAGTTGCGTTTCACCGTGTGTTCTGGGCCTTAGTGGTAGCTATTGCAGTTAGACAACTTACATCTATTAGGCAATTCGTATCACAGTTTGATATTTCTTTCAAACTATTCTCTCACAAACAAGTCCAAACAGTAAGCCCGTTAAAAGGAATACTTTTCGTTCATTTATCAGCCGTCTGATACATCATGCGAGCTGCTCAAATTCGCCGGAGCCAATTACTGCGCTTGTTACACTGAAAAATGCCCGGCGATGTTTCACGTCGGGTATTCGAGCTGGACTATTTTTGGTATCGGCTCCTATAGCGGGTTTACTCAATCATAAAAACTCATAATCGCATGATTATAATGTAAATGTAGGTAAATATAAAAAAAAATTGGTTATTCAGACAACATGCTTGTAGATCCATTTAGTTACTAACACACAATGCCTTAAAAAAAAAAAAAAAAGGATTGATGACTGATATTTAAAATAATATAACATTTAAATAATGTTTGTTTGTTTATTTGTTAAATTGTAGCGACATCTACCTGTTGCTAGATGAACTACTTAAACATGCTACGCACTGCAGATAGCGCCACACAACATCAGAATGTCTAAATCGCGCTTACGAAAGTTTTCGCCGGCGATAGACATAACTAGGACTAACTGACAACAACTGTCAATCAATCATCTGTTAAGACATGATTCATGCTTGAGTGTGGACTCTGAATACTGGCCCTAGATTTGTATTGAGATTATGTTTGTGACCGATGTGTTAGTGTACCACAATTTAACTGAAAAACGTTATAACCCCAAACGAACTGCAAAACCGATGTTACAAATCACACTATAAGTATTATGAATGTGAAAGTTTGGATGTTTGGATGTATGTTTGTTCCTCTATAACTCAACAACCACTAAACCGATTGGGCTGAAATTGAAAACATAGATAGATAATGACCAAAAACAGGATATAGGCTACTGTTCATCTGGGTGCCGCGCGAGCAAAGCCGCGGGTAGAAGCTAGTATATTATATTTGGACGTGCCTTCAACCCTTTATCATAAGGTTTGAAGATCTGAACTACCATCCTCAGGGACAGGTTTACGTAGAGCATTAGCCTTCTAACCTTTATCAATTAGTCAATACTTCAACACGCCATTCAAATACCATACTTTAGATCAATTTATATTCTCCTCACCCCTTCCTAAGCTATTGTCTTCTGAATTCCAGATGAATCCCACACCCCTGCGACCTCGGCCTCGCCCCGCTCCTCAGGTACCCTACCTTATCTTATCTTATCTTTGTGTTCTTGCATAGCATTCAATCATCGCTTCACCCATGCTGGGTATGATTTCGATCCCGCTTGTTGAGAATATTTGATTTCTTTTAAGTATGGTATGTTGAATAAAATAAAAATCATCTATTGCGTGAGTGGTATTATATTGGTTCCTAATAGGGATAGAAAGATCAACTTGCAAAGTGATAAATGTATATAACTATTTTTTACGTAATAATAATAATAATAGGTTTTGTTTTATAAACGTAGTGTTTTGATTCAAAATGCTTTGTTTAGAGAATGAACTTCATGGACAATATCATCATCAAAGCATGACGTCTCATTTCTACTAATATTGAAATGCAAAAATGTTAATGTTTGGATATTTGTAAACTAAACTCCAATTGCTGAACGGATTCCAATACCTTGGTGTGTCTTAGACATAGGACACATAAATGGCTGATCAGCCGCGATTTTCCTGATGAAGTTTTCTTTTATTAAAAAAAAAACATACACCGATCTCATGAATTCAAATCGAAAGTCATACATTTCACTGGGCCACAAAGACTCGAATTTGTACTATTTACCCTCATATTTTGTGATCAAAGCCTTGAATGGAAGCTAGTCTCTCATAAATCACTTCAGTAGTTCACAATATCTTTGCCGCAGTCTTGGCGAATTTGTCAGTACCGTATATTTGTGCATTGCATGATTACATTTTGCATGAACCACGCTCCATATATTGTGTGCATAAAGATAAGTACTGTAGAAATTAAGTCAAAACTTGGCAGGCGCGCCAACGCCATCTAGAATGGCTCTTGAAAAATACTATCTTCTAGCTATCTTCATTGACATCACAGCAGTAAAAATAAACGGTTGTCGCATTGCTACTAATAGTTCTGAAATATTTTGTTTTTGGAACTTTGGCACTACTAGGGTCGTTATGCCGCCTATACAGTCATGTTGAGGCTAAGCCAGCGCGAGCGAAAGCGAATTGATGCAAGGCGAGCGCTACCGTCTAGCTAGACGTTTGGCGAGTCTATGCAAAGCAATGGAAATTGGCACTTGTTTTCACTCGGCCAGCTTGGCAAGCGATGGCAAGGCAGGGCAAATGGTGATGTCACACGTTCACATTGACGTTCACTCAGCGAGCCTGCGCGTATAGTAGCGGCTTTAGGTCTTGCTCGATTAAACTTAGATCAGCGTAATATACATTTGAATGATATAAGTCATATTATTTGTATTCGGTGTTATTTGCATAATCTAGTTTTGAGTGGATCAATTTCAAACGATATTTGACTTAACGCTGTCTAGCTCATAACTTTAACATAGTATTTCGTCTAGATTTCAATTTCTTTGAGCTGGAATAATCCTCTGGATTTCAATAAAGTCAGTTCTTCTAAACTTTCTATTTGACGTTTGAAAGATTGCGTTTGGAATTATTTGTTAGTTTCATTTGAAAGATAATGTTCCTAAGTTTATGTTTTTTTTCTTTATTGAATGAACATAAAAAAGTTATTTCTGAGTAGATTATGTATAAATTACTGAGTCCTAGATTAGTAAAATCGACAAAATAACATTCTCGTAATTTCAATGATAATAATCAATGGATTTTTCGTTTCGAAAAATGTATATGCGCATTAACACGAGCTCTAAACGGTGAAGGAAAACATCGTGAGGAAACCCGCGGCTTAGCCAGCCCCACACGTATTGACCATGTCTTTCCTGTGGATATGGCCGGTTAAGCTGAGAGGATAGTGTAGGTGCTGGGCAAGCCTACTCCATCTCAGCAATGTCCCAGGCACTACAGTGTCCCGATGAGTGTAGGCAAAGATTGCCTCCTGACACTGTATCATCTAGTAAAGATATAAAGGCCTAAGTTTTTTTTTCAATCATCACTCATCAACCGAGCGTAAGAAGCCTTCTAAATCCTAACTTAAATGAGTCCTATAGAATCAAAGGCGGTAATCTGTACTTGGGCTGAATTTTGGTAATTCAATAAAAACGTTTTATTAAGTCTGTTTTGAAATTATTTTGAAAGAAAGATTGCCGTATTTGAAACTAATGCTGATTTTTGACGTCAATTTTGAACGCTTGAATGCCACCTTTGATACAGATTGAGAAAATAATGAAACGTTATTTTAAATTCCCTAAACGGCCATACCATTATGTCATTTTTGACAAATTTGACAGATTACCGCCTTTGATTCTATAGGACTCAAATAACCAAATAATTCCTCAAAATGGAAAAAAACAAATTCCTATAGAACGTCATCTTAAACGCAAACAAAACGCGAATTGACTGCATTACATACACATTCACTTCCTATATATCGATTCGAGCGTGACCGAGTCCAAATAAACATGTCTCACTGTGATTTGAGTTCTCTGCGGTTGTGATAAGGTCGTGTTTGTTGCAGCGGCTGCGGCGAGCATATGGGGATCCCAGGATGTGTATGTGAAGAAAGGAAGCACGATATCACTCACTTGTTCTGTGAACGTGCACTCGTCGCCGCCATCCAGCGCTTCTGTGCTATGGTAAGCAGCTAGTTCACTACTTTTCTTTCTAAAAATAATCATCATTTCCGTATCGTTAATCATAAAGCTAGAGACAAACTGATCCTACGTACGCAACGTAGAGTACGCGCCAGCACTGAAGTCCAATAGACGCAGCGCTGCGATCACAGAACTAGGTTAGGCATAAAATTACTTATTTGTCCAAATAAGGCTTGAACAATAATAATTATGCCAGTTTGTACGTTCATTAATTGTACACACCAGAACAACTGAACGACTGACTAAAAGAGCTTATTAGAGTAAATAAAGTTCCAGCTTTTGCTATAGGACTTGAGTGCTGGCGCGGACTCTATGCAACGCATTATGACATCTGACGTCAAGATTTTAATACGAAAAATCGCTGGTTCGATTGAGATGAAACTTGGAATACTATTTAAAAAGTTTTTCAATGTAAGTAAGTATTGAAAGCTGTGGTTGGAAGCTGGTTTACACTGTATTTTATAGAAATGTAGTATTTCAGTACGTAAAGGTGTTTAGTTAATAGGCAAAAAGGTATTTGGTTAATAGGCAACATTTTATTTCAAAGCAAGTTAAATCAAAGTACCTACGCTATTATTTAATATTAAGTTAAATAATATAATTTAGTGGTAGAGCTAATGAAAAAGTCATCTAGTTTCACCCACTCTTCATCTATTGTTAAAATTAAAAGGTTCATCTGAAGTGTTTTATTACAAGATTTATATCTGATAACTGTTTTTGAAATTAGAATTAGCTACTTATATTGTCTGCTAGTGTAATCACTGAAAATACAGCTTAATTAACCTTTTTGTGGTCATATGGAAAGTTGAGAATGAAAGGTATACTTGAAAACAAAATGGTTTTTTAAATGAAAGTCGAACTGAATTAAACTGCAATCTAAAACTTTCAACTGATATCATTTTACATTTTTGTCATTGTACCTACTTCGAAATTTAGTAAAATATCTTAAATCAAGCTACTTGGTAAACAGGTGTTATTGTTTCACTTTCAAAACTTTCGTGAGTTGTACTAGACATTATTTAACACACGGGAATTACTTACGTAAAATTATGATAATTTTACGTGAGTAATTCCCGTGTGTTAAATAATGTCTAGGTGTTATTGTGTTACTCGTAGTTTCGTCGATTCGCGGACAGCTAATTTTTATGTATGTTAGTGATAAGGTTTATATTTCAATGGGCCGTAGTTTAAGTCAATAATATGTACAAAAATATCATCAAAATCGATCAAGCCGTTTAACAGAAGAATTACGAACACACAAACACACACCAGAATTTCACATAAGATAGTCAAACTACCCATCACCCGCCGTTTATCGTCTGTGAATATATTCTAATTTTTAGGGTTCCGTACCTTAAAAGGTAAAAAAAGGAACCCTTATAAGATCACTTTCTTGTCCGTCTGTCCGTCTGTCCGTCTGTCCGTCTGTCCGTCTGTCTGTCTGTCTGTCCGTGTGTCACCATCGATTATCTCAGGAACGGGTAAAGCTAGCAAGTTGAAATTTATACCATATACTAAGGTCTATAGTCCCTACTGTGAGTATAAAAATCAAGGTCCTGAGTCAACACTATAAAAAGATATAGGCAAATTTAGGTTTTCGTGAAAACTTGTAAGTACCAGAACTTACCTTAATTATCGACTTTTTTTATTTTTCGGAATTTTTCCTTTACTTGTGCTGGAAGACCTTGCTTGTAACCAAAATTGACAATTCTAGGTCAACCGGAAGTACCCTAGAGGTTTTGGGTCGAAAACCTAAATGGTAGTTCCCGTTGACCTAGAATAACGAAATTTGGCAAATAGCAAGGTCTTATAGCACAAATAAAGGAAAAATTCCAAAAAGTTAAAAAAGTTGAAAATTAAAGGGTGTTCCCATACATACATAGTTGACGCCAATTAAAATTGTCCTCCGAGTTGTATGGGCGCTCATACAATTAAGCGGACTAGCTTAATTGGCACCATGGCTAGGCACGGAACCCTCGGCGTACGAGTTCGACTCGCACTTGACCGGTTTTTATTTCTAATTTGCAAGGATCATAATAGCACATACTAGATTCTTAGAAGCGAGCAGCTCATTCCAACATAATTATGGTGTGATAAAAACCCACGACGTGGAAAACGTTGAGTTACCGCCTTATAACTTTTAAGCTCCAACTCTGGGCGTTATTTTTATAATATAATGCGTGCATGGTTTAATTAAACTGTAACTTAAAAGTATCTACTTGTTTTTATGACTAATAAAGTCTAATTTTTAGTCTTGAAGTAATTTTGGGTTAGAAAAAGGAGTCTTATATTTTTTACGAGTATGTATACCTATTAGTTATCTATACACCTTATGGTGTAGTCTGATCATCTGATGCAATATTTATAAAGGTCTTTTGAATTTTAAAATAACTGCATACTTCAAAAATAGTGTAATTCGTGTAAGTAGGTTCTTTCTTCAATTAGTGTAAGTAGAAGAAAAAATAATAATAAGCATAAGGTATAAGCAAAGCACACTTAATTATTATTCACATTTTCGAAGTTTGATAGATGCACTTTAGTACACTTTATATCACCGGTGGAAATAATATTGAATTTTATGTAATGGACTAGCTATCTCTTTATGTCGATGCTTTACGTAATACCACTGCAAGTGTTGTCTTTAGATTCCGATTTTTGTTCAAATATCTGAATATTGCACCGCATTGTCTTGGCGTGCTCGCAATACTTTCACGGTTTTTAGTTTTTGCGAGGTTTTTCGCAGCCAAATTGTGGATTTATGGCATCGGCCCCACCTTGCTATGTAATTTGCATTGGCACTGTCACAGAATAAAATACATCGGCGCAGTATACCAATTTGCAAGTAAAAACAGAAAGCAAAATATTTTCGTTACACGATGAGAGGAATATTTTTCATGAAAAACCTATGAATAAACGTGTCCTTTTCGTATTTTGTTGAAGTATTTCAAAGGGTGTAATTCAATTTGCTCGTGAAACAGAAATTGATAAAATAACTAGAAAATTCGTTAAAAAACTCCAGCAATTTTCAATTAAACGAAATGGTGGTTTTTAGGAATCTAGAAATTAAGGAGAATTGTCTAGTATGAATGATAATGGTAGTGTAATTCTCTGAACGAATATTTTAAAGAGAGATTGTGCAAGCTTATTGCAGGCAGATAGGCCTAATATTGACGCGGAGTAAATCGAGACGAGTAGCTTATATTAAATATTAGCTACTCGTCTCGATTTCATAAAAAAAACTTAAAATATATGTAGATACAAAATCATTAATATTAGTAAGTAGTAGAACTTACTTACCTATCACGCTTTCAAGATGCCCTTGAACTTAGTTCTAGGATACCTAGATGTTTACGACAGGCTAAAGTCTAGTCCTCAGGTCATGACCTTGAGACTCGGTCACTCATTGATGAGGATTAATGGAGAGGTGACAGCAAATGACACGGGTCTTCGATTATTGTGTATTTCAAATGTTATGATAACTTGGGTACTAGCCATATCATTCTGTGGTACTAGCATATTTCTCAATAGGTGATAATAACAGTCTGAAATATTCAAAATCGAGACTACCTCACTCTACCAAAATAGCTTTAAAATATGAATTCATTTCTGTGTAATTCATTCGTTTTTTTTTTTTCAAAATAGACTACATTCTAAAACGATAAGTTTTTAGGGTTCCGTACCTTAAAAGGTAAAAAAAGGAACCCTTATAATTTATCATTAACTCTCTGATACATTTTGGCTTAAAATAAAACTTTATTACGTTTATTTTTACCGGACTACGGCGAAGCAAAAGGAGGGTTATAATTTTGACCGGTATTTATGTGTACCTATGTATGTTCATCTGTTCCTTCCGTAACTTCTAAACTATAGTCGTACCTATTGCTCATTATACGGACTAAAAATATATGAAAAATGTCATTTTTTCCTTCAATTTTAGTCCGATTTTAGTCCGTATAATGAGCAATACGACTATACCTACTTATCATAATTTGACAAATGAGGTATCGTTTGAAACGTCTGCATTGTCCGCTGGTTATAGCCTGTGTGACGTCACATTAAAGTGAATATGGTGCCCTCTAGAGCAGTGTTCCGCAAACTTTTTGTGTTCAAGGTACATCTAGGAAAACGGAAAATTTTAGAAGCACATAATACATGAAAAATCATTTTTTTATACGAAATATGTGCTTGTTCAGTTGAGCATGTGCGGTCTAAAGAGTAACTTAACTGAGATAGGAACCTTATTTTTCTGAGGCACGCCAACCAATAGGGAACTCCCACAATTTTTTTTATGATTTTATACGATAGGTTATATCGTCAAATAACCGTAATAAAAATTCCAGCACCGAAAAACTAAAATTTTATTACAAAAATAATTTTTAAAATTTACCAACATTTTCACGCATCTGAAACACGATTATTATTGTTGTCACAGATTACTGTTGTAGTAACAATTTGTGAACTTTGACGTGTGACGTCAAATTGATACTAAGTACAATAGTAATCTGTGACCACAATATGTTCGAGTTTAGGAATTGTGAAAATTAAAAAAAAAACTTATCTATGGATCGTTATATCTGACTCGTCCTTGACTCGTCTTATGAACTCGTGTCGTCACATCCTTTCACATCCTTTTCAAGTATTTTGAAATTCCTACTATTTTTTGCAATTTTTAAAATTTATTTTCTAATCGAAAATGGTTTAATATTAAAAAATAATTACACACACATACCTCTAAAGCAACAATGTTCATAATAAAATACATTTAACCCGCTTTTGAGTCAGACGCATGTTCCCTATTACCACGGTACACTAGTGTGCCGCGGCACACGCTTTGCGGAACACTGCTCTAGAGTACATAAATTCATTATCTAATAAAATTAATGATTTATTCAATTTAAAACTCGAATAGTTACTGAACGTCAAAATTTTTTGAAGTTAGATCATCATCGGTTCAACACAAAAAGTTTGGTTATTGCGAAATCCAGTTTCCAGCCTGTTTAGTTCCAAAGTCAAAGCGTATTCCTTTGAGTTGGATAATTAGCAGAACCCGTCGTTAGTTTGACTTTGACAAGTCGTCAATGGCTGCCTCATGTTTGTGTTGTTTCTAGTTATCGGATGTTTGTGCGAGCTAGATAGGTGACTTTGAGACTCTTTCGTACAAGTCTTGAAGGTTATATATAACACAACTTGAATAATTACCCCCTTACTTATGAAAGATGTTTAAAGTTGAACACTGGTTAAACAACGTCCTGTCTCTATTCATCACTATCCACAAATAAAGACAGGACGTTGTTTAACCAGTGTTCAACTTTATACATCTTTCATAAGTAAGACCCTTAGTCTTAGGTTTAATTTACCATTTACCATTACCTTTATAACAACTTGCAACCTGTCACGTATGAAATGTTAACTTCTGCAAAATGTGGGATTGTACCAAATATGTTTGGACATACCTCTACCCCTTATACATCTTCAAAGGATCTAAAAATGTCTAAAGATCTGAAAGAATATGTCTACCCGCACCTTGGGAATACAGTTGTGACCATATTACATTTTTTTACATATTTAATGAGACCATTGTAGCGTTCTAAGGCGCAGGCCAGATAGAAGAGTCGGGGCGCAGACATTTGTCTCTTCCGCGTCCCTTTCATACAAAATGTGACGGCGCCCCGTCTCTTCTGTATGTTTTGCGGCGCGATGCTTCTATACATCTTCAATGAAAGGGACGCGGAAGAGACATATGTCTGCGACACGTCCACGTCTTACGTCTTTTCTGTATGTCCCGCGCCTAAGAGCGAACAAGTAGCCCATGTCCTATTCCCGGTCATATATTCTATATTCTAAAAAACTTTTCTTCACCAGGTACCACGGCACTTCAGTGGTGGACTTTGACTCTCCACGCGGCGGCATCAGCCTAGAGACGGAGAAGACGGAAGGCGGCACCACCAGCAAGCTGCTCGTCACCAAGGCCTCTCTCACTGACAGCGGCAACTATACATGCGTGCCCAGCAACGCGCATCCCGCGTCCGTATCTGTACACGTACTCAATGGTAAGGAGTTTTGAGTTTTTGGGTACATCCAAAATCGTCAGTCAAGTCAAGGTGTGTGTGTTATTTCTAGCTGGTTTTGGCTACGGTGACTGTATTACTAAGCGAGCATATTAACTCGAAGGACTTAGAGTAGAGCGTTGCTTTTCTGCTCGTTAATGAGCTCTCTTATGACTTGAGTAACCAATTTAGTTAACAAAAGTACGAGACCATCGATCGTGGGCATGTCAAAACCCCACCGACGTAATTGTATGAGAGGACCGCTGGTAGTCCAGGTGTAAGGAACATTAAAGAATAGATGAAGATTAAAGTCTCAAGAATAGTACTGAAGGAAACTGTTTGTTGAGGCTTTTGAAGTAGGTGAATTTTTCTCAGTATAATAGAAAATAACATGAGAAGAGAGCTTTGGTCATAATCGTGAAGAATGATACAAGTACTGTGGCATTTCGGTTAGGACTTTTGGAATGTATGTGACTATTGCAGTATTTGACTCATGCAGTGACATTAGTTTGAACAATACAGAAAATAGTAGACACTAAACCTATGGACCCACAGTTAAACTCCTTGGTACAGTTAACGTTCTCTGAAGTTATGACTTAAGAAGATACAAATATACACCCATTGAGACTTGGTGTACGGTCTCTCTTCGTGGTCATGTCTACATTTTTCAATCACGATGACATCTAGGTGACACTTTTGGGATGCATTTTTACAAATAATTTAGATCCATAAATCAGAGGTTAAAATCTTATAGTAAATTGTTCTTCAAATTAGTCTATTGAGAGGTTAAAATCTTATAAAAAAGTTGTTCTTCAAATTAGTCTATTTGTTCATAGGCGAGCACCCAGCAGCGATGCAGACCAGCAACCGCGCGTCGTCATACCTGACGTCACAGCTGAGCTGCGCGCTGGTCACTTACCTCGTCTCCTCCATGGTTTGCAGGTGATCGCCCACAGGGGGCGTCGGTGGAGCTTTTATACTCCTTGGTTTCTAGATCGGAGGAAAGATACATTTTATTACCGAAACTTTGTAAATACAACTACATGTTTGTAGCTTGGAGGTTAAAGTAGGACATGATGATACAAAATATATGTCTTTACTCAATTCTGATACGTATTGACGATACTTAAAACCTATGTTGAAACTCAATTCTTATGCGTATTGACGCTACTTTTTCAATCGTGTTATAAGGATCAGTTTTGACAGTTCCAAATAAAATTTGCTAAATTTTTGATACAGAGTGGAAAAAGTAGAGGTATAATTATCCCTTAGTATGAAAATCAATGTCGTTGATATTAGAACGTTTGCAAAAATCGTATCATTTAAAATCCAAACTTAGTTCCATTCGAACATGGTTCAAAACTAAACATTTCAATGCGAAATACTTCAAGAACTATTTATGCAAATTTTTACGTAACTTTTTGCTGTTTGCTTTTGGCAGCAATGCTACCTCTTGTTTTTAAGTGTCAGTAAATAATTTCGGGACAACTTTATTTATTTCTCATTCAGTGAAAATAAAACCAATGGTTTAATCAAAAGAGCGAATGAATGAGAAATCATTCTACAAAATAGTATAATATCTTTAAAGTATCATGGTTTCACAAATGAATAATATCTATACCTAACAGTATTTTTATTTAATTTTTTCAATTTTTTGTATATAATTTACCATTGATGTATTATTATTACTGTTACGCAGACTTGCTTGTTCAGTGGACAAATTCACAAATAAAAAAACGACATTGAGTAAGTGTGAAATGGTTGTGATGAAAGGAAAACTATGAAATTGGTTTATTTTGTAAGGTAATAATTTAGAAACCTTTTTTAAAGCAATCTTGTATTGTAGTCTAAAAACTGAGTACCAAGAGCGAGTTTTTTTTACCCTCACTCTAATATTTGTATTGTTTTTTATTAGTTACCCATTATTATCAATAAATAGCGCTGTATTTTTTCCACGCAAGAATTTTGAGGGTGTAATTCAATTATGTACTATCAGTTAAAATACTTAGATAATAAAGCTACTGATTGTTTGAACTAAAACTACGTTTAAACTACTATCGTTTGAATGCCTCAGGACTCCTAGGACTATTAAGGTACTATACCAAGATAATTTTAAAATTTTGTACTGGAATTGAAAGCAAAAGCTCCACCCTGTATAACTAAAGTATTAAATTAATCAGTAATTTAGAAAATACTTAAATTAAGCGAACGTTAGAGATTGTTATAAAATAATGATTAAATTTTCGCAAACCTAAACCAGATACGTGGTTTGATAAAGCAAATTGGAATTTCTATGTTATGGTCTTCATAACACTATATCGTACCCTTACCTAATGACACAGAATAAAGAATGACTTTGCTATTGTAAGCAACATCAGATAAATTCGGAAAATCGAACATTACCAAATCGAATTTGACTCGCCCCAGTCAACAAAAGCCTCTTGACATTGTCACAATTGAAGCGAAAGGCATCAGTGACAGGTAGATATAAGCGATAGCCATTGGTCATTTTTGTCTATGTACCAAATCATGTCTTTACTGGGACAATCTGCTGGGATATTTTGTTTCACACGTAGCTAACTCTGATTCGTTCCAACAAATTGATTTTTTACGAACAACATTAAAGTTATTTAATGCAAAATTACTTGTTACACAACAAACATGTCTATAAGTAACTTGTTTCAACCATCTTCTACCATTTCAAAGTATTCATCGTAAAAAACAATTTTTCTTGGAACGAATCCGAGTTAGCGACTTTACGTGTGAAACAAAATATCCCAGCTGAATAAGTGCGATTCAGACCTTTTTGGAATGTATTCTGGAAAGTGATGTTTCTTTGCTGAAAAAACATCAAATTTCTGAATTATATCAATTAATGCATTTTTGGAAGTCTCAATCGCACTGCTGATGAACGTGATTATTAAAATTGATTAGACTCAGGTGCTTTGGGATTTGGTGGGTGAAAAAGTGACGTCAGTGGAAATAAACGGTATAGCGCACATCTAGGTGGCATGTTTCTTAAGTTTCTAAAGTAAGAAAGGGTACGGTATAGTGTGGGCCAACTTACAAACGCATCTTATTATTTCAATATCGAATAGTCAAGAGCTGTGATTTTATTTGATCTCAGGTAATGTAAATGGAATTTTTGTACATAACTGATTATACGTAACGTAGATTAAAGGTTTATATCAAATGTAAATATTTCGGATTATTGTAAATATTATTGTAATCGAGTTTAATGTAATACATTTTATTATGTATTACCGTTTTCCCTTGAATATTTCCCATATGAGGGTAGATGGTTGATAATAGCAGTCGTCTGTTCTCGCGAATCAAAAATGGCCATGTCCCGTCTTGTTACCAAAAGTCCATTAAAACTGAACTGTAGACGCACCCCGGACACTCGACGAAATCTCTGCGCAAAAGCGGCGTCTAACTACCTATATTAACAGTACACAATGTCAGTTTTGTACACAGTAAGGTTGTCACCGTGTGAATAATGTACGCTGTGGTCTCGGTCTCGTCTATGCGTCTGCGAGTGGCGCGTTCCGTGCTCAAAGTCAGCTCCTCGCCAGCTAACAGTGACCATTCTATACGTAGTATATTATCTGTTCTGTGTTGTAGAGAAAAGTATTGATATTACTGTTCGCCAATTGGCTGAAGTTCGTGGGAACAGACGGTTGTGTATATATAAATTTTATTAGTTGTTCCACCATTTGTGTGGTGAAAAACTCAACTTTTGTTCGTAGAACATTTTTGTTAGAATCGTTTTTATCAGAAACATAACTTTTTAATAAACTACTAGCAATGCCCGGGTGTATAAGCTGTCTAATACGTATAAATTGATACCATTAAAAAAAAATTATTTATTTGTTTCTGATAAAGACATTATAAACTTTGTAACTTAATAGTTACAAAGTTTATAATGTCTTTATTTCTGTTTATAATATCTATTTAGTAATAATGTATTTATTACTAATGTAATATTGACAAATAAAATTGAAAAATCTATCGACTGTTTTATACTTAAACATTTACTGAAATCGCAAATAGATCAAACTTCTGTTATTCATGTTTCACACTGGCTGAGTTACTTGCATTAAGTATAATGTCACTTTTCTATTATCTATTGCCATCCCTCTCTACACTCTCAGTAAAACCTATCAAATATGGCGACGAAACACTCCAGCGATTGCGACGAGAAAGCGAAAAGTCGCGAGACAGAATCCTCTGTGTCGCAGCGAGAGTGTTGATAGTCAAAACCCGTCGTGCTGCCAAAATAAAATAAATGTTCCGCTACTGAACGCCGATACTATGCAGCTCGGTGACACTGACATCTGTCAAGAGTTCGAAAAAACGTTTATTTGCATCGACACGCTTCATCTGTCACTGTGAGTTACGAATAACAGCTGAAAAGAGAATACAACTTATATGATACTGCAAAGCTTATTGGTTTTCGGTATTTGACAGTACGATAGTTGTAATAACATTTCTCCCGAAAACTAAAATAAAACATCTAAGTAGATGGATTTATGTTAATGTGCAAAGTTGAAAGTTTGTTTTCATTTGTTTTATATTAAAATCACAAACGTCAAAAAAAAAGGAGAGATTTAAATTCGGAATCCAATATTTAAACAAGTGGTAGATCTAAGAGATATTTTAACAATAGATTAATGCATTAAGACGATCACTGAAGAAAGAAACAAATATGAGCTTACTGGGCTCAAACTCAATGCATTTATTCAATGAGATCAAATGTGTACACTTTGAACCGTCTTAAGAGCTACTGAGAAGAACTACCTCCCCAAAAATCCCTGGATAATAGCTTCAATTCAACTGTCAAAAATCAAAGCATAATACAAAAAAGTTATTGAAAAGAAACTTAGGACCGATACAGCCTAGAAAAACTGGCTTCCAATACTGTTTGGCTTATTCTTACGTCATAATGATTATTGTTTTAATCAACAAATATAATTAAACCATTTCGTAAAAGCTATTCTAAAACTAATTTCATCAATTTCTCACCCAAAAATAACCAGGCAACTCAAACTAACATGTTTGTTCCAAAACCACATGAGTGTACGCCTCAAGCGTTCGCATTCCACGCTCAAGCTCACACTCATTGACTCATGATTCTACTAATGAACGTCAAATTGACGTTGACATTTTCTATTATTCCGACTCAGTCAGTGTGAAATTCGACGCTTCAATCTCTTCTTGTAATTATAACGTAGTTACTGAGTAGTGCTGTAGTTATAAATAGGTATGTTCCTTAGTAGAATGTTACAGTATTTTTATTTGTACGAAAGGGGTTTGTAAAGGACTCATTCGGTGTTTGCGTTCTGTTGTATTGGTTTGTATATACTGTTTTGGGAGGAAGGAATATTAATAAATATTACTAAAAAACGGTGTTTTACTTTACTTCTTTCTATAAAGACCTTTGCAAAGGTCCACCAACCCATAATATAAGAAAAAAACTCAACTTGCCAAAGAACATTTTCGAATATAATAGAACATAGTCGTTGAGCCGTGTTGGCTGAGGCGTTTAGTACCTCGACTTTTGATCCGAAGTTCGTGAGCTCGAAACCTGGCCGTGCATCAATGGATTTTTTGTTTCGAAAAATTTAAATGCGCATTAACACGAGCTCTAAGGGTGAAGGAAAATATCGTAAGGAAACCCGCGGCTTAGTCAGCCCCACACGTATTGACCATGTCTTTCCTGTGGATATGGCCGTAAGCTGAGAGGATGGTGTAGGTACTGGGCAAACCTACTCCATCTCAACATTGTCCCAGTATCCTGATAAGTGTAGGCAAAGATTGCCTCCTGACACTGTAAAAATTATCTAGTAAAGATGTAAAGACCTAAGTCATGAGAATGTTTACTGTTTGTTTTAGAATTGAGAATTTATAAAATTTAAAATATAATCGTTTTCTGCTATTTGCCATAGGACATTATTCTCTATACCTACTGTGTTCTGTGTCATTATCATTTGCACGATTAACTTTGAATGGTGTTTAACAAACCATCTGTCATAGTCACTGTTAATAGGGTGCTATTAATTATGATTACCATACACTGCAACAATCGTTAATTACTGATACTAATTACTCCATAAAGAGCTATTCAGTCCCGCATCTATCATTGTATACAACATAATCAGTACTTACATAAATCCTTACCATCAGTGCTTTTTTATGCTAGGTGGAATTTTCATATTTTTTTAAAGCATTACTTATCTCAAAATTTTACAATACTAGATTCATTGATGTTGTATGGATGAAATTTGCGAGTTGAGCTCGTATAAATGTGCATGCTATTTAAATTTTCCAAAACGAAAAAATAATTTCATTGAAAATGAAGTCTTATCAAAATTTTACGATTCTGTGACACCTAAGTGTGGTTTAACACTATAAAAATTAAAAATTCATTGTTCGTGATCGGGATTCAAATAACGTGTGTTGTACCAAAAGATTTTTTTAAACGCATCACAAAAATTTCACCCAATCGGGAACCCACAACCTGGCATAAACGTAGCCCATATTCTATAATAGTCTACAGTGACTAGGCAATTGACGTCACGAGTGAAATCGAAAGTTGACATTACATTTAATTCATGTTGGCCAAGAAACGAGTTACAAAGAAGAACATTTTTAAAAAGTCATTACCGTCCACAAAGGCCGGTCATTTTTGAGAAATCTGCATTATTTATACCTTTATCCGGTCCTGTAGCAATAAGTCGTGGGATTACGCGATTATGCCGAAAACGAGTGTACGGAGCTTTTCCATCCGCGCTTTGCAACTCCCATAATCTATGGTTTATCGGAGTTTATGCCTTTGCGGCCTTTCTTAATATTCATATTTTCGTATTAAGACCTTATAAATTGCAGGAAAGGGGCTGGCATTTTTCAACGGAATAAAATTAGGTTACGTGCGTAGGCTAGAGATAAGTTCCTAATTTTACGATAATATGGTACCTTATTTTAATAACTAATGCCCGAATACTGAAACGCTAAGTTCTTAAATATTTGAGATGTACTTATCTACTTGATGCTCTTACTCTTCAAAATCATATAAAAAATTACAGTTCATGTAAGTAGCGTTTCAGTATTCGGGTGTTAGTGATTGCCAATAGGATTATACACTATAAAACACCTACTAACCAATGTGCTTTTACCAATAGAGACGTTATAGTCATTAGAAAAAGCTCTAAAACGCAGCGAAATTTTGTTATAGCTTCTTAGGTATATTCTAGGCAGCTTTGTTTAATATCAATCAAGAAAACTAAAAAACAGCAGAGATATTATAAGGCTAAGTTCAGATGAACGCCCGGCGACGCGCGTTGCCGCGCGGTTCAGCTGTTCAGATGGTGGCAGCTTGGTGCATGGCGGTGACGCGCGGTCATGTACACAACAACATTAATTTGTTAAGCTGGGTATCCATTTGAGGCAGCCTCGGGCCGAGCGGCTGTCTCGACCCGAGGAAGATCTAGTGGAGACCGTGTCGCGAGTCGAGGCTTGCTGCGACTTGAACCAAACGAGGCGGCCGCGCAGCGAGCCAAATCGTGTCGGTAAATGGCCATGCTCAAAGACGCCTCGGTGTGAGCCGTGCGTTCAGTGGAGACGTACGTACGTGTGCTCGGTACGCGGCAAAAGGGATAATGTGTTAATGAGGAATTTAGAAAATCGTGGCTCGGGTTGAGGCTTGACACTCGATACGATATTATGTGAGCTCAAGTGGAGACGCATGTACTTTCCGCAGCCCGCGGCACGCTCAGGATGAGGCAGCTCGTCATGAGGCCGTCAAGTGGATACCCAGCTTTACAATCTCAAGCCGCGGGCCGAGGCAACCGCGCGTTGCCGCGCGTTCATCTGAATTTAGTCTAAAACCCCGATAAAAGAAACAGATAAATTATCTGGGTGCTGCATGTAAATGCTAACATCGGAGCAAGACAAAGTGCGACTGAGTTGACTCAAGCTTGTTGAATTGGGCATTTTTCCATTATCCGGCACGGCACCGGCACCGGCACCGGCACTGGCCGGATGCAAAAATTATGTATTAAATAAAAATAAAAAATAAAATTATGTAAGTATGAAAATATACGGTTTGCCTTTCCACTTACCGGCGCCGGCACCGGCACCGGCCCGGCGCCGGTGCCGGTGCCGGTTCCGTGCCGGCTAATGAAAAAACGCCTATTGGCTTGACTTTTATTCGCCACGCAGAGCGGGGTATAACGCATCCACCTCAGTTTAGAGAGAAGAGCATTGCTACTAACAAAGAAAGATGATTCCGTGACACAGTGGACGGAGGACTGCCTGAAACACAGGTTGCGATTCAACGATCAGCTATAAAAACAAGTTTATAGTCTCGTCTCGCTCCATTCACCGACACAGCCCAACAAAGGCATGTATCGGATCCGGAATGATCCATCCGAGCAGACATACCATCCGCATCCACAAAGACGAAATGCGAACAAAGTGGCCCATGCTGGACCAAAGTGCGCCGTGTACCGACGTGTACCGAAGAGGCTTGGAACAGTCGACGTAATGGAAATAGATTTGAGATTGTAGGAATTGTGTGAGTAGCCTTTTTAACCGACTTCAAAAAAAGGAGGAGGTTCTCAATTCGTCGAAATCTTTTTTTTTTGTTTTGCTTTTTTATGTATGGTCACTGATTACTCGAAGATACCTGAACCGATTTGAAAAATTCTTTTTTTTGTTAGATACCTTCCAAAGTATGGTGGTAAGTTCGCTTCACCTACTGCGCCACAGATGTCGTCAAATTATTAAGTAAATTTTGCAAGATCATGTTTTTTTTAAGCTACTAAATGATTGAAACAGGGAATACTTTTACTTGTTTACGCTTCAGTAATAATAGAAGTTCCGTATGTTACGAGTAACATCTATTTATCCATAGATTTGTTGCAGATGTATGATGTATGTGGACTTACTTATATCTGATGCCGACTGTACTTAAGCAAGTAAATCGAGTGAATCGGACCGAACGGATTATTGACGGAATGTTTCGGCTGCCTATGATATTTTGTTACAGTTTTGGTAGAAAGGTATTGTTACAGTTAGTAGAATTGAGTAATTGTTGGGGTCGATAGTACCTAATGATAGCGAGTGGACTGTATGTATACTATACCTCAGGTATTCGCAGAACAGGTACCTACCCCAAACTAAGCAAAGCTTGTACTATGTAAACCAGATAACTGATAGAATTAGAATACTCATATATTTTTGTAAATCCATACTTATTAGGTAGGTAAGTATAATTTATAACAACCAGACACAGAACAAACATCGATAATGAAACAAAACAAAAATGTTTGTCCTAGGTAGGAATCTTCTCTTCACCTAGCCACTAATAGAACTCGTTGGAGGCAAGCTGTCCACTTTATCACGAAGACGACCAGTGATCACGATCCTCAGGCATGAAGAGCCGACCACAGAGAGAGAGAGGTAGGAATCAAACCCAGAACCTACAGCGCAAAAGGCAGAGCTACTACCAACTGAGCTGAGAAGCCACGATTAACATTCACTTTTGTTCACTCATATTTTCATGTCAACTACCAAAAATTTTTCCGTTCTGTCGATGCACAGAAACTTGTAACTGATGCGGAAACTAATGCTCAGATTTAATGAAACTCTTTCTAAAGGTATATCGTGTCTAAAAGGCTGCACTTGCTTTGATAGAAGCGCACTTGAGTGCGAGACTGGTAAGTGGCCTTGGCGTTTTTAAAACGTTACAATTTCCCAGTAACAAGTTGAAAAACATTTTAAAAATTCAGTGACGGTAACTTGGTTGTATATACTCTATGGATTTTATTTTTAAATAAGCACAAACCTTTTAACCCACCTATTTATTTATTTATTTAATATGATAAAATTTACATGCAATTCCAATTATAGATAAACACAGCTTTCGTTAATATTATTTATGCATTAAACATATTCAAATACTTCAAAAAAAATGAGGAGGTTCTCAATTCGTCGGCATCTTTTTTTTTCTTTTTGTTTTTGTTTATTCGTAGACGCCTGAACCGGTTTGAAAAATTCTTATTTTGTTTGAAAGTGTATACCTACTTTTTGACTAGTGCCACAAAAATTTGGTGAGGACCTGTTGAGGATCTTCGGAGTTATGACCAGAAATGCACCTTGAGAGTTCAGAAAATTGCTCAGCTTTAAGCATTGAAATCGTTTTTTTTTTAAGAGTCCGATATATCTATGGCTATGGGAGTCTTGATACTCTATCTCGATGGTTTACAACAATACAAATTGACTTACCGAACAATCATGGGTATTTCGGTAATGCCCCTGGGTGTTTGACCTCGGATTATTGTAATGATGACCTGGCAGCATTAAGGGGTGAAACTGTTTTGTTAAGATGGCTTTCGGCCTTTCAGTGGAAGCGGGCTTATTGTCCGTCATTATGGTATATCTGGGCATAATGGGAGGAAACGGCCTGACTGGGATTTGGAGGGAATTTAAAATGGAAATGTGGTGATTGGTGGAATAATTTCATTTTACGTTATAGAAAAATTACATTATTAATTTTTTTTACAAATACAGCCCATCGTACCAACTGCTTGGCCATGGCGATTCCAACAGAAAATTATATATACTCGTATAATAGGTACCCAACCTTGGCTTCAAGACTGTCTATAAATAAATAAATTTATTGGAGCGCATTTCAGACTACGCTATAAATGATAAATAACATATAGCATATAGTTTGAGCACAACAATATCGCGCACCATACAATTATTATGGACAAGTTCACACTTCACTATACGATATGTTATTGGCTTACTATAAAAATGTGTGGAACGCGATATTGTTGTACTATATACTTTATGCCATTATATTATAGCGTAGTCTGAAATGCGCTTGTGTATTTTGCCATAACTGACCGAGGTGTCAAGAAATAATTGTGACACCTCAGGAAAGCCAACAACGTGAACTGTCACGATAACACCCACAGTGTCGCATGTTACCGCAATGGTATTCACGACTACATTTGCAACACCATTATTTCACAATATAGCAACGAGTTGTCTATAAAGTAACAACCGTAAAATAGCAATCGTAAATAGGCACCTACAGGGCTATTTTGACTCACACGTAAAGTCGCTAACTCGGATTTCTTCCTACAAATAGATTTTTACGAACAGTATCAAACTTATAGAATGCAGAATTACTTTGAATATTTTACATCTAGGTACGAGTATATAACTAAGTCTATCACTTTTTTCAACCATCTTCTTCCATTTCAAAGTATTCATCGTGAAAAATTAATTTTTGTAGGAAGTAATTAGAGTTGGCGAACTTACGTGTCAGTCAAAATATCCCTGCAGGTCAAATAATTATTTGACCTGGTGATTTCTCTTCATTAGGTACCTAAGCCTAATAGAAAGCTAACTTCCTCACGATGTTTTTCCTTCACCGTTTAGGCCTATAGAAATATATAGTAAAATCATCTCCACCGTATTTCTACGTCCGTCATCTTCAAGGACGCTGAGGCCTAAGCTTGTAATAACGAGTAGGACAATAACGGCGACGGGACAATAACAGGCGGTTAGGTGACAAGTAATTACGATGGAAATACGAGATGGCGGGATTGCGTGACGGCTGAGCACTTGAACGTGGCACAACTGCCTTCTAATGAGGTTTCTGTGGCACAGAATTATATTATGAACCTCCATATTAAAAGCAAAACTAAGAACCATATTGGAGTGGGATAGGACGTCGACTTTCGATCCGAAGGTCAGATGGTCTCAATCACGCAACTCGAAAAATGTTCTGGAATGTTCATCCTATCTAGATAGTATTAGCTTGTACTAGCCCAAGCTGTTCCATTGTTGGGCAAAGGCCAACATTCATCAGTCACAATCCAGTGCCATCGTCGGCCAATCCTTATTGAAGGCGTCTAGATATAGATTATGAACAATTGGAGTCTCTTATTAGAAAATTAAAAGGCTTCATGAATTATCATAGTAGCTTTATTCCAAGACTACAATAAGATTGATTTTATCTGACAATACATACATACATAAACTCACGCTTGTTTTCCATTATAGGGGTAGGCAAAAACCACAGATCTCCACTTGCCACGATCCTGACACACTTCTTTGGCTTCATTCAATTTCAACACATTCTTCATGCAAGCTCGTTGGCTTAGGGTACTCTTGACCTGGCCTTTTTCCAATAATTCTCCAATTTAGTCCAAGAATGTGCGCCTAGGCCTTCCCCATCCAACGGTCTTATTCACACTCGCCTTATGGACCTGCTTCGTCAATCTTCTTTCATTCATCCTCTCTACATAACCGAACCATCTTAGCATCTGACAATATTCCTAAAATATATCACAAAAAGCCAATTTATCAGCCGCACGGCGAAGTGGCCATTGGATTGCCATACAAAAACACAATCACCTATAACAGGACCCTAAAACCCCATAAAAGTCATCCAGTCAGGAAGTTGCGTAATCACTGCAATAACAGTAAATCCGACAAACGCCCTTACTGCCGCGACATAAAGCTCATAATGGCGCAACACGTGACGTAATGCAATCATAATTCTTATATCACTTCTGAATAAAGAATAGGTTTCAAATAAAAGCGGGAAGGGTTCCGTAGTTGGAGGTGAATAATAAAACGCCCGGGAAAGCGGGAAGCGTTTTTGAAACACACAGTGATATTCCATTTCGATTCATGGTTGAATATTTCAATAAGTATATTCTGTGGTGGATGAGTACTGAGTAGTTCAACTGGTAGTACAAATGATACAACTTTGTATCTCTAGTACTACTAGTAGTACTTGTAATCCTATTCGTATAGGATTACTAATGTAATGATTGTTGACTTTGACTTTGATGTAAATTATAAATAAATAATGCTGTACTTTTCACACAGCATCATGTAGCCCAAAGCTAAGAAGAGCTTTTGTTATGGGAACCACATGACTGATAAACTAATTAATATACTTTTTTTTAATACATACAAAATATACATAGAAATATTGCCGTGTTGGCCAAGTTGATTAGTAGGTAACTAGACTTTCGATCCGAAGGTCGAGGGTTCGAATCCTGGCCGTGCATCAATGGATTTTTCGTTCCGAAAAATTTATATGTGCATTAACACGAGCTTTAAACTGTGAAGGAAAACATCGTAAGGAAACCAGTCACGTAAGGAATGCTAACATCTGCAAAATGTGGGCATGTACCTACGTATTTGGACATATCTCTGACTACCCCCGTAGACATCTTCAAAGGATCTTTAAATGCCTAAAAAAGATCTGAGAGAATGTCTTCCGAGCCTTGGGGATACAGTCGTGATAATATTTTTTTTTTTTTAACTTGTAATCTTCAAAAACGCGGTCAGCTGAAAGTTATGACAAGGGGTTATTTTGTTCATTTAAGCGCAGGGTTCCTTAACGAGCCTTCTTCTAAACTTGTCCATAACCATAATCTTTAAGCTGGCTTTTCAATTAACTTTAGCAGTAGCCGATTTAACTCAAAGTTCACCACAGACTAGTTAAGGCCGTGCCTAGAGCTAAAATTAGCACATCGATGAGTGTAACTTCAAATATTTGTCTTATTTTCGTTAAAATAAAGATGAATTTAGAATGCATTCGGCCGCGGCTCTTACGACAGCTGCTCACTTCGAAACACGACAAAAATGCAGTTTTTTGGAGATTTCTCATCACTATAACAACAGACCGAAAAAGTGATCATACCAATGTCAATTATTGAATGACATATCCAATGGTGCAATCCAAAAACATAAATAACATCAACTTTAGAAGAAGATGAAGATTGATCTCGACGGGTTAGAATTAAAACAATACGGCTTGGAATGACCAGAACAGAAATGGTGATTACTCTGGATTACTTACTTCATCGCTCATAAAACATTACGATGATCCACTAATCTTGCTGATATACCCACCTCAAACTTCGGTATACGCTCCACGTAAACACTTAAACGTCAATACGACGTCAAACATAAAGCTGACGCTGCTGAATGACCACGACGTCAAGCTGAAGGCAGCTAGATCACTCCACTTGAGACCGAGTTCCGCGAGATACCGTTGTGGTGAAGTGAATCAGCGTACTCACACCGAGAGTCGGTGCTGGGTCTCACCGACTCTCCTTACGACACCGGCAACAACAACAGCGCGCTCTCCACTACTTCCTCCGCGGCCCTCGTCCCGCGCCGAGCGTTACATTGCTCGCAGTGTGTGACGCTCACGCGAGGAGTTACATTGCCGCAACTCCCTCCTTACCCAGATGAAGATTCTCCGGAAGAATCGAAACATTGTCGGTATCTAAATCGACGATATTTTCACGTGAGTAATTCCCGAGTTTTAAAATAATGTCTAGTACAGCTCACGAAAGTTTTGAAACTTCAAGGTAAATATTTATACTAATACAAAGAAATTTGAAGAAAGGTGTTTCTTTCCGTGACTGACGGTACAGATTTGTTGAACCACTATCGCCCATAGTAATGTACATAGCTAACTTATATCCTTAATAATAAAAAGGCGAAAGTCTATGTGTGTGTATGTGTGTGTGTGTGTTTGTGTTTTTGTGTGTGTGTGAATGTTTGTTACCACTTATTCCCATAACCACTAAACTGATTTTGATGAAATTGTAGATAGTTTAGGTTTTGGAATAACACATAGGCTATTTTTTATCCCGAAAAAATGTATAGTTCCCGTCATAAAAAAATAGTAGTCCACGAGAAGCCGCGGGCGTTCGCTAGTTCTTTGATAATAAACAATTTTATTCATAAAACCTTCATTAGCGTGTTAGCGATTATTTATTATTTATGAATTTTGGGAGTTATTTTTGCACCTTTCCATAAACCACGTATCGTAACAGTTGTTTAAAAATGGAAAGTAGGTAGATAAATCCGTGGTTTATCGATCGAGCGAGCGAAGCGAGCGAAGATCTTAGTGGCAAGTTAGGCGATTTTGCTTTGTATGTTTGTATGTTTGTATGTTTCATTTTTATGTTCTCGCATAACTGTCGAACCGCTTATCCAATCTGTATGAAACTTGATAGGTCAATAGGTTGTGATATGGAAATTTGCTGTGGAGCATATGAGCGTAATCGATGAAGGGGTTGTAAAGATATGGGGTTCCCAAGGGGGTAAATTTTTTTCAAAGTTACCCTAATATATTGAGTGGGGTGTCATATGAAAGTACTCAATTTATACATTCCAAAATGGTTTTTAGTTTTCTTCTAGGTTCTATAGTTTTTGAAATACAGTGAAACAGAAAAATTATGGAAACCAATTAACGGAAGTATGGAGAGAGCTCCCGTTTCATAGAGTTTCGATGTATTCGTAGGTCTGGTTAACAGACAAAGAGTGTGGCATCGTTGTGGTTTGGTTTGCAATGATTTTAGTTGCTACTTGATATTTTTTCTTGAGATTGAAAATAAAAGCCGTGTTGGCCGAGTGGAAG
The DNA here is from genome assembly GCA_958496255.1 of Camptogramma bilineatum. Classification (NCBI taxonomy): domain Eukaryota; kingdom Metazoa; phylum Arthropoda; class Insecta; order Lepidoptera; family Geometridae; genus Camptogramma; species Camptogramma bilineatum. Next base: position 14,643,398 of record OY292466.1, on the reverse strand, counting down.
AGTGCTCGACTTTCGATTCATAGGTCGCAAGTTCGAACCCTGGCCGTGGTCATCAATGGATTTTTCGATTAGAAAAGGGAGGGGAGGGGGAGGGGAGGGGAGGGGGAGGGGAGGGGGAGGGGAGGGAGGGGGAGGGGAGGGGGAGGGAGGGGAGGGGCGGGGGGAGGGAGGGTGAAGGGGAGGGGGAAGGGAGGGAGGGGGAGGGGATGGAGGGGGAGGGGAGGAGGGGGGGGAGGGGAGGGGGGGAGAGGGAGGGGAGGGAGAGGAGGGGGAGGGGAGGAGGGGGGGAGGGGAGGGGGGGAGAGGGAGGGGAGGGAGAGGAGGGAGAGGGAGGGGGAGGGGAGGGGAGAGGAGGGAATTGATTTTCTCATACATTTTGTATTGAACTGCTATTATATAATTATTCGAACTAAGAGGCCTTCCCTGAGACGCGGTACGAAGTTCGCGGGGTCAACTATTGAATATAAACATGACACGACTTAATGTATTGCATGCATGCCTATAATCTTTACCATACTGAGGTAGCGCATTAGATATCATTGTGTGGTAAACACTAGAAGGAGCACTTAACGTAGGTATAGGGGTAGTCAGAAACAAGTCCAAATCTAGGCTATCAACACAACGGTGCGCGAGATCTCAGTTCGGGGCGAACTACTAGTGGAAAAGGTAGTTAAAATTAATTCTAATATTTATTATAAATATTTAAAATAATTATAAGACAATATTCTCTATTTAAATAAATTGTTTGCGGTTATTCTGGAAGTAGTTGAGCGTCGATATCCGGTGGATCGCCGCCATCTTGTTGTTTACTACTTGCTATAAAAGAGACGGTGGCGATACCGAGGAATCATTCGCTGCTCAACTACGGCCGAGACCACAAGTGACAAAATAAGAGTAAGTACCTACATAAAGTATTTATTATTAAAGATTAAAGATAAAGATTAGGTTAGATTAATTAGATTAGAATGTTTTAATGTTGCCATGCCGTATTTAAGTAAAACTAATCATTCTGTAAATATTGTCTTGCTTATCCAGCATAATGATTAAATATGGTAAAAGTATAATAAAACTGTCTTTTTTGAAAACAATGAGTTTAATCTTAACATTAACGTAACATTAGTTAAGGTTAGCTTACAAGCGATATAGCTGTATTCTCAATCCTAAACAATTTAGTAGTACCCTGGATATGATGGAGGCATGACGTCCATTAGAGGAAAATAAAAGTTTTGTTGACGGCTATCCGGTAGTTACTTCTTCGGGAGTAGCCGAATAAAATATTATTGTTTTAGTGTCTATAAACGAGAGGCATAAAGATTGATCTTAAACACTTACAAAAGTTAGGCATTTTGATGAGTACAGTTTGGAATGTAAGCTTACACTTACGATTATTCTAAAATAGCAGCGCCCTCGTGGCGTTGCCCCGTAATGATGGTATATGGTGATGATGATGATGAAAAGAAGCCTTTCTCAAGAGTTTAGTTAGCAAATGCAGAAATAATTTTTCAAATCGGACTGGTAGTTCCTGAGATTAGCGCGTTCAAACAAACAAACTCTCCCGCTTTATTATATTCTTGTTTTTATTAACTCCAATACTGGGTGAACGTTTTAAAAGTAACTAAATATTAGGTCCTTAAAATAATTTTCTATTTGTTTTTCTATTCCTCAACTTTGTGCTCTATAATAATCATAAATAATAAATATTGGTGGACATTTTCACACAGCACCATCTAGCCCCAAACTAAGCAAAGCTTGTACTATGGGAACCAGATAACTGATAGAATACTTATATAATTTTTGTAAATACATACCTACTTATTATATAGGTACTTTATAACACCCAGACACAGAACAAACATCTATGTTCATCACACAAATGTTTGTCCTGGATGGGAATCGAACCCACGACCTACAGCGCAGAAGGCAGAGCTACTACCAACTTAGCTAAGAGGCCTGTCAGAACAGAACAGCTCTATAAGACAATAATCTATATAACTACAATAATGTTTAATACTTACTTGAGTTTTGTCCTGGATACGACTAAAAGTTTGTCCGACATTGCAAAATAATACCAGGCCTGGCTCACTTCTCACTTTAGGTATTTATCGGACGCGCGCCGCCTCGGGGGGCGCGCGACGGGTTATTCCCGCTCGTCCCCACGCTTCGTCCCCATCGGGGACCAACGGGAAAAATTTTTCCCGCTCGTCCCCACTTATAATTTCGATGGGGACGAACGGTAACTCGAATTCCCGTTGGTCCCCACTCTAATAATGTTTTTGTTTTTACTTAAATCAAAGCAAGTAAGTACATTAATACATAGGTACATAGTTTAATTGACTTGAAACAATCGAGAATAGCTCTGCTTTTCCTTTAAATTTAAATTGTCTCGCATTTTGTTAGTTTTTTAATATGTAATTTCGGTGGCGTTGTATATAATGAAGACTGGATTTACAGTACGAGTGATTGCAAATAGAACGGAAAATTAAATAACATTCTACGTGACTGAAGACAGCCGTTGAGAGTTTCGAAGAGAATTAACCATGTTCCTCAAAATTAGCTAACTTGACCATTAGACTAATGATTTGATATTTTGTATTTTTTTCTTACAACTTGACACTGGCAGAATATTGTAAGACTGGCCTCTTAGCTCAGTTGGTAGTAGCTCTGCCTTCTGTGTTGGTCGTGGATTCGAATCCCACCCAGGACAAACATTTGTGTGATGAACATAGATGTTTGTTCTGTGTCTAGGTGTTATAAAGTATTATATGTACGTATTTAAAAAAAAGCAGATAAGTATTCTATCAGTTATCTGGTTCCCATAGTACAAGCTTTGCTTAGTTTGGAGCTCGAGCCACAAAGCTTGTAGGTACTATGTGGCGCTGTATAAAATGTCCAGCAATAATTATATTTATTATTATTTATTATTGTTATATGAAAAAAATAATCGTTGCTCTAATAATTTCATTCAAGAATATAATTAATAATAAAAAATAACAAGCAAAGCTTGGGAACAAAATAACCAATAGAATACATAGGTAGGTATTTTGTAAATAGGTACATACTTTTATTATTTTACAACCAGTCATAGAACGAACATCTATGTTCATCACACATGTTTGTCCTGGGTGGAAATCGAACCCACGACCTACAGTGCAGAAAGCAGAGCTACTACCAGAGCTGAGAGACCTGTCAACTTCTATGTTGTATAGCAATTCTAATTATAAGGATTAAAATTTGTTAGGTACTCTAAATAAATACATCTAGGCTTCATTATATACAACGCCACCGAAATTACATAACTAAAAAACCAACAAAACGCGAGAAAATTTAAATCTAAAAGAAAAACAGAGCTACACTCCATTGTTTCAAATCAATTAAACTATGTATGTATTAATTAACTTGCTTTGATTTAAGTAAAAACAAAAACATTATTTCAGTGGGGACCAATGGGAAGTCGAGTTCCCGTTCGTCCCCATCGAAATTATAAGTGGGGACGAGCGGGAATTTTTTTTCCCGTTGGTCCCCGATGGGGACGACGCGTGGGGACGAGCGGGAATAACCCCGCGCGACATAGGTTGCCACTTGCCGCTCGCTCGGCTTGCGGACTAGACGCGTTGTGCGTAATTATCGTGATCTCGTATACATCGTTTCTTGTGATTTATGCACGATGTCTAAACGATCTAGTCCTTATAAAAGATACTGCTGTGTCTACGGGTGTCTAAACAAAAGGAAAAGCAATGAATGGACATTAACATTCTACAAAATTCCGGAAGATATTGAAAGGTTGGTACCTACTAAGCTTTTCTATAATTTGTTGTAAGTACCTATTTAAATAAATCATCAATAAATACCTAGGTAGGTACTTACTTTTACTCTGTAACTGTAGGTGCATAATGAAAACGAGATTTTATAGGTACCTATTCGATTCCTTTTTGATTGAATACCTACCTGTTTACAAATAAACAAACATAATACACCTACAAAACTACCTACCTACAAAACTGTAGGTAGGTAGGTACCTACAGTTTTGTTTATTTACCTAGGTACCTAAAAGTAAACGCTTTAGAAATGAAATGAAATGAAATGAAAAAGGTAGGAGTGATGATCACGCACGTCTGTAGATATCCTCGAGGCGCGATACACATTCTCTCAGATCTTTTTTGGCATTTTAAGATCCTTTGAAGATGTCTAAGGGAGTTGTCACAGGTATGTCCAAATACATATTGTACCTTCCTACATGCCCACATTTTGCAGAAGTTAACATTTCATACGTGACAGGTTGCAAGCCCATCGACGCTATTAGAACTCTAATTGGTTTCCTCACGATGTTTTCCTTCACCGTTTAGAACTCGTGTTAATGCGCTTATTAGGTATAAGTAGGTACATTTTTCGAAACCAAAAATCCATTGATGTGCATCAGCCCGGGTTCGAACCTGCGACCTTCGGATCGAAAGTCGAGGCACTAACCTACTCGGCCAACACACTTTAGTACCTACTTACTACTATTTATTCCGTGGTAACGGTAGATTAAATTATATTTAGGCCTACTTATTTTAGAACTTAAGTAGGTAGGTACTGTTTTTGTGACAAATAAAATAAATTAATTTATTTGTGTTGTCGCAACCGAAAATTCGACAACCCTTACGAGTTGCGTCACACCGCGCCAGACAGTGACACAGTTACGCATTAGAGCAGGATGGGAATGTTTAGGCAAATATCTCGATAGGTAATAGGCCCATAGGCGAGTTGAATTGCACTTTATAGCTTCGCCGCGAGAGTCTCTATTTAAACAAATTTACTCGCGAAGTGACCCTTCTGTACGTAGTACTCTAGTATTCTGTGATAATACCTGTCAACTACTGAGTGGTCGCTCCACATTCACGCCGAGACATCGGAGAGTTAGCTTACTCGGCAGCCAGGTCGCGGCGGCCACAGTGAGATCTAGCTATTGTTCAAAACTTTAGATACCGGCACGCATTTAGCGACAAGCAGCCAGCGACCAGTAGGCCTAACATGTGCAACGTCGAGAGTCGAGAAAAGAGACTTCTCGATCGGTTAAACTGCTCTTACTTATGCGTTAGAGCAGTTCGACCGATCGAGATATCTCTCTCGATGTTACACATGTTAGGCCTACAGGATTGGCCTCAGAGTACGAGCGCGACACACGTGGCCAGCGGCCGGCCGCAGAACCGCCTGGCCACCGCACCCTGGCGGCCATGGTCTAGCGCCTTACTACCGACATTTCACAAAACATAGTTTTACCTGTTAGGTCTTTCAAACATTGATTTTGCTGGTGACCATTCTAAAAGACAAATACCACTGAAAAATAATATATCGTGCTTTTTTGTAGTTTGTAATGGTGAAATGTTCTGAGTTCAGTTTCCACCAATATAAGTAGATCCACGATAATTGGCAGAATATCGATTGTCAATTTGTAGAGTCGGTAACGGCTCAGAGACGACGATATTTCGGTTGTCGATTTTTAAAAGGCCCAGGGGCCCTAGCCATATTACACGATCTATCGTCGCTGTAGAACGATCTATCGTCGCTGTAGAATAGAACACTTCAAAATGTATAGGAATTGACGTTCTGACCACGTGACTCATCTACTTGAAACGTCAAATCCTATACATTTTGAAGTGTTTCTATTCTATCGCGACGATAGATAGTGTAATATGGCTAGGGGGGCAGAGTCTCACAGTTTGTCTCGGTGAGAGTATAAAAGTTACTTCAGTGTCACGTTGACGAATCGACAATGCCGCTATCGGGGCGTATTGAGAAAACTTTGCTCAGAATGTCACAGTCGATGACGTCACGTTTGTAAAAACATCACTGTCGTATAAAGCCTCGTTAACTTTATATCTGAGGGTATTGTCTATAGCTGGAGAATTCTATGAAGTCTAGTGATAGCTTATCCGTTCGGGTTGTTGTTTTTAGCCTACACTATCCCACTGTTGGGCAAAGGCCTCCCCTTGAGTTTTCCAGGAAGTTCGCTCCAACGTCACCTGCCACTGATAGTCACTGAAGGTGTCTAGCTCGTCTCGCCATTGCTTGCGTGGTAAAAAAATATTTCATAGTAAAATACACCACTTGTATGTATGTAGATATCACAGTTCCAAATTTTTCTATTTATGAGTGCTATAAAACCACCGAAAGATGGCGCTTTACGATGGCAGATTGCGGTGGGTTAACATGTAAATGCTTAAATAAACTGTTCAAAATATTGCACAAGTAAGTATTGCAAAGGTTGAATACAACGGGTAATATTTATTATAAGATAACAAATAATAAACGCGTATAGAAACGAATTCATTTTTATAATTTGTGAATCATGCGTGTAATGTCTAGAGCGGTGCAGATTCGCGGCGCACATTGGTGCGCGAACATAGTGGATACCCAGCTTAATATGCAAACAATGATTTTGTCCTATACTGGCTTGTTGCTTTAATCGTTTGAATACTACGAGTTTTATTTTGCGACTAAATAAATTGCAAAAAAAACTGTCTTGATCGTATGTTTTCGAGACCCTGCCGTTTCTTTCTTAGCAGTCACCTCAGACCTATTCTCTTTTGCCAATTTAATTACAAACAATCTAAATACTTTTGCGTAGCTTATGTCTACGCAAAAAAAAATTATCTGTAGTTTCACTTCGGATCTTTAGTAAATGGGTAAGTAAAAGGAGCAGAATAGACAGGCCACTGACAAATGAACAGAGTTTCACATCTAAGTAACATAACTATTTATTTTACGTATTTACCTCAAGGGTGGGCCGAAAAAACAATATTCTCGGTAATAAGACGATGTATTATGTTAATATAAGCAGGGCCGTCGCGGCCTGAGTGACGGAATGTTTTGATTAAAACTTATAAAAAACACTTTGGAGCGAAACTGGAGCGGCAGCGGTACATTTGAATATTGCTAGAATATTTATAAAATACCTGTATGGAAGTTTTTTTACGTGATTCTTCTCTGTGATAAATGAATATGTCAAAACCTGTTACAGTTATAAGTAGTAAAATTATTTGATAAAACTAAAAAAAACAGTTTCGAGAATTGGCCCTGTAAATGGATTTCGAAACGTATCTCCGACTCGTTCTAATTCTCTGGCTGTTTTTCAATCATTTTACTCATTATAGAAACCTCTGTCGCGTTTAATAGTAGGTATAGGATACTCAAAATATTCTGTTGAACGAACCGTTTTACGAAGAACCGACTATTAGAATAACGTTTCTAAAGCTCGGCGCAAACGGGCCACCAACCACAACCACAAAACGCCAGCGACAGCGACTTTTCATAAATTGTGTAGCTGTAGCGAGTGGCCGCCACCGGCTACACGTGTGCGGCGCGTCTATACAAAATATAATAGCAGCATTTACACGCAGAGATATCTGTGCGGATATCTGTAAAGATATCTGTACAGTCCAGATGCCAGAAAATTTAAACGCAGAGATATCTGTGCGGATATTTGTAAAGATATCTTACAGTCCAGATGCCGCGGGAAATAGCACGCGCCATTCCAACCTTTGACAGTTTTATCCGCGGTTATCTGTAAAGATATCTGTACGTATATCTGTACAGATATCTTTACAGTCCAGATCCGAGGTAAAAACTCTACCGTGTAAATGCCGCTAATGAAAACTACAGGAAAGGTCGGTAGCGACGTTTTGTGGCGCGATTTGTGGCTCGTATGCGGCCAGGCTAAATATTGTAAATGTGATAACGATTGTCACTTCCACCAAGCCCTGACAGAGACAAGCGTAAACTTGTTAAAAATATATCAATTTAACTTTCCCTGCGGTATTTTGGGTTGCTCTTTGATAGGCCTTTCTCATTTCAAAGTTCTGTCTCGAACAATCTTTTCTTGTTAAATTATTCTTGGTAATGTATCGATAATCAGCGAAATTAAAGACGAATTGTTTTAGCTGAATCATAAGAATCATTTATAATTCTGCTATCACGGCCTTTTTAGCCGACACTCAGAATTACGTTTGAAAATTATGTACATTTTTTTGTGATATGAAATCTGTTGTTGTTGAAAAAATGATCAAAACAAGTTATACTAGTAGTTCGCCCCGAACTGAGATCTCGCGCACCGTAGATGGCTTACATTTGGACTTTCTTCTGACTACCCCTATAATTTCAAGTGCTACTACTGCCGAGTATGCCTATTGCGCTAGCTCTTCATGGTAAAAAATACTAGCATGCATGCAATACATAATGTCGTGTCTAATTTTTCATTTATTTCATATTTATGAATTCTCGTCGTATTTCTAAAGTATACGTCCTAGAATCAAAATAATAACTATTTTGGAATGTACAAATTAAGACCTTTCATTTGACACCCCACTCATTATATTTGTTTATTTAACTTTTTTTACCCCAATTATTTTCATTCTTTATCAAAAATTTTTTTATCATGAAAATAAATCAAGTAGCATCTAAAATCATTGCAAACCAAACCGCAACGATGCCACTCTCTTTTTAAGACCGACCAGTCAATGAGCTACGAAGACATGGAAACTCTATGAAACGGGAGCTCTTGCAGCTCTGGTTTCGTAGTTTTTGGTTTTTGGTCGTATTTCAAAAACTATACATCCTAGATTAAAAATAAAAACCATTTTGGAATGTACAAAATAAGCCCTTTCGTATGACACCCCACTCAATATATTTGGGTAACTTTGAAAAAAATTTACCCCCTTGGGAACCCCATATCTTTACAACCCCTTCATCGATTACGCTCATACGCTCCACAGCAAATTTCCATAGCACTACCTATTGACCTATCAAGTTTCATACAGATTGGATAAGCGGTTCGATAGTTATGCGAGAACATAAAAATGAAACATACAAACATACAAACATACAAACATACAAAGCAAAATCGCCTAACTTGCCACTAAGATCTTCGCTCGCTTCGCTCGCTCGATCGAAAAAGAGAGCAAGAGAATTTTTGTTTTATTTAAGTTCTTTTGTTTTATTCAAGATTCTAATTTGATAGCAGTAAGTTGCCCACTTATTGCCATCAGTTAATATTCCATGCAAGTCACAGCTCATCACAGTTAATTATAAAACTACTGTTTTTTTTGTTCACCTGTTAACGTGTTCAGTGCATATGACGCACGTCATACCGATTGCACACACATGTTGCGTGCACACGGCTACAGCCAATGAGATACAACCAATAGAGACGTTACACTCATTATAAAAAGCTCTAAAGCGCGGTGAAATTTTGTTACTACTACTTAGGTAGAATATAGGTACGCAGCTTTGTTTATTTCCCTCAATAAAACTAATATATTGCAGTGATATTATAAAACCCCGTTGTCAGAAAGAGATAAATTATGTGCGTGCTGCGGGTAAATGCGTGTAAAATCGGGGCAAAACAGAGTGGAGTGCTACTGAGTTGACTCAAGCTAATTAGCTTGACTTTTTCACTTTTAAAAACTTTCGTGAGTTGTACTAGACATTATTTAACACACGGAAAATTACTCACGTAAATATATCGTCGATTTAGATACCGACAATGTTTCGATTCATCTGGAGAATCTTCATCTGGGTAAGGAGGGAAAAAGAAGGATCCCGTGTGTTAAATAATAGCTTGACTTTTGTTCGCCACGCAGAGCGGGGTACAACGCATCTACCTCAGTTTATTTATAAGATCATTGGCTACAGCGCTCTATTTTGGCGAGCACTTATAAATACTCTTTTTGTAACAAAAACCGTGCAAAAACAGCTTAGAACAAAACGCCAACATTATTCCCTACGACTTGAGCAAAACATAATTGGATCGTTCCATACATCAAAATGCTGTGGCAATAAAAACAGGAACAACACTAAACGAGCACAGGGACACAATCAAAGCAAATTGTGCCGAAGGCATAAATACTTTACGAGGCTCTTATACAGACGCGTAATGTGTATGGAATTGACGAAATCGTCAACAAAAGTCCTCTAAAGCTGCTTTCAGATGATACTTTGATGTGATTCATGTGCATGGAAATGTATTGTGTACTTTTTAAAAATGTTCAATAAAGTTATTATTATTATTCATAATTTCATTCGGTTTTTGTGAAACGTGCTTGATACTATTTTAATGCATTTTCATGTCTGCTAAACAGAAGCGGTCCTAACGGAAGATCAGCGCGGTTTGTTGGTTCTATAATCTGCATATTATGCTGAGTAAGGGTCTATTTTGCAGCAACTATTAGTTATTAGTCTTATTAACTTAAGAGCAAGTTATTCTGTTGGTATAAGTATTAAAATAGTGTATTCTAGTTGTTGCAAATAAAAACCTATTCTATTGTAGGTCGGTCGACCCCTACGCCGCGCCGTGCCACCTTCTGCCGTTTGGAACCCAACGCGTTGATGGAACCCCATACTGACTGCTGACCCCATGCTGAAGCAAATTCATAATTTTACGGGGTGTTGTTACTATAAGTGCTATAAGTAGATATGTATTGGAAATAAGTATCCATGTGCTCTATCAGTTATTTGATTTCGGCGTGTTCGAGTTTAGCTGTTCACCCCTATTTTGAACGTTTAGGTACATACACATAATATACTAGTAGTTCGCCCCGAACTGAGATCTCGCGCACCGTAGATGGCTTACATTTGGACTTTCTTCTGACTACCCCTATAATTTCAAGTGCTACTACTGATACTGCCGAGTATGCCTATTGCGCTAGCTCTTCATGGTAAAAAATACTGGCATGCATGCAATACATAATGTCGTGTCTAATTTTTCATTTAGGTATTTCATATTTATGAATTCTCGTCGTATTTCTAAAAGTATACGTCCTAGAATAAAAATAATAACTATTTTGGAATGTACAAATAAAGACCTTTCATTTGACAGCCCACTCAATATATTTGTTTACTTAACTTTTTTTACCCCAATTATTTTAATTCTTTATCAAAATTTTTTTTATCATGAAAATAAATCAAGTAGCATCTAAAATCATTGCAAACCAAACCGCAACGATGCCACTCTCTTTTTAAGACCGACCAGTCAATGAGCTACGAAGTCATCGAAACTCTATGCAACGGGAGCTCTTGCAGCTCTGGTTTCGTAGTTTTTGGTCTTTGGTCGTATTTAAAAAACTATACATCCTAGATTAAAAATAAAAACCATTTTGGAATGTACAAAATAAGCCCTTTCGTATGACACCCCACTCAATTTATTTGTGTAACTTTCATAATTTTTTACCCCCTTGGGAACCCAATATCTTCACAACCCCTTCATCGATTAAGCTCATATGCTCCCCCGTAAATTTCCTTACCACAACCTATTGACCTACCAAGTTTCATGCAGATTGGATGAACGGTTCGACAGTTATGCTCGAACAACAATTCGTGAAACATACAAACATACAAACATACAAACATACAAACATACAAACATACAAAGCAAAATCGCCCAACTTACCACTAAGATCTTCGCTCGCTTCGCTCGCTCGATCGATAAGGTTTAAAAAACCCGCAACTTGATTAAGGGCTGGATTAACGCAGTGTACGTACATGTACAGTGTACACACCAAAATCTTAAAAAACTCAGTGTAAACACACCTTTCCTCGTGTAATGTGCACTGATATAAAAATATTTTATGTGTAGAAGTAGTTTTGACGAATGAAATAAGTGAATAGGTTGGGTTATGACACTTCGCTGTTTTATGTAGGTAAGTCAGCGAGAAAAATGGCTCCCTTACATAATTATTATTCTAGTGTACTTACATCTTATTCTTTAGTATTACAAATATACGATCAAATTATATGGCGATTGTGGCGCTTATCTTGTCACTAAAGATCCAAAAAGTTAAGTAATGCTCGATGCGGTCAGACGGGTGACCATTGACCAATTGCACTAACAGTTTAACGGTTTCTTGCTTAGCCGACAAATCGCTTTTAATATCGGCGATCGGCTATTTTACGACTATCGATTTTCAAAATCGCGCGCTTTCGATTCTTCATCGACTTCCTGCGTTCGGACACGGTAATCGTGCGTTTTAGCAACTGCTGCGATCGCCGATCACCGCGTTTGGCGTTTTAAGTGTGTGGTGTGGAATGTTGGTCGCTTCATTTTGCTTCTAAAAAGCGACTAAATCACCGATCGCCGATGCTAAAAGTAGCTTGTCTGCTAGAGCCCTAAACCATGTTAAATAGTATGCAGAAAAGTCGTTAAACTTAATTTTTCTTCTAGTCTTCACCTATTGCGCAGTATTTTATGTTGGTAAAGCAAAACAGCTAAGTTAAGAGCGGGTAAACATTGGGCGCTTTCAAACGCGCGCTTTGCTAACGCGTGTTTCGAGAACTAAGAGAAGCGCGCGCTTGCACTCTTAGTTCTCAAAACGCGCGTTAGCAAAGCGCGCGTTTGAAAGCGCCCAATGTGTACCGGCTCTAAAGATTGGTGGCAATTCTGTCGTATACAGACTTATTATAGGTAGGTATTCCCTTTTTTGAATGAAAATAGATTTTAGCTCGTAAAGGTAAAAACTATCACTAGAAGATGACTGACTATACCTAATACCTAATGCGTTCGAGTAGACCAATTATCCTGACGTAAGCTAAAATCAACATTCAAAATGTTTTTAAAATATCACTTTAATACGCGTGCGATTTTGGTCTATATTGTGAACGAAACAATCCAAATTTCGACGTAAATGTAGTAAACAATAGAATCAACACCATTGTATAGTTAAACTAAGCCATGTTCGAACGAGTTAGTTTAAACTCCTAACAATAAAAACTGAAACTCGCTTTCATGAGCAAAAAATCGTACACTGGCAATTTTTTGGAGCTCTAAGGTTCTCCCGCACCTGCACCGCACCGCATTGCCCTTTGCGGTTTAGTATTTTTTTATGAAATTCTATGGACCAACGCTCAACAACTTCGTAATGTCACCGTATCGCCGCATCAAGCTGTCAAAGAGTTGATTAGTGAGCGTTTGGTTCATTAAATTGAACTTTCGGAGTGGGGGGCCTGGTGACCTGTAATACAGGCTCTTTCAGAACCTACAACAGGCACCAGTCTCTCACAAAGAACCAGTACTTGCAAACCTGCTGCAGCTACTATATTATGTTAGACCTAATTACTCTAGAACCTAAGTACTGTTTTTGTGAGAGATAATAAATGAATTTGAATTTGAATTCCATTGAAAGAATGCCTAAACCGCACAAAGCGGTGCGGTGCGAGTCCGGAGTTGACAAGTTAGCTACAACCTTTACAATTTATTACGTAACTCGTTGTTTTGGCATAGACGGGAGAAAATAAAGTTTCTTTTTAAAAATAGATGAGTTATGAAAGTGTCTATCGTGCAGCGTGATGGAATCGTGATAGATATTGGCGCCCGCACGTACATCACTACTAAGCTGGTTTCCCACGGTGCGAGATAAAGCGGACGGCTGTCTCGACTAAAGAACCGTGTTGGCCGATGGGTAAAGTACCTCGACTTTACCCGACACAAAATAATAGAAATAAATGGGGGCGCCACTGTGCAAGCTAAATACGCGAAATAGATAAATTCTCTTTTAGAAGTAAATTATTACTTCTGACTGACGTCTTCGGGGTACATATGAAAAGTCCGAAAACCGAAATGCCGATCCTTGAAATGCCGATGCTTGAAATAGCGAATGCTCGTAAAGTATAATGCTTAAAATGTAGAAGTTTTAAATGTAGAATGCTCGAAATGCCGAAAGCCAAAATACCGAAGCTTAAAACAACGAAGCTTAAAATGACGAAGCTCAAAATTTAGAATGCTTGAAATATAAAAGTTTGAAACCAGTAATGCTCGAAATAATTATGATGATGTAAATTTTTTTTTTTGTCTATACTAATATTATTAAGAGGTAAAGTGTGTTTGTACGTAGGAGGTTATCTCAAAAACTACTCATCTGATTTAAAAAATTATTTCACCTGTATTTAGAATGAACTTTCAGGTTGAACATAGCTATTATGTTATGTAGGTACCTCGCGGACAACGCCGCGGGCGGAAGCTAGTTTTAAATACTAAAGAAGTCAGTACCTATGTATGTTTATCCGAACGTATCGCCGTAACTACTGAACCGATTTTGCTGAAATTCGGCATGTAGAAAGCTTAGGTTCCGGAATAATACATAAGCTAATTACACTAATAATAATACTATTTTACATAAATCAACTCCTAAGGTGGTGAAAAAGGGTGGTAAACCGTTTGTCTATAATTTCATTCCTTGGTTCGATTCGCTCAAATCTCGGTACAATTTAACTTAGAAAAAAATTGGTACCCACCTATCTATTTATTATTATTATTTTTCAAATAACCTCTAGGGGGTGTGCTAGGGAGCTTTAAAGTTTGCATAGATTTTTTTTATTTTGTAGCATTCACACAAAACTCGGTTTAAATAAACTTTAAAATGAATAATGATGTCAGATATATTTTATTTTTACAAAACTACCCCTAGGGGATGTGCAATAGAGTTCTAAACTTTGTATCGAAAAAAATATTTCCTGGTTTGATTCACACAAAACTTGGCATAAATAAACTTTGAAGTACTTACTTAAATAATGAAACACTATTTTATTTTACAAAGCTACCCATAGGGGGTGTGCAATAGACTCAGTGGTTCGATTCACTCACAAAATCGTAAAGTAGGTAAATAATGAAACGCAATGCTATGCTTTCCTTCCGGAGAAAAGATTTGGTCTCATTTTATTCATAAGACTACCCGAGCGAAGCCGGGGCGGGCCACTTTAGTATAGTAACAACAATGTAGATATTATACCTACCTAGTAACTTGTAAGTTATGTTAACAAATAAAGTTCTTTAATTTGATTTGATTTGAAAAACACACCTACAATTTCCTTGGCAGACAGTTAGTAGTAGGCATGACGCTTGCTCACCTAAAGAAGTAGGCGTTTCCAAACAAAATTAAATAATAATTCAATTCAATTCATTATTGTAATACCAATATAACATTACAGGTCTTACAGGTACCTAATTCGTTATAATTAGTTAAAAACTTAATATATTATTCAGCAAACCAAAAAAAAAACAATTATATACTGAAAATAATAAAAATAATGTAAAGTACCTACCAACCAACTTAACACAATAATTACCTACCTACCTAACCTATAAATTGCACAATTACTAAACATTACTAATGAGATGATAGAATAAGTGCAATTAAAACCTACACTAAAAAATTGCACATTTACACTGCTACCTAGGGGAGGCTGGGGTCAATTGAAATATTTTTTGAGAAAATCACAAAATAAAAAAAAAATATACTGAGGAGTTCTGTTGAACAGCTTCTGACTCCATCATCAGATCAGCTTAATGTTACCATCATATTGCATTGTCACTGATATCCTATCAAGTTTTTAAAAAATAAGTACTTGAATCGCGTATGCCTTTAAAATATGAACAGTTACCTCAATTTCTCCAAGATCCCATCATCAGATCCTGACTTGATGATCAAAAGGAACATTGGAAAAGTGTACCCTTTCATACAAAAAAAGAATCTTTGAAATCGGTCGAGGCGTCTTCGAGTAACCGGTGAACATACACAAAAACACAAAGAAAAAGATTCCGACGAATTGAGAACCTCCTCTTTGTTTTAAAGTAAGTACTAAAAAATACAATAATTTATGTAAGTACTTATTTCGATAATTTTCGATGTTTTAGTCATTCGGCATTTGGAACTTATACTTATTGAGCATTCTGCTTTGTAAACGTTCGGCAATTCAAACTTTCGGCATTTCGAGCATTCTGACTTTTAGCTTTCGACCTTACAAACTTCTATCTTTCAAGCTTTCTACATTTCAACCGTTCTACATATCGAATTTCGCTATTTTAAGCATCGGCATTTCAAGGATCGGCATTTCGGTTTTCGGACTTTTCATATGTACCCCGTCTTCGGCACCTGTACCATAGATAAGAAACCTGTACTTTACCATAGATTAGTAGAGAAAGGGTTTCCAAAGTACTGAAATTTTAGTTGCCGTGTCTACTTGTTTTTGCCGGACTATACGTCATTTTTAATTGTGTTTAAAAAAAAAAACGTAAAGAAAAACAAAACTCGAACACGATTGATGAAATTTTCCACTTTGCGCAAACTGTGGCATCCTGTAATTTAAAGCTAGTTTTAAGTTAAAATGTTAAGTAATTGAAATTACTCTGTAATTTTTCTGATAGTTGTCGGAATATTTTGTTATCCGTACCCATATTACAAATGTGAAAGTGTGTTTATTTGTCCTGCTTTCACGTCAAAACAGAGCGACGGATTGATATGATTTTTTGTGTGGAGATAGTTGGAGGGCTGGAAAGTAACATAGGCTACTTTTTATCCGGGTACCACGCGAGCGAAGCCGCGGGCAGCAGCTAGTACATTATAAACAATTGATTGATTTATTGATAAACAAATGTTTACTCGCTGTGGCCCGTACAGCCATGGACTGGACAGTGGACGTGTCCGAGTTATCACGGAGGGTCCGTGTTAGCCCCCAGGTACGTTGGTAAGTTTGTGCTTGCTCGTGTCTTTTTGCGATATCGCACAGTGGAAAACCAGCTTTAGACGACGACAATATGAATTTCCCGATGGATACTGTGAAACCGGCTAAGTGCACAGAGGTTCTAAATTTTAAAACGTCAACGTTGAATCTATACTTCTATACTAATATTATAAAGAGGTAAGTAATGTTTTTTTTTATGTAGTTGGTAATCTATCTATATCTGTACTAATATTATAAAGCGGAAGAGTTAGTTTGTTTGTTTGAACGCGCTAATCTTAGGAACTATCAGTTGGATTTGAAAAAATATTTCTGCATGTGATAGCTAAATTCTTGGGGAAGGTTATAGGCTACTTTTCATCAACATCATCATCACCATAAACTATCTCTACGGGGGCAAAGCCGCAAGGGCGCAGCTAGTTTAGAATAAACTTTCAAAATGGACATAGGCTATGTTATGTAGGTACCTCGTGGGCAATGCCGCGGGCGGAAGCTAGTTACTTGATAGAGATTATCCGCATTATTCATATTCAACTGTCTTAGTACGGCTTCAAGGTTTTTTTTTCTTGTCGCTCACAATGTCATTTAAATGAAATGACAACAGATTTAGGGGCAATTTTAACTAAAACAAGCTTCTAAGGCTGGATTTTACCAAACTTGATTAAGTTTTATCTGGAGATTAAACCACAGATTAAACTGCTGTTTGTTTGAATATTTAGACATTGTAAAGTTGACACCTTATAACCAGGATAATTTGAATGCACCTAATAATGTTCGGTTGTCTTTCTAAACAATTGTATTTCGAATTCTGTCGGCTAACGGAATAACTACTCTGGGAGTGAGATGACAGTTTGGTCGAATCTAGCCTAAGTCCATTATGAATCTAAATACTAAGCACTGAAGTCGAAACAAAAAAAATCTAAATTCAGAAATGTTAAATGCATAGTGCAAGTTTTAGGTTTAAAGAACTTTATTCTCATACAAACACAATGGTTCATTTATAATGAGATACAAAGAAATACTTATCTAGTTTCAAACAATTCTTAACTAGAGGCTAGTTAAGAATTGTTTGAAACTAGATATGATAGGTTCTTCTTCTTTTTTCGTATGAGCAAGCCTCTGGGACCTAGTTTGAAGAGGTTTTGGTGAGTAGAAGCATAACACCCTGTACGTGTAATATACATACATCAGTGTTTGAACACACCGAGGTGCGGTCAGCCGACTATTAGCGCGACATAATTAGTTTCCGTAAATAACGCTCCGCTCGGTGCATAATTAATTTGGCGTTAGATAACTTAATGGAGCGATTTAAACGGATTTATTACATGTTTAATTGATATTGTTAGGAGGTAATCTGCGAATATAGAGGTGTGTTGGCGTAGTGGAGGGAAGTTTATTCTTTAATAGATGGGTTCAAGTTCCAGCTGTACTATAATGATCTTTACGTTTCATTAAAAATGCACTTAGACTCGAACTAGATGCAGTTATTTCGATAAAAAAATACAAGAAATCATACAATATAAAAATTTCGATAGATCCTGTTATCTGTGACTCCACTAAGATGTTTATATATCTACAGACATTGAGAGAAACAGACGCGTAGCGTGGTAGACAAAATAATATTCTTCAATAAGTAGTTTGTATGAACGTATTTATATCTAACGTAACGTAGCCGCACAGACTCGGACAGACACAGTATTCGCGTAAAGAATTTAGTCTGTTCGGTACGTGCCTGTCCTTGTTTGTGCGGCTACGTTACGCTAGCTGCTGCTCAATGTAAGTAATAGAGAATCGTAAGGCGCAGGCCAGATAGAAGAGACGGGGTGCAGACATTTGTCTCTTCCGCGTCCCTTTCATACAAAAAGTGACGGCGCCCCGTCTCTTCTGTATGTTTTGCGGCGCGACGCTTCTACACATTTTCTATGAATGGGACGCGGAGAGACATATGTCTGCGACGCGCCCTCGTCTTACGTCTTTTCTCTATGTCCCGCGCCTAACGGGACCGCGCAGTGCTTCTTCTCTTTCAGTCTTTTGTTTGCAAGCGGTCACAACCGACGATATCTGTCATTGTCTGTCGATTACGTGTCTGTTACGCTCATTGTCTGTAGATATAAACAGTCCTTTATACTACAAAGATTCCACTACAAAGGTATTTTTCACATAGCTATATTCCTTAGCTTCCCGCATTTCAGACGACAGACATTTTGGCAAGCAAGACATAATCCTTCCACTCCCATCTCTAAACCACTAAAAACAAACAAAGTCATGTCCGGCACATAAATCACGCGCGCCATACATCACTCGGCACACAGCGGCGAGCTGCTAATGGGTAAGTAATACGCAGCAATGGACTCGCTTCATTTTCTAGTGATTTATTAGAGTATTTTTCGTTTGAAATAACAGATAGTGGTCACGGTTGACGTGTACAGTAGTACTGGGTGTATCATGAAACGATAAATCTATATTTGTCGGATAACAATCACCATTTATTTGAAAATCAAATATTTCATATTTTTATTGATGTCTTTTACATTTCAATTTATTTAAAACTATTTGTTTTTTTATTATTTCCATAAGTTTTCTCTACCTCTTGATGCCAATGTACCAATGTTTTCGATGTTTCAATTTGGATAATTTTTAACTCTAATTTGGTTTGACCCAGGAATATCTTTAGTCATTTTGATATAAAGCTGACTATTTAAGTATTTGTAAAATGTGTAAAATATGATAATTTTGATATTTTCAACCTCAATCTGATATTATAATGCATTTCAAAACAAAATAACATCCAATGACAAAGTAACAAAACTAGTTTCAGATTTTTCCAACCATTTTTCTAAGCGCAGACGTCTCTTATAAGTATTTAAAGCTAAGAATGGGCCATTAAGCCACGATATGGCTCAATGCAGTACCGATACCGTATCGATATAAAATTTTAGTGTTACACGTTAAGGTAAACGGGAAAATAAAGGAGCACAGCGTCTACCGGAATTTAGGAAATGGCTTCTTTGGCTTACACGGTACATTACTTGCGCACTTGAGTTTAAAGTTCTATTTTGATTGTTAACTTCATTGTGTATCCAACTGATTTATTGACTGAATGTACCTATCTATACCTACTTTTTCATTGTATGTCCGCCATTTGAGTGTGTATGTATGCAGTTCGTTTGAGCTAGTAGCTAACTCTAGTGACTGAGTTTTTACGCCGCCTGAAAACCTCCGTCATGGCTTAACAACTTTCAAACCGGGACTGACAATTTAAAGTGCCCTCCGAAGCACGCGGCCATTTGAGTGAAAATGTGAATATCACGTTATGCAAGCCTTCCTTAAAAGTTTGGCTATCAAATGCAGAAATAATTTTTCAAATTCGACTGGTATTTCCTGAGATTAGCGCGTTCAAACAAAAAAACTCTTCCGCTTTATCTATTTAGATAAATATAGATAAACAGTTTTTCTAAACTAAGCATGCCCAATTCACGATGATTCAATTCACAATGTTCTTTAAAACTTTACAAAAGAATAACAAAACTGGCACATGTCGGTCAAAGATCGTCTTAGATTGAAAACAAACTCTTCCGCTTTATATAATTGTAGAGATATAGAACATAGATAATTTGTAATTTAATTATTTTGAATCCTTGAGTTTTCTTGTGACGTTTTCCCTAAACGTATCACATTCACAGAATCTTCATAGTAAAAGTCAAGGCACCACAAAACACTATTACATCAAAAAAAACAAAGAATACCATTGATAAATTCCTCTCACGTTTTGCGAGCTACAACAAAAGTTTGTAAATAAATAATATCGAATGCCCCCGGGCGGAAACATAAAGTTGGCATGCACTGGCCGCAGTAAAATATGATAGATTGGCCAATATAACCTGAAGACAGCTCTCAGGTAGTCTACGTGAGTTTTCAAAGTTCTGCGGCCTAACTATGAACTCAAAGCAATGTCAAACTAAGATTACTCTGATTCCGTACTCAGATAAGACTAAGGTAAGGTTAAAGTAAGCCTAACGCAGGCCTAAGTTAACCTTGTTTTAATCTTAACGCAGGAATGTTTTGCTGTCGTTATCGTGGAGTGTCAAGTCATTGACTCGATGCAGGACTGCGCATGTCCTGCTCGAAGTCATCAAACAGGACTGCTGCAGTTCTAACGCAGGACTGCGGCTGTAATAAAATAAGATTGTTTTGGTTCGAATCCAAGCAAGGTGGAAACAATCCTGCTTTAGGAATGTTGAAACAAGTCTAACGCAGGACTGTTTTCACCTTGTTTTTACATAAACATTAAACATTTTTGATTGTACAATTACTAAAACAAGCAGCATAGTTCTGCCGTGGCCCGGAATGTTGTGATATCTGTCTAATTTCACGGCAGATATTCTTTGGGATCTCTAAAAGCACTCTGAATATTGTTTACTATTAATAACCAATGAATTTTGCAAGGCTGATGTACATTCCTTGTCACTCTTATCTCAATGAAAACAGATTTAGCAATCACTTATAATACAGGAAAATAGTGTTGGTTCAGAATCGATCAAAATAATATAACATCTATAAATCTATTGTGTGCTCAATAATAAACTGTTTTCAGGCATATAATCTGAAACTATCATTGTGATCTAAATAAAACACACATGGTGATCTACATAAAAAACGTAGTTTTAAAAAATATTTATTTATAGTAAGTACTTATTTAGCCGTTAAAAGTCGGCGTTCCTATCATGCTTTTGCAAAATTTAGATGCTCCTAGGTTATGTAACGGGACACGGTTGCGTGTCACACAACTAGGATGTACCATAATGGGGTGAATCTAGAAAAACCATGTTTCTCTCATGGCCTACGTTGCATGTTCGCGTGTGTCCAATGCCCAGAACCCCCATGTTTTTTCACCAAATGGAAAAACTTACAACATTGTTTACAATAGCGTCTTAAAATAGTGCTCTGTTTTTTGTCCTGATAGGTGTGTGATAAGGAAATTATCTCAACTGATACTTCCACCCGTCCTTAGTATGTGTATACTTCTCCTTTGCACTGTAGGTGAAGCCGCGGGTAACAGCTAGTATTCTATAAAGCGTCAGACTGCAGCTAAATGCCACATTTCAAAGTAATACAGTACTGTATTGAACAAATGACATCCCTTTCGGCATTCGCACTCTATCTAATAACTTCCTAAAAGGAATGTCAGTTCGTGAAATGCCACGAGGCGCCATTTCTGGCAGAAACAAGGAATTCACAGATCGCATTTAACTTACCCCCAAAACCTACCTTCGGAATCCACGTCTGGGGATTATGACAGTCACACACATATTTGGGTATGAAATATGTGATTTATGCATAAGCAATAGAGGCTATTTTCGCATGAATGACTTCCGCATACTAAAATGGACACACTAGAATTTGAATTCTTTCCCTGTAGATATAAGAGGTGTTTTAGATTGAGGAGATGGTAATATCTCAAAGGAACGATTTGAAACATGTTCAGACGGTAGCGGTGAAAGCTCTTGCAATTTTTGTGTTTTATTTTTAAATTGTGACTAGTGATGCACACGAATTCATTCGAGGTTTGAAAGAAAAGATCTTTTAAAAACAACAAATAAAATCATATCGAAATATAAACGTCATTTATGTGAATGTGTCGTTCGCTTAGTCGTTCTTCTTGATAGGTCTTTGAAGTTAAGCAACATTCTGAGTAAACAAAATTGGGATGGGTGACCGCAAGTGGTATTAACAACGCTTCCGTGCTTCGGAGGACACGTTTTATAGTCCGTCCCGGCTTTTAAGTCGTTAAGCGTTAGATTTTAAGCGGATGAATCACCAAAAAGAAAGCTAGGCCCCATACCGTGTTTGTTGCCCTGATTCTTCACGGTGTTGGTCGCGAAAGAACAGGAGTAGAATCACCTAGCTCTTAAGACGTTTCAAAGTGGTCATAACGGTCCTACTGAATAAATGATATTTGAATTTTGAATTTTGAATAAGTCATGACGGAGGGCTTGAGGCGGCCTAAAACCAGAGTTACCCAGAAGCTCAAACGATCAATTTACATCTTCAAAATTACATCACATTATTAAAAGATTTTATCATA
Organism: Camptogramma bilineatum; assembly: GCA_958496255.1. NCBI lineage: Eukaryota > Metazoa > Arthropoda > Insecta > Lepidoptera > Geometridae > Camptogramma > Camptogramma bilineatum. The sequence continues at coordinate 14,620,831 of OY292466.1, read as the reverse complement.
ATTACACCTGCAGTTCAAGTACCGTTCTTATCAATCTCTAGACATTTAAAATCGACAAAATCGATAAAATTAGATTAATAAATGAACAATACGATTTTATCGAATTATGTCGATTTTAAATGTCTAGCGATCGATAAGAACTGCTGTTTTTTTCTTTTGGTCGATTTCCGTAACTGTTTTTCACAACCAGTTTTCACTGTGTCGTAACTAGTTAGTAAAAGGAATATTTATTCCATGTACGTAACTATTTCTTCGTAGATAAATGGAAAATTTTCCACACAATTTCCAGTCAGTCAGATAACAACAACATAGATAGTGATTTATATTTTTAAATTGCGATTTATTTTTCTAGATGCGAAGGTGCTCGCTCTCTGAGATTTCTTCATTTTGTACATTAAAGTTTATTAGAAACTTGGAAATGAAACATGAAAAGGGAGCTTAGAGATTAAAGTGGTACTTATGTGAGGAGATTTCTGCACGCGACTTAGTTGAGGAAAGACTTGCGGAGATAAGGAGTTTTTGAAGCTAGCAAGCTCCTAAACTTTCAACGTTTAAGGGACTTAAATCTATACAGACACCCTATTTTAAAAAATCAAAATACTAGCTTTAGAATTGACATCGGCTATTTTCGTGTTTTCCGAATATGTCCGACAGCAGTGTATGATTCCACAAAACATAATGTAACAGAAGTGCACGTCATTATCAGCGCAGTTTACACGGCTTGCAACTAATTTGCTTTTCTTAAAAATGACATTAAAAAAAATAACAAATTAGTAACAAAACAATATAAACATAAGCATAAAAGTGTTAGGGTTTTTATCGCGCAAATGAATCAATTATCGTGTTACACACGTGCACTTGAGATTAGAAGCTCCATCAAACGTTACGTTCCGGAACATTCCGGATTGAACTCACGATTGTACAGCCTCGTAAAGCCTTTTATTGCACACAGACGGCTGCGGACAACTGGTTTATGTATGTAGGTAATATTTGGGCGACCGAGCTATGCTCGGGTGCAAATAGAGAAAGATTAAAAAAGAAAAAGAAAAAATAAACTTACAAAAAATAAACTTTTACTGGCTGAGATTCGAACTCAAAGCTTTCGGCTGAAAGGCGGACACCCAATCCACTCGGCCACTTTGGTCTCAACAAATACTGTGAAATTACGAACCACATTGCACTGGTAAATCTTTTACGTGAAAATGCCGAGAAACCAAATTTTCCCAGATATGAGACCTAGATAGATCGATTTTTTGCCCACTTAAACACCCGTACCGCAAAGGAGTGTGGGCAAAAATGTATGGGCACTTCACCCACGGCCGCCACAGCTCAGACTACTTTTGTTTAGAAGGTATCACATCCATGTATCTCTGTGCCAATGCGCATCAAATTCTGTCCCAGGGTTCTCTATTTATTTTAAGTCAAATAGGTTTAACTTACAGACAGGCTAAAATGGCCGTTACCACATTTTTGGTCATAAATGTATGGACCCACCACGGCCGCCACAGCTTAGAATACTTTTGTTTAAAAGGTATCACTGCCATGTTTATCTGTACCAATGCGCATCAAATTCTGTCCGAGGGCTCTCTATTTATTTTAAGTTGAATAGGTTCAACTTACAGAGGTGCTAAAATGGCCGTTACCGCAATTCCTTTTATGAATCATAATAATGATTCGTAATTATGTTTATGGGATCAGGATTACGCAGGATCACTGGATCAGGATCAGAATCACAGGATCAGGATCACGGGATCAGGATTACCAGGACCACTGGATCAGGTTCACGGGATTAGGATCACGGGATCAAGATCACGCAGGATCACGGGATCTGAATCACGAAATCAGGATCATGGGATTAGGATTACGGAATCAGGATCACGAGATCTGGATCAAGGGATCGGGATCCTGACCGTACCCAAGTGAGTTATCTGCCATACATTTCAATACGAACTGTTTGGTCACTTGGCCGGCGAATTACTTTCCTCATATTCGAAATGAAAAGCAGTGTTTACTTCGGGTGAAACATATTTATGCACTCATGCACTCGAAATATTGGTGCCCTCGCTACGCTCGTGCGCCAAACCATCTCATGCCTGAATAGGTTACTTTCAACCAACTTGTAACAATTTACTAATTGCTCCCTTGTCATAAAATCTAGTACTAGTACTACTCAGGTTAGGTACAAACATGGATTTATCTAGTGACCCCTGGGATAGATTTTAATGCGTCGATAATAAAAAATGCCTAATTTTGTTAGGTCTTTCGAGTCATATTAGTTACATTGCTGGCGGAGCTGGGTGAAGTTTGCCCACTATCGTTTCATCGTAATCGTTAGAACCGTTTTCGAGAACGAGAGAACAGAGAAACAAACAAACAAATATTGCTCGTTTAAAAGAATAGGATGTGCTGCGTAGTACTGAGTTGGCCAATTGGATTAGTGCCCGAATTCCGCGCCCTGATTACATAAGACTTGCAATAGCAGTGCGACAGCAATCACTACGCGACCGGTCGATCGCACGTCTATTGCTCGCCTGTTGCAAAATTAACTTGGCCATAGTGCATTTAATTTTTGCGACTGCAATTCGATTTTTAGTGATATTTTTACGAAATTAAAAACTACCAACTAAATATTGCGTCAATGATTAAAATATTAGCTGTCGTAGCACCGATGCTACGCGGTAGCTACGGTGCTACGCAGTTACTACGGTGCTACGAACGATTTATTTTTTCATCGCAGAACTTTACAGTATAAAAGCAATCACTAGATACCCGTGAGCGAGCAGAATACCAATCGCACAGATTCAATTTCTAATGGCGTAAGGAAATTCATAAATGTTCATTTCATTACTTCATTCGGATGTTTTTGCCTGCAGGGCAGACGATATGGTGATGTTTATGTGCCAAATCCAATTTTATTACGTGTCCATTACAATTCTAACTGAGCGCTCGTATTTCTAATATTTCATACGGTAGTACTCAATTCAGGACAAAGGTTCTTCTAGCTATTATGATGACCTCTGTGGCGCAGTGGGTGAAGGCCCGCCTGAGACGCAAGAGGTTGCGGGTTCGATCCCCACCGCAGGACAAATGTTTGTATGATCTGCAAATGTGTCTCGGATCTGAGTGTTTTCTATGTAGTATTTACAAAAAAAGTATAAGTAGTATTAGTAAGTTCGTATGAGCAAGTGGCCAACTCTGATGAGGAGAGTTTTTAGGCCACCCAAAGGCCTCGGTCATGACGTAAGTAGTATATCAGTCATGTAGTTCTCATAACACAAGCACTGCTTACTTTGGGGCTACATGATGCTGTGTGAAATGTCCAACATTAATTATTTATTTAATTTTCTAATGGTATTGGAAAGTGAGCCGTATTTAAAAGCTGAATCGTACCTTACTAAAGAGTTTTTTTTTTATTTATTTATCATTTAAAAAGTTAACAATAACATTAAACTAACATAGCACTTAAAAAACCACTGAGGTTAAAAGGTAATGCTATGGGGTGTGGTGAGTCTACAACTTATTAAAAATGATAATTGTACGTAATTATACCTACATAAATGGTTAGTTAGTACCTAAACGAAAAGACTATATTAGTAATATAATAAGTACCTATGTAATTTACCTACTTTGAATAAGTTACAAGTGTATTTTAGGCCACAGAGAAAAGAGGGGACTCTTCTAACACAGGTTTTCTACTTAACAGAAGAGATCCCACACCTACTATATGTAGGTAATACCCTTGTAATAACACAATAAACATTTTTCATTTATTTTCAGTTTTCATGTGTATGTTAGTAAGATATTTGCAAGAAAGGAAGCTACATTTAAACGCTAAATATTATGTGATCGTGGAGATATGTTTGTGTGGAGTGGATGGCGCGCCTACGTAATGCAGCTTCACGGGCACGTCTCTCTCTGGACTCGAGCCAGCCAGCTTAGCCAGGAGCTGGTGGTAGAAAAGTCGCAGAACTGTTTGTATGGCCAAGACGTAGTTGAACTTTTCAAACAATTCAGAAGAAACAAAGATTATTGAAGTTTTTTCTTCAAATACATAACTTTTTTAAATCTTATTTTGGTCAATACTTAAAGGCCTTGTTTGGTTATGAAAATTACTCAATTGCTTCATCCGTTCAGGAAACTACGATGGCACAGACAAAAAAAACACTTTTTTTTTAATATTGGTGGACATTTTTCACACAGCGCCATCTAGGCCCAAACTAAGCAAAGCTTGGAAACCAGATTCTCCTCCATCAGAAACCAGAAAACTGATAGAATACTTATATTTTTTTTATTAATACATACCTACTTAATTTACTTTAAAATAACACCCAGACACAGAAAAAACATCATTGTTCATCACACAATGTTTGTCTTGGTTAGGAATCGAACCCACGACCTACAGCTACTACCAACTGAGCTAAGAGACTAGTCAATACTCGTCATACATATCGTCTTTCAATAAGTCCATCTATCTAGTTATTCCACTATCTTATTCTTTATACTAAGGCTCAAAACGTATTATAATTAATTAGGACATGTCTCACGATGTCGCTTCCTAATTATTAGAAGTAATTAGGACGTGAATTTGTAAGATGATTCGCTCTAATTATGTCGAAGAGTACATTTATATGAAGAGTGTGTTGATTTAGCTAGAAAGTCGTTAGTTCGAGCCCCAGAATTAAAGTAAGTTCTAAAGTTGCCTGAAATAAAGTTTATATTATTATTAATACATCTTTGCCTTTGAAATAGTTAGAGGTATGAACGGTTTATCGATTCTTCGTATTCGTGATTCTCAAACAATATGGGTTCCACGCAACTGCGTCCAAATTGATGATATTTTGAAGAAAGTACCCTTACCCAGTGAGCTTGTATAGAGAATGTCATGAGAGTGAATGAGGCGAAAGAGGTGTATCAGGATCTTAAAAGAATTACGAGTTAGAAGTGTACCTACTTACGACCTGACATGATAGACACTGTGATCATTTCATATTAGAAAATTACTTATTTAAGTAAAATTGATGTGTTTGTGGGTAAAATCAGTAGTCCTCTTATAAATTGATCTTACCACTCAAACCTCGACACCAAACAAACTTGAATGTCTTAAAATCTAAGTCAGTCAAGAGCTTATTTTATTTATTGATGTATTGATTAAGATGCCCTTGTGGTGTCAATGGCATTTACAGCATTCATCAATCTAAAGTATTGGAAAACAATTAAGTTAAACAATGTTATTGTTTGTGATTTGAATCATTTACTAAACAGAAAACTGATTGATTGATTTCTCAATTACAAACAAAATCGAGCTTCGTAATTAACATTTTTATTTTCAACTAGCTGCTGCCCGCAGCTTCGCTTGCGTGGTAGGTACCCGGATAAAAAGTAGCCTATATTACTCTCCAACCCTTCAACTATCTCCACACAAAAAATCACGTCAATCCGTCTCTCTGTTTTGACGTGAAAGCAGGACAAATAAACAAACATATAAACACACTTTCACATTTATAATAGGGGTACGGATTCTACAAAAAAGAAAGAAGAAGCACAAAAATTATTAATTGTCAATATCATTTCTCATTCAATAATGCCCGGGTTACACGAGGCTAGTTTTTCAAGCTAGGATAGCAAGCTAGTGTTAGTAAGCTAGCAAGCTAGTACTTCTAGCTTCGTGTAGACAAAACTAGCTTCTATTCTAAGCTAGTAAGCTAGTTTACAAGCCAGGATAGTTTTTAATAGGATGGAGTTCTATTTTTCAGGCCCCAGGCCCCAAACCGTGTTTGTTGCCCTGGTTCTTCACGGTCTTGGTCGCGAAGGAACAGGAGTAGAATCACCTAGCTCTTAAGACGTTTCAAAGTGGTACACTTGTGATCTTATTGAATAAATGAATTTGACTATTGACTATTGACTATCAGGCTAGTAGCGCCCCCCCACCTCTGATTTTACTATCCTGTGATTTTACTATGCTTGTGTACTAGCTTCATGTGGCCGGCGAAGCTAGTTTTGGGTTGGCTAGTAAGCAGTAACCACGCATTTTGTCATTCGCAAAATACTCTGATATTCGCCTAAATCTTCATTGCGAAATTCTTCCAAAGCAATATGAATAAAATAAAGTAAAGCAGAGTGATCCACGTTCATCTCTTCTTAAAATTCACGGTCTTGTCCACACCCTGTTTTGTAATTCATCTGCTAGTTTCTAGTGGAAATTGGCACAGTGTTCAAAGTAACTTTTTCAATAGAATAGTGTTTTTTTTTTCGCATGCAGTTCATTTTGGACGTGTGGTCACTTCAGTCACTGCAATAATACTAGCTTAAAATAAACTAGCCTCATGTAAACAGAACTAGCTTGTTCCAAGCCAGGTTAGCAAGCCAGGATAGTTAAGTAGAAAACTAGCTTGCTATCCTAGCTTGAAAAACTAGCCTCGTGTATCCCGGGCATTACTGATGCAATAAAGGATGCTTGGCTTCATCGACCTACACGTCAGAAATTTAAATATTCAGAAGTGAATGAAACATTTAATAGACTCGATAGATAAAAAAAAAGTCTATGCCAAACAAACAGACTATAAATTGTTCAGTTTTATATTGAAAGGTTTTTTGTTATTTGTGGTTGTTTGTGAAAAATATGAATATTTGTTTAATCTACATTATGCATAGTTTTGACTTTATTACATCAGCACTAAGTAAGTAAGTTCGTATGTGCAGGTGGCCAACTCTGGTGACGGAGTTTTTAGGCCGCCTAAAGGCCTCCACAAAGCACTTGTTTGGCATACTTTGACGTCATCATCTAACAAGCAGGTTAAGTACAAGTTAATAGTTATAATAATAGTCATAATAGTCATTTATATATTATACGTATATATATATTAGCCGGAATACCATCTACCTACATAAAAAGTATGATTGTGAGAAAGTTGTCGCCTACTCCCTGACTACTCCATTCGTCCGGAGAAGAGTTCCGTCACCGTCCTCGTCTCCGATTTAATAACATTTCCTTCGCGAGCGCAAACTTTATTAGCCAGTATAAAACGCTGGGCCAAGGCGGGTTTTAGGACCTGACACTGTTTATTTCTTGGTCTACGTAATTTATAGACAGACATAGACATTTCTTGAACGAAATCTCTTTACGGTCTACGTATTTAACTCCCGAATACTGAAACACTATTTAGTTTAAGTTACTATTAAGTACTATTTAGTTTGTTACTATTTAGTTTAAGTGGTTTTTATCATTGACAGTAACTGTTATTAACTGTAATTTTTGAATACGATTCTGGAGAGTAAGAACGTCTCAAATAGATAAGTTCGTCTCAAGTATTCAAGTAGCGTTTCAGTATTCTGGCAAACGTAACTTTAATAGCTTAAACTAAACAACCTATTGCATATTTTTGTTCAATTCAACACTTGACTTACAATACAAAGTACAAGGACATAAACACAAAAAATTGATTCGTTCCCAAAGTCCCCACTGGCCCACCCCACCAGTAGGGTCGTTGGGATTTTTTTATAGAAGTAAATTAAAAAGGGAGTTGTTAAAGTTTACTAGTCGTTTAATTATAATTACAAAAGAAAGACTTCTACCTAAGACATAGTTCTCTTAAAGTCACTTTATTGTATCCAGGATCACAAACTACGAGTACCTCGCTCTTTCAATACAACCCCTTTGAAAGCCAGCAGTAAAACGAATGCCAAGAGTTGTCTAGTCGACTATTCCGCTCCTTAATTCTCCCTATCGTTAAAAATGCAGTTAACCGTTCTCGCTTCGAACGCGTCGATATTTTAAACCGAATTATCGCGCGCCAAAAAAAAAAGAGATCCGTGAAAAATTCCGTTCGAAAACCCATCCGCGACCGCTTCCGGGTTCTGCTCAAAAAGTTTGTTTGGACTGCGCGAAATTCGTTTGAACAAATATTCATTTTTTTTCGTACGGTTGGTACTACGCATTGTTTTTGAACCGGATGTCCTGTTTACTTTTGTTCGGTGTGGTTTTATCGCCGTGTTTATTAGGTGCCGTGCGCGCTTTGTCCCGCACTTTGCTGTTTAGACTTAGAAGATTTATCGTTTGTTTTGTATTGTAAGGGTACATGACATTTGCCGCATGACTTCATATCCTGTGATATACATTGTTTCATTCTGTGCATCAGTTTGTGTCATTTTGTCTGAGCCAAACGCTGTCTTTCCCTGTATATACCCTCGATAAATAAAGTAAGTGGAAAGTAACTGAAAAGCCAACAGTATCTTTAACATTTTATCTTGTAATTTGCCGTTTAATGTTTTTATTTAACGTCATATTTGCTTCATGATAAATCTACGAAAAAACCACTAAAAATAGGATAAATCTTCATCTTCTTCTAAAGTTCCCACTACGATTTCTAGGTGCTAATATTCGAAGCTTTGTGACACTAATAACGTCTGTCTGTCTGTGCATTTTATAAAAAAAAAATGATTGAAGAAAACAAAAAATCAACTGCCGTATGTATGAATTGAAAGATTTAGCTGTTTTTTTTTTTGTAATAATTGTCAGAAGATTTGTATTCAAAGTTCATCACTTGAAAAGAATTGAGAGATTCAGCAGATTTTTTTTATTTGTAATAATTGTCAGGAGAAGATTTGTATTCAAATGTTTTTTGAAAATCTACCGGGAGATTTTTCATTCCACTAACAAACATACATACATACACAAATGTGGAGGCACCCTTAGAGAGACACGTGGGTGAAACAGATTATATAAATGCAATTTCAAGTCGTAAGGTTAAAAAAAAAACAAACAGAGTAGGCACTGTTTACTGTGCACCTTTAATAAAGTAAAAATGTTTATGTCGGTTACATTTTAAAAAAATTACAAAAAAATAGCACTCCTTTGAACTTTTCATGAATGATCTTTTAGGTCAAAATATCTCATTCTATTTTACAGGAGCTTGTGCAATAACAATGCCTCAGGGAATATTCTATCTGGCGCAGTGGCGTGTAGGCCTGCTTGAGACGCATGAGGTTGCTTCGATCCCCGCCGAGAGCAAATGTTTGTATGATCTGCAAACAGTCCTCTGATTGTCTATCTTTGATAGTGACCAATATCGGTCTCAAACTGGCAAATATAACAGTTGAGTGGCCACGTAAGAGTTCTGCCACTCTCATCTCAACGAGACCGAACGCGACAAAAGATCTACGCAATCTTTTTAACAGTTTGAGACCAGTTTGAGACAAGTTAGACAATCAGCCTGCTGAAATAATGTCTACTAAAGTAAGTTCGTATGAGCAAGTGGCCAACTCTGGTGACGGAGTTTTTAGGCCGCCTTAAGGCCTCCGTCGTGGCTGAGTGATTTAAAAGCCAGGACCGACATTTAACGTGCCCTCCGAAGCACGGAAGCGCTCAGCTCGCAATACCACTTGCGGTCACCCATCCCAAGAGTGACCGCGCACAACGTTGCTTAACTTCAACGATCAATCAAGAACGTCCAAGCAAGTTACGCCACGAGCGTTTGTCTACCGCGCCTTAGGGATACATTCGTGATCACGTTTCGTATCATTTCAAGTATTATACCTTCTAGGAACGGGTATAAACATGTTGGCTATAGTTATTAGCATCACATAATATCGTGAATACTTTCAGTTCGATGTGTATTAGTAAAGCTCTGTGCATGGGAAATTTTCCAGATAGGTTGGAATCACAGCAATATCGTGTTTACGGATACATTTGAATTTATATTAATTGTGTTATTTAAATTGTTTATAATTATAATTTTATTAATAGGTTTTGACATGTCTATACTATACAAATCTCTTTAATTAGTGTAATTGGTTTTGTGCCGTGTTAATTAAAGTTTATAAATATATATGTATGTTTTGATCTTTTCTGATTTTAACATTATGAGGGGAGTCGTTAGATTCATTCATCAAAAAATGTATTTACTTTACCCAGCTTAGTAGTTAATAAATAAATAAATATTGATGGACATTTGACACAGCGCCATCTAGCCCCAAACTAAGCAAAGTTATAACTTGATAACGATAAACTTGTATATATCACAAAGTTTATAACCATGAAATCATTGGGCCGTCAATCTAACGCGGCCCGTGTTCCCCATGAGGGTAGTTTACAACCCCCGTCGCCCGTCCTACTGCGTAGATACAAAGCTATTCAAATCACGCTCTCGAAAGGCGTAATATATTCTTAGAGAATATATAAACCGTATATTATTCAGTGGGAGCTAGTTTTGTCGAACAAAATAGGTACTGGCATATAGAATTTCAAAATATATTAAGAAATATAAAAAGTAACATCAAGATGTTTAGTCGTTCTAGTAACTTTGAGACATGGTTTTGGTTGTGAACACTATAAACGGGATATTTACCATGATTTTTTGGATTTTTGAGGTTCCCAAAGGCTAAGCCCTGGAAATGTATGGTAGATCGAAAACCAGCGTTCCTGCCCTATATAAAAGGAGTGATGGATAAAATCGCAAACATCCTGCAAAAATCCTGTGTGAAAACGGTCTTTACACCTTTTAAAAAGTTTATACACTACCTGCGCTCACCAAAAGACAACTTCCCACTAGAAAAACCAGGTGTGTATAAGATCAACTGCAGATGCGGGAGCTGTTACATAGGCCAAACCAAAAGAACCAAGCTGTCGGATCAAGGATCATAACTACCAGTCGGATTAGAAAAAATCTTTCTGCATTTGATATCCAAACTCTTGAGGAAGTTTATAGGCTACTTTTCATCATTCTCCGAATGATGATTCTCATGATTCTCAGAATGATGAAAAGTAGCCTATAAACTTCCTCAAGAGTTTAGCTATCAAATGCAGAAATATTTTTTCTAATCCGACTGGTAGTTCCTGAGATTAGCGCGTTCAAACAAACAAACAAAGGCTTGTTCTTTATAAATTGGTATGGATATATTTTTCTATTCCCTAAGTATAAGTAATTTAGAAAGTTTAACCTTTTTTCCGACAAAACAAAGAAAACATCTTTATAAATCCTTGAATCTTTGAAAATTGAATCTGGAATCGGAACATTATTTGCATATTTCTCAAATTAATCAAAATTCTGTAAACATTCGACCCACGCCTTTAATCTGGCTCGAACAATCTCAAAAAGCTGAACATTTTTTACTCCCACGGGCATTTGGGCCATACATTTATTTAAGCTCATACCTATGAATCTTTGAGCCGCTATATTTTCAAACCGCATACCTTTATGGGGTGTTGAGATAAAATAAAGTCGTACTCAATCTGGGCGGAATATTAAAATATGACTTTCCTGTTGGTGAACATTCTAATTTCCAAATTGTCTCTAGTTAATATGAATCAGACAAAGAAATTGTTTAGCAAACATTTTAGCACAATAAGGTGACTAAAAAATTTGATGAATTACGAGTAGATGATGTAATAACCAAAGAATTATTATCATAACTCACTAGTAGCGCCCTCGCGGCGTTGCTTCCGTAGTGATGGTATATGGTGATGATTATGACAAATAGCTAATAATCTAAACTAATTTCATTTCAAATAAATTATTTCATTTCATTTCATTTCATTTCATAGCCTATAACCTTCCTCAAGAGCTATCAAATGCAGAGAGAATTTTTCAAATCGGACTGGTAGTTCCTGATATTAGCGCGTTCAAACAAAAAAACTCTTGCGCTTTATTTTAATTAGTATAGAAGATATAGATATAGAAGTATAAATTAAAATAAGCATGCCCAATTCACGATGATACAATTCGCAATGTTCTTTAAAAACTCTTTACAAAAGAATAACAAAACTGGCACATGTCGGTCAAAGAGCGTCTTAGATTGAAAACAGTGCTACAAAACACTACAGAACCGTTAGTCGGAGGTACCGGTACCTCCCAGAGGGCCAGCGCTGATTGAAAACGAAAACAGCTTCTGTCCGATTGATTCTTTGTGCGCCCTCTCGTCCTGTATATCTTTCTTATAGGTCAGGAGCTGAATTACCATTTTTATGATCCACTGATGTTATTTGTTGTGGGCTTGGAAAATGTGACGGGAGAGAGTTAAGAATAATGTTGCGATATATTTTTCTCAAACATGCTATATACGTTCATATCTTACACTACCTTCTTTGAGATAAATCGTTCTTGCAGTACTGGGTCAGAAAGTGTCAGCAATTTTTATCAGGCCATAATTCGATACTGTGAAATTATTTTTTTGTAAAAATAACATTCATATATTTCAAGCTTCAATACATCTAAGGATTACAATGAAACCGTTGTGAGTTGTATAATGTGTAATCTAATAAAATGATATTAGAAACATTTTATCCATATTGCAATCCATGATAAATATTATGATATTCAATCGTAGATAGATCCAATTAGCTGAAATAGGCACTGAAAATTAAGTGGGACATAAAACAAATAATATAAAATCATTGCTTACTAATTATCGTAATATTATTATATTATTACTAAATATTGAATCTAATCGATATTACGGGTATTTTATCATACATTATTCTGGTTTGGAATAGTTTAACTGTTGCCTGGTAGATATTACCAATAAGAGCGCTTATCGTAGAACAAGTATACTGAGTTGGTAAATTCTAGTGCCCAACTGTAATGACGGAGATTTAGGCCGCCTAAAGGTCTCCGTCGTGACCAACTTCTCTAGATCTACAATCTGCTTTGCAGAGCTATAACTTAGTACATGCAATTATTTTGAAGTTATCATTTTAATAAACAATCATATTAAAACAGTATAATCTAGCTTTCAACAATTTAATTTGCATCTCAGCATTAACCTGCTTTGGTATCTCTTTGTTTCGAATATCCCGGATGCAATATCATCGCGAGCTCCTGCACTACACAGTTGGCTTAGCAAACAGTGTCCGTTCCGGTCTACTCGTTACTGTCGGATGTAGAGCAGGAGTTATGTATGCAAAAACATTCCGGATTGCTGCTTTTCTATGAAAAAACAGTGATGATAAACAGACGATAAATATTTACTGTTTTGGTACAGGATATTACCAAAAGTATTATATTGTACGTAAATCCATCGAAAATAATACAAGTTGAAACTAACCGCAACACACAAGTTTATAAATGTACAGGATATTGTCAAAGTACTACATACTTTTACAACATATATTAGAACCAGTTCAACTATCTGTAGATCGCTTACAACGATCCTTAGAGGGCTCAACTGATCCAAGATACTACCAGTCGGAAGTGAAGACTGGTCGTCATGGACGTCACTAGAGAAGGCCACTTGCTTATACGAACTTACTTACTTTACCACACACACTAAGGCTGGATTCGACCAAAAGTGGATTAAGTTTTTACTCGAGACTATTAGCTAGCCGACATAATTCGAAATACAATTGTTTAGAAAGCGCAACCGAATATTATTATGTGCATAAAAAATATCCTGGTTAGAAGGTGTCAAGTTCACAATGTCAAAATAATTCAAACAAACAGTAGTTTACTCGCGAGACTAAACTTCATCCAGTTTGGTCGCATTCAGCCTAAATGCTCTAAATTACATCGCCATTCATTATTTCAATAGAAAACTATGTTTAATAGCTCTATTATAGTTTCGTATTACCTGCAGCCCCGATAAAACGATGGAACACATTATTTCAATATAAAGGGATCAAAATAATTATCAACATTGGGAATAAATTAGCAGCAACTAAATAGAATGCTGCATTGAATCACTGATTTGAAATAATCACTATTATGATAGATATTAGATAGATAGATATTGTATTTATCGAACACAATACATTTGTCTGTTAAATAATGTCTTAAAGCCTATGTTAAGTTTGACTAGACACTAGGGTTCTCATAGAGCATAATCTGGATTGAAAGAATAGGAGCATACACGTTCTTTCAACCTTTAGGTAGGTATTATAAACTAAATAAGAAGCTAGCGCGCACAGGAACGTCCTTCCATTACAAATTTGCAAAAACTTTAATAATAATAACTAGTAGTTCGCCCCGAACTGAGATCTCGCGCACCGTTGTGTTGATAGCCTAGATTTGGACTTGTTTCTGACTACCCCTATACCTACGTGTTTACCACACAATGATATCTAATGCGCTACCTCAGTATGATAAAGATTATAGGCATACATGCAATACATCAAGTCGTGTCGTGTTTATATTCAATAGTTGACCCCGCGAACTTTGTACCGCGCCTCAGGAAAGGCCTCTTAGTTCGAGAAATTATTAAAATAGCAGTTCAATACAAAATGTATTAGAAAATCAATTTCCCCTCCCCTCCCCCTGCCCCTCCTCCTCCCCCCCTCCTTACCCCCTCCCCCTCCCTACCCCCTCCCCCTCCTTACCCCCCTCCCCCTCCGCTTCGCTCGCTTCGCTCGCTCGATCGATAATAAACTTTATTTCAGGCTTAATTCTTAGTTAATATAAATTACTTGACTAAAATACCTAAAAAAACACCACACAGAACATTTTGTTTTATACCAGCTTACTTTTATACAGCAAACATAAATCGATATAACACTCGCAAAGTCCAATAAAGTGCTAACCGAATACAGAGAGACGCCAAACGAAACGGTAACGACGTCAGAAGCCGAGCTCAAAACAAAGCAATACAAACAGCTAGCAAAGGAACTATAATACCTAAATCCATAAATAAAGATAGAGGAATCCACAAAAAAATAATATGTTGTTAAAGTGAGAAAACTTGTAGTCAACTGAGTTTTCAGTTGTGTTACTAATATAAATCGTATTGTAGAGAAAAATGAAATGAGAACGAGAAAGAATCGTAAGTAATTGTTTGTATTGTGTACTTTAGGCGTATAAAATATAACTGTTTTAAAAAAGGCAACATAGCAAAATGAAAACATACTAGTAGAATTTTTTTTTTTTATTTGAGAACAGGTAAGGTACCTGTAGACAAGGACATGACATGACTGGCCTCTTAGCTTAGTTGGTAGTAGCTCTGCCTTCTGCGCCGGAGGTTGTAGATTCGATTCCCACCCAGGACAAACATTTGTGTAATGAACATAGATGTCTGTTCTGTGTCTGGGTGTAATAAAGTATTACAAGTATGTATTTACAAATATATAAGAATTCTATCAATTATCTGGTTCCCATACTACAAGTTTTGCTTAGTTTGGGGCTAGATGGCGCTGTGTCAAATGTCCAGCAATATATATTTATTTATTTAAGTCATCTTCCTTGTCTTAATAAATGGAGGCAGAACAGTAGATAAAATTGTAGGTATTTTCAGCTTTTATGTATTTTGGTCTGTCGCTAGCCATTCAGCGGCTCAATAAGACGGGGGAGACAAAAACTGAAACTGTAAACGTTTCATTGGGACATATAAAAGGGAACGCATCAAAATTCACTTTGCTTGCGGGGCGGGCCGTAAAAGAGGGTAGTGAGGGTAGTCGACGATAAATAAAATAAATGCCAGTCAATCTGGTTCGGACGGCGCTGTTTCTAGCGCGAGGTGTTTTAATGAACTTGAGTTTTTGCTGCTTGCAAAAACGTACGACTGTATTCTCAAAACGCATAGACATTTCTTATAGTTGGGCCGGCGGATCTAGGCGTACGTGAAGTCAGGCTCTGCGCTGCGCAGTAGAAAATTTTGTATGAAAAAATTGCACTGCGCATCGAAACGGCTAACTTCACGCACGCCGAGATCCGTTGGCCGTACTGTAAGAGACATTCGCTCACATTAATTCGACGGGGTGTCATACGTCACGACGTACCCCAACGTTAATTACATAGAACCAACGGAACATATTGCGGAACAAACAAATGAATTAATGAATGAGTGAATGAAAATTATTTATTGCTCACCTTAGAATAAGAAAAATACAACAATGATAAGACGAAGTAACAATGATTTATACCGTAGATATGTTACTTTCATAGTTTTCGACGTAATATGATCACACTGGTATACATACCGATATAGTGCACACTATGTTGACAAGTTCCGTAAATGAATACTACATACATACATAAATTATAACACAATAGCATTTTTGTTGGTTTTGTAATTCACTACAAGTGACGTTGTCTAGGTCGTTGCCCTGCTTCACGCGGACTAAAGACTAGACGTCCCAATTATGACGTTTTCAAGTCTTAATTTTGGGTGCGCTAGAAACATATCTATTATTTTAAGTATCGTTGGTCATAGGTTTGATTTGTTTCGAACATGACTACAACCAGCCTTCCGAACTGTATTATTTGGGTCACGTTGCCCAAACACGGCCGCGGCGCGCATATACCATTTGTCTTCATTCCTTCAAAGCCTTCTTTATTCGACTCACTTGCAAATACTCAATGAAATACGCATGGGCGATACTACTTTATTGTTTCCGCTTTTGCATTGGTAACACATGAATATACGAGAGAGCGAAAATGAAAAATCACTAGGCATGGTAGACAGAGATTTGGCGTACAAAATTCTTTTGAACGTATCTAAAAATCATTTCTGTTTCTTGTTACGAGAGCGGTATACATACAAATGGGTAAATCTCCAGAATCAGCGCACCTGGTTGATCGCTATGGCGCCCCTTAAATATCGATATTATTGCTTTTCTGCCCCTTCAGGGGCCAATTAGAAAATATGCTTATTTAGACACCTCCTCGAATCAACGTGTTTGGTTGATCGCTACTAACCAAACATGCTGATTCGGACGATTGACCCAAATGCATTGAAACTGTAACCGTTCAGAACGTTGGTTGTTCAATTTCAACGATATATCAAAATTTAAATATCAAAATTGGCTAAATAAGCTACACTACAGGTTTCAGATATTTAAACAACAGGGTTATAGGGTAAAACCCCCAATTATTGGCCCTTTAAGGATCTCAATGTACTTAAATCATGATAACTGTCTTTGTTATGTGTGGCGAACAAAAAAAAGTTGTCAAAATGATAGAATGAAAGTTAATTGATGTTTTTAATACATGGGAAATGTACTTAAACATAGTTTTGTATTTATTTTTTTGCGGTTTATTTAAAAACATGATTTTACCAATTATGGGCATACTTTGACTAATTACTGGCATAAGTTGGACCAATTTATTGGCCCTTCTAACTGTTAAGTAAATTGAAAGAAATCGCTTAAAGAGAGCTTAAAATACATTCGTAAAGACTTACTTATTATTTTTCTTCATTCTTGTCATCAAACTCAGACTAAAAATTATCTATTTTAGCTATAGTGCAGCTGAGATGCAGTATTTTGTTTTGCTTGGTTTTATTAATTGTCTGTTATAACTAGTAGTTCGCCCCGAACTGAGATCTCGCGCACCGTAGATGGCCAACATTTGGACTTTCTTCTGACTACCCCTATAATTTCAAGTGCTACTACTGCCGGGTATGCCTATTGCGCTAGCTCTTCATGGTAAAAAATACTAGCATGCATGCAATACATAATGTCGTGTCTAATTTTTCATTTATTTCATATTTATGAATTCTCGTCGTATTTTTAAAAGTATACGTCCTAGAATAAAAATAATAACTATTTTAGAATGTACAAATAAAGACCTTTCATTTGACACCGCACTCAATATATTTGTTTACTTAACTTTTTTTACCCCAATTATTTTCATTTTTTATCAAATTTTTTTTATTATGAAAATAAATCAAGTAGCATCTAAAATCATTGCAAACCAAACCGCAACGATGCCACTCTCTTTTTAAGACCGACCAGTCAATGAGCTACGAAGACATCGAAACTCTATGAAACGGGAGCTCTTGCAGCTGTGGTTTCGTAGTTTTTGGTCTTTGGTCGTATTTCAAAAACTATACATCCTAGATTAAAAATAAAAACCTATTTGGAATGTACAAAATAAGCCCTTTCGTATGACACCCCACTCAATATATTTGTGTAACTTTCATAATTTTTTACCCCCTTGGGAACCCAATATCTTCACAACCCCTTCATCGATTAAGCTCATATGCTCCACCGTAAATTTCCTTAATACAACCTATTGACCTACCAAGTTTCATGCAGATTGGATGAACGGTTCGACAGTTATGCTCGAACAACAATTCGTGAAACATACAAACATACAAACATACAAAGCAAAATCGCCCAACTTACCACTAAAATCTTCGCTCGCTTCGCTCGCTCGATCGATAACATTAACATAGTCACTATCATTTTCTTCTTTTCGTCTTGTTTTTCATTCGGATTACAGTTTTCTTTTTGTGAGTTAAGGTTATTTCCACAGTATCTAACTTTTTAGGTAACACAAGTTTCGTTACACTTGTTTACTTTTTTGTTGTTTCCTTCCTAATTTCTGTTGTTTGGCTGATATTGTTAAAATTCCTCTTTTTCTTGTTTGATTAATTAGCTAGACCAACGGTTCCCAAACTTTTTTTTCTCATGGAACCCTTTCAAAATTTTACTGGTTTCGGTGGACCCCCTGCTGCTTAATTTCTACCATATTCCCAAAAAACTTGTGCACCCCCATTTTTGTTTCTCGCCAACGTGGACCCCTTTCGAGTCTCCCGTGGACCCCTGGGGGTCCACCTGGACCACTTTAAGAATCACTGAGTTAGACCAATTATTAGTAGACTTATGCTCAAACATTGGCCTAGTGTCGATAATTGGTCTGCTCATAGAAATCTCAGAAATACCAATTATTGTCATCAATGCCAATAAAATGGAAAAAAACAATTTTTCAGTACCAAATGTTGGCACTGCAATAAAAGAACGAAAACAATGTAATTCTTAAAAATTAGTGCTCAGGAAGCTCGAATAATATGTGTTGAAATGATTTTAAAACTATGGCAAAGTAAAACCCCCTGATAAACTTAGATTCGATAAAATTAAGAAAGCTCTAACCTTAGCAAAAACATAGTTTCTCACTGCTCAAATCGAGACATTTTATTAATGTTGTTGTACCGACGCCACTATGTTTATTTTTCGTTATTTGGTTTGTCAATATTGTAGCTAATGATTGTTTTCATCGATTCCGATAAGTTGAAGCACTGTGAGATTCGGTTGTTTCTTATTAAATAGGATAAATCAAAGGGGTGATAATAAATGGTGGGGGGCCAAAGTTAGGGTCGTTTACCCTATTAGTTATTTTTTGTAGTCTTAGTACCTCAATGAACTATTTTGACAAAAAAATATAAACAGGCAAACGGCCATTTCTTATAACTAAGTACTTTTGTGGTGGATGGCACAAACTTAGGGAGGCCTATACCCAGCAGTCGGTAAAATCGGGTTGTGGATGATGATGATGAAGTACTTTTATAATCAAGCTCTACTATCAGAAAATACGCACTTAAATCTTACTTGAGCACTTTGAGCACAAATCATTTAGACAATCTAAGAGACGTGTTAAATATTCAAAACACAGGCTTTGTTACGAAACTTCAGGTAACTTAGGTACGGAACAGAAGAGTAAAGCAAACTTTCAATTCATAAATAAGGAAGTCTGAAAAATCCAATTAATTAAAGCAAAGATTATTAAATCATAATTATGCTGAAACTTCCTCAATAACATGCAAAGATAAAACGGTCTGCAAACGTTGATGTAGATTTTATGGATGTACTAAGTAAGTTCGTATGAGCTAGTGGACAACTCTGTTGATGGAATTTTTAAGCCGCCTAAGGGCCTCATGGCCTTCATGGCTTAACGACTTAAATTCCAATAGATGGGCTTACAACCTTTCCGTTAAAATATACGAACTGAAAGACAGACAAGTAAACCGATCGCTGGTTAGCTTTGCACTGATTTGTTGAACTACGGGCAAGGCGCAGGCGCAGCCACTCACAAACAATATACATACATAAATTTACACGGCACTTTTATGTAGGTATCGGTTTGATAACATACTGTTTAAAATGCTTACAATCTACGAAAATCAAAGTAATTTCATTAGGTGTAGCTCAAATACTTTTAAGTATTGATAGTTTGTAGTAAATTCCAAGGTTTTCTTACCCGAGGCGTAGGCAAAGAAAATTAACTGTCATTTGAATCCGAAAACCCATCTTTTTCTCTATATCCACGGTCGTGAAACTCAATTGCAAAGTTCCGAACAACGGTCAAAAATTGCTTTAACTTTCACCCGCTAAAATATCTAATGTTCTCGAATCTTCCGAAAAACAATCATGAGAATTCTTGAAAATATAAATTAAGATGTGAACTTTCAAAGGAGGTGGAAAGGCAGAAGTTAGATTGAATTCTCTGTACAAAGTTGGGTCTGAAAAATGTTAAGGACATGCGAATGCGTTCATATCTTTTATTATAACTAACTAAGTCTAATAAAACATGCGGATTCGGTCATATCTTTTATTATAACTAAGTATAGTAAGTCTGTTAAAAAGTCAAAATCAAAAGTTTTTTTATTGACAATCCATTTTGTTAGTACACACATTTTATAATAATTAGGTTAGTAATTCATCTATTCATCATCTATTGCAAAAATATTTATTTTACCGAAACAAAGAAACACACTTATTAACATTATTAATTCACTTCTTAACTAACTTACAACTAAATTAAAAGGAACTCTGTTTTCTATCTATAAATGACTAAAGATAGAAGACAGAGTTCAGATCACCGACCGCAGGTAAAGTGCCTAAAAGGCTGGCAGCGTTACTATTGCATCTACTTTCAAAATATTTATTACCAAAAATTGTTTATTTGGAACAAAAAAAAACATGATCTACCATGATATAGAATGGGAAACGTTGACAGCTGCAAAAGTTATACTGAGTCAATGCCCGTCTGTTGGACTGGACAGAACAATAACTGTGTGTGTGTGAAATTATAAAACTAACTAGTTTTTTCTCATTGATTTTTTTATATCTCTGATTATTATGTAATACCGCATGATGTGAGACTTATAAGCACGTGGAAACATTATCATGAAATTATTTAACTTTAGAAATGTATGAGTCACACAGATAGCAAATCGTCAGTAAAATATCCAAAAAGCAGCGTCAGAATCAATAGAAAAGGTCAGCATCAAATTCTATTAGTTCCAGAACCCCTAACCCTTCAAAACCTCAAAACAATACCCTTTCCATAAACTGTAAAATAAAGTAAGTTTTTATTGGCAAAATTTCAATCCTCGCTGCAAGATATGGCACGTCAAATTTGGACAAACACCAATTCCACTCATGAATAAAACATTGGCTAAGTCCTCGATCCTTTCAGCATCGATGTACTTCAATACCATGATATTTCTTGCACCAACCTTGACTCATATCTCTTAGGAATATAGGTTGATTTTTGCTTGCCAGAATGGTTGATATACACTGGCTGGATCTGCTTCAAGGTCGCCAGTAGTGTTCGGGTTATGATAATTTTTAGACCCTCATTCGGTTATTATAGGGAGCTATTAAATTTCGTTCTCGATTTAGATGTTTGTTTATATCTTTACGCGATTGCCTTTGTCGGGCAAGTTTCCTCAATAAAGGAAGAATAACCGGGATTCTTCAGATATGGGCGATTACTGTCAAAAAACTACTGAATATCGAGTTTATGAGGACCATTCTTTGTCGTTATGGGAACGGTGGGTGCTTCGAAAAAATGTCGAGCCCTACATCAGATAGATACTCTTTATGCATGAAATATTCCATCCATTAGCCAACTGATTGTCAATTCTCTGTTACATTCAAAGTAGGTATATTTTTGCATTTTCAGATTATGATTTAAAATAAAATGTAAGCCTCGATCAGATTAAATAGAGATTTTAAATTTTGCCAACCAATCCGAAAACCACATCGAAATTACATAAAAACGTAATCCAACAGAACTTTTTTATTTGGACGTGTTTCTGTGATTACCTTTTTTTGACCGACTTCAAAAAAAGGAGGAGGTTCTCAATTCGTCGGAATCGTTTTTTTTTATGTGTTCCCCGATTATTCGAAGACTTGAAAGATTTGAAAAATTTTTATTTGAAAGCGTAAATATATTTCACATCAAATGCCATCAAAATTTGGTTAGAATTTGTCTAGGATCTCAAGAGTTATGACTAGAAATGAATGAGAGTGCAGAAAGTTGCACAGCTTATAACATTGAAGTCGTTTTTTTAACATTTTTAAATAGCTTTCTCCCGCGGCTTGCTTACGTACTTAGTACCCGGATAAAAAGTAGCCTTAGTCTTATTCCCGATCATTATCTATCTATGTTTGAAATTTCAGCCAAATCGGTTCAGTGGTTATCGAGTTTCAGAGAAACAAACATACATCCAAACTTTCTCATTTATAATATTAGTGTGATAGTGTGATTTAGCCACTTGTCTAAGAAACGGATGGAGGTGTCTATATCGGACTTAAACAGCCGGTTTTTTCTCCTGAATAATCCTAGGCTATTTTCGCTATCGGCATTACAAATGCTAGTTTGCAGGTGTACTGTAAACGGTGGAGTACCGCAGCCATTTGTTTGATGGTATCTTCATCGAACCAGCCCGCTGCGCCTAATCACTGCATTTACCTGCTAAGCTTTTGTCTATTAGAAACTGCTGTATATTTGGAGTAGTTTTTGTTGTATTTTGCTCGTGGTGTAGTTTTCAGTTCGTGAATAGTGTTTTAGATGATTTTCCGTTTTCAATTATATTTCCAAAAAATGATTCCCAACTACTAATATAATTAAGGTCTTAATATCTGGGCGACCGAGCTTCGTTCATTGGCAACCAAGGAACGCCATCTAGTGGTTCAATTACGAACCACATTGCACTTTTTGCGTCAAAATGCCGAGAAAACGGCTTTTCCCATGAGACCTAGTTAGATCGATTTTTCGCCCCCGTAAGCACTCGTACTGTAAATTTCATTGAAATCGTTAGAGCCGTTTTCGAGAACGTCAGTACAAACAAACATCAAACAAACAAATATTGCTCGTTTAATAGAATAGGATTCATAAAAACTAGTACTTCGTTACGAATTCACTAGAGCGTTGTTTCCAATGGAAAACAAAAAACAAACAACGCTCTAGTGAGCTTTGTAACGGCGCTCTAGTTTTTATGCATAAGACATTTTTCCAGTTCATTTCGTCCTCTCTGTCTGGGCTTGCCGCGATGTCTTCTGCCATCTTTCGGGGCTCATCTTGTGGTCGTTCTTGCCCAGACATTATTACGCATACGGAAAACGTGCTCCACCCAATTCCATTTAGCCTTCCACCTTTTTCAATGTTACAAGTAGCTAAATTAAAGTTAAATATAACCGACTTCAATGTTATGAGCAATTTTCTGCACTCTCGAGTTTCATAACTCCAAAGATCCTCAACAGATTCTCACCAATTTTTATGGCACCAATCGAAAAGTACACTCTTTCAAACACACAAAGTATTTTCCAAATCGGTCTCGGCGTCTTCGAGTAATCGGTGAACATACATATAAAAAACACAAAAAAAAAAGATTCCGACGAATTGTGAATATCCTCCTTTTTTTTGAAGTTGGTTAAAAAGGATACCTAGTGTATCTTTTCAAACATGCTCAAGCATATTCTGTCACTTGCTAAACAAGCCGGGCCGGGAAAGCGGCACCTAATCAATGCACGAGTAGATAGCATTCACGGAACTGATCGTATCTGAGCGGCGCACGCCAGCAAGCCATGTCCTGCTTCAAGCGCGCGCCAAACATGCAATGCATTTAAAGATGCACCAATGGACGATAAAAAATGGAATGTTAGGCGCAGGCCAGATAGAAGAGACGGGGCGCAGACATTTGTCTTTTCCGCGTCCGTTTCATACAAAATGTGACGGCGCCCCGTCTCCTCTGTATGTTTTGTGGCGCGACGCTTCTATACATTTTCTATGAAAGGGACGCGGAAGAGATATATGTCTGCGACGCGTCCTCGTCTTACGTCTTTTCTGTATGTCCCGTGCCTTACTTGGGAAGCGCTCGTGGCGTAGCTTGACGTTCTTGATTGGCCGCGCCTTAGGACGCGAGATGCAGAGAGGATGGCAAGGAGTGGAGTCCTGTATCCGGCAGCGATAGTGATAGTGAGATTAGATTTTTCAAAGTGAAAAAAAAATCTTCAGGTTATTTTCGATCTGAAAATCATTCAAATTCAAATTTAATTTTCCAATGGTAGCATTGCGATCTTAGTAAGTAAGCAAAATCCGTATTCATCTATGTTCCAAAATAAACTAAGTAATTATAAATTTTGAATTATTCTATAATTTTTATATATTTCTGACTACGATCTTTGTTCAAGATACCTTTAAAGTTCTAAGATAATAGAAACTTCTATCGGATAAATACTGTCGTGAGCCTATTTACACGTCATCAAGTTCTCAAAATGCTAAGAGATAACGACAAAAAACCAGCGGCACATAATCAGTTTTCCTTATAGATAAGGCCGACTAGGCTGAAACAACAAACTCAGATAAAACGACTAAACAAAATACACTTCATCGCTGAACTTAGTTGATCTTTGAAACAATGAGATAGCTTATTCCGGCCTGTGTGGGAGTGGCTTTATGCATAAAGTTGTGTAAAACTGCATCGTCTATTTTCCTTTCAGCAAATTGTTGAATAATTCCCGCGGCTCGCTGTAGCGTTATTAGCTTCGCAATAAAATTATTAGCGCGCGCAGAGTAATAAACTGTAGGGTGTTTTTACCATCACAATATTGTGGTGTACTTAGCTATTTTCATTAGCAGTGAAAAAATCACAATTTTCCGGCATGACATGGTATCCAAAAAGACCATTATAATATTAAAAGCAGCGACTATTTGATTAGACGATTACGATTTTTAAGATAAAGATAAAATTAATAGGCTTGCCTCGTGCGGGGACCATCAGCAAACCAACTGTAACTTTTGTTTCTTTGGTGAATAAAATTAATTTGTAATTTGTACTTATTTGTATTTATTATTTCGGGATTTTATCGCGTAGGTACCATTTATTTTATTTACTTTTCCCGACGCTGACGTTTCGAACACGTTACAGCTACAGTTTTAAAGATTTTTTTTAGTAATTTCAGGTGACCTCATACCTTCATCAAAACATGTTTTGACCAATACGAAAATCCTTTGTCCGTCCAGCAAACTCTACACAGGTCTGTGTAGAGCATAGGTTCTCAACGTGGGCGATAACGCCCCCTTGTGGGCGTTTGCGACTTTCAGGGGGGCAGTAGAAGACCCAGAGAAAATTAGGGGGCATTGAGATGGCGCATTAAGATATGGGGTTGGGGGGGGGGGGGCTCTTGAAAAAAATATATTCTCAAAGTGGGCGGTGGGCAAAATAAGGTTGAGAAACTATTAGAGTTTCCGTTTTCATAAGCCTAGAAATGTTCATACCTGCATGATCATTGTACAGGTCGATATTACTCTTCAGCCATTCTACCGAGAAACACAGCGGGTGCAGTAAGAAGCCAAATTAATGTTCCAATGTTCTTTTAACTGTTTGCGTAAGTTAATGTGCACTTTAGCTTAATTCATGACGTGTTGGTCGTTATATTAAGCGTTAATTTTGTAACTAAATAACTGTTGAAGTCAAAGTAGAAATGAAGTCGACGATAAATAAATATAGATATGAATTATATAATTTAGTCAACATTTATTAGTAAATATAATTAGGTGATATAATAAATAAATATTGTTAGATATGAATTAAATAATTTAGTCAATATTTATTAGTCAATAGAATTTGGTAGATATAGAGGCAAAACTTTTATATTATTGTGGTTTTGGGGACTTGTAATGGCATGGCAGTCAACAAAATAACAAGTAGCTAAATTAAAAATTAAAAAAAATCGACTTCAATGTAATGAGCAATTTTCTGCACTTTTGAGGTGCATTTCTATTCGTTACTCCGAAGATCCTTGACAGATCCTCACCAAATTTTTGTGGCACCAATCGAGTGTATTATACCCTTTCAAACAAATAACGAATTTTCCAAATCGGTCCAGGCGTCTTCGAGTAATCCATTAAAATACATAAAAAAAGCACAAAACGACGACGGATTGAGAACCTCCTCCTTTTTGAAAGTTGGTAAAAATCAATGAATGAATCTGTGTATTAGTCAGATAATACATTATGATGATGAACAAACAAATTATAAAATTACATGGTTTATAGACGCATGTATCTATTAAGTAATCTCATCTCAACATTGTCCCAGGCACTACAGTGTCCCGTTAAGTGTAGGCAAATATTGCCTCCTGACACTGTATAAATCATCTAGAAAAGATGTAAAGGCCTGAGTTTTTTTTTTATCTATAAAAAACATGCTAAGAATGAACTCAAGGACTCGTTTACTGGTTCCGTCAACAATCGCAAGCACAAGGAAAGGCTCAAGAACTCCTCTAGTTAGTGGAACCACAGTGCAGCTAACAAGGTGCTGGTAATGAGGGCGGGAATACGAAAATGTGGGGTAACTTCATATTACCATTAATCTGTGCAACCGGCACAACATAAACCTAGTTTTTCGGGATTGTGTGCGGAATATTTTATCTAATATTTATTTTATCTAGTTTATGAGCGGTAGTATTTTAACTGTTCAAAGTTTATTCATATTTTAGATTGTTGTACCTATCTCTAATTGGATTGGTTAATTTACTCTGTTTTGGTGACGTTTTCAAACAAATTAGGTACCTACTGTAATTTCAGAGACCACAGTGGTAATGATAACGGAATGGTTTGGTAAATTAGTAGAATTAGAGCCCTGGTGCTCCACATTATCACATGACGTCACATTTCCCGCCAAAGCGCGATATGTGGCAACCCACCGCAAATCAACGAATGCTGATTCGTTCCCTATTAGTAACGTGACCATACGTCCCGCTTTGGGCGGGACCGTCCTGCTTCCAGGCTGTCTGTCCCGCTGTCCCCAGCGAGAGCAAAAATGTCCCGCTTTTGCAATAAAACTTTCTTCCCTACTAAATAAAATTCATTGCAATCGAATCACCCTAGGTATATACCTATAGATGCGAAAGTAATTCTGTCTGTCTGTTTGTGTGTCTGTGTTATCTTTTACGCCTAAACCATTGAACCGATTTTGATAAAACATGCAAATTTTTATTAAAAATGAAAAAAAGCTACCTAATTTTTGTCGCGAAAATAAAGATAAAGATGTTTTTTTATTTAGTCACCCCTTTTTTTATTCGCTATTCGGTCCCCACGCAGTACAAAATTTTTGTAAGTGTCCCGCTTTGATACAAAAAATAAATGGTCACGTTACCTATTAGTGATGTTTAAATGTAAACGCTTAGTTGTTCCTCTTCAAACGAGAGCCCATTGTTTGACCAATGATTGTCAGATAATTATTGTTCATTCAGTGTGTGCGTGCATGGCTTTAAAATAAGTACTTAAGTGCAGGAAGGTAAATATTGTGCGTGTTTTATGGTTGTACGGACGTCTGATTTTATAAACTTTGAAATGAAAAAAAAATAAGACAAAAAGAAAAAAATAATAATAAGATCATAAGATTTAGGTCATTAATTCAAAAGCTGACTAAACCCAGTACTTTACCAAATAAATAAGGAGAAAAATCCAAAAGGCATCGCTCGAATTAAAAGCAAAATTCGTTGTCCATTATTCATAGCACGCGTATGAATTGAACGCTCGCGAACGAATGCTGATTCGAGATGTGGAAACCATGAATATCTTTGTGGTTGTTGCTTTAGCTAGGCCTTTACATCTTTAGAAGATTTATACTGCGTCTGGATTTAATGTATGCTTAAAGTTATCGGAACTGCTAAGGTCTGGAACTCGCTGCCGGCTTCTGTTTTCCCCGAAAATTATAACCTGGGTCTCTTCAAGAGTGAATAAGTGTCTTCTAGACCTTTGTGACCCATCATCAGCCACATCGTCACTTACCATCAGGTGAGATTGTGGCTAAACAAAGGTCTATCTAGATAAAAAAAGAAAAAAAACACAAAAGTTCCTGGGATATTGACTGCCTTATTCATAGGAAAGATATGGTCAATACTTGTGGGGCCTATGATACGTGGGTTTCATCGCGATGTTTATCTTCACAGTTTAAAATTCATGACAAAGTGTATATGAACTTTAGATCTAAAGGGTAGGTATACTTACAAAAGAAGAAAAGAATGGCTCACTACGAAATAAATCTTTTGCAAAATTTTCATAAATAAAACCCAAATTTTGAGCCAAGTTTCAGCAAAACATAGTATTATCTAACTTTATGAAGAACACTTTAAATAATGTATGTTAGTCGTAAAACGTAATGTACTGCGGGTGTCGTGAGAAAGTAAGTAGTTTTATTAATATTCTTTTGAAAGGATTTGTATTTTGTTATTCATGAAACCGGAGCACAGTTAACACCTCCCGAAGGAGTATTTTGCATGAGTGTAATTGAAAAAGTAAACCCGGTCTTGGTTTATAAATAGTTTCACATTAGATGAGAAAGTTTGCTTTTTTAGCAACTTTTGTTTGTGTTCATGCTTCAACCAATCTCGATTTAGATGAGTCTTGAAATAAATGGGTATAAATCTGAACTTTATATCTTTGGGATGTCACAAAGACGGACGGGAATAGACTATCGTCTGGTGGAACATAAGTAAGTTTGTATGAGCAAGTGGTCAACTCTGATGACGGAATCTTTAGGCCGCCTAAGGCCTCCGTCATGGCTTAACGACTTAAAAGCCAGGACTGATAATTTAACGTGCCCTCCGAAGCACGGAAGCGCTCAGCTCGTAATGCCACTTTTCGGTTACCCATCCAAAATGTGACAGCGCACAATGTTGCTTAATTTCACCGATCAATCAAGAACGTCTAAGCAAGCTACGCCACGAGCGCTTCACGCTTGATAGAACATACAAGTGTGGAGGAGGACCTTGGCTACAACAAACCCTAGTAACTCATAGCCTTCATAACGATGATGATGACGTAGGTTGTCTACGTAGTAAAAATGTTGGCACTAGCACTAGAAGTAACAGCCCATCTGTTATGACAAAATGAAAAAAAGTTGCCTGAGGTTCCAACTGAATCAACAACAAAATGAACTGCATTGCATACTCGTATTAATAGTATTTATATCACTCCATAATTAAATTTCTACAAAAAAGTTGATCTCAAAGTTAAATAAACCAGTAAATTCTAAAGTTTATCCTCTCATCGGGTTCACGCGTCGACAAAGCCTTTTGCAGAATGTTAAAAAATTCTATTAAAAACCTCATTTTTGTTTTCATCAAGTTAAAAACTCTAGTCGTGGCTGTTCGAGGCCGAATGCTTGCGGGTGGTGCAAGCTGCAAGACTTAAGTGGTTTATTATTATAAGAACAGCCGGCCTAACATTTGCAACATCGAGATAGATATCTCGTTCGGTCGTACTGCTCTAACGCATACCCTAGAGCAGTTTAACCGATCGAGAAATCTAGTTTCTCGACTATCGATGTTGATGTTAGGCCTACAGGTTCCTATCAGAATATTCAACAAAGAGTACTTAGGCTACATAAATTATCTGATCTTACATTTAGAATTTCTTTCATAGGATAAATCAGAAAAAAAAGTACTATGGGTTCGAGAAGGAATGGTGGGAGATTACCGAGGACAGGGCAGGGGGGAATTTGGGAGAGACCTTTGCCCAGTAGTGGGACATACCAGGTTAAAAAAATGGTCTTCAATTTTTTTTAGCACCTATTTTTTTAAACCTTTGTGTTCATAGATCACTAGTACAGAAATGATCATAAATATATATCATGCTTTATGGTACAATCGGTATATTCAGTGCAATCAAAACCTCAAAAGAAAAAACAAAAAACAGTTACATGTGATATCTTTTATTACACTTTAGAATCCAGAGTAGGGGTAAAACAGCAAAAAATTGGCCCAATTGACAAGCCTTAACTAGCCTTAACAGTACTAGTATTCTGTGCCTTAACTGACCCTGTAAATTGAGCTGAAGAGCTTGGAGGTAAATTTTGTATACTGTTTCATAAAAATGAGGAGTAATAAGTTGGCGTGGTATAGGCATGCTATGCGGAGGGAAGAAAGTCATAGGAAAGTGTTGTATGAATGTGGAAGGATACATAAGTAGAGGACGGCCAAAGAAAAGATGGATGGATTGTGTGAGAGTGGACATACGTGTGAAAGGAGTGACTACTGAGATGACGAGTGATAGGTGGTGATAGGAGGGAATGGAAGAAGAACATTATATACGCACGGGAGCAGACATGTGGGGAACCGCGACGTCATCGTAGCCAAGCGAGGACAACAGCCGCTAACCGCGCGCCGGACCCCTTAACTTTTTTTGACTGAATTTATTTTGGACCAAAGTTCACACTGTGCACTCTTAGTCCAATGCTTCGGATGGTGCTCGTTTCCAACCATCTTTGGAGAATGGGGGGGGGGGTTCTGCTTTTTATGTTTCTTGTGTTCGTCTGTAGATATGTGTACTCATTAATATGGCTGTAATTTGTAGGCTCAAACTGCTAATTACTAAGCTGAAATAAAAGTATTGAATTGAATTGAATATTTCCACATTTAGTTTGTAAAACTTGTTATAAACCAGCTTCATATACAGTCCACTCTATTTAATCATGGATCTTTACAAATGACCTCCAGGAAATAGTGCAATGTCAAACTCCTCAGTCCATCACTTACCCCCACCGGAACGCTGCGTAACCCGACTCTTTGACTTTGGAAACAAATAGTTAATTACCCAGAGAGCAGCTCGTTAGGCGCGGATTGTGTCGAACTTGGCTTGCTTTCCGTTTTTTCTGCCCCTCAAGCAGTGCAGTAAGTAGCATTGAACCAGTATTGTCAGTCAAGTTTCATTGATGCAAAGCCATGTTCTGCGGTGCCCTCAGAAAGGGGCCACAACCACAGCAAACTCCAATGTGTGTCGTTGACATGTGACATTATTATGTTGAAATTAAAAAATATCTCACACACTCGCGGATCTTTAAGGAGTCTTTTCGATTAGTTATATAAAATGTACTTACGATCAACCATTGTTTTAATTAATCTAGTAATTTGATGCTGATAGAAACTACAAACAACTTAATTATTACAAGATTATAAGTAAGTAAGTAAGTATGTAAGTTCGTATGAGCAAGTAGCCAATTCTGGCGATGATTTTTAGGCCGCCTAATTGCCTTACTTTGCAAGATTATGATGATGATGTTCAGTCGCATCATGTTTAATTAAGTTTTATTAAATCATGTATTATTAATTGACATTTGGATGATACCAGTAATTAAGGTTCATTTTTCAATTCTGAAAATAAATAAGTAATTAACTCAAAACATTTAAAAAAAGTCTTCTAATCTATTTCATCTACTTCTCTGTTATCATCACGTTTGAAAATCCAATATGATACCATTGGTTGCAGTATATCTACTGCATAACTTTATATACTGCGCGAACTCCAGATTTTAAGCTCAAGAACTTGCTACTTAGTTATTTCTCCGCGGAAATGAAAAAGGTAACTGCAGTTATTATCATTACGGCATTGTTGTAACTTGGTAATGGTTGCGAATGGAATTAAAATGAATGGACATAATTGGTAATGTCGGGTTTAATGGGGGACTTGACTCAAACGGATTATGGGACTTAAAGATGAAATCGTAGCCTTATCTTCTAATTGTTTAAGGTAATCATCATTAGATTATGATGGATGTATTACAGATGAAGGACTGTTGGTTTAAAAAGGTCATTAGAGAAGAATCACAATAGGAATTGAACTGTATGCCATTCCTTTTCATAAACTGAGTGACCGAGTTTGTGTTTCTGCTATGGCGGCCATTTTCACCTCGGTGTTTTGGTATATCTACAGACATTGAGCGTAACAGACACGTCGCGTGGCCAACAAAATAAAATACTTCTATATAGTTTGTATGAACGTATTTATATCTAACATAACGTAGCCGCACAGACACGGACGGACACAGTTTTTGCCCGAAGAATTTTGTCTGCACGGTGCATGACTGTACGTGTCTGTGCGGCTACGTTACGCTAGCTGCCGGTCAAAAATAGATAATAGTAACGGGATCGTGCAGTGCTTCTTCTTTCTCTCGCTTTCAGACTTTCCCTAAGTGGCCCTGAAAAAAAAAACTCACCCTGTATAAGTAGGACATATAAAACAGGACAAATCTGAATCGGATTGAGAATAAAAGCAACCGCCTTAAAACTTTTACTGCCCAGAATCGACTTTCAATCTGTATTAAATATTTTACAACTGCTCCGCATTCAATGACCTTATTAGTAAAGCAGTTTTCAGAATAGCTTCGTTTTATTATAAGCCATTTTCAGTCAGACAGAGATTCGTGACAATAACAGAAACAAATAGGACCTTTTAATTCCCAAGTTACGAGTATGGTAGACACGCTGTTTGTTAGTTGGTTAGTTGTCAGTTACCAGTCGTTTGTAAGTTCTTTGAACATTCAGTTTATAAGGTTCTACTAGGGTCTATTAATCGAACCTACAGGAAAAAAAAGTTCAAAGTCAAAGTCAAATTCATTTATTCAATAAGATCACTACTGTACCACTTTGAAACGTCTTAAGAGCTAGGTGATTCTACTCCTGTTCCTTCGCGACACATAGTTGAGTGGCCTCTTAGCTCAGTTGGTAGTAGCTCTGCCTTCTGCGCTGTAGGTCGTGGGTTCGAGTCAAAGGTTAAAAACGGTCTTAAAACTCCGTCACTACAGTTCACAATGCACTAAGTGGCAAGTATGAGAAAAAACTGTATCCGAACTAGCGTTCAATTTTTTAATCAATGTTATGAATAACATACATTCACAGATTCGGAAATATTATGCGTAAGCACTAAAACTCAATAAACAGAATGTTAAAGCAGATTCGAGACTGTACGTGTATAAACATTTGGAGGGTCATAAAACGAAATCACAGTTGAATGTCGGAATACTGAATGGGACATAGAAGAGGCTTGCTTACAGAAGTGACACTTCAAACGGTTCCTTAGAAATACATTTCTTTGGCTTAATATTAACAGAATTAAAAAAATGACACATAAATAAAAATGAAATAAAAGAGACGTGTGGAAGTAAAATCACGGATTTTTACACAATGTTAGATACTGCTCACACTGAGCGACAAGTGACAGCGTCAGCTCGGCTACTTGCGACGACAGGGTATGGCCGAAAATTTTCAAACATTTTGTTGAGAGGTCGACACTTGACGTTTTTGTCGCGCTCGAAATGACTGCTACTTGGCCTTTCGGCGAGTTCAGCATCGCTGAGCGAGTATTATCTTTGATAGCTCTTGTCGCCCAGCGACAAACTAGTAAAGAGAGTCCTCGCCGGCATGCGGAAGTGTGAACAACGATCAACTACTAATATATGCATCTCTTTTGTTTATATGGAATGTATATCACATTGTTCGACTGGCTCCACACTGGAGCTTGACTATTTAGATTTTAAGCGGATGGATCACCGAAAAGAAAGCTAGGCCCCATACCGTGTTTGTTGCCCTGATTCTTCACGGTGTTGGTCGCGAAAGAACAGGAGTAGATAGAATCACCTAGCTCTTAAGACGTTTCAAAGTGGTCATAACGGTCCTACTGAATTAATGATATTTGAATTTTGAATTTTGAATATCTATTGTACGTGCCTAAGGCGAAAAAATAGTCGATAGTTAGTCGTTTTCTCGCCGGCGGACAGGTACCTTAGATTGAAAGTCGAGGTTGCATCTCCTCAGTCCACTAGACCAATATGACTCTTATTACAATGCCCATTGTAAATACGTGCATAATTTTCGGAAACCAATTTGGTTATACATCAATCAGTGGATCGTGCGGTGTCCGCAGTAAATTCTGCCAAATATTGTTAAATTTTCAATTAAACCAATGATGCTGATAAAAATAAATTATCGCTTTTGTTGTTTTCAATTTTGATTTTAATTGAATTATAGTAAGATTGTTTTGGGAAATCACAAAACATGAACAAACGATTTCCTTTTATAACATTGTGTTTTGTAAAATAATATATTTTCAAAAATTGTAAAGTATGATGTATGATCATATTGTGTCTACTTACGCATCAATTAGAGATTTGACCACTTGCTCATACGAACTTACTTTATGTAGAGATTTTAGTAAGCTTTTAAAAGCTCTCGAAAATATGTTCACCATAGCGGCATTGATTGGGCGAACATGGGCCAATTACGGCTCGCAGTATCTGGGCCAAATTCGGGCCAAATAATAACAGAAAGGCCCGGATTTTAATGCGGGATGAGCAGAAATAAATTCACGAAGATTTTTCAGCGAACGCCGCGTGACTACGTAATTTGTTTGCGTACTTCGTTTTAGGGTTCCGTACGAAGACCGTGGGACCTTTTTCGGGAATGTGGCTAAATTAATTTATGTGTGCGGCGTGAATTGAGAAAATGTGATTATGTTTTTCTGTCACATTTGTAGTTAATTGCGACGTTGTAAAATATTTCCTATGCGGGACATACGAATATTTTATTAAGTTTTGTTAAAATTACTATGTTTACCTTTGTCAAAACACTCAAAGTGGCTTTTTTATTTTGTGCTTTTCATATACCTAGCTTTTTGTCAAATATTGCTTTTGATAAAAATAAGTAGAAGTTACTTTATAATTTAAATTTATGTTCAATTTCAAATAAATCCGCTTCAATTAATTCCCCTTTCAGAAGACACATTTAGTTTTCTTTTTATTAACCTTATATTTGCTTAATATTTCCGCGGCGTCAGCCCCACACATATTCATTCACCATGTCTTTGAGGTTTAGGTGCTGGCAAAGCCTACTCCATCTCAACATTGTCCCAGGCATCACATCGTCCCGTTAAGTGTAGGCAAAGATTGCCTCCAGACAGTGTATAAATCATCTAGTAAAGATGTAAAGGCCAGGTTTTTTAATTCCCACAGGCAAAATTTTTATGTACGGAACACTCAAGCATACTAAAACTATTACCAATTTATCATACGCGGGCAGGCCCATCACATTCCGGCTCAAATATGAGGTTATTCTACTATGTACTCGGATTTTGGTTTCGGAGCACGATAGAACTATTAGGATTTTTACATTTCAAAAACTTCACCCATACGGGATTTGAATTCATCAGCGTAGCCAGCGGGCTTAAAAAGGTCGCTATAATAGAATCACAATAAGAATTGAACTATATGCCGTCACTTTTCACTCTCAGTCAATGAGAAGAGACGGCATTTAATTCAATTCCAATTGTGTCTGCCATAGCGACCTTTTTAAACCCGCTGGGTTCTTCCAATTGAGTGAAACCTACACGGCTATCGACATCACAAAGTTGAAATTATGTTGTGTTTAGTAGTTATGATGATGGGGACCTACCTAGTAACAAATATTGGAACACACACACATATACACGGACATTCGCCTTTATAATATTAGTAGGATTAACGGGTTTTGATTATAGATAAAATAGTAAGTAAAAATAGAATATAGTTTATTGACAACACACAAAAGACAGAGGATTATGATTTAGACAGACGCTGAAAGGTTGTAGCTCACATGTCAACTTCGCACCCACACCGCACCGCACCTCATCGCTTTGTGCCTTTAGGTATTCTTTGTATGGAATTCTATGGGCCAATGCTCACTACATCAACTCGATTTCAAGAAATTAACGGAGCATTCTTAGAGATCTGATAGAATATCTGTGCCTGGATAATGTCATGCTTCTCTTTGTACATGATTTTCATTAAAATTCATCATCCTAAAACAAACCGCTACCCAAGTGCACCTAATTAAGCCTGCCGTAAAAGCGATGCATTTAAACCTGATAAAAGCCTCACCTAAAATAAAGCTAAATAAACGCCTACAATAAGGCTAAATAAGCGTCCACCCTCGTCCACCGGAAGTCCATTCTGGAGGCTCCACGCTCTAATTTCCGGCTGGAGCTCAGCGTGAATGGTAAGTGCTTTTTGTCTATTTTTTCTCGTATTTCGTTTAAGCTGTACCTTACATGCTGGAAGATTTATAAAGATTAAAAAATGAGAACTAAAGTTTAAAGAGTTATGGGATCGGTTTACGAGAATGCCATATGATTTCAAATATAACTTACGGTTAAACATGAACGAATAGTCACAAAAGAACAGGAGTGGAATTTCCTAGCTCCACGAGACCCTATAGAATAAATGCTAACTTAACTTTGACTTTAAGAAAAATTAAGACCATCAAATCAACGAACAACTGTGGAGTAAATTCCAATACTATTGTAATAGAGTAATACCAGATGGGTCTTTTATGTCAATATTTTTGATTTGTGTCCATGTTTTTTATTTGTTTTTTTATTGTATAATCCTTTTTTACTACGTCTAATTGCTCAAATTGACGAACGGGGTGGTAGAAGTGCCCTACCGAGAGATATAGACGAGAAGGAAGGACTTTTCCCATCGGTGGGATCCAACAGGATGTTTGGATTTAGAATACAATATAGTTGGCGTTTCATAGATTTTAAAATAAATAAAACAAATCCAAGTAAGTTCGTATGAGCCAGTGGCCAACTATTTGACAGAGATTTGTATGTATTTTATTTGTATGTATTTTGTATGTATTGTGACAGAGATTTTAGACTGCCAAAAGGCCTCCTTCATGGCATAACGACTTAGGTAAAAGTTGGGACCGACATTAAAAAAAACTTAGGTCTTTACATCTTTACTAGATGATTTATACAGTGTCAGGAGGCAATCTTTGCCTACACTTAACGGGACACTGTAGTACCTGGGACATTGTTTGAGATGGAGTAAGCTTGCCCAGCACCTAAACCATCCTCTCAGCTTAACCGGCCATATCCACAGGAAAGACATGGTCAATACGTGTGCGGCTGACTAAGCCGTGGGTTTCCTCACGATGTTTTCCTTCACCGTTTAGAGCTCTGTTAATGAAATTTTTCGGAACGAAAAATCCATGGATGCACGGCCAGGATTCGTACCCACGACCTTCGGATCGAAAGTCGAAGTACTAACCAACTCGGCCAACACGGCTCTCAACCGACATAATATCTGACAAATCGTTTTCAGTTCGATATAAGTGTTCATTTATTTCTTTGAAATAAGCGATAGAAATCTCTCACACTAGACCAATAGATCGTTATCGTAAACAAGAGAAAGGCACGTAGGCTGTGGTACTTCAACCTTGATTTAGGCAGTTCGTCCACTTAGGCGGACGGAAATCTGTCACATCCGCCCTAAGCCCGGCCCTTTTCATGGACGCCTGAAGATACTAATTTCCGGTCCGTGGGCACTTCCAACAAATTATTTTTCACTTGTTTTGAATGTCGCATACATATACTCCTCAAAACAAAATAGGGCCCTTAGAAAAATTATGACTTTAGAATAGTAATGAAAATTGAATGCAGTTACAAGTTATTTCAATTTTGATTTTAGGAATATGTTACCACTGAACTTAGGAATTTAGAAATATATTAAAAAAAATATATATAAGTAGGACACGTTCAGAAAATATGTGTTGTGGAAAATATCGAAATATTTCAAGTGGGCCCTATTTTGTTTTGAGGAGTAGATAAAAAAGCTTTTATTTTACTTGCAATATGTTTATAAGCTGTCATTTTTAAAATTTTCAATGTAGTTTTCATTCACTTCTCGGTATCGGATGACTCCTTGACAGCTTGCGATGACGTGATCCGGCGACGTGACGAAGTTGATGTAGTGAGCGTTGGTCTTTAGGTACAAGGTGAATTTTTGAGACGGGGCAGTAAGGGCAGTTACCTTAACCGTTGCGTTATAGCTACAGGAAAACGTTCTTAAGAGACTATCTTTAACTTTTGAAGATATTTCGACCCGCATTATCAGATTTAAAAAAAAATGTACAGTCAGCGAGAAAATGGGCAACTTACACAAAAACTTCCTGTTTCATAAAAGGATTAAAAGGCTCTATCGGACCAACTGAGGTTAGAGCACTACTTATACAGTTTTTCAAAATCTGTGAATGCAGGTCGAAATATCTTCAAAAGTTAAGGATAGTCTCCTAAGAATGTTTTACTGAAGCTACAACGGTTAAGGTAGTTGCCCTTACTGCGCCGTCTCAAAAATTCACTCTGTATAGTTCCATAAAAAGAATACCAAACCGCACAAGGCTATGCGGTGCGGTGAGGGTGCGGAATTGACGCTACCTTTTATCATTTTTAGCTTTTAACATTTCACGTCTAATTTCACTCAATCTACCATCAGCATCTTGCAAATTGGTTGTGACACACTCCGGCATGAAATAGGGTAAAAATCACTTTATCATTAGAGATGAGAAGATTGTGCAAAAGCAACTGTTTTATATAATCACGTCACGGCTACGTGTTGGTAT
This sequence comes from Camptogramma bilineatum, assembly GCA_958496255.1. NCBI lineage: Eukaryota > Metazoa > Arthropoda > Insecta > Lepidoptera > Geometridae > Camptogramma > Camptogramma bilineatum. The sequence continues at coordinate 14,582,682 of OY292466.1, read as the reverse complement.
TTTCAATATTTTTTGTTCAGCTTTAGCTCCCTATCAGAATTTTTGATTATAAGCTTACACATGACTTGATTTTTATATTACTACTAAGATAAATAAATAAATAAATGAATATTGCTGGACATTGCACACAGCGCCATCTAGCCCCAAACTAAGCAAAGCTTGTACTATGGGAACCAGATAACTGATAGAATACTTATTTATTTGTAAATACATACTCATAATACTTTATAACACCCAGACACAGAACAAACATCTATGATCATCACACAAATGTTTGCCCTGGATGGGAATCGAACCCACGACCTACAGCGCAGAAGACAGAGCTACTACCAACTGAGCTAATAGGCCAGTCAAATTCTGTTCGACGTTTTAATACCTCATCATCATACTAGACATTACCGTACCGTTTCAAGTTAAGTAATTGTTCGCTGTACATCGCTCGCTCCGCTACACTAAGACAAAACATCTTCAGTTGCCGCGCAGTAATGATTCAATAAGTTGCAATTAAGTAATCTTAATACTCGTCCCTGCATTGTTCGGCTTTTCGTCTTCCAGTGATTGTACTGTGAAATTGCAATAATAATAATCGAAATACAAGGAATGCAGAGCCTGCGACACAAGTTACATTAACTTAGTGCAGGGTCTGCTGAAACATTATTGTAAAAACCAAGCCTTTAATTTTATTATGAAATGTGATATTTACTTGTTTGTTTATGCTTGAAATGAAATAAAGATTTTATTATTTATTATTATTTATTATTTATACAATAAAATCCATCGAAAGTATGCTTAACTGAACTTAACTTAACTTAACTAGCATAACTTAACTAAATTAACTTAACTTAACTGAACAAACTGTTTCTCGTAGTACCGAGAGATAAACATGGGAACGTCTGTATTTTTCAACTTTCTTAAAAAATATAGTTTCGATTTCCACCCTAGACATAGACTTGTGTGATGACTAATACACATGTCTTTGTCTGTATGTACGTAAAATAAAAGTAAATTTCTATTTGATCAGTTCTCTGGTTCGCATATACTTATCATAGTACCTATAAGCTTTGCTTTTTTGGGGCTAGATGAAATATCCACTCATATAATAAAGTACCTACTTACATCTAGTTAACTATTATAACTCAAAAATTATTAAGTTGTTTGCCAAAAAATGTGTAGAATTTCCTCACCATCAGATATAAATTGAACTGAACCTCACACATGTTACTGCGTCGATTAAGTCAAAAACCATCCATTTTAAACATCACGCCACTCCTTAGAAGGGTCTCCCAAAGGACATTTGACCTAATTAACGCTACTGACGTGGAAAATTACTACCCTCCCTATGGACTCAACTGGGCCCAACTGGCCCCAACTGGTCCCACCGGACTAAAGGGTTAGCTGACTCTTAGATTGTGAGGATTATCTTAGCATTGTGGAAGATTTATTGCAAATTCAAGTCTCAATAGGTTTAGAATAGATCTGGCATAAGCCTTTACATTAATTTGAGATGATTAATGCGGTTAAGAGGTACTCAATGCCTACAGTTATGAGGCGTAATGTCTGATAGGTTGTTGAGATGGAATAGACTTACACTATGATAATCTTTCAAGCTTCTCTAACAGTAGGTATTCTTACATTATGTTTGGAATAACTGTTTTAAGCATGAGCATAATTTTTTTTTATTTTAATTTTCTACGGTTACAAACACCCACAAAACCATTTAAATTAAAGTTGAATTACATCCCTAGATATTATACAAGTAAGGATCATTGACCTCTAAAAACTAACCAAACACATCATTCGCATAATATGAGTACTAAACTCGATATTACTATCGATAGTCAATATTGAATATTCAATTTTCACCTCACTTCAGTTCGACCTTCGTCTTTAAAAGATCCCCACCTTTCTGTCACGTATTAATTTCTTCATTTTCTTTCCCTTATAATCTGAGACAGAAGGCGGATAATCGTATAATTATCGAAAACCCATCGAAGTATCCTAGAATCGATCAACGTTCGCGAACCATGGGGTAAGGAAAAATTGGAAACCGATATATTTCTATATAGAGGCGTCGCTAGTATCTATTATGATAATATTATGGCGGTTCTACGATGCCTATGTCACTTTGAATCAATTTGAAGCGCTTGCGGTGAAGCTTATCTAGTCGTTTTTGATAGATTGATGAAGTTTAGGGACTTTACGGTCAGAAAATTGATTGATAATTTTGAATATGTGGCTTTGTACGTTAAAGACAGGGTATTGATGATTGTTTGTTTGTCATTATAGAATTATTGGCCTGACACAGTCCTGAAAATTGCAAAAAAAAATGGAACAGGATATTCAAAACCAAATTTGGGTTTGCTTGTCAGCCATATTCGGGCACATAACCGACAAGTAATTTGCCAGGTTACAGTTTAGATGGGTAGTCGCTAGTGGCATTAACATCTGAGCGTTTCCGTGCTTGGGCACGTTAAATGGTCGGTCGAAATCAAGACAGGGGCATTCAGGAGGCCTAAAAACTCCGTCACCAGATTTAACCACTAAGATACTTACTCCATTGGCTCAGGGACCAAAAGTGAGTCTTGGCCTCCGAAACGAGAATTCGCCACTTCCTTCTGTCCATGGCTGCCTCCAGCCAGTTGTCGGCTCCGAGGTCACACAGGTCAGCTTCTATTCCGTCGCTCCAGCGATACTTGGGACGACCAACCGATAGATAGATAAATAATATATTGGCACACATTATTACAGCGCAGACACACAAAAAACAAGTAGGTACCTACAGAAAGAATAACAAAAGAAACTAAAGGGCTGGCCACAGGTCAGATGGTCGGGCACTCTGCACTAACTCATCTGAACTTACATTGTAGTATGTGATACAGCAGTACCAACTACTACATACTCTGTGCTCTATCAGATACCGTAGACCCACATTTATGTTCAATGTATATTTTTATTGGAGCTGTGACCCGTTTGTTGATGTTATGAGTATTGGGAGTGAAAATTATTGGTCGAAGCTCTTTGGTGTCACAATATTTTTAGTAAACAGGCCTAGGGGATGCGTAAATGCCTAAGTTATTGTCGAGTTCAGATTTCAATTTCTAGAAAATTGAGACCGTCTTCGACGAAAAGGCGCGTTTCTAGGTGTCCTAGAAATTCTAGTTAGGTTCTATCTTTGTAATTTCTAGTTTGTGATTGATCTGTTGACACCAAATACAATTTCTTTTAAAGACGATGAAATGGGTCACATAGGTCTGGGAAAAGTGGGTCTTAAATTATCACAATACAGTTTTAGTGATGTATCAAATCAGCCCCCCTAGCCAAATTACACTATCTATCGTCGCGATAGAATAGAAACACTTCAAAATGTATAGGATTTGACGTTTCAAGTAGATGAGTCACGTGGTCAGAACGTCAATTCCTATACATTTTGAAGTGTTCTATTCTACAGCGACGATAGATCGTGTAATATGGCTAGGGCCCCTGACTCTTCAAAATTAATTAGTAGGTAAGGTGTTAGTCATAGAGATTCCACTATGTGATGCAACATTAATTTGATGACGAGCGTCATTTGACGAAAATGGTTTTTTGAGTAACACTCAGTCAGGTATTGTACGTGACACAATATTTTGGGTAAATGGACCTTATTACGATATAAAAGCGTGAAAATTACTTCGAATTCTTCTCCTCCGAATTCTTCTTCTTATTTTTCATCAAACATTTTTTTAAGGCTTAAATCCTGAAAAATAAAACAGAATGTATTCTTAGTTTCGTTTTTCAAATTCAACTGAATTGCTAGCAGAAGCACACCCCGGACACTCGATGAAATTTATATGCAAAAGCGGCGTCTAACTACCTATAATTACACTCCACAATGTCAGTTTTGTACACGGTAAGGTTGTCACCGTATGAATAGTGTACACTGTGATCTCGGTCTCGTCTATGCGTCTGCGCGTGTGGCGCGTTCCGTGCTCAAAGTCAGCTCCTCGCCAGCTCAAACCTACAGTTTCCATTCTATACGTAGTATTATTATCTGTGGTAAAAGGTTAAACAGGGCCAATGTCAAATCCGTAAATTCCCAGCCACAAGCGAAGGGGTCAAGTTTAATCAAAATTATGGCCACGCTGACCACGTCCTAGCGTTTTTGATTAAGCACACTTGAATTAGTTTTTAGGGTCAATTGTCCAAGGTACGTGATATCTTGTGGATTTGGGATATTCAGAGGGTTCTATTGAGTAAAATGAAGAACGTTATTTTGGAGGAATTTAATTCTGTAGTTGAGGGTAGATGAAAAGACGAAAAAATCGAAAATTAGTGATTGATAATAGTTTCGTTCGTATGAGCTAGAGGAAAACTCTGGTGACGGATTTTTTAGGCCTTCTAAAGGCCTCCGTCATGGCTTAACATCTTAAAAGCCGGGAGCGACCATTTAACGTGCCCTCCGAAGCAAGAAGGTCACCCATCCAAATTGTGACAGCGTACAACGCTACTTAACTTCAACGATCAATCAAGAACGTCTAAGCAAGCTACGCCACGAGCGCTTCAAACTCACGCCTCATAAGTCTGTTTTTATAAATTACTCCAACTACTATCCACACAGGGTACTACAGGCAATTTAATATTTTTGTACTAACTATTATACACCAATTCAAAGCAGTGTACAAACTTTACGTTACGCGAGCCTTTAAACGGAAGCTAGTTGAGCAACACCGTCAAAACGGCACTTCTTCTCAACTTCTCTCATGCATTCAAATAAAGTCCTTTGTCTGTCATTAGCGCTGTAATCGGTGCTTATAAATCTGTGAGAACTTTGCACGATGACAAATAAGCCCTCTGGGGCATAGAGTATCTATTTGTACAGAAAAGACAGACTGATTATCATTCTGACTTCAAACGGCTGGATATAGGTATTTCTGCTTTGGCTACCGGTCCAATGGATTTTTCGTTTCGGATTTGTATGCGTACCGATAAAATATGAATATTGATAAGGAGTTTAAGATTCAGTAACGTAAGTTACTACCCGCGCGAGTTAACTTGAGACCTGCCCCTGGGGCCCTAGCCATATTACACTATCTATCGTCGCTGTAGAATAGAACACTTCAAAATGTATAGGAATTGACGTTTGAAGGTGATGAGTCACGTGGTCAGAACGTCAATTCCTATACATTTTAAAGTGTTCTATTCTACAGCGACGATAGATAGTGTAATATGGCTAGGGTCCCAGGGGCCCTGGCTTTTTGACGTTTGTGCAAAAATACAGTGCGCTTTTTGACATTGTGCCAAAATACAGTGCGCTTTTTTAAGTTTGTGCAAAATACACTGAAATTTAAAATATAGATATTTAATAACCGGGAATAGGACATAGGATTCGACTATTTATCTCAGAATAATGCACGGTTCCCGTGGGATAAAAATATAGTAGTCCACGCGGGCGAAGCCGCGAGCGTCCACTAGTAGAGTTATTTAACTTTTTAAAAAGTCCTTTATCTTGTCTATTCTGGCCTAACTTATCCATACACACCAAGACGGATAACATCCCGTACCGTACAATGCGCTGATTAATATTAAAAAGTTGGTAACTTTACTCATAACCGAGGATTAGTGAGTTCCGGCTTTACTGAAATGTTTGGCCTCTTGAGTTTCGAACCCGTTACAAACGTACTTGCTTGATGATTTTTAAAGGGTGTATGTTCTACCTTGATTGTGTTTAAATCTTTTTTTTAATCTTTTTTTTAAAACTTAGCGGCTATTTTGTGTATCTTACTATCCTACTAATATTATAAAGGCGAAAGTCCGTGTGTGTGAATGTTTGTTACCACGTATCTCCTTATCTACCAAACCGATTTTGATGAAATTTGGAATGTAGATAGTTGAAGTTCTGGAATAATACATAGGCTATTTTTATCCCGGAAAAATGTATGGTTCCCGTGGGATATAAAAATAGTAGTCCACGCGGGCGAAGCCGCGGGCATCCGCTAGTAAACTTATTAAATAAAAAAACGTTTATACAATACATTATATAAAAACTGCATAACAGCTGGTTAAACTATCAGATGCAGGTCACTGACCTATAGAAGACCAAGAAATGCCCATTAAAATGAGAAGTTTTTTCCCAAGAATCAATCAAGGAGGTTGTTATATCTGCAAGTAGCAACTGACTGCAAGCGCCATTGTCGCTTTTTTATTTATTTCCAATTGCGAAGTAATTCCCGCTCCCGCAGCTGAAACATGCTTCTAAAGAAACGACGACCGTTGTATATCGACCGTCTAATTTAATAGCTGGCGACCGAGACCGAAGACCGAGACCAAAGACAGAGACAGAAGATCGTAATCATTCTGTATCCTGTCTTTGTATGCGTTCCTACAAAGCCTGTCTCTGATCTCGGTCTGATTTCTCTGTATTGTGTCAAATATTGTGTTTTTGCAGAAAATAATTTTGTATTTTTAATTTAATTTTATGTTTGAAACAAACCCCCCCCCCCGAGGGGGGGGTTTGTGTCTATGCTTTAGTAGTTGCAATCTAGCTTGCCGTTTTTGCATCCCAGCTTACCTAGGATAGCCGCTTGCTTAGTATAGATACAGGCCTACCTTGTCAGCCTCTTAAAGGCGGGCAAGGTGCAGATGGTTCCAGGAGAGAGTAGCGCAGCAGTCGCCGATCCCTAGGACAAGTCTGGTGAGTTATCCTTCACGTGGTTGTCCCCTGTTATTGGTCTAATTCCATCAGAAATAGACGTAACTGAAACCATCAGGCGAAAACCGCCTGGGATGCTGGGGTCATGTTCCGGCGGGTCCACCATCACAGCAGATCGGTGGATAGTAATGGCCTCCCGCGTGTTTGTGCCGTGCGCGGGGACCCGTACGGGGGGATGAAGGAATCCTGGTAGTTGAGAACGTAACGTGCCTGGGTACGTTGCGCGTTACGTTTCAACACACTACTTTGGTCTGGATTTCCCCTTACACGGGCGGCCTGGGGATAGCCATCCTGGGTCAATCGGCTGTGGCGAACACCGTCAGAGGATCGCTGGCGAGAATCCCTAACCGGGGGAGGGCAGGCGGCGAGGCGCGGTGGTTAGGAGGTAAGTGACCCCCTAACATATCTCGCAGCGTTCAGTCTCGTCCTACCCACGGGGTGTGGGTTCTATATCCGAGGGATAGCTCTGACGATCGCGCGCCGAGCGCGCGACGTCCCCGTTGAGGGCTCCGTGGCGGGTGGAGAGTCCCGAGGATGAAAACTACCAAAGTAAGATCATGGATAATTCAAGCTCACTAAAACCCAAATCCCATACTGCAACCGCAGCATCCCCCCGAGCAACCACCAAGGCAGCACCGTCAGGGGCGCCATCAGGCAACACGCCTACACCCAAGAATGCGCCCAAACCGTACCGTGCCGCGTCTCAGACTGCGCCAAGTGCGGGGAGGGCTGCTTCCACGGGTGCGGCGTGTTCCGAGATGCGTGCATCATCGACGCCACCAGACGAGCCTCTCAGGGCTCAGGAAGAGACCATGGGAATGACGACCCTCAAGGACGCGATCTCTGAAGGAAGCGGAACGGCATGGTCCCTCGTTGCCCCGCGGACTAAGAAAAGGAGCAATCAGCGAGACAAAGTGGAGACCCAAACAAGGCGAACTGTAAGCCAGACAGCTGATCGAGCTGAACAGGCCCAGGCGCAGGTATCGCAACAAGCGCCACCCACGACAAGCGGAAGGGACCAACCTCGCGGACGCCACTCCAAGCCGAGAGGAACACGCGCGGGCAAGCAGGTTAAGAAGCGTAACCAAGCAGGAGCGACAACAACGCAACCCACAACCTCCAAGAGATCGCGGCCGGACGACTCCACCACGCCAACAGGCGACCAGAAACGGCCGAGAGCGGGACCCAGCCAAGCGAAGGGCACCTATGCGGCGGCAGCGGCGGCGACGTTCAAAACGAACGACCTATGCGTCGCCGTCATGGCAGAACCCCTTCATGACCTCACGGCGGACCAGGCCAATGCGCTAAATGTGTGCCTGAAGAAGAAGTTCCTGGCCGACCTCTTCAACCCAGCGACCTCCGCGCACATGGCGAAAGCTGGCTTCCGCGGTAAAGCGCACCATAGCGAGGGCACGCTCAAGATGTGGTGCGAGAACGACACCGCGCTGCAGTGGCTACGCAGCGCGATAGAGAACGTTGCCTCACCGATACCCGGCACCAAGCTGGTGGTACGACCACAGTCGCAGATCCAACGGCGAATCCTATGCGGGCTCCTAGTGCCGGAGCTCGACATGGACATCAACACCGTCCGCCGGGCACTAACACTGCAGAACAGTGACACCGTCAGCGTCGGATCCTGGACCCTGGTCAAGGCAGAGAAGCAGGTGGAAGTGGAGACGCCGGGCATATACCTGCTCCTGCGCATACCGGAGTCCGACGTCGACACACTGCTGAAACAAGAACGGCGCCTAAAGTGGATTTTCGGCAGTATCTACGTCCGGATCCTCGAGGACAGGCACAAACCACCCAAGGCGCAGAGTGCCACCACAGCTCAACCAGAGCCGGCCCCCCCAAGTCCGGAAAGGGAGACCGCGCACCCGGAGACAGCTCAGTCGGAGGACATGGACACAGCAGCCAATCCTCCATCCACACCCCAGCAGGATGAGGTGTGCTTTCTCGACGATGAGGGGAGTGAGGGCGGCGACAGCTGCCTTAACTCCTCCCCTCTTAGATCGTCGTGAGGCCCTCCAAATCCTCCAAACCAACCTCCAGCACAGCACCACTGCAACGGCTTCCCTACGCAGAACGCTGGAGGAAAAAACCGCGACCATTGCCCTGATCCAGGAGCCGTGGATCAGAGAAGGCAGAATATGTGGTCTTCGCAATTCTGGATGGAGGCTTATCACAAACAGCACCGTAAGCAACCCCAGAACTTGTATAATTACCCCCAAACACCTTCAAACAACACTAATCACCGAATTCTGTTACAGAGACCTTATAGCCATTAAGATCCAAACAGCACCAAACCAAGCCCTGCACGACATAGTCCTGGCGTCTGTGTACCTACCAGGCGACGAGGACATACCCTCACCAGAATTAGCTTCACTGGTTGAGTATTGCGAAAGGGAGAAGCTGGAACTCATCATCGGCACGGACTCCAACGCGCACCACAACCTGTGGAGCAGCGCCGACACCAATACCCGTGGAGAAGAGCTGGTAAACTATCTCTTTACTACTAACTTAACACTGCTGAACATAGGCTCTGAGCCTACTTACGTTACCTCTAGGTCGCGAACCATCATTGACCTCACACTATCATCAGAGAGAGTAAAATGCTTCGTTACGGACTGGCACGTCTCGGACGAAGCCTCTTGCTCGGACCACAGATGGATACGTTTTAACATTAATATAAACATCCCAACGCCCATCCCGAGACGTGCCCCCCGTAAAACAAACAAACAAAAATATGTCACGAATGTCAAAACCGCTCTTGAGGCTGTTGGAGCTCCATCTAACACCCTAGAAGCACATGATATCGACAATTGTGTAGATAAGCTAACAAACATTCTTACCAACAGCTACGAACAATCGTGCCCCCTCGTGACACCATCAGGGGGAGCAACCCAACGCTGGTGGAATCCTGAACTGCAGAGACTACGCTGTAAAGTAAGGAAATCCTTTAACAGAGCCTTCAACACTAGACAAGACGTCGATTGGGAAAAATACCAGAAAGTAAAATCAACCTTCAAAAAACGCATACGCTTACGGAGGCTGGAATGCTGGAAGCGTTTTTGCACAAACATCGAAAACACAAACCAAGCCGCCAAAATTAAAGGCATACTATCGAATGACCCCGAACGCACCATCGGACACCTCAAAAAGGCCGATAACACCTACACGAAAACAGATGAAGAAACCAGCGAACTACTGCTGGCGACTCACTTTCCTGGATGTCAAATAACGGCAGCCCACGAATGGATGTCGCACAGCGACAGAGAAGCAAGCAACCAAGACTGGAACGTAGCCCAAAACCTCGTCACTAGAGATAAGGTACTTTGGGCAATCAACAGCTTCCTTCCCTTCAAATCACCGGGACTAGACGGAGTTTTCCCGGGCCTGCTACGATGGTCCAGCGAGCTAATAGCCGACCACCTAGTCAACATTTTCAGAGGTTGTATAGCCCATCGCTACATACCCGAAAAATGGAGGGAAGTGAAGGTAGTATTCTTACCCAAACCAGGCAGGAGCGACTACACACTGGCAAAATCATTCCGGCCCATCAGTCTAACGTCGTTCCTTCTTAAAACCCTCGAGAGATTATGTGACCACGAAATCAGAGGTAACACTCTCCTACACAAACCACTTCACCCCAATCAACATGCTTATTGCCCTGGAAAATCTACAGAATCCGCTCTCCATAGCGTAGTCTCCCGAATTGGAGACGGATTATCTGCAAAGCAATCGACACTAGGTGCCTTCATAGACATAGAAGGCGCTTTTGATAAAACGACATTCACCAGTATAAATCTAGCATTGGAAAGATACGGGGTAGCGCCGACGCTAGCAGAATGGATAAACAACATGCTCAAATACAGAGCAATTCAGCTAACAGTAAACAAGACGACCAGAGGAATTGTAGCAAGAGGCTGCCCTCAAGGCGGCGTCCTCTCACCCCTACTCTGGAACATAGTCGTTGACGAACTTATCCGCAAACTAAATGGTCGCGGGCTCGTCACCGTAGGTTACGCAGATGATCTCGCCATCCTAGCGACTGGATGCTTTGAGAGCACACTGTGTGACACGATGAAAACAGCTTTCAAAACAGTGGAAACCTGGTGCACTAGCCACGGATTATCAGTCAACCCCACCAAAACAGAACTCATAACCGCCAAAGTGCCTTAGGCCACTGTACTGGCCCGAGCTCTATTTGAGTCGTTCGCCGATTAAAATCACGATTTCTATGGTGTTAGGGCTTCCCCATATGTGGAAAGTGTCTTTATTTGTTGGTAACATTATTGTCCCACTACTGGTAACACTAAAAGTCATAGATAATATATAATATTTCTACAATGTGTCAAAATACCGGAAGAAAAAAATACGAAAAAAACTTTATTTTTGAAAGAAGGTTCAAATAAGATTTTCAGCGATGACCTATACATGTTTTGCATTAATTAAATCTGACAGGTATTTAGGATAATTACTGAACCATTAAAACCCCGTTTTATAGTAAAAAATTTGAATTTGATCAACATTTTGAATATTGCGGGTGAATTTTGTTTGAAGGTCGGCTATTGTGATTGGTGTGTAGTAGTGATGTGAAGGAGGTTTGTTTTGTTCGTATTGTTTGCTAACTACATATTTATACCAATCAGAAAGACTTCAAACCAGACTATAGGATGAGAAATGAACCAGTATTGAATTTTTATTTGCCGTGAGCGCACTCCCGCTCCTGGCGCGCGGAACAAAATGGCGTGTTTTGGCCTTTTGCAAACGCGAATTAGATAATTACTTTAATGTCGATGTGTATATGTTTTGTGTTAAATAATAAAGGTGTGTAGTGTACTAAGTGTGTGCACCATGTTGACGCAGATATTTGCTATCAATTTTGAACAATTGTGAGTTTTTATTTTGCAAGGTGCCAAACATGTTTACGGAATGGAATAAACAATTTATTTGGTGGTGACAATGTAATCCCCTTGAGCAGGTAAGTAAGTAGTTAATAAGCTTGTTAAATTCCGATTCCAATGATACCACAAACAGGTTTAGTCCAGAAATAAAATCACTGGCAAAAAAAGTTAAACCGCTGGCAACAGTTGCGCGGGCTTTGGGTAGGCTAGACAGGCAATCGGTCCGGGGGGCGGGGCACCTCAACGGATAATGTTTACACAAAAGAGAAACCTGGGCAATCTAAGACTTCCCAAACTTCTCAATACTGAGCTCATACTAACTAACGAAGTCAAGTATCTCGGAGTCATACTGGACAGCAAATTGCTTTGGAATAAGCATCTTGACCACAAACTACAAAGAGCATGCTCAGTATTCTTCCAATGCAGCAGAATGCTCGGAAAAACATGGGGGCTAACACCAAAAATAACCAAATGGCTATATACAGCTATAATAAGACCAACAGTGACATATGGTGCTATTGTTTGGTGGAAACGAACCGAACTCAACACTGCAATTACCAAACTACAACGTTTTCAAAGACTAGCATGCTCTGCAATAACGGGTTGCATGAGAACAACACCGACAGCTGCCATGGAGATAATCCTGGGCCTCGTCCCACTAGACCTCTACATACAACAGGAAGCCACACTGGCCGCCACCAGACTCAAACATCTGAACCTATGGGGGCACACAAGGAGCTCTCACGCACTTATTCTGGACAGAGCTATAACACACGAACCGCTATTATGTGCCCCGTGTGATAAGATCCCCAGGAAATCAATATCACGGAAACACTACAGAATACAAACGCATGAAAACCAAAGAGACCAGTCAGGAAATAGCGAAGTCCGCATCTACACTGATGGATCAAAGACCAAGCAAGGAACAGGCGCCGGAGTACACTCACTGGATCTCAACATCAACATATCTATGACACTAGGCTCACACAGCTCCATTTTCCAATGTGAGTGTGTGGCCATAACCGCAGCTGCCACTGCTGTCCAACGGAGAGGGATAGAAGACTACGGTATACGGATACTCTCCGACAGCACAGCAACTCTCAGAGCACTGGAGAGCCATAAGTGCAACTCCAAGCTCATATACGAATGTCACCTTGCCCTTGAGAGTATCGCCGCAAAGAACAGGGTAACTCTACAATGGATCAAGGGACACAGTGGATCACTAGGAAACGATGCCGCAGATGAACTAGCCAGGAGGGGCTCGGAAACACAAGTGGAGGGCCCAGACCCACTTCTTCCTCTGCCGTTCTCCCAGCTGCGCACCTGGATACGACAACACACCCAAAACCTTCATAACGATCGATGGACACGGGCGACGGACTGCAGACAGTCCAGAGCAGCGGTACCAGCGGCCTCACCACGACTGACACGTCGCCTGATGAACCTACAAAGGAAAGACCTCAAGACAATCACAGGGACCCTGACGGGACACTGCCCCCTCAATAAACACCTGTACAACATCGGTATCACGGACAGCCCACTCTGCAGAGGATGTCTAATCGAAGAAGAATCAGCAGCCCACGTAGTCCTGGAATGCGTGGGCGTAGCAGCACAACGGCAGCAAATCCTCGGCAATTCGAGGTCGCTCCTCGAGGCCTGCGAAGACCCCAGGAATCTTCTGCGCTTCTGGGAGGAGCTAGGCTGGCTCCATATCTAGTGAGCCAGGTCATCCCCACGCAAAAAGGACCACCTCTGAGTCCAATTGCGGAAAAGGGAGTCCCCCATACAATGTCAATACAATACCCCCGCCTTTTTACCCGGCTGACTGTCAAGTCACCCGGGTTATGTAGATCGCGCGTTTCTATGTATGTGGGTTCGTTCGTTCGTATGTAAGTAATATTCTTTATTACCACGTTTCTCCTAAACGGCTGGATGGATTTTGATGAATGAGGTATCGTTAGAATCGTCTCCATCTCGATTGTGCTCTAGGATACTTTTTATTTCGATAAATCAAATAGTGCGGCTAAAAAATGCAACAATGTGTGAATTTTCAAAATGAAAATCACGCTATCATATCAAAATTCATGTCAAAATCAAGAGATTGGTGGACTGATATCAAATATAATTTTTTTAAAAATCTAACATGACATCTTCGAAGACTAAATCGAGTCTCAACATTTTTGAAAATCTATTTTTCGCCCTAAATAGAATTGCTAGCCAAAACGCATAATAAAATTTTCTATTTAGTCACACGCAACGTTTAGAACAAACTGCATCGAAATTGGTTCAGGCATTTAGGAGAAATCTCATATTTAAGAAATAAGTTACGCATTTAATTTAGGTACTCGCAGAGCCATCTGTGTGTCAACTGTGACAACAACGTTTAGGAAAATGCGCACGGCATCGAACCCTAGATACCTACATAATAATAAAATTGTAATTTAATTTTGTTTTGTGATTGATAAGATAATGCTGTTTCCAACTTTTCAGTTCAGCCGGGTTTTTTTATTTTTGAATAAATTGCTTGTTTGTAAATGGGCATTCATTGAAAAATGCTCTAATCTCACTCAGCTCGGTTAGTAAAAATTAAAATGAAATCACGCATATAAATCACCAAAGGCCTCTCTAGGCTAGGCGCACCTAAGTTGTAGCACCTAGAAAAAGTTATCTAACAAAACATACAACAATTTGAAAAAATATACGTTTTTGCGGTTAGCGCCCTAATGGATTGCCTATTTAAGTTTATGGAGATAATTAACTAAAATACTATGGTACCACTGTGATATGTATGTATGGGGATTCCCTTTTCCGCATTTAGACTCAAAGGTGGTCCTTTATATACTCGTACCACTGTGGTATTGAAGATGTATGTATATACGTATGAGCTAGTGCCTAACTCTGGTGACGGAGTTTTTAGGCCGCCTAATGGCCTCCGTCATGGCTTAACAACTCAACAGCCTTGACCGACAATTTAAAGTGCTCTCCGAACCACGGAAGCGGTCAGCTGTTAATGCCACTTGCGGTCACCCATCCAAATTGTGACCGCTCAGAACGTCCCATAACTTCAACGCTCTATCAAGAACGTCTAAGCAAACTTCGACACGAGCGCTTCGCGATTTCGAAGAATAACTCCTAATGATTTCTTTCTTGTTTTATCTTCATAGCGGTTGCCGTTTCTCAAGAAATTATGGTTGAGCAATAAACAGAGGAATAAAAAGAACTGTGTCATTTTAAATTGAAACGCCAGACCTCGTGATTTGCTATTGGTTGCGACTTGAGAGGACCAGTTATTTACATACTACGGATGTTAAGCAGGCGCGGATCCACCCATGGGCACGGTGGGCATGCGACAACCCTAATTGAGTTTAGGTATTGAAGAACGCGACTGGTCACGAAGGATCAGGAGTAGAATCACCTAGCTCTTAAGACGTTTCAAAGTGGTACACAAAGTGATCTTATTGAATAAATGAATTTGAGTTTGAGTTTGACCATTGAAATTTTATTCGAAGAAACGAAAGCTTGAATTCCTTATTTTGATACCTATCTAAGTACCTATAAGGCTTTTTTTTTCAGAGCTTTTAATTAAATGTGTTAAGCTTTCAATATAACGACGTACTTCGGCTCGCACTTGGCCAAGTTTTGGGTAGCTGGGCCCACAACCTATTTTGAGGGCTTGATCCGCGCTTGGATACCAGTCGAAGAAACTAGTAGATGAACAAGTGGTATAAAAGTGATATAAAAGTGTGTATTGGAAAAACAACACCATAAAATTACGATTTCATTAGCTAATAGTATGAAAATGAATTGATGCTCGTAAGGGACACCAATCAGTCGAGTTTACCCAACACTGCCACAAGACAGTGTAAATATACTATGCAGTAAGACAACATAAAGAAAATCTGATAAAGTTAAGTTATAGGCAAATTAAAATTTTAAAAAATCCCGAACACAAATGAAACATAGGAATACTCTCGATCAAGATACCTTTCAAACGATAAAAAACAATCAAAATCTTTTCTTCCGTTCAGGAACAATGATGCCACAGACAGACACACAGATACACATTTACACAGTCACTCTTGCACACAGATACACATCAACACACTATAATAATAATAAACTTTATTTCAGGCAACATTAGAATAAGTTACAAGATGTTATTTTACTTAGTCTACGGCCCATAGCAATAAATACCTTACAACTAACATACATATTTTATAAATAACACTACACTAAATTGTCACGTATTATCTGTACGCACTAACGGGGTGTCTCGCAGGCGTCCACGGAACCGCCTGTATAAAACACCCTTCGGCCAAAACGCTGCATCCATAAAGGTTGAAAGACGAGCAGTCGGCACTCTCACCATAAATGAGTTGAAGCTCACATTACGATGAGATGCCAACCGCACTACCCTTAATGTGAGCTAGGTCTTCCGCTTTACATACTCTACAATGTTCTCAGGCTTCACGTCGAAGTGAACTATAAACTTCTCTTTTTCGTCGGGGTTAAAAATCAATCTTTATAACATCAAATAGTGTTGTATTAGCTAAAAAAGGCTGCTTAGATCCCCTAAATCAAATTGGACAGTAAATTACTTATAATCATTTTATAAAGATTGTCGAATCATGTATGCCTATGCTAACATAATGGTGTGCATAAATTAGCAAGATTTAATTAATATAGTATGACTTCATTATGTATGTTGCATAATTAGTTATGATTTTAATTGCTTGTAAATCTAAGTTATTAGTTTATTATTGCTCCATTGAGAATAAATTAATGAAACTGTTTTCGATTTTAAATGTTATTTTGTTATACGAACATTTAAGACAATGGACGTCATGGGTTGACTACTACTTTCTGTAAGTACTTAATAAAATTATAAAAAATCTGAAAAACTCCCAATATATTCCCTACCTAAACTAGAAAAGAGCTGATAATCTTCAAATGGCTCAACAGATTTTCATTAAACATAGCTTAGTGTACTCTCGACAGAGACACCTTTCAAACAAAAAATAACAATAAAAATCGGTTTATAATTCTTATTATTATTAAGTTTTGTAAAGTCATAATAAGTACTTTTTAACTTTGTTCTACGTATTTTAATATTTACATAAAAACGTTTACATGGTCTAAAATTCCAATCGGAGTTGACTTACTGCAAGATCCAGCTCTAGGGCGGGATCAGCTTGATTAAAGGCCAAGTCCTTTGTATACCTACCGGGACAAACATTCCAAGATGTGGGACGCAGGATACGATGAATGGGGGATTTACGAGCTGAGGCCTTATCGATTTACATAGTGGCTTTGAACCTACGGCAAACTCAAACAAAGCATGTTGAGGGAATCGATATTAAGGTGGTCCTGGACTTAGGGACAGTACCTAATTTTGTAAATTGGTAAATTCTGGTTGGGAAGTCATTATGCCTACCAGTATGGATACTTGGAATAGGTCCTAAAGACTTCTATGATGTTTTTTCTGAAAGACAGTTTACTTAGAAAAAACTTTTTTTTTTCCTAAACTAGTAATTTAGGAAAAAAAAAGTTTTATAAGCATTTTACACAGGGTCCCTTACTTATGAAAGATGTTTAAAGTTGAACACTGGTTAAACTACGTCCTGTCTCTATTCATCACTATCCACAAATAAAGACAGGACGTTGCTTAACCAGTGTTCAACTTTAAACATCTTTCATAAGTAAGACTCAGGAAGGTGAGTGTGAAAATGAAAATGAACATGAAGAATTTATGAAGTTGCTAAGGATGCGTCATCTTTGAGGACACAATAATATATTGTAAAATGTAACCCTGCAATGAAACCATAAAAATGTATTCCTGAGAATTGTTACTTTTTCCGTAAACTTAAACACGATGCAGCTACAAGTCTTGACATATTTTTTTTAGTTTTTTTACTGTAATGTAAACCACAAAGACAGCCAGTCTCATAGAGTCCATTATCAAGAGAAAAGAGCGTGTACACTTTTGGGGTAGGTACTTTCATATAATAATAATAATATATTTATTTATTCAGACTACTTGGGTCGCATATAATGTCGCAACGCAAATTATTTGCAAACTAAAACATACAACCTCGACAATCCAAATATCCAGTGATAGAATTACCAGCTATTTACATAACAGTATAAATTATACTAGCCCAATTGTGGTAATCTAGAAAATCTAGCTGAATACAATGGCAAGCCATTATAGCATTACAGGCTCGTTAGTTACATTCCGACTGGATTTCAGACAAAATTAGTTTTACCTGTAAAAAGATGCTATATTTTATAGACTATTTATTGACTACTAGCTGCTGCCTGCGGCTTTGCTCGCATGGTACCCGGATAAAAAGTATTCTATGTTACTTTCCAGCTCTCCAACTATCTCCACACAAAAAATCACGTCAATCCGTCGCTCTGTTTTGACGTAAAAGCAGGACAAATAAACAAACAAATAAACACACTTTCACATTTATAATATGGGTATGGATTTTGCTTCCCACGGGACCAATAACTTTATTTTGACCAATAAACATTCTCAACTTCAACACAAATCTCACAAAATCATTTTAATTTGATAATAAACTAATTAAAAATAACTGCATCATAATTCGCAATGCTACACCAGAAATTGCGTTTCCCTGCACCAAATACCTACTTATCTACATTACTCCGGCTATGCAAATTACCCATATGGCAGTTCTGTCTACTGGTACTAGTTACTGGTGATAGTAGCTGGCGCTAGTGAACTAATTCAGGCGATAAATAACACATTTCGTTTGTATTTGCATTCGGCGGTTTTGCGACTGAAATTGCTTGCGAAATCTCGACCTCAACGACAATGACGGAGGATGGGGCTCTTTTGGATGTGGCATTCATAGACGTCCTTTATTTATTGAAAAGGCTACATTTCCATCAAATATTTGAGGTCTTGAGCGAGATAAAAATTGACATAAAATATAGTGACTTTTTGGCAATACCATCACAATTTTGATAAGACTTTCCATTTTTAACCGACTTAAAAAAAAGGAAGAGGTTCTCAATTCATAGGAATCTTTCTTTTTTTGTAATTTATTTTTATGTATGTTCACCGATTACTCAAAGATGTCTGAACCAATTTGGAAAATTCTTTTTTTGTTTAAAAGGGTATACTTTCCGATTGGTGCCACAATTTGGTGAGGATCTTTTGAGGAACTTCGGAGTTATGAACCGAAATGCACCTCGAGAGTGCAGAAAATTACTCAGTTTATAACATTGAAGTCGGTTTTTTTAAATGTTTTATTTACCTAGTGTTCCGCAAACTTTTTGTGTTCAAGGTACATCTAGGAAATTGGAAAATTTTGGAAGTAGGTACACCATAAATGAAAAATTATGAAAAATATTTTTATGCGAAACATGAGCTTGTTTATTTGAGCCTTAGCAGTTCAAATTTAGAGTATCTTAACTGAAACAGGTACCTTATTTTTCCGGGGCACACCAACTAATGACCGCGTTACACCACTGTGCCGCGGCACACCTTTTGCGGAACACTGATTTAGACACTTGTCAATCATACGAACTAGGCTTGTTTCACTCTTCAGCGTGTCGCCGGTCGCGTCCGCGAGTTGACCATTCACAGCACATTTCTCTGTGCTGTGAATGGTCAAAATTAATTTCTCTGTGCTGTGAATGGTCAACTCGCGGACGCGACCGGCGACACGCTGAAGAGTGAAACAAGCCTTACAGCCAGAATGGGGTATTTTGCCTCATCCGTGCGGCAGAGCTCGGCTGCATTCCAAATGAGATGCAAATGCCGCGGCAGCAAGCGCCGGCTAGTTGCTGCTCCGCGGAATGCAGGTACACCGTGACGTCATCGCAAACCACAGCTGTGATTGTACGTGAACTTTGAAATGAGTTGGAAGATAGTTCAAACTATCTTCCGATGTTGATAAAGTTATCTTAGGTAACTATCACAACAGCAAAAGTTTAATTTTTAATTTTTAACCGACTTGAAAACAGGTGGAGGTTCTCAATTCGTCGGAATATTTTTTTTTTAAATTTAGCCACTTGTAAACATACTTTTATAAGCTTCATTTATTTCGGAACCCTATGGCTCTATGGCGCAAGTGATCTAAAGACGGTTTGATTATGGCCAAACATCCGATTATATTATTTTGATAGTAAGCCTTTAATAAAGTCCACTAAATAGTACACTATTACGACTGAAACACAGATGTTTCTAATTTGGAAAAGCAATAAAAGAACCAACATCTGCTGCATTTTTTGCGTAGAGCGCAAAATGTAGAAAAATAAAAACTACACAACATTTTTTTTCTCAATTATCAAAATGAAAAATGTATAAACATTATAAATTATTTGAGCCTCTAAAGCGGTAGTCAGAAGCTAAGTATAGATAGTTCAAATGTTTTGTAGATGTAACTAATTTTAAGAGAGTTGGTGGGAGACAGCGAGGGATAGAAATAGATGGAGGGAATTGGAGGATAGCTTTGCCCAGCAGTGGGACGAGATAGGTTGAATAAAAAAAAGAGAAGTCAGCATTCTATGTAATAGGTCATAAGCCCATTGCCACTTTTTGCATGAAAACATTATATCCTTTTTAATATTTGAAACTAAATCGTATTCCCATATTTCTCAAACTCATCTCATTGTTGAAGACATCTTTATCCAAGATATTTCAATCATACGCGATTAAAACTCGGGTCCGACAATTTTCAGGACATTGTTGAAATTAAATTATCATTTCACCGTTTAAAGGGTTATTTTGGTGCGTCTTAGCAACTTCGAGAGTTGGGTAGGCGCTGTAAATAGGTTATTTAGTTTAATATTAAAATGGTGAGTGCTACTGAGTACTTTGTTTTTACTTGCGTAGGAGCTCTATTGTTTATAATTTTATGCTCTACGGCCTAACAAAAATCTTAGGGATAGAAAGTGAAAGAAGAAGAAGAAGAATTCTTGAATAACCTAAGAGACCTGTGACAGACGAATGTACAAACGAAAACAAATGAAAAGAAAACATTACTTTTTGTTGTAAAAAGGTTAAAAATTCAATTTGCTTGCATTTCGATTCAGGTAAGTTTT
The DNA here is from genome assembly GCA_958496255.1 of Camptogramma bilineatum. NCBI lineage: Eukaryota > Metazoa > Arthropoda > Insecta > Lepidoptera > Geometridae > Camptogramma > Camptogramma bilineatum. The sequence continues at coordinate 14,562,009 of OY292466.1, read as the reverse complement.
GTTGGAACAAAAGTGTAACAGAAACCTAAATAAATACATAAAATGATAATAAAAATATATTATGCTCTGTAAAAATGATTTTGGTAGGTACCTATTACTTTTGTATGGACATTTCTGGACACGTGATCTTATGAGATTTTTAAAACAAATTATAAAACGTTTATTCTGAGATATTTTATTTAGCCACATTTTGCTAGTAGAACATAGTACTAAGATTAGGTATATATATTTAATCTTAGTACCTATATATTGCATCTAGATGTGTGATTTCTGAAGCGTACAAGACCAATCGAGATTTAGTCAAACTGCAAAATGGTCGTACCCGCTACCTTATCTAAACGTAGACATATAGATACTACCCGGGTAAACAATATCCAACATCGAAGATCCAGTCAAGATATCCCCAAACTCATTTATTTAACTTTACCCACAATGGCCCAAGAGATTTCACTTTAGACCATTCCCACAATTACAGCCCCCTCTAATTACTCAGAATGGTGGCCAAAAAATACGAAATGAAAAATTCACGATAATCTCTATTGTGGATTTTTGCGTTCCGTGTAATCTTATAATTAAATTGGTTGTGTTCTTTTAATTTGTTATGGTCTGGGCATGTCCTTTGGTAGAACGACCTAAATTAAATAGGCTCAGATTTTATAGGTTTTCTGGAAGAGATCGCTTCTAAGAGATAAGACCGCCCATTGTACGATTACTCATTGGGTTATTCCTTTTATTTGTTATTTTTAAGTTGTGTACAATAAAGAGTTTTCATTCATTTTTATTCATTTATTCATTCATTCATTTTTAAGACTACTTTGGCTGATGACTTTAGGCACAGAGAAATGAATAAATGCTTTAGGCTTATAGTAGGTGGATGGAGAAATCACAAAACGTTTTGTTTGCAAGCTCTTTCATGTACCCGAAAAAGTATCTTATAACCTATAGCTTAGGCTAAAATAAAAGGGCGAACAACCATTTATTTTTTATACAAATTCTTCTCCTCCCAATACTTCTAAATTCTACTAAATGTCAAAGAAGACTGGCGAAGTTCTTTGAAGCTACGACCCAACTATAATCTGCCTCGTTCATGAACGAAATAAACCAAGATTTGTACAACCTACCACCGCAAACAAAATTATACTAAAACTTACCCTCTAAAAGTTGGGATTACAGAGATATAAAAATAATAAATAAAGAAGTTAGGTTAGGTTAGTTTTTGTTATTTTCTCTAAATGCAATGATTTTATGACTATAACCTAACTCGTAAGTCTAAATCGTAAGTCCGGGAAACACGCTTAGTCGTTAGTAAAAATAAATTACTCTAAGAACACCACGAAATCTCTGCGCAAACAAACACGAACGAAATCGAAGTGAAAAACTGAACTCAATGCTACTAGCTTAGATAATGTCAGTCTGACTTTGACATTTGACACTTATTTTGATGTTGAACGTTCCATTGCTGGCATTTATTTTATTTCTTCTACGGTTTGTCTAGATAACTATAAAAAACCTATAAATAGATTAAAAACTGACTATAATTCTGATATTTTTTTGTAATAAATTCACCATTAATCTAATTAAAACATGTGAAAAACAGTTTTGCACCAAAACGCAACACGCAACAACAAGTGTGTGCGTATAACGAAACGTTTTCTCATAACAGATAAGTTACGTTTAGTTTTCGCATCCTTGAAAACGTTTTGTTGTCAATCTTACACACATTTTTGAAAATCATTTATTTTTTTATACCCAGCTTTAAAAAATCACTAGTTTTTAGGATGAAAGTCTGACAATAAAATAATGTTTATATTTTATGTTCTTCACCATGCACGGTTCTATAAAATATTGGGTCGACTTTCGCCCTACTTCTTTAGCCGTCGATAAGAACGGTACTTGCACTGCAAATTAGGACCCTAAACTGGATAGCTCCTAAACTGGATCGCATATAAAGCTCATGGTAGGCAGCCTAAGTTCCTTATTTTGCACCTTAAACTCAGCTATACACGTATCATGTATATTTAATACTACCTCGGGACGTGCAAGTGGAGCTGGCAAATTACACTATTGTGGTTTAATGGCTACCGGGAGCGTATTGTAGCTTTAACCAGCTGTTTATAGCTTTTAGCTGATCTTTAGGGGTTAAAGACTCGATCAAACTTTTTCTGATAAGTGAATAAGGGTTGAAGTAAAGTAGTGCCGTACACTATGTTTTTGTTGGTTATTTCTCGGGTTAATCGCAAGGACTAAAAGCTTCTAAGCTTTCTCTCTGAGCCTTCGATCTTTGAGCATAATCAAAGAATAGAAACATTGAGCCAAACTTCGTTCAAACTACAAGTAAACAGAAATGATGTCAGCGTCACCGGAACTCTTGAGTCAAAATCAACAGCTCCATCAAATATTGGTATTGAGTTGACACCATGCGTAATTGCCTGAGTCTTCAGTCTTCAGTTTGACTTTCAAATTCTTCGGCTTTGTACTTGTGTCGAGTTCGAAGTCTCTGGGTTTTGTGTAAGGGCGTAACTTTGTTTCAATCTTTGATTAGTTGCTGTACTGCAAAGAAATAATTACTTTTACTCGAAGGAGGTTGTAACAGAAAATTGGCTTTATTCAATTGTTTTCACATTTAAATGTATGACTGTTTAAACATATTTAGATGTACATAAAATACATACATTTCGCGTTGTTAGTGTCGCTGGTAGTGTGTTGCTGGTAGTGTCTTGAATCAGTTGAGTTATCTAGATATAGGTATAGCACTGCAAAAGTGCCTGTCGGGGTCTGTTCTTTCAAAAAAGTATGATAAGTCTTCAAATCGAGAGTCAATAGATGCCTTCATGGTAAGCGTGCTTCATCATAGACTATACTGTTGCTTCACAACAGGCAGCATTTGATCAAATGCAATCCTATTGAAAAAAAAACCGGTCAAGTGCAAGTCGAACTCGTACGCCGAGGGTTCCGTACCTAGCCATGGTGCCAATTAAGCTAGTTCGCTTAATTGTATGAGCGCCCATACAACTCCGAGGACTTTTAATAGGCGTCAACTATGTATGTATGGAAACACCCTTTAATTTTCAACTTTTTTAATTTTTTGGAATTTTTTCTTTATTTGTGCTATAGGACCTTGCTTTTTGCCAAATTTCGTTATTCTAGGTCAACGGGAACTACCATTTAGGTTTTCGACCCAAAACCTCTAGGGTACTTCCGGTTGACCTAGAATTGTCAAATTTGGTTACAAGCAAGGTCTTCCAGCACAAGTAAAGGAAAAATTCCGAAAAATAAAAAAAGTTGATAATTAAGGTAAGTTTTGGTACTCACAAGTTTTCACGAAAACCTAAATTTGCCTATATCTTTTTATAGTGTTGACTCAGGACCTTGATTTTTATACTCACAATAGGGACTATAAACTTTAGTATATGGTATAAATTTCAACTTGCTAGCTCTACCCGTTCCTGAGATAATCGATGGTGACACACGGACAGACGGACAGACGGACAGACAGACGGACAGACGGACAGACGGACAGACGGACAGACGGACAAGAAAGTGATCTTATAAGGGTTCCTTTTTTACCTTTTAAGGTACGGAACCCTAACAAGTAAGTAGCTAAACATTTTTTTAAAAAACCGACTTCAATGTTATAAGCTGAGCAATTTTCTGCACTCTCGAGGTGCATTTCTGTTCATAACTCCGAAGATCCTTGACAGGTCCTAGCAAAATTTTTGTGGCACCAATCGGAAAGTTTTTAAACAAAAAAGAATTTTCCAATTCGGTCCGGGTGTCTTCGAGTAATAGGTGAATATACTTAACTTACATAAAAATAAAAACCGGTCAAGTGCGAGTCGAGCTCGTACGCCGAGGGTTCCGTACCTAGCCATGGTGCCAATTAAGCTAGTCCGCTTAATTGTATGAGCGCCCATACAACTCGGAGGACAATTTTAATTGGCGTCAACTATGTATGTATGGGAACACCCTGTAATTTTCAACTTTTTAAATTTTATGGAATTTTTTCTTTATTTGTGCTATAAGACCTTGCTTTTTGCCAAATTTCGTTATTCTAGGTTAACGGGAACTACCATTTAGGTTTTCGACCCAAAACCTCCAGGGTACTTCCGGTTGACCTAGAATTGTCAATTTTGGTTACAAGCAAGGTCTTCTAGCACAAGTAAAGGAAAAATTCCCAAAAATAAAAAAGTTGATAATTAAGGTAAGTTTTGGTACTCACAAGTTTTCACGAAAACCTAAATTTGCCTATATCTTTTTATAGTGTTGACTCAGGACCTTGATTTTTATACTCACAATAGGGACTATAGACTTTAGTATATGGTATAAATTTCAACTTGCTAGCTCTACCCATTCCTGAGATAATCGATGGTGACACACGGACAGACGGACAGACAGACAGACGGACAGACAGACAGACGGACAAGAAAGTGATCTTATAAGGGTTCCTTTTTTTACCTTTTAAGGTACGGAACCCTAAAAAGCACAAAAAGATTCCGACGAATTGAGAACCTCCTCTTTTTTAGGTTCGGTTAAAAAAGATCGTTTACAAATCCTTAGACTCTATCTAGACTATCCTTGTTTAATGTTTCTGTAAGTAAATGTTTCGTAGTATAAATGTTTATCTTTATGACAAACATGTTTCATAGAACTGTGGCATTTTATGTCCCTGTATGCTAATTACGGTGCCCAAACAGTCGTACAAGCGCAGCACAAAGGCAATCAGGTCGCCACTACGGTAACATAGACACTTACTCACTTCGGGGACTCGTGTGCGTACATACTACACGGTTTTAATCAGATTTCTAGCGAGGATAATGTTATTGAAATACAGACAAGGCTTTATGCAATGAATTCTCGTTTCAATATGTAGATAAATATAAATATCTGGGTGACCGAGCTCAGCTCGGGTGCATAACGCCATCTAGTAGTTCAATTACGAACCACATTGCACTTGTAAATCTTTTTGCGTGAAAATGCAGAGAAAACGGCTTTTCCCAGATATGAGACCTAGCTAGATCGATTAAGCCCCGTAAACACCCGTACTGCAAATTTCATCGAAATCGTTAGAGCCGTTTTCGAGAACCTCAGTACATACAAACAAACTTCTAACTTCAAACATCAAACAAATATTGATCGTTTAATAGAATAGGATAAGTAAACACTTTAAAAAATCAACCGGACAACCTGGAGACTACACCAGAGACGTGATTCAGACCTTCTCGGAATGCATTCCAAATTCGGAAAGTTACGTTTTTCGCTGATAAAACGTCAACTTTCCGATTGAAATCATCGAATCGGATTCTAATTCGGAAGTCTGAATCAGGGTGCAAAACAACCAAAACAAAAAAGAAATTCAAAATCGTTTCAAAATTGAGAGCGAAATCGGAGAACATCAATTTAAAAATAAAATTATAGTGAAACATAATATTATAATATGTGTTTCACTATAATTTTATTTTTAAATTCTAATAATTATTAGAACCTATCCTTCTTTAAAGTCATTAATTTGTAGTTTCGTAGCAACTACATAAAAAACGTCTTTAAACTTAGAACAGTAACTTTAGTATAAACTTAAGACCAGTGTGTACATAAACTAGCTCATGAGAGCTTATTTGCAATGCTAATCATCGAACATTCGCGCGTTAGCGGTCCCGCCTCGACTCGCCTCGGTAACCTGACAGTGACGTAATGTATTGTATTACTTAGCTTAGCTTCATGCCATGGCTTATACGTCCATCCGTATAATTGGTGACCTGCAGAGTCATTCTGTAAACTCACTTCGAACGTCGAAGAGCTGAATCCGCTGTGAGATTTCAAATTTCGTATTCGAAATTTGAATCTCACAATTCATTCTTGTGTATTTAGTGAGCTCGGTCATTTGAGTGAATTCGAAGTGAGTCTACAGAATGACTCTGCTGGTTATGAAAATCGAACGAAAAGTATTAAGCCTAAAGGCGCGAATACACGCTGGGCCAGGCTCGCATTGCCTCTTTATCGCTCTCGCCTAGCATCGATTCGCCTTCTCGCTCGCCTAGGTATCAGTCTACTATCAAAGAAGAGTACCTACACCTCTTTGCATTTCCTTTAAAAGATATCGAAAACTCTTAATAGCCTAGTACCACTTGAGTCAAATCTCTCGTAGAAGTTAGCTCAATATTTACTGATCAATAGCATGGCCATTTACTTCCTTACATCCAAGAGTAAGGCTAAGTTCAGATGAACGCGCGGCGACGCGCGTTGCCGCGCGGTTCAGCTAAACAGGTCGATACAGGATTGTAGATCTTAAACCGCGTGTCGCCGCGCGCTGACGCGCGGCCATGTACGTCCACAACAGCATTGATTTATTACAATCTCAAGCCGCGCGCTGAGCCAACCGCGCGTCACCGCGCGTTCATCTGAACTAAGAGCCTGTCCAGAACGTAGGCGTTTTACGCGCGTAAGCTATTGCCATCCTCTTTTGTTAGACAGTGAAAAATAAGGATGGCAATAGTTTACGCGCGTAAAACGCCTCCATCTGGACAGGCTCTTAGTCTTACTAACCAGCAAATATAAGTTCAGTACACTTCTTAAAAGGACTTAAAGAAGTCAACCAGGCCACAATACCATTTCTTCCGCAACGAAACGGACAATTTGACCACAATTTATTCGAAACTTCACAAGAAATCTAAAGACCGACAAAACACGACGAGACTTATTTTAAATCCTCTAAAGTTATTGAAAGAGTTCATTTTGCGGCCTTACGGTAGCTTTGACTGTACTTCGAACATATAAATAGTACAGAAATAGAAGTGAAACCTTTAAAGTTGATTTTAAGTTTTTTTTTTAATATCATATTCATTACAATCTATCTAAATTCTTTTTGTACCACATTAACCATTATGTAACCATTTTAAATTGTGCTGGTGTACTCTACGTAAGTGATCAATTAAATAAATAAATAAATAAATAAATAAATTAATTAATTAAAAAAACTGAGTAACCGTTTTTTATAAATAAAACATAGGTAGGTATATAACACAACGGCTTATAACTAACCTAAAAGAGCAATAAAGCTTGATTCTACCAAAATTAAGTTATCAATCACAAGTAGTACAGAAAATTCTAGTAAGTATGAATTTCAGTGCTTATGGGCGAATAATTCATAAGGTGAGCGAACAACATCTTTTTAACCGACTTCAAAAAAAGGAGGAGGTTCTCAAGTCATCAAAATCTTTTTTTTTTGTGATTTTTTTTATGTACCTATGTACACCGATTAGGCACTCGAAGATGCCTATAGCGATTTGGAAAATTATTTTTTGTTTGAAAGGAAATACTTACTTTGCTCAGTTTATAACATTGAAATCAGTTTTTTTAAGTTATTAATTCAGCCACTTGTGTAATTCCTCGACTTATTGCCGATTGATCTACGAGAAGTTTGTTAAAATATTAAAAGTAAGCTAAAAAAACTTATCTCTGTATTATTTTATTCCCTGCACGACAAAGGCATGTGGCAAAAGAATCTCTTTAACAATTTCAGTGCGCGTAAGGAACGCGAGACTTACTGCAGTTGTACTCTTGTATTCTTGTAGCCCGCCGAGGTTTCAAGTGAATCTAATATTTTTATGCGATTTGTTTGTGCTGAACTTTGCGGTGCGCTCTCTCGGGGTTTGTATTCTATGTCGGCATTTTGTAAGCTTTATTTTTATCACCGCTAGAGACCAGAGTGATTTATTAAGTAATTATTAATAATTGTGTTACCTGAAGGTGTTCTACATACATACATACATAAAATCATGTCTGTGCCCCATTATCAGATCTCCATTTGCTACGATCCTGACACACTTCTTTCGCTTCATTCACTCTCATCACATTCTTCATGCAAGCTCGTAGGTTTAAGGTACTCTTGACCTGGTCTTTTTCCAATAATTCGCCAATTCGGTCCAGGAATGTGCGCCTAGGTCTTCCCCTTCCGACGGTCCCATTCAGACTCGCCTTATGTTCCTGTTATTTGAATCTTCTTTCATTCATCCTCTCTACATGACCGAACCATCTTAAAATACCCTTCTCAATTCTCATCATTACCTCTTCTTTCACTCCACAACGCTCTCTTATCACACTGATCGCTTATTTTACCACACAAGGTGTTCTCTTTGATGATAATCAAAGGGTGCTCTGAATAATACTGACATCATCTCAATTATCAGCCTGGTATTAACCCTTTTGTACATGACAAAACTGAAAATAAAACTCAGTGAACACTCAGTGAACAGCTGTGAACAATTCGGGCCACAGGTCATCTACATAAATAAAAATCAGTTGCCGCATGTAGGTATGTTCCGCCGATTACGGTGATTTCTTTTATGTTTTGTTTCTAATGTTTGGGACAAGGTTTTTTGGAAGAAAGTGTCTGAGAAATTGTACGGAAAAGTGAAAAATCTCTATTTAACACAATCTCGCACATTAAAAGAGTTGCTGACGTTTCGGACACAATATCTTGGGACACAGTGTCCCAAACGACACTTTTGATTTTAATATTTTTGTTACTGTCGTTTCGGACACCATCAAATTATTGAAGCTGTTGAGTACAGTCAGGTAAAAAAAAATTAAGCAAAATATAATAAATGATATGATAAAGCTAATTAAATTGCTTTGCGAGCGTGTGGTGACTCACATTAATGTTAAAAAAACAACAAGTCTCATTCATAGCGTATATTTGGTATAAATGAACATCTTGTATACTTAGGTACCTATCTAAATATGATGACTTAAAAATATCTCAAAGATTTCTTTTATTATTCTAAGACAGGATATGTATGTATAAAATCACAGATAATCAATAGTTTAAACCAATGAATTTTTATACTAACGTAACTGGAACGCGCACTGATACAGAAAACGCGGTTTGCTTGAGAGATGAAACTTGGGCGGTGTCTTTTTCTAAAGGGCGACCATAATTTGTGAACTAAACATTCCTGATTCTTAGTGAATATCCTGAAATTTAAATGACATGGGCACACTACTAATCCAACAACGAGTGTGAAAGGGACAAAGCTACCACGAAGGCCTCTCAACGAGACCAAGAATCCTTATAACCAAGATTGAATTATAATAGAACGTTGTGTAGTAGTGATAAGGTTCAAAATCCCTTTTACATTAAAGTCGAGTGAACCATCCGGTTACGTTAGTATAAAAATCCTTGGTTAAAACAGACATAAAATGACTACTTTTTATTTGTTAGTTTTCAACATCAGCAAGGCCTATTATCTACGAAAAAAACGATAAAACTCTTAAACAAAATAAAATATACTTAACCTACAATAATCACAGTATTTTACACAGAATTTGGCACAAATTTAACCTATTAAACATTTTAAAATCAACAAAATAAAAAAAAACATTAAAAATGTTAACTAAAAATTTTCTTTTACCTATCTTAAAACATTTTTCTATCTTTCCTTACGTATTAAAAACTAATTATTTTAGGTACTTATGTATAAAAATCACAGACAATTTATAGTGCACTTAGAAAAATATCCCGACAACATTTACTGATTTGGCGTTACTTATTATTATTAAAAAAAGTAAGAACCTAAGTAATTATCCTAAGCGCGTATACAAGTATAAAAATCACAGATAATCATTCAATCATAGACTTATAATCAAATCACACTCTCACAAAATGTCTCAGTCAGGAGATAAAGCCATACTCTTAGCATTAAGTCCTAAGTAGGTAGGTAGGTACTAATTTTTACTGAAAGTAGTACAAAAATCTTACAGAAATAAACATAATTAATATTCATCAGGTAGTAGGTAAACATAATTAATTAGGTAGGTTCGTCTAATTTATGTATTTACGTTATTATTATATGAATATTAAACTAAGTTGCATTATTTAACTTACCCCCAAAAAACATAAAAAAACACTAAAAACTGCCACATAATTTTTTCACTGTTAAACTTGAACGAGCGTGTCCTTGTTGGCACTGCACTGACCTTCACTTACTCGCAAGACGAATTGTTTTGTTGTTGTCCTTGGGATTTTTGCACGGGATTGGTGCAAAATAGAGCGAAATAGAGCTATAAAATAAAGAGATAGAGAGAGTGTGACTTTGCATCTATTTGGTCATCTAGCTGTATCGCCCCGTCGCGCCTCAGTAAAAACCTGTTTTTTATCCGACTGTCCAATGCAGCTATTTTTAATGGTGTCCGAAACGACAGTAACAAAAATATTAAAATCAAAAGTGTCGTTTGGGACACTGTGTCCCAAGATATTGTGTCCGAAACGTCAGCAACTCCATTAAAACGCATTAAATTTGCCATTTCAGACGAATATAATAACGTATCATTCATCAAAATCGGTTGAGCGGTAGTTACGAGCGGACATAGGAAAAGCATTCTTTGGCATATTGATCCAAAGTCCGCTAACATTTCTGTGGTGACAGGTTGCAAGCCCATCGCCTGTTATTAGAATAACTAACTAGTTTCATTCGCCGCTTAGAGCTCTTGTTTGGACAAATGTTTCATCATCATCATCACCATCAGCCCTTTTCATCCCACTGCTGGGCATAGGCCTCTCTTCGCTCTTGCCATTCGCCTCTATCCTGCGCCAATCTTACCCATGTACCTACGACCTGCGGATTTTACAATGTTTGGACAAATGTTTATACTTAATGTTTTCGAAACGCAATATCCATTGATGAGCGGAGGAGTTTCGAGCCCACAGCCTTCGCACTCGTAGAATCACACTTGGTCAAAACAGCTCGGATAATATATTAACTACAGGAGCTCAAAATAGCCATGTTAATATTTCGCGATTTATAAGTTACGCTTCAAAGCGGGCGGTTAATAAAAATTCCACACTAGAAGTTATTTTGTAAGAGGCCCCCGGGGACGGCCGCGAGGCTCTAGCGTAAAACGTGAGCGCCAACGTGCTGCGGCGTGCCACAAGTTGGAGGATGACGTCACTTCTTTAGGTTTAATGAACTCAACAAAGTACACCAGAGTCATTCTTCTTCTTCTTCTTCTTTCGTATAAGCAAGTGGCCAGCTCTGGTGACGGAGTTTTTAGGCCGCCTAAAGGCCTCCGTCATGGCTTAACGACTTAAAAGCCGGGACCGACAATTAACGTGCCCTCCGAAGCACGGAAGCGCTCAGCTCATAATACCACTTCGAACGTCGAAGAGCTGAATCCGCTGTGAGATTTCAAATTTCATATTCGAAATTTGTATTTCGTATTCGAAATTTGAATCTCACAATACATTTATGTGTATTTAGTGAGCTCGGTCACTTGAGTGAATTTGAAGTGAGTTTACAGAATGACTCTGCTGTTGTCACAATGGATCTAGGCATTTGTAAAGTGGCTTTTCGATGCGCCACAGAAAATTTTATATTAAAAAGTTGCACTGCGCATCGAAATGGCTAACTTCACGAATGCCAAGATCCGTTGAAAGAAGTGTACTTATCTAGTATTTTTCTTTTGACAACTTTGGCGAGCCTCACTTTGTTCGTCTGGCTTTCCACTGGAGCTTGACTATTTAGATCAGTGATTCCCAAAGTGGTCCAGGTGGACCCCCAGGGGTCCACGGGAGACTCGAAAGGGGTCCACGTTGGCGAGAAACAAAAATGGGGGTGCACAAGTTTTTTGGGAATATGGTAGAAATGTCCACCGAAACCAGTAAAATTTTGAAAGGGGTCCATGAGAAAAAAAGTTTGGGAACCACTGATTTAGATAGCAGATGGATCGCCAAAAAGAAAGCTAGGCCCAACACTGTGTTTGTTGCCCTGATTCTTCACGGTGTCAAAAACACCCCTTAAAACAATGTGTGTAAGGTATAAAAATAACTGATAGTTGAAAATCTAAGCGATCTGAAAATCGCTTCCGCTTCCCTCTCGCCCCACCTCCCGGCATCTCTATGAAATACCGTTGCCTACTAGGTGAGAATATGTTTGAGAGTGTAAAATTTCCCCAGCTGACAGCCGTTAGGTACTATGTAGGTGTAATACGGATCCTGGGATTTCACCTGCGAACTGCAAGTCGACAGAGTTCTAGTCTTATATTCGTATGATTCACTCAAGGATAAGCAGACGTTACAAAGTAAGTTCGTATGAGTTTAGTTTAGTGTCTATTCAGGCGGTCCAAATAGACATTTATTAACTGACTTAAAAAATAAGTAAGTAAAGGAATTTCTTACTTACTTCTAAAAGGAGGATCTTACTTCGTCTGAATTTGTTTTGTATGAATGTAGCTAAATCCGTGACCGAATCTGATATGGTTTGTACTAAACTTTCTTCTTACTGTAAAAATACAAGGATCATTTTGTTTTATGACCTAGATTGTATGTTTACCTACTTCCCGCTAACAAACCGTTTATCAATTCAGCAATTTATATTGGAACATAAGTTTTCCATTATTTTAAACCTAGAAAATGTTTTGCTATTATCTTTTATAAAAAATAAGAAGAAAACATTTTCTAACACTTGCATTTAAAAAAGTTCATTCTTTCAATGAAATTACCTTTTCTAGTCAATATTCCTTCGACCACCGTCTGATTGGTAAGTATGGTAACATCCTTATAAGGAGGCGATTTTGTATTTTGCGCTGTGGCAAAGTTGCATCTGTTTCTTATAGGCCCCTTAAAGCTGCAATGTCTAAAGTGAACTAGTTTTTAAAGACGGAAGTTCTAGAAACATCGAATCACTCTTGGCACGTTTCGTATTTGGTTGCAAGAGTTCACGATCTGTACCTATCTGTATTTGGGTCAAATAAATGGAATTTTAAATCTGCAAATAAAAAGATTCATGCGTAGAACTTTTCAAGGATATATTCACTGCGACCAAAATAGGGATTTATCTTAGGTTTAGCTACAACATAAATAGCGACAAAAAATCACGCCTATTTCTCAGATGGATAGGCATTTCTGCCTACCACTGACTTCAAATTTCGAAGACCTCCTATTATGTAAAGCCACTTTTGACTTAAAGAAGTTTTCAGAAGAAATAAAGACAAAGCAAAGTATGTTCGCCATTTTAATTATGCTATTTAGATTGGTCACAAATATTTTTTTTTTTATGTTTATCATTTATTTGGAATGTTGTAAGTACACAACATATTCCATTGTTAAAACATCGCAAGTTTAAAACTTAAGTGACCTAATTCGAAATGTGACTCTTTTGTATTTGTAACCAAAAAATGACACGAATGAAGTAAAAATTTTCCTATTTTGAATAGGATTCTTTCTAATAGTGACATAAATAATACCAACTCAACTAAATGCAATAGGAAGTACCAGGCGAGCAGAACCTATAAGGCGATATCAAAATGTTCTGTTAGGTTTGTCACGCGGATGGCGTCAGAAACAATCCTTTTAGAGTGGGAACTCGGCCAGAGTGTGATTGCTTTGGCACAAGCTCATTGCTACACTGTTGTATGTTTGCATTCGTATTTGGAAACTGACCACAAACCAAAAATGCACTTAAACACTTTGAGAACAAAAAACTAATCCAGATTTTTTTTAAACTTTTACGTGTGACAATAGTGTGTGTGTAATAAAAGACTAATCTTTTTTTTTTATTTATCTCACCAGCTGTGTCTCTACTTCATACATCATCACATTTTTAAATGAATGACGGTAGTATTTCATTCACGGTTCTACGCTATTTGAGACGGTTGGGATTTTGACATTTTATTTATAATAATAATAATAATAAATCATTTATTTCAGGCAACAATAGCAAGTAAAAGATGTAAAATACTTAAAACTACGGCCCATATAAAATATATACCTTAGAGTCTAACATACATAATTTATATAAACTTATTTACTAAAATCATCACTTAATTATTTCGTTAAAAAAAATCTATAGAATGTGTACCATTTACAGGCATGCAAAGCATTTATCATTGACACAATGTGGAAACTCAGATTTAACTTATTTGAGGAGCCAAAAGAAAAAATTAAACAACCGCTTTGTTGTTTAAGTTTTTAAGAGTCATAGCATTCGCCTTATCAGTGCAAACTCGACCTTAGACTCGTACGTAACTAGAAAAGCGTAACTTATTGCAATTAAAATAGATAATTTACTGTATACGCAATAAAGATTACTATATCTTAATTTTTATAACAAAAAACACAATAGTTTTTCCGAAAGTCCGAAGTAGTAAGTTGTCTGCCAACATAATCACGTTTTGGCGGGACGCCCGAACTAAACTGATTCTCTTGGTTTGTACACAAGTTTTATTTAACCGAATTTCTGATACTTGGCGAGAATAAAGATTTTTCACTCCTTTTAGAGTTTTGACCAAAACTTTTAGTAGCGACACCCGGAATCTAATCTTAGTTTTAATCTAAGGTTTTCGAAGATTGCTACCATTTTTAAAAATACCTTGTTTTCTAATAGTTCATATCTTTATGAGCTAAACAACTGTCTAATTTGAATTGTTGGCATTTTTTTTGTTTTACTTCCAATATAGTCAAATACTGAAGCTACACTCAAAAGCATTATAGACTCGACCCCTTCTTGGGTCTCATAATGTCGAACGACAACCTATCCTACACTATAAAACGAGCAATATTTGTATACTTATTTGTTTAATAATTTGTATTAACGTTCTCAAAAACGGCTCTAATGATTTCGATGAATCAATCTTGGAGTTTACAGGGGCGAAAAATCGATCTAGCTAGGTCTCATATCTGGGAAAATTCGTTTTTTTTTTCGGCATTTTCACGCAAAAAGATTTATCCGTGCAATGTGGTTCGTAATTTCGCTGCTACAACTGTTGGCTGAGCGGCTAAGGGTTAGGGCACCGTCCTGCAAAGCCGAAGGCTGCGAGATCGAATCTCAGTAAGTATTGTTTTGTCAGTTTTTTTTTGTTATTTTTTTTAGTAAATTTAAATTTTACTCTACATCCACCCGAGCAGAGCTCGATCACCCAAATGTTCAATCTAAAGGTGGAATCAGACGGTTCGCTCAAGTGAATAAGATCACTTGAATGAATGCTGGGGTTTTCTATGACACTGTTCTTTCATGTTATGTTCAGATGTGTCACTTTGAGTGAAATATGCAAAATGAACGACGGAAATGAACGAAAAATGAACCGACTGATTAACTGAGTAACTGGGCATGTTACAGAATGTAAACAGTGGCACAAGAAACAATTTTACGAGCTACATTAATATCCTCTAACCCCACGCCATCTGCAAAACCAAATCCGTTGAAAAGCAAGCCATTTAAGACGCAGAGCAGTAGGTCTGTGATAAGCATCCGTTCTCCGTCCTTCCCACGAATTTATTAGGCAGTTTGCAGTATTGGTTGAGATAAGGCGCGCGGACACTGGGTGCAAATGTGAAGGTATTTACGATCGTGGAATCTTAGCGCAATTGTAGATAGGAATAGATTCCGCAGTAACTTTAGTGGAATTCAAGTTACTGCGACGTGATTGCATTAAGGTGTGTGAAAACGGAAAGAATTTAATTTCCGGAAACGTTAGTTTGCTATCGCACTTATTTATTTATTTATTTATTTACTTAACTCTAGTCGTAGATTTTAAGGCTGGTTTTACTGTCACGCGTACCGTCGGCGCTGATAGGCGAGCGATCTTTATTACAATGAAATAAGGATACTGATTGTTTAGCAAAAATGGCAACGCTGATTGCTCTCGTCAGTGTTGAACAATCAGTATCCTTATTTCATTGTAATAAAGATCACTCGCCTATCAGCGCCGACGGTACGCATGACAGTAAAACCAGCCTAAGACGAAAGCTGGCAGTTTGCGCCGGAGACCGTGACCAGAGACCTAGACCAGAGACAAAGACAAGATATCATTGTCATTTAAACCTTTTCTGTGATTTAAACTGACGGTTATCTGTCTCCTGTCTCTGTCACGCGCCCCAACAAAGCCTGTCTCTGGTCTTGGTCTCCGGTTTCGGTTTTCGGCGCGAACCTTGGTTCTACAAAAATTTGGGGAAGATCTGTTCAGGATCTTCGGAGTTATGAATAGAAATGCACCTCGAGAGTGCATAAAATTGCCTCTATACATATAAATGTATATGAATTTACAAAAAATACATATAAGTAGTATATCAGTCACGTCGTTCCCATAACACAAGCTCTGCTTACTTTGGGGCTACAGTGATGCTGTGAGAAATGTCCAACACAAAGACCTTTTACCTGGTCCAACACTATCAATAAATTCTTTTCATCAAAATCAATAAAATAATGCCTTGAAAAGATGACTAATCCTACTAATATTATAAAGGTGAAAGTCCGTGTGTGTGTGTGTGTGTGTGTGTGAATGTTTGTTACCATCCCTATAACTACTAAGCCGATTTTGATGAAATTTGGAATATAAATAGTTTAGGTTCTTTAATAACACACAGGCTACTTTTTATTCCGAAAAAATGTATGGTTCTCGTGGGATAAAGAAATAGTAGTACACGCGAGTGAATCCGCGGGCGTTCACTAGTAAAATGACAAAACTCAGTGTACACTATCCTTCATGGGCTCACGGGACCCGCTGTCCTTTTTACGGCCTCCCTTTAAACCAGTCGATGATGTCTACTGGGATGGTTGCCAATACGCACCGTGCTCGTGTATTATTAATGAAGGGAGATGTATTAATTATAAATGTAGGCGATAAAACGCGATACTAACTGAGCTTGCGAGAAATGTTTATCTTAATGTTCTTTTGACTAACCTCTTAATATCTTCAAAGGGGTCTTGAATGTTTGAAGATTTGAAATTTACAATCCTTAGTCGTGAGTCTGCCTAGGGAGCCTTAGAATTCTCAGAACCATTACAGGTTGAAATTATTTTAAAACTAAAAGATTTCGCCTTATCTAAATTTATACAAACCTGTCCTGATAAATACAAATACCAAACAATAAAAAAGTAGCCAAAAACTATATTTCATTGGTTTAGTCATTTTAATACATTATTAATTAGAAGCGCTCGTAGTGTAGCTTGCTGAGATGTTCTTTATTGATAAAAATTGAAGATAGGCATCGTTTCGCGGTCACAATTTGGATGGGTGACCGCAAGTGACATTACGAACTGAGCGCTTCCGTGCTTCGGCTGAGGCTGAGGGCACGTTAAATTGTCGTTCCCGGCTTTTAACGGAGGCCTTTAGGCGGCCTTTTTAAGAGTTTTTATTCCGTCACGAGAGTTGGCCACTTGCTCATACAAACATGCTTGCTAACATATTTATTAATCTCTTTATTTCCATTTTGAACTGATAAAACACTCATATTTTAAAGTTGGCACGCAAAACCAAAACATTGAAACTGCCTCCCAAAAAATCCAATCATCGCATTCAATTTACCTAAATACCATAAAGTATTTAGCTCAAAAAGCACGGTCGGAGTGCGCCGAGCAATCACACACGATTGTGATGCAAATGTGCCAAATTGCACCGTCCGGGCTCGTCTCGTTACGCCCCGGACTCGTCCCGTTACGCCCCGGACTCGTCCCGTCCCCGGACCGCGCTCGCCGCAACTAAAACAATTGTCGTGTTTTGGGAACCCGTGGTTTTGTACATAGTGTACAGAGATAAGTAGGAGATGAGTCGTTACTTACATGCCTTTTTGGTATTCAATTAATCTTAACATGCCTGTAACACTTTTCAAATTCCTTCAAATTTTTTGTTCAATTGGTGTATATTTATAAAGGTACAGCTTCAAAAAAAGCAAGCAATTATTATTTTAAAAGGCGATTTAAATATAACAACCAATTGTAACAAAAAATGGCTCGCTATTTATTCAACGATCAAAATTCACTCCAATCTTCAGCAGGCTGATTGTCTAGTTTGTCTCAAACCTCAAATTGGTCTCAAACTGTCAAAGTATATTTTATCGCGTTAGGTCTCGTTGAGATGAGAGAGACAGAGCTGATTGCGTGGTCACTGAACTGTCATATTTGAGAGTTGAGACCGATTTTGGTCGCTATCTTAGATAGATAATCAAAGGGCGGGTATCAAATTCTCAAGAAGATTTTCATGAAGAAGTAATTTGAACATTGTCAAGGCCATCACAACCTTTAAAGATATATTTTTCTCTTTGAGTACTTCAATGATTTCCTTCTTCTCTAATTACACTATGGATCGGGTGCTCAACTATATTCATCAATTGGGCATTATACCTATAGTTAAATGGGTGAAAACTCAATGGCACAAACAACAAATAAATATTGTAAGGAGAACTGTTTACGCCTGAAAGCCTATTCAGAGTTTTGCACTGAAAGTAAAAGGCATTTGCAAAAATGCTGTTGTCGCTATCAAGTATTTTCACTGAGTATTAAAGACAGTAATAAACAGAAAAATAGAAAAAAAAATTAATGCGTAAGTAACTACAATACATGTTAAATTTAGAAAAGGTGAAGTATTTAAATTATTTTTTTAGAAAATAATATTTTGATTTTTTTATTGTATTATGTGCCTAGGCACACACATATAATTAAAACATAATAGAAACTAGTTTCTAAAAAAATATGGATTGTAGGTACTGGTCTGAAATATTTTTTTATATTTTTATTATTATTTTATCTAAGTAAGTACTTATTAAGTACATTTTGTAATGTCCAATTAGAAAAAGACAAAATGTTGACAAAGCAGAAAGCGAAAAACGTACTAATTAGACAAATCTTAGATTCACTATTTTCTCCTTCTGTAATTAATTAGCAGAGAAAATAAAAATAAACAAGTACTTAGCTACTCTTTTCAATCTTTTCTACAGAGCTAGAAATAGACTCAATCGCTCAAAAACTGTAGCCGCCATAATATCAGTTTGAGTAAAATATTGGGATTTGATGCCACTTTTTGAATACTATTTCGACTAGATAGAACTAGCGGTCTCCCATCCAAATTGTGACCGCTTAGAATGTCGCTTAATCACCCTCTATTGCATGGGAAGCCAAAATTGGTTGCTAAACTTCAACATTTTTTTTCTCTACTCTCCGTTTAAATAAAATTGATAAAACTTTACAAGCATTGTTTATTACTATGTTGTGCATCAAAACGTAGTTTAATTGAATTATTTAAGTGTAATATTTAACAACTTATCTAGCTTTTACCAACGCGTGCGCTGTTTGTTGCACTTAGTATAATTACGAGAAACATTGATGGTCTACAAATAGGTCAATAAGGTAAGAAATCTCAAATTAAAAATATGAAATGTAATGGTCTAATGCTCCTCTTTCTTTAACCATCTTAGTTTTTTTTACGATATTATCTTTTCTACAACATTTCCTTACTTTTCCGCGGAGGCCAATTTTGGCTTCGTATGCATTGACGGAATTTTCTAATGTCTTTTCAGAATGGAATCAGAATGGATCTTTTTTCGCTTTTATAGGGAAATCTAAGTACAGCAATGTTATTTCTGGGGATGATTTCAGTGCTTCGATGACTCTGCACCTTACGCATAACTAGCCTCCGCAAATCACCTATTATTATCCCTAAATCTGATACAGATCCTTCTGAAGATGATTATTGAACCAAAACCAAAATACGCGGAAAACAACAACAAAGTAAAAGAAAGAAATTAAAGATACCTATAAGAAAAAATACCTTCATACGACGAGAAGACAAGAAAGTTCACTGGTAGCCAGGATTTGCCAGATTTCATAGAAATCTTAGACACTTCTGCTGAATTTTATAAATAATTTTATCACCAATGATTTGATGGATTTTATAATCGATCGGTCAAATTTTGAAGACCATTCAGACCAATTTAAACAATACAGCTAACATTACAAAGGCCAGGTCATGAAAAAATGTTCAAAATCAGGCTTTTAGGATTTTCATTAGGTCATAATGAAGTATTTCCTGTGCATGGGAAGCCAAAAATGGCATTGTATTCATAGTCGTTAGTGCATACGAAGCCATTTTTGGCTTTGAAAATTATTTTCCATACAAATCAAAATATAAATTATTTTTCACCTTGTATTTCCTAATTCGCCCAAATATAACAGCATAAAACTACAAAATATTTTTTTTCTGCCTCTCTTCATAATTTATGCAATAGAGGGTTAACGATATATCGAGATTGTCTAAAAAAAGCTACACCACGAGCACTTCAGTGTAAAAATGAAAAAAAATGAAAAATGATTAACTACTTATATCCCAAAACATGGTAGACATTCTTTCAGATCATTTTAGGCATTTTTAAGATCCTTTGAAGATGTCTAAGGGGTAGTCAAATGTATGTGCAAATAAATTTTTGGTACATGTCCACATTTTGCAGAAGTTAGCATTCCATACGTGACATGCAAGCCGATCGACGCTATTAAAAAGCTCACTGGTTTCCTCACGATGTTTTCCTTCACCGTTTAGAGCAATAATGCGCATATAATTTCTTTCAAAACGAAAAACCCATTGATGCACGCCCGGGTTCGAGTTAGCGACCTTTGGATTGAAAATCGAGGCACTAACCTACTCAGCCAACAGGTCTCGTCAGCAGATTTTTAACAAAACACACATACTTTTGCCGTCATTTCTAAGGCTTTCTTTAGGAACGCCAGGAGCTCACAACTAATTGGCTGGCACTCGATCCTCTTACGTCCTATCTAAGGAGATTATAATGCACATCGCCAGAAAATACTTTCAGCACACGTTTTAGACTTTACCAGGTTGTGTGAAAGTTTCTTTTTACATACTTCTGGACTTCTGGACCGCGGGAGTAGTCTACGGTATAGGGAAGCACCGACTATGAAAATGTGCCCTGACTAGTTTTTAGTCTTATATTTTTGTATGTATGTTAGTCTGTAAGGTATTTATAAATATGGGCCAATGACCCTTAAAAAGGTTTTTGTATAAATTGCCTATTTTCTCGCCGAGTGTACATTTTTTTCAAAATCTGTGAATGCAGGTCGAAATTGTGTAACTTTAAAAGTTAAGGTTAGTCTCCTAAGAACGTTTTCCTGTACCTGCAACGGTTAAGGTAGCTGCTTTTACTGCCCCGTCTCAAAAATTCACCATGTATATTACACTTACACGTTGAGTGCCGATCACATGAGCTTGTACAGAAGGTGCAGTTCCCTGACAAGAAGGAGACAAAAGAGTGGCACTAAATGCATTATACACTCATTTAGGCCTTTACATCTTTTACTGAATGACTTACTGTTACAGTGTTATGACTTTATGAGGCAATCTTTGCCTACACTTAACGGAACACTGTAGTGCCTGGGACAATGTTGAGATGGAGTAGGCTTGCTCAGCACCTAAATCATCCTTTACCATATCCACAGGAAAGACATGTCTTTTCTGTGACATAGCATTTGGCCTATGGCTTTCCTGTCGATATGGCACCTGTCACCATTTTCAATACGTGTGGGGTGACTAAGCTGCGTATCCTTACGATGTTTTCATTCACCGTTTAGGGTAACCTATCAATCTTTCGAAAAACGATACACCGAATTTTGAAATCCATAAAACGTTTGATAGAAACTCGAAATCCAGATACTTTGTTTTACATAATTTTATTACTCCGATAAAACGTTTCACAGAAGTCTCATTTGACAGAAACACTAATGCCAGATTATCAGTTCGTTTTTTTTTCATTTGACAACAATATCCTTATACCTTATTTTAAAAGACAGAAGTAACGCTTACCAGAAAATTTCCGGCCATATAAAACCTTTTCCATCTTACCTACTCAATTATATTATTTACGTAATTTGTGTTACTTTTTATGTTGCGTCTGTCTTACCTTAAAACGAAACGTTTTTAGGTTATTATCGGTCTCAGAACCGAATCTGCCCACCCCGACTTCCACGTAGTCTTGTCTGTCCTACCCTAGAGTGTTTTTATGAACTCGGAGGCGCGAAGGGAGATGCAGCCCCCGCCCGCTGTGACAAAACGCGGCACCAGCACGAGCTGGAGCGGCTGAGGCTGGTCGCCGCCGAAGGTGGCGACCAAACAGCCGAAGCTGCGAAGGCTCATGCTGATGCTGCGTTTTGTTACGCAAGGGCGGAGGGGCTGCACTTCCCGAAGCGCCGGAGCCGTCACAAATTCGAAATGGATAGAAGATTTAGGTTAAATTTTGATAATTTGCCAAAAGTGTTTGGTGAGGTTACTTAACCATCTAGCACGAAATTAATTAGGAAATGTTAAAGGTAATAAAAAAAAAGTAACTAGGTACAATATGTATTAGATATCTACCTACAGTACTTCAAGCTACATAATGGACATCGGTCATTTAATTTTATAGTTCCTAGTATTTATAACGCTCTGAATTATTACTAGATGGCGCAATTAGTAGGCGTTTAGAAAGATTGAATACATAATTTTGTAATAGGTTTTTCCTGAACCATGATTTTTCGGGATCACAAAATATATGGAAAACAAATTATATGGAAAACAAACATGCGGTAAAGTGAATTATCTGGATGTTAAAATTTCTGGAAAATGTTTAGATGTATTTTGAATTTCTGCCTTGTAAAAAAAAACCAAATGAAAATCTGGCTTAAGAATTTATGGAATTCGAATTCCTGTATTATGAAAAAAAAGAAATCAAAAATCTGTCAAACGTTCCTATGGATTTCAAAAATCTGTCTTGTATTTTTCGTGACATCAATACGTAACCACCGTTTAGAGCTCGTGATGTGCAAATCTTACGAAACGAAAAATTCATTGATGCACTGGGTTCGAACCCACGATCCTCCGGCTTAAATCGACTCAAATCTAAATTTAAATGCGCAAGACATTAAATAAGCGTATAAATAAGGAGAACACAGTTCTCAACTATTTCGGGAGCCTATGGATTCAATAAAACCTGTATCACTTGATTATGTCAAGAAAAAACATTTTTACTTTACTTTACTTCACCTCACCTCCCTCACCTCACCTCACCTCACCTCACCTCACCTCACCTCACCTCACCTCACCTCACCTCACCTCACCTCACCTCACCTCACCTCACCTCACCTCACCTTCACTTCACTTTACTTCAGATCAAAATCCACTCGGCCAACGCGGCCATTATAATATTTCAGTGTAAACATAAAACAAACAGCCTCACACCGAAACTGTCCAACTAGAAAGCGACTTCATTAAAGCAAGTTATCAAGTAACAAAAGAAACTGAGTTAACAAAGAGTGTAGCGAAACGTAAACTCAAATATAATTTGGCGAGTTTATTCCATTATTAAATTGGTCGTGAACGAGATAACCCCGGCTCCTTTAAGTTGGAGCTGGTTTTCTGCACGTCTTAGCGGTTTACTGAGAGCAAGCGGAAAATATAGGTAAATACCTGTTCTAGGTTCAAAGAATTTTATGACATGAGAACATTAGAATGTCATAAAAAAGTAAGTTCCTATGAGCAAGTGGCCAACTCTGGTGATGTAGTTTTTTAGGCCGCCTAAAGGCCTCCGTCATGGCTTAACGACTTAAAAGCCGGGACCGACTTTTAACGTGCCCTCCGAAGCACGGAGGGCGTAACAAACAGGGTAGGTATTGTACCCAACTGATTTGGAGCCAATAAGCAAAGCTGATCTTCAAACGGCTGATCAGATTTTCATGAAATATAGCTAAGAACACTCTCGAAAGAAACACTATTCAGACAAAAAAATAAAAATCGGTTCATATGCTCAGGAGCTACGATCAGTCACAGACTAAAAACATCAACACCCTCTTTTTCGTCGGGGTTTAAAAAACAAAAATAAAACTAAACTAAAGTTTGAAATAGGAACACTCAGATACGACTTTACACAGAAAGTGCTACGGAATGCTACGCAGTGCTACGCTGCTACAAACTCTACGACAGTCGTAGCCATTAGCGGCCTTTACACGGTAGAGTTTTTACCACGCATCTCGACTGCGTTCCGATCCGCGGGTAAATCTGTACAGATTAACCGCGAGTAAAACTGTCGTGTTAATTACTGTCACAGTTTTGGACTGGCGCGTGGTACGATTATGAACGGTGATGCGTGCAAAAAACTGTCACAAAAACTGTGCTAAAAACTTTGCCAGATCGAACTGTCAGCGTCGCGCATCTACACGTAAGGTTTTTAGCAAAGGTTGGAATGGCGCGTGCTATTTCCCGCGGTCCGATCTCTGCGTGTAAATGCTGCTAATATCTCTACAATCGAAAACAAACATTAACACGAACTTCATAAGTTAAATAGTTAATAAAACCAAAGTTCCAAATAAATCCAAAATCACAGCGGGAGTCAATAGAACCATGAATTTTTATAGCATAGCAGCCATTTAAATGTACATTTACAAAACAGTGACAATAAACACGTAGCACGCAATAAATCGGCAAATAGCCTCTCAACAGGGTGATATTAAATTTTATTACCGAAAAGAGATCGTAAAAATTCGACAGTGTAGGTACCTGTGTTGTTGGGAATGGTCAATTTTAGTTGTAACTCCAAATACCTGATAATTATAAGGATGTGATTAGACTCAAACTTTGCGTGAAATCCTTTCCTTGTGTGTCAATGAACTAAAAAAACTAAACTTAGGCCTTTACATCTTTACTAGATGATTTATACAGTGTCAGGAGGCAATCTTTGCCTACACTCATCGGGACACTGTAGTGATGAACTAAGAACTTCAATATTCCACTTACTTTCTTCAGAGAAAGAACTCTTCATAATTTTTTTTCTCAACTTTTTCCGTCCCACAGCTGGGCAAAGGTATGAGCAGCGTTAAAAAGGCCGTTATAACAGAATCACAATATGAATTGAACTATAATATATTATTTCTATTTCTATAAGCCGTTTCTTTTCATAGACTGAGAGTGACAAGAACGGCATATATTGCAATTCCTATTGTGATTCTGGTATAAAGGCCATTTTAGCCCCGTTGTTCCGATCTCGCTCTAGTGTGAATCCCTTAAAGTGACCAATAAGTTTACTTTAGAATTCAGAGACACATAAACTACGAGTTAAATAAAATTCAAATAAATTATCAAGTCACTGACCGATGACCACTGTATCATAAATTATTTTTATTGTTCATATCTATATTTATTCATTCATTCATTTATTATTCAGCCATTACTGTCCCACTGCATGGCAAAGGTCTCCCTTATAAATTTATAAATAACTTTAATTAAACAGAAACAATTCAGACCCTATAAGGGTTTTTTTTTTTTTTGCGGGACAAAAGTGTTTGTTTTTCTCTGATAAATGTATGACTCCGTCACCAAAGTTGACCACAAAATTATACTTTAGCACATCACCGCAGTGTTTCGACAGTGAACAATTATATAAACTATCTTTATCATTTATTCTTTATTCTTTTTTGCTCGCACTGTGAGACGCTCGCGCGAGGAGTAACCTTGC
This sequence comes from Camptogramma bilineatum, assembly GCA_958496255.1. NCBI lineage: Eukaryota > Metazoa > Arthropoda > Insecta > Lepidoptera > Geometridae > Camptogramma > Camptogramma bilineatum. Next base: position 14,536,754 of record OY292466.1, on the reverse strand, counting down.
CGAAACTCACTCCTTAACCAGATGAAGATTCTCCGGATGAATCGAAACATTGTCGGTATCTAAATCAACGATATTTTTACGTGAGTAATTCGCGTGTATTAAATAATGTCTTTATCAATAAGAATCTGAACAAATGTCCCAAATCAAAGCATGAAAGAACCACGCCCCTCACAGACCCATAGGCTATCAAGTTACGTAATCGGTTCCCGGTGACATAACCTTGTCACGACGTATCTAATATTAGATTAATCGCCCATCACGCCAGTCTATTACTGGGCGGAAATGGGCCCGCGCCGTGGACTCACCATTACTCACTCAATGGACTTGACTGGTTATCGGGAGGGGTTAATTTGTGTCGTGCTCGTTTTCGTCTGTGTAAACACCTTGGTCTGTCGACAATAGACTGAGAATAAGCAAATATCTTGTCTTTGCTCAAGATTTCATCCACATCGTAGACAGAGCAACGTTTAGACTGCTGGACGTTCTTTTTCAGTGACACAAAACAAGGAAGCATAACTGCAAATTCTTGTGAAAAAAAAAAAGACAAATATACATTATTTAACACACGGGAATTACTCACGTAAAAATATCGTCGATTTAGATACCGACAATGTTTCGATTCATCCGGAGATTTCCGGAGACCGGAGGTTACTCCTCTCACACTGAGACGCTCGCGCGAGGAGTAACCTTGCCGCAACTTCCTCCTTACCCAGATGAAGATTCTCCGGATGAATCGAAACATTGTCGGTATCTAAATCGATGATATTTTTACGTGAGTGATTCCCGTGTGTTAAATAAAGTCTAGTACAACTCACGAAAGTTTTGAAAGTGGTAAAAGACAAATATGTTTTGTTCTTAGCGCGTGTCGCCTCTTTCCTTGGTTGGAACATCAATGCTTAGAACTACATACCACGATACTGTGAATTCACTTCATTCTTTAGCTTCTGCATCTAAAATTTCCGACAGGCATTATGAAAAACTGTATATTTTATTTACATACATCTCCCAAGGTTCAATCTGAAGCAATGATTAATGGCATCCTGGTGGTGCCTTGGAGAAATCACTCGCAGTCGCTTCCTGAATATTTAGGGGAACCGGGTCAAGAGTGAGTCGGACACGGTTTGAATGACAGCTTTTAAATTGAGCTGGAGATTGGTGAATCTTCGTGTACGTCGTAAAGGGTTGTCTTTACTATACTGCACTTAAAACGTCATTTTAATACTAAACGGAGAACAGATACTGAACGAAGATACAGGCGGGTAGTGAGATTATGAAAGTTTTTGCATGGTATTGTATTCTCCCAATAAATTTTTGATAAAAATAAAGTAAAATTAAGCCTTTGGCTAAAACTAGTATAATCTCAATTGATCAGAAAACAACCTTTTATAATGTAATCAAATAAACACTGAAAAACGATGAGAATGGTTTAGCAAATTAAATTGAAAGCTTTTGCAATTTAAACCACAAGTTAGTTAAAAATACAATAGAATTATTACCTTTTGCATTAAAAAATAAAGTTGAAAATTCAACAGCTGATGATGTTAAAAACGATTCCTTCAATACCGAGGAAAAGAAAATTTGTGTCGTATCGGATTTTAATTTCTCTTCGGTGGAATTAATGAGTTTGCCGTTCCTGTTTTCATCGATTTATGGGTTAAAGACATTGGAATAATAAATATCTAGGAAAAAAGTAAAGTACCAAGTACGTCTAAAGCATGTTTTAGATGTATCTGGATGTCCGCGGCTTCGCCCGCGTGGGAACACTTCATTGTTTTTGGGTTGTATGTTTTAATGCTACTATGCGCAAGCGAGCCGCGTCCCTGGTGCTCAGATTGCGGGCCAGCTCCAACACCGTCCTGGCAATGATTGCGGTCAGGATGGACTGCCTCTTGAACACTGTTATGAGCGGCACCCGTCCAGCAATTCAAATATTTTTTTAGTTATGTGTGTATTCTTAGTGGGTTCCTGTACCTACTTCATATGAGTTCTGCACTCGAAATATTTTTTTTATCACAGAAGTTGGACTTTTTCCGGGATAAAAAGTAGCCTATGTCCTATTTCCGGTCAAAATCCAAATCGGTTCAGTGGTTGTAGAGGAACAAACATTTACATCGATCCATCCATCCAAACATACAAACTTTTTTATTCGGTTACCACGCGAGCCAAGCCGCGGGCGGAAACTATTTTTTTTAATAATTATAATAATTTGTTTCATAAAAACATTGTAAAGACTACATAGGACAAATTATAAAATAAGACATAGACATTAGACATAGACATAGACATTTCTTTATTCACTACATAAGCACACAAACACATACATCAATATCAAAAGAAGACTAAACAATACAGATTAAAAGAAATAAGACATAACATAATAATAATAACATAATAACACAGTAAAAACAATAAAAGTAAAAATGGATAAAATTATGAACTTAGCCTAAAAATGTTGTGTGCCTGTGTGCTACAGCAGCAAAAAGATCTCGACTCAGCGTTATGCTAACCTATCAGATGACAGGTCAGCGCTGTTATTCTGCCGAGACCTTCGATCCAGTCACTCAACCCTACGAACCGCAGTATTAAAAATGAAATAAATAAATATATTATATGTGCATAAACAGAATTAAAAAAATAAAAACATAATGTGCTAATGAGAAGAACCTATTTATAATAATGCTATATACTTACGTAAACTGAAATTAATTACTTATATAATTTAGAAGAAAACTACGCGCAGCAAAAAAGAAAGCTTTCAGCAAACGAAGGGCGCATCGCAGCTGTTGGTACCAGACAACCCAGTTTTCTGCAGATCCATTAAATATTTTTTGTAATGTTTTTTGAAGGAATATTTGGATTTAAGCAGACGAAGAGGTGGCGGTATGTTATTCCAACACTTGGTTGCCTGGTACCGAAAACTGCCCCTGAAGGCCACAGTTTTATGGGTGGAGTAATGCAGTAAGTCCCTCGTGGGTCTGGTGCTGTACTTACTCCGCCGTCGATTGAGCTTAACATAGAGGTACTCCGGGGTTTCGGATGCCATAAGGCCATGAACTAACACTGCCAAATGCAAAGCCCTCCGCGAAGCCATATTAAGAGTGCAGGAATTATTTAAATATGGTGTGATGTGTGTTCGCGGAGGTACACTGTAGCAGAATCGACAACAGGCGTTCTGGATCCTCTGTACAAGACGGGCAGTTCTCGACGTCAATCGTGGCCCGTAGACAAGGTCTCCGTAATTAAGCTTTGAGAGTATTAGAGCTTCACAGACTTTTATTCTGATATCCTCATTCAAGAAAGGTTTGATCTTATAGAGTAGCTTTAGCCTAAAGAAACAACACTTTACAAATAAATCAATAGTAGGTATTGAATAAAGCGAAAAATGCATTCATACACTGCCGGGATTTAAAACCAGTCGGATCGGTCAAAGTGCAACCCATTATGGGAATCGCAACACCATTAGAATTGATTATATTTCTCGAACGTTCCATCAAATATAACTAATACAAAGCAACGTTCAAAACGCGATCAATTTCGACTCAGTTCATCAAAAATATTCAGGAAAACAACAAACGAACTCAAATACTCTCGAGGCTAAGAATCAAATCCAGGTAAAGCTTCTACATATAAATTCCAACATTCTGACAAATGCTAAGCAAGTAACGTTTTAGCTTCTCGAAATTTCCAAGTGACATCCATACCTTGGGGATTTGAGCCGATGTGCAGCGAATCTGGGTAAGGATGAAACAATTCTGCATATGCGGGACGTAGTGAACGCAAGTTATGTAAGGGTGACCATGGTTTAGTAGAATCTGAGGATTTAAAAAGATTCTAAGGATTTTTGATCCGTGAGAATCGAATTCGGTGAGAGCGTGAATTAGACTCTTACAGAATGATTTGAGGTGTGTATTTTTGATACAATTTTTGCATTAATCATAACATACGAGGTATGTTGCTATGTTTAGATAATTTATAAGGTTTCTTTGTGGTAAACAATAAAGTGTTATCTATCTATCAATTTATGTGGTAAAAATCTATCTCGAGAGATAGTATGTGTGTTCGTCTGAGATGGTGGTTAACTCTGATGATGGAGTTTTTTGCCGCCCGAAGGCATCCGTCATGGCTTATCTACTTAAAATCCGACAATTTCACTTGTCACTTAACTTTAATGATATATCAAGAACGTCGAAGCAATCTACGCCACGAACGCTTAACAGAGACAGGTGTGAGTTCTATTCTAGCAGAAATCTTTGGCTATTGATTAATGGCTAAATCTTTTAGCAGAGATTTTAGGCCACTTAAAAGCCTCCGAAATAGTATACATGCGTAATTTCCAAAGCATGAATTGATGTTTCATCAATAGAGACATTTTATGAAAATAGTCTTTTTAAACTTTCGCGATCACTATTCATATTGACTATTAACATATAACTATCACTATTAACATAGCCGAAACGTCGGGATAATTACGCGATAAAATCCCGTGTCCATAAAACTTTTCATTAAGTATGAAAATAATTCTGCTACAGTTAAAATATAATCTTTTAAAATTATGCTCGTTACAAAGTACTGAAAAATCGATGCTTTCCCAACAACACACTAAAGTGTTAATTCATAGAATTTCCCAACTGATATATTATTGGGAATATTTAAAGGTACCTCTCCAATACCTTATCAAAGTGCGGATTGTAAATTCCATTTGTAATATCAAATGTTAATAGCTCGTATCAAAACCAGGAACAAAATGATTCTAGTTAAAATATTTCAATCACGAACCGTAGTTGAGTCTCCCTGCGGACCCACCATACCGCTGGCCATACCCCTGGGGGTAGCATGGGACGAAACCATAAGTATCTGTTGATATTGTTTATTTTGTTTCATTCTGCGATTTTTATGGTACAACAAACATGGACCGCCCAATTTTACGCCCTATTTCCACATGCCTAGTTAATGTAATTATTTTAACCGTATTAGGTACATAATAAATAAATGATATCCTAAAGATGACAAAGCCATGGTCACACTATACACTCGTGCATAAAAATGATATCAGAGCGAGGAGTGGGGCCGAGGCAAATGTATGTGGCCCGGCATCTGCGACATGTCTACGCGATTCCGACACGTAATCTGCGTCGGTTGCTAAATGCTTTTAGTTTGATATCTAAGTACCTATGCTACATATTTTAATTCTTCTATACGTATTCTACACTGGTGCCCACGTGACGTGATACGCACACGAGGAAGACCGAAGAGAAGGTGGTGCGATGACATTGTAGAGATTTCTGGGAGGACATGGACTCGACTAGCGCAAGATCGCCACTCATGGAATCGCATGGAGGAGGCCTACACTCATTTTTGGGTGCCCAAATGAGAAAAAAAAATACAAATTGGAATGAAATTAAATAATAAAACAATAATAAATGTGTAATGATAATGATGTGATGTAAATGTATAATTTTAATAAGTTAATGTGATTTTAATATGTTTATAAATTTGGGAATAAAGGCTATAATAATAATAATAATAATACCTCAGGCTGAGTCCTGAGTCCTGGCGTATCGTGGATTCGGATATGCCGCTTACAAAACAAATGCTCGACAGGCTTGAGTCCGCGCCCGCTCGCAGTTCGGACAGATTCAATCATGTCGAGCATTTGTTTTGTGCGCGGCGGATCCGCATCCACGATGCGCCGTGACTCAGGACTCAGCCTCAGGACTCAGCCTTAGAAGTACTATCCCCCTTGGCCAACTATCTCTCTGCAAAAGTAACAACACTGATTAGTCACCGATTTCTCCGTCAATTGTGAACCGATTTTGAAGATTTTTGTTTGAAAGGAAATACTTCCAATATGGTCCTATAAAAATTTGGTGGGAATCTAATGAGGATATTTGGAGATGAACAGAAATGCACTTTGAGAGTGCAGAAGATTGCTCAGCTAACATCGATTTTTTATGTTTAATTTAGCCTATTGTTTAAACAAGTTTTTTGTCAGAAAAATACATATTCTTGTACAAAACACGTATTTATATAACTCAAAAATTGTTCAAAAAAAGCTATTTCAAATCCGTTTCCAACATTTCAAAAACTAAACAAGCAAGCCGCGCTGCAAATGTTTTGTGCTATGAAAAACATTTTTTACGTTGCAAAACCAAAAGTTTTTAAAGATAATTCTGTTGGCACACTCGTCACTAATGTATCTAAGCTTTCACGACCGAAAATAGATTTTATTGTGTAGAGATAAGGCGTATTTTTGGGGGTTTTGGTGTTTTGGACGGTACCTGCAAGTTACTTGTCCTATCGACTTTTTCACCGACGAACAGTTTCAGGACACCTTTTGTCGTGGACTTTGGGAAATGTTTGGAAAAATTCTGGAGAAAATCCGTTGGAAAGTTAGTGTTCATTATCTTCATAAAAGTTGGATATTTTCAACAGTTTCTTCTCTCTACAGCTACACTATTGGACCTTGGAAATTGAGTTTATTCAAATGGAAAGATAACGGTTTAGGTAAATCCATACATTATTCACTTTCATATCTTTGCTACTTGACAACTAAAACAGTTAAAACATTTACAAGAATAAGTTAAGTTCAATCATTTGTGAATCAATCAGTTTGACTATTTTTATTTTATATAAATCTTATAATTTACACTCTACATAAATAAATAGAACCCATTAGCAGCTAATTTCTAATAATCTCTTGCTTAATTTATTACAAGTTTTAATTTTTTTTTTTTTTTTTTCTTCATTTCTAATGAAATAATTTATTACAATCACTTAAACACTGATATTTCGGTAGCACATAATAATAGATACAGACGAAAGCAGTTTTGAAGTTGGTTAACGGTCGTTACAAAAATCAAAACAACACGAAATCATTTTTTTCATTCATTTTTTCATTTATCACGCTTTGGCTACATAAAACATTTCTCATTTAAACATGTTCAATACATTCCAATACTCTTTTATTTAACTAAATCACACTCTCATTTCGCAAAACTATAGAAAAACCTCACATCTATATTGAAATCTAAGCCAGAAATATTCATGAGCGAGTGAGATCGAACTAGTCCATTTAGAATCAAAATCTCAGCTGTATGCAAAAGTATTATAGTAATTCTCTATACAGTCTTATTACTGTACTGTCAAAGGAATGTAAACTGTATTGTTTGTGTGATACAGCTGTTTGTTGAGAGGAAGTCAGTGCCTCGAGGGATATTGCAGTGTTGCAGTCAAAGCGACCAGTAGACTTGTTACTGAATACCCGTTTTTGTTGACGTTAACTTTGTCTCACATGCGGTCTGTCGTGTTACTTTGTATTTAAATATACGCTTTATTTCGTTACTAGTGCGTGATATAGTTGAATGTCTTATTTTTAATATGTTGTACGTATATGAGGATGTTTTTAATTTTTTATAGTGGTTAAATATTTGGTATTATTTCATTGAAAATGAAAAATCTCATCAAAATTTTCAATTCCGACGGGATTTGAACCCGCAATGATACAAGCGATCCTCCTTAAGCCGGTGCCTTACCAATTCGGTCACGGAATCCTTTTACGTCAGGTTGAAAATCTTGACAAGCTTAGCAAAGACACTGCAGCTGTGAAACGAGTGATTACCAAACATGGATATAAGATAAGATAAGATAAGATAACGTTTATTTGGCACACACACAGAGGATATAGAACAGAAAAAGGTATACAGAGAAAGTTGGGTAAACATAAGAAACAGACAATGAAAACATACCAGCAGTGGTGCCAAAAAGGCCCAGTCTCAGCTAATGCTGGATACTCCCATGAGGTCAAATGGGAGACAGCGCTGATTTTCAGACTGTGCCTTTTTAGGGTGACTGTACGGACATCAACGGACACGGTAGGATGATATCACAGCGCACTGCGCGTATTGTACCAATCTACCCATCACGCGTGCCCAATGGATCGAACTACATTGAGTCCTGCATTTTATGAAACTAAACAACCTCTGGACCTCATATTATAATTATTATTTAACACCTCTCTCTTCTTTGTCCCTTTATCCTGACTTTACACTAGGATTCCTTACTTAGGAGGCGCTCGTGGCGTAGCTTGACGTTCTTGATTGATCGTTGAAGTTAAGCAACGTTGTGCGTGGTCACGATTTGGATGGGTGACCGCAAGTGGCATTTTTAGTGTGTTGTACTATGCGTGTTTTCTATACAAATTGAGATACTTGCATACAATGTTAAAATCTGCAGCCACGCACAATGCAGCGGGGTGCGTTGCAGTGTGAGTACCGCCTTAAGGTAAAGCCAAGCCTTTAATTCAGCTCGCGTCCGCAGTGGCGTGAAAGGGTGGCGATCAGTTGTTGTGTACGAACTTGTAGCGACGTGTTCACACCGTTGCGTGCTCTGATTGACAAAAAAAAAACCTTGCACGCCACCGTAGACGCGAGCTGAACGCGTTGGTTTGGCCTTACCTTTAGTCCTGTTTTTAGTACCTTCCTGGTAAATAAGGGCGTCCGGTCGTGAATTTTATTAGGTCAGACGGCCATCCTGCCTTCATGGCAACGCCACGTGTGGACGCCCCTCTTGAATAATTGAATGTTAACGTGTCACTTATGAGTCGTTCCACCTTTGATACTTTTTACCTTCACACCGAATAGATAGAATTACTTTGATAAAATGTAATATGTATTTCAGAAATCCCTTTCTATTTTAAATATCAAGGACTGTATATCTACAGACATAGAGCGTTATAGACACGTAGCGTGGCAGACAAAATAACATTATTCCATACAATTTCTATGAACGTATTTATATCTAACGTAACGTAACCGCACAGATACGGAAAGACACAGAATTCGCGGAAAGAATTTTGTCCGCGTGTGTGTTCTGTCCGTGTCCGTTACACTAGCTGCCGGTCAATGTAAATAGAACGGGACCGTGCAGTGCAGAAGTTTTCTCTCTCTGTCTTTTGTTTGAGAGCGGCCGCGACCGACGATGTCTGTCATTGTCCTGGCACGCTACGAATCTGGGGCCCTAGCCATATTACACGATCTATCGTCGCTGTAGAACGATCTATCGTCGCTGTAGAATAGAACACTTCAAAATGTATAGGAATTGACGTTTTGACCACGTGACTCATCTACTTGAAACGTCAAATCCTATACATTTTGAAGTGTTTCAATTCTACATCGACGATAGATAGTGTAATATGGCTAGGGGGGCTGTTACGCTCAATACATACATACATAAAAATCACGCCTCTTTCCCACAGGGGTAGACAGAGACCACGGACTTCCACTTGCTACGATCCTGACACACCTCTTTCGCCTCATTCACTCTCATCACATTCTTCATACAAGCTCGCAGGTTTAGGGTACTTTTGACCTGGCCTTTCTCTAAAATGTCACCAATCTGATCCAGGTATATTCGCCTAGGTCTGTAGATATAAACAGTCCTTTACTCGTACTAAAGAAAAACGCTGCAATTGGAAGAGCCGTGTTGGCCGAGTAGAATAGTACCTTAAATTTCAATCCGGTCGTAGGTACGAATCCCGGTCATGCATCAATAGATGCGACGTTCGAAGCGCAAGTGGCATCAGCAGCTGAGTGCTTTCGTGCTTAGGAGGGTACGTTAAACTGTCGGTCCCGGCTTTAAAGTATCAAAGCCATGACGGAGACCTTCAGACGGCCTAAAAAATCTGTCACTGGTTTTAGCCACTAGCCCATAGGTGCTTAGGAGAGCACGTTAAATTGTCGGTCCTGGCTTTAAAGTTGTAAAGCCATGATGGAGGCCTTCAGACGGCGTAAGAAATCCGTCACTGGTTTTGCATTGTCGGTCCTGGCTTTAAAGTTGTAAAGCCATGACGGAGGCCTTCAGGCAGCCTGAAAACTCCGTCACTGGTTTTAGCCACTAGCCCATAGGTGCTTAGGAGGGCACGTTAAATTGTCGGTCCCGGCTTTAAAGTCGTAAAGCTATGACGAAGGCCTTGCCCTTGGAATATACATACGTATAATAATTAGCTTATTGCTTCCCACTGCTGGGCAGAAGCCCTTGATCCCTCCAAATATTTATCAATACGGTAATAAATAGACTAAACCACTAACAAATAATGCTTTCCTATTTTCATCTATCATCAAACATTTATCGAACTTTAAATCGAACAAAAACCATTTCCAACTAACACGTTCCTGGTCGCGGCCAACACGTAGAGTTACGTAGCATCACGTAGCGGTGCTACGGCGTAGCACCACGTAGCAGCTGCTACAATTTGTGGCTTCGCAAATGTAGTCAAAATTAAACTAATAGTTAGAGATACTTATCATTGAAGCATTGGACTAAACTAACTTTACCTAGAACTTACTTTTGGTTAAGATTTATTTTTCGTACCACGTTCGCCGAGTGGTATACTGCTAAATGCATAAATAAATTTTTCGTTTCGATTTTAAATGTTCATGAACAGAAACGGTGAAGGAATATAATATCAATAGATGTAGAGTAACTAAAGGCTAATCGATGCTTTTAATCGATAAATTATATTAACAAGATTTTCAACCTGACAAATATGGATTCCGTGGCCGAGTTGGTAAAGGCACTCCGGCTTAAGGAGAATCGCTTGTATCATTGCGGGTTCGAATCCCGTTGGAATTGAAAACTTTAGAAGATTTTTGTTTTCAAATGAAATAATACCTAAGTGTGTTTTAACACTATAAAAAATAAAAATTAAACTCTTTGATATCTCTGAGACAGAATTACAACGACATTGTTCAACTGTGAGTTGGGTCAATGATATGAAAGTAAGCAATGGAAAAAGACGTGGGATAGATGGACCCAAGAGACTGATAAAAACGAGGAACAAAACTAAAATGAAAAATTGTAAAGTAATTTTCGTGCGTTTACTAAGAATTATGTCTAGAGGGATAGTTTTGAAAACAAATAAAGAATTAATTAAAAGCAAAAGAAGGAATAATGGATTCACTAGAATCACTACAATTTTCTTGAGTCTTGAGTTTGGCTCCTAGATTTATTTTCGGTGATCCATCTTAAATCTATATAAACTATTCGAAATAGTGAAACTTATGAGGGGTGCATATCGAACAAATAATACAATAGAAATAAGTTTTATTTTCGTCACTATACGGTACATGCACACAAATCAAAAATGTTACATTACAGTGACAAGAAAATAGGGCTACCCCTCAGCATTTGCTCCAGCAGCGCCAAGGCTGTTAGAGCGCTGGTTTTCAGTGGCGCCGAATTTATATTAAATATATTAAAACTATATTATTGAGGCTCATATAATATAGTTTTAAATACAATTAAAGTAATTAACATTCTTTGTCAGTGATATTTATTTAGTATTCGATACTAAATAGTAGTTTTACCGATAAGAAAAGCTTTGCGAATTTGTAATGAAAGGACGTCCTTGTGTGCGCTACCTTCTTATTTAGTTTATTAGTTTATACATATACCTACTTAAAGGTTGAAAGAACGTGTGTCTGCTCCTATTCTTAAAATCAAGATTATGTGTTAAGAGAACCCTAGTGTCTAGTTTAAACCTAACATAGGCTTTAAGACACTATATAACAGACAAATGTATTGTGTTGATGAATAAAATATCTATCTATTCTAATACCGGGCTACCTGCTGTAGCGAAACTCTAACCTGACCTAAAAATAAATGTAAATCTGAAGCTAATGAAATCTACCTGCTAATCAGTTACCCTGATTTTATTGTCTAAAATAATATTCCTAATGAAATGTGAAAGCCAAGAAGGTAAAATAAAATATATTTAAATTACACACACATTTAATACTGTTGCAATTTTGTTACATAAATAATCTCGTTACCGAAAATGTTTTAATCACAATAGACAAGTCAACGACTGAGGTGTTTTAATTTAAATTATAATACAAGTAAAATAAGAATCTTAAATTCTAAATGAGCCCATGGAACCCGGAGTAGCTGTAAGGGAAACAAATTGATTGCATTAGTGAATTTGTCAAAATAAATGAATACCTACACGAAATGCACAAAAGATCAGTCAGGACCAATGTTAAATTGGTCATGTCATCATGTATGTGGGGAATCTAGATCAGATGGATCAAGAATAATTTATTGTTTTCATGCAAAATCCCCTACCCAACACAGTCATCTAGAATCCTGAGGACCTAGAGTCATGTGCCCAGGAATGTCTTGTCTCGCGACTTAGGGATGAGGAAAACTCCTGGTTCTAACTACAGAAGCCCCGCAAGCGCAAACAAGGAAAGGGAAAGGGTAGGGAAGGCGCCTATATTTACCTATATCAAAATCCTATTGATTTCGATCAAAAAAGGGTAGGTCCATTTACTGTTAGATGCTATTAGATTCAAAGTACTCGTATCAAGGCCGCGTTTTAACCAACTGCGTATTCGAAGGCATTAGCGTTATACGCTTGACATCCCCAGAATACATTGCGCTGTATTCGGAAAATGTCATCCTGACGCTATAATGGCTCGCCAGACATGCTCCAAGTACCAAGATTTATCTAACAGATCTGAGTTAACCTAAACGCCGAGCAATAAATGGACCTCTTAGGCTGGATTCGACCAAACTGTCATCCCAGTCCCGGAGCAGTCATTCCGTTACTCCTGGTTCTAAGGTGTCAACTTTACAATGTCAAAATATTCAAACAAACAGCAGTTTAATCTGTGGTTTAATCTAAAAATAAAACTTAATCCAGTTTGGCAAAATCCAGCCTTAACAAAATAATTTAATGAAATCCATAAGACTCGAAGCACTTGTTCCATGTCGATGCTTAATAGCACTGCGCTATTCAGGACGTTGTTTCATACTAGGAATCCACAAGTCACAACGTATGCACTATAACCACAGACATCACCCAAGCGTCTCTAACAAAATGAGTCAATTAATAAAGCAAGTTAAAGTGAAAAATGAATTCAGTGCTTGTTGAGTTGTTTGTTACACTGAATGCTTAATTTAGGATAGGAAAGGATATGTTTGTAAGCGTCAGCTAAAGCCAGTGTTAGTTAGCTCGTTCTCAGCTTCACTGTGGATATCTACAGAAAATAGCATGTGTGAGAAAAAACCTAACTCTACCTATTCATATAGCTATACTTACAGAGTATGAGATAGTAGCAGTGTCGAGAATCGAACCCGCACCACCAGTCTAAGCAGATTAACACTTGTCCTACACATATATAATGAATTGCATAATGATCAGGTACCTATTATGCTGCAGAGTAAGGACTAAAAGGAAAAGTGTCGAGAATCGAACCCGCACCTCCCATCCAAGCAGATTAACTCTTGTCCTACACCTAATGAATTGCTTTATGATCAGGCACCTATTAGGCTGCAAAAAGGACTGAAGGGATAAGTGTCGAGAATCGAACCCGCACTTCCCATCCAGGCAGACAAACACTTGACCTACACCTACCTAGTAAGTTATTTAACTAAGTACCCTATTAAGTTGGAAAGTAAGGATTGAGAATTCAAATTCAACTATAAGTAGGTAGATAATAATACACATTTATTAATAACATAAAACATTAAGACTTTCATGGGCGTTATATTCTAGAAACACAAAACTAATCAATAGATTTAGATAGGCATGGCTTGTATTAAGAAAATCATAAGTAAGTTCTAAAAATAGACTGGTTTCGCATAAGAAAAATGGAACTATTAGAAGGTAGATAAAACATGAAACAGCTAAGGAATACCTGCAGTAAATATTGTTACAATCATGGAACTTTCAAAAGGATTCATAAAACAGTTTAGCAATCCAGCAAGGGCACAACAAATCAAAGAGGGTAGTGAGCGATTTGAATTACTCACAGGAATTATAAATTACGAATTACAATAAAGTTATGAAACTGTTTAGCAGCCAAGCCAAGTAACAATACAGAATAAATAGTCGGGTGACTAGCAGATTTATCTAGCAGACACAATAAATAGGTACACGAAATGATCACAAGAACATACACAGAATAAATACAAGTAGGTAGGTACAATAAAGTAATGAAACAAGTACTTAACTTTCGCTGCACTGGATATCACAAAAGTATCCAAATGAGCCTTGTCCTGCCTTTTTATACAATTCTAAAGGTAATAGAAACCACCCCTTCTGCCATCATTACTTCGACCAATCACAGAATAGTCAGGAATATTTCTATACATTTATATTGTATAATGAACCTAGTGTGATACAAATATGTTAAAAACTATTTTAAGATACATTGGATTCATAGTTTTGATATTCAAGTCCCAAAACAGTATATAAAAGCAATTTACATTAGGTAATTGTTAAACAGTTTGTTCAGGAATCTAAATCTTGATCACAAATTGTTTTGTTAATCGTATTATTATTTTTAAATTAATATGGAATAACATCTAGAAAACTGTTTGTTATTTTTATAAACATGTACATAATTAATACACAACTTTATTGACCTATGTCACTGCGTTCAGAAATCACCCTGGTTATGAAGACGCCACCTGTGATAATAGCTGTAAACTAACTTGTAAAGACATATTGTGTTTCCATTCGTAAACTAAGTAAAATAAATCCGTTAAAGATGCCATCTATGAATTTCTGTGTGAACTATTTCAAGCTTATACTGACACGGCCATTCTGATAAGTACTTCGCTCTCGAAGTACATAGGTAAGAACCTATTTACATTTAGATAATCTTAGGTAAGAACCTATTTACATTTAGATAATCTTAAGAATTTAGGTACTATTGTCATTTTATTGTCAGGTGTGTACACGTCATTTTAAAGTCACCATTAGTCATGTCCCTATCCACATCCCTATCCACATCCTATCCACATGAATCATTTCATTTCATTTATTATCGACAGCCCTATCCACATCCCTATCCACGGCCCTATCCACGGCCCTATCCACGGCCCTATCCACTTTCATTTCATTTCGTTTCATTTCATTTATCGACAGCCCTATCCACATCCCTATCCACGGCCCTATCCACGGCCCTATCCACTTTCATTTCATTTCGCTTCATTTCATTTATCGACAGCCCTATCCACATCCCTATCCACGGCCCTATCCACGGCCCTATCCACATTCTTTCTCCTTTTTTTTTCTGCAATGATGTTGTCTTACTCGCAAGATGGACGCCCACCAATATATACACAAATAAAATAAACGTTGATGTCGTCTTACTTGCAAGATGGACACCCACCATATTATACACAAATAAAATAAACGTTGATGTTTTATCGAGAAATTTTCATTTTAGGTACTATAGCATTATTGAGTAGGTATTTAGAATATTTGTGTTAAAAATTTATTTGCATTTTTCTTTTTCTTTTTTTTTTTTTTTTTAATTATTTTGTTTGCATTTTTTTTTCTGTTTTTGTGTTTGTGTTTTGTGTTTTTTTTTTTTAATTTTTGATTTTTCTTTCTCTATTGTTATTTTTTACTATGTTAAGTGTTTTGTGTTCTCTGTGTAATGAATGTGTGTCAAATAAATGATTTCTTTCTTTCTAAGAATTCTGAACTTTAAATTAACCGCTTGGCCAATCTGACTAGTAATTAGATACAGGTAGTATTTAAGCATATCGATTTATGTGTTAACATATTGTTTTGCATAAGACATATTTGTTGGGTTTTATTTTTTATCTGTAAGAAGGTAGTTTTAGATTTTAACTTCAAATGATTACAGGATTAAAACTCTTTTATAGAAACAACACAACAATTCATCATGGCCGGTCTACTTATGGAAAGCACAATATGTTTAGTTGAAAACCTTAGGTGTTAACTGAACCAAGTTGACAATAGTGAAAACTAGTGCTGAGTATGACGTGACAGACGCGGCTCTTTTGTCCGTACAAAATTAAACTTTGTGTGATCGGCTCAACTTCTAAAAATGTCATGCTTCAATTCGAATGTCATGTGACACACTATGACAAAATCAGAAAATGACGTTACTATTTCCTCAAGATTAATTCAATTTTCAATCACTCCTCGCTTGATAATGACAGAAAGAGAATTCTGAACTGTTCGGACAGATTGTCATATGAGAATGAGTGAGTAGTCCGCCAAAATAATGAACAGTCAATTGAAAATGACCGACTCAAATGAACCGGCTCACGGTACCGGCTCAAAATCAAAATAAACCTACTCTGACAAAAGTCAATCTAAAATCATGTCATACCCAACATTAGTGAAAACAGAACTGCTGTAAAGGTGGTAACACCATTATCAATCTCACCACAAAAAAAAAAAAAAAATTACTATCAATGAGTAGGTATCGGTGAAAATAATCTTAATATTAAAAAGGATGTCATCTAATCTTATATCTAGCATATTCACAGTAGAATTTCAACTAATCAGGTCTATACAAAAACTGTCTCACTAAGTTTTTCTTCTGAGGGTAAGCATCAATAATATCAGTCCAAAATTTTTTTTTCAAGAACATTCCTCTGGGGGGATCCAAGTCTTAAACCATTATTAAAGCAGAGCCTCGAACGGCCTTACCAGCTTTCGCTGCCATTTTGATGCTGCTCCATTGCAACTCCTTGGAGAGAGTCTCGATGATAGTAGGTAGCAGCTGGTAGCTCCAGCTCCGTAGTCGTTTTCCTCAGGGTCATACTTGTACTTCCGCTTGCGGCACCGTAGTTGAAGCATTGTGGTTGTGGGTCGCCTTAAGGATACCAGTGATAGTTGCAGTGTCCAGTGATAGTTGCAGTGTCCATTCTGAAATAAATAATAATTTTAGAAACATGTAAATAGTGGCATTCTATCCCACTTCTGATGTGAGAAAAAACCTAACTCTACCTATTCATATAGCTATACTTACAGAGTATGAGATAGTAGCAGTGTCGAGAATCGAACCCGCACCACCAGTCTAAGCAGATTAACACTTGTCCTACACATATATAATGAATTGCATAATGATCAGGTACCTATTATGCTGCAGAGTAAGGACTAAAAGGAAAAGTGTCGAGAATCGAACCCGCACCTCCCATCCAAGCAGATTAACTCTTGTCCTACACCTAATGAATTGCTTTATGATCAGGCACCTATTAGGCTGCAAAAAGGACTGAAGGGATAAGTGTCGAGAATCGAACCCGCACTTCCCATCCAGGCAGACAAACACTTGACCTACACCTACCTAGTAAGTTATTTAACTAAGTACCCTATTAAGTTGGAAAGTAAGGATTGAGAATTCAAATTCAACTATAAGTAGGTAGATAATAATACACATTTATTAATAACATAAAACATTAAGACTTTCATGGGCGTTATATTCTAGAAACACAAAACTAATCAATAGATTTAGATAGGCATGGCTTGTATTAAGAAAATCATAAGTAAGTTCTAAAAATAGACTGGTTTCGCATAAGAAAAATGGAACTATTAGAAGGTAGATAAAACATGAAACAGCTAAGGAATACCTGCAGTAAATATTGTTACAATCATGGAACTTTCAAAAGGATTCATAAAACAGTTTAGCAATCCAGCAAGGGCACAACAAATCAAAGAGGGTAGTGAGCGATTTGAATTACTCACAGGAATTATAAATTACGAATTACAATAAAGTTATGAAACTGTTTAGCAGCCAAGCCAAGTAACAATACAGAATAAATAGTCGGGTGACTAGCAGATTTATCTAGCAGACACAATAAATAGGTACACGAAATGATCACAAGAACATACACAGAATAAATACAAGTAGGTAGGTACAATAAAGTAATGAAACAAGTACTTAACTTTCGCTGCACTGGATATCACAAAAGTATCCAAATGAGCCTTGTCCTGCCTTTTTATACAATTCTAAAGGTAATAGAAACCACCCCTTCTGCCATCATTACTTCGACCAATCACAGAATAGTCAGGAATATTTCTATACATTTATATTGTATAATGAACCTAGTGTGATACAAATATGTTAAAAACTATTTTAAGATACATTGGATTCATAGTTTTGATATTCAAGTCCCAAAACAGTATATAAAAGCAATTTACATTAGGTAATTGTTAAACAGTTTGTTCAGGAATCTAAATCTTGATCACAAATTGTTTTGTTAATCGTATTATTATTTTTAAATTAATATGGAATAACATCTAGAAAACTGTTTGTTATTTTTATAAACATGTACATAATTAATACACAACTTTATTGACCTATGTCACTGCGTTCAGAAATCACCCTGGTTATGAAGACGCCACCTGTGATAATAGCTGTAAACTAACTTGTAAAGACATATTGTGTTTCCATTCGTAAACTAAGTAAAATAAATCCGTTAAAGATGCCATCTATGAATTTCTGTGTGAACTATTTCAAGCTTATACTGACACATGCATAGATTAGTTTAACTCTAATAAATTGTCTCGATCTCAGCAACCACCTAACCTGTATGGAAACTTAATTACCATGCACACATAATCAGATTAAGGGCAAAAACGCGCAAATCTGTACACTTTCTCAAAATTGTGGTTAGATTTTTTTTTGTGGAATTTCATTGAAATGTTTATTTAAATGCTATCTATAATTATTATTCTATCTAAAAACGAAAAAGTTTTCTTGTAAAATTGTTATTTTAGGAGAAATTAGCAAGTTTAGTACTGTAGGGAGAAATTTTAATCCAATTCGTTACCGCTGGTTTTTGGTTTTTTGTGATAGTAAAACTCAAAATTATTTTATTAATTTATTTAGTAAATAAAGAGGATATGTTTTTAATTATTAAATATATAAAATCAGTTTGTTATCTTAGAAATACACGAGTTTTATCTACTTTTCCTTTCCAGTGCGTTACCTATGCTCTAAAATGGCCTTTAAAGTTTTAATAAAATTCCCAAAATTGACTATTTTCTTAATTAACTATTTAAATTTTGAGTATTTTGAGAAACCACATCATTTTGCTAAACAATGTCTACACTTATTTTAAACTTTTTAACCCATTTGGACCCAAATACAAACTAGTAGAAAAATTTAGAAACAAACTTTATTTATGTATTTATTGGTGGCTTAGTAAGATATTTTGAAAAAAAAAAATTAAGAAAAAAAATTCCTTATATATAAAAAATACACGTCCTCAAATGGGGCCAATGGGCTCATGTATGAAACTTTTCAGACCATACTTTTTCGATGCACAATGTTTTGGTACAAATTTTTCAGTGCCAACAAGCTTTATTGTGGCAAACAGTGCATCTTAGTTGACACGGCAGTTTCTGGAGGAAGTGTCCATCACCATCTTGAGTCATACCGGGCACTGTTGAAGATGGTTTACGACGCTTTCTGTCGAGTCTTTCAAAGTAACTCCTAAAGTATGGCCGGGCTGCGCTTCTGCAAAATAAGAGCTGGTCTATTTTGGCTCCAGCGGCGGTCAGGACATGTAGATGCCAAGCATTAGCTACAGTCAGATCCAGCACATAGGTACCTAAACAAAACCCCTATCATTTCAGCGTAGGTATGAGAATATTACTGCGAATAGCGGTTCTGTATGCCATGCCTTTGTTATAGTTTTGGAAGACGAAAAGGATGTTTGTCCACGTCTACCTTTCTTCATTCTGCAGAGCTCCATTTTTTTTCCTTGGACAGAGGGTGAACAAAGTCGTAGTCACACTTACGCCAACGCGGTCCCTGGATTTCTACCCTCCTGTATCATTGTAACGGTTCATCATCGCTGCTGCATTCATCGTTATTCCTGGACTCAAACACTTCAATTTTACCTAGGATATCATGCTGAAGAATATTGTGTTGAACAACATCTTCATCGCCTTATCATTATCAATGAGAACACTTGGGTCTGGAGGGATGGCCACTATATCATAACTCAGCAGGATCATCTTCTTCATTCAAAATGCTTTTAAAAGCTTCATCCAGTTTTCAATTATCATTGGAAGCATTGAATAATCGTTTAGTCATTATTTACTCTGAAACTATACCTACAAATAATAAAAAAAAATATATCAATCAGCCCATTGGACCCATTCGAGGACACCATACTAAAATACCTCGAATTATGGTTCAATCTTAGAAAATAACTGACATAACAGCATTATCTACTAGTTAACACTACTGCCGAGTGAAAAATACAAAAAACATACAATAAATAACTGTGCAAATAAAAAAATTATGACTTCCCTTTGGTCGAAAACTTTTTTGATCAATGAAGTAAATAAAGTCACTTGTTTTATTCAATTAGTCCAATAAATTGCAAAACCATACGTTGCATCATAAAGCCACACTCTTTGGTACCACAAATTCACCTCTAAACAAAAGTTAGCTGAAATATGCTAGAAAATGTAGGTACTTCAATAAGTGGACCCAAATGGGGACAGCAGGCGTAAATGGGTTAATACAAACTTAACATTTTTGTAACTTGGATTTGGGGGACAGACATTTAAGGTTAGGTTTACATAGCGCTAAATTCTAAATCTTTTTGAATTTTTATTTACTAGCTATGAAATAGTTGAAATTAATAATTTTAGAAGTAAAGTAGAACTTGTGAAAATTAGTCTTAACTAAGTAAAGTAACTAAGCTTAATAATTTGTTTCGTCACAAAAAAAAAATATTTTTGAACAGTGGTACCTACTGATATTTAACCACTTTTTCTTCGGAACATAGGTCTAAAACGAATAATTTTGATACCTATGGTGGCCGTAGGTTTACCAAAATAATTCATATTTTGACCTCTTTTCCAAAAAAAAAGTCGTTTAATATCAAACACTAAGTAGGTAGATACGTATCCGAAAAAAAAACAAATTTTGCTCATTTTATTTAACTTGATAACTCATTATCAAAATCAGTTTAGTAGATAGATCAATATATGAATGAGATACAATGAAAGATTTCGCTTACAATTTACCTACCTACATGCACACAGTACAATATCTGCTAAAAACAATACCTTCTTTTGCCTTCGCACAGTAGGGTTATAATGGGTAAATAATAATAGATAAAATAAAGTGTACGCTATGTAAACCTTGCTTTACGTGATTACCAGCTCTATGGTATCGAATCGGAAGTAACGAACTTAGGTACTTGTTCACAAAAATATGAATTATCTCAACTTGCTGATATTTCTCACACGATTTTTCACACTAAGTTAATCTTGGATAGTTTATTTCAGTTCTGAAATAAAAATATGCATTGGAAATACGTTTTAAACATTAAAAAAAAATTGAATACCCACCGGACAGTGCCCGAAAAAACGCAACCTCTCACTGACGCCGAAAATCAAACAATTATTTTGAATATTTTGACTTAAAAACTATAGACATCCCCTTTACTTTTACGTCTGTCTCGTTGCAATGTTGTTGTTTAAGTAAAAAAATAACTACCCCTCGGAACAAAAAAACTGTAAAATCATTCGAAAACGCGGTAACGGAATCCGGACATGTCCAGTTGGCCCAAATCCCGGGGACAGGCTTAAATATTACTTATTTAGTAGAAATTCTGGCTTTTGCAGCAAATTGTACATTTAGAACCCTAGGTAACCCACTAAACTTCAAATGTATAGCTAAAAGTTTGCCAGTCTAGTGGAATTATTTTTAACCAAACGCTGCTAAAGGTCGGATTTTGTTTAGGGGACAGTACTACAGGCTAAAATTGCGATTTTTTAAACTTAATTTTCTATATCATAATGTTGTTTTAAGCGTTACATTTTAATAAATATGGCATGCCAATTTCACCATGAATCAGATAATGTGGTTACAACTCCTGTAAAACTTATACAGAGCTGCGTAGCAGTCAATTTTACCTGGGGACACCTCGAAAATGCCAATGTACAGATTCTCGCGTTTTTGCCCTTAAATGTAATTTCTTTAAATAAAATAGAATGGCGGTGAGGAATAAAATATCAACTTTCTATTCTTTGAATCCCTGCCCTTAGACTGCCTTCCCCTGAAATATTATTTTACTAGCTTATTCTAAGATACATTACCAAAGACTGCTCACTGAATTTTAATTAAATTAAATTTTAATTAAACGTGGATACTGTAAAATACTTAGATTATCTCAATTTACACTGAATCTAATTTACAACTACTCATAATAACCAACACTGATTCTAGGGTTTGAACTACCAATCAATCTGATCAACTTTAAACTTTCTAATTCTTCCGACTCCCCTCAGACCCTCTCTCCCACTTTCTGTCCTCCAACTTTCTGTCTCGTTTCCCTAGAGTCTCGTCCTTTTGTTCAAATCATCCCCTCCCAAATGAGGTGTGTCTAGTCAAAGACCACCACGCGTTCCCCCAATCACGTTCAAATATTCAACGCATAAAAAAATAAAGGGAATAACCTATTTCTTAATTTTAGTTTCCAGACGCACAAAAAGTATGATGCCCATGAGTTCCAAGAGTTGTAAAAAATATTGTCGCCAGCACAAACTAAATGATTATAATTTATGGTCATGTGAATTTTTAAGTTTTACACTAAACGAAATATCTCAATAAATTAAGCTCAAGGGCTCTTTCTCAAGTAGACTGAAGTATGAGTGATGAAAAAAATATAAATTCCTTGAGTTAAATTATAGTCTAAAATAGGGATCGTTACACTGCCTCCAACATTAAATATTCCATCTGACAGCTCAATAAATTCCACGATGATCCCCAAAATTGGACACTCCGATAAAATCCAATTGAGAAAATTTCATTTAAAGTCGTCCCTCGAAAAAAACCTGAAAATCCCTCCGTAAACATGTCCAGTAAAATACGATATTAACCCTAGCTGTTACATTTACACGGTCATAAGTTTTGGATTAAAAAAGGGGGTGAGGGGTGAATGGAAAGGCATCGCGTTGGATGAGTAGGGTTGCTATTGTGTGTACGTATTACCTCGAGCCACGTACAGACATTGATACTAAAAAAAATTCATTGAAAATTACAAGACAAAAAATTTCAATTCCGACGGGATTTGAACCCGCATTAACACATGCGATCCTCTTCAAGTCGGCGTACCTTAACCAACTCGGCCACGAAATCCACATCCGTCGGGTCGAAAATCTTGATAAGCTCATTTGTCAGTTACTATAGCACCGATTAGCTCCATGTACAGGGAAACTACTAAATGAACTCCTGCTCATTGTCTAAAGTTACATTCAGAGTCAAATGACGAAAAAGAGTTTTTGTATAACCTATGTCGTCCCACTGCTGGGCAAAGGTCTCCCCCACATCTCTCCAACCATCTTTGTTCTTCGAGATCTCCCACCGTCTCCTCAAAGGCGTCGAGATCGTCCCTCAAAAGGAGTTTAATGCTCTGCAAATTCTGTAATCATAGTTCCATAAGGAAGAACCTTTGGGAGCGTTTCTATTTACTTTCCAGCTTTGTCGCTTGTACCTAATTTACAGGTACAAGTTTCTGCTTACTCGGTTCCCGAGTACAGCTGAACATACTGTATAGTTTGTTCAGATATTTAATTAGCAATGTGCTTGTTTTTATTGTCTTTTGAAAGTTTTGCAGTGCTTACTTCCTCTTCGAAAATTGCAAAGTTTTTAAAGTAATTTTTAGCTTCAAGCTGGAGTGGGCTTGAAGGTGATCGCATGCGGGTTCGAATCCCGTTATAATCAAAAACTTTGATAAGACTTTTTATTTACAATTAAACTTCTACTCAAAAGGATGGTCATAAGTTCGAGGCCCACTCGGTTGGTTGCTTTAAATTTTATATTTCATTTTCAAAATGCATCTCCAAATTGCACCATGGGATTTGAACCTGCAATTTTAACCTACTAGGAGGAATGTTGTCGCGTAGGTACAATTGGATGCAAATGGGATGGATCTAGAAAATCAGACTACAGTTTGTCATCAAAGATATCGAACTGACAGCTCCTGAACTCGGCTTACTATACTCCGAAAATCAAGCATTCAGAAATGAAACTAAGTTCTGCTTGATCCGGATTAAGTTTAAGCACTAAACTGAGTTAAGCTTATATTGAACGCGTTTAATTGCAACGGTGAAATCGGCAAGTTAATTGCTTAGAACTTTGTAACTACTGAACCTATTTTACCAATTTCTGACTGGCCTCTTAGCTTGGTAGTAGCTCTGCTTTCTGCGCTGTAGGTCGTGGGTTCAATTCCCACCCAAGACAAACATTTGTGTGAAGAACATAGATGTTTGTTCTGTGTCTGGGTGTTATAAAGTATATTAAGTATGTATTTACAAATATTATAAGTATTATTATCAGTTATCTGGTTCCCGTAGTACAAGCTTTGCTTAGTTTGGGGCTAGATGGCGCTGTGTCAAGTGGCCAGCAATATTTATTTATTTTTTTATTTTGTCCAAGCTCAAATGGGACTGGGCTGGTCACGTTTGCCGCATGTCGGGAGACCAGTGGGCCATACTAACCACGGAGTGGTGTCCTGATACGTTACGACGACGTCGCGGCAGACCGCGAACGAGATGGAGAGACGAGCTTGCCAATTTCCGTGCCGACTGGACATCACTAGCACAGGAGAGGGATGAATGGAAAGAGTGGGGGGAGGCCTTTGCCCAGCAGTGGGATATTAACGGCTAATAATAATAATAGTTATTTTCTCAAGCCATAAAAGCATAGTCCTAGTATGAACAGCGACGTACAATAATATTTAGACCCATGTTTTGCTGTCACATGTCATACGAATGTTATTAGAGGCGCTCACTATCCACTAACGTTTGCAGAACATGAATATTAAGCCTGAACATTGTGAGCGTGGGAATTTCTCATTCTACGCACACTTTGAAATTTTACACTCACACATCTGCAACTCGTAGCGTAGTACGCATGCACACTAACGTTTATTTGTATGTTTGTTTCTCATTGCGCGTCATCGCTGTAGCATTTGTAAGCATGTCCTAGAAAATGCGCAATGTATACCGGCCGGCGTAAATGTCATGGTGAGTGTTTGTTGCCTAAGGGTGGAGCCATAGTGTAAACCGGGTTGACGCTATCCAAGTCGGTTGCACGGTTCGAATTGAGTCTATATTCGAACCGAACTATTAGGTATTATAAATTGAAGCTGTAGGTACATCCGATATCTGTACATTCAATCAATTTTGATTTATTAAACGCTATAAATATTATTTAATTTATGTACCTACCTACTTGTAGGTAAACATAAAAATCGGTCGAGCCGTAGGTACCTACTTGAGTTATCGTGTCAGATTCGGTTCTTGAGCACACTAGCAACTTCCGATTGGTTTCATTACTTTGTGCATTGTCATAATGATGATGGAAGGTTTATAATATAGTGAGATAAGAAGTATGTAGGTAACTTGGACGAACTAAATATCTAGACCCCGATTTCGAGCGTCAAAACGCCAAAAAAAGTCACCAACTGTTGGTTGACTTGTTCGTTTCGCTCATTCAGTCGCGCTAAGGTCGTTGTACTGTAAACATGAATTTGGCGGCAAACAAAAATGGCGATTTGTGCCATTAAAGTGTGCAGGAATTACAAAAGACGACTAAAAATAAATGAGGAAGTTACATAGCATCGGTAAGTAAACTATAAATAACTATAAGTTATGAAAACAAGAAAATAAAACTTTGTAATTTTATCCTAACATGTTCTAAAAGGGTTGCCATAATTATTCTTTGATTTTACCCATGTGAAAGCGTGAGCAAATAAAAAAAAGTGTTGAATCCAAGGATTTTATATACAAACAGGATGGTTAAGTCGACTTTAATGTAAAAGGGACTTTGAACCTTAACACGACTACACAACGATCTATTATAATTTAATCTTGGTTATAAGGATTGTTGGTCTTGTTGAGAGGCTTTCTTGGTAGCTTTGTCTCTTTCACACTCGTTGTTGGATTAGTAGTGTGCCCAAGTCATTGACAGGATATTTTTACCTTATTGATTTCGATCCTTGGTTTCGATCCTTGATTTCGATCCTTGATTTTGATCCTTGATTTCAATCCTTGATTCTTGAATCTTGAATCTTTGAAGTGACAGCTGTCAAACTTCAAACCGCCATATCTCATGAATTACTCGTCCTAGACTCCCCGTTCTCAGTTCAAATGAAAGCTTTGACCAAGATCTTTATTTGAACTGACATCTGTCAAACTTAAAACGGCCATATCTCGAAAACTACTCGTCCTAGACTCCCCGTTCTCAGTTCAAATGAAAGCTATGACCAAGATCTACATTTCAGATGACAGATGTCATTTTGACAGCTGTCACTTAAAAAGAAGATCTTGGTCATAGCTTTCATTTGAACTGAGAACGGGGAGTCTAGGACGAGTAGTTTCCGAGATATGGCCGTTTTAAGCTTTGAACTGACAGCTGTCAAACTTAAAACGGTCATATCTCGGAAACTACTCGTCCTAGACTCCCCGTTCTCAGTTCAAATGAAAGCTATGACCAAGATCTACATTTCAGATGACAGATGTCATTTTGACAGCTGTCACTTAAAAAGAAGATCTTGGTCATAGCTTTCATTTGAACTGGGAACGGGGAGTCTAGGACGAGTAGTTTCCGAGATATGGCTGTTTTAAACTTTGAACTGACAGCTGTCAAACTTAAAACGGTCATATATCTCGGAAACTACTCGTCCTAGACTCACCGTTCTCAGTTCAAATGAAAGCTATGACCAAGATCTACATTTCAGATGACAGATGTCATTTTGACAGCTGTCACTTAAAAAGAAGATCTTGGTCATAGCTTTCATTTGAACTGGGAACGGGGAGTCTAGGACGAGTAGTTTCCGAGATATGGCCGTTTCAAGCTTTGAACTGACAGCTGTCAAACTTAAAACGGTCATATATCTCGGAAACTACTCGTCCTAGACTCACCGTTCTCAGTTCAAATGAAAGCTATGACCAAGATGTACATTTCAGATGAGAGATGTCATTTTGACAGCTGTCACTTAAAAAGAAGATCTTGGTCATAGCTTTCATTTGAACTGAGAACGGGGAGTCTAGGACGAGTAGTTTCCGAGATATGGCTGTTTTAAACTTTGAACTGACAGCTGTCAAACTTAAAACGGTCATATCTCGGAAACTACTCGTCCTAGACCCACCGTTCTCAGTTCAAATGAAAGCTATGACCAAGATCTACATTTCAGATGACAGATGTCATTTTGACAGCTGTCACTTAAAAATAAGATCTTGGTCATAGCTTTCATTTGAACTGAGAACGGGGAGTCTAGGACGAGTAGTTTCCGAGATATGGCCGTTTTAAGCTTTGAACTGACAGCTGTCAAACTTAAAACGGTCATATCTCGGAAACTACTCGTCCTAGACTCCCCGTTCTCAGTTCAAATGAAAGCTATGACCAAGATCTACATTTCAGATGACAGATGTCATTTTGACAGCTGTCACTTAAAAAGAAGATCTTGGTCCATAGCTTTCATTTGAACTGAGAACGGGGAGTCTAGGACGAGCAGTTTCCGAGATATGGCCGTTTTAAGTTTGACAGCTGTCAGTTCAAATGAAGATCTTGGTCATAGCTTTCATTTGAACTGAGAACGGGGAGTCTAGGACGAGTAATTCATGAGATATGGCGGTTTGAAGTTTGACAGCTGTCACTTCAAAGATTCAAGATTTCAAATTCCAGATTCAAGAATCAAGGATTGAAATCAAGGATCGAAATCAAGGATCGAAATCCAGGATCGAAACCAAGGATCGAATACTTACAAGGAAAATTAAGTAAACAAAAACCAGTATTGACCGCAAAAAATTTGAAACAAATTTTAGAGACATTTCGATATCATAACATATTTTCCCCTACTTTTATGGGAAATTTTCAAGAGCTGGTATCACTAAAAATGGATGACAATGTTGACAGGTGACGCAGCGCACCTGTATAGACAATAGAAGATTCGCATACTTGTGTGCGTAATACGCACACTAGCGTTTCAAACCTGGCCTGTTGTTCTTGTTGCGATTGAAGCGAGAGAGTCCATCTAGACATTATAATTAATCAAAGGTAGGTAAGTAGGTAATTGTGGAAGGAGAAAGGAAGAGAAACATGGAAGGAGAGAAGCATGTACCTACATAAAAAAAAAACAAAAAAAAAGCACAAAAAAAAACGACGAACGTTCTCCTTTTTCCGATGTCGGTTAAAAATAGGTAAGTATTTCCTATAACTAAAAATACGTTATACAAAGTGATGATAATGATAGTTATTGCGGAGACAGTCACACCCCACCCTAAAATGTGCGTGCGTCCGTGAGCGGATGGAAAACGGACGTCCTCCCACCTCGGTATCCCCGACGACACTGCCATTTTTCGCACGTCAACGTTCCATTTATACAGCGCAGAAAGCGACGTTCGGTCCGTACCTACTCCATAGTAAAATGTATGGACGCAGGCGCACGCTTTGCGTCGAAAAATAAATAGTGTTCAGACGTAGATTTCAACTTTACGATGAGATTTAATCAAAATCTAGCGCGGTATTGCTCTTGTTCATACTTTTGTGTCTATCGTGAACAATAAAGATTTTTATAAACTCCAATGGGGATTTTCAAAAATTGGAACAAAAAAAGGTCGATTTCGGGATTTTTGAGAGAGTTTATCTATTTTCTTCTCGGAAATAAGTAATTATTTTGCAATTATCTCGCGGTGTTATTGTTGGCACATCTATTGAGCTACTACCTTTTTGTTTTTATGTAATACAATTCAGCCAAACTCTTAAACTTTTGGATCTTGCAAGTGCCTTTTGGTGCATTGTCAGGGTATCGGGCCTTAAAGTACATTTCAAAAGACACATTTAGAAACGGATTTTAATGGGACATGACTTTTTTCGGACTCTTTATAACTGAACATATGCACTTAAAAATTCTTATCAAAATTTTCAATTCCGACGGTATTTTCAACCCTGACGACTAAGGATTCCGTAGCCGAGTTGGTAAAGGCACTCCAGCTAAATGAGGATCGCTTGTATCATTGCGGGTTCGAATCCCGTCGGAATTGAAAATTTTGATAAGATTTTTTATAAGTGTAGTTTAACACTATAAAAATTAAAAAAATTATATGCACATTGTCACGTGACTTTAGATGTGTGTGTTAGTAACTTATCTAAACTTATCTAGTAACTTATCTCTGAATACAGACTACTTTTGTAGGTAAAAGAATAAATGGATTGCTTAAAACTGTCCTAGATATCAGATATCATAGAAAGTGCTACTACAAACCAGCGCTTTAGCAGTAATTCTGCCAAGACATACTCGTGCGTTGTGGTTCTTCACCATAAATATGTTCAAATTGCTTACCTTTCATTACGTAAGTATTTTTATGTGTACCTATTCATGTACCTACTACAGTTTCAATGAACTTGAAATAAACTTGTTTATATTGGATTAACGGTCCGACAGTTATGCGAGAACATAGAAGTGAAACATACAAAGTAAGATCGCCCGAGTTGCCACTAAGATCTGAGCTCGCTTTGCTCGCTCGATCGATAAACCAACTACGAGGATCCCTTTAAAGGCACAAAGTCGAGCATCAAGCAGACATGCCAGTCCATAAGCCACGCCAGAAGTTTCCTTGAAATTTTCAACAAAGAGTTTGTTCGTGGATTTGCACCGCCAACATCCAGGGATGGAGTAAAGGCCGCGTTTTATGGGGTAAGGCGACATACTTGATGAAGTAGCAGGTGTTTGACTAAAAGTACGATTCTCAGATAATGTTTTCATGATCTGCAGGTGTTACATTGAAAATATAACATTTATTTACAGAAACTATACCACTTAAAGTTTACATAATTTTATAAAACTTAACTATACTGATTCTAATTGTATTTTATGATGTTTTGTAAATAATAAGTAATTTCTGTAAATCCGTACCAATATTATAAAAGTTAAGGTGTGTTTATTTGTTTGTTTATTTGTCCTGCTTTTACGTCAAAACAGAGCGACGGATTGACGTGATTTTTTGTGTGAAGATAGTTGGAGGGCTAGAGAGTAACATAGGCTATTTTTTATTATCCTGATACCACGCGAGCGAAACGCGGGTAGCAGCTAGTTAATCTATAAGTAGGTTAAATGAAAATGAACATTTTTAACAAATAGTTAATGCCATTTGTTGGTCACCCGTCCTAATTGTGATCACTCAGCACGTCACTTATGTTTGACGATCTGACGAACTTCTAAGCAAGCATCACCCCATTAGCGCTATTTAGAAAAAAGAAAAATATAAAAAAAAATCAAAAAGCATGCCTCAAAACGGGTTGGGACATTATTCAAGATAGATTGTCTTCTAATCTTTAACATTCATGAATGTGCTGTTCTTCTTTTCAGTAAATCTTAGAAAAAAAAATAGTTAACAACATAATCAACCCAAAAACATTTTGATTTTATTAAGTTAATCTCACACTTAGGGGTCCTCAAGATTGTTTTTAAACTCAACTTTTTATTCAATATTTTTTTTAATTTTTAGTCCTAGTAGTCCCTAGTTACGGCCCTGGCGCTGGCGTCCCGCGATAAGCCCGATCGCGGCCGCGCCACAACATGCTTTGTTGATCCAATGCACGTGCTCTGTCAATATTCGCGGCTATACTTCACACGTACCTACTGCTATCGTCACTATCTACTGATTTCTTCAACATATAAAGAAATCCTTTAGTTAAAATTTACCTTGCAACCCACACTACACACAAAGCCCCTTACTTATGAAAGATGTTTAAAGTTGAACACTGGTTAAACTACGTCCTGTCTCTATTCGTCACTATCCACAAATAAAGACAGGACGTTGTTTAACCAGTGTTCAACTTTAAACATCTTTCATAAGTAAGACCCAAAAGTGCTTGGGATTTTAAAGTTATATTTAGCTGCAACGGCTCAACCTAATTTAATGAGTTCTCTACTTCGCACGGAATGAAGACTTTCAAGGAAATTTTATGAGACCAAAGAACAAAAAACTATTACGACTATAAAATGAAAAGGGATACATGACAAGGCAAACCACAAAGGATAGACTAAAGAAAATGACATTACTTAGTAGATACTAGTGAGTGAGTGAGTGTGTGTGTGTGTGTGTGTGTGTGTGAGTGAAAACAGAAAACCAATTTGTCTCTACAATGAAATGGAAACCGTGTGTAAATACAAATAAAACTCATTGGATGTTACATTTCAGTTTCGAACCTTCTTAATTTCAAACAAAACCGTTGATCCTTTTGCTTTTTACGTCTCTACTCTGTTCCACTCTGCCCATTGCCTTTTATTATCAGAATAAATAAAGTTGCGCGTGCTTGTAAGCACGTAATGTAAAGATACTTTATGAAAACACACCAGTAGTATAATGGGACATTGTCAAACGGATCTCTATTGTAAATCATGCTCCTCCGATACGAGCATTACATAATCGCAAACAATTTCACATCAGCACACATCATACAATACGAGATGAAAACGATAGCTATTGTCAAACAGTGCCGGGTCGGGCATCGAACCGAAACTACCGTCAGAAAGCAATCACTGAACTAACGGGAATGATTCAGCCGCGCCGCGAGCCGGAACAAAAGGGAATCACTTTGATCTGTGTATGCTCTGACCACACTTTCTAACGTAATAAGGACATCAAGCATATTTTCTTAAAAATCATCATACGAGCTAAGATCTCGCGCACCGTTACATTGATAGTCTAGGTTTGGTTGGACTTGTTTCTGACTACCCCTATATGCTGAGTTCACTACACAATAATGTCTAAAGCGCAAGCTCATTATGATAAAGATTACGGGTATGCATAATAATTATGTCATGCCCATTTTTTTTTTCAATTAGATTTATTTTCAGGTTTTCGGACAGTAATTTTCTTTCTTTATCAATAAAAAATATCAAATAGCAACTAAAATCATTGCAAAAATCACAACGATGCCACTCTCTTTCCAATGCTTAGCAGTTCACCTGAACTACGACGACATGGAAACTCTAACCAACGGAAAAGTTGAGCAATTTTCGAGCTGAGCAATTTTCCGCACTTTCAAGGTACATTTCTGTTCATATCTCCGAAGATCCTCGAGAAATCCTCACCAAATTTTAGTGAATCGTCGGAATCAATCGGAAAGTGTACCCTTTAAAAAACAAAGAATTTTCCAAATCGGTTCAGGCGTCTTCGAGTAATCGAATAAAAAAAAGAAAAAAAAAATCGAAGAGTTGAGAACCTCCTCCTTTTTTGAAATCGGTTAAAAATAAACAATTTACTTACACGACAATCAATTTTATCACGCCTAAATCCATATTACGAGAATGAATAATTGACATTTGAAAAAATCTTCATAATTCAACATGAGATGGTGCCCCTACACCGAGCATAGAAGCCGATAGATAGCTTCAAACAATGAAATGAAACCGGCGATATTCCGATGCAGGCCGATTCATTATGATACGGCATCGCTCTTCCAACTTTTCACGTCAATTTGAAGCCTTGACGTGTATTCTGTGTATTGAATCGCTTTATTGAATACTAGCGGACGCCCGCGGCTTTGCCCGCGTGGACTAGTATTTTTTATCCCACAAGAACCGTGCATTTTCCGGAATAAATAGGTTATGTCCTATTACCGGTCATTATCTGTGTCTATACACATACAGTAACTCTGGGTAAGTAGGGGCAGGTCGCTTGTTACAATATAAAACAAATTAATAATACATACAACAATATGCTAATTTTACGAAAACTTTACTTATGTCATAAATTTGAATTCCCAATATCCCACGTAGTAAAATTTCATTAGTGGGAAGGTCAGTGGGGAGGTTGGGAATACATTGTTGCATTTCAAAATGTCGGTCAACGTTGATGAATTGAGCCATTCAAAAGCATTGCGCTTATACGTTACACTGCTTACATTAACCCAGCGGCCTTTACACGGTAGAGTTTGAACCACGCATCTGGACTGCGGATAAATCTGTGCAGTTTTAACCGCGGATAAAACTGTCGTGCTAATTACTGTCACGGTTTTGACTGGCGCGCGGTACGATTATGAATGGTGATGCGTGCAAAAAAACTCTCACAAAAACTGTCTGTCGACATGCCAGATCGAACTGTCAGGCCTCGCGCATCTAAAAGTAAGGTTTTGGAGCGAAGGATGGAATGGCGCGTGCTATTTCCCGCGGTTAAACTTTACGTGTAAAGGCCGCTACATACTTAGCTGTCACATGTTCCCAGGACATAATAATTGTGAACACAATATACTTATTATTTTTTTATATTTCATGATGGATCCTGGGCTATGAATTTGTCGGGTTTGGAGCCAGAAAAAGAACTGTTAATTGATTTTATACTTCGGTCTGCACTACATCTGCCCCCTGATTACGTAAGACTTGCAACAGCAATGCGACAGCAATCACTACGTGACCGGTCGAAAAATATCACTAAAAATCGTATTTAGAAAGCTAATCGCACATCTATTGCTCGTCTGTCGCAAAATGCACTTTGACCATGGTGCATTTTGCGACCATAATACGATTTTTAGTGATATTTTTCGACCGGTCGCGTAGTGATTGCTGTCGCATTGCTGTTGCAAGTCTTACGTAATCAGGGAGCCGGTCTCCAATGTCGCCTGCTAGTGAGTTGGAAACGTTCGTCGATCGACAGATAGCTAATCAAGCGTGCAATAAATCAGTTTTCTGTTGTTAGTAATTTTGAAATAAACGTTTGGACTGTAAAGTGAATTGGTTATTTCGTGTTTTTGAACATATCCAGACTGCAAGCCCAGGACCCTTTCCCCGTCACATTCATATTATAATATTGATGTGAATAAGATAGTGCAGGAGCACGCCGTATAAGCCCGCGTTCAAACACCAAAGTCCTAAGTAGTCCATCCACTAAGTGAATAGTTACTAAGTAAGTCCGCTAAGTAAAGCCAGGGCCGCGGCTCCCCTGCAATAATACGTGCCGATAAAGTCGTCAGCTTATCCGTTTCGTTTTTTATTTATTGTGTTTTTATACGGTGAGAATGTGAGATTCTTTATTGGATAATGTTTGAGGAAATAGTTGATGATATGAAATAGGCTTATACCGAGTAAATAATGTACCTGCACCCTACTACCCAGAATCACACTAATATTATAAATTCGAAAGTTTGCATGTGTGTTTGTTGCTCTCTATATCGACATTTACTGAATGTTATATAGACATTGACCGGGAATAGGACATAGGCAACTTTTTATCCGGGCATCACGCCAGCGAGGCTAACACGCAAGCAAAGCCACGGCCAGAAGCTTGTTTTACAACAAACTAGGGAACACCCGCAGCTTTGCCCACGTCGACTACTTTTTTTATCTCACGGGAACCATTCGGGATAAAAGTAGCCTATGTGTTATTCCAAAACCTAAGCTATCCACAATCCAAATTTCATCAAAATCGGTGTAGCAGTTATGGAGATACGTGGTAATAAACATTCACACACATACTCTCTTTCGCCTTTATAATATTAGTAGGATTTAGGATTATCTGTTTAGGCTAGCACTAGACAAAGAAAAATTTGGCAGGATGACAGCTAACCTTCAGTAATGGAGAGGCACTAGAAGAAGAAGTAGAAGGATTATCTTAAATGTTGAAAGAGTGCAGTGATTTTCAAACCATAAAAATTAACAAGAACAATCCAAAATCTGTTAAACCAACGATATACGTTGAATTTCAGAGCAAGTGTAGTCAATCACGTACGAAATAAAACTGACAAATCCCTCGGATGCTTCGGATCCAATCAAGAGCATTCGAATCCGTCGAAACAACATCTATTTAGCCGCGGGAAATTAGTCCATTTGTCCGGCTTCGGATGTGCTTGTACTACTGTGATTACGCTGCAAGGTAAAATGAACTTTGAAATCCAGGTTTTAAAATGTATTTAAGCCTGGCAACAGATTAACTAGTCATCACCAATAGCGATGACGGCTGTATATTTTAAGTTTCATGATCTTTTTTTTTATTCTAATTATATGGAATACTAATGTAGTGACTGGTATATTTTTAAGGAGTAGGCTTATTTAAGCATCTTAACCAGGCCTGTCTCACTTCTCACTTTAGGTATTTATCGAACGCGCGCCGCCTCGGGGGGCGCGCGACATAGGTTGCCACTTGCCGCTCGCTCGGCTTGCGGACTAGACGCGTTGTGCGTAATTATCGTGATCTCGTATACATCGTTTCTTGTGATTTTTGCACGATAACTAAACGATCTAATCCGTATAAAAGATACTGCTGTGTCTACGGGTGTCTAAACAAAAGGAAAAGCAATGAATGGACATTAACATTCCACAAAATTCCGGAAGATATTGAAAGGTTGGTAGGTACCTACTAAGCTTTTCTATAATTTGTTGTAAGTACCTATTTAAATAAATCATCAATAAATACCTAGGTAGGTACTTACTTTTACTCTGTAACTGTAGGTGCATAATGAAAACGAGATTTTATAGGTACCTACCTATTCGATTCCTTTTTGATTGAATAGGTACCTGTTTACAAATAAATAAACATAATACACCTACACAACTACCTACCTACAAAACTGTAGGTAGGTAGGTACCTACAGTTTAGCTTATTTACATATGTACTTACCTAAAAGTAACTTATCCATTAAGTAGGTACCTAACCTACTTACCTAATATAATAATTTTAAGTGTTTAGAAGTTACATTACATTCATAGAGCCATGTTGGTCGAAGTGATTAGTACCTCAACTTTCGAGACGAAGGTCGTGGGTTCGAGTCCTGGCCGTGCATTAAATTGCAAATGTGATTGCAAACCTAACATTAAAAGGGTGATTATCGGATAACGGCTCCCGGTCTAGTTGTGTGATGCTGACGATTGTGTGTGTCTGATCGATGTCTAGGTAGGTATGAAGGTATATTAGATATTTTAAAATGCAATTGTTTACAAAACGAACGAGATAATAATGTATCTACCTACTTCACCTACCTACGTACAATACGTAGTACCTACTTACTACTATTTATTCTGTGGTAACGGTAGATTAAATTATATTTAGGCCTACTTATTTTAGAACTTAAGTAGGTACTGTTTTTGTGACAGATAAAATAAATTAATTTATTTGTGTTGTCGCAAGCGAAAATTCGACAACCCTTACGAGTCGCGTCACACCGCGCCAGACAGTGACACAGTTACGCATTAGAGCAGGATGGGATTGTTTAGGCAAATATCTCGATAGGTAATAGGCCCATAGGCGAGTTGAATTGCACTTTATAGCTTCGCCGCGAGAGTCTCTATTTAAACAAATTTACTCGCGAAGTGACCCTTCTGTACGTAGTACTAGTATTCTGTGTCTTAACCAACCTCTCAGCTTAATAAGCCTTACCTATACGTAGGAAAGTGGTCAATCCGTGTTGAGGTGACTAGCCTCGAAGCCTCTTATCAAAGTGCAAAATTGAATGAATTGACATAGACATAGAAACATTTATTTAGCACACACACAAATGACAGGTATAATAAACAAAAATACAATGCGGAATTGACCGAAAAGAATGAATGAATGTACCGGAGAGAATGAATGAATGTACCGAAGAGATAACAGAATTTAGTGTTTTTTTTAGACCGAAAGTCACGGCACTATCCCCATCAGTAAAACACTAGTACTTAATTGAAAGAGTTACTACCATGTTTAGTCTCAATAAATTCTGAATTTGATGAGATTCTAAACATACCTACATTTTAATAAGTTAATGAAATAAATAGGTATTATAATGAAATAACCATTCGTTTTTGTTTACTCTGTGGTCATACAACACGGATTCACGATTCGTCGTTGTTTAAGTCATATCACTGTAAGGGTGGTCGCACATAACATCATCGTCAAACTGACGTCACGTCAGAACGTCATTCGCGTCAGCGGAACGGCTATTGTACGTTGTAAATGACAGCACTTGAATACAGGGTGTCCGATGTAGTTTATGAACACTTGTTTCAAACGCCAAATTTTTCGATGAAAATCAGACTTCACACTAATATGCGAAATGCGAAAGTTTGGATGTTTGGATGGATGTTTGTTCCTCTTTAACTCGACAACCACTGAACCGATGTAGCTGAAATTTAAAATATAGATAGATAATAACCGGGAATAGAACATAGGCTACTTTTTATTTGGATACCAAGTAAGCGAAGCCGCGGGTGGAAGCTAGTATTAAAAATGCAAAAGTTTGGATGTTTGGATGGATGTATGTTTATTCCTCTACTAGCTGACGCCCGGGGCTTCGCCCGCGTGGACTACTATTTTGTTTATCCCACGGGAACCGTGCATTTTTTCGGAATAAAAAGTAGCCTATGTCCTATTACCGGTTATTATCTATCTACATTCCAAATTTCATCAAAATCGGTTAAGTAGTTACGAAGATACGTGGCAACAAACATTCACACACACACACACACGGACTTTCGCCTTTATAATATTAGTAGGATAACTCGACAACCAACGAACCGATTTGCCTGAAATTTAAAACATAGATAGATAATAACCAGGAATAGGACATAGGCTATTCTTTATCCCAAAAAAATGCACGGTTCTCGTTAGATAAAAAATAGTACTACACAAGCCGCAAGCATCTGCTAGTATTATATAACTTCCTAATGTGTACAGTTGTTCTATCTCACGAAGTCCGTTTGGTCTTAATTGTGCGTGTGTTCACATGCACGTTATTTCTGTGTGCGTAAGCTCGAGAGTGCTCAGAATCGGCCCACGCACACAGAAACAACGTGCATGTGCATCTACACACACAATTAAGATCAAACTGACTTCGTGAGATAGAACAACTGTAACAGGATTAACAAAATTTTACTCACAAGCTTTGCACTCCTACAGATAAGTTCTAAAACGATAGCCCAAAGTTTAGCTAGTTATTTTGTGACCAGTCTACGCGACTGCTACGAAAACTTGCAGTAAATCTCAGCTTATCTGTTTGCTTTTACGAGAATTTTCATCAAATGTGAGTCTGATCTTATCATCCAGTGGCCGAAACACCTGTAGTAACTGCTGTTTATCTGTGCGCTTGTTTGCAGCTCGCTTCACAGATGGCGCTGCGTGCACAAAACAGGCATTAGACGTGTTAGTCTGATTAGACAATGAAAACCATTCTAGAGTAGTGCTTTAACCAGGATTTGTTATGGCTCGTTGTTTGGAGTTGAAATGGTATAATGGCATGTGCGTGGAATACTACTATACGTGTAGTTTTTTCTGTTTTTTTTTTATTGAACTTCAAAAAAAGGAGGAGGTTCTCGATTCGTCGGAATCTTTTATTTGTGCTGGCTTTTTTATTGCGTTTGGGCTAGATCGCCATAAGGCCAGACAGCGTAACGACTATTATTGTCGCTTGTTTTCTAAAGTACCTACAGTTATCTGAATGCCCCCTGTAGATCACAGCCGATAGGAATCGTCCCACACAACCCATGACATCCTCTCGTTTTTATGACATCAGTCATAGTACATCCTACTAATATTATAAAGGCGAAAGTCCGTGTGTGTGTGTGTGTGAATGTTTGTTACCACGTATCCCCATTACTTCGAAACCATGAAACTTAGAATGTAGATAGTTCAGGTTCTGGAATAACACATAGGCTACTTTTTAACCCGGAAAAATTACTTAGTCGCTAAGCCATGGCGGAGGCCTTTAGGCGGCCTCATTCATCAGAGTTGGTCACTTGCTCATACGAACGAACGATCCCGGAAAAATGTATGGTTCCAGTGGGTTAAGAAAATAGTAGTCCACGCGGGCGTTCGCTAGTTTATTCATAAATGCCTCGATTTTGAGAGTGACATTTGACATTTCTTAGGAACATATTGCCCCCTGTAGAGGCAGATCGCGGCAGATGCGCTAACCGCCAAAAGGAGGTAATTCCCAAGGTAATTATTCAAGCGCATGCAGTGCCCTTTGTTATTCAAATGACGCTGCCCTGCCGCCTGCCACCTGCCTGCGGAGCGTCAAGTTATGCTCTAAGAAGTTGGGACTGTGATATTACAAAAGCTGTTTTTAAGCGATGAGAAAATTGAAAAGATCTAGATGAACTAACATTTTAACCCTGGGTTATCATCGTTAAAGAAATTGGTGCATAAATGATGTTAAATCCGCAACCACAATAAGATTAGAATTAATAATAAAATTGAATTACATTCTCGTTCTTATACATAAAAACTTAATGTGCAGACCAGGCAAGTTGTTTTTGGAAACGTTCTAGTATACTTGGTTGGCGCACTAAGTTTTATGCATAAGACAGCTAAAATAATGCCATTTATGTTTCAGTTTAGTTCAAAGCATATTTTTTTAACGTTCTCACTGTAAATTGAACACCAAATCTATGCTTGAGATACGATTTACCCAAAAAGCATTCTAGAATGTCAGGCTATTACAAAGATTTCTACACTTAAGTGATTAGGCGGGTCCACACAGAGCGAGCAGCCTCGCGAAGCATTTGCCGCGCGAGGAAACTATCCCCAAACGAGCGCGGCAGCCTTGGTTATCATCGCGAGGCTGCCGCTTGCCTCGGCCGAGGCACGTCCACACTAACCGAGCTGCTTCGCGCGGCAAATGCCTCGCGAGGCTGCTCGCTCTGTGTGGACCCGCCTATTGACGTAACAAGTCGGTGACCACTTTTCGAGAATTCGTATAGTAACGTGCTTTCCGCTGTTTTGATACTGTTTCTGGATCGACAGGCACAGACGTGACTACAGCTTCCCTGTCGTAACTGGTACAGTTGAAATACCTGAAGCATCTATTTAATGATTTGTAACCTTAGCCTATGTTTTTGACAACTCTGTGCTAGGCTACAAAAAAGGACATAAGATACCTTTCATCCTGAAAAAGTAAGTATACATAAAAAAGCATATTTAAGAAAGCAAAATAAAAAAACTACGTCACGAGCAAAGCCGCAAGCAAAAGCTAGTTATTAACGTTTCGACCATGTATTTACCCGACTGCCAAGGAAGGTTTAGGTTTTTTCTTTTGCTTTCGTTCGTGAATTCTAATCGTTTTACCCGTTTTCCAATTATTTATTTGTTGATACAATGCCAAACCTTAGTTTTAAACTAATCAAAACCTAAGCTCGATTTAATCAAAAGTTCCACGTAACCCATCTCACCTCCAAACAAAATAAAACTTTGGGCGAAAATTAATTTATTTATATCCACAGAACACTTCCCTCTTCAGAAACACTTCAAAATCAAATCAACTTCAAACTTGAACGTTATTCCATTAAGTTTTAATGCTTCAATAATGATAAATCTCGAAAAGGAACAGTTTATCCCTTGCTTGTTAGTTGTTTGAGCCGTGTTGACCGAGTGGAATAGTGCCTTCACTTCGATCCAAAGGTCGAGGGTTTGAATCCCGGTCGTGCATCGGGATTTTTAACCCGAGCTCTAAACGGTGAAGGAAAACATCGTGAGGAAACCAGTTAGAAACTGCGGGCTGATTGTCTAAATTGTCTCAAACCTCAAATCGGATTGCGAAGATATCTTTTGTCGCGTTCGGTCTCGTTGAAATGAGAGTGACAGAGCTACTTGCGTTGTCTCTGAACTGTTTTATTTGACAGTTGGAGACCGATTTTGGTCGCTATCAAAGATAGACAATCAAGGGGCTGATATAAATAAAGAATAAAGAACATAAATACGCATTTGGACGTGCCTCTGACTATCGAGTTAGACATCTCCATCGACTGGCCTCTTTGCTCACTTGGTAGTAGCTCTGCCTTCTGCGCTGTAGGTCGTGGGTTCAACTCCCACCCAGGACAAATGATGTTTGAGCATAGATGTTTGTTCTTTGTCTGGGTGTTTTAGAGTATAATGAGTATGTTTTTACAAAATATATAAGTATAAGTAAGTATTCTATCAGTTATCTGGTTCCCATAGTACAAGCTTTGCTTAATTTGGGGCTAGATGGCTCTGTGTGAAATGTCCATCAATAATTATTTATTTATCTTCAAAAAAGGAACTAAAAGATTGTCTACCACGCATTGGTAATACAGCCGTGATTCTATATCGTTTTTTCGTTTACAAACCTAGCAATTTCTGCTCTCAAGACAATGTTAAGCAGTGTCCCCATTAGGGCAACACGGTCAGACCGCAAGTGTTTGGTTAAACACTAATATAACCGGTCGATTTGCTTGAGTTATGACAAGTCGTGTGGGGATTCCGTGAGTTATTGCTGTGTAGACCGCAGATTATCATTGTAGACCGTACGGCTCGAATGGGGACGCGGCTTTACGATGAAATGCGACAGATGTGATTTTTATTTGAGAATCAAACTGAAAAGAAAAGTGATGAAAAGTTAGAGCTAGGTGATTCTATTCTGATCCTTCCCTATCAAATACTTACCATGAATGTTTTTTTTATTTGAGCGACTTTTCCGTCCTTATTATGGAGTTCTCGGTAAATTTCTAACTGCTACAATACTACTGTTAAAATAAAATCAAAAATAAAAACTAAACTCGGTACCATATTTACATAACTTTCCAAAAACACAAGAAGCAGTTGAGCCATCTAAGGATCGTTGTAAGCTATTGACAGCTGGCTCAACTGATCCAAACCACTGCCAGTCGGAAGCAGGTCGAAGACACTGGCAGCATTACCAAGTCACATAAGTGGCAGACCTCAGATCACGCGTCGCTTCGATCAAACGCACTGAAAAAAAATTTAAAAATGTAAAATTCAAATCAAAAATTTATTTATTCCCAATTATATGAGGTTGACACAGGTAAGTACAAAGTAAAACCCAGTTTCAATTAATTAATCAAAGGTGAATGTAACAAATTAATTATATTTTCAAAATGGCAAATTGTTTTCCAACTTGTTAGATAACGGTATGTATCTGTTATACTCGTGCGAGTAATATGTATTCTGATTTTAATTAATTTCAAACTTCATTAAAAGTGAATAGTTAACCATCAACAAATAGAAAGTTACGTTCTCAGTTGGATTTTATGGAAATATTAATATAACATTGATTGAATCTTCTTTGCTTTACCTAAATTCATTTAAATCTAAATTAACTAGATTATTTTTGTGATTTACGATGTTTAAAAACTAGTCGACATTGTGTCTCAGGAAATAGAAGCAATCGAAGAGTAGCAAGTTGAAATCCATATTTTTACCCTTATAAAAAACAGAGTTATATTATGTATGTATTTTAATAAAAGAATTTAAAAGATGACTAATTTACTTCTATAGAAAGGCCTTTAAGGCAGTGCGTGTTTGATAGCTTATCTCAACACCATCAAAGTAATCCAAGCTCATTAAACTTTCAAAAGTTAAAAGCAAGCTCAATAGCAATTCTTTCCAGTTACAGCCTAATACTATTCGGCAAATGTGTTTTAAATGATACCTATTATTGCCCCATTTCCCCCCACCCCCTCTCAGCACCCATTTGGGGTACATAATGGCGAAATTCATCGTTAAATGCGATTCTCGTAATTACATTGCAGAACCATTCATCAACTTCTTATTCATAAAAGTCGATAAGTTAACGGTTTCATTTTGTAAATTTAATTTCGATTCTGTGACACTTCACAGGGACAATAGGGATGGGTAAGTGGAGCCAATTGATATATTGTATCGAT
Source organism: Camptogramma bilineatum (assembly GCA_958496255.1). Classification (NCBI taxonomy): domain Eukaryota; kingdom Metazoa; phylum Arthropoda; class Insecta; order Lepidoptera; family Geometridae; genus Camptogramma; species Camptogramma bilineatum. The sequence continues at coordinate 14,494,340 of OY292466.1, read as the reverse complement.
TTTATATTCCACCACCGATTAAATTGCGCTTGGATCGATGCAAGACGATTTTACAATGTCAAAATGCTACGTTATCATTTCATGACATGGTGTAGTAAGCAAATTCGCATATAAGCTAGGGGCCAACTCTGGCGACTGAGTTTTATGCAGAACACGGAAGTGATCAATTATTGAAGTGCTCAATTGACTGGCCTCTTAGCTCAGTTGGTAGTAGCTCTACCTTCTGCGCTGTAGGTCGTGGGTTCGATTCCCACTCAGAACAAACATTGTAACGAGCATAGATGTTTGTTCTGTGTCTGGGTGTTATAAAGTATTATATGTATGTATTTACATAAGGTATATAAGTATTCTATCAGTTATCTGGTTCCCATAGTACAGCTTTGCTTAGTTTGGGGCTAGATAGAGCTGCGTCAAATGTCCAGCATAATTTATTTATTTTAGACATTAGCGATCAGCAATCTAATAAATACTCAATAAATAATATACACAATGTTATAAGAAGCCCTAAATACCAAACGAACTGATAACTTTTTTTGCTAATAGTGCCATAATTTCAACATTTCGTTGTACACCTTTTAGAAAATGGCCCTATACCATACCCCGGACCCTCGACGAAATCTCTATGTAAAAGCGGCGTCTATCTACCTAATTTACACAGACACTACATAATGTTATTTTTGTACACGCGCAAATGTGTGCGTGAAGTAAGGTTGTCACCGCATGATTATTGTACACTATGATCTCGTTCTCGTCGTCGTGTTTGCGCGCGGGGTGCGCCCTAGCTCAAGTCAGCCCCTCACCAGCCCAAATTCGGTCGGGCGGTGAGAAAGCCCCGATTGGTGATGGGTGGCCATTCTATACGTAGTATTATTATCTATTCTATGCCTGCCTATACTTGTACCTACAAGGTTCTTATTCCGAAAATAAGAAGACAAACAGTGTCCCCGCACTAGGGCGGGCGGCAATGCGGCATCGTTAATCAGCGGCGAGCGTGTTAATATCGCAAATATTTATCTTTGGCCGACGCAAATGAAAACATCCGAACCGCTCACCTGAATACTGTTAATTGGAAATCTCTTCTAATATAAATTATGTTTTGAATTTTACATAACAACGTTGGAATTTACAATGATTGTCTATGGTTGAGAGATCGAATGAGAAACAGTGTGATAAGAGAGCGTTGTGGAGTGAAAGAAGATGTAGTGATGAGAATTGAGAAGGGTATGCTAAGATGGTTCGGTCATGTTGAGAGGATGAATGAATAGTAGATTGTTGCACGAGGGTTGAAAGTAACCTATTGCGGCACGAGATGGTTTGGCGCCTGAGCGTAGTGAGGGCGCTAATAGTTCGAGTGCCGTAATAGGTAATTAATATTAAACGAGGCGTTCCTCAAGGCTCCATATTGGGACCTATTTTCTTTGTTCTATTTTTGAATGACCTCATGGCCTTCATGGGTAATGCAATGCCTGATATAAAATTAGTAGTTTATGCGGACGACACAAACGCCATTATTTCCGGCACTAGTATGCAAGAGCTTGAAACTAAAATAAATGTTGCTCTTTTAAACTTTAATAAATGGTTTGATGTAAATAATCTAAACCTTAATATAAAAAAAACAAGTGCAATTCTCTTTCAGACAACAGCTAAAAAACAAGCAATAATTAATGTTTTTTCTAAAGGGGAGAAGGTACAGTTTACAAAATCTATTAAATTTTTAGGCATACACATAGATCAATTTCTTAACTGGAAGTATGAATTAGAGTCAGTCGAAAACACTATAAGCTCTGCATGCTATGCTTTAAGAAGCCTCCGTGATGAAGTTAGTGTCGATCAACTTAAGGTAGTATATTATGCGTTAGTAGAGTCTAAGCTAAGGTACAGCGTCAAGTTTTGGGGTAATAGTTATAAGTATAACATTAGGAGAGCTTTTGTTATACAGAAACGAGCAATTCGCACCATAGTAAGAATTCCTCAATGGGAATCGTGTAGAGAACATTTCAAGACTCTAGACATTCTTACGCTTCCCAGTCTCTACATATTGGTGGTTCTCTCAGATGTTATCAAGCACCCAAACCGCTATGAGACGGCAGAACAAAGAAGGATTAGGTTAACAACAAGAAGGAAAGACCTCGAGGTACCATTCCGTCCAAAGCTCAACATTGCGAAACATTGTTGTAGATACCAGGCGGTCAAACTTTTTAACGCGCTACCTACCACTTTAAAAGTAATTGACAGCATTAAATTATTTCAACTCAAATTAAGACAACTTTTATTGAAAGGGTGTTTCTACTCTCTTGATGAATTCTTAGGTAGGGATGACTTGGAATTTATTGACATTGAATTTTGAATTTTTAGTTTTGACATTGTTTATTAGGTTTTTGATTAAGTGAATGAAATTTTTATATTGACATTGTTAAGTAGGTTTAGATTTAGTAAATGAAATTTTTATATTTAAAATTATTTTTAGTAACTTTTATCCAATAATGTGATTTTTTAATGTGTTTTTATTTTATTTACTTTAATTATGTACTTTCAGACACAATTGTAAATTGTTATTGAAATAAATGAATTGAATTGAATTGAGGTATTTCACCCGAGGTAAACACTCTGCTTTTCATTTCGAATATTAGGAAAGTAAATAAAAACCTGATTAGCTCATTTTATAAAAATCTCTGCTCTCGATCGACAAAACAGATAAAAATCGAATTGGTGCTTTAATAGTAGATTGTTGCACGCGGGTTGAAAGTAACCTATTGAGGCACGAGATGGTTTGGCGCCTGAGCGTAGCGAGGGCGCTAATAGTTCGAGTGCCTTAATAGGTCTTTTACCCGAGGTAAACACTCTGCTTTTCATTTCGAATATTAGGAAAGTAAATAAAAACCTGATTAGCTCATTTTATAAAAAACTCTGCTCAGCTCTCGATCAACAAAACAGATAAAAATCGAATTGATGCTTTAAAAAAAATACTGGCTGGTAGTTTGCCACTGAAAAAAAAACGAAAAAGGCGCCCGCCTTTTTTTTTCAGCCAGTATTTTTTTTTTTCATTGAAGATGGTAAATATTACAAGCTCAAAATCTTGTTTAAATAATAGTAATTTAGTGAAAAGTAATTATTAATAACAATAGTCATGTAATAAACTTGTTGAAAATATTTTTTACAGCAATTCTCAATAAAAAGGTAAAATAGAAATGTCAAATATTACTTTTGCTGTGTAAAAAGTTTCAACATGACTCAATAGAAATGTCAAAAAAGAATGATTTTTTTTTAATTTGACAGCAGGGAAAATTGCTTCCCAGGGCGGAAAAGTACTACTTTCATCCCTCTGTTCAGGTAACTTCAAGTGTACTTTCCGTGTATGAGAAATGAAAAAAAAATACTGGCTGGTAGCTTGCCACTGAAAAAAAAAAAAACAAAAAAGGCGCCCACCTTTTTTTTCAGCCAGTATTTTTTGTCATTGAAGATGGTAAATATTTTAAGCTCAAAATCTTGTTTAAATAATAATAATTTAGTGAAAAGTAATTATTAATAGCAATACTCATGTAATAAATTGTTGAAAATATTTTTTACAGCAATTCTCATTATAAAGGTAAAATAGAAATGTCAAATATTACTTTTGCTGTGTAAAAAGTTTCAACATGACTCAATAGAAATGTCAAAATGGAATGATTTTTTTTTTATTTTGACAGCAGGGAAAATTGCTTCCCAGGGCGGAAAAGTACTACTTTCATCCCTCTGTTCAGGTAACTTCAAGCGTACTTTCCGTGTATGAGAAATGAAAAGTAGATTGACGAAACAGGTCCATAGGGCGAGTGTGAATGGTACCGTCGGAAGGGGAAGACCTAGGCGCACATTCCTAGACTAAATTGGTGAATTATTGGAAAAAGGCCAGGTCAAGAGTACCCTAAACCGACGAGCTTGCACGAAGAATGTGATGAGAGTGAATGAAGCGAAAGAAGTGTGTCAGGATCGTAGCAAGTGGCGATCTGTGGTCTCTGCCTACCCCTATGACGGGATACAGGCGTGAGTTTATGTACGTATGTATGTATGTCTATGGTTTTGATATCTAGGTCTAATTCCGTTTCGTTTGAGACTGTTCGTATTGATATATGAATTATATTGAAACTAGCTGCTGCTCGCGGCTTCGCTCGCGTGGTACTTGGGTAAAAAGTAACCTCTGTTGTATTTCCGGTCGTTATCTATTTATATTTTAAATTTCAGCTAAATCGGTTCAGTGGTTGTCGAGTTATAGAGACATCCAAACATCCAATCTTTCGCATTTATATTATTAGGGTGATTATGTTATAGTCACGAAGTCATTAAGCCATGACGGAGGCTTTTATGCAGCCTTGAAACTCCGCTACCAGTGTTGGCCACTAGCTCATACGAACTTACTTTTTCTTTGAAAATAAAAGATTCTGAAGCCATACTCGAAAATAGAATAAGTCAAAAGTCAGAAAAATAAAGAAGGCTACTTCAGCTCTCAAAATAACAAAAGATAATTTAATTCCGACAAAAACACGAAGCGGAGCCGATTGACATTCCAATCAGAAAGAAATCTATTTTCACGGACATCTTTATTTAATAAATCATTCAAACTGTTATAATTTCTGTTAAATCTGATTATGGAAAGGTGAAGGGAAAAGTCTGAATTCACAAAGAGTATTTCATTTTAGACAGAAGGGCCGTTTACAATTTTGAGCCCTTTTCACGCATTGAGGATATTATAAGCATTTAGGCCTTTACATCTTTACTAGATGATTTATACAGTGTCAGGAGGCAATCTTTGCATACCTTAACGGGACACTGTAGTGCCTTAGGACATTGTTTGAGATGGATTAGACTTGCCCAGCATCTAAACCATCCTCTCAGCTTAACGTGAACTAAAGCATACGTGACAGGTTGCAAGCCCATCGACACTAAAATGCTACCTGGTTTCCTCATGATGTTTTGAGCTCGTGATAATGGCGTGTGACGTCTTTGAGATTATTTACAGGTCCCGAAAAAAGTTGCATAAAGACGGCGATTTATCGAATTTATTAGAATCACAATTAAATTATCAAATAATTTTGGTACTGTACCAAAACTTATTGAGACAAAAGTGAGCTGTGTCGCCACAATTAATTCATTCATTTATTTAATCATTGTGATAAGTGATTTTCAAATGATACCGATTTGACCCTTCCTCTATCCACTCCCACCAATCTATCCGTCACTGATTACCCAAATATATGAAATTAGCTGCTGCCCGCGGCTTCGCTCGCGTGGTACCCGTATAAAAAGTAGCCTATGTTACTCTCCAGCCCTCCAACTATCTCCACACAAAAAATCACGTCAATCTGTCACTCTGCTTTGACGTGAAAGCAGGACAAATAAACAAACAAATAAACACACTTTCACATTATAATATGAGTACGGATCTATGATCTATTACAGTAACAGATCCGACATTCGATCCCAATTATCCAATTTCCTACTCTTTGCCACCTCAGAATTAAATTTGCAAATGGATCCCAAGTTAACGGTAGAACTGTACAAGAAATTGATTAATGCTTTGCGCGAGATCAAACAATTATTGAATCGAATTATCTGAATTATAAATTCCGGAAAGTTAGATGTTTTTACCGAAGTATGGCGGTGAATACAGACCGAGATTCGACGAATTTGTTATTTGATTTTGATCTCGTAGAAATTATTTTGTACTGGGATTTGTAAAGATTTTTTTTAACTGCCAATTTAAATGAGAATAGGAGCACTATTGCTGTGTAGAAGTAACCAGCAGATATTTGTTGCAATCATTGGCTATTTCTATCAATAAGTAAGAAAATATAATTGATTGCTGACTGTCTAACTTGTCTCAAACCTCAAATTGGTCTCAAACTGTCAAAACGATCGCGTAGGTAGGCGTAGGTATGCATCTTTTGTTGCGTTCGGTCTCGTCACAGATTTCTCCGTGGTCTCGTTGAGATAAGAGTAACATAGCTACTTGCGTGGTCAAAACATTTGACAGTTTGGGCCCGATTTTGGTCGCTATCAAAGATAGACAATCAGGGGGCTGGTCTCGGTCTCCTGTCTCGGTCTCGGGTGCGAACCGCCACCTTTAGGCTTAGGTAACAACAAACAAAGTTTGAGCCTTGAGCCTAGTTTTATTTTCAAGATGTTCAGAAAAATTATAAACTCACAAACACAGGATTACTTTAAAAGAAATAAAAAAAGCTTAGAACCTTTCATAGAGCCAAGCCTTCACCAAGGCTGAACATTTTACATTTTACGCAACATTAATCTTTATTTGCGTGACGCCCCTAGTGACGTTGATGCGTACAACGTGTTGACCCTACAGGTGAAATGGGTTGGCGCAAGTAAATAATTGCCAACAAGAAAAGCTTCAACTTTTACATGAAATTATAACGAATTCTTTCCTGGAAATTTACCTAATCTAGTTTGAACGGTAACACCCAAAACTGATTTTTATGTTTTAGCTCATTATTAAAGAATAATTTGAAAATATTGTGAAAATGTATACTTTTACATCTTACGATTTTTATGGAAAGACCCAGGATGTAAATGTACATTAATGTACATTACCTGCGCTGTGTGTGAAGCCCTTTATGTTACCCATTGACATCTTGACCTCGAAACGTTTATTATCCCACGCCATCGAGAGTGTTCCTATTAATTTATGAAGATCAGTAAAGATCTCAGCTCTTTTTAACCGACTTCAAAAAAAGGAGGAGACTCAATTCAACTCAAACTTTTTTTTTGCTTTTTTTCTAATTAATGGAGGGAATTGTCGGGGGGAGGGGGAGTGGGTTGGGTTTCATTTAATTTATCATTACTTTTTGACACATAAAACTAGTAAGCATTCAGCCTGGTAATTTATGCCGATCCAAACATTGCCAATTTCTCAAAGCACAAACACTGTACTTTATATAAAAATGTCCGAAGAAATTGTTAATCTGGACAAACAAAGTCGGCAAACGTTCTGATCAAACGGGTTGCGCGAGTTTATTTAATTTATTTTGATAATTTTATCAACCTCGGTGATATTACGAACTAGTATAAACAAAAAAAATTAAAAATGTTTGTTTTTTTGAAGTGCCCATGGCGTAGCTTGCCTGAAGCCCATCACACACAGCAGATAATATGTCTTATGAAATATAAATCTTGAGATCGCGCCCATACAAATTCTATGGAGGACCACACACAGCGAATATTAATTACAAAATATATTCGGTGCGATCTGTTAAGATTTATATTTCAAAAGATATATTATCTGCTGTGTGTATGCTACGCTTTAGACATTATCTATGGATCGTTGAAGTTAAGTGAGTTTGGATGGGTGACAGCAACTGGCATTAACAGGTGAGCGCTTCCGTGATTCGGAGGGCAGGTTTAATTGTCGGTCCCGGTTTAAGCCATTACGGAGGCCTTCAGGCGGCCTAAAAACTCCTTCGCCAGAGTAAGCCACTAGCTCATACGAACATACATACATGAAATCAATTATGCTTGTAACCTTAATTAGACAAATGCACGCTATAATTTAGCAAAGAAGATGATTATGATGCTGAAAAGACTATTATACTCAAACATTACCATAAGTTTAGAAACATAGATCTTTTCTCGTCTATGAAACACTTATAAATACGATATTTTATTGAATCATACAAAAAAATGTCGTACAGACCTACTAACTTAGTTACAATCTCAAAACTTTGCGAGCACTGAACACGTAGAAATATGAAAGCTGTTTTTTGCTTGGGAAATTGAATGAGGCTGAGAAAGGAGGATTTTATTCGATGTAAAGTTTGCCTTACGTGGGGCGGGCTGCTCGCCGGAGTTGCTTCTGTAACAAACTGATACATTCATATTACGACCGCTAAATTGCAAATTTCATATTAGAAAAAAAATATTCTGTAAAAATGGTCCTAATTAAAACCAGTGTCACTTATGTTAGTAGTTAGTTATGTAGATCAACGGATTGTTCGCTTTGGAAAAAGATGCACGTTAAACGACCTAATGCGACTATGAACGGTGAAGGAAAACATCGTGAGGAAAGCCGAGACTTAGCCAGCCCCACACGTATGGCCATATCCACAAGACATTCCTTTCTTGTGGATATGGCCGACTCAGTTGAGAGGATGGATTAGGTTGGTCCATCAATGTCCCAGAATGAAACTCTTTGTGGCATCAACAACTTAGAGACACCCTATGAGAGCTAAGATAAATACTTAAACAATAACTAACTAGACAGCTTATAACTAGACGCAAAATACATGATAACTAAAGGTACTCATAAATGCAATTAGATGCCGCAAATTGGCGTCTAACTCAGCATAATGTTGTATTAGTAGCAATACTGTAACAACGCTGATCTTCCGTCGAAAACTGGGCCGTCACGCACGAGTGAGTGTATGAGTGATAAAAGTTGATAACTTATGCACATACATACACGCTAGTAATATGATGGTCGCCGCTTTTTAGAAAGCTTAATTTTAGGTACCTACGTGATAAACATGTTGCTATGCTTCTGTGATTGAGTTTGTTGCGCTTATGTGGGGAGTTCCAAATACTCTGTATTATATTCTATACTAGCTGCAGCCCGTGGGATTATTCGTGGTTTAATGGTTTTTATGAAAGATATAAGTACTTAGATGGGTTTCAATGTATTTCTGTTATGTGCTAGTCTGAGTAATAAGCTTTAAGCTTCCTAAATAGTAAGTAAAAAAAAATGTATATTAAGTAGTATATCAGTGATGTGTGTGTCAGTAGTGTGTATTCCCATAACACAAGCTCTGTTTAGCTTGGGGCTACATGATGCTGTGTGAAATGTCCAGCATTATTTATTATTTATTTAGTTCCCTGGAACTTCCAGATGTAGCGGTTTCGCCGCCACATTCCACCCAAATGGAGGGTTATGTGTTTCACCTGTATGTATTTGTGTGTGTGTGTGTCCTTCAAAACAAAAGATGTCAAAAGAGAATCTGCATGCCTGTCAAAGGTCTTAAAAAAATTAAAATACGAGTAAGGAAATTTTTTTTCTTTTCTATCAGTTAATCAAAGAAGAATGTTGTACACTTAAGGACATCGACAAGAATGATGATGGAAGAGAAAAAAACCATCGACAAATCTAAAATTGACTCCCAACTCTCCAATAACACGAATGACTCGGCAGCAAACGCAAGCACGTGACAATATTACCGAGGGACAGCTTAATTTTCACCTTTTTTGTTGATAATTCACTTTTTCAAATCCATTAGCGCATTTCTCGATTTCTAAATGTGTTTCGGGGACGCTTCGCGCCAGATTTCTTAAGATTATTTTTATCAATAATCTCTGTTTTTTTCTTAAATGTGACTGAGTTTTGGAGATTATTTCTGTGGCTTATATTTTTTAATCAAATACTGTGAAAATCTTTAAATCTTTATCAGATGGTTTTATTTTATCAATGCTTCGGAGAAAACTCATACAATCTCAAAATACAATAAAATACTCATAAAATACAAAGTACTTATATCGGGTTTTTCCCAGCACCCTAGCCATCCTCTTAGCTTAGTCAATCTTATCTAAAGGAAAGACAAGGCCAAATTGACCTCTTAAATCAATGATAGAATAAAATCAATGCAAAAATCAATGACTAGTTAAATTTAATAATCACAGATCAACGAGGGGCTATAGATTTTAATCCAAATGATGTAAAATTAACATAAAAATGATGACTAATCTTGAAAAAAGAGTGTTGACACTTCTGTCCCTCTAAAACAGAGAAATGGTCAGACGGACAAATGTAAAATTGGTCCTATAAGTGTTCCAGTTTTTCTTTTACCGTACCTAGAAAACCTTGACATGCTCTGACCGTAAAACAATTAGCAACTCAAAAACGAAAAATCAAATCTTTGACCTATGTTTACCTTCACGGCGTACTAATCTGTCCGTAACCGGTTCAATTTCGATTATTCCCGATTATTCCACCCCCGCCCCGCCCCGCCCTACCCCGCGCCGGCCCCGGCCCGGTCCGGTTATAAACACTCAGTCGGGACTAACGCGATTTAAGGCTCTCTGTCTCGGCGATTTGTCGTCTGCTCCGACTTACAAGCTTTTGTTCATGCAAATGTGACTTCTGAAATATTCTGGAAGCTGGATTTGCTGGTACCATTCATAAAGTATACGTACTTATGTGGATACGGAATGTGCTTCCCTATAATCCTTCGTAGTTTTGAGTAAGTATCTTTTTTGATTTTCAATTCAATTCAAATATTTTCTCGTAGCAGATCAAAATTTTGAAAATGAAAAATCTTATCAAAATGTTCAATTCCGACGGGATTTGAACCCGCAATGGTACAAACGATCCTCCTTTAACCGGAGTGCCTTTACCAATTCGGCCACGGAATCATTAGTCGTCAGGATTGAAAATCATGATAGGACCATATCTATCGATTGAATCATCTAAGTGTGGCTTAACACTATAAAATATAAAAAATTACAGATCAAAATTATTGTAACATACATATTTTATTGTCTTAGATTTTATCAGATAAAAGACCTTACCTGATGGTTAGGTCCAGAACAACCAGAGTCTAGCTACGATTATACAAGAAATCGACCAATTGTGACATAAGTATCTGAATTTCTAAGCACTTACTTTGGCAGTGTCCATCAGAAAGAGAATGTGTACTGAAAATAAAGAAATAAGCAGCGTGAAAGTTTCATGGATTTTCAAAGATTACTACCTACTACATCACATAGGTAGCTCTAAATGTGTTCTTCGTTGTCTCCATGACTGTTTGTCACAAGCAAATGTGTTTTTTTCTAAAAACTGAATCGTCTTCGTTCTGGTTCATCAAAACGCTGCAATGTGCGTTTAGATTCTAAAAACTGTGAATCGTCTTAGTCGCTGGTTCATCAAATCGCTGCATTCCCTCCCTCGAACCACAACTACCTAAGCCCTTCGACTTAGACGCACTCCCTTGCTTAATTTCGCGGAAGGAGCGTTTAGGCGCCCTCCGTCTCAAGGGCCCTTGTCCTGCGCACCTGGATAAAGGATTACTTTGTTTGTGAACATACTGGGCCTTACTAACTGTTGTTATTATCTGGCTTGAAGGCTGCTTAAAACTACAACCCAGAAATGGTGGGGTTAAAAAGGCCGTTATATCTGAATCACAATAGGAATTGCACTATAATAATATTAATAAAACGTTTATTTCAGGCAACAATAGTATCAGTAAAAGATGTTAAATACTTATAACTACGGCCCATATAAATATATACCTTATAGTCTAACATACATATTATAAACTTATCTAATATATGCAGTCTCTTTTCATAGACCGAGAGTGACAATGGCATATATTGCAATTCCTATTATAATTCTGCTATAGCCTTTGTAGCCCCGCAGATAGTATTGTAATGTAGCTGATTTTTTCTGTTGTTTGCAGCTATGTTTTCTGCCCCCCTAGCCAAGTTACATAATCTACAATCGCGAACGCTATAGAAAACAGAAAAATGTATAGGAATTGAAGTTCGATGACGATAAGTCTCATGGTCAGTTGTAGGACAGAAGTGTCGGAGCAAAGGATTAGCGATGATAGAAGTAGAATAGATACGAAGCGTCTGGGGGGGGGCTGAAATGCCGACAGATGGCAATTTTCTGTGAAATCTTAAGAAAGTGAAAAAAAAACACTTTCTGAGTAGTTCATGGCTGAGTGAATGTGGTGGTTGTCATTCATGGATCAATCAAGAATAATTATAAAATAATTTTCATTGAAACAATAGATAAAAAAGTTCAATATTTAGTAACAGTAGTTTTAATCAGTGACATTTTGCACAATTCACTGCGTGTGCAGCGTGAGAGTGACGCGCGTGGAACGGACAGGGGAGTGACGTCACTATAATTAAATCAAATTATTCGGTAATGGTGCTATTCATCACTGTACTTACTACAGTGTAATGAGAAGTGTATTCATATCCTTATCCGTACCCATATTATAAATGTGAAAGTGTGTTTATTTGTTTGTTTATTTGTCCTGCTTTCACGTCAAAACAGATCGACGGATTGACGTGATTTTTTGTGTGGAGATAGTTGGAGGGCTGGAGAGTAATATAGGCTAATTTTTATCAGGGTACCACGCGAGCGAAGCCGAGGGCAGCAGCTAGTTCATTAATGAAGAACCACACACAAACTCATAATATTCGCATTAACAAAATATATATCAAATGGTATAGGTTTCTGATTAAATAACTCTTATAAACTGCACATAGAAGCTTGTCTTCATAGATTTTTTTTGGGCTATGCAATATAATTTTACATGCAAAATGGCAGACTGCAGCTAGTTATTTACAAAAACAATAAAGGCGGGACAAAGGGGAATAGTTCTCTAAGTAGCAAGTTGTAATGGCTGCTTTACTATTTTTCTTGCAAAGTATTTCACTCTTCATATTTCTTCATAGTCTCCTCATTCTAGTTTCATAACCTCTTCATTATGTTTTGCACTTTTAACTAACTGCTCAGTTGTGCTTTTTGTTTTTATAATTAAATTATACCTTGTTTAAAAATATATGTAGTGAGAACCATGCTGGCCGAGTGGTGGCAGTGTCTCAACTTTCGATCTGAAGATCTTAAATTCGAATCCGGGTCTTTTATCTGAAAAATAAATACCAAGCTTTGTCTTATTTTGTATAAGAAAGTAGGTACTATAATGTAAAGGTTTTCCTATAAATTAAATGAGGCCAACCTAAGAAAAAGAAAACCTGATTTATATTCATCACTGAACAAGTTAAGAGCAAGAATAGAAGTTTTAGAACTTCAAGGTAAAAAAAAACCTTTAAAACATAATTCCTAAAGGAGCAATGGTTGGCAATGAAATACTCTCAAAAGTGCGTAGGCAGTCAGATTTTGTTTCAAAAGAAATAAACGGAAAATTTCTCCAATTCGCTTTCCCTGAAACCCCTAAAACAAGACTCGAAAGGTGATATTCTGAAATCGAGTTCAAAAGTCTTGAATTTTTACTGGATTTTTATAACACTTCTATTTTATTTGGATAAATGCCAGCTTATTACTTCGATCCCATTATTTGTAATGAATTTACCTGAACCAATCTTAGTGCGAATAATCCAGTAGGTAGAAATGTATGAGGGTTGGGAAACTAATTTGAGTAGGTAAATACTGTCACCAGCAAAATCATCTGAACTCTTTTTGAACTACATACTGTCATATTAGCTATCACGTCGATAGTACTGAATTTGACTGTCAAATTGTTAACCTTAATAATAAAGGTACGTTCTACAGCTACATTAGAGTTGATAACACTTTTGTGTGGTTCATAATTAACTGATTTTCATTGTGACATACTTACCTACATTGAATGTTAATCGGATTGTGAAAGGTATAACGGCTATGGTAGCCCAGCAAAATAATTCAACTTTTTTTTTATTCTGAGAGAAAATTCAAATTCAAAACTGTATTCGCAATCATCTTATTTTCAAGGGGTAGTTAAAGAAAAGCACAAACAACATGAATCTAACAAAATTTTCATTGTGACATACTTACATGGAATGTTAATCGGATTGTTAAAGGTATAGCGGCTATGGTAGCCCAGCAAAATAATTCATTTTTTCTTTATTCTGAAAGAAAATTCAAACGCAAAACTGTATTCGCAAACATGTTCTTTTCAAGGGGTAGTTAAAGAAAAGCACAAACATGAATCTAATATGTTTAAGAATAGTATTATTTTCCTATCTTTAAGAATCTACATCAAGAGACATACTCGTATACTCACACATATTTATTATTTGCTGGCGATTCTACAAAGCATCTTTATGTGCTCACTTCACATAATTATTTGTCGGATCCGTAGCTCGCTGGAGAATAGTACATACATTCTCAGATACACATCTGCAGACAGACATCATAAACTTACTAAATAGGAGCGGTTTATTTGCTCAAATTGAGTATATCACGGTTTTTATCACTTCACAAGTAGGTATGTATAAATATGTGAATTTGAATGGAACGTACTTGTAATAACAGTATCAATTTGAGATTTGTTAAGAATATTGTGTGTACGATAATTTTGTATGATCGAACAGATAGAATCTTAAAATAGTAGTATGACATCTACAGAAAAACATAAGTAATTTTTTTTTAACTAGAAACAAAATTTAATACTTATTTTCATTTTCGTAAAAAAAAGATCTTCCGTTTTTTTATTAAAATCGCTGCTGTTGATACACTATCTGCTATAAGCGTTTTTTAATTTGAAGTTTCAGTCTTATAAGTCTGTTATAATACTTATAATACTGATTTTATTTTGTGATCTCAAAGTTGTTATTTAATATTTTATAGTGTTCAAATCTTTATAAGTAGGTATATTATTTTATAGATATCTATAATAATTTTTAGATGTTAAGCGTCAATTTTGTTAAGAATGTTGTGTTCGCCTGTAATTGGCACATGTATTAGTTTAGTTCCTATCCCTGCTATCTAGTTTTAGAAAAAGTTTGATACATAGTGCTGTTGTGCGATCCTTTTAATAAATAAATAAATAAATAAATAAATACTGCCAATAGTTCTAGTTACCTACCAGAATATACAGGGTGGAAAAAATGAATGGGCCCCGGAGGGAAACTACTTTAAATCTTTAAGATACAGTATTTTACTTAAAGAAAACATTCCTTTATTTCCGGGCCCATTCATTTTTTCCACCCTGTATAACTAAAGTACACTAGAAGAACAAAACCTAAAATTATCATACCATCCGAACTTTTCCACTGTTAGCAGACTCCACTCTGTCTCACAGGAGTTACAGCTACGTCTACACATGAATAACATTAGCATCGCTAATTAGCTTTTAGCAATAAATAGCGGCGAAATGATTTGACTGTCACATCCCCAGTAATTTCATCTGCGTACGAATGAAACTCGTAAGAACATCATGGTGTCTTCATTTACGGTGATGAATAATTCTAATGGGTATTTATGTCTTCAATAATTATGACTTAAAATTCCTTGCTTTGTCGGTTGTTTTTATACAATTATTTTTATTTTTCTATCGCGGTAAAGGTGAGATGTGTGCTTTTGTAATATAGTATACGAGCGTAAGTCTGCGGCCCGCGTGGACCACTATTTTTTATCTCACGGAAACTATACACTTTTCCGGTATAAAAATTAGCCTATGTGTTATTCCAGATCCTAAACTAGGTAAGATCATACAAAATTATAAAAGAAAAAAATTTAGATAGGTACTTAGTCGTATCTATATTCCAAATTTCAACAAAATCGGTTAAGTAGTAATGGGAATACGTGGTATCTAACAAACATTCACACACACACACACATACACGGACTTTCGCCTTTATAATATTAGTAGGAGTAGGATAACCTAATTACTACTTTTTGGTAGCATTTATTCGTAATATAAATCAGTTATAATCTAGGTCTCTTTGATTACGTCGTCCCCTCATCGCGTCCTTATAAAATAAGTATATAGTTGTATAGCTTTGTAAATATAATTATGTAAGTTCAACAGATCACATAACAGAATGGCCTCTTTTAATTGCGTATAGACTTTTTAAAACTAACTTAATCCTCGATATTGGAGAGGCTAAAATATCAGCTATGAAATTCTAAGAACAAACATCTAAAGCTGATTCAAAGCCGAATTCTATTTCTCCGTCTCAAATATACCTGTGACCCAGAAATTCTATTTTTGATTAAAACTTTACATCGCTAGCTCGACCGATTAATTTAACTTTTACCCCGTGTCGGTTATAGAGACGTTCTTTAGGAGGCCGTCAAAAGCCGAACTAATCTAAAATGGATTTAGAAATAGCCGGACTATCGAAACGAAACTTTTACACGAGATTTTTGAAATATTTTACTACCCCATATGTCCTCTACGGATATTAAATAATAAAATACTGTCTAATAATAATTTTGAAAAATATGGTGAAATACATCTTTCTACTAGCATCGCTTTTTTTAGGGATTTAATTTTTTTTTATACTTTAAAACCAAAATTATGTTAACTTTTAAACACAATATTACAATATATATAGTTATTATACAAAAATATTTAGGTCCCTACACAAAATAATATTATAGAAACTTTTACAGGTTCATGAAAACTAAACTTTCATTACCTATAACGAGATAATGGATTTCATAATATTTGACTATGTTTAAATGGAGTAAGTTTTCCTTACACCAAAATATTTTCTTAATCATACTGTTTTTCGAAACGACGCCTTTTCGATCGAGCGAGCGAAGCGAGCGAAGATCTTAGTGGTAAGTTGGGCGATTTTGCTTTGTATGTTTGTATGTTTGTATGTTTGTATGTTTGTATGTTTGTATGTTTGTATGTTTGTATGTTTGTATGTTTGTATGTTTGTATGTTTCACGAATTGTTGTTCGAGCATAACTATCGAACCGTTCATCCAATCTGCATGAAACTTGGTAGGTCAATAGGTTGTGGTAAGGAAATTTACGGTGGAGCATATGAGCTTAATCGATGAAGGGGTTGTGAAGATATTGGGTTCCCAAGGGGGTAAAAAATTATGAAAGTTACACAAATACATATATTGAGTGGGGTGTCATACGAAAGGGCTTATTTTGTACATTCCAAAATGGTTTTTATTTTTAATCTAGGATGTATAGTTTTTGAAATACGACCAAAGACCAAAAACTACGAAACCAGAGCTGCAAGAGCTCCCGTTTCATAGAGTTTCGATGTCTTCGTAGCTCATTGACTGGTCGGTCTTAAAAAGAGAGTGGCATCGTTGCGGTTTGGTTTGCAATGATTTTAGATGCTACTTGATTTATTTTCATGATAAAAAAAAATTTGATAAAAAATGAAAATAATTGGGGTAAAAAAAGTTAAGTAAACAAATATATTGAGTGCGGTGTCAAATGAAAGGTCTTTATTTGTACATTCTAAAATAGTTATTATTTTTATTCTAGGACGTATACTTTTAAAAATACGACGAGAATTCATAAATATGAAATAAATGAAAAATTAGACACGACATTATGTATTGCATGCATGCTAGTATTTTTTACCATGAAGAGCTAGCGCAATAGGCATACCCGGCAGTAGTAGCACTTGAAATTATAGGGGTAGTCAGAAGAAAGTCCAAATGTTGGCCATCTACGGTGCGCGAGATCTCAGTTCGGGGCGAACTACTAGTTTTATCCGTCATTGGAGTCACATATTAGGTACTCGAAAGCCGGATAAAAAGCCGGTTTCTCGTCCCTACCGGAGGCGTTTTGTCCTCTTTCCCGGTTCATCCGTGTTCGGACACCCGCGAATTGTTTTGCCATAAAAAATAAAATGAATGCCGACCCGTGCTCGGTGAATACCGACCCGTTGCCGTATTGTGCACTAATTTACTAAACTCAATATGAGGGCGCGTTTTGTAAAAGCTAAAAGTGATTTTTATCGATAAAATTTGGAATAGATGGTTATTTTTTTTAGATAAAACAATAGTCTGTGAATGCTGCCTATGGCGAATTTCGTTTAATATGTTTTCAAAAAAATCAAGATTATCCTAAAAAGACGTTCAAAAAATTAGAAACAGTATCTCCTCATTTCATTTCACCATTTTGAGTACAAGCTAAGTTATTTCGCATTATTTTCTCTATACACTTCGGATTTTCACAGAGTATTACTTTAGAGTAGTTCAAATAGAAGCTTCATAGATTTCACAAGTCGATAGTAAAAGTTCCACTGCTAATACTGCGAACTAAAATATAGTAATCGGCAGTGCATTTACTGCAATTTTAAACTTTGCGAATCGAAAATCATTGCTAACTTGTACTCGCCAACTTTCTCTCGAACTATGAGGGACATTTTGTTAAGACGGGATGGTCACGACTTCATAATATATTGGGATCTTACGAAAAAGTCCAAAGTGCTCGTGACGAAGCTGTTCTTGATAGATCGTTAAACTTAAGTTAGTTAAGTTAAGTTAAGTTAAAGTTAAGTTCACAATTTGGATAGGGACCGCAAGTGAGCTGAGCGAGATCCGTACGGAGGGCACGATTTCTATTATTGTTCTTTGTAATTAGTGTAGGTATACGAAAAAGTCACAACAACCCCCCTTAGCCGAAGTCCACACTGAATGCGCGGTGGCCTAGGCCTATGGCGGGCGCGGCGGCGGGCGCTCGCGGTGGCCACAGTGAACGTGCGGGCTGTTGTAGCGTTTAGGCGTATTGCAGGTGTTGCAAACCATGGACGAGAATTTTTAATTAACTGTTCGATCCTGAGATGGGAGGTGTTGAACGCAAGAGATGGTGTGCACGAAATAAATAAAAAACAGATAAATACATGGTAGGTATGTAGGTACATGTTTTACTTTGTATGAAAAAATTTAATTGTATCTTACAAAATTCTTTGAGTACACTCGAATGCCCTTGTCAACATTTGACTACATCTTGGGTAAAATATTCACCCAACACACTTAACTATTCATCGCCATTTTGGAAAAAAAAAATTCAAAAGCGCTTAGACCGAGCGACAAGATCCAACTGGTTTGATACCCCTGTCACCCGCTCATTAGATCGCTTGTTGGCTAGGCCTGTAGTGAGGCCAGAACGCGCGGATAGGAACGTTTGATAAATACGCATGCTATCTCGCGCAAGCCGGTCGCGCTAGGCGCCCGCCTTAGTCACTTTACTATGGACACTAAAGTGCCCTGTAAACGATCAAATTATTTGTCAAATTTTACGTGTTTGTCAAATTATTTGATAGTGTCCTGCTGTGTTTGAGGCGTTTGTCAAACAATCTACGTGTTTGTCGTGTTTGATGAAAATCTGGATTGATGTCGAGTTTGACAAACATGTTTGAAGGTGTGCGGCTGTGTTTGTCAACAAGATCTCAGTGGTTGCCTTGGCATTATTGGAGAACACTACCGAAAATGTGTTATCTGTGACGAGGAAGTAACAAATTTGTTTGATATTTGGTTTGATCGTTTAAGCTATTGTTTGATGAAAACGTGAAGTTTGACAAACAAATTTGTCAAGCAAATTTGATCGTTTCCAGGGCACTTAACGGCGACTTCATTATGTTTGATAATCCGCGCCCGTCGTCGCGCCCGCGCTAGGCCCGCACTATAGACTAGGCCTTAGACATCTTCAAAAATATAATAAGATCTGAGACAAGAGACTAAATAAAAAATAAAAAAACCGACTTCAATTTTATAAGCTGAACAATGTTCAGCAATCTTGATGTGCATTTCTTTTCATAACTCCGAAGATCCTCGACAGATCCTCACCAATTTTTTATGGCACCAATCAAAAAGCCCTCTCAAACAAAATAATAATTTAGATATTTTTTTTTTACCCAACTCCTCAACAAATGTGAGTCCAAAATAAATATATTCGTTCTAACTTCCTTGTCTAGCACGATGAGGCAATTCAGCAATGAACAGCTCCGGCCCCCTGATTACGTAAAACTTGCAACAGCAATGCGACAGCAATCACTACGCGACCGGTCGAAAAATATCACTAAAAATCGTATTAAGAAAGCTAATCGCTCGTCTATTGCTCACCTGTCGCAAAATGCACTTTGACCATGGTGCATTTTGCGACCGTAATACGATTTTAGTTATATTTTTAACCGACTTCCAAAAAGGAGGAGGTTCTCAAGTCGACTGTATGTTTTTTTTTTTTTTTTTTTTTTTTTTTGTATGTGTGTTACGCGATTTCTCCGTCAATTGTGGACCGATTTTGAAAATTCTTTTTTTGTTACAAAGGGTATACTCCTGAGGTGGTCCCATCGTCACCAAATCAGGATCTGATGAAGGGATCCCATGGAAATCGAGGGAAACCCTCAAATTTTATGGTTTTTATTGTGTTTGTAGAATTATCGGGCTGAAATTTTGCACACTTATAGATTCTCGGTGACAATGAAATATTATGGTATCAATAAGCTGATCTGATGATGGAGTCAAGAGCTGTTCAACAGAACTCCTCAGTAAATAAGCCGATTGAGTTGAAACTCGGCATATTTGTCAAATTCTGACTACAATGTAATAATATGGTGACAGCGAGCTGATCTGATGATGGAGTCAAGGGCTGCTCATCAGAACTCCTCAATAAATTGGCCGATTGAGTTGAAACTCGAAACTCAGCATATCTGTGAAGTTCCGAGTACAATGTAATAA
This sequence comes from Camptogramma bilineatum, assembly GCA_958496255.1. Taxonomy (NCBI): domain Eukaryota; kingdom Metazoa; phylum Arthropoda; class Insecta; order Lepidoptera; family Geometridae; genus Camptogramma; species Camptogramma bilineatum. Next base: position 14,474,189 of record OY292466.1, on the reverse strand, counting down.
TATGGTAATAATATGGCAACAGCGAGCTGATCTGACGATGGAGTCAGGACCTGTTCCATGGAACTTTTTAGTGACATGGGTATCAAATGAAAGAGCTTGATGAGCGAAACACAATAAGTAAGGTGACGTCATTCTAATTAAAAAATAAACACTAAAAATGGAAAAATAAAAAATTTTCAAAAAAAAAATACTCAACCGACTTCAAAACATCTTGCACTGAAAAGCAAAAAATAAGAATATAAACAGATTTGTTTCATTACTAATTATATTATTTTATGTGATAATGTTGAAGTCGGTGTAAATAAAACAATGACTAAGAAAATTAAATTTTATGCACACCGATTTCAACATTATCACATAAAATAATATAATTAGTAATGAAACAAATCTGTTTATATTCTTATTTTTTGCTTTTCAGTGCAAGATGTTTTGAAGTCGGTTGAGTATTTTTTTTTTGAAAATTTTTTATTCGACCGGTCGCGTAGTGATTGCTGTCGCATTGCTGTTGCAATTCTTACGTAGGGGGCCGTTCCTTTTACTTCCACCCCGCAGCAACTAAAGAGCCCTTCATAATTTTATATCGAGTATTTTATTTATTCCTCGCCTCGGAACCGCTTTGAATTTCAATTCCACGATGAGTAAATAGTTTCTTTAACAATCCAAGCTCTTTATTTTCTAGGAACTTGTTTTGCTGTTGTGTTTGTTGTACGACTTGCTCTTTCTAGGGCACTACAAAAAAATACGCAAATAAACAAAATGGAGGACTACCTAATTGAGAAGAAAAGAAGAAGAGTAGAAGAAGAAAACTTATTGTGCTGACCCAACATGAAATTGGAATAGGGACCGGAAGAGAAGTTTTTAAGAGAAGAATTATTTTAATTGACGATTTTTATTAGTTAATCAGAATATCAATTTGATTTACTAATATATTGTAACTAGTTAATAACAATTTTTTAACTTTTTATTTGTTGGTAGGTACTTACCTACCTATTTATTTTTTGACCTGTAATGATTTTATTACCAATAAATTGATTATTCCTGATTATTCCTGAGAATTTCAAACTATCAGTTTAAATAATGATGCCACAGTTGTTATAAAAGTTCCAATGGTATCACGGTTTATACGATAAGATCACTCACGGTGTAAATCTTTCTTTATTTTCTTAGGCACTACCGCTTGGCACTTCTAGTAGCCTTCCTTTGACCCTATTTTTGGATAGTGTGACATTTCCCTGACCTTTTTGAAGTCATCGACCGATGACATAGACACTTATAAAATTGTACTTGTAAAGTCTATTACACTTATGTATGGATAGTACAACCAATGGAAGACCAGCAGCAGCGCTTTGGTCTACCATAGTGTAGTAATAAATTCTCTGCCCTACTGCCCTCTCAAAAAGTACTGTTTTTATCTCTAGATAGGTTTGTTAATAATTTGTTTGATTTGGGAATAAACAACTTGATTATAAACGCTTACACCGCCAAGGCGCCCACTTTAGTGGTCTAAAAAGTAAGAATATTAAGTTTTTTTTTAAATCTGAATTGAAACATTATCGCTCAAATGTATGGGCTCTTTCTAAGAGCAATACTTGTTATTTTACTCTTAGATAATGTTTCTGATAAACAATAAAGTATTTTCTATCTACTTTACCATTGCAGAGCTAGATTCGTAGAAACAAGGCACGAACAATATTGTTCCTGAAATAATTTTTCATTTAAATATCATTGCTATTTTAAATCCAATCCCAATAACGCAAGGCTCATTTTCCTTTACTATCAAGTTAAGCTACACAGTTGCTACCAATCTAAACCCAAAAGGATTCGATAACCGGCGACGAAATACTTCACCCCAGATAGTAAACCTAGGACAGAGGAGATAAAACGTAAAATTTATTTGGGTTGTTATAAATAGGGGTGTTACAAACCGTGTGGGTATTACATTGAATGGTCGCGCGGCTTCGATTGTAGGTTTTAGATTTTGTGATACTTTTTAGATAGGTACTGAAATAGAACTTGATCGTTATGCCACCTATACATTGTTGGGCGAGCCTAAGCCAGCGAAGGCGAATTGATGCCAGGCGAGTGCTACCGTCCAGACGTTTGGCGAGTCTATGCAAAACAATGCAAATCTGCGCTTGTATTCACTCAGCCAGCTAGGCGAGCGATGGCAAGGCAAGGCAAATAGTGCTGTCCACATGTTGGCATTGGCGTTCACTCGGTGAGCCTGCGCCAGCCTGTAGTAGCGGCGTTACAGTGCAATGCCTTTTCTGACTATTCAATTATGCAATTTAAAATTGTGATCATCGTGAAACTATGTACTTGTTTAATTTGCTTAAAACAGACTTAACCACTAAGTTAGTTAAGTAATCAAGTTTAGAATGTGTCTTCTTCGTTTTTAGACCGTGATATCGAACGACCACTGTAATGTAATGTACTATGTACTACTTTGGAAGATTTAGTAACGAAATTAAAAAACCGCCTTGGTTTGTCAGTGCTAAAAACCGACAAATATGAGCATATCAAAACTTGACCCGACGTCATAAGGATTTTAGTTTTAGGAGGACCACTTGAGTTTTTGATACGAGTTTGGTACGAGTTTTGAGTTCTTGAGGAGTTTTGAACGGGTTCGAATCCCGTCGGAATCGAAAAAGATAAGACTTTCTATTTCCAAAAACTTGATTTGATTTGGAAATGTCATTTACGCACAAAGGCCTCTATTAATAAACTCCACTCAACTTCTGTCAAAGTTGCAACATGGATTTAACTATTGCCATCCTTATTTGTCACTGTCTAACAAAAAAGGATAGCAATAGTTAAATCCGTGGTGCAACTTTGACAGAAGTTGAGTGGAGTTTATTAATAGAGGCCAAAGTGTTTCGTTGCTCCGGCTATTCTCACTAGCGTAAGTCGTGCGCCCCATTTCACCTATGACTTGTGAAAGCCACGGAATCCACTCCCAGCTTCACGGATACCCTGGATAATCCCCAGCAGACCTGACTACATCTCTGCCAACAGATCCGGCAACAAATCCTCGCAGACGTCGTAAAATCGTCGATTCAATCTAGTCCGGGGATAAATATTTACATCGTCCTGATTCACGTATACAGGGTGTAAATACTCGTACATTTAGGCTGAATCGATGGAGTGACACAATTAATGCTGTACAGTAAAACCAGAAAAAGAATGCGTTTACAAAAACCATTGATGAAAAGTCATTTGGAAATGAAAATTACTCATAATTTCAACTTTATCGCAAACAAATAAATATGAATGTGATTTTTAAGTGTAATAATGTGATTTTTATGTGTATTTTTTTATTTTACTGTCGGACGTATTCGGAAAACACGAGAATAACCGAGAACCAATCTAGAGCTTGAAGAACTGTAACTGTATTGCTAAGCTGAAAGGCTAGGTCTCAAACTGATTCTTCGCCGTATAGAGTATTATTGTAAGGACTCACCCGGATTTTGATTCGAAGTGACCTCAATAGTATTATTTAACGCATTGACTTTGAGTGAAGTACAAAGAGATAGAGAGTAGATATTCCTATTCAGAAAAGTAAGTAATTGATCCATTGGTGGTACAAATAGTTAAGACACGACGTTTTCTGTAATAAATGAACTTTCCATACGAGAACATGAAAAAATAATGAATGAAAACTACAAGAAAAAAACCACACCCTTAAAATTTAAGACTTTCCCTTGTCACTAGTTTTGAAACACCCTGTCTACTCTAGTAGTTTGAAACATTTAATTCAAACACGTGGTTGGAAAAAAAACACTTTAGTACAAATACGCGGCAGTGGAATCAAAATAGTGTTTATTTTACTGATTGGTTACCAATTTGTTTATCGTTATAAACAAATAGTTTATTTGTGAAACATGAGTTTGAATAATCGTTAAAAAACATTTTAAAGAAGCGCTCGTGGGCGTAGCTTGCTTAGACGTTCGTATTACGAGCTGAGCGCTTCCGTGCTTCAGAGGGCACGTTAAATTTTCGGTCCCGGCTTTTAAGTAGTTAAGCCATGACGGAGTCTTTCAGGCAGCCTAAAAACTCCGCCACCAGAGATGGTTACTTTCTCATACGAACTTAATTACATTTTTTTTAAGATTTCAAATGGGTCTTCACGGTGGAACTTAGAATTTAATTTGAAATAGTTGGTTACTGAAATAAGTTTGGTAGTACAGCGAATGTAAATCATGCTTACGGAAGCACTTCACATCTCTCCCATTCAGTCGTGAAGATTCTGTAAACGCTGATTAAAATCATGTTGAAGCTATTTTAAAGGTATGCGACAGTTGAATTGAAATGTTGGAGATGCTATGAATACAGGGCAGAATAAAAAGGTAGTTGGTATGTGGTTGTTGGCTACTTAGCAAATAGTTAATTTTTCAGTCCATTTTGATCTCTGTGTATGACATTGGGTTGTTTCATTTTGAACTTTTACGCCTTACCATCTTTACTTGATGATTAAACAGTGTCAGGAGGGAAATCCTTGCCTTAACTTAACGGGACATTCGGTTTGCGGAAGTAAAAAAAAAGAAACAAATGTGCGAGGTACCCATTTTATTCATTGAATTCAATTTCTTCGGCATTTTTTTTTTTAAGTCTCCTTTATTCTTGCGATCTGCACTCAAAGGCATTGAGCGAGAGTTTGATCTTTGCTTCACGCTTGACATGGATGGAGTACACCTAGTGGCATCTCCATAATTTTTCCTGTGCTATAGTAGATCTTGAGGGGCTGTCCTATTAGCTTGCTAAATTTCCTCGGCATTTGAAACCCTGTCCAACAATACATTTGCCGATTGAAAAAAAGCACTCAGTTACTTAGCCTAAGGTCCCTGGCTCACGAAACGTGCAAGTTGACCGTTCCGTGCGATCGTCACTATCACTATCATCCTCTCAATAATATCGGATTACTTGACCTCTCGACCGGCACGTCCGAAGGTCGAGTTATAATTATTGGCCGCCATATTGAACGCTGGGTTTTTTCATTTTACCGAGACTGACCAAGAATGTGGAATATCGGACGCGACTTTTATATAACAAAGTTGTATGTCATACTAACTCAAGCGAACTCGAACGAACATAATCTGTTTTTATCAAAAGCAGTGAATACGTATGAATAGGTGTGTAAGTTTATATGTTTGGGTGGATGTTTGTTACTCAATCACGTCAGAACGGCAAAACGAATTTTAATAAAAATTGGAATATACATAGTTTATGACCTAAAATAACACATAGACCACTTTTTATCTAGGTTGGCACCATGCGATCGAAACCGCGGGCAAACAGAGACTTAAATTAGTTGACACAGAGAAAAGTGATAAGCAGAACAAAACTACTGTGATATTTGAACTCTTTTGATCAAAAGTCGCATTCAATAGTCGCGTTCTTATTGCTGCCCAGCTTCAGTCATATCGCAGATTAGATATTGGGATATTGGTATAACTGGCGTTTTCGGTTATCCGGGGCGAGTGTTTAGGGCGTTTATTGGGCGAGCTCGGCATGGCTTGATCTAGTGTTTTGTTTGATGGATTTCCGATCCTTTGTGGGGATCAAATTGTTTCTCGACCTGACTTTAGGAGTTTATCGAGACGCTTTCTTTTATTCGAGAGAAGAGTTATTTTGTAAGGGTTCATACAAAGCCAAAAAGATTTTATTTCCTAAAAGTTTCCTTTGAGTCATTCGTCTATTGAAAAATGCCTAAGTCGAGATAAAACACAAATACAAAAATACCGAAGCCAAAGAATAAGTTATAAATCAAACTGTACATTTTCTAGAGCTCAAATCCTTAGAACAAAACCTTAAGAACGTATGTAAAGCGAAGCGCAGCCATACAGAAGGCTTATGCTTACGGGACGCAATCGCACCGCGTGATTTACGAGACGCGCCGCGTGTCGCGATACGATTACACCTTGTATGTAGTAGGGTGACTGTGCGAGTGAGGCAAAGGAGACATTATAATTTTATATAATTTTAAATATACCTAACATTAAAAAAAGGCAAATCTCAAAATGCTTATTTAGTCATTGACAAAATAATCTGTTGATCCTATGATCCGTCGATCTCATATTTTTTTGATGTAGTAAACTGTTGACATTAATTTTAAGTACTTAGTTGATACAGTGGTGTTGATTTTGTAAACTTTCACAAAATGAATTTTGGTCTAACGCATATAAAAACATGCGGAAATAACTCACGTGAAAATAATCGTCGATTGTAACACAAGTGATGTTTTTCATTCATCCGGAGAATCAGAGTATGAGAGAGGGACTTGCGGTAAGTTCACTCATTATCGCGTATCACACTCAAAAATGGAAGTGAAACATTTGGTGGTCTTTAGTTGGATACCCAAAATCCTATGAAGATGCCAAGTGGGTAACTGTCTATCCCATGACTATTCATTATTCATCCTCTTGTCCTTGGAATGTCCGAATACATAAACAAACACCCACAATTTGTCTTTTATTAAAATACGAACTGGTTTTCTTACGATGTTTTCCTCCATTTATCCATAGGAATGATATTTGTTAATACGTGTGAAACCAACTTAGCCACCGGTTGTTTTTTAGGGTTCCGTACCTTAAAAGGTAAAAAAAGGAACCCTTATAAGATCACTTTCTTGTCCGTCTGTCTGTCTGTCTGTCTGTCTGTCTGTCTGTCTGTCTGTCCGTCTGTCCGTGTGTCACCATCGATTATCTCAGGAACGGGTAAAGCTAGCAAGTTGAAATTTATACCATATACTAAGGTCTATAGTCCCTATTGTGAGTATAAAAATCAAGGTCCTGAGTCAACACTATAAAAAGATATAGGCAAATTTAGGTTTTCGTGAAAACTTGTGAGTACCAAAACTTTCCTAAATTATCAACTTTTTTTATTTTTCGGAATTTTTCCTTTACTGGTGCTGGAAGACCTTGCTTGTAACCAAAATTGACAATTGTAGGTCATCCGGAAGTACCCTAGAGGTTTTGGGTCGAAAACCTAAATGGTAGTTCCCGTTGACCTAGAATAACGAAATTTGGCAAAAAGCAAGGTCTTATAGCACAAATAAAGGAAAAATTCCAAAAAGTTAAAAAAGTTGAAAATTAAAGGGTGTTCCCATACATACATAGTTGACGCCAATTAAAATTGTCCTCCGAGTTGTATGGGCGCTCATACAATTAAGCGGACTAGCTTAATTGGCACCATGGCTAGGTACCTACGGAACCCTCGGCGTACGAGTTCGACTCGCACTTGACCGGTTTTTTTTTTCCCCCTCATGATGTTGATGTTTTTTACGATTTCATTGATGTACAGCTGTGATTTAATCGTCAGACAATCAACCCACTAAAGTTGCCCTTACATTAGACTGCTTGCAGAGCACTGACGCTTATTCATTCATAAATTAGTGCTATCTCGCTCTTTGGCATAATAATTGCGTATTGTGCATCCTACTCTTACGAGGCTTACTAATTGAAGTTAGCCGCAGTTAGCCTCAGAGTAAGAGTAGGATGCACAATACGCAATTCTTAGGCCAAAGAGCGAGACAGAGCACTAATTTAGCAGTTAGTACGCTGCATGCAGTGTCGTGTAATGTGGGCTTCACTACTAACTAACTAGGACAGTGAGAGGCAAATTATCCACGGGAAAATTAAAAGTCCCCCATTTTTCTTAAAGCGCAGTCCCCCTACTTTGTCAGCGGCGGAAACTGTAAAATGTAAGGTGACACAAATTACTGTTTCTATTTAATAATTTAGCATCCCGGAGCGCTCTGAGCGTCTTACGTGCCTTAATTAGCTACACGTTACGACGCCATAATTTGTTTGTGCAGAATTCTTTATGAGCTGTTACTGTAGCCATAAGGAGATTGACACCTTATTTCATTGAGATGGTGAGTGCTTTGGTTACTTTGTGCCTTTAATGGGATACCCACACAAAATAATTTACCACTTTTGGTTTATGGTCTTTAAATCTGTCACATATAATTGCAAAAAATAAGCATTAGTACCTACATGTGTAATGAAAACCTAAATGATCTTTTACAATATTTTCTTTTCATTTCAAATTAATTTCATTATTTGGGCATTACCAAGTGCGAAATTTAGTGTGTGAGGCACGACCGGGTGATCCTCTTAAGTCTTACCCAGATCTTACGAATTCAAAACATTGTCGATATTATTACGCAAGTAATTCCTATGTGAAAATCAAACAGAAACACTATTAGGCTGCGTTTCCATTGACGCGGAGCTGTGCGGAGCGGAGCTTAGCGGCGCGTAAATCAACCAATCAGGGTGCATTTTGCCGCGTTTTGATTTCGTCGTTTGAAATTTTATTGGTTAATTCATGCGCCGCTTTGCCCGCTCCGCTCAGCTCCGCCTCAGTGGAAACGCACCCGACCAATAGGTTCCTAGAGCAAACTAGACATTTTCTTTGACCTATAGGCATTCTAGATCCTTTGATTAATTCCATGAAGCTAGTCCAACACTATTCAGTGAACGTCACTGGCATATGCCTATTTTACTTGTAGCTATTGCTACCATTAGAAACTGGTTTACCAATAGTAAATTATGTTCCTTTAGTGGCCTCACAAACTGGGTATTTAGTAGCCGAGACAAAAACGTCAAATATGTATAGCCGAGACAAAATCTACCTTTTTTATGTTAGCCGGCACTTTGTCTTTTGGGCCCAAACAAAAACCAATTACAACCAATTACGTGATACACGGCCAGGAACCAACGACCTTGGGATCGGCACTGTACCACTCAGCCAACACGGCTCCTCACTTGACTCGAAACGAGAACATATTTCAAAGTTCCTGCGATTTAAAAGCAATGAAACCCCATTTTACGTATCTATTTAAAACCGAGAAGCCATTTAGGAGCACATAACGTAGCCAACATCCTCTTCGTGTCGGATGCCACATATTTTACGTTTTCATTTCCGTGTGCTCTTGCACTATACCGTAGTTTACGGTTACGTGACCGTCATTTGACGGTGATTATGTTGATGGGGTAATTGTAATTTTGTATTTACTTTATAAGTACCTACTATATCAGCTACCAGAGGTGCGATTCAGACTTCCGAAAATGCATCCGATTCGATGATTTTCTTCGGAAAGGTGACGGTTTTTCAGCGAAGAACGTCACTTTTCGAATTCGGAATACATTCCGAGAAGGTAGTCACTGCTAGTTCCCATAGTACAAGCTTTGCTTAGTTTGTGGCTAGATGGTACTGAGTGAAAATTGTCTACCAATATTTATTATTACTTAATTTAATTGATAATTGGAGAAGAAAACTATTTTCTTCCACTGCGCTCTATCAGCCAACATCTCAACTTTAACTTCTTTCTTACCGATTTATGTCGTCTATTTTCATATGAATAATGTTATTAAAGGTATTCTCCAAACTACAAAATCAAAAATTATGAGAAAACACCGGAACACGGGTGGAAAGTTACCGCATACGAGTGTCATAGGTTATTTAGGTATCACGTGAGCGAAGCCGCGGGCGCTTATTTGTGTATATTGGTTATTTCAGCTTCGTGGAGCGTCGTCATTGTCACACCGCCGGTATCTGTATGGTTTGGTTTTGGTCAACGATTATTCAGTAGGGCTGCTGGGATTGGGATCCATATAAAGTCCTAAAAACTCGTATAAGCAAGTGGCCAACTCTGGTGACGGAGTTTTTAGGCCGCCTAAAGGCTTCCGTCATGGCTTAACGACTAAGCTGGGACCGACAATTTAACGTGTTCTCCGAAGCACGGAAGCGCTCAGCTCGTAACCACTGCACCACTTGCAGTCACCCTTTGAAAAACCTATTTTCAACCACTATAGTCATGCTTTTATAAATTTTAACTAATCTGTTTTACGTCAAACTATTCTCCCATGCATAGTATTTAAACCCAATTAATTATGCCTTCCTACGCATCAATTTATAAACCAAAAATTAATAAACTCTGTACCATTAACCTGACTAAATACAAGCTAGGGCCGCTACCGCAGCGCGTAAATATTTTCGTTGAATGGGAAAATATCGCCCGCGTGAATTACAGCCCAATTGAAAGCCTTCAGCGAGCATTTGGGCCCTGTTTCATAATTCTGCATAGTCTGTAAATAAGTAAAAAATAAGTTCGTATGAGAGCAAGTGGCCAACTCTGGTGACGGAGTTTTTAGGCCGCCTAAAGGCCTCCATCGTCGCTTAATGACTTAAAAGCCAGGACCGACAATTAAAAGTGCCCTCAGAAGCATGGAAGTGTTCAGCTGTATGCCACAAGCGGTCACCCATCCAAATTGTGACCGCTCAGAACATCGCCTAGCTTCAGCGATCTAACAAGAACGTCTAAGGGAGTGTCCACATTGCGTTTTTTGTAGCGCGTTTGTATCGATACAAACGCGTTGCGAACGCGATGCGAACGCGCAGCTCAAAAACGCGCTGCAGAAAACGCAATGTGTACACTCCCAGTTTGCGTTTGTATCGATACAAACGCGATGCGAACGCGCGTTTGTATTGATACAAACGCGCGTTTGCATCGCGTTTTTATGGATACAAACGTGTTTAAGCAGGGTTTGCTTTTGTACTTTGCTTTTTTGTATGCTCGTTTGTCTGCTAGTTTGTATGCTAGTTTGTATGCTAGTTTATCTGCTAGTTTGTCTGCTAGTTTGTTAGCTAATTTGCTTATTTGCTCTAAGTTTTTTTTTTTTTTTTTTTTTTTTTTTTTTTTATGTTTTTTTTTTCATTTGTTTCGGGACACTTTCTTCGGGACACTTTTACTTTTGCTTCAGGACAATTGCTAAGGGACACTTTTGCTTGGGGACACTTGCTTCGGGACACTTTTTGCTTCGGGACACTTTTGCTTCGGGACACTTTTTCTTCGGGACACTTTTGCTTCGGGACACTTTTGCTTGGGGACACTTTTGCTTCGGGACACTTTTGCTTGGGGACACTTTTGCTTCGGGACACTTTTGCTTCGGGACACTTTTTCTTCGGGACACTTTTGCTTCGGGACACTTTTGCTTCGGGACACTTTTGCTTCGGGACACTTTTGCTTGGGGACACTTTTGCTTCGGGACACTTTTGCTTCGGGACACTTTTGCTTCGGGACACTTTTGCTTGGGGACACTTTTGCTTCGGGACACTTTTGCTTCGGGACACTTTGCTAAGGGACACTTTTGCTTCGAGAAACTTTTGCTTCGGGACACTTTTACGAAGGGACACGTTAGCTTCTGGACACTTTTGATAAGGGACAAACTAGCATACAAACTAGCAGACAAACTAGCAGACAAACTAGCAGACAAACATCAGACAAACTAGCAGGCAAACTAGCAAACAAACTAGTAAACTACAAACGCGATGCGAACGCGCGTTTGTATCGATACAAACGCAATGCGAACGCGCGTTTGTATATATACAAACGCGATGCGAACGCGCGTTTGTATCGATACAAACGCGCGTTTGTATCAATACATTCGCGGATACGCGCTGCGAACGCGCGTTTGTATCGATACAAACGCGCGTTTGTATCGATACAAACGCGCGTTCGCAACGCGTAGCAAAAACGCGCTTCAGAAAACGCAATGTGGACACTCCCTAAGCAAGCTACGCCACGAGCGCTTTTTATGTGTTCTTGCTTCTGCCCGCACCTTCGTTCACGACGTGATACCCTGATAAAAATAGTTCATGTCCTATTTCCGGTAATTTCTATCTATTTTTAAATTTCAGCCAAATCGATATCGGTTGTCGAGTTATAGAGGAACAAACATACATCCATCCATCTAAATACCCAAACTTTCGCATTTATAATATTAGATAAATAATGATTAACTTTGCGAGAGTATTTGCATAAACTTGGTGTATCATTATATTTATTTTGTGAGATAATATCGGATTGATATTTTTACGAACAGGCCCCAGAACTCCACAATAGAGGCTGATTGATGGCTGAATTTAAACGTCGTTTTCCGTAAGTCTGATTAATAGTTAGTGCTGGACACCGGACCACGGTTTCTTTATCTCATTAGTAGGGATTTGTGTGCTACACTGCAGCTTGCTAAATGATTTACTGATTCAAATTGATATTGGTGGTCATTTCACACAGCGCCATCTAACTACAATCTATGCCTTGTGAGTTATATGAACCAGTAGGCCGATTCTACAAAATACAAATACTTTTATTTACCAATAGAAAATACAACACATACAGATATTACTGATGGTCACAATACACATACATACGATATAACAAACAAACTTTTCATTAACCAAAGCAAAACGTCGACTATTTCGTTTTGTTTCATAATCTACCAATGACCAATGAGGTTATGACTGCTGTGATGACATTTTCAAACAAATTACCAATGGGGCTTTGCAAATTACTGTCATTTTAGAGAACGAAACGAAAGGCAGAGGTAGGTAATGATACCGGAATGATTGACATAGCTAATTCTATACATACATCAACATCATGAGGAAACTGTTTTACTGTACTGGCTATAAGTAACCAATGACAACCTCAGCAGCTAGCATAGTCCAGTGCATTCGTGAACATTGTTCTACACTTCGAATTTGCGAATTCTCGTGAATGTTAGTGATCGGTTTCACAGAATTATTTCAAACAATTATATTCGGATTTTCAACTATACCAGGTTACCGGTTTACGAAGTCCGTAATTAAATTCTCATGAATTACTAGTAATATTTGAATATTAATTGTAGCAACTGCTGGATGAACTACATTGATACTACGAGCTTCAGTATAGATGGCGACACAACACCATAATGTCTAGATCGCTCAAGCGGTAATTTCGGGAGTAATCGACATATATCCGACCAGCCAACAACAACTGTTGGTCGAAAGACCACGGGCAAGTGTGCCAGATGGGCCAGCCTGTTGCAAAGAATCGCCTACTCTGCCTTTGGGGAACGATTCCACCATTTCATCTAGCGGTCGTAACAAACTATTCCCAGAAACTATCACAACTTCAAAACACAGATCAAAGCATTATCGTAGGTACGATAGCTAGAACACGGTCCCTGGTTCAACAGTTTTGTAAAGGTGCAAATATTTGCGAGCCATACACATTTTCCGGTCGGAAATCGAAATGGTTAATGTCAACAGTGCCGGCTAGTGTTGACAACTACCAAGCTTCGGACCTTAGGCTACGTGCTGGAACAAACGGTGACCGCCATATTCCTGCTGTATGTATGTTCGTATGAGCACAACAATGGTGACGGAGTTATTAGGCCGTCTAAAGGCGACTTAAAAGCCGGGGCCGACCATTTAACATGCCTTTCGAAGCATAGAAGCGCTCAGCAGATGCCACATACTGTCACCTATCCGTTGGTGATTTAAATAATGTTGTAAAAGTTTGTAACATGAAGTTCTTAGACTAACTTCGTGACATTTTGGGAGAAAAGCCAGACTAAGATTACACTAAGCCGGCAAGCATGCTAAGAATGTAATGATAGTGAAATAGGTGAAAGATGTACGTTAGTGTCATAGTATATAGAAATATGTGGTTTCTGACGACCCCTACGAGAAAAAGATGTGATTTATATAAAAATTGACACTTGTAATAGGACCAGCAGGGTTAAAAAGGCCGTTATAGCAGAATCACAATAGGAATTGAACTTAAGAGGCCTGCGACAGGCGAATTTCCATAAAAACGTAATACCGAAATAGTTTCAAATCTAAGCTTATTTTTATCAGTTTATGTTGTTAGATTAAGAGAGTGGGTATTTATCTAGGTTCCTGTTACACTTTTGTTCCGAAAAACTTACCTAAAAAGAAATGTAAGCAAATTGAATTGAAATCTTTGTAGGTACACCAAAAATGACACTTTTTCTTTTCATTTGTTCTATAGTAAGTTTTTTGGAACAAAAGTGTAACAGGAACCTAGATAAATACTACCTTTATCCAAATAATAACATAAAGTGATAAAAATATGCTCAAATTTTAAATTATTTTGGTATTACGTTCCTAGGTACGTAGATACGTTCGCCGGTCCCTTAATGCCATCTCTTTTCTTATACTGAGTGAGAGTGACAATTTCTAATTTTTTTTAAATAGGTACAGAAAGCGTCATTAATTGGTATCCCCTAGTAAGAGATCGGTTTGCAAGCCATTGATCTCAACTTTTGTAAAAACTTTAACATCCTTGCTTACTTATGGATATCTAATTTCGCTCGAGTACGAGCCGATGCAATAGCGGTTATAATATCTGACTGAAATCCAAGGTTGAAATGAAAAGGGTCTTTGTTCAAATCAATAGGGGGATACCGATTGATGACGCTGACTGTACATACGTGAAAATATAGACAAAATTCTACAAAACACTTCATGATCACATGAAACGTTCTTGCATGAAACAAATTACCGAGAAGAAATTCCAATTCAATATTTTAAATAACAACCGTCAAATCTCGAGCCCGGTTTATTGAAGTGTCGCTCTACTGTACCATCCGAACAAACATAGTGAGGCATAAGCGGAAAATTCAAATAAGCTGGAATAAACGAAACGCTACGGTTATCGAGAGTTTGCCGATGCAAAATCACGAACCACGGCAGATACACAAAGGGACAACGTTATTTTACTTACAACTTGTTGCCGGTTTTGACGACATCGTTGGGATGGTTGGCTGAGGCAAAAAGAATGGGTTGAAATCAGTGAAAGGTAAACTAACATGGAACCCCTCGATTCTACTAAAAAACTTATCAACTAAAGCAAAAAGTCAACTAAGTATTGTAAACACTAAACTTTAAACGGGATATTTGCCATGATTTTTGGATTTTTGAGTCTCCCGATATTTCGGCACAGTTGCATGCGCCATGATCACGGTAAACTGTCAACTAAGTATTTCGTTTTGTTTCCTAATCTACTAATGACCAATGAGGTTAGGTTACTCTGTTCTGATGACGTTTTCAAACAAACTACCAAAGAGGTTTTGCAAATTCCTGTCATTTTGGAGAACGAAACAAAACGCAGCGGCAATAAAACTTGAATGGTTGGCGTTGTAAAATAAAGGAATTGGGGACCAGAGTTTTATCAATCACGAGTCTGAACAAAATAAAACCAAATCAGAAGAAATAGTTGATAATAAAGCAGTGAGAACATAATCATATTTCAAAAAGGAATTTATTTATTACTTTTGAAACAATCATTGTGTATATCGAGAACCAGGAAAACTCATTAATCATGGTATTGTCCTGTTTTATTTTAGGAAGATTATCGGTGCAAAAAACAAAATAAGTAGTAACTAACTTAGGCCACTACGAAACCATTTAAAGGTCTTTTTTAAAGGTATTTATGTATTTATTAGAAACCAGTATAAAATATTTAGCTGCCCACGGCTTCGCTCGCGTGGTACCCGGATAAAAAGTATGTTACTCTCCAGCCCTCCATCTATCACCACACAAAAAATCACGTCAATCCGTCGCTCTGTTTTGACGTGAAAGCAGGACAAATAAACAAAGAAATAAACACACTTTCACATTTATAATATGGATACGGATACAGAGGTACGGATGCAATTGATATGTATGTTTCTTACAAAACTATCAAGCCACAACAAAATCAATTCAAATGAAACAGATAGGTGTAATCCTTTAACTGGCATAGCGTTTAAGCTTATCTGTATAATGTTGCATAGCTTCGGGCGAGAGCGCAATCTGTATAAAAGTTGATTGTATTTTCATATCTCGACAACCTACAGGATGTTACACGCTACGCCGACCCGGAACCGGACCGGAGCCGAGCCGTGTCACGGACAGAACAAATCCGTCGTACGTAGGTTTTATTGCTGAGATATTCATTGTTACACTAGTATGTATTCATTGTTACACTAGTATTAAACTATTCTGTGGGATGGGGACCGTGGCGAGAGTAGAGAGGACTCCTCCTCCTCAGTCGATCCCTCACTGTTGAGAATCGTGACTCCTTCCCACGATCTTGTGGATGGTTGATCTCCACATGGAGCGATATGTGGCTTGATGCAGTGCTTTGTTCACCTGCATTTCAAGCTGCTCCGATACCTGGTCAGACCAGCGCTTGAGCCTGCATCCTCTCGGTCTTTTGCCCTCTATCTTTCCTGTCACAATAAGTCTCTCGATATTATCGGTGCTTCGGGCATATACTACATATATTATTTTGGTTGTGCCTATACAGTGGGTGTAGTCAGGTTGCGAATTGTTATGATAATGAAATGTGTCAATCGTGATACTGATGTTACAAGACAAGATTCTCCAAAAGCTGAATCGATCGCGTAAAGCTATCGTTTTATTTGATATTTCATACTTATCAAGATTATTTTTGCTTTGTACTTAAATTTTCTGATTTTATGCTTCTGTTTGGTGTTCGTTATGCTCTTTGCTAGCTTTAGGCCGGTTGCACTTTGGATGCGTTTCATACGAACTCTACTCGTACGAATACGTGCGAACATGCACGAACGATCCCCACTAGAACTAGTCGAGCGTGTACGCGTTCGCATAGAGTGTGCGAGGCACTGTAGTGTTCGGAGAGTGGGTATCGTTCGTACGTGTTCGTACGTATTCGTACGAGTAGAAAGAGATAGATGCGTTTTTGTACGACAAAAACTCATCAAAACGGCCGGCCTTAGAGTGCCAGTGTTTTCATAAATAAAATATTTCGTACTACTTAAAGCCTAAAACTTCTGTTTTTCGTCCCGGATCCGGCTCGGTCTAGCCTGAATAGTCACTTAAGCCGGCCTGAAGGTAATTGATATAAAACGACTTAGAAACAAATAAGGCTGTCGGGCTGATATTACGCAGAAAACATAAAACATCCACCTGTTGCTATCATCAATCATTGGCAAATTAAAGCTTCGGTTAAACCGAAGTGGCTAGACTCCGATTAGATATCAAAAGAAATCAAATTAATATTTTTATAATGTGCCAACAGTTTTGTAATGAGTTTTTTCATACTTTCCATCCCCCATAGCCCATAGTTTGATCAGTGTGAAGATGTATACAAGCGCGTAGTACAACGATTTAGTATAGGCCATGTATGCACCAGCATCCCAACCCAACTAAACTATCGAGCGATAGAAAATTCTGCTGTCTACGAGGACACTATCTAAAAAACTCCATCACTTGGCTATTATATCACACAAACGATCTTACAGTTATAGGAAGCAGTCTCAAATAGAGCCCCTGCAATATTGGTACTTGTTTGCACAACGAAGTGGTTGCAGTGAAAACAATACAGTAGACATTATTTAACACACGGGAATTACTCATGTAAAATATCGTCGATTCAGATACCGACAATGTTTCGATTCATCCGGAGAATCTTCATCTGGGTAAGGAGGAGAGGGAGTTCTCCGGATGAATTGAAACATTGTCGGTATCTAAATCGACGATATTTTTACGTGAGTAATTCCCGTGTATTAAATAATAGCGGCATTTACACGGTAGAGTTTTTACCACGGATCTGGACTGAAAAGATATCTGTACAGATATCCGTAGAGATATCTTTACAGATAACCGCGGATGAAACTGTCAAAGGTTGGAAAGGCGCGTGCTATTTCCCGCGGCATCTGGACTGTACAGATATCTGTAAAGATATCTTTACAGATATCCGCGGATAAAACTGTCAAAGGTTGGAATGGCAGAGATCGGCCTGCGGGATTTCCCGCGGGCCGTAGGTTAAAGTGGCCTGAAAACTCCATCACCAGAGTTGACCACTTCTACGAACACAAACTTACTTACATAATAGGTTAAATTTCACTTAGCTTACATTGATATCAAGATTTTTAAAATTTTACCCGAGAATTGCACTGGGATACGAACCTGCAATCTCGGCCTATACTCACTGCTATATCATTGCTATACTACTGTAGCTAAAGTATTTAAAACAAACTTTTAAACTCTAAGGGCGTCTTTCACCACATTCTGCTAGCTCGAATAAACGCAAGTTTTATGCGTTAAATGCGTTTAGGTTAGCTAAAATACAATTAAGAATCGTTGGTCAAGACAACCTAAGGGTGAGGTTACTACAGAAAAGGCTTCATCCCATAAATCAATGATTCGATTCCACGATTTTCTCTATAATGTTTTCATCAATTCACAGTTGATACTTTATTCATATTTTGTCCTACTGGCTACACTGTGTCCAGGTGCTAAAATTAACATAGGTATTACGAGCTTAATAAATTCATAGTGCACTAAGCATGGTAATACTCGAATCATATTCTCTGTGACATACGCCTAATGAAAGCTGGGTCGTCTACAGTAAATACAGAATAGCTAGTCCTCCTAAAATAATATGAAATTAAATTAATAATCTTACTAGCTAGTGTCATAATTTTCCGATAAACTATTTTAGATCATTTGCAAACATCCTTAGATGACTCGCCTGGTTCTAATTTATTTTGTAAAGTTATGTCGTCGTTTTATTTTGGATTTTCAATTTAAATACAATTACGACCTATCTGGAATCTAGACCGTTTGCAACGATCATGTAGATACAAGTAAATCAATTGGTACTTGCATATTTTCTATACATGTAGGTACCTATATTTTTAAGAAATCACCATCACCATTATAAAGAGATGAGAAAATTTGCAAAATAAGAACAGTATCAACTTGAGCTGAAAATGTACTAGGATAACAGAATGTGCAAAGAGAGTAATCTGAAAGTAAGTAATCGGTGCTTTGATAAATATGAGCCTACCAAGATTTTCGAACCGACGAATATGGATTCCGTGGCCGAGTTGGTAAAGGCACTCCGGCTTAAGGAGGATCGCTTGTATCAGTGCATGTTCGAATCCCGTCGGGATCGCAAATTTTGATAAGACTACATTTCCAATTGAATATAAAAAGTGGTTGGATGGAGTGTGTTTGAGCTGTGGCAGACGTCTTGTGTTATTTCGTACATGTGAACCCAATTTAACTTCTCAGAATTTGCAACTAATTTACAAGTTTTCAGTAACTATTGTTAAAATCAGCTTTGAAAAGATGTTGACTTGTTTCAAATTGTGTCTTTCAACAAGTTTTTGATTTAATTTAAGTAATCTGAAGTTACAAGTTTACTTAATTCGATTTGAAGTAACCATTTTGACATCACAACTGATTTATGCATAAAAGGAGCTTAAATAAGGTCCCTTTATGCGTAAAACAATGCTGCAGTTACACAAGGCGAGAATTAGTAAGTATTTTTAACTAACTTTAAGTATTTTTAAGTATTTAATGCCAATTATTACCTATAGAGGGCCGAATTTGAAAAATATTTATTCTTTGATAGGGACTTTGAGGTGGCCCTGCTATCAAAACCGCCAAGTTAAAATGGAGTTGGACAGGGCACATCAGCCTTATGGGTACGGACCGGTGGGCACAAGTCGTCACACAATGGGTGCCTGCCGATGGGCAACGCAGCCGGGGCAGGCCGAGGAAACGTTGGCGTGAAGACCTCGACAACTTTCTGAAAGGCTGCTGGGAAATGGCGGGTGATCGCGAGCATTGGAAGGAATTGGGGGAGACCTTTGCCCAGGAGTGGGACAGTGTTGGTTAGGAAAAGAAAAAAAAACAGTTAAGTATACGGTTCCCATAGTACAAGCATTGCTTAGTTTGGGGTTAGATGGCGCTGTGTGGAATGTCTAGCAATGTATATTAATAATCAATATATTCACGTGCAAAACATACACACTATATATATACGTACATACAATAATTTCAGTAAGCCACAGCTCCTCAACGAATATTTTTCAATAACCCTATTATTTCACCTGTTGCCAAAGGTCATTAATCATCCAATAATTACATTCCTCTATAATAAATTATTATTTTGCTTGACTACGAATTAAATACTGCTTTATTTTGATATCACGACATTTCTGTAATTTGAAATGTTGATTGGTTTTACTTCTAATCTTGTGTGTAATGGATCACTAATTGATAAATAAGTTTGTTTTTTCATCAAAAGAAATCGATAACGTAAGTAAGTTTTATGATCTAGTAGGCTTTCTTTGGTGAAAAATTTTTAGGCTGCCTGAAGCCATTCTACATTTTTTTTAATTTCAGGCGGCGCTCCGACGGGCAGCGTTCGGGAAACTTCGCAACATCTTCTCGTCCAAAATAATGTGTGTTACCAGTGTTGACATATGGAATAGAGACGTGGTCCTTCACTATTGGCCTCATGAGTAAGCTCAGAGTCGCTCAACGAGCTATGGAGAGGGCTATGCTCGGGGTTTCTCTACGGCAGGGGTGCCCAAACAGTCGATCGCGATATACCGGTCGATCGCGAAGCTTTTCGAGTCGATCGCCAGCAATACCATCAATATGAAAATCACGCGGATACCTACCTGTATTCAATTTAAAAGTGCAGTAAAACGATATTTTAAAAAATGTTTTTCAGTACCTACCTTACCTACCTACATAGTATGTAGTTTAGTCGATCCTTTGCTTTCAAAATATTTTTTGGTCGATCGCCGACACTATAAGTATGGGCACCCCTGCTCTACGGAATCGAATCAGAAATGAGGAGATACGCAGAAGAACTCGGGTCACCGACATAGTCAAACGGATTAGCTGATAGGGACCAAAAAGTTCTCGAGTGGAGGCCACGGACCGGCAAGCGTAGTGTTGGACGTCCACCGGCAAGATGGACAGACGACCTTGTAAAAACTGCAGGTCAGCGGTGGATGCAGGCCGCTTCCAACAGCAGCATATGGAAATTTTTGAGGGAGGCCTATGTCCAACGGCTGAGATGATGATGATAATGAAGCGGCGCTCGCCGCGCCGGCCTCTTAATTCCAGAAGCTGTACAAGTAATTAATACGTAGGACATTGGTGAGTACGTTTTAATTACTACTCATTGTTCATGTCGTCGTGAGAAAGCTGGATTTCCATTTATCATTTTCCGAAATATTATATTTCATTTTAACATTATTATTTGAACCGATAACCTGCCGTCCTGTTTACAAGTTCCCAGAGGAATTGAATTAGCCGACTTTGATAAATGTAAGACGTCTTCGTAACTTTTGGCAGTTCGTTGGCTGCCTACGCGAAGTTAGAAAGCTATGAATAAAAATATTCCTCGCGATGAAAAGCTTTGAAATTCAGTGGAAAAATAATTTCGGTTTTGTACCTATAGCGGCGAATGATCAGCTTTTCCTCCCCACCCGAATCTCACCGCATCGCTTCGGTATTCTTTGTATGGAATTCTATAGACCAACGCTCACTACATCAACTTCGTAACATCACCGGAACGCCGCATTGCAAGCCAATATAGAAGTAACAAGTGATCGCCGAAAAGACGATGCGGTGCGGGCGGCAAAAAATTATTAAAATAAAAAACCGGTCAAGTGCGAGTCGAACTCGTACGCCGAGGGTTCCGTACCTAGCCATGGTGCCAATTAAGCTAGTCCGCTTAATTGTATGAGCGCCCATACAACTCGGAGGACAATTTTAATTGGCGTCAACTATGTATGTATGGGAACACCCTTTAATTTTCAACTTTTTTAACTTTTTGGAATTTTTCCTTTATTTGTGCTATATGCCTTGCTTTTTACCAAATTTCGTTATTCTAGGTCAACGGGAACTACCATTTAGGTTTTCGACCCAAAACCTCTAGGGTACTTCCGGTTGACCTAGAATTGTCAATTTTGGCTACAAGCAAGGTCTTCCAGCACAAGTAAAGGAAACATTCCGAAAAATAAACAAAGTTATTAATTAAGGTAAGTTTTGGTACTCACAAGTTTTCACGATAACCTAAATTTGCCTATATCTTTTTATAGTGTTGACTCAGGACCTTGATTTTTATACTCACAATAGAGACTATAGACCTTAGTATATGGTATAAATTTCAACTTGCTAGCTTTACTCGATCCTGAGATAATCGATGGTGACACACGGACAGACGGACAGACGGACAGACGGACAGACGGACAGACGGACAGACGGACAGACGGACAGACAGACAGACAGACAGACAGACGGACAAGAAAGTGATCTTATAAGGGTTCCTTTTTTTACCTTTTAAGGTACGGAACCCTAAAAATATCTTTTATCAGACTCTTAGAAAGCGCACTCGTGATGCAGCTTACCATTGAGGTTAAAAGACTTTCTAGAGGTTGCAAGTAGAAATTGATGACCGCTACACTGCCGTACACTAGCTAAGGGAGTGTCCACATTGCGTTTTCTGAAGCGCGTTTTTGCTACGCGTTGCGAACGCGCGTTTGTATCGATACAAACGCGCGTTTGTATCGATACAAACGCGCGTTCGCAGCGCGTATCCGCGTTTGTATCGATACAAACGCGCGTTTGTATCGATACAAACGCGCGTTCGCATCGCGTTTGTATCGATACAAACGCGCGTTCGCATTGCGTTTGTATCGATACAAACGCGCGTTCGCATCGCGTTTGTAGTTTACTAGTTTGATTGCTAGTTTGCCTGCTAGTTTGTCTGATGTTTGTCTGCTAGTTTGTCTGCTAGTTTGTATGCTAGTTTGTCCCTTATCAAAGGTGTCCAGAAGCTAACGTGTCCCTTCGTAAAAGTGTCCCGAAGCAAAAGTTTCTCGAAGCAAAAGTGTCCCTTAGCAAAGTGTCCCGAAGCAAAAGAGTCCCCAAGCAAAAGTGTCCCTTAGCAAAAGTGTCCCCAAGCAAAAGTGTCCCAAAGCAAAAGTGTCC
Source organism: Camptogramma bilineatum (assembly GCA_958496255.1). Classification (NCBI taxonomy): domain Eukaryota; kingdom Metazoa; phylum Arthropoda; class Insecta; order Lepidoptera; family Geometridae; genus Camptogramma; species Camptogramma bilineatum. The sequence continues at coordinate 14,451,569 of OY292466.1, read as the reverse complement.
CGAAGAAAAAGTGTCCCGAAGCAAAAGTGTCCCCAAGCAAAAGTGTCCCGAAGCAAAAGTGTCCCGAAGAAAAAGTGTCCCGAACCAAAAGTGTCCCGAAGCAAAAGTGTCCCGAAGAAAAAGTGTCCCGAAGCAAAAGTGTCCCCAAGCAAAAGTGTCCCGAAGCAAAAGTGTCCCTTAGCAAAAGTGTCCCGAAGCAAAAGTGTCCCGAAGCAAAAGTGTCCCGAAGCAAAAGTGTCCCGAAGAAAAAGTGTCCCGAAGCAAAAGTGTCCCGAAGCAAAAGTGTCCCGAAGCAAAAGTGTCCCCAAGCAAAAGTGTCCCGAAGCAAAAGTGTCCCTTAGCAAAAGTGTCCCGAAGAAAAAGTGTCCAGAAGCAAAAGTGTCCCGAAGCAAAAGTGTCCCGAAGCAAAAATGTCCCGAAGAAAAAGTGTCCCGAAGCAAAAGTGTCCCGAAGCAAAAGTGTCCCGAAGAAAAAGTGTCCCGAAGCAAAAGTGTCCCGAAGCAAAAGTGTCCCGAAGCAAAAGTGTCCCCAAGCAAAAGTGTCCCGAAGCAAAAGTGTCCCTTAGCAAAAGTGTCCCGAAGAAAAAGTGTCCAGAAGCAAAAGTGTCCCGAAGCAAAAGTGTCCCGAAGCAAAAATGTCCCGAAGAAAAAGTGTCCCGAAGCAAAAGTGTCCCGAAGCAAAAGTGTCCCGAAGCAAAAGTGTCCCTAAGCAAAAGTGTCCCGAAGCAAAAGTGTCCCTTAGCAAAAGTGTCCCGAAGCAAAAGTGTCCCTTAGCAAAGTGTCCCGAAGCAAAAGTGTCCCGAAGCAAAAGTGTCCCGAAGCAAAAGTGTCCCGAAGCAAAAGTGTCCCCAAGCAAAAGTGTCCCGAAGCAAAAGTGTCCCGAAGCAAAAGTGTCCCGAAGCAAAAGTGTCCCCAAGCAAAAGTGTCCCGAACCAAAAGTGCCCCGAAGCAAAAGTGTCCCGAAGCAAAAGTGTCCCCAAGCAAAAGTGTCCCGAAGCAAAAGTGTCCCGAAGAAAAAGTGTCCCGAAGCAAAAGTGTCCCGAAGCAAAAGTGTCCCGAAGCAAAAGTGTCCCCAAGCAAAAGTGTCCCGAAGCAAACGTGTCCCTTAGCAAAAGTGTCCCGAAGCAAAAGTGTCCCGAAGCAAAAGTGTCCCGAAGAAAAAGTGTCCCGAAGCAAAAGTGTCCCGAAGCAAAAGTGTCCCGAAGCAAAAGTGTCCCGAAGCAAAAGTATCCCCAAGCAAAAGTGTCCCGAAGCAAAAGTGTCCGGAAGCAAAAAGTGTCCCGAAGCAAGTGTCCCCAAGCAAAAGTGTCCCTTAGCAATTGTCCCGAAGCAAAAGTAAAAGTGTCCCGAAGAAAGTGTCCCGAAACAAATGAAAAACTTAGAGCAAATAAGCAAATTAGCAAACAAACTAGCAGACAAACTAGCAGACAAACTAGCATACAAACTAGCATACAAACTAGCAGACAAACGAGCATACAAAAAAGCAAAGTACAAAAGCAAACCCTGCTTAAACACGTTTGTATCCATAAAAACGCGATGCGAACGCGCGTTTGTATCGATACAAACGCGCGTTCGCACCGCGTTTGTATCGATACAAACGCGCGTTCGAACCGCGTTTGTATCGATACAAACGCGCGTTCGCATCGCGTTTGTATCGATACAAACGCAAACCGGGAGTGTACACATTGCGTTTTCTGCAGCGCGTTTTTGAGCTGCGCGTTCGCATCGCGTTCGCAACGCGTTTGTATCGATACAAACGCGCTACAAAAAACGCAATGTGGACACTCCCTAAAGCGCCGTTAATTGATGGTCAAATTTCACTATTAAAAAAATTTTCAAAAAAAAAATATAACCGACTTCATAAAATACTTTCACTAAAAATCGAAAAATAAGACTACAAACAGATTTATTTAATTTGTTATTTTATATTAGTTAAAATGTTGAAATCGGTGTGCATAAAATATAGTCATTGTTTTACTTAACACCGACTTCAACATTTTAACAAATATAAAATAACAAATTAAATAAATCTGTTTGTAGTCTTATTTTTCGATTTTTAGTGAAAGTATTTTATGAAGTCGGTTATATTTTTTTTTTGAAAATTTTTTATTTTTCCATTTTTAGTGTTGTGTTTTTTTAAGTAAGTACCTACTTAAGTACTTGTTTCTGTTTTTAGGGTTCCGTACCTTAAAAGGTAAAAAAAAGGAACCCTTATAAGATCACTTTCTTGTCCGTCTGTCCGTCTGTCCGTCTGTCCGTCTGTCCGTCTGTCTGTCTGTCTGTCCGTGTGTCACCATCGATTATCTCAGGAACGGGTAGAGCTAGCAAGTTGAAATTTATACCATATACTAAGGTCTATAGTCCCTACTGTGACTATAAAAATCAAGGTCCTGAGTCAACACTATAAAAAGATATAGGCAAATTTAGGTTTTCGTGAAAACTTGTGAGTACCAAAACTTACCTTAATTATCAACTTTTTTTATTTTTCGGAATTTTTCCTTTACTTGTGCTGGAAGACCTTGCTTGTAACCAAATTTGACAATTCTAGGTCAACCGGAAGTACCCTAGAGGTTTTGGGTCGAAAACCTAAATGGTAGTTCCCGTTGACCTAGAATAACGAAATTTGGCAAAAAGCAAGGTCTTATAGCACAAATAAAGGAAAAATTCCAAAAAGTTAAAAAAGTTGAAAACTAAAGGGTGTTCCCATACATACATAGTTGACGCCAATTAAAATTGTCCTCCGAGTTGTATGGGCGCTCATACAATTAATACTAGCTTAATTGGCACCATGGCTAGGTACGGAACCCTCGGCGTACGAGTTCGACTCGCACTTGACCGGTTTTTTTTTTATTTAGAAAGACGTCACTTTACTCATTGTGTTTCGCTCATCAAGCTCTTTCATTTGATACCCATATCACTAAAAAATTCCATGGAACAGGTCCTGACTCCATCGTCAGATCAGCTCGCTGTTTCCATATTATTACATTCTAGTCGAAACTTCACAAATAGGTATGCTGAGTTCCGAGTTTCAACTCAATCAGACTATTTATTGAGGAGTTCTGTTGAGCAGCTCATGACTCCATCATCAGATCAGCTCGCTGACACCATATTATTACATTGTTATCGGAACTTGACAGGTATGCCGAGTTTCAACTCAATCGGCCTATTTACTGAGGAGTTCTGTTGAACAGCTCTTGACTCCATCATCAGATCAGCTTGCTGATACCATAACATTTCATTGTCACCGAGAATCTATAAGTGCACAAAATTTCAGACCGATAGTTCCACAAACACACATAAAATTTGAGGGTTTCCCTCGATTTCCATGGGATCCCCTCATCAGATCCTGATTTGGTGAAGATGGGACCACCTCGGAAGTATACCCTTTGTAACAAAAAAAGAATTTTCAAAATCGGTCCACAATTGACGGAGTAATCGATGAACATACATAGAAAAAAAAAAAAAACATACATACAGCCGAACATAGAACCTCCTCCTTTTTGGAAGTCGGTTAAAAACCATGTTATAAAGCTCAAAAATCTCTATCGATCTGTCTTAGAACTGGGTTCCTATAGTTTATAGTTTAGTGATACTAAGAAAGCGGCAAGCGCGAAGCAAGATAGTAAAGAAGCGGCGTGTTTTTCAGCGATATCTCAAAAAATGGTTTTGTCACTTAACGGCGGTTTAGCTAGTGGACGGCAGTGTAGTGACATTACTTCATCTATTGCTGAGCATAGGCCTCCATTTGCTAGACTACCTACTTCTAAAGTTAACTATAAGTTAACTAGAACCTAGGCGGCTGTGCCTCAGCTGCCACTTACCAAAAGCTACTTTCGCTGAGTCTTTAATTTCAGTGACGCTACCTTCAGTCATGGATCCACCAAAGCGGTGATAAGTTGATAAATATGATAAGTGCGGCTTTACTACTAAGTATCTAAATAGTAAGTATTAAAAAAAATAATGTACCTACTTAGATTAAAAAATAATCTAATAAAATGTTTTTTTATTCATTGTCATCAAGTAGTGAGCTACCTTGAAAGTTTCAGCCGGGATGTTCTCGAAATTTGAGATGCAAGATTCCACCCAGAAAGACAGACAGACAGACAATCAAACAAGAAAGTGACTTAAGAGGCCTGCGACAGGCGAATTTCCATAAAAACGTAATACCGAAATCATTTATAATTTAAGCATTTTTTATCAGTTTATGTTGTTAGATTAAGAGAGTAGGTAGGTATTTCCTGTTAAACTTTTGTTCCGAAAAACTTATCTAAAAAGAAATGTAAGTAATTTAAATTGAAATCTTTGTAGGTACACCAAAAATGGCATTTTTCCTTTTCATTTGTTCTATAGTACGTTTTTTGGAACAAAAGTGTAACAGGAACCTAGATAAATACTGCCTTTATCCAAATAATAACATAAAGTGATAAAAATATGCTCAAAGGAGACTGTTTTTAAGTGGTCTATGAACCAATAGCCATACTGCTATGGTATTTCTGTGGGGATACCTCAACTACATCCTTGTGCAAGGGGGCATCAAAATCCAACCCAGCAGTTTTGAGAAAAATAATACTTTAGAATTCACATTTCTTGCAAAAATGTTTTTATTTTAGAAACGTTTTGAACGGTTATTGTGGTTAGTGTCTGTAAAGTTCGGACTACAATGTAATAATATGGTGACAGCGACCTGATCTGATGATGGAGTCAGGAGCTGTTCAACAGAACTCCTCAATAAATAAGCCGATTGAGTTGAAACTCGGCTTGCCTGTTAAGTTTTAACTACAATGTAATAATATGGTAACAACGAGCTGATCTGATCATGGAGTCAGGAGCTGTTCAACAGAACTCCTCAATAAATAAGCCGATTGAGTTGAAACTCGGCATGCCTGTCAAGTTTTAACTACAATGTAATAATATGGTAACAACGAGCTGATTTGATAATGGAGTCAGGAGCTGTTCAACAGAACTCCTCAATAAATAAGCCGATTGAGTTGAAACTCGGCATGCCTGTCAAGTTTCAACTACAATGTAATAATATGGTGACAACGCGAAACTGCAACTAATAGGGACTGCAAACTCGAAAACTATAAAAATAATAATGCTAGTGTATTTAAATGAGTAGACAACTACAGAGAAACAGTCGTCTAACATAGACTTTTATAATAGCCTAACTTTTATGATGATCAGAAAACGAGAGCAAAATTGATAATGACAATTGATAGTGATCAGTCATTGTACATGCATGTAAAAAATGTAACAACTGCGAAAGAATTGTGGGAAAAACTACAGCAATTATTTGATGACAACGGCTTTTCGAGAAGAATAAGTCTGCTATGGAATTTAACAAATTAATATTTTTATTATTATTTATTTAATTTAAGTTAACTATTGTGTAGAATTATTGTATTGCATAGATGGATGTTTGTGATTTTTTGAAATATTGGGGGTGCTGAATTATATCTTTATAATAATCCTTATTTTACTAGTAAGCTAGTAACCTCATTTATTGGCATGATTTTGTTTATCAGTGTTTGTAACTAGAATGTTGCGTTTTCTAAGATAATGTCAATAAATTATAAATTCACTTGTTCTTATGTACAGTCAGCGTCATCAATCGGTATCCCCCTATTGATTTGAACAAAGACTCTTTTCATTTCAACCTTGGATTTCAGTCGGGTATTATATCAGCTATTTTTGTTTAGGAACTCGAGCGAAATAAGATATCCATAAGTAAGCAAGGATGTAAAAGTTTTTACAAAAGTTGAGATCAACGGCTTGCAAACCGACCTCTTACTAGGGGGATACCAATTAATGACGCTTTCTGTACATGTCGCAAGTAACTGGTTGAATTAGCCATTCAATTAAATGCCTAGCCATTTCATTGAGCGCCGCCATTCAATTAAATGACTGACCTTCGTTTAGCCGTAGTGTTGAACACTACGTTCCACACTACGGCTAAACGAAGGTCAGCCATTTAATTGAATGGCGGCGCTCAATGAAATGGCTAGGCGTTGAACACTACGTCTCACACTACGGCTAAACGAAGGTCAGCCATTTAATTGAATGGCGGCGCTCAATGAAATGGCTAGGCGGTTCACTTGCACACGGAAAAAGTAAATAGGTTTTGGTTTTTTTTTATAGCATCAGTGGTTCATAAACCACTTCCCATACAAAAAAAAACAGTCTCCTATGGGGTTTAACACCAAAAATAACCATAATGGCTTTATACAGCCGTAATAAGACCAACACTGACAAACGTTGCTATTGTCTGGTGGAACAGAACAGAACTCAACACTATAATTAGTCTGTGAAGCCCCCAGGAAACTTCTGTGCTTCTGGGAGGAGCTAGGTGGGCTTCAGTTTTAATGAGCCAGGTCATCCCCACGCATAAAGGACCACCTTTGAGTCTAAATGCGGAAAAGGGAGTCCACATACATACATCCATACATATGGGCACAGTTGTTGGTCGTTTCTCGTCCGTACCACCTAATAGATAACTACAGAAAAACAGCCGTCTAACATTGACTTTTATAAAAGCCTATACTTTCACTTATGGAAATAAACAAACTGCGCCGCGCGGTGTAGTGTTAAAAATAATAAACGGACAGGTGACACAATGTAAATTGTAGTCGCAACTTGATAGGCATGCCGAGTTTCAACTCAATCGGCTTATTTATTGAGGAGTTCTGTTGAACAGCTCCTGACTCCATCATCAGATCAGCTCGTTGTCACCATATTATTACATTGTAGTTAAAATTTGACAGGCATGCCGAGTTTCAACTCAATCGGCTTATTTATTGAGGAGTTCTGTTGAACAGCTCCTGACTCCATGATCAGATCAGCTCGTTGTCACCATATTATTACATTGTAGTTGAAACTTAACAGGCAAGCCGAGTTTCAACTCAATCGGCTTATTTATTGAGGAGTTCTGTTGAACAGCTCCTGACTCCATCATCAGATCAGGTCGCTGTCACCATATTATTACATTGTAGTCCGAACTTTACAGACACTAACCACAATAACCGTTCAAAACGTTTCTAAAATAAAAACATTTTTGCAAGAAATGTGAATTCTAAAGTATTATTTTTCTCAAAACTGCCGGGTTGGATTTTGATGCCCCCTTGCACAAGGATGTAGTTGAGGTATCCCCACAGAAATACCACTACAGTATTGCTATTGGTTCATAGACCACTCCCCATATAAAAAAAAAACAGTCTCCTTTTAAATTATTTCGGTATTACGTTCCTAGGTACGTAGGTACGTTCGCCGGTCCCTTAATAAACGTTTTAAAATATTAGATGGATTCGCAACATTTCACTTGGAAACAACTAGTTCCAAAAAGGGGGCCTGCCAGTATATTTTATATTTTTTTATACTTTATATTTACTTACTTTATATTTTATTTTAAGTAGGTATATTTTGACTTGACGTGCCCCGAAACAACTTCATCTCATATGTTTGAAGATGCGGTCTACAAATTTTGAATATACAACCATAACCATGCTTGAATGAAATTGTTGTGCAATTTCATCACATTAGACACGTCCACTGGACAACTGACCAGCGGATGTGTCTTAAAATATGACCAACGAAATATTTACGGGTAGATTTCTGTAGCAAATCAATACTTATCACTTTAGTTTTTAGTGATTGTGTAATTTTTTCTTAGGTTATGGGATTTTATAGGTTATAGGAAAGAGATATAGGATGGTTCTTAGGGTGTCTACTTTAAGCCGTGTTAACCGTGTTTAACCGTGTTTGTTGCCATGGTTCTTCACGGTCTTGGTCGCGAAGGAACAGGAGTAGAATCACCTAGCTCTTAAGACGTTTCAAAGTGGTACACTAGTGATCTTATTGAATAAGTAAATGAATTTGACTTTTGACTTTTGAAGAACCATCTTAAAACATGTTTTCTCTAATCTCTGCTTTGGTAAACATCGGTCTTTAAGTAAAGTAAGCATGTTAATAATATATCCAGCTAGCTCAAATTCTTATGATCACTGTTTTTTTTTCTAATGATTGTATAATTTTCTCTTAGGACACTTTATGAACCATCTTAAGACACGTTTTCTGTAAGCTCTGCTTTGGTGAGCATCGGTCTTTAAGTAAAGTAAGCAGGTAGTACATCCAGCTCAAATTCTTACGATCAGTCAACTGATTGTGTAATTTCATTTACCAAGAAAATGAAACCGTCTTAAGTCACGTTTTTTCTATTCTCCGCTTTGGTGAACATATGTCTTTAAGTAAAGTAAGTATGGTAGTAATACATCCAGCTAGCTCAAATTCTTATGATCAGTTCAGTCAGTGAGTCACTCCAGTAAAGCGCTCCAGGTAACTCTAATATTGCATCTCGCTGAAGTACTCATTTCCTCCTTAGAGGTTCAGTGGCTCAGGCTTATGAGTGAGTAACTTTTCATCGTCTCATAACCTTCTATACTGTAGTTGTGTCGTACTTACCCTCTTTGTTGTATCTAGAAGCAGACTTTCAATCTTAGGGAGGGATAGACATAGGTAAAGGAGAATACAAATACATCGCTGGAGTAAAGTTGCGCTCTCCAAGTAAGTACCTAAGTAAGAGGTAATGACCAACTTTACTAACGGATTGAAAATTTTTATGGACACGGGATTTAATCGCGTAATTTACATTTAATTACCATTAGTAATTTACCTTTTTATTAAATAAATAAATAAGCCTTATTATTGTTTCTCATTTTCATGCAGTTTTACAATCTATTTTTTCTTTACATGCTAAAGTAGTTAGGTACATTCCATGCTCATGTAATTTCTGAAACTTAACTTAGTGTATCTTAATTTGATTTCAATTGAATTAAGAAGTTATTTACAGCGATTACGGAATGGTGGCCCAGAGATGCGCAACGACCAAGAGGCAGACCACCGGCCCGATGGTCAGATGACATTGTAAATGTGGCAGGGAAAGCTTGGATCAGGATTGCACAGGACCGGACTGATTGGCGAAATAAAGAGGAGGCCTATACCCAGCAGTGGGTGCAACCAGGCTGAGATGATGATGAAGAAGTTATTTGGCTACAGAAAATATCTCATGGTTTTTATTTATTTTTATGACAATTTCAGATCAAAATTTTTTATTGTTTAATAATTACCATAATTGCATATTTTTTTAGGAAGAACGGTTTCGCAATGACGTAAATTCAGCTTTATGATCGTCATGCTTTGTACGAAATCCAAACATCAACAAAGCTGTACGTTTTCGCGCCATGGGTAGATATATTTTAATTTAAATAAAGGGCCATCCAATTGTATACGACGAAAATTAAGAAATTATATCCACTAAGTATAATTGTGATGGCTCCTGTAAGTCTGCAATAAATATAGGTACTTAATAATATGAACACCATACTTTATGAAATAAAATGAAATTCTAAAATGATGGCATGGTAGCCAATAATATTATGCAAATGCATTACAGTACTTCAAGCTATATAATGGACATTGGTTATTTCGTGTTTTCCGAATAACAGCAGTGTATGATTCCACAAAACAGAATGCTACAGAAGTGCACGTCGTTAAGCGCGGGGCTCGATTCCGGTACCGAACTTTTTATCAACCTCAACCAAAACCTCAACTAAAGCGACTGTTTCCATGACTACTAATAACAAACGACTCAGTTGTGGTGAGGTTTTGAACTTTGGCAGTACAAATTTTTGAAAAGCTATTCTACTATTTCACCAAATGGCTGACATTTAAGAGTTCGAACCAAAACCAAAGCGGTTGTCATTTAATAGAATACAGGCCATACAACTGAATCGTTTGTTATTAGTAGTCATGGAAACAGTCGCTTTAGTTGAGGTTTTGGTTGAGGTTGATAAAAAGTTCGGTACGAGAATCGACCTGCAGCTCGCACGGCTCAAAACTAATTTGCTTTTCTTAAAAATTACATTGATATTTATTTGTTTGCGATAAAGTTGAAATTACGAATAATTTTCATTTCCGAATGACTTTTCGTCGATGGTTTTTGTAATTTTATGCGATTGTTTCCGTTATTTTCCGAAATGAATTCTTTTTCTGTTTTTACTATACGTCGAACAAAACCTTGACAAGCCTCAGCTGTCACTTCTGGACAACTCTAAACTCTAAAACGTCATAATTTTCGCTTTCCGTCATATTTCCACAGCAGGAGGGTTGTAAACAAAGTGTCAGGTACGTGTGACGGAGTATACTCAACTACTGAAATCAGTATCTAGTTAATTTTAAAATAACCTATTCTCACGTTAAATTTTTGCATTGAAAACAAAAAGAAGTTAGCGTTTTGTAGTAAATTTCACAGGCAAAGATGAATTTGAGTTTTCTTCAGTAGGTACCTACACATAATTTTGCTCAAAACTCTGGAGCCATTGAAGTTACTCACAAAGTCAATGAGTGACAATCAAACACAGAATGCTTCGAAAAACACACAGAAATACTGATTCTGTCTACAAAGTCATGACAGAAACCTTAATTCTCCGGCACCAGAACTGACCGCTAGCTAAACTGACTTTTACAATAAAAACAATGCTGAACACTTCACATAGCATCATGTAGCCCCAAAGTTAGCAGAGCTTGTGTTATGGGAACCACAAGACTGATAAACTTACATACCTTTTTTTTATACCTCCCAGACCCGAGACAAATACTTGCAGATCATACAAACATTTATCCCGCGGCGGGGATCGTACCCGCAACCTCCGATGTCTCATGCGGGTCTTCACCCACTGTACCACAGAGGGCGTTGGTTTATGAAATGAAATAGCTATTTTTGGACACATTGGACACATTGCCAGTAAGACAGGAGACAATCTAGAGAAACTGATGGTCACTGGCTCTGTAGAAGGAAAGAGCGGAATATGTATGGGGTTCTTCATAAAGGGCGTTTTGAAATATTTAAAGGGTCAGCAGCGCGAGTGTGACTCCTCTGGTGTCGCAGGTGTCCATAGGCTACGGTAACCGCTTACCATCAGGTGGGTCGTCTGCTTGTCTGCTACCTTAGTAGCCCAACAAGATGGTCCGACCAGGTTCGGAAGTCTCTCTCCATCCAGATCCACGATGCCATAGAAGCCGCAAGAGATCGGATTGGCTGGAGAACCATTCGCGAAAATGTGATCCTTGGAGGAGGTCACGTGTCTCAGTACTGAGGAGAACAGGATGCATGGAGGAGTTATTTTTGAGGCTGACAGTATCATGGAGCCGCACGCTCGTAAAGCGTCGCTGTGGTCGGGATCGCTTATTCATTGGCACATCAGAGACCCTTGTTAAAATTCTATTCGCTTGCATTATGCTGTGTATGAGGCCTTACTTTGACAAAGTGTCAATGATATTAAGTAATGATTCTAGAGACATTCCCCTCTACTCTCGTAATTCACTCTTAACTCTTTATTGTACAAATAAAACACAGAACAACGACATAAAGTAAGGACATGTACAAAGGCGAGCTTAACCCTACGAAAAGTTCTCATCCAGCAAACCCTTTGAGGCTACAGAGAAGTGATATTAAATAGTGGGTACATGCACAACTAGAAAATAAACCAACAGTAACTTTAATGTAACCTCTACTTATAAAATTCTATTAAAATTGAAACACCATTTAAACAATTGCCATCCTTTTTTGTTGGATAGTGTCAAAAAGAGACAGGGCGTATCTTGAGCATTGTTTAAATTTGAGAGGCGTTTATAAGTAAGGCCCATGTTGGCCGAGTGGGACTTTGGATCTGAAGGAATTCACATCTCGGCTGTGCATCAATGGATCGAGTGCTTCCGTGTTTCGGAGGGCACGTTAAATTGTCGGTACTGGCTTTTAAATTGTTATGCCATGATGGTAGCCTTTAGGCGGCCTAAAAACTCCGCCACCAGAGTTGGCCACTTGCTCATACAAACTTACTTACTTACTTTACCAAACCACAAAAGGCACCATGTCCTAAAAGAGAAGGAAAACAATTTAAATCACTTCCACGAAATAAACAGTATTACTTTAAACAACTCAAAACGTTTCGTTTCCGCTCCAAGCATCCTTCCAAATAGAATGTTAGTTCAGAGACAAAGCCACTTTGTATACATAATGTACTATGTACTCGCACATCTCGAGGAGGTTGCGGAATAGGTTATGTAAATGCAAAGAATATAAGTTCATATCAACCGATGCACGCCGCTTTTTGGGCGACACACGGGCGTCTCATTTGGACGTTTATTTGCTGATAATTTTACGTCCTATGTTAGACGTTTATATTTTAGGCACAATGGGGCTTTAGTCATTTTTCTGTTCAGATTTTCTGCAAAATAGTCATTTTACATTTTAGGCGTTTTGGAAATTAGACTTTCTGATCAGGAAGCCTCTAAATTACAGATAAAGCTTGGATGAGGATACGATTATACGAGATAATGTGTTTCGAAAGTGATTGGGATAAATTAATCAGAAATAGAGCGCTTATAGTGGTTGGTAAAATTAATTTATAATGATGTTGATTCTGCTGTACTCCTCAAGCCTACTCCATCTCAAACAAATGTCCCAGGGACTACGGTGTCCCGTTAAGTGTAGGCAACGATTGCTTCCTGACATTGTATGATGTGTGTGTGTGAAGGCCTAAGATTTTTTTCTGTTGAACACTCATTAACTAGTAGTTCGCACAGAACTGAGATCTCGCGCACCGTTGTGTTGATAGCCTAGATTTGGACTTGTTTCTGACTACCCCTATACCTACGTTAAGTGCTCCTTCTAGTGTTTACCTCACAATGATATCTAATGCGCTACCTCAGTATGGTAAAGATTATAGGCATGCATGCAATACGTGTGTCGTGTCGTGTTTATATTCAATAGTTGACCCCGCGAACTTCGTACCGCGCCTCAGGGAAGGCCTCTTAGTTCGAGAAATTATTAAAATAGCAGTTCAATACAAAATGTATGAGAAAATCAATTCCCTCCCCCTCCCCTCCCCCTCCCCCTCCCCTCCCCTCCCCCTCCCCCTCCCCCTCCCCCTCCCCCTCCCCCTCCCCCTCCCCCTCCCCCTCCCCCTCCCCCTCCCCCTCCCCATACCCAAAATATCAAGTAGCAACTAAAATCATTGCAAACCAAACCACAACGATGCCACACTCTTTGTCTGTTAACAAGACCTACGAATACATCGAAACTCTATGAAACGGGAGCTCTCTCCATACATCCGTTAATTGGTTATCATCATTTTTCTTTTTCTCTGTATTTCAAAAACTATAGAACCTAGAAGAAAACTAAAAACCATTTTGGAATGTATAAATTGAGTACTTTCATTATGACACCCCACTCAATATATTTGGGTAACTTTGAAAAAAATTTACCCCCTTGGGAACCCCATATCTTTACAACCCATTCATCGATTACGCTCATACGCTCCACAGCAAATTTCCATAGCACAACCTATTGACCTATCAAGTTTCATACAGATTGGATAAGCGGTTCGATAGTTATGCGAGAACATAAAAATGAAACATACAAATATACAAACATACAAACATACAAACATACAAACATACAAAGCAAAATCGCCTAACTTGCCACTAAAATCTTCGCTCGCTTCGCTCGCTCGATCGATTAAGTAGTAATTGATAAGATTTTTTTCAAATGTACTGATTAATTAAATTATCGCAAAATCCTAAAACTCTTATTTCGTTCACACCAAAGATGGCGGTTTAATTATAGAGTGACACGTCCACAATAGTGTCCCGTGTAACAGCCACTCACACCGCATCGTTGTTGGCAAGGCACCGCGTCGCTTCAATTGTGATTTATTTGCGACAAATGCCTAAATAAAGCCGCGATATTGCGCCGACCCGTTGTGCAAGTCCTTTTATTTACATCAATGCGTCGTATAGTGAGGCAGTGCCTTTATACGGCTTTATATTGAAGAGACAGAGGGGCTTTTTGGTGCTAGTAATAAAATGGTAGTTTTATTGAAATACTTTTCGTAAAAAAAATGGTTGCCTGTAAAGTCGGTTAACGGACAATAATTTTACATGATAATGTCATAAGAAAACATTGATGAACGATCGTGCCTCTCTATTGCTTGTTCCGCGCTCTCGCTTGCACGTTCGGCTCAGGCGGAACGTGACACTTTTCGTGCCAGCCAGTGTTCTTCGATTTATGGTAAGCGTCCACAGGCCCGCATCGCACCCAGCGGACGGATCGCATCAAGCGGATTATCTGTGTAATGCGATGCGTACGATGCGGACAGGTGGACGCACATATATGAGTTTCTATACAAATAATACTACGATCCGTTGCGTGCGATGCGTCCGAAGCGTACGATACCGACATATGGACGCTTACCTTTATACGACGTTATCACGTCAAAATGAATTTGACACACCACAGGTAATATTTTAATGGATTATTTCATAAACCCCATTGGCTTTCCCCATTAATGACGATTTGTGGGCATACTATTGCCCATTACTGGTCAATTGAGATTTTAATGGGAATTTATGGAAAAAAACTCAAAAGCACAGCTTATAATTTCAGATATTAATGACCCCATTAACCTTTTATTTTAATAGTGATAGAATATGAGTACGAGGAAAATTAATTTAGTAAACATAGCCTCATTAACAGCTTAAGTTACGCTACGTAATTAGTTAGATTGTTTAGAAATTATTATAAAATCATTTATTATTAATATGAAGATTTTAATAACAAAGCTAATATTTCTCATACATTATAGAGCATGGTAATTAATACTACCGCAATAATCTCATATTTATTTCAGTGTTTACTTGCGACCAGGATTACCTTAATAACTGAGTGGGTTCGGGGCCTAATTAAGTAGCGATCTACTACCCCCACTGCTTTATTGAAATAGAAATTATAGGGGATGTTGAGATGTCCGATGTCTATGCATTAAATATCAGACTACGACGACGTTAATAGGCCGTAATAAATATTCTTTGGGAAGTGGAAATTAATATAATTTGTCTACACATACAGTAAAAACCAGAAAAATATTGCGTTTCGGAAAACATCGAAAATAATCGCATTTACAAAAACGACTGACTCATTTGAATATAAAATTACTAATAATTTCAACTTTATCGCAAACAAATAAAATTCAATGTTATTTTTAAGAAAAGCAAATTAGTTGCAAGCCGTGCGAGCTGCGCTGCTAACGACGTCCACTTCTGTCGCATTCTGTTTTGTGGAATCATACACTGCTGTCGGACATTTCGGAAAACACGAAAATAACCGATGTCCATTCTAAAGCTTGGAGTAGGTACTGTACACCTTTATTTAAATTCACCTGTCAAATTAGTAGGGTTTTATCCTTGGTTTTAGCTTAGAAAAATAAATACATTTTCTAGTATAAATAACAGAGATAGGTTGTGAACCCGCTACCGCTAATGCTTATAGCTCGCTCTCGGAACCCGATAGTCAATATCGGAAAACAGCCCGAGGAGCTGATTGTTAACTGCGACAACACAATTACCCACATTACACACACGCGCAAACACGCAGCGTAATCCGAAAGCATTCTATGTGTTTGGACGGAACTTTAAACATCGACGTAGCGACTGTATAGCACATTTACACCCGAATACCAAAACGCTACATAGTTTAAGTGGTGCTTATCTTTGACATTAACTGTCATAACCTGTCATTTTTGTATACGATTCTGAAGAATAAGAACGTCTCGATAAGTACGTCTCAAATTATGTAAGTAGCGTTTCAGTATTCGGGCAATAGACTTCTAGCTAGCATGCCACCGAAAGGAACAAAAAATGATTCCACAGTTTTGTGGTAGGTACCTACTTAGTTCAGAAAATTGATGTTCTAACCTCAACCAAAGAAAAGGCGGCACGCGCTAAGTGAAATTCCGAGAATGTATTCCGAATTCGGAAAATGACGTTTCTTCGTAAAAAAAACATGTTAACTTTCCGAAGAAATTCATCGAATCGGATGCATTTTCGGAAATCTGAATCACATTGCTGATCTAATTCACATGTTTGCATATTGATCTCTAATATCAATTCCAACCGGAGCTGCTACTGTTCGAGCTCCGCTCGGGTGCAAATAAAGAAAAATTAAAAAAGAAAATTGAACAAAAAAAACTTACAAAAACAATTATCTTTCATTGGCTGAGATTCCAACTCGCAGCCTTCGGTTGTCTCTAGTCTCAACGAATTCCGTGAAATTACGAACCACATTGCACTGGTAAATCTTATTGCGTGAAAATGCCGAGAAAATGAATTTTCCCAGAGATCTAGCTAGATCGATTTTTCGCCCCCGTACCTACCGCAAATTTCATCGAAACTGGTTGAGCCGTTTTCGAGAACGTGAGTACAAACAAACAAACAAACAAATATTGCTTGTTTCGTCGAATAGGATATTAATTAAAAACCTTTTTTAAAACCCCAACCATATTGTTATGTTAACAATTGGTCAGGTGTTCAAAGGCGGAATGTTCGTAAAACAGTGGTATGCGCCGCATTCGAGTCACGGCGCGATATTAGCCGACATGTTCTAAACAAAGGCGCAACTTCGTCACAATCCAGCGGAATTGAGCTGGACAGGTATGAAGCGCGATGCATTTGGACTTGGGCACATAGGCTGAGGCCAAACGAGCGTATTTTTTTGAGTTGTGTGTCGCGTAATTTCGGTCGCGTAGTTTCTGCTGCATTTGTTTTCATAGTATAAAAAAGCCCTGTTTGATTCACACGGCGACGCAAAATGAGTTGTCTGTTTTGTTGAAAGTACGCGACTCATTTTTCGCGACTTACAACTCAAAAAATTACCTACGCTCGTTTGACCTTAGCAATCGTCTTTTGGTTCAACGATGCTCTGATTGCACATTGATTGAAATTACATACGAAAATTATTTACGTAAACAATGTTGTCATAATGTCATTTTTTTGTTAATCAACCAGTTAGTATTGTAACACAGAATTGAAGAATGATGAAAACTTTAATTTAGAATCGTTTATTTTGTGCACAAATTCGAAAATTTTATAAATACCTATCTTATTAACTAAAGACACAAAATTGGTAATTAACGTGATAAATACCCGGATACACGGGTATATTATATTACATTGTATTTAGAACTCTTTTCCTTTTGTCACATAAAATATCTAAGACCCTAAACGCACTGTCGACTGGTCGCCGGCGCGGGCGACTCGGTCGCCGACGACTGTGACTAGGTGTTTACGCACTTTGTCGCCGGTCGCTCGAGCGACTCTGCCTATGTTTTGGTCGCCAAGAGACTAAGTTGCCGGCGACCAGTCGACAGTGCGTAATAGGGCTAAAGATCTTAGCGAATGTTTACTCTTTGGATTGTACGTCGTGAGTCTGCCTTTCTACTTTATGCAACACGCATGTTTCCTAGTCTTTGGTGCACTAACTCCCTAGATTTCACAAGTCCAAAGCTCCTGTGGTCTCTATGTTTGCTGAATACCAAGCAGGCGACACACGGCAGGAAGACGCACAATTAGACTAATCTGTGTTTATCGCCGGATGAGCCAGAAAATTATTTATTACATTATAACACAATGCCAACTTCTAAGAAATATGGGCATGTCCTCAAAGAATAAGAGATTTTTCAAAATATAAGCTTAACCGCTTAAAGTTGAGGTCAACAAAGCCCCATCAAAAACTCTGAACATTACAATATCTGTAAATCGTTAATCGGGAGTCTGTTTCGTGTCAATTGGAAATTACGGTTTCTCGGAGGGAAAGTTATGGAATTTTCTTACAATTTACGTTTATTTTCTAAGTTTATTTAGTGCCTAAAAATGTATATTATGTTTACAACTAATTTCGGAAGGCCTCCGTCATGGCTTGGTGGCAATGCTTTATTTTTTGTTCAACTGTCACAGTTGATCATGGGCATTGGGCACTGTACTTTCGAAGATTTGAGTTTAGGATGTTGATTTCAGATTTGCCTCTGTACCCCCTTTATTTAGATATTTAATGGATTTTAAGTTTTGAAGATCATAGAAAAATATCGACATGACCGAGCTCTGCTCGGGTGCATATAGATGAAAATTAAAAAAGAAAAAAGACCAAAAAATAAAGTTTCATAGGCTGAGATTCGAACTCGCAGCCTTCGGCTGGAAGGTTAACACCTAACCATTCAGCCACTCTAGCCTCAACAATTTCCTTGAAATTACGAACCACATTGCACTGGTAAATCTTTTTGCGTGAAAGTGCAGAGAAAACGAATTTTCCCAGATATGAGACCTAGCTAGATCGATTTTTCACCCCCGTAAACCCCCGTACAGCAAATTTCATCGAAATCGTTAGACCTGTTTTCGAGAACGTGAGTACAAACAAACAAACAAATATTGCTCGTTTCATAGAATAGGATATGTTCCGTCCGTGGATATAAAGACCTTGAGCCTGTTCACGTTTTCACTTCAAATAGATCAAAGCTTTGATAGAGAGTTTATGCGCCCATTTCCTCCAATACAAACCACAATCCCACAAGAGTATATCCCAAGTATATTCCGGCTATATCCTTAGAAACAGAGCCTTCAGGTCAAGTAAATGACGTCATTGAATCTAAGTCAATAGTCCGCCATAACGTCGGTAACATTTCATAACATACTTCTACAAGGAGGTTTAAACGTATTTTTCCTGGAATAGCCTCCAATACCCTAAACTTAGGCACTTACACCTCTAGGCACTGATATAATACTACGTACTAGGTAAGTGCCAAAGTTTAGTTAAGGTGCTTAAAACTTGCAAGTTTGAATTTAGGGTTAATTCTATTTTCAGATTTAATTGAATTTTGCTGACGAAGCGAGGGTCTCGACTGCGAAACTAATGGTGGATGTTCGATTCCTATGGTGGGACAATACACACAATACTTGCATGAACAGCTGATCTTAGGTTTTATATTAATGCTACTATAGGCAATGAGATACTACCAATAGAGACGTTATACTGATTATAAAAAGCTCTAAAACGCGGCGAAGTTGTGTTATCACTACTTAGGCAGAATATACGCAGCTTTGTTTATATCACTCAAGAAAACTAAAAGATAGCAGGGATATTATAAAACCCCGTTGTCAGAAAAGAGATAAATTATGTGCGTGCTGTGTATATACGTGTAACATCGGAGCAAGACAGAGTACGACAGAATTGACTCAAGCTAATTAGCTTGAGTTTTGTTCGCCACGCAAAGCGGTACAACGCATCAACCTCAGTTTATATAACAGATCATTGACTATTATATAGGTCCAAATAATTGCATTAATATAAAATCGATTGCGATAAATGGCGTATTTGACATTAACCGTCTCTACGGTATGAGTAAAAGAGATGGCAAAAACGCCATTGGCCGAGTCAACTGGTACACCAATAGAGCGTAATATTTGTTTTTTAAATTCCTCTTCCATTGTCTCTTCTATTCATGTGGTATCAGAGAAGGACGTGGGATTCCCGTCACGCGCGCCGCTGACGGATTGGCCCGCGCGCCCGCATACGAATGCTTGGGATAGTTTTCATAACGATAAACCCGGATTATGATATGTTGTGGTTATGTACCGCCTAATTCTCTCCAATCGCTTTTTGACTGAACTCCGATTGAAGTTAAGCTTTGGTTTTCTAAGCGATGATACGAATTTTTAAGAAAATAATACAAAATAATCTACGGACCCCGTTGGGAAAAGGGCAGGAAGATTATGATGATGATGATGCTGACTTTCTTTTATCTTCTGTTAAAAATTATGTGTTTATAATGACATTGTACGATACTATCGACTGTCTCTTCTCACTTCTGACTAGTGTAACCCAATGGAATGCATTCTTCGATCGATTTCCTAGTATGTTTTGCAAAATATTCTTGCCCATTAACACATGTCTTAGCTCATTATTTTTCTCGTGGATGCTCGCTCAGGTTGACATTTTAATGAAATAAATGGTTCTGTAATGCCAGCCATACACGATCAAGTTCACCGTCAAGTTTGCAGCGGACTTGATGCGGCGTCCAGTAAACTTGACGGTGTGTGGCTATGGGTGTGCATGACAAGTCTAAATGAAAGTTTTTTATCAAAAATGGGGAACTATCTATGCTGTAACACTACACAGTGTATTGTAGTGATTAAATGTAAACTCAAGCAACATTCTAGCATGCCAGAAACGGAGTTTTCGAAAGCTCTCGCTTTACATTGAAACTATGCATCTGCCATCAGGCAAGTGTCTGCGAACCAGCCACGCAATAAACCGCGCGGCCCATAAACCGCCTCAGCTCCACGTTTTTCTCCATTTTTCCAATTTTCTCGAGGCGTTCGAACCGCGGTATTTATTATTATTTGTTTTCAATTGCAAAGTAATCTGTGGAGTGTGCAGATGCCAAGATGGGATGGGGACCTCGCGCCGATTGCTTTTATTGGACACTCTTTATAGAGATTGCATGTTTTGCAAAACTACCCTCTTGTTTAATATTTTTAATTCTTTGAGATTTTTTTGATTTTTCAAAATTTTGATGCGCCTATCTGCGGTCTTAAAAAGGTAGCTACAGCAGAATTCCAATAGGAATTGAACTATTTGCTTGTCTGTTTTCACTCTCAGTCAATGAAAAGAGACGGCATTTAGTCCAATTTCTGTTGTGATTCTGCTGTAGCGACCTTTTTAAGCCCGCTGATTTTGGACTATATTCTAATGTAAAATGATTTTCAGCAATCACTACTGGATTTGGAAAGGTGTATTTAATGATATTAAAGTAATTCGTTTTAGTAAATTAAAATTGAAGACGAAGTTACGTTTTATGCCAATGAAATATTGTGTCCGAAGAATGTTTCTTGAAGGAGTAAAGAATCTAATTTCATCTAAAAGTATTCCGACTTTTCTGCTTGATTATAAAAACTACAATAAGAATCTCAATACTCGTAACGTAGCCGTAATATAAGTTAACTCAATTTAGAAGAATATTAAGACAAAGAAAATAAAATGTAATCGCTGCGCCGCTCGACCTTTGGAAATGAACTCTGAAATTCTCTCTAAATCTCAAAAGTTAAATTTCAAGAGCTGTTTTTTTATAATTTCGGATATAAGTATAAGTTTAGTTCTAGTTAAATAATTTATTTATTTACAGAAACTAAACTACTACTTATTTACATAACATTATAAAGTACAAAAAGAACCAGTTGAGCCACCTAAGGATAGTTGGAAACGATCTATAGGTAGCTCAACTGATCTAAGCCACTGCCAGTCGGAAGCGTGCCCAAGACACTGGCAGCATTACCATGCTGGATGACAATGCTGATAGGTTGAGTCAAAAAAGTGCCAGACTTGGGATCACGCGTCGCTTCGATCAGACGCCCTGAAAGAATTTTGAATACGCGATGAAGTTTGAACTGTATGTCTTTTTAAATTAAATGTTTTAATTATCAGTGAAAATATAATCCGTCTTCAGAGTCAGACACCTTGTCCTAGTAATAAATCTTGTTGCCTAAAATATTTTACAAACAGTGAAATTGTTCAACAATTTTGAAATACTTATTTCAGAGTCTGCTATAACCTTGGATCGCAAAATATTTGTTAATTTCAGAATAGTTTCATTACGGCATCTCAAATTCTTTGTTAGAGCTGGTAGATGCACATTCTTGGTTCACCTGAGAATTCCATGGAACAGCTCCTGACTCCATGATCAGATCAGAGGGCATACTCGATTCGACTGGATTTAAAATTATTGTATGTTAAACACCAATAGGTAGTTATCTAGAATTCAAAGTGAAGATAAGATTCTAATCAACTTGCTGTTTTCTGCGACCAGAACATTGTCGTGATATTTATCCTGATATTGTATTAAAAGAAAAAAAATACAGGATAGCACTTTCATTCAACTCAGATTATTTCATCTAACGGTTACAATGTTGATTAAAATGACTGTCCGTGGGTCAGAATTTCATTAATATTCTTACTGATCCGTACACTTAACAGTAAAGGAATATGGTGAGGAATCCAGTAAGTATTCTAATAAGTAGGTAGCGATGGGCTTCAAGGGGCCTGCGACAGACGAATGTCCATACAAATCAGTTTAGGTCATTATTTAGATTATGACAGTATTTATCTAGGTTCCTGTTACACTTTTGTTCCAAAAAACTCACCTAAAGCAAAATTTAAGCAAATTGAAACCTTTGTAGGTAGGTACAGCAGAAATGTCATATTTTCTTTTCATTTGATCTGTAGTAAGTTTTTTGAAACAGGAACCTAGATAAATACTGCCTTAATCTAAAAAATCGCATAAACATAAAAATATGCTTAGATTTTAAGATATATGCTTAGTAGAAAAATATGCTTAGATGATTTTGGTATGGACAATTCGTCCGTCGCAGGCTACAGCTTCTCGAATGGAATTCGCGCTAGTTGCGAAATGGATTATGTTTTAAATTTAAGTGTCAGGTACATAGCCAGAGGTAAAACAAGGAACTTTTGAAAAAGTGTTTTACTTTTGATATTTAGTATTTCAGCTGTTCTCTTCTACCTTAGTCCACAAGCCGGCAATCTCGCTCTAAAATCAAGACGTCAATACAAAGCGGGGAGGGCGTGATCGCGTGATTAAAATGTGCCTCCCTGAGGTTAGACATCAATAGCTACCATTGTTGTATCTTTGATGTTCCTAGTAGTTTGTTGATTACAGATAAAACAACTTCTTCTTCTTCTTCTTATCGTGTTGATATTTGGGTGAGGCATCGTGTTGGAAAGATTAGCCAGTCTAGACACTGCGTTACCGTGTCTAGCTGTTACCGGTATGCGCCACGGGGAGGCTCTTTCCTTGCACACCATATAAAAATAATAAAACTCGTAAATATAAAACTCGTCTATATGGTGACCACGCAGAAGGTCGCTCAACTTCATCAATCAAAAACAATAGCCTTTCCTACCACTAATACCTCTGATGCACAATCCAAACAGTTTAACAAATAAAAACTTTATACATTTCCAAGAGCAATCAAAAATATACGGAAACAATTCAGTTTTATTTTCCAATCGGAAGCCACAATTTCCTAAAAAATATATGGAACAGTAGCGATAAGAGAGGCGGGCCCGCGCACCAGAAAATTGATTTCGGCAGGTGTTCCGCTGCAGCCTGTTTGTTTCTAAGGCCCGGCTACGCGTAGCGGTCCGACTACGGTGCGGTGAATTTAACGGAAACGTCTAAGGAGACACCATCATCGCACATGTGCTGCGTGTGCAACGAACGGAATGAACAAAGCGAATGAAGCTGTTGGATCTCCAAAAAATAAATGAACATACGAAAAACGGAAGCGAGTGCTATGACCATCATTTTGTGACCACAAATAGTGTCTCTGTCAACTAAAGCAACTAGGCAAGTTACAACACATTTGTATGTTTCATCAAACTACATATTTTTAATAATAATAATAATAATGCTGGACATTTTACACAGCATCATGTAGCCCCAAGCTAAGCAGAGCTTGTGTTATGGGAATCACATGACTGATATAGGTACTACTTTAATACATTTTTTTTGTAAATACATACATAATATACATAGAAAATACCCAGAAACGAGACAAATATTTGCAGATCATACAAACATTTGTCCCGCGGCGGGGATCGAACCCGCAACCTCCTGCGTCGCAGGCGGGCCTTCACCCACTGCGCCACAGAGGTCGTCTATTTCATCGTTGTTTTTTGTTTGTTTTCTAATTAAGATTATACAAGTGCACGGTTTGCATTGGTTTACATAGACTCGCCAAACGTCTGGACGGTAGCACTCGCCTTGCATCAATTTGCCTTCGCTCGCGCTGCACTATGGGTCAGGACAGTAATTATCGTCTCTTTAATCACTTTATAAAACTTTGATTTCTTCATATTTCTCAATGATTACATGTAGAAGGATAATTGAACTATCATATAACACAAAAAAAAGCTATATTAACACATTTTAATAGCCATATCAAGAACTTGAATGTAAGGAAGTAGATTCATAGACTTCGGAAAATTTTTGATATGGCACTTTCAGATCGTTTTTTTTGAATCATTTGTTAATAAACTATTACTTGTTATATATCATTCGAAGCGTGGTACTTTACGCTTTTTACTTAATCCAAGTAAATTCTTATATGATAAATAAAGTTAGCTTATAAAGACAATTTTCCAAAGTCCTGATATTTTTTGGGTTTTGAAAATTCAAATCGACTTTTCATATTTACCGCTGTCTCCCGACAAGGAGATACGACTACCATAACGTTCCCTGGTCTGTATAGTAAGAGTATTTAAAATAAAATTTTGCCCCAATTTGCCCCATTTTGACTTAGAGGCAAAATATAAAGATTTGACTTAGGGCGAGCCTAAGCCAGCGCGCTGGCTTAGGCTCGCCCAATATGTATAGGCGGCAAAGAAACTGATTCAACCAACTCCGCAACGTGTAGACCGTGCATGTACACAAGCGTACAGTAAAACCAGACAAATAATGCTTTTCGTAAAACATCGATAGCAATCACATAAAATTACAAAAACGATTGACGAAAAATTATTTGGAAATGAAAATTACTCATAATTTCAACTTTATCGCAAACAAATAAATATCATAACAAATAAATATTTGTTTGCGATAAATTGCATTTTTAAGAAAAGCAAATTAGTTGCAAGCCGTGCGAGCTGCTCTGATAATAACGTGCACTTCTGTCGCATTGTTTTGTGGAATCATACACTGCTGTCGGACATATTCGGAAAACACGAAAATAACCGATGTCCATTGTAAAGCTAGAAGTACTGTAGATACATTGTTTCGCACGCCGTATCCACACGACGGATCGCGGATCCGGACTCTGTTTATGAAGGCAGGTGTACCGAGCAGCTTTCATTTTGAGCTGCGGTTTTCATAGTTTTACATAGAAACGAATTTACGTGTTCCGTTTTGCTTGCATTTTTTTGGATAATGGAATTTGAAAAAAGTGTAAATTAATAACGGGTCTTCAAATTGATATTATTGTTGTTCAATAGCGCTTTCGTGCTTCGGAGGGCACGATTGTCACGGTTTTTAAGCCTCAGGTAGCCTAAAAACACCGTTACCGTCGCCACTAAGCTCATGCGAACATACATAGGGGAAGGGGAGGTAGCCCCGGACACTTAAATAAAATGAGTTTTTTAGGCATAATCTACAACCTTTAATTAAAAATTTTTGATCTAAATCATAAAAAATATCATAATCAATAATAATAACTATGAATTAGCAAGTTGTATTCACCATTGACAAAATAAAAAATAAAAATCCAGACCTCTAAAATTTGGCATGCCGTAAAAATGTCGGGTAGCCCCGGACACTACTTTAGCGATGACCCAGTCGCTTTTTAGCTTGGCAGACATTGCAATAATAATTGCAAAAGATGCATTCATGTCTACACAAGCTTCATGGGCCCAATCCTTGCATTTATGGCATTATTAGCTAGTCTTCTTCGAATGTCTCGCCACAAATCATATATTCTGTTTCTGACTGTCTTTTCTAAACAAGGCTTTGAATCCTTCCTTTTGTTTTCAAGGTTTTCACTTTAGGAGCGTTTTTCTTTTTCTCCAGATCCATTTTGTATGGAGATGACGTCAAGATTTCACTGCTTCTTTCATCTCAAGCTCTATCCAGTCTCCTCTACCCGGGGCTCTATTCTTAAATTTGGGCATTTTATGGTCTACTTGTAATAAATATGTAGGTACATCAATAAAAAACCCCTCTAAAGTAACTAAAGGTCTCCTAAAAATTACGAAACAAACATTTAAAAATGTCCGAGGATACCCTCCAAAATATTGTCCGCGGATACCCGATCTCCCAAAATCTATGTTTTTACCAACCACATCAAAAGTATGAAAGTAATTTGAAAATAACTTTTAAAATCTGAATGCCTCATAAATTATCTATGGAACACAATTATATCAAATAAAAATACTTACGTTTAATATGGGATTTTTGCAGTCAAACTTTCTAAGGAGCAGCGTAAATCGGTTGATCCGAGACAAAATCTGTCATTACGTGAGTACCGTTGGCTGGACATGCCACCACTCACTGATTAGATTATTTGTTTACATTCTACGCGCCATCTAAAGATGTGTTTATTTGTTTTCTAAGTGTGCGTAAACACCCTATACTTGAAGTGTCCGGGGGTACCCGCCGTCCGGGGCTACCCCCCCTTCCCCTACCTACATAGTTACTTCTATTGTTTGCTGGTCTGCGCCATTAAATCAACATAATGCAAGTACCTTTACAAGCTGTAATCCTCATAACTTTTTAAACACAAGTTCTTCTGTCAACTAAGTTTGGGCTTCAGTCCAATTGGCCTGAGTCGTTGGTTTACGAGCGAGCCCCGCGGCACCACTTCTTACATTTTGTGAACCGTGGGGGCTAAGTAACGTTTCAACTTTCTTGGCTTACCATGGAGCTTAAGAAGCCATAATCAAATTTTATCGAAAGCGTTTATTCTTTTTGATTTTTAGAGTTCACATGTTATAAAAATAAATCAATGTAAAAATATACCATAGTCAAATTGAATAGAAAGTTTTTTTTTTTGTAGAGTTCTCACTCATGTTATAAAAATAAATCAATGTGAAAATATTGCCAGTTAAAACTGTATGTCGTATATTTACGTTAGACTAAAGTTAATCAGAAAATATTATATCTTACACACAGTAAGCAAAACCAAAAAAAAAAAAACCAAATATGATAACGACTATATTCCCAAGGTGCGGTAGACATATTCCTAAAAAAACCAAAAAGGTTTAAGGTTCAATATATTTTATTCTCAATAAGACAAAGATGTGTCCTTACATGAGAACAATGCTTTCATAAGGGTATTAACAGTTTGTCGTTCAAGTTTAACCTACTTATTGTACCTGTCTATCTAACTCATTTCATTTGTTGAGGAGAGAATATTTTTTATAAACAAAACCACAAATAGATAGAATATTGAAACTGTCCGTAAATAAGCAAGTCCTCAGTACACAAGTGTACAAACCTGGCGACCAACGACCGATCATTAGCCACTCAACGGCAGCAAAAAGCTAACCGCCGCCATATCTCTCTGACCAGCGCACGACCGTCACTAATCGGTGGTATACCTCACTCCGGACCTTCCTCACCCACATTATACAAAGTCCGCACCAAATGTATTAACTACAGTCTTGAAATCTAGCAATTAAAGGACTTACTACAGTCTTGAAATCTAGCAATTAAGAGGGCTGCGACCGGCGAATTTCCATAAAAACGTAATACCGAAATCATTTAAAATGTAAGCATGTTTATATTAGTTTATGTTGTTAGATTAGGAGAGTAGGTATTTATCTAGGTTCCTGTTAAACTTTTGTTCCGAAAAACTTACCTAAAAAGAAATGTAAGCCAATTGAATTGAAATCTTTGTAGGTACACCAAAAATGGCATTTTTTCTTTTCATTTGTTCTATAGTAAGTTTTTTGAAACAAAAGTTTAACAGGAACCTAGATAAATACTACCTTTATCCAAATAATAACGTAAAGTGATAAAAATATGCTCAAATTTTAAATTATTTTGGTATTACGTTCCTAGGTAAGTAGATACGTTCGCCGAGCCCTTAAGGCCCCTACCCTGGCACATCATGGTTGCACCACCACAAACAAAATGTATATGGTGTCCCGCTTGGTTGCGCAACCAAGCGAACATCAGGTGTCATTAGGTACCTACTCGGACGAAAGAACCTACATTTTTTGGTGGCGTGACTGTGGTGGCGACACCAATGGTATCGTAGTGAGATAGAGCCCTTAAGGACTTAGTTTTTAATCAGCACTTGAGAGGGATGGACATGACTAACAAACAAATAGAAGAGGCAGGTCAAATAGTACTTACCTTAATAGTAGGTCCTTAGTAGTAGGTACTTAGTAGTAGTTACTCCAGTAAAAGTTATTTAAAACTGAAAACTGAGAAAAATGTCTGAAAAAGTAACTCCTTAGTTTTAATTTAAACCAATCGTCGGGTTAAACATTCATGTTCTACAAGAAACATTAATCATGCCAGTGTCTGTCAATTAGCTTCGAACTCTCGAGAGAGGAAAGGCGGGAGTATTCGTTAAAAATAATTTTATTTAACTAAATATTTCCCTTTACGTACAATGGTAAAATATTCTTCTTTCAGCCATCAAGGGCTTTAAGCGGTTTAAAAACTCTGTCATCGTCATCTGTCATGTCAGGTCTATACTTAGTTTACATTAAACAGACATCTTGGTTATCTACAATACTGATAATATATCTACATCCTTTGGACTAACAACTCTGGTGACGGAGTTTTTAGGCCGCTTAAAAGTAGAAGACAAGTACATAAATCGTCTTAAGAGCTAGGTGATTCTACTCCTGTTCCTCCTATTTCAGGAGCTTTTTCTAGTTTTTCTAAATTAATTGTGTATGGCGAATTATATCTAAAATAAATAAATATATTTAATAAATATATTTTTGCTTTCAATTATTTATTTAAAATGTCAAACGTGGTGTCTGAGTTTGTCCCAGCTCACCCTTCCTCTTAAACGCGGCAAAAACGCAGAGCTCACAAAGAGCAGAGTTTGTTAAAAGAAATGGCGAAAGTTCCCTCATTATATCAGCATTAGGGCGCGAACGGAGCCTGGCGGTTAGGCATTTCATTTTGTGTTATTACTATTTCTGAAGCCTTCGTTTTTATGAGGAACACCGTCTTAGCATACGACGATTTTCAACCTTAAAGAATTATGGGGGAATTTAAAAGGGTGAAGTGATCGTCTCCACGAGTTTTGACGAACGAAGGCTGACTAGGATGTATGGGCGTAGCTTTAGCTTTGTTATGGGGGGGTCCAAGGGTTCTAAAATACAAAGATCTTTGTTATGGGGGGGGGGGGGGTCCAAGGGTTCCAAAATACAAAGATTGACTAGGTTTCCCCCGAAATCAAAGGGTTTTGACTGTTCAAGGGTTTCTAAGGAGGGGGTCCGGACCCCCTAACCCCCCCTTCCTTATATACGCCCATGCTAGGATGAGTAGCACCTATAGTCACTCTATGTCAACACACAAAGAATACACAAATAACTTAAAAACTAATTGGATTGCTGGACTGGTGTCGCTCACAACAGTGCCTTGTATAGGGACAGTCCACCCTGGCCGCAATCATTACCAGGATGGTGTTGGAAAGTTCAAAAGATTGTCCATATGACTATGAGTGTTTATAATAATATGTGCAGTCCAATTTAAACATTATGATGGTAGTACACTATTTTGTAATATGAATATAGGTCCTGATGCTGTATAAATCATTTAGCTTAGAAAAATATTTCCAGAATCCTGACGATCCCTCACCGAAACATTACTTTTTCCGAACCACTGACGCACTGGGACGCTACCGATAGATTTTTAAGCAAACAAACTATATTTTCAGAATATTTTATGTTGATACTCTGTATGCATCGAACATGGTCTGAATCAAAAGGATAGTAAAGAATAGTCTCTATTCTAAGCTTAATATTTTCAGAGAAAATAAAATAAGAAAATTGCAAATCTTATCAAGTAGAAATAAATGTATTGAATTTTAACCTCATTAGTCGACCTTTCTGTTTGCGTGAAAACAGCGACCGTCAAATCACGACACTAAACTATGTAGGTACTTTGTTTTAATTGAGCCATGATGGCCGAGGCTCGACTTTCAATTTGAAGGTCGTGGGTTCGAATCCATGGTCCATGGCCGTGCATCAATGGATTTTTCGTTTCGAAAAATTTATATGCGCATTAACACGAGCTCTAAACAGTAAAGGAAAACATCGTCAGGAAACCCGTGGCTTAGTCTGCCCCACACGTATTGACCATGTCTTTCCTGTGGATATGGCCGGTTAAGCTGAGAAGATGGTGTAGGTGATGGGCAAGCCTACTCCATCTCAACATTGTCCCAGGCACTACAGTGCCCCGATAAGTGTAGGCAAAGATTGCCTCCTGACACTGTATAAATCATCTAGTAAAGATGTAAAGGCCTAAGTTTTTAATTTTAAGATTTTAAAATATGAAATTGGCAAATGCACAAACAGTGCAAAGCCAAAAAAAGTACTATGATGATGTCATAGTAGTTTTTTTCTGGCTCTGGCCTCACAATATTTATCTCATTCAAACTGTAGCTTGTAGCCAAATAAATCAAATAATACTAATCATAGCTTCTGACGAGGAAGGAGCCGATTAAAAATCTGATTAAAAAACCCTTTATACCTGCAGCTGGACTGACAATTCTTTACATACCATTATTTTAAAATGTATGCCGATATCAGCACATGTTAATATCAATCGTCGTCAAAAACTGACCACAACATTTTCCTTACAGTCTCACCTGCCACTTATCTCAGAACTAGTTGCGCCCCGCGGTGTTACCCGTGGTTAAATATCAGTTAGATTAGCCTATGTGTTGTTCCAGAACCTAAGCTATCTACATTCCAAATTTCATCAAAATCGGTTTAGTAGTTATGAAGATACGTGGTAACAAACATTCACATGCACACACGGACTTTCGCCTTTATAATATTAGTAGAATGTAGCTGACTACAGCCGCAATAGAACGGTAACAGTTTATCCTAAGCTGCTCAAGCTACGAGCACCATCCGCAAAGAAAACGAATTAACTCCTATCTGCCGTTCAGAGACAACTAATTCCTGTCACTCCTATCTGCTTCTTCGAAAAATAACTTTAAGTCCTTGATTAAAGCGGGGCATTTGTCTTGGATTCAGGACTTAGGTTCTTTTAGATTTAGCGCTTTTGCGCTGCACTGGAGACGGTGGGAAGCGTTTAGCTGAAACTCGGTTTACAATGTGAATGATGGTGAATACAGTCAGTTTTGTAAAGGACTTATTTGTTTTTATACTTATTTTTCAATGCTCTGTTTGTGATATTTTTAAAGCAGTAAGTATAACTTTATTTCTACTACTTATTCCAAGTTAGTTGAAAAAATACCTTGATCACCTAGCTATTTTACCACGAAAAAACTAATAAGATAGGTACAAAGTTTATAAGTACCTACTCGTATTACGAAAAATAAAACTATGCAGTTTACTCTACTTTGTTTTACGAATAATGACTTACCTAAACGTACTAGATATGACTGCTCCACGCGATTATTTACCAAATCAACACGCAACTGTTAGCTTTTCTCACACACAGGCGTTTCCACTTTTCATAGTTCCGTTTACTAGCGGTTACTATTACGGACGAGGGTTTCTGGCCCAAAACATATATTTAACACGTGCTGATGTTATACCGCACCTTCGGTGCAGCACTAGAATTGCCAAACTTGGCAAAATGACTTATTGAAACTTGAAACGCTTCTACTGAAAAAGTAACTTCGGGGAGGTGCGATACTTACTTACTCCGTTGATTCAGTGACCCGAAGTAGGTTTTGGCCTCAGACAAAAGAAGACGCCATCTACTCCTATCTTGAGCTAGCTCGCGCCAATTTTCAGAGCTCTGGCAGATCCCTCCCAATTCCTATTGTAGAGCTCTTGCAGGTCCCTCTCTACCATGTCCCTCCAGCGATATCGGGGACGTCCAACGGGGCGGCGCCCTTTAGGACAGCCAAGATAGGCCCTCTGCACCATGCGATCTTGTTACGCTTATGACTAATGTGCTATTGTTATGCTCATGACAAAAAAGCAGTTAAGATCGCCGAAAATAGTGCCAGACCCCACCATATTTGCCCTGGGCGTCGATTCTCGTACCGAACTTTTTATCAACCTCAACCAAAACCTCAACTAAAGCGACTGTTTCCATGACTACTAATAACAAACGACTCAGTTGTGGTGAGGTTTTGAACTTTGGCAGAACAAATTTTTGAAAAGCTATTCTACTATTTCACCAAATGGCTGACATTTAAGAGATCGAACCAAACCAAAGCGGTTGTCATCTAGTAGAATACAGGCCCTGGGCCTGTATTCTACTAGATGACGTTGGGCGAGCCTAAGCCAGCCCGAGCGAAGGCGTATTGATGCAAAGCAAGTGCTACCGTCCAGAAGTTTGACGAGTCTATGCAAACCAATGCATTGACGCTTGTATTCACTCGGCCAGCTAGGCGAGCGATGGCAAGGCAAGGCAAATAGTGCTGTCCACACGTTGGCATTTGCGTTCACTCAGCAAACCTGCGGCAGCGTGTAGTAGCGGCTTTAGGGCATTGGTCGAAAGAAGAATCACCTTGCTCTTAAGTCGATTAAATGGAATCCCAAAAGTCCTAATAAATGTCTTTTGACTTTGACTTTGGATAATTATTTTAAAGACCGTATTGTTGCGCTCATCGTATTCCAGGAAGATTGGGCTGGTATTACTAATGGATTAGGGTAGGTTCGGGTAAATATCGACTAATGCCGAGCCTGGGTTTGCTTGCACTAACACACAAATAAGCAATTGTGGCCGCCTCCGGACTCTGATTTTCAGGAATCGAGCAGTTGTGGTCACGCTTAGTTCGCTAAATAGTTGTTTCTGTATAATGGGGAAGATAAGGAAATACATATGCCAGAATTAACTAGCTGTAGGCTGTTAGTTCGATTCCCACCCAGGACAAAAATAAGCGTAGTAAGTACCTGTTAGTAGATTTAAAAAATATGTACCTACTTAACTATTCTACTGTAAGTATAATTTTATGATATAAACACTTGGCCTCACTTGGCTTAGTATGACTTTCGTACAGCAAAAGTGCACGTGCGAAATAATATTGGACACTTAAAAAAAAAGTTGTAACAAAATCACGTTTGTCGTTTCTAAGAAACTCACAAAGTAAATGATCTAAAGAATCCCTTTTCTAAGGGTTTATTTTATAAATAAATAACTGGGGAGTAATTTAATCAAAAGTCCAGAAGGTCAGCCAATAAACCGTATCCCTAAGGTAGATCAGGTAGTATTTATGTAAGAGTTAGTAATTGAAAAGGTTGGGTATGTAATGAGTAGGTAGGTACATCTATTTAAAGAGGACGTCACACAGACGCTCTTTTGAATGACTACTATAGTCGTATTGCTCATTATACGGACTAAAGTGAAGGAAAAAATGTCATTTTTCCTTCAATTTTGACATAAAACGTATCAAAACTAATCAAAATTGAAGGAAAAATGACATTTTTTCCTTCAATTGTAGTCCGTATAATGAGCAATACGACTATACGTATTCACGAATCTATGAATACTGTTTTCTTTTAGTTAAAAGAAAAATGTTTATTTTGTTTAATAAAAAAATAATTGGTTTAGGTACCCTTTACACAGCGCCATCTAACCCACTAAGCAAAGCTTGTACCAGCATGCTTATTCAGACTTCCGAATTAGCATCCAATTCGTTGATTTCAGTCGGAAAGTTAACGTTTTTTCAACTAAGAAATATCACTTTACGAATTCAGAATACATTCCAAGAATTTCTGAATCAGGGGACAGATAACTGATAGAATACATATGTAGATATTTTGTTAATACTTAATTAACAAATGCATGCAAACAAAATTAATCACACAAATGTTTTTCCTGGCTGGGAATCAAACCCACGACCTACAACGTAGAAGGCAGAGCTACTAACAACTGAGCTAAGAGCCCAGTCTATTATATATAGTATATAAATTATATTATATTATATTCAAGGGCGAATTAGAACTTTGTATTTCAATGATTTTCATAATTTTATGATTCACTTAACTAACCCGTTTTATGTCCTCAAATTGAAAGATTCAAAAACTCTGAAATAAGCTATGAGATCGCAGAGTAGGGGAGATGTAACTAAGTGGTGCCTTTCACGCACGGAGCGACACAATTAGGGCCCGGCCGCGGCTGCGTGGCCGGGCCGTAATGAGCGCGTGATGTTACCGTATGCAGAATGAGATAGTACCAAGTGTGTCTTCATAGGTAGTTAGTTATAAACTACGCTCTATTTTGTAGAGCGTAGTTTATAACTAACTAAAGGAAAACCATCAGATGGTTTTGCTGATAATTTTGATAAATTAAATCCTGAGTTAATGTTAAAGGAGAATGCATAACTATCGGAGCCGAACGCGCCGAACGAATCGACCGAAACGAATTTTAAAGTTATTCATATAAAATTGTATGAAATCTCGCTCACCTGACAGATTCGGACGAATCGACGCCCGCAGATGTGCGAGGTTTCATACAAAGAGTTCTAAAATTCGTTTGTTTCGATTAGTTCGACGCGTTCGGCGCTGATAGGTGTGCGTTCATCTTAACGCAATCGATAAAGAAATAATCACATTTGGGCCTTGGAACAGTCATCGTTTTCAGGATGAGATAGATCTATGTTTGAGAGCATTTACAAGTGCATGTGATTTCTAAGTGTGATCTTGAATCAAAATGTTCATTTACCTACGTATTCTTTTAATTTTGATTTACTTACGTAATTTTCTTTTTTACGTTAAACAAATTCATCTAAATAATTAGCAATGTTCACTTTCTTTTCCAATTTAATTAAACTTAACCGAAAAGCGCAAATAAATTCGAAATTCCTCCGGTTACAAGCCTGAAAAATTAAGGAAAAAATAGCAAATACGCTCTTTAGCAATTTCCTTGGAGCGGAAGATTAACTTAAGGCGGGGAATTAATTATATAAAAACAAAACGTAGCCCTCTAAACAAGTATTTTGTCCATACAAACACGGCATAAATGGAATTTAATCAAGAGGATAAAGTTCGGCTGGACCCGGCTTTAATTAAAAATACAAATTCGCGATATTTTGTTACATGCTGGCTGAGAAATGTTTTTGAAATACGATTTTGTGCGATCAATCTAACGAGGGGCCTCTTCACACGCCACTGGTTTCATTACATCACATAACGCGTGTACTGCCACGTCTGTGCGGTACTCTGCGGAAAATATCATGAGACGGGTCCGGCCTAAAAACTCCGTCATCAGATAGGTAAAACAGTCTTAGGCCGTTTGTCCACCGCCGCCGTCACCGGGACGTCAACGAGAATGAGATGACGGCGCCGAGGTAGCGACCATACATTTACTATAGCCGCCTGTCCACCAGAAGACCGTCACGTCATCTTGATCTCAGCCAGAAATAATAGCAGCCTTTACAAGGTAGAGTTTTTACCACAGATCTGGACTGTCTTTACAGGTTGGAATGGCGCGTGCTATTTCCCGCGGCATCTGGACTGTACAGATATCTGTACAGATATCCGTACAGACATCTCTGCGTGTAAATGCTCTGGCATCTGGACTGTACAGATATCTGTACAGATATCTCTGCGTGTAAATGCTGCTAATATCGTTCTCGTTGACGTCCCGGTGACGGCGGCGGTGGACAAACGGCCTTAGGATCAGCGCATACGAACATGCATTCTTTTCCCTCTGACGCAACTCACACTGACGAAGAGTCGCAGCGAAACGACGCGTCATGTTTCTTAAACTTCAAAGTTAAGTATATTCTTTTTCCATTAGGTTCAAATTTTTACTAAGCAAATCGCTCGATTCCACGACGCGCGAATTCGCTCTTCGATGCGTGGCGCCGCGCTTTTTCAATTTGTATAACACAAATTTGTACTTTATTTTATGGAAATAGAGATGAATTAAAAACTTGACGCGTTGCTTCGCTTATACTGTCAATGTAAGTTGAGCCAGACATTTCCAAAGAACCTTGAATTCCTAAAGAACGGAGAGAATGTTCTACCGTAGGTATCTTGGGGCTTGTGATGATTCGCAAAATAAGCAATTTTCTTTTAACAACATTATTAAAGAGCAGAATGTCTGTCAATTTACGTTTCATAATTGTCTAAAATCGTAGATAAATATTACAAAAGTTTATTTTAATTTGCGATTGATGCGCGTGGGCGTAGGTACAATATTTACGAATATTTCAGATCAGAAGCGACGTTCAATGTTAGCCTAAATTAAACATTTTTCCGTTGACCTTTGTACTAAGCCAACTCCTTAAAAATCATCAAAAATGTTCAGAGCAAGATAAATTAACAGTCATATTTTCAACAAAGCTCACGGCTGTATCTCCAAGACAGCCTGATACCTTTAGATCTTTTCTCATTAAATAAAAAAAAAAGTATGATTTAAGTTACTACTAACTTACTTAAGAGTACCTATCTACTACTACTTTAGAGTATTTTTTTATGATAAGAGGCCTAAGTATCATAAAAATCATTGTGCATTGTTAGATTCATTATTGGTTGTATTTTGTTTCGTAGTTTTTAATGTGTCTTCTTCTAATGGTGCCTCTCTCTTCGACTAGCGAAGGTTGGCAGTCAATATGGTATTGTTCCCGATCTATAGCGAGGCGATATAGTTAGGCAGCGCTTGCTATCCCCGTCTACTCTCTGATGTTCCGCAACGAAGATTTCTAAGATTTTGAGATTCGAATATACATGCAGTTCATATAGACCAAGTAGTTAATATTCCACGTAACAGGATTGAAAGTATATCTCCATATTATTTTTTAAATATTTTTGCATGGTAAATTTTCATGAAAGCAGTAATGCGCACTAGCATTCATAGCGCATACGTTTGAGTCAGTAAGCCATAAGTAAGTAAGTAAGTAAGTTCCGCTCATAAAATTTCATTTCATGACGTTCCTACGCGTGACTCCTTGAATACGCTACCGTTACTTTCAATACTCTGAAGCTACAAAGATTTCCAAGAAAATGACGTTTTCTTTCAAGTCTCCAAGCTCAGTGACGCGATTGTGAGATGAGCTTGCTTTCATTATGAAAATAATTTCACACTTCGGTATGTAGGTCAAGGATCTAATTAGGAGCATAGAGTGCACGCTCCGGAAAGGACGGTGTCGTGTTGGATTCTGATATTGTGTACTAGATTTCTTGGTACGCTCAGAGATGAAAAATATTAACAACAGCTCTGCCACAGCAGTTTCAATATCCGGTCATTTCAAATAGTAAAACTAATAAATACATCTTCAAATCGTAAAATAGTAAAACAAATAGTAAAAAATTACAAATTCTTACAAATAGTTAAACTAATAAATACGTCTTTGCGTCGCATGATAGAAATCGACACACTACCATCCCTAGGTACATTCTCCATTGTATAAATACTTATTTTAATCAATATTAAGTATTACTTACAGATATCTTTGATTCCATCTCCACTCTAGATATTCAAATAGTTTCTTCAACTTATTTTATTTTATAAGTACAACTAAGTACTCTACTTAGTTCTTACAGCTTTATATATGGTTTCCTTTTTGTTTATCGGCTCCCAGTGGTTTAATTCCCTCACACTTCGCAACAAAACAAATAACAAAATGTCATTCTTCAAACGAGACGACATCAAACCAACAAGGTTGAGTAGTTCACAACCTTTGATCTAATTTTGCACAAAACACAACCTAATCCTGAAGGAATAAGGGTGAGCAATTTGTAAATAGGTCAGCCGGTTTATTTGGTTATCCATTACAAAGGCCTAGTTTAAATTCAGTTAGATACATATACAGTCAAAGCGATAGGCTTGTGTACCCAATTTGAAAGTTCAACTAATATAAGTTTCTGGATGTTTTTGGTGCTAAATCAGGCTCATTTTTAAGTACTTAAGAATATCTATTATAAATATTGTAAATCTAAAGACTACGAAAGAAACATAATTTTAACAATATTTTTTGAAGGATAATAAATTAAGTTATTGTGATTCGTTTATTCTCCCACAACAAATTGTTAGAAAAATACCGTGAATAAATAAAAAACCATTTTTCTGATCAATTAGGCCAAGGACTCCTCAGCGGATCCAACAGCATCTTTCCGTAATCACTTAAGGCCGCGTTTTCCAACTTGCATAAAAATTTATCTGCCATACAATAATAGCAAACACCTGGACCGTTCAAACTTCCAATTACAGTTTACTGTACAAATTGCTTCGGGACGATGATGTCGTATTAGACGGATACGCTATTCTCTAGATAAAAGACTTAAAAGTATCTTAAAAAACCATGTTATTCATATTGGACTTTCCCATATTAATTATGCTTCCTATAGTTCAAACGGCTGTCTGATCTGGTGCCATCTCTTTTAATTGGCATGAGAGCGACAAAAAAAAACATTTGAAAATGAAAAATCTTATCAAAATTTTCAATTTCGATGGGATTCGAATTAAGGAGGATCGCTTGTATCATTGCGGGTTCGAATCCCGTCGAAATTAAAAATTTTGATAAGATTTTTCATTTTCAAATGAAATAATACTTACCAAAGTGTGGTTTAATTCTATAAAAAATTAAAAAAAAACATTCTTAAATGCCTTGCTAAAGCGGGCAAGACTATTTTTGCTGGTATAACACTGAATATCATTTTGATTTTAATCAAGAGATGTTTATAAAAATGAAACTGAACTGTTTCGATTTATTTCCGTTCGGATCAATCCGAGATGATTTTCTTTCGTGTCATTAGCATTTTTGTCATTAGTTTTTTTATGAAGATAGCGCATCTGGTGTTTTATACCACCGTTCCAGAGCGACGTAACATCGGAATTATCATAAAACAACAGCCCACCGTAAACAGGCGAGCACGAGTGATGCTTCCAGAACTCGCTTCCCCAGTTTCTACGTTTATTGTTTAACTTTTGCTGTTAAAATCTCGGCAGTACACCCCTCCAAACACAAGTATAAACTAAACTCTACTACTATCGAAATAAGGTGGAGAAAACCGCAGAGTTTTGAGGAGGACTGTGTTTTTCCTGGCTCCTCAAACATTACCTGATTCTTAAACGTGAATGTACTTTTACAAGATCTTGTTTAACTCCCGGCGGTTTGTAGTAGAACTCAATTAGTTCTGTGTCCGGGTCTCAGCGTTCAAAGGTGGAAATGTTCGTTAAACATACGTTTTTGTAGTATCATTTCGTTGTCTTCACTTGCTACTGTTACTAGTTCAATTATCAGTTGCTGTGTGGAGCTACTTAGAACCAATTTTCCAATCCAATCTTCACTAAAAATTAAAACCAGTATAGTGTCTAATATATTCCAAATTAAAACATATCATTTACGATTTTATATACTTAGGATTATAGGTTTGGTAGATATTGCTAACATTTTTATTAAAGTTATTTTTCTATTAGATTGAAATGGAAAATAACCCTGTGACTTGACAGTCAGCCGGGTAAAAAACCAAGTTCATCAAGTTCAAAAACCAGGAGCAATCGACATGAAGAAGGAAAAGACCGTATTCAAACATTTACACATATCTGTGGTAGTTACTACTACTAATTGATCTTTGTTGACTCACAGGCAGTGCTTAAAAGCAAAATATGTTTAATCTTTTTCATGATAAAAGCGAACCGACCCATATATCTCATCACAGTTAGCCAGTTCCGTATATTCTCGCAATATAAATCCCTCGTCTGAATTAAATGCATCCGAAAGTTTCCTCTGCAAACACGTGATGAATAGTTGGAACAATTTATTAAGTTTGCCCGTTTGCGCGCATCGCCGGGGATTCAATCACAATAGAATTTACTCCAGTTAGGAGTAGGAGTTTTAATTTAGTTATAATTGCTATAACTCCTACTTGTAAGACTTGTAGGACAAAGTAATTTTATTTTTACTTCTTGTATTCTGAATATAATTCACACTAATTACCTTTATAAACTACTAACTTTCGCCCGTGGCGACGACGATACCAACATTTTAAACAGCCTTTATTCTTTCAGGTTACTGGTTAAGGCGTTGTTGAATTACAAACATCCAAAATATGCTAACTTCCAGATTTATAGATCTGTATTATCAGATTTATATTAGAAGGATAATACGAGTAGAATGACAAATATAAAGGTATGGTTACATACCTATTACCGATTGAAAAAATATATGTGATAAAATCATAAATCTCTATGATATTTTACATTTAATTTAGTAATTAAAAATTAGTTTCAAAATGTGTTCCTATTTATTTTTTATGTATTTCAATTGTATTACTATGGACTTTGAATTGTCTGAAATAAACGATTTTTATTTTTTTATTTTACTAAAACAATATAAATGACGTCAGTTCTTCATTGATCCGTTTCCGCGCGCTGCATAGCGCACCTAGTTTCCTCTGAAGCTTGGCTCCGAGTGCGGACTGAATTTTATTTGCTTATAATGACTTCATGAAATATTATTTTATTACATTTGAATACTTGTTGTTGAAGTTTTGACATGTTTTATTAGCTTTTAGGGCAAAAACTAGAAGCCACGACGATCTTGTTTTTAATAAACTGAAGCCCTGTAAATAGTAACGAAGGGCCTCGATGAAACGTTTCACATAGTTTTGAATTTTTATATTCGTGTGATGAATGTTGTGAAACTCCTATATTTATATTGATTTTTAAAGCCTTATTACAAAGTAGAATAAATAAAATTAGGGACGAAAACCCAGCTAAAAAGTCGTAAAATCATGACATAGGCCTAAAGGCGAAAATAAAGGCCTCGCTGCTAGTTTAACGTTTACATGAACAATCTTATATTGTAAATTAATGTGCCCGTTACCCCTACGATTACACAGTCTGTTCCAATTTGAATAGACTGATATAATTTGAATATATTAGCTATTTTCACAAATTTCACGGCTGAAAGCTATCTCATCCATTCCACTCTGATTAATAACTCTATATTAATAATTTATTTCCAGATAGTTGGGTACAATAGACAGCTAATGTATTTAGAATCCATTTAAGCACTTCAACTTAAGTTGTTCGCGTCGCAAGCACTGGAAACTCAGCCTTAAAACGAGGTTTATACGATGTGAATTTCGTTGATTAGAAATTGTAAATTTAAGTTCTCAGTAGGGAGTATCTTAAACAGGACAGTTTAAGCTAACACCTAGGCTTGGGTCTAGATTTATGGCAGGCACGGTAAGTAGCGTCGGTGAAGCCATTCTGGTTTCATTTGAATACCTGGGACTGAACGGAGTCACGTAATCCTTTATCGATCGAGCGAGCGAAGCGAGCGAAGATCTTAGTGGTAAGTTGGGCGATTTTGCTTTGTATGTTTGTATTGTACGGTCCGCACACCCTGGCAATAGGTTTATAGTTCTAAGTAGTCTAAAATCAGTAAAACTCTGATATAAATTTTAACTGATGTATTGATAGAAAACTTATGATATTAATGATATGATAATGAGACGCGAGGTATGATCGATTACCGAACGCGAACTGATTCGTTGCAAATGATTGCTGGCGTAAAATGCTAAGATGACAATAATTAAGTAGGACAGTGTACGTGCTCGTACATTCTCCCGGGCCAGAAATTGAGGATGCTAGGATGTAGCTAAAATGATAAGTGAATGATGTGAGACATAGTGATTGAACAACGTTTGCTTAAAATTAAATGATTGTCCAATCTAAAATTTATTAATTAAATGAATTAATTTGATAGTCTTTAGTCTCTATACGATTGGTTTGAACTGTTGATCGAAGAAGTG
This sequence comes from Camptogramma bilineatum, assembly GCA_958496255.1. Taxonomy (NCBI): domain Eukaryota; kingdom Metazoa; phylum Arthropoda; class Insecta; order Lepidoptera; family Geometridae; genus Camptogramma; species Camptogramma bilineatum. The sequence goes on along the minus strand of OY292466.1, from coordinate 14,410,241 downwards.
GGGGGAGCTTGATCTTTCGGAGATCACACGCGCACTACACGATTTATTTTCTACCTCACTATGAACAAAGCCCTGATTTACTGCACTTTCACGGACACATCTCACAGTAGGAGGCTCGAAGCTTGTCGCGCGTAGCTCGATCCCCGCTCCCTGTGCGCTCGGTGGCGCAGAGAGCTCCACGGGCGGCGAGAGCGGCGCCGCGGCGGGCGCCTCGCCTCGTGCTGTTCGCGCCCGCCAGCGGCGCCACGCCAGGACCGCAGCCCCGATGAGGATTGCGAACAACACCAGATAGATAACGACGTAGTGATGAACGTCGTGATAAGAGACTCTCTCAGTCAATATTCCTTCTGCAGCGTTATCTTTCAGCTGCTTTAGCTGTTTGTCGATCTCCTCGAAATACTTTTGATGATCTGAGAAATCTGATTGATTTTCGACTTGATAAATAGGAGTTGATACATTGATGATATGGTTGATAGGAGGAATCTCTATGTTCATTGCATCTGCTGCTTTTCTCAGTGTATTTGATTGTAATTTGTGAGCAAAGATAGTGATTGATTCACTCTTAATGATACACTCTTCGCTAATCTCTATTATTCCTGACCTATGTAATTGCTCAGCGGAAACTTGATGCTCGCATATGATACGTACGGGGCATTGTCCGCAACAGGAATAAAGGAATGTGTTAATCTTGCTCAATTTAATCCAAGTACTTGTACAAGCAGATAGTGATGTTTGGCACTGGTCGGATAAAAGGCTTTTGACACACAAAGTCTCATCTAATCTCATATGGTAAGTAGGTTGGTTTAAAGGACATAAGTGTGAGTCCGTATCCAACTCTATACATTGATGTACATCTCTATCAGCGAGTGGTACATAGGTGTCTTTTTGTAAGTTGATAGCTATGTATTCAGATAAAGGAACCAAACTGATCATTTGGTTTTTAGTTTGCTGTGGGACTGGTACTAGCCTATAGAGCTCGAAGTTATCTCTGCTGACCAACGGTATTTTGATTTCGAAGATGATGAAGTTTCTTGAAGCTCTAGCTTTGACGGAGAGAAGATGGTACATTTTTGATATGTCTGATTGAAGATTCCAGGGCAATGCCATGTCCTTGGATAACAATCCGGTGATTGTATTCATCTCGTCTCGTAACTGCTCAGGGGTAAGAAGGTGAAAGTTGAATCTTCCAGCATAGATGTTTGTCAAGGCATCAATGACAGTTTCTTGAATGTTTTTCAGGTTCATTAAGGTACCTTGTGCAATGACTGATGACAAAGTATAGTCACAGCAATTTGAAATGGATTGCATATCAACCCTTTGTTGATTTATTGATTTTTCAAGGTTGATAAGATGCTGGTTGAAAATCTTTCGTTGCTTGTCAGTAGAGGCTGCCACTCTTTTGATTAGATTAAATTCTCCCTCAACAATAGAAGTCTGATTTTTCCACAGTAAAGCTAGGTGTTTCTCATTCCCTTTGATAACTTCAATGTCTCGCTCGTACTTTTCTGCGAATTCTTGATCCAATACGCCGAATAGCTTGTTAGCTAGGTACCCGACACCGTTGATAAGGCCGCGCGGCAGACGCCTAGGCGCCGGCGCTCCGCTCAGTGGGAACTGCTTACCCATCAAAATGTTGTTATAGTGTTCGAGTTCATTCATTCCGTGCTGTAACTGGAGGAGGATGACGTCACACTGCGCTATCTTTTTATTTAATTGATTGTTATTGTTACAAATGCCGTCTAAATGATTTATGTACTTGCTTAGCAGGTCTGTGCTTTGCCAATAAGGATCCATGTCGTAATAAATTACTAGATTCCATTGATCTCGTTCCAGACGAATGTTGCTGATTCGATCGAAATAAAACCCTTGGCTTATGTTTAGATTAGCTAATTGATATTTGCTGTAGACGGGCGTTGACATAGTAAGCATAAACATGCACAACATAATGATAAAATTAGGTAGGGTCAGTTTCTTTGATCGTTTGCTTGTCGCTGGAATGTTTTCTTGTTTCTGTTGAAACTCACTTTCTTGTTTGATTGTTTCGCTAGCCTGCACGGGTAACTTAGATATTTTGGTGATAGGGCGTTTGATTTCACCGCTCTTGGTTTTTAGAGTGACTACGCGTACGTAATCATCTTTTCCGGGGTGCAATGCAGTGATCCTGCCTAAGGCCCATTTTCCTGATGGAAGATTAGCGTCGTGAATGATGACGACGTCGTTGATATTTAGGTTTTCCTTTGGTTGACGCCACTTGCAGCGCGTCGATAGTTGGGTCAGATATTCAGATTGCCACTTCTTCCAGATGTCATCGAAGATCCTTTGAGTGAGTTGCCATCTTGTGCGCTGATCTCTTTCGGTTTCTATGATAGTCAACGTGGGACCGCTCGCTAGGAAGTGTGCCGGGCTGAGATATTCTAAGTCTTCAGCATCTTCAGTGATAGGGCACAAAGGTCTAGCGTTTAAGCATGCTTCCAACTGAGCCAGCAAAGTGGTGTACTCTTCAAAAGTTAACTTTTGTTCACCGATAACTCTTTTTAGATGATATTTGAGGCTTTTCACTGCTGCCTCCCAGAGCCCCCCTGCGCTAGGCCAACCTGGGGCGTTGAAGTGCCACTGTATCTTCATATCTGTGATAGCTTCGTAAAAGCTTGAATCCAACGTTGCTTTAAGATTCAGGTATTCTCTGTTGAGAATCTTGTTTGAGCCTACGAAGTTTGTGCCGTTGTCACTGTATATGTGACTAGGAGCGCCTCTTCGCGCGGCCATTCTTCGTAAGGCTGCTAAAAAGGCTGATGATGTAAGGTCGGAGACAAGTTCTAAGTGCACGGCCTTGGTCACCATGCAGACGAACACTGCGATGTAGCCTTTGTTAGATTTTACACCGCGACCTTTGCTAGACTTGACGTCTACAAACCCAGTGTAGTCAACACCTGTCCTTTCAAATACTCGGGTAGGCCTGGTACGAGCAGCTGGTAAGTCTCCCATTATTTGTTCGTGCTTGATAGGGTCGTGGCGCCTGCATATGACACAGCCACGTAATTGCTTTTTCACGATTTTATTTCCTCCTACGAGCCAATATTTTTGTCTTAAATAAGCTGAAGTTAAGCGAGCCCCGCCGTGATAACAAGCCTTGTGGGCGTGGTCAATTAAAAGTTCAGCTAAACGACTATTTCCTGATAGTATGATAGGATGCTTCATGTCTTCAGGCAAGTTTGCATTCCTCAGCCGTCCTCCAACTCGTAAGATTCCTTTTTCGTCCAAAATGGGTTAAACTCTGATATTTTACTCTTATGATGTACCTGGTTGCCCTCTTTAATGCTCTTGATTTCCTTTGAAAATTCAAATTTTTGAACTTGTTTGATAATAAGGTGTTCTGCTTGGGTAAGCTCAGATATTGATAGGTATGATTGCTTGATGTTTTTTCTTTCTATAAATCTGAACATCCATGATAATATTCTGATAACTTTGCTAATAGTGCTGTGATTGCATAGTAATTGATAAATGATATTATTGTCTAAATCTCGTTCAGTGACAACATTGATTTGACGGACCTTTTTCATTTCCTGATCGGTGAAAAATGTTGGCTGATCGCCCAGTCCATCGAAGTCTGCTAGCCAGGATGGTCCCTGCCACCACAGATCTTGCTGTGTCAACTGTGAGGCTGTTAGCCCGCGACTAGCACAGTCCGCCGGGTTCTCCTCTGATTTGACGTAGCGCCAACATGCTGCTGGCATGATGATAGTAATGTCTCGGACTCTGTTAGAAACAAAGGTCTTCCATCTGGAGGGATCTCCGTTAAGCCATCCCAGGACAATCATTGAGTCGGACCATCCATAGATCTTAAGCTGATAAGTACTTAAGCACTGTTGCACTTTAAGCATTAGTCTTGATAAGAGATGAGCGGCGCTTAATTCCAACCTTGGGATGGTGATGGCTTTTCCACATGGTACTATTCTTGTTTTAGCTACCAGTATAATAGGCTGATTCTCTCGATAAACTTTGCAATAAATGACGCAAGCGTAGGCTTTTGCCGATGCGTCACAAAAACCGTGTAGCTCGATTACGTCATGCGCGTTCGTTGACATCCATCTAGGTACTTGCAATTTGTTTATGTTATGTATGTCGTTTTTGATACTGATCCATTCTGATAAAATTTCCTCGGGTAGTGGGTCATCCCATTTGATTTCAGACAACCTAAGTTTTTTAAGTAGCTTTGATATATCTGATAATAGTGATCTTTTTGTTTCTTTGTCGGCGGTCGGTTCAATCTTCGAGCTAAATATAAACACATCTTGGTGGTGATTCCAGCTGAGCCCTAATGTTTTTGATGACTCTGGTTGTTTGAAACTGAAATTTTCCTGTTTATTTAGCATGTTTGCATCTGATAATTCAAGAACGTTCGACTTCCACTTTCTCAAATTGAACCCGCCAGATTTTAATAAATTGATAAGGTCCTCGCGCAATTTTCTTGCATCTTTTAGCTCATGAGTCCCGTGGACTAGGTCGTCCATGTAGAAGGAACTCTCGAGGACTGCAGCTGCTGCGCTGCTTTGATAATTTGTTTTTTCATCTGATGCCAACTGTCGAAGGGTCATCATGGCTAAGTAGGGCGCGGCCTTGGTCCCATAGGTCAAGGTCAAAAGCTCCCATTCGTTCAGTAATTCCTGCTCGGAATCTCTCCAGACGATTTTCTGCAGCTTTCGATCTTCTTTGTTTATCCAAATTTGTCTAAACATCATCTCTATATCTGCTGTGAAAGCGAATTGATAAAATCGCCATTTAATGATAAGTGACTGAATGTCTTGCTGGAGGTTGGGTCCACACTTCATGACGTCATTTAAGCTGTTGCCAGACGATGTTTTGACTGAGCCGTTGAATACGACCCTAAACTTAGTCGTGGTTGATTCCGATCTTTCTACCCCGTGATGAGTGAAGAAAAAGTCGGGCTTGGTGCTTATAGCGGGAGTCATGTGGCCCATTAAATGATACTCCTTCATAAATGCTTTATAATGATGACATTGATGACACGGTCAACAGTGTCATCAATGTCATCTCCACCGGCGGCGGTAGCCACAGAACAGAAAAAACGATCGATATCTGTGGCGGTAGCGGAACAGCCACCGATTCATCCGTCAATGTCGCACAACACTATTGATCGTGAAAATAGCAGTCGTGAAAATAGCACTGATAAACAAACAGCCCCTAACCGAAGCAACTGTTTATCCTCTTCTTTGTGTTTATCTGAAGATCGACAAGTAGCCTGCGATTATAGTAATATTGCGATAAAACATGCTGCTGAGGAGCCCAAGGATACTAAAGGATGCACATTTGCAAATGTTGCGGGAAAGGAAGGTGTTTGGAAGGATAGAGAACCGTCTGAACAATGGAAACTGGTACAAAGACGTAGGCTAAGAAATCGTCTGACAGGACTGCGCGGTGATGGTAAAACAGAACCTGATTGCAAGTTCAGAGCGGCGGAGACAAAAATTCCTATGTTTATCTACAATGTAAACAAAGAAACTGCTGCATCAGATATCATTTCTTACATTAAAAATAAGACAGGAATAGAAGTAAAATTGGATCGCATGGCTATGAAACGTAAAAAGGAGTATAATTCCTTCAAGATGGAGGTTCCTCAACATAAATTAGACGTTTTTATGAATACCAATTTGTGGCCTGATGGTATATCGTTTAGACGTTTTGTGGACTTCTCTCATAAGAAGACTTCATCCAGGCCAGTAAATGGAATTACATAACTTTCTATATGGATTACAACTGCAATTTTATAAGTTACAACTGCAAAAATGTGAGGCGGTCAGTGGGTGCTATCCGGACGTTATGTAAACAAGCAGATATCATAGCGCTACAAGAGACGTGGCTGCTGCCCCATGACTTATCATTCCTGGGCACCATTGATGACAGCTTCAGCCATACTGGAGTATCAGCGGTAGATACATCAGCAGGTATGCTTCGTGGGAGGCCTTATGGTGGTGTAGCTATATTGTGGCGCAAAAGCGTGTTCCATAATGTTACTGTCATCAAGTGCAATAGTGTGCGGCTCGCGGCTATAAGTGTATCCTGCCCCAATGGTAGGTCGTTTCTAGTGTGCACGGTGTACATGCCCACTGATTGTGCCAAAAACCTGAGTGAATATACAGACTGTCTAGGTGAGATCTCAGCGATTATTGAGAATAGTAACATAGAATCAGTGTATATACTTGGGGACTTTAATGCACACCCAGAGGAACCCTTCGCGAAGGAACTTTTGAACTTTTGCTCTGAAGAAAATTGGACTTGTGTTGACTTTGAGATGCTTGGCATGGGATCGGACACATATACCTATATCTGTGATGTGACTGGTAGTTTGAGATGGTTAGACCATTGCTTAGTATCTAATAGTGCATGGCAAACTGTTAGAAGAATAGAAATCTTAAGGGATGTGTACTGGTCTGATCATTTCCCCCTATTGGTTAGCTGTAATATTAATATAATTAAACCTAAGCTGAAATTAACTAATAAGGAATATAGTAAGGTCATATGGGGAAATAGAAATGACATTCAGATTGAGAATTATACAAATATTTGTAATAATCTATTAAAAAATGTAGACTTCCCTCCGGAGCTTATTGAATGTAGTGACAAGATGTGTAGGGATAAGAATCATAATCTTATTATTAATGACATGTACAATAATATTGTGAAAATATTAAGCGAAGCTGCAGCTACTTGTTGTGTGGTGAATCATCCGAGAAAGCGAACCAAGGTAGTCGGATGGAACAAACATGTCCAGCATGCTCATGGAAGGGCTCGTGCTGCATTTCAGATATGGGTACAGTTTGGTAAGCCCTCTAGTGGGCCTTATTATGATGATATGTGTGTGACTAGAAAAATCTTTAAATCTAAACTTAGATGGTGTCAGAATAACCAAAAACAGATACAAATGGACATATTAGCTACTCATCATTATAACAAGGATTTTAGAAGTTTCTGGAAGCACACAAATAAGTTGAATTCCCGACCGGGCACTCCTGTGAGCATGAATGGTGTGAGTGATCCAGTTGGTATAGCGAATGTATTCTTGGATCACTTTAAGGTCAGCCCGCCATCAGTCAGATCATCGCTGGATGTGCCTACTACTGAGAACTATCTGCCTGACTCACATGTGCAGGTAACTGCCAATGATATTGCTACCATTATTAAGGGCATGAAACATGGTAAATCACCAGGGCATGATGGTCTCAGTAGGGAGCACCTCCAGTATGCGGGTTATCACTTACCCAGAGTGCTTGCTATGTTGTTTGGTTTTTGTATGGGACATTCTTATCTACCACCAGATTTAATGAGAACAATTGTCGTGCCCGTTATTAAGAATAAAACTGGTGATGCCTCTGACAAGTCAAACTATAGACCTATCTCACTGGCGACTATTATTGCTAAGGTCTTGGACGGCTTGCTTGATAAACATCTTAGCAGGCACCTGATTTTGAATGACGCTCAGTTTGGATTCCGGCCTGGTCTGTCGACAGAGTCAGCTATCCTTTGCCTCAAGCATGCCGTCCAATACTACACAGATAAGAAGACGCCCGTCTATGCTTGCTTTTTGGACTTGTCAAAGGCATTTGACTTGGTTTCCTATAGTGTTCTTTGGCAAAAGCTACTGTGCGATACTACTCTTCCTAGAGATCTTATATTTGTTTTTAAGTACTGGTACGAAAACCAAACAAACCAGGTACGATGGGCGGGCTCTTTCTCGGAGGAATATGTGCTTGAATGTGGTGTGAGGCAGGGGGGGATAAGCTCTCCAAAGCTTTTCAACCTTTACATAAATCGCCTAGTTGAGGAACTCAGCAGAACGAAAGTCGGATGCTCGATTAACGGTACTGTGGTTAACAACATGAGTTATGCAGACGACATGGTTCTGCTGAGTCCTTCAATTAGTGCGCTCAGAACACTGCTCAATATATGTGAAACATACGCAGGGGCCCATGGGCTCAAGTATAATGCTAAAAAGAGTGAGGTGATGCAGTTTAGGGCTGGAAGTAAGACGTATCCTACTTTACCAGTTCTACTTAATGGCACTCCTCTCACGTGGGTGAAGAAGTTTAAATACTTGGGCCACTGGGTCACTGATGATATGAATGATGATGATGATATAGAGAGGGAGCGCAGAGCGTTATCAGTCAGATGTAATATGGTGGCTCGCAGATTTGCACGTTGTTCAGCTCCGGTCAAAAAGACTCTTTTCAAAGCATTCTGTCAAAATTTCTACACGTGCAGTTTGTGGAGCCACTATACGAAAAAGGCCTACAAAGCACTCCAAGTGCATTATAACAACGGTTTCAGGATGCTGATGGGATTGCCGCGGTTTTGTAGCGCATCGGGGATGTTTGCAGAGGCCAGAGTCTCAGATTTTAATGCGATAATGCGTAGTAGGACTCTATCTCTGATGCGCCGCATCCGCGACAGTCCCAGCAGTATGCTGGCTGTTGTGGCCGAACGCTCTGCGTTCAATGAGGGTATCATGGCTCACTGGGCTATTAAGCACCACCAACCTGTAGCTCAGCTTGTGACGCAATGACATTTATCTATTAAATTGAATCTTAATTTTATATGCGCACTTTGACATTTGAATTATTGGAATACTATGACATGTAACTTAATTAATACTAACACATTTCTGCTAATTTTATTGTATGTTACTAACAAAATGGATTATTATGTCTGAATAAATATATTTTCAATTTCAATTTCAGGATTTTTAATGAATTTTCGTTCCAATGATTTGAACTGTGCAACTGCTTTCTTTTTTGATAGGCCCAAGTTCTTCTCAAAGTCAGTTTTCATTGGCAGCCGTACTTCATATCGACCGTCCTCCCGGCGAGTAGTGGTGCTTTTATAATACTGTACGCATTCCTGATCTTCTGATGATAGATTTGATTCTTCTGCAATGTCTTCAATCTCCCAAAATCTCTGGATTTCATCTAGATCATTTAAAACGACATTACACTGCAGAGTCCTCGCGCAGCCACTTAAAATCCATCCTAAGCGCGTGTTTTGCGCAATAGGAGAGTTGTTATGCTCGCCTCGGCAAATTCCTTCTAAAAGGATCAAGGAATAAATATCGGCTCCGAATAGAATGTCGACAGGACGGCTGTGATTAAATTCAGGATCGGCTAAAGTGATATGATCCAAGAACGACCAGTCGGGTCGGGCAAAGGAAGAGCTTGGTAAACTTTTGATAAGATTTTTCATGATAAGTACGTCCGTTTGAAATTCGAAATTGCTATGAGTGGAGAAGCATTTGATAGTGATGGCTCCTTTGCAGTTTGACTGCGTTGCGCCTATTCCTGTGATCACGCCCTGACATCTTTGACGAGGTAGTCCTAGCAGTTGAGCTCCGTTTTCCGTTATAAGGGAAGTTTGGGAACCCTGGTCCAGAAGGGCGCGCATTTTGATAAAGGAACCCTTTGATGTTTCAACATTGATCACGGCTGTCGCTAAAAGAACTTCAGGTACTTCAGTTTGTGACACGTGCGAACTTCGACCGGTTGACTTGACTTGACCCTGTTTAGGCACACTGTTATTTGCATAGCTAGAAGTCGATGTTCCGTCGTCATTTTCACGTTGCGCAAACGCCTCATGAAGTAGTGTATTATGCGCTAAGTTACATTCGCGGCAGCGTTTTTCGGAAATACAGTCATTACCGAAGTGACAATAGAGACAGTTTTTGCATAGATTGAGCTTCTCGGCTGTTCGAAGTTTCGATGACGGCGACATTTCTCGGAACTTACTACATTTATAAATTCCGTGGTTATTCATTCTACAAATTGAACATTTATAAAATTTCGCTGTATGGACGTTTTTGTTCTGTTGCTCAATACGTCCGGTCGATGACTGCTTCTGATTGAAGTTATTATTCGACTTTTGATTTTTGATATTTTGAGTAGATTTAGGATCAGACTTTCTACGCGTAGTTTCCATGTTCGTGAAGGTTTTTTCCAGGAATGATAGGAACTCCTCCAGTTGAGGTACCTCCTTGGGCGCGTTGACTGATGAGAGATACTCGCTGAGGGTCTCAGTGTCTAGCTTCTGACACATGAGATGAATGATGAGAGGGTCCCACGACTCCACTTTGACTCCTAAGTTCTTGATGGCATTTAGGCTTTCGCGAGTAACATCGTGGATCCTTTTGATATGATTTAGCGACGCTTGCTGTGCCGCTGGGATGTTGAGCATCAAGTCGAAATGAGAACTCAATATTAGACGTTTATTGTTGTACCTGTTATTAAGAAGTTCCCAGCTAATCGAATAGTTATCCGATGATATAGATAGGTGCTGGATTAGTCTCTCGGCTTCACCCTTTACTTTGGTTTTCAAAAATTGCATTTTTTGCGCGCTAGATAAGGTCGGATTTTCGTGAATAGTTTCAGTAAAAAGATCCTTGAAACTAGACCACTGATGGTAATTTCCAGAGAAAGTCGGAATTTCTATTTTAGGAGTAGACTTCTCCCTGTGTGATACAGAAGAGAACTTCCGATTAATAGCCTTGATGATATCGTTGTATTTTTTCTCAGCCTGGAAAAAATGCGACTCGTACTCCGGATTTTTCTGACCTGCTGCTTCGCTATCTAGCTCCCAATGAAGAGTGTCGATCGTAGACCAACGTGATTGAATGGTACGCAACAAGTGATCAAACTCCCATTTTTCTTCTATGGAATCTAAATTGGTGTTCGAGATGGTATGCTCAAATGCCTTGAAATTACTGCTTTGCTTCCGCAGCATCTCGTCGGTCTTGCTGTCGCTACCCCGAGCTTGGTACGAGAAATCCGTTGGAGTCCCCGGCACAGTCATAGGGGTGGCTGGTCTGATAAGAGTGGAAGGAGTTTTGATTTCCTCCCTCGGCTTCATGTAGTTCTGAATAGCTGCCCGGATGTTGGTGTATCTGTCTCCCGTTTGCTCAAATTTATTGGTCGTAAAATAAGGATGAGAACTAGTACCAAATCCACACAGCTTTACATGATTAGATTGAAATTCTTTCCAATAGCTATCAAGAGTGTCTAACCTGCGCTTGATGTAGTCAGGAGTTTTCCTATCCGAACCGTCTTTCTTGAAATTCGAATAAAGTTGCTCAATCGCCTCGGTTAGTTGCTCTTGAGTTGCTAGTAAGTTTTCCTGGCTCGACATCTTGATAAGTTATGAGAGTCAGTGATAAATGGAAAGATCTTACTTGGTATCTGCTTGTACTTGATGAACGGTGATGCGACGCTGCTACGCCTCCGTCCGGTGGTGGTGTCTGTTGACTCCTGCTGTTGCTGTCGCAGGCCGGCTTGACCCACGAGTGGTATCTGATGATACCCGTTGACGTGATACAGTGAGCTGTTTGCTCACACTGATGATGATAGTTCCACTTGCCAATGGAAATCCTCACTTATGTCCGAGTCACTGAGTCACTGTTCGTTCAACTAAGGCACTCGCGAGGGTGGTTTATCAGTTTTAAAATTTAAAAAAAAGGATGTACGGTCCGCACACCCTGGCAATAGGTTTATAGTTCTAAGTAGTCTAAAATCAGTAAAACTCTGATATAAATTTTAACTGATGTATTGATAGAAAACTTATGATATTAATGATATGATAATGAGACGCGAGGTATGATCGATTACCGAACGCGAACTGATTCGTTGCAAATGATTGCTGGCGTAAAATGCTAAGATGACAATAATTAAGTAGGACAGTGTACGTGCTCGTACATGTATGTTTATATGTTTGTATGTTTGTATGTTTGTATGTTTCACGAATTGTTGTTCGCGCATAACTGTCGAACCGTTCATCCAATCTGCATGAAACTTGGTAGGTCAATAGGTTGTGGTAAGGAAATTTACGGTGGAGCATATGAGCTTAATCGATGAAGGGGTTGTGAAGATATTGGGTTCCCAAGGGGGTAAAAAATTATGAAAGTTACACAAATATATTGAGTGGGGTGTCATACGAAAGGGCTTATTTTATACATTCCAAAATGGTTTTTATTTTTAATCTAGGATGTATAGTTTTTGAAATACGACCAAAGAACAAAAACTACGAAACCAGAGCTGCAAGAGCTCCCGTTTCAAAGAGTTTCGATGTCTTCGTAGCTCATTGACTGGTCGGTCTTAAAAAGAGAGTGGCATCGTTGCGGTTTGGTTTGCAATGATTTTAGATGGTACTTGATTTATTTTCATTATAAAAAAAATTTTTGATAAAGACTGAAAATAATTGGGGTAAAAAAAGTTAAGTAAACAAATATATTGAGTGGGGTGTCAAATGAAAGGTCTTTATTTGTACATTCCAAAATAGTTATTATTTTTATTCTAGGACGTATACTTTTAGAAATACGATGAGAATTCATAAATATGAAATAAATGAAAAATTAGACACGACATTATGTATTGCATGCATGCTAGTATTTTTTACCATGAAGAGCTAGCGCAATAGGCATACTCGGCAATAGTAGCACTTGAAATTATAGGGGTAGTCAGAAGAAAGTCCAAATGTAAGCCATCTACGGTGCGCGAGATCTCAGTTCGGGGCGAACTACTAGTTACTTGTTTGATAACTTATATTATTCCTTCTTTAGTAACATTTTCTTGGAAACTATACGATCAATAATCCAAGAAAAACTTATCAATTGATCACATCTAAAGAGACACAAAAAGAACTCAATTACATTTCTCTAATTTGATTCGATCTGTTGTATTGATCAACTACTTATAAGGCGACTAAGTAAGTAAGTTCGTATGAGCAAGTGGCCAACTCAGGCGACTCAATGTCAAATTCATTTATTCAATAGGATCACATAGTGTACCACTTTGAAACGTCCTAGGAGCTAGGTGATTCTACTCCTGTTCCTTCGCAACCAAGACCGTGAAGAACTGTATTGTACTAAACAGAACAGAGAAAGAAATTAATACTTACCTACTATAGAAAAAATTTGCATATGCATCGCGTATGAATCGTATGATATTACTAATACTCATTGCTACAGATAAGATAATTATTCCGAATATCCTGATGTAGGTATTTGAAAGTAAATTATAATAGTAAGTTATTTTTCTCTATAAAATATAGTAGCAAACAAATGTGACGTAGGTACATACATTTGTCTCTAGACATAAAATAAAACCTCACAAACGTAATAAACATGAAGTTTGCAGAGAAACCAATTTAACGTCGTTCTAACACCATCAGTCATAACGTTTGCAATAACAAGAGCTGGCCCGAAGAGAGCAATTCATTGAGGTGTTGGAGGAGCGCCGTCAAGAGTAGTGGCGAGGCGGTGTAGCGTGCTGTGATTAAATCTCAAGTGATGCAGAGGAATGGTCGGTGAAGCCTCGAGGGGTCACTCTTACACTGGAATGTAACAAACTTTGATTTGAGCGTATCGACAGCTCCGGGAGATATTGAGGATGAGCTTTCTCAACTTGCCGACTTTCCACATGAAAGTACGTAGCAAGTTTCGCTTTGGTCGTGTTTTAATCACGCGAAAGAAATGGATGGATGGGTTTTTACAACATTTTTCAATCACGATGTCTCTTCTCTATTGTGGAGAAAACTTGAACAATCCTAAACATTGTATTAATAACACACGGTAATTATTCACGTAAAAATATCGTCGATTTAAACACCGAAAATGTTTCGATTCAAACGGAGAATCTTTATTTGGGTAAAAAGGGAGTTGCTGCAAGGTTAGGTACCTACTCTTCGCGGTCGCGTCTCACGCGAAAAACAAAAAAGAAGAAAAAAGTAACCGGGCGCTGGCCAGACAGAAGAGACGTAAGACAAGGACGCGTCGCGGACAGGGCGCCAGCGAACAGCGTTGCGCCCGCGCCCCGTCTCTTCTGTATGTTTTGCGTCGCGACACTTCTATACATTTTGTATGAAAGGGACGCGGAAGAGACAAATGTCCGCGCCCCGTCTGCGTCTGTCTTTTCTGTGTATCCAGCGCCATGTTACAGATCAGTGTGAGTGCGGTCGGCAGTGACGTTTAATCTGTACCTGCATGTAGCGGTGTCTGCGGCGCGCCGGACTCCGACAAGGACTGCTCAGCTGGACCGGCTGCCCCGGTAGGTATACACGCTTTGCTTCTAAACTGCGGACGCTATTTTGTTGGACACACAATAAGTTAGAACAAATTAGATATAGTATAATAATTAAAAATTTTCAAAAAAAAAATACTCAACCGACTTCAAAACATCTTGCACTGAAAAGCAAAAAATAAGAATATAAACAGATTTGTTTCATTACTAATTATATTATTTTTCATTCCATCTATTCGAAAAGGACGACTTTGTTCGCCTTTAAGTGCGCCCAAAGTAGATGATTCCTCTTCAAGGAACTTTTAGCGGGCAGTAATGAGTTTTTAATCCTCTTTATAAGTTTAGCGGGCAGTAATGAGTTTTTAATCCCCTCTAAGTGCGCCGGAATTATCTATGAATTATCTTTGCCGCGCACTTTTGAGGTACAACTACTTTCCACATTCATCTCAAATCAAATCTACCAAGATGAATGAGGGTTGAGGGAGGACTCTTCCAAAAACACCACAGTTGTATTCACATTTAGAGATTTATTACTCTGCAGTTTTCTATCCATACATAATTGTAATTCCAACCTGATAAAATCCTGTGCGTTTTCGTCAGCGCGATCTAGAACGATGGTCTACTGGCGCCATCTAGTTTGTTTTCGTGGAACTATTGAGCAATTCTAGCGGAAGAGATTTTTTGTTTGAACGCGCTAATCTCACAAAACAGGTTTTTATAATAGCTACCTACAACGTTTTTAATATTCATTATTCTGTATATTTATTTAGCTATTTATTTATATTTATATTGTTTGTGAGAGAAATTAATAAATAAATGAAATGAAATGAAATCTCAGGAACTACCAGTCGGATTTGAAAAATTATTTCTGTATTTGATAGCTAAACTCTTGAGGAAGGTTATAGGCTACTTTTCATCATCATCATCATCATCACCATAAACCATCACTACGGGGGCAACGCCGCGAGGGCGCTGCTAGTATCGGATAAACATACCGCCCACCATTCAGCCGGCGCGCGGCCACCGTCTGAATAAAAAAAAATTAATCCCCGATTACTCTTCTCAAGTGGAACTTCGTTGATTTAACACATTCCTTTCTCCTCCCTTTTATTTTCTCATAGATTGTAATGAAAAGTAGAGTGTATCACTCGGGCGCAAAATATATTTTTGGCTCGGGCGACGTACTTTAAATCCCTCGCTTCGTTCAGGATTCTACTAAAGAATCCCTCGCTACGCTCGGGATTCTACTCTAGAATCCTTCACTTCGCTCTGGATTCAAAAAAGCGCCCTCGCCGTAAAAATATTATTTTCCCCCCATATAATACAATCTACTATTATGTGATAATGTTTAAATCGGTGTGCATAAAATTTAATTTTCTTAGTCATTGTTTTATTTACACCGACTTCAACATTATCACATAAAATAATATAATTAGTAATGAAACAAATCTGTTTATATTCTTATTTTTTGCTTTTCAGTGCAAGATGTTTTGAAGTCGGTTGAGTATTTTTTTTTTTGAAATTTTTTTATTTTTCCATTTTTAGTGTTTATTTTTTAATTAGAATGACGTCACCTTACTTATTGTGTTTCGCTCATCAAGCCCTTTCATTTGATACCCATGTCACTAAAAAGTTCCATGGAACAGGTCCTGACTCCATCGTCAGATCAGCTCGCTGTTACCATATTATTACCATATTATTACATTGTAACTTCACAGATATGCTGAGTTTCGAGTTTCAACTCAATCGGCCAATTTATTGAGGAGTTCTGATGAGCAGCCCTTGACTCCATCATCAGATCAGCTCGCTGTCACCATATTATTACATTGTAGTCAGAACTTGACAAATATGCCGAGTTTCAACTCAATCGGCCTATTTACTGAGGAGTTCTGTTGAACAGCTCTTGACTCCATCATCAGATCAGCTTACTGATACCATAATATTTAATTGTCACCGAGAATCTATAAGTGTGCAAAATTTCAGCCCAATAATTCTACAAACACAATAAAAACCATAAAATTTGAGGGTTTCCCTCGATTTCCATGGGATCCCTTCATCAGATCCTGATTTGGTGACGATGGGACCACCTCGGGAGTATACCCTTTGTAACAAAAAAAGAATTTTCAAAATCGGTCCACAATTGACGGAGAAATAGCGTAACACACATACAAAAAAAAAAAAAAAACATATAGTCGACTTGAGAACCTCCTCCTTTTTGGAAGTCGGTTAAAAAGTAACGTAGATTTTATCAACATTCACTGTCCCATCGGACGACCTCAGTGGCGCAGTGGGCGAAGGCCCGCTTGAACACAGAAGGTTGCGGGTTTGATTAAAAGTGATAACTGTTAAATTAGGTAAATATAAAAAACGAGTGAGTGAATTGTCAAAACACAAGAACCTATAAAGACATTTCAATTCTATCTATAAATATTTCTATTAATCTAGTTTCATTTGGAAGCTTCACCAAGAACAGAGCTACCATGTCCATTTTTAATAAGTTGAAAACCATTACATTACGGTCACCGGTTCTTGAATACCAGAGCTTTTAGGTAAAGCTCACCATGAGTTATGGCTGCAGTGTTTCGAAGATGGCATCCAGGATGGTAAGATTCAGGTAAGATTCGAGTAAGACCCAGCTTATGGTCAAGGAAAGCCCCTTCACGTGACATCTACTTACGAGTATTGCGTTTACATAAAGAAAATCTACGAGAACTTCTTCCTTTCGATAATCTCTTAAAATCAAATCAAAATCAAAATCAAATATCATTTATTCAGTAGGACCGTTATGACCACTTTGAATCGTCTTAAGAGCTAGGTGATTCTACTCCTGTTCTTTCGCGACCAACACCGTGAAGAATCTTACTTTAGGAATTCAAGTATGCTTATGTAATAAACGCGTCTACGTTATTCGCGTTTAAATAAATAAATAACACCCAACTCACGTAGTCCGCTACTATTACCTGGGTGTCAGAAACCACCAATTACCATGGAAAGAACTGACATTAACCTACCATGGAAAGAACTACTACTTAACTAATAGAATGTGTATGAAATACATACATTTTTCCTGCTAAGAGAATCAAACTAGTACTTTAATCTAAGTACCTACCAAAGAAGAAGTGATTGTGGCGTAGCTTGCTTAGACGTTCTTGATTGACCGTCGAAGCTGCAGCGTTGTGCGCGGTCACAATTTGGATGCGAGACCGCAAGTGGCATTACGAGCTGAGCGCTTCCGTGCTTCGGAGGGCATGTTAAATTGTCGGTCCCAGCTTTTAAGTCGTTAAGCCATGACGTAGGCCTTTAGGCGGCCTAAAAACTCTGTCACCAGAGTTGGCCACAGCTCATACGAACTTACTTTTTTGTCTCCCAAACACAATTTGTATTAAAGTTGTAAATATCTTACCGGCTTAGGCCCGAGGCCTCTTAACTGTTTTCTTATTACTAAAAATGCTTACCTACTAACTCAATAAAGAGAAAACTAATTTATTTAAATCATATTACAAACTTCGAGCAATTTATTTCAACTTATACAACCTGATTTTTATTATAGCAAAGTTTAATAACATCGAAAATTATGAATATAAAATGTAAGAAAACGATTACGTAATGGAAAAAAATTTAGGTAGAAGTAGGTTGAACAAACAAGGACTAGATTTCGGCTGGATCTTTAGATCTCGTCCCAATAAAGTTAAACCTAAATTCACAAACAGATAAATTGTCCTGAAACTGTCGTCGGGGCCCATTCAAACGACAAACCTAAGAAACAAAACAATTTAACTTGACTCCTCTCACATCACTCCTCTTATCTATCTAGGTAAAAAGAACTTTGTCTTGAAATGATAAGGTTGATTTCACGAGAGCACGTGAGTTCATATCGATATCGTAGCGATCAAAGAAAAACGAAGGTTAAATTTTCATTAACTTCCAATCTAGAGCCGGGTAAAATGATAATTGCTGAAGAAAAGTTCGGAAAAAATCGAACACTCGTTTTAATAAATTATTCAACGCAAATTCAGTACAATTGCTGTATTAGGTATTAACAAATTGTTTTTTTTTTAGATCTTAGAAATAAAATAAAAAAAACATACAGTCGACTTGAGAACCTCCTCCTGTTTGGAAGTCGGTTAAAAATTACGGTATTTAAATTAAAATCACGCTAAGTTTACAAGTTCTTTTTGTTTTTTTTTTATAAATAAATTGGTCTAAAATTTTTGCTTCAATAGCACTTTTAGGCAAAAGAGGAAGGGAAAAAGCCTTATACCAGTGTGAGAAAGGGTAATGATGATGATGTTTTACATCTGAAGGATCCGTTTTAGGTCAGTATATTTTTAAAACCAATAAGTACACAAACTCAAACGCTTTATTAAAATAATTATAATTACTTAACTTTTATAATATAATAATTCAATTGAAGTGATTCTTGAGTACTTCTACTATTGTTACTTCTGCAGAAACTCGCTTTGCAATCCAATAACCAAACTTCTTTGTCTACACGCTGTCATCCGTCTCTCTCTGTCGTCCTACATAAGAGAGGGACGTATGTTAGAACATTTATCGTGGAAAGAAATTAAAGTCGCACAGAATCGAACGGTTTTATCTAGGTGTCGATAGCGGTCACAAATTATGTGCTTCCCTGAGTTAAGGAGCGGTTTCTTGAAGACGAATAATGGAAAAAAATGTGTATTTCGAGCATTAAGTAGGTAACTGGTATTAAGCTTTTATATTTTAATCATTCTAAATTTTGATATTCGACATTTCGAACATTCTGATTATTATGCATACTTATTAAACTTCTACATTTTAAGCATTATACCTTGCGAGCATTTGCTATTTGAAGCATCGGCATTTTGGTTTTTGGTCTTTTCATATGTAAGTACACGTTTGCTTATTCAATAGTTAAACTAGAAAATGGTAGACATCCGCATTTCTTTGAGGATGTCTAAGAGATAGAGGTTTAGGCAGAAAATACGAATTAACATTTTCAACGAATTTATAATTCAGTCTGGTTTTATGAAATCACAATCTTTAGACATAATTTAAATCTAGCTAACATCAATATCAATCAATCAATCAATCAATCATAAATACTTATTGTAAAACTGTAATAGGTCAAATTCTGTACATTGAAGATATTTTTAAAAATTTTTTTGGAGGGCTCTCCATAATCGATACTGAAGCCAGAACTAATTTTTTTCATTCATGTCTGTCTGTAACTTGGCCTCGCATCACATCGAAACTACTAGATGGATTTAAATGAAACTCGGTATTATTTGAGAGCATACTACGAGGTATAATATAGGATACTATTTATCTCAAAATTTAGCACGGTTCCTTTGGGAAAGTCAAAATGAGTATCGGTTGTGATTCATTAACGTGTAGTCAATCAAGAAAATCTATGAATCGAATGCAGTTGAACAAGTGTGAATCGCTATGCAGAAAGAAAATGGAGTTTGCAATCGGTCAACAATGGTTTGCAAACAGAGTGTAGTAGTACCTAACTTATCGGGCTCCTACTGTTGTGGGTTGTAGAGAGAAACGCAGTTGGAGAGTGTAAATAACGGAATGATTTAATCTAGAACATACACCAATATTCATACTTATTAACATCTAACAAGATTGAGCCAATAAGCATAATATATTTTTAACGCGCGATTAGTTCTCTGCGGGCGACCGTCCATTTCGTCGACGCCGGCGCCGCAGAGAAGAATGGTTGTGCAGGTGCAGTACGACGGTGCGGTGCTCGTCGTGTTGCGCGTTGTGCTTGTGACTGAAGAGATGATGAAGTGAAGATGCGTGAGCGAAATGATGGAAGAAGAGTTGCTGTGGTGATGGAGCTCGCAGTGATGAGAAGTGCAATGCAGAGCAGAATTGAATAAAGTTGTTTGGGTTCCTTATTTTCCCTTTCACTAGTAGGTAGGTACTGTAGGTAGGTAGCTGCGGCTGGCAGCTACACAGAGTATTATGTAGGTAACATTATGTAGGTATTTGAGTAACGTTAACAAGAATGTTTTGTGAAATCCTGTTTTTTCATTTTTGAGTAAATAAATCCTTCTCATGGCATAGCGACAATCCTTCAGGCTTGAGCAAAACATGGAGGTCGAAGCTTGGTGGTGTATGTGGGGTTGAAAGCGTGAAGGGGTCCGATGTCAGTCATCAAGCCTACTTGTCTGTAACGTGGACGTCGTGAGTCCCGTCACCGGTACGGAGTATTCTATTCTTTATCTGCGAAATAAAAAATTGTAAATTAATAATATGTTTACAAAAAACACCCAATATCTTATAGAGCATAACAACAGCTACCTCATCCAAACACATTGGCCTCTATTAATAAACTCGACTCAACTTCTGTCAAAGTTGCACCACGGATTAACTATTGCCATCCTTTTTTGTTAGGCAGTGACAAATAAGGATGGCAATAGTTAATCCGTGGTGCAACTTAGACACAAGTTGAGCCGAGTTTATTAATAGAGGCCATTAAGTATATAGAGAAAGCTAACCATTTCTGGATCAGCACTCTTCAAGTCATACGCGAGGCCTATTTCCTCCAAGAAACGGATCAACGTAGCGGAGAAGTTGAGAGGCATGCCGTGCTCCGCCGCCTTGTAGTCCCAGGGGAAGGTGTGGTGGTAGTTGTGCCAGCCCTCTCCTGACGTGATCAGGGATACTAACCAGGACTCCACCGGCTGTAGGTTCCTGTGCAAAACATCATTTGAATGGCATCACTTTGTAAAAGTTCATTGCTGGAGATTGCACCATAATGATCAAGACATGAAGGGCTTAATCTACTTCATTTCCCGGTACACTTTGGACATTGAAAATACATGTTTTTGAGTGGATATGAACTACCTATAAATTAGGTATAGTACTTACTATCCTTCTCTGAGTGTACAGAAAGAGAATAAAATAATCCAGCGGGTGAGTTTGTATCCAGAAAATAATTTAAAAAATTAAATCTAGAGAAATTAATGATTGTGAGGCGCGATTCAATCCTTCTCATGATGCATTCCGAATTCGGAAAGTAAAGTTTCTTCGCTAAAAAAAGTCAACTTTCCGAAGAAAATCATGGAATCGGGTGCATTTCGAGAAGTATGAAGCACTTACTGATCAGCATTTCGATGAAATTGAAGGCGTGAAATGGCGATGATTACTTGAATAGGGACGCATCAATTTACTCAATAACCACTGTACGAGCACATACTTATCATAAGGCCTGTTTCCGTAGAGATGAGCGGCGCTGTTCACAAGCCAAGTGCCATGCAGAGTGTAAAGGTTTCGAGCGAAATAACAGAGCAACACTGAATTAGTCCACGTCTCCCCAAACAAATATACGGGGACGGCCACGGGGACAAAAAACGTCAATAGAAAGTGCAGCTGGTAGTAGTATCTGAAAACCAAAACTTTATTTTACGATTGTATATACTACAAGAACATCATCTCAAACGCACCTTGAAGTTGCTAATAGACAAGGAAAGAGAGAGCAACTTTAGCAGTCGTGCAAGCGAGACAGCATTGCAGAGCCCAGCCAGGCTCTATCGTATCGGCCGGAGCCGACAGAACTCGGTCACTAGTCCAATGGCTAACTAAATCAGTCGTGCGAGCGAGACAGCAATCTGTCTCGCTTGCGCGACTGTTTTTGTTGCTCTCTCTATCCTTATCATTTGGCGATCCATAAAATAGAGCAATGTGTATATTTTGGTAAGTAATGTAGTGGTGCACCGAGCCCATGTTTTTGCATGCAATGTTAGAGCATCACCTATCTTCCCCTTTTAAAAACATCAATGATGAAGTTACTTTTTTTGCCACATAACCAGCGGGTCTGCAATCAAGTCACTCATGTCAATCTTCCGCTGCAGTTCTATTACGTAAGGGTGTTTCTTCGTCATGAGCCAGCCAATGTGGCAGAAGAAGAAACCACGTCTGGAGTTATGTGGGTCGCCGTCCGTATCGGAGAAACGGTGGTGGAGGCGATGGTCCCGTGCCCAGGTAAATAGGCAATTCTAGATGAAAGAAGGTAGTAAGAAATATATTAAATTCACGCAATAGGCAATATGCGTCTGATTCAAAAGCGGGTTAAACATATTTTTCTATGAACATTATGGCTTTAGAATTATGTGTGTGTAATTATTTTTTAATATTATTTCATTTTCGCTTAGAAATTAATAATTAAAAAGTGCAAAAATATAGTGGGAATTTCATAAGACTTGAAACGCAACGCTATTTGTCACATGTGCTGTGACGTCACACTCCTTCAAACTCGACAGAATTTTTTTTTTCTACCTACAAGCGCGTGTAATTGCCGTGAATTGTGACGTCACGTCCGTTTCAAGTGCATGAAAATGTTGGTAAATTTTAAAAATTATTTTTGTTATAAAATTTTAGTTTTTCGGCGCTGGAATTTTTGTTACGGTTATTTGACGATATAACCTATAACCTATCGTATTAAAATCATAAAAAAATTGTGGGAGTTCCCTGTTGCGTGAATTTAAATTACCTATACCAGCATGGCCAGTATCTTTACCAAGATGAGCCAGCACAGTGAAGAAGACATTTTAGTTTTTAGATAGCTCAGAAGTAGCACTTAAACGTATACAGTTATTTTCACTTAAAAGCTCCTGCTTTAACATAAATTCTTATCGCCATGTTGGCCGGGTGGGTTAGTGCCTCGACTTTCGATCCGAAGGTCGCAGGTTCGAACCCGAGCGTGTATAAATGAATTTTTGGTTTAAAAAACTTTATATGCGCATTAACACGAGCTCTAAACGGTGAAGGAAAACATCGTGTATTGGGTACAAGAAAAAACGCCGCCATTATTTTTCGTGGGGTAAAGAAAATCTCATGTCATTCATTATACATTAGAAAACAAAGTATTTAGAACACACTAAAAAAAAGGTAAATAATAAGAGCTCACCTGTCCAGAGATAGTTTGGAGGACAATGAATATAAACCGAAGAAGCGGTTTAGCTTTAAATGTTTTGTGCGTGAAGTACCGATGGGTTCCAACTGTTACACCCATGTTGATAGCAAAGATGACCAAAATTGCTGTAATTTAACGAAACAATAATTAATATATTATGATCCTTATTGATTGACTTTAAATTAAATAAACTCTTCAAAAATTTAAAAATGCCTTTTTGATGTTTCTTTTTTGTGTCTCACGTAACCAATACAATCAAATAGATAGAAATTCTGACTCAAAATGAATTTTAACTTGTATGTAATATTTTTTTTTTTTTTTTTTTAATTTATTAAGTGCTCTTGATCGTCTGTCGTTGTATCATTATCGAGAATCTTAGTAGATAGGTACCTACCAGCTCCGAATATGAACGAAATTTCTTTAGTGCACATCGTTTACACTTCCCCTTTAATTTTAAATCGTGCACTTGTCCTCCATGCATTAAAAATCTTTTGAAATATTATTATATCGCACCCATGGATGAAAACCCCGGTAACTCGAAAAACCCTACTTTTTCAGAAATGACAAAAAACTGATTTAGAAATCTATGACAGACTATGAAAAATGTAATTTTGTAATTCATGAAAGTAGCACTTTTTCAAGCTTGTTCAATTAACTCATATGTATCACCGTATTCATATTCCGTTTAGGAATTCGAAAACGCAAATAACTCAATTTTGGGGGAATTTTGAGTTACCGGAGTTTTCATCTAGAGTACTATGCAACATTTACTTACTCCACAACGCAGTCTTGCTGCTACAAGCTCCCGTGAAAAGTAAAAAATACCCGTAAATACCAAGAATATGTAGAACAAAAAATCCGAAGACATTTCTCCAAACTATTTCGTGTTGGTACGTGAGATCTGTTCCTATTAACTCTTTATTAATTGTACTCTTGTGTTCCATGTTTGCAAATTGATCACTAGACTTATTTGATTGAATGTTTATAGTAGCCATTGCTGTGAATTATTTAATTTAAGTTTTTGCTTAGAAGTGTTAATTAACACGACCAATTTTAGGAACTATCAATCATTAATTGAATAGAAAAACCTGAAACTGTTCTATTGTTTGCAAATTTTCTAATTGCGTAGGTATTTTTACTTTGCAAATTAGGTACGTATTATTTTAAAATGCTTTAAAAATACAAAAAAATACATAAACATTTATTTTTACGTAGTTTACACAAGGTAGGTAGATATAACTTTTTAACTTTACTTAATATCGATATTATTGCTTTTCTGCCCCTTCAAGGGCCAATATGAAAATATGCTTACATATAGGCATTTAGACACCTCCTTTTCGAAATAAAAATACAGAAAAGCAATAATATCGATATTTAAAAAGCACATCGTACTCGCACTGCTATGGAGCGAGAACATAGGACTAAAATTGAACAACATTTAATTTGAAACACAGCAATCTCAAGCGACCTTTTCCATGTTGTGAGACGCAAATCCTCTCAAATCAGAGGTCCTAACAGTTAAGTGACGAAGTGGAAGTTAAGTGACGTTTCTGTGAAGTCACTATTTTGGTTGGGTAACCAATAGTGGCGCTAAAAACTGAGCGCTTCTGAGCTTCGGAGTTTATACAGGTCTACACACAGAGCACTATTAGGTACACCGACCTCAGCACACACAAACGATAAAGTCAAAGGTAGGACCGTAAACTATATTTCTATGAAAAACAGTTTAAGGGTCAATCTCCAGAATCAGCGGACCTGGTTGATCGCTATGGCGCCCCTTAAATATCGATATTATTGCTTTTCTGCCCCTTCAGAGGCCAATGTGAAAATATGTTTATTTAGACACCTCCTTCTCGCAATAAAAATACAGAAAAGCAATAATATCGATATTTAAATAGCACCATAGCAATCAACCAAACACGCTGATTCTGGAGATTGACCCTTAAACATTTGATGTAAGTTGTAGCAAATGGGAAATTTTTAAAAAAGTCTAGGTAGGCCAAATGTCTTGAATTACCCCGCATCCACACGTTGGGGCCAACGTTGGTCCCAATGCCTCTCACCAACGTGTGGTGCTGACAAAATAGCTTGGCGCCAACGTTGGGGCCAACGTTGGGGCTTGGCCGTGCCGTGTCGGTTTTATCAAAGGAAGTTGGCGCGCCAACGTTGGGATCCGTCCACACGTTGGCGCTATGCTCAGTCCCGTTTCGACGCGCATCGTGAGCGCACGTGTCGACTGACGAGCGAGAATGTCATCGTATTCCTTATTTATTGTGTTTGTAGAACTATCGGGCTGAAATTTTGCACACTTATAGATTCTCGGTGACAATGAAATATTATGGTATCAACAAGCTGATCTGATGATGGAGTCAAGAGCTGTTCAACAGAACTCCTCAGTAAATAGGCCGATTGAGTTGAAACTCGGCATATTTGTCAAGTTCTGACTACAATGTAATAATATGGTGACAGCGAGCTGATCTGATGATGGAGTCTACTATTTTTTTTTATGTTACGGGAACCGTGCAATTTTTTGGGATAAAAAGTAGCCTATGTCTTATTTCCGGTTATTATCTATCTATATTTTAAATATCACCCATATCGGTTAAGAGGTTGTCGTGTTAGAGAGGAACAAACATACATCCAAACATCCAAACTTTCGCTTTTATAATATAGTGTGTTGTGTGAAGTGTGATAGTGACATGATGTGATGTGATTGTGATAAAATTGGTATTCAGTAATGTAAAATCACTTAGAGAAATTTCAATTTCTGTATCGGACGCGCAGACATCGGACGTCTGCACGTTGGCTCTGACGGAACAAGACTGGTGTATCGCCAACGTGTGGATGGTTCACGAAATCTTGGCGCCAACGTTGGGACCAACGTTGGCCCCAACGTATGGAGCCGGCGTTAAAAGTATCATTGGAAGTTCAAGGTTACAAAATGGCCTAACAACAACAGTCATGTTGTAAAAGTGAATTGTTTGAATACAATGTAAGTAATACAAATCCGATTGAATTTAAATTACCTAATTACGAAATTTATACAAAATCTACATTAATCTACATTTACGTGATAAAAATAGATGTTTGTTGTATGGTTGTTAAAAGTACTTAGGTACCTACTTACCTATAAATTAATTAATTAATAAATACTTATAATAAAACTGTAGCAGGTCCACTTCTGTAAATTGAAGATATTTTGATTTTTTTTTTTTGGAGGGCACTCTATACACGATACTGAAGCCAAAACTGTAATTTTTTTCATTCATGTCTGTCTGTCGGTCTGTTTCTTGGCGCATCACGTCGAAACTACTGGATGGATTTCAATGAAACTTTGTATGATTTGAGTGCATACTACGAGGTATATTAATAAAAGATAATTTTTATTCCGAAATTCAGCACGGTTCCCTTGGGAGAGGGAATGAAAGTCAAAATGAGTATCTGGTTGTAATTCACCGACGCGACGCGTAGTCCGATTTCATTGATTCTTTCTTTGTTAGAACCTTTAAATGTACGGCTCATCTAAAGCTGGTGTGCACATTCAGACAACTCCAGAGGAGTTAGATATTAGATATTACCATTAGACAAATGGTAATTTTACACAGTTTTGACGTCTAAAATAACTTGAAGTCTTATTCCTCCTAATCCATTGATCAGATTGTGATGAAACTTTGGTAGGGTCGCCCGCGAGGGTTTCTAGCCCATAAAATCTACCTATTTATCATATAAATTAATAATGAGGACAATACGATAATTATTTTCTTTTGGTAAATAAATGTAAGTATTTGTATTATTTATTTGTATACGAAGTTCGCTGGGTCAGCTATTAATAAATAGGGAAGTACAAAAATTGGTACGTATACCTACTCACGTCAACCGTGCGTCATGGTGACGTGCGGTCATGTACACAACAACATTGATTGGTTACAATCTTAAACCGCGCGCCGAGCCAACCGCGCGTCGCCGTGCGTTCATCTGAACTTAGCCTAAAAATAAGATAACTTCTACTATTGTTACTCGTACTTCTGCAGAAACTCGCTTTGCAATCCAATAACCAAACTTCTTTGTCTACACGCTGTCATCCGTCTCTCTCTGTCGTCCTACATAAGAGAAGGACGTATGTTAGAACATATCGTGAAAAGAAATTAAAGTCGCACAGAATCGAACGGTTTTATCTAGGTGTCGATAGCGGTCACAAATTATGTGCTTCCTTGAGTTAAGGAGCGGTTTCTTGAAGACGAATCATGGAAATGTGTTTGTTTAAAATCAAGCTTTGCTTAGTTTGGGGCTAGATGGCGCTGTGTCAAAACATCCAGCAATATTTATTTAGTCATAGTTAAACTAGAAAATGGTAGACATCCGGATTTCTTCGAAGATGTCTAAATAGAGGTGGAGGCAGAAAATACGAATTTACATTTTCAACGATTTTATAATTCAATCTGGTTTTATGAAATCACAATCTTTAGACCTAAGAACCTAATTTAAATCTAGCTAACTTTAGTCAATATGTACAGAGTTCAATTATTATTAGATTTAAGTAATTCCAATAATATACTTTCTAAAAGAGAATAATTCAGACTAGCTTGCGCCTGTGGCTTCATTCGTTGCACTACCAAAGAATAACCTGGTGACCTGTTGTTCCACATCACTATATTGATCTAAAGGTTCATTTAAATTGCAAACATTGGAATAGATAACAATATTAAGTACCTAGGTATCTATTTCACATAGTAAAATGTTTTGTTAAGTATTTCTTTTAAACTTAGTGAAAAATATTTTTCGTCTTGTTTAGGCAGAAATGAATCTTACTTACATAAATTAGATACCAAACAATTAGCTTTGAAGAAAAATTAAAAAACCTAGACTACAAACTTAATATAATTATTATGCAAATAACCAAGCTCTCTTCAAAGTTCTTAAATTAAATTAGTTTGGGCTTGAATGAACGCAATACGTGGCACTCCTCAAGTATTGACTATACATTTATTACTAAGTAAGTCCCTACTTAGGTTTTACTCAACTTTCAAATTGCTGAAAATGGTGATCGGTTCAGAGAAACCGCAATTTAATCTTGCCCTATTCTTGCGCGCTTCAATCAAAACTAGACTTTATTGTCCTCGTGTAAGGTTGAATGTTGAGTGTTTTGTTATTTGTTCTTAAGGTTTGGTAAAGATAAATGAATTTCTACTCATTGACGATCAATCGAGGAGTGTTATCTGTGTGTAGCGCTATCAGCAGTGGTAGAACAGCGGCGCTGGTTTATCGCCGGCTGTAGCCTGCTCGGCAGAATGGAACGCCAGTCGCAGCCATAAATCCCGACTACGTAACCTTTGCATGATACTTCGCAGAGCTTTAAAACAACTCTCAACTCAGATGTGGTTTTTAAGACCCTAGTTTGAAGAGTCAAAGGAGTGCTTGGAAGTCGAATTTGTTCTTAATTTGGCAAAGCAAAATTTACAACTGGTTTCTGAATCAGAAATAACTTCTATAAACTTACGACTTTAGAACACAAGACTGTGATGGCGGAGTGGCCCCTCTCACAACTTTACTGAAAGACCTCTTTCTCGAATCTCTTTGAGTTAAAGGAGGAACTGATATTAATTATATTCAAAGTTAGACAATAGCTAGAGCAATAGTGTGTAGGTCGTTAAGTAAGTACCTATAGTCATTAAAATAATGCAAATTCTGTGTGAACCAAACTTTTCTGTAGGTACGCGTCATGCGTTAGCTTGTATCTAATAAACAAAATACAAAAAGCAAATCCACGAGATTAATTAAAAATGTTGTAGCTTCAGCGTTCTCTGGATATTAAAATATTTTAGCTGCAAATTGGATTTCAATCAAACAGTATTGCATTGTTACAACTTTGCTTCGTTAACGCGAACGAAACTTTTTGATTTCATTCCAAATTCAAACTCATCGGTTTGAATTTTTGATTCGAATTGAAATGTGGTTATCGAATTAGTGACAGTGAAACCGATTATTTTTTTGTAACAGTTATTTTCTTACTTCATTCGTTAAGTTAAATAAGTAAAGACAGTTAGTTAATCAAGAAACCCATTTAATTTGGTTTCCTTTTTAAAGTGTACAACAATAGACGCTTCCAAAAGCTTTCAAAGCTTGCCCGTCCGTCAAGGAAATGTCAATATACTCGAGCGAGTGTAACTTTTCTGTGTTTATGAATGAATGCGTGCATGAATTAATTTCTTTGCAGCCCTTTTTATTATTTAAGAATTCATCATATCATCTCAGCTTGTACCACTGCTGGGTATAGGCCTCCTCTTTATTTCGGCAATCAGTCCGGTCCTATGTAATCCTGATCCAAGCTTTCCCTGCCACATTTACTATGTCATCTGACCAACGAATAATTTAAGAAAAACAAAATAATAAAACAAAATAATAAAGACCTTTCACAGTTAAACTTAATCACACAGAGTACCTACTAAGACTTTTATATCTATTCTAGATAATTTGAAACAGCAACCGAAGACAGGGACTTTGTAGTTCCAATATTTGTGTGAGAATATAAACAAAAGGATTGTCTATCGAGCAGGCTTGCAGCACGCCTTAAGATTAGTTTTAAATTCAAAATCATTCAATGTTTTAGTTAAGCTATCGTTAAGCTTTAGTTTGAAAGTAGCTTAACTAACGAGAATTAGCGATAATAAATGGATTCTAGGAAAATTAAACAGTTCATTCGATCTGTGTTTCGACTCATAATTGAACAAAGTGATTTGGAGTAATTTTAGAGACTTAGTTGAGGCTGGTTTGTTCAAATGTGTATAATTGGCTCTCTGTTTGTATTCTATAAGTTCTTTGATGTACTTATGATGTATAATTGGATTAGATGGATTTACATTATAAAAATTAAAAAAATAGTTTGAAAGTGGTTCTAATAAGTAGGTTAGTTAGTTCGTATGAGCTTGTGGCCAACTCTCATGACGAAGTTTGTACATATTCAAACTTTCGCGACTTGAACACATTTTTAAATGCTTAATGAAATCATTTTATTTACCTCGATGTTCGTGTTTTAGTGGTTCTTGTGGAAAATATAGAAGTACAAAATTTTTATTGGTGGGATAGACATTGTGATGAAGAGAGATGAAAGTCATGTAACTAGAAGAGTGTTGGACGATGGAAGGTCAAAGCTAAGATAAATAGATATTTTATTCATCGAAATAATACATTTGTCTGTTAAATAGTGTCTTAAAGCCTATGTTAGGTTTGACTATAGAAGATATTTAGAGCTGATATGACCTATACCTACAGTCTAGTGTTGGTAGACTGAATATAAAAAAGTTTATATCAGGATCATAATCCCTAAGGCACGGTAGAAATCCAAGGTTATATAAAGATTTCTAAGGGCACAGTCCGCACGGACCGGCCGGCATGCGCAGCGTTGGACGTCCACCAACAAGATGGATAGATGATCTTGTAAAAACTGATGATCAGCGGTGGATGTAGGCTACTTTCAACCACAATACATGAAAATCTATAAGGGAGACCTATGTCCTATTGTGGACGTCCTACGGCTGAGACGACGATGAAGGGCGCAGTCAAAGGTGGGTCCGAACACTCGATGGAAATTTGTCATTTTTTGACAGAAGCCCATACGTTGCAAGCCCACCGTCGTCGATACACTCAATAATGCTTTAGATACGAATATTTATATAATACATATATAATACATACACAATCTTTTGTCGTCCACGAATGTATTGCCCGAACCAATTTCTCTGAAGTTTGAGAGCATTGGAGAGCAGTGGCACTGGCACTAGACCGCTCGGATTGTAGAATTCACTCGCCTGTATGAGTCTAATTTATGTGCCGTCTATTAAATAATTAAATGAATGAACGAAATACTTGAGTATTCCAAGCAAATTAGTTATTAAAATAAATTTAGCGAGTCTGGAATTCTGCAGAATTGGAGTCTGAAAGTTACCTATTACCTGGGCTTCCGTTATCAAATGCTGACTGGGTCAGGAGTACCTATAGCCTGTAAAAAAAAACTCAGCCGCCAATTGACGAAAATGTCAGTGAAGTCAAATAGAGAACCTTCTTTATTGAAATCGGTTAAAAATAGAGAGAACTAGAAGGAGGTTCTGCCCATCGAAGGAGCTCCAATATTAAAAACTCAGCGAATGTCAAAATTGTGACAATGGCTGTGCTAAGCGTGAGAAACCAGAGTTAAAAGCTAGTCTTAGTCTTACACGGCTGTTTTTCAAAGATGCTATGTTTATCGCTCAAGATCCATCCATCACATCCTGCGAGTAATAAAATTACGGCAATGTTGCCAAATCGAGTAAATGCGTGCCGATTGATCGATGGTTACTTGTGGAGCTACACGAATTTGTTTTTAGCCTTTTTTGGTAATGGAGGAGTGTTTACTCGACTCTTTAAGCCAGTTACTTTGAAATTTATATAACGGTGTTTCGCGGCAATAAGATATTTATACCTGCGGGCTTAAAAAAGGCCGTTAAGTATAGCAGTATATCACAATAGGAATTGAACTATATGCCACGTTTTTTTCACAGACTGAGAGTGACAAGTACGGCATATATTGCAATTCCTATTGAGATTCTGCTATAGCGGCCATTTTAGCCTCACTGATGTTTTATAGTAGGTATGGAAAATATTAATTGTAAATATTAATAACTACTTAAATAAATATTAATCTAAGTAAGTTTTATTCTTTTATATGGTTAATTTGGCCTCTGAACCCAGCCTCTTCAGTGGATAAACGAAAATATTTTATTTTTTAATATCAGCAAGAATGAGTAAGAAGTAGGTAACTTAGGTAAGTACCCTTGTGAATATTTCAATTAAAATAACCATGAAGGATTATACTTATTAAAGTAAGAAGAGCCTAAATTATTTTCATTTTGTTTAAATGTAGGCTTCTAAATGTATATTACAAATGTATAGTGATGACAAAATTGTCTTCAATTCAAACGACTCGACGACGACCCTAAATCACGAAAATGAACAAAACGATGCTCTTTCGAGTAGCCAAGTCTTTAGACAAAGCCTCATCTAATTTGCATTGAAAGAAAAGCCTACGCAACTGCCTCGCCAAATCTAGAACCATTTGGGCAATCTTATGAATTCAACTAGTCTCTTGGCGAAAATTGCCGAAAAATTCTACATCCTTTTTCGGTCGACATAATAACCCTTTCATACCGAAACCCGCAAGAGGTGTTATAGGAAATAAAATATTATAAGACTTCGATCTGCGCTCATACAATATCCCGCTAGTGCTGGGATAGTCAACTGCTTTGGCTTAACGGATTTCGAAATAGATTTATTTTACATTTAAATTGCTATGATTCTTTGAAATTCTATCAGATCAAATAGCAAAAACTATCGAAGTATACTTACAATGAAATATTAACTGCATTTAAATTCTGTGCTTTTATTAAAATAACAAACCGTTGTCTATATAAATTCAATGCATCTCCGTGGATTAGTCAACTAAGCACCTTAAAAAACAGGTGGTGATTTCCCGAAATTCAGTGGAATCGAACCCCAAGCTACCCCCATAAAGCACAGCGCCGTTCATTACAGCTTTTCATTAATACCTTTCATTTACCTGTAAAACTCGAGTCCGTAATTTCTCGTGTCCGTAATTTAGGCCATCCCTAGCCCGTAATGTCGGCACGTGACAAGGGTTCGGTATATTACCCAGCCTTATCTCCGGTGACCTATTGATTTTACCTAAACACCGGATTATATTGTAGGCTGCGGCCAGCCGAGTGCAGATATTGTATCATCTTTGGAAATTGTACGGATAATAGTGGTCAGAGGTTTTGTGTTTTAGTTCATTTGGATTATGCTATTTACATTTTCTGAAACTTTATCAAATCTCTTTTTAGTCAGTTAAGTTGTACCTACCATTGCTCTGATTTCTACTTCTCATCTTATTTATAATTTAAAAGCTTATATTTAACTTTACTAGTAGGTATCTTTGTTGCTTGCTTTGTATTCTTATGACCTGTTTCTAAATCAACTCTATAAAATGATTATTATAACTAAAAGAAACAAAGAAAGGTGAGTTTAATCCAAGTTTTATCTTTGAAGCGCATCCACAATCACAGCGAGAATCGAGGTGCCCATTTCATTTGAAAAAAACTCACACCTTGTATGTAAACATGAGCTCATAACATCACCCAGTTTTAAGCCGTGAGAGGTATATTTTCCTGGAAAATGTAGGAAAATTACATAAAATTGTGATGCCAGCGTGAACGGCTATGAAGCACAATGAAAGCATACTATCGGTCTTATAGTGCGCACTCAAAATATTGTTTACACAATCTTCTTATTCAGAACAGACTTATAAGTTTCCAGTTTTCAGTGACATGGAAAACACTTTCTGTAAAGCCTATTTTATAGTAATTGACAAGTGAATGAATATTTATTGACAGGTGAATGATATGGTATTGACAGGTACTTATATGAATATTTGTGACAAGAAATTGGATCACATCGATACTCGTTGTGCCGTTCCTACTTATGTAGTTTGATCCAGGATTATTGAACAATCCTTTAAATGTACATGTTCAAATAATGTATGTTTCAATAATAATTGCGCTTTAGGTACTTATTCAAGATATGAACAAAATTTCTACAGTGTAAAATTTGTGCGGGCACAATGAAAAAGTTTTTTAAGTCTTTCAATTTTATCCCAATACCATCCAGACCTGCTAGGTAAGCGCATTGTGACATTCATTCAGAACGAATGAATGAACGAGAGCTATTGAGTTGTTCAGCAGCAGAACTGAATGAGACTGAGAGACAAGCATTGTCGTGAGACGCGGCCTCCGATTGGAAATTTTGATTTTGATTTTTTACGAGGATTACACAGAGGATTAAATAAATCTTCCACTCACACAGGTTTATAAGCTAAATAGTATACTTACAAGAAAACCAAAAATTGGGACAAAATTTGAACAAATTGTTTTTCTTAAAGTTTATAAAAAAAATTATATAACCTAAGCTTAACTTAGCTTCTGTTTTCTTCTTTGGTCAAGTACCTAATAAAAAAGACTCATTCAAACTGATAAAACAAAATACATGTGTCTTTTATGTAGGTACGACCTGATAGATAGGACATAGGGTACTTTGGATCCGAGCACTACATAAGAGAAACCACCGGAAGGAGGTAGTACATAATAATTATCTATGCAACCATGTAAGAACTAAGCATTTGTAGGCCAACTTCTATCGTGGAACTTACAAAGGATAGTTCACTACAATTTTATTTTAAAGACTTTTCAGAAAATATGACAACAGATAATATTTCGTACGTCCAGTGGAAGACAAAAACCCAATATTTACGAGCGACACGTGGAGCAGACGAATACAATCGCTATTACCGAAAGCAATAAATTCATTTTCCCCTGACAGCTGTTCCGTTGCCGAGATAACATAACGGGTACAGTGCAATTTTGCTTCTTAATTTAAAAACTCGATTTAAAGTTGTACATTTTTAGTAAATTACTGCTTTTGATTATTCTATGTCGATACAAAAAAAAACTTAATAGGGCCTCCAGACTCTCGAGAGAAGGCTCGGTGAGAAGTCTCGCCCGAGACTTCGCGAAGAACAAACAAGCTATCCACACTCTCAATTGTTCTCAGTCGTGATCTGTTGCTTATCCGGTATGGACGTCGATTTTGAAACTGCACCCGGTTTGGCTCTGTGTGCCATTGCATACTGTAACTTTGTGAATGTTGTAACTAAAAATAATGTTAAAAAAAAAATACTTAATATAAAAAACTTTTATCTTAGTAGTTTCGATATTTAGCATCCCATAAAATAGGCTCAGATTGTAGGACCCTTCTCTTTTCTCGCCCGAGAAATCCTTTGGCTCGGCCAAAAATACCGACACCGATCGGAGAACAGGCGAGCCAGAGAACGAGAAGGCGAGAAGCTCTTCACACTCACGCTTCTCGGGTGTTCTCGGGGGGTCTCTGGGGAGTCTGGAGGCCCTTTTAAAGGGTCACGGGTCACTCACGTTTTGTCTCATTGCAGATTAATGAGCGGCGGTGGGCAGACATCCATATTGTTTGTTTTTTTCGAGAATTTTCTTTCGTAAAAATGTGGAATAATAAATAGAGTTGAAATTTATCGTTTTTTTTTTTTCAATCTGAGCCTATTTTATGGGATGCTAAATATCGAAACTACTAAGATAAAAGTTTTTTACATTAAGTATTTTTTTTTTAACATTATTTTTAGTTACAACATTCACAAAGTTACAGTATGCAATGGCACACAGAGCCAAACCGGGTGCAGTTTCAAAATCGACGTCCATACCGGATAAGCAACAGATCACGACTGAGAACAATTGAGAGTGTGGATAGCTTGTTTGTTCTTCGCGAAGTCTCGGGCGAGACTTCTCGCCGAGCCTTCTCTCGAGAGTCTGGAGGCCCTATAAAAAGTAACAAAAAAGTGACAGATAGATAGATAGAGAAAACTTTATTGTACACCACATGGACATTAAAGCAAATTACAGACGCACAGAACATAAGGAGCAAAGTATAATAGTCAATCTTATCGCTATGAGCGATCTCTTCCAGACAACCTTTAGATGAAAAATGATCACGACTGTATCCCCAAGGCGCAGCAGACATTTTCTCAGTTCTTTATGGCATTCAAGATTCTCTAAAGATATTATAAGGGGGTAATCAGAGGCACATCCAAATACATACTGACACATTCCTATATTTCGCAAAATCTATCATTACACGTGGCAGGTAGCAAGCCCTTCGCCGCCAATTAAAAGTTAACTGGTTTCCTCTCGATGTTTTTCTTACAGTTTTGAACCCAAAAAAGTAAGATCGTTTAATGAGCTAGTGGCCAACTCTGGTGATGGAGTGTTTAGGCCGTCTAAAGGCCTCCGTCAGGGCTTAACGACTTGAAAGCCGAGACCGACAATTTAACGTGCCCAGCGCATATTAATGCGCATATAAATTTTTCGAAACGAAAAATCCATTGATTCCAACAAAACTTTTATAAATGTTTACTACTAAAAATATTTTTTCTCATTTAAGTTCATAAAAAGTTTGTATTGAATGTTAGAAAGTCTCTGACGAGCAGGTTTCAGGGAGGCTCGGAGGCCGGTAAACGTTCCCCGAAGACTATGTAGGCTTTACTGCTTCGAGGCTATGCGGTTACTTGTCGGGCCAGGAGCATTACCTTACTGAAAATAGTAAAAATATATAAGGTAGTTTATAAACACTAAGGTGAAGAAACCGCAGCTAAATGACTTGATGTGTAAAAAACAAAAACATTTTCATAATCTAATGAGGTAGCGTAGACCCTCTACACACAATTGCTACGGCGCTACGGCGTAGAAGTTTTAGTTTTTTTTTTCGTTTTAGGCACAGATTTAATGAAAATAGGCACAGTGTATCTCCAGCAATGACAACCAACACATCCGTTCAGCCTCTTGATTCTTTTATAGCAACCAAAATCGGTCTCAAACCCTCAAATACGAGTTCAGTGACCACGCAAGTAGCTCTGTCGCTCTCATCTCAACGAGACCGAACGCGACAAAAGATTAGATAATCAAGACATTAGGTAATCAAGTTGAAGAATTCGCTAATTTCATAGCCGCACAATATGCCGCAAGTTTGATTGACGTACCATCATCGGGCGCGTGCGAGGAATCCTAATGTCTTCAAAATAAACTCAAAGAATATCTAAATTTTAGATTCAAAATAAAAGAGAAGATAGTTTGACTACTTCTGTTTATACTTACTTAAGCAAAATTTAATTTTTCTTTTTTATTAAAAATATTTGAAGGAAAAGTATCTTATTTTAATCTCGATTGATATTTTTCCTTGGCATATCAGTTTATTTCAGTTTATTCTCAGTAAGCTCTTCGTAAATTGGTTTCAGTCTACCTATTTAATTCAAACAATCCAATTATGACGCCCCTGACCATTCCCGAGATGAATCATCGAAAGTCCTGTATAATTTGCGAGCAAACTTTCATAATTTATCACGCCGCATCGCTAGGAGGCTCTTTATATTCTTATGATATCTTTCTGTGTGATGAACATCTTAGCTTTATAACTTTTGTTTCTAAACTCTTTTTACAAGAATAGGGTTCAGTTATCTTCATTGGATATGAAATTATAATATTTGATAGATAGATAGAAAACTCTTTATTGTATCCAACTTAATACTAACACAAAAAATGTAACAAAGGGAAAAACTAAAAACAGAAGGTACAATGGGCGGTTTTTGATCTGATTCACGAGCTGTGTTGACTAAGTGGAATAGTACCTTGACTTTCCGTCCGAAGTTCGTGGTTTCAAAGAACAGATGATGTCTACCACGCCTGGGGGATACTCCTCCTCGCATCGTTATCCTCATTGCTGAGGGTCGTGATCCCCTGACCATGGAGTAATCCTTGTCCTTATTATTTTGCGCCACCTGTTCCTGTCTTTGGCATCGCGGAGCGCATTATGAAGCTTGGTGTCCAGCGTAGAGTGGATTTGGTCCGACCATCTGAGTGGACTACGACCTCGGGCGTTTGCCCTCGATTTTGCCATACAAAAATCATGTTAAATACAGTAACCATGTTTTTTTTATTTTTTTCACTAAGCCAATTTTATTTGTCACACACTTTTCAATAATGAAAAACGAACTGTAAACATATTTCGGGACCTACATCAATTTTACCCAAATCTGTCTAATCCTCAGCAATTTTCCTCCTTCCATTAATAATAATAAACAGTTACAAGATTAACATTAGGCCGTGTTTAAAAAACAACGGATGTGTGCTATAAAGATGTTAATTGGGTTATAATTTATATCAAAATACGTTGGTACAAACCACCGGAATTATAATTAAAATCATTACCCTCCTTTTTGCTTCGCCGTAGTCGGGTAAAAAATTAACAAGCTCTAAGACGTTAAATCAAAACCTTTAGTTTATAAATTCCTTGATCAAAACATAATGAAGGTGACGATGGTCTTGCAACTTGTCACATAGACGTGTACGAGATGTTTATTTTGACGTACTTCACTAGACATTGTTCTAAAAATTCTTTGAAAAACTAAAATCATGAATGCCTGAATATCAGGGTCGTTTATATAAACTCCTTTTGTTTATCTTTATAGGTCATAGCTGTAGGTATAGCTGGTATTCTAAACTGGTAAATCTGGTATTTTAATCGCCTTGTGATGTTAGGTATTATTTGTATGGAATTCTATGAACCAATGCTCACTACATCAACTCCTTGACAGCTTGCGACGCAGCGATCTGGTGACGTTACGAAGTTGATGAGCGTTGGTCCATAGAATTCCATACAAAGAATACCTAACAGCACAAAGCGATGCGGTGCGGTGCTGGTGCCGAGTTTATCTAAACAGCTATGACCTTAAGAATCTATAGGTATAAGTAGACAGTCGGGTTCACAGAAGTGTAATTTCTAAGGATCGGTCGGTAGCACCTGGCGACGTTCCAGCCACGCCTTCACGCTGCAGCTTATTAGCCCGACTGCGGAAACAAAGGAAACCGTAACTAGATCCTGAGAACCGTTAGAACATAGATTTCTCTAAACTCAATCAGTTCAGAGTTGGCCACTAGCTCATTCTAACCTTCTTAATCAGTGAAGTGGCCATGGAGCTTTCTTAGTTAATAATAATGCTGGACATTTCACACAGCATCATATTATAGCCCTAAGCTAAGCAGAGCTTGTGTTATGGGAACCACATAACTGATAAACTTACTAGGTAGGTACTTAAATAAGTACATACTTACATCTTTTTTGTAAATAGGTAAATAGGTTTATTGGGTGTTTTCTATGTACTTAAGTACCTACCTATATTACGAGTAGGTATGTAGGTAGGTACCTACCTACCTACATACCTACTCGTAATATAGGTACTTAAGTACATAGAAAACACCCAGACTATGCCAATATTTGCAGATCATACAAGCATTTGTCTCGCGGCGGGGATCGAACCCGCAACCCTTCTGCGTCACAGAGGTCGTCAAAAAGTTGTTCTTAATCTTGTG
Source organism: Camptogramma bilineatum (assembly GCA_958496255.1). NCBI lineage: Eukaryota > Metazoa > Arthropoda > Insecta > Lepidoptera > Geometridae > Camptogramma > Camptogramma bilineatum. The sequence goes on along the minus strand of OY292466.1, from coordinate 14,371,230 downwards.
TAAACGGCGTTCAGCGCAATTACAAAATGATTAGACCAGTAGTGGGATCCAAAATTAAGCTTTTCGTGCTTCGTAAAGTATGTAAAATTTACAGTACCTACCTATAAAGTCGATAAGGTAAGATGGAGGCCCGCAGGTGCCCAAAAACACCAGAATCTGACTAAATCACTAGCTCAATACGAACTTATTATCACGACTAAGTAAGTTATAGGAGTTTCTTATGAATAGCAATGTAATTCTAGGTTCGTAGTCTGAGATTCATTAAATAAACAATATCACATGATCCTCAGCAGGATGAAGGAACGCGCTGTAAAAATATACTAAAAGCAACTCTCTTAAAACACCGACAAAAATGTTAAAACTTATAAAGAAGCAGTGCGGACCGCTTCTGAAGCAGCGGAGTTTGTGAACTTTCGCCGGGAGCGAGTTAAAAAACAAAATCTATAATTTTTAAAAACATTTCGTTGAAAATATAATTCCGACGATTGCGACAGTTGGACTCTGTAAATTTGTTGGAGGGAAACCTCGGACCAACTTGTTATACCTTCACCGACATTGGCGCTCACGAGCATCGCTCTTATTCCTTACTTCATAAAGTTCAAAGTACTACAAATGTTGTCAAAGAGACAGGTTGGTCGGTGGCCGACTTGTTCGTAGAGAAGTTTTGGAATAGTGTTCAGCATAGGACGTCAGGAAATGCGAGTGGATAAAATACTAGCGACGTTGTATAATGCGATGCATGATGCATCGTACACGCTCCGAGCCGAATTCTTTTAGAGTTGTTGTCTCTTTTGTGAGAAACAGCAGCCTTCACATTGTTAGTTCTGTATTAGAAAATGTAGCTAGTATTGCGGACGCTACTAGTTTCTAATATTATACCGGCATCGTAATAAAAATGTTAGGTACGTTGGTGCTCTCAAGTCTTTTATGTAATTAATCAGCGCAGTTTTATGTATTTTTAGGCATATAACATTCAAGAATATTTAATCATCCATCGCGTTGTAAAAGTTGAAATTCAAACGAAACTCCAAATGTCAGCACAGCCATAAAACATTATCTAAAGTAATGAAATTATAAACGAAGTCGGGAAGCAGATAAAAATCCCATTTACTAATTGCCACGCCATCTTTTTCGTGACACTGCTGCGAGGCTTTCAGATAAGTTCATGAAACATAAAGCTAATTACTTATTTGCAAAGGAATTTCGAATATAAACCAAGAATAAATTGAAATAGGACTACTGCCAACGAACGGAGGTAGTTGTTTACATTACACACAGTTGTACAAAGGGAACAATGAGGTCTTAGATTAAAACATTATTGTGATAGAGATATCTCAAGACAAAGCGTAGAGACACCGGAAATTAAAAAGTCGGTTTGTATTTTTAGCCCATATAAAAAAGCGTTTAGGCCAACTTAAATACAATTAGGAACATTGTGCAAGCCGCCATTAGGATAGTATCTAAGGAACCCGTAGGTACTTATCGATTTCAGCTAAAATGTAATAAGTAAGTCCTACTTATATTAAATTATACCAAAACGTAACTCCAATTTCGAAAGATCACAGTATCTTTTTCATTTCCCTCAAAGAGGGCATTATTATCTTATCAGCTTATTTCATACTTATACCACTTATACCTACAGACACTCGGAAACAATCTAATTTCACACACCAATTCTTTCGAGAAAATCTGAAATGTTCGAGGTGATTCTTTAAAATTTACCTTCGTTCCCAGTCAGGGCCAAACATAAAACACAGTATAATTCCCAGTCATTATTCACAGTTCCCGGATCCTGCCGCCAACGACTTTATTCGGAATGGAATTCGGGAAGACGGACAAGTTGAGGGCCGGCGAATCGAGATCCGGAAATATTACACCCTAGTAAGTACCTACTTATTAAAATGGCTCATATTTTTTTGCTATAAGTACTTACTTAAGTATTTTTACTCATACTTATAAGATTTTTAGAAATTTCATAAACATAGGAACCACAGTCTGGGTGTGAAAGTAAAAGCATGCAGCTTACTGCATGAAAATAAATAAACAGTAAAAAAAGAAAGTGTACGGTTTCTGTCAGAAACAGCAAGCAAAATGCAATATCCTTTAGTTCCCGAAAGTAATTCTTGCAGCTCTCTAAGCGGTGTCCGAGCAAGACGCTCGCTATCATTCCTCCTCATTTGAATACAATCTGACCTAAGCGCAGCTTCCGCACTCCGCCGCACAACTTGCCAAGCACCCACTTACGAGATGCTACTCAGAAATCGAATTTCATCCACGGAACATGCCAGAATCGCATGTGACTTTTGCAAACTCAGTTCCGCTAAATTTGATCACAGCGAAATGTGAAGGAAGCCTATTTTTGACTCAATAGTGAATTCTACAATTCTAAATGTTTAGCGTGCGTAGAGCTTTTTCAGATTTGAAAAGCAGGTTCATTGTAGCACTTAAGAGTAAAATGTGTGGAAATACCTTGCGGTGCGTCTAAAAATATCATATTTTGTGAACCAAAGTTACAAGGACAATCATATCAAGTTATAAACATAATGATGGATTACATTAGAGTGCGAACAGAGACGATAAATCTAATTTACACTTAAATCAAATACCTACTTACAGGTATCTTTCTTGTCTGTGGTAGGTACATTCGAGTTTAGTTTAACTACTGCAGTCAAAGCTAGTGATGTGTTGTTAATTCGGCCGAATGCAAGTAGTGGCAAGTAGGCTGGGGCCGGCGCGACCGTTTACCTCCGGCGTGTGTTGTGTGCTGAACGCCAGTGACAATAGAAACTTATCCCCCGCTCTATACTTCGGACAACTTGGGCCGCGAGATGTTGGGCCGCTGGAAGAGCTTCATTTCAGAACAATAGGCAATTAAGAATATATCGGAGATTACTTTCGTCATACCATTTATTTCTTCCGTTATTGATCCTTAACTTCAAAACTGCATATTGGATCGCTTATCCAATAGGATCCTACCAAATAAATTAAGGTCAGGTAAAAACACAATTTTGAGTGCGGATTTCATTTTACAGACTTTCGTCTGCTAGTACTTATGTATTTGACTAACAAATTAAGTTAACTGTATTCAAATGAATAAACTAATCCTTCGCCCTGTAAGGGGAGTCGCAACTGTGAAGACGCCGGCGCCGCGCCGAGTAGATTTGCGGCTCTTCCAGGCCACTAACTCCTCGGCAACTAGTTTACAAACTCGCTACTGTCGAGCTGTCTTAATTCAGTTCTGCTGTCGCTGGCGACCGCTGCGGCACCGCTGCGATTCGCCGACGATAAACTTGCGTTAAACTGTTGTTCACTCAACGAGACCGTTAAAACGGAACTTTTTCAATTATTCCACTTGTAGTTTACTGGATTCGATTCCTTGCAAGTTATTTGATTTGCAAGTTTCCGGAATGCTATGCAAAGTTGGTTAAGTCTGAGTCAGAGCTTTTAGATGAGATCCTTAAAAAAAGAGCAAAGACTATTTATCGCAGTCGTTTGAGACTTAACCGGATTAGTAGACCGTTCCTGCTCAGCTTCTCCGGAAGATTTATTCTTTGCGGAAATAATGTGGCTGAAAGAATAAGTTACCTAATAAGTCAAGTTTGCTGAAATAATGTCGTATCCCGTGGCGAAGGCATCAAGCGAGAGCGCGACTTATCTTCTAGGAACTCATATTGGATCCGCAGCCACATTCTCCACTTTAAATATTTCACCGATATTAAAAATATCTTCGGAACGAGTCTCAACAAAAATTCGATTTGGTAACTTCTGTGAAGCGCTTTGAACTTTATCGGAGTTCCTAACTTGTCGCCGCACCGCCGTGGTCTGAATATCTAGCATGTAAACATTTGCCTTTTTAACCCTATGTGCGTGTCGATAGAGTCGGTATTCGCGTGCGCTGATTGTATCGAAGTTATTATGAAACATGAGTTATGAACATCAATGATGCTGGTACATGTAGACGTGGAAACGTTTGTTATGTAGGAAGGTAGTTAGGTACCTGCCGAATGATAAAATATATTTCACGCACTATTGCGACAACAGCGATAGAGCCACTACTGACCCACTGTACCACCGACGATACCCTCAGTGGTACATTGGGTAATTATTTTTACCCACGGTACCACCATAGTGCTGAGTCACGGTAGACACTCACTGATAGAGCCATATTGTCGCTACATATGAAATGTAGACACGTTACTTATAAAAGTAACGTATTGGATATGCAGGTACATATCACATATTCAAATACCAAAGCACCTCGTAATACCCGCTATTGAGAAAGAGCACAGTCATAAAGAGAGACAAATCTCAAGCACCACCCGTCCCATATCATAAAACAAATAAGGTGTCCCGCGAACAGCAGATCCAAGATTATGGTAAATGGGGTCCTCGTGATCCCTCCACTTATAACGTCCCGGCCCGCTTACCGGAGGTCACTCTGTCCTATCCAAAGCCGGTAAGTGGGCCACGGCACTCGGACAAATCCCTATATTACGGTTATGGCCCAGAAGGATCCTACAGGCCCAAGCTCCTTTGTATACGACCGCTCTCAAACCTTGTAACCAGTTTTTCCGATAGTATTTTTCAATATACATTATTGTTGCTGAAGAATCGTGTTTTGTGGTATTTTATAGCCCTATCTCGATGCGTCCCGGGTATCCCGCCGAAGAAAATGATGTAGTTATGAAACTATGAAAGCGGATCTGGGATTTTCAGTCACGACTTTTCCCTCTTATCTCAAGACTTACACAATTTATCTTATTTTAAGAGACTGAACTTAAATAGACATAAATAATCTTTGGAGCCATATTGGCCTAGCGGGACTTTAGGGTCAGAGTATCGTGAGGTAGGAATCTTAATCAATAGATTTTTCAGATCGTATGGAATAGTCATGGTCGATGGACGACCACGAAAAGAAAATATGCCAATTTCAATCAAAAAATCAAATTAATTTGATTTACCTGATGAAAGACAACGTTCGAAATGACCATGATTGGGCTGCATCTGCGTCAAAAAACAACATTACCTTTAGTAAAAGGTTTTTAATTAACAAGATCTGAAAACACCCCAACTAAAGTATCACGCAGTCAACAAAACGATCACTTGTCCGAACGCACTAAACATCGACGAGGACGTTCACTATTTGCCGAGCTTCTTTTTGAGCGAAGCCGGCATGTCGGCGGGCGGCGGGCGCGGCATGCCCGTGTACACCTTGAACGCGTCGTACACGAACCACTGCAGGCCGGTCAGCGTGCCGATCATCACGATGCGCGCCACCAGCCCGCGCCAGATGCCCACCATGCCCACCTCCGCCAGGATGCTGCCGACCGACGCGCTCGGGTCCTTGTTCAGTTTAGACACGACGGTGTCGGAGGGATGCGACACGATGGCGCACAGCACGCCCGCGATGTAGCCCGCCGTGAAGGTCAGCACCAGCTGCTCGAGCGCGGTGCACTTCTCGCGCGGCTTCGGCACCACGTTCGCGTACAGGTACTCCAGCGTCTTCTCGAACGACGCGAACTTCATCATCGTGTAGGGCACCTGCCGGCCCCACAGCGGCGCGAGGCCGCGGTAGAACACCCCGAAGCCCTCCGTCGACAGCATGTGCGGCATCGCTTTGCGCATCCGGCTCGTGTAGCCGGGCGTCGTCTGCATCCGAACCTTGGTTGCCTCGAAGGGGCACAGGAACACGTCGGCGATGAGCTCGGCGGAGGCGGAGGCCGCCAGGTACAGGTAGGTGCGGTACAGGTAGGCGGACTCCTCGTCGACCATCTTGGCGAACTTGTACTTGAAGTACTCGTAGCCGGCGAACTTGGCGGAGCCCTGCAGCGAGTAGCCGATGAGCGTGGGCGCCCAGCCCTTGACCAGGTTGGCCACGCCGCCCTCCGCGAGGGAGATGCCGAACCCCTTGAAGATGGACTTGTACTTCCCGGGGTCCACCTGCAGCCGGCACTTGACCAGGTCGAGCGGCGTCACGAAGGTGTGCGTGATGCCACAGGCGCAGGCGCCGCCCGCCGCGCACAACATGAAGAATTTGGTGCTGTACATCTCGCACGAGAACTCCTCCTTCTTCGACATTGTCTAGGTTTTCTGTCACCTTTCACCACGAAAACCCGCCGCCCCCCTTAAGCGACGCTGCACTGTTTTGTATGGATTTAAGAAGTTTTCAAAACACAAACATTCGGGACGTTGTTTCTCTTACGTGACATATTGACGTGACAACGAGTTTTCTTTTTTCTGATGACAGCCTGGCCCTGACGGATGTGCGAGGAGGTACATCAGCTCAGAAGAATTTTATCGATGAAGTCTTGAGTAAGTATATTTTAAGCGTCTATGAAATATAACAGAACTCTTTTCACAACAAGAATTTACTGAAAAACATAGTCGAATTGAGAACCTCCTCTTTTTTGAAGTCGGTTAAAATAAAATGCACTGTTTAATTAAACTATACCACCCATGTTTTTTAAGTACATACTTAGTTACTTTCTTTCAAACTACTCTGCTGTTTTTAGTAAAAAATATGTCAAATTAAAGCTGGAAACAAACTATCGGACGCGGCTTACGGACGCGGCAGACAGCCGCGACTGAATAGGTATCTGGATATAGAACGAACATAGAACTGTGCACATCAAGCTGGAAACATACTGTCGGACGCGGCTTACGGACGCGGCAGACAGCCGCGACTGAATAGGTATCTGGATATAGAACGAACATAGAACTGTGCACATTATCTGACGAAAGTCGCGGACGCGTCCTTGGACATTCAGACGTCCGAAGGCAATCTGGCCCGCTGGGTGTTCGGACGGTGTGCACACTTATCAGTCGCGGCTGTCAGCCGCGTCCATCAGCCGCGTCCGACAATTTGTTCCCAGCTTTATCTGACGAAAGTCGCGGACGCGTCCTTGGACCTTCAGACGTCCGAAGGCAATCTGGCCCGCTGGGTGTTCGGACGGTGTGCACACTTATCAGTCGCGGCTGTCAGCCGCGTCCGTCAGCCGCGTCCGATAATTTGTTCCCAGCTATAAGGTTACGTTCTTTTTCATTTCGTTGTGTATTTAATTATTATAATTCAGGAGGTCTTCTGACATATAAACATTCAGAAAAAATATTCGATTTCTTTCGTTCGCTGTTTTACTTAAGGGCCAACTGAGGTGAATTTGTCAAAATAGAGGTTTACCGTTTTAAAGATTTTCTTAAAGCAAATCGTATTAAGATAGTGAAAAACATACTCTAAGTACTACCAATGAACTGATCTACACTGTGAGTTATTTTATATTTCAATATTTTATGTATTTTTTTAATAAATTACTGGACAAAGTACACAAAATATGAGCGCGGGGTTTTAAGCCTGACCGAACACTAAATTACTCAATTGAATTAAAAAATACGAAAACAACAAGTTCAATATTTTATCTATCCTGTGAGCTATTTTTTTTTCGTAGGTGTAGCTATATTCAACACAATAAAGGCAAGAAAGTTGAAGATAAAACTCTCCATACATTTTTTCTATGGAGTAGCTACGATGAATAAAAGGACGATTCACTGCCAAAAATCGTCAGACGGCCGCGGCCATTGGAGCTGGGAGCACGTCACATTGCGTAAATACTATTAGCTAAGCTGTGGCAGAGCCAGTGACGTCACGTGACTGTGTTCTTACATGAGAAGCGGTCGCGTAAACGTGCTATGTCATATTTTCGATAAAATCAGATTACAGTATGTAAGGCATCTTTTGATAAAGATTTTGCCTGGCATAAAAATTGACTATTTTCTAACAGCATAGGTAAGTAGTAAGTACCTAGGTGCCTATAGGTAAAGTATAAGTACAGAAGCATGCACATCCACATAGAAAGCTTTACAGTCATTTTATGTTTTTATCATCTGGATTAGGTGATGATGATGCTGATGATGATGCTGATGATGATGATGATGATCATGGAACTTTTTATTGATATGGGTATCAAATGAAAGGGCTTGGTAAGCAAAACACAATGCTGTTCTCTTGATGAGCGAAACACCATGCTGTTCTGATGATGAAGTCAGGCAGGACCTGTTCCATTCCATGGAACTTTTTTTTTATATGGGTATCAAATGAAAGGGCTTGATGAGCGAAACACAATCATCATCGTCATATCTTTATCTTTTCATATAGTCATAACTTCATATCTTCGCAACTTCGCAACTTCGCAACTTCGTATCTTCATAACTTCGCAACTTCGCAACTTCACAACTTCATATCTTCGCAACTTCGCATCTTCGTAACTTCGTAACTTCGTAACTTCGCAACTTCGTATCTTCGTACCTTTGTATCTTCGCAACTTCGCAACTTCGTATCTTCATAACTTCGCAACTTCGCAACTTCACAACTTCGTATCTTCGTAACTTCGCATCTTCGTAACTTCGTAACTTCGTAACTTCGTAACTTCATAACTTCGTAACTTCGTAACATCGCAACTTCGCAACTTCATATCTTCGTATCTTTGTATCTTCGTATCTTCGCAACTTCGCAACTTCGCAACTTCGCAACTTCGTATCTTCATAACTTCGCAACTTCGCAACTTCACAACTTCGTATCTTCGTAACTTCGCATCTTCGTAACTTCGTAACTTCGTAACTTCATAACTTCGTAACTTCGCAACTTCGCAACTTCATATCTTCGTATCTTTGTATCTTCGTATCTTCGCAACTTCGCAACTTCGCAACTTCGTATCTTCATAACTTCGCAACTTCGCAACTTCACAACTTCGTATCTTCGTAACTTCGCATCTTCGTAACTTCGTAACTTCGTAACTTCACAACTTCGTAACTTTGTAACTTCGTATCTTCGTAACTTCGTAACTTCGTAACTTCATAACTTCGTAACTTCGCAACTTCGTATCTTCGTATCTTCGTATCTTCGTATCTTTGTATCTTCATATCTTCGTATCTTCATAACTTCGCAACTTCACAACTTCGTATCTTCGTAACTTCGCATCTTCGTAACTTCGTATCTTCGTAACTTCGCAACTTCACAACTTCGTAACTTTGTAACTTCGTAACTTCGTATCTTCCTATCTTCCTATCTTCGTAACTTCGCAACTTCGTAACTTCATATATTCGTAACTTTGCAACTTCGCACCTTCGTATCTAGAAGATAAGAAGATACGAAGTTGTGAAGTTGTGAAGTTGTGAAGTTGCGAAGTTGCGAAGTTACGAAGATACGAAGATACGAAGTTTTTCATATGGTCATAACTTCATATCTTCGTTCCTTCGTAACTTCGTGATTTCGTATCTTCGTGACTTCGTAACTTCGTATCTTCTTACCTTCATATCTTCGCAACTTCGGAACTTCGTATCTTCGTATCTTCAAAACTTCGTAACTTCGTATCTTCGTAACTTCGCAACTTCGTATCTTCGTAACTTCGTATCTTCCTATCTTCCTATCTTCGTAACTTCGCAACTTCGTAACTTCGTAACTTCGTAACTTCGTAACTTCTTAACTTCGTATCTTCGTAACTTTGCACCTTCGTATCTAAAAGATATGAAGATACGAAGTTGTGAAGTTGCGAAGTTGCGAAGTTACGAAGATACGAAGATACGAAGATACGAAGTTTTTCATATGGTCATAACTTCATATCTTCGTTCTTTCGTAACTTCGTGATTTCGTATCTTCGTGACTTCGTGACTTCGTAACTTCGTATCTTCGTATCTTCAAAACTTCGTAACTTCGTAACTTCGCAACTTCGCAACTTCACAACTTCGCAACTTCGTATCTTCATATTTTCTAGATACGAAGGTGCGAAGTTGCGAAGATACGAAGTTACGAAGTTGCGAAGCTACGAAGATATGAAGTTACGAAGATATGAAGATACGAACTTGCGAAGTTACGAAGTTACGAAGATACGAAGATACGAAGTTACGAAGATACGAATTTGCGAAGTTGCGAAGTTACGAAGTTGCGAAGTTGCGAAGATGCGAAGGTGTGAAGTTACGAAGTTACGAAGTTGCGAAGATGCGAAGTTGATAAGTTACGAAGATACGAAGTTATGAAGATACGAAGTTGCGAAGTTACGAAGATAGGAAGATAGGAAGATACGAAGTTACGAAGTTACGAAGTTGCGAAGTTACGAAGATACGAAGATGCGAAGATGCGAAGTTGCGAAGTTACGAAGACACACACACACACACGCTGCACACACATACCACGAAAGTGCTTGGTTGTAACTATTTTTATTCTTATTGTTATTTACTTTTCTCTAAAACCTATACTACCTAGTGACTAGACATTATTTAACACACGGGAATTACTCACGTAAAATTATCGTCGATTTAGTTTAGATTTGAAAGTGAAATACCTAGTGACTGTCGTAGGGGAACCTGTTGAACCTCGTCCATTGATATCCCTCGGCCACCAAGGCTTATCTCGTAATCTGTGCGAGTTTTTTTGTTTTTGTCTGTGGCATTATAATCGTCATTGGTCAACACAAACATGAAGCTAGAATCGAAAAACCAGCGTGGAGTGAGTGAGGCGTGCGAATTAAAAATATAAAAAAGTGCTCAAAAAGAGGGTATTTTTAACTTTACTTTAAGTTAATTTATATATAACAGTACATACTTACAAGATAACCATTTCATGCAATCAAATATAGGTGAAATGGACTTTAGATAGGCATAGAAATATCGACCCAAATCGAACTCAAAGTGCATTTTAAAAATTCGTTAATTTAAAATGAGGCAATGTTGTACCTTTGCCACCATATTTGCTTTGTACTTTGGACAGGGCCTCACGTACAAATTTGTATCAAGATATCAAACAGAAAAAAAAAACACCGAAGAAGGTTCATATAAAGAGAGAAGTCTATATTGTCCTAAAAGCTGTTAAGTATTTGGATTTTTGTTGATAAATTATTATAATAGGACGCGATAATGATCTTAAGATCACAGAATTTTTTAGAACTTATTGTTATTTTTATTATCTTAGCATAACTTAAGATAAAAATGTAAATTATTAATATTTTTTATCTAAAGTATATACCTTATAAATGTTCTTTCCATTATTTTATAAATAAAGTGATAATTGATTCGATAACATGATATTTTCATGAAAAAAGACTGGTAAGGTCAAGGTACATCTTGCAGTGACCAAGGTATATCTGGTGTGTTGTACCTTCGACAAAATCCCATTTTTTGTTCAAACCTCTTTATCTTCTAAAGTATCATTAAAAATACAAAATTTATTTCATAAATATGTAGTCAAATAGTGTATCTTTACATGTGTCCATATTTGGTAAACCTAATTCCAATCTTTATAGACAAAAAAAATTAAATAAGATCGTGTGGCCTAGGTTCAACAGGTTCCCCTAATATATGTTTTACTCTAAAAAATGTAAATCCGTCATTGGCTGTAAGAAACATAAATAAGTCGATTTATTACTACTAAGAGCTGTGGATTTTGTCTAATAAATAAATAAATAAGATGCGAAGTTTTTTCAAATCTGACTTGTAGAATATCGCGTTCAAAACTTCAAACAAACAAACAAACTCTTTCGCTTTACAGAATTGGTATTAGATTGGTATAGATGTCAATACAAAATCGTTATGAAGTTATAAATTTTAAAACGTAAAAAATGTTTGCCGAAACTTTGACCGCTTTGTGTCAGAGCGGCCCGCACTGCGTGGCGCTTTCAATGTGTGCGTTCTACGCACACAAGCTTGAGCGCTACGTTTCCCGCCCGTAAATACCTAAAACTGACGAGCGGCATAGCGTCGGAGCCCTCTTAATAACCGACAAATTGTTTCCTTGTTACCGTTTCGATGCTTTCATAGACTTCCTGTTTTCCATTCACTTACTTATATTACAAGTAAAAGGTAGAAAAATGGGGATTCTATCAGTATCAAAGCTAATAAAACAGGCTTGTAAACATATGTTTTTATTTAGTAGGTAATTTCGATTTCATCATTTTGTCTTATAATCTATATTAAAATAGTTTTACTAGTAAAAGTAAGTTCTATTATTAATTTTAACATTCATCTGTATACACATATTTACAAAACGATTTGATTGCATCGATTTTTGTACTTTAGACTTAATTTAAAATGCCGAAATTATTAACTCAAAATATAAAAATATCTCACAAAATAATAAGTAGATTCAAAATGACGCTAAAACTTAACATTTGAAATCAAAATAAATAATATCCTCTTATTCTATATTAGGCCTTAAAATATATTAATATACATCTACTACTGGCTTTATATCAATGGCAAAACTAGTGATGTACTGTTAATATTATTATTATCGACATTCATAATCGTTTTATCGACGCATCATCGTCTCGTGTAACATATCGACCGGTCGTCTACTAGCTACATTATATTATGCATTCAATCACACATTTATTTAATACTGCCGACAAGATCTCACGACCTCATGGTAACGTGCAGCTAATATTTGTGACGGCGGATTACCGAACAAGTATCGAAAGCACTGCTGTTTTACTTTTGAAAAAACTTTCTGTAAAAAAATAAAAAGATCCGTCGACACAATATTTGGTCGCACATCCAAACGGAACCAATCTCGTTTCATTTACGCAGTGAGACTATCGACATTTCACATCCCTATAGTTATTGCAATTTGAACCTTAACTCTATGCGACAGCGTTCAATTTGAACGTGTCGGTAAGGCACTCGGCACACTCAGTATTTGACACGACTACATAATAATGGCAGTGACTCGTTGTTCCTCAGACGCGAACGCGCGGAAGTTTAACATTGACATGTCAATAAGTTGTGCAAGCATTTCTTTATGAAATAGACAGAACATTTCGAAAACTCTTTTATTTACAAAACTAGTGAGTTATAGATACATTCAGCTATAACACAAGTCACAAATGGACGAGGGAGAAATTCTTGCTAATTAAAGTAAGCTCGTATGAGCAAGTGGCCAACTCTGGTGACGGAGTTTTTAGGCCGCCTAAAGGCCTCCGTCATGGCTTAACGACTTAAAAGCCGGGACCGACAATTTAACTTACTAATTGATTAGTATTTATTACATTGAAAATTTATCTCGAAGAATACTTTTACTGGTTTTTAATAATTTTCAAAACAAAAAGAATTTGATTGTTTTTATAAATAACAGAGTTTTACGAATTTTCGACTGTCCTTCTCCTAATTGTATCCATATGAACTGGTTTACTTATTTCGAACATAACTAGACTCGAAGGCTCATATTCTAAAACGTACGAAAACATTCGATCCAAGCATACATTTTTATATCGAGACATTGACATTTAGAATGACCTTTCTCGAGTTACGAATCTACAGCATGTAACTTCGAGCTTATAGAATGGAGATGGCATCGATATTCTCATATAGGCTTACCCCTCTGTGACCATCCAGGCCCCTCGGCCATACACGTTAAATAAAAGTACTTCACTCGCATCCACGGCCATAATGTTGACGTTTCGTGTCGCGAGTAGAGCTCCGTGAATATGGTGAATTGTGCAGTAGTTTTGTATAAAAGGCGATCAGCGACAACAAACTTACGGGGACACGGTATTTCCTATCACATTATAAGTGCTATTTTTGTCATTTGTGTTTGCAATTTTGTGTAATTTTGATTTAGATGAACTACTAGTTTTGACAGATTGGCGACTATTTCTTGAGGCGTAGTGCGGGGACAAGTTGAATGAAATTGACCGAATGAATGATAGAATAAACATAAAATTATTTCAAAACGCGATGTATATTACCTATTGTACAAAAGTAATTGAAATTTAAACGATATCGGTCGGGGTGTTTAAAAGGCTGTGCAGCGATTAGTAGGCACTGGTGCATTTACAAGGCAAACACTTAATAAAATTTTGACATAGCTGTTATTCTATTAACATACCTTTTTCTCGATCTTAATTTAAAGTATGAACAAAAACAAAGGTTTTTTGTAAGAAACATTTTTTTATTGGACTGTTAGTTTTCGAGAAATTAATTAAATTAACTAAGTCACTCGCACATCAATCATCGATTTTCTCAAAAACTACAAGTCGGACAAAAAAAATTATACTGAAAAAAATGTTTATTTTTACGAGATCTATAAGAAAAGTCAATAATATGAAAAAAAATGGTTGTCTGTAAAGTCGGTTTACGGACGATAATTTTACGTGTTATCGAAACGAACGCTTAGGCCGATCGTGCTTCTACACACGTTTTCGTGAATGCAGCCGGAGTTCATCGTTATATTGTTAACAAGTCAAAATGTTTTTTGGTCGTTTCTAAGTCTCGGCCGCCTACTAACGTTTTTAAAAATTAATTTCTTTTAGATTAGGTACCTACATTAGAGCGATATAAAAATCTAAAATTGAAACATTATTTGCCCATGTTTCAATTTTGTATTATTATGATACCATCAGCAAGGTTACAAAAATATTGCAGCACAAATAAATAAAAAATAAAAAATGTTGAAAATTAAGGTCGTAAATGGTATTTACAAGTTTTCGCAAAAAATCTAAATTTGCCCAAATATCACTTAGCTACCAATAAAAATGATACAAATTTTACTATGGCAGTATAATGGCGGTACAGTTACGGAATCCTTGGCGCACGAGTTCGACTCGCACTTGACCGGTTTTTTATTTTCAGTCCGAGTGAATCAAACTGAGGGTAGGTATTTTCTATCTGACAGTGTTCCAGAGTGAATTAAAGGATTTTAAGCATACATTTTGTGGTCTTTGTTTTGAGTTTTGTGTGATTCGTATCACTGATTTTTTTTTTAAACAATCAAATCTGCCATTTTGATTTTTTAAATAATTGTAATTATGTGCTCAGTGACACTCATGTCATCAATACGAATCTAATGACGTATCATTTATCAAAATCGGTTGAGCCGTTGAGTAGTTATGAGTGGACATACATACCTTTTGGGTATGTATGTCCACAGGTCAAACACATACCTTTTGGGCTTCGCCATAGTCGGATAAAAAAAGCAGACTATGAAAATAGTATTACCTACACAGACGCTTTAAAAAACGCTAATTTCATTCATTCATTTATCGTTCATTCATCGAATGCCCGTCACTAGAGATTTATCATAGTGTGCGTCTAAACACTGCGTAACACGCAGTAACCACGCCCATTTCATAATTGTGTGCGTATTGTAAGATTATGAACCAATGGTGTGCGGGATGATTAGGCGGGAGATTTGAATGCACCAATGCGTGTTTAGCTCGTCCCCCGTTACTTTTTGCACATTTGCGGTTCGAGCTTATGGCATACCCCTGGCATGTAATGAAAACCCCGTCCGATTAGTGAAGATGTTATTAGATCGAGTTTCAATTCTATCGTCCTAAAAATGTAATATGATCACGATTGTATTCCCAAGGTACGGTAGACATTCTTTTAGACACCTATGTGTGGTTTAACACTAACAATTAAAAACTATAGATTAATTAAATGATTTTCGACTTTGACTTTTGACTTCTATGTTTAAATTTCATTAAGATTCCTACACCTTTCTGGGCCCCAATTCTACTAATTTACAACGTCAACCATTCCGGCATCATTACCGCTACGTTTTGTTTCGTTCTCCCTAATGACAGTAATTTGTTTGAAAACGTCACCATGTCAGAGTAACCTAACCTCACTGGTCGTTAGTGGATTAGGAAACAAAACGAAATCTGAGGTTATAGTTGACGTTTGGCTTTGGTTGATAAAATGTTTGTTAGTAGAATCTGTCTCCTGATCAGTCAGAGTTTTCTTTACATATTGAGTTATTCGTTTTATCCTGTTGTTCGAATGTAAACCAGTGTAGTGTTGTGTCAATGTTGGTTTGGCGCGATGTCTATAGTCACGTAGAAGCGCACCGGCGCGGGCGCACTCAGATCAAGATGGCGTCGTCGTCTTCGGTTTGCGCCTAATTCCGGCACTGGGACGAACCTGTCACAAAATGCGCTCATTTAAAAAAAGTAATGCTTCACATTGATTGCTGGTAGTCACACAAAAAAAACTAGGTATAAATGTATGTTTTCCATCACATTGGTTGTCTAGCTTATGCTGAGTAGAATCAGCCAACCAAAGAAATTGTATACATAGTAGAATGCTGACTGACATTTAATGTACAAAGGATTTTGAACCTTATCACGACCACACAACGATCTATTATCATTTAATTTTGGTTATAAGGATTGTTGGTCTTGTTGAGAGGCTTTCTTGGGTGCTTTGTCTCTTTCACACAGTTGCAAAAAGAAAGAGACACACCGCCCAAGTTTGATTTCAAGCGGACCGTGTTTTCTGTCTCAGTCAGCGTTCCGGGTACGTAGTATAGAAATTCCTTGCAGCCAACTTAGACGCCAATTAAGACGTTCAACGTGCTACGTGTGATCTTTTTGAATGTTTTTGGCTTTGATTTTTGCAAACCATAGGTATGGGATAGTGTTGTCTACCACTGTCGAAAATAATGTTTAAGTCAGGGGTAGGCTTGCTTAGTACCCAAACCATGATCATCATCTTCACAATTTTATAGCGCCGTCAGAAGACGGCTCTTGCCTGTCAAATTCCTGAACATCCTGTAGGTACAATACTCAACACTCGCGTGATACCAGCCCGGATAAAAAATAGCCAATGTATTTTCCGAGTTTCATTAAAATACGTTCAGTAGTTTTTGAGTCAGAGTATCAAACTTCCTTACATCTATAATATCCATACACTCTCACAAACTTTCGCATTTATAGGTAATACTAGCCGGCGTGGTACCCGGAAAAATGTCCCATTCCCGATGATTATCTATCGTTATTTTAAATTTTAGTCAAATCGGTTCAGTGGTTGTCGAATTACAGAACAAACAAACATCCAAATTTCCACACTTTCGTATTTATAATCGATCGAGCGAGCGAAGCGAGCGAAGATCTTAGTGGTAAGTTGGGCGATTTTGCTTTGTATGTTTGTATGTTTGTATATTTGTATGTTTGTATGTATGTTTCACGAATTGTTGTTCGCGCATAACTGTCGAACCGTTCATCCAATCTGCATGAAACTTGGTAGGTCAATAGGTTGTGGTAAGGAAATTTACGGTGGAGCATATGAGTTTAATCGATGAAGGGGTTGTGAAGATATTAGGTTCCCAAGGTGGTATTTTTTTTAAAAAGTTACTCAAATAAATTGAGTGGGGTGTCATATGAAAGGCCTTATTTTGTACATTCCAAAATGGTTTTTATTTTTACTCTAGGATGTATAGTTATTGAAATACGACCAAAGAATAAAAACTACGAAACCAGAGCTGCAAGAGCTCCCGTTTCATAGAGTTTCGATGTCTTCGTAGCTCATTGACTGGTCGGTCTTAGAAAGAGAGTGGCATCGTTGCGGTTTTGTTTGCAATGATTTTAGTTGCTACTTGATTTATTTTGTTGATAAAAAAAAAATCTTGGTAATGAATGAAAATAATTGTCCGGGAACCTGAAAATAAACTAGTAGTTCGCCCCGAACTAAGATCTCGCGCACCGTAGATGGCCAACATTTGGACTTTCTTCTGACTACCCCTATAATTTCAAGTGCTACTACTGCCGGGTATGCCTATTGCGCTAGCTCTTCATGGTAAAAAATACATAATGTCATAAATTCATGCAATACATAATGTCGTGTCTAATTTTTCATTTATTTCATATTTATGAATTCTCGTCGTATTTCTAAAAGTATACGTCCTAGAATAAAAATAATAACTATTTTAGAATGTACAAATAAAGACCTTTCATTTGACACCGCACTCAATATATTTGTTTACTTAACTTTTTTTACCCCAATTATTTTCATTTTTTATCAAAATTTTTTTATCATGAAAATAAATCAAGTAGCATCTAAAATCATTGCAAACCAAACCGCAACGATGCCACTCTCTTTTTAAGACTGACCAGTCAATGAGCTACGAAGACATCGAAACTCTATGAAACGGGAGCTCTTGCAGCTCTGGTTTCGTAGTTTTTGGTTTTTGGTCGTATTTCAAAAACTATACATCCTAGATTAAAAATAAAAACCATTTTGGAATGTACAAAATAAGCCCTTTCGTATGACACCCCACTCAATATATTTGTGTAACTTTCATAATTTTTTACCCCCTTGGGAACCCAATATCTTCACAACCCCTTCATCGATTAAGCTCATATGCTCCACCGTAAATTTCCTTACCACAACCTATTGACCTACCAAGTTTCATGCAGATTGGATGAACGGTTCGACAGTTATGCTCGAACAACAATTCGTGAAACATACAAACATACAAAGCAAAATCGCCCAACTTACCACTAAGATCTTCGCTCGCTTCGCTCGCTCGATCGATTACGTACGTAGGTTACGTTATGTAGGCTAAACTTGGTAGGTCAATAGGTTGTGCTATGAACATTTAAGGTGGAGCATAATGAGCTTAATCAATAAAGGGGTTGTCAAGATATTGGGTTCCGAAGGGGGTAAAAAAAAATTAATCAAATATATTGAGTGGGGTGTCAAATGAAAGGTCTTTAGTTGTACATTCCAAAATAGTTATTATTTTTAGGACGTATCTAGGTACTTTTTGAAATACGACGAGAATTCCTGTACCTACCTATTAAATGAATGAAAAATTAGACACGACATTATGTATGGCATGCATGCCAGTATTTTTTACCATGTCGAGCTAGCGCAATAGGCATACTGGGCAGTAATAGCACTTGAAAGTATAGGGGTAGTCAGTAGAAAGTCCAAATGTAAGCCATCTACGGTGCGCGAGATCTCAGTTCGGGGCGAACTACTAGTATTAGTGTGATATAAATGAATGAAGCGAAATAAGTCTGTCAGGATCGTAGCAAGTGGAGATCTGTGGTCTCTGCCTACCCCTATAATGGGAAACAGGCGTGTATTATGTATGTGTGTTATAATCACTGATCGGAGTAGGTAGAGCTATTTAGGTTCATTGACCGCAAACATTGATGTTAATATGGATATTCCAAGGGATTCCGACTAATACTCCGGGATTCGATTATACAAATAGTTTGTTCTTTTCAATCATGTTTCGATTTTTGAGGAACTAATAATTTGTATGGTATGTTCTTGTACAACTTCAGAATGAAAATGTTAAATGATTGTTGATTCTTGTATAAATATAAGAAATTGTTACATAAAAAATATATGTGTGTTCATGAATCAAGTTTCTATCTATTTATTATACAATCCTTAAACCCGTGTATAGCAAAAAGCAAAAAGCTTTTTATTATTTTTCTAACTAAAAAACGAATCCCGGGATTCGGGGAATATCCATATTATTCTATCATATGGCAAGTACATAAAATAGCTCTACCTACTCCGATCACTGGTTATAATGTTAGTATGATACATACCTAGCTTCCAGCTCCAGCTGTTTCTCCAGGACGGTATGCGGCTTCAAATGCTTCCTCAACCTCAAAGCCCAGACGCCATCCCTCTTGTTCAGTATAAAATCATTGTTGTCGTTTCCGTACGCGATGCGGTAGTGCGGCCGCGCGCCGCCCTCCGCGGGCAGCAATCGTACTAAGGGAGTGCGGTGCCAGGTCTGTTTGGGAGTAGCCTTGACCACTATCAGCTCGGCTTCCGGCTCCAAGAGCGAACGACGGCCTGGAATGATTGGTGAGTGTACAACGCCATCTAGTTTCACTAGGTAAAACTTAAGGAAAAATGAATGATGCTTGATGAAGATCTAAACTAAAACAGAATGTGAGTGTGAATGAAAAAGCATTTGAGGCATTTAAACAAGTATTAGAGGATTTGTCAGGCTAGAGGGCGGAGCCATCGGACGATGACGCGATTGGTGGGGATAAAGTCGCCTGATCGGTGCGCGGCTGGCGGGAGCTCACTTTTGCTTGGGCGCTCGGGTGCGACGGACGTGTTATAGGGATCGTATTGGTTAATTTATGCTGGATAGGTTATGCTTGTTTACGTAATAATAGGTCGTTAGTTAAGTTTTGTCGATTGTTATTTTTTGCATTAATAATTAAAACGAATGTTTCTAGGGTAGTTTGGTATTTCTTTTTAAAAAATTAAAGTCACATCTGTTTTATAAGATCATTCGTGGGATAAATTGAACTGTTCACGCGACTTTGATCGTTCGCCATCTAGGTACTAAATATCAAACAGTGAAAAAGTGTGAATTTTGTTTGTGTTTTTGTGTTGTTTTGTTGCCGCCACGTAAGTAGATTAATTTATTTAAGTACTTAAGTTGTCGTTGCATATGCATTGCAATCATGTCGAGTCGCGAAGGCGTAGATCTCGTGAGCACCGTAATGACTCCCATAGGTACATATCGCGATGTCAAAATGAGGCGTCGACATCGTTCTTGTAGAACGTGTTAACCGATTGAACGCTTTAGAGGAACGGTTGCCTGCTAGCTTAATAAAGACGTTCACTCCTTTGCCGTCGCACCCGTGCCCCGAAAACAACACGTCATTGCCAGCTTCAGTGACCTCCGAGGCTACCGTTACGCCTATGGTAACACGGGCTACGGACGAGACCTCTGAGGCACCGCGCGAGGCTGACGCTGCGGACAGGATTGGCAGTGACCTTTCTTATTTAATGCAAGGGCTTTCAGATTAACTAAAAACCGCTATTGTAATCCGCGGCATTTCTGATCCTCAAGTAAAGGCCGCCACTACCAACGCTAAACTTGGGTCAAAGGATCTTGTCGAGTTTTTGTCAGTTTTGTCAGTCAAGTATGTAAAACCTAAAAATGCACCAACAATCCTGTTCGCTCGTCAAGCACAAAACTACCCACAAGAAAAGAAATTTTTTGATGTCTGTTTGTGGTTATTTGTTTTGTGTTTAATTCTCACGTAAGTACCGTTTGATTGTTTTCTTTTGTAAAACGCCGCGAAGTACATCGCGTGGTCATTCACAATGTCATTCGAAAAGTGGCTCGCGTGTTCGCAAAAGTTCGCGAGGTAGTTCACGTCCTAGTAGTCTACGACCTCATTTGCACAGCCAGTCCAAGTAAGGTAAAGGGCCATGGTGCAATCATAGAAATAGGGCACGCTCGCGTTATAGATTTCGACCTAGTTAATCCAAAGTTCACCGCCATTACTATCGTTGGTCGCGTTCTCGCTGATCGCATGGTAATCGGGGACTGGAGGTGTCGATAGCAGGAGTTCGTATAACTTATGGCACTGCCGATAATGCCATCATGTCTCTGATTAGTTCCCGGCTCCCGGGCTATATTTGATGAACTACATCACAGGGATCCTAATGAGGGTAGGTCGCACACATCTTTCCCTACTAACATGACACCACCAGCACGTTCGGTAGTTCAAAAGGTTTGCAGTCAGTCTTTCGAGTTAGTGCAGCGTTCTATCTGAGTCGTTCACTTTAGCTCAAGCTCTTCTTGAGGCTACGAATGCTGGTTTAGGTAAGTCA
Organism: Camptogramma bilineatum; assembly: GCA_958496255.1. NCBI lineage: Eukaryota > Metazoa > Arthropoda > Insecta > Lepidoptera > Geometridae > Camptogramma > Camptogramma bilineatum. Next base: position 14,349,861 of record OY292466.1, on the reverse strand, counting down.
CTTAACTACCTACTTTGTTTCTCATTTTCACACGATGCTTCATAACATTGACTGGCCCGTAGTGAGGGGAAGTGGATCTTGCTAAAGTCCAAAACAATTGAAGCAATCATTAATTTTGTCACGAGTGTTTTAATGTCTCAAAGGGGATGTCAAGGTATGGTTGCTGAGTGGGTTATGAATGATCACACGTAGTCAGGCTTTGACTGAGAGTTCGCGCCGATAGCGATCTCTCGGTAAGTTGCGGTGTCTCGGTGAGTTGAACTAGCTAACATATTATTGGAGACAGTGAAAATCTTGTCTGATAGGTATGCTACGTATGTTAAATAGGTTGTTACGCCTTAGAGTAGTTACGGGACTGAGTACCTAAGGAGCTGAGAACGTTGCTTAGCTTTAACGATCGTTTAAAAATATCAAGGCAAGGGCCACGAGCGCTTCCAACTCGCTTCCATCTAGAACGTGTAAGAACCAAAAGTTATTTTAAATGAAATTGGTTCCTGTCGCCCCTTCGAAATCACTCTCTGAATTACGCTGTAGGTACATAGCGAGTTAAGCAATCGGAGAACGTGTTTTAGATTTAGTGTACTTCATAGTCAAGTAGGTAACTAAAATAAAGTTAACCTAATGTTCTGATCTCTCCTCAGTAATGAAGGTAATGTTCTCGTCTGTGTCTATGATTTTGTTTTGCTTTTAATGTTCATAAAGGTATCGAGCTACTCCATCGAGTGACATGCACACTGGAGCTGGGTTTTTTAACCTGCGCAGACGTACCTTACTTGTCGAGGTTGGATATCTTTGCAGAGTACTAAGTCTAGGTCAGGTGAAGCCGAGCCCTAGAATGGTAAGAAAGAAGCGTTTGAAATAACGATTTGCATTGAAGCAAACAACAAAGGTTCGTTGTGGTCTGAGGTTCTGTGTAAACTTGCAACTACTTAGTATTGAACGTTACGAAACAAAAATTGACTCTCCTCTCTCTTAACCTCCTTATTAGTACAGAAGCTACCATGCCGGTAACTCGCGCGCTAATTTGGGATGGCGTGGCTGAAACTTCGAGGCCTACATTTTAATTGTGAGGCTCTGTGTGTAGTTACCTACTAAGAGCAGAACCAGATAGCTTCTTGAGGAGAATTAAAATCGCCAGGATGAGTATGTGAAATGTGTATGAGTTTGCACTTGATGACCTCTCATATGTAATAAAGTTTTCTCTGTGTACAGTTTGATCTGGAAATGCGTGGTACCTATAAGGTTGTGCGAGCGTTATCACATTACCGATACGAGCTCGAGCTGTTAGCTGGCTCGTATGGAAAAAGACGCAGACCGCCGCAGAACACATGGTTCAGTGGCGTCGCGAGTGGACTCCGGAGGCGTGTGGAGCGTTCTTCAGTAGTGATGAGTAATACGTGCAGCCCCGACATTGCGGCAGCATATTACTCACAAGCCCCGACATTGTGGCTCGTTTGCCCCGACATTGTGGCAGTTACTCGTAAGCCCCGACATTGTGGCTCGTTTGCCCCGACATTGTGGCAGTTACTCATAAGCCCCGACATTGTGTGTGGCTATCGCTTGCCCCGACATTGTGGCACCTCGTTTGTAACCTCGACATTCTGGTTACCTCTTGCCCCGACATTGTGGCAGCGCGCTTTTTGTAGCTTTGACATTTTTGGCTAACTATTTGTTTCTTAGGCGAGTTTTCCGTTGTTTTGGTAATGATTGAGATCCGGAACTCTTTCATTGGTAAAACAATTTGTAATCTGCAGCCTATTTTCGATGAAATTGCTTGAGAATACGCTTGAACTTTCTTTACGACAGGTAGTTAGAAATTTCCGTTGGTAACGCATTTAAAATGTTTCAGATAATGCTTCAGATGATGACCCAAATTATGAGAACCCGACAACAATGTCAGTTCTCCTAGGCAAGACCAATCAACCACGGATCATACGACTGAGCAGTCAGTGCCAGTAGCAAGTCAAGCTGACGAGGCCGTTCAGCTGTCAGGAGAGGCCGTATTAGAGGATTTGTCAGGCTAGAGGGCGGAGCCATCGGACGATGACGCGATTGGTGGGGATAAAGTCGCCTGATCGGTGCGCGGCTGGCGGGAGCTCACTTTTGCTTGGGCGCTCGGGTGCGACGGACGTGTTATAGGGATCGTATTGGTTAATTTATGCTGGATAGGTTATGCTTGTTTACGTAATAATAGGTCGTTAGTTAAGTTTTGTCGATTGTTATTTTTTGCATTAATAATTAAAACGAATGTTTCTAGGGTAGTTTGGTATTTCTTTTTAAAAAATTAAAGTCACATCTGTTTTATAAGACAAGTAATTTTTTTGTTCACTTTCAAGATTCTATTAGTGTCAAATGTCTAACCACATAAACAAAGTCCAATTGTTTAAGTGTGGTTAGACATTTGACACTTTACTACTAGCGCGATTCAGACTTTCGAAAATGCATCCGATTCAATGATTTTATTCGGAAATTTAAAGTTTTTAAACGAAAAAACGTCCCTTTCCGAATTCTGAATACATAACGAGAAGGTCTGAATCGCACTACTGGTATGCTAAAAATTACAATTTGGTACATTCAAAATAATAATTCACAGTCATTTAAGAAAAACTGCAGCATTCTATGAAATCATGTTAGTTATTCCAAAGATTTTCTAACAAGCATTAACATTGAATCTATGTTTGTATTTATAAAAATCTGTGCCCAGAAAAAGCTACTTACGTCGGCTTCGTGACTTGCGTTTCTTCATAAGCATAGTTCCGTTGGCAAAAATGATGGCTTCATTCGGCGCTCTTCGTCTCCTGCCGTTCACCTGGTAAATCAAACGATTGACTAAACATGACACAAACAAAATATTTATGAATTCGTGTACTGAAAGGCTGGGTGGATGGTGTTGCCAATGTTTGAAATTCGAAACATCAAGGGAACTTGACTAAATATATTTAGGCCGGTCACTTACATTCTACTAATATAGGAAACCAAAAAGTGTTTGTCACTTATTTTGATTATTTCATAAGCTTGTTGTGACGGAAAAAGAGGGAAAACGGTCGAACCACGTGACCATAGCCATAACTTGTGATAGCAGCCCCCTGATTGTCTATCTTTGATAGCGACCAAATTCGGTCTCAAACTGTCAAATATAGTTCAATGACCACGCAATTAAGTAGCTCTGTCACTCTTATCTCAACAAGACCAAACGCGACGAAAGATACCTACGCAATCATTTTCACAGTTTGAGACTAATTTGAGGTTTCAGACAAGTTAGACAATCAGCCTACTGCTGAAGGCTCGATCCAGTACAGCAGGCAGATAATCTTGAGGGACCTTGCATTGAACTTAAAGGGGTAATAACGAGCCATAGCTTCAGTGATGGTACCTTGCAGCTGAAGCAGCCTTCAGTAGACAGCAGGTCATCGCCCCGACGGTACTGGTCCTGCAGAGGGAACACGGGCGCGGCGCCGATATCATCAGGAGGCAGCCGAGCGTCCAGTGCTGTCAGACAATGACCAGCTCCTACCAACTGGTAGCCGGCTGGACAACCACACTCGTAGCTATTGCCCAGTGCTGAGCATCCGAACAGACAGGACGCACTGGCGCAACCGCCACCAAGCTACAAGAGAAGATATGATTAAAGAAACAAGTGGCTAAATTAAAAAAAAACCAACTTCAATGTTATAATCTGAGCAACCTTCTGCACTCTCGAGATGCATTTCCGTTCATAACTCCGAAGAACCTTGACAGATCCACACCAAATTGTGACCACCACCCGGATCACCACCACCAACAATCGGAAAAAATATCCTTTCAAACAAATGAAAAAATCCAAGTCGGTCCAGGCGTCTTCGAGTAATTACATTAAAAAAAATCCGACGAAGTGAGAACCTCCTCCTTTTTGGAAGTTCGGTTAAAAAATGACTGAGTGTTTGGTGATGTAAAGATCGTAGGACAATAGACCTCGCTAAGCTGAGGAATGTCACATAGAGGATAGTAAGGAATGGTGGAGATTGTTTTTTAATGTGTAAACTTGATTGTAAATTTAATACTATTCGAAAAAATGGGTTTATAATAGTAGACGCCATACCTGCAAGCACACAGCGTGTCCCGCGTCCCACCCATAACCGGTGGGACAGCCGCATCGGTAAGCACTTCCCACGGCAAAGCACGGCGTCGCGCCGCACGGGGACTCCCCGCACGCGTCTATGGGCACGCAGGCCCCGCCGGGACCTCGGCTTGTTCCTAAATAAATTGTATGAGTTTACTACCTGACCCGTCAGACGACATGTCCTAATTTCAAGTAGAAATGAAACATTCCCTCAAAATTTAACTTTTTTTAGATTATTATAAGCTTTTAAAAACAGTCAAATCTGTCCAATCGTTTTTCAATTTACCTATGTGCTTTCGAAAGATCTGCGGGCTTAAAAAGGTCGCTAAAGCAGAATCGCAATAGAGAATTGGATTATAATGCCGTCTCTTTTCACGCTCAGTCAATGAAAAGAGATAACATAGTTCAATTCCCTATTTCGATTCTGCAATAGCCCGCAGTACTCAATGAACGTTACAATAGATTATAATTTGATTATTATTATCCTCTGGTTCGTGCTCTCTTGAGCTAGATGGTTGCTTATGGATTCTGGTTCACATTATGACTGTGGCATAACTTCGAAATTAGCATGTCATTCTTAATCTTATAAAATACATTCTTAACAGTTGGTTGGTTAACTTTCGACAGTTGTAGTTTGAAAGCATCCAAATTTAGGCATCTCATACCTTCAAATTAAAACAATATTTTTGTATCAATCTTAACCTTATTTGAGGATTATTACTAACCTTGAGGACAGTCACATCTGTACCCTCCAGCATGATTCCTGCAAGTGGACTGACAGCGTCCGTCAGCACATTCGTCGGCGTCCATACACCTCGTCCCACTGAGATCTAGTCGGAACCCTCGTGGACACACGCAACGGAAAGATCCGAGTAAGTTCACACAACGACCGGGTGTGGGGCAGATGCCTTCCTCGTGGCATTCGTTTATATCTGTAACGGAATTTGAAAAGGTTGTGAAATTGGTGTACCCCAAGGACCTATACTTGGACCGCTTCTGTTAATGTTTTACAAACTTGGCAATGATCGAGTAATGTTTTTGGCAACATTGCAGAGTTGTAAGATGAGTGTGATTGATATCGTTACTAGAGACTAATATAGATAATCCTTTAAATGACCCAACAATTGGAATCAATGTTTAACATTTTAACAAGTTTTACCAGGGCCTGTATTCTACTAGATGACAACCGCTTTGGTTTGGTTCGATCTCTTAAATGTCAGCCATTTGGTGAAATAGTAGAATAGCTTTTCAAAAATTTGTTCTGCCAAAGTTCAAAACCTCACCACAACTGAGTCGTTTGTTATTAGTAGTCATGGAAACAGTCGCTTTAGTTGAGGTTTTGGTTGAGGTTGATAAAAAGTTCGGTACCAGAATCGACGCCCAGTCTTAACAAACTTCCATCTACAAAGTGAAAAGCTATTTTTATTTTCTTAATTTCCGAATGTGACACTCCATAAACTTCTATTAATCTTGGTAGAGATTTGGATCTTAACCTAACCTAACGACAAAACATGTTGTAAACAGCTACCTATCGCACTCACTCTTTGAGAGTTAATAAAGATAGATAGATGTTTGCAACATGTTTTGTCGTTAGTGAAAACGCGGGGATAGAAACACGCTGCAAAAACGCAGTATGTCCCCTCCCTGAAAAGTTTTTGGTAGAATCTGTCTACTGTTGATGAAACCATCTCACCGATACAAGCGTCGCCTCTCTTCTCATATCCGTCGTTACACTCGCATTCGTATGATCCGTCCGTGTTGGTGCACAGTTGGTGACATGTGTGGGTCCCTCGGGAACACTCGTCGATGTCGCGGCAGTTGGCGCCGTCCTCGTCCACTTCGTAACCGGACCGGCAGAGGCATTCGTATGAACCTATAAGTATTTGATAGTTATAGGTGAAAACTCCTGTATGAGAGAAGTTTATATGTGGTATTCTGGAGGATGTGTCGAGTCATAGACGAATGATTTAGAACTAGTGAACAAATATAAACGAGTGATAAACGAATAATTAAGTACTAGTGAACAAACATAAATGTTTGTCCTGGGTGAGAAACAAAAACATAACCATGTAATCCATGGGTGGGTTTAAAAAACAACTTATGACGTAGATGGCAGCATTACAACACAACTCGACAACCATTCCGCGTCACTCCGCGCCAGACAGTGACAAAGTTATGCGTTAGAAAGAGGGGATTTATGTAGGTGAATATTAAACTAGGCAATGAGCGCTTACGCGAGCTGAATTGAACATTGTTGCGTCGTAGCAAGAGTCGCTATTTAAAAAAAGTTTTCGCGAAGTCGGACTTCTGTACCTATTCTGTGGTAATAGTCTATAGTCCTTTAGTGTTCTTGCAAAGATGTTCAATCATTTCTGTATGTGTTACCTTCAGTGTTCTTGCAGAGATGTTCACAAGGCGGCGGTCTCACGCTACACTCGTCTACATCGGCGCAGATCTCACCAGCCGGCTTGTATCCACGCCCGCACACGCACCGGAAACTGACAAATAAAACAACCTAAATTAATAATTTTAAACAACCGACTTCAATGTTATAGACTGCGCAATTTTCTGCACTCTCTAATGTGCATTTCTGATCATAACTTCGAAGATCCTCGACAGATCTTCATCAAGTTTTTGTGGCACCAATCTGAAACCCTTTCAAACAAAAAAATATTTTCTAAATCGGTCCGGGCGTCTTCGAGTAATCAGTGAACTAAGTACTTTCATAAAAAAAGATTCCGACAAATTGAGAACCTCCTTTTTTTGAAGTCGGTTAACAATTATTTACATTTTTCCTTGAAGGAATGCAAACATGTTTTATTTGCTTTGACTGTGCCTGACGTTAACGGATCTTGGCATTCGTGAAGTTAGTCGTTTCGATGCGCAGTGCAACTTTTTCATACAAAATTTTCTTCTGCACAGCGAAAAGCCCACGAATGCCTAGATCCATTGTGACAACTGACAAGCTAACACCATTCCAGAACAGGGGCCCTAGCCATATCACACTATCTACCGTCGCGATCGCTGTAGAACACTTTAAAATGTATAGAAATTGACGTTCTGACCGCGTGACTCATCACCTTTAAACGTCAATTCCTATACATTTTGAAGTATTCTACAGAGATCGTGACGATACTCGTAGATAGTGTAATATGGCTATAATAGTTGAATTGCTCATTGTACGAACTAAAAATTTATGAAAAATGACATTTTGACCGTCAATTTTAGTGCGTATAATAGGCATGATGACAGTAATCAAGTATCGCCAAAATATTTATCTGATCTAATGAAATAGGATTCAAAGATTTTGAAAAATGTATTTATTCTCTTATTAATGTCGAGATTACTAATTTATTTGCTAAAATAAATCTACAAAATACAACAATCCGCCATGATAGCCAAAACGCTCGCCGGTGTCATGGCGTCTGTCATTGCGTCTCGTCTCGGTAAACATCCTTTTGTTTCTATAGTAACTATGTAGGCATCACTGGTTGATATACCGATCCGTGACGTAAAAACAGACGCCATGACACCGGCGAGCGTTTTGGCGTGAATTTGAAAATTTAAATTTAAATGTACTTTTATTGCACAAAAACCTTAATTTTCTACAGAAATATGATATATTTTAGACATAATAGATACTTCTGAATATCATAGAAGAGATTTTGAAAATTAGGATTCATGCCTATTAGAAATACGACTATAGGGGGGCAGTTTAGTTACCTTCCGATGGTGTTGACGCAGCGTCCGGGCGCGCAGAGCCCCGGCATGGCGGCGCACTCGTCCACATCTCCGTATATATCCAGCGCCTGCCCGAGCCCCCCCTCTCCCCCCTCGCCCCCCGTGCTACCCCCCGGTCTGCCCCCCGGTCTGGCGATGTTGGTCTGCGTGCATAGTTCCATGCGTTCCGCGCTGCCCGGGATGGGACAGAGCTCGCACTCCGGACCCCACGCCATGCCCAGGGTGCAGCAACATTGGGCCCTGGAACATGTAAGATTGGTGTGTTAGTATGTGGAAATTCGAAAGAACTGCGGGTCTAAAGTGGCCACTTTTGATGAAGCATATTATGAAACACTTGATGTTTCATAATATGCTTCATATTATGCTTAATAAAATGCTTCATCCGTACCCATTTATGAATGTGAAAGTGTGTTTATTTGTTTGTTTATTTGTCCTGCTTTCACGTCAAAACAAAGCGACGGTTTGACGTGATTTTTTGTGTGGAGATAGTTGGAGGGCTGAAGAGTAACATAGGCTACTTTTTATCCGGGTACCACGCGAGCGAAGCGGGCAGCAGCTAGTAATACACAAATGCTTCATTTATGAAGCACATTTCAAAACATCTTTATTGACAGTTCTCTATAGAATCCATTTTACCCAATGCTGTCAAAAAATGTGTTTTGAAATATAATGAAATATAATATTTTTTCATTTTCGCTTAGAAATTAATAATTAAAAAGTGCAAAAATATAGTGGGAATTTCATAAGACTTGAAACGCAACGCTATTTGTCACGTATGCTGTGACGTCACACTCCTTCAAACTCGACAGAAAGTTTTTTTTTTCTACCTACAAGCGCGTGTAATTTTGGTGACTTGTGACGTCACGTCCGTTTCAAGTGCATGAAAATGTTGATAAATTTTAAAAATTATTTTTGTTATAAAATTTTAGTTTTTCGGCGTTGGAATTTTTGTTACGGTTAATTGACGATATAACCTATCGTTTAAAACCATAAAAAAAATTGATGCATATTGCCTATTCTATAAGTACCTAAAGCAGTGGTTCTTAACCGGTGGTCCGCGGACCACAGGTGGTCCCTGGAGCCACCCGAAGTGGTCCGCGAAGCTATCCGAAAAAATTAAGCAAGTGACAACGGATCAAAGTTAAAAGATAAAACATTTCTGCTTTTGATACGTTTTGAATCAAATTATTGGCTGACTGTGTGTTGAGCAGGTGCGGTCCCATGGGGAGGGACATGGAAGTGCATGATGTTGCATTTGTCTTAAAAAAAATCGGCTCGTCTCGTATTTTGCGAACAAAGTGTCACAACAACTATTATTTCTGTCAGCAGATTAGAAATCGGCAGCAGCTAGCCTTTTAAAATAAATCGCCACATGCTGCATTTGCCTTTAAAAAAATCGGATCCCTTCGTTCGCATTTGATTTAGCTTTAGCTTCATGCGTATTTTGCGAGCAAAGTAAGCTATGTCTGACCGCAAAATAGGAATCGACCAGCAGCCAGCTTTTTCTTTGAGCACCTTAAGCAAAATAAAGAGGCACACATTGAATTTGTCTTAAAAAAAATTCGGCTCGCTTCGCTCGCTTTTAGCTTCATGAGTATTTTGCGAACAAATTGAGTTATTTCTGATCACAGAATAGAAACTGATAAGCAGCCAGCCTTTCTTTGTAAACCGTAAGCAAAATAAAGTGTAAATGTTGCATATGTTTCGCTTCGCGGATTAGAGAGCTCGCTTCGGTCGCTGGCTTTGGAAGCTCACTCGTTTTGCTCGCATACTAGCTTCATAAGTATTTTGCGACCAAAATGAGCTACGTTGAATTTGACCTAAAAAAATTTGGCTCGCTTCGCTCGCATATTCATGAGTAGATATTTCATTTAGAATCGGCAGCAGCTAGCCTTTTAAAATAAATCACCACATGCTGCATTTGTCTTTAAAAAAATTCGGCTCGCTTCGCTCGCATTTGATTTAGCTTTAGCTTCATGCGTATTTTGCGAGCAAAGTAAGCTATGTCTGACCGCAAAATAGGAATCGACCAGCAGCCAGCCTTTTCTTTGAGCACCGTAAGCAAAATAAAGAGGCACGCATTGCATTCGTCTTAAAAAAAATCGGCTCGCTTCGCTCGATTTTAACTTCATGAGTATTTTTCGAACAAATTGAGTTATTTCTGATCGCAGAATAGAAACTGATAAGCAGCCAGCCTTTCTTTGTAAACCGTAAGCAAAATAAAGTGTAAATGTTGCATTTGTTTCGCTTCGCGGATTAGGGAGCTCGTTTCGGTCGCTGGCTTGTGAAGCTCACTCGCTTTGCTCGCATACTAGCTTCATAAGTATTTTGCGACCAAAGTGAGCTACGTTGAATTTGACTTAAAAAAAATCGGCTCGCTTCGCTCGCATATTCATGAGTAGATATTTTGCGAGAGTGCAAAGTATTATGTAATTCCATTCTGATTTGCCTGACGAAATAAAACACTATAGAACTTGAAAGATACACCCCTCCCCCCACCCTCCTATAAAACGGGTCCTACGGTTGGTGGTCCGCGGCAAGAAAAATGTTTACCAAATGGTCCCCCATCACTAAAAGGTTAAGAACCACTGACCTAAAGTAACCGTATTGGACGGCCTACTATGTTCATATAGACTTCTACAAATGGTGATCACATTCATTTTGTATTAACTAACGAATTCTTTCACAGAGCTCAAAAATAATATCATTAAGTGATCAGTAAACTTACTTGGTAACTTGTGAGGGTGTAGCCTGTGTGGAGGATATAGAGCGCGGCCACGGCTCTGGCACACAGCGACCCGCCACTAGCGAACGGTGACACATGCCCGTTCGGTGATCTGAAATTATATAGCGCTTCGTGAAAATACTTATCGATCATCACCGAAAAAGAAGTTAGACCTCAAACTGTGTTTGTTGCCGTGGTTGATCATGGTCGCTATGGAACAGGAGAATCACTTAGATTTTTTTCTATTTGATCTAAGAAAATTTTATTTTGTCTTTTGGTATCATCCATAAACTACGTAACACGTTAATAAGGGGGTTAACGAAGTGTGACATTATGTGACAAGGGACGGAAGGGGTCCTAAGTTTCGTGACGTCACATATCAAAATCTGAAAATGTCTAAAATGTCTGAACTACTTGTATTAACGAAAAACATTTTTAATTTAATAATATCTAGATGTAAATTGTAAGATATGTGACGTCACACTAGGGAGGGGGGTCTCACAAATGTGACCAACTGTGACATAGACGGGGGAGGAGTCAAAAAATCACGAAATTAGTGTGTCGTACTTTATGGATAACCCCTTTTGACGCTTAAGAATGTATTTTTATAATATGGATCAGATAATTTCTTGATTAAAAAATAAAGTACTAGATTATGATTAGAGTTATAGAATATGATTAGAGTGAATGCATACCTATGCACTGCGTTCCATCGTCGCTCGGTCGGTACCCCGCGTCGCAATCGCAGACGTATCCGCCGTCCGTGTTGAGACAGACGCCGGGCGCGCACCGCTCGGGTCGCTCGGCGCACTCGTCCACGTCCTCGCACGCGTCCGCGGAGTCGTGCGGCGCGCCCGTGCGCTTGTAGCCTGCGACAGGGTAATGCCCGTCATTTATATTCGGAGAAAATGATGCTACAACTGTTTGTTTTTTCAAAATACCTCATTGGCGGTATTGAGGCCATTTTATCAATTAAACAGGTGATATTATCAAAAATATATAGGTAGGTATTATCTTTTTCTCAAATGAATAAAGGCTTTTAGGTGAACGCACACCTATTCGCACCGAACGCGTCAAACGAATCGAACAAAACGAATTGTAAAATGATTTCTAAGAAATCTTAAGAAATCACGCACACCTGTCGGCGTCCGAATTTTGAAGAGCTTTTGCGTTCAACTTGTTCGGAGCGGATAGGTGTGCGTTCACCTTTAACATGCTATAATACACACCTTCAGAACTACCAAAAAGTTTTTCGGGATAAAATACCTATGTCCTATTCCCGGTCAAAATCTATCTATGTTTCAAACAGCCAAATCGGTTCAGTGGTTGTCAAGTTATAGAGGAACAAACATCCATCCAAACATCCATTCAGACATCCAAACTTACGCATTTATAATATTAGTGTGATGTGATGTGATTAGTGTGATTTAATTAAATGACATACCTTCAGGACACTTGCAGACATACGATCCGACAACGTTCTCACACGCGTGCGGGCACGGACTGTGTTCCTCCGCGCACTCGTCTATATCTCTGCAGTGCACGCCGTCGGGCGCCACGTCGTACCCGTACGGACACGTGCAACGGAACGAACCCGGCGTGTTGTGGCAACGGAACGTGCACGACGCACGACCTTCCATGCACTCGTCTATGTCCACGCATGTCTGGGGAATGTAGACATTTAGCACACACAATACGGAAGAAACAAGAGCGGAAATGGAGTCAAAGTCTAAGTCAAATTCATTTATTCAATAGGATCACATGGTGTATCACTTTGAACCGTCTTAAGAGCTAGCCCCCTTACTTATGAAAGATGTTTAAAGTTGAACACTGGTTAAACAACGTCCCGTCTCTGTTCGTCACTATCAAAAAATAAAGACAGGACGCTATTTAACCAGTGTTTAACTTTAAACACCTTTCATAAGTAAGGCCCTAGGTGACTAAAAAACATAGGTCATAATCCTATTAAATAATAAATGAACGATACAACTACGGAATAAGAATAGCCCTTCCAATGGTGTGAGCTTGATTAATATGAGAGTAATGTGATCTTTATTGTAGGGTAGAGATTGTAACGGTGTAGGTGTGGGTAAAGTTTGTAGTGTCTCAGGCATGTAAACTTTATTGTGAGGGGGTAGAGTGGAGATTGGCATTTGAGACTATGACCACGCATGTGTGGGAAATGTTTGTGAGAGGTTTGTTGTAAGGAGAGATAGGCAAAAGATAGGAAATTGCAACGGAACGTACAGGACGCACGACCTTCCAAGCACTCGTCTATGTCCACGCATGTCTGGCATGTTAACATTTTATGTGAGCTTTTGTAAGGGAGTAGAAAGATTGGCATGGTATTTGGATAGCCAAATAAAATTGTATCGGTTAACAAAAATCATTGTTAAAATTCATAGACAAAATTGACGCTCCGCAATATTGCAGTCTCTGCCACGAAGAAAGTTACAAATGTAAACTCATCAAATATGGGGAGTAAATGATATGTTATTTAACAGCTTCCAAATCTTATACATCGATAGCGGAAATATCAACTAACGTAAGGGACAAATCCCGGGTTTACAGGAGAGCCGAAATAAGATTTTTTTTTTTTTTTTGTAAATGTGTCTTTATTTTTTTTATTCTGTGGTCCTATTAAAATACTTTCAAGGGCAAAGTTTTTTAGAATTTTGCCATCTTTCGAACTGTCAATAGAGAACCTGCATTATTGTTATTTTTGCTTTCATTTGAATGAATTTTATGTAGAATAGACCACGAGTTTAAAAAAAAATTAAAATACTTCAATTTAATGTAAAAAATTGCGGTTTCAAACTGACCGTTTAAATTTTCGCGCGCAAACGGATGTAAAGTTACGATGACGTCACTCGTGTCGAGGAGAACGTTAAAAAGGACCTAAAACTATAAAACTAATTTTATTGATAATAAACCCTATAGCCATCGGAACATGGTTCTAAACTTAATAAAATAATAATAAATTAAAATGAAAGTCTACCTGTCAAGAGATGGCGTTTTGCGAAATATTTTTATTCAGCTACTTGTCGCGAGATGGCGTTATCTACCGTTATCAATTGTTAGTCTTTATCTACAAGACATAAGATTGATAATACAATGGCTATTATTCTTGGTCCACTAAACACAGCTATCCGCTTAGGGATGTGCCACAAGACGAATGTATCGAAATCTACTATTACCTACCAATTGATGTGTAACGATCGGTAGCACGTCAGGTTATATTTGTGGTGGTCGAAATAAAAAGCTTTTCTTATCTTTCTTTCCTTATTTACACAATCAAAGTTCACAATCAAAGTAAATTATTTACACAAACAAATAAAATAAAAAAAAATCGTAAATTGTATCACTGTTTAAAATAATGGTTCTTTTTCTTATTGTGTTTTCTTTTTATGGTGTAGGTAAGTACAATAAAGTTATATTATATTCTAAATATTTGAAAAATATTAGAGCGAGTGAGCGAGCGAAGCGAGCAAAGATCTTAGTGGTTAGTTAGGCGATTTTGTTCATTAATTTATTGATTATCATCACACTAATATAAAATGCAAAAGTTTGGATGGATGGATGTTTGGATGTATTTTTTTTCCACTTGACAACCCCTGAACCGATTTGGCTGAAATTTAAAATATAGAATAGATAAAGACCGGGAAAAATGACAAATTATATAAAAAATGACAGATCATGTCAAAAATGACACTAGATGTTATTACTTATGAGAAAAGATGTCAAAAATGACAGATTAAATAAAAAATGACACTAATTGTCAAAATTGACAGATTAAAAACAACAGATATTTTTTGCCATTTTTGACATAATCTGTCATATTTTACATCTAGTGTCATTTTCTACATATTTTTTTAGTGTGTGTTCAAAAGGCCTTATCTCAGAAACTCCCGTTCTTAGTTCAAATGAAAGCTATTGAAGAGATCTTCATTTAAAGTGACAGCTGTCAAACTTCAAACGGCCATATCTCGGTAACTACTCGTCCTAGACTTCCCTTTCTTAGTTCAAATGAAAGCTATGACCAAGATCTACATTTTAAATGATAGATGTCATTTTGACAGCTGTCATTGAAAATGTAGATCTAGGTCATAGCTTTCATTTGAGCTTAGAAAGAAGAATCGAGGATGAGTAGTTTTCGAGATATGGCCGTTTGAAGTTTGACAGCTGTCACTTTAAATGAAGATCTCTTCAATAGCTTTCACTTGAACTGATTATGATGAAAAATCTTAGGCATTATATGAAATTAACGCATTTATATCAGGCATATTACTTTTTAGATATTCATGTCAGGCATATTGCTACAAAGGCAAATTGCATTTTAGATGAATCGCGAACGACCCTTGTTTCTGACTAAATATATATGTTTCAGGCTTTTTGTGTTGCTTATGTTTATGATTAGTAATCATAACCATTAAAGTTATCGATAGCACATTCATCAGTATAAAGGGTCACATCCCTAATTGAGAAGATTTTTACGTCACTCATGTTACTCGACGCTGATTGGTGTATTGAAATACGTTCCGTTTCACGTACTTATAATTCGTAATAATTGTTAAAAATCAATACTAACTAAAATAAAAACGTTGCACTGGGTCTTCTTTTATGTTTTTTTTGCATTTAAGACTCAAAATATTGAAAAATATTACGATTGCATGTTCTCTATTCAAAATTTAAATAAACCTTATGGTTTTGGAGATAGCCTGTCCCTTACCTTAAAATTCAATGTAAAGCCGTCCCTTACGTTATTCAAAATGAAGTTTAAAACAGTAAGTAACAAGTGAAAAAATAAATGTCATGGGTTATTTTAACGTAAGGGTTTTTACTTTGTACTATAGATCTGTCTAGAACTGATGAAAATGTGTGATGTAAGGGACGTTTTTTTCAAGATATCAAAATTCTGAGTATGCAGATAGAGCGAAAATTTTTAGATCGAACTGTATATTTAACTCATTTTAGACAAAATGTCTCTTACGTTAATTGATACTTCCGGTGACGACATCTTGTATCAGCAGGCTATGGCCTTCGTGGCCTCTCGTGTTTGTCTCACCTGTTCTGGTCCCTGCGTGAACCCTCGGCTGCAGGTGCACTCGTACCCGCCGGGCGTGTTGGCGCAGGTTCCGTTCCCGCACAGCCTCGGCTCGGCAACGCACTCGTCCCTGAAATATCGTGAAGTATGGTAGAAAAACTTCTTAAAATTAAAATCTGTCCGATCAGTTCTGAATTCTTTCTTGTCATCGTCAAGCGAGGAGTGATCGAAGAACGAACGAACCTCGAGGAAAGAGTAACGTCATTTTCTGATTCTGTCATATTGTGTACGGTCATTATGTTATTTGAATCGAAGCATGACATTTTTAGAAGTCGAGCCGATCACACAAAGATGAATTTAGTACGGGACAATAGAGCCGCGTCAGTGACGTCATACTCAACGTTATGTCCAACGTACCTGTCGACGCAGCGCTCGCCGCCGGCCGCCAGCTCGTAGCCGGCGGGACAGGCGCAGCGGAAGGATCCGTCCGTGTTGATGCAGCGACCGCCGCGGCACACGTCCGGACGGACCACGCACTCGTCTAGATCCTGCGGTACGTACATCAATGAAAATAACGATCACATCAGCGGTGCAAGTACAGTTCTTATCGATCACTAATTTGACATTTAGAATTTATGGGGTTTATCGATGTCAAATTTAGCGATCGATAAGAACGGTACTTGCACTGCTGTATTGCCAAGGGACAGTAGACATAATATTCTCTCAGATCTTTGGACATTCTGCCCCTGATTATATCTATCTTTGGTTGAAACCAAAATCGATCTCAAAATGTCAAATATGACAGTTCAGTGACCCGCAAGTAGCTCTGTCACTCTCATCTTCAACGAGACCGAACGCGGCAAAAGATACCTACGCGATCGTTTTGACAGTTTCATACCAATTTGAGACAAGAAACAAGTTATACAATCAACCCGCAGATGCTTTGATGTTGTCTAAGGAAGTTGTCAGAGAGACATTTTAATACACTTGACACTTCAAGACACTGACAGAATACATTTTGGTACATGCCCACATTTGCAGAAGTTAACATTCCATACGTGACAGGTTGCAAGCCCATCGACGCTGTAGATCCTGATGAGATAATTATTAAGAGTTGTAAATATAGTTTCTACAATACCTGAGTTAGATTTGGTCTTCCCATTCCTCCTTGACAGATTCTCAGGAACTCAGCAGAATCGGGCGCGGGACACCGTTCACAATACCGTCCCCAAGCAGCACCTACAATAAAATTATAGTTACATTTAATATAATATTTTTTTAAGTACTGTAGTAACTACTGTTAAGGCTGTAAGTAAATATAAGTTCGTATGAGTAAGTGGCCAACTCTGGTGATGGAGTTTTTAGGCCGCCTAAAGGCCACTGCCATAGCTTAACAACTTAAAAGCCGGGACCGACAATTTAACGTGCCCTCCGAAACACAGAAGCGCTCAGCTCGTAATGCCACTTGCGGTCACTCATCCAAATTGTGACCGCGCACAACGTTGCTTAACTTCAACGATCAATCAAGAACGTCTCAGCAAGCTACGCCACGAGTGCTAAAAGTTAAAGATACATGAATGCAAGGACAATAAAATATCTTTCCAATTATGTTCAGAGTACCGATTCTACTACCAAACTTTTTATAATCCACAAGCAAAACGTCAACTAAACCTTAGATTTTCGTCTGTTTCCTATTCTAAAAGACCATCGACTCTATTGTGTTGACATTTTAGCTATGGTTTGGACTTTGGCAGAACAAATTTTTGAAAAAGCCATTTTACTATTCACCAAACGGCTGACATTTAAGAGAACAAAACAAAACGCAGCGGAATTTTTAGACATAGACAAACGTTTATTGACTACTTGGCACACAATATCAATCTCAAAAACATGTACTTAGGTAACACCAAAAAAAACCAGAAGCAAATGAGAGAGAGAGAGTTTTATTGTGCGTCACAGCAGCAAAAAGGCCTCGACTCAGCATTATGCCGTGCCACTGAGTAGTGGTAAGGCGCTGGTATTCTGCCGAAACCTCCATAGTCACTAGACCCTGTGAGACCACATCAGGTGTATTAAACAATGCATAGGTACCCAATTGGTGTGTTTGCATTGCACTGATACTGATAATTATTTAATTTTAAACGTTTGTTTGACGTTGTCATTTAGAAGAACTGGCCAGCAGAACTTACCTTCAGAACAGCAACATTCAGGTCGCGAAAGTTCGAGCGGTCTCGCCTTATGACATCTCCCGTTCTCCCAGGTCTCGTAACAGAGCTCCCTGCGTTCATCGATGCACATTGCACTGACGGTGTCGAAAACCCAGCCGGTCGGACATTCGCATACGTATCTGTCAATTCATTATGGAGTTTAAGTTTTAAGAGTAAGACTCAAAGTCCTTAAATAAATATAGAAAAAAAGTTTTCATTAAATTTGTAAAGATACGGTAATCAATTTTGTCTCTGAGTTAATGAATATTATTAGTAAGAGTCGCTAGATAAATAAAGAAAAAAAAGTTTTCATTCAATTTGTAAAGATACGGTAGTCAATTTTATCTCTGAGTTGATGAAAATATCAGGGAGGTTAGCCTTGGAATCATAGAATGAGATGAATTGATGGCAACATTGATTGTCATGAGCCTAATTTATTTAAGATCTGTAAACAATG
Source organism: Camptogramma bilineatum (assembly GCA_958496255.1). NCBI lineage: Eukaryota > Metazoa > Arthropoda > Insecta > Lepidoptera > Geometridae > Camptogramma > Camptogramma bilineatum. The sequence goes on along the minus strand of OY292466.1, from coordinate 14,331,588 downwards.
TTTTGTTTTCAAGTTGTATTTTAGTGGATTTAACACCTTTCCTGTTTTTGTTTGAATGAATGAACTCACCCTCCATTGAAGTTCCGGCAGTCACCTCCGGAGCAAACATGTGGTATCTCTTTGCATTCGTCACGGTCAACGCAGCGCTTGCCAACCAGTCGCCAACCAACGCCACACGCGCACTCGTAACTGAAGAAAAACTACTGTATAAGACGGGACCTAGTGTAGGACCCTGTGGTACTCCTTCAGTGATATGCCAATTCGTGAAGAAAACTTTGTTTGTTTCTGTAATATTTTTTTAAAATAAAAACTTATTTTTGCTTGCTTTGACGTGCATCCTAAAAACTAAGACGAAAAATAGAAATTAATCAATTTTTCACCATTGTCATGAATATCAAATGCTTTACTACAGTCGGAAACAATAATTGCTAAGTTTTAGCATATATTCTGAGTAATTTCTTACCCGCCATTAGTGTTGGTACAGGAAGGTGTTCCGTCTCGGCCACAAGGTTGAGAATGCTCTGAACACTCGTCCACGTCCCTACAGTTCCTGCCGTCAGGAGTGAGGGTGTATCCGGGTGAGCATTCGCAGCGGAAAGTGCCGATTGTGTTGCGACACCGACCGTTGCGGCAAACCATACCGCCTTCACGGCACTCGTTCACATCTGAAATAAATGTGATTGCGTTATTTGTATTCGTTCATTCTTGTCAGCTAGTGGCCAACAGTGAAGAGTGTTTTATAGCGAAAATGTTTTTACCGGGAGTATTATGATCTACTAAAAAAGTTTTCGTGTTTCCATACCAATATTCTGTTCTGTACTCAATCTGCCTACATTCTCTACCTCTGTATATACCTCTATTTCTCAGAAGTCCTCCCTTCCAGAACTCCGAACTAAAAAAAATTACCAATACAGTTCTTGCAAGTGCCGTTTCTGCAGAGCGACACACATTGTCGCATTTGTAGCGTATACTATACACCCTGCTGTCCAATCTACCCAGAGCTAAAGTACAACTTACCAACACAGTCGTTGTTAGAGCCCGGCTTGAATCCGTCATCACAATGACACTTGTATGACCCCGGTGTGTTCTCGCACGTTCCATTCCTACAGAGCGACACACATTGTCGCGTTTGTAGCCTGTACATCCTGCTGTCCAATCTAACCAGAGCTAAAGTCCAACTTACCAACACAGTCGTTGTTAGATCCAGGCTTGAATCCGTCATCACAATGACACTTGTAGCTTCCCGGTGTGTTCTCGCACGTTCCGTTCCTACAGATCGACACACATTGTCGCGTTTGTAGCCTATACCCTGCTGTTCAATCTAACCAGAGCTAAAGTCCAACTTACCAACACAGTCGTTGTTAGATCCAGGCTTGAATCCGTCATCACAGTGACACTTGTAGCTCCCCGATGTGTTCTCGCACGTTCCGTTTCTACAGAGCGACACACATTGTCACGTTTGTAGCTTATACCCTGCTGTCCAATCTACCCAGAGCTAAAGTACTTACCAACACAGTCGTTGTTAGATCCAGGCTTGAATCCGTCATCACAATGACACTTGTATGACCCCGGTGTGTTCTCGCACGTTCCGTTCCTACAGAGCGGCCGCGGTCGCGCGCACTCGTCTACGTCTCGACACACGTTATCACGGAGGGTGTAGCCGGGTTTGCATTCACATCTGTTGGTGTACATGGACTTTATATCAATATGAATAGACTTGAGAATAGAATGGACTAAGTTGTTATACAGTAAGTACTTAATCTACAGATCTTTGTCTCTTTGAAGTTGGCTGTTATTATGTTTTATCTCGCTTATACCTACTACCTTACCTATAAGTTAAAATGCGCTATCCTTTGTTGCACCTATTTTCAGAGGGACAAACATCCGTAGTGACTTCAGTAGGACCTGCTTACAGTAGGAAATTATTTAATAATAAAGATTGCCGGTTTGTTATTTGAATTAATCTACTCACAAACTAAACATACTTCTTAATTGATGGTGAACCTTCTTATTGTGTCGTGTGTAAATAGTATTTCGTTTGATTGAACCACTAAGTTGAAGTTGAAACTTTTTGCCAAATTAACGATTCGTCAAATAACTTTTTGATCAACATCGTCATCGACATCGCCAGGATCAACAATTTTGCGTGCTTGAAGCACGGTAACTCTAAATTGGCTACTAGGACCTAGTACAGCTGTCACAATGGATCTAGACATTCGTGAAGTTAGGCTTTTTTGTTTTATTTAGGCTGCGCAGTAGAAAATTTTGTATAAAAAGTTTCACTGCGCATCGAAACGGCTAACTTCACGAATGCCAAGATCCGTTGAAAGAAGTACCTTTATCATACTTATAGCCTCACCTATAGGATCCGACAGTGTTCCGACACTCGCCGTGGTCACAGAGCGAGCTGTCGAGACACTCGTCGACGTCTTCGCAGTCGTCCAACGAGTCGGCCAACGAGTAGCCGGGCGGGCAGCGACACTCGTAGGCGCCGGGCAGGTTGACGCAGGAGGCGAGGCCGTGGCAGGCGCCGCGACCACGCGCGCACTCGTCGATGTCGCGGCAGATGTGAGATGTGTTGTCGTGCTCGTAACTGGAAGACATTTTTGACGTATTAGCGTCCTATAAATCGAGGAACATCGGCTGCATGTATGCACGAAAGTGTCACGTTCCGCGATCGGAACACACACATACACATACCTAGCTATAGGTAGCTGGCCTCACTGCCCCGTCTCAAAATTCACCCTGACATACCTACAGGGTGAATTTTGAGACGGGGCAGTGAGGGCAGCTACCTTAACCGTTGTAGCTACAGGAAAACGTTCTTACGAGACTATCCTTAACTTTTGAAAATATTTTGACCTGCATTCACAGATTTTGAAAATAAATGTACAGTCAGCGAGAAAATAGGCAATTTACATAAAAAGTTTTTTTCATGTCAATCTATCCTGTTTCATGTAAGGATTAAAAGGCTCTACTAGACCAACTGAGGTTAAAACTAAAAAAGTCAGAAATTGCGAAAATGTATTTTTGAGACGGAGCAGTAAGGGCAGCTACCTTAACCGTTGTAGCTACATGAAAAAGTTCTTAGGAGACTACCCTTATTTTTGAAGATATTTCGACAACAATCTCTTACCCGTGATCGCATCCGCACTGGAAGCCTGTGGGCGTGTCGTGGCAGGTGCCAGGCTTGCATAGCGTCGGCATTATATCACACTCGTTGATCGGTCTGGTCTCGTTCGTCATCGGGTTTATGTACTCTCCTGGTTTCTCGCCGCAAAGTGCCATGTGTTCCTTGATAATACATTATTCATGAGTATTATAAGGTAATATGGTTCTTTATTCTAATTTGTATTTGATCAGCTGTAGGATTTAAGTGGACTTACCTGAAATAACTGTATGTTTGTCAATAAAAAGATTTTAAACAGACTTCTAACTTGCAATAAGTAATTATTAACCCAATTTTATTATTTCTTAATTGAAGCGCTCGTGGTGTAGCTTGCTGAGACGTTCTTGATTGATTGTTGAAGTTAAGCAACGTTGTGCGCGGTCACAATTTGGATGGGTGCCGCAAGTGGTATTACGAGCTGAACGCTTCCGTGCTTCGGAGGGCACGTTAAATTGTCGGTCCCGGCTTTAAAGTCGTTAAGCCATGACGGAGGCTTTTAGGCGGCCTAAAAACTCCGTTACCAGAATTGGCCACTGGCTCTTACGAACTTACTTTTTTAACCCAATCCTAACAATTAAATAGTTGCATCTGCGTTCTTACATTTCCAGTCGTTAGGTTTCGTAGTTTATCTTCACAAATACCTGGGATCCCTTATCAGGGCAAGCCTCGCAAGGCGCGCCCCACGCCCTGCCCACGGAGCAACAGCATAAGTAGCGCGTCTGAGGCACGCCCACCGCGCCGCCGCATCTCCTGTCTCCCTCGTCCCACTCCATGTAGCACTGTCTCTGTCGCACGTCCACGCACTCCTCTGAAATACGTTATAAAATATTTAGTTACGGATAAGTAAGACTTTGGTAAGGCATTCGACCTTGCGCGCCATTGTTACTTTTTTATATTTACATCTGCCAAATCGGTAATTTTTGTTACACACATTTAAAAGACTTAATATAACATAAGTATTTTTTTTAAGGAACTGTACTCGCACTCAAACAACGAAAATCTAATTTCAATTTACTGTACGAATTGGGAGTTACGCAAGGCTCCATTCTCGGTCCCAATCTATTCCTTGTCTATACGAAAATCAACTCACTTCCGTTAGGCATAGCCACGTATCCCTCCGGACACAAGCAGACGTAGGATCCGGGCAGGTTCCTACAGACCCCGGGGCCGCAGACGTTAGTGTCGGCGCATTCGTCGATGTCTTCGCATTTGAGTTCGTCGGGCGCGAGTTGCCAGCCGTCGCCGCAGGTGCACACGAACGAACCGAAGGTGTTGGTGCAGGTTCCGTGCTCGCACAGGGCCGGGTGGGCGGCACACTCGTCTATGTCCGCTAGTGTTACAACGTATGATGGCTGGGGAGAGAATCAATTTGAAAAGTCTAAAACAAAAGATGTGATTGGTTTGATTAAGACTGATAATATTCATGCTAAAGAACAAAGGGTTGTTGATGAGTATCTTATAAGAAGAAACACATACTTTAGTTAGGACTAATAATGAGTCTAAAAAATATTGTGCAAAAGAAATGACCATAGAAGAATCATAAAAAACTAATTTAAAAATATCAGCCCCGTAGCACAATCACCCTAAAAACCACGGAAATAAAAATGAATATTCTCAACTGGTTACCGTTATGGCTAATTTAGTATCTGATGAACACATTACAACACCACGGTACAAATAAACTGACCGGTTCAAGCACGGGTTGGTACCCCGGTCCCCCGGGACAGAGTTGCCTGTACGCTTCGGACCCGGGTTCGGGACATAGGTCGCAATAGTTGCCCCACGCCGCACCTGTAATGACACATTTACCTTTAAAACACTATATTTCTTGAAATCTGGAACAATTTAACCAATACAAAGTATAGAGGTTAATTGAAATTAAGTTCGTATGAGCAAGTAACCAACTCAGGTGACGGAGTTTTTAGACCGCCTGAAAGGCCTCCGTCATGGCTTAACGATTTAAAAGCCGGAACCGACAATTTAACGTGCCTTCCGAAGCTCGGAAGCGCTCAGCTCGTAATGCCATTTGCAGTCACCCAAATTGTGACCGCGCACAACGCTGTTTAACTTCAACGATCAATCAAGAACGTCTAAGCAAGATACGCCACGATTCGACAGTGAGTAATGGCTTCAAGTTAATAGTTATCTCGATGTAGAAGATATAATAGGCATGATGACTAATTTTCAAAATCTCTTCTATGATATTCAGAAGTATCTATTATGTCTAAAATATATCAATTTTCTGTGGAAAATTAAGGTTTATGTGCAAAATTTTAATTTTCAAATTCACGCCAAAACGCTCGCGGTGTCATGGCGTCTGTTATTACGTCACGGCTCACTGTATCAACCAGCGATGACAACTTAGCCACATAGAAACAAAATGACATTTACTGAGACGTGATGTAATTCGCTCTGGTGGGTGTTTAAGCTATCATGGCGGATTGTTGTATTTTGTAGATTTATTTTAACAAATAAATTATTAATCTCGACATTAATAAGAGAATAAATACATTTTTCAAAATCTTTGCATCCTATTTCATTAGATCAGATAAATATTTTGGCGAAATTTGATTACTATCATCATGCCTATTGTTTGAACTTACCAACAGAACAACAGCAAGACGCCATAGTGCCGTCTTCAGAGAGCTCGTCATTCTCGCGACAGTACTCAGAACCCGAGCGTAGGTCCACCTTGCCGTAGCAACGAGCTTTACGGGAATCTGACAATAAAATTATAACACATAAACCATCATAACATAAAAATAAATACACATTGTTTTAACTATGTGCAGTTTCAATTTATTTTTCTGTTATGATGGGAAATGCACATACAATTATATTCATTTTTAGTTGAATAGATGATATAAAACATACTTATTCTCCACTAGATGAACCAACGAAATAAAGCAAAATGAAGATGGACATCTCCAAAAGACCTCAATCAAAGATACTTTTGACTTTTTTTTTCAGTTCATTAACCGACAGAAAATTTCGTTATGCACCTATTTGAGAACTTATTTAATGAAAGTAAGTACCTACACTATTTTGGATGTCCATAGACTAAATTAACCCGGACCAAGGTACGCAGAACAAATGGCCGATGGGGCCGAAAAGTTCTTGAGTGGAGGCCAAGATATCTTATCTTGGCAGACTATAGGTCGTCTGTCATAATATAAAGATCTCTTATGACAGACGACCTTGTAAAGACCGCAGGTCGGCGGTGAATGCAGGCCACTTCCAACCGCAATACAATATCTTTAAGCCGCGTTGACACGATCAGAGTAAGGCTACGTTCAGATGACAAGCGTTCAACGCGCGCTGAACGCGCGCAAAATTTTTGTATAGTGTTCACATGACACGTGCTTGTCAGGCGTTGAACGCGCGTTGTCGCTTCCGCCATAGATTTCAGACTTCAGTAGAGTTCTACATTTGCCGGAGATGGACGTAGAAACAGTTTTAGCGGTGATTTTATACCGTATTAAAAGCTTCGGTTTCCATTTCGGAAGATTTCTGAACGAACTGATCCCTAAAATGTGTATATCCGCGTCGAAAGCGCGCGCTCAACTGAACGGAAACATAGAAAACCAATGATCTCAAAGCGCGCGTTGACGCGCGCTGACAACAGTCGAGCGCTAGCGCAGCGTCAACGCGCGCTTTATTAAAACGCGCGCTAGCATGTGTACGGCCTGAATAAAAAGTATGTAGTTGTAAACGCGCGTTATCGAAACGCGCGTTGAACGCTTGTCATCTGAACGTAGCCTAAGCTCGGACAGAGTGGATTCGGATACCTACTCGGACGCAACTTGGATTGTGGTAACCCCTCAAGTGCACTCGGACGACGGCGTCCAATCAGAGCTAACTTGGACCTTGTTTTACTTATCCGGGTCAACTCTGTCCAAGCGTATTCTGATCACCGCGGCTTTAAGTGCTTATTCACGTAGGTACGCGCGGGCGCGGGCGCGGGTGCGGGCGCGGGAAACGTTGCGAGCTCGTGTTCACATTAACCGCCAGGCGTTCGCGCGAGAGTGTGACGTATTGTCAGAGGTCGAATTATGAACGTCGCGAGTGAAACGCGCGCGCCGCCGCTAGTTTGACATGAACACACACAAACATCTTCACGCGTTGAAATTACCGCGAGCGCTCCGCGCGCGCCAGTCGCTAGCTTGCCCGCTAGTTAGACCGCACGTGCGTTTCGTACGTGAACACTTGGAATCACTACATATGTTTGATATTTCGTCACCGCGCCCGCCACCGCGCCCGCGAGTCAACGTGGTTGAACACTAAGGCAGGTCTATTTCCAACAGTCGACGCCCTACGGCTGAGATGATGATGATGAGAATGATAATGATGATGATGATGGTGATGATGATGATGATGATGATGATGATGATGATGATGATGATGATGATGATGATGATGATGATGATGATGATGATGATGATGATGATGATGATGATGATGATGATGATGATGATGATGATGATGATGATGATGGTGATGGTGATGATGATGGTGATGATGATGATGATGATGATGATGATGACGATGATGATAATGATAATGATGATGATGATGATAAGGTACGTACCGAAGCAGGCGGTGCCATCGGAGACGAGCTCGTAGTTGGGCGGACAGCGGCACTCGTAACCGCCCTGCGTGTTCACACACTGTCCGTACTGACACGATTGAGGAGACTTGCACTCATCCACGTCGGTGCAGTTGAACCCGGGCATTACTGACAATACAAACAAACAGTTATACTAACATGACGAAATATGAAAGGCTTTATCAATAAGGAGTAAAGTTAATGAGAAAACAAAAATAAGTTAAAAAATGACATTACATCCATTATTAAGAACTGTGTCAGTAGTATGCAACGTTGATACGTAAAACATTGACACATTTGACTGAGCACATATATCGCAACCAAATCCTACTAATATTAATGAAAGTCGATAACATTAATTAAAAAAAGGCACTTTTTTTAGTAATAACATTTTAATTTATAATCTAGTTTCAAGTTTCGAAGTTTTTGGCAGCTTTTTAAAATAAATTAACACCATGGTTTTGAAAATCTATTGTAGGAAAATTACTGAACCCTAAACTTTTGAGAACTACTAAAACAATGGACAATACCACAAGAACAACTTTCTATAGCAGCTATTGAATTTATCGTCAAATGTAAGAGAATCCGCGCTCGCTTCCGCGCTTCACAATATCTACACCCTTATCACCCCCGTACCCTTTGTGAGCGAGTGAGACATCACACCGACGGAGAGAGATAACACAAGAAATAGAAAGAGACCCATCGGAGTCTTGCGAAACATAATTATTCACAGTATAATTGCGCAAGCGCACAGTAACGTTATCATGATAGAGATACGTTTGGACACTGCTCGTCTGTCGCGCTTCGATAACAAATGTATGGCGCAAGCGTGACCCACTAACTTATGGGATACTGCGTTGCGTTTACTGAACGGGAACTGATGTTTTATTAAATGGTACTTCTTTTCATTGTCTTGTCGTCTGGTTTTTGAATGAAAGGTAAAGTACAAGTGACCGAAAATGAAACACAAATAATGATGAGAAAAGTAAGGAAAAATTTTGCACATGTTTGTTGCTAAAATACATTTTCAGAAACCAATAACTCTAAAAATTTTTACTCTTCAAACCTATGACTTTCAAGTTGAACCACAGAATATTAATAGTAGTAGAACGATGATGAGTTAAGTTCTGTTCAAACCTATGACTTTTAAGTTGAACTACAGAATAATAATAGTGGTTGAACGATGATGAGTTACTTAAGTGAACCTTTTTTGAGGCTTGGTCGCCTCGCGAGTCGCGACAAAGTTTAAAACACTTCAAAAATGAACTTTGTCTTCTCATTAATTTCAATAGTTTTAACAAGCCAGGGGGGTTACTCCCAAAGCTGAAAATGATTTAAGTATCTTGCTATTTCCGTAGTTCAGCTTATGTTGGTGGCAACTGAATTCGGACCACTTGACCAACATATGCTGAGCTACGATAGCTAGCACGATATTTTGTAGTCGGTATTGAAAGTACGGGCTCAGATATACAAGCGTAACTTACAATCGTCGATACTGTCAGACTGGTAGCCCTTGTCGCAGATACACTTGAACATGCCGTATGTGTTGACGCACCGACCGAACACACACACGTTGTCAAACGTCGCACACTCGTCCATATCTAGAACAAAGTTAATAATTATACCTACAAATGTTTAGCTAATATCATCAACAGAAAAAAAAGACTTTTTGGATGCTTGTAGAATGTAGAAGTAAAGTTATGTACAGCTAATATCATCAACTGAAAAAGATGACTTTTTGAATACTTGTAGAATGTAGAAGTAAAGTTATTTATAATGAGAACTGTAAAACAACTCTGCCTTTAAAGTATCACATTGAGAAACCTTAGGCATAGCGTGGAATAAGTTAATTCGTGGCGTATTATTAAAACTTTCATCATCATCTTCCTGCCCTTGTCCCACATTACGTGGGATCGGCACAAAATGTATTCTTCTTCTACTTTCCTCTATCAGCCGTAACCTCAGGGCCTCGAGCACGAGTATGCACAAAGTCTACTATTCGATCCGTGACTGTAGTATAGTCTCTCAAATGTATTGGGATTTTAGTTCAGTCAAGTTACCACTGGAGGCGCTGCACCGGAATCCCATACATTTGAGAGACTATACTACAGTCACGGATCGAATAGTAAACTTGTGCATACTCCTGCTAAAGGCACAGTACTCATTGCTTATGGGGTAAGTACCTACCTACCTACTTATAGCAGCTTTTTAGTTTTTGTTAATTTATTTAATTAAAACTGTGATGGATGCTATCACTTGGAAATCTCATCGTTGGCATGATAATTTTTGTTTTAATTTTTATTTATTTATTAAAAAGGAAAACCAACGGCTTAAAATTACTAACTTAACAACTAATGTTTATAAAACTGAAAGCCAATAACAGGTTTTATAATAATAGGTGGAAAAAAAATATGTGAACACAAGCTCACGTTCGTTGATCGTGAGGAAAAAGTATAAGTCAGTTATCTTTCAAGACGTTTGAAAACTTGAAACCTATAAAACAATGCCGTTTAACATGCAACGTGATCAGCAAAAATAGTCTGTACATACCAAGACATGACTTTCCATCAGGAGACTTGCTGAAGCCGACGTCACAGTCGCACTCGTATCCTCCCGCCGTGTTCCCGCAGTGTCCGTTCTCACAGAGCGTCGGGTCGTTCGCACATTCGTCGATATCCACACATGAATATCTAAAACAACATTTTATGATTACATTATGCACTAAAAATCTCAAAATAACAAGTACTTCTCCGATTATAGAACCTTCTAAGAAAGTTCACAAGTGTACAATGCTGAGTTATGTGAAGCTAGGCCAGATGAGAAAGAGCACACCAATGGACTGAATTAAAACTTGATTGCCTTCGATGCATGTTTCGCCCCTATGGGACACCTTTGGGATTTTAACTGCCTTTGAACTGTAGTGGTGTTGTCGTTCCAAGTGTCAAACACAAGAATAATTAACAACTCGACATCTCCTCATTCTTAACCGTTCCCCCATAGTCGAGGATCGTGACTCCGTGGAATTACTTGAGCTATGGTTTTTCTCCATCTGCCACGGTCTTCGGCTTGATGGAAGACTGACGAACATGTTTAGCTTTGGGCTCCTCCCTCTGGATCTTTTGCCCGTTTAGTATTAAGAGGCATTAGACAAAATTTTCTGATTTACGTGATGTTTTGGGGCAGGATTTTTCAATGAAAACACTGTATTTATAAAAAAATTATGGCACAGCATGAAATATCATTTCAATTTTGTACTATTAAATGAGCTACTTTTGTATTTTTATTATTTCTTTTTGATTAATCGACCTCAAACCGGCGACTGTTTTGTGAATTTTTGCTGTAAGAGGTTTAGAAATCACCATATTTACGAATCATTTTGACGTCCAAATGGTATAAAAAAATTACGATGTTTTGCTGTGATAGTCAACCAAACTATTAAATGGATCACTTTTTACTACCTTTATTTAGTTTTTGAGTAAAAAAATCTTTAACTTAGTCCAAATTTCGAGAAAACGGCCAAAGAATTGCTTTTGATTTTGGCTACTTAGAACTGACTTAGAACTCTTGTTCGTAAAATTAACAAAACAGAAATAAACTTGAGTTCAAAATCAATCCTTTTCTGAAAAAAAAAATGCAAAAAGATTAAAAAATTGGCAATGAAAAATCTTTTAAAACAACCTAAAACGCGTCGTATCTACTACCCTATCTACTCGACGCAAGCAGACCGCGCCGAGCGCTTCTAGGGGGTGGACGTATCGCTTTGCATCCCGGAGCTCGCACTGAGTCGACTCGCAAAGCACGTCGCCGGCTACGAAGAATATAGCGAAATAGGAGCGTTTGATACATTGGTTGCTAAGTTATTAATTACCTATTTTTAAATATTTTCTGCGGGGCTAAAAAGGCCGTTAAAGCAGAATAATGATCTGAATTGTTGTGTAACTAATAATGTAATAATAGGGTGACAGCGAGCTGATCTGATGATGGAGTAAGGACCTGTTCCATGGAATTTTATGATGATATGGGTATCAAATGAAAGGGCTTGATGAGCGCAACACAATGCTGATCTGATGATGGAGTCAGGACCTGTTCCCTGGAACTTTTTAATGATATGGGTATCAAATGACAGAGCTTGATGAGCGCAACACAATGCTGATCTGATGATGGAGTCAGGACCTGTTCCCTGGAACTTTTTAATGATATGGGTATCAAATGAAAGAGCTTGATGAGCGCAACACAATGCTGATCTGATGATGGAGTCAGGACCTGTTCCATGGAACTTTTTAATGATATGGGTATCAAATGAAAGGGTTTGATGAGCGAAACACAATGCTGATCTGATGATGGAGTCAGGACCTGCTCCATGGAACTTTTTAATAATATGGGTATCAAATGAAAGGGCTTGATGAGCGCAACACAATGCTGATCTGATGATGGAGTCAGGACCTGTTCCATGGAACTTTTTAATGATATGGGTATCAAATTAAAGGGCTTGACGAGCGCAACACAATGCTGATCTGATGATGGAGTCAGGACCTGTTCCCTAGAACTTTTTAATGATATGGGTATCAAATGAAAGGGCTTGATGACCGAAACACAATGCTGATCTGATGATGGAGTCAGGACCTGTTCCATCGAACTTTATAATGATATGGGTATCAAATGAAAGAGCTTGATGAACGCAACACAATGCTGATCTGATGATGGAGTCAGGACCTGTTCCATGGAACTTTTTAATGATATGGGTATCAAATGAAAGGGTTTGATGAGCGAAACACAATTCTGATCTGATGATGGAGTCAGGACCTGCTCCATGGAACTTTTTAATAATATGGGTATCAAATGAAAGGGCTTGATGAGCGCAACACAATGCTGATCTGATGATGGAGTCAGGACCTGTTCCATGGAACTTTTTAATGATATGGGTATCAAATGAAAGGGTTTGATGAGCGAAACACAATTCTGATCTGATGATGGAGTCAGGACCTGCTCCATGGAACTTTTTAATAATATGGGTATCAAATGAAAGGGCTTGATGAGCGCAACACAATGCTGATCTGATGATGGAGTCAGAACCTGTTCCATGGAACTTTTTAATGATATGGGTATCAAATGAAAGGGCTTGATGAGCGCAACACAATGCTGATCTGATGATGGAGTCAGGACCTGTTCCCTGGAACTTTTTAATGATATGGGTATCAAATGAAAGGGCTTGATGACCGAAACACAATGCTGATCTGATGATGGAGTCAGGACCTGTTCCATCGAACTTTATAATGATATGGGTATCAAATGAAAGAGCTTGATGAACGCAACACAATGCTGATCTGATGATGGAGTCAGGACCTGTTCCATGGAACTTTTTAATGATATGGGTATCAAATGAAAGGGTTTGATGAGCGAAACACAATTCTGATCTGATGATGGAGTCAGGACCTGCTCCATGGAACTTTTTAATAATATGGGTATCAAATGAAAGGGCTTGATGAGCGCAACACAATGCTGATCTGATGATGGAGTCAGGACCTGTTCCATGGAACTTTTTAATGATATGGGTATCAAATGAAAGGGTTTGATGAGCGAAACACAATTCTGATCTGATGATGGAGTCAGGACCTGCTCCATGGAACTTTTTAATAATATGGGTATCAAATGAAAGGGCTTGATGAGCGCAACACAATGCTGATCTGATGATGGAGTCAGGACCTGTTCCATGGAACTTTTTAATGATATGGGTATCAAATTAAAGGGCTTGATGAGCGCAACACAATGCTGATCTGATGATGGAGTCAGGACCTGTTCCCTGGAACTTTTTAATGATATGGGTATCAAATGAAAGGGCTTGATGACCGAAACACAATGCTGATCTGATGATGGAGTCAGGACCTGTTCCATCGAACTTTATAATGATATGGGTATCAAATGAAAGAGCTTGATGAGCGCAACACAATGCTGATCTGATGTTGGAGTCAGGACCTGTTCCATGGAACTTTTTAATGATATGGGTATCAAATGAAAGGGTTTGATGAGCGAAACACAATGCTGATCTGATGATGGAGTCAGGACCTGCTCCATGGAACATTTTAATAATATGAGTATCAAATGAAAGGGTTTGATGAGCGCAACACAATGCTGATCTGATGATGGAGTCAGGACCTGTTCCATGGAACTCTTTAATGATATGGGTATCAAATTAAAGGGCTTGATGAGCGCAACACAATGCTGATCTGATAATGGAGTCAGGACCTGTTCCATGGAATTTTTTAATGATATGGGTATTAAATGAAAGGGTTTGATGAGCGAAATACAATGCTGATCTGATGATGGAGTCAGGACCTGGTTCATGGAACTTTTTAATCATATGGGTATCAAATGAAAGGGCTTGATGAGCAAAACATAATGCTGATCTGATGATGGAGTTATGACCTGTTCCATGGAACTTTTAATGATAATATGGGCATCAAATGAAAGGGCTTGATGAACAAAACACAATGCTGATCTGATGATGGAGTCAGGACCTGTTCCCTGGAACTTTACAATGATATGGGTATCAAATGAAAGAGCTTGATGAGCGCAACACAATGCTGATCTGATGATGGAGTCAGGACCTGTTCCATGGAACTTTTTAATGATATGGGTATCAAATGAAAGGGCTTGATGAGCGAAACACAAAGCTGGGTCGGGGTTTACTTTGACTTTGATTCTTGATTTTGACTTTCACTTTGATTCTTGATTCTTGATTTTCAATTTTAGTTTCTCTATTCTCGGATCTCGGATTCTTGATTTTCGATTTTCGAGTCTCAATTCTTGATTATCGGATCTTGGATATCGGGTTCTTGATTCTTGATTTTGATTCTTGATTTTCAATTTTCGATTATCGATTCTCGGATCTTGTATCTCGGATTCTTAATTCTTGATTTTCAATTTTTTAATTTTTGATTTGTGATTCTTGATTCTTGTTTCTCATTTCTCGATTCTCGGATCTCGGATTTTTATTTTGATTTTTATTTCTTGATTTTGATTTTAATTGATTTTGATTTGATTTTGATACCCATATCATTAAAAAGTTCCAGGGAACAGGTCCTGACTCCATCATCAGATCAGCATTGTGTTGCGCTCATCAAGCCCTTTCATTTGATACCCATATAATTAAAAAGTTCCATGGAACAGGTCCTGACTCCATCATCAGATCAGCATTGTGTTGCGCTCATCAAGCTCTTTCATTTGATACCCATATCATTATAAAGTTCGATGGAGCAGGTCCTGACTCCATCATCAGATCAGAATTGTGTTTCGCTCATCAAACCCTTTCATTTGATACCCATATCATTAAAAAGTTCCATGGAACAGGTCCTGACTCCATCATCAGATCAGCATTGTGTTGCGCTCATCAAGCTCTTTCATTTGATACCCATATCATTATAAAGTTCGATGGAGCAGGTCCTGACTCCATCATCAGATCAGAATTGTGTTTCGCTCATCAAACCCTTTCATTTGATACCCATATCATTAAAAAGTTCCATGGAACAGGTCCTGACTCCATCATCAGATCAGCATTGTGTTGCGCTCATCAAGCCCTTTCATTTGATACCCATATTATTAAAAAGTTCCATGGAACAGGTCCAGACTCCATCATCAGATCAGCATTGTGTTGCGCTCATCAAACCCTTTCATTTGATACCCATATTATTAAAATGTTCCATGGAGCAGGTCCTGACTCCATCATCAGATCAGCATTGTGTTTCGCTCATCAAACCCTTTCATTTGATACCCATATCATTAAAAAGTTCCATGGAACAGGTCCTGACTCCATCATCAGATCAGCATTGTGTTGCGCTCATCAAGCTCTTTCATTTGATACCCATATCATTATAAAGTTCGATGGAGCAGGTCCTGACTCCATCATCAGATCAGAATTGTGTTTCGCTCATCAAACCCTTTCATTTGATACCCATATCATTAAAAAGTTCCATGGAACAGGTCCTGACTCCATCATCAGATCAGCATTGTGTTGCGCTCATCAAGCCCTTTCATTTGATACCCATATTATTAAAAAGTTCCATGGAGCAGGTCCTGACTCCATCATCAGATCAGAATTGTGTTTCGCTCATCAAACCCTTTCATTTGATACCCATATCATTAAAAAGTTCCATGGAACAGGTCCTGACTCCATCATCAGATCAGCATTGTGTTGCGCTCATCAAGCCCTTTCATTTGATACCCATATTATTAAAAAGTTCCATGGAGCAGGTCCTGGCTCCATCATCAGATCAGCATTGTGTTGCGCTCATCAAGCCCTGTCATTTGATACCCATATCATTAAAAAGTTCCATGGAACAGGTCCTGACTCCATCATCAGATGAGCTAGCTGTCACCATATTATTTCATTGTAGTCGGAACTTGACTGACATGCTGAGATCCAAGTTTCAACTCAATCGGACTATTTACTGAAGAGTTCTGTTGAAAAGCTCCTGACTCCATCAGATCAGCACAATATGGTTTATGGGACAAAAAAACAAACATTTATTTTTTTGTAATTATTTGTATTCAAAGTGTAACTAACCCGACTTTGTTTTGTGTTATACCTATAGGTACCTACCTAAGTACCTACCCAAAAAGTATTTTTACTATCTCAAATAAATCAATCACATGAAAATTACCAAAACCGTTTAGTCTAAGAAACGGAGCGCTGTTCATTGGGTGTTAGAATTTAGCAACTTTTGTCCCTCCGAGCGCTGATTTTGTCGAGTGCGAAATTGTATAATGGCTCTTAACTCGACATCTATAGAATCTGAATCGAAAGAAATTGCTGATGGTTCGTGGATGGCGGTCGTTGTGTGACTCGTCCCTCTCACTGCCCCGCTCGACTCACCCGTCCCCCTTATATCCGGTATCACAGGAGCAGCGGAAGGATCCATCCGTGTTGGTACAAGTGGCCCGTGGATGACAGCCTCCATTGTTGGTGACTGTCGGAGACAAATGTTATCGAACTCCTACCATGAGTGCCGCGCCTGCACCGCTACACGACAGGAGCCGAGCACAGCCGAGCATCGCCGAGCATCGCCGCGGACCGTGGCCGTACGTACTTACAAACTTCGGCAACTACTAGACCGTTATACGCGCGCATTTACTTTGTTCTAACGAATACAGCCCTTGAATTATACAGTCCACTCTTCTATCATTGCTATCGACCCCAACACTCGTCCCCCTTTCACTGCCCCGCTCGACTCACCCGTCCCCCTTATATCCGGTGTCACAGGAGCAGCGGAAGGATCCATCCGTGTTGGTACAGGTAGCCCGTGGATGACAGCCTCCATTGTTGGTGACACACTCGTCCACATCCTCACACTCTGCGCCGTCGCCGCGCCATCCGTCGCGGCAGCGGCATTGGAACGAACCCTGCACAATTTACAAACATTCGTTATAACCACGATCCACTATTCTTTATCGATACGAGAAGCTCCACTATTATGACAAAATTTCGGGACGTAAAGCCTTGACCAAACCAAAGCGTACACGTTGACACGATGCGTCCTCTGATTGCACAACTGATCGCCACCTTGCACGCCACCGCGGACGTTAGCTGAACGCTTTGGTTTGGTCAAGGCTTAAAAGGTAGACCACATTAAATTGACGGTGACGATTGCAGGTTCTTACCTAGCATTTGTCGACGTCCTCGGGTAGGGTAAACGAAACTGCTTTGCGTTGCTAATGTAGACTCTAAGGCATACGTAAGTGAGTACGGTTCGTCCAAGGTTCCACCCGGCGGATCGCTGCGATCATGCTACGAACTTACGAACTTGATACTGTATCTGTCAGTGGCACAAGCTAAGTTAGTACCCGGCTTATGGTTATATGTCGTCGTCTGTGCAGGCGGTGCCTTGCTCCGGCTTCACGAAGCTACCGATTATGTTGCAATATACTCTACAAACTACAAAACGTGTTTGTTGCTCTGGTTCTACACGGTCTTGGTCACGAAGGAACAGGAGTAGAATCACCTAGCTCTTATGCCCGGGTTACACGAGGCTAGTTTTTCAAGCTAGGATAGCAAGCTAGTAAGCTAGCAAGCTAGTACTTCTAGCTTCGTGTACTAGCTTAGAAATGAAGCTAGTTGTGTCTACACGAAGCTACAAGTACTAGCTTGCTAGCTTACTAACACTAGCTTGCTATCCTAGCTTGAAAAACTAGCCTCGTGTAACCCGGGCATTGAGACGTTGCAAAGTGGTACACTAGTGACCTTATTGAATAAATGAATTTGACTTTTGACTTTTGATTACAGCTATGGTTGTGGTACAGACCGGTAGGTTGATGCAGTCGGCGGCGGGGTGACAGTCGCAGGTCCCCAGTTCACACTCGTCGTCGTCCGTGCAGGCGGGGCCTTGCTCCGGCTTCACGCTATATCCGTCGGGGCAGCGGCAAACGAAGCTACCGATCGTGTTGCGGCATTCACCGGCGCCGCAGAGCTCAGGAATCTGTTACAAGTAGACATTGTAAATCAAAAGTTACAGTTGTAGCGACATCTGCCTGTCACGAGATGAACTACATGGACGTGTTACGCCACCACGAGCTTCAGAAAAGATGGTGACACAACATCATATGCCTAGATCGCGCAAGCAGACAAGCATACGGCCCACCTGATGGTAAGCGCTTACCGTAGCCTATGAACGCCTGTGACACCAGAGGAGTCACACGCGCACTGCTGACCTTTTAAAAGAGGAACAATGGACAAGACTGGTCCACCAGTTGTCACCGCAGCGCTGAGGAGCAGAGCTCTGACAACCGAACTCACACCAGGAACACAACACCGAGAGAGAAGAATGGTGTTATTTGGCTGCGATATTCTGTAAGGCGGAGGTACTTCCCCAGTCGAGTTGCTCGAATATAAGAAAAACCAATTATGTCCTTTCTCCTACAAATATTTATTTATTTATTTATTTATCTTATGGAAAACCAACAGTTAAAGTAAATATCACTAAACATTTTGATTAGATTCAGAAAGCCAATTACAGGTTCTCGCTGATAGACATATTGTAGGTTTGTATTAAACGTGTGAACACTTGCATAAATTATTGTTGTGTTAATATATGGGCTCGCTAACAGGATACTCACGTCTGCGCACTCGTCGATGTCAATACAGGTGGGTTTCCTGTCAGTAGGCGTGGGCAGCAGTCCCTCTGCGCAGGCGCAGGTGTACCCGCCGGGCGTGTTGGCGCAGACCCCGCCCCCGCAGGGACGCGCGCCGTGTGCGCACTCGTCGATGTCGCGACACGTGCGACCGTCCGCGCGGAGGTGCCAACCATCTCTGGACACAGATATTTCAATTAGTGCCATGTTGCGTGTAGGATAGTGCTTCGACCTTCAAAGCTAGTACACATTGGGCGCTCGGCGTTGAGTTCGGCGCACGTTAGTAGGTATAGTTTGCGTCATTTAAAAAGAACGCTGGAAAAAAATGGAGGGGTGTGTTTTGTCTCATGTTTGCGAATAGGTAACCCATGCTTATATAATCTGTGCCCATGCGCAAACATGAGACAAACCCCCTCCACTTTCTACCAGCGTTCTTTTTATGTGACGCGAACTATAGCATACATACAAATACAAACACCGCGCTCCAGTATGGCGTTTGACGAGTATACTTCTGACTCAGTTCGAAAACGGACGTCAACTTGCATCCACTTAAGATACGACAAAAAGAGTCTTAAAACTTCCAATTAAGTTTAAAAAACTTAATCTGGATTAAATGGACGTGGAAAAAATGCTTTAAAAACTTTGAATGGCCTAATAAGGCTGGAATGCAGAAATGTGGGTGAAAGGATTGATTACTAAGATGATGAGCGATAGAGCAGAATGGAGAAAATAAACTATATTGAGGCCAGAGAGAAAATAAACAAAGCCCCGTGTCTAAGATTCATGTATCACTATACCTCCAAAGAGCCGTGTTGGCCGAGGGGTATAGTACCTCGACTTTCGATCCGTAGGTCATGGGTTCGAATCCTGGCCGTGCATCAATGGATTTTTCGTTTCGAAAAATTTATATGCGTATTAATACGAGCTCTAAACGGTATAGGAAAACATCGTGAGGAAACCCGCGGCTTAGTCAGCCCCACACGTATTGACTATGTCTTTCCTGTGGATATTGTCGGTTAAGCTAAGTTGCTGGGCAAGCCTACTCCATCTCAACATTGTCCCAGGCACTACAGTGTCCCGATAAGTGTAGGCAAAGATCGCCTCCTGACACTGTATAAATCATCCAGTAAAGATGTAAAGGCCTAATTTTTTTTTTATACCTGCAAGTGCAGTGATAGGAGCCCAGCGTGTTGATACAGTTGTGTTGGCATCTGGTGGGGTCCTCTGCACACTCGTCGATATCCTCACAATGTGACTTGACCGAGGACTGTGCGTATCCCTCGTCGCACACGCACTGATACGTGCCCATTTGATTCTCGCACGCACCGTTACTGCAGATACCTGTGTAACACGATTTCATGAGACCACAAATTAAAAACACATTTATTTACAATCCTATACTTACCTACTATACATACATACATACATAAACTCACGCCTGTATCCCATCATAGGGGTAGGCAGAGACCACAGATCGCCACTTGCTACGATCCTGACACACTTCTTTCGCTTCATTCACTCTCATCATTACCTACTATTATATAAATTATATACTGTCCCACTGCTGGGCAAAGGTCTCCCCTCCAGCTTTCCACTCTTTTCGATCCTACTATTAAACGAGCAATATTTGTTTGTTTGTACTCACGTTCTCGAAAACGTCTCTAATGATTTCGATGAAATTTGCAGTACTGAGGCTTACGGAGGAGATCTAGCTAAGTCTCATATCTGAGAAAATTAGCTTTCTCGGCATTTTCACCCAAAAATATTTACCAGTGCAATGTGGTTCGTAATTTCGCTACAGGAATCGTGGCTTTAGTGGATAAGCGGTCATAGTGTCGGCTTGTGATGCCGAAGGCTGCAAGATCAATTCCCAGCCATTGACAGATTTTTTGTAGGTATTTTTGTTTAGTCCATTTTTTTTAAATTCATTTTTCGAATCAAGTACCTATATTTTTTTTATATTTTTGCCCGAGCAGAGCTCGCTCGCCCAGATATTGCTGATTTAAAGCTAAGAAGTATAAAAGGCTCTTAACTTACCAGAAGTGATAGAACATTCATCGACATCCTTGCAGGAGAGCCTATCAGGTGATAACTCCATGCCCTGCCCACAGGCGCACTTGAAGGATCCTGCTGTGTTAATGCATCGACCGCCGCGGCATAGTGAAGGGTCTTCGGCACACTCGTCGATGTCTACAACAAAATGTTATAAAATGTTAACTGATAAGTCTTAAAGAGCGCCGTAGATCAGCCTGCTGCTGGAGCACATGTGCGTCATGGGCACTAAACGCGTTAAAATGTTACACCGTGCCATTAAAAAAAAAAAATCTTATTCTATTCATGTTACCGACAACAGCCAACGATGGAGGTAATAGTCTTTTATTATTTGTTAGAGTGAGTAGGTCTTACTGTATTCCAAAAATAACAAGGACAACAGCCCCTTGGTTGTCTATCTTTGATAGCGAGGAAAATCGATCTCAAACTGTCAAATATTACACTTCAGTGACCACGCAAGTAGTCAAGCTGTGTCACTCTTTCAGCGAGAGCGAACGCGACAGAAGATACCTACGCGATCGTTTTGACAGTTTAAGACCAAAATTAAAGGTCATGTTAAATTGTCGGACCCAGCTTTTAAGTCGTTAAGCCAGGACAGAGGCCTTTAGGCGGCTTATAAACTCCGTCACCAGAGTTGGCTACTAGCTCATACGAACTTACTTACTTATTTAGACCAATTAGGCTGGATTCGACCAAACTGTCATCTTACTCCCAGAGTAGTTATTCCGTTAGCCGACAGAATTCGAAATACAATTGTTTAGAAAGCGTAACCGAACATTATTAGGTGCATTCAAATTATCCTGGTTATAAGGTGTCAACTTTACAATGTCAAAATATTCAAACAAACAGCAGTTTAATCTGTGGTTTAATCTCCAGATAAAACTTAATCCAGTTTGGTAAAATCCAGCCTTAGAGGTTTGAGACAAGTTAGAGAGATGCCACACGGGCGCAGCCGCTGCGCTGCGACGTCGCAACGCAATGAGTGCTATACGAGCGCGGCGACGACGCAACGCAACGCAGCTTTCTCCGACGTCGCAGCGTCGACGTAGATGTAGGTGTATATAAATTGTATGTAGTCGTCGTCGCACCGCAGCACCCTTCCCGCCTCGTCTCCCTCACTCCTTGTGCGCTGCGCGTGCGTTGTTTCGACGCACGTTGTTTCAGCGCACCGTGTGGCATGCCGGGCAGATTTGTATGTAGAACTACAGCTGAAGCCCCATTAGTGCGTTGCGTTGCCGACGCGACGCAACGCAACGCACTAATGGGGCCTCAGCGGAGCGTCAACGTTGCGACGACGCAACGGAGCGGCAGCGCCCGTGTGGCATCGCTCTTAGACAATCAGCCTGCTGGTGACTTACCGACGCAAACCTTAGAGAAGTCATCGGCCCTGTGTCCGGGCTTGCAGTGGCAACTGAAGCTACCGTCAGTGTTGCGACACTCGCCCGCGCCGCACACTCCGTCCACTATCGCACACTCGTTCACATCCACGCACGTGTGGTTCTTGGAATCCTGGGAATATAATAAATAATATATTGCTAGACATTTCACACAGCGCCATCTAGCCCCAAACTAAGCAAAGCTTGTACTATGGTAACCTGATAACTGATATATACCTTTTTGTAAATACATACATAGAATACTTTATAATACCCAGACACAGAACAAACATCTATGTTCGTCACACAAATGTTTGTCCTGGATGGGAATCGAACCCACGACCTACAGCGCAGAAGGCAGAGCTACTACCAACTGAGCTAAGAGGCCAGTCAGTTATGCATAGGAAACACCCAGACCCGAGACTAATATTTGGAAATCATTTAAACATTTGTAACCGAACCCGCTACCTCCTGCGTCACAGGCACAAGTAGCTAAGTATCTTACAATAATATGAGGTACCATACAAAAGAGACACATAATTTCCACACGTTTTGACAACAACAGTCAGGCAACTTACCCTCTCATATCCCGGGAAGCACTCGCACATGAAGGATCCCAGCATGTTCTTACAGCGTCCGTGTCCGCACAGTCCGGGGAAGGCCGCGCACTCGTTCACTTCCATCTGACCCGGGATCAGACCGCCCTTGCCCGGGCCCCAGCTCTCTGTCACGTTCCAGCCATCTATGCCGGGACTGTGGACAACGAATAAGTATACTAGACACATAGCGTCGGCTAGCAAACAACACCGCTCAAAAATTCGACGGTTGATAAGGCATTTGGATGCATGCTTTTCGCTTTTCTTCAAAGGATCTTAAAAATACCTAAAGATCTGAGAGAGAGATCTAGTGCATCAAGTGATTTTTCGTTTCGAAAAATTTATATGCGCATATTAACACGAGCTCTAAACGGTGAAGGAAAACATCGTGAGGAAACCCGCGGCTTAGTTAGCCCCACACTTATTGACCTGACCATGTCTTTCCTGTGGATATGGTCGGTTAAGTAGGTTCTGGGCAAGCCTACTCAACCTCAACATTGTCCCAGGCACGATAAGTGTAGGCAAAGATTGCCTCCTGACCCTGTTTAATTTTATTTTATTTTATTTATTATCGGAACAACAAACAGCTACATTATATAGTAATGTTATGAAATATATAGACAACAGTTTTGATAATAATGCAGCCCACGACATTGTTCACAGATTACTATAAAAAAATAACAAAACTTACCACTAGAGGTTGTATACATGCAAAACATCCATCTATAGAATACAATAAAGTGGAGAGAATTATAAAATATATTTATTTTTGAGAATTATAATTATAAATATAATCATCTAGTAAAAGATGTAAAAGTCTAAGTTTTTATTGTTTCGTTTCTTTTTTTTTTGCGCACGCATCTACCTATGAAATTTAAGCTTATTCATAATGAAAACATCGCTACGTTTAAAGTAAATCTAATAAAAGTAGATACATACCCGCCATGTGGCCAGTCAGTGTTCCCGAAGTCGTCTGTTCCGACGACGTGCGACCAAATGTCGCTGCCGTTGACGCGACCGTCGTACGGCCGGTCCCAGATCTGCGGCGGCACGTTCGCTTCCGATATGCATAGATTGCGATACGCGTCTGTGCCTGGGTAATGTTAGCTTATAAGATTATAATGCTACTGAGATACAAGTAAATAACACAATCAATGGTAGAGATTAAATAACTTGTTAAATCAACGCATAGGGTAATTCAATACACCACACTAAACATGAAAATGCAAATGGAAGTGCTAAGAAAAGTATAAAATGGAAATAAGGATAAAACTGTTGTATGGAAACAGAACTTTTAAACTTTTACACTGGCACAAATATTCGTCAAAGTAAAAAAAAATCTGACGAAAAGGGTAAGTAGGTACATACAATATCAGGTTCTGTAATTATTCTCTTATTCATCTAAAAAAAATCCTTATTAAAAATATTTATTTCATTATCACAATCTAAACAATATTCTTCAGATATTTCATGATCTTAATCTGATTCCCTAATTCGTGTAAGCTTTATAAAAATAACTTAGATTTTACCTTTGTTAGGACAGATCTCGCAGCGCTCAGCGCCCCAAGCCTTCCCCAAAGCGCTGCAACAGCAAACTGCCTTAAGTACTTCAGTATGCAACGCGCCCGAACAACGTCCGCCATCGAAATCCGTGTAGCAGTATGAACGGCGGGTGTCCACGCAACGGTTACCTACGGAAATTGTACTAGTTAGTAGTAGGAAGTAGTATTGGGTATAGTTTGGTAAGAAATCTGTAAGGAAATAAATGAATAAAGGTTCTAATTCGGAAAATTCTGAACTTGTGTGTTGAATAACTTGTTTCTTCTTAGCCTTTCAATTCATTTAGTCTTCGCAAAACCTTGCTCTAACGGGATGTAGATCAGATTATTCTCTAGGCGCTACATATAGAGAAGTTTTTGAGCTAACTAGTACTATTCACTTTCAATCATAATGTTTAACTTTGAGTTACTTCAGAGAATATTGGAGTACCTCAAGGATCAATATTAGGACCACTACTATTCCTCGTTTCCAAGATTTAAAACAAACAGAAAAATGTCAGAACCCCTCATCTTTCTGTTCACGTGTTGAAAATTCTTCGCAGATGAGTTTGAAAAACTTACCAGTAGAATCGAGAGTGAGTCCTGGAGGACAGTCGCAGCGGTATGACCCGTCAGTGTTGACGCAGGTGCCTCCCAGGCACAGGTCGGGGTCCAGGAGACATTCGTCCACATCGCGACAGGATGCTCCATCCAACTGTCAAATGACACTTATGAATACTCGGTAAAATTACTAAAAGAAAGTATCGGGAATAAAACCAATGTTCGTTTAGAAATATGAATTTGCAAGATAACACAAAAAATACGATAAAACACGGGAAATTATAATGTAGAAATATCATCGATATAGGTACCGACAATGTTTCAATTCATCCGGAGAATCTTTACCTGGGTAAGAGGGAGGGCATCTCACACTGACTCACAGAGTGTACAATACATAGAGAAAGACGT
Source organism: Camptogramma bilineatum (assembly GCA_958496255.1). Classification (NCBI taxonomy): domain Eukaryota; kingdom Metazoa; phylum Arthropoda; class Insecta; order Lepidoptera; family Geometridae; genus Camptogramma; species Camptogramma bilineatum. Next base: position 14,306,161 of record OY292466.1, on the reverse strand, counting down.
TTATTCACTACTTGGCACTCAATATAAATCTCAAAAACATGTAACACGTAAGCAAACGAGAGAGAAAGAGTTTTATTGTGCGTCACACACAGCAGCAAAAAGACCTCGACTCAGCATTATGCACCAAAGTTTTGAAAGTGAAATCTCCTAAAACCTTGACCAAACCAAAGCGTTCGGGAAACGTCCGCGGTGGCGTGCAAGGTGTCACGATGTGTCCTCTGATTGGACAACAACTGATCGCCACCTTGCACGCCACTGCGGACGTTAGCTGAACGCTTTGGTTTGGTCAAGGCTTAAATTGGACCTAACTTGACAAAAATCGTGTTGGACATTAATCCTAGTTGGACATTTTGTATTTTGGACATCAGTCGTGCAAAGGCAAAGAATATAGATAGCAGATGGTGCATACCTTCGCGAATCCCTTGGCGCAGGGGCAGTGTTCTTGGTCGCAGGGCTCGCAGGGGGACCCCCAGGCGAGCCCCACGCTGCAGCAACATTCCTGCCTCAGTATAGATAGCAGATGGTGCATACCTTCGCGAATCCCTTGGCGCAGGGGCAATGTTCCTGGTCGCAGGGCTCGCAGGGGGACCCCCAGGCGAGCCCCACGCTGCAGCAACACTCCTGCCTCAGCAGCGGGGCCCCCCCGCCAGCCTCACACGCGCCGTCCACCACGCGACGCCAACACGACCCGCGACGGTTGTCTGGATACACACACATACCACTTTTACATCTATAATCTACCCCCTGTTCATTGCCCCGATTCTTCAGGCACCGTCCTAAATGACCGTCGATCGTTGAGATTGCACGATCCTATAATTGAAGCTGGCATGTCATCGCACAATCTCAATGCAAATATCCATCGCGCAATCGATGGCCAATTAGGACGGCGCCTCACGGTGTTGGTCGCGTAAGAACAGGAGTAGAATATTTAACAGTTTGAGATCAATTTTGCCAGGTGTGGCCAAGTGTGAAACTTAAAACCATCGCTCATGCATCAATAAAAGTAACTATCCTGAAGATCATACTATCTTCGGACATAAAGGCCTTTAAAAATGCTCAACTCTATACAAGACCGAAAACTAACAGAAGGAACATCACCAAAGATGTAGACTTATCCCAAAAATCTCCTTCGGCTCAGACATCGTGCTCGGATGCCGTGTCGTCATAGTGTAAACCTGAACTTAGGGATTTAGGCAAATAAACTGATGTTTTCACTCACCGAGACAATGCTGTGCAGTAGGATCCAGCACAAATCCGTGTTCACACTCACACTCGTAGCTGCCGTGAGTGTTGATACAGCGTCCGTTGTCGCAAGGGTTCGATCCAACTGTAAGTGAATCTACTGTCAGTGGGGATTTTAAGATCGTGTTTTTGGTAGTCTATTTTGCTGCCTATCCATGTCTTATTTTATCGTATCTTCTGTAACTTGATAAATATTGAATAGTGACTGTAATTTGAAAAATATGCTTTCAAAAATGCAAGAGAATGATTATGTACAGTTTTATCAGTGGAGGACATATTAACTTTTGATTTTGATATACTATAATATTTATTTAGATAAAATTAATTTTGATATAAGTGTAAGCAGTGCCAAGTGTTTGCTGTTGTGCAGTTTTAAAAGTTATATGGTTGCGCATAACTTTAACGCGCTGCTGTGTGACATGAGTTTATTTACGTAGAAGTAAATAGTGAGCGGAATATTCCCCTCTTAGAACAATCATGCGTCAGCAATCTGCAGATGTTGTAGTTATAGTGCAGCGAGGTATGATCGGTGCCTATGCCTTTCTCCCCTCGCATGTTGCCCGTGGAATATAGTAAGCAGAACATCCCCCGTTGCTGAGTTACCATGCATAGTTCTCGCGCCTCAGCTATGTAACTTTTGGAGTATATCCCTTAGTTGTAGAGCAATCATGCGTCAGTAGATATGTTTATTATTAGGAGATGTAGATGTAGTTATAGTGTGCAGCGAGGTCATGTGTTTATCCCACTATGTATTATCCCCGCCTCGTAGAACAACCATGCGGGCTTTTTGGCGGGAATTTGAGAAGTCAAGTTTCATTTTTGTTTTATTTTCCAAAACTTGTGTTTCTTCGAATTTTAATGTGTAATAATGGTGGATTATTAACCGTTAAGTGTTCGTGAACGTGCATAAGTGTGGGGAAGTGAAACAAAATTGGTTAACATTGCTTTTCAAGTTCTTCCAAAAAGTCCGTGTTGATGTTTCAGTAAAGGCCCACATCTTTACTGAGGCACAAGGGGAGGGGATGGGATATTATATTTAAGTATTGTAATATGTATTTATTTAACTTATTTATCTGTAAACTTGAAGAATAATAATTACTTGACACTGGCTGAATGCACAACCGTGCGAAGCCAAAACAAAGAAAAAAAAAAAAACAACCATGCGTCAGCAGTTAGCAGCGTCATTGATATGTGCAGTATTACCCCCTGTAGCTGAGCAATCATGCGTCAGCAGTGAACACACATGGTTTAGTTGGCAAATGTGAGTGTGCAGCGAGGTATGATGTGTTGCGTATGTTGTTCCCTCGCCGCGTGTGACCTGTGGAGTATATAGTGAGCGGTATGTCCCCACTCGCAGAACAACCATGCGTCAGCAGTTAGCAGCGTCATTGATATGTGGAGTATATCCCCATGAAGCTGAGCAATCAGCAGTGAACAGACATGGTATTAGTTAGTGAGTGTGCAGCGAGGTATGATGTGTTGCGTATGTTGTTCCCTCGCCGCGTGTGACCTGTGGAGTATATAGTGAGCGGTATGTCCCCGCGGTCGCTGTGGAGGGCGCGCTGCTCACCGGCGCACTCGTCGACGTCTCGGCACAGCTGCGAGTCCGGCTCGTAACGCGTGCCAGCCGGACACACGCACGTGAAGCTGCCAGGCGTGTTGCGGCATTGACCGCCCGTGCACAGCTAAGGGGGAACATAGTTTAAGAAGAACGTTTTATCTTTATAGAGACTTTCTCACATTAAGAAAACTATACTTAGGTACTTATCATAAGGAAATAATACTCTCAAGTACAATTGGGGAAAAAGAGCTACTTCGCCGTAACACAATTACTACTAGCACGGGAAGTAAATCCAATACCTCATGGTGCTGATCCAGACTATTCTTTTCTTTTCTGTCTCATCTTGTTGCCTCTCATTCTTAGGCACTAAGCTAGTTTTGAGACCCTAGCCTAAGCACCGTGAAATTGTATTTTGTTGGAAATAAATAAATATTCTTATTCTAAAATTCTAAATGCATACGATGTAGAGGTCGCCTCATGTAAAAAGAACACTGGAAGAAAGTAAAAGAGTTTTTTTTGTCTCATGTTTGCGCATGGGTTACCTATTCGCAAACATGAGATAAACAAACCCCTTTCACTTTCTTCCAGTGTTCTTTTTACATGACGTGATCTGTACATTATTTAACACTTTTGTATGTATCCCAAACTATAAAGACCTTACTTATAAACGCCTCCCAACTTGAACACTGGTTAAACAATGCTCAAAATTCGTCCTGTCATTATTTGTCGCTATTTGGCAAAAATATCATTCTAATAATTACACTATGACGAGCCCTAAGCAAACACTTGAATCATCACCATCAGTTGTCCACACAAAGCTACAGTCAGTAGTAACAGGACTTAATGGTGGATAAACAAATAAATAAGTCAATCAATATAAATTTTATCTTTACCTAGAAGAGATCGCTTTCAGCTATAAGGTCGCCCATTGTTACACTTTTGTTTAATTAATGCTTTTATTTTTGTACGTTTGTGGTGTACAATAAAGTAATGTTCTATTCTATTCTAGTTTAGTCAGCTCACCGATTGCTGCATCTCGCACTCGTCAATATCCTTGCACAGGGTGTCCCTGGCGGGATGGAACCCCGGGTCGCATATGCAGCGGTAGCCCGGGTCCAGGTTCTCGCAGGTGCCGTGCGCGCAGACGGCGGGCACCACAGTGCACTCGTTGATGTCTGCGCCCGCGTTGTCGCGCCCGCCGCCCCACGCGCACAGACCAGTGTACTCCTCGCTGCCGGGGAACGGACACGCCTTGCACGATACACCCCAGCCGAGGGACAGACCTGACATAAAAAACTTAGACCTTTACATCTTTTCCTTGATTATTTCTAGTGTTAGGAGGCAATTCGCCTACACTTAACGGGATACTGTAGGGCCTGGGACATTGTTTGAGATGGAGTTGACTTGATAGAAGTAGGCCTAAGATAAGATAATATTTTTTAAAACATTGTAAAGATTACATAAGACAAATAAATACATAGGGCAAATAATTTACAATAAGCCCCGCACTAGGCCAATCCTGTATCGAAGGAGTTGATTGACCTGTAAATACTGGTAGGAGACTGTGTTGGCTGATGTAGGAGAGTTAAGATTTCAGAACAGTGAAGTTAACATTATAAAATATCTATTAGACCCGGGAGAAGTATTGAGCAGTTAATGCTGGAATGGAGACTGAAGATGCTATGTTGTGAAAGCTCATAAATGATGAAATCCTTAGATGCTGTCTAGAGCTCAAAAGGCTGCTGCAAATCAATTGCCGTCTCTTTTCATTGAAGAAAAAAAAAATTAACAAACAAAATCGTTTGAAGATGTCCAAGTAAGCACAAATGCACATTTGACAGATGCTCACAACTACCAAAACATTTCATACGAGATAGATCGCTGATGATTTTGAAGTCGATCTATACTTCAACAGAAGCAATTGAATAAGCAATGTTAACAGACCTTTAGTAGCACTGCAGCAACATTGTGACCTAGTGACAGGGTTCTGGCCGGGGCCGGTGCAGTGGCCTTCTTCGTATTTCTCGTAACACAAGTCTTGGACTTCATCTGAAAGTAGAAGACACGGAGACTCGTTATACAGCAGTATAAGTAATAAGAACCATACTATAACATCTAACTTGTGTTCTCTTCAAATGCTCTGAGATTTTTCCCCACTTACATACACATTTGATCTAGATAATTGTTTAAATTTAAGAGCTCAGCTCTTGTCGGTGTAACAATGCAATTCTCTCCATCTATCTCTTTCCAAAGCGATTTCTTTTATTTCTTTATATCTTGTAAACACTATTAACGGGATATTTACCACGATTTTTGGATTTTTTTTTATTTTAGTTTTTACAATGTTTACAACCATGATAATTTCAAAAGTTTCTTTATATCTAGCTAAAAGATCATTAAAATAATATTTACCTAGACAAGTCCTTCCATCGTTACTAAGCGTGAATCCAGGTCGACATTCACATCTGAAAGAGCCGGGAGAGTTGTGGCAGCGTCCGTTCCTACATATATTTTGTTCGGTACATTCGTCGACGTCGACACAAGCGCCTCTAGCGGCGGTGGGCCGGTAACCTGCCTCGCACACGCATTGGAAGGAACCTTCGCTGTTCACACAGCGACCACCCTGAGAAGAAAAAGACTATGTACAGACAGAATAACATAGGACCAATGATGGGTCCTTGTGGTACTCCTAAAAAATATTTGAATAATTATTCTGTCATAATTGGAAAATAATACAAATTGAAATGCAAATGACATTCAAACAACAAACAAAACGTATGTTATGATCGCTTTCAAACCATTAAATCAACTACAATAGTGTAGTCGAAATGTTAATTATATCAAAAGCTTTATCAAAGTTCAAAAATAAGATACATTCACTTGTCCCCATATTCATCTCTACTCACCTTACAGACGCTTTTATCGGCGCACTCGTCGATATCCACACAGTAGCCCCTAGCTGAGGGTTGGAAGCCACTATCACACAGACACTCGTAGGATCCAGGTTTGTTTCTGCATCGACCGCGGCGACACACTCGAGGGTTGTCCCCACATTCGTCCACATCTACACAAGCGGCGCCCGACTCCGTGGCGAGGTAGCCGGGGTTGCAAGTGCACTCGTAGCTGACCATGGAAATGGTAAAAGTTTTTTATGGAAATGGAAAATAACTGTGAAACATTGGTGAAAAGTTGTTTGATAGATTGCGAGTACCGATTTGATAATTATTGCGTCTTAGTGTGTTGTTATTGTTTTATTGTTTTTAGCCTACACTGTCTTACTGCTGGGCAAAGGTCTCCCCTCGAGTTTTCCAGGTAGTTATTTGAGTAAAGCTTCTTTCTTGACCGATAAGAATGGGGACCAATATTGGAGCTCTGACCAAGGTTTGACACAGATCATTTGAAAGGGCTCTTTGAAAGGATACTTTGTAATTAGACTTACCCGCCATCGATATTGGTACAAACACCATTGGTACACATCTCTCCGTTTGTAAGTTCGCATTCGTTCGTGTCGCTACACCTCAGTCCGTTCTCTACGGGATCGAACCCGGGTGGACACCTGAAATGTTTCAAATTAATTTTACTATAATCGAAATTATCGACATCATTTCAGTAATTGTTGGCACAGCATAATCATTGTAATTTTTATTAACCTTTGAATTATTAGAAATAGTTTGACCTAAACACAATCTAAGTCCCACAACGTTAAAATTTTCACAATTCATCTTATTCCTTTAGTTACGCCTTCTATTCTATTCTATTTTTGATATCCATCCACAGATTGTCTGGTACAGATCGCTGTTTAGCCATAAGATGATTGTTGTTTGTCTTAACCTACGTAACGGAACCCTTAGTGTGTTCACCAAACAATGAATAAACAAGTGAATCAGACTCGCACTTGGCCAATTTTTTTTTTCTTATCATATGAAATGGTCACGACTATATTCCTAAGGTGCGGTAGACATATTCTTTCAGATCTTTAGGCATTTTTAGATCCTAAGAAGATGTCTTTAGGGGATAGTAGGGGGTACGTGACGGGTTGCAAGCTCATCGACGCTATTAGAAAGCTAACTTTCTTATCATCTATTGTTATTTGATAAGGGTTACCTGCAATCAAAGCCTCCCGGTTTGTTAATACAAGTGCCTCCCTTGCAGTACTGTAACGCGCACTCGTCGATGTCGATACAAGTCGGGTTGTCGTCGATCTCGGCCGATTCCGCGCCGGCCCAGCATTGACACTGATATCTGAGAATAACACACATTATACATATTCTGGTTTAAAAATACAAGTAGGCAAAATCAACCTTAGGGGGAAAAAATTATGTCTTCATCTTCCTGCCCTTGTCCCATCATATAGACCATATTTAGCAAATACGAACATACATACATACTACGAGTATGTAGGGTCGACACAACATGTTGTCATCAACTTCACAAGTTGATGACAATTTGTTCAACTGCAGTGCTTTACACCTGGTTCTAATCGTGTGCTTTTGTCAGTAGAATTAATGAGCAGGTTTATCTTACATTCTGATTACACTCACTGCTGATTATAGGCTTCCTTCATGGCGTAGTTCCTATGCTATCATCTCGTATGCCTATCTAGCAAAAAAACTCAAAAGAAAAGAATTTCCTCACCCTATATCTTTATCAATACAGTCCCCCAGTCCGCATATGCCGCTCCTCAGCATACACTCGTTGATCTTCGCTATAGCGTGCGGCTCGAGCCCCGTGCCCCCGTGCAGTCCGCCCCCCTGCCCCCCCTCGCCTCCGCTGCCCCCGCCCCCGCTGCCCCCGGACGTGTTGTTGCGTCGCCAGTCCGGTGGGATCAAACCCCCGCCGCATAGGTGGGTCCATTCCGCTGAGGAGGAAGATAAGGGTTAGTCTGATCATCATTTTGATTCTCTAAAATTTTGATTTCAAAAATTAATGACTTAAACGAAAAACGTAGGAAGGGGAATTATTGCCCCCACAAAGGGGTTATAAGACACTGACTGCTTCTGACCATGAAGATGTTCTGCTACCAGAAAAATATAAAGGTAAGTAAGGGGTAAAAATGGGATTCTGTTGAAACGAAAATCTGTAGAAATGGGAATACATAGTACTAATCCCCCCTTTCGATATATAATAAATCCAGTTGTAATTCTACATAAGGTGTAACTCACTAGCTCCCCTGGGTGGGCACGGGGTGCACATGTCCCCCCAGGCGCGTCCCATGTTGTACCCGCAGCAACAGTCCCGGTTGGACAGCGGGACGGACAGACGGTCCGCACACTCCCCCGTCTCGCTGTAATAAGGTGTAACTCACTAGCTCCCCTGGGTGGGCACGGGGTGCACATGTCCCCCCAGGCGCGTCCCATGTTGTACCCGCAGCAACAGTCCCGGTTGGACAGCGGGACGGACAGACGGTCCGCACACTCCCCCGTCTCGCTGTAATAAGGTGTAACTCACTAGCTCCCCTGGGTGGGCACGGGGTGCACATGTCCCCCCAGGCGCGTCCCATGTTGTACCCGCAGCAACAGTCCCGGTTGGACAGCGGGACGGACAGACGGTCCGCACACTCCCCCGTCTCGCTGTAATAAGGTGTAACTCACTAGCTCCCCTGGGTGGGCACGGGGTGCACATGTCCCCCCAGGCGCGTCCCATGTTGTACCCGCAGCAACAGTCCCGGTTGGACAGCGGGACGGACAGACGGTCCGCACACTCCCCCGTCTCGCTCAGGTATGTGAAACAACTGCCTACTCGTCCATCTGATAACAAAAAACAACATTTCAAGCACAAAAACAAATCTTTGGTTTGATGGACCAGCCACTTAAATGCCTATCTTTAGTAAAATAACGACCAAAATCGGTCTGAAACCCTCAAATATTATAGCTCAACGAGACCGAACGCGACAAAAGATACCTACGCGATCGTTTTGACAGTTTGAAACCAATTTGAGATTTGAGACAAGTTAAACAACGTTTCATTCAATTTTTTTTTTTTGCAGAGACCGACAACGCGATTTGTCCTCCAAACATCCAAACACAAAATTTCTAAGTCAATAATGCCACATGACATGAGATATACAAATATGCAAGCTCATAGAGTTCCACTACTTCATCTAGTAAAATATCATTTTGTTTAAAAAATATGAGGTACTTTTGTCACCCATTTTTACGAAACTCTGCTATGTCACCTTTTCTTGTGCTCAATTTTATAAGTACGACATTGACACTTATTGGTCATTGAATAAAACTCACCAATACAAAACTTCTTGTCCGGACTGGGTATGAAGTGAGGATTGCACAGACAATAGTAATCGCCTTCCGTGTTCACACATTTTCCGTTCTGCAAGGAAAACATTACAATTTATAAAAAGTTATATCACCTGACTATAGTGACACAAATATTTTATTCGAAGTCTGTAATTCTGGCTTCCTACATTCAATATCACACGCTTCAGAGTTACCTACTTACCTTAGCTAAACATTTCTTGCATAGACAATCTTTCTACGGTCCAGGTTCCAGAATTAGCAGCAATGGAGAATATATTTTACTCATGGACTTAACAGGACCCAGGTACCCAGGTGTAAATAAGTGAACATGTTTTAAATGTATTATTAGACGTGTCTCTATCTACCCTAGAAATCTTCAAAGTTTGCAAAAGTTAGCCAACCATGTGCCACTGTCATTCGCAACATAGCTTATACAGTGTGTGGCAAATGTATGGGATGTGTTTTTTTGAATTATTGTAAAAACTTACGATTTGATTTGGTAGGTTACTTTGGGAAAAGTGTTTCTCGTGAGGATTAGGGTCGATTAAGACCAACTTGTTTTCTTGACAAATGTAATTTTTAGTCTGCTGTACTTACTTTTTTTTTTCAAATCTAAAAATGCAATTATTTTTTCTTCAAAATAAAACAATAGTTTCCTCAGAACAAAATTTTCTAACTACAAAGGAAAAGGTAGATACACTGAAGTGCCCAAAAATTTGTCACACCCTGTATGTATAGTGAGCAGAATATCCCTCCTCGCAGAAAAATCATGCAGCACCCATTTGGAATGATCCATCCAATTTGATTTTTCGTCCAATCGAATGGTCATGCCGATCCACGTCCACACACGGTCCATTCGGTATCAAACTGGCTGCATCCAATCGATTGGACGATAGAATTGATCGTGTGGTGGCTGCCATAATACAATAAGCAAAGGAGTAGAATCACCTAGCTCTCAAGACGTTTCAAACTGGTCATAGCGGTCTTACTGAATAAATGAGTCTACTAGAAGCAAAAGCAGCAACATCCACTTTTACTAAAATGGCGGTACGCATTTTTTTGTTTTCGAAAGAATAAAAAATTAAGGGATAAAGCTGTTTTTGCTACCAACCTCGATCTTCAACACTCGTTTTGTATAGGATTTTGCTAGTTTTGACACGATTTTATTATTCGGTGAAGTAAACTTGTCAGAACACTATCAAACTGCATTATAAGTTGCCAAATTAAAAAAATGGGATGTTGCTGCCTTTGCTTCTCTAAGACTCAAATGATATTTTAATTTTGATTTTTTTTTGTTAACTCACCGGACAGATATCGGGGTCCTCGCACTCGTCGATATCCTCACAGTTGTTGGAGACGCGGTGTCTCCTCTGTCCTGTGGGACACTCGCACGAGAACGAACCCACAGAGTTGATGCATTTACCACCGCCGCAGAGGCCGGGGATGGCGGCGCACTCGTCTATATCCTGGATAATCATATTCGATGTTTTAGGAACATTATGTTAGGTCAAATGGATTCACTCAATAAAAAGAAAGCATACAGTACTTCAAGTATATTGAACCTAGGTTATTTTCGTGTTTTCCGAATAGGTCTGAACACAAAACAGAATGCGACAGAAGTGCACGTCGTTAGCAGCACAGCTCGCACGGCGCACAACTCATTTGCTTTTCTTAAAATGACATTGATATTTATTTGTTTGCGATAAAGTTGAAATAATAAGTAATTTTCATTTCCAAATGACTTTTCGTCAATCGTTTTTGTAATTTTATGCGATTGTTTCCGATGTTTCCTGAAACGCATTATTTTCCTGATTTTACTGTATTTAATGCCTTTCATCAATATGTCATCAATTTGATCGACTGATGTTCGTCTAGGTTGTAACGACATCTACCTGTCGCTAGACGAACTACATAGACATATTACGCACTACGCGCTTCGGAATAGATGGCACCACAACCGCATATGTCTAGAACTCGCAAGCAAAGTTTTCGGCACCAATAGACATATAACCGACTAACCGAAATCAACTGTCGGTCGAAAGACCACGGGCAAGTGGGCCAGATGGGCCGGCTCGTTGCAGAGGAACCACCTACTCTGCCTTTGGGGAAGTATTCCACCATGTTCCCCAAAAGGTCTTCTTCATATCTTCTTCTAAATTAAATGTTTTGTCACCTGGCATTCCTTGGTGGCCAGGTTCCTGAGATGTCCCTGCTGACAGTCGAGGTCTGTGCACCGCTCGCAGGGGTGTCCCCAGGCCAGCCCCACGGTGGCGCAGCACAGCTGGCGCGTGCACACCACGCCCTCCAGCGCGCCCGTGCACAGCGCGCCGCGACGCTCCGTGTAGCACGGACCTACAACACACAATCCGCTCTACTTATTCGGCCATTTATGTTCTTTAAGATTTTTTCAAGTTTTATCATTTTTTATTCATGTTTTTATTATTTTCCCTCGGGAGCATGTACAATTTATGTAAATTGCACATTTAGCACCTTTGCATGCGGTGCATTTTTTTACTACCTAAACATTAAGCGATCGGTACGCGTTCGACCGCCGTCCCGTATATTCACTAATCGATATCAATAAATCAGTTATCATTTTATCTCTCTATCAATTATCATCTTTTAACTCAACTAAGGGTGTGAGGAAACCTTACAAAATCGTTAAATTGAAGGCTGTTTTATGGTGTTAAGCTGATCTTCTGATGGAGACCATGTTTCATGGAACTCCAGTAAATAATTTATAAGAATAGAATAGAGTATTCTCCTTTTCATCTCTCACTACTAAGATCTTATCTTGAAAATACGAGATTTCGATCAATTTACAAAAATGATATTTAATATAAGCACCACTTTAAACTAAGTAGCGTTTTAGTAGCCGGGTAATAGTGAGACTTACCCGTCCTCCTGTCTATCTCGCACCTAGTCCCCGACAGTCCGTGGAAACAGACGCACCGGTCCGGCGCGATACAACGCCCGCCGTGCAAACACGGCTCACGACATATCGCTGTAATATTACAAATCGTGTGTACCAATTTATTCCAGACTCATCAATAAAAAAAAATTTAGTTTCGAAAAAGTTCGGAAACTTTAGTTTTTTTTAAGTGATCTTTTTTTAAGGCAGAGGAGGTTTGCAAAAGACCTAAACCCAGCAAAGGGTAGGTAATAGGGTAATACTGGTTGTCTAAGACAAGTGGCTAAATAAAAATTAAAAAAATCGACATCAATGTTATAAGCTGAACAATTTTCTGCACTCTCGAGGTGCATTTGTGTTTTATTTACAACTCCGAAGATCCTCACCAAATTTTTATGGGACTACTTGGGTAGTTTACCCTTGCAAACAAAAAAAGAATCATCGAAATCAGTCTACAATTGACGGAGAAATCGGGAACATAAAGGAATATTCCGTCGAATTGAGAACCTACTTTTTTTTAATTAGGTTTAAAAAATGCTGAAAGCCATAGACAAATGTATAAACTTACGATCTGTACAGAACTCCCCGCTCCAGCCGGGTGCGCAGGCGCACGTGCCATTGCTACAGGTGCCACCGTTCATACAGATGCGTCGGCACCCGCCCGGCGTCCGCACTGCACATATTACACTATTACATACGAACATTATACATACTCAAAACTAGACAATAACACCATTTAACTAGCTATTCAAAATTATCTTTAAAAATTCTACCACAAACAAGTGGCTAAATGAGAATTTAAAAAAACCGACTTCAATGTTTAAGCTGAGCTATTTTCTGAACTTTCGAAGTGCATTCTGTTCATAACGTCGAAGATCCTAGACAGATATCCTCACCAAAGTGTGGCACCAATCGAAAGCCCTTTCAAACAAAATCAAAAAGAATTTTCCAAATTGATTCAGGCGTCTTCGAATAATCGGTAAACATAAATGAAAAAAAAAAAACTTAAAAACAAAAGATTCCGACGAATTGAGAACCTCTTTCTTTTTTTGAAGTCGGTTAAAATTAGACAAGTTCCTATGACAAACGCTTGCGCTAGTCGAACCACTCACCAGGATAAGGGTAGAGTGAGCCGCCGCCGCACGAGGGCGCCTCTATGCCGCCCGGACACCGGCACATGTTGGGCGCCACGCACGAACCCGGGTTGCCGCAGTCCGGCCTACATAGTGCTGGAAATTACCTCTATTATCACACCTGCTAAATTCATCAAAAAAAAAAAGAAGCCGTGTTGGCCGAGGGGTATAGCACCTCGACTTTCGAAAAGGTTTCTTTAGGTTCGAAACCTGGACGTGCATCAATGGATTTTTCGTTTCGAAAAATTTACTATGCGCATTAACACGAGCTCTAAACAGTGAAGGAAAACATTGCCGTTTCTAAGTCAGCTCTAGCTAACTATTTTAGATGGCAATAATAATAGACAAGTTTTCATCAAAAAATCACGTGAATAGTGGTGCCTCAGTATGTTGCTTCCTAAACAAAAATATCAGATTAGGTAGAGTTCCAACTTTATTACAAAAAGTCAATATTTAAACTACATGACGACGAATAAGATAAAGTAGAGTAGAAGCATTATCTACATAGGGCGTTACATAAGATACCGCAGATAAATAGCACAATAATAGGTAACACTTACGAACTATACATAGAAGTGAGTTGGGCCTTGAAGTCCACCCGGGACAGCAATGCGTGCTGTTTCTACTCCGACACACGTGCGGACTGAAACAATCAATACAACTTTAGTCTTATGAAAAACCTTCTTATGGTGAGGCCGAAAGAGCGAATTTTTTTGAGTCGTGAGTTGCGTATTCTAGCTTTCAACAAAACAGACAACTCATTTCCGTCGCCGCCATGTGGCACAAACAGGACTATGAAACCGAAGGTGGCAGAAATTAACTCAAAAATTTACGCTCGTTTCGACCAACAACTAGCTGACTCTACCTGGCTCGACAGAAATTGCTCTGTCAAAATTGCCTTTTTAAAATACAATTTGGAAAAAAAATGCATTTACCAAGTAAGTAGGTACTCGTATTTTCAGGAACTTTTCCAATTTTTCCTACCTTATTCGGATTATTACAAGCATTTACAAAAATAAAACAAGTTGATCCAGTCAAGTTATCCGCTTACCATCGGACATATTGAAGTAGAAATCAAAAACTTTTAACTGCACCAAACACATGCCCAAGAGGGCTAATTACCAAAAACAATATCTTGAGCCGTCCTATTCGTAACCTGACATGCAAGAAATTCTTTAAATGGTGCAATAATTGAATTTATCTCTGAATCTCCCTTTCTTTTAGCCTGAAAGAAAGTATATACATCGAAAAACCCCTTATGAAATAATGAGGGCTAATAATTAAAATTCAAGATATTAGCATGAGTAACACGGCACAGATTAACATAAGCAATATCACGTTCATCTGACATCCGCCCGTGATTCACACAACGCCATACGAGTCGACATTTTTTGTAATAACTATTAATTTGCAAACCATTATTTGCTTGAATAGAGCAGCAAACAAGAGATCACAAAGCGCTACATTAAACAGTAAAAAAACCACACAAGTTTTTGAAGATGAAAGATTGTCGCGACAACCTTGCAATAATAAGTTAGACAAGTGTTTCCAACTGCGATTCGTTTCGCTTATTCGAAACTAGACTAATTTCTGACGGGTCAAAGAGTATCATGCGTCCTTAGACTTTGTCAAATAGACCTTGTATCAAAATTGTGGAATTGATGCATTTATGCATTGATTGAATGGATGTGCTCAATACTTATCGTCAACTGACTCAAAACTAAAAGGGTCAGTGTTATCAGGTCTTTATCGTGACGTAGGTAATTGTGATTTATTTTCTGCCATGTCATATTTTTCTTAATTATTAGGTCCCTATCAATGTTATTTTTGGCTTCCCAACAAATAAACTTTTGATAAGGAATTCAGAAACATTTCATCCTCGTTTCGTTCCGTACATCATTATCCAAATTAGAATCACCTTCGCGCAATTCTACGCCATCATTTCCCGGATCACCGTGAGAACTTGTACGAATCTTGCACATTGCATCAGTGGCCTTGGACGCAACCTGCCTCATCATTCCCTGTCCCACTGAACCCGAGAACTTGCCGGTTCCGCTCGTGACCTGGTCAACTCCCAAAATTATAAGCGTGAAAACCACCCACGCATGTCTTCCTACACAAGTACTACTCGGATACTGTCAACACTATACCTACTGTTTGATGGAAATATATTGCGACAAATATATAGACACTTATAAAACAAACAATTGCTTGAAATTGGAACTTTGTTACCATTCACAGAAACTCGCAGAGAGTAAATGAGAATTTGAAGGGTTTAATAAAATTCTCATTTGAATAGAAAACTATCTAGAAAGGAACAACATTGGAGGAAGAATGCTAGAAATGTTAATGTAATCCAGGGAGCATCGCTCGGAGTTCCCTGGAACGGACGTGGGACGAATACATTGTTACAAATCGTGCGCTTTACTTCACACCTTAAAAGAATGCTGATTGTTGGAAATTGTGAACTTTTTATAGCACTTTCGTTCAAAAATATCGCAACTTCGTTTCAAGGTGCTTAAAGTAATATCAAACATATTTATTTTAAACATCCACACCATACGAGTAACTAACAGACAAGTCTATGAATGCGGAGTATAGAATATCATTGTCACGTATTTTGATTCATAAACAATGTTAAGAACTGTCGAATTGTTAAAAGTGTTACGTTAAGAACGAGTTTGTAGTAAGTAGACTGTATCAACACTGTCAATTAGTACTTTTCACACTCTACTTAAACCGTTTTGAACTAAACTTTTCATTCATCTCGCGCTTCAATGTTCGCTAGACTTTTACTCGTAGCTTCTTTTTATGCTTATCTTTTAGCTTAATATGTGCTAAATTAACCTTGTTACTATAAACAACAACTGGTATTAAATAAAAAATATTGTAGCATTTTAGCTGAAATGTTGTTACACGTGTTCGCTTCCCATCCGATTACGTACAACTTTGTTTATCTTTACACCAAATGTATCAATGTCCCTGACACTGCATAAATTCCCACCCAACCTTTACCCAACATCATATTTAAAGACGCCAAAAATAATAAGAACTGAAAAATTGTTTACTAAGAGCGCCAGAGCTCATCAGCTCTAGGTATGAAAACTTTATTACTGCGATTTTATTCCTAACTCCAATTCATTTTTTATTCTGTTAGTGCACAAGAGACGATGGGTTCACAATTTGTCACGTACTTTTTCCTCGCAAAATGTGAGCACGTGCCAATCGTGTTTCTACTCCCTCAACATCTTTAGGTCTGTCCGAAGATCATAGAGAATGTCTGGATGTCTTGAAATGAGGAAACAGTTGCACTTACCCAACAAACTGATTAGGCGTCCTCTCGTCCAAGGTGCGGGGCCCCCGCTGCCAATGCCTGGGGCGGTGCGTGCTCTGTGGGTAGCGCGGGTCAGCGCTCGCCCCTAGGACCAGCAACGCCGGCAGGATTCGCCACAATGTCATCTTGGCACCATCACCCTGGAAACCATCAAATTTCATAATTCAAATCATTGAAAGTGGAGGTAAGTATTTATGATATACTTACCTCCACTTTCAATGATGTGTCGTGTGGACGTTCCTCTGACTTTTCTATCAAAATTGAGTTTTTTATTAGACATCTCCAAAGTATTTCAAATATCTGAAGATTTGGGAAAATTGTAACCAAATACAGTTGTGAATTTATATCATTTAAAAGTTGTTGCTGATTACTCTTTTTTCTCAATTGATAGGAAGCGGAAAGTATGTCGTTAGCAAATAAACAAACTAACAAGTCCAAGAGTAGAAAATATCTCGAAGGCATTGCTACTTCCCATTATTAAATTAAATTGCTTTCTTGTTACAAATCGTGATAAAGCTCAAGTGCCGAGCGCGGCATAAAAAAACACATCAACATCGTAAATGGGGCAAATATTGCGGACTTATCAACCAATGCAACATATTTAATTATATCAAGTAGGTAGGTACCCTACTTAAACAATTTTGATGTGCAATCTTAGTAGAATTTAATAAGGAAACAAAATAGGAAATACAGATATGGGAAAAAAATATATTACGTAGGTAACAGTTTAAAATTAGTTTAGTAGAAATTAAAAGTACAATATAGAGCTTTTTGACATTAACAAAGCGGTATGACAGAAAGAGCTACACAGATAGAGGGACGTTCGGGAGCGGGGGGGAGGGGTCAAGGAATCTGTGCCGAAATGATAACGAGGGCCGACGACCCGCCACTATTGCACTGCATTACTATCAATGCTATAATTAATAGAAAAACAATAAAGAAGAGAATAATCGTCAACACACTATGGATAACAACGTTATGAAACTAATGATGACTTACATTTAAACTGACCAGGAAGTAATCTTCATAGTTTAATATACCTTTCCTTCAAATAGGTAGACTGGCTCACAACAATGCAAATAAGGAACACATCGATCATCCGACCAGAAATGCAGCACACTGACCCAATAACTCAAAGAATCGTGACCACAAAATTGGAACAACTCTTAGTACTATCAAATCTTAGTACTCAGAAACAAGTCTTTGAATTCATAATCTATCTTATAATCTAGTAAAACTGGTAGTAAATGGACACTCAAATAGTAAATAAAGCTTACAAAGTAGCACACATAATGTTTAAGAGAGGCAATAATAAAAGGAAGAAATGAACATAGTCGTAAATTGCAAACAGGGTCAATTGCTTGATTGAGTTGAGGAACGCATATCTTGAAGATAAGATAGTTAAAGTCAATCAAAAAGTTCCCTGGAAGATTCGAAACATCGTAGAGCTCTCTTTTGAGATTGAATATCTCGATTACCAATATATTTTTTTAACCGTATGACAGCACAGGATCCACCAGTGAGTCACGGACTCTGAATGCTGCCGCCCACAGCGCGCCTTCCTTACTATCTGTCGCTCCTAGTAGTAACTGTATCTTTATTAATCAAATTGAGATTTCAAGTGGAATGCTCAGGATCTTTGGGTAAACCAAACTTTAAACCAGCTATATATGATTATTTAACCTTTTTTTACTCTGTTATCAACTAATTCGCAACAGTAACACGATTATACACTTAGAATAATGCCAAACTAATGTAATAAAATATTTACTAGAACCATTTTTATCCTACAGCATAGAACATTTAATAATAGTTCCTACCAATACGTTCATATTGGAATGTAACAAATCAGAATAAAATACGAGAGGTCAATCCGATCTGTTGACCCACATTACATAATACCCCCAATCAAACCAGGAGTCCTTCAACAATAAACTATGATGCCATGAATGGAATCTAATGAGCTTTCCCTAACCACTTCAGAATAACTGTATGAGATAAACAACATCCAGAAATTGGAATCCTCATAAGCATTCAAAATAATAAGACCTAAGATAGCAGCAAAATACAATTTAATGAAGATTTTGAATAGTTACATGACACTGATAATATCAACATAACATAAACGAAGTGGCAGAACATTGTAGCTCGCAAAACGATTAAAACAAGAATCCTTAGAGAAAGGTCCAACAATATTGTTGATGATAAAATGAGCAGTCATGCTGCACGGTCAGCTGTGGTCAACCAACGCAACAAGGATGACACGACAAAACTACTCGATGGAGACAACACGCGCACATCACTGAAGAGACTGCGGTAAGGATAAAAACCTTACGGTATCAACCAGCGGATCTGCTTACTAAAGATAATAAAAGCAGATTAGTTTTAGAAATTCGAGGAACTACCTTTACCTCTTTTAGGAATTAATAATAATAATAAATAAGCCTTTTATTATTTCTCATTTTTACATGCGTTTATGCTAACATTCCTTAATTAGGAATTAAGTTTGTTTATTTTGTTAATTAGTATCTATTATATTTAAACTTTGCCCAAAAAGTACATTATATACATATATTTATCACTAAAACCAACTGGGGCGTACAGCTAACGTCTAATTAGTTGCATATATTAATTTGTATTTTTGTAAAATTATTCCTCCTATCATAGAAGGAACCGCCTTCGCTCATATAACGTAACCGCAGCACGTCGAGTGTTCTCAATTGAGGGGTTATTAACGCTGCGCCCGCGCCACTAACTTCTAACGACCCGGTGCATATAAACAAACAAACATAAACTGCAATGATGGTTAACCGATACGATGAGATTTATATACAGTCTCACGGTAAGGATTCCAAAGAGATAAATAAAAACTTGTACCTACTTAAAATAATTATTTTTGTCAATATAATATTTATTTATTATTTAAGATTTATACATTATATTATTTTGTATTGAAAATTTCGGAATTATAAACATAGATTGAATTAAATTTAAGAATTTTCAACTTTTAACAATACTATAACACCATTGAGAGACAAGGTATTAATTAAAAATATTAATCATCGTGCGGCATGGATAGAACGTTATTAATTACTGGAATTTGATTGTAGGGTACTTTGAAAAGAAGAAATAAAAAGCTGATTAAACAACTGTTACCAAATAGAAACACAAGACATAGTAAGACAAAGATTTTTAAATATAGGTATTATTATGGGCTTTCATAGACAAAACCATAGAGTCCAGAGAGTCATCGAACTCTGCCGCTTGAATGCAGACAGCTAGGCGCCAAAACATGACATTGACAGCTAGTGATTGATCTATTGATAAATCCCATGAGCCCTTCCGGGAACCAGTTTTGGTCAATGTTGTAACTGTTAGAATCTGATTGAAGCTAATCAATTAGTAACTTTGAAAATAATCATGAGTAGCTTTGCTAACAGGCATTCAATATAGTATGTCCATGCATTTTATGTTCGTTAGCAGAGTTCGCAGAGCTTGAACATATTATAGTTTTATTGTAGAAAAGCGATAAATTAGTAGTAGTTCTATTAGTAGTTCATAATGCTGCTTACTGTAATAATCTACTTGTTTGAAACGCTGAAATAAATATCAAAGTCCACTATTAGAAGATAACATTTTTCATCAACCTAGAAACGAACAAACACAGGATACCCGATAAGAGCTACAAGTAAACTAGATTGCAAAATAAAATTAACAAAAGGTGTCATATATTATGCATCAATCATCTTGATTGATAGCAAGAGAAGCCGGGTAAACAAACTGTAGCAGGACCGACGACCCCGATTCGCTATAATTAATAGGTTATGTATCTGCATAATCTCAGGCTCGCTGCATTGATACTCAGGATTCGCTTTGATTATCTCTTAGGGGTACCTCAGGGCTTGCAATGCGGACCTTATTTTCATATTATATTATATGGAATATACACAACGTCTTCCTTTTCAAGGAATTTTCGAACACCATTATTACACAATCAGTAAGACAAAGGATTCAAGAATACTCGCAAATAGTTGAAAGTGAAAAACGTGTCAAACTAAAGACCACGTTATATAATTTCTCTATTAAGAAGAGTTCCAACAATTCGGTCTATTTTACGATAAACAAGATAAGAGCAGATTCGCGAGTATATGGTCGGGTGGCGGGTCATATATTCTCGGATAAACTTCATAAGGCCTTATCTATTCACGCTCTCAAATATAGGTACGCAAATGACGAAACTGACCCCATACTTTATCTTACTTTTCGTAAATGTAGGTCAAGGCCATTTCATTAACCGCCAAAGTGCCTTAGGCCACTGTACTGGCCCGAGCTCTATTTGAGTCGTTCGCCGATTAAAATCACGATTTCTATGGTGTTAGGGCTTCCCCATACGTGGAAAGTGTCTTTATTTGTTGGTAACATTATTGTCCCACTACTGGTAACACTAAAAGTCATAGATAATATATAATATTTCTACAATGTGTCAAAATACCGGAAGAGAAAAATACGAAAAAAACTTTATTTTTGAAAGAAGGTTCAAATAAGATTTTCAGCGATGACCTATACATGTTTTGCATTAATTAAATCTGACAGGTATTTAGGATAATTACTGAACCATTAAAACCCCGTTTTATATTAAAAAATTTGAATTTGATCAACATTTTGAATGTTGCGGGTGAATTTTCTTTTTGAAGGTTGGTATTGTGATTGATGTATAGGACTGAAGTGAATGAGGTTTGTTTTGTTCGTTTTGTTGGCTAACTACATATTTCTACCAATCAGAAAGACTTCAGACAAGGCTATAGGATGAAAAATGAAGTAGTATTGAATTTTTATTTGCCGTGAGCGCCCTCCCGCTCGTCGCGCGCGGAACAAAATGGCGTAATTTGGCCTTTTGCAAACGCGAATAGATAATTACTTTTAATGTCGATGTGTATATGTTTTGTGTTAAATAATAAAGGTGTGTAGTGTACTAAGTGTGTGCACCATGTTGACGCAGATATTTGCTACCAATTTTGAACAATTGTGAGTTTTTATTTTGCAAGGTGCCAAACATGTTTACGGAATGGAATAAACAATTTATTTGGTGGTGACAATGTAATCCCCTTGAGCAGGTAAGTAAGTAGTTAATAAGCTTGTTAAATTCCGATTCCAATGATACCACAAACAGGTTTAGTCCAGGAATAAAATCACTGGCAAAAAAAGTTAAACCGCTGGCAACAGTTGCGCGGGCGTTGGTTTGGCTAGGCAGGCAATCGGTCCGGGGGGCGGGGCACCTCAACGGTTAAAGAAAAAGTATTGAAACCTACTTTTGAGTTATTATTGGGAATACCAATTTGTATTATTCTCAATGATAATAATGTTTTCCAATTTTTCTTACCAATTTTTTGTACTAACCTCTACTTGGCTATGCGGATGATGACGAAGCTAAGGTCAATCCCGTGCTAATAGTTTATGTTCTCAAATTATGCATTTTCAAAATAAGTTACACTTAATAAACACCGAAAATACGATCAAAATTAAATAGAATAACAAAATCTACCGGAAATCAAAACGCGTGTAACCGACTCCAGTCACAGTGGGCTAGAGTGCTACTATTGTGTAAATGTGAACTGCTTCCGACACGGATTTAATTTCTACGGATTCGTCTGAATTGAGTTCATAGCGATCGATTTTAATACGATTCAGTATCAGTGTTTTCGATTGCACATCCATTAAGTAGGTTTATTAAAACTAAGATGAAACTTTTCATCAGAATAATCATCTTCACCTTAAATAATCCTAAGAATATTAAGGGTTATGAATTGTTAAGATGAGTCAAGGAATTAGAGCATACAGAGTCGATCAAGGAAATGTTTCAGCAACTTCTATATCTTCATGCTTTCAGCATGTTACGTGCGATATCATTTCATAACCATCAGCCTATCCTGGCATAAGGAGGGCATTCATCCACAACCAGGAAGCTGTTTGCGTTTCACTATGATCAAAGAGCCACTCAGATCGATGCACTCGCTTAAATGGCTAAGTGCTTGTCTGTGCTAGTCTAGATGGGGAAGGTGTTCAGCGGAGAACAAAGAAATTATCTCCTAGAACCAAATCAGTAAATTTCTAATTGATTGATTGATCAGATGTTTAGAAGCCTTATAATTTTAAAAGACAAAAGCCAAGTACCTAAGTAGATAATAGAACATTACCCTTGTTTACATAAACTTAGTCGTTGCGCTGAGTGCAAAAAACATGCGTGGCTTACGATTTAAAGAGTTGATGAAACGATTTGTCCGTCAGTTATTGCAACAAACATCGAGCTTACTCGTTTGAGATGGGAAAAGAGAGCATAGTTGTAAATAACCAGAGAGTATGCCGTCAATAAAGCCTGTAAGTAGGTCACGTCACGTTGCATCTGAGAAAATAATCCAAACATATTAAAAGGATCCCATCAAAGCATCGTTAGAGATTCTACGAAAATATAATTAAAGTTCTGGACACAAACAATACGTAGTCATCAAATTTACGCAATCTGAAGATGTAAAGCTACTTATTTGAATAAGATTGCGATGATAAGAGCGTTGCGAAATAATAATGTGAAAATTATGTTATCACAACACAAATGTTAAAACATGAATTTCTATTCTGAAATCAAGACGCGACAAACATTTTACCTCTATCTTCATTAAATAAACTTCAACAAATAAAGTAACAATGTACATAATTGTTCTCTTGGCAACACTTAAAATTTATCAGTTTCTGTTCTGTTTTGTTCAGTTTCAGCAATGTTTAAAAAGGCTAAAAGTAACGTGAAACGTATCATCGGGAAACTGAAATGTAATTAATCCAACAACGGAATTAAAAGCAAATGACCTACACGACACTTGCAGTAACTGTGCCAGCAACAGACGCAGACGACGAAACATCTGTGCAGACAAATAAAAACAAACAATGTTTTTTGATAAGAATTTAGGTTGCAGCTTTGAACCTAGATGTCATCATCAACAAAATTATCCATAAAAATAATGTAGGATTGATGATGATAGATTTCAAAGGCGTTTATTCACCTGTGAATTTAATAAGGTTTAAGAAATGTTCGTCACTCTCATAGCGATCAAATAACAATAGCTATACTTTTGGAGCTACAGAAAGTCTTCATCGACAACAGAATGGGGAGCATGATAAAGGGACCATGATCTCAATCTACCTTAGCACACGTCAGCACGCATGCAATAGCCATTAAAATCTATGAAGAAGTAAAAGCCCTGTAATCTCAAGCTCCTTAAACTTTATAGTCACTGACAATTGTGTTTGTAGTGACGCTTAACGAGCGGCTGTTATTCATAACGACTGCCAATAAACTGCAGTACAATAGAGAATTAGTTTGCAATGCAAAAGGTGCGGGAGGCCAATGTCGACCAGTCTATTATCTTCTAAATTCTAATATGTGTGCTGTGAAATCTTAAACCTATAAGTACTAGTATTTCTAGTATGAAAAATGTAAAACGGATCACGAGTGTATCCCTAAGAACGATATTACCCCTCCTGATCAGAAGGTCTGTCCCTATCCACTCAGATCAACACTATATTCAAGATCATTTGAATTACTGGCGTACCTTGTTTTAAATTACATTTGAAATCTCTAATTTTGCTGAATCAAATAACTCCTTTAAAGAAGTCAAAGCCGGCAAAGGAATGCCAGTAAATGATATCTTCCAATCGATAATCGAGTATCGATAAATACTTTGTATCATTTATGTTTTTGAGAATAACGGTGCCCTTAGAGAAGGAATTAATCATAGTGTTCCGGTACTGGAGCCCGCCGCCTCGCAGGTACTTGTACTCGGGAACAAGGATCGTTAGCTATAATAAATTGTTCAATAAACGCATAAACCTGTCTTTATATTCTTTAAGATCTTTGAAATATTGCAATTTCTTTATCGATTTTCACGATTGTTTTATTTAAGTAGTTTATGTGGTCAAAGCTCAGTCATTTACCTACTTGTTTCAGGAAATTTAAATATTCTAAAATATTTCAACGCGTCTTTTTTTGTATACCTATTAGAAAAAAATATTTACAGAAACTAAACCGCGTCTTAGAAAAAATACCTCCTTATAGAAAACGACTCAGTAAATCAGAAGGATTGAGTGACCAATTTGTCTAGTTGGTCTAGAACAAAACGTGACACAATGAATAAAACCAAGAAAAAGGCTCTATTAGGACAAATAAGTAGATACATTCGTGGGTAAGTAATTGAGAGGGTTTAGGTATTAGCTCTAGAATTGAAGTCCAGAACATTAAAGCTGACAATTAATTGGTTTTTAGAAGCAATGTAACACGAAATCTACAAGGAAAACTTTAAGTACCTACTTAACACATTTGTTTTTCAAGAACAGAAAAATGAAAATAGCTGATACGAACATACGAACTTACTTTTTACTACGATAAGTTTAATCTGATTTTAGGTATAACAAGACAAAAATATAATGAGAATAAGAGTACGAAAGTATAATGCATCAAGGATTTCGTTCAGCCTGTTAGTTTTGATTAAAATATCTTTAAAATGATGAAAGCTTTCGAAACGTTTATTCCCACTCGCATGAGATTTTTTACAAGAAACATAGATAGGTCCCTACTTAATATTTCCACAATTTTTTTTTTTAAGTATTATAGCTTTTTAGGGTTGCTGGATAGGTCATCTACCATCATTATAACATTACAGCAAATTACCCATATTTATAGCTCAAATTGCGCGCGTTGCGCCTTGCACTTTTTGCTAACATACAAGGCAGAACGAAACGAAGTAATGTTGGGTATTCTTAGTAACTAAACTGATACTCTTTTAAGGAAGATAAGTAATTTACCGACGGAGGCTTTTAGGCGGATTTAAAATTCATTCACCAGGGATGGCCACTGGCTCCTACGAATTTACTGTCAAAACACTAAATATCCCATCCTTGAAGACTTTGACAATAATTTGTGAAAATGAATAACTTATTGGTTAATTAAATACATATTACAATGGCTGGAGGGAGAGATTTGGGTAAAATTCATCTGAATTTTACCCAAATCTCTCCCTCCAGCCATCTGGGTCGAAGTTTTACAAAGGTGGAACAAGATAAAGGAACATAGAGATCAAACCAAATTATCTCATAGACGTAAGGGAATTAAGTTTTATTTTTTAATTTTAATTATGATGTTGAATACCTACAACAAATAACTTTTATCAAAGTCAAATGGCCCATACATGTAAAGAAAGATATCTTTCTTTATATTTATGGACCACAAAATAATACGTTTTTATGAGATCATGACGTTTTTAAGATTCCAATTTGTAAAACGTAAATTTTACCCACTTCAATGACGTAACAGTAACAAAAATGAATACTACAGTCATAGAAGCAGAGACTAGATAAAGTTACAACTATGCTTACAATTACAGTATCCACATATCACAATTAAAGGAGACGTGAGGATTCCCACACGCGCGATGTTAGCCACGGACGTGATACGCGATTGCGCAAAATCAGCCTTCGGTTGCTCCTGTGATAAGGGACCGATAGTTAACCCTGGCCCTATTGTGGACGCGCAAAACTTGTACCATTTGCAGGAAGTGGCTGGACTTGTGGCCACTATTGGACTTTTTGGGCTAATTTATTGTTTGATCGATAGTTGCAAAAGTTTTGATGTTCAATAGGCGCGCAAATCAAGAGCTTTCGACGACTTCAGTTACAAGCTTTTAGAACTATTACAAATTACTAATTATAAAGAAACTTTTAATCTTTCTAGTGCAGAACCACTTCAAAATTAAATCAGATATCAAAAAACTTTCAGATTTTTTTTTAAAAAGCTGAAAACTCTGAAAAAAAATCAAATAGCGTAATACGATACCGATAATCTATCAATATCCAGACACGTCCTTATCCTTGAAAAAGTCACAATTACCATGCCACTGGAATTTGTGCTGCGCCGTGTGAAGCCGCGAGGGAGTAGCGCTACCGACCGCTGCGCTCTCCCGACTGACCGCGCTCTGCCACTCTGCTGGACTGACTGACTGACGGCGCCAGACTGATGGAGTCCGCGAGCTTTGTACAGACTAATCGTTCTGTGTAGGACGGTGTATCTTGGCCGCCGTTCGATGCTAATTTACAGGGTATTGCAACGATACTTTGAAGAGGACAAGTTAAAACGGCCGATAGTATTTAATTGTCACGGGTTTTCTTTTACCTTATTTTTTTCTACGTATGGACTACGATTCAACAGCCGTGGTCTACTGTAATTTATGCGATTTCCATGTAACAAAATCTGAATTGTGATCGCGAAATTACGAATACTTATGTCTATACTCTTGAATCTTTCTCAATCAGCAATAAAGATTCAAGAGTATAGACATAAGTATTCGTAAACCAGCGTTTCGCGTAGACTGCGGCATATAGCATGATACCAAGAAAATTCAGAGCATATCCCTTTATTTGAATTACCTAAAGCTTAAAGCCTAAAAGCTTTGAGAGTGAATGCAATAAAAGTAACCAACAGTGACACAGTTTGTGCACAAGCAACCAAAGGTTGTTTAACCGCGGCACTTAGATCTGTTGTGCTTCCGTTACAATTAGTATTGTTTGCTGGATGAGAGATTGCCAGGAGGCGGTTTAATTTCGTCTAATTTCATCTTCATAATATAAGCTTCCAGTTAACCTCTAAATAAAATAAATAAATTTAGCAGAAACTAAAGTCAATCCAGTACTTAAGTATTTTTGTTTCATATTATTGTAAATGCACGACATCGACGACAGTTAAGTTTTTTTTATTTCGCGACGAGCTTTTGGTAAAAAGACTTACAAAACCTTTTCAAAATGTACCGTAGGCATTTTGAAAAAGGACAATTAAAAACTCTCTGAAATAACGCGCAAAATATGAAGTATAAGATCGTACAAAATCTAAGATCTGCCTAATCCTCGGGTTGATTTATGTTTTTTTTTATACTACTAAGGTAGCAGACAAGCATACGGCCCACCTGATGGTAAGCGGTTACCGTAGCCTATGGACGCCTGCAACACCAGAGGAGTCACACTCGCGCTGCTGACCCTTTAAAAATTTTAAAACGCCCTTTTTGAAGAACCCCATACTGTAGTCACTGGGGAAAACCGCGGCAGGTAGATCATTTCACAACCCAATTGTTCGCGGGAGGAAATTCCTCCTTGTATTAAGCTTTCCTTTAAAAAGCTCAGCGATGAGTTAATGTAAACGATCGGGTCAAGTCAATGAGTTAGTGTACGTTATTGGGATATTGGGTTAGAGTACGCAGTATAAACCACTCGGTTACAAGACGAAAACAGAAATACAAGCGTATGTAGTACAAAAAAGTGTAGTTCAGCCATTTGCCGTCACCATTGCATGAAATGAAAAATAATCACGACTCTATTCCCTCTATTCCCAAGGTGCGATAGATATAGATAGATAGAAAATACTTTTTTTTTCTTTTTTTTTATATTTACCTAATACATTTTTTATTGCACACCACATAACAAAAGACGACGTAGACTTATTTTTTCAGATCTTTAGGCATTTTAGATCCTTTGAAGATTTCTTAAGGGGGATGCAAAAAAAATGTCCAACTTAATATTTGGTTCATCAGGTGCAAAACATTTTTCAGAAGTTAAAATTTCATACGTGGCAGGTTGCACGATGTTTCCTCACGATGTTTTCTTTTACGTTTTAGAGCTCATGTTAGCGAATTAATTTAAATAGAGTTTTTGGCTAAAAATCGATATTCGCACGCACACGCACTTTCCGAATTTGGAATGCATTCCGAGAAGGTCCGAATCGCGCCTCAGGACATAGAGAAATTATATTACCCGCTACACTTTTTTGTATCAAAATCCGTCGATATACAAATAAATTAGGTCGTTATTTTAAGTTATGGTTACACGGTATACGCGCCGGCTAATAGGCCATAGGCACACCATAGCCGGCCACTCAGCCATTGACGCCCCACTGATAATTAAATGACTTCATTTACATAAAGATATAAATCGTGGCCCGTGCCCGCATCGATATTCTGATTATTTATATCAAATGTTGATACAGTTTTGATTGCATTCTTTGTCTGAGCTTTTTAATTGTTTTTCTCTAGCGGTAAACAAATCGGACCATCGATATCACCTTTCTACTCTTGTCTCGTATTACGTGGCACAACATGATCGGTACAATATATGTATTCTTCTTCCATTTCCCTCTATCAGCCGTCATCTCAGCACTCACTCTCACCCCTTTTTAAAAGCTTTAATAGTTATTCTGTCATCATAAAAAAATCGAACCAAACTAGGTACTGTACGAGTAACAACGGAAAATACACTGGAAGAAAGTATTTTTTATTCTATTTCCAGGATAAAGAGAAGCGTATCCGTGACAACTAGGGGGAGTCAGGGTAGGCTTGGCTAGTATTATTATATCTGTGACTCGGAAGTGGTAGACGTAGGACTGCTTTAACTCAAGTGAACTTGGGCCGGACATGTGTGCAGATGTGGAGACGGCATATGGAGCAAATTTCTTATGGAGTGGAGATCACGGCTTGGAAAGAGGAGCGTTGGCAGACCATCCGCCCGACGGTCCGACGACCAAAGCTTATGCCGGGACAGACTGGACATCTAGACCAGTGATAGAGCAGTATAGAAGAGTATTGGAGAGGCATATTCCCTGAAGTGGGCGAATATATGCTGAAGAAGAAGACTCGGACGAGAGAATCGTGATATCTCATTTCAGAGCAAAACTACTAGTCATTTAGATAAAACTATCCCTAGAAGGCCCATAATGTTACATTCTTGAAGTATTAGCTTATTTGTTACGTCATAGTATTATACAAATCTGTATTCTTTGCAAATTAACCTATCTTGGTATTTATTTAGTTGCTGGGTGTAAATTTATGTAGATTTATTGATCAGCCGATACATTATTTAAATTAAAAGGACTCCCAGACAGAACAACCGCCCATGAGGACGTTTGACTGGTGCAATACAACTTACTTATAGATCTGACTTTATAATTTTTAGTTAGTGTTGATATATACCTACAATTTTTTTTTTTATAATTCTAAGAAAATATACACAGGGTGTGGCAAATTCTTGGTCACTGACGGGTTTACTGAGAACAAAACTTTCTAACTACAAGAGAAAAGGTAGCTACCCTTCAGTGACCAAGAATTTGCCACACCTGTATAGTATAGATAGAACTTTACAGACGAATTCAGCCCGTAAGAGTGAGTAATACGACGATCAATAGAATTGCATTGCGTCGGGGTATTTTCAAAAACAGATCAGTACCTATCTGATGAACTGAAACAAACGCTTCTCATTTATGAAAAACTATTGGAAAATGTATTTAGATTCCTACAATGGGTGTATAGTAAAAGTATGACTACTTGTTCAGTTGCTTAACCATTACATCACAAGTGAAGGACAGATTTATTAAGATTCTTTATTAAGTTACGATTTCTATTCTAACCTGCAATTATCTTGACATGAGATTGATCGGATTTTCTGGTGCCGGATTCCATTTTAGTGGTTTCAAATGCTTTACTTGACTATAGATGGGGCGCGTGGGAGACCAGTTTAGGGCATGTTGCTTTTTGAATGGCTGATTCGTCAGTTGCATAATTGGGGCTTTGTTTAGAGTTAACTAGTTATTCATTGTCGACAGAGTTACATTTTGGTGGTATCAATAATACCAATAAAATAATATAGGTACCTACCTACTTACTTAATGAAAATAATAAAGTTAAAATTGATTTAAATTTAATATAGGTACCTACTTACAAAGTTTTTTTTCATTTCATAATGGCTTAATGTTACACTGAAAAATATCTAGGTCATAATAACTATTTAGATTGGTAAATGTACCTGTCAGTCGGCAAAGGAACATGCACACTGTGCAATTAGGTTATCTAAGATTAACTTAGAATTTTTCTTAACGTGAAAACACTTGGGTTCAAAATAATTGGGTCACGCCGTAAGGAGGCTGCAAACAGAGATTAGATACCGAACACAAACAGAGTGTTTATACAGCCTGCGTGCGCGCAGACCGAGACGCGTGATCATGCAAACGCTAATTAGGTAGCTATTATGAAATTGACAACTCTGAAGTTACAAGTTACAACCCCTATTGGTTGATAGTCATCATGAATAATTATGACTGTAGCAGAACCTGAGATCATTAATATTTTTGTATAGCAACTAATATCAAAATTCTTGATACGAAAAGACTAAAACTTATATTCTCAGGTATTGAAGTATCACGTTATTTTTACAAAGAATTAAGATTTTAAACGGAAGCGCGGAAAATCATACCTACATTTGCCACTCGTCCATATTTTGCAGATAGATTAAAGAATAATTACATGACAGGCAGCGATCGCTAAACGAAACTCAATTTTATCAAAATGAAGAAAACAAAAAGTTGTAATGTAAAAGTTATCATTGTTTTCACATATTTCAGTGCTTACGTGCGGAAAGAAAAATTCGCTCGTCACCTCAAGGATTACATTTAGAGCGTGCCAGATAAGAAATTATCTTGTTTCCATGTAGAGTACGGAATGCCATCCTTTACAGGTTAATTAACTCGATCTAGGTTCAAAATTTTATTGCCCGTCGAGTTTCAACGGTGAATTATAATCCAATTTCATGCCATCTAGTGTAGATTCTTGGTGACCGTACTTTGACCTGGTCACCGCCATACCAATTGATCAAGAAAGAACCAAAGATTTTCATGCTTATAACCCTTATTAACTAGTAGTTCGCCCCGAACTGAGATCTCGCGCACCGTAGATGGCCAACATTTGGACTTTCTTCTGACTACCCCTATAATTTCAAGTGCTACTACTGCCGGGTATGCCTATTGCGCTAGCTCTTCATGGTAAAAAATACTAGCATGCATGCAATACATAATGTCGTGTCTAATTTTTCATTTATTTCATATTTATGAATTCTCGTCGTATTTTTAAAAGTATACGTCCTAGAATAAAAATAATAACTATTTTAGAATGTGCAAATAAAGACCTTTCATTTGACACCGCACTCAATATATTTGTTTACTTAACTTTTTTTACCCCAATTATTTTCATTTTTTATCAAAATTTTTTTTATCATGAAAATAAATCAAGTAGCATCTAAAATCATTGCAAACCAAACCGCAACGATGCCACTCTCTTTTTAAGACCGACCAGTCAATGAGCTACGAAGACATCGAAACTCTATGAAACGGGAGCTCTTGCAGCTCTGGTTTCGTAGTTTTTGGTCTTTGGTCGTATTTCAAAAACTATACATCCTAGATTAAAAATAAAAACCATTTTGGAATGTACAAAATAAGCCCTTTCGTATGACACCCCACTCAATATATTTGTGTAACTTTCATAATTTTTTACCCCCTTGGGAACCCAATATCTTCACAACCCCTTCATCGATTAAGCTCATATGCTCCACCGTAAATTTCCTTACCACAACCTATTGACCTACCAAGTTTCATGCAGATTGGATGAACGGTTCAACAGTTATGCTCGAACAACAATTCGTGAAACATACAAACATACAAACATATAAACATACAAACATACAAACATACAAAGCAAAATCGCCCAACTTACCACTAAGATCTTCGCTCGCTTCGCTCGCTCGATCGATAATCGGTATAATTGAAAAGATGTCATTGAAAAGAAATCTCAACTGATTCAGGCGGTAGAGCTTAGGGATGCGCCGATCCGATCCGATCTTTTAGAAGATCGGATCGCTTGCATACGATCAAGCGATTTTTTGGATCGTATGAAAGCCATTCGATTTTTTGGCGGATCGCTTGAACTACACCGGAGATCGGATCGGATCGAAAAGCTCGAATGAATCAACTAAACGTATCGGTAAGATTGTTATTATCGGGACTATAATCCTAACTTGGACGGTGTAATGAGTAACTAGCAACATAAAACACATCACTTTATCTGCAAGTTGCTAAGTCATGTGAGTCTTCCTATGGTTGGATCCAAATCATCTATTAATTGTTATTTTTTAAGTTTAAATAAAATTAGGTAATCTGAAAGGTTGACATGTTTCTTTGCAATGCAAGTTTGATTTGCATGTTAAAACAACATTTAAAAAATACTTTATTTGGTTTTATTTCATTCGATCTTTTGATACGATCTTTTGAAAATCGGATCGTAACAATGCGATCCGATCCGCGGATCGGATCGAGACATTACGATCCATTACGATCCTAAAAATCGGATCAAATGAAAAGATCGCACATCCCTAGTAGAGCTCTACCAACTTTGTATGTCCGTTGTGAGCAACAGGGTTTAGTAGGTAGATAACTTTTTAGATTCAATTCATTCATAAACTAGTAGTTCGCCCCGAACTGAGATCTCGCGCACCGTTGTGCTTGTGTTGATAGCCTAGATTTGGACTTGTTTCTGACTACCCCTATAAGTGCTCTTTCTAGTGTTTACCACACAATGATATCTAATGCGCTACCTCAGTATGATAAAGATTATAGGCATACATGCAATAAGTACATTAAGTCGTGTCGTGTTTATATTCAATAGTTGACCCCGCGAACTTCGTACCGCGCCTCAGGAAAGGCCTCTTAGTTCGAGAAATTATTAAAATAGCAGTTCAATACAAAATGTATTAGAAAATCAATTTCCCCTCTCCTCCCCCTGCCCCCCTCCATCCCCCCTCCCCCTCCCTACCCCCTACCCCCGTTCCCCCTCCCTACCCCCCTCCCTAACCCCTCCTCCTCCCTACCCTCCTCCCCCTCCCTACCCCCCTCCCTACCCCCCCTCCCCCTCCCTACCCCCCCCTCCCCCTCCCTACCCCCCTCCCCCTCCCTTCCCTCTCCCCCTCCCTCTCCCTCCCCCTCCCCCTCCCTCTCCCTCTCCCCCTCCCTCTCCCCCTCCCCCTCGCCCCTTCCCTCTCCCTCTCCCTCTCCCTCTCCCTCTCCCTCTCCCTCTCCCTCTCCCTCTCCCTCTCCCTCTCCCTCTCCCTCTCCCTCTCCCTCTCCCTCTCCCTCTCCCTCTCCCTCTCCCTCTCCCTCTCCCTCTCCCTCTCCCTCTCCCTCTCCCTCTCCCTCTCCCTCTCCCTCTCCCTCTCCCTCTCCCTCTCCCTCTCCCTCTCCCTCTCCCTCTCCCTCTCCCTCTCCCTCTCCCTCTCCCTCTCCCTCTCCCTCTCCCTCTCCCTCTCCCTCTCCCTCTCCCTCTCCCTCTCCCTCTCCCTCTCCCTCTCCCTCTCCCTCTCCCTCTCCCTCTCCCTCTCCCTCTCCCTCTCCCTCTCCCTCTATAATTTTGGTATATGCCCAGCCCACTATTTGCAGGAGTTAGCGTTTGCATACGTGACAGGTTGCAAGCCCATCGCCGCTATTAGAACGTTAACTGGTTTCCTCACGATGTTTTCTTTCACCGTTTAGAGCTCGTGTTAATGCGCATTTAAATTTTTCTAATCGAAAAATCCATTGATGAGCACGGCCAGGG
Source organism: Camptogramma bilineatum (assembly GCA_958496255.1). Taxonomy (NCBI): domain Eukaryota; kingdom Metazoa; phylum Arthropoda; class Insecta; order Lepidoptera; family Geometridae; genus Camptogramma; species Camptogramma bilineatum. Next base: position 14,272,234 of record OY292466.1, on the reverse strand, counting down.
TTCGAACTTACGACCTATGAATCGAAAGTCGAGCACTCTTCCACTCGGCCAACACGGCTTTTATTTTCAATCTCAAGAAAAAATATCAAGTAGCAACTAAAATCATTGCAAACCAAACCACAACGATGCCACACTCGTTCTCTGTTAACCAGACCTACGAATACATCGAAACTCTATGAAACGGGAGCTCTCTCCATACTTCCGTTAATTGGTTTTCATCAGTTTTCTTTTTCACTGTATTTCAAAAACTATAGAACCTAGAAGAAAACTAAAAACCATTTTGGAATGTATAAATTGAGTACTTTCATATTGATACTTCGGGGCTCAAATGTCGTAAAGCACAAATCCAAGGTTTTCAGGAGGAGCAAAAAACAAAAAAATAAAAATGTTTTTCGTCATAAGTAACTCTCTCATTTTTAGCGCTACATAAAAATGTCCTAGGAACAAAGTTATCAGATTTTTCCATAGTTTCATAAAGTTATTTCAAAATTTGTCCTAGTCTAATATTTACGGAGATAGCATGTGCTTTACGACCAAAAAAATAAACAAAATGTTTCTTACGCCCCACTGAAATACAGCCTGAGCAAGAGCACAAGAGCGTAAAGCCCAACCTGTCGTTTTATCGCAGTGAAACAGGGGAGTATACAACACTTGCATTAAGATTTAAGGTTGTAAAGGATTATAATATCGATACTTCGGGGCTCAAATGTCGTAAAGCACAAATCCAAGGTTTTCAGGAGGAGCAAAAAACAAAAAAATAAAAATGTTTTTCGTCATAACTCTCTCATTTTTAGCGCTACATAAAAATGTCCTAGAAACAAAGTTATCAGATTTTTCCATAGTTTCATAAAGTTATTTCAAAATTTGTCTTAGTCTAATATTTACGGAGATAGCATGTGCTTTACGACCAAAAAAATAAACAAAATGTTCCTTACGCCCCACTAAAATACAGCCTGAGCAAGAGCACAAGAGCGTAAAGCCCAACCTGTCGTTTTATCGCAGTGAAACAGGGGAGTATACAACACTTGCATGAAGATTTAAGGTTGTAAAGGATTATAATATGAGATATTATTATGATTTATCTCAATTATTAGGTTTTTATCTTGAGTAAATTGATGACTTTTATTATAATTTGTTTGAAATTTTAGTCATGCGTGAATGGGTAGCTTTTAAGATGTCAGATTAAGTACGATATTGAAAGAATTTAAGTAAATCACCTATTTTAAGAATACAGAACATTTTATTTCACAATTTAGTGGAATATATAAATGTTTTTGTAACTATTTACTAAATACGGGTCTTTATTGCGTAAAACTTATATTATCCAGACTGTTGCGAATGTTTTAGAACAGCCGTGGTCATGGGTAGACTGAAGTACTCGCTTTTACCTTCGTCGCTATTAGTTTCTCCAACTACCCTCCCTTTTTTTAACCGGATGCCATAACACCATAGTGGTGGATATCAAGAAGTACTGAAATTTTAACCGCGAAGACGGCTATAGACTCTCATAACCGTCTTATTCAGACAAGAATTGAGTGTCTGGAAGGGTACAGCGATTCAGTCGAGGTAAAAATAAGTAAAAATAAAGTAATAAAGTAGAAATAATCACTAGAACAACTAATAACAGAAGCAGATATTTTTGCACAAATCTTTTGCAGTTATTAACTACACATTACACATAACTATTTACTAGACACTGGTCTTTATCGCGTAAAGCTTCATATTATCCAGACAATTTCGACTGTGTTCGAACAACCGTGGTCACGGGTAGACTGAAGTACTCGCTGCTACGTGGATAATATGAAGCTATACGCGATGAAGACTCGTACGTATCTAGTACTTTTAACCACGAAAACGGCTATAGATTTTCAAGTTTGTAGCCGTCTTTGCGGTTAAAATTTGGATATTTGATATCAATCACTGAGGTATTATGGGATCCGGTTATCAAAAGTGAGGGTAGTTGGCGAAACTGTCTGGATGATAATATGAAGCTTTACGCGATAAAGACCCGTGTCTAGCAAATAGTTATGTGTAATCGCCAAAACTTTTGTATTATTTCACTTTCAACTTTTGTATTTTGTAATAAATTGTGAAATTAATGTTTTAAAATTATCAAAATAGGTGATATACTTAAATTCAGTCACTAACGTACTAAATCTGATATCTTAAAAGCTACCCATTCGTGCATGACTAAAATTGCAAACTAAATATAATAAAAGTTATCAATTTACTCAAGATAAAAACCTAATAATTGAGATAAATCATAATTATGCTCTTACTCAAAGTGAATTTTGCAGTGGGGTGTAAGGAACATCTATTTTTATTTTTTGGTCGTAAAGCACATGCTATCTAAGAGTTTTGTACCAAACTGGGTTATACGACTTAGGCTGTTGTGTGTTGTCAGTTACATGCTAATTACACCCCTAATTTTCAAATAGATTGTGTTTAGAGTAACCGAAATGATGGGTAGTATTTGTATTTTTTTTTTTAATTTCGCAATTTTAATTATACAGTTCGATAGAGAATTAAAAACTGAGTACGATGGTGTAAATAACTCAAAAAGCCCAAAATGTGCTTTACGACATTTGAGCCCCGAGGTATCGATATGAGATATTATTATGATTTATCTCAATTATTAGGTTTTTATCTTGAGTAAATTGATGACTTTTATTATAATGTGTTTGAAATTTTAGTCATGCATGAATGGGTAGCTTTTAAGATGTCAGATTAAGTACGATATTGAAAGAATTTAAGTAAATCACCTATTTTAAGAATTACAGAACATTTTATTTCACAATTTAGTGGAAAATATAAATGTTTTTGTAACTATTTACCTACTAGATACGGGTCTTTATCGCGTAAAACTTATATTATCCAGACTGTTGCGAATGTTTTAGAACAGCCGTGGTCATGGGTAGACTGAAGTACTCGCTGCTACCTTCGTCGCAGTTGTGAGGTTAGTTTCTCCAACTACCCTCACTTTTGTTAACCGGATGCCATAACACCATAGTGGTGGATATCAAGAAGTACTGAAATTTTAACCGCGAAGACGGCTATAGACTCTCATAACCGTCTTATTCAGACAAGAATTGAGTGTCTGGAAGGGTACAGCGATTTAGTCGAGGTAAAAATAAGTAAAAATAAAGTAATAAAGTAGAAATAATCACTAGAACAACTAACAACAGAAGCAGATATTTTTGCACAAATCTTTAGCAGTTATTAACTACACATTACACATAACTATTTACTAGACACTGGTCTTTATCGCGTAAAGCTTCATATTATCCAGACAATTTCGACTGTGTTCGAACAACCGTGGTCACGGGTAGACTGAAGTACTCGCTGCTACGTGGATAATATGAAGCTATATGCGATGAAGACTCGTACGTATCTAGTACTTTTAACCACGAAAACGGCTATAGATTTTCAAGTTTGTAGCCGTCTTTGAAAATTTGGATATTTGATATCAATCACTGAGGTATTATGGGATCCGTCTATCAAAAGTGAGGGTAGTTGGCGAAACTGTCTGGATGATAATATGAAGCTTTACGCGATAAAGACCCGTGTCTAGTAAATAGTTATGTGTAATCGCCAAAACTTTTGTATTATTTCACTTTCAACTTTTGTATTTTGTAATAAATTGTGAAATTAATGTTTTAAAATTATCAAAATAGGTGATTTACTTAAATTCAGTCACTAACGTACTAAATCTGATATCTTAAAAGCTACCCATTCGTGCATGACTAAAATTGCAAACTAAATATAATAAAAGTTATCAATTTACTCAAGATAAAAACCTAATAATTGAGATAAATCATAATTATGCTCTTACTGAAAGTGAATTTTGCAGTGGGGTGTAAGGAACATCTATTTTTATTTTTTGGTCGTAAAGCACATGCTATCTAAGAGTTTTGTACCAAACTGGGTTATACGACTTAGGCTGTTGTGTGTTGTCAGTTACATGCTCCTTACACCCCTAATTTTCAAATAGATTGTGTTTAGAGTAACCGAAATGATGGGTTGTATTTGTAATTTTTTTTTTAATTTCGCTATTTTAATTATACAGTTCGATAGAGAATTAAAAACTGAGTACGATGGTGTAAATAACTCAAAAAGCCCAAAATGTGCTTTACGACATTTGAGCCCCGAGGTATCGATATGACACCCCACTCAATATATTTGAGTAACTTTGAAAAAAATTTAACCCCATGGGAACCCCATATCTTTACAACCCCTTCATCGATTACGCTCATACGCTCCACAGCAAATTTCCATAGCACAACCTATTGACCTATCAAGTTTCATACAGATTGGATAAGCGGTTCGATAGTTATGCGAGAACATAAAAATGAAACATACAAACATACAAAGCAAAATCGCCTAACTTGCCACTAAGATCTTCGCTCGCTTCGCTCGCTCGATCGATTATTTATTCAGTAGGACCGCTATGATCACTTTGAAACGTATTAAGAGCTAGGTGATTCTACTCCTGTTCTTTCGCGACCAACACCGTGAAGATCCAGAGCAACAAACACGGTAGAATGGGTCCTAGCTTTCTTTTCGGTGATCCATCCGCTTAAATCTAAAAAGACAAGCTCCAGTGGGGAGCCAGTCGAACAAAGCGAGGCTCGACAAAGCTAGAGCTATCTTTCTGGAATCTTCTCAGTCTCTTGATAGCATCACCCAGCGTGTCAAGACGTTCAATCTTCACCACTCGTATCCAACTCTGACGAGAACAAGATCTCGATGAAAATAGGCAATATGCGTCTGATTCAAAAGCGGGTTAAACGTATTTTTCTATGAACATTATGGCTTTAGAATTATGTGTGTGTAATTATTTTTTAATATTATTTCATTTTCGCTTAGAAATTAATAATTAAAAAGTGCAAAAATATAGTGGGAATTTCATAAGACTTGAAACGCAACGCTATTTGTCACGTATGCTGTGACGTCACACTCCTTCAAACTCGACAGAAAGTTTTTTTTTCTACCTACAAGCGCGTGTAATTTTGGTGACTTGTGACGTCACGTCCGTTTCAAGTGCATGAAAATGTTGATAAATTTTAAAAATTATTTTTGTTATAAAATTTTAGTTTTTCGGCGCTGGAATTTTTGTTACGGTTAATTGACGATATAACCTATCGTTTAAAACCATAAAAAAAATTGATGCATATTGCCTATTGTGATAAATGTTTTATCAAAGCGCTGGAGAATGTTAATCATTGACAAATACGGCTCTATCAGACAAATTGCTAGCGAGAGGTGAACGTCCCTCTAACAAGTGCCGCAAAATATTTTTCATTCCATCTATTCGAAAAGGACGACTTTGTTCGCCTTTAAGTGCGCCCAAAGTAGATGATTCCTCTTCAAGGAACTTTTAGCGGGCAGTAATGAGTTTTTAATCCTCTTTATAAATTTAGCGGGCAGTAATGAGTTTTTAATCCCCTTTAAGTGCGCCGGAATTATCTTTGCCGCGCACTTTAGAGGTACAACTACTTTCCACATTCATTCATCTCGAATCTACCAAGATGAATGAGGGAGGACTCTTAGCACTATAGCATACCATAGCATACCATAGCATACCATAGCATAGCATAGCATAGCATAGCATAGCATAGCATAGCATAGCATAGCATAGCATAGCATAGCATAGCATAGCATAGCATAGCATAGCATAGCATAGCATAGCATAGCATAGCATAGCATAGCATAGCATAGCATAGCATAGCATAGCATAGCATAGCATAGCATAGCATAGCATAGCATAGCATAGCATAGCATAGCATAGCATAGCATAGCATAGCATAGCATAGCATAGCATAGCATAGCATAGCATAGCATAGCATAGCATAGCATAGCATAGCATAGCATAGCATAGCATAGCATAGCATAGCATAGCATAGCATAGCATAGCATAGCATAGCATAGCATAGCATAGCATAGCATAGCATAGCATAGCATAGCATAGCATAGCATAGCATAGCATACAAAAATTGTAATTTCAACTTCATAAAATCCTGTGCGTTTTCGTCAGCGCGATCTAGAAAACGGTCTTTTTTACTACCGCCATCTAGTTTGTTTTCGTGGAACTATTGAGCAATTCTAGCGGAAGAGTTTTTTTGTTTGAACGCGCTAAATCTCAGGAACTACCAGTCGGATTTGAAAAATTATTTCTGTATTTGATAGCTAAACTCTTGAGGAAGGTTATAGGCTACTTTTCATCATCATCATCACCATAAACCATCACTACTCGGCGCTGCTAGTATCAGATAAAAAGTCTAAATAAAAAAATTTAATCCCCGATTACTCTTCTCAAGTGGAACTTCGTCGATTTAACACATTCTTTTCTCTTCCCTTTTATTTTCTCATAGATTGTAATGAAAAGTAGAGTGTATCACTCGGGCGCAAAATATATTTTTGGCTCGGGCGACGTACTTTAAATCCCTCGCTACGTTCAGGATTCTACTAAAGAATCCCTCGCTACGCTCGGGATTCTACTCTAGAATCCTTCACTTCGCTCTGGATTCAAAAAAGCGCCCTCGCCGTCAAAATATTATTTTGCCCCCTTATAATACAATCTACTATTAATAGGCAGTTGAGAGCCCATGTTGGTTAATTTACATTACATTTTACACAGCCAGAGCCACAAGCAAGAGATTTTCTGAGACTTTCAGGATTTCTAGAGATGTTTTTGCTATGCTGTCTATGGAATGATATGCTGAATGATATGCTGTTTATGGAAAAGTTTCACATAAGAAAAGAAACGGTCGTTTTGAGGTTTGCTGCACGTTTTGGACGCTTGAACGTTTTTCCTTCAGCAGGCTAAAAACTCGATCACTTACCTAAGTCGTTTCTGTTATGACCTCTTAGCTCAAAAGAACTTAATTTATGATGTGGTGTTCTAGCAAAATGTCGGAGGCCTATACTGGCTCCTGAATTGAAATATCAAGATGTTAGGGCAGCAGCAGCTGTGTACACCTAAAATGTTTTCGACTTCGATTTGTGGGCCAATCATTGTCATACGGTGTGTGCATTTTTATGAATCACTGTCATTAAAGTGTAGTGTATTAGTATAAAATCAAACAATATCGGTCTTTAAATGAAAATTGAAAAAGTTCAAATGAATTCAGTGACCTGAATCATACATAACTTATCTAACGAAACTCAAATAGTGTATTATAAAATGTATTCAATTATGTACCTAAGTATTAGATTAGTTTCTGTAAATAAATGTGTCAATCTTAGGACATTTGTTTTTACTTCCTTGCCAACACCATGTATTAAATTTACTTGGGTAAGGGGTGTAATCCGCATGATGGACGGATGGAAGAGTTGAATATCTTCATGAGGAACGAATGAAAACTCAAAATGGCGGAGACTGGTGGAAAGAGAACTAAGCCTTTGCCCAGCAATATGAAAGGATGACTAACATAAACGATGAGATTTGTCAGCAAGTAAATTAGAAGACCCAGCATTCATACATTATGCAGACGAGTAATTGGATAACAGAAATTATAATTAAATGACTACAAATCACGTGGTCAGAACAAACGATTAGAAAAATAAAACAAACATTAGCGATGATAGAAAAAGATTCGATACGAATCGCTTGTAATTTGGATAGGGCAGGGGCAGCAGGCCTAGTTAAGAAAAAGTTAGGTCTAATGTCCAGCGAAAAAAGACCCTGCATTTCAAAAATAATGTCCTCCTTGATATTTTGAATACCATCATACTGTCAACACACGACTAAGATTGTACATTCAAATTATGGTCTAAAACTAAAGATTTACGACCTGATCAAGCGGGAATGAAAAACCCAGTGAACACAATGATCTCATAGCACATGTTTTACATTCTGAGTACAGTCGGCAGCATAATCAGAATGAACCCATCAAAATAACACAGGCTCACGACTATCCCCAAGGACGCTGAAAATCCTTTCGTAACGCCGCGAGGGCGCAGCTAGTATTTTATAGGATGTAGGTAAATGATGTAATGATACGGATAGAGCTTGCATAGGTGTGGGAAACCTGTCACAAGCCATGCACGAGCAATTGTTAGTCATTTCGTAGATGTTACATGCTGATCCATATAACATCTACGAAATGATTAAATATTGATGGACCATCATTATGCAAAAGGTGGGGTTGCAAACGTAACACTGCTAAAAATAAGGCAAGAGCCAAATATCGTTTTGGAATTACGAATACTTGTTGTCTAAATGATTGATAAGTTTTTTAAGCTTACTGTACCTACTGTGTTCGAGACGCGAATATTAATAACAAGTGTATAAATAAATGATTAAATGTAAACAATTACGTACCATCACGGTCTCAAAAGTCGAGGTTTAGCCAAACATATGGCAAAAGAGGAATTAGTTGTGAGTTCGAATCCCGCCCAGAACAAACATTTGAGTTAATCTTTTTTTTAACGCGTTAATTGCCCATGACGCATATGTGCTCCGGGTGGTGGGTATCCTATGGCGCTGCAGCACCGCAGAACGGGAGCAGGGAAAGTGTTACACCATACAATTTAATTTAAGAGCAGTTTAGTCTTATGTGCTGTCTGATAGTATAATTATCATCTTTTTATTAATAAAACTGTAAGTAGTTAAAACCCGCTCAAGCGAACAAATCTGACACAGAATCAGAGGTTACCTGGTCACGGGAGCAGTTGACAAAGGGCCTGATAAGAGAGATGGATACCTAGATAATTTCAGCTACGCAAACATAGAAGGGCCTCGGGCAAACAGATTTGGATAAGCAAAGGCGCTTAGGGAGTTAGAAAGAAAATTTATCATCAGGCCAAACGACTTTGGTTCTTTAGTCACACTGCAGGTCAATGAGGCAAGAAAATCGAAGGTAAAGAAATCGATATAGGGAACGGAATTAAAGGACTTTGTCAATTTATTGAAGCTACCATCTCTAAGATAGTTAATTGATTCAGGCGTGACTTTGCGGAAGTCCATATTCAGATTTTTTTGAAAATTTCAAAATATCTAGTACTCCTCCGCCAAACTATACCAAAAAATATTCGTCAAAATTTTCACGCTAAAGCCACCCAACCACCCACTTTCCACAGCCTAACCTTACTATGCCAGGCTAGTCAGGGCAAATCCGGGAACAGCACCAGCGCGAAAACAAAAACAAAAAGTTGATGGTCTTCGACACTGAGGATGCCCCGTGGAGGGGTGAAACACGTGTCGAAGACCATCAACTTTTTGTTTTTGTTTTCGCGCTGGTGCTGTTCCCGGATTTGCCCTGACTAGCCTGGCATAGTAAGGTTAGGCTGTGGAAAGTGGGTGGTTGGGTGGCTTTAGCGTGAAAATTTTGACGAATATTTTTTGGTATAGTTTGGCGGAGGAGTACTAGATATTTGAAATTTTCAAAAAAATCTACCATCTCTAATTTATTAGAACAATGCTATTGGCAGAAGACGTCGCGGCTCGCCCGCAAAAGATGGAAAGGGGATAGTGAAGCCTTTCCTTAAAAATCAATCAGTGCACAACAAGCATTGTGCCTTGTATTACTACTGCTACACATATACATTTAGCCTAATCAGAACCCGCTAACCGATTGCAGAGTGACCAAGAAAGAACTAGTAATGATTAGGAAATGAATTTATAAACTGGGCCAAAAATATTGAATGCCTTGTATTACTACTGCTACACAGATACATTCAGCCGAATCTGAACCCGCTAATCGATTGCAGAGTGACCAAGAAAGAACTAGTAATGATGAGGAAATGAATTTATAAACGTCTTATAATGGGCCGAAATAACGAAAATATTTGCTCTAGCTCGGTGCATCGCAAAATCAACAGAGTAAGGCCGCATTCCTCGCAAATCGCTGTTTAACTAGGTGTCATGCGCTGAAGCCTCAACATACCTAACTATAGCATCACCGTGTCAATTAATATTGTTGAATACAAGAACGAGGAAAACATTGACTTCTGAATTGGGACCTTGATAAAAGTTCATCTGGGTTGTATAAGTACTTGGATATCTCAAAGTAACTGGTAGGTACTTTAGTGCATAGTGGTCGAGGACAGATTTTTTTAAAGTCATCGGAGGATTTGTTACCTACATGTATGTCTGCTTAGTGACCGCTTCTCTCATTTGTTAATTTAAAAATCTTTTTACTTTATTTTTTCAATTTAAGGCAATTTTAGGTAATAATCTATCTTGTAAACTGGCCTCCCGCGATACAGGCTTGCCTCGTGCGGGGACCACCAGCAAGCCCTCTGTAACCTAAGTTTCTTTGGTAAATAAATTAATTTGTATTTGTTGTATTTGCTTTGTTAACTCTCAGCTCAGCTTACTTTAGAGCTAGATTGCGCTATGCGAAATGTCTACCAATTTTAATTTAATTATTAACATTCAATCTTTAATTTTAATTATTTGTTGCTGTTTTCCTTAAACACACCAGACTCATTACGAGTCGCTGATTTGTTACTCTGATTTAATTAAATTAATTAAATCTTTGTGTTCATCCCTGTTATCGGGAGTAATCGATTCTTAAATCTAGTCTTCCGCGTCGGAGAGAGCCAGACTCAAAAGAAGCTATATTTTTTTATAAATTTATGGTTACCTAAAGTCGCAAATTCTTAACTTTTCATGCCAAGATAATGTATGGCAAATATCAGCTACCAGGCCCCATCCTACATGACATCACCAGCTACTTGCACCCACATGTGTTACATGCGATTAATAATTAAACAAATATTATCTCGACGTCTCTTTACGTCAATTACATAATGTTACAGTTCTGGCTTGGGCATTTGCGGTGTAAACTCGGTTTGAATAATAATTATAGCCTTAAATACTTACATCAAAATTTTCTTCAAAAAATAAGTAAACGATAGTGGGCAAACTTCACCCAGCTCCGCCAGCAATGTAACTAATATGACTCGAAAAACCTAAAAAAATTAAGCATTTTTTATTATCGACGCATTAAAATCTATCCCAGGGGTCACTAGATAAATCCATGTTTGTACCTAACGTGAGTAGTACTAGTACTAGATTTTATGACAAGGGAGCAATTAGTAGATTGTTATAAGTTGGTTGAAAGTAACCTATTTAGGCATGAGATGGTTTGGCGCACGAGCGTAGCGAGGGCTCCAATAGTTCGAGTGCATAAATAGGTCTTTCACCCGAAGTAAACACTGCTTTTCATTTCGAATATGAGGAAAGTAATTCGCCGGCCAAGTGGCCAAACAGTTCGTATTGAAATGTATGGCAGATAACTCACTAGGATACGGTCAGGATCCCGATCTCGTGATCCAGATCTCGTGATCCTGATTCCGTAATCCTAATCCCATGATCCTGATTCCGTGATCCTTATCCCGTGATCCAGATCCCGTGATCCTGCGTGATCTTGATCCCGTGATCCTAATCCTGTGATTCTGATCCAGTGATCCAGCGTAATCCTGATCCCATAAACATAATTACGAATCATTATTATGATTCATAAAAGAAATTGCGGTAACGGCCATTTTAGCACCTATGTAAGTTGAACCTATTCCACTTAAAATAAAGAAAGAACCCTCGGACAGAATTTGATGCGCATTGGCACAGATAAATATGGCAGAGATACCTTTTAAACAAAAGTATTCTAAGCTGTGGCGGCCGTGGTGGGTCCATACATTTATGACCAAAAATGCGGTAACGGCCATTTTAGCCTGTCTGTAAGTTAAACCTATTCGACTTAAAATAAATAGAGAACCCTGGGACAGAATTTGATGCGCATTGGCACAGAGATACATGGATGTGATACCTTTTAAACAAAAGTAGTCTGAGCTGTGGCGGCCGTGGGTGAAGTGCCCATACATTTTTGCCCACACTCCTTTGATTTTTTTTGAAACAATAATTTACACATACCTACGAAAGAAAAATATATATATGTGCTAGGCACGTGGATTAGCGTGTCGTTTTTGGTAACAAAATACTTATTTTTTATGTGATTTCAGAACATAACATGCATAACTCTCAGTCCACGAAGCACAATAGCACTAACAACCTGTAAGCCTTCGAAACCTATCTAGATTTCATATTTAAGTACTCTTTTGCATTTGAAACTTCAAAATCAGGTGGTAAAGCAAAATGGACTTTAAGGTATTAAATTTTTAGACTACTAAGGTAGCAGACAAGCATTCGGTCCACCTGATGGTAAGCGGTTACCGTAGCCTGTGATACCAGAGGAGGAATTTGGTCTCATAAAAATTTGGTGAAGATCTGATGAGGATCTTCAGCGTGACGAGCAGAAAAGCTCCTCAAAGTGCAGTAAATTGCTCATTTTTACATTTCTACCAGTGGAATCGGCCCTTTAACTACTAAGTAGGGATTGATGGAGCATCTGGAACCACCTTCTTATCACAAAACTAGAGAATTGTGAACATTTATTCGTTTTAAGCTGAAAGATAGAGAAGTCTACAGCTCACAGAACCACTAGTAATAAAAAAGCATCATTGTCATGAAACTGCTGAAGAGGTAAACTTCTATGAAACTTTGATAAAGGTCGGTTAGTCAATCAGTCACCCAACATTTTTATATAATTTAGATAAATAGATAGACGAGCCTATGACCGCATAGCAATAGAAACCCAAGGCTATAGATAACGCGGTTACATTAATGGCTGGTTAATTGGTACAGATAACTGCAATTCAATTTAGCTATCTTAATGTGCGTAGTTCATAGAATATTGCAGGATTATGGGAACGGCCGCTTTTGAAACACGCACAGACAATACAAGCAATTCTACTGTGTACCAGGCTACGCCTTAAGATAGGAAGTTCCTGAGATAGTTCTCTTACAACCATCTCAGGAGTCTTATACATAAGCTCCAACTTTTTAATTAAAACATGGTGTCTATTTTTGTGAAAATCACCGATTTGTTCTCGATGGTGTTCAGAAACTGTTAAGTAGGTAGGTAGGCATTTTTAGTTCGATGTGTATCTTGACACAATCTAGATCTAGACTTCCTAGAAATACTTATCTTGTTAAATTCATTTATAGGCTAGCGGCTAGTCTATAACTAGCTAGAATATGCCTATAACATTTACCAGTGAAGTGAACCAGTGGGCACTGAAAACAAAGCCGTTCCCATATATCATCCTATTGAATCTACTCATGATAGCTTCACAATTGACGTTAATATCGTCGTATTTACATTTTGTTTACTTTGTTATGCAGCACATGTGAATGATACAGTCAGGAATACAAGTGACTTGAGAAGCACTGAAGCTTGAGACGGATTTTGTACCAATTTAATTTTTTTATTTTTTTTATTACGTGAAACTTTGAAATCAGAATCTATCTGGCAACTCGAAGAAGTAAAAGAAGAGGTCCAAAGTCAAAGTCGAATAAAAAGTTGAACTCCCGATTTCACATCGAAAGATCACAATCTGAAATTGAGCGGTATTCCGAATACTGTGAGTTCAAATCTCAGTATGCCCATTATCAAGAGCTTGGCGAAGGCAAAACATCGTGAGGCCTTAGACATTAGACAGCTTCAAAGGATCTTGAATACCTAAAGATCTGTTAATCCCTATGTCTATTGCGCCTTGGGGATACAGACGTTATCGCTTTTCTATTTGGGATTAAAATACCATGACCACAACAATGTGGCACAGATAAGTACCAGCAACAACCAGCTACCACAAGCAAAACAATGCCAAGGACCGGTGTCCCTATCTCTCCCAATCTAGCGCATTATACAAACGAGGATGCGCCCCCGCGGAAGGCCTGCCACCTGCCACTGCACTTATCACCATCGTGATTGCAATTTACCACTTGCATTCGCTGCCGGGCGAAAAATAACGCACGGAAATAAACAGAGTTAGATTACTACAATGTTGCTATGAGTTTTTTGGGAGGCGTTATTATTACATCTGAAAGTTCGCAAGCACTAGTGGTCAAATCAAAAAACGGAGTAATAAAGAGGCTCATTTGTATTCCCAAGGTCGGTTAGCATCCACTCAGATCTTTAAGACCTTTTTATAATGTTTAGTGGGTAGTCAGAAGCAAGTCTACATTACGGACGCACGGAATTAGGAACAACACCGTCTAAAGACTGTTAACACTGAAAAATGACACCAAGGGATGTTTAAGAAGTTAACAAAACAAAAAATGGGATGGAATGGAAAGGAACATTAAAAAATTGTTTCATTTGGGATATAATGTGTGCGAATACGTTCTTCGTGCACGGCAGATTAGCGCGAATCATCAGGCATATAAATTAGAGGTAGCCAGTCGAAGACAAATCAAAAACATTTGGCAAACGACATAGTTATGCAACTATTTAGTTGGTTTGGTATTTCATGAGGCCTGTTAGAAAATCCCTTGGTAAGTATATGAAATAGCGTTTTCATCTAAGTTGCGTGCCGTCGCGTCGTCCTGAGTTTACACCCTATAAGCGCGTGGACGGCGCACTTTGTCCTAGGATTCGTCTAAATCGTTCTAGATTTTAGTCCTAGACCTAAATGCACATCCGATCAGTGCTCATGAAGATGGAACGAGCGATTGAATCAGGCCTATCTCACGTGAGATACCTACTGTGGGAGTTTGTAATGATCCCTATTTATAAGTTTCCTGTCTATTTCTGACTTATTGCCATGTTTTGTCCTTAGATCCTGGATAAGGTAGCGACTGTTGCTTGATTTATAGAATTAAGAACAAGGGGTCCCACTAAAACATTAGGGAAGGCTTATGTTCTGGGAGGCTAAATTCCTTTTACGAATCATACTAGCAAATGCCCGCAGCTTCGCCCGCGTGTTTACTACTATGTTTTTATCCCGCAGTTTCATGCATGCCGTCACCAGAATTGGCCACTTGCTCATACGAAAGAAGAAGAAGAATGCATTTTTTGGGATAAAAAGTGTTATTCCAGGTCATGAACTATGTATAGGGTAAGTATTCCAAGTTTCAGCCAAATCCGTTCTGTAGTTTTTGCTAGATTGAGTAACAAACATCCAAACATCTAAAATTTCACATTTATAAAATTAGTAGGAAGTCTCATGTCTATGAAAAGAGACTGCATTTAATTCATATTATGATTCTGCTATTAACGGCCTTTTTAGCCCCGCAGCAGTGGACTGATAAAGGCTGACGTGACGATGATAATGTAATTAAACCATCTAGTAAGTAAAAATCAAAGATTTTTGTATGATGAAACAAAGCGAATTCTTCTACGTCTTACAGAAGTCAGCCGTCCCTAAGGCTCCAGAAATAAGCCCGCGTTGGCGTGTGAACGCTCATTGCAATCAGCAGCTGATGCGAGATTATCAATCAGCAACACGGAGGAATGCGTCGCATTGCATCATACAATTTGTATCCTTTTGTACCAAGGACAAAGGATGTTTCAGATTACGCCAAGTAGCTTCTTTCTTGATCACCAGCGTTAAACAAACCTGAAGCGTATTGGATTATTCTTTGCAATCGGGAATACATGACTATAAAAGTAGACGGTCTGTAAAAAGACTTGCTTAAAAAAGCACATTAGCAAGGAGTGAAATTGAATAGGTACAGCGTCTTTTCTGTACGTGTACTTGCGGCGATTGGCTCGTCTTATTGTACGAACGTACCATTACGCCTAAATTAACTACATATCTCGCTAGGACAAAATTAACTCAAGTGCATCTATATGTATGTTTATGGTACATTTGTATGTTCGTAAGAGGCAGAGGCTAACTCAATTACCTACTTATTTTATAAAAGGTGCATAGCATAAGCTAATGACTAACTCGTTAGTACCTAGGTATAGTCGAATTGCTCATTGTACGAACTAGAAATATATGAAAAATTACATTTTGACCGTCAATTTTAGTGCGTATAATTAGAAATACGACTATAGTGATTTTTGAAGCACAACTAGGCACAACTTTTTAGCTGGGACTTTATTTTATCGTCACTACCATCAATGCTACCCATCAATGTCTTCGATCAACCAAGAACGAAGGCATGTTTTGCACAATAGCTTTTACGAGTATAAACTTTACTGAAAATTTCTAATCAGGAGAACGGAGAGTTCTATTAGATGCCATAATCGGCTCTTTCGTTCTTCTCAAGAATCAGTCTCTTTATAATAAAATAAAGTAAAATTACGGAAAAACTGGGAGGAAGCTTAAAAGCAGGGATGAGTACATAATGTACCTAGGACTAGATGGGGTTTAGGAAGTTATAAAGAAGACAAGCAAGCCTCGATCAGATGTTTATTGAATTCACTTAGAATACAAAACTTACGACCTACCAAATACATTTTCGACGTTGACATAAAACTAATTAACTTCAGGAGTAGGTGGCCAAGAAAGAACTAGCTTTGCTGAGAAGACTTCAAAGTCGCCGTAAGCTCTAGTGATGGTAAGTTTAAATAAACAGATATAATCTAAAACAAAGAAATAGAGTTACATACATACATAAACTCACGTCTGTATCCCATCATAGGGGTAGGCAGAGACCACAGATCGCGACTTGCTACGATCCTGACACACTTCTTTCGCTTCATTCACTCTCATCACATTCTTCATGCAAGCTCGTCGGTTTAGGGTACTCTTGACCTGGCCTTTTTCCATAATAGAGTTGTAGAACTAAAATTTCTAGGTTTGACAATTATTGAGAAATTCAAACTATGTTGCGCTTTTCTAATCTTTTAGAGGGTTTCCGCCAAACACGTCCGGATAATCGCAACTATCTCTCTAAAGATCTTTTTAAAATATCCCTATCCCGGCTCAGCAGTAAGTAATGATAAAGTACTTACGGCAATACTTTAAACCTATATTCACACAGTCATTAAAAATACTTCAAACTATAACAGCTCAAATTCAATAATGAATGAGAACTTGATTACGTACAACCGAAGGTCCGCTTTCGCTCAAATTTTCCAATTCCAAATTGGGCCGCAGCATATTAATCTCATTACCCTTATACAAATAAGCTTTAAAATTCTCCACCTTCCTCCCGTTAATATACATATAGCTGTGGAAACATGTCTCGCAGAAGAACGCAGGGTCGAAAGGGACCCGTTGTGAGTTAGTGACGATCCATCGCGCTGAGAATTCTGCGCAGTTGTTGCAGTACAACATTTGGTTCTGCGACACGGCCGTGTGGCAAGGATAAGCGGAGAGGTGGAGAGGATCGATGTTGTTCAGTAAACGAATCTCAGAGAATTGGAATATGTGCTCGCAGTTACCTTGGTGAAGGTAGACCTGGAACAAACGATATGCATTTTAAAGTTTTATCAAGGAGGGTAAAATGGCCGCCACCGCTTTTCTGGATAAGTTAATAGATACACAAGACAACCAAATACATAAATGAGAGGCACGACAGCGTCTCAGTGAAAATACTGAGGCTTTACTGAAACCGAAACAGACTTTTTGGGAGAAATCAAAATGCAATTTTGTTGCTAGCTGTACCTCAGCTGGGATATTTTGTTTCATACGTAAAGTCGCTAACTCGGATTCGTTCAAACAAAGATTGTTTTCTTACGATGAATACTTTGAAATGGTAGAAGATGGTTGAAAAAAGTGATAGACATTTTTGTTATGTAAAATATGTGAAGTAATTTTGCACTAAATAACTTTAATGTTGTTTGTAAAAAATCGTTTTGTTGGAACGAATCCGAGTTAGCGACATTACGTGTGAAACAAAATATCCCAGCATGACGTGCAAGCCGTTCAAATTCCCGCTAATAAGCCCTCCCCTCCATTAGTTACCTTGGGCTACACATAATAGCTACATACCTCAGGATGTGCAAGTCGTATCTCCAGGTCCGCTAGCGTCACTTGGGCCATGTCTCTCACGGGGAAGGTCCCGAGTCCGCGCCGCTCCGCGAACTCACGCAGCACGGTGGACAGGTCGCGGCACCCGGCGCGCTTGTCCACGTAGAACACGTTGTTTATGAACATCAAGTTCGATGGAAACGACTCCTGGAATATTGATGTTCCAAGTTATTGAGTTGCACTTGATATAATAACTAGCAGCGCTAACTAAACACGCAAATAAATTATTTCTATTACTATTTGACAGGCCTCTTAGCTCAGTTGGTAGTAGCTCTGCCTTCTGCGCTGTGTAGGTCGTGGGTTCGATTCCCATCCAGGACAAACATTAGTGTGATGAACGTAGATGTTTGTTCTGTGTCATTTTACAAAAAAAAAAATGTAAAAGTATTCTATCAGTTATCTGGTTCCCATAGTAAAGGCTTTGCTCAGTTTGGGACTAGATGGCGCTGTGTGAGATGTCCAGCAATATTTATTTATTTCCGCTTACCTTAGAGCTGGCAGGCGGGGGCAGTTTGGGATGTTCTGACATGTCCAGCCTCAGATCCAAATCATTCCGACACACGATCCGGTCACGCAGCACCGTCAGCGGCTGACGACCCAACACCATCACGTCACAGTTGAACACTGAGTGACGACCACGGATCTGAAATAAGTATGAGATTACTATTCAACTTTGCACTTTTGAAACTGGACTTTTCCGACGTGTTGATGAAATCACACTAATATTATAAATGAGAAAGTTTGGGTGTTTGGATGTTTGGATGTATGGTTGTTCTTCTATAACTCGACAACCACAGAACCGGTTTGGCTGAAATTTAAAATATAGATGCTGAGGCAAGCTGTTGCTACCTTAAGTCATGTAGCACACTGAATTCAGCGTGGTCATTATGTCAGCTTTAAGTAAAAGTAAATAAGTACTAAACTCCTTCACCTTTTGCCTTGTATGCCTTCTCACAGCACGCAATCAGCTGGTAAACTTACATTGTTGACGCCGTCCTGCCGCGAGAACGTAAAGGGCCGGTACACGCGCACTCGGAACAGCAAGTCCTTCCCGGGCTCCAAGTCCGGCGGCTTGTTGGGTGTCGTTTTAACTTTATCCTGGTCTGATCCTGGCTCATTTTTCTGTTGAAACGAAGGTTGAAACATCAAAATTACTCTCCATTTTTTTTCTAGAGTTTGATTGATAGCGGGACTACTAGGTACCGATTACCGATGGATGATGTTTTAACTTTACTCTGGTCTGATCCTGGCTCATTTTTCTGTTGAAACATTAAAATTATTCTTGAATTTTTTTTCTAGAGATAGCGGGATAACTACCGATGGATTGACACCCGAATAGTCAAACGCTATTTAGTTTAATTGGTGCTTATCATTGACATTGATGTCATTTTTTATACGATTCTGAAGAGTAAGAACGTCTCAAACAGATAAGTAGGTCTCAAATATTTAAGTAGCATTTCAATATTCGGGCATAAAGCAGTTACCGCAAGGTGACCAAGAGATAAGCGGCCATACGGCGGCCTCGTTGCAGACCACCTGCGCGATTTTCAGACGACTTTGTGAGTATGGTAGGAGAATTTGTTCTTGATAAAAGTTTCCTTGCTGAATTAGGGTACACTTCTCACAATGGATCTATTGATGCACGCACAGTGTAGCTTTGTCTTACAAAATTTTCTACTAGGCAGCGAAATGGTTAACTTCACGAGTGCCTAGATCCATTGTGAGAAGTGTACTTACTGCTATTAGAGTTTGACCTGACCCTTTTTCTAAATGTATAAGTGACTGATGATTATATTGAGTAAAGTACCTAAGTTGTAATTACTTTTGAGTATAAAATGCTTTATCATTCACATTAATGAGTGTAATGATGTAATATATTGTGATATCTTCACTTCTTACCTGATTCTGCAATGTAAGGAGTCTAACACCTCTGTACTTCAATTTCCTTGCAAACATTTGGTTAATATCAAAAGTTATTCTGGTTTTTAGCTTTTTCAGAGTGTGGAGCTTAGCATTCTCTGGTATTTTTACAATACCATGTTGTTCTTCTCGCAGGGCAACCGCAGCGGACAGAAGCCCTGGGGTCGGCCGTTGAGATTCCATTTCCATTTCTCGACCGGTCAATAGGTGATTAGGGCTGGAATGGTACAATACTTTTAATGTGTGAAAGAATGAAAGAAAACATTTTCTATTTCTGCACTGTGTGTGTGTAGGAGTGATAGGTTGAAATTAAAAATGGAATATACAAAAATGTTGTGAAAACCCTACCTAGTTGATAAAATTAACTATAAAAGTAAAAGCAGTTGTATTTTCTCTTTTTCTTCTATAAACTCCTTTATAAAACTTTGCTTTCACCCTATGCATGTTGACAACAAGTTAAAATAAAAGCTCTTTTGCAGCTGTTGCATTCAGTAGGTCATGGTGCTGTGGACGTGGCTAGGAAAGGGAACAGGTCAATTTTAATATGAAGGTGATCCACAGAATTAATTTAACAGTAATGGAGAGATTTTAAGTATTTCTAACCTGCAAAATGCCAACTCCTTAGCATACTCTCTATCAGATAAACCAACAAACTCCTGACAGGCTTTTCTTTGGAAACTCTTTAGATCTGCATTATTTTTTGGCCGCCCAAATATAGGGAAGTCTTTAAAAACCTTTGGTAAATTAGAAGCAATTATGGTCTTAGTGACAATTTGGTTTGAAACTTTATACCATTCTGGACCTGTTTGTTCAGTAAATAACTTCACTTTTTTGTGTTTTTTGAATCTTCTTGATCTCTGTGTGTATGGAGGAAGTTTAGCATCTTGTGGCAGATCTTTTATTGTTGTTGGTTCACTCGGTGGAGAACTATGTGGGTCTATTTCTTTATTGGATGTACTGGCTGATATTTCTTTTGTCTTGTCTTGTGTGTTGATGGAATTCACAGTAGGTTCTATATTTGTTTTATTTTTTCCACTGGGCAATTTTGAATAAATCATACCATCCTTCAATCGTTTCAATTTTATATTTTTAAGTACCACAAAATTTGAAGCTGCACCTGAAAAGGAAATATCAGTTTATTTATGCAAGTGTAGTGTAATTTATCATTCCATTCCAGACAATTTATTCCTTAATAAAAAGTACCTATAGTCGTAGTATTGCTCATTATACGGACTAAAATCGGACTAAAATTGAAGGAACAAATGTCATTTTTCATCGATCGAGCGAGCGAAGCGAGCGAAGATCTTAGTGGTAAGTTGGTCGATTTTGCTTTGTATGTTTGTATGTTTGTATGTTTGTATGTTTGTATGTTTGTATGTTTCACGAATTGTTGTTCGAGCATAACTGTCGAACCGTTCATCCAATCTGCATGAAACTTGGTAGGTCAATAGGTTGTGGTAAGGAAATTTACGGTGGAGCATATGAGCTTAATCGATGAAGGGGTTGTGAAGATATTGGATTCCCAAGGGGGTAAAAAATTATGAAAGTTACACAAATATATTGAGTGGGGTGTCATACGAAAGGGCTTATTTTGTACATTCCAAAATGGTTTTTATTTTTAATCTAGGATGTATAGTTTTTGAAATACGACCAAAGACCAAAAACTACGAAACCAGAGCTGCAAGAGCTCCCGTTTCATAGAGTTTCGATGTCTTCGTAGCTCATTGACTGGTCGGTCTTAAAAAGAGAGTGGCATCGTTGCGGTTTGGTTTGCAATGATTTTAAATGCTACTTGATTTATTTTCATGATAAAAAAAATTTTGATAAAAAATGAAAATAATTGGGGTAAAAAAAGTTAACTAAACAAATATATTGAGTGCGGTGTCAAATGAAAGGTCTTTATTTGTACATTCTAAAATAGTTATTATTTTTATTCTAGGACGTATACTTTTAAAAATACGACGAGAATTCATAAATATGAAATAAATGAAAAATTAGACACGACATTATGTATTGCATGCATGCTAGTATTTTTTACCATGAAGAGCTAGCGCAATAGGCATACCCGGCAGTAGTAGCACTTGAAATTATAGGGGTAGTCAGAAGAAAGTCCAAATGTTGGCCATCTACGGTGCGCGAGATCTCAGTTCGGGGCGAACTACTAGTATATTTTTAGTCCGTTTATTGAGCAATACGACTATACTTAGCCTTAGGTACCTATTTCTATTCGAAAACAGTAACTTTCTATCAGTAAAAGAAATTAGATCAGGGTTTTCTGGATAAAACTACAAAATAATAGAGATAAGATCACAATGTTCACTAGAAATATGTAAAACAATATTTTAGGTAATTTGAACTCCGGAGTGTTTTACCTGCAGCTGCACCATCTCCCATCGTTATCAATAACTATAAAGACAAAACTGTCTTGTCTACTAAAACGTAGTATTAATTTCTCTGTGCTGTCTACAGTTTAACTTTATCACTGTTATTTAATAAGAAAACCGAACCGAATTGAAGAAATTATTTTATTTCTTTCCCAAGAAGATTCTAAACTACGAGTATAGAAATTCCTTGTTCTTTCCTCAAAAAGTTTGAAAAGGTCATCAAACAAAGCAAGCAAGCAAACCAACCAAACCAAACCAGTGTTTCCAACTCCAAAAAAATCTGTCGCTACGCTAGACCAAACAAATATTTCTCCACAGACAGTACAGTACACTGACCTGTCAAGTCAGTCAGTCAGTTAATGGTGTACTGTACACCATTAACTGACTGACTGACTTGACAGGTCATGCTGTGTGTCAACATCTTTCAATGCCGTATGTGTAGAGGCACCTTGAGGGTTTATATGACACCACAGATAATGTTCATGCAGGCACTGAATGAAGCTGACTGACTGACCCATAGACAATGTGACTGACCTTACCTGACAGAATAGATCGACTGTCAGTGTCACCGCGTCATCTGTTCTCATCTCCTGCCGGCTGCCTGTCATGTCATAACAAATTTAATTTATCAAACTTTACCAACTATAATTTCTTTCATCGCCGAAGTTTTTACATTTACAGGATGCTAACCCTTTGGAACTTATTCGAAGCCTCTCTTCTATGTCTCAACGCCGTCTGCGTACTTCATGAAGAAAGGTTCATGCAAAAAAGTATGTACATACAAATGTGTGCTGAAATTCTAAACAATACATCACACATCCCAACTTCTGTAATCATCCTCCTACGCTAACTAGACCTATAGAAATTGAATAATAGCTACTAGTTAAATGTGTTATTAAAGCCAACATTTTATTGATATTTATTTGAGTCTTACTTACTCGTAACTAGTAAAAAGTAGATGAGTATGCCTGCCTATGCCTTGTCGGTTTATTTTATTCAGAGATGTTTGTTTCAGTGGGATGGGGTGCAAATACTCAAAACCAAGGATTTACAGACCAATCTTCAGTTAAATTCCAGATATTGAATTTAGTACGATCAATCCGGACAGTGACTCGAAGTAAGTCTAGTGAAGACTTTTTTATTACCGGGCTGATTCTATCTTCTAGTGAAGGCTTTTTTTAAGACAAGAAAAAGTTTCTGGGCCAAAAGTTTATGCTTAACATTATGCTATTCAACATGATAATGTTTCTGTTTCAGTTCCATTGATAATCCTGAACGTCCTGACAATAATATTTAAGCTATTGCTTGGATGAACTACAACAGAACCTAAAAGAAAAGTCGTAATTGTCACTTATAAGTTAAATGTTTTAATTAAGTAAATATAAGACTTTATTATTATTTTTTCTTATTTACTTCGTACTTTTATTTTTTTACTTTGATTCATTTGACTTAAATTTTAAGGCAGGTAGCTGTGAAAAAAAAATTTGTTTAACGAATATTTTTACCACTCAATTTTGGCTCTGTCTGAGGCGCATAAGGCTAATCCTAATTTCATAGAAAATGTATGGAATAGGTATGTTTTTTTTAATTATTGCAAAAACTTTCGATTTGATTTTGTAAGTTACTTTGGAAAAAGTGTTCGAACTTGTTTTTTTTTTGACAAATGCAATTTTTTAGGCTAGGTAACTACTTTTTTCAAAAATCTAAAAATGCTATTATTTTTTTCTTTTAATTATAACAATAGTTTCAAAAACTTTCTAAATAAATAGAAGAGAAATGGTAGATAAAAACCTTTCAGGTACCAAAAATTTGCCACACTTTTTTAAGCAGAGGATCACCGAAAAAAAAATATTTGTGTCTGTGGCAACCATAGATATATAATTGTCTTTGGTGGCAACAGTATTATGTGGTCTGTGGGGTCTGCTGTGGTTTGTGCGTCGTAGAGATGCCCGACCAATCTTTTGCTTTGAATCGAATTTTTAAATCATACGTAATGGATTGTAACCCCGTGAATCACATTTTTCGCTGGAATAATTTAATCATGTTTGCATTCTTGTTTTATCCAAAACTTGTGTTTCTTATAATGTTGTTGTGTACTATGTAATGCTGAATTATTAACTGTTGAGTGTTCGAGAACGAGCATTAAAAGTGTGGGCAAATGAAACCAAATTGAATAACATTGCATTTCTGGTTCATTCAAAAAGTCCGTGATATCCTGTTTCAGTAAAGGGAAGGGTTAATAGATAAAAGTACTAAAATTGGTATTTGTATATCTTCTTCGATCTTTTGATTGTAACATAATTTAATATCTGGGCGACCGAGCTCTGCTTGGGTGCATAACGCCATCTAGTGGTTCAATTACGAACCACATTGCACTTGTATATCTTTTTGGGTGAAAATGCTGAGAAAACGGCTTTTCCCAGATATGATACCTAGCTAGATCGATTTTTCGCCCTCGTAAACACCCGTACTACAAATTTCATTGAAATCGTTAGAGCCATTTTCGAGAACGTCAGTACAAACAAACTTCAAACATCAAACAAATATTGCTCGTTTAGTAGAAAAGGATAATCCAGCAGCGGCTTCGACCGTGTGGAAAATATGAATTAAAAAAGATTCAGCATGCATGCAAAAGTATTTATTTTTAGGTTACTGTTAGTTACTTTATGTAGGAAAGCAAGTAGGCAATTAGACCTACCTCTAAAAATAAAGTTTACAAATCGCGGTGGAAATAAGTTTTAAAGCTTTATTGGCGGGCTCAAATTAAAAATTAACTACCTACCTACGTATTTTATAGTCTATAACGAATTATAACGAGATACCTGGTGATAAAACAAACAAAATATTATGATCTTTAAACCTTCTTAATTCAAACACGCTCGGCTTGGAAATCTTGTACCTGTCACCAGTCATCAAACTGCTATGTAGTGTTTTCAAATATCATAAAATCAAATAGATTAAAGTTTCGTTTTCTGTCGGACTTGAATTTTTTAAGATACGATTTTTTCTTACGATCTTCTGCTGGGATATTTTGTTTCACACGTAAAGTCGCTAACTCGGATTCGTTTTAACAAAAATTATTGTTTTACAATGAATACTTTGAAATGGAAGAATATGGTTGAAAAAAGTGATAGAGATGTTTGTTGTGTAAAATATGTATAAGAATTTTGCACTATTTAAATAGCTCTAATGTTGTTCGTAAAATCAACTTGTTGGAACGAATCCGAGTTATCGACTTTACGTGTGAAACAAAGTATGATGATCCTTATTTTTTACACGATTCGATCAGGGCTACTCGCATGGTCATTGAACCGATTAGAAAAATCGGTAGATCGTATTGCCATGAATCGATCTTCTAACTAAAAGATATCAATTCATCCAAATATCGATTCAGATCGGGCATCCCTAGTGCGTCGTCATTATTTTGTCTGTGGTTGATTGAACTTTGTCAAAGACAAAAGTGGACAAAACGCCGGTCTTCTTTTCCGCTTTGAAGCGTCTAGTTTCTACGCGGAATATTGGTGAATTATGGCAGCAAATAATTATTTTGGGTTTACTCATGGAGGAACCCAATACGGGTGAGTTTTTACATAATTATCAGTGTTTCAAATTTGTTAAAGTCCGAGAAAATCGAGTGTTCAAGACGTGTGCGACTAAAAGTGCCTTGTGCTCGTGTTTGACCTAATCAAAATGGCGTCTCTGGAGTATCGATCGTGGTACTTTGCGTTGGAGCAGTGCGATCGAGAGAATGTAACGAGGTTGGTGATTTTTCAGCGCTGCCACTGCAAGTGCTGCGTACGGCGGTCAGACTGGGTACGCCGTAGCACCTGCGGCTACCGCGGCTACGTACGGAACACAACGCGCTGCCGCGACAGGCTACGACACAGCGTATCAGGCGGCAGCAGCCACTCAAGGTATCTTCTCCATTTCATACTGAATTTGATTAGTTGACACCTACGGCGACTCATAATTTTGTGTTGAAACACTACGAAATTAACACTGAACCTAACAATGACCTACGTACGGCACAAATTGAAAAATCGATAACAATGCGCATTGCTAAGTATGGTCCTAATTCTAATCCTAACTCAATTATTGGATAGTGATAAATCCCAAGGTACTAAAGTTTATTGTGGGTTACCCTTACTTACCTATTCCGAACTGAGATTTTCGTATTTCAATATCACAGCTAAGTATTTCAAATAACGGGACCAATTCTTGGTTCAATGACCATGACTTATCCTCAAAAAATAACAAGTAAATTGTGGTTGAACATCCAGTCTTACCATTGTTCATGACCAATGTTAATATAATAGTTACATACTGATACAGACAGGCAAATCAGTCAGTTGATGAAAATTTAGCTAAAACATTAATTTGTAAGTAGGAACTGACATACCTAGATACCATGCAATAACCATAACAGGGTCACAACTGTATCACTATAGCATCATTGTAGGCATTCAATTGGTCATGAGTGCTGCATAATGTTGACTGTTTCATTAGCCTTTCATGATCCCTTCATGCATGTGCTCAGCTGTTAATGCTACCGATGTGGTGGTTTCCCATCCTTTAACTTCAAAAATCTATCAATAATGTCTAAGCAAGATATGTTACTATTACTAGCATATATTCTCAAGACTTAGTATAGTTTGCTACAATGACCGGTGTGCCCCAAGCAGCGGCGGCGGCGCATGCGCACGCTCACGCGGCGGCGGCGGCGGCCTCGGCGTACGACGCCAGCAAGTCCGCCTACTACCAGCAGGCCGCGGCCTACCCCACGCCCGCGCCGCCGCAGCCCCAGCCCACCTACGACGCCTCCGCAGCCAAGCCTACCTACTCTACTACTGCCACTTACGCTCAGGTTTGTTTCTTTATCTTCATCATTACCAGTAGCTGTAAGCATTCCATTTCAGATAAGTCCTACAATTGACTTTCTGAATGATATCCAGAATGACTACATTCTCATTATGGGTTATATCACAGTGGTTTTATTCTAAATCTTTCATGCTAGCCAGTAGGCCTAACATACGCAACATCAAGAGTCTTCATTGTTTAAACTGCTCTATCATATAGATTAGAGCAGTTCAACCGATCGAGATATCTCTTTCGTTGTTGCCAAGCTAGGCCCACAGGTGCTCTACCAGGCTTGTAGTATGACAATAATTCCTATACTGAAGAATGAATACAAAGTAACTGTGAATGTGGAATAGGGTAAAGATGACACAAGTTTTCCAAAATTATAAAACTCATGAATGACCTTGTCCAGGATAGTAAAAAATAACAAATATTGCTTTCAAGTAATTTTACTGCTGAAAGTATATTGTCATGCTACAGGATATCTTGTCAGATTCACTATTCAATACAACCTTGCAGATAGCCTTGAGATGCCTTTCAGTACACTAAATTCATGTGAGAAGCTGGCTGACTTGTACAACAAAACTTAGGGCCTTATAAATGGGCCTCTCAATTTAGAACACTGGTTAAACAACATCCTGTCTCTATTTGTCACTATCTAACAAATAGACAGGACATTGTTTAACCAGTGTTCAAAGTTAAAAGGCTTTTGTAAGTAAGGCCCTTAGCCTGCTTGAATTTTATGAACTGTAAAATGGCAACTTGATTCGTTCAAAGAAACATTTCAGTCAGCTATTACAACATCTTTACATTTTCTGACCTATGAATAACCCCAAATGCCATTGAATAGTGAAACTGAAAGCTGTCTAGTACAAAAATGAGGTCACAGCTATGTTCTCAACTGAGTTTCTCCAATAAAGCCACAACTGCAAATGTCAATAAAGATTGGAAGTATGCCAATGTTGATAATAACAGGAAGCTTGTATCGATACATTTATTGCTGAGACTTAATGTGTTTATTCAGCTTTCTTTGAGCTTACTTAGCAGATTTAGTACAGGCAAAATAAGCTAGCTTTGATTTTTATTAGCAAGAGCACAGCTTGTTATAATTATATTTTGCTGGTAACTTTTATGTAGCAAAATTACACATATATTTTTGTCACAGACTAACAGTGGATGTCCTCAGGTAATAGGTAGTCGGCAGATCTAAACCCAGCCGAGGGAAACTGCTTCTAAACACATACAGCTTTTAAATAAATACTAGAACAATTTTTCTGCTTTTATGTGATACTAGTGAACACCCGCGGCTTCGCACGCGTGGATTACTATTTTTTTTTCTCGGGAACCATACATTTTTCCACGACGCAAAGTAGCTGATGTGTTATTCCAGAACCTTAACTATCTACATTCCGAATTTCATCAAAATCAGTTTAGTAGTTATAGGGATAAGTGGTAACCGACATTGACATACACATACGGACTTTCGCCTTTATAACATTAGTAGGATTGCATAACATTTTCTCTAATGAATCATAACTAGATTCTAATTTTAAGACGATTTTTGTAACCATTCTCATTCCCAATGAGCCTTTAATGAGCTCATGAAGGAATGAATCCAAATATGTGATATGATTGGTGGCGGGTCCTCGCAGGCCGGTCGGCTGGAGTCGCTTGGTACTGATGCGTGTGTCGTGTCCAATAGAACTTGATCTGCGTGCAGGGCGGCGCGCGCTCCACGGGCGCGACCAAGCCCGCGTACGGCGGCGTCTACACCGCCACCACGGCCGCCGCCTCCTACCAGCCGCAGCCCTATCAGGCCTCGCAGCAGTCGCAACACCAGACTAAACGTGAGACACACACATACGATCTGACACAGAGTAGGTACCTACATTACGCACACTGAAATCACGCATTCACGTAAACAAACTTTGAAACCCTTGGAACGTCTTTTGTCCTCGGAACTGTTGGATATGATGAGACTTGATGACGAGTCCTAGAGTCCGCTTTTCTCGGTTGCTTGCGTGTTGTCGTCGAGTTATTCGACGATTCGCGCGGTGCGGCTGAGTTTGTGGGCTCCGTGACGACATGGCAATCTGATCCATTATTGTAAAATTAATTGGTTAGCGACAAAACGGCTCGCATCAGAAGAGAATATGATAGAATTATGATAGAATTTCAAGAAATATAACAGTTCTGTTTTAATTAAAAACGTAGCTTGAAAGAGTAGGCCTCGTAAACTTGCACCGACGTCCTATCACGGCGCGTGCATGCCAGTTACTCGAATGAAATAAAACGTGTATTCTGTGCAGAACAAGCCACAAGCCGCGGCAACACAGCTTATGATACCGCTCTGTATAACGCAGCCAGCATGTACGTCGCGCAGCAGAGCAAGGGCGGCGGCGGCGGCGGCGGCACCACCACCTCAGGGTTAGTATATCAATACCTCTACTGCCCTCTTTCATAAACTCTGGAGTTTACGCTTTGTTGATTAATTGTAGACAGAAATAGTTAAAACTTTTATTCAAAATCACCAAAAACAAAGTTGACAGTACACAAACATTCAATTCTTTTAGTATTACAATTGCTGTGATATTTTCTTCATCCATTGTTTTTAATATCAAAGAATAAAAGCAGATGACTAGCAGTTCAGGAAAATCAATGATATTTCTTCTCAAAAAAATGTATTATAATAGTTTTCCAACGTACTTATAAATATTTGTCTATGTAGCGGCGGCTGGAAGAACTACAACAAGTCTAGCGGCGTGAACCCGTCGGGCCAACAACGCCGGCCCAAGCCGCCGCCCAAAGCGCAGCAACTGCACTACTGTGACGTCTGCCGCATCTCCTGCGCCGGCCCTCAGGTAACAATATAAACTTCTACCTATTCTTGTTTTAACACGGGAATTACTCACGTAAAAATATCGTAATGTTTCGATTCATCCAGAGAATCTTCATCTGGGTAAGGAGGGAGTTGCGGCAAGGTTACTTCCCGCGGTCGCGTCTCACTACCTATCTAACTATCTTGTCCCATTGATAGATAAACATTTGCTAGGCAAGTCTCCCCTAATTTCCTCCATCTATCTCTGCTCTATCCCTTACTCCCACGAAAGTGAAACGTTTTATTTGGTTATGATGAGACTTGATGACGAGTCGTAGAGACGGGGTCGCGTAGACGGCGCGTCCCTAGCTGTCGAGTTATTCGACGCTCCGTGATGCACCATCGCGCGCCTTGTCTCGAAGACGATATGGCACTCTGATCCGATGGACTAGAATAATCTTAGTAGACTAGATAGGCTAAGTTAGGATAGGATGATTATAATTTTTGATTAAAAAAAAAGTAAAGTTTTCTCAAACCAAAAACTCAGTGTTTTACTTTATTTAGATTATATTCGAAACAGATATGAAAAATCATCTTGAAGTCCTAGTTCAAGTCAGCCCCTCGCCAGCTCAAATTCGGTCGCGCGGTGAGGAAGCCCCGATCGGTGGGGGGACAGTGGGCATTCTATACGTAGTATTATTATCTATTGTATACTTATGCAGACTTACAAGGAGCATCTGGAGGGTCAGAAGCACAAGAAGAAGGAGGCGGCGGTGAAGCTGGCGGCGGCGGGCTGCGCCAGCGCGTGCGGCCGCGGCGCGGGGGGCGGGGCGCTGCGCTGCGAGCTGTGTGACGTCACGTGCACCGGCGCAGACGCGTACGCCGCGCACGTGCGCGGGATCAAACACCAGAAGGTACACACACACACACATCCCGATGGATTTATATTCAAACTCACCAGCAAGCCTAGCATGCGTAACCACGAGAGAGATATCTCGTTCCTCGACTCTCGATGTTCAGGCATGTAGGAACATTTTCTCGACTCGAGAAAATGCGAGAAAACTGCTCTAATATGATATATTAGAGCAGGTTGAAATAACGAGATACTAGGTAGGTAAGTACTTGATTCTATTGAAGAAAATTGGAAATTCTACATTGTGCAATAACAATTTCATGACGACAATTCATGACTAGATCATTTTTCCCTGATTTAGTCCAGGATGATCTTGTCTTAAACATAAACATAAGACATGTTAAACTACAACTCTTTGCCTCATTACTGTTGACTCATATTACCTTCTAATTTCCACTCAAATTGGTTTGATGAGATGAGTTTGAGTCATACCTTCAAACTTTTTTTAGGTGGTGAAACTGCACACAATGCTTGGCAAGCCCATCCCATCTACGGAGCCAACAAAGATCGGTGGTAAGTTTGAAAACTGCACAGTTTGAAAGTAGATGTAGTCCTCACAAGATGAATTAAGTTTTCAATGAAGCCCTAAAACGACATTATATTTTAGGTTAATTGCATATTCAACAAGTTCAAAAATTGTTTCCACAGATTTGTCTTTGTGTCTATTATTTGTTTTTAAATGAAAATTTCCTAATATTTACTGTCGATGTGAGCTGTGGTAGTTGTAGATTGTTTTTTTTTTAGCTTTTTTATTTTAGTTGACATTAGCCTTTGATTTTTTTTTGTAATTGAATGAGATGTATGTGTATTCTGAGATTTCTGATCGTTCAGACGCGCCCTCCGGCCTCCGCCGGAGCGCGCGTCGACGTGCACTGCACTGTGCAACCCCCACGCCACAGTGTCATATCTGTATCGACGACGCGTTACTTGGCCGAATGTTCCAACAGTCAAATTTTCTCTTTCAAAACCACTAACGATACCCTAACATGATATACAGATATGGAGTGTGACCGTTTTATCGTGAGCCTTTTTATACAAACTCATTTTCCTCATTATGTAATTCTGGAGCATGTCGGAAGCTACGTCGCTTATTGACTGCCGCGTAAACTTTGACCTCGGTAGTGAAAGATGTCTAAAGTATACTCGATCGATCAACGATCCGTATCGTAGAAAAGGCTCAAGTCCTTATCACGAATACCTGACGAAATAACCAGATGGGCAAGCCAAACGTGATAATGAGAAACTAGTCGAAACCAACGCATTATTTGCTGAAATCACGGCCATTCTCAGAGACCATGGTCATTATCACGTTTCCCTGGCCGGTACCTAACACGAATTCAATGAGAAAATTTGACTTTTCGACTCAGCCAATGACGCAACCAAAAGAACGATCGCCGGAACGCCGAAGATAGCATTCGTGGCGTCCGGGGGTCTAAGTACAGTTAGCGGTACAAAAGAGTGCCTATCCGAAGGGGACAAAGACAAGGACGAGGACAAGGAGGAAGACGAGGTGGAGCCCGAGGTGCAGCCCGTCGGGCAGGACTACATCGAGGAGATACGAGGAGACGACGGCAAGGCGATCAGCTTCAACTGCAAGCTCTGCGACTGCAAGTTCAACGACCCCAATGCCAAGGAGATGCACATGAAGGGACGTCGTCACCGTCTGCAGTACAAGAAGAAGGTACGTCGAGTCTTCATGCTCACTACTGTAGAGGCGTGTTTTAGTTGACATTTTCTCTATTTATAAAATTCTTTTAAAATTGAGACACCTTTAAGCAATTGCCATCATTTTAGTTAGATAGTGACATGACAGGGCGAATCTTGAGCATTATTTAACCAGTGTTCATGTTTATAATGTAAGGCCATTAGTCTACTAAAACACACCTCTACATTAATCGTCAGTTAGTTGAACGCAAATTACTCGCGTTTACTTGTGACATTTCCTCTTCATAGTCTAATTTTGTAGAGCATTCAATGATTACTTAGTAAAAGGTTTGAGACGCGCGTCGAGCCTGGCGGCCCTCGGGCTGCCAAGAGATCCGCGCGTTAAATGATTAAGGCAATTTATGAGAATGCTTCTTCTGAGTAATTTGTTCTCTTGACACACGGTAGTTCTTAGTTTAAAACAAGATACTAGAAAATATCACATTTTTAACCATAAAAAGTAAATTAAGAATCGATTTCAGTGCTGGTTTTATGTTTGCGTAATCATTGATCAACAAGGTGAATTTTCAAAAGGACCTAAATTGTGTCAAATAAAATTACAATAGTGACGAGAAATGTCTGAACTCCTGGAATGTGTAGACCAATTATTGTCATGATGAAACAATCTATCTATAGTATGACATCCCACAAAACCATCCTATCAAGTGAAGGAGTACCCTTGTTATGGAAAGGTCGTGAAACCAGCTTTCTGTGCAGGTGCAACCGGACCTGGAGGTGAAAGTGAAGCCGTCGATGCACCAGCGCAAGCTCGCCGAGGCCAAGGCTCAGCGTATGATGGTGCGTGACGATATGTGGGGGCGGCGCCGTCTGACCGACGTATGTATCCAGTGCAACACGACACCGGTAGCTTTGCGGAACCAGCCCACAAGCATAGGGATCACCAACACTTGCGATTCCTTTTCATTACTTGCAGATGGCTAGAATATTAACATTTTTCGTGATTCATAATGAACTGGAAAAGCTGTGACTGTGGCTATCCCTTTTCTTTGTCATGATAGACTTAACATTTTATAGAGCCTTGCCTAAACTGCTAAATCAATTTGAATGATTAAATCTCAATAAGACAAAACATTACAAGGGATGACTGGCATTGTAGCCTGTAGCGGTTTAGCTCATCTTAGCCTCAAAATATTAATACATTTTTCTACATCAGACTTCATCACTGGCTAAATATCTTTCTCGGTCGCCTTCTTTTAGTCACTAACCACTAACCAGGTAGAGGTACTAATCCGAAAGAAGGAAAAATGAGATGAAAGAAACTGGCGAATTCGGCATTAGCCGTTGACGCCCAGTTGATGTGTTGGTGAATACTAACATACAAGCTTGTGTCGCATCTGCAAAGCTATTTGGCTAGTATTGTACTGCCCCTTCAGGGCGGCCGCGTTTTCTTTGGTCGTGAAGCGCTCCTGGCGAAACTGCTCGTTCCTCGGTTTATGGAACGTTATAGAACGTCCCTAGTGGCTATTACAGCTTAACGCTCTTGCGCTTCTAAGGTGCTTGCCGTGTCGCACCCACAAAATTACGTGTCTTATCCATACCTTAATTTTAAGAGTTGAGATTTATCAGGGAATAAATACATTGGTAATTCTAATTTATTTTCACGGCTGATATGCGGCTAGATGTTGGTTATTTAGCTTTCGGTAGTGACCATCTTGATGCAACGGCTTCTCCATGCAACTATTTCGGATATGATGAGACTTGATGACGAGTCGTAGAGACGGGGTCGCGTAGACGGCGCGTCCCTAGATGTCGAGTTATTCGACGCTCCGAGATGCGCCGCCGCGCGCCTCGTCTCGAAGACGATATGGCACTCTGATCCGATACGAAACCTCGGTATCGTGGCTTTTCAATTAGCCATCTGCCCCCTGATTGCCTATCTTTGATAGTGAAGAAAATCGGTCTCAAACTGTCAAATATGACAGTTCAGTGACCACGCAATTACTCTGTCATTCTCATCTCAACGAGACCGAACGCGACAAAAGATACCTACGCGTTCGTTTTGATAGTTTGAGACAAGTTAGACAATCAGCCCGCTGGGATGGTTTGATTGTCAATGTTATGGGGATATCGAAAATAAGTGCTTAGAGATTTGTTCAATTTTATCACAGTCAAGTAGTGTAATGAATGATAGTAAAATGGAGCAAGTCTGTAAGTTTGTGTGGTGTCCCTGACGCGAGTGTTTGCAGGGCATGGACGAGGATGAGCGCATGATGTACTGGGAGGGCGCCGCCGAGCCCTACTGGGGACGCGGGCCAGTGCCGCCGCCCATGCACCACCATCATGTGAGTGTCACTGAAATCACTTGACTGGATTTACACTTTACACACTAGCTGCCCTCGCGACGGTGCACACGTAGTGATAGTATATGGTGATGACGATGATGATGGTGAAAAGTATCCTATAACCTTCCTCAAGAAAATGCTAGGAAGTATTTTTCAAATCCGACTGTTGACATTCCAGAGATATCAGATTTTTGTGAATTACATGCTTGACAAGTGCAATCATAGTTTGCCGATAACCTTTATTTACGACTAGTGAACGCCCGCGGCTTCGCCCGCGTAGACTACTATTTTATTATCCCACGGAGACCATACATTTTTCCGGGATAAACAGCAGCATAACAAGTGTTATTTCAGAACCTAAACTTTTAACAAAATTCCTTTAGTAGTTATATGGATACGTGGTAACAAACATCACGGACTTTCGCCTTTATAATATTAATAGGATGTGTGCATGTTTGCGACAGTTTGTTTACACAATGAGCTTGTTTCTACGTCTACTTATTTCTCTTGGTGGGCAGCAAGTGTCATTGTTGTAATGTTTGTTGTCAGGGTGGTATGATGGGCTACGGGCCGGTGGGTCGGCGGCCGGAGACGTCCGACGACCGTCACGTGCTGGCCAAGCACGCCGACATCTACCCCGGCGAGGCGCAGATACAGGAGATCCAGCGCGCCGTCTCTCACACCGAGAAGGCTCTTAAGTCGCTCTCAGACGCGCTTGCTGACGCAACCAAGCCCAAGGTAGAAACACCAACAAAACAGATTCACCTTTTTAAAACTTTTTTAATAATTCACTTTCTTGTTTCACCACTTGTATCCACCAGCAAACCCTCTGTAACCTAAGTTTCTTTGGTAAATAAATGTATTTGTTTGTCTGTCTGTCTGTCGTTCCGGGTGGAATCTCGCAACTCAAATTTCGAGCACTTCCCGATTAGCTATCCAGCTGAAACTTTCAGAGTAGCTCACAACTTGATAACAATGCATTAAAAAAACTTTTTTTTAGATTTATTATTAATCCACATTAAGGAGTCTCTTTTACTCTTGTCTATTATGTTAAAAAAATTATTTAACTCCAAAGTTATATAACCCCACGATATGTAAACCGCTGCTCAGTCATCATATTTTCTGTTTCTCTGAATTAAATTCCCAAGTAAATATAGTAGATAACAATTTGTTATCTTGAAGATGAAGTTCGTTTGAAATTGCAACAATGCACGAAAAACTATATAATTTTATGTAACGTGTCAATGACATCAACAGGACGGCTTATTCCATTTTGCTCCCACTTCGTGATTCCAATGGGATCATACAAAACATTTGAGTAAATTATACATACAAAAAGTGTTATATGATCCCACTGGGATCACGAGAGTGGGAGCATAATGGAATAAGCCAAAAGGCCACATTCTGAATAGTAAATAGACTGAAGCTGAATGAATTTTGTTTCTGACAGGGAGCCAAAGTAACAGTGAAGACTGAAGACAAAAAGGACGACAAACCGGAAGGAAAAGAGGACGGACGCGACAACCAGCTGTGAGTACCTTCACGTTCACTGCTCGACTTACAATACTGCAGTTTGTTACTCATTGACATGTAGCTTCATTTCTTGTTTGTTTTTGCACTTGTTATTTATTGCATTGTGTACAGGGGTGGTAACGCTTGGCGGTCCTATAAAGTAGAAGGCATAAAGAAAGGCGTGAAAACGGAGACGCAAGATACTAAGGCGTCGTGAGTGACTCTCATTCACCAATATCGTAGACAGTGTAGCTAGATAACAGTTATTGTATTTAGTATGTAGAGTAGTCATAGTTACCCCACAGTTGTGTAATGTAAGTAAATGTAGTGTTTCTGATTCGCTGTTTAGTTGCATTGAAAGTATGTAACGCGCTTTTTTACTTGCCGCCAAGCAGTATGGCTTGATTAGCCGATATCAGCATGATTTGAATAAGATTTATCACACATTGAGCACAAAAAATTGTTGTCTAATGGAAGAAGGCTGTTTCTTTATTATTTTGCGATTTTATAGTACAATTTAGGAAAAAAAAACACTTGAATTGTTTTTTTTTTATTGAGTTGCAGCATTCTTCCTTTTACGCCATCAAGGTAGTTGTCGAAAGTTGCTTCTTCAATATTACAATTTACTATTAGTCACCGTCACATTTGTAGTAGTTGAACCCTAGTTGCTCCACGAAACTAAAATCGATACATCCGGCAGTTATCATGGTTCAGCTCAATATCATACAAGACTCAATACCGACAAACGTTAAAATATTGTCGATAAAAATAAATACATTGTTTCGATTTCATCCGAAAAAATTTGCGAGAAGTGACTGTACCGCGACTCTTCGAGTCCTCAGGTCGTTCATCACGGCAACATTCTATCAGTATCATCAGTATCTAAATTGATTCAATTTTATGAGGGTAATTTCCGTGTGTTAATGGGATACATTTCCCGCCTTGTGAACCTAATGTATCACATCTGTTACATGCGCATTTGGGCAAACCTCGAGACCGATTTACACAAGCATTCGCTGTACCGTAGAAACCGAAGGATGTATCGTTATTAGTTGACGAGTGGAGGGTCTGTTGTCCGATTCTGACTATAGAATGTCCAGGTTTTCGTTCCTGTGCGAGGGCGAAGGCGGTACCAACGCTGGCGTGGGCGCGCGCTCCTTGAAGGGCGTGATGCGTGTGGGGTTGCTCGCCAAAGGGCTGCTGCTGAAGGGGGATAAGGACGTGCGCCTGGTTGTGCTGTGCCACGATCGTCCCACCGTCACGCTTCTCAAGCGCGTCGCCGCCGACCTGCCTGTCCATCTCGCCAAGGTCAAGGTAATATACAAACACTACATCATTTCCTCAGTAACCGAGTGGTCCTTTCGAATCGTTTACTGGAAGAAGTTGTCACTGCCTACTCAACGAACCTCTCGCTCGCCTCACTTTTCGACTGGCTCCCCACTGGAGCTTGATTTAGATTTAAACGAGTGGATCACCGAAAAGAGAGCTAGGCCCCATACCTTGTTTGTTGTCCTGATTCTTCGATATGCACCACTACTTAGACGTCCATCGATAACAGTGGAAACGCTTGGTGCGCATTTTTAAGCAGAGTGCAATTTTTAATGGTGTTTTGTGTTTTATTGTTATACGAGTTGTATTTGACGCTACTTGTGTGTTGTCAGGGCGGCGCGGATGAGCCGCGCTACCGCGTGGAACTACAGCCGGCGGAGGGCGCGGTGTCGGTGTCGGACGGGACCGTCAGCGTGCTCGTCAGCCTGACGTCGGCCGTCATGCGCGAGCCCGGCGGTGAGTATCCCTCGCGTCAGCTCGATTCGAGACCCAATTTCACTTGACCACCCTCCGTGCTAGCCCCGATGCAGGCCCGTAACCGAACCGAGACGATCCCCAGATGAAATTGGAAGTCGAAATCGACGTTTTGTACCGCACGCCGACTGGGAATGAATTTGTGAGAACAAACTATCTATATCTGTTGATGTATATTTATTATGTTTTTGATCTCTTACCTGATTTGATTACCTTTAATGATTTTGATGTGCCAAAAAAAAGATAATTTGTTCAATGACCGCCCGGCGCCAGTCGCCGGGCTCTGTGTTCGATGCTTATTTTTAGGTGTTAGCATAAGACGGCGCGGGAAGAAAAGGATTTTTGATCATCTCCCGAGATATCACTCGGGCTTTGCTCCGCAGTGGTATATCGTTCTACTGAAACGGAGCAAACATTCTACCCGATCGCTATCATTGTATTCCGCCCTATTGCTATTATATAATTATAATCGATCTCTATCATACTATTTAGGATAATCTTGCCCTTTTGCGATGGATAGTATGTCTTCTGATTAGGTAATCTAAGTATGTGTTATCTCCACTCGACCGTTATGTCGGGGTGCGACGATGCTCGTTGCACCCCGACCCAATAACGTCGCCCCTCCCCCGTAGGGTCATGCTAACATGTTTGCCCCGTTTTCGTCGACATTGTGATGGTCAAACACCCTTTGTGTTGTCGCTAGACGGCGGCGACACTAAACGCGACGACAAGGACGTGCTCCCGCGGCAGAAGTGTTTGGACGCGTTGGCCGCCCTTCGGCACGCCAAGTGGTTCCAGGTACTGCAGCCTATTTATAGTTACCGACATACGTGTGCGCACTCCACACATCGCTCACTGAACTAACCAGATACAGTTCCTCAAACTGGATACGATTCAATTTACTTACCCCCAGAGGGAGTGCGCACGTTATCGATTAGTCACATGTTTGTTTTGTTTTTCTCACTATCAATAATTATTAGTACTTTTATTTCGAGTTTCATACGAAGACCTCCCGTAAACATGTGGCTACAAGTGCACGTCGTGTATCAAGCTGCGTTTCCCGCACTTGTGAGCCGGTCATCGGGAGCGATGACGGAAACGCAGTTTCTATGTGTGATGGTCGCCCGCCACGTTTATTGCTCCGGATCCTTGCGTTGCATAGTTTGAAAGTTTGAGAGTAAAGTAAAAGTGAGAGTGGAGCAATGAATGGTGGTTGTGTCGCATTGTGCGCTTGTGACACTCGTGTCTGTGCAGGCGCGCGCCGCCAGCCTGCAGTCCTGCGTCATCATCATCCGCGTGCTGCGCGACCTCTGCCGTCGCATACCCAACTGGACGCCGCTCAACCCCTACGTGAGTACCGGCTTTTTATACTTTTACTTTCACGATTTGGATAGGTGACCGCAAGCGGCATTACGAGCTGAGCGCTTCCGTGCCTCGGAGGACACGTTAAATTGTCGGTCCCGGCTTTTAAGTTGTTAAGCCATGAAGGAGGCCTATGGGCAGCCTAAAAACTCCGTCACCAAAGTTGGCCATTAGCTCATACGAACTTTTTTCTAATAATAAAATCAATAGGGTGTTATTTTTTGAGATGATATTATAATTATTCGTATAAATAGTGCGTCCAGAAACATCGCGCGAATTTAAAATACGCGCTTACTTCGCTGGACTCTCGACTCTCTTTTATAACACGCAAGTCGAGATACTAGAGACGCCTTGTTGCGTCCAGTTTACGCGCGAACTTCAGAGCTTTCAGTATCAAGGGAAATGGAGCGCTAAAATTTCGATATGGTATTGTTCTACTGAATAAATTCGTACTCTCCTTCGCGTTGGTACGTTGGTAGACGTTGATTACGTCCTAGACGCAACGTAATACGAGTAATACGCGCGAGGGAATCGCGGCGAATTCGCCTTTTCTGGTCAAGCTCTCACCGTCCAAGTGCGAAGTCAGTGTTACAAGCTAGGTATGTCCCAGGCGATGGAGCTGTTGGTGTCGGGAGTGATGCAGTCGGCGGGCTGCGCGCTGTCCCCGGGCGAGGCGCTGCGTCGCACCATGGAGGCGGTGGCCGGGGGACTGCTGCTCGAGCACGGGCCCGGTCTGCGGGACCCCTGCGAGAAGGAACTCGTCGTACGTACACAAACTTTGGCCTTTACATCCTTACTAGATGATTTATACTCAGGAGGCAATCGCCTACACTTAACGGGACTCTGTAGTGCCTAGGACAATGTGTAAATTTTTCGAAACGAAAAATCCATTGTTGTACGGCCAGGATTCGAACCCACGACCTTCGGATCGACAGTCAAGGTACTAATCTCCTCGACCAACACGGCTCTACGTACGTACACACACCTATCAAATTACCTATTTATTTATTTTTCTTTTGGTTTGTATTATAATGTTTGTTTCTGTATCTTGACAGGATGCTGTGGGTAACATGCCGGCACAGAAACGTGAGGATTTGACTGCTTCCGCGCAACAATTCTTGCGGCAGATTGCATTCAGGCAGATTCACAAGGTAAGATTGATAATCCGATGAAAAAATTGTTATAACTGCTCGGAAATTCATGTGTATTTTTAATAATGATGATTGTGATGTGCAGGTGCTGGACATGGAGCCGCTTCCGAAGCTGAAGCACACGGGCGGCAACGCGTGGAAGTTCCCGCGCAAGCGCAGGCGCTCCAACGATC
The DNA here is from genome assembly GCA_958496255.1 of Camptogramma bilineatum. Classification (NCBI taxonomy): domain Eukaryota; kingdom Metazoa; phylum Arthropoda; class Insecta; order Lepidoptera; family Geometridae; genus Camptogramma; species Camptogramma bilineatum. The sequence continues at coordinate 14,231,562 of OY292466.1, read as the reverse complement.
CCGAGGGCGACCAGCCCAACGGTAAACATACTTATAATATTGCTTTTTTGTACCACATTGTGTCTACTGATACTTGGTATAGGCACAGAATGAATGTACAGAAGCCTGACTTCGCGAAAACATTTATTTGAAAAGCGACTCTTGCTGCGACGCAACAAAGTGCAATTCGTTCCGTAAGCGCTTATTGCCTAACGCAATATTTATCGAAACAAATCCTCTCTAACGCATAACTCTCTCACTGTCTGACGCGGAGTGACGCGGAAGGGTTGTCGACTTGTCGCGTGATAGATATTACGCGCGACGCGGCTAGCGTGCGAGCCGAACGGCAAGTGGGAATTGGTATGGACAGGCTAGTTGGACCCGCCTAAAAAAAAAAGTTGGTGGTTGCAACAAACGAGGCCTGTGTCCAGATGTAGTAAGATGGGCCGGATAATGTCTGATTCAATCAACATCATGGATAAATTCGAAAGTGAAATAGATCGTGGATTAATGTTTATGGCTAGAGAAAAATTCCTCTAACTTAACAATATTCAAAAGACTTTCGTTGGCAAACGAAACTTAAAAGTTTATTTTTGTTCAAATGAATAAACAATTCTGAATTTGAGTTGGTAAGAGTTCAGATATGATGAGACTTGATGACGAGTCGTAGAAGCGAGGCGGATACGCGGCGCGTCTCTAGCTGTCGAGTTATTCGACGCTCTGTGATGCGCCGCAGCGCGCCCCGCTTCGGAGACGATATGGCACTCTGATCTAGCACTATTCAAAGCTCCCCTTCTATATTTGGCTTTATACTGTGTTCTAATGCTAAGATCTTTGTTTACAGGTGAAGGGAAAGTGGTAAAGACGGAAGAAAAAATGGACGCTTCAGAGAATGCAGGAGCTAAGAAGTAATCTCTGAACCTTAGATTTAATCCTCTATCAACTACATAGACTACTTTGTTTACAGGTTATTTTTTCACACCATAAAAATGTTTCCGTTATGATGTGAAAAAAGGATAGGTTTAGTTTATACTCTGTTTTTAGTACACATTTCATATTGACGATATTTTGTATTTGTGTTAAGCGTACTCAAATACACAAGAACTTATTTTCGGTCACATTATACTTTCTACTAACACACGGTGATGATCTGTCCAAAACATTACGCGATAGGTAGTCCCGCGATTTATTGTAGTGTGTATCTAGTTAGTGTAGGATCTAATATGAATATTGTTATAGTAAGTACGACAGGGATGTAGCGCCCCATTTGGGTTAGTGAAACTGCATTGATTTGACATAGATGTAGGTAGTCGGCTTCGTTTATGCCGTTTGTCATTTGACCACAACTGCGCCGCGCGCACCGCAGTCCCTTCATTTTAATTTGTGTGATGATTGAGGCCAAACGCGATTGCGGCCGATTATAATTTAGGTAACAGTATTTGACTTTCTATATTTTGTTCCTCGAGTGTAAACGTAAGCGTTTGCCTTTGCAGGTAAATTATTTTAATAAATGATCTATTTACGTAGTTGTAAGATGTATATTTTCACTTATTTACAAGAATTCACATTAGATGTCTTCTTTCCGTGACTGGAACTGAACCTTTGCGATGCCTCTGAGGCGGCAGGTTCAGATGTAAAATCGTATTATGTTTTTGCACACCATTAACAAAAGTGGCTAAGGTTGATGATTGAGAGCCCTGGCGCGTAGTATAAAAATTATTCTAATCTAACGTTTTCGAATGTTTGAAGAGCGCACTAACGTTATAAAACGTGCAACGTTAGATTTATTTATTTTTAGGTCTTTGTGACAAACTTATAGATAGTTTTGTAAAAAAATCTAATTCAGGTCTACCAATCTGTAAACATTATTTCTGTATTCAACTTCTTTTATATTCTTTGAAAACTGTACTGTGAAAGTATGTATGTCAAATAAAATAATGACGAAATTATACAATTGTTTTTTTTCTACCCCATGTTGTATGTCGAATAACATTAGTAGTAGCAAACAAGCATTATAGTAGCATGTGTATTCCAGGCATAATGCCTGTAATAGGTACAGCCAGCATCATCATCATAGATGTAAGCATCTAAGGTAGTCATTTGATGGGACAAAAAAATCATATTTTTACTGGCTGCTGCCAGTAAATTGCCAGAGTATGCAACAACCATTACATGTAATGTAAGCTACAGTTGATTATCATGTTGGCGAATAGGTCGTTCAAGGTATTACGTAGGTGGTTCAAGGTATTACGAATACATACGATGGACCAGCCTAGGCGAGCGCGAGCGAGAAGGCGAGAGCGATAGAGGCAATGCGAGCCTAAGGGAGTGTCCACATTGCGTTTTTTGCAGCGCGTTTGTATCGATACAAACGCGCAGCTCAAAAACGCGCTGCAGAAAACGCAATGTGGACACTCCCTAAGCCAGCGCGTGTATTCGCGCCTTTAGTCACACTTATATTAAAAATGCGAAAGTTGGAATGGATGTATGTTTATTTCTTCCTCTTTAACTCTATAACCACAACCGATTTAGCTGATACTTTAAAATATATGACAATGACCGGGAGGACAGGCTACCTACTTTTTATCCGGGTGCCACGCGAGCGTAGCCGCGGGCGGAAGCTGGTTTATAATAAAACACCGAACATTTTGGCAGTTTGTATATATTTTAACTATTACAGAATATTTTCTTTACAATATATTTTTTGTACAACGATGAAGACAAAAATTCGCATGTGTTCAATAAAATAAAATGCAACACAAGATAAAAAATTGTCAAAAAGTGACAAAAATATTATAAAAAACAACAAACGTTAACAGGCCGTCTAGCGGCGAGATAAATATTAGTTTCAATTATACAACTACTTACATTATGGACATTCCAAAGCGAAGACTGATATAATTTTTTATAAGTACTTAACAATGAAAAAACATAATTCGCATACAACTGTGGATTTTGCATTTTATTTATCGAACGCCTGAATTGAGTTAGGTATTATACAATGGAATTTCACAACCAGTGCGATTCTCAGTCGAAAGCAGGAAGCGCGCTAAGCGTTCCATCTGCAAGCGAGGTACAATGCAGGGAAAGTTGATCAAATTCAAGCACAGATTAGGAGAAAACCATCACAAGTTCTTTATCATCTCGTTTATCTATTGTATACTTTCCAAAGGGCTTCTTCTCTCACACGTTATAGTTACACGACCGATGTCTGGTGATATGGTGATAGAGTGAGCGCAAGATAACTCGGCGCGCGTAAATTACTAATAGGCTTGTGTAGTTCAGGAACGATGAACTAAAAAAAAACTAATTCCTTTCACTTTTAATCGTTCCAAATAATACTCTAGAGCAGTGGTTCTTAACCTTTTAGTGATGAGGGACCATTTGATAAACTTTCTGACTTGCCGCGGACCACCAACAGTAAGTTTTCTCTTTCAACTTTGATCCTTTGTCGCTTGTTTAATTTTTCGGATAGCTTCGCGGACCACTTCAAGTGGTTCCAGGGACCACCAGTGGTCCGCGGACCATAGGTTAAGAACCACTGCTCTAGAGTGTGCGCAAGATAACTCTGTGCGATTTTATTATTTATGTTTATTCCCTAAGATTCTTTATTCAGTCACGCGCAGACTTATCTTGCGCGCACTCTAGTAATTTACAGACATCTGTCAGAGAGAAACTCAAGAGAGAACAGAGGAAGAAACTAGTGAAGTTAAGTTTAACATGATACCACACGATTTAATATTAACACACTTGCGACATAGGTTTTGCAATAACACCGACTGTGTCAGAGTTTCAAGTAGTGGTTTAAAATACTTTTTTGAATTTAAATAAACTGCCAATTTAAACGAGAAACGAAATTACCACTACCATGCGAAGGAACTTAATTTGTTAACAAACGTATTCAGATATTCTCCACGATTTTTCATGTCTCATTCATTTTAAACGTTTCATGTTAACTAACCATTCCTTCAAAATGTTCAACTGAACTTCAAGTTTACAATGCAATTTATATTTACATAACAAATAAGGTATGATGAACTTTATCAATCGGAGTAAACAATTATTTTCTATGGAGAAAATATTTTAAGATCTAGAGCCGCACATAATATATAAAATACTTAGGTACTTGCTTTGCTTGAGTGTTTTCGTTCCAAACTGATAGTTAAAAAATTATGTAAGTAAATGATTGTATGGTACACTCTCTTAAAATATTTTGATTTAAAAAAAAATATGTGTATTGTAGTCTTTTATTTATATTGAAATGGGAGCAATTTGAAGATTTCCTATAGCTTAAACCTTAGAAGGCACACTTTTTGTATTATAAACAGTATGACTATTGCTCCCAGTCTACACAAACTAAATCCAATAATAAAATATTCAGCTAAGAGGATAAAGGTGCCTTCTATGTATCTATATCGCAAAAAAAAAATTATATATTTATAGACAACAGTTGACGCGGACTGTAGGGCGTCCGCTCTCAAATCTGACTCGGGTGAAGTCAACGTAAAATGATTTTTTAATTTTTAAGATTTTTTTTGTATATTTTTTTGTTTTTTTAAGTTTTTTTTATTTTTTTTGGATTTTTCTTATTATTTTTTTGTGTCAGCTTTTTATTTTTTATAACTTTTTCAAAAATTAAACAGTTTTTGAGACACCTTTGTTATCATTAACATCATTATTCTAATCAGTTTTCTTATAAATAACACGTTTTTAAAAATTATTTATTGTACTTTATTAATTCAGCACGTCGACGTGCCTCTTATGTAAAATCGTTATAAAACTTATACATAATACATAACGCTTTATAAAATTGCCAGGCATTTTTATAATGAAACAAGTGATGATTGTGTGCTCCATCGGGCAGTTGCCGGGTCGGTTACCAGACGACAAACATTCTCTAATAAAATTATATTAAACTTAACGATCCTGAAACTAATCTAGCGGCTAGTTATAAACAAAACTTAACATCGTACTGGCATCTGTGAAAACATATAAGAGTGACGCCACGAAACAAATCTAAATTATGTGTATGTTAGGACTAACTAGTGATCGACTAGGGCAACTAGCATAATTTTCTCCATATTGAGCGCGACGCAAGCCGAGTGTGGAGCCAGTGCGAACAGCGTCACTGTAACGCACTAAAAAGCTGATGGATAAATTCATGCTATTTCATGCTACGGGATAAAATAATAATAAAAATAAAATCTTGAGACTTCATTCTAAGTTGTAGTTGATTAGGTTAATATTTAATAAGTGAAAATGTTTATACTTCTGTATTTTAATATTTAAACTTTTACATGCATCAACAATTTACGTTTAGTCAGTCGAGGGATAAACTGGATAATTTTTGTCCTATAATTAGAAATTGGCATCTCCTTTGGACTATACAAGTATATTTTATAATATATTTTGTATGTTCATAGATATGCATAGGTCGATTCCAAATAATTCTAAGGCATAATAACTCCTACCTTATTATTGCTTTTGGGCAGTATCACTAGCAGAATAGACAATGTTCATATACAAACCTGAACATAGTCTTATAGCTATTAGTTTATTTATACATATTATTTTATTACAAGGCTATAAGGCATATTCATTACGATACTAGGAACTTTTTGGAAACCAGGACACAACACGATGAAGTTATCAAGCTGGAATATGATTAAAAGGATCTGTGTTGCAGTTCTGGTGACCAAAACGAACCTTACATGTAAGCTATTCTCAAAGGATCGTGCTCTGCAGACTGAAAGTCACAATTTAGAATGAGATCCGACTGTCAGGGTGTTACCACACCAATCTATCGATCGAATTTGATCGATCGGCATCGATCGATGATAGAATGGATTAGTCGATGTCGATATGTATGGTGACACCATCACCATACATATCAACATCGACTAATCCATTCTATCATCGATCGATGCCGTCAATCGACGATCCATTGGTGTGGTAAAACCCTCAGTGTGCAGCGCACCGTCGCCGGCGTCAGCAAAACAACTACAGCACCACTTGGAAGCATACCGTTACATTGTCAAGGAAATACACTGAAACTTGCGGACATATCGAGCCTCAAACGTAACATCTATCGCCATGCACAGCCGGCGACAAAAGCGGCCAGAAAATAGGACTTCAGGTACTTATATTCAAGTTCAGTCGCTTCCGTCACCGCCTGTACATTTCAATAAGAGTTTCAGTATAACTCTAATATAATTTGATACTCTGTGTACTATTTATTATTTGAGCTGCAAAACTTGCACATTTCGAGCAACAACACTAAATTTAGCACCATCCACGCCTCGCGCGCCCGCCTGGCACGCCCGCACCGCCAAGCATTAGTTCATCATAATCCTTTTCTACAATGTATACATTTTTTTTTTGTCATTTACTCTTTACTCTTTACTCATCACAAAAATACTATTTACAAAAACGAACACGACATTAAAATGAATATTTATGTTTTTTTAAATTTCTTAATATTTACATTAAATAACTTACAAATAAACAATAAATATATTAAAAACGAACGGACGCTTCTCTGCGAGGCCGCTCGCCGCTTCGACGGTCGCCAACTCAGTCTTGTGTAGCGGCGCCCGCGGCCGAGCGAGCTTGGACTATAACTTAGTGGAGTATTTGGTTCATATTTGGTTGAGCTCGCTCCGCCGCCCGAACGTTCGCGCGCTCGCGAGGCGGCCGCGCCCCGAGCCGAGCGAGCGGGCCCCGGCTCGGGCTGGATATATCTCTTACAAAACAAACCACTACAAAACGATCCTGCGATCCGGCACAAAGATAAACTTGCTCAAAAACCGACGACCGGACGACCGGACGGCATGGCACTATGGAATGTGAACATATAATTTTCATAGTGGCATTCGTTCTATCCTATCGATGGTATAAATATATAATCTGTGCAATAAATAAACGTCTCTCGCCTGTAGGCGTCGCAGGTTCGCGGCCGCGCGGCCTAAGGGCACTTGGTGGTCCCGCCGCGGACTGCGGGACGGGACGCGTCCGGGACGGGACGGCTGGGCGACGTGACGTGTCCGCCGGTGACACTTCGCAGATAGAATATCGTGACGTGATAGCCTACAGGAAGTGACGTTACGGACGCGGATGAGCACAACGCTAAGGTCCGACTGAAGGAATCAGCCGGCGCCGGTTTACGATTTTTCGGACGCTCTAAACCTGCAGATAACCGAGAAAACAAACGCCGACGTGATACCTCCCAAATTACCTTAGAGCCAAACGTCGCAGAGACACCTATTTTATTTAGGCAGTAACACAAACACGAATTTATTTGAACTTCTAGATCGAAGTTAAAGTGTTCTTAGCTTATGTTACATCCCTAAAATGTTGTATGTCACATCACGTTCCAGCAGAGCTAAAATGGTCGCTAATGCAGATTCACAATAATATGATTCACGGGTGATTTGTATTGATATTGCTAAAGCATTTCATCTTTAATTACCGTCAAATGTTAGCTGAATTGTACGCAATTCAATTCACAGCAGAATCACATGCTAGGCCTTAAATTGCCACACGAAAAAAAATAACCCGGTTGGTTTTCATTTTATATTGCATCGTATTATTACTACTAATACCTACTCTGTAAATAAGTATTTGGTTTTTAAGTATTTAGTAGGTTTTATTATCATTATTAAACATAAATAATATTTGATTGACACTTAGTGCAATTCCAATTCATAGAGGCCATTTTATTTTACGATTCTCCACAAAACTGTCAAACAATAAGATGATATTGCCGGTACGGAATTGTCAACTTTGTGATTTCTAATACGAGAATCTCGACGCAAATCATTTGTGAATCTGCATTAGCGACCATTTTAGCTACGCAGACCTATCACGTCACATTTAAGCTGATCGCACATTTCTCAGCATCGAACGCGCCGGATACCTACCGCATTTTATGAAATACGGCGAGCTTTCATTCATACTACGAAAACTGCGGCGCGTACGTTGCTGACAAATATGCGATCAGCTATAAGCTACAATGCACTAGACTGATCGCGAGTGTCACCTTATAGTCTCATTCCACAACGTCACTTAACAAACAGCATCACGTCATCACATTTCCCCAGCGTCACTAATGTCCACGTCACATAAAGTCCACAGTTCCCCGTGTCCGCTGGCCCCGGTGTTCGGGCTCACCGCTCGGGCTGAGGCCAGGCGTCAGCCAGACGCAGGCCGGCGGCGAGGCGCGCGGCTGACGTGCGGAAGGTGCTCACAATCCTGTCGAATGTTTCCGGATCGTACACGGAGCGAGCGGTGTTTGTGAGGTCGAACGGCTCTGAAACGTACAATCAGGTTAAGGCTGGATTCGACCAAACTGGATTAAGTTTTTACTAGAGAGTAAACTAAAAGTTGACACCTTATAACTAAAATAATTTGTATGCACATAATAATTTACGCAAATAAATTATTTCATTTCATTTCATTTTTTTCAATGTTCGGCTGCGCTTTCTAGCTTTCGCTAGCGCTTTCGCGGGTGGGCACACGTTTTCTGAAGCGCGTTTTTGAGCTGCGCGTTCGCATCGCGTTAGTATCTATTTATTTATTTATTTTCTTTATTTATTTATTTAGAACATTACCCTATTATTACAGGTTTAGGTACCTTATGCAATAGAGCAGTCAGCAAAAATAATTTCATTATGTCAAATTTAAACAAAATTAAAATTAAAAGAAATCGTATCGATACAAACGCGCTGCAATAAACACAGTGTGCACACTAGTATAATCACCTTCCACACAGAGCAGCTTCCACTGGTGCGGATCGTTCTTGAGTGCTCTAACGTTGCGGCACTCCGCCACCGGCACACGTGCGCCTGCACGGACTGATATCGCCATGCGCGAGTACCTGCAATATCATTACAATTAATGGTGAACGCAGACTAGGCCGCACCGCAGTCTCCGTAGTCGCCGCAGTCATCGCTTTTGTTAATGGCCTCGCACACCTATCCGCGCCGCATTCTCCTCATTCAATTTCTTTATATGAAGTTCCATGCAACCTCGCACACCTATTCGCGCCACAGTCGCCGCTGTCTCCGCAGTCGCCGCAGTCACCGCTCTAGATTTCTTCGACCGCGATACGAATGGCGACACCCTTGCCGCGCCGGCCGCAGCGTCCGATGCGGGCGGGTCGGCGTTGGTGACGTCATCAGCTGCGGCTTTGGGAGTTCGGCCGTTTCAGGTACTGCGGCGACTGCGGCGCGGGTCTGCGTTCACCTTAAAAGCGCTTTCACATTTCCGTAGCAAGGGAAATGTCAAAAACTAAGCTTATAGCATTGGTGAACTCAAATATATAAGTACAAGTTTTTGTATCGATACAAACGCGCTACAAAAAATGTAGTGGCCCACTTAGGCGTTTTGAACAGTTTTAAAAACTAAGAGGTCCTATACATACGTACACATTCAAGCTCGTGTTTCAAAACGCCTAATGTGTACTAGGTCTGAAAGCCGATGTGTACTCACGGGAAGTCTGCGTAGTAGCGCAGCATGTGCAGGAAGAGCTCCGCGAGCGAGGCGCGGTTGTGCTGCGCGCCTGCGCACGCGCCGCCCAGCCCGCGGGGCAGGATCGACGGGGATGTACCGCCTGACGGGGACACATTATTGTACAACATTACACACAGCGGCAGCGCCATCTTGTACCAAACTAAGCGAAGCTTATATGGGAGGTAGCTAATAGAGTACCTGAGATTTTTGGTCGTACCCATTAGGGAGTGTCCACATTGCGTTTTTTGCAGCGCGTTTGTATCGATACAAACGCGATTCGAACGCGATGCGAACGCGCAGCCCCCCGCGCAGCCCCTCCCGGTTCGCTTTTGTATGGAAAAATACGCGTTGCGAACGCGCGTTTGTATCGATACAAACGCGCAGCTCAAAAACGCGCTGCAGAAAACGCAATGTGGACACTCCCTTAGAAACAGGTAATTGAACAAACATTAAACCTGTTTAGTTTTTCCAAAAATTAAAAAATAATAACAGAACAAACATCCATGTTTGACCTTATCAAACCTACAAAATACAGCACAGAAGAGAGTCACTACCAATTGAGCTGTAAAGTCCTAAAAAATTAAGTCTATTCTAGATGAATGGCTTGAATAGCATCTAATCCATCCTTTCAGCTTAATAGGCATTAGCTTCCATAATTAGTAATTTCGCAGCTTTTTGTCAGTCATCTATGGAGACCCTTTGCAGATATCTTCCATTCCATGTCTGAAACTAGTTTATTATGTAAGTAATAGGTGTAGTTACTCACACTGCAGGAAGTGTATGACCATGAGAGTGAGAGAGTAGGATGATAGTGTCCTCTGTCTGGCGTCGTTGATGTTGTGCGCCTGCGCCCACAGCTTGGTCACCGCCACCAGGGGACGCACGCGCCAGTCCACTGAGGAAACACAACACTATTCGTACCATGACCTGTTGGACTAAGTTAAAGATTTTTTACTCAAAAACTAAATAAAGGTAGTAAAAAGTGATTCATTTAATAGTTTAGTTGACTATCACAGCAATACATCGTAACTTTTTTATACCGTTTGGACGTCAAAATGATTCGTAAATATGGTGATTTCTAAACCTCTTACAGCAAAAATTCACAAAACAGTCGCCGGTTTGAGGTCGATTAATCAAAAAGAAATAACAAAAATAAAAAAGTACTTAGCTCATTTAACAGTACATAATTGAAATGATATATCATGCTGTGCCATAATTTTTTTAAAAATACAGTGTTTTCATTAAAAAATCCTGCCCTGAAACATCACGTAAACCAGAAAATTATGTGTAAGGCCTCTTAAACGGTCATGGTACGAATTGAGTGAACGAAACTTTATCTAACAATTCAGTTTAGATCATGTTTAGGTTCTATTTTTCGTCAGCGTCATAGCATACGTCAAGCGAAGCAGTTCAGTTTAGGACCTAAACTGGATCGCATATAAAGCTCATGGCAGCCAGGCCTGACTTATAAACTTAAACACTGGTTAAACAATGCTCGAGATTCGCCCTGTCACTATTTGTCACTGGATGGCAATAGTTTATTAAACGGTGTTTCAATTTTGACAGAAGTTTATAAGTAGAGCGGAACATGTCTTGTATTCACTAGAGCTAATTATTCTTTTGACCAATGTCCAAAATAAAGTAGAAATAATAAAAAAATCTCGGATCACAGACGAGATGACATGTATGAATAACAAAATTCTATTGGTCATTTAAACACATTTCTCGTCTCCTCTTTGGTGGAGTCTCAGCTCTTTGATTGATGTAGAAAGACGCATGGTACTAACTTCTGGAGAAGCAGTGCAGCAGATTGGTATTCCTCAGTCCGACGACGTTGTTACAGTTGAGGTCGACCCGCAGCCCGTGACGCGCTTCACGGAACTTCAGAATCGGCACCTTCGCTTGAATCAACTCCGCACCTGAACAATACCAATAAGCGAAAATAAAAAACAGGCCTTTACATCTTTACTAGATGATTTATACAGTGTCAGGAGGCAATCTTTGCCTACAATTATCAGGACACTGTAGTGCCTGGGACAATGTTGAGATGGAGTAGGCTTGCCCAACACCTACAACATCCTCTCAGCTTAATCGGCCATATCCACAGGAAAGAGATGGTCAATACGTGTGGGGTTGACTAAGCCGCTGGTTTCCTCACGATGTTTTTCCTTCACCGTTTAGAGCTCGTGTTAATGCGCATATAAATTTTTTGAATCGAAAAATCCATTGATGCACGGCCAGGATTCGAACCCACGACGTACAGAAGACTCACTTCACGAAAGTAATTTTGTAATAGCGACGATCACGTCGGGGTCACCAATTTGGGGAACATGGTGGAATAGTTCCCCAAAGGCAGAGTAGGTGGTTCCTCTGCAACAGGTAACAACAACTAGCGACTTTAACTACACTACTTTAATGACCATGTAGTGACATTTACTTGTCGCTAGATGAACTACATTGACATGCTACGCACTACGAGCTTCAATAAAGATGGCGACACAGCACCTTAAGTCTAGATCGCGCAAGCGGTAATTTCGGAAGCGATAGACATATATCCGACCAGCCAACATCTGTTAGTCGAAAGACCACGGGCAAGTTGGCCAGATGGGCCGGCCCGTTGCAGAGGAACGCCCTACTCTGCCATTGGGGAACGAAACCACCATGTTCCCCAAAACCATTTTAATAGTACTAGTTGTTGGTGTGGCGAGTGGTTTTAGCTACTCACCAGGGTCTATGGTCCTCACGTAGTCGAGCACGTGGCTGAGATGCAGCAGCGCGTGCGCGCGCGGCTCCAGGTGCGCCGGCGGACGCACGTACAGACACAGGTCCATGTCCGACGACTCCAGACCGAACCCGGACATCGTGGAGCCCACTACGTACAGCCCGTAGCGAGGGACCAGGGTCTGTCAACATACATGTCTTGTTTAAGGTCGATTTACAAATATCAGTGCCGCCACAGTTCCGACGCAGTACCGGCACAGTACCGACGCAGTTTTCATACATTCATTGCCGATGTTACTGATTGTCACTGTGTCGTCACACTGACAAGTGGGGATGCTTTTATAGAGAACTAGCTGCTGCCCGCGGCTTCGCTCGCGTGGTACCCGGACAAAAAGTAGCCTATGTTACTCTCCAGCCCTCCAACTATCTCTACACAAAAAATCACATCAATCCGTCGGTCGCTTTGTTTTGACGTGAAAGCAGGACAAATAAACAAACAAATAAACACACTTTCACATTTATAATATGGGTACGGATGTATGAAAGAATATTTCGCCCTGTTCCGGTACTGCGTCGGAAATGTGGCTTTACTGATATGTTTGAATCGATCTTCATTGGGCTTGTAACCTGTAATGTATGCTAACTTTCATTTTAAGAGCACACCATACCAAAAATTTGCATTGATGAGTGCAATTTCTAATTTCGGTCTTAGCTTCGTTAAAAAAAAGATGAAATTAGAATGCGTTCGGCCGCGTCGCTTGCGACTGCTGCACGTTCCGAAATACGACGAAAATGTAGTTTTTACCTAATAAAAAGTTATTTAAACAACCAATCAAAATATTAAGAGATGATGATGTTGATATTGAAAAGTTTTATAGACACGGGATTTTATCGCGTAATTTACCTTATTTTTCCCATTTATTACTTATTTTTCCTTATTTTCTTACTTTTCAATATGAATAGTGATCGCGAAAGTTTAAAAAAGACTATGATGATGTTGATTAAGTAGAATCAGGAAAAGGAAGTATTAACAAAGTTTTCAGCTATTGTACAGCTGTTTGCATACCTTAATGGTGATGTAGAGATATCGCCACAAGTTCATCTTTTTCCTAAATGTCTCCTCGGTCTGCTGTGACTTAACGAATTTGTCCCACATCTCTTGCGATAGGGTGTCATATTTTGAGCCTGAAACCAAAAATAAAGATCACGGAAAAGTTCAGCGGGGATAATTAGGCCGCTATAGCAGAATCATAAGCTGAATTGCACTATATGCCATCTCATGAGTGTGACAAGAACAAATCTTAATACGAATCATATTATGGTTCTGCTATAACCTTTTTAGCCCAGCTGGTCAGCTACCGGGTAGATTCTATGAGCTATAACTTTAACTATCGAAGCTTACCATTAAGCAGGTCGTCGGGAGTGAACTTGACTTGGAAAGGGTAGGTAGCGTTGAGGTATCTGTCCGGTGCTATCCGCCGCTGAGCGCGCACGTCCCGGTAGCCGCGTCGGGCGCGCCACTCGCGCGTGTGCCCCGCGGGCGCGCGACCACGGGACGGACCTTCGCCCGACACCTCGCCTTCTGCGACCATACAGTAAGTTCCTATGAGCACAAAAACTTAGACCTTTACATCTTTACTAGATGCAGGGGCGGCTTAGCTATCGCGAGGCTCCGGGCGGTAGATCTTTGCGAGGCCCCTGGTGACGGGCATGAGACCAAGATTTTTGGGAGGGACACACGATATTATGCTGAGGGAAAGCGGGGGGGGGGGGGGGGGGGGGGGGAGCGAAGCGAGCCGATTTTTTTAGCACTTTTTTCACTTTGCTAGCAAAATAATGAGCCTAATATGCGAGCAAAGCGAGCTCCCTACTCTCGCAAAATACCTATGAATTTAAATGCGAGCGAAGCGAGCCGAATTTTTTAAAGACAAATGTAACATAATGACACTAGATTTTGCTTACAGTGCTCAAAGAAAAGGCTGGCTGCTTGTCGGTTTCTATCCTGCGGTCAGACATTTCACTTTTTCGTCACTTCGTTCGCAAAATACACATGAAGCTAAAATGCGAGCGAAGCGAGCCGATTTTTTTAAGACAAATGACACATTGATATAACGGGATAAAAAGGGCTAAAAATGTTTGTACGAAAAATTTAGAATTCCTAGCATTTAAGAATTTGAGACATTATAATGCTGGATGCTGGATCAAAGATTTTGGGGGGGTGAGGTGTCATGGCCCTGGGACCGAACCTGCCTAGTCATTGCGAGGCCCTACCAAAGTTCCTAGGTAGGTATTGAAATTTTGATGACGAAAAGTCGGAGTCGCGCACATATTCTAAAAAAAAAATCCTTCGCCCCCTCATAAACTACTGAACGGATTTTTATTTGTTTTTTTCACCAATAGACAGACAGAGTGGTTCATGAGGAAGGGTAGGTGTATAATTAGTTTAGGTTTTGTGTAAATTGGTTGAAATATGATAATGATTGTTGAAAAAGTTGGAAAAAATATAGCTGACTGGGAGTTTTCCTAAAAAAAGCTGTCTATTCTTTTTGAGATAATAACAAAACAATGTAGAAGGCATTGTTCTTATTTTATAGGTTAAAAGAAAAGTTCACAATAGAATTTGTCTATCTTTAACGGATAGGTTTACTAATGCTTATAAAAGATTTTCTCTAGTCGGCTTGCTGCGCGAGGCCCCTACAGGCGCGAGGCCCCGGGCGAGTGCCCTGCTCGCCACCCCCAAAGGCCGCCACTGACTAGATGATTTATACAGTGTCAGGAGGTATGAGCACAGAACAGATAATAATACTACGTATAGAATGGACACTGCAGTTTGAGCTGGCGAGGAGCTGACTTTGAGCACGGAACGCGCCACACACGCAGACGCAACGACGAGACCGAGACCACCGTGTACATTATCCATGTCAACGTATTTTGTGCACCTTACTGTGCACAAAACTGACATTGTTTAGTGTAAATATAAATAAATAAATAAATAAATAAATCTTTATTCATTAACTTAGTGCTATGTGTTACAATAGGTATGTAAAATAATATTTATAATAATACTATAATACTAATTAAATACTTATACATAGGTAGTGGTTTACAATGTGCCTGAACTAGGCGAACCTGTGTCTCAGGCGGAGAAGGCTAAATTATTCTAAAGGTAGGTTAATAAATAAATTGATCTCTAAACTTAAGTAAGCAAATTTAACAAGCAAGATGACAGTAAAATAACTATTTATACAAAATACTTTTAACATTTTAAGATACTTTAAGATGTTATCTACTTTACTACTATTAATAATTCCTCAGTTTCCTCGTATGATAGATTAGCTAGGGCAAGTTGTAGGGTTTTCTTACAATTTATAAAATTCATGGTATAGATGCCTAGTTTACGATTTAGTCTTTTTATAGACGAGAGGTCCTAGGAACACAAAAAATCTAGATGTAAAAGCGTGTTTTAATGGAGTTGTGTCGGTACGAATATCATTGCGTCTATTGTTAATAGTTTCAGCACAAAAAGGAAGAGTTCTGTGTTGTCTTAGGACTAAGTTTAGTATAAATAGCTGTCGAACTGTTAGCACTTTACAGGACTTATATAATAGATTAGTAGGAAAAAGATAAGGGCGGAAGGTGGCTACCTTTAGGACTGCCCTTTGAGCTCTTTCTACAGCTAAGATATAGGTTTTACAGGCCCCACCCCAAGATGAGATACAGTAATTAATTATAGACTGGCATAGGGAGAGATATACATTCAAAACTAGTTTTGAATCTGCAATGTATCGTAGCGTCTTAAATACAAATATTAATTTTCTAATTCTATTGCTCAAGACTTCGATGTGCAAATTGAACGATAGAGTTTCGTCTATTATAACGCCAAGGTACTTAATATTATTGGTGTTTGAGATGGCAGGGCATTGACATAAATTATTGTTAATTAAGTGATTGCATTGATGTGCGTGTATTGCTCTACTTATTTGTGCCGATTGTGATTTCCGCATCGTAAAGTTTAGGTATTTTGTTTTATCAGCATTTAATGTTAGTAGGTGTCCTTGAAGCCAGTTATTTACAATATCGAAGCCGTGTTGTGCATATTCATGCACTTCCGAGTTCGTACTACCTGAGAAAAGTAGGGCAGTATCGTCAGCATAAGATATAATTTTACCGTGAGCTAGATGTAGGTTACATAGGTCATTTATGTAAATTAAGAACAGGGTACTTGCCAAAATACTTCCTTGTGGCACTCCAAAGGAAGTATTTTCCAAGTCTGAGCTGACAACATTGTCTATTTTTACGCATTGGCTTCGACCGCTCATATAGGTAGTTAGACGCCGCTTTTGCATAGAGATTTCGTCGAGTGTCCGGGGTGTGGTATGATCAAGAGGCCAACTCTGGTCACGGAGTGTTTAGGCCGCTTTAAGGCCTCCGTTATGGCCTAACGACTTAAAAGCCGGGACCGACAATTTAACGTGCCTTTCGAAGCATGGAAGTGCTCAGCTCGTAATGTCACCACTGTGCGCAATCACTATTTGGATGGGGGCACCCATCCAAATAGTGACCGCGCACAGTGCTGATTAACTTCAGCGATCAATCAAGAACGTCTAAGCAAGCTGTGCAACGAGCGCTTCACCATACAGTAAGTTCAGTAGTTACAAGTTACAACGGATGTTTGTCCCTCTGAAGTTAGGTGCTGCTTAGAGTAAGCGAGATAAAAGAATTTAGAGACCCATTATCACCCATTATCTTCCCCAATTCTAAAGACATTTTCATACTATTTGATTTCACAAAACCAGAATGTGGTAAGAGTAAATATCTTGAGATGTAGTCAGGCGTGTTTGCTTATCTCAGTCGTGGCCAAGGCCAAATCTGTTAGATATTATTTACAAACTTATCTTATATTGATATTAGCTTTATAATATTGCGTACTATGCCTATAAAATAGCCTAAAATAACAAAATGGAAATCGTTATCTTAGCGAATACATTACAATAGAAACAGATTAGGTAGGTGCTATCACTGCTAAGGACAGGAAATAAAATGTATCAAAATAAAGTTGTTTTTTTTCTTTTTGAGATGACATACACTTGATCTTTTAATGAAAATAAAATTGGAGTGTAGACTTTTTATGTTGTAGGTGCCTACTTTTATAAATAATGATTATTATGTGAAATCTTGTCTGTGGAAGACTTGAGTCATCATTACGGACTGTAATTCTAGTTAGAGAAAGCTCTTGAAATTAGCAATTTCACTATTTGTTGTGGCTACTACACACTTCACGGTATGTCTGAATCCACCGGTATAGTGCCAATATTATTATGTTTCTGTGTCATTTCATTACACATCTAAATTTTTACCAATAGAAGTCCTTCCCAAGCATGTCATCAACACAGTACAAGTATTATTTATTATTATTTCCCATAGTACAAGCTTTGCTTAGTTTGGGGCTAGATGGCTTTGTTTTATTATTTATTTACATTATGAGATGTGTAATGAAATGACACAGAAACATAATAATATTGGCACTATACCGGTGGATTCAGACATACCGTGAAGTGTGTAGTAGCCACAACAAATAGTGAAATTGCTAATTTCAAGAGCTTTCTCTAACTAGAATTACAGTCTGGGTAAAAATTTAGTATTAAGAAGCAGGATTTTGGAGGGGGGAGTGAGGGGGGGAGGGGGGGGGGGAGGGTTCCCCCTCCCCCTTGGTACCACTCCCATTACAAGGTAACGCACCGTTCTGGAGATAATCAAATTATTGTTTTTATATACAAACTGGTAAAAAATTGTAAAAATTTAGTATTCGGTAACAGTATTTGGGAGGGTGGGGGGGGGGGATCCCCCCCCCCCCCCCAAATACCAGTTTTGTGCGACCAGATTTTGTGGGTGGGCTCGCTTCGCTCACTTTTTTACATACAAACCTAACCTAACCTACAGGGTGCCCCGTGTCGGATCTGATTTAGTTTCTCTTTCAGATGTTATGAGGGTTTGTGCGACCAGATTTTGTGGGTGGGCTCGCTTCGCTCGCTTTTTTATATACAAACCTAACCTAACCTACAGGGTGCCCCGTGTCGGATCTGATTTAGTTTCTCTTTTAGATGTTATGGGGGTTTGTGCCACCAGATTTTGTGGGTGGGCTCGCTTCGCTCGCTTTTTTATATACAAACCTAACCTAACCTACAGGGTGTCCCGTGTCGGATCTGATTTAGTTTCTCATTTAGATGTTATAGGGGTTTGTGCCACCAGATTTTGTGGGTGGGCTCGCTTCGCTCGCTTTTTTATATACAAACCTAACCTAACCTACAGGTTGCCCCGTGTCGGATCTGATTTAGTTTCTCTTTTAGATGTTATGGCGGTTTGTGCCACCAGATTTTGTGGGTGGGCTCGCTTCGCTCGCTTTTTTATATACAAACCTAACCTAACCTACAGGGTGCCCCGTGTCGGATCTGATTTAGTTTCTCTTTTAGATGTTATGGGGGTTTGTGCCACCAGATTTTGTGGGTTGGCTCGCTTCGCTCGCTTTTTTATATACAAACCTAACCTAATCTACAGGGTGCCCCGTTTCGGTTGCCCCGTATAGGTTAGGTTACATTTGATTTTCTCAAGAACGGTGCGTTACCTTGTAATGGAAGTGGTACCAGGGGGGCGGGGGATCCCCTTACCCTCCCCCCCTCAAAATATTTATTTATTTATTTATTTATTGGTAAAAATATTGTTACCAAATACTACATTTTTACCAATTTTTACCAGTTTGTATATAAAAACAATAATTTGATTATCTCCAGAACGGTGCGTTACTTTGTAATGGGAGTGGTACCAGGGGGGAGGGGGAACCCCCCCCTAACCTCCCCCCCTCACTCTGCCCCCAAAATCCTGCTTCTTAATACTAAATCCAACCCCTTCTATTGCTTATATGCTGATGATCAGCCCTTCTAATCTGCTGCACTTCGGCGGGCTTAAAAAGGTCACTAAAGCAGAATCACAATATGAAATGAACTATAATGCCATCTCTTTTCACTCTCAGACAATGAAAAGAGATGGCATATAGTTCCATTTCTATTGCGATTCTGCAATAGCAACCTTTTTAAGCCTGCTGCTGACATAACTCACCAGCAGTCCTATTTTAGTTCCATTGCCACTGTTGTTAATTATAATTTAATTATTGTAGTGTACCCTACTTAGTTAAATCAACCTTTGTCTAATTGTGACTCTAAATATCACTGAATATTAACTGAGAGATGTGCTAATGATGTCATTTTAGTTCACTACTAAAGTTAGTCAACAGTAAATTAACTGTTAGACAGATTTCATCATTACACTTGCTATTTTCATTATAGTTGTTAACTCAATCAGCCCGCAATGCACATGCTTTCCGAGTGTGACTGTCCTGCAGCCCTCTTCTTCAGAGAGCCCCATAAGGAGACAGGGAATGTATTATAGGAGATAAGTTATAGCCCTGCATGAGTAGAAGCTATTAAATATAATAGAGAGGGGGCAGGGAATGTATTAATGGAGATAAACTAATAGCCCTGCATGAGTAAGAGCTATTAAATACCTATAATACTATCATAGATTGAGTAATACAATCATGATGTCAATAAATGATTCATTGCAGTTTTGTCTTGATATGACTGGCAGATTTTACAATTTTACCTATGTGATAGATGGGTCAATGTTATATATCATTATGTACATTGCTTATTGAAGTTTAATAAGAGAAATATCAATGTTTAGAGATAAGGATTCAGATCTGGGTATAACTTCCATAAAAATTGGTGTCATAAATAAGCCTACAACATTTGCTACGTGACATTAGTCAATTCTAGCAGATATAATGGTGAGGTGTATGTCTGACCAGACATACATTACCATAAATACCTACATGACCATTCTAACTACATATGTAGTTAGTCTAATGTTATCACAAATGTATTTTCAGTCAGGTTCTGCATGTTCAAATTGATTAGGTAAATATTTTTCAGATTAATTAGATTCAGTAGATTGTTATTGTCATGCTTCAGTGCAATTAAGCAAGGTTTAATCGAAAGTTAATTGTGTTCTAAAACAAAATGTCATGTAAAAATATGCAGTAGTTAAGTTTCTGTAAATAAATTTTTGCCCTTGAAAAAAAGAAACAAAACAAAATTGTAAAGACAAAGACAACTCCACAAAGATTTGGTTAAGACACAATTTTCTTTGAGGGTATTTTTAAACCAAATGGTTAACATGTACAAAGCCTTCTTTTCAGTGTACCCACAAGAGTGAGAAAATATGGTTTTATTTAAGTACTTAAAGATATATTTATTTACCTATAGATTCGCCTTTTTCTCCAGACTGGTTTGATCCAGACGCGTTGCTGGACTGGCTTGAGTCATCGGATTCATAACCAAAGGCAGAATCACCACTAGCTTTGGGTGTGTGGTGGTGGTCGCGACGCGGTTGCCAGCGGCGCGGCGTGCCCTGAGCGGGGGCCGGCGCTACGCCACCCATGATCTGAAGCACCTCGAGTGGATACTGGCGCGGCCGCTCCAGCTGCCCTCCCACCACGTAGACCGGCCCCGGCCCGCCGAAGCCGTTACCGCCGTGGTACATCATCGGCGCACCCTCGGCCATGTCACCCTGATCTGCCGGCGAGGTTATACTTTAGATAGGCCGGCGAGTCACCCAGTTTCCGACACCTCGGTGAGCATACTGACCTGCAACTCGGTTGAATCCGACGTAACAGCACGGCTATTGCGTCATAGTAGGCGTAGTGACCAGCAGGTGTACCGTGCGACGTCGGAGACAATTATTTCTTTAGAACTTGGATCCAGAGAAATTCGAGACGTTCGACTTGTAGGACGTCTTCACGAGCTCGTTCCGATGGCTGCTGGTCGGTAGCGAATTCGATTACGTGTCACTGGCCTTGCACAGTACGGACAGAACGAGCTATAATTATTTCGGCACCGGTAATAATAAACTACCCACGAATTACGGCAAATCTTGTAAAAATCTAATGAAATAGATCCGCCATGACTTTTGAGCAACACTAACGACATCTGACGGCAGTCAGTGAAACGTGACACGTGATTTTTGTTTCTTTTTCTGAATTTTCATGTTCTTTTACAGGCCAGTGACTTTTAATGGAAGATCGTGTCATTAAAATTTAGTTAATTATACAGGTCGTCTAAACATCAAGACACAATCATTGTTTTTCAAATAAAACTGATACACCTTTTTTTATTTAATCATTTCAAGAGGTTTTTTTTCACTAGCAACTTATTCATTTTGACGTTTGTTTGTTCCAAACTTGTTTTGATTTGTAGCGTAAAGTTTTTCGTTTGTCTTTGTCTATTAAGTTCCAAGGCTTCTTTGTCTTTGTCTAATGTCTAAAGAAGTATGATTTTTTGTTCCAACCATCTGACAGTTCAGATTTTGACACTTAATGGTCTTGTCTGTCACTGTCAAAATGTACTTTGTTGAAGCTGGAAAGAAAGTTGAAAACATTTGGAAAATTTGCAAAATTTGCCACTGCCACACACAGAAATAAAGGTTTTTCAATTCAAAATCTTTCTATGATGGCTTTTATACGACTAATTCATACAGTTCATAAGCCATAAATTATATTTATTGAGTGATGACGTTGAACGAAGACTATGTAACCCTAAAAGTGCAAAAAGAAAGAAACTTTGTCGTCTCATTGTTTGATTATTACCTCTATCTAAATCTTGTCGTGCGTCTCTGATATGTCACACTTCGGAGATTTTATGGACGGTGTGCCCGTTAAAATATCAGATAAATACAAACGACCTCCGAAAATCGAGCTACCTTACTCGGTGAACGAGTGCCCTCTCCGTGCCCAAAATGTGGTCGATGCTGCCAAATACTGCACCACTTTCGAGACCAACGTCTTGGCTAAGCTCAAGGAGCTCCGCAGTGCGAAAGAAACGAGGAAAAATGAGAGGAGGCATAGGTTACAACTCTTGGAGGAAGCAAAGCAGAAGAAGTTGGATGCTATCGCCGCCGCCGAGGACGAGGAGCGCCTCAAGCAGCTCAGCGTGTCGGAGGTGTCCTACCCCAGCACCGAGGAGTTCAGTGCCTTGTCTCCCGATGAGAAAGCAGAGAAAAACTGTGATACCCCTACAATTACTGACAATACTGCCGATACAACAATACAAGATACCAAATTCCCCGTGTGTAACCCTACAGACTCACAAATGAATATACTGCAGCCTGTCCAAGTGAAATGTAACTATCAAGAGAATAACAGTTTAATGGATGACCCTATTTCTGACCCATTACAAGACCTAAGGCTAAATACTAAAATTAAAGCTTCACCTTATAGTCGTAATGTTGAAACATTGACATTTAGAGACTTTGAGAATGACACATCGAGTCCATTTGATATGGTAGAGCTGAAAACCATCAATGACATGGAGTTACTTGCTCAAGTATTGCAAAATCAATTGGAAACTTCTAATAGTTATAATCAACAACAAACCAATGTCCCAGACATGTATTACACTGTACCAAACTGCTCATCTCAAGCACATATTGAAGGCGTCACGTACATGCCCAATACATACATAGAACAGCCTGTACAAGGACCGAGCATGGTGTATGCACCCCAACACTATCCAACCAATGGCTACTACATTCCTACTGAAACAGAAAACATGTATGGACCCAGTTATCAGTACTATGTCCCCACATCATACCAATCTGTAGATTCATACTACCAGATGCCTACTACATCAGATATTCAAGTGCCTAATGGATCTACCCACATAGCACAACCCTACTACTGCCAATATCCACAAGTGCCTGTCAATTATCAGCCCCCAACCTACAACATGCCGGTTCAAAACCAGGAAAGCCCCGCAACATCACAGAACCCTGTAAAATCCAGGTCGAGAAGTGTACCTGATATTGTGAGAGAATTGAATGAAGAACTAATATTAGCCAAGCAGAGGCTCAATGAAAGATCTTATAACCCAAGTCCTACGCCTAAAAGCATCCCGCAAGCATCCAGCAGTGCAAAGAGAGAGGAAAGGAGGCAAAGAAAGAAATCGGAACAGCTTCCAAACCCTTTCGAGAAATTATCTCCAAAGTTGCAGGAAATGTGTCAGAAAATACATGGAATGGGCTTTCCATTAGATAGGGTAGCAAGAGTTTGCACACTTGTTGGGGACAGTGATAAAAAGGTGAGTGTTGCCATGATATTTTATACAAAAGAAAATAAGCAGGATCAGTCTGTATCTATAGAATATAGTTTATTGACAACACACACAGAAGACAGAGGGCAGAGCATAGAAACAACAACAATTAGTAGGTACCTACTTTAATAAGACCTACCCACTTAGGTACATAGGTACCTATAGTTAGGCCAGCCCTATAACAATAAACAAGGGCAATAGACATTTAAGAATAGACTCTTTTCACCTACAAGATCCTAAGGATTATGTCAGAGCTTTGAAGAAATAGATGACAGAAATAGACATCTAGTTCGTCCAAGTGTCAGAGCTTGTTTTATGGGTACCACATGACTGGTATACTACTTACATAGCTCTGTCACTCTCATCTCAACTAGAACGAAAGTGACAGAAGATAACATGCTTGTTAAATGTGTCTGCTTGGAAGCATGTAAGAGCGACGTTTAAGCACAGAAGCGCTCAATAATTAATGCCACTTGTAGGGGTCATTCATTAGATGGATGACCCCATTAGGCTGCGTTTCCACCAGAGATGTGCGATGGAAATGTGTCGTGCGAGGATGTCTAGCTGTGCTGTGAAAATGTGTGGGTGTTTCCACCAGAAATGTGCGATGGAAATATGTCGTGCGAGGATGTGTAGCGGAGCTGTGAAAATGCGCATTAATGTGTGGTGCGAGGATGTGTTGCGAAGCTGTGAAATGTGTCGACATGAATGAGTGACCATGTCATTCAACAACACATTCCTCGTAACACATTCCTCGCAACACATTCCTCTTAACACATTCCTCGCAACACATCCCTCGCTTGTTTTGTATGCGTAAAAACCTAGCTCCGCTGAGCCGTTTCCACCAGAGCTGTGCTGACCGAGGCGAGGTAAATGAAGCGATTCTATTGGTTCTTTACAAACACATCCCTCGCTACGCATTACCGCTCATCTCTGGTGGAATCGCAGCCTTAAACATCAACTTGATTGACCAATAAAAGTGCTTGTGGTTAAGCTTGCTTAGTTACTCTTGATGTTCTTAACCCATCAACATTGATTATTGTATTTCTCTCTTTTTCCCAAGAATTGCGTCACTGATAATTTTTAGTACATAAGTGTGTTTACAAATAGCTTTTCGGTTTTGTGTCAATAAATTCAGTTACATTGTGATGTAGTGTAGGCACACATTGCGTTTGATAACATTCATGTTTTTAAATTGCTGTAAGTTTCTTACTTTTACTAGACATTGTCCTATAAAATGTGTAAGTACCTTTCTAGAATTTAAACTATTATTCTTGTCTTGGAGAAAAGTGACAATTACCATGCTATTAGTGTTATTTTAAGCGTGCACAACGCATGATAAGACTATTTTCTTATATAAAAACTCAGTTGATTTTGCTGTTATTTTCCTCAAGCTTGACCAAAAACAATAACACCTTTACTCTGATTATTTTCCAGGTGATTGAGGGTCTTCTAATACTGGGCGATTTAATGGACCTCGGCTTTTCCGAAGGGCGCGTGTCTGCCGCGCTCGCCAAGCACGAGTTCAACCGGGACAAGGCTCTGGATGAACTAGTCTCGTAACACATGCTAAGGCAAGTGAATGTGATAATAATGTTTGATAAAATGATCCATAATGTATACTCAATAGAGCTGTCTTTTAAAGGCCGGTTCCTACTCGTATGTTCTATCTATCTGTGCTTTTACCCGACGCGAAGCCCAAAAGGTGGATTATGTATTTGACCTGTATGTATTTATGTATCCATTCCTCGCGAGTGTCACTGGGTACTTAAAATTCTTAAAAAATCTAAATGCCGGATTTTATGCATCATTTATGCATAAGAGAATTCTGGAAAAAAAATTAGGACCTCGTGTGGGGTATAAATAAATGCTTTAAAAAAAAGCAAGTACGAAAATACAATCTTAATTTTTGAGAACAGTGGGGCTAAAAAGGCCGTTATAGCAGAATCGGAATAGAACTATATTATGCCGTCTCTTTTCATAGACTGAGAGTGACAAGAATGGCATATATTGCAATTTCTATTGTGACTGCTATAACGGCCTTTTTAACCGACTTTAAAAAAAGGCGGAGGTTCTCAATTCGTCGGAACCTTTTTTTAGCCCAGCAGTTTTATATCGCAACCGGTTTTTTTTTATAAACTGCCTCTTGTTGCTTACTTTTTAATAATTTCAAATAACTAACCACAGTAAGTAAAACCACAGAAAGATAGACCAAAGGAACGGGCCGTATGTTGGTTTGGTCGTGTTACTTATCCACTGGTTTGATTCCATCCATGCTTGCGAGATTTAGGGAATGATAGCTTCATAGTTTCTTGCTAGTAGATTTTAAAATAAATTTTATTTATGTCTAAGAATTTGCCAAAATGTGAGGTGACTTGAATCTGTAGAATGGGGCCATTCTTAAATAACTTATAGTAAAATTCTGTAAAAGTTGATTTAACCCATTTTGGTTGCAGTATGTAGAATCAATGTAACTAAAAAAAAATCTAGTTATTTTCCCAGCATTTGTAAATTAGCTAAATAAAGTGTCTCGTGATTAACAAGATTCATTAAGTATTCTAAACAAAAGTGATGGAATTCAATTGTTGGAATTTTAAATAAGACCCCATCAAATTACAAAAATGCATTTATAAATCTGAAAAAGTTAACCCAGATAAAACGACGGGACTTTTATAAGGCCCAAAAAACTAATGCAATCTACATGCAATTTTTGTTTCTTAAATGTAAACTGAAACTAAAATTCATACTGCAGTGTGAATTAGTACATTATAACGTTTAATTCACAACAGTAAAGTTTTTGTAATATTAGTGTTTTTGTCTTATTTTGGTGTTTATGTACAACATGAAAGTTTTTTCTTACGATGTCTGCACAAAAGTAAGCTAATATCACAATTGTATGCGGTAATCAAATATATTTCAGTTTTATTTTCATTCTTGATGTTTAGTCTACACAGCCTCATAATCATTTGGTCTCATATTTGAAATAATTAGTACTTTTCAACCGTTGAAACGCGATGGCCTTTTATAAGTCCAGTCGTAATCTGTACATCCATGATATTGTAAA
Organism: Camptogramma bilineatum; assembly: GCA_958496255.1. NCBI lineage: Eukaryota > Metazoa > Arthropoda > Insecta > Lepidoptera > Geometridae > Camptogramma > Camptogramma bilineatum. The sequence goes on along the minus strand of OY292466.1, from coordinate 14,205,090 downwards.
ACCAGATTCGATTATTTTGTAGATAATGACCGAATAAACCGTTCAAACTCACAGAAATACTTGATGAGCTGGAGTAAATTGATAAAGAATCTCCATTGCCAACCAAAATCACAATATTCCCTCGTGAAAATACCAACGCGTAAGTAACACAATGGAAGAATCCGGTGATGAACTGCATAACCTTCCAGGAATAGGGGAACAAAAAAAGGGGGAAAATAGGGGGCAAAACAGGAGAATGACAACAGCATCGCCAATGCTGTAAAAATACTCCAGCCCTTACAAAAGGTGAAAAGAGTATCACAAGTTCTTATGCGATATTATGTGCTTGTAGATCAACCATCTCTTACTAAACAGTATAATGAAAATGGGAGAGTAGACAATCCAAGGTAGACAGATTTACCGAACATCAGATTCGCGGGAAAAGTGGTAGGTACTTTTCTCTTTTCAGGCATAGCCTGGATATGGCTGTGAACAATGAGTGGCAGCTATATAAACGTGACAGGGAAGAAAGGATCACCTGGCTTTTCGCAGAAGTTTTTTTGAAACTTATAAAAAAGTGATAAGAGGGGACCATGTCCTACGACAAGTTCTCATCAAGAATCATCCTGATTGACGGTATTGATAACTTTACAGTACTCCTTAACTTAGATGGAAGGTTTGCAAAATAGAAAGTTACTTGATTTACAAGAAATGTAAAATACATTTACACCCAAAAACACTAGTTTTTGGCATCCTATAATTAAAATTAAAAAATATGTGGTAAATTAATAAAATATGTATTTGGTTGCTATGTTTCATTTGTTGTACTTCCGGGTATTTCATAGTAGCCTAGATTGCGACGGGCCTTATAAAAGGCCATCATTTTCCGGGTTTCCTAAAAAACTTAGATTTTTTTAAAGTTGATTTTCATCCATTTTGATCCATTTGGAGACATATATCCAAAATTCACAATAATCGAAGGAATAAAATAGTTTCAGTAACATCTGGGTTAAGGACCCAAAATTATTTGAGCTATATTTGCAAAAATCTAGTGACCATAATGTGATAATGATACCTACCAAGTATTGAGGAATAATAAAAAAAATGGTTTAGTATTAGGTACTAACCGAGTTGAATGAACTTTTTGATATGGAAAAATATACTTTATTGTCTTGTTTGTAAGATTGATTTTACATTATTGCATTGCACCTGCGGGGTTAAAAAGGCCGTTATAGCAGAATCACTAGGAATTGAACTATATGCCGTATCTTCATAGACTGAGAGTGACAAAAACGGCATTATATTGTGATTCTGCTATAGCTGCCTTTTTAGACCCGCTGAAGTAATATTGTATTACACAAATGTACCTACTTTGTAATATTCCGTAATAAAGTTCATTCGGCAAGGGAAGCGCCATCTAGTTAACCTTTCAGAACTAAAACTGTTTTTAACAATGTTCCTCAATTATTTAATTTCTTGCCTTGGCTGGTCACGTTTTATACACTTTACTTTCAATACCTTTACGTAAAAACTAAATTAAACTTTACAGGTTATATACTTACAAATGACTTTACATGAGTATATAGGATGTTACCTAAATGATATCTTGACTGTCTTATGATCAATTTAAATTAGCTTAATAAAACCTTATCATACAAGTCAGACTCTCAGCGAGGCACGATGTGAAGTTTGAAACATTTTTGAAGGGATGTGACAAGAATACATACATACATACATAAAATCACGCCTCTTTCAGGGGTAGGCAGAGATCACGGATTTCCACTTGCTACGATCCTGACACACCTCTTTCGCCTCATTCACTCTCATCACATTTCTCATACAAGCTCGCCGGTTTTTACCTGGCACTTCTCCAACGATGGTTAGTTACTTATTATTTTTTAATTTTATTCTAAAAACTTTGCTCAGACTTGAGCTCCGATGATAGTGCATGTCTATGCTCTAATAACTAACTAATTGAGCTACCGAGCGTCACATCATCATATATTTTTTAGGATTACATACTTACATTCAGCTTTCGCCGTATGCGCCATCTATGGAGCATCATTGCGAACTACTCACCATTCCACATCCGAAATCAGTTCAGCGGGGCTAAAAAGGCCGTTATAGCAGAATCGTAATGATTCGTATTATGTTTTTGTTCTTGTTACTCTTATGTTCTATGAAAAAAGACGGCATAGGTATAGGGCTTAGACCATGTATTGTATTGTGCGATTCAGATTATGATTCTGCTGTAACGGCCTTTTTAGCCCCGCAGTGTATCTGTAGACATTGTTGTCACAATACAATTCATTTGAAGAAAAAATACCCTGACTTGTATGGCAAGGCATTGCATTTAGCACGTCAAAATTGTAATATTAAAAGTTAAACTTAGTAGCACTAGCACTTTATCTAAAATAATAACTATGGATAGGAGTATGTTTATATGTAAATAATATAATGTGCAATTTGTTAATTTATAGTTTTAAATGATTTTGATGAGATTCACAGAATACAAATGTATCAGTAGGTACAGTCAACACAAAAAATAGCAGGTTTGACCAAAATATCTTGGTAGAAAATCTGGAAAATGAGCTTGGTAGAAAATCTGGCTGAGACGCAAGTGGTGCGGGGTACGGTTCTTGGCACAAATGTGTGTATGATTTGCAAATGTTTATTCTAACAATTGCTCATATTTCCTGATACCCACACAGGGAATTCTAGTGTGACTTCCGGGAATATGTTTGTGAGTATTGAGTATTTTTTTACAACTAATTCTTAGTCAATAAAAGAACTACTGTTATTAATTTAAGTTTGACCCTTATATCTCAGGAATAGGTTTCCTTTCTGAGCAACAAAAATAATTATCTACATGTCGAAGTCCAGAAAACTGCTAGTATAAAATATTTAATTCTTGCAATACGCATATTTATGTCAATAATGTTTACTGAACTTTATTGGGTTGACTGTACTGCAGGTACAAAAATACAGCGCTAACTACAGTCTGAAAACAATTCACGTCTAAAAACCTGTTACTCTAGCAAGGCTTTGAAGCGTGTTTTTTTCTTGTCACTCTCGTGTCAATAAAAAGAGATGCCAACAAATATATTGGTTTGAGCAGTAAGAAGCATGCAAGCCTATTATAAGACAGACCGGCTTTCTACAGTTAAGTTAGCATTGGAATGTAAAACCACGCCAACTTATTAACTTACATTTCTACACTAGAGTCCGCGCCAGCACTCAAGTCCTACGGCAAAAGCGGGAACTACTTGTTTTATTTCCTATTATGCTCTTTTAGTCACGGTCACGGTCGTTCAGTTGTTCTGGTGTGTAGAATTAACGAACGTACAAACTTGCAAAATTATAAGTATTAAGCCCTTTTGGACAATTAGTAATTTTTTACCTAACCTAGTTCTGCGATAGCAGCGCCGCGTCTATTAGACTTCAGTGCTGGCGCGTACTCTAAAAGGAAGTTTGTAAAGTAAACAATTCATGCTAGGGATATCATGAGCATTTTGAGTAATCTAGAAAAAAGTGTGTCTACCGAAGGTTAGAACTACCTACATGAAACACCGTGATCACGAGTGTATTCACAAGGTGCGGTAGACAAAAATGACAAAAAGTAAAAAGTAAAATCTATTGATACACGGCTGGGGTTTGAACCCGCGACAATCGGATCGAAAGACGAGGCAGTAACCCACTCGGCCAACACTGCTGAAGATTAGACATCACATAAATGAATGAAAGTAAAGGTGTTAATAAGAGAGAGAAAAGTTTAGTAAGATAAAGATTATTTATTTGCTTAAAAATGTTTAAATAGAATGAATAGAGGATGTCACAACATATTTTATCGTTAAATTGTCGGTCCCGGCTTTCAGTCGTTAAGCCATGACGGAGGCCTTTAGGCGTAAAAGAAATACATAAAAACCAGTATAATAAATACGATTACCATGTTGAATGTAAAAGCAATAAGTAGTAATAGACTGAACTTATAAATTAAAGTTTATAAACATTCTTGATATCTATTTAAACAAGGTCTTATCGAGGTAGGTACATAAAAATCTTTACGTTACCGACTGATTGAATAGCAATGTAAAAATGAACCGTTATTCCTAGGAATAAGATTAGCTTACTTTATTTAGGCTGGATTCGATCAAATGTGGATTAAGTTTTTACTCGAGACTATTAGCTAGCCGACATAATTCGAAATACAATTGTTTACAAAACGCAACCGAACATTATTATATCCATACAAATTATCCTGGTTATAAGGTGTCAACTTTACAATGTCAAAATATTCAAACAAATAGTAGTTTACTCTCGAGACTAAGCTTAATCCAGTTTGGTCGAATTCCGCCTTAATCTGGGATTTATTTAGGTTTAGGAATTCTCAAAAAACTCAGTGGGAAGTGTAAGTTTCTAAGAATTTTGGACACAGTCAGACTCTTTGATAATAATCGTATAAAAATATTTATTTTTATCCTAATTTGTTAAAACATTAATTGCATTGCGACTGTTCCATAGTATTGATTACAGATATCTTGTCTATGTATAATTTGTAAAATGTATATAAAATTTCGCAGCAGGTACTGTCAACTTTAAAAAGCCTTAGCATGACTGCCAAAGTCAGCGGAAGAATAGAAAAAAATACTTTTGTATAATCGAAATTTCACCATCTCAAGTATGAAATTGAATGATGTGTGTAATGGTTACTGTACTTGTGGTACACATTCGTGAAGTTTAAGCTGTAAGTAAGATTCTGGTTTTCAGTGTTCCATTAGGTACATAATAGGCATAATCTAGGCACTTAGTGTGTAGGCGTGTAGGCTCATTATTTTTGTATGTAAAAACTATTAGGTATAAAAAGATTGAAATATTATTTAAAAGTTTGATTCAAACTGTTTTTATTTATTTCTAGAAGGTTAAATTGTAAGTGAGCTTGCTGGTAGGCGGATGTTTTATACATACAGCTTCACACAAACAAATGTATAATATAAAATGTTATTTTCAATACCTTGTTTTATTACCGATGCCTTACTTATTGTATATTTATAAAAACTTATTGTACGATGGTTACTTAGCTATAGGAATTATTTTATTCTGAACAGTGAGAGAATTTAAATATTGTTTAATACAGTTGAAGTAGTGGTGAGTGCAGATGAAAAGCTTGCGTCATTGAAATGAAAACAGTAATTATCATTGCACAATGAGTTTGTTGCTTAGGAATGTTTCACTTTAAGCGAATCATAATCACCTTTTGTACGAATCATGATCATATTTGTTTATATTTTCATAAGAGATTGTGGTTTCAATTTTAAAACCATTCAGTATTTTGGGTCCTAAACTGGAACCTTGCGAAACTCCGCAGTTTTAAAATCAATTGTAACGTATTTTGTTGAGTGACGTCTATTTTTATTTTAACAACTGTTGTGACGCACTGCAGTCTGGTTTAACTTGAGTCATTATTTAAATTATTTGTCTGCCGATCCCGTTTCCGTCATACCTTCCGAAACTAGAATTTAAATTGTATCTTGTTCTATCAAAGCGTTTAAAATAATTCATGAAAGAAGTATTATTTTGAATGATTTTGGTCTCTAGTCTAGTCTAATGAATGCTGCATTATATTATTGAATTTGCATTGGGCATTGTAATGTAACTTGAATGTAATGTAACCCATCTGTCATGCAAATGATTGAACACGTGAATGTAGTCAACATCTGCTCACAATCTCAAACAACGTTTTGAACCTTACTTCTTTGAAACACGGACGTTGTTTCTTATCGGAGATTCAGTTATCTTGTTCCATTTTTGGTAGCGGGTCAATGCCAAGATGTATGATTAATGACGACTCAACTCGTGCAATTTTGCCTAATGTTCCATTGGAATTGCCTGCGGTACATAAACCCGCGTTTCTCGTCTCATTTAAATATACTTACTTACATAAATAGACATTTATCTAGCGACGCTTAAATGATACTAAAATTTATGAAAGCCGTAAATGCAAAGTAGCGGAAACCGGACGAACTTGAGCTCAGGATCAAGGGCGTTCGTGTACCCTGCTAACGATGTCAGCAGTCTGTAGCCGCGAAACCCGAGCGTACCTACCTACTGCAGGTAATGGAACCGCTTCCACTGTCTACAGTTACTACTACCCGGAGACGCGCAAATAGGTCATCAAATGAAGTTTCCGCGAGCCGCTGACCCACCACCGGCAGACAATGGGCGACCACCGCATTGTCTATTGTCAACGCAGACGATGAATGGCAATGGGACAAGTTCGCATCGCGGCACCGGCCGCCTTCGACAGGGACGGAGCGCGGCGCAGGCCTCTGCGCGCGAGCGAGCGCTCCGAGCCGTGTCCACTCGGTGAGCGGCCGGCGCCGCTGGCGAGTGCTGCGCCGCGGTGCAGTCGCTCGCAGGCCGGCGCGCGAGTCGAACGGTCCCCGCGTGAGCCCGACCCGATCAGCGCTCGTAACATGACCGTCTCGCATGTTCACATGCGCCGCGCTCGCTCCGATAACATCTGTGAATCCGATATTCGGCCACGATAACGCGATAGGGTTCGATTTCGTATCTTGCGACAGTGCGTCGGCGTCGCGCCATGTGATCGCTCCCAGCCGACGGGAGCGAACCGAACAAAAAAGCAGCCCGCCGATGTCTACCCCTCCCGGCTACAAAAAAGGGATAAAAAGGCCGTTCCCGGAATGCGCACATGTGGACGCCGGGTAACAGTGGGCGCCTTCGTCGAGCCTTCCTCATTCGTGTTGCGATGGCTCGGAGGAGCAGGTGGATGCATCTGGTGGCGGGGGTGGTGGCCGGCGTGACGCTGGGCGTATTCCTCAAGTTGTGCCTGCGGCCGTCGTCGCGCGCCGGCATCGAGGCGTGCCCCGCCGCCGCGGCGCGCCGTGCGGCCGATATGGACCCGCTGGCCGTCATCGGCCTGCTGCCCAACGAGACTGTACAGAACTCCAACCGGACTCTGGTGTTCGTGGGCGTGATGACCGCGGAGCAGTACCTCACGACGCGAGCGCGCGCCGTCCACGAGACGTGGAGCAAGGACCTGCCCGGTCGTATCGCATTCTTCAGCTCGGCGGTGTCGCGAGCGCCGGATCTACCTCTCATACCGTTGAAGAACGTGGACGACAGCTACCCTCCTCAGAAGAAATCGTTCATGATGCTGTTGTACATGTACGAAAAATACGGGGACAGGTTCGAGTGGTTCATGCGCGCGGACGATGACGTGTACGTGCGCGGTGATCGATTGGAGGAGTTTTTGCGTTCGGTGGACAGTAGGAAACCTCAGTTTATAGGTCAGGCGGGGAGAGGTACGACCGCCGAAAGGGACGCGCTATCTTTGGACTACAATGAGAACTTTTGCATGGGTGGTCCGGGGGTTCTTCTCTCGCGGGAGACTCTGCGGAGAGTGGCTCCTCACGTGAAGTACTGCCTGAAGCACCTGTACACCACGCACGAGGACGTGGAGCTCGGGAGATGCGTCGCCAAGTTCGCCGGAGTTTCCTGCACTTGGAGCTATGATGTGAGTACCAATCTTATTTTATTTTACAATTCAATTAAAAAATCGTTAAGCCAAGCGTTTTGTGAACTCCTGGTAAGTTTTTTAACATTTTTTCCCTATCGCTTGAATGGCACAACGATTAGGTACATTTTTTATACTTGAAAACTGTGCGAGAGAGATTACAGTTATGTATTTTTTGTAATATAGGTTGCTATGTTCTATTATGGATTCTTGTTTACAGAGTGAAAGATTAGAAATATACTGATACTGACCCTGATCTAAGAAGGAAGGATATAAAAATGCTTATGCACCTTATCCTCGACAATTTAGACAGAAGAACGGTGTGCGTACAATCAGATATCAATCTGATCATAAGGTCGTCTATTGAAAGCAAAGTTTGTTCTCTGGAATTTATCTAATTAAAAGTTGACCTTCGACAGGCTGCGCCATTTTGCGATATTTATTTTGATTGACTTTATTAGATGACCCAAGTGGCTATTTATTAGGCTATTAGATAGGTAATCAAAACGAGTGTGGGCAAAAATATATGGGCACTTCACCCACGGCCGCCACAGCTCAGACTACTTTTATTTTGAAGGTATCACAGCCTTGTATCTCTGTGCCAATGCGCATCAAATTCTGTCCCGGGGTTCTCTATTTATTTCGAGTCGAATAGGTTTAACTTAAAGAGAGGTTAAAATGGCTGTTACCGCATTTTTGGGCATAAATGTATGGACCCACGGCCACCACAGCTTATACTACTTTTGCTTAGAAGGTATCAAAGCCTTGTTTCTCTGTGCCAATTCGCATCAAATTCTGTCCGAGGGTTCTCTATTTATTTTAAGTCGAAAAGGTTTAACTTACAAAAAAGCTAAAATGATTTTGATTAGAGCTATGAAAGTCTCGATTTATTGGGATGTTTTTTATTTCAAAATAATGTGAGGTTTATCAGAAAGTCTCTTAAGTATTTATTTTTCATTTCTCATGTTCGGAAAGTACGCTTGAAGTTACCTGAACAGAGGGATGAAAACAGTACATTTGCGTCCCTGGGAAGCAATTCTCCCTGGGAAACGATTTTCCCTACTGACAAAGTATTAAATAAATCACATTTTACTATTTGATATTTCTATTGAGCCATGTCGTCTTTGTCAGCTATAATTGACATTTCTATTTACCATAAGATGAAGATCAGGATTACGGGATTAGAATCGCGTAGGATCAGGTTTACAGGATAAGGATCACGGGATCAGGATTATGCAGGATCATTGGATCCGGATCACGGGATTAGGATCACGTAGGATCAGGATCACAGGATCAGGATCACTGAATCAGAATCACGAAATCAGGATTATAGGATTAGGATCACGGGAATAGGATCACGGAATCGGGATCACGCAGGATCACTGGATTAGGATCACGGGATTAGGATCACGAAGTCAGGATCACGGGATCTGGATCACAGGATCAGGATCCTGACGCTAGACCGTAGCCAAGTGAGTTATCTGTCATACATTTCAATACGATCTGTTTGGCCACGTGGCCGGCGATGCGGCCATAGCGTCTCAGCGTGTCAATAGCTCTTACAAGATAGATGTGAATAACCTGTTTAGGCACTCGAACTATTAGCGCCCTCGCTTCGCTCGTGCGCCAAACCATCTCGTGCCTAGGTAGGTTACTTTCAACCCATATATAACAATCCCTATTTCCGATGACGTCCTTTGAATCCCTCGCCGCGCTCAGGATTCTAATCTAGAATCCCTCGCTGCGCTCGGGTTTCAACTCTAGCATCCCTCGCTCCATTCTGTATTCAAAATAGCACTCTCGTCGAAAAAATAATATTTTGCCCCTTTGTCATACAATCTAGTACCTACTACTCAGGTTAGGTAGGTACAAACATGGATTTATCTAGTGACCCCCGGGATAGATTTTAATGCGTCGATAATAAAAAATGTTTAGTTTTGTTAGGTCTTTCGAGTAATATTAATTACATTGCTGGCGGTGCTGGGTGAAGTTTGCCCACTATCATTTAGGTTTTTTTTTAACAGTTAAGTAGGTAACAGTTTTTAGGAAAAACTATAAAATGATGTGTTTTACTGGCACGTCTGTAAAATAGGTGTTCAACGCCTACCTTTATAAAACTAAACTAAACTGTTTAGCGAATTTTGTATGCGATTTCGAAACTTGCTTGTTCGTAATAAAATACATATTTGGACTTCCGCTATATAAAATCAGATTACAGACTTTATGGATCCACCCAGGTAGGTCTTTATCAAAGCCACAAAGTTAAAAAAACCGAATTGGACCAGTGGGATGTATGATGATTATTTTAAATCAAAATTTCAGACGTCTTCGGATGATGTTTTGGTATCGGAAAATGTATTTTACCCAAAATTAATCAAAACGGTGAAAAAGATGCTTTGTTCGACAGGTAAACGTTTTGACAAAGCCTGTGTGGGTGTGGCCATGGTTGATAGATTGGTCCCTACTTTGGTAGATATTATAGTTATAGGCAAGGGTTGTATTGTCAGGCTGCAGCGTCCCATGACAGGCATAACTGGCGTGCAGTCGTGAATTGTCGCATTCTTAGCCATAGTTGGACCAGATAAATGAAGATGTTAAGATCCTATATTTGAATATTCCGACCAGTAGTTTTTTGGATTTTCAAATACTTACTTAAAGAAAACACTCCTTTTTGAATGCAAACTTTATTTCGCTCCAAAGCATGCTGTCTCACATAGTTTTATTTATAGCATAAGATTGTTATAAAATGTTATTGTAAAACTGAGATAAGGCTAAGATTATACAGGTACATTCGACTACAATGTCCACGCTCTACTTAAAACATGATAATTGAAATAATCGTCACAATCGATATTGTTTAGGTGTACCACGTACGGTTTTCTCAGACAGATGCTGTGAGAACGATATGTTGATGATTATAAAACTGCCAGTTTATTCTGTTCCGACGTGGAGGTGAACACGAATAGCTAACAATCACTTTGTTTCTCTCCACGTACTGTTGGTTAGTGTAATTGTTTGAAAGCGTGTTGAGTAACATGTAAACATCTTGATTTGTAACCTCTTGTATTTTGTATCGCCAATTATTATAATTTAATAGAATTACCTACCTACCTATATTTTGTAAGGAATTTTCTAACAGCGTAAAACTTTCCTTTTTTTGCTATAACGAATCACATACCTAGTGATTCTTGTCAGTTCGTATCTTCTTAGACCAGATTTCGGAGTCGCGTCGTTTTCCATCACCTTATGCCTTCGTTTAAAATTCCATGGTAGATAAGTATTCCAATTCAAGAAAAAAAATCACGATTTAGTTTAATTAAAGTTTTATCAAAATCGATTTATCGATAGAAACGTGATTCGAACACCAACATCTAAACTTACTCTTAAACTTTCAGTTTCACTACTAATACTGCTAATATACTCACATATCTCATAGAAGGATGTGGTAGAATTCTAAAGGGTTATTGGTTTGCTTAATTACCACATTACCTCCACCAATAGGTAGGTAGGTATCTACATGTTTTTCGATTGTAGGTAAGTAAATGTTTTTTTATGTACTTACCTAAGTATAAAATAGACAATTCTACGTTTTTGTCCAATCTTCGTACAGCGTGTGATGAAAAACATTGATGGCACTAAATGCCAAGGTTAGGCTTATGTTCCGCGTTATTATAATATACTTTTTTGCTATAGAACCTGATCAATACTGCTAATAATTAGGAGTAAAATTGTATTTTGACCTACAAGTTGCGTTTCGCAGTGTTACCGAGTATTTTAAAAGTTTCGGCTTTTAGGCCTCTATTAATAAACTCTGCTCAACTTGTGTCTAAGTTGCAACACGGATTTAACTATTGCCATCTTTATTTGTCACTGTCTAACAAAAAAGGATGGCAATTTAGTTAAATCCGTGGTGCAACTTTGACAGAAGTTGAGCGGAGTTTACTTACTGTCATTCCATGAGCAAGATCACGATTCAGGGTAGGTAGGTATATTATGCTGTCCTTTCTAAATTTAATTAAAATCCTTTCAGCTGTTTATGCACTGAAGAAGTATCAAACAAAATAAATACAGACAATTTCTTCCATTACGTAGATAGTTAGTTAATCAATGAAAGTACAGTTGTCACAATGGATCTAGGCATTCGTAAAGTTAGGCTTTTCACTGCGCAGAAGAAAATTTTGTATGAAAAAGTTGCACTGTGCATCGAAACGGCTAACTTCACGAATGCCAAGATCCGTTGGAAGAAGTGTACTAAGTCTAAAGAATATTCTTACTGGCCTCTATTAATAAACTCTGCTCAACTTGTGTCTAAGTTGCACCACGGATTTAACTATTGCCATCCTTATTTGTCACTGTCTAACAAAAAAGGATGGCAATAGTTAAATCCGTGGTGCAACTTTGACAGAAGTTGAGCGGAGTTTATTAATAGAGGCCACTATGTGTAAGATCGTCTTCAATGGCGCTAGCATGGTAGTTTAACGTCATTGGGTCTAGCATTACCTTGAAGTTGGCAAATAAAAGAGGCCTACCCATAGCGGGTGATGTCAGACTAATGATAATGAAGTACAAACAAGGTACAAAACATTTAAAATATTACTACAATCAATGTCGTGAATATATTTCTCACACCTCGATTGTTTGTTTCCTAATTTTCTTGAATTCGAACGTTATTTTGACGTCACTAGATTATCCTCTAGTCTAGCTAGTTCATAGTTTCTCAACCTTATTTTACCGCCAACTTTGAGAATATATTTTTTTCAAGAGCCTCCCCCCCTGTATCTAAATACGCAATCTCAATGCCCCCTATTTTTCTCTGGGTCTTCTACTGCCCCCTCGAAAGTCTCAAACGCCCACAAAAGGGGGCGTTATCGCCCACGTTGAGTGAGAACCTATGCTCTAGCTAGTTCATACGGACTTTGGGATTTTTATTTAGGTAAGTATCTATGTTTTGGTTTATCTTCCGAGTAAGATTTTAATTAGCTCCTAATTTTGTTCATTCAATAGAGGTAGGTACCTACATCCGCATCTAATATTGCAAAAAAGTAAGTTCTAAGTGTAAATATTCATCGGTTCCTACCGTTGCTGGTCAAGGACCTGCGGTCGTATTACCAAGTCTTAGAGCAATGTCAAAGTAAGATTACTTTCGTCCGTACTTAGATAAGACTGAAGTAAGACTGACGCAGGCATAAATCAGGCCTAAATCAACCTTGTTTTAATCCTGCCTTAGGGAGTGTCCACATTGCGTTTTCTGAAGCGCGTTTTTGCTACGCGTTGCGAACGCGCGTTTGTATCGATACAAACGCGCGTTTGTATCGATACAAACGCGCGTTCGCAGCGCGTATCCGCGTTTGTATCGATACAAACGCGCGTTTGTATCGATACAAACGCGCGTTCGCATTGCGTTTGTATCGATACAAACGCGCGTTCGCATCGCGTTCGTAGTTTACTAGTTTGATTGCTAGTTTGCCTGCTAGTTTGTCTGATGTTTGTCTGCTAGTTTGTCTGCTAGTTTGTATGCTAGTTTGTCCCTTATCAAAAGTCCCTTCGTAAAAGTGTCCCGAAGCAAAAGTTTCTCGAAGCAAAAGTGTCCCTTAGCAAAAGTGTCCCCAAGCAAAAGTGTCCCAAAGCAAAAGTGTCCCGAAGAAAAAGTGTCCCGAAGCAAAAGTGTCCCGAAGAAAAAGTGTCCCGAAGCAAAAGTGTCCCCAAGCAAAAGTGTCCCGAAGCAAAAGTGTCCCGAAGAAAAAGTGTGCCGAAGCAAAAGTGTCCCGAAGCAAAAGTGTCCCGAAGCAAAAGTGTCCCGAAGCAAAAGTGTCCCGAAGCAAAAGTGTCCCGAAGAAAAAGTGTCCCGAAGCAAAAGTGTCCCGAAGCAAAAGTGTCCCGAAGCAAAAGTGTCCCCAAGCAAAAGTGTCCCGAAGCAAAAGTGTCCCCAAGCAAAAGTGTCCCGAAGCAAAAGTGTCCCGAAGAAAAAGTGTCCCGAAGCAAAAGTGTCCCGAAGCAAAAGTGTCCCGAAGCAAAAGTGTCCCGAAGCAAAAGTGTCCCGAAGCAAAAGTGTCCCCAAGCAAAAGTGTCCCGAAGCAAAAGTATCCCCAAGCAAAAGTGTCCCTTAGCAAAAGTGTCCCCAAGCAAAAGCGTCCCAAAGCAAAAGTGTCCCGAAGAAAAAGTGTCCCGAAGCAAAAGTGTCCCGAAGAAAAAGTGTCCCGAAGCAAAAGTGTCCCCAAGCAAAAGTGTCCCGAAGCAAAAGTGTCCGAAGAAAAAGTGTGCCGAAGCAAAAGTGTCCCGAAGCAAAAGTGTCCCGAAGCAAAAGTGTCCCGAAGCAAAAGTGTCCCGAAGCAAAAGTGTCCCGAAGAAAAAGTGTCCCGAAGCAAAAGTGTCCCGAAGCAAAAGTGTCCCGAAGCAAAAGTGTCCCCAAGCAAAAGTGTCCCGAAGCAAAAGTGTCCCCAAGCAAAAGTGTCCCGAAGCAAAAGTGTCCCGAAGAAAAAGTGTCCCGAAGCAAAAGTGTCCCGAAGCAAAAGTGTCCCGAAGCAAAAGTGTCCCGAAGCAAAAGTGTCCCGAAGCAAAAGTGTCCCCAAGCAAAAGTGTCCCGAAGCAAAAGTATCCCCAAGCAAAAGTGTCCCGAAGCAAAAGTGTCCCGAAGAAAAAGTGTCCCCAAGCAAAAGTGTCCCGAAGCAAAAGTGTCCCCAAGCAAAAGTGTCCCAAAGCAAAAGTGTCCCGAAGAAAAAGTGTCCCGAAGCAAAAGTGTCCCGAAGAAAAAGTGTCCCGAAGCAAAAGTGTCCCCAAGCAAAAGTGTCCCGAAGCAAAAGTGTCCCGAAGAAAAAGTGTGCCGAAGCAAAAGTGTCCCGAAGCAAAAGTGTCCCGAAGCAAAAGTGTCCCGAAGCAAAAGTGTCCCGAAGCAAAAGTGTCCCGAAGAAAAAGTGTCCCGAAGCAAAAGTGTCCCGAAGCAAAAGTGTCCCGAAGCAAAAGTGTCCCCAAGCAAAAGTGTCCCGAAGCAAAAGTGTCCCCAAGCAAAAGTGTCCCGAAGCAAAAGTGTCCCGAAGAAAAAGTGTCCCGAAGCAAAAGTGTCCCGAAGCAAAAGTGTCCCGAAGCAAAAGTGTCCCGAAGCAAAAGTGTCCCGAAGCAAAAGTGTCCCCAAGCAAAAGTGTCCCGAAGCAAAAGTATCCCCAAGCAAAAGTGTCCCTTAGCAAAAGTGTCCCCAAGCAAAAGCGTCCCAAAGCAAAAGTGTCCCGAAGAAAAAGTGTCCCGAAGCAAAAGTGTCCCGAAGAAAAAGTGTCCCGAAGCAAAAGTGTCCCCAAGCAAAAGTGTCCCGAAGCAAAAGTGTCCGAAGAAAAAGTGTGCCGAAGCAAAAGTGTCCCGAAGCAAAAGTGTCCCGAAGCAAAAGTGTCCCGAAGCAAAAGTGTCCCGAAGCAAAAGTGTCCCGAAGAAAAAGTGTCCCGAAGCAAAAGTGTCCCGAAGCAAAAGTGTCCCGAAGCAAAAGTGTCCCCAAGCAAAAGTGTCCCGAAGCAAAAGTGTCCCCAAGCAAAAGTGTCCCGAAGCAAAAGTGTCCCGAAGAAAAAGTGTCCCGAAGCAAAAGTGTCCCGAAGCAAAAGTGTCCCGAAGCAAAAGTGTCCCGAAGCAAAAGTGTCCCGAAGCAAAAGTGTCCCCAAGCAAAAGTGTCCCGAAGCAAAAGTATCCCCAAGCAAAAGTGTCCCGAAGCAAAAGTGTCCCGAAGAAAAAGTGTCCCCAAGCAAAAGTGTCCCGAAGCAAAAGTGTCCCCAAGCAAAAGTGTTCCCAAACAAAAGTGTCCCGAAGCAAAAGTGTCCCGAAGCAAATGTGTCCCGAAGCAAAAGTGTCCCGAAGCAAAAGTGTCCCGAAGAAAAAGTGTCCCGAAGAAAAGTGTCCCGAAGCAAAAGTGTCCCTAAGCAAAAGTGTCCCCAAACAAAAGTGTCCCGAAGCAAAAGTGTCCCGAAGCAAAAGTGTCCCCAAGCAAAAGTGTCCCGAAGCAAAAGTGTCCCCAAGCAAAAGTGTCCCGAAGCAAAAGTGTCCCGAAGAAAATGTGTCCCGAAGCAAAAGTGTCCCGAAGCAAAAAGTGTCCCGAAGCAAAAAGTGTCCCGAAGCAAAAGTGTCCCGAAGAAAAAGTGTCCCGAAGCAAAAGTGTCCCTAAGCAAAAGTGTCCCCAAACAAAAGTGTCCCGAAGCAAAAGTGTCTCGAAGCAAAAGTGTCCCGAAGCAAAAGTGTCCCCAAACAAAAGTGTCCCGAAGCAAAAGTGTCCCGAAGCAAAAGTGTCCCGAAGCAAAAGTGTCCCGAAGCAAAAGTGTCCCGAAGAAAAAGTGTCCCGAAGAAAAAGTGTCCCGAAGCAAAAAGTGTCCCGAAGCAAAAAGTGTCCCGAAGCAAAAGTGTCCCGAAGAAAAAGTGTCCCGAAGCAAAAGTGTCCCGAAGCAAAAAAGTGTCCCGAAGCAAGTGTCCCCAAGCAAAAGTGTCCCTTAGCAATTGTCCCGAAGCAAAAGTAAAAGTGTCCCGAAACAAATGAAAAACTTAGAGCAAATAAGCAAATTAGCAAACAAACTAGCAGACAAACTAGCAGACAAACTAGCATACAAACTAGCATACAAACTAGCAGACAAAGGAGCATACAAAAAAGCAAAGTACAAAAGCAAACCCTGCTTAAACACGTTTGTATCCATAAAAACGCGATGCGAACGCGCGTTTGTATCGATACAAACGCGCGTTCGCACCGCGTTTGTATCGATACAAACGCGCGTTCGAACCGCGTTTGTATCGATACAAACGCGCGTTCGCATCGCGTTTGTATCGATACAAACGCAAACCGGGAGTGTACACATTGCGTTTTCTGCAGCGCGTTTTTGAGCTGCGCGTTCGCATCGCGTTCGCAACGCGTTTGTATCGATACAAACGCGCTACAAAAAACGCAATGTGGACACTCCCTTAGGACGGAAACAATCTTAACGCAGGGATGTTTTGGTGACATGACCAAGGAAGTTATATACCTACGTAACTGGAAGGTTAATTGAGACAGAAAACGCGGTCCGCTTGAGAGATAAAACTTGGGCGGTGTGTCTCTTTCTAAAGGGTGACCATAATTTATAAACTAAACATCCCTAAAGTCCCTAAGGGGCCTTTTACATCATTTTCTGATTTACGTGATGTTTCAGAGCATGATTTTTCAATTAAAATACTGATACAATTTTGATCCTTGATTTTGATTTCGATCCTTGGTTTCGATCCTTGAATTCGATCCTTGATTTCGATCCTTGGTTTCGATCCTTGGTTTCGATCCTTGATTTCGATCCTTTATTTCGATCCTAGATTCTTGAATCTTGAATCTTGAATCTTGAATCTGAAAACTGAAATCTTGAATCTTGAATCTTTGAAGTGACAGCTGTCAAACTTAAAACCGCCATATCTCGGGAACTACTCGTCCTAGACTCCCCGTTCTCAGTTCAAATGAAAGCTATGACCAAGATCTTCATTTGAAGTGACAGCTGTCAAACTTCAAATGGCCATATCTCGGAAACTACTCATCCTAGACTCTTCCTTTTTAGCTCAAATGAAAGCTATGACCAAGATCTACATTTTCAATAACAGCTGTCAAAATGACATCTGTCATCTGAAATGAAGATCTTGGTTATAGCTTTCATTTGAACTGAGAACGGGGAGTCTAGGACGAGTAGTTTCCGAGATATGACCATTTGAAGTTTGACAGCTGTCACTTCAAATGAAGATCTTGGTCATAGCTTTCATTTGAACTGAGAACGGGGAGTCTGGGACGAGTAGTTTCCAAGATATGGCCATTTGAAGTTTGACAGCTGTCACTTCAAATGAAGATTTTGGCCATAGCTTTCATTTGAACTGAGAACGGGGAGTCTAGGACGAGTAGTTTCCAAGATATGGCCGTTTGAAGTTTGACAGCTGTCACTTCAAATGAAGATCTTGGTCATAGCTTTCATTTGAACTGAGAACGGGGAGTCTGGGACGAGTAGTTTCCAAGATATGGCCGTTTGAAGTTTGACAGCTGTCACTTCAAATGAAGATCTTGGTCATAGCTTTCATTTGAACTTTGAACGGGGAGTCTAGGACGAGTAGTTTCCAAGATATGGCCGTTTGAAGTTTGACAGCTGTCACTTCAAATGAAGATCTTGGTCATTGCTTTCATTTGAACTGAGAACGGGGAGTCTAGGACGAGTAGTTCCCGAGATATGTCCATTTGAAGTTTGACAGCTGTCAAATCAAGATTCAAGATTTCAGATTCAAGATTCAAGAATCAAGGATCAAAATCCAGGATCGAAATCCAATATTGAAACCAAGGATCGAAATCAAAATCAAGGATCAAAATCAAGGATTGAATTAAAGGATCGAAACCATGGATCGAAATCAAGCGCTGATTTTGTCGAGCGCGATAAGGTAAAAATATCCTGAAATTTAAATGACAAGGTCACACTACTAATCCAACAACGAGTGTGAAAGAGACAAAGCTACCAAGAAAGTCTCTCAACAAGACCAACAATCCTTATAACCAAGATTAAATTATACCTAATATATCGTTGTGTAGTCGTGATAAGGTTCAAAATCATTTGTACATTAAATGTCAGGTAGCATTCCAGTATGTATATAACTTCCTTGGACATGACATCGACTAGATGCAGGACTGCGCATGTCCTGCTCGGTGTCATCGAGCAAGACATGCGCAGAGAGAGCGTCGAGAGAGTGTAATGCGCATGTCCTGCTGCATTCCTGCGTCAAGACCAAGGCAGGAATAAAATAAGATTGTTTTCGGACGAAAACAATGTCAAATCAAGCTTAAGGCAGGAATGGATTTCACCTTATTTTGACATTGCTCTAAGAGCTCATAGTACGGTTACTGGTAAATGACTATCATCAAGATCGTCCTGATATTAATCATGTAATTAGCATTTCTCGTGCGTGTGCGCAATGAGAGCTCGGATTCAGAGCGGCGGGACCGGTCCTGCGATCCGGTTTGGGGTTTTTTTGCAGGGCGTATTTTAGACCGTGGCATCAGAATACATAAGTAAGTATAAGTACTGGAAAATACATTAAAATCTATAAATAGAGAAATTGTTTTAAAAGTTCAGTTGGATTAATTTGTGGCGTCAGAAAATCCATCAGTAGAGGCTAATTTAAAGATCTAATTTAAAAAAAAAATCTAATTTAAATTAAAACGTTTTTAAAGTTAAATTGTGACGTCGATTAGGTACCTACCTTTAAAAATTGAAAAATCCATAAACAGAGACCACACTCGTTTTAGAACTTCAGTTAAATTGTCGTAAAAATAGCGGAGTAATATTAATAGGTCATTTAATATGGTAAGAGTGGTGATAAAGTTTTGCAACTATGTTGGGTTTTATGGAAAATATTTGTAAAATTGTATTTGAATTGACATCTGTAAAGTGAAACTTGTTCTATGGATAAGTATATGTTCATATCTTTATCGCGACAATACATAAAAGCATATTAATTGTAATCTATTGCGCATTTTATATTATTTAGGTTTTAACCTTGTTAATTTTATTATCACTAGGTTGCAATGACTTACGCGTACCTACTCAGCAACGGGTGATAGACAAATCCATTGTTTTAGGGATTATGATGCGTTCCTGATCGCTCCTATTGAACACGTGTGATGTGTGGTTTTATGAAAACGCCTTTGAATACTACGAGCTTGTGATTAGAGTATCTGCATTCCTCAGATGGGCACGGCGCATAAATTAGGCGAAATACTGAGTGGGGGAGGATCTATAAATAAAACCCCGCTATCTCAGAGACAAATACGAGAACTAGTTTTTATTTCATCTCGTTGCAAGGTCGGTCGTCCTTAAGTGGGAGGTAGGCACATATTTTAGATCTATTTGCACCCACGTCTTCAATCTAGATTCAGTTAGACCGGCTACGTCAATGAAAATTGATTAAGCCCGGGTACTCACTTAGCTTGTAGCACGTAAGGTAGGTAACAAATACTCGTACATACAAACACAAATGAGAAATGTTACATAAGTCACAAGACAACAAGGCTACCCCTCAGAATTTGCTGCAGCAGCGCCATGGCTGTTAAAGCGCTGGTTTTCAATGGCGCCGAAATGAGTAGCGCATCTACTACTAGGTACCTATGACACTGAAAGAGTAACAAACATCCTTACATCCTCGCAAACTTTCATATTTATAATATTAGTAGGAATTATAATTAGTAGGATACGATGCTACCATATTTTCTGTTCAGCTGGAAAATTAGATCTTTTTTTACAAAAACAAAAAATTACTTCAGTTAGGTACCTGGGATATTACCTGAATGAAACATGGCATTTTTGTAACTATAAATAACTGCTAGTTAGAATTACTATAGAAAATACTTTCTGAACCAACCTGGAATCCAGTCATGGTTGCGAAAGTATGGATAACTGGATGGACAAGGTCCTACACATTTTTCTTCTTTTAAAAATGTGAACAGTACCCTAATTTGTACGTGAATTTGTGTTGCAATTTTGTTTAACTTTTTTATAAGGCTTACTAGAACCGTAACCACAATTTTTTATGAACGAAAAACTTTCCGCGTTCTTATCAATAGTCTAACTAATTAGTTGTAAAACATCCGGCAAAGTACAAGTAGGACTCGCGCACCGAGTGTTCCGTAGAAATGTGTAGTAAGTCAGTAATAATTGCAAATGTACCTAAAGTTTGCAAACGCGTAAAAACTTTTTTTATGTGGTTTCAGGCAGGGTCGGACTGGACTGGAAGGGCTGGGAATCCCGGTTCTTCAAAATGTGAACGGTTCTGCATTCCCTAATCTTCACCCCTTCCTGAAAAAAAGGGTCTTGACCAGTCTTGACCGACAAAGAGACAAATTATCCCGTAATAAGGAGTTTGTTTTTTCCTTTCGAGTACGTAACTCTAACTAGGTACTTCCCGAACAAAAAAAACATAATACCCAATGAATTCAACGATATAGATATGTACTTACCTACTACTTTATAAAACTTTATTTTTTTTAAGATACCTAGGTAAATACCTACCTACCGCAGCTATCAACAATTTTATTGTTTTTATCTATTAAGAGGCCTGCGACCGGCGAATTTCTATAAAAACGTAATACCGAAATCATTTAAAATTTAAGCATATCTTTGTCAGTTTATGTTGTTAGATTAAGAGAGTAGGTATTTATCTAGGTTCCTGTTACACTTTTGTTCCGAAAAAGTTACCTAAAAAGAAATGTACCTAAGCAAATTGAATTGAAATCTTTGTAGGTACACCAAAAATGGCATTTTTTCTTTGCATTTGTTCTATAGTAAGTTTTTTGGAACAAAAGTGTAACAGGAACCTAGATAAATACTGCCTTTATCCAAATAATAACATAAAGTGATATGCTCAAATTTTAAATGATTTCGGTATTACGTTCCTAGGTAAGTAGGTACGTTCGCCGGTCCCTTAAGTAATTGGTCTAAGTTTTATTGCAATTGCAAGCTCGCTTTCAATAAGCTAGTAAAAATTAAAAACCTATAGGCAGGTGGTTACCATTTTAATTGTATCTATTCAAGTCTAGACAGACAATAGTTGTAAATGTAAAATATCTTTATCTTATCCTGCTCGCACTGATAAGTTTGATTTTACAAATTTACTATTCTTTGTTTAAGGTGCTATACCTACCTTAAACAAAGAATAGTAAATCACTTACCTACCTAACTTTCTACACAATAGATACTGTTGGTGTGGCTTGCTTTGCTCGCCAGTACAATGTGCGTAACAATTTTTAAATATTCTGTTAACAGACATCACGAGCAATTTTAATACCAATAATTTGCTGCGTTGAGTTAAAAAAGCTGGTGTGTGAAAGTGAGCAATATAATGTTCTTCAAGATGCCTACTAGCTAGCAATTAAGTCTATTATTGTCTGAATTCTAAAATCTATTTTGGTTAGTAAGCATAATTCTACGTGATAAACGCTCTACCGTCAAAAGAGCAATTTGTATCTATTGATTGTCAAATAATTGTGAGGTTAGGTAATTAATTAAATTAATTTGGCTATCTACCCAAATTACACGAGAATTTCTATACAAAATTGTATTGTTATTTTTACGTCGTTTTTTGGCCTGCCTCAATATTTTTGGGAATTCCATCGTTTAGGTAGTTGCGGTCAGGACCTTACAAACCACTTTCCTGGTAAAATTAGCTGCCTTTGGGTACATTGAAGTTTGTTTTCCTGTCCGCGATGATAAGCAAGTTTACTTTGATGACGTCAAAAGCTAGGTCGTTGCTGTGAGCTAAGCCACAGCATTTGCCCATATTCTGGATTCTGTGAGTCACATAATGCTAAATTATGCAGAAGACACGGATACAGATTCATAGACTGTGACTGTATGCCGCCTCATAGCCGCCTTTTAGAATACTCATTGGTTTAATTTATGATTATTTCCGGAAAATAACTTAAAACATTTTGACGAAAAAAAAAAAAAAAAAATTTGTCAAAATGAGAAAACACTCCCTTGGCCATTCTTGAATTGTGAAAAATCTAAATATTAGAACCTAATATCAAAGTGGTCATGGTGAAAAACATGAAGCGGTTCCTATATTAGAAAGATTTGCTAGATTTAAAGGAAATTGAGGTAGGTAGGTAGGTACCTAAGTAATTTTGATAACACACTAAAAAGGTTCCTAACTTCTCGTACATTTTGATATAAGTAACAAAAGAATGACAAAGTTAAAATCGGCCTGTAACATCATGCCTACTTATAAGTTATCTAGTATAGGTAGACATAAAAAGCGATCAAGGCGGCTGTCTACGAGTTCAGTGGACTGTAGTAATTAGTTCACGATCAGATGACTCAAGTGACAATGAACCAATCAAAATGACAGTTGGATATATTGAGGAAAATGCTCTTTTCAGAATTTTATGCATCTCTAATCTGTCATGATTATTTGAGCGTGGTTTGCGGAAAAGGGTTTTTTAATTGAATTTGTGAATACATATGATGTCTGAAATAAAGATATACTTACCTACCTAATAATAATATACCTAATGTATACCTACCTCGTTATTTGTAATGGACTTTCAAGCTTCTTAAGCGTGAAGAGGAAGAAAGAACAGAAGTCTCGACGATATATCAAAGAGATATCAGTGGTCTTATAGAATAAAAAGTCTAAATGAGCACTGAGAAAGAAAGCGTTTTTGACTCTATGAAAACTAGTTAATGGAACTATCCCGATTCCGAGCCATAACTAAATCTATTTCAAGAGGATTTCAAGTTTAATTCTTTCTTAATTCGTTATAGTTTAGGCATGAATGAAACGCAAAGTTGCAAACATCTTTACCAATGTATTTATTAAGATTTCTCTAAAGCAGAGTACTTAGTATAGTATAAGTACCTACCTACATTATTATAAGAAGTTAACTTAAAATAGTGTTGTGACGCGAAAGACGGCCTTGCAGTTCTTGTTGACTAACCAGGCATGTGTTTAAACATCGTGTTAGGCATTCGCGCAATCTGCTTGTTGTAATCCGTTGAGATTTTGTAAAATATTCTGTTCATAAACACACTAAATACCTCGTAACTGTCAACAGTTTTGATGTAGTAGACTTATAGTACGATCGTAATTTTTTCCTAAACTTTAGGATTCACCTTGATTCCTTGGTGTTTTTTATTGAACTTGACAATTTGCTTATTTACAGAATAGAAAAAAATAGAATTGTTTGATCCTTCTTAGGCTTTTACATCTTAACTAGATGATTTATTATACGGTGTCAGGAGGCAATCTTTGCCTACACTACGGGACACTTAATGACTGGGACATTGTAGTTGCTAATGTTGCTACGTAAAAGTCAAATCTCTGTCGCTTGAAAACAAGAACATTCAGACTATCTAAAATCATTTGAAGTCCTTTGAAGTTTAAATTAGCATTCTTAAAATTATTAGGTACCTATGTCTAGTTGTCTAGGTCTAGGGAGCGGGTCGGGTAGACCCAGACCCAGACAATATTCATCATCATCTTCCTGCCCTTTTCCCACTTACGTGGGGTCGGTATAACATGTATTCTTCTTCCATTTCCCTCTATCAGCCGTCATCTCAACATTCACCCCTTTCTTACTCATGCCAACTTTCACAATCCATCCATCTTTTCTTTGGCCTACCTCTACTCAAATCCATCCACTTTCATTATCGAGCACTCTTGTCGTAATATGACATTCATTCATTGACATTTGCCCAGCCAGTATTATTAACAAGAAAACGGTATGGTAGGTTTAAAAAAAATTAAAGAGAAGTGGTGGCCTTCTTAAGACATGTAGAACTGTTGACCCCATTGGCAATCTTTATCTATAACGGCGGAAGAGATGTATCTATTAATTCAAATACTGTCGACACACATTTACCAAGTCGTAAAGATACCTCTTCCACCACAGAATTAGTCACCCTGGTCAATGACCTGTGGGCAGTGGCCTTGAGATTATGATCGCAAAATTGGTAAAAGCTAGTGAGGTTTGAGCCTAGTGGTTAAACTCTGGTGATGGAGTTTTTAGGCCGCCAATAGACGTCATGGTTAAACGACTTAAACCTATTATCAGCCTTTCTGGGCTGGGCTGGGAATAGGTTAAAGTCGGTGCTTTCCGAAAGAGAGCGCGCCGTTGCCGAGTGCCCCCAATATGGCCACGTGCGTCATGGGCAGTGCACGCGTGACGCGATATAGTTTAAAAGCCGGCAGTGCAAGTACCGTTCTTATCGATCTCTGAATTTTTTTTTTTTTTTTTTTTTTTTTTTCCAATTTTATTGAATTTTGTCGATTCTATATGTCAAATTTAGAGATCGATAAGAACGGAACTTGCACTGCTGGTCCGACAATTCAACGTGCCCCCCGATAAATGTTCGTTGTGGATGATGATGAAGCAATTAAATGTCCACGCCCATGAACTTCACGTTACCCTATCATTATGTTCCACCCTAAACAAACAATCCACACCCTAATAGCTTTTCTCACAAGGTTTTAAAAGCTGTCTGTAAACTTGACTCTACATGTGGCTTACATCTGGTAGAAATACACTACATTATTAGGATTAATCTTAGACCATTTAAGGGATTAATTAGCCATTTTATGAGTACCCAAGTGAGTTACTACAGTGGGAAGTGAAGCGAATAATCTCTTCTTCGCAATAAAAATGATGGATGGATCGATTTTTGATCCATCGTTTTTGTTTGACCATAGTTCGATGCTTAATCGACTACCAACAAGTGTCTGTTAAAATCGATTGGTGTGGACCATAGATTTAGAATTTTTACTTGTCTATGGTGACGAACAAGTAACGATCAACGTTAACTGCATTCTACCATCGACTCTGCTTTGCTTAGTCCAAAGACAAAGTGTCAGAATCGTTCCTTCCTGGTTTAGTCAAATTACGAGTAAACTGAGTCATCCACAGTCGGCATGCTGTCTAGCGCCTACGTGCAACGTAATAATTACGATCACAAGGACAATAGGATACGCAACCAAGCAAGGACTAAGTGGAACTAATTTTACACGGAGAAAAACAAGGAAAACAGTATTATGAACGAAAACTAGCTTCAAAATAGAATGGAATGCTAAGATCGTAAGAATCTTCGTGCATACGAGGTGCTGAAATGCCGTTTTATTTTTCAAGATAGAAGATACATGTTTAGTTCGCAAAAAATAAACTGTTAAGTAAGTTTATTATGGCGGAAACTGATGTGGTAGTAACTCTAATTATCCATCATCATCAGCATCATCATCCACAGCCCGACTTCACCCACTGCTGGGTATAGGCCTCCCTTAATTTGTGCCATTCGTCACGACCCTGCACCAGTCCAGTCCATCTTTTGCCGGCGACTTTGTCGATGTCGTCCAAATATCCAATAAAGAAATATTAGAATCATCGGTTTATCTACAGTACCTAGCAGTTATCTTATCAAAAACTCAGAATACACAACAGTAGGCGCTATTCAAAGGCAAGACCGGTAGCAGTAATCCTTAAATCTAGATTATCTGTCCACCTAGGGACGCAGACAACCTACATTGCTATCATAATGTTCAACGAAGTGGTTCATATCTACTTGTAAGCAGGTTGTATCATGTTACGGCCACGAGCCATTAAAACTTTAGTTCTCAAAAAATGGTCATCGTATAAATTCAAAAAAGAATAGAGCCTTGCCCCCTGATTGTCTATTTTTGATAGCGACCAAAATCGGTCTCCAACTGTCATATCGTTTTGACAGTTTGAGACCAATTTGAGGTTTGAGACAAGTTAGACAATCAGCCCGCTGGTGCGTAGTAGTAGAGTGCAGTAACAATTGAATCTATCTTGACACAGATTCAACCTTGGTATAGTTTCCGTTGCAACGACACAGTCAATGAGTCCATAAATGGCTAGTCAAGAACAGAAGTTAACTGAAATACGTTGTGTTACAGCTCCAAAAAGTCACAAAACACATTTTCAACCTAAATGCTACTTTTGTCACTTTTTTTCTATGAATATCAATCAACTGTCACATCTATAGTCCTGTGAGGTCCAAAACAAGTCGTTAAGAAATACCGAAATACCTTTGTCTGATTGAATAATTATCGTAGTAGGGGAAAATTGGGGGTTCTGGATATAAATATCCAGAACCCCTCAATTTTCCCTATTCATCTATTCAATCTACTACATCGAGGTAACCCTATTTTTACTTTTCATCTATTCAAATAAGACTATTTAATCCAGAATTTTCCCTATTCATCTATTCAATCTACGTAATTATCTACTTATTTAATCAAAGTAACTTATTCATTTATAGAGAACAAAAAAAACTAGTGTGTCTAATTTAACTTTTAACTAACCTTTAGGGGACTGAACTTAAAATAAAAAATAAAACAAATAATAATAATAGTTGATTTAATTCAGCAAAGTTATTTATTATAAATTCACATATATTGAATTATCAATTGATTTCAGAAGTTCTCTTATTTTTCCATATATATGATCAGAGTAAAAGTTTGCAACAACATGCTGCGCACATATGAAAGCATTACATTTACAAATAGAATCTTCAAAACAAGAAAATTGTTCCGCATCATATACTTCTATTCGAATAAGTTTCACTCCTTTTACACTAGTTCTAAAACTGGACGCCAGTTGCTTGCTGTTCGTTAATTGCACAAACGAGGGAGCATTTGATGGTAAATTGACTTCTTCTTGCATGTTAAGTGGACTCACAGTCGCAGGCGGCGATAAAATCCATGGCGAGTACTGAAAATATTATTTTAATTACTTACGAACAAATCAAATATTAATTAATTTTATGCACTTGATATCTGACAATTAATTCTTACCGACATTTTTCCAAGCTTTTTGTTCCGTGTGTATAGAATGAGATCAATTGAAGCTACTAAAATAAATTAGAATTCTAGTTTCCATTTATAGGTTCATTGCGTGTTGTTTATAGGTATCTAATTTGAAATAGAGTTGAGAACCTTGTATGAATACGAGTAGCTAATATTTATGGCGAAATTGCACCGTAAGTGTTATCAAACGTTTAGTGTTGTAGATTATGAGTAAGTTACACTAAACCTATTATAGGCTTCCTCATAATATGATTAGATATCTGCAGCATAGTGGTTGGTCGACATTGTAGTGTGCGGGTTCGATAAAATGTATTATTTGCTTACTTTGAGTCTTACATGATGCTATGTGAAATGTTTTTATTAAAGCTTTTATTTTATTACAAGTAGGTATAATGATACATAAGGAAACCAGTTTTAGATAGATAGATAAATTCTTTATTGACACATTAGTTAAACTACTTTAGCTCATGACTTTATGGGGTCTTCAGAAGTTGGAATTTTCATAATATGAGAACTGATTTAAGATACAATAAGTAAATAAGTTTTCTGTTGAAAAAAGTATTCTTTGAGAATTTTTTGAGGTATGGGTATGCTGATTCAAATGAGCATAAGCATGGATGTTCTACTGTAATTCACTGAGATGATTGAACAGATCCTACCACCATCATCAGATCAGCTCGCTGTT
Source organism: Camptogramma bilineatum (assembly GCA_958496255.1). Classification (NCBI taxonomy): domain Eukaryota; kingdom Metazoa; phylum Arthropoda; class Insecta; order Lepidoptera; family Geometridae; genus Camptogramma; species Camptogramma bilineatum. The sequence continues at coordinate 14,177,569 of OY292466.1, read as the reverse complement.
ACCATAATATTGCATTAGGTATCACTGAAAACCTTTTGGTGGTCTTTGTCCTGATCTGATCCGACCTGTAGGTAGGCATCTGATCAGATCGCAGATCGATCGGTTTGGATGTCTATGCGTGTTCCTTAGTTTCATTCAAACAAACTTAGCTTAATTATTGTTATTAGTGGGAATGCAATTTACACTACCTACTATATATATATTTCAGCCTAACTCATTTAATGTTATGTAGGTAGTTAATAAAATTTAGAATATTATGTATGATGGATGGTCAGCCAAAAACATGTTTTATTGTTATATACCTACTATTAATTAATATGTATACCAGTAAAAGTAATCGATAAAAATCCAATTACTTACTTAAATCGAATCCGAGTGATAAACATAGTCTAATAATTCAAATCAAACTTTGTTGACAAAAATGTATAGAGAGCGTTTTATTACAATAATACACCTCCATATATGTAAAAATGTGCACGTGAATTGAGACTATTTAAGCCAGGATGATGTCCGAAACAAGACACAGTCTTCTCTGGAACAGCAAACCTTCCGATCCTTCAACTTAAAAAAAAATCGTCGTTCAACTTTAAAAATGTAAGTACATACTATTCAGTTACATACACTTCTCCCCAATGGATTTAGGCATTCGTGAAGTTACTCGATTTGCTCACGAATGCCTAGATCCATTGTGAGAAGTGTACATTCAGTTATCTCTATTAATCTATTCATATTTTAATTCATTCATGCTTTCATCAATTCATTGTATTAATTCCTTAATATTTTTATATTTTCAGGTCCCGAAGCATGATGTCTTTGAACTACTCCGACGACGACGTGAGCGTGCCGACTTCAAACCGCAGCGCAACCGCTCCACCATCAAAGAAGGCACGCTCGTCGCTTGCCATCACCGACGCCATGCCCTCGACATCGTCGTCATCGGTGGCGAAGAAGCGAAGGAACAAGATCGCCCCGGTGATTCCAACGAAGAAGCCCACGCCGCCGTACGAACTATTCGGCACGGATAGCGAGGAAGAAATAGAGGATCCTCGACCACGCAAAAATGGTAATATTCAAGATCTTACCTCATACTTATAATACATCCAGATAGTCATCAAAATAAGATCAAACGCCAATACAATAGAATGATACCATCTAGTAAAGTTTATAGAAACTACACGGAGACAGATCAGAAACTGTTTTATTTTTAGTTGTTTGAGAGACGATCGACCTCTAATCAGGAATATTATTTCACCATCAGAAAGATCAAGAGAAGAAGAAGAAGTGTCGCAGAAACCTCATCGCCGGTGTGAGGAAGTACAAAGGAAGGAGCATCGTACCCCGCCTGCTGCCTTTGCTGCTTCAACGTCAACGTCGAGGAAAACATCTGCCCGGGACGTCTTCGGTAGCGACAGCGACGACGATCAAGCCATCCTACCGGGTACTAAAAAAACTCCCAGTGTATGCTCCTACTTCACGAAACGAATTCCTCACGGTGTATCGCGACAGTCGGATCTAACTAAAGAGGGTACCCACTATGTGGAGCTTAAAGTTTACAGTTGCGAGGAAATAAAAAATATCCAGCCAATGAATAGGTGGCGTCATGCCATAATTACCATAAAAAATAGAACAGATGATAACACCGAGGCGTGGAAGCACCTTAGTGAATTTATTAAAGCTACTCGTAGAGAGTTTAAGGATTGTAGACCTGATATTATTAACGGCTGTTAAGATTTAGATAGTATTTAAATAAATACCTAATCTTAACACCGTAACAGGAACTATAATCCTTTCTCGGGTTGCTTAGTGAATTTATTAAAGCTACTCGTAGAGAGTTTAAGGATTGTAGACCTGATATTATTAACGGCTGTTAAGATTTAGATAGTATTTAAATAAATACCTAATCTTAACACCGTAACAGGAACTATAATCCTTTCTCGGGTTGCTTAGTGAATTTATTAAAGCTACTCGTAGAGAGTTTAAGGATTGTAGACCTGATATTATTAACGGCTGTTAAGATTTAGATAGTATTTAAATAAATACCTAATCTTAACACCGTAACAGGAACTATAATCCTTTCTCGGGTTGCTTTTAAAAACTCATCAAGGTGCTTTCACCCTCGGTGTAGGAATATCATGAATTTTATTTTTCACTGTAATTATAGCGTAACCGCATTGATAATTTCAATCTTTGGGTATGGATATTAATTAATGGATCTATTTACTCAGTGTAATCATAGTAAGCGCATGTAATCTAGAAAGTAGGTATTATAACCATATTATTTAGTTTATTTCGTTATCTCATGTATGTACCTAGGTATTATGAATAAATTAAAAGTATTAACGTTTCATTACGCTTTTTTATTTCTTTTACAGTTGTGTCACACTCAAGCCTGCCACCAGCTAATGAAATTGATGAATTAATAAATTGTGAAAAATGTCGAATTGAAATATCACGAAATGAATATAGATATCATTTGAGAACTAACTTGCATAAATCGAACTGTTTATTGAGGACTGAATTTGATAATATCGATATTGTTGCCACTGCATTCAAAAATAGAATCGTTACGTATCGTTTGAACCCCATAAAAAATATCACGCATCTCCCTGTAGAGGTGAATCTGAGAAATAAACGAAAAGATATAATACAGTTAATAAAAATGTCGCTAAGGAAACATGAGTGTATTAAGGTTAACTTTGAGTTGTTTGCTTATTTTATTTTACCGAAGTCAAATGAACAGCAACTAAAGTCATTTAACACAAAATACGAAATAATTTATCAAAGTACAGATTTGAATGAAATGGTATCGAGATTGCTTGACATTTTTATGACGAAACTATCAGAATTTGAACATTGTGAATCGGGCTGGAGTTATGAATCTATGAGTCATTTAGAAATTAATATTAACAAATACTGTCCTCTGAGAGGTGGCACATACATAGATTTACCAAAATCTATTAAAAATACAAAAAGCTGTATTAATATTCAGAATCATGATGATTATTGTTTCCTTTGGTGCGTGGTTGCTAAGTTATTTCCTGCAAAGAATAATGTGTGTAATGTGAAGTCATATCCACACTTTTCTTTTGTGCTTAATGTAAAGGAAATGACTTTTCCACCGACCTATAAAGACATTGCATTATTTGAAATGAATAATCCTAATATTAGTGTCAATATCTATGGTATAAACGACAAATGCTGTGTAAATGGACCTCTATATTTTACAAAAAATCGTAAAAGTAATCACATTAATTTGCTCTATATTGAACGCAATAATAAAGGTCATTACTGTCTGATAAAAGATCTAATGCGATTAGTACGACGTCAAATGTCTCATCATAAAGGAAAAATGTTGCTATGTGAAGCCTGTTTACAATGTTTTTATTGCGAAACTAAACACAAATCACACAATTGTAACGGAGTATTAACTGTTTTACCTAAAGAGAATTCTATTTTGAAATTTGAAAAATATGAGAGGCAGCAAAAGATTAACTTCGTCATATACGCTGACTTTGAATGTCTACTACTTAACTATGAAAATGAAATCTCTGAAAACACTAAAACTTTACAGATACATAAACCTTCTTGCTTTGGCTTTTATATTTGCTGCTCGTATGATCCAAACTTAAATAAATATGTTGCGTATAGAGGTGAAAACTGTGTTGAAATATTTATAAAATGCTTAATTAAAGAAGTTAAAAGAATTAATGCTATACTGCAAGATAAAAAACCAATGTCTCCTTTAACAGTAGATCAAGAAAAACAATATCGCAATGCTACTGTATGCTACATATGTAAACAAGTATTACTCGGTGATAAGGTACGAGATCATGATCATATTACGTCTCAATTTAGAGGAGCGGCACACTCTCATTGTAACTTGATGCATAGAGTGTGTCCATTCATTCCAATAGTGTTTCACAATCTATCCGGCTATGATTCACATTTGTTTATTGAAGAATTGACAAAATATGAAGGTGATCTGAGAATTATTCCTAAGACTAAAGAAAAGTATCTTTCTATTACTAAAGTTATTAAGTCCGACACATACAATCGCTCTATTGAAATGAAGTTCATTGATTCTTTTCAATTTTTAAGTTCGAGTCTTGATTTATTAAGTAAAAGTTTATCTGAAAGTGATTTTGTTCATTTGTTGAACGGTTTTGATGACAAGAAGCAATTTGATTTATTACGTAGAAAAGGTGTGTATCCATATGATTACATGAATAATTGGTCAAAATTTAATGAAAGACGGCTTCCACCTAAATCTTGTTTTTACAACTATTTGAAGGGAGAACACATTTCTGATAATGATTATACACATGCCCACGATGTGTGGAAATATTTTAACATCAAAAATCTTGGCGAATATACAGATTTATACTTGAAAACTGATGTGTTGCTACTATGTGATATTTTCGAAAAATTCAGAAAGACGAGCCTCCATTATTATAAACTAGATCCTGCTTATTATGTAACAACACCCAGCTTAAGTTGGGATGCAATGCTATTATATACTAATGTTAAACTAGAATTGATTAGTGACATAGAAATGTATGAAATGTTGGAGAAAGGTATACGTGGAGGTCTAGCTCAGTGCTCGTTACGTCATGCTGTGGCTTCCAATAAATATCTTCCTAACTTTGATAAGTCTCAAAAATCTAGTTATCTTGTTTATTTAGACTGTGTTAATCTTTATGGGTACGCAATGACGAAAAAATATCCAATTTCTGAATTTAGATTTTTATCTACAAGAGAAATAAAATATTTTAATGTAATGAATGTTTCGGATGATAGTGACTTTGGCTATATTTTAGAAGTGGATCTTTTATATCCAGATCACTTGCATAAGTCGCATCAAGATTTACCCTTTGCTCCAGAGAAATTTATTCCACCTGGAAGTAAAACTGAAAAATTGATCGCAAATCTCTATGATAAATTCAACTATGTCATTCACTACGTGCATTTGAAGGAATGCTTAAAACACGGACTAATTTTGACAAAAATACATCGCATTATTGGGTTCAGGCAAGATTGTTTTTTGAAAAAGTATATTGATCTAAATACTACTCTTCGAAAATCATCAAAAACACTATTTGAAAAAAACTTATTTAAGTTGTTCAATAACGCAATTTTCGGTAAAACGATTGAAAATAAAAGAAAACAAGTTGATATTAAACTGGTAACAAGATGGAGAGAAACTCAAAATATCACGAATAAACATATTACTGCTGAAAAGTTAATATCAAAACCGAATTTAAACAGTGTTAATGTTTTTTCTGAAAACTTTGTTGCTATTCAATTGAATCGTGATGAACTTGTATTAGATAGACCTATTTATATTGGTTTTTCCGTTTTAGAGTACGCTAAACAACATATGTATCAATTTCACTATGATTTTATTAAAAACAAGTACAATGACAATGCACAGCTTTGTTATACAGACACTGACAGTTTGTTATATTTGATATTTACCAATGATTTTTACGAAGATTTGCGAAATGACATTTCTCAATTCGATACAAGTAATTATGAATCAAACAATGTTTATAATATTCCGAAGGTAAATGAAAAAGTACTTGGTTTGTTTAAAGATGAGATGGGAGGTGACATTATTTCTGAATTTACTGGTTTAAGAGCGAAGTTGTATTGTATAAAAAGTGAGAAATCTACAATAAAAAAAGCTAAAGGTATAACTAAGACAGCTGTTAATGAAATAGAATTGAGTGACTATAATGATACTTTATTTAATAATACTACAACAAGATGTAATATCAAACTAATAAGATCTATAAAGCATGTGTTATATACGCAAGAGGTAAACAAGCAACTCCTTAATGGAAATGATGATAAAAGACAAATACAGAAAGATCAGATCCATACCCTACCATGGGGTCACTGTGATACGGTATTCTGAGAGTAATTTATTGAATTTATTTAAATTAATCCATGCGTCATGTCAATAATCATTAGTGTACTTATAATAACTATGTAAGCATTAATATTATTTTTAGATAATACCTTTGTTAATAACAAATTATTTAATATAATAAATAAATAAATGCACCTACACACCAGTACCAGTTATTTTATTTATTTAATAATAAGCCTCCTTAAAAATATAACTAAGTACAAAAATATATTGTTTATAAGTTATAACACTTTGATTAAAATTGCAGATAATAAAGAGACTTCTCTGAAATAACATCAATTATAATTGTGTGAAATATATTATGTTGATTTCTTATTTATTTTTTAAATGAAGTTAATTAAGCAGCCAGTTTCTTTACAAGTTAAGAATCTAGACATAAACAGGACAGGAAAAAGTATTATAAAACATAGTTCTCTGTTACCGAATTCGATTCGAAGCATAATATGCGGTCCCTCGAATTGTGGTAAAACAAATGTCATGCTTAGTTTGCTTTTAGACGCAAACGGGCTCAAGTTTAAAAATGTATATTTATATTCTAAGACGTCTTTTCAACCAAAGTACACGTTTTTAAAAGAAGTATTGCGTCGAGTCCCGAATATAAATTTTTTCATTTTCAATTCAAATGTAGAAGTTGTACATCCTAATGAAGCTTTGAAAAACTCTGTAATAATATTTGATGATGTCAGCTGTGAAAATCAAATTAATATACGGAATTATTTTGCGATGGGGAGACATCGCCAAATCGACTGCTTTTATCTAGCACAAACCTATTCAAAAATACCAAAGCAGCTGATTCGAGACAATGTGAATCTATTAATTATCTTCAAGCAAGATGATGTAAATTTAAAGCATCTTTATGACGAACATGTTAATACAGATATGGAATGGCTTAAATTTAAAAATCTATGTTCTCTTGTATGGAAAGAACCTCATAATTTTTTATTGATAAACAAAGACTGTTGTATTAATGAAGGAAGATATCGAAAGGGCTTTGACATTTTTATCGATTTTGACATATCATACTAGATAAAGAAAGTAAGCGCAGCGATAGCATATTATAATATTTAAATTGAATATGGATCTAATGATTTCAGTTTAGTAGCCTAATCACTCAACTTAAGTTGTGTTTGTCCTTTAATTTTATAAATATGGAGCAATTCAATAAGGAACAATTGATAAAATCTGTTAATGCTATAAGAAATAAATTAAAACAAATGCGTGATAATGAAGATAAAACCGATTTGACTATGAATAGAGTATTAAAACCTGTGACTGAACCTTTAAAAGCTTTAATAGATATTGGCTATTCGAAACAAAACAACTTTACTGAAAAATCGATTATGAATAAATCTGGAATCTTAGATAATACCAGCTCCGATTCAAACTATGAAGATTTAGAAGAATATGATGAAACTAATAATTATGATGATAATAAATATATGTCTCCCCTAACGAACCAAAATTCAGCAAATAATGTGTCGAATGATATTGGGAAGTCTTTAGAAAGATCATTAAACAAAGATGATTTTGAAGATATTTATGAAAACATTAATATACCTTTCGGAGTTAGAACAGAAAACAAACAATTTTTAATGGGGAATGAAAAAGTACAACTATTAGTTTCAGATAATCCATTACGAAGCAATAAAAAACATTTGATTATTATTAATGATAAGCAATATGATTTGACGCCTGGTCTAAAAGAACTATTACTACGAAAGACGCCAGATTTGTCATTAGTATCAACTAAAGACCAATTAGTATATAAAGATATTCTCAACATAACAAACGCTCATAAAAGATATTACAATCCGAATGGGCAAATCAAAGGTGATAAAAGTATCAAATATCGTGAAATTATAAGACCATTATTTTTAGACACTACAAATAATGCTCAACTGTTTGAAATTGAATGTAATAAAACTGGTAGTGGATTACCTATTTTGAAGAATTACAGGAAAGATACTGATTTAGTATATTGGGACGATCCAAATGAGTTAATAGAACGCTTGAAAATATTAATCGCATCTAGAGATGCTGGTAACAGCAACCACGATAACGAAATACTGTCAATAATTGAAGAACTAAAAGAATCTGGCATCATTAAAGAATAAAAAGATCAAGATTCATATCTAATGTTTAGTATGAGTGTATTAATCAAAGATGAACGTCGATAAATTTGGTCTTCACCTGTATAAGAGAAAATCAAATGATTATGAAAAGTGGTGGAAAAATACAAGCGATGGAAATGTTAATGCACAGAATAAAATTATAAAACAATTACAGAATCCTGTTGATGCGGAAGACAGTGCTACAAAAGGTTACGTGGATAACTTACTGGAACATTATTTAAATAAAATTAAATACCTGGAACAGTGTTTTAACGAAGTTAGTAAGAAAGTTTCAATTCTAGAAACACAATTCAAAAATGAGCAAAGCCGACGTCATAAATGAGATATATAGAAATGCGCGAGTGAATTTTAAACGTAGACATGTTATAATGAAGGATATAGACGATCTATGGCAAGCCGACTTAATTGATTTGCAACGTATTTCTAAGCAAAACCGCGGCTTTAATTTTGTTTTAGTAGTTATCGACACGTTTTCAAAATTTGTTTGGACATATCCATTAAAACGAAAAACTAAAGTAGAAGTTTGTTCTGCTTTTGAGCATCTATTCAAGAAAGGCAGAGTACCGAAAAACTTACAAACAGACTTGGGAACAGAATTTTATAATGAAAAAATAAATAAACTGACAGGTGTCTACAAAGTAAATCATTATTCTACTTATTCTACTAAAAAGGCATCAATTGTGGAAAGAGTTATCAGAACTTTAAAAAGCAAACTTTATAAACAATTTGGAATAAACGGAAATTATAATTGGGTAAATGGTACTCTAGATCAAATAACTAAACTCTATAATAACACTTATCATAGAACAATCAACTGCAAACCAGTAGAAGTTACTGAAAGCAATAAAACTGATGTATTGGAAAGATATGAAAAAATCGCAAGCACTTCTTTAGCGAAAAGAAGCAAAGCTTTAAAAGTCAATGACTTTGTACGAATAAGTAAGTACAAAGGGACTTTTGAAAAAGGCTACATGCCAAATTGGTCAACAGAAATTTTTAAAATCTTTAAAGTTCAGTCAACCAACCCAACTACTTATCTGCTGGAGGATGTGAGACATCAGCCCATCGTAGGAGCTTTTTATTCGCAAGAATTACAAAAAACAAAGTATCCTGAAATATATCTTGTAGAAAAAGTACTTAAAAGAAAAAATAATAAAGTATATGTTAAATGGTTAGGCTTGCCATCGCATGAAAATAGTTGGATTGATAAAAATAACGTTCTATAGATAGACGATAATTGACTATAAAAGCAATGAGCAATCACATATTGCAATCAGTTTTGTTAGTGTTATGAAAAGAGGCAGTGTTGTGAATTGGCTTATTGATCATCTACCGTGTGAAATTCATTTACCTGGATATAATTACTGTGGACCTGGTACAAGATTGATGAAAAGACTTGCTCGTGGTGATAAAGGTGTTAATCAGTTAGACGAATTTTGTAAGGATCACGATATTGCTTACGCAGGATCTACATCTACACAAGACCGTAATATAGCTGATATAAGGTTGATGAAAATGGCCAGGAAACGTATTCATGCTTCTGATGCAACTAGGGGAGAAAAAGTAGCAGCTCATTTAGTTAACAAGGCAATGTTAGCTAAAATAGCGAATAGTTGTAGAAATATAAAAAATCCTAAAAGTAAGGGAACTGGTATACAAAAGCCATTAAAAAATATAATTTTACATGCCAAGAAATACTTGAAAAGTGTTAAACCTAAGTGTAAAAAAACAGCTATTGAATTAGCTATAGCCGCTGTAAAAGAAATGACAAACAACTCAAACATAAAACTTCCACGCTTAATACCTATTCCGAAAACTGGTGGTGTATTACCTTTAATACCAATATTTGCTGGGCTATCCGCGTCAGGTAGTATAGCAGGCGGTGTTGCTGGAATCGTCAAAGCTATTAATGAATACAAAGAAGCTAAGAAGCGTCTAGCAGAATTAAAACGACATAATGAAAAAATGGAAGCTTTGTGTATCGGGAAAGGACTACATCTTAAACCTCATAAGGATGGATTGGGGCTATATCTATCTAATAAAAAAAACTAAAGCGGCTACCCAATCGAGCGCTCACTAATATTGATATTATTAACCATTCGGAAGATATTCCGCATTTTCGTGGAGTATTCATGAGAGACACGCTACCAAAGCGTCCTCGCAGAATCGAGTGCGGTATTATCAATTTAGACAGCTCTCAAAATGCAGGTACTCATTGGGTAGCCTACGCAAAGCTAAATGATTATGTGGAGTATTTCGATAGTTACGGAAACTTAAAACCACCCATTGAATTCATCAAATATGTCAAAGTTAATGTTAATTATAATTATGAAAACATGCAGAAAGATCATCCATATAATTGTGGTCATCTCTGTTTAAATTTTCTTAGAATGTTTTGGCAAAAACACAAATATAAATAGTTTATGATCTTTGTCTGAAGTTCAGTTACTAATCATGTCTGTGACGATTACATTCACTGGGGACAAGTCTTTATTGGAGTCATATTTTCACCCTCCATTGAATGCAGATGAACATTTTGAATGTGGTTTATTGTATTTTTCTGCAATAAATTCAGTGTCAAATATAAATTTAACAAACAACATTTTTTCGTATGGAGATGAAGGTAAAGAGTTACAAATACCTGTTGGCGCCTATGATTTGCTTGACATTGAAAGCTACCTATCGCAAAATTTAAATGATTGTACAGTTCAATTGAAATCTAATAGTAACACTCTAAAATGTTCAGTATATTGTTCAAAAACCATTCATTTTGAAAAAGAAAATAGTATTGGACAGCTTCTCGGTTTCGGCAAGATGAAACTAGAAGCTAATAAATGGCATGATTCGCAGAGCCTGGTCAACATTCTTCCTTTGTCCGTGATACGAATCGAATGTGATATCATACAAGGATCTTACCTTAACGGATTACCAACTCATACGATTTATGAATTTATTCCTAGCGTTCCACCTGGTCATCGATATATTGAAGTGCCGAGTAACATAGTCTATCACCCCATCAATAGAAGAAATATATCTTCAGTAACCATTAAAATAGTTGACGACCGCGGTAATCTCATAGACTTTAGAGAAGAAAAAATTCAATTGCGTCTTCATATACGAAAAATAAGATGATCGTATTCTATAAAATACCTTTCGCTTTGAAAAACAATAGCAATACTCAGCGTGGCATTAAAGCTATCAGACGTGTCAAAACCAATAAAAAAGTTACAAAAAATAATAAAATATTTCTCAAAGCACTTGGATTTAAAATATGAGTATTCTTCATATATCTGATTCACCTCAATTTGATAACTCCATCGAGAGCTACGAAGTTCATGCTTATAACCCTTACAACAACAGTTTTAGAGAAAATGATGAAATTAGAATTCCCATACATCAACAAGATGTATACATTTTACCGTCTGCGAGTTTTATTTATGTTGAAGGACATGTAACAATAATTGGGAAAGATAAGAAACCAGTTGCAAAGGTTGTAGAATTTACTAATAATCCTATCATGTTTATGTTTCAAGATATTAGGTATGAAATAAATGGTGTTGAAATAGATCGGTCAAAAAATGCTGGTATTACAACCACAATAAAGTCGTACATTTCTATGAATGAAGGTGATAGTAAAATGGCTGCAATGTGGGGATGGAATTTGAACGGTCTGAAAAGTAATGGTCATTTCAGTGCGATAGTACCACTTAACAGAATAATGGGGTTTGCTGAGGATTACAATAAAATTATAATGAATTGTAAGCATGAACTCATTTTAAACAGAGGTAATACGAACTTTAATAGCGTTAAAATTTTAGACGAAGAAGATATCTTAGTTAATATACAGAGAGTGCAGTGGCGTGTTCCTCATGTAAAAGTATCCGATCGAGAAAGAATTTCATTGCTTAAGATTATGGAAAAAGATAAACCAATTCAAATGGCGTTCCGGAATTGGGATTTATATGAATATCCATTATTACCTAAAACTATGAAACATTCATGGTCAGTTAAGACAGCTTCACAGCTAGAAAAGCCTCGTTATGTAATTTTTGGTCTACAAACTAAACGAAAAAACTCGAAATCCAAAAGCTGTTCGCAGTTTGATCACTGTAAACTTGCTAACTTAAAGTTATTTCTAAATTCACAATATTATCCATATGAGGCATTGAATTTGAATTTTAATGACAACAAATACAATATATTATACGAAATGTATGCTAAATTCCGTCAGTCTTATTATGATCGTCCAGTTGATCCATTGCTTGGGTTGCTTGAATTTAAAGATCTAGCTCCTTTATTTGTAATTGATTGTTCACGACAAAACGATAGTCTAAAGACAGGTCCTGTCGATGTGCGATTAGAAATCGAGACATTGGAGGACATTCCTGAAAATACCACTGCGTATTGTCTCATATTAAATGAGCGGCTTGTAGAATACAAACCACTGAGTAACATTGTTCGAAAAATATCATGAATACTATCGTGGATGTGCAAGGATTTAAAACAGATAACAATAAATTTATTTTAAAGGAAATAGCAATTGTATGTAATAATGCGTGTGGCCAAAGCAAAGTTCTTGTTTTACTATTCAAACCACCATTTCCATTTTATGAGCTAACAAAAACTGAGAGACAACAGGTTAGTTGGATTGAGAGAAATAGAGGATTATATTGGAACGAAGGATTCATACCATACAAAGATCATAAAAGAATAATAACAAATATTTTATTGACAAAAGACCGCATATTTACTAAAGGAGAAGAAAAATTAAGATGGATTAAAGAAATTTTAAATGAAGGCAATGATATTGAAAAATGTGTAATTAACTTAGAAGATAAGAACTGTATCAATTTTGTACAATTATACAAGGAATATGAATTAGAAAGCGATGTTGTCAGTTGTTTTCATCACAATAATATATGTGCACTTAAAAACGTACTATGTCTAAGAAAATGGTGTCTGCAAAATATTACATGAAATGTTTACTGTGTGATTGAGTTTTAGTTATAGTAATAAGTTATCTTAAAAAATCTAATACGCTTAAGAATATCGTATCTTCAATATTTTTGAATAAATTTTTTGTAATGTGTACCTACCTAATGACTTTGTTTTATTTAAAATTAGTTTATTGTCTCTATTATGAATAGATAGTTACTTTGATTGAATAGATAATAAACTTAAATTGATTAAAAGTAAAACCAGGTTCTGAATTAAACAGTTTTATTTAAATAGATGAAAAGTAAAATAGGGTTACCTCGATGTAGTAGATTGAATAGATGAATAGGGAAAATTCTGGATGAAACAGTCTTATTTGAATAGATGAAAAGTAAAAATAGGGTTACCTCGATGTAGTAGATTGAATAGATGAATAGGGAAAATTCTGGATTAAACAGACTTATTTGAATAGATGAAAAGTAAAAATAGGGTTACCTCGATGTAGTAGATTGAATAGATGAATAGGGAAAATTGAGGGGTTCTGGATATTTATATCCAGAACCCCCCAATTTTCCCCTACTTATCGTTATGACAACTGTAATTTCAAGTTTAGAACGTCACGGGACTCACGGGTGAAAAGCTGCAGTTCATTTCCTAAAGGTGGAATCAGACGGTTCACTCGAATGAAAGCTGGGGTTTTCTATGACACTTTTCTTTCATTTTATGTTCAGATGTGTCACTTTGAGTGAATGATGCCGAATGAAGACAGAAATTAACGAAAAGTGAACCGTCTGATTGATTGACTAAGCAAAAACTGCAGGTGGAAGCTACACTACATTTTTATCGAAACGACGTCCGTCAAGTGACAGTCGCCGTTTTAAAGAAACAACTTCACCACAAATAACTTTAAACGCATTTTTGTGCCCTAGTTAGTAGGTGACCTGCTAGCTACGGGGTTTGGTATGCTGTGAGTCAGTTTACTGTTTATGTTGTAAGTAAAACTATTTGTTTGCATTTACACAGTTTTACGCATTTACCGCGGTCAGTTTGATAAAGCTGATCGCACAATTATCCGCGTCGAATTCTAGAAGTACCTACTGCCGAGTCGATCGAATCGGACGATTCGACCGCGAGCAGGTGTGCGAGGTTTATTAAGACTTCATATAAAGAATTACCTAGATTCGTTTGGCGCGTTCGGCTCGGATAGGTGTGCGGCCACCTTAAGTGATAAAGTGACTCCACGTTATCGCTGTGGATACTAACGTGTTAAAACTTTGGGAAATTGCTAGTGTTTTGTAATGCTGGCCTTGCTTAACCCTTTCAGACCTGAATTATTTTTTTTTCTCGTATGAATGTGAATTTTTTTTTACGGATAAAGTACCCTAATAGTGCTCTGAAAATGCAAGAAAAAAAATTCCTGTCTTTTCAGTTTTAGAGGAAAAGTGGATTTTCTTTATGTGCACAAATGAGGACATTCGGCTTATATGATACTACGAGTTACTATACGGGCCGTTATTCTATACGAATAGAAAGCTGTATTTTAGTCATAGTTTTATTCAATAAGTATGAAAATCTCATAAATTTATACCTTATTAGGCTCAGGCGAAACAAAAAAAAAAATCTCAGTCAGTCTCAAATAATTGGACGCTTATTTATGGAATGCTACTTAGCAGTTCTCAAATTTGGTTAGGCATATAAGTAATGTATATTTACTTTATGCATTTTACACGGGATTTATTTCCCCGTGCAACCCACCATTTTACAGCTCATTCACAAACATATGGGTCTTCTTCCTACCGCGGGGTAAGTTTGGGCCTACGAACTGTGCTGTTTACCCTGGCTTCAACTCCAGGGGCGGCTGCCCCTGAGTCTTGGGGTTTTGCATGTGAAGGCGGTGCTGCCCGACAAAGGCGGTCGCTCAAGCCGACGTCCAGAGTCCACTTCGCCAGGGGTACGACGTCGATCGGTTCGAGCTGACGGGTCGTAGCCGGGTCAGCGGGCGGCAGGCCATCCCCCAAGCCAGTGAGCTCTAGCCGCCACAGTTCTCTAACCAGCGAGGTTAGCTGCGGTGGGCGAGCAGTCATCAACGGTCAGCGAACGTCTGTCGATGTGGGACCAGCGTGCAGGCGGTCGTAAGCTAGTGATGGGCACCACCGGGCAGCAAGGTGGTAAATTATACGATGAGTGGGAATAGCGACGCTGGAGCTGTGACGCCTCGCTGTGAAGCTTCTGCATGTATTCACAGCGAGGCTCTTAAAGGGACCGATGAGATACGAGATGACATAGCTCATTCCAGCCCCATATACATCCATCATCATGTGCAGGGAAATGACCAATACCATCGTGAGCTACTTCAACAGCTGGGCGAATTTCTCCCAGTCCTGGGAATAATGTATGGCGTGGGACTGCTGCTACTTGGGCAACCTCTTTTATTTTGGTCTGTAGCAGCTCATAAGTTGATCTAGCAAGTCAACTCCCAGACTCCCATCACGCAGAGCATCCAAGGCATCTGGTACGTACATTTTTCATCAGAAAAAACTAATTTTGTTTAAAAACTGTAAAGTTATGTGATAAAACGGTTTCGTAAAAGAAAACCATTTCAATTGAATCGCTACAATATGTTTGTAAAGCAGATAAGTGTATTTTGAACACGCATTGACGGTACTTGCATTTTTCATAAAAATTTCAGTTGATTCCGAATGAGCACATTTGAGGACAAAAAGAAAAATCATGTTTTTTGGTACAAAAAAACATAATATCATATAAAAATACACTACACGTAACTATAACAATATTATCCATCGGCACATATTTATTACATGAAGTATCTTTCAATAAAACTTATTATTTTGGAATAAAATATACAGCTCACCTACACACTCGCAAAATTTGATAGTTGCTGGTCGAAACTTGACGAAATATTTATGAATCCTGTTAAAAGATGGCGCAAGTAGTACTGTTTTAGGCTCATTATTATGTGGACAAATGAATACAACCGTTGCCAAATACAAACATGGCTGATTTAATATTTTATGACTTTTTAAACTTAATGTCCTCAATTGTGGACGCAGGGTCTGAAAGGGTTAAATGGTAGGGTAACTTGCCTATTCAACCTTATCCACAAAGAAGAAGAAGAAAATCAGAAAAAGTTGTGTAGCAAAGTTACAATTGTTTTCTGATGTTTTTCCCTATTAAGGCATTGCGTAAACGTAGACACTATTAGTTATCGACACTTCTATAGAAAATTGTGGTTGCCAAGTTTGGTTATCGAGGCGCCAACGACCATTTGATTCGAAGGAGTGTCAATGTTTAATTTCATTTCATTTATTCATTAACAATTTCACAATTGTATTTGAATGTCCTCTTATAAACTAAAGTTTATAGTAGTTTGAGCAAAGCTTAAAATTATCTACTTAATACTTAATATTCCACAGAAAAAAACACGTCCGCATTTAAACTATGGTATCCCCACCAGGTAAATGTAGCACAAACATGCACTTACCGTACATAATAGGCTCAATACAACCCACTGAGGTTTGTAGTACTTATTACTTCGAACGGAAGCTGCTAATTAGTCAGCAAACGGTAGGCTTTTATCTTAAAGCAAGCTTAAGGTGGCCGCACACCCATCCGCGTCGAACGAATCGACCGAAACTAATTTTAGAATATTTCTTGATATCGTATGGAACCTGCCCGCGTCGAATTGTCCGATTCGACCGAATCTGGAAGCTCTTCGAGAATTCGAAGCGGATAGGTGTCCGCTCAGCCTTAGCCAGATATTTTATTTTATGAAAAACTACCTTTGACCCGTGACTTTCACTTGCGTAGTAGGTACCAATATATAAATAGCAAATACCTACAAATATGCTATTCAAGGCAACTATCACCTATTCCAGGTTTCATAAAAAGAAAGTTCGTATGAGCAAGTGGCCAACTCTGGTGACGGCCGCCCAAAGGCCTCCGTCATGGCTTAACTACTTAAAAGCCGGCACCGGCAATTTAATGTGCCCTCCGAAGCGCCCAGCTCGTAATGCCACTTACGGTCACCCATCCAAATAGTGAACACACAACGTTGCATAAATTCAACATTCTAAGTTTCATAAAAAATAATTATCTAAGTGATCTTAAGGTGCAAATTGCCAAGTGGAATCTTAACCTTACACACCTGGATAACTTCTTAACTTGTTCCTCACAGTAGATACCTTCGAAGCTGCACCTTATTAGGTCACGTCCTTGAATCAATGAATCACTAAGTAGATTGGACGTCCAAACACATCCAGAATTACTTCGACTATAAACACTCGCTTCTTACTGTATTTCTCTTATTAAGGCCAATTATTGGCCCACATCGGTCGCGCTGCCTTTTAAGAGGTAGGTAATGGTGTGAACGTCAAAATGGAGTGGAATAAACGAAGACGTGAAAGAAAAAATAATTAGTTAGACCAAAAGAACAAAGCCAAGTCTAAATCAAAATTAAAGTAAAAAAAAAACTTTAGTTTTAATAAAATCTGTGCATATTTTAAGAGAAAATAATTATTAAATTACTTACACTTTTAAATGTAAAAGAAACTTTTTCAAATGAATTTGCTAAAGCAGTTCTATTTTTAAAACATCATAAGCCCTAATAGCGGCCACCCACGATCAATTCTATCGTCCAATCGATTGGATGCAGACAATTTGATCATGCCGAATGGACCGTGTGTGGACGTGGATCGGCATGACCGTTCGATTGGACGAAACAATCGAATTTCATTTCTTTCCGATTGGAACATGCATGGCGGTTGTGACACATAGAGACCTAAATTCTTTAACAAAAGACTTAAACGCGCGCGCTTATTTTGGTACTTATTTTGTTATTTTGTCTGTTCGAAACCCAAAATTCATTGAAAGTAATAGTTCTGGGGATTATGCAGGCCCAGAATGATAAGATAAAACTTATGTATGTGGACTAGTGATAAAAATTTTAGCATAAGTAAAAGAAGTAAAAGAGGACGACATGACTTTGAAGATGAGTGATAGATGTTATAACTAGTAGTTCGCCCCGAACTGAGATCTCGCGCACCGTTGTGTTGATAGCCTAGATTTGGACTTGTTTCTGACTACCCCTATACCTACCTCAGTATGGTAAAGATTATAGGCATGCATGCAATACATTAAGTCGTGTCGTGTTTATATTCAATAGTTGACCCCGCGAACTTCGTACCGCGCCTCAGGGAAGGCCTCTTAGTTCGAGAAATTATTAAAATAGCAGTTCAATACAAAATGTATGAGAAAATCAATTTCCTCCCCCTCCCTCCCCCTCCCCTCCCCCTCCCCTCCCCTCCCCCTCCCCGTCTCTCTCCCTCCCCTCCCCTCCCCCCTCTCCCTGCCCCTCCCCTTCCCCACCCCCTCCCCCTCCCCCTACCCCTCCCCGTCCCCCTCCGTCTCCCTCTATAATTTTGGTACATGCCCAGCCCACTATTTGCAGGAGTTAGCATTTGCATACGTGACAGGTTGCAAGCCCATCGCCGCTATTAGAACGTTAACTGGTTTCCTCACGATGTTTTCTTTCACCGTTTAGAGCTCGTGTTAATGCGCATTTAAATTTTTCTAATCGAAAAATCCATTGATGAGCACGGCCAGGGTTCGAACTTACGACCTATGAATCGAAAATCGAGCACTCTTCCACTCGGCCAACACGGCTTTTATTTTCAATCTCAAGAAAAAATATCAAGAAGCAACTAAAATCATTGCAAACCAAACCACAACGATGCCACACTCTTTGTCTGATAACCAGACCTACGAATACATCGAAACTCTATGAAACGGGAGCTCTTTCCATACATCCGTTAATTGGTTTTCATCATTTTTATTTTTCTCTGTATTTCAAAAACTATAGAACCTAGAAGAAAACTAAAAACCATTTTGGAATGTATAAATTGAGTACTTTCATATGACACCCCACTCAATATGTTTGGGTACCTTTGAAAAAAATTTACCCCCTTGGGAACCCCATATCTTTACAACCCCTTCATCGATTACGCTCATACGCTCCACAGCAAATTTCCATAGCACAACCTATTGACCTATCAAGTTTCATACAGATTGGATAAGCGGTTCGATAGTTATGCGAGAACATAAAAATGAAACATACAAACATACAAACATACAAACATACAAAGCAAAATCGCCTAACTTGCCACTAAGATCTTCGCTCGCTTCGCTCGCTCGATCGATAAAAACAATAACAAAATGAAAAAAAATGTAAAAAAAAATGTCATCACGACTTACTTCCAAGGTGCGAGTGACATATTCTTTCAGATCTTTGGGCGTTTTTAGATCCTTTGAAGATGTCTAAGGGGGTAGTCAGAGGACAAATCCAAACACATTTGGTATATTCTCACATTTTGCAGAAGTTAACATTCCATACGTGACAGGTTGCAAGCCCATCGACGCTAATAGAAAACTAGCTCACGATGTTATCCTTCACCGTTTAGAGCTCGTGTTAAAGCGCATATAAATTCGAAATGAAAAATCCATCGATGCACGGGTGGGCTCGAACTCATGACCTTTGGACTGAAAGTCGAGGCACTAACCCACTCGGCCAACACTGCTCTCATCATGCAAAAATGTGAGCTTTGAAAAACAATTCGTGATCTCATCATGTTTATTCGTTCGCTCCGGGACAAATGACGAATCTGACAATAACTTCAGTGCTGATGAATTGACTAGCAGAAACAAAACCCTCAATCCATAAATGCTCTTGTCTTGGTCCAAATAAGGTTTATTTTCTAATGAACATGAGAACCTTGTTAGAAAGTGCCTTGGAAAGCTGCCTTGACATATTAAATAGGAAACTTATATCTTATTGGATGTACTTACCGTTATTAATTACCTACGTGCCTCTTATATTAAGGTCGCTGCATACGTAACGTGATTTTTCTCGTCCCGGACGGAACGTGACGATTTCTTGACATCGTTTCATATAAAAATATAGTTACAAAATACATGTAATGAGAAATCTGACGGGACGGGACGGGATGTCAGGTGAAAAAACATCGTTATGGACTTGAGTGTTCTGTGTTAAGGACGATGTTATGTCACGTCTCCGCCCCGTCCGAGGTTTTATCCCGTTACGTATGCAGCGACCTTTACTTACCTTCTGTTACCAGTTTTGCAAGAATATTGTTTTGCAGAGAAGCTTATTATGCTAGACTTTTGAAGTTGTACGATATGAAATTTTGAAAGTTAATTTCGATATGAAAGTTAATTTTACTTGCTTTCATAATAATATAAAAAATGAATTTTGCATGCTTTAATATGCTGATCATGGCTGAACATCTGCATTGTTTTTACCAACTAATGTAACCCATGTTTCGCAAATAAACTTACTTATCTGAATCTGAAAATTGTACGATTTTCGTTGGTAATGAAAATTTGATCATCATGGGGACCTTAGGCGTCATGATCTGAATTGATCTGATCAATAATTCATCAATTAACTTTCCATTTGTTCACCAATTGATACGTGGTATGCTGATAAGTACCTATAACAATATGCCTACCTCAATAACCTACCTCACTCATATACATAATCATTATCATAATTTAATTTAATGCTTCAAGATTTAAATTAAATTATATAACTTAAGTATATAATTAAATATGGGCCAACGGCATTATATTTTTTGTATATTCTGTTTTGTGTTGCCTGAAATAAAGAGTTTATTATTAATATAATTATATTTAGAGAAATTGGGATAAACCTAAGACTAGTTTATGTACTCTGTAGAGAATTATTTTTATTAATTAATTATATGCCTTATATTATAAGTAAGGCAAACAAAACTCCTTTTATCTTAACCCCAGTTTAACTACACTAAAAACTCCGTCACCAGAGTTGGCCACTTGCTCATACGAAAGAAGAAGAAAAAGAACTACAAAAAGACATTAATTGTAGTTTTTATTTTATTTTTTTACTGCAAATTGACCTTTGTAAGCGACGATGTGGCTGACGATGGATCACAAAGGTCTAGTCACCTATTCACTCTTGACTTGCAGAGACCCAGTTTAGAATTCAATGACCTCTCAGGATGTCTTCTCAAATACTATCCGTATCCGTACCCATATATAAATGTGAAAGTGTGTTTATTTGTCCTGCTTCCACGTCAAAACAGAGGGACGAATCAACGTAATTTTTTGTGTGGAGATAGTTGGAGGGCTAGAGGGTAACATAGGCTACTTTTCGCCCTGGTACCACGCGAGCGAAGCCGAGGGCAACACCTAGCTTGACTTGTAGAGACCCAGTTTAGAATTCAGTGACCTCTCAAGATGTCTTCTCAAATACTATTGACTATATAAATGTCTATATGGAGATCGTTTCACGCTCCGTGCGTCTGCTCCATGTCAATATTATTTAATGATCCATTCTTTATTCAATGACGACATCGCCAAAGAAGCGTTAGACTGAAGTACTAGTTTAAAACGGTGACCCAGCACACAATTCACTCATCGTCAAAATTCAAAGATCATTTATTCAGTAGCACCACTAGGACCACTTTGAAACATCTTAAGAACTAGGTGATTCTACCATGAGCTTTATATGCGATCCAGTTTAGGTCCTAAACTGAACTGCTTCGCTTGACGTATGCTATGATGTTGACGAAATATCAGAACCTAAACATGATCTAAACTGAATTGTTAGATAAAGTTTCGTTCACTCAATTCGTACCATAACAGTTTTACGCGTTGAGTTGGTTCACTTTTGTGTCAAAACTGTCGCTTTTAAAACAGGTCATGGTACGAATAGTTTGCGATCCAGATTAGGAATCTAAACTGGATAGTTCCTAAAGTGAATTATTCACTAAGAGGTCATGGTACAGCTGCTGTTCTTTCACGACCAAAACCGTGAAGAATCGTCGTGTCAATTTTCAAAAGTTTTCTGTTTCCTTTGTTTGATGAGGTCGGGGAACGATGGGTACGATTCTGATTGGAATCGTTGGTTGGAGTCATTATGATAAAAGAGTTAGCCAGACTAAGTAATGAGTGCGCCGCAGGAGGCTTCTTTCCGTGCAATTAAAACACTGCAAACAAAAGAACACAATTAAAATATGGAAGCATTATCTTTGGCAAGATAATGCTTCCATATAACACTGAGAATATCAACCATGTACAAATAGCGCCTTTCCGGGTACTTGGAGGTCCGATAGAAGAAAGGAGACGGCGCCGGCGGAACTAAATTGAATATTATTATTTTTAATGAAATGAACGCGACTTTTCGAGACTCAAAGTGTAATAAAAGAGCTGACTGCTAATGGTCTAAACCAGGGATGCTCAAACTTATAGTGTCGGCGATCTACCAGAAAATATTTTGAAAGCAAAGGATCGACTAAACTACTATGTAATGTAGGTACTGAAAAAAATTTTTGTTTAAAATATTATTTTACTGCACTTTTTTCACCTGTTATGTTAGGAATGAGTACTGAAAATAGGCATATTTCTGGCGATCGATAAATAGGTATATTGCTGGCGATCGACTCGAAAAGCGCTCGCGATCGACCGGTCGATCGCGATCGACTGTTTGGGCACCCCTAGTCTAAACTCTAAATCATAAATGGTTTATAACATAAAAATGCAGTTATCACATTGCTTCGTGAGACATGCTACAATAGATGACTTACGTAAAGTGTGGCTTCGTAGCGCGCGCGTTGAAATCTTTTGTTCCTAAAAACGCTAATTATCTTCAGATAACGGTGTGAGCCGTATTGGCCAATATACAAAAGTATAAAGACATTATTTAACACACGGAAATTACTCACGTGAAAATATCGTCGATTTAGATAACGACAATGTTTCGATTCATCCGGAGAATCTTCATCTGGGTAAGGAGGGAGTTGCGGCAAGATTACCCCTCGCGGTCGCGTCTCACAATGAAAGTATAAAGACAAAAAAAGTTTTTGAAAGTGAAAAAGTATAAAGACATTATAAATAATGTAAATAACTCAGTTTTGTCTCTATGACATCGGTTTCAACCCTATCCATGCACAATTATGAAACACAACAGCTTCCCACTGCGCCACTGTGGTCGTCAAATCTTTCGTGTACCTATCCTACAGATTTTAAATTAATAAGTAGATAACATTAGATAAGGAATATCTTTTCGCATGTGAATTATTCTCAGCTGTAGTGAATAACTGTTGGCCTAGTCACTCATTTACACAGTTTTATCTTAGTACTAACCTGATAAGACAGCGCAGAGAGTAGGTATTTTATTTATCTCAATTACATAGTCCACAAATTCATAATGGTGACAAACTACGGTATACAGCATACACATTATTTATGTACCTACACAGAAAACTTTTTACTAAAATCGTTTTTTTTTTCTGATGGACTTTTATGCTAGGTATGTTCGTATGCGCTAGTGGCGGTTACGGAGTTTTTTGGCTACGTCATACATAACTGAACGACTTAAAGCATTTTTTTTATATTGAAATCACTGTCCTTAGGCTGTTGCCAGGAGAAGGTTTTTTAAGGACGGCCGATGCCGGTCCGGATATGTGGATTAATGATTTTGATATGCACGTGTTCACATTTTACGCGTATAAGGTGATAGGTTAATAAGTTTATAATAAGTTTATAGGCGTATAAGTTTCACTACATTACTAGCTCTTATCTCTGTTAGCGAGATACCTACCAATAGTAGACTAAAATAATGTTCTCGGTTACGATCCATCCTATATAAACCTAGATCAGCGCAGCTAAAAAAAGGCCGCTATTGCAGGATCACAATAGACATTGCAATATCTAACTCTCTATGAAACAGAAGGTATATAAAATATGTAGTTCAATTCCTATTGTGTGTGATTCTGCTATAACGGCCTTTTTAACCCCACAGTTCAACTATTTCATACAGACAAGATAAATCAGAATTAAAACTAGAAATTACAGTCGTATCATAAACATGTAATCCTAACCTCAGTTTTTGTAATATTTTAAAAACTTTGAGGCATCTTCAGTGAACATTTTACCTTTCAAACTTGATGCAAAAAAGGTCGTTCACCCGAACCCAAGCCTTCATAACCCTACCCCCTAATTTTGTACCTAAATACCTTGAAATAATCGTTTGAAGTAAAGTCATTGCACCCAGGTACAGGTTCCGTGCAAAATATCTGCACTGCCACATTCCTTAGGCGTTGTCGCTAACCTAACATTTAAAGTGCACACTGCGAACAATTTCTATCTTTGAATCTTTTGATTGTTTGACTACGATTTCAAAGATCCATGGTTTTTCCATCTTAATATGTAGGTACCTAAAATAATCTAAAGCTGGTCTAAGTACATAAGTAAGTTCGTATGAGGGCCAACTCTGGTGATGGAGTTTTAGGCCGCCTAAAGGCCTCCGTCATGGCTTAACGACTTAAAAGCCGGGACCGACAATGCTGCAATGCTGCAAAAGCTGGACTGAAAGGAAGGAAAACTTCACTCAGCTTAATCGCCTCAGCTTAGTCAGCTCCACGTATTCCTATTAAAAAAAAAACTTTACATCTTTACTAGATGATTAATACAGTGTCAGGAGGCAATCTTTGCCTTATCGGGACACTTTACTGCCTGGGACATTGTTGAGATGGAGAAGGCTTGCCCAGCACTTAGATAAGGAGGTTAAGCTGAGAGGATGCTCTCAGCTTAACCGGCCATATCCACAGGAAAGACATGGTCAATACGTGTGGGGCTGACTAGGCTGCGGGTTTCCTCACGATGTTTTCCTTCTTAGAGCTCGTGTTAATGCGCATTTAAATTTTTCGAAATGAAAAATCCATTGATGCTCGGCCAGGATTCGAACCCACGACCTTCGGATCGAAAGTCGAGGTACTGTACCCCTCTACCAACACGGCTCCATTCCTTGTAAATAATCCTCGTAAATCGAAGAATTCACAACTACGCCTAATTAGCACGGTTTCCTGCCAAACTGGACATACAAGATGTCTGTATTGACTGAAACTTGAGTTCTGAGCAACCCACGCCCGCTAAGATGTGACGACCAGCTTATGACGACCGTTATTTTAACGATAACAAGCCAAAATCAGCCTTCAGCGTTGGGTTTTGAAACTTGGCATTTTTTTGTAGTTGCACGTCCAAACTGAAAAAGAAAAAACCAAATAAGGTAGTATTTCGAAAAATGGTCATGCCTCTTTTGTATGGGCATTTGGTCCGTGGTTGCACGTCCAAACTGAAAAAGAAAAACCAAATACTACCTTATTTGGTTTTTCTTTTTCAGTTTGGACGTGCAACTACAAAAAACTGCCAAGTTTCAAAACCCAACGCTGAAGGCTGATTTTGGCTTGTAGCGGTGTTGTTTGGTTAGTTCATTATTAGAAAAAAAGTGTAAAACTGAGATTTAAAAGTAGGTAACTGGTTTAAGTTATCAATACTTATAATAAAACTGTAACAGGTCAAATTCTGTACATTGAAGATATTTTGAAAATTTTTTTTCGAGGGCACTCTATAATCGATACTGAAGCCAAAACTGTAATTTTTTTCATTCATGTCTGTCTGTCTGTCTGTATCTTGGCCGCGCATCACGTCGAAACTACTAGATGGATTTAAATGAAACTTGGTATTATTTGAGTGCTTACTACGAGGTCTAATATAGGATACTTTTTATCCCGAAATTTAGCACGGTTCCCTAGGGAGAGGGGATGAAAGTCAAAATGAGTATCTGGTTGTAATTCATCAACGCGTAGTCCGATTTCATTGATTCTTTTTTTGTTAGAAAGTAGGTACTTTAAATATTGTTCCGTAAAAATTTCAAGGTCTCGATCTGATGGAGTCAGGAGCTGTTCAACAGAACTCCTCAATAAAAAGGCCGATTGAGTTGAAACTAGGAACTCAGCATGTCTGTATAGTTCTGACTACAATGTAATAATATGGTAACAGCAAGCTGATCTGATGATGAAGTCAGGACCTGTTCCATGAACCTTTTTAGTGATATGGGTATCAAATGAAAGAGCTTGATGAGTGAAACACAATGCTGATATGATGATGGAGTCAGGAACTTCATTCAACTTTTTGGTGATATGGATATGGGTATGGGTTTTCTCTCTTCCATGCTTCCCTGCTTCTCTCCTACCAAGCTTCTCTGCTTCCCTTTATACATGCTTTCTCTCCATTTAGGTATGCTTGAAGCAATACGAAGTTTGCCGGGTCAGCTAGTTACGGAATATGACGGCTAAGGTGCTTGCTCTTGAGTCTAAATCGCTGGTCTGCGTGGCGTGCGCGTGACGTGTAAGTTGACACGCATCTGCGGGGGGGGGGGGCTAAAAAGGCCGTTACAGCGGAATCACAACAGGAATTGCAATAATGCCGTTCTTGTCACTCTCAGCCTAATGAAAAGAGACGGCTTAACAACACAATCTATAGGTGCATTGGTGGAAAAAGTTATTTTTTTATAGACGTTTTCCTGTAGTTATAAATAACCCTTAAGCTTTCATTATATTCTGCCGCGATACCGCGATACCGCGAATCTGTAATTCGGCGTTCCGCAAAATTGCAACTCCGCGGTCTTATAAATCAGCGCGTTACAACATTTTTGTTTTTATTTGGGTGAATGTCTTTTTGGCGTATGAGGGATTTTGTCTTCAGTTAGTATAAAATGCTTTTACATTTTGTGTTCTATGGTGAAAGAAAACTTCGTGAGAAAACCGGTTAATAGTAGGCGATGGATATGACCTATCTGTTGATATTGAATTTTAAATTCCGCAAAATGTCACCTCAAGACGTGGTTCAAGCAGAAAGCATTTATGACATTCTAGTCCCAGTGAGCTTAAAAAGGTCGCAGAATCACAATAGGAATTGAACTAGGTATAGGTACCTAATGCCATCTTTTTTCATAGACTGAGAGAGACAAGAACGGCATATATTGCAATTTCTATTATGATTCTGCTATTGCGGCCAATTTAACCCCTTAAGAGCATAGGTAAGTACCTATCAAAGTTTAGTAGGTATTAGTTTCATAGTTTTATCCTTATGTACCTAATCCTTATCCTAAAAGGTCAACAAAAGGAAATACGTAATTACAAAGCGGAAAACGGAAGTTCAACTGCATTTTTATTTTTTTTATTTATTTCTTCAACAAAATCCACAGCTCTTAGAAAATGTATGCAAAAAAACTTAAAATAACTGACAGCCAATAACGGATTTTACATTTTACAAGCAAACCGACAGTGATCAAGGTGTGAGTGTCAGTATGTGTGTCATTTGATAAAAAACAATCGAAACGCAGAAAAAATGATTCACAATGAAATAACGTCGATTATTACCCATATCGTATCACACTTTCGATTTTGAATATGATATTTCGCAAGACTGCAGGTCAGTGACCCCGGCGTGCTATTAGATTGGGGGAATTGCTTTGCCTTCACAGTTCACTCGGTGACCGCTACGTTAGGGCACTGTTTCATGCTTTGCTATACTATTTAGCAGTTTTAGAGCGATAAAAAAATAATGATGCTTTTACGGCTTATTCCATTATGCTCCCACTCGTCGTATTGCTCATTATACCTACGGACTAAAATCGGACTAAAATTGAAGGAACAAATGTCATTTTTCATATATTTTTAGCCCGTATAATGAGCAATACGACTATAGTGGGACTTGTGGATACCAGTGGGATCATACAAAACTTTTGAGTTCATTTTTTTTTAACCTACTTCGTCCCACTGCTGGGCAAAGGTCTCCCCCAAACTCTTCCTACCGTCCCTGTTTGAGTTCATTAATAAAAAAAAGTTTTGTATGATCCCATGGGAGGTGGGAGTGGGAGCATAATGGAATAAGCCGCTTTTACATATAAAAAATCTATAAAGTAAGTATATAGGTACTTATAAGTATGAAAAGTACAAAATTATTAAATCCTCAGATTACCTATTAAAAACAAACTAATTTTACCTTATATATTAGTAGGTATAACTACCTATACATTGCCTGGAAGAGATCGCTTTAAGCGATAAGGCCGCCAAATGTTTTTACCTATGTTTAGATAATTTATAATTATGGTTTCTTTGTGGTAAACATAAAATCAGGCCTATATTTACTTGGTTTTTATGTATTTTCAATGATTACTAACGTTTTCCCGTAATTTAATCTCATAGAGATTGATAATACCTACTATATTTATTGTTAACACGAAAGTACGAACATTCAAGTGTTTTGATAACATTCGCTGATATTAAAGTCATTGCAAAAACTAGGTATTTTAACCTAGTTTTTGACCTCGTTACAAATACTACATTTTAATTAAATTTAAAGTAACATAATATAAACCCCTTTATCAAATTAGATGTTTTTGCTGGTATGTTAATTATTTATTGTAACTTTAATCGTCCACAACTAAGAACGCACTTTCACATCTTGCAATGGATCACCAGCTTTAAACTTTTTTGGTCGTACAAATAAGATCGGTCTCAAATTACTGTAACAAAGTCTACGTATCTATTATATTATTAGCTTTTGGCCTTTTTGGTCGAGACGATTCTCATTATGAATCACAAACGCCACTTTTTCATCCAATCGGCCATTCATTTGCGTACCACGCGACTTGGATATGATTGGAGTACCGTTGTGGGCGCAAAAACGGTGTTATTGCAAATCTGTTACCAGAAATACGACGGTACGGAAATCACAAAACGGTAAAGAGGACCTAGTTCTACCTTGTAGTTTTGCACCTTGTCTGAAATAGGTGTCGTAAACGGCGATTAAGACGAAGGTGAGACGAGTTTGACTCTGGAGAATTGGCAGACATTTACTCAAGATTGAATAAAGTGGGAAGAGAGGCCTTTGTCCAGCAGTGGGACAGCACAGGCTGATCACAATCACACTAATCACATCACACTAATATTATAAATGCCTAAGTTTGGATGTTTGGATGTATGTTTGTTCCTCTATAACTCGACAACCACTGAACCGATTTGGCTGAAATTTAAAATACCTATAGATAGATTTGACATAGGCTACTTCTTATCCGGGTACCACGCGAGTGAAGCCGCGGGCGGAAGCTAGTTTAATTATACTACGGCGAATTTATTTACACTTTGTGTTTTTAGTGCATTGACTGTATGACCGTTTTGTACACAAATAACATACAAAAGAAATACTTACACAAAATTTGTTTTAGTGTTATCTATAAGCTTTGAATGCACTATGTAAATACATTAGTTTTCTATGATCTTACGGTTATTTACAGTAGAATCATCAAATGCATACGGAAAATCGCCGCCTCTGATTAAAGCGATTTTATCGTGCCATTAATTAAAATTA
This sequence comes from Camptogramma bilineatum, assembly GCA_958496255.1. Taxonomy (NCBI): domain Eukaryota; kingdom Metazoa; phylum Arthropoda; class Insecta; order Lepidoptera; family Geometridae; genus Camptogramma; species Camptogramma bilineatum. Next base: position 14,148,280 of record OY292466.1, on the reverse strand, counting down.
ATTAATTTAAATGGGAATAAATACTTATAATATTATCGCCGCTTTGAAGTAAACGTCGATCAGTCTGGATCTAGATAACCTTGTATTGATTGGGATCAATATACTTACTTGTTTATCAATAATCCTATTTGCAATCGGACAATATTTTAGCATAATGTACCTTAGTGTATTTCGAACAGTGATCATTTCTGAATCACGATATAGTCCAGTCAAATTAGGAATTAACCTCGGAATGAGAGATAATAAGCTGAATTTTCGTATATACTTTCATTTAGGCGCCCTAAAAGTTGTCTCAAAAGTCTCATAAAATCTCGTGTCTGCGTCTTAAGTTATTCAAGGTCAAAGGTAAAAAAAATAGTTTTTCGCGAAAATCTCGGTTGCTATTGGTCCAGTGATGTTAACCTCTATTATGAAGTTGTAGAGCTTAAAATTTGCGACCAATTCATAAAAAAAAAATTCCATGCGCTCAACCGTTTTTGCGATACAGGGCCGTGAGCGCAAAACGTTCAGTATGTATATTTCAAAAACTATACTTCCTAGAACAAAAATAAAAACTATTTCGGAATGTACAAATTAAGTCCTTTCATATGACACCCCACTCGATATATCTGTGTAACTTTTATCTTTTTTACCCCCTTGAGATCCCAATATCTTTACAACCCCTCCATCGATTACGCTCACATGTCATATATCAAATTTTCATAGCACAACCTAGTTACTTATCAAGTTTCATGCAGATTGGATTAACGGTTCGATAGTTATGCGAGAACATAAAAATTACACATACAAACATACAAAGCAAAATCGTAAGATCTTAGCTCGCTTTGCTCGCTTGGTCGATAATTAACTGATAAATAAAACAAATTATTCAAAATTCAAGGTCTTCACAGATATTCACGTTTGACTTTGCGTTACAGTACCTACGCGTATGGCTGAGCGCTGCGCACTCACCCTCCTCTATCGCGAAAACGGTTGAGCGCATGAAAGAATGTTTTTAACAAAATTTGTCGCAAATTGTATGCTCTACAACTTTATAATAGATGTTAACATCATTGGACCAATAGCAACCGAGATATTCGCGAAAAACTATTTTTTTTACCTTTGACCTTGAATAACTTAAGACGCAGACACGAGATTTTATGAGACTTTTGAGACAACTTTTAGGACGCCTACATGAAGCTACATACGAAAATTCAGCTTATTATCTCTCATTCCGAGGTTGAGCCCTTTTTTTGGCTAAGATGACTGGGCTAATAAACTATATCAAACTATCATCGCAAATTGTCATATTTCGATTAAATACAATAATTATTTCAATTTTGGACTCTATAAGCACGTAGTAATACCACAGAATACTGGTAATACGTAGTACCTACTAGTATTCTGTGCTATATATGCATAAGTATCCATTCCATATCGACAATTAAGTTGTTGGCTCGGTTCTATGAAATTCCGTACAATACTTAGATCATTTTGGTGCGAGAGCAATTCCACTAAATAAATAGTATCTTAGCACCACCATTATATGACCATTATTAGACTTATTCCTAGCACCAGACTTCTTTCTGGACAGGTTCTGTCATCAAGTTTATGCTATGGCAAGCAAATTCGTATGAGCAAGTTGCCAACTCTGGTGACGCTGCCGGAGTTTTTAGGCCTTCGTCATGGCTTAACGACTTAAAAGCCGGGACCGACAGTTTAACGTGCCCTCCGAAGCACGGAAGCGATCAGCTCGTAATGCCACTTGCGGTCACCCATCCAAATGTGGCCGCGCACAATCAATCAAGAACGTCTAAGCAAGCTATGCCACGAACGAAAGCTGTACCTATGTATTCGGATTTTTTAAATTTATTTGGAAAATCGATAAAGATCTACATTAACGAGAAGTCACATTTTATTTTATCGCTATATTCTAAGCCTTGTACATTTTATAACATTTCAATATCATTTTAATTTGATAAAACGAACAAATGCGATAAGCCTATGAATCCTATGATCGATTTGTTTTGTAAAGTTTTCGTGTAATCACTTAAAAATTAAATTATATTTATGGAAACATTGGAATCACCGCTTAGGTGGCAATTTTTGAAACGCCTTTGCACTTTCAATTGTTTTAATTTCGCCAGTTAAGCATTTCATAGAATTGATGGTACGATAATTATGATGTCTAGAATTTGTGGTATTTTTTGTACCTATGTCACAGTCAAACTCCTAAAACGGCTATACCGATTTTGATTTTTTTTTTGTTGGGGATGGTGGACCCTTTAGGTTACGCATTGTTTGAGATCCAGAAAGTTTAATCCGGACCAAAATTTTTAGATTAAAAAATGTAAAATATACTTATTTACTTAATCATAAATGTTCAACATCCTAGATCTTTAATTATATTTGAATGAATTTAAAAGAACAGTAAGTATAACTTTGAAAAATCTTATCAAAATTTTCAATTCCGACGGGATTCGAACCCGCAATGATACAAGCGATCCTCCTTAAGCCGGAGTGCCTTTCTTTACCAACTCGGCCACGGAATCCACATTCATCGTGGTTGAAAATCTTGATAAACTTATCGATTAAAAGCATGGTAAGATTTTTCATTTCCAATGAAATAATGCCTAAGTGTGGTTTACCACTGTAAAAATTAAAAAGTAACAGTATCTATCCGCGTGTATGTAAATTCCTCGTAATCAGAGGTGAAGGATGTACTAGAGATGAAGGAAGCCAAGACGGATACCAGCAGATTCGCCAAGATTGACGTATCCTAGCGTGAGGGAGGCAAGTGACCACTTCCGTCGATTGTTCTCTGGAATTGGCGACGTGTTACTACTGATTCAGGGCCTTTGCTAATCGATGTATCGAACCAATGATGTTTAATCTCATTGATTATAGAAAGCTGTGAATGTAGAGCCGTGTTGGCCGAGGGGTATGGTACCTCGACTTTCGATCCGAAGGTCGTGGGTTCGAATCCTGGTCGTGCATCAATGGATTTTTCGTTTCGAAAGTTTATTAGCGCATTAACACGAGCTTTTAAACGGTGAAGGAAAACATCATGAGGAAACCCGCGGCTTAGCCAGCCCTACACGTATTGACCATGTCTTTCCTGTGGATATGGCCGGTTAAGCTGAGAGGATGGTGTACGTGCTGGGCAAGCCTACTCCATCTCAACAATGTCCCAGGCACTACAGTGTCCCGATGAGTGTAGGCAAAGATTGCCTCCTGACACTGTATAAATCATCTAGTAAAGATGTAAAGGCCTAAGTTTATAGAAAGCTGGATTGGGATTGAGGGTCGAGAAGCTAGACTCTCGTCATAAGCTTTAGCTAATTTATGGTGAGGGGTCCTACGGAGAGCTTGAAGACCTTCATGAGTCCTGGCTTCTGGCTGAAAGGGGTGAAATTCCGGCGGTTCAAGGGCCGCCTGTCACGGGATCCCCCTCGCCGCGACACACAGGCGACATGTGTGACCTAGATTAAGTTGGATTAATATGTATTTTTAGGTTTAAGGTATTTATTGCTATGGGCTTTAGAATTCGTTTTTACCATCTGTACTAATAGTTAAGACGGTGTTGAAACACAAACATACAAACACTCGTTTTACATAATATTGAAGAACAAAAAAAAATTACAAACATGATCAAGATAAATTAAAATTCAAATCAGTAGGTAACGGGACTTTTTTGTACTTCAGTTCATTTCCTAATTTCTCTCTCTGTCATGCAACCTTTCAGACTAATTAGGTACCTACCTACATAATCCTAGATCGGGAGATTGGCTGTAGCAATCCCATATCATGAAGTACTGAAAAAATTAAATCTGAAAGTCACCTACTTAATAAAACCTACTGAAATACTTTCAAGCTTCAGAATGGACATCGGTTATTTTCGTGTTTTCCGAATATGTCCGACAACAGTGTACGATTCCACAAAACAGAATGCGACAGAAGTGCACATCATCGTTAGCAGTGCAGCTCGCACGGCTTGCAACTAATTTGCTTTTCTGAAAAAAGACATTGATATATATTTGTTTGCGATAAATTTGAAATTATGAGTAGGTAATTTGTATTTCGAAATGAATTTTCGTCAATCGTTTTTGTAATTTTATGCGATTGTTTCCGATGTTTTCCGAAACGCAATATTTTTCTGGTTTTACTGTAGGTACCTACTTACTCCACAAAAAGTTTTGTCGAAGTATTTCCGTATTCAATTCAAGCGATATCATTTTGTCAATCAGATTAAAGAATTTGGCAATTCGATACGTCTGGCGACAGATTAGATTACTGTCTCCAAGGATGTGTGTAAAATTACTACACTGAAGATTGAAAGTGAAATTTAAAAACTGACTCATAAATTATGTATTTTGGTTTAAATAATTTTTACTCTCTTAGGAACAAAATACAGTTCATTTATTTCTGAATACTTTATTAATAGTATGGAATACTTCAATCCAATCTTAAATAAGATTTTTGAAAATATTTTGAGAAAAGTAGTTAGACTTTCTTATAAACATGATATTTTCCATGTGGGTCGGTAAAGGTGAAGAGATAGCGTGATCACATTTTTTTTTATTTGTAACTATTCCTATACTTCCTATATGATATTCTATTCTATCTATTTTTTAATTTAAGCTTAGTAAATGAAATAAGAAAAGCTGTGAAATATGAAACAATATCCTTGTTTTGTTTATTGAAAATAGCAATGTCGTTTCTCAAAGAGCCCATGTAATACAAAGCAATAAGAAAATAAAACAATCAGAAGTTATTCTCCATTCCATGATAGTCAACGCAGAATTGTTACCTCATTACAGCTTACCATACAGATTAAGTGTCATGCACAGGAATTTATGTTTCGTGTTATTGTGAACAAACTTATGCCGGCGGCATATTATGCGGATCGCAATCCAAAAGTGAAGGAACAAGTGAACGCCGAAAAAGCGATGCGGTGCGGAAGGGATTGGTCAGCTTATAATATAGAGTACTAACTGCTGCCCGCGGCTTCGCTCGCATGGTACCCGGATAAAAAGTAGCCTATGTTACTCTCCAGCCCTCCAACTATCTCCGCACAAAAAATCACATCAATCCGTCGCTCTGTTTTGACGTGAAAGCAGGACAAATAAACAAACAAATAAACACACTTTCACATTTATAATATGGGTACGGATATAGGCTGTAAGAACTTTAATTAAATCATAAATCGGTCGATTATGAACGTTGTTTTATTAGATTTTTCTCAACTTCTCATGTTTCATGCCAACGAACACCACTTCTTTCGAGTTTCACGCCATGCCCATGCACGCGACTAGTGACCATCTATTTCTCAGCCTAAAATATTATTATCATCATAGATTAAAATAGGAAAATAGATTAAATGCTAGATTTACGTTTATTAATCCGAGATTATATTAATCTCAGGCTACTAGGATTAAATACTTTAACACGTTTCCGTCATGTCGTCGTCATAATCGGTAAGTATATTTACGAACGCAAAATACGACCTCTGTGGCGCAGTGAGCGAAAGCTCGCCTGAAACACAGAAGGTTGCGGGTTCGATTCCCACCTCGATGTTGCAAAATTCATATATTTTCAACATCAACTCCAGGTTCCTATTTGATATTTGCTAATCTCCGGTATATGTTTTATATTACTTTAATTACAAGCATTGCTTTGAGCAAATAACTAAAGTAGTCTAAATTATTGTTAGGCGAATGGGATGAGATAGGTATACATTTACACATTTAGCTAGTCATGCGATCCATTCGTAACTACATCCGATCCAATTATAATGCCACCTATACATGTTGGGCAAGCCTAAGCCAGCGCGAGCTTAGGCAAACGGATGCAAGGCGAGTGCTACCATCCAGACGTTTGGCGAGTCTATGAAAACCGATGCTAATTGGCGTTTGTATTCACTTGACCAGCTAAGCGAGCGATGGCAAGGCAAATGGTGCTGTCCACACGTTGGCATTGGCGTTCACTCGGCGAGCCTGCATGTAGTAGCGGCTTAAGAATTCAATCTACGAAAACTCAGGCCACAGTTCTCAGCTTTAGGTCTTCAACCTCTTTCAACGTTCAGTCAATGAACTCGGTACATCCTTTATTTCGTCCACTTGTCCAATTTATATCCACTCAAACAGTCCATTTCTCAGATTCTTTTTAATTTCAGGTCACAACATGGTGGTCTAGCTAGACTATCAATTTTATTTTTTGTGTTTGGTGAAGCAAATAGACGATGATTGTTTAAAACTTTAAATGTTGTTTATGTGATTTCCGACGATCTTTGGACTGACTGTAACTAAACTTTTTTGTTTATTTTTATTGAGAACAATTTTCTGGATCTGCAGGGATCTTTTAATTAGCTCGTTAGCTCGGATTACTTCCGACAAATATAATTTTTATGAAGAATGCTTTGAAATGGTAGAAAAAGGTAAAAATGTTATTCTGTGTAAAATGTAAATTAATTGTACCATATCATTTTCTAGCATTTCAAAGCATCATAAAAAACAACTTTACGGAAGTAATCAGAGTTTTGGAGTGAATCAAAATAGTCCTGCTAAGGAGAACTAGGGAGACCTAGTTCTCTTCATCATTGTCCACCTGCAGAGGTACCTATAGGCCTAGGACCAGTTATACGGCCTTCATAGCGACATTCTAGCTCGCGGTAGACCTAATCATACATTCTAGGACTTCTATTTGCCACAGCAATGGGTGGTCTAACTGATTGCAATTTTGTATTTCACTGGAATGTATTTTTTACTAAGAAGAATAGGCTCACGACTGTATATCTCAAAACGTTAAAAAACACTCTAAAGTTTACTCTTAAGTAAGTAAGTTCGTAAAAGTCTACTCTGGTGACGAAGTTTTTAGGCCGCCTAAAGGTCTCCATCACTGCTTATCGACTTTAAAGGCGGGGCCAACAATTTAACGTGCCCTGCGAAGCACGGAGCGCACAGCTCGTAATGCCACTTGCGGTCATCCATCCAACAAACATTATATTCATCACACAAATATTTTTCCTGGGTGTGAATCGAACCCACGACCACAGCACAGGAGGCAGAGATACTACTGAACTGAGGGACCAGTCAAAAGAATGTTGCTCCATATTGCATAGATACCACGAAATGCTCGACTTATCAGACAGTACCGTTGCGATCTGCGATGTGAATTCATTACATCTACCAAAACGCGGTCAAACTGAATGGTGTTGATTGTGAGTGCCTATACAGGGTGTGGCAAATTCTTGGTCACTGAAGGGTAGCTACCTTTTCTCTTGTAGTTAGAAAGTTTTGTTCTTAGGAAACTTCAGTTTTATTTTGAAGAAAATAATAATTGCATTTTTAGATTTTTGAAAAACAGTACAGTTAGCCTAAAAAATTACATTTGTCAAAAAAAACAAGTTGGTCTTAATCGACTCTATTTCCCACCAGGAATACTTCTCCCAAAGTAACTTATCAATAAATCAAATCGTAAGTTTATGCAATAATTCAAAAAAACACACCCATACATTTTCTATGAAATTAGGAGTTGTAAACATTACAGTGCCACTTATTCGATGGTTATTAATTTAAATTCGTAACTGCTTCGGCATGCTGGGCGGCTATTGTAAAGCCTTAGGCGCTTCAGACAGACCCGCAAGAGAGAATGGTATGTATGGAGCATACCATTTGTACATCTGCAGGGAAGCAATTTGTTCTAAATTTAAATACGCGCTTTACAATAGCCTCCCAGCTTGCCGGAGCAGTTATGAAATTAAATTAAGAACGATCGAATAAGTGGCACTGTAATGTTTACAACTCCTAATTTCATAGAAAATGTATGGGGTGTGTTTTTTTTAATTATTGCAAAAACTTACGATTTGATTTGATAAGTTACTTTGGGAGAAGTGTTCCTGATGTGAAATAGAGTCGATTAAGACCAACTTGTTTTTTTTTACAAGTGTAATTTTTTAGGCTAACTGTACTTTTTTTCAAAAATCTAAAAATGCAATTATTTTTTTCTTCAAAATAAAACTGAAGTTTCCTAAGAACAAAACTTTCTAACTACAAGAGAAAAGGTGTTCACCCTTCAGTGACCAAGAATTTGCCACACCCTGTATACCAGTTTACCTATATACCAGAGAGCCGTGTTGGCTGAGGGGTATAGTACCTCAAATTCCGATCCTAAGCTCGTGGGTTCGAATCCTGGCCGTGCATCAATGGTTTTTTTCGTTTCGAAAAATTTATATGCGCATTACCACGAGTTCTAAACGGTGAAGGAAAACATCGCGAGGAAACCCGTGGCTTAATCAGCCCCTCACATATTGACCAGTCTTTCCTGTGGATATGGCCGGTTAAGCTGAGAGGATGGTGTAGGTGCTGGGCAAGCCTTCTCCATCTCAACATTGTCCCAGGCACTACAGTGTCCCGTTAAGTGGGCAAAGATTGCCTCCTGACACTGTACTTTCAATGCTTTATAGATTGAATATAATTATTCGTTAGAATCCGTGAATTTTAGTGGAGATCGCAAGATTGAATAATAAAAACTTAAACTTTCGTTTTCATAATGTTGGTGTAAAAGAAAATACACTTTACTACAGTTGTCTGGAAGAAATCGCCACGAGCGATAGGACCACCGATTGTAGGACATTGTAGGTATTCGTAAAATAGCCTAATGTTCAAATGGTGTCCTCAATAAAGTTATTATTATTATTGTTTTCCTTTGTACTTTATGTTATAGACGTAAAGACCGTTAGCTCTTGTTCTATGAGAAGTTACAATACTTGTCACCTAGATTAACAGAACAACAACACTTTCGATCATATCTTCAGATACAATTATTGGTCTCTACGCTGACAAATCCATTCAAGCTCCGACTTTCGTATTTCGTAACATTAATTCGAAGATACTTTTGTCTCGGGTAATTTGCACACAATGGTGTCGTAAAAACTGGTCTGCCCGTACTGTGTCAGTGTGCCGCCGAGCCGCAGACGATGTTGAGATAGCTCTCCTAGAGCCAGTGTTGCCAACCCCATTATTCGAGGCACAATGTCAAAAGTCGCTAAAATGATTCTACCAGTAGTAAGCCTAACTGACGACTTTAGAGTGACAGGCCGTTTTTTTTTTACAAAATTAGAAATGCCTCTTGCAGCGAGTAAATTCTGAATGGTCTGGTAGAAGTTATTATCAGTTTTAGCGGTAGACCACTGCAGATCGGCTTTGTAAGTAGTTTAAACTACCTACTCATAATTTATATTCTTAGCTTTAAATGAACATAGTAGAGCAGTGTATAATGAAATCAACAGAGCTTGTAAAATGGAGTAACTAAACAAAATGCCGAAATACCTGCGCGGCAAACTATTACAATAACAAACAGTGCACACGTGTAGGCGGGTTGTACACGTCACATGTACGTCAGTGATTATATACTTGTAGATAGGTCTAGGCAGTCTAGCGGATAATAATAAAACTTAAAAATAAAAGTGTATGCTGGAAAAATATTGAAAATATTTGCACTCTTGGTCAATTTCACGTGTTCACGTCTTGGTTCATGAAATTGGTTAGCTTTGTTTCTGCTACAGCAAAACATTCTGAACAGAAAAGGTTTTAAATTCAGTCGCAAGATTCGTCCCAAACTAATGCACTAATAGGTTAAGAAGTGCAGTTAATTACATTGCAAAAGGTATTTATTATCACAATGTATTTTTTAATAAGCTTATCATAATAATGTTATTAAATTGTCTCAGTTGAGGAGCCATAAACAAAATCTTTACTTTTTTACTTTAACCAATATTTGATCTAGATGTTTGTTTGTAAGCATACCCTAACGGCTTATCCTACCCCATTAAATGGGGTAGGATAAGCAATGGTCCAAGGATCGAGCAGAGTGTCTTTTGTGCAGATGACCTAAAACTTTATAAGGAAATTCTATGCGAGGCGGACTGTTTGGCTCTCCTGTACCCCGATCGCGAGTATGCACAGAGTCTACTATTCGATCCGTGACTGTAGTATAGTCTCTCAAATGTATGGGATCCGGGGTGCAGCGCTTCCAGTGGTAACATGACTGAACTAAAATCCCCATACATTTGAGAGACTACTACAGTCACGGATCGAATAGTAGACTCTGTGCATACTCGCGATGAGGACGTTGGAGCGGTGCATGAATGAAGTATTGCTAACAAAATGAACTTCAACCTATTCTAAATGTTACATTATGACGTTTGGTCGAATAAATGGGTAAATGGGCTAGGATAAGCATACCCTAACGCATACCTATGATTGCTTTTATTTAAATGCATGATGGTTCTTGTTCGGGTACCTACTACGCGACCGGAACCCTAAACAATGCCTATTTATAGTTTATAAATGAATATTTCATGTTTATTATGATACCAAGGTCTTACCAGTGTCACTGTTTGCACTGACAAGAGTTCGAAAGATCATTGCCGAAGCGACGCGAATCTATTAGCAGCATTTACACGCAGAGATCGGCCCGCGGGATTTGTCGCGGGCCGACCGATCTCTGCCATTCCAACCTTTGACAGTTTTATCCGCGGTTATCTGTAAGTACAGATATCTTTACAGTCCGGGCTCGATTCCGGTACCGAACTTTTTATCAACCTCAACCAAAACCTCAACTAAAGCGACTGTTTCCATGACTACTAATAACAAACGACTCAGTTGTGGTGAGGTTTTGAACTTTGGCAGTACAAATTTTTGAAAAGCTATTCTACTATTTCACCAAATAGCTGACATTTAAGAGTTCGAACCAAAACCAAAGCGGTTGTCATTTAATAGAATACAGGCCCAGATGCCGCGGGAAATAGCACGCGCCATTTCAACCTTTGACAGTTTTATCCGCGGTTATCTGTAAAGATATCTGTACAGTCCAGATCCGTGGTAAAAACTCTACCGTGTAAAGGCCGCTATTGTATTTCTCTATGACTGTTTATAACTTCACAAACACGCTAATTATATTCAAAACATTTGCAATGTAGGAAGCGTTAGGTATTCAATAGCTTTCGTAATGTACATATTTGAGATTTGCCTTCATAGATGAACTAAAGGTACAGTATTGAACCTTTTGAAACTAGGTATGTAGGTACTTACATAATTATCATGTTTTTTTTTGAGATTTTTTTAAGTGAAACTATATTTTTTTTTACTTTGCTTGATTTAAATTTCAAACAACGATAATTATAAGTTTGTTCTACAAGAATTTTGTAACACATTCAGAGTTCAACTTTTTCTTTCCAAGTTCTCATGAAGATCTCCTCTTTCCAGATGCAGACAATCCTCCACCACAACAGCAGCGGCGTGGCGGCGTACACCGGCCCGCTGAAGAAGAGAGAGGTCCATCGCGCCATCACGCTTCACCCCGTGAAGGATCACCGCCAGATGTACAGGATTCACTCCTATTTCAAGGTAAGGTCTCAGAATTATAAATGAAATAAAAAATGATCACGGCTGTATTTCCGTGGTGCCGTATACTATTCTTGTAGATTAAGGCATTTTTAGATCGTTTTGAATCTTCAAAAGGGGGTCTCAGGGGGTAAAAAAGAAAATTAGACATCATATTATGTATTCAATACATCAATTGGCCTCGGCTGGAAGGAGCTGGAAGTTGCCGCTTCTGAGAGCCCTATGTTCCTAATGAGGGACAACAGAATTTAATCATCATCATTATGTATTGAATGCATGCCAGTATTCTTTACCATGACGAGCTAGCGCAATATACATTCTCGGCAGTAGTAGAGTAGCACATCAAAGTATCGGTAGTCTGAAACAAGTCCAAATATAAGCGCGAGATTTCAGTTCGGGGCGAACTACTAGTTATTACTTAGTCCATCTAAAACACTACATCGATTGTAATAATGCGTACCGGTATAGAAAAGACTTGTTTATTTTATTGCATGATCAGATCACCGTTGTTTTTCTTTGCTCAATATGGCCTAAATTAATTCACGAGTGCTGAATAAGGCATACTTCCTTGTGTGACCGTCCACGTGTTAGTAATGTGTGCTATTAGCATGAATGGATTCTGGGGTTATTCCCGCTCGTCCCCACGCGTCGTCCCCATCGGGGACCAACGGGAAAAAAAATTCCCGCTCGTCCCCACTTATAATTTCGATGGGGACGAACGGGAACTCGACTTCCCGTTGGTCCCCACTGAAATAATGTTTTTGTTTTTACTTAAATCAAAGCAAGTTAATTAATACATACATAGTTTAATTGATTTGAAACAATGGAGTATAGCTCTGCTTTTCCCTTAGATTTACATTTTCTCGCTTTTTGTTGGTTTTTCAATTATGTAATTTCGGTGGCATTGTAGGTATATAATGAAGCCTAGATGTATTTACTTAGAGTACCTAACAAATTTTAATACTTATAATTAGAATTGCTATACAACATAGAAGTTGACTGGCCTCTTAGCTCTGTTAGTAGCTCTGCCTTCTGCACTGTAGGTCGTGGGTTCGATTTCCACCCAGGACAAACATGTGTGATGAACATAGATGTCCGTTCTATGACTGGTTGTAAAATAATAAAAGTATGTACCTACCTATTTACAAAATACCTATGTATTCTATTAGTTATTTTGTTCCCAAGTTTTGCTTGTTATTTTTTATTATTAATTATATTCTTGAATCAAATGGTTAGAGCAACGATTATTTTTTTCATATAACAATAATAAATAATAATAAATATAAATATTGCTGGACATTTCACACAGCGCCACATAGTACCTACAAGCTTTGGGGCTAGAGCCCCAAACTAAGCAAAGCTTGTACTATGGGAACCAGATAACTGATAGAATACTTATATGCTGTTTTTTTTAAATACGTACATATAATACTTTATAACACCCAGACACAGAACAAACAGCTATTTTCATCACACAAATGTTTGTCCTGGGTGGGATTCGAACCCACGACCTATAATACAGAAGACAGAGCTACTACCAACTGAGCTAAGAGGCCAGTCTTACAATATTCTGCCAGTGTCAAGTTGTAAGAAAAAAATACAAAATGTCAAATCATTAGTCTAATGGTCAAGTTAAGTAATTTTGAGGAACATGGTTAATTCTCTTCAAAACTCTCAACGGCTGTCTTCAGTCACGTACAATGTTATCTAATTTTCCGTTCTATTTGCAATCACTCGTACTGTAAATCCAGTCTTCATTATATACAACGCCACCGAAATTACATATTAAAAAACTAACAAAATGCGAGACAATTTAAATTTAAAGGAAAAGCAGAGCGATTCTCGATTGTTTCAAATCAATTAAACTATGTACCTATGTATTAATGTACTTGCTTTGATTTAAGTAAAAACAAAAACATTATTAAAGTGGGGACCAACGGGAAGTCGAGTTCCCGTTCGTCCCCATCGAAATTATAAGTGGGGACGAGTGGGAAAAATTCTTCCCGTTGGTCCCCGATGGGGACGAAGCGTGGGGACGAGCGGGAATAACCCGGATTCTGCGTAAACACGCGTTCGTTGTCAGTGGCGGCGTGGGTTGGCCCCGGGGCGGTTTTCTATTGAGCACCCCCCTCCCCCCAAAAAAAATAAACATCACTCATTGATCTCACAATAAACTCACTTTGGTCGCAAAATACTCATTAAGCTAATAGGTATGCAAGCAAAGCAAGACAACGAAGCGAGCGAAACGAAGTGAGCGTCCTAATTTCGCGCAGCGAGCCGTTTTTTTTTCAAGACTTATGCAACATGTGGCAACACTTAACTTTGCTGACGGTGCTCAAAGAAAAGGCTGGCTGCTTGTCGGTTCTAAAGAGAGCCGAATTTTCTTAAGACGCGTGATGATGATACTTTTTTCATTCAAACATTTTTACCTTCTTTTATCACTTTAGGGGTAGGGTAATACCAATTTGAAACTCTGGCACTCCCTTTGAAAGGTAGATTTTAGAAAAAAATTGTACGGATTTTTTTGCCAAGGACCGTGGACCACGGTGACACCCCCCTGGTGCTTGACGCCCGGGGCGGCCCGCCCCCCCCCCTTATGCCGCCACTGTTCGTTGTATACTCAGGTTTATTCGCAGTTCTAGATTTTGAAAGAGCTCGATAAACGGACCGATTTATTACGGAGATTCCCACGGGAATTGCTCTTTGATGGGATAAAATATAGTCTGTGGGCTGTTTCTAGAAGTTAAATGATTTTTATTGAAAACCGTCTAGTTTATGAGTTATTGGTCATTAGCCGTGAGTCTGGGTGGTATGTTGTTAATAAAGGAAATTTTAACTCTGTTATTCATGATGGACTAAGAGGCTTCTTAGGCTCAGGGCTACTAAATCTGTTGCCGTCTCTTTTCACTGACATAAGAGTGACAAGAAAAAACATTCTCTAAAAAGCCTTGTTAAATTGTCAAAACATACCTACCTAATTAATATAATTAATAATATTTAATGTTAACTTCTGCAAATTGTCCCACATTTTGCAGAAGTTGTACCGAATGATACCTCTGACCATAGACATCTTCAAAGGATCTAAAAATCAATAAAAATCTGAAAGAATATGTCTACAGCACTTTGGGGATACAGTCGTGATAATATCACATTTTTTAAAAATAAGGAAGTAGTGAATACAAAGAACCAATATCAACAGCATCTCTGCCGTAGGACGTCCACTGTTGGGCATATAGGCTGGTGGGCATATAAGACTCATATAGGGCGAGAGACAGCGTGTTGGAACTCGCACCATAAAGGAACTAAAGCTCACGTAATGGTGAGAAGCCAACTTCTCGACCCTGAGCGTTATACCCTAGGAGCTAGGTGATTCTAATCCTGTTCTTTCGCTTCCTCAAAGATCTCCGCGTATTGTGGATGGAAACGTCCTGCATCCACCGCCAACCTCCAGTCTTTACAAGATCAATAGGTAGGTACCTACCTAATGAATTGTGGGATCTCGAGGTTGGAGGTTGCACCATTCGTCACGGTGAGTTCATGGTTGAATGGTCACTATGAAATCAGTCGTGGTGAAATAATTTCGTGGTTATACATGCCATATCTCTCTATAAATCTCAAATCAAATCAATTATTTTTACGAGTACAGATGGTAGATCCTTGCTAATCTAGATCATTTAAACGTAGTGCTCGTATTGTAACATGTTCATTTGGCTATTGCTACATATATTCTGATCTAATGTACAGTCAGCGTCATCAATAGGTATCCCCCTATTGATTTGAACAAGGACCCTTTTCATTTTAACCTTGGATTTCAGTCAGATTTGCTAGTATAGGAACTCGAGCGAAATTAGATATCCATAAGTAAGCAAGGATGAGAAAATGAAAAGTAAAAGTTTTTACAAAAAGTTGAGATCAACGGCTTGCAAACCGATCTCTTACTAGGGGGATACCAGTTAATGGCGCTTTCTGTACCTGGTAGAGCATAACCAGCCTAGATCCCAAAGAAAACAAGAAAATGACCCCCAAATCCGAATCCCCTCCATAATCCTTGAGAAAATTCTAACATCCAACAAAAAAAGGTATGTACCTACGCACTACCAAAACTAGTGACCCCCCCATAAAAACCGCCAGGAGAGGCATAATGGAGAAGAGGCCTTTACTCAGCAGTGGGTGTTACAGGCTGCTTAGATAGATGGAATCGTGATCGGTGGCGAATGAAATCTGATTGATCAAGGGATATCCTGAGCATATTTTCAGTCGGATTTGTTGCTGGACACCCAGTAGGCATATATACGAGATAGACCCATTCCTCCATATTTGTTTATCTTACAAAAAAAAGGTAAGTCAGAACTGCCGATCTACTAATACATGCTAAGGTTATTGTTTATAAACCTATCAACTGACGGGAACTCGTAAACGGCTTCACTTTGATCTCTATTTCTTAGAAAATAAGCTGATGAATTAATTTAGTAACGGCACCATAAGGTTTGCATGATTCAAGTAATCGTGAGGTGATTGCGTAAAAAATATTTAGTAAATTCCTTGTATTGATGCGGTCAATCGATTAATGGGTAGACATGGGTCGTGGAATAATAATTTTTAATTGAAAATGTTTTCAAGGAACACTTTAGAAAGACCAATATTCAGGGGTATTAAAACCCCATGATACAGGAAATCCCAGTGCTTAATTAATCTAACTGTTCAGGGTTAGGTATTTAATTCAACTAATTAGAATGAAAGTCCTGCTAATTAGAATGAAATATATTTGTATAGTGCTCATTCTAAAGTAATTTGTTTTTTCTAAAACTCCAAAAAACCATAAAAAATATAAGTATTCGTAAAAAAATATCATATGGTGTATCACAACCCCAGTGCCCTATTAAAACTGTTATATATACAGGTGTATAACAGTATATAACAGTGTTGTCCTATATAGGTAGTTATGCGATAGTAAAGTCACATTGGCTTACCTACTGACTGCAATGCGTTCATTTACCTCGTATTATCTTGTTTACATCCGACCACTACCGATTAAAAGCGAAAACGGATAGCAATGCTCAGGGATTTACTTATATTTGCGATTTGCGATCAAAGAGACACACTGAAGGTACGACAATTTGGTTATCAACCGTTATACGAGAATCAACCAGTCCACTGTATACATCATAATAAGTATATCTGCCGAACTGATAAATTATGATTTGCAGTATGTTGATGTGATCCGCGAACTCTGCAGCTCGACAGCTTTAGGAAGGACTATTGAAATTATATGTTGTTCCATTGAGTGGATTTTCGTAAATTTCACCAATTTAAAAAAAAGTTCCTGTCTAAACTTTCCTGGAAGAGATCACTTATTAATATTAATTTGTAGTCATTCATTCGTACGCCACATGAATAGGTATGTACGAGTATGCTGAATTTATCCCCTTTGCCCTGTGAACTAGATTAAGTGTAGTATATAAGCAGCTTCTTTCTTTGTTCTTTTTTTATGTATCACATGTGGCAATAAATGATTTTTATTTATTTATTTGTATGTTTACCTATGTCTTACTGTCTTACTCAATCAATTCCAGAATCTTCGCATCCAAGAGCTCCGAGAGCAGTCCCTGGACCTGCACCGGGACATCGCGATGTCTCTCCACGAGCTGGGCGTGCCTTCGGAGAAGGCGGAGGAATACGACCTGCCTGGGGGTGTTCCACTGTTCCCTGCGAAAGTCGGGGATCCAGGGTACTTAGGAAACAACAGTATATTAGGTAAGACGTACAATAGTATATTACGTAGTATATTAGTAGTCAATTTTTATCCTGTCCATCTAAAGGTTACCTGGAAGAGATCGCTTTCAGCGATAAGGTCGCCCATTGTTACACTTTTGTTTAATTAAGGTTTATTTTAGTGCTGTATGTTTATGGTGTACAATAAAGTAATAATCTATCTATCTATCTAGGACTAACATCGTTCTCTGTTGTTTGACACCCCATCTAGATTTAGTTATAGTTTTACGGTTGTCTGGAAGAAATCACCACTAGCGATAAGACCGCCGATCGTAGAACATTGTATTTCGGAAAATTTTGTGAAAATTGTGTTCTCAATAAAGTTATTATTATTATTATTTATTATGACTAATACGAAGCGCTCGTAGCTTGCTACGTTCTTGATTGATCGTTGAAGTTTAGCAGCGTTGTGCGCGGTCACAATTTGGATGGGTTACTGCAAGAGTTACGAACTGAGCGCTTCCGTGATTCGGAGGGCCCGTTAAATTGTCGGGCCCGGCTTGTAAGCAAGCCACGACGGAGGCCTTTAGGCGGCCTAAAAGCCCTAGAGTTGCCCATTTCATACGAACTTACTTAACATTTTGGTTTGAATAATCCATCTAGCATCTATTCTGCTGGCGTGTTCCTTGTGTCCTAAGGTCCTAACACACACAAGGGCCACAGAAATAGCCGTTAGGGTGGTCCTAGTTTTATGATAAAATGATTTATCCGTGTGGCATCGCTACGGTGCAGTTTGTGGTTAAGTTGTGGTCCCATAGATCAGTGTTCCGCAAACTTTTTGTGTTCAAGGTATGTACTTACATCTAAGAAATCGGAAAAGCTTTGAGGTACCTACACCATAAATGAAAAATCATTTTTTAATGCGAAACATGAGCTTGTTTAGTTGAGCATTGAGGTCCAAATTTGGAGTAGCTTAACTGAGATAGGTAAGTAACCTTATTTTTCCGAGGCACACCAGCCAATGACCACGGTACACCAGTGTGCCGCGGCACACCCTTTGCGGAACACTGCCATAGATTACAGACTCTACATACACATACTTTGCTCTCTTTTACAGTATGTGTAGTTTTGTCTCAATCGTTGAAAATTTAGTGGAGAAGTAGGGTAAACGACCCTAATTTTGGCCCCCCATCATTTATTATCACCCCTTTGATTTATCCTATTTATTAAGAAACAACCGAATCTCACAGTGCTTCAACTTATCGAAATCGATGAAAACAATCATTAGCTACAATATTGACAAACCAAATAACGAAAAATAAACATAGGGGCGTCGGTACAACAACGTTAATAAAATGTCTCGATTTGAGCAGTGAGAATCTATGTTTTTGCTAAGGTAAGAGCTTTCTTAATTTTATCGAATCTAAGTTTATCAGGGGGTTTTATTTTGCTATAGTTTTTAAATCATTTCAACACATATTATTCGAGCTTCCTGAGCACTAATTTTTAAGAATTGCATTGTTTTTGTTATTTTATTGCGGTGCCAACATTTGGTACAGCAAAATTAGTTGATTTCCATTTTATTGGCAGTGATGTCAATAATTGGTATTTCTGAGATTTCTATGAGTAGACCAATTATCGACCCTAGGCCAATGTTTGAGCATAAGTCTGCTAATAATTGGTCTAACTAATACATCAAACAAGAAAAAGAGGAATTTCAACAATATCAGCCAAACAACAAAAATTAGGAAGGAAACAACAAAAGAGTAAACAAGTGTAACGAAACTTGTGTTACCTAAAAAGTTAGATAGGTACTGTGGAAATAACCTTAACTCACAAAAAGAAGACTGTAATCCGAATGAAAAACAAGACGAAAAGAAGAAAATGATAGTGACTATGTTAATGTTATAACCAGTGATCGGAATGAGGCGGGCTAAAATACCTAAAGTTCGAAAAATAACAGAGACAAATGGAGACGCCTTAGGACTAAATATTTTTCGACCCAATTATTTCCGTTTCCGGGACATTAATAAAGAACATCTAACATAAAGGTGAATCAATTTTTTACCTGAGTTAATAACAAAAACTAAAATGTAAGTTATAAGGATAAAAAACTTTTTTCCGTCGGTCAAATAGAAAAATTATTTGAATTAGTTCACAATATTATTAACATTAATTTTAAATGTACTTACTCGCTGTGAAAATTGTGCCAACTTTCAATAAAATTCTTACTTACTACAAGAATAAAATTCTTGTAGTAAGGAAGTCTCCCTTTTTTTGCCTCTGTTCTTTGAACTTTAGGTATTTAAGCCCGCCTAATTCCGATCACTGGTTATAACAGACAGTTAATGAAACCAAGCAAAACAAAATACTGCATCTCAGCTGCACTATAGCTAAAATAGAGAATTTTTAGACTGAGTTTGATGACAAGAATGAAGAAAAATAATAAATAAGTCTTTACGAATGTATTTTAAGCTCTCTTTAAACGATTTCTTTCAATTTACTTAACAGTTAAAAGGGCCAATAAATTGGTCCAACTTATGCCAGTAATTAGTCAAAGTATGCCCATAATTGGTAAAATCATGTTTTTAAATAAACCGCAAAAAAATAAATACAAAACTATGTTTAAGTACGTTTCCCATATATTAAAAACATCAACTAACTTTCATTCTATCATTTTGACAACTTTTTTTTGTTCGCCACACGTAAAGGGCCAATAATTGGGGGTTTTACCCTAGTTTTAAGTTTTTTTAGTAGGTAGCCATCCGTCGCAACAGATCGGACGAGATGGAAAACCCTAGTGTCGAAGAAAATATTAATGAGAGGTTACGACCCTCAGCAATGATGAAACGATGAACAGAGAGAGAGAGAGAGTACTTATGTTGGTATGGGCTAGTGGCTAACTCTGGTGTCGTAGTTTTTAGGCTGCCTAAAGGCATCCACCAAGGTACTTAATATCTATACATATATCTATACATATAATAAGAATGAAGTCTAAGCTCAAACTTATAAGTATTCAATTAAGTGAAGTCAGTTTTTGATCTATATAACCCTCGAGCACTAAAACACTTCGTAAGCGCGATCTACGATGACCTTGAACGCAAACACTTCATAGTAACTGTTGGTAATCTGTGACTTTGAAATTTTCGTTTCTCTGTGTGTTTGAGCACTAAGATCTCTGAAACTACTGAACTGATTTGGTTGCAGTTTTCATTGTTGTATTATGGTAAGCCGGGATTAAAAGATAGGGGTTGTTTTATCAAAATCCGTTCACAAATAAAAAAGATATATCTATTTAAAGAATTCTACTGTGACTTTAGTTTCTCTGTGTGTTTATTGCTGCTAATCTCAAAAACGGCTCTACTGAATTGGATGTAGTTTTGACTGTTGTATTATGGTAAGTTGGGATTAAAAAATAGAAGTTTTTTTTATCAAAATCCGTTCACAAATAAAAAAGATATGTACATTTAAAGAATTCAATCTAAATTTCTAAACACTTTGTTTTCTAAAGAAAAGATTACGATAAAATTTGGCATGGATATAGATTATATCCCAGGAAAGGACGTAGGCTACTTTTTTTCATATGTTATCATGGTTGAGATAAAAAAATAAGGGTTGAAAGTTTGTATGGGGAACAAAATGTTGGGATGGGTGACCGTCTGACCTCCTCTTTTTGCACTCATGGAAATTTTTAGACATTTTTTTATTACCTACGAATTTCAAAATTACTTAATGATAATTACTTAAATTGGTTTTAGGTAGGTGATGACCATGAAGTAGTAGTTGTAAATAGGTAAAATGGGTAAGTAGATAGCACGCCTAAGCTATTTCTACGGAACAGAGATAGCTTCTTGCGATTTGCTATTAGAAAACACGCAGGAATATACAAATTTTTGCGTTTCAAAACCGTATGTTGTTTCAGCGCAATAGACTTAAATCTGTAAATGTTATATAATTAAAACCTCAATTGAATATTAATCTTCCTTAAATTTTCGAAAATATAAAAATCAGAGCTTTAAATGAATTCAATATTTTAGAAAACAAATTCCCCAATTCAGCGCAGCGCCAAAGTAAATTATAGCCAAGTATTCAAATCGTAATTTGAACATAGAAGTCTTCAAAAATCAATTTCAAAATTTAAAAAACAACCTATTTTGTAGTTGATTAGGTCTTGTACCTTTTTACCCGACTGCGCAAAGCAAAGGAAGGGTAATGTGTTTATCAGTCTATTTATAACTTTATTCATAATTATTACGTTTCTGTGTTTAGTAGCAAATAAACACCATTTATTTGCTATCTATGTCTATGTCTAATTTATCTTACATTAATTAAACCCAACTCCAAAGAATCAAAACCTATTTACCTAAATTGACTGTAGGTATACATTACGATACAGAAATTTCAATTTCTGTATCGGACGCGCAGACATCAGACGTCCTCACGTTGCGTTGGCTCTGACGGAAGTTCCGTCACGGAACAAGACTGGTGTAATCGCCAACGTGTGGATGGTTCACGAAATCTTGGCCCCAACGTTGGGACCAACGTTGGTCCCAACGTATACGCCGGCACCATACGTTGGGACCATGAAATTTGCGGTACAGGGGTTTAAGGGGACGAAAAATCGATCTAGCTAGGCTAGGTCTCATATCTGGGAAAATTCGTTTTCTCGACATTTTTACGCAAAAAGGTTTACCAGTGCAATGTGGTTCGATACATCCATCCTCACAAACTTTCACATTTCGCAAATTAGTAGAATTAGCATACGCGAACGAAGTCGCGGGCACAGCTAGTTTTAAATATAGTTTTAAAGTAAGCTATGCGGCTGTGCGGCTTTGCTCGCTCTCAACATCAGCGATGTTTGTCATCGGTACAAGTACCTATGTATGACCTTTTGAACATCGTCCCATTCCTGACTTCCCGTTTCTAATTCCAGGAGCACCAATAGACTTCAATCGCTTCAAGGGTAAGACCCTGGAGGAGGAAGTTCCGTTCGACTTCATCAGCAAGTCCATCTACTCCGTCAGCCACTCCAACCCGAAGAGGAGGATCGAGGGTCCGCTGAAGGAGGCTCTTGATGACGTCATTAGAGAGGTGAGACTACTTTGTTACACAATGGTCAGGTGTGTGATGAAAAGCTTAAAAAAAGCCTCCTCCCGAGTTTCCAACTTTTCACATAGGTACTTACTTAGGTAACTTTGAAATGCGAAATCCTACTAATATTATAAAGGCGAAAGTCCGTGTGTTTGTGTGTGTGTGTGTGTGTGTGTGTGTGTGTGTGTGTATGTGTGTGTGAATGTGTGAATGTTTGTTACCACGTATCCACATAATTAACACATAGGCTACTATTTATCCCAGAAAAATGTATGGTTCCCGTGGGATAAAAAAATAGTAGCCCACGCGGGCGAAGCTGCGAGCGTTCATGTATTCAAAAATTCAAACTTCAAATATCATTTATTCAGTAGGACCGCTATGACCACTTTGAATCGTCTTAAGAGCTAGGTGATTCTACTCCTGTTCTTTCGAGACCAACACCGTGAATCAGGGCAATAAACACGGTATGGGGCCTAGCTTTCTTTTCGGTGATCCATCCGCTTAAATCTAAATAGTCAAGCTCCAGTTTAAATAAGATAAGATAAGATAAGTACCTATTTATTTTCAATGAAAGGTTACATACAGTAGGCTAGTACAACTTAGGTGTAGGTAAATATTTGTACTTACTAAAGTTTCCTATAAAGAATGTTATAGGAAACTTTAGTAGGTACAAATATTACTCAGTCTAAATAATATTGAATCTTTATCTTCCAGGTGATGGAGATCATCAACGCGCCGTCCCGTCAGCGCGGGCGTGTCATAGACTTCAACGAACTTCTGTACGGCTACATCCGCCTGCAGCCGCTGCACGGCGTGGACTATGTCCTGGACCTGCTCCTCAAGTACCGGAGGTATCGCGGAAGGAAGATGACGGCGGCTGTCAGAAGACACGCTTACTTGCAACAGTCCTTTACTGGTAAGACCTGGTGTTTTTATAAATTAATAGCAGCGCCCTCGCGGCGTTGCCCCCGTAGTGATGGTAGGTATATGGCGATGACGATGATGATGATGACAAGTAGCCTATAACCTTCCTCAAGAGTTTAGAAATCAATGCAGATATAATTTTTCAAAGCGGACTGGTTTCAAACTGAAAAAACTTTTCCGCTTGATATAATTAGTGTAGAAGTAAGATAGTATAGATAGTTTAGATAGGTATATATAGATAGAATGTCATTATAGGTATTTCTTTATACTTCAACCACTGAGCATAAGTAATGAGTAGAATGGAAATAATTAGATGTGACGGTTGATTTGATTACCTTTTCTTTTTTCTTTTTTCATAGTCAGGTTTAGCCTACATCTTTAATTCTTTAATTCTTTATTGTACAAATAAAACACATAGAACAACGACATAAAGTAAGGACATGTACATCTTCGTGTGACCTGAATTATTTCTAATCATAAAAATAATATTTCTAAAACTCCGTTTATTTTTCATTACAGGCATTGAAATAAGAGAACTGCCGATGGGTGATCCTCCTCCCTTTGAAGATCCAGATATTCTTGAGAACTTAGATCCCAGTATGATGAAAGTCTCTCCCAACGACTACGAGGACTTTGACGAGTCCAACCAGCAGCAGAACAGCTTCCTGGACTTCAGCAAACTGAACGTCAGGGAGGCACTAGAGTCCGGACTCATGAAGCTTCAGAATCTACCCAAAGTCCTTAAATGGAACGATGCGCCGTTCGAACAATACCCCATCTATGATCGACGAATATACTTCATTCTGCCACTGGCAGGCAGACAGGAGATATTCTTAAGGTTCATGAAGAACTATGAGGATATAGTGCTAAAGAGCGACGAGGCTGTGACATTGATAGTCGTACTTTATTTAGATAGTAAAAATCCTTTAGAATACCAAAATGCGGAGTCGCTTATCAATTATTATAATGAACAGTATGGTAAAGATATCAGAATAGTCCATATGGGTACTACGGCGTTCTCCCGGGGAGCAGCCTTGACAGAAGGTATTAAACAATGTGGGAAAGAGGACCTAGTCTTCTTCATAGACGTAGACATGATGTTTAACTTCTATTCTCTTAGGAGGATTAGAATAAACACTATAAAATACAATCAAGTTTACTTCCCAATCGTGTTCAGTGAGTACAACCCTGATGTTGTCAACGGTCCTGAATACAACCGGTTTAATGGTGAACCAGAACCGCAGCCAGAACCAGAGGTAGAGAAAGTTGAAACCGCTGAAACTACGAAAACGGAGCAGGAGCTTGCCAACTTGAAGTACAGTAAAGACATCAACGATGATAATGGATACTTCCGACTTTACGGCTTTGGTATCCTCAGTATTTACAAATGCGACTTTGAGAGAATGGGGGGATTCGATTTGAGCATCAAAGGTTGGGGTTTCGAGGATGTTCAACTGTTCGAGACACTTATAAAGTCAAATTTAACTGTATATAGAATAGCAGATGATAGTTTAGTACACAAATTCCACTCAGTGGACTGTGATAAGAACTTAGAGAAGAGTCAGTTGACGATGTGCTTGGGGACTAAGGCTTCTACGTATGGAAGTGAGAAGCACATGACTTACTATATGTTGAATCATCCTGAGTTACTCTGGCCGGACACTAAAAAAGGAGCTAGCTAGTACACGATTTGGTGCTGTTACATGTCATGAACCAAATTGCGCTCGAACCGAGATTTAATCTTTGTATGCTCGAAAACTGCATTTATTTTTATACAAAGAAAATCAGGCGCATCGTGCTCGTTAGGCTAGGTAAATAAATTCTATTGTAAGTATATGTCTGCAAAATGCTCTATGGTTGAACTTTATTAAATGTTGTGAATGTTCGCTATTTAAATTGTTATTTAGACATGTAACGGATTTAATTTAATTTCATTCCCTTCTGTATTATTTGAATTGTTTTATTTTATATGATTGAATAGGTGCTCTTATTTTAAACAATGACAAAAATGAATTAAGTTAATAGATATTTTTGTATAATTCTTTGAAACTAGCTTTTCCAAGCATTTATAAAGTGTATAGTTATCAGTAAGTAGATTTTGGAACGTTCCTAACTGTTATACATTAAGCTTATAATAAGTAGTATTTCAGACCATCAAAATGGGTACATTTCATTGTAAATATAATTTCACTGGCAATAATAAGCCCTCATTTTTAAAATATTGACAAGGAATGATCTAAGTCCATTGTAACAAAATGAAAAATACTCTTGTTTTGGTTGTGAAATATATTATGTACAAGGTTAATAAAATTGTATCAAAACATCGAGGTGGTACCACTTAATGGCCATATTACTTATTTGGTTTTAGGATCGAGTATATATTATAATAGTATAACTAATATAAAACTTATAAAAGTCTTGTCACCAATTCCAATTATTACGATAATTAAATTGCTTTATGTCTTTGTATATTTTTTCGTCCGTACATCCAAAATACCTTATATCGAAAAGATTAACATTTTTGAAGTTATGGATGTTAAATGAAATTGGGCGACGATAGATTTTTTTTTGTAGCGTTTGTGCATACATTTTGTTGAATGATATTTTTTTATTTTTTTTTATTTTTTGGGAGTGGACATATTATTAAACTCTGCATGAATACGTAGCTAGGTACAATACAATTAATTACATTCTTATTTTGTCTTATTTATTAAATTGAATTGGTGTCATGCATTTATATTTTTTATCCTCGAGCATTGCTCTTTTGTCATAATAAATAAAGTATTTTTGTATTGTAAATAAGCTGTAAACTATACCATGTGCTCAGTAAGTGCCAAGTTAGCTGTAAGTAGGTACGCAAAGTGTTGATATTATAAGGCAATGTGATTCGAAGTGATTAGTGAAGGAAGGAATTATTATTAAATATATTTTTGTGAAATTTTATGTTATAGAATTTTATTTATTCATGTTACATCTGAAAACAAATGGGATACATACTACTATGAAACTATCCTGATATAATTGTAACTTGAATACGTGCTTTTTCGCCCTGAAAGGTCCCTTTGACTTCATGACTTTCCTTTCGGCCTGGCAAATGCACCAAAACTCTGCTAAGAAATCACTCGATTAACTTGACAGTGTATAAAGTATTCAAGTCAAGATAATCGAATTAAAAGTGGACTAGTATTTTATATTAAATCTTTAGTTATAACTTGGTTTAAGCCAGGACTAAGTATTCTGTTTTAACTTTTATTAAAGTCAACGTTAGACGAGAGTCAAAACTACACTACAAAATTCAAACTTACCATGAACCCATAGTAAAAACGTTTTAAAAGTAGATCAGTATTGGTAGCAGTAGATATAAATATAGATTACAAAGTCAATCATTCATTCTTCTATAAAATTGCTTTGGATTAAGTTGAACAGTGTTTCCATTGCTTTGCTTTTGCGACTAATCGTTCTATGCGCGAAGGACCATATCAACCAACATAGTTTGATTGAGGACTAGCTTCCTTCTTGGTGATTTACTCTCTTAAATCTAAATAAGCAAGCTCTAATGGGGATTCCAATTGAAAACAGTGAGACTCGTCAAAGTCTATGGTCTAGGTATTTAAGTATTTAGGAATAGAATTAAAAAAAGTTTATTTCTTCGCCACCACGATACATAAAAAACACAAATCAGAAATGTTACAATAAAGTGACAAGAAAATAAGGCTAGCCCTTAGCATTTGCTCCAGCAGCACCATGGCTGTTAGAGCACTGGTTTTCAGTGGCACCGAAATGAGTACCTAGCGCATCAACTATTTTTAGTTGCATTTTGTTCCCAAACACATTGTTTATTGTGAGTTCTCACTCTCGGAGCTTTTACACATACTACAACAATGTTTATTTGAATGCACTACAACAAACATACCACATCGAACATCATAAATTAGAACAAACCATATTGCGTTTATCTTTGACTATTTCTGCATTCCTACATTGTTTTCCAAAGTGAAACCTAGCTTCATTTCGTTGATGATACCGTCATCACACGTCCAGTTGCGCACGCGCAGTTACGACAGATGTCATCATCGTGCGTGAGAAACTGAGAATTACTGCAAATGCATTGTCGCCTTACCTAGTTGGGATTTCAAACTCAAACAGCCATGGAGACCAATTTTAATAATATACTGAGTTTGATCACAAACAAACCGCAGTCAGTCAATTCCGTCCAGCTTCATGTAGCTCCAAAGTAAGCGGAGCTTGTTCTAAGACATGACTGATATTCTCCTATATACTTTTTTTGTAAATACATAGATCCTAGACAAATATTTGCAGATCATACAAACATTTGTCCCTCGGTGGGGATCGAACCCGCAACCTCCTGCGTCTCAGGCGGGCCTTCACCCACTACGCCACAGTCGTCACTATATAGGTACCTACGGTCGTCAGTCGTAATAATATATCTATCGCTTTTTATAGGTAGGTACATTATTGTATCTTCATTAGTGTGATGAAAGTTACAAAATATAACTAATCATGAATGCCAAAGCAAATTCTCAATTAAAAATATAAATTCATTAGAATTACTTATACAAATTTCGCAAGTTCGCCGATGGCGCAGATTGACCCTTTCACCTGCGAGGCATAATCATGGAAAAAATCTAATATACAGGCGCATTGCGAGAGAGCAATTATTTCGCCATTTCATTTTACATGGCTGGCCGGCAATAACTCGGCTTTGAGAGCTTCATTGTCGACCGGCAAGCGATGTGACGCAATGTAATGCATCGCCGATTAGACGTGGGACCGCTGTTTTGTAATCAGGCACCATCAGTATGGCTATGAAGTAGTATGGTTTGTTTAGGTCACTACTGACCCACCGTACCACCGACGATACCCCCCCGTGGTACGGTAGGTAATTTTTTTTTAAATTTAATTACCCACCATCTGCTTAGTGTGTTTGGTCTGACAAATTTAGGAGTACAAGAATAGTAATGTATGGGTCCGTTCTAAGGAGGGATGATAATCAGGACGAGTGATAAACATGAACGTGGATGATACCAGTAGGGGCAAGGTTAGGAGAAGATGGATGGACTGTGTAAATGCAGATTCTCCTGTGTAGGGAATGTTAGGAGTGGGCTAAAGGTTTGTGTGTAGTCACAGCGGGATCGTAAAAATGGTGGTCCAAAAAGGCACTGATTATAAATTGAATATACTTAGGTACCTACTTTAGCTTTTAGTACATTTTTCAAAAGTGAAGAAACAAAATACATTCCAAAAGTACATTTTCTATACAAAAGACATAAACGCGCACCTTCCGAACCAATAATGCTTGTGCACTTGTGCACCTCATTATTGTCGGGGTTTTTTACAGACAAAAGTAATAACTTGTTTAGATAAATAGTTACAAATCTACAACCCGCATTCTGCCTCTAAAATTGACGCATGTGGCTTCTAATTTATTGAATTGGTATGTTTTGGTTCCATTAAATGCACCTTATCCAATGGTTAGTATA
The DNA here is from genome assembly GCA_958496255.1 of Camptogramma bilineatum. Taxonomy (NCBI): domain Eukaryota; kingdom Metazoa; phylum Arthropoda; class Insecta; order Lepidoptera; family Geometridae; genus Camptogramma; species Camptogramma bilineatum. The sequence continues at coordinate 14,119,668 of OY292466.1, read as the reverse complement.
GAGATGAAGAATTGGAGTTTTTACATTTCAGAACATGTGTTTACCTACACATAATGGACACACAAAAATACAAATCAATTGATATAATGTTTTTTCTTTTTCTCATATCTATTCTGAATCCTCTTCTTCTTTCTTCTGTTATGGGTCCTTTTAAAGACACATTTATAAATCAGTTTATTTATAATTTTCTAATAAAATAAAATTCGAGCATCAGAAATACGTTTTTTTTTGAATGAACATCGATTCATTCAAAAATATTGCGAACAATTTTGCTATTTACATGAGTGACTTCCCAGATCTTTACCTTTTGTGGCAATGAGATAAACTTTAATTATGAAATTAATTAGGTAATCAATTTTTTTTACGTGTTTACGACCATAAATTGCATTTGCCTGGGCCCTTACTCCCAAAAAAGAAAATGATTTATTGTACCAATTATCGTAGTTCAGCTTATGTTGGTCGGTTGTTCCGAATGAGGCTTCCACCAACTTAGGCTGAACTACGTTAATTGGCACGATATATCGTTTTTAGTGTTGGGAGTTGGCCTACTGTTTCATAGCCACACACGTCTGAAGAGCAGACTGTAGTGTGTACAAAGCTAAACGCAGAGCTTCCTCACTTCACATCGAGATCGAGAGTCGTGTCGTCACGCGTGACACAACCACATAACATTAGCCATCAGCTGCGGAATTCTGTTTAGAACTAAAATCTAAAATTGCAATTTTCAGATTGCAGTGATTAGATTTTATGGAACCTAGTCGTTCCACAAGGATTGTTAAAGAATTGAGAAAAATTTTGCATCATGATCATTGTGAAAGGTTCACTACACGAAGTTTATTTGTATGTAGCTGTATATAATGTTTGTAGGTATGAGATGGTGGCTTGTAGTGACGGAGGTTTTAGGCCGCTAGGAGACCTCTGTCAGAGTTTAACGACTTAACGAGCGGGGACCGACGGTCTTACGTGCATTCCGAAGCACGGAAGCGCTCAGTCTTACGACCGCCCATCCAAATTGTGACCGCTCAGAACGTCGCTTAGGCTGTGTCCCCAGTAGGCAAACTGTTAGCGGCCGACTGAGTATCGGTTTAATACGCCCTTCCATATATTTGAAATGGAGTGTCCACAGTTTGCTAGTTTTGCGCTCACTTTACGCAGTTTGCAGTAAGTGCACTTTACTCAGTCGGCCGCTAACAGTTTGCCTACTGGGGACACAGCCTTAGGCACGGGACATACAGAAAAGATGTAAGACGCAGACGGGGCGCAGACATTTGTCTCTTCCACGTCCCTTTCATACAAAATGTATAGAAGCGTCGTGACGCAAAACATACAGAAGAGACGGGGTGCCCCGTCTCTTCTGTATGTTTTGCGTCTTACGTCTTTTCTGTCTGGTCCTCGCCTAGAGAGGAGGCACAAGACGTTTTCTGAAGTGCGTTTTTGAGCAACGCGTTCGAATCACGTTTGTATCTATATAAATGCGCGTTCGCAGCGCGTTTGTTATCCATAGAAACGCGAATCAGGAGCGCACACTGCGTTTTTTGAATTAAGCGCCATTTTGAGCAGCGCATTCGCATCGCGTTGGCATCGATACAAACGCGCTGCAAAAAACGCAGTGTGCCCACTCCCTTAACTTCAATGATCTATCAAGAATATAGCAAGCTACTGACGAGCCCTTTTATTAGATTTTTATGAACTGTATTTTATGATGTTCCATAAAGATTAAAGAAGATTGTTATCGCGTTCAGTCTCCATGACGCACATGTGCTCCAAATGCAAGTCCTCCTGAAATTTGTAATGTGGATAGTTTAGGTTCTGGAATAACACATGGACTTTTTATCTTAGAAAAATGTAAGGCTCGCGTGGGATAAAAAAGTAGCCCACGTGGACGAAGCCGCTATATCTACAACACTTACTATACTTACTAGTATTAAGTACCTAAGTATACAGTTCTACTTATAATTTATATCACCACAGAAATTAAGCACTGCTGTGGTCACTTAGATATTATATCAAGATGAATCGCTAGTTTTTAAACCGCACCTATAACGGATTTGACACCTCCATACTTCTTTCATTATGGTGAAGTTGATGATGACAATTATGATGCTTGAAGTTTTTTATTACCCAACTGATAATAATATTTATTTTACACTCAATCAAGATGGCTCTACACTTTCATATTCATTGCATAACGCTCAAGATGTGAATATTTTCCCGTCATTATCTGAATTGACATCTTAGGATGTAGGCATTAAGAAATTTTAGTAAGTGCTTTATAAACATAACTTACTTTTCAGAGTTCAAAGTTTAGTTTCTAAATGCATGGTGGTGCAAAGTATATTGTGGGTGGATGTCTGTAATTTTTTTGGGTTTGTCCTATTTGACAGAAATTAATACTGCAGGAATTTCTGGAGACAGGCGGGAATTGTAAGGACGAGGTGACTTCAGGAATAAATCCTATTACTTATACGGGTTTACCTCTAAAGCTAAATCAAGAGGAGTGTGAAATCATAGAGGATGGTGTCATACTGGCTAGGTTCCTGCTTGTTGTGCTTCGATGGTTCAGTTTTACGTTCTAATGTTTGGTGGATACGAGGCCTTAGTGATTGGTTGGTCTTTGATAATGTTAGATTGCGGGTCCTTGGGTTGAACTTTAAAGTTCTTTTTAAGGAAGAACTAATTAAACACAAGTTGTACGGTGTCAAAATGTATTTATTTTTTTGTAAAAAACATAAAAAAAACGTAATAATTAAATTAAGCTAAAACTATAATAAACTTTATACAATTCATGAGTCGAGCCAGCAGCTAGCCACTTCGCCTTTCAACCCTGCCGTCCAACTGACAGCTGACAGTTGACAGTTGACAGTTTTGACGGATGCGGGTGCCGGCGCCTGGCTAGCCGCGGGGGACCACCCGTGTGCGTGCATAGTCGCAAGCCTCGGCCGCGCTGGGCGGCGCGGCGGCCGGCGCCACCTACATTGTACGTGGCCGCCAGCCGATACTGAACAAACATTCGGCCACGCTCGAGGTGTTGCGAGCGCCGCCGAATAACAGACCTGCGCTGCATCACAGATGATAAGTGCGTAATTTTTCATCTGTGACGCAGCTGTTCGTTTGACTGGAGTTAGTAGGGGGCTCCGTAGCTGCCGGAGGGAGCACGGGCGGCCGGGTAGCCGCCGCCGCCGCCGCCGGAGGAGCTGGTCTGCTGGTACTGGGCGACCTGGATGGCCTGACGCACTCCCTCGAGCTGGAGACCGACGACGCGGGCGGACGGCACTCCGTAGGAGGTCGAAGGGGCTCCGTAAGAGGATGAAGGAGCGCCGTAGGAAGATGAGATGCCGCCGCCGCCGCCGCCGCCGTGTCCGCCTCCGAATCCGCCTCCGAATCCGGAGCCGCCGCTGTTGGCCTCCTCCTTCAGGAGGATCTGCCTGACTTGTTCGAGGAGCTGGGAGTCAACGTTCTGGCCCTCCGAGGTCTGGTAGCCGGAGGAGACGGCCTGGTAGCCACCGCCGCCGCTGAGTCCGCCGCTGAAGCCGCCGCTGAAGCCGCCGCCGCCGCCGCCGTGGCCGCCGGAGGGCCGGTTGTAGTTGTAGCCGCCCGGGGCTTCGGCGTTGGCGCACGCGACCAACGCTAGGGCTATGCACTGTAACAAATAAAAATAGTTGTAATGTGATGCAATACGACTTCATGTTGTATGTGTACAAGTGCCTGATCGAGCGATTATTTTTAATGTCGTATTGTATTAATATAAGTAATACTATTGTTTAGTTAATCTTAAAATCTTTACTTGTGAGTAAAACGGATCGATGTAAAGTGACATCCATTATGATTTCACGAAGTCGTGGTGCAACGCAATTAGCACAGTCATGAGAAAGGAAGACTATCTAAAAGTTTCTCTAGTGATTATATCCTACATTTTCTCTTTTATGATTCAGGAAAAAAAATGTTACAGGACAGAATAAAAAATAAAAAGTTTGAAATTAGAACATTCCATAACTTGACCATAGAACAAGAACACAATAGAATAGACTTATTTCGAGTGAAAGTCACAGGTCAAAGGTAGAGTCGTAATAAAGGCAGTGTTACATCAGCGGACGGTATGATGCTAGTGGGAACGTGATCTTTGGCTTATCATTACGTGGGGTAGGTACATCTTCAACGCAAGTTATGACCTATTGGTCACTGGCTAGGACCTAACATAAGAAATTAAATGATCAGATTTATATTTTTGTCATATTTTATACTTAAGTGTAAAAATCGCAACTGATTTAGCCTGTTCTATTCTTAACTAATAACAGTTTCATTAATAAGATTACAGTAAGCGATTCTTAAATTGCGTTTTAGGTAATGTTTTTTGGTCTGTGTCCCTGAGTCGAAAATCATAAATCTCAAAACGACATTGAGTTACATAACTCGCGGAAGTGGCGCCAACGTCGTGAAGGCAGCAAGCTCGCGGAAGTGGCATTATGAGCTTACAACTTTGAACTCTCTCCTGTAGATTCAGACTTTGTAAGATGTTGTCATTATCGAATTTATCGATAAAAGTCGAATTTTTATTAATAACTAACATCGTTGTGATCTCAAGAGGTCACGAACTCGCGATGCAACATAACTACGAATCTAAACATTTGAGCGTACCTAATGTTAGCCTATCTTTAGATTGTTTATTTTTTACAGTCACTTTTATCAAAAGGATGGACTTCTGTATAATATATCTGAAGTGAGATAAATTAAAAGAACTGAAAAGGATGTTTGCTATCCAGACAAAAACTAAAATCTAGGTTAATTTAGAAGTTAAACAACAAACAAAATACAAATAGACGCTGCGCAACAAAAGCCTTCAATTTACTTTCATCTTAATGGTGCTAAGCAGCTTAATGTCCCGTCACGCGATGGGTTAATTATACTCATTGTGCGCTCAATAGTAATTAATATCATAAATTATTTCATATTATGTAACCATGATGGCAATAGGGTGCCGTGTTGGCAGATTGGGTTAGTGACTCGACTTTCGATCCGAAGGTCGCAGGTTAGAACCCGGGCGTGTATCAATTGATTTTTCGTCACGAAAAATGCATATGCGTAATAACACGAGCTCTAAACGGTGAAGGAAAACATCGTGGGGAAATCAGTTAGCTTTCTAATAGCTTCGATGGGTTTGCAACCTGTCACGTATGGAATGCTAATTTCTGAAAAACGTGGGCATGTACCAAATTGTACATGCATGGAAATACCTCTGACCCCCTTAGACCTCTTTAAAGGATTTTAAAATGCCTAAAAAGATCCAAAAGAATGTCTACCGCGCCTTGGAGTGTGGGTGTAGTCGTGATCGTCGTGTTAATATTTACTTATTTATTTTATTTTCAATAAGGTGTCAATTACTTTGGCGCCATCTTCACAATGCATAAAAAAGCTTTATGAGTAAAACTATATGCTTACTTTTCACTTGCGTCGGGTTGTAAAATATTCTATTGAAGACAATAAACAGTTTAGTACCGTATTATGTTTGTTAAAGTATTAATTCTTATTGCTCTCATCGTGACTTTGATCTTGATAATTTTAAATGGAAATGTCGCACTGTTTACTAATTTTACATAAATTTGCCTTTTCTAGTTGTTTATTTTAGAACGAACTCGTACTTTGTAGAAAAGCTAGGTATCACATTGAAATATCTTATAGTACTTAGGTGGGAATGTCGCTTGTAACCACTTTACGAGTGAGGTGTCGATATCGTTTCATTTTACGACCGTTTTACGTTTCTGGCATTGTTGATAATAATAATATTCAGTAGTACCTAGGTAAATGTACCTACTTACAGAAATAGTATTCAGTTATTAGAATTCAGTAGTTTACTTACAGAAAGTTACCTACTTAACCAGCCCTTGGCTTTTACTCAAGAATAGAGAGCTTGTTTTGTGCGCTGAACTTGAAAAAAAATTGTGACAATCTGCATTCTGTTTTACTCAAAGTCTTTTATAATGTGAATTGAAAACATTCAATCTTGTTCTATTTTCAAAAATTTTATGCATTCGGCCAGCGTTTCTTCTTCTAAACAAATTTGAAAATCGAACAGCGTGCGTGTCTTCAAAAGATACGACAGTCGTGTTTGGAATAGTGTTGCACCATGGAATCATGGACGCATATCGATGAATCACTGATCATCATCCGATGACCGCATTCGGATCACATGCCACTGCAAATGGGCATGTAGAGTGGCAGATGTAGACACCAATTATTTTAATCCTTAAACGGTGTTTTGACTTCTTTGCGGTTAAGGTCTTGCTGATGTTTTAAATAAATTAATGGACAAACTTTTAAGTCTACAGTTTTTACAAAAAACTACTACTATTGATATCTATTTGTTTTTAGTGCAAAGTTAGTAGAGATTTAATATTAAATCTAATTTAAATTTACTATCTGTGTCTAGATTTAGAAAGTTAACTTTCTACGATACTATGATTTTAATTCGCTAGTAAGCTCATTTTAATAATTTTAATTTATTTAAATCATAGCGTTCTAGGGAAATTTTAGTGCATTTTATTTAAATAACAAAACAAAAACAGAATTCATTAGTAACTGGTTTGGATAATCTACACAAAATTGAATTCTTAGACTAGTTTATTAAATATATAATTTCCGTGAGACCGCGATAGTTTATGAAAAACAGGTAGGAACCTATTAAATATATTTTTATTTTTTTTGTAGAAGTTTTACTTTTATTTTTAAACGTTATCGTCAAACACAATTTGTAGTTGTTTTCATGGCGCTACAAAGACAATATTTAATTGACAAATTGCAGTCATGCCCATAACGACTAGACATGGTCAATGTTGACTTATTTGTCATCAAACAACATCACCTACGTAAATTTGGTTAACCATTCAAATTGAAACTTAAAATTTTAAATATACTTTCATGCCTGAAATTATAAGGAGTGTATCTCCGAACACAATATATTTTTGGTGTTTTTAGGCACTCAGGTACTTTTGAAGGTGTCATTATGTTAGTGTTATTATTATTAAATATGAGCCATCTATGTCCCACTGCTGGGCAACGGCCTCCCACTATTTTCTCCACTCCATGCGGCTAATGTTATATTTTTATTAATTTTGCATAAAAATATTTAGAGGCAAATTCAGTTATAGTTACGTACTTTTCCCCAAAAAGTCACCAAATAAAAGTTATTTTTGTAAAAAAGTTATAGAGGATATTTTTAACATGCTACTAGTAATGTCTGATGAGCCTGCGACCTCTGCCCTCGCGTCTCATTGCACAAGAAAAGGGCGATGAGCGTAACGGACCTGCAATACCTAAGATATATCTTGTTTCTAAGTTATTACTAATGTTATAACGTTGCTTGCAATATTTCGTAATTACAAAATTTCAAAACGAAATATTTTTCAATGATTTTTCTAAATTTTATTTCTAGGTAAGGACAATTTTCTGACATATATTTCATATCTTTTCATAAGGAATTTTTTTGGTCTTTAATCATACAATTGTGGTACCTTTATAAGATTTGGCGCATGGGAATAGCGAAGAATCTTCTAATCATGTGAAAAAACTAAAGCTTTGTAATACACGCACGCTGTGAGAAAGTTTACTTTGACTTTACAATGCACTGATTTATGATAAAAATGTTCTTGTCATTCTAACGATTTGACAACCAAAAGAAAAATGACAATTATTTAGATCGTAATCTTAGACGATATGTGTGCTAATTATTAGAATTCCTAAAGAGCTGGGAAATTGTTTGAAAATTAGATGAATGTTTAGAAAAGTTTGTCATTTAAGTTTTTATCGGAGAGGAGGCTTTCTCTAATGTTACAGTTAGTTTTTAACCAAAAAAGGTGTTTAAATACGGTCACTGGAAACAAAGTAAATGAATTAATGTGCTTGTCTCGCACACTGTAATTTAAAAGTGAGTTTATCGCTCTTCGCAATCGACATCGGTTTCGGATCGTGCAGCACCTTTCGTGAATTCAAATTACGCTTTAACGCCTCATTTGTTAACGTGATAACTTTGACACAAATCCACTACTGAAGCACAATCCAAATCCGTTATCGACATCGATGTTCTGAAATCAACACTAGTGCACCGCGGGATAACATCGACACTGAAACGTCCAGCACTAATCCACGAATCCCGATGCACTATTTTGATTTCGGAACGTCACAAGCACTTGTCACTTTTTTAATTTGTCACTGGCACGTCACTTCCACTGGACTTACCGCTGCAAAGGTTTTCATGATGCTTAGTGATGGGTCACTTCGGTACGTAGTGAGTTAATGTGATGTGTTCGGATGCCGAGTTGGATATATACTAAAGAGTGGGCAAGGTGGGGCGGAGAAAGGATAGGTTAGTTGTGTAAGCTAGGGAGATCCATACGAAGAGGAAGTTTTGTCTAATTGGAGGGCATCATGCGATTTTTCGGTTTTCGTTGATTGATCCGTGATGGGCGGCGAGGTCGCTTTGACAAGGGGTTTTGACATGGCCATTGGCTATTGAGCGCCAAGAGGCACTCCACATAATGCAATAGCGACATCTATTGAAAATATCTATCGTCATAGTTCACCTTCATGACACAAGTAGTACTTATCTACGTTACACATATACGTATCTTTGCTTGGTTATTAGATTACGTAGATGAATAACTTGTGGTTTTGTGTTAGAAGTTCCAATTGTAATAAATTGTTTTGATGATTGTTTTAAAATGAGTTTATAAAACATTGACTAAAAATCCTAAAGTATGGCAAGTTTTCAAAAACCAGCTAAGCTGCAGTCCTGCAGCTGTACCATGACCTCTTAGTAAACAATTCAGTTTAGGAGCTATCCAGTTTAGGTTCAGGAACCTAAACTGGATAGCTCCTAAAACTTTTACCTGTCACTTTTAAAACAGGTCATGGTACGAATAGTTTGCGTTCCAGATTAGATTATTCCAGATTAGACACAAAAGTAAACCAACTCAACACGTATTAAACGGTCTTGGTACGCATTTAATGAATGAAACTTTATCCAACAATTCAGTTTAGGTCATGTTTAGGTTCTGATATTTCGTCAGCGTCATAGCATACGTCAAGCGAAGCAGTTCAGTTTAGGACCTAAACTGGATCGCATATAAAGCTCATGGTAGGACAACTGAGATATCCTAGTGCTAAGTCCTATTTTAACCTTTGGCACTTAAAACGCTTCCAATGTTAAGTATAAGTACCTAGTTGCTTTTAAATGCTTGTCAGGTTTTTTTTGTTTTTTTTTGTTTTTTTACTAACGAATTTGATGATTGTCGATTCTACTGCTTTTTAAAAAGATTAAAAAGAGAAGAGAGAGAACCTTTAGTGCGAATGATTTTCTTAGGTTAATCAATACATAGTATAAAACAAAGTCGCTTCCCGCTGTCTGTCCCTATGTATCTTTAAAACTACGCAACGGATTTTGATGCGGTTTTTTTTAATAGATGAAGTGATTCAAGAGGAAGGTTTATAAGTATAATAAGTGCATAATATGGTAGAGAAACAATAATTTTAGAGGTTTCTAGGTGTGTGATGTGACCCGTGCTAAGCCGGGGCGGGTAATACATAATTTGGAAAAAAAACAATTCTTATTCCTTTGTTTCTTAATTTGTATAAAAACGAAGATGGTTTTGAACATAAGTATTAAAAAATATGTTATCTTTACAAACTGATCGCAAACTTTTTTTGATGTGTGTTTATACCTACCTATTTTTCAAATTTTATTTAAGTAAGTACTCACTTATTTAATAAAAAGTTACATAAGGTTTGGTTGTAAGTATCAAAAAACTTATATTAACATTTTATACTGAAAAATCTTATCAAAATTTTCAATTCCGACGGGATTCGAACCCGCAATGATACAAGCGATCCTCCTTTAGCCGGAGTGCCTTTACCAATTCTTATAATTCTTATTGATAAGATTTTTCAGTTTAAAATGTAAATACCCAAGTGTGGATTAACACTATAACAAATAAAAACTTATATTAAGTTCGTCCAGGACACTGTGTTTTCGGACTGGTAGTTCCTGAGATTAGCGCGTTCAAACAAAAAACTTCCGCTTTATATAATTAGTATTATAGATAGTTAGTATAAGTACTTAGATAGATATAAATGTGCGTTGAAATCCAAGATGTCACAAAGATTTACTATCGTGTTTTTCCAACGCCAAGTTGAGTGATGGGTAACGCAACGCCTATGTAAAAGTGCCCATTCCCATGAGTCTGGTAAAGGCAGGCGTCCACCTAGTTGGTTGGGTCATGTAAGCAAGTTAGTTCGAAGTGAGCAAGTGGCCAACTCTGGTGAAGGAGTTTTTGGGCCGCTTGAAGGCCCGTCATTGCTGAACGACTTAAAAGCCGAGACCGACAATTTTACTTATGAAAGATGTTTAAAGTTGAACACTGGTTAAATAACGTCCTGTCTCTATTCGTCACTGTAGCGACATCTACCTGTCGCTAGATGAACTACATAAAAATGCTACGCACTACAGATGGCGCCTCGCACGACAACAACGACTTCTATCTGAGTTATCCTTGGATAAAGAACGTCCAAGCTACTCCAAAGCAACTACTACTGCAAAGGAAGAACACGCTGTGCAGTATCAGACCTCAGATCAGATTGCAGGCTAAATGGGCAACGGAATCACCGCGCAACATCAGAATTCCCTAGATCTCGCAAGCAAAGTTTCCGGCGAGTTGAAGTATATCAGGAACTATCAGACATCAACTGTCGGTCGAAAGACCACGGGCAAGTGGGCCAGATGGGCCGACCCGTTGCAGAGAACCACCTACTCTGCCTTTGGGGAACTATTCCACCCTGTTCCCCAAAGTCACTATCCACAAATAAAGACAGGACGTTGTTTAACCAGTGTTTAACTTTAAACATCTTTCATAAGTAAGACCTTCTATCGGGGCTTCCAATGATATTATTTCATTGGGGGCTTCGAAAAAACTAAAAACTGTAGGATTTAAGTATGTCATCACCATCATCATCAATTATAGTCAATGACAACGTTCTTTTAAACAGAATTAATCTCTAAATGCATCCGATTCGATGATTTTCTTCGGAAAGTTGACGTTTTTCAGCGAAAAAACGTCACTTTCCGAATTCGGAATACATTCCGAGAAGATCTGAATCGCACTTTAGAGCCGTATTGGTACCTAAAATCACGACTTTAGATTTACTGTCATTTTGGAAAACGAAACAAAACGCAGCGGTAATGATACTGGAATGGTTGACGTTGTTAAATAGAGGAATTGGGGCCTGAGCTGAGACTGGGCCTTTTCGGCACCACACGTTAGCTTAGAATTTAGTTAGAATTAATTTAGTTAGTAGAAAAGTTAGTTTAGAAATTTCACGTTAGTTTAGTGTTATTATTGTCTGTCGTTTTGTGTCTGCAAATTTCTGTTTCTACTCTCTTCTGTACTTTATTTTAATTTTTATATCTGTGTGTGTGTGTGTGTCTAATAAACGTTTTTATATTCTATTACTTTATCCTTTCACAAAATCTCTTAGCTTTCCTTGTACGTATTTGTATTTACAATAACATAGTTATATGATTCTTTAAATCCATAATCAACTGTAATAGACGTTAATAAAAAGTAAAAGTTACTTCTCAGTGAATTCACAAAAACATCTTTATTAACGTTTTTAATTCGAATTTTTGGGGTACCGCAGCGCAGATGAAAAGTAAAAAAAAATAAAAAATGTTCATTTGTTTGAGAGTGAAAATAAAGGAAAAACCAGTAATTAAATAACTTCAACAAACAGATGAGGTGCTAATTTTCGCAGGCTTTGAGCATCGCACACAACAGAACAGCGACGCGTGGGTCTACTTGTTAAAAAAAAAAGTTAGGCCTTTACATCTTTACTAGATGATTTATACAGTGTCAGGAGGCAATCTTTGCCTACACTTATCGGAACACTAGTGCCTGGGACATTGTTGAGATGGGGTAGGCTTGCCCAGTGCCTACACCATCCTCTCAGCTTACCGGCCATATCCACAGGAAAGAGATGGTCAATACGTGTGGGCCTAACTAAGCCGCTACTACTTGTTAGTACCCTACGTATAGAATAGGCTCCCACTAATTTTTTTTTTCTTGAGCTGGGATATAGGGGATTTTGTCAAACAATTTTCGTAATTTTTTTAAGACGTCAACTTATGAGTTTTGTTATGAATCATCACGAAGTATTCAATTTAGATTATTACTGCATTTACTTGTTTAGTATTTTTAATTTACATAATCCTGGCTTATAACACGATTTTATTTTTATTTTTGCTGCTAGGTTTTTTCATATCTCTGGTATGTACCTACTTACCAAAATATATAAAATGTGCCTCTGACATAGGCAGAGGTACGCCTGTAAAGATCTAAGCTATACTTTACTTGCCTACTAACGTTCTTACATCAATGTAGGTTAATCTGTAAGTAGTTTTAAACATACAATAAACACACAAACCTACATATCATAAATATTACTAATAGGAGGCAGACGAACGTTAGCACTCGTAAATCACCGGTCACAGCTCACACCGACTTGTGATTTTATGTCATTACTTACTTCTGTTCCCTGAGGCTTACGTGAATTGTGGAGAATGATTACATGTTATATGCCGATACAATAAAAAACTTAGGCCTTTACACCTTTACGAGATGGTTTATAAAGACTCAGGAGGCAATGTACGGGACACTGTAGTGCCTGGGACAATGTTGAGATGGAGTAGGCTTGCCCAGCACCTAAACCATCCTACAGGAAAGATAGGTCAATTCGTGTGGGGCTGACTAAGCCGCGGGTTTCCTCATGATGTTTTCTTTCATTGTTTAGAGCTCGTGTTAATGCGCATATACAGGGTGGAAAAAATTAATGGGCCCTGGCGGGAAACTAATTTAAATCCTTAAGATACAGTCATTCCTTTTTTTTTTAAATAAACATAACTGCATTCAAAGATTTTCTAAAATTCGCTTGCTTCACCCAGGAACCGAACCAGCTATCAAAAATTAAACACTTGCTATATTATTCCACTAGTCTAGCCTAAACAAGCCTACCCTAACAAGCAAGCTTGTGAGAAGAACGCAATGAGAGTAGGCCAAAGATATGTCTTAGCAAGTGAAAATCTATGCTCTGTTTACCTTTATGGAGAAGAGGCGTGTTTTTATATAAGTAGGTACCTATATGTATGGTCACGGGCGTAGCTATAGCTTTGTCAAGGGGGGGGTCCAAAGGTTCCAAAATACAAAGATCTTTGTTAAGGGGGGGGTCCAAGGGTTCCAAAATACAAAAATTTACTAGGTTTACTCCGAACTTAATGGGCTAAGGGGGGGGGGGGGGGGGTCCGGACCCCCTAAACCTCCCCCTTATATACGTCCATGTGTATGGTATATCCAAAGTGCGTAAGACAAGTAAAGTATACCTAAGTATCTAAAGAAGTTGTAGGTAGGTACTTGGAAATAAATTTAAAATGTAAATTATTACTTACTCTTTCATAGAGATTGTATCTACTCTATCTGGTCATGCTACGGGGGCCGTGAAGTGTGAAATGAAAGTTCAATTATTTGAATAAATGACTACTTTTTAGTCAATGATATTTAAAACTAATAGAGAAGTAAGTAGGTACCTACTTATGTTTTTAACGAGCGCAAAATGAAGACTCGAAAACGTCCTAATTCGGACGTCTTGCCTTTAGTCCGCGAAAAGCGAGCGACGACCAAGACGTTGTTTGTCACGTATAGTGAATTTAAAAAAACAATACAAATGTTAAACTTGCTTACTTAATATGAATGTACTATTCAATTGCGGATCTTTTCAACATAGTGTGCACTAATGAAATGAAATGAAATAATTTATTTGCGTGAAGTATGGTAGAATTAATAAGTAATAATATTAAGTAATTAATATTGGTGTGTATACCAGTGCGACCAGCGGACCTAAAAAGGTCGCTATAGCTGAATTACCAGTTGAAATGAACTATAATGCCGTCTCTTTTCACTTTCAGTCAATGAAAAGAAATGGCAATAGTTCAATTCCTCTAGTGCGATTCTGTAATAGCGACCTTTTTAAGTCCGCAGATAAAACGTCCGTATCTGTGAACGTAATATATCTAGGGTTTATAATATCATTGCTTTTAGTAATTGCACTCAATTTGCTATATCTCTGGGTGAGAGCTCAGCTGAGTCACAAAACGATGAGGTTCGATTTCTATGCAATGCCTGTAATGTTTCACTGAAACTGAAAATTTCTTTCACAATTTTCGATCCTCAGATCGCTAGCTAAACTCGTTGTTATATATTTGTTCTTGTGTATGCAGAAAATGAGTATGGATAGATGTAAGTAGGTACCTACTTAAATAAATGTTGTGTTAATCACAATTTTTAAGTTATGTTCTGAGCACACGCAAAAAGTATTTGATTTGCTTTAAAAATATATTTAAAATACCAACTGAATCATAGGGTCTTGTCAAAGATGTTTAAAGTTAAACATTGGTTAAACAACGTCCTGTCTTTATTTGTGGATAGTGACAAACAGAGACAGGACGTTGTTTAACCAGTGTTCAACTTTAAACATCTTTAATAAGTAAGGAAAAAACATTCTCCATGTTTTGAAAAAGAAAAAGTTTGCATATCGCAAACTAATTTTATCGCACACAACTAATTAAAAAAATAAATCGATGACGTGTGATTGATGTGTTCTAATTAATACAGTCAGTATTATAATTATTATGACTTTGACAATTATTATGATTTTTTTAAATGTGGAAAATAAATGTGAAATGAATACAAAATGAAAATAATAATCATTGATTGATGTGTGTGACTTAAAACAAATATGACTTGATTGATTGATTGATCGAGCGAAGTGAGCTAAGATCTTAGTGGCAACATTGGCGATTTTGTATGTTTCACTTTTTTATTCTCGCATAACTATCAAACCGTTCATCCAATCTGCATGAAACTTGGTACTTAGATCGGGTGAACATTTTCAGTTTAATGGGTGAAGGGGTTTTTAAATATCTGATTCCGATTCTGATAAAATATTGAGTTCCCAAGGAGGTAAAAAAGTTACATAAACAAATAAAATGACTGGTCTGGTCATATGAAATTGTCCGCCATATTAATTAACAGCTAAACAGTACGAATAACATTGTTAATCAATTTCTTTTGCTGACTGTACTAGCGCCTACGTCGTTCTGAAATGTTTGACGGGCTCGTGAGTGAGCTAATCATAGTTTATTTTTTTAACTCAAAAATTAGTTATCGATGAGGTTATTATTAACCTTCGACCGTAAGCGCAGATAGGTAGGTTTAAGTATATGAGTCGATCAACTTTTTCTTGTACCAAACGTTCAAAAAGCAAAAATAATAAAATTTCAAGTATTTAATGATTTTTTATCGAAAAATAAACAGAAATATATTCAATTTTTGATGATAGGATGGGGCGCGAAGTAAACCTTAGATAAATATCAATTTCACATAGAAATCAAAGATGGACCACGAAATATGTCCATTGGGTAACCAGTTTGAAAACAACATTTTTCTCTTGTATAAATAGATTTTTGTAAGAAATTTCGCACTTAAAGTATGAATAAGACTCTAAAACTACTACTACAGTAAAAAACATGTAAAAAAGCTAGTACATTTTTTAGAAACTAATAATTTACTGTCTCTTGGGTAACCAATGATAAAAACAAATGAATTTTTATTTAGTTACCTGTGGTTCTGCTGTTAAACTGAAATGGTTTTACTTAGCTTTTAAATGTCTTAAGTCTAAATAACTGCTGCTTAAGAAAATAATTCGATAACTTTTTTAAACAAAGAAATATTTTAAAAAGTCTTGTCTGAAAATGAGGGACACTTAGTGACCCAAGGAACTTAGTGACTAATGAAGGCTTGCCTTTTGCTTAATAAACGACCTAATCCACATGAAAACAAAGGTTTGGACAAAATTTAACAGTAATAAATTATTAGGAATCGGTGTTTTGTCTGTTAACACAATAAACATAAGTTATCAAGTCTCTTGGGTAACCGAAAAGTCTCTTGGGTCACCGCTATAGTGACTCAAGGGACGGGTTATCCAAGAGACATTTGTCGATGAAATAACCAGAAAAGGAAGAAATTGAGGAAATTTGCAAAAAACTACATCTAGATGTAATTTTAGAACTAATGACCTTGTACTAAGGTAGAAATTACCATATACTGACGACTACATACGACTTTTTGGTGGGTGACCCAGCAGACACACAATAAACCCACGTTGACTCCGATGCAGCCGCGGACGAAATGGCCGAGCAAAATCAAGGGAACAGCAATCTTGGCCGCAATCGTATGATACCTAGACACTTTCCCGATTGATTAAGCCTACTAATATAGCCACCTTGTTAACATTTTCTTAAACTTATGGTAGTTTGACAGGGGACCCCTAATAATGGAAACCACTGGGGACACATTTCGGCGTAAAGATATTTTAGAATTTTGTAAATTCTGAAAACAATTTACTATGGAATAATAATGCAATAGTTATTCAGTAATGTTGTTATTCTTTACCTATTATTAATTTAGAGATTTTCATTGAAAAATTTTATAGCGTAGTGGCGCAAACATTTTAACTTTGTGAAAGGGACATCTCCGATTTGTATGGGAGGCACGGTTTCGTCCCCTGGGTAACCATTATTTTTGAATAAAAATATACTTATATTGGCTTTACTGACTCGTAAATGTAATGCCAGTTTATCTCATTAATAGTTTATAGAGTTAAAACCGTAAATAATAGGATCTTCTTGATTCTATACTCGCATACTCATGGGGACAACCTCGGAACAAGAAAAAGTTGATCGACCCATATACCTAATGTTACGAAAATCATAGGGTCAAGAGCGTAGTCTTGTCCTCAAATGTAGATAAATAAATGTCTTTACCATGTATTTAAGATGATTTATAATAGCACCAATTCATATTAACACACGAGAAAAATGTTTTAGGCTGAGCGCGCACCTATCCGTGCCGAATTCTCGAAGTACTGCCAGATTCGGTCAAATCGCGGCATGTGTGCGAGGTTTCATACGATTTCAAAGGATTCTAAAATTCGTTTCGGTCGATTCGTTCGGCGCGGTCGGCGCGGATAGGCGTGCGACCACCTTTAGATGGTGAATTCAAATCCAACACCTAATAGTTTTCATATCCTCTCTACTTGTTCATAGGAAGGAAATTCTTGACCAATAAAATATCTTAATTTAAGAAATTGCATAAATAACTAATTTAATAGGTAATCATTATTATTAGCTTTATTTATTTATTGCAGTAGCTTCCTGCGGGGCTAAAAAGGCCGCTAAAGCAGAATCACAAATAGCAGTTGAGATATATGCCGTTCTTGTCACTCTCAGTCTATGAAAAGAGACGGCATATAGTGCAAATAAAAAAAAAACACTATTAGTATAATTACCTATGTGATTTTTTGTTAGATATCCAAAATAAATGAATAAATCAAATTCTAACTAATCTATTCGACCATTACCATTGTCTGGTTGTACGGTTGTACCATTTACTGGCTATAATTAACTCTGATGTAGGTACTTACCATTTATCAAATGAAGTGAATAGGTAAAATCATACTCAATATTATTGTTATTTTTTGCGAAATTGTGTTCTGTAAGTTCAAAAGAAAATTAATATTTAAAAAATTGGTAAGTGTTTTTGCAGTGCGATCCAGACTTCCGAAAATGTATCCGATTCTATGATTTTCTTCGGAAAGTTGAAGTTTTTCAGCAAAGAAACGTCACTATTCGAATTCGGAATACCTACATTCCGAGAAGGTCTGATTGGCGCTACTGGTTAGTGGTTACTGGTCTTTGTTTAGGTACGTGCGTTGCACAACTTCTGCATTTTTATGCTAAGTCAAGTTCCGAAACCTTTTATGATTTTGTATATTTTAATATTAATCGATTTGTTTGTAAAGTTATAGTAACATTGTGGAAATGTAGAGGCATATACCTACTTAAGCCAAAGTGATTAGAGAATTATTTATTTCAACTTCAATCCAAGCCGCTGGTATATTAGACTTGGTATAATATAATGTACCTAATACATAATACAAGTTACTACATACCTACATGTATGTTTACACCGAAACTTGTTTTTTTCTGAATAAACATTTTTTCAGTTTTTCATTTTCAACTATAGTTCGAATTTTCCTAAGAAAATCATCGAATCGGATGCATTTGCGGAAGTCTGAATCGCACTGCAGGTCGGTATTGCTTGCAAAGGAAATAATTACGAGAACTCGTACCTTAGAATTAAGACATTACACATTACATTACAAAGGTTAGGTTACTAAACAGCAAAATGTAATGCAATCTTCAAACAAAAGTAGCCAGATGCTATCAATAGCTATAAAATACATTAGGCCCCACTTACACTCAGTTTAATCGAGACCAAACCAAAACCAGGACGGCCAAGTGTCTGTTTTCTCATTTCTACCTAATTAATATCTGGGCGACCGAGCTCTGCTGCTGAAAATAGAACAAAAAAACTTACAAAACAAAAAAAAAAACTATCAATAGCTGAGATTCAAACACGCAGCCTTCGACGTTGAAGGCGGATACCCTAACCACTTAGCTGCTCTGATCATGACAACTCCCGCGAAAATACGAACTACATTGCACTGGTACCTAAATCTTTTTGCGTGAAAATGCAGAGAAAACAAATTTTCCCAGATAGGAGACCTATACTTCGCCCCCGTAAACGCCCGTACCGCAAATTTCATCGAAATTGTTAGAGCCGTTTACAAACAAATAAATAGGTAAGTATACAAATATTGCTCATATAGGATAAGATAGGATAAGTATTTTTTTTTTTTTTGATTTTTTAATTTATTTTCTAAAAAAATTAAAATAAATTGTACCTAATCACACCCACATGAATCGGACGTTACATACTTTTTGCGTTAGCTTATTTCTGGCCAAGCACGGTGTACACGGGCCTCAGACAAAGCATCTTAGATTTTCTTCCCAAGTTTTGTAATCTTTTACAAGATGAAACAAATGGTGTAACTGGCGTTGAGTTTAGATACTTACAACAATCGTTAACTTTATGGGCCATTATCAAATTTCAAACTACTGTTGAATATTCAGAGTGCTATTAATATTCTAATGGTTTGTACGTTTAAAGTTATTTTCACGTAAACTTTCAGATCTTACTTACCTAGTATAATAATACTAGCAGCGTCCGGCGGTGTTACCCGCAAGCACAGAATAAATAGGTACAGAACGCGCACTCCGCACTTTAGGTACCTACGAAGCTACAAGTACATTGGCGGGCCCGCCAGCTGGGCCTTGGCAGGTAGGGTTCCCACTTGCCGTTCGGCTCGCACCAGTAGATTCAGTAGTTTCAGTATGATTGAGCTCTGTTGAGTAAGCATCCTCAACTTTCGACCCATATGTCGCAGGTTTTCTTTTACTTTTACCTACTTTATACAAACATTTGCCTCGTGCCGTAGAATAGATAATAATACTACGTACGCCACTGTCCCCACCCCCAATAATCGGGGATTCCTCACCGCGCGATTGAGTTTGAGCTGGTGAGGGGCTGATTTTGAGCTAGGGACGCGCCACGCGCGCAGACGCATAGACGAGACCGAGACCACAGTGTACAATAAATTATTCATACGGTGACAACCTTACTTCACGCACACAATTGCGCGTCTACAAAAATGACATGTGTAGTGTGTAGTGTCTGTTAGGTAGTTAGACGCCGCTTTTGCATAGAGATTTCGTCGAGTGTCCGGGGTGCGCCCTTGGTGGTAATCGAATCCGTAGCCTTCTACGTTTTAGGCGGGCCTTCGTCCACTAAGCCATTGAGGTCGTCATAAACATCGGAATTCTCCGTAATGTATGTGATCCGAAGGTCGTGGGTTCGAATCCTGGCCGTGCATCAATGGATTTTTCGTTTCGAAAAATTTATATGCGCATTAACACGAGCTCTAAACGGTGAAGGAAAACATCGTGAGGAAACCCGCGGCATAGCCAGCCCCACACGTATTGACTATGTCTTTCCTGTGGATATGGCCGGTTAAGCTGAGAGGATGGTGTAGGTGCTGGGCAAGCCTACTCCATCTCAACATTGTCCCAGGCACTACAGTGTCCCGATGAGTGTAGGCAAAGATTGCCTCCTGACACTGTATAAATCATCTAGTAAAGATGTAAAGGCCTAAGTTTTTTTTTTATGAGTTTCCGATTGGTTGGTTTCGAGTGATCCTGCATTATTCGTTCTTTAATGTCATTCAATGCCGTTGCATAAGAACACATTAGAGTGGTGGGTCATTTTATTTGATCATGTAATTTGCAGATTACGCTGCAACAGTCATATTTAGACGAATTGCACTTGGTATTGAGGTAATATTGGCGTTAGGAAATGTTACAATGTTAAGGCAGATTTACATTAATACAGTAGCTGCGATCGGCACTGTACTAATATACCTAAACACTTTTCACTTGACACTGAATTAAGTAGGTAAGTAGGTACAGTTGTCACAAAGGATCTAGGCATAGACAAAGAACAGGAGTAAAATCACCTAGCTCTTAAGACGATTCAAAGTGGTCATAGCGGTCCTACTGAATAAATTTATATTTGAATTTTGAATTTTGAATTTTGAATTCGTGAAGTATGAAAAAGTTGCACTGCGCATCAAAACGGCTAGCTTCACGAAAGCCGAGATCCGTTCAAAGAAGTGTATGTTCGTATGAGCTTGTGGGCAACACTGGTGACGGAGTTTTAGGCCGCTTAAAGGCCTCCGTCATGGCTTAACGACTTAAAAGCCGGGATCGACAATTTAACGTGCCCTCCGAAGCACGGAAGCGCTCAGCTCGTAATGCTACTTACGGTCACCCATCAAAATTGTGACCGCGCACAACGTTGCTTAACTTCAACGGACAGTTTTAAAGTGTAAAAGATACAGTGTCGATCCAGCAATGCAAGTACTGTTCTTATCGATCGTCTTTTTATCAATGAAAAATTCAATTTTATCGAATTGTGTCAATTCGAAATGTCAAGGGATCGATAAGAACAGTAGGTACTTGCACTGGCTCTCACTGGCTCTACAATCCAGCGACGCTGGATACAGCTAAGTCCTGGATTCAGCTACTGTATCAATGTAAATCGGCCATTAGGAAATGATCCAAGCACACAACACAAGCTTGTGTTCACCAATATCTTAACCGGGACTAATTTTAACGTTGGATTAATAATTTTACCTGTTATTCATAACGCACTTCAATTTTTACAGAATGGCCAACGCTAAATCTATCACGATCTCTATTCATAGATTCGAGAGTGATAATGAAAAGTGATATTAAGCCTTTCTAAAATGTCTAGATTTGAATATTGATGACTAGCCTCTTAGCTCAGTTGGTAGCTCTGCCTTCTACGCTGTAGGTCGTTGGTTCGATTCCCACCCAGGACAAACATTTGTCTGAAGAATATACTGAACATAGATGTTTGTTCTGTGTCTGGGTGTTATAAAGTATTAAAAATAGGTATGTATTAGTAACAAAAATAGATTTATGTATAATGTATTCTAAAGGTGGCCGCACACCTATCCGCACCGTATGCACCAGAATCGATCAAAACGAATTTTAGAATTCTTTGTATGAAATCGTTTGAAATCTCGCACCTGCCCGCGTCGAATCGTCCGATTCTACCGAATCTGGCAATATTTCGAGAATTCGGCACGGATAGGTGTGCGCTATGAAATATTGAAACATCAAAAGTGGCCACTGTAGCCCCCCCGTTTTCACCAATAGAAGCGAAAACACATATTATAGCGATATATCGATTGTTGATTTGAAAGGTCCTGAGAGAATGATGTAAGTATTATCACACGTATTGACCACGTCTTTCATGTGGATATGGACGGTTAAGCTGAGAGGATGGTGTAGGTGCTGGGCAAGCCTACTCCATCTCAAACAATGTCCCAGACACTACAGTGCCCCGTTAAGGTGTAGGCAAAGATTGCCTACTATAGTCGTATTTCTAATTATACGCACTAAAATTGACAGTCAAAATGTCATTTTTCATATATTTTTAGTTCGTACAATGAGCAATTCGACTATACTACAGTGTCCACTGTATAAATCATCTAGTAAAGATGTAAAGGCCTAAGTTTATTATTGACATTGAATTGAACCATTTCTGCCCAAGTCCATTTTTTTATGGTTTCAATTTCTATGTATCTATCGTTTGAAAAACAACAACACTGAATTGCAATATCTGACCTTCGTATCCAGGGTCGGGAATTTTGTATAGATTCCGATTCACGACACGACGCGTGCCGAAATGAAGCAGTGCGTGAATCTATAATGTAGAGAATTGACATTGACCGCCCTGCCGCACGTTGGTCCCGAATTTAGTGCTCCATACACATAGAAACCGAAACTCGATTTTTTAATTTTTTTTTATTGGGGATTGTTCTAGTACACTATTCTTATTCAAATATGTAGGTACCGTCACCATGGCAAGCTTCATGACGGAATAAAAAAATATTTAGTTTTTTTTTGTATGGAGGAGAACACATAAATTGGATTATCTCTCGACTCTTAGAAACTCAAGGGCTGCCGCTTATAGAGGGTGTACACCCACACGAGGCCGTCCTCATAAGCCACCAACCTTGCACGGCTGGGCACGGTTTTGGCGCCCAGAGCAAACTGAATATTCGAAAATTTGCCAACTACACCAAAACTAGAATTTCGTAAATGTTTGCGTGGTAGATTGTTCTAATTCACTATTTTTATCTAACTATGTAGGTACAGTCACCATAGTAAGCTTTACGTAAGAAAAAAAAAATATTTTATCTTATTTTGTGTATGGATGAAAACACTTAATTCGGATTTTCTCTCGACTCATAGAAACTCAAGGGCTGCCGCTTATACAAGGTGTACACACACATGAGGCTGTCCTCATAAGCTATCAATCTTGCACGTCTGGGCACGGTTTTGGCCAAAAAACGAATAATTCGAAAATTTTACAGCAATACCGAAACCAAGATTTCAAAAAAGTTTGCATGGGGGATTGCTCTGATACACGATTTTTATCTAAAAATGTAGGTACAGTCACCATAGCAAGCTTTATGACGGAATAAAAAAATATTTAGTTATTTTTGTATGGAGCAAAACACTTAAATTGGATTATCTCTCGACTCTTAGAAACTCAAGGGCTGCCGCTTATACAGGGTGTACACCCACATGAGGCCATCCTCATAAGCTACCAATCTCGCACGGCTGGGCACGGTTTTGGCGCCCAGAGCAAACTGAATATTCGAAAAATTGTCAACTACACCAAAACTAGAATTTCGTAAATGTTTGCATGGTAGATTGTTCTAATTCACTATTTGTATCTAACTATGTAGGTATAGTCACCATAGTAAGCTTTGCGTAAGAAAAAAAAAATATTTTGTCATTTTTTGTGAATGGATGAAAACACTTAATTCGGATTTTCTCTCGACTCATAGAAACTCAAGGGCTGCCGCTTATACAGGGTATACACACACATGAGGCTGTCCTCATAAGCTACCAATCTTGCACGTCTGTGCACGGTTTTGGTCAAAAAACTAATAATTCGAAAATTTTACAGCAATAGCGAAACCAAGATTTCAAAAAAGTTTGCATGGGGGATTGCTCTGATACACGATTTTTATCTAAAAATGTAGGTACAGTCACCATAGCAAGCTTCATGACGGAATAAAAAAATATTTAGTTTTTTTTTGTATGCAGGAAAACACTTAAATTGCATTATGTCTCGACTCTTAGAAACTCAAGAGCTGCCGCTTATACAGGGTGTACACCCACATGAGGCCGTCCTCATAAGCTACCAATCTTGCAGGGCTGGGCACGGTTTTCGCGCCTAGAGCCAAATGATTATTTGAAAATCTATAAACTACACCGAAAGAAAAATTCAAAGCTTGCTGTCGTGACTGTATCTACATATTTAGATAAGAATAGTGTATTAAAGCAATCTCCCATGCAATCCCCCATGCAAACATTAACGAAATTCTAGTTTTGGTGTAGTTGACAAATTTTCGAATATTCAGTTTGCTCTGGGCGCCAAAACCGTGCCCAGCCGTGCGAGATTGGTAGCTTATGAGGATGGCCTCATGTGGGTGTACACCCTGTATAAGCGGCAGCCCTTGAGTTTCTAAGAGTCGAGAGATAATCCAATTTAAGTGTTTTGCTCCATACAAAAATAACTAAATATTTTTTTATTCCGTCATGAAGCTTGCTATGGTGACTGTACCTACATTTTTAGATAAAAATCGTGTATCAGAGCAATCCCCCATGCAAACTTTTTTGAAATCTTGGTTTCGGTATTGCTGTAAAATTTTCGAATTATTCGTTTTTTGGCCAAAACCGTGCCCAGACGTGCAAGATTGATAGCTTATGAGGACAGCCTCATGTGTGTGTACACCTTGTATAAGCGGCAGCCCTTGAGTTTCTATGAGTCGAGAGAAAATCCGAATTAAGTGTTTTCATCCATACACAAAATAAGATAAAATATTTTTTTTTTCTTACGTAAAGCTTACTATGGTGACTGTACCTACATAGTTAGATAAAAATAGTGAATTAGAACAATCTACCACGCAAACATTTACGAAATTCTAGTTTTGGTGTAGTTGGCAAATTTTCGAATATTCAGTTTGCTCTGGGCGCCAAAACCGTGCCCAGCCGTGCAAGGTTGGTGGCTTATGAGGACGGCCTCGTGTGGGTGTACACCCTCTATAAGCGGCAGCCCTTGAGTTTCTAAGAGTCGAGAGATAATCCAATTTATGTGTTCTCCTCCATACAAAAAAAAACTAAATATTTTTTTATTTAGTCATGAAGCTTGCTATGGTGACGGTACCTACATATTTGAATAAGAATAGTGTACTAGAACAATCCCCAATAAAAAAAAATTAAAAAATCGAGTTTCGGTTTCTATGTGTATGGAGCACTAAATTCGGGACCAACGTGTGCCGCACCTATTTTGAATAACATTTGGGTATTGATTTATAGTAAGTTAACTGATAATTATACAATGTGCAATCTAAATAATAATAAATAAAATAAGTGGCTAAATAAAAAAAAATTAAAAACTTACTTAAATGTTTGAGCTGAGCAATTTTTTGCACGCTCGAGCGAGATGCATTTCTGTTCATAACTCCGAAGATCCTCTACAGATCCTCATCAAATTTTTGGGGCACCAATTTGAGGCTAAATGTGGTTGTGAATAAAAATTATGTAAGTACATCGACGCTGTTAGAAAGCTAACTTTCCTCACGATGTTTTCTTTCACCGTTTAGAGCTCGTCTTAAAGCGCGTAGTTATAAATTTTTCGAAACAAAAAATCCATGATGCACGGCCGGGTTCGAACCCACGACCATCGGTTTCAAAGCCGAGGCACTAACCCACTAGGCCAACACTGCTCTCAGTTTTCTACTATTTTCTGTGGCTAGTGCAATATTATTTAATCTGTCTTTGGTAACCGATAAATGGTACAAATTGTATTTGCATACTATGACTCAATGGTCAGAGGTCACCCCTCGATTACAAGCATGCTAGTTTGCGCCTATCAAGCATTTACGACCTAGAAGTTTACCGGTGCTACTTTATTATTTAATTGTGGTCATTATTGTTGTTTCTACTGAAAGTGATTTGTGATTACAAAAAACAATAAAAATAATTTTATTGAAAATGAAGTCTTATCATTGCGATTCCGATGGGATTCGAACTTGTACCGCTTGTATCAAACCTCGATACAAGCGATTCCTCACGATGTTTTCCTTCACCGTTTAGAGCTCGTGTTAATGCGCATATAAATTTTTTGAAACGAAAAATCCATTGATGCACGGCCAGTAGGCCTACTCCCAGCACTGAAAACGATGTAGGTAGGTAAGTACCTATCGTGCCAATTATCGTAGTTCAGCATAAGTTGGTGGAAGCCTAATTCGGAACATTCGACCAACAAAAGCTGATCTACGATAATTGGCACGATTTATCGTTTTCGTTTTTGGGAGTTAGGGCCCAGGATTCGAACCCACGAAACTGTATAATTCATGAAAGTGTTGCAAACAAAATTGTTTCTGAATTATTTGAATTTTAAAATACATTCAACGACAGAAGTGCTAGTTTATAGCCACCAATAGTACCTAAAACCAGAAAAGGAATGCGTTTCGGGAAACAATCACATTAAATTACAAAAACGATTGACGAAAAGTCATTTGGAAATGAAAATTAGGTACCTCTCATAATTTCAACTTTGTCGCAAACAAATAAATATCAATATTAAATTAAAGAAAAGCAAATTAGTTCCAAGCCGTGCGAGCTGCGCTGCTAACGACGTGCACCTCTGTCGCATTCTGTTTTGTGGAATCATACACTGCTGTCGGACATATTCGGAAAACACGAAATTAGCCGATGTCCATTATATAGCTGGAAGCATAGGTACATATGCAAAATCTTCGCAATAAGTACCGGGCATCAAACGCTAAGAAAGAACGGTTAATTGCGACGGAATTCATGAAACTAACCGCAGGTTTCGCAAACGGTTCTCGCCAACGGTCAAAGTTGAACCACGTCCAATACACAGGAGACAGCGGGAAATAAAAACAGTGGGAAGCGCTTGGGCTTAATCTATTCTATGGCTTGGGTACAAATCTGCTTCATACATTTTACTATGGCTTAATATTGTCTTAGGTAATTAAATAATACTTTCGACCATTTACTCATACGAAAGAGTTCAACGCGCACTATCAATCTTCCTTCATGTAACAAATAGAAGAAATATACTTAATACACGATAAGATTTTAAAGACTGCCAACTTAAACATGTATTCGGTGTTTGTATGTATGTAACGCTAGTAAAAATACTGACTAAGTACAATTCAGGGATTTTGACCATAAATCATCAAACTTAAAGACAAAGAGCTACAGTAAGGTACACAGTATTTCGGAATAATAACTTACGCTTGTCACAGAAGTTGATGCGCTACTCATTTCAGCACCACTGAAATCCAGCGCTCCAACAGCCATGGTACTGCTGGAGCAAATGTTGAGGGCCAGCCTTAAACCTATATATTGGTCACTCGAATTATTTCTCATTTGTGTTTTGTTTGCGTTTGATTGCAAAAAAAATATTCTATTCTATATTAAAATGTAAAACGCTATAAGCTTCTAACTCAATTCTAGTTATCACGGCTCATAGAGTGCCTGACGAAACGCCAAAAAAAAATTGCAAGCACTTTTTAAAAAACTTTGACCTACTAATATAAACTTGCATAAACCAGGTTTAGAATAACTATGTAGGTAGGTACTGGCAAGTTTGCATAAACTGGAGGTAAATTATCATCATCATCATCAGCCTATAGCAGTCCACTGCTGGACATAGGCCTCCCCTAATGAGCGCCATCGCGCCCTGTCTTCAGCTTGACGCATCCAACTTGTGCCGGCAGCCTTTCGCAGATCGTCACTCCATACTAATAATTACCAATAGATTTTTTTTTGATGATTATCTCTATTTTTGACCCACGATGAAAAAGAGGGGTTTTATAAGTTTGTAGTGTGTATCTATGTCTCTGTGTATCTGTGTGTCTGTTTGTGGTATCATAGCTCCTGAACGAAAGTGTTTTAGCTATATTTCATGAAAATCAGTTCAGCCGTTTGAAAATCATCAGCTCCTTTCTAGAAGGTATGTGTTGGGGTTTTTCAGAAAAAAATTAGTTTATTTATTTGCGTGTGTTTGTTTATTTTATTATTATTTTCATAGTGTTGAAAATTCCACGATTATAATAGTTGTTTGAGTAGCGGGGCTAAAAAGGCTTTTTTTGACAATGCATTTCTGTTCATAACTCCGAAGATCCTATACCTACTTACATCTGTATAGGATCTTCGGAGTTATGAACTCTCCACCACACCTCACCAAATTTTCGAAGCACCAATCGGAAACCCTTTCAAACAAAAAAAAATTTCTAATCGGTTGGAGCGTCTCCGGGTAATCGGTGAACAGGTGAACCGCAAACAAAAAAATAGATTTCGACGAATTGAGAACCTCCTCTTTTTATTTAGGTTGGTAATTCGGTTAAAACAGTACAATTTAAGGTCAATAAGTAGCAGTGCGGCCTTCTAACACCTTTCCATTCCAAAGAATGGACATCAATTGCGCATGCGTGCAAATACTTCACCCGTAGTTTAGTTCTCATGAGTTAAATTATTACCCAGTGGTTTAAAAGTGTCTGGTATATGGCGTAATTGTATAGGGCTTAACTTCTTTTTATGTTAAACTAGCCTCCACCCGCGGCTTCGCTCGCGTGGTACCTACCCAGATATAAAGTAGCCTATGTATTAATCCAGGTCATAAACTATTTATATTCCAAGTTTCATTAAAATCCATTCAGTAGAATTTTTTTTAAGCCAGAAACCCACTCGGGCATTTTCAGAAGACCCTACAAAAGTTTCACCACAATCTGATCAATGGTTTAGGAACGCATTGAGGACAAACATATAAACACTAACTTTTATATTATACTTACTTAGATAAATATAAAAAAAATGATCGTGACTGTCCCAAGACGCGGTAGCGATAGACATTCTCTCATTAATGTTTTTTTTTTCGAAATAAAAAATCCATTCGACATTCGGATTAAAAGTCGGATTAGTAAAAAAACTAGACAAAAGTTTTAAATATTAAATCCATGATAATTGTTTTGATTTTCCTCGAGTCTGCTATTATCTTGTGTTGATTTCGAACAAAGAGGTGGATAACAGATTCTTAATGACTTATTTTCACCCCTGGCACATAAGATCACTCATTCATCTAAAACGATGAAAAATCACTTACATAATAAAAATATATTCAAATTGACATACTATTATGTTAGGTCATAACTAGGGTTGGCACATGACCGGAAATCGTACCAAAAAGTCGGAAACTTATGAAAATAATTAGAAAGATCACTGATGATCTCGTCTATCGAATTCGAAGGCATCTAACAAACGGGAGCTCAGGTTACA
Organism: Camptogramma bilineatum; assembly: GCA_958496255.1. NCBI lineage: Eukaryota > Metazoa > Arthropoda > Insecta > Lepidoptera > Geometridae > Camptogramma > Camptogramma bilineatum. The sequence continues at coordinate 14,090,642 of OY292466.1, read as the reverse complement.
GCGGTTGCTTAAATGTTCTTTTTTCATTGGATTTCAAAAACTACAACGTAGGGTAAAAATAAAAACCATTTCGGAATGCACAAATGAAGTCTTTTCACTCAATATATTTGTGTAACTTTTATTTTTTTTACCCCCTTGGGAACCCAATATCTTTACAACCCCTTCAGCGATGACGCTCATCATTATGCTCCACAACAAATTTCCATAGCACAACCTATTGACCTATCAAGTTATCTACATGTAGATTGGATAAGCGGTTCGATAGTTATGCGAGAACATACCTAAAAGTGAAACATACAAACATTCAAACATACGAACTACACAAAGCAAAATCACCTAACTTGCCACTAAGATCTTTACTCGCTCGATCGATAAGTATCTTTGTTACTTCTGACGTAGTTTTGTTCCGGCTATTTTAGCCCACCCCAGTGCGCGCATCAAATGATGTAACTTTGCAAGAAGTAATGTCTCTCGCTATTATCTATTCTATACCTTTATCTATATGCCCGGGTTACACGAGGCTAGTTTTTAGGGTTCCGTACCTTAAAAGGTAAAAAAAGGAACCCTTATAAGATCACTTTCTTGTCCGTCTGTCTGTCTGTCTGTCTGTCCGTCTGTCCGTGTGTCACCATCGATTATCTCAGGAACGGGTAGAGCTAGCAAGTTGAAATTTATACCATATACTAAGGTCTATAGTCCCTATTGTGAGTATAAAAATCAAGGTCCTGAGTCAACACTATAAAAAGATATAGGCAAATTTAGGTTTTCGTGAAAACTTGTGAGTACCAAAACTTACCTTAATTATCAACTTTTTTTTATTTTTCGGAATTTTTCCTTTACTTGTGCTGGAAGACCTTGCTTGTAACCAAAATTGACAATTCTAGGTCAACCGGAAGTACCCTAGAGGTTTTGGGTCGAAAACCTAAATGGTAGTTCCCGTTGACCTAGAATAACGAAATTTGGCAAAAAGCAAGGTCTTATAGCACAAATAAAGGAAAAATTCCAAAAAGTTAAAAAAGTTGAAAATTAAAGGGTGTTCCCATACATACATAGTTGACGCCAATTAAAATTGTCCTCCGAGTTGTATGGGCGCTCATACAATTAAGCGGACTAGCTGAATTGGCAGGACTAGCTGAATTGGCACCATGGCTAGATACGGAACCCTCGGCGTACGAGTTCGACTCGCACTTGACCGGTTTTTATTCAAGCTAGGATAGCAAGCTAGTGTTAGTAAGCTAGCAAGCTAGTACTTCTAGCTTCGTGTACTAGCTTAGAAATGAAGCTAGTTGTGTCTACACGAAGCTAGAAGTACTAGCTTGCTAGCTTACTAACACTAGCTTGCTATCCTAGCTTGAAAAACTAGCCTCGTGTAACCCGGGCATATGTATAATGACTGGACTGGCTTCACTATTAACAAAAAGTCGTGCACTTCATATTACAAAGATATTTTTATAATAGTGAAACTGTTTTACCTGAGGTGGTCTCAAGCTCATAACTACATACGTCATCTATATAAATAAAAATCAATATTTGTATGTTTGTCCGTCCGTTTGTGTTGGACCGTCATTACATGCCTTTCAAAACACGAAAGCGTGTCACTACCATTGTGTTGTCGGCGCAGTGATTCCTCTTCTAAAGGGTGAGTAGCGCGAGTGTGACTCCTCTGGTGTCGCATGCGTCCATAGGCTACGGTAACCGCTAAGCATCAGGTGGGCTGTATACTTTTCACTATCATAACATATTTCATTTAATTTTCATTTCAAAATAAGATGAGAAGCTTAAGATACGCTCAGTGTGTTTCGGCACTAATCCGATAAGACTGTCTCACAACTATCTTTAGATTCGCAAAAGCTGCATTAAAGATTTGTCAATAAGCCGCCGAAGATGTTTGTCTCTATTGAGACGGGCGTTATGAGATGCCATAGCCTATGACCCCACTTTCCAGTGACCTGACTAGTGATGTGCCAATCATTTTACTATTAGAGTTCGCGCCACCACTGAAGTCTGATAGACGCGGCGCTGCTATCGCAGAACTAGGTTAGGTAAACTATAACGAATTGTCCAAATAAGGCTTGAACAATAATAATTAAGTAGGTAGGTATATTACAAGTTTGTACGTTCCTTAAGAACAACTGAACGACCGTGACTACAAGAGCATTTTATAGTAGGTAAATAAAACAATTACTTCCCGCTTTTGCCGTAGGACTTGGGTGCTGGCGCTGTGACTCTATCGATAATTGATTTATCATGTAGTCTTAGGACATTCGTGTGACCGTTTTTGAAAGGTTATCTAGAGTTACGTTCTCTAAAGGAAAAAATGGAAACTTTATAGTCCGACTGTCGAGACCCTTTTTAATCGACTTCAAAAGGAGGTTCTCAATTCGTAGGAATCTTTTTTTTAAATAGCAGTGGCCCAGGATGGAAAAGTCATTTGTAATTTGTGACCCTTATTTACTTATTAGAACGTACTTCGACTCTCCGAAGGTCGTGGGCTCGAATCCCGGCAGGACATAAATCGATTTTTTAGTCTGAAATGTCCAGCATTATTGATTCTACGAGTATTTATTACATATTTCCTCCTGACGCTGAATAAATCATGCAGATTAGAATTAGTGGCTCTGTGAGCTGTAGACCTCGCCAGTCTGTGTGTTTGCAATAGTTTGCATAGCTTAAAGAAATCTAAAAGTGAGCAATTTACTTTATTTTTAGGAGTCATTCTGCTCATCACGCTGAAGATCCTTATCAGACCTTCACCAAAGTTGGTCTCACCAACTTAACGTTACAACCTTACAAAATAAAAAAAAGAACCATCGAAATCGGAATTCATAAGGCGGAGATATCATATAGCCCCCTTTTTGCTTCTTTTTGGAGGAAGTACTCCCCAATCAAAAATCCCCGACGATAAAAATTTTGTGAGCAGGTTCGATAATTTTATAGAACTTATAAAATTATCGAACCTGCTCACAAAATTTCACGAGAATTGGTTGAGAAATGCGACCTGTAGAGGAGAACAAACAGACAGATATCCGGCGGACAAACGAAAGCATTTTTGTCTAAGCTGAAGCAGAGACGCTTCGCTCGCTCGGTCAAAAAAGTGTTTCAATTATCTAAGGGAGTGTCCACATTGCGTTTTTTGCAGCGCGTTTGTATCGATACAAACGCGATTCGAACGCGATGCGAACGCGCAGCCCCCCGCGCAGCCCCTCCCGGTTCACTTTTGTATGGAAAAATACGCGTTGCGAACGCGCGTTTGTATCGATACAAACGCGCAGCTCAAAAACGCGCTGCAGAAAACGCAATGTGGACACTCCCTAACTCTAAGTAGATATAGGTACTCTGTTTAAGTAAGATACCTACTTTCTATGGTATATTTAGTACATGATGTTTCTGTTCAGTGTCCATCACAATAGAAGATCTTTAGCACGTGCTGTAAATATTTAGAGATACGAGGAAACACAGTCGCTGCCACTTTCCACTTGACCGCAGAATCCTTTTACAGCACTTGAAGTTGTAAGCTAAAAGCGAATTAACATAACATTAAGTATATTAACAAAAAAAAAAAAAAAAATGTGTGCCATAGGCTGCCCCTCACAGCCTATCCTTTTTCACACCATGATGTTAAGTCGCTCTTTTTGTAACAACATCGAGAGTCTCAGCAATATTCGGTGTTATTACAAAATAAAGATTAAGGATAATCTAAACTAGATAAAACGATTATAAATATAGGAGAACCCTACTTTTTAAAACAAAACGGCAAAATGCCGCGCGGAGCCAGCACGTCTGCAGCGCTGCGACCGCGCTACCATCGCTAGGTTTGAGAATGGTTTTCATTTAGTTTCACGATGGACTCCGACGAAGAAACACTGCTCCTAGTGTTACTATTAAAAAGAAAAAGGATTTTGTCACGTCACTAGTCGATCGATGAACTGAAACGCGGGTGTAGCGCTGCAATCGCTCGTTTTTTATCTATAAACATTTGCAAAGCAGCGCGGCCGCAGCGCTGCAGACGCGCTGCCTCCGCGCGGCACTTTGCGGCATTTGAAGGCGCTCTTGTTGTAGATCGATATCTACTGGTATAAAATATAGTTGAGGGAGCACACACACATTCATGTTGGTCAAGGTATTATCAACTTACGGCGTTAGCTCCTCACTTGCACCAGCCACGTCCATTTGCGCAAGTCACACGGAAGCCAGGAGCGCCTGACATAATGCTTTGCTTTGCGCACAAATATCAGCATTGCACGAATCATTAGCAGCCAAATATTTGCATAATCGATGCTTGTTCACACAAGAAATTAGATATTTCCTCTCACTTTTATTACCTACCTACTCTTTATTTTCGGTCGTCAACAATCAGTCACCAATCGTCAACTTCTTAATATACATTTTCACTTCTTGCTTCTGGAAAGACGTGCCTCTGACTAACCTATAAACATCTGTAAACGACCTCTAACGTCTCAAGATCGATGTCTATAGTCGTATTGCTCATTATACGGACTAAAGTGAAGGAAAAAATGTCATTTTTCCTTCAATTTTGACATAAAACGCATCAAAACTAATCAAAATTGAAGGAAAAATGACATTTTTTCCTTCACTTTTAGTCCGTATAATGAGCAATACGACTATACCTTCTATACGGATACAGCTTGTCGCCTGTTTATGTTTTACCTTTTGAGATGGTTATTTCTCAATAAAAAAATATTAAAAAAAAACAAAAACCCGACTGCGTTAAAACTAAAAAGAAAAAAACAAGCCTGCAAAGAATGACTCACAGTCGGTACCCATTCATTTTATTACCAATCAAATCTTCCCAATGTTATGGGTCCCGACTGTGAGTAATTTTTTGCAGGCTTGTTTTTTTCTTTTTAGTTTTAACGCAGTCGGGTTTTTGTTTTTTTTAAATAATTTTTTATTTTACACTATTTAGTTATGATTTATTAGGTGTTGATTTTAAATACCTATTCAACGATACCCCACTTGACATAGTTCATCAATTTTGATTTTTGTAATTTTGACAATATGGCGTCTGGTTGTAACACTGGTGAAGTTTGATTACTTTCATGTCTTTAGTGACACTCGCAAGGTTAAGGCGAATCGATTGACGTTATTAGAATCATCAAAATCGGTCCACGCGTTTGGCCTCTAGAGTGCCACATAGAAACATCCATAGCGACAATTATTATTCATCAACTTTAAACCGTTATTGTTCCTAAACTATTACTTAAAATGAAAAATGGTAAAAGAAACCTAAAGTTGATTTTGAAATACCTATTCAACGATACCCCACTTGATATAGTGTGACGATTTTGATTTTTTTAATTTTGACAATATGGCGTCTGGTTGTGGCACTGGTGAATTTTGATTACTGTCATGTCTTTAGTGACACTCCCAAGGTTGAGATGAATCGATTGACGTAAGAATTATCAAAATCGGTTCACGCGTTTGGCCTCTAGAGTGCCACATAGAAACATCCAAACATACATACAAACATACAAACATAGACTGATAAACACATTACCCTTCCTTTGCTTTGCGCAGTCGGGTAAAAACACTAGTTTCTCAGTCATATCAAACCTTAGAACTCCTCCGGTGGAGACAAAACGGAGAAAAGTAGGTAGGTAAGCGCTGTTTTAACCCGCCTGATAGTAAACTGTTAGCAACGCCAGAAGTAACTACCGCTCGATGAGAAATAATGCCTCTCTTGTAGCATAAATTAGCCAGGCGCCTAGCTTCCTTACAATGGCAAAGAATTATAATTTATCGCAGAGACTTGATGCTACAGCACATGGAAATATTAGGTACCTACCTGCACTTACCAATCATGATGTCTGTCTGGTGGTCGGGATGTAAATAAAGGGGTAAATTCTCGTGTCTATGTATTTCTATAGTAGGTAATTGAATTATTGTTTTTGCGAATGTGACAGACTATTCTACTTATATTTTCTGGAATTTAATTGCTGCTTTTTGTGTTTTCTGGCATTTAAATGTAACCTCCCCTGTACATGCCGATCTGTAAGTATTCTGATTAAAATATTACCAAAGCATTGTATGCAATGGTCTTTCAAAATGACAGGGCCTATTCAAGGGGCGTGTTGTGGCACAAATTCCAAGCAGTATTGCTACCATAGACCGTGATAACAAATTGAATATTAGGTACACTTCCTCACTCTTTGTGTTTCTTAGCTTTCTTAGTAGTTATTGATAGATCGCAGGTGGCAAAAGGTCTGCGCGGTCAACTAAATATTAGGTGACAGCAAGTGCATTGTGTCTGCAGCTTTGTGTGCGTTAGGTATAATTTACCAACTTTTCTATACCTATAGCAACTTTTCCGTGCTTCGTAGGTCACAATACATTGTCAGTCTCAGCTAAAAAGCCGTTGAGCCATGATGGAGGTCCTCTGGCCGCTTAGGCAACTGCATCACTACTTATAAGCTCTTATGCATGACGGAGGTCTTTAGGCGGCCTAAAAACTCCGTCACCAGAGTTGGCCACTTGCTCATACGAAATAAGCTCTTATGCAATTACTTTTACTCCCAAGAGGGGGGGGGGGGGGTTGTTATTGAGGTAAATAACCTACCAAAAACCTACCTACTCTACTGATAAATAACAAAAACAACGGAGTAGTTTTTCGCAATCGAGGTCAGTAACTCGGTAAGGTAAGCATCTAATATAAACCTAAAAGATGCAATGACAAGGTCAAACAAACAATATTTTATAATTACTTTTAGCTTTTGCTCGCGGCTATGTTCTCATAGTAGGTATAGAAGTAAATGGCTTAAACGCTTTCAGGTAGGTAACAAAATTAAATCTCAATCCGTGCAACCCTGTTCAACCGCTTGAAGGGAACACGGATGTCTCACAAATCTTTAAAAAAAAAACAAATATCAAACTACTTACCTAATCATTTCTAAAAAAAGTATTCACACAAAAAACCCAGTCACGTAGGTGTAGGTAAGCTTCCATCGTTTTAACATGAGACTCGAACTATGCTGAGATCAGCGCGATCTTAGCAAGGATTTTTTTTTGCTTTCGCTCGCATTATTATCATTTTTATCACATAACCTTCAAAAGCCACCGATAACCGCCAAAGCAGTAGAGTCATTCGGGGTAAGTGATCGCAGTGGGTAAGTGGGCGCAGTGCCATTATCTCGGAACGGAGCACGGGGGGTATACAGTTTGTTTTGGTAGGTTGGCAACGTTTATGCAGACAACTAGTTGCGACACATAGTTAGACCGCGCTGTGCGTGTACGAGTTGGTAAGGAGCGAACTACAATTTTGACAATTTAAAGTTAGTTTTGGGTTATTTTACGAAGCGTGTAGCATATACGTTCTAAGGCCGATAGTGGTAAGGCTTTTGCTATAGATTTGGAACTTATCTGAGCGTGTTTTGCAAAAGAAAGTTCTTGGCTGAATGAATAATTTTCTGATTTTGTGTGCATTCATTCGTAATTTGTCCGTTTGGGGTAAGTGGGCGCGGGTAAGTGTTCGCACTTTTACGCTAAGCAAATAATTAATAATCATTATTTTTTTAGGTATATAAATTTTATAATTATTAATTATTTCATTTGCCAACTTACTTAAGATAAGTTCTAGGTTTTTTTTAACTTGATGTCAAATTCGATATCCTAATTATGATTAACTGATCTCTAAATAGGTAAAATCTATGCAAACATAAAGTTAAAATTTTATTTAAATATATAGGTACATAACATAACGTTTTATTAGGTATATAAATTTTATGATGACTGATTATTTCATTTGCCAACATGCTGGTATAATATTTAAAGTGATTCTTTCTTATGTGTTTTCTAAGTGTATTTTATACTTGTAATCGGAATAAATAATGCTTGATTTACTTTTATTTTGCAACGCGAACACTTACACCACATGCAATCACTGAGTTGCTGACGTTTCGGACACAATATCTTGGGACACAGTCTCCCAAACGACACTTTTGATTTTAATATTTTTGTTACTGTCGTTTCGGACACCATTAAAAATAGCTGCATTGGACAGTCGGATAAAAAACAGGTTTTTACTGAGGCGCGACGGCGATACAGCTAGATGACCAAATAGATGCATAGCAAAGTCACACTCTCTCTATCTCTTTATTTTATAGCTCTATTTCGCTCTATTTTGCACCAATCCAAAAAAAACAATTCGTCTTGCGAGTAAGTGAAGGTCAGTGCAGTGCCAACAAGGACACGCATCGTTCAAGTTTAACAGTTAAAAAATTATGTGGCAGTTTTTAGTGTTTTTTATGTTTTTTGGGGGTAAGTTAAATAATGCAACTTAGTTTAATATTCATATAATAATAACGTAAATACATAAATTAGACGAACCTAATTAACAGTGATCGGAGTAGGTAGAGCTATTTTATGTACTTGCCATATGATAGAATAATATGGATATTCCCCGAATCCCGGGATTCGTTTTTAGTTAGAAAAATAGTAAAAAGCTTTTTGCTTTTTGCTATATACGGGTTTAAGGATTGTATAATAAATAGATAGAAACTTGATTCATGAACACACACAAAGCGGCAACGTCAAAAACCGGTTTGAAAAAAACTTTGGCAACGTGTTGCTGATGTAAAATTTACGACGTCGCTTGTGCGCTTATGGGCTTACATATACCATTTTCTATACTTATTAATAAAAATAATTATAATAATCGAATCCCGGAGTATTAGTCGGAATCCCGTGGAATATCCATATTAACATCAATGTTTGCGGTCAATGAACCTAAATAGCTCTACCTACTCCGATCAGTGCTAATTAATTATGTTTACCTACTACCTGATGAATATTAATTATGTTTATTTCTGTTACGATTTTTGTACTACTTTCAGTAAAAATTAGTACCTACCTACCTACTTAGGACTTAATGCTAAGAGTATGGCTTTATCTCCTGACTAAGACATTTTGTGAGAGTGTGATTTGATTAAGACATTTTTTCATAAACAATAGATATAGGATTCATAAAATCCAAGTTTAATTTAAGAATTAACCAAGGATTTTTATACTAACGTAACCGGATGGTTCACTCGACTTTAATGTAAAAGGGATTTTGAACCTTATCACTACTACACAACGTTCTATTATAATTCAATCTTGGTTATAAGGATTCTTGGTCTCGTTGAGAAGCCTTCGTGGTAGCTTTGTCCATTTCACACTCGTTGTTGGATTAGTAGTGTGCCCATGTCATTTAAATTTCAGGATATTCACTAAGAATCAGGAATGTTTAGTTCACAAATTATGGTCGCCCTTTAGAAAAAGACACCGCCCACGTTTCATCTCTCAAGCAAACCGCGTTTTCTGTATCAGTGCGCGTTCCAGTTACGTTAGTATAAAAATTCATTGGTTTAAACTATTGATTATCTGTGATTTTATACATACATATCCTGTCTTAGAATAATAAAAGAAATCTTTGAGATATTTTTAAGTCATCATATTTAGATAGGTAGGTACCTAAGTATACAAGATGTTGATTTATACCAAATATACGCTATGAATGAGACTTGTTTATTTTTTAACATTAATGTGAGTCACCACACGCTCGCAAAGCAATTTGATTAGCTTTATCATATCATTTATTATATTTTGCTTAATTTTTTTTTACCTGACTGTACTCAACAGCTTCAATAATTCGATGGTGTCCGAAACGACAGTAACAAAAATATTAAAATCAAAAGTGTCGTTTGGGACACTGTGTCCCAAGATATTGTGTCCGAAACGTCAGCAACTCCAATCACTTACCCCGTAAGGGTGCGAACACTTACCCGCAAGTCGGGGCAAGTGTTCGCATTCCGATTTTTCGTCTTAAAATGCATTTATTTCAAAAACTGAAATAAATGACAGTACAAATTTCATTTATTTTAATTGACAGATAAATTTTCTAACTAAAAACAATACTTTAGGTGTGAGGTGTCAAAGTGGAAAGTGCGCCCACTTGCCCCGAATGACTCTACTTCTGCTTCGGTGGTTATTTTGATTGAAGACATAGACAATTATTTATTTAAAAACATAGTGTCGTCGTCGTCACACCTAAATAGCTTTGCAGGGAACTCCTATGTTATGAATGCTTAAAACAAATACCTACACTGATCCTTTTAAAATACTTTTATAACTTCTAGGTGATATCGAATCAGCTCAAGATATGCTGCTAACTATGGAAGAAGAGAAGTAAGGTCTTTGCCCATCAATGAAATCTAGGTAAAGAAAGGTAAAGATAAAACACTGCTTGCTGTCTGAATTTTAAAAAATGTCCGTACTGTCTAAATTTTAATGTAAGATTGCTTGTGATTGTGACATTCAAAACAGAAACTCCTCGCTCCTAGAACCCAGAAGCTAGAACTAGAAGAACCATATCGTATCAAATTCAGAAGTACCTTACGATCACTTATAGTGAATTACATTGGAGCACCCGTCTTTTCTAAGCGCTAAAAACACTGTAAGAAATATCCATTGAAGACCAGCAAACAGGCTGGTTTTCACGCATCACCGCTTTGACTGATTATGCTGAATTATTTCGCACCGTTTCATCATCTGGCGCAAGGTCCATTAAGTCAGGTTTAATTTAAGTGTTCACGACAAATGAAAACCACTTGACCAAAGCACTTTATTTAATAACTTCGTATAGGATTATCCCAATCTTCAAACCTTGTCACTTTCACCAGCCGTTTCGAGTCTTCCCAGAGTCTCCGACCAAGCTCTGTATCATTTGCATACCACGAACTGTAGAACGCCTTGCAATCCCTGAAGTGCGTTCCACTTCGACCTTCCACTCTTGGATCTGTGGCTAAAAACACTGGCATCATCGCAACTTGGTTCAAAGGTCTTCCGAATGTCAGCAGCGCAGTATTCAAAACATTCTTCACCAGCTCATTTTCGAAATTCCGGAAGAATTCAGATTTTCCCAAACCAGGGTCCATGCTGAACACGCTAACTCCACTTCCTCTGATTCGTCTATCCATTTCTACTGTGAAAATGATTTCAGCTAGCTTCGCGTTGCAGTAGTATCCAAAACTGGAGTATCTGCCAACTTCATTCCAGGTATCGAAGTCTACATTCCCAAGAATAAGGCCTAGGGATGATACGTTGATGATCCGACTCGGGGCTGAAAATTTCAGTAACGGGAAGAGGAGATAAGTCAGTAGAAACGTGCCGTAGTAGTTAACTTGCATCATAGTGTGAAGGTTGTCTACAGTCAACTTGTCAGCAAGTCCTATGGCTCCGATGTTGTTGATCAGGATATCGATTCTCGGTTCAGTTGAAACTGTTACATCGACGAAGTTCCTAATCGAAGATAAGGACTCAAAGTCCATTTGTCTGGTCACTACATCCCCACTGCTAGTTTGCAAGATTTCGTTTTTGGCGTTCTCAAGTTTTGCTGCATTTCTGCTGGCGATGATCACTTTAGCACCTCGGTTTGCCAGGTTTTTGGCTACTTCTAAACCAATTCCTGACGTAGCTCCTGTTACGATGGCCACTTTTCCATCAAGACGCACATTATTGTTACACTCACTGAACTCGTCTTTCAACATAACAAGTGTAGTGCGTACGGAAGGTATATGATTACTGACTGGTTATACTTCTAAGTTCTAACAGTAACTACAAGGTGAACGAATATGAGTACCTAAGGACTATTACGCGATATGCGGACTTGCATTGATTAATCTTAATACTAAGGTACCTAATTTGAGTCTACTTAATGCCGTGGCAGAAGACCCTGACCATAAGTTTTAACCTCTTGCTATAAGTAGCTATAGGCACACTATAGGTAGGTACAGTCAGCGTCATCAATCGGTATCCCCCTATTGATTTTAACAAGGACCCTTTTCATTTCAACTTTGGATTTCAGTCGGATTTGCTAGTATACTTATGGATATCTAATTTCGCTCGAGTTCCTATACTAGCAAATCCGACTGAAATCCAAAGTTGAAATGAAAAGGGTCCTTGTTAAAATCAATAGGGGGATACCGATTGATGACGCTGACTGTACATTAATAGGAGTAGCAATCATTTTAATTAAAGGGAGTGATAAAGACATCTCTGGAAAACTGAAACCGAGCTTTTAAACTATTATTTTAAGAGTATGTAGGTACTGAAAAAAAAAATATCTTATTCAGAAGAATGTCTCGTTTGTAACTTTCACTGCGGGAAACATATCCTCAATATGTGAAATATCAGGTAGGTTTTGTTAACAAAGTAACAGAATGTTATTGCCTTATTCACAAGTTCAACAGAAAATGGTCCCGTACATTCGAAAATCGTGATTTCTAGTGATTAGGTTGCGTAACCCTCCCGTTTTAGTTTTCAGCAGTAGCTTTAAATTAGTAGCATAAAATTTTGTATTAGTTTATAAGGTTCTGTTATTGTTTGGTCGACCTGATGATCAATTTTTTTATGTAAAAAACATGAACCTCCTTTTTGAGAGCAGTCGGGTAAAAAATGGTTGGTTAAAAATTTTACACTAAGGGTCTTACTTATGAAAGATGTTTAAAGTTGAAGACTGGTTAAACAACGCCCTGTTTTATTTGTGGATAGTGAGTAACAGAGACAGGACGTTGTTTAACCAGTGTTCAAGTTTAAACATCTTTCATAAGTATGGGGGTAAGTACCTAATTAGTATACCTACATAATTTATGTAGGCAAGCAGGTCATTTTATTCATAGCATGACCATGGCAGAGTTTAAAAGAATATTAAATCCGTTTGTCTCAAACGTTCAATGACCTGCCGAAATACTTCGGGTAAATGAATTTATAAAGTAGGTAGGTACCATTTAAACATTTGATATAGAGGCATTCATAAATCAACAGAAAAAGTTATTATTCTACACAAAATATTTTATTTTTAAGGTCATTTCCTCGTGGATCTCATTTTAAGAAACCCAGAAAAACCCAGGTTTTGTAAAAAATGCGACTAATCTGGTAGAAATAATTGGTTTAAAAAATATACAACCGAATTTACAACACTAGCAGCGCCCTCGCGGCGTTGCCCCCGTAGTAGGTGATGATAATGATGATAAAAAGTAGTTTATAACTTCCTCAAGAGTTTGGCTTTCTAATGCAGAAATAATTTTTCAAATCCGACTGGTAGTCCCTGTGATTGGCGCTTTCAAACAAACAAACAAACTCTTCCGCTTTATATATTGGTATAGATTTAAAAAATTGTTAATCTGTGATCAACTGATCATCTCAGGATCATTTCTAAACGAAAGCAGAAGAAAAAACTAAGTATTGACTAGTCGGTCCAGCCGTTGTGGAGTATTCGGTGTTATAAGATGAATATCCTCATCTTCACATTTTCTCCCAATCTTCATCTTTCGTGATCTTCACTAACTTCTTAGCCTCCTCCCAAAGCCGCTTCGTCAGTCGCTCGTCACCAGCTAGCCAATGACTCCACCACGGTTTGCAGAACTTATAATGTTTCCCACTCACTCCCTCCAACTCCTCAGCTGCAGCGAGAAATGCAATCTGCTTCCCAACATCCTCTTTCCCTTGCCCGATTATATTTATAACGAACTGAGTCGCGTTTCCAAGAACACCACCAATGTTTTCCAGTAGATTTGTATCACGAACAATGAATGGATCATAGCTGAGAGCTGTAACTCCACCGCCTTCCAAACGTCTACCCAATTCAGCAGTGTACAACACCATGGCTAGTTTTGAGTTCGCCAACGATGAGATTAAGTTGTATCTGCCGAGATCGTTCCAGTGATCGAATTCTATCTGTCCGATGTACATCGACGCTGCTGAACCGTTGATAATCCTGCTCGGCGCTGAAGCTTTAAGAAGAGGCAGCAACAGAAACGTAAGGAGAAAAGACCCGAAAAAGTTCACCTGCATTGTTAAGTTCAAGTCATCTGATGTAAGTCGATCGGGTAATGCCACGGCTCCAGCGTTGTTTATCAAAATATCCAGTCTCGATTCACTCGCAATTTCACTAGTAAACTGTCTCACTGACCTCAACGATCCCAGATCCAGGGTCTTGTAGGAGACCTTGGAGTTTCCTGATTCAGATTGGATGAGATCTCGAGCGATCTTCAGTTTTGTTTCGTTCCGACTGGCGATGATGACTTTGGCGCCACGTTTAGCTAGTTCCTTTGCTGTTTCAAGTCCCATTCCTGAGCTACCGCCCGTCACGATTGCCACTTTGTCGTGCAAGTTTGCGTTTGTGTCACACATGGTTCTAGATCAGAGTCCGTCAGTAGACTGCATACAGGATATTTTAATCCTTATTGTATAGAATTCTTTGTTATTAATAAACCAAGGCAAAAAGGTTCCGTTGAGTCACATTTTAACATCCGCGTCATGATTATGGTAGGAAATTACGTGGTTTGAACGAGAATCAACTTTTTATGATAATAGGTTGCAAAGACGAACATCAAATGGTAAAATTTAATTACCTATACCTACCTACTAAATTGTTTTTAAGATCGATTCTTCCCCTTACGGAAAAAAATTCCGTGACGATCTTTCGTGGTCGCCATTTAAAATAATTAATATTCTCCAACTGTTTATAGATTTCAAAAGTTTTTAGTTTAGGTAATAAAGTTCTCGCATTTACCATAATCCAGTACATGAGAGGATAATTATAATCCTTACTAATATTATAAATGCGAAAGTAACTCTGTTTGTGTTGTAATTCATAGTTTGAACCCTGAGGAAGGACATGCTAAATTCCAATTTCTCGATAAAGGGTTGCCACGCAGGCGAAGCCGCGGTGATACTAGTATTGAAATATTTACAACGATAACGTCAAATTGTAGAGTAAGGTAATTGCTGTATGTTTTGAGTAAACAAGATAAAAATAAAACTGACCCTGTAGCGAGTTCCTACTATCATATTTTTGGCGAATGGCAAGGGCCAACCTATTTGACCTGCATTTCATGATCACTTAGGTACCCTTCACGGACAAATATTTTAGGTCACTGCTTGGCCATAAGAATTCCGGAAGTGTAATACAAAAACGAATTTATTGGCAGATTCATTATAAGTAATTTAATTTCTGTACAATATGCATACTCATTACTAGTAATGATGTAAAAAAATCTACATTCATTTATTTAAACAATGGAGATTTTTTACTGTAGGTTTTTTTTCTAAGCCTAATAGGCCTTATTAATCTTTTTTAATAAGTAGGTAGGTAGGTACCTAATAATTTAAGTAAAGTTTTGCTTATTATTATTTCTTGCCTGTTTCGTCCTACTGCAGGGCCATCTGCCAAGAACGAGTCTAGCTAATATCGCCACCTCAATCTGGGCCTACACATTTTCAAATTTTATAGTTTAGGTATTACTTATGTACCTACTGTGGTGTAGGTCACTGGTGACCTATTAGCACAGGTTTTTTCTATACCTATTTCAGGGACCGGTCTCCCACAAAACCGGTTTTTAATAGTTACCTACAACCTTTAATTATTTTGGATTATGTTTAACTGTATTTATTTTTATATTAATTAAGTAGGTATCTGTGTTTATATTTACTTTACTATACCTATAGGTAAGTACATTATATTCGTGAGAGAATTAAATACTTAAACAATATTTTATATTATGATAGTGTACTAGGTACTTGGCCTCTATGTTGTGGTGATTTTTTCCATGCTGTTGATTTTGAAGTTATTTTATTCAATTTAAATTAGTTTTCTTGATAAGTTAACATTTAAATACGAATGCCATATTTCGGTATCGGCAAAGGCTGCCATTTGAAAAGGCCCTTAGCCTCCCAGTCCTCTTCAGACGTGACCTTAACAGCCTTCTTCGCTTCATCCCACAGTCTCCTCCTCAATCCCAGGTCATCAGATTGCCAATGGTTCGACCATCTCAAGCAGAACTTGAAGTGCGCTCCGCTGACCTTCGCCAATTCAGGAGCAGCCGCGTAGTATGCTATCTGTTGCCCGACCTCCTTTTTCGGACGACCAATCAAATCTAGCAGCAGCAGCGACGCTTGAGTCATTTCTTTGTTCAGGTAGCCCAATATATCCGTGTCCTTGACGAAGAATGGATCAAAGCTGTTAGCGGTAACTCCAGTGCCTTTCAGTCTTCGATCCCACTCCACGGTGATCAGAGCCGCAGCGAGCTTAGCGTTTCCCGATGCCAGGAGTACCCCGTTTACTCCAATATCATTCCAATGATCGAAATCTATCTTCCCGAAATACATGGAGACAGCTGAGCTGTTGATGATTCTACTGGGTGCTGAGGCTTTTAGCATGGGCAGCAGTAGAAATGTAAGAAGAAACGGACCAAAGAAGTTGACTTGCATCATTCTAGTCAGACCATCTTCTGTTAACTCGTCGGGCAATCCTACGCCACCAGCATTGTTGATCAGCATATCCAACCTGCCTTCCCTTCCCATATCATGCGCGAAACGTCTCACTGATGCGAGAGATTCAAGATCCAGAACTTTGAAGTCTATGTTAGGGTTTCCAGTTTCAGCTTTTATGTTATCTCGGGCGACTGCTAGTTTGGTAGCGTTTCTGCTAGCTATGATGACCCTGGCTCCACGGTAAGCGAGGTCTATAGCAGCTTCCAACCCCATTCCCGACCCTCCGCCGGTAATAACGGCGACTTTGCCTTGCAACCTCACGTTCGTTGAACACATATCGAAAAGGACCTCTTGGTCCTGAGTCAGAACGTACACTGATAATTATTATTGAGGTCTAATTGAAAATAACTTGCATTGCCTTTTTTTACTTACGGGAAAATAAAACGTCTGGTACCAAGGGTTCGCTTTTTAATCAATAAGGGCTATAAGAATCGCACGGTTTAAGGTTTGTGTTACTATATGAATTTGTGATCCAAAACCGACATAATTGATCGATTCAGGTACAAGTTAATTATGCCAATCTTCGAATATAGTAAAAATCTAAATATGATTTCTCACAGAATTCAAGAACCAGAGCAATGGTAGTGGTATGTCCTTGCTCTTGGCAACTCGAAAAACTGCTTTAAAAGTTCATTGCCTCTGTCGGGCGGTTAAGGACCTACCTATTTATATCGATGATGTTAAGTAAGCCTAGAAAACACTTTTTTTTTATGAGTTTTATCACACTTTGTATAAACTATTTGTAGTCATAGTATATTTTCTATATTGTTTCTTAAAAAAAAATGAAAGGAAATTGATCACGACTGTATCCCCAAGGCACGGTAGACATTCTCTCAGATTGTTTCTTAAGTATAAAAGATATCGACGAAAACATCTAACCATAAAAAACAGGAAGTTAAACAATAGAGTTTGAAAATATAATTATACTTACCTAATTAAAAAAAACCGGTCAAGTGCGAGTCGAACTCGTACGCCGAGGGTTCCGTACCTAGCCATGGTGCCAATTAAGCTAGTCCGCTTAATTGTATGAGCGCCCATACAACTCGGAGGACAATTTTAATTGGCGTCAACTATGTATGTATGGGAACACCCTTTAGTTTTAAATTTTTTTAACTTTTTGGAATTTTCCTTTATTTGTGCTATAAGACCTTGCTTTTTGCCAAATTTCGTTATTCTAGGTCAACAGGAACTACCATTTAGGTTTTCGACCCAAAACCTCTAGGGTACTTCCGGTTGACCTAGAATTGTCAATTTTGGTTACAAGCAAGGCCTTACAGCACAAGTAAAGGAAAAATTCCGAAAAATAAAAAAAGTTGATAATTAAGGTAAGTTTTGGTACTTACAAGTTTTCACGAAAACCTAAATTTGCCTATATCTTTTTATAGTGTTGACTCAGGACCTTGATTTTTATACTCACAATAGGGACTATAGACCTTAGTATATGGTATAAATTTCAACTTGCTAGCTCTACCCGTTCCTGAGATAATCGATGGTGACACACGGACAGACAGACGGACAGACGGACAGACGGACAGACGGACAGACGGACAAGAAAGTGATCTTATAAGGGTTCCTTTTTTTACCTTTTAAGGTACGGAACCCTAAAAACAATGGAATATCCAACTTGTTGGTAAAGACTGCCGTCAATAAAGCTACTTGTTCTTTATGTTCCAGTAAATTATTCATATTATTAAGTAACTGCGACATCTATGCTTCTGCGTAGTCTGCAAAAGTAAAAGTACAGTACGCACTATGGATCTAGGCATTCGTGAAGTTAGCCGTTTCGATGCACAGTTTCGTACTAATTTTCTACTGCGCACAGAAACGGCTAACTTCACGAATGCCTATATCCAACGTGCGTAACTGTACGGACGGATTGTTTTACAAGTAGGTACCTAATAAAAACAGCTATTATTTTAACACTGTCACTTCAAGATTTCACTCAAGGTGTGTGGATTAGCTCTTCACTCATTCAGGAGTCTATTGACCTCCCAATCCTCATTAAGTCTGATCTTTACGATCCTCTTAGCTTCATCCCAAAGCCGTCTTCTCAAATCCAAGTCCTGACCCAGCCAATGATGAGGAAATCTTTTACAGAACATAAAATGAGCTCCACTAACGTTCTCCAATTCTGGTGCTGAAGCATAATACGCCATCTGTTGTCCAACCTCCTTTCTCGGACGACCTAAGATATCTAGAAACAAATTTGCTGCTGGTTGCAAATTTTTAGGTTGATATCTAGCTATACCCGTTTGTTTTACGAACCATGGGTCATAACTGTTCGCAGTGACCCCAGTTTTGCTAACTCGTCGATCCCATTCAAGGGTGATCAGAGCTTCAGCTAGCTTCGCATTCCCCGATGCAGTGATAGAGTCATAGCGACCAACATCATTCCAGTGATCAAAGTCTATATCCCCGAAGTACATAGTGACTGCAGAACTGTTGATGATGCGGCTCGGTGCTGATGATTTTAGTAAAGGAAACAGGAGATAGGTTAGGAGGAACACGCTGAAGAAATTCACTTGCATCATGAGGGTTAGGCCATCTTCTGTCAGTGTGTCGGGCATCGCGATACCTCCAGCGTTGTTCAACAAGATATCCAGTCGTTCTTCCTTTTCAATTTCACTGGTGAATTGTCTTACAGATTGAAAAGACGCGAAATCTACTAATCTATAGTCCACGTTGCTGTTTCCCGTTACGATTCTGATATGATCTCTCGCTTGTTGCAGTTTGGTTTCGTTTCTACTGGCTATAATGACTCTGGCTCCACGTTCTGCCAGATCCTTGGCAGCTTCTAATCCCATGCCAGAACTGCCGCCGGTCACAATGGCCACTTTGCCAGATAAATTGGCGTTTGATTTACACTTGCCAAAGCTGTACATTGTGGCAACGAATGTCAGACAACTAATCTACACCGTGTCAGTGGGGACACTGTGATCTATGATAAAAACAAAAGACCGGATAGTTCACTATATTTTTTTGCCTATCTGTTTGAAAAAAAAAATTAAGAGGCAGATTTTTATTTAAATATTAATTTACAGCCTAATAAATCACATCAAACAAATTAAGAGTCGAACGTGTAAATACATTGAGAGCAGGTACTAACATCCACCGACGAAGAATTCGAAGCAAATATTTAGACAACTTACCTACCTATTTTCATATGCTCGTCGATTTGGGTATTTTTGGCTTATTTTTTCCCAAAACGTCACCAATTCGTGCATTACCCTGATTGGTTAAGGCGTCTCTTTTTTTATTTTACCTTTACTTTACCTTTTTTCTTTTGCCTTTTTTTTCTTATCAAATGATTAGCCTTTAGCTTTCTAATAGCGTCGATGGGCTTGCAATTGCAACCTGTCACGTATGGAATGTTAACTTCTGCAAAATGTGGGAATGTACCAAATGTGTTTGTAGGTACCTAAATCGATCATGTAGTTCCCATAACACAAGCTCTGCTTACTTTGGGGCTAGATGATGCTGTGTGAAATGTCCAGCATTATCTCGGCTACTTTCTTTACTCAGACAAAAATTTATTTAAAAAAAATACATACATACAGCCGAACATAGAACCTCCTCATTTGTCAAAGTCGGTTACAAATGGTTTATTTTGTACGGTGAAGGAAAACGAATATTAAGAAACGTAAAAATGAATATTTCGCCTTAACAGATACTAACTTTTTTGTTTACCCAGACTCGTAAATTTCGGCGGTGTGACTATTATGAACTGGTATTCATAACTCAAGGTTATTCATTAATTTTATCTATCACCTTTATACCCTCTACAATACCACTTTTACATACATAAAAATACACACACACACACACACACAGCACAGGACGAGTGTAAGTAAGTTCGTATGAGCAAGTGGCCAACTCGGGCGCCTAAAGGCCTCCGTCGTCGTTTCAAAGATTAAAAAAAAAATCAGTCATTTTAATTATTTTTTAATGTTATGACCAGTGACACTCGCGCCATAAAAATGAATCTAATGACGTAAGTATCATTTATCAAAATCGGTTGAGCCGTTGAGTAGTTACGAGCGGCATAGAAAAGGATATACACACCTACTATACATGTCAGGCTCGACACAACCCTCTCATTTCTCTCATTTCTTACACCGTCAATTTATCAAGAACCAAAGCAACTAAGAACAAAAAAAATATTTAAAACAAGTGGCTAAATAAAAAATTTTAAAAAACTTTAAGACTTCAATGTTAGGTATACCTAAGCTGAGCAATTTTCTGCACTCTCGAGGTGCATTTTTGTTCATAACTCCGAAGATCCTGGACAGTTCCTCACCAAATTTTTGCGGCACCAATCGTTCTTTAGAAAGTATAAGTACCCTTTCAAACAAAAAGAAAATCCAAATCGGTCCAGGCGTCTTTGAGTAATCGGTGAACATACCTACATAAAAAAAAGCTTAGATAAAAAAACCGACGAATAGAGAATCTCAGTTTTTTGAAGTCGGTTAAAAATGGAATCAAAGAATAAACAGACGTATTTTAGTAAAGTTTAATAATACCTCAGTTCACACTTCGTATAATATCAGCTGCCTTTTCAGCCATCGCAATGAGCACTGAGTTCGGAAACAGAGATATCGGTGATGGTAGCACACTAGCGTCCATTATACGAAGACCGGACACTGATTTTACCCTGAAAAATTAAATAAAATTACAAACAAATAAGGAAACAAAAAATAAATGAAATGTGATCAAGACTGTATTCCCGAGGTGTGATAGACAATATTCTTTCAGATCTTTTTTTAGGCATTTTTAGATCCTTTGACGATGTCTAAGGGGTTATAGTCAGAGGTATGTCTAAAACGTTGATGATCTTAACTTTTGCAAAATTATTTATTTATTTATTATTGAAAATTATTAAGTAGGTAGGTAGTTAAAATAATTTATTAGTTAAAATGTGGGTGTAACTATGAATGACCAAAATGTTAGGCCCCAAACCGTGTTTGTTGCCCTGGTTCTTTACGTTCTTGGTCGCGAAGGAACAGGAGTAGAATCACCTAGCTCTTAAGACAATTCTTAGTGATACACGAAGTGCGATCTTATTGAATAGATGAATTTGACTTTTGACTCCCGGCTCAACCGCGATGCGAATGCGACCGCGCTGCTCTAAAACGCGCTTCAGAAAACGTCGTGTGCCCCCTCTCTAAGTGGGATAAAGACAGGGAGATGACCTACCTCAGTAGATGGTCGACCCCCCCCCCCCCCCCCCCCCGCAGGTCACGAGACGGATACACGAGAGATACTCATCCGAAGGACTGTTCTGTACTGACCGCACTAAGTGGGTGTGGTCTTATCACAACAAGGATATCAGTATTGCTTAACAATGATAGACAGATTCACTCGGTGGCCAGAAGCAATTCCACTGGCAGATATAACAGCCGAGGTTGTAGCTAGAACTTTTTACGAGAATTGGATTTGTTTTGGTTGTCCATTAAGAATTACAACAGATCAAGGACGGCAATTTGAAAGCGAACTATTCAACAGATTAATGAAAATATTAGGAATAAATAAAGTGCACACTACAAGTTACCACTCAAGTTCAAACGGAAAAATTGAGAGATGGCATCGTTCAATGAAAGTAGCATTAAAATGTCGTTTAACAAAGAACACTTCATGGGTAGATGAATTACCATCAGTTTTATTAGGACTTAGAGCAGCATGCAGAAGTGATAGCGGAATTAGCGGAGCAGAGATGACGTTAGGACACTCATTGAGACTCCCAGGAGATTTTTACAACCAGGTAAATCCAAAATGTAATGATTTACATAAGGACAGAGAGATGACCTACCTCAGTAGATGGTCGACGACCCTCCCCCCCCGCAGGTCCCCCCCGCGTGGTGCCCCGTCACTGCAACCTCACGGATACATGAGAGATACTCATCCGAAGGACTGTTCTGTACTGACCGCACTAAGTTGTATAAGGACAGGGAGACCACACTGAGATTGGACCATTTTAGCCACACCATCGCATAAGGGAAGGGCTAATTTTGTTTCAGGTTGTATGTATAAAGGTAGGTGCCGCATATACATATTTTGTGTGTAATTTTGAATTTTGCTAATAGGTACAGTCAGCGTCATCAATCGGTATCCCCCTATTGATTTTAACAAGGACCCTTTTCATTTCAACTTTGGATTTCAGTCGGATTTGCTAGTATACTTATGGATTTCTAATTTCACTCGAGTTCCTATACTAGCAAATCCGACTGAAATCCAAAGTTGAAATGAAAAGGGTCCTTGTTAAAATCAATAGGGGGATACCGATTGATGACGCTGACTGTACCTACCTACCTTATGTCACAGAATGTGACCTTAGTTTAAGTCCTTTCTCGCATTGTATTTTTTTCTTATACCTATCATTTGTGTGTGTGCTAAATAAATGTTTCTATGTCTGTCTATGGAGATGACCTACCTCAGTAGATGGTCGACGACCCTCCCCCCCCCGCAGGTCCCCCCCGCGTGGTGCCCCGTCACCGCAACCTCACGGATGATGCACGAGAGATACTCATCGGGAGGACTGTTCTGGTTGCTTTGGGACGGTCTCGGTGACGGATTCGTTGCTTTGTCTTTGCGGCTGAAACAGAACCAGTGTTTTATTTTCTACTAGCGAACGCCCGCGGCTTCGCTTGCGTGGTATCCGAATAAAAAGCCTTATGTCCTATTCCAGGTCATTATCTATTTGTATTTTAAATTTCAGTCAAACAAATCGGTTCAGTGGTTGTCGACTTTCGCATTTATAATTATTTTTGTGACTAGCGAACGCCCGCGAACTACTATTTTTTTATCCCACTGGAACCGTGCATTTCTTCGGGATAAAAGTAGCATACGTGCTATTCCAGACTATAATCTATCTCTGTGCCAAATTACATCCATATCCGTTCAACCGTTCTGGCGTGCTCATCCAAACATCTTCACATTAAGTATAATGGTGCATGCTGAAAAAAGCAAAGTACCTACTTATGTCATGATAGGTATTTATGTACTCCTACAAAATATCAATCATGAATGTGAGGTCGTCGTATGCCCATGCCCACTCCCTTAGAATTCGTATGAGCTTGTAGCCAACTCTGGTGACGGAGTTTGTAGGTCGCCCAAAGGCTCAAACGCTTCTGTAATGGATAAAAACACTGTACTTTAGTTGTTAGATAAAAAAGAAACACTTACAATCGTCGTACTCTCTTGATGCCCTTCTGTTCTGCCACAGTATAGTTCCAGTAAGTCAGGCATCGCTCGAGGCGCGGCCAGTGGATTCTCGCGCCGATGTCTTTGAACGCCTTTGTTGATATCAGCCTTTCCGCACGCCGGATTGCTATGACAATAATCAAAGGTGATAAAGAAGAATTGGGCGAAGAAAGGGCGACTGAGTTTTTTTTTGCGCCTCGCAATAATGCGAGCCGCTGCGGCCCGACACAGTGTGCGATAATTCATACATATTGTATTCAAGCGATTTGAGCGGATTTTTGTGCTCCGCCCCGACACGCTGCGGCCCGGCATAATGTGCTCGAACCTTTACAGCGCCTGTAGACGTCCTATTTTTTCGCCGGACAACGGACCGTGTTTTTCACCGGATTCGCGGTGGTGTATGGCGCGTAATGAATGTGTGTACGGGCGCCGGATATCGGTCTGGCGAATTTTTATTGACGGTTCGTAGTCCGGCGAAAAAAACGGCTGACTGCAAGCGCTCTTAAACTCAGTAGCGTTTCAGTCATCGGGTGTTTGTCTGTCATCTTCCTAACCTAACCTTAAGTCACACTATCTTTTTTGGTCACCACAAAGCTCTCACCTTTGATCATACAAGTGACGTCACGTCGATCTCTCAGATAGTTGAAGTTGACAAGCGGTTGCGTCACCGTCCTAGCGTCGGTGATAGTGACGTCACCGCGACTCCTCGGCCGCAGACAACTGCAGAGCCACATGAAGCCTTCCTTAGAGGATACGTTGTGGAAGGCGTATGTGTCTCGGAACACCTGGAAATGTCATCTTGTAAAGTTCAGTGCTATTTAGTAAAGCAAATACCGTGAGCCATGTTGGCCGAGGGGGATAGTAGAGTACGCGCCAACACTGAAGTCCGATGGACGCGGCGCTGCTATCGCAGGACTAGGTTAGGTAAAAAATTCCTAATTGTCCAAATAAGGCTTGAACAATAATAATTATGCAAGTTTGTACGTTCGTTTATTATACACAACAGAACAACTTAACGACCCTATCTAATAGGGAATAATAAAGTAATTAAAACAAGTAGTTCCCTTAAGACTTCAGTGGTGGCGCGGAGTTTACCTTGATTTTCGATCCGGAAGTTGTGGGTTCCTGGCCGTGCTCATCAATGGATTTTTGTTTCGAAAAAAATATATGCGCATTAACACGAGCTCTAAACGATGAAGGAAAACATCGTGAGGAAACCAGCGGCTTAGTCAGCCCCACACGTATTGACCATGTCTTTCCTGTGGATATGGCCGGTTAAGCTGAGAGGATGGAGTTGGTGCTCGGCAAGCCTACTCCATCTCAAACAATATCCCAGGCTCTACGTGTAAGCAAAGATTGCCTCCTGACACACTGTATAAATAATCTAGACTAGAAGATGTAAAAGGCCTTAGTTTTTTAAATACAAACCCCCCTACTTATGAAAGATGTTTAAAGTTGAACACTTATTAAACAACGTCCTGTCTTTATTTGTGGATAGTGACGAATAGAGACAGGACGTTGTTAACCATCAGTGTTCAACTTTAAACATCTTTTATAAGTAAGGCCCCTTATGTTTGAATCCTTATTTTCTATTTTTATATTATTCACAATGTGACATTTATTTTTAATTTTCTATAACGCATGATACTAAATTTAAATTTTAATAAGTAGGTAGGTATCTAATATTGCACGCGCTAGACGCTGATTATGGACGAACTGAAATTGTATCACTAACCATCTGTTACTAACCCATAATATGCAATAAATGAATTGAATTGAATGTTTACCTTAGGTTTATAGTTGGACAGTTCTCTGAGCAGGCGTTCGCTGGCGGTGCCCATTGAGAAGAGCACGAGTGAAGAGTTGCCGTGGAACTCTACTCCGGCCACGGGCGGGAAAGACAGCAATCCTGCAATGTATGTCAGTTACCGAAACATTATCACTAATTACATCACCAAGGTAAGGTAGACATTTTGAAGGTTAGTCAGAGGCAAGTCTAAAATACTAATATGGTACTAGTTGCCACCCGCAGCTTCGCTCGCATGGTACCCGGATAAGATTTTTTTTATAGATTTATTGGAAAACCAACAGCTTAAATAACAGAATAGATTAACTTAACTTAGAACCAGAAAGCCTAAAGTAATAAAAAGTAGCCTATGGCCTATTCCCGGTCATTATCTATCCATATTTTAAATTTCAGCCAAATTGGTTCAGTGGTATAGAGGAACAAACATACCTACATCCATCCATACATCCAAACTTTCGCATTTATAATTAATATTATATTATATTAATATTATATTCACACTAATGTGTGAATGCCTGTATTTTTCAGAAGTGACACGTTGCTCGTAAGTTAGTCTTACGATGTTTTCCTTCATCGTTTGAGCTCGTGTTAATTACGCATTTTTGAGTAGAGTCTGACAATTTAATATGGCAGCTAAAGCACGGAAGCGCTTAGTAAGTATCTAATGCACTAGCAGGGAGGCTAAAATGGCCGTTAACGCAATTCCTTATGAATCGTATTATGATTCGTATTGTTTTTTTCTTGTTACTCTTATGTCTATGAAAAGAGACTGCATATAGCAATTCATATTATGATTCAGCTATTCAGTGGCCTTTTAGGCCCGCAGAACATCGCTTAACTTCAACTATCTATCAAAAACTACAAGCGATAAGTTTCACTCCGAGAATATTACCTTTAGAGATAATATTTATATAGATAATATATTATACCTTTAGAAGACCAGTAGTATTCCCACGCAGTACGTACACTGAACACTTTAGACAAAGTGACGCTGATAGGCTTGGTGATGCTCACATACACCGGCATATTCATGCTGTCGTGAAGATTTTGACCTACAGCTTCGTTGATCGCAACAGGTTTCACTTTTATCCTGAAAATAACAGAAGTTTTAGGCAGGGACCACGGAAGGGGTGCAGAGGAGGCCAAATGCCCCCGCTAAAATCAAACGGGGAGGGGGGAGGGGCGAATTGAAAAAGTGTGGCTCGCCAAACGCGAATACTGAATTAGGACCAAGCGAGGAAAGCAACACATGGAAATTTTTGAGGGAGGCCTATGTCCAACGGCTGAGATGATGATGATGATGATGATGGGGAAAGCAAGTTCGTCAAAATTAAAAATTATTTATTAAGTAGGGTTGATATCTCATAGTATTAAAAACTACGTGACTCCTGCAGGCTGATTGTCCAACTTGTCTCAAGCCTCAAATTGGTCTCAAACTGTCAAAACGATCGCGTAGGTATCTTATATCGCGTTCTCTCTCGATGAAATGAGAGCTGTTTGCGTGGTCACTGAACTGTCTGATATTTGAGAGTTTGAGACCGATTTTGGTCGAAATCTATTGGTGATTTTGGTTGATAGACAATCAAGGGGCTGTTCCTTCGCGAGCAGTACAATACTGTTCACTCACTTCTCTACGATCTCCCTGGGTCCTATGCCTGAAGTTATCAGAATCTGCGGCGTCTTTATAGCTCCAGCTGCCAGAACAATCTCCTTATTAACGAAGATATTGTCCAGTTGACGATGGTTCTGCAGAATGTACAGCGAAGACGCTATGTTGTTCTCAAAGCGAATCTGAAAGAGATCACAGATCTTTAAAAGAAAAGAAACTTTTGGGCGACAAGTTCGCATTGTAGTTAAGTCTGATAGAGGATTCAGGCTTGATAGAATGATCAATATTCCCATATGTGGGTTTTTAATATTACGCATTTGGCACTTTATTGCGTAATGGAATCATTCTATTTACCTCGACGTTTCAAATGAAATTACAGTGACCGTGGTCACTAGTAGACTAAATACAGGTTAAATAGAGGCCATTATGTCATCGACTGGACATAAAAACATCCCTACTAAAAGCCTATCTGATAGAGTACCTAACATTAATAGGCTTTTTTATTGATCTCTATCAATAAAAAAGCCTATCAATGTTAGGTTACCTAGATTGATACTCTATATACCCACGACACAAATGTTTGTTAGAATCTTAGAAAATTAATAGGAATCGGATCCACAATCTAATGCACAGAAGGCAGAGCTATTGTTGTATGAGCTGTGAAGGCAGCCGAATTAAAATTTGCATCATAGAATGATCGTATAAAACTTACGGAAACAGCCTGGGTCCTTAGCAAAACATGTAGATTTTTTCTTCCTAAGGCCGGTTTTAGATAGCCATCGTAGCTGGAATGCCTAGCGCCATCTTTCACGGTCGCAGTCGCTCGTAGGAATATGGTCTGATCATCTTGGACTGTGGAAGATGCCTGCCTAAAGGCAGCTAGCAGTTCATTGTTCTCGCTGAGTTTGAGTTTCATTGGGGCCTGGAATTTTGTTACTCATTTTTTATGCTTTGAGTTAGAGAGTTACGAGGGTTTTCTACAGAAAATTGAGGGACATTTGGAGTCGCATTTCCTTTTTACATAACGTTGTAGGTAACGGTTAGCGTGGTATGGGCATATTGAGCATGTCTGGAGGAACGAATTTCATGAGACGAGAATGATTTGATTTATGAATTTATAAGATTTGATTTATGAAGGGATGTAGTAGAAGATCTAATAAAAATGGATGGGCTGTGTGAAAGATGATCTGAGGAAAGGTTTGAATGCTGAGATGACGGCAGACAGAGCAAAATGAAAGAAGAAAAGATGTTGTGCCGATAATAGTGGGATAAGCAGTGATGTTGATGATGATAATATTGTAAACAAAAAGCCTCGGTCTTTGTACAGTTGGGCCGACGGATCTCGGCGTACGTGAAGTCAGGCTCTGCGCTGCGCAGTAGAAAATTTTGTATGAAAAAGTTGCACTGCGCATCGAAACGGCTAACTTCACGCACGCCGAGATCCGTTGGCCGTACTGTACGTTTGTGTGTGGCGATTTGTGTACTAGCTCTATGAGGTACTATCATCAGAGTCATACTTTATTGGTCATCGCCGTGGTGTGGTAAGTATAAGAGAACTACGAGTTGCGACTTAGTCTAAATAAGAAGATACTACCTATAGTAAAACAACGTTAAGTTTAAATTAGTTTTTATTTTGTTTATTATACAATTTAACATACTTACACTCATAGAAATTTTGTGACAAAAACATTTAACTAAAACTATGTGTTAATCTTTTTTTATCTTTTAATTTCAATTTATTTTATTTATTTCATTTCAAGCATAAAGTACAATAATTATAACATAAATGATGTAAAAATAATCTAATCTAAGCATTTTATACATTTATGGCTTGTTTTCAAAAGCTGGGCACAGTACTTGCACTGTGGTGAGACTTGTACTTTATACTTGAAATGAAATAAAATAAATTGAAATCTTTTAATATTTCTCGCTTTTTAATGTTTTGAGGCTCTTCTTTTCCTCCTTTAAATCTCGCCTCAATACCAAACCAAGCTTCAACGTGAGGAAGTAAAATATTTCAACAATGCTCAAAAACGAGAAACCTAGAAAAACACCAAGCAGCCCCCCAATGTTGGCTAGGAAATCTGTCAAACCGAACAGTTCCGAACGACGCATTGACAAGAATTGAGGTTTCTTGAAGTAGAGTTCTATCTTTGAAAACTCCAGCGTTTTCGGCACTATGAAAGTGCCTTCATACCATGGACTTGTCATGCTCAACAAAGTCGATAGCTTTATCATGTTGTATTCAGTTTTGAGAACCTCCGCGTCGTATTCGACGCTCTCGCAAGCAGGTAGGCAGCGGCAGCCGCGTCTCTCTTTCTCCTCTCCTAGGATCAGCTCTCTCTGCACCATCTCCTCGTGAGCATCCAGCATGCACTCCTTCTTCATCTGCCCACAAATCTGGCTGCTGTTATCATGAACCATGTAGAAACCTACGCATTTACACATCTCAAACGTGTAGTTCGATAAGCACTCTGCTCGGCAGTTCTTAGCTGTGTAAATTTTGAAGTATCGCAGATATCGTTCTCCGGGAAAGTAGCACTGGCGGGTCTCCGGAGGGTAGCCGGCCAGCGATTCTGAAGTGTTCAGTACGTTCACGCTGATGGCAAGCGACGTCACCTGGTCTTTCTTCGCCGCGTAGTAGTACATCGAGGTCTGAGAGAAGTCAGCCGGGTGCTGGAGATAAATTCTGTAGCCAGAGTTTGCGCCGTTGCAGATACCATCAGAGTCGGTACTATAACTTTTAAACTCTACAGATAGGTCAGGAGTAGCACCGTTTTCGTTTCCACGCTTTGGAAACGGATCATCACCGTAGTAGCCTCTCTCCATGGACCACCCTCGACTTGGTTCCCTTCTATTGGAATAATTGTACTCGCGCTGAATTGCGTCACGAAACATTTCGTCTCCTGCGAGACCGTTCATATTGAAGCACACTCCCTCAGATGTGTATACTGTTTCGAACCACTCATCGCAGGATACGTATTTATTACGCCACATGCAAGTGAAAAATGTGTCATCTTTGCTCGGCGCGACATCAGTTATATGATCGATCATTGACGAGTTGGTGAAGTACCGACTGGTGAAATTAGGATCGGGACTGAAAGCACCATAAAACAGATCATATCCACAAATTGTTGAGACATCTTCAAACTTATCGAGACCATCGTAATTAGTTCCATAATTCTCTGCGTGTATTTTTCGGTATCTGGTGTAGTTGTAAACTCTGGCTTTGCTTTTGATTTGAGGACAGATGGTGATCGAGGGGAAGGGCATATTGCTGACCGGAACGAGTTTTTCGCTGACTGTGACGATCACCGGGCTGGTCCTCCACTTCACGTACACGTTATTGATGAGGAAGGAACAGAGGACGATGCTAGTGATGAAGGTAGCTATCCAGAACAGTTTCTCGACCACTGTGATCCCTTTCTCCGCTATGTACCGGAGCCCGTGCAGCGTAGAATGCGTGGCGTAGTCCATAAACATATCTAAAATGAGATGCTTCTGCCGTTTTCGCCTCTGTTGTTTCAACCGTACGTCACCGTACATATACGCTAACTTTTCCAACTCCTTTTTCATTGTTGCGTCTTCGATGTGCGAGAATAAACTGAACATGAAAACTCCTTCCTTTATTACTTTTAGTACCTACTATTAAGTTTAATTAGGTTAAGTAAGTGTTTTATTATGGCAAGTTGCATGTGAAGTAAAATTAATAAAGGAGGAGCTCTGGGGACTAATATTAGCCATTTCATGACTAATTAGTACCTAGGTAATAGAAAACGAAGGTTGTTTTCCGACACGCCTTGAAAATTACCTCGTATTTTACCGATCGAGACATATTTTTTCATAAATTCATTGATGGCATGCTTGAAAGGGCTACCAAGCGACATGCTTTTAGGTACGGAGCAGGATAGGGAATTATTAATTTTAAACCCGACGAAAAGAAAGTGTTATAAGTTTGTAGTGAGTATCTGTGTCTGTCTGTGGCATGAACGGATGAACCAATTTTGATGCGGTTTCTTTCTTGTTTCAAAACTGACGTGATCGAGATGGTTCTTAACTAATTTAAAATTAAAGAGCTGTTCAGGGGTTTGAAGATCCTCAGCTCCTCAGCAAAATAAATTTAAGAAACACATTTAAAACCACAATTTCGTCAGATCTTACCTTGGCTCCAGGACAGTCTCCATCCATTGGACAGTGGTCAGAATCGAACTCACTTCTCACAGTTCCGAATGCCCTCACAAAGTAACCCTTCAAGTCCTCATAAGACCAGCCCTTGAAGCCAAGGCGGCTCCAGCGGAAGTCTGAAGGGAGACCGAAGCCGTGGAGAAGGAAATTTATCTGTCCAGAACCGCCCAGACCCTTCCCTCGAGGTATAAACTGTGTCTGAAAAATGAGGCATCAAAACATTGCCTAATCAGTCACCTGCTGTAACCCATTGAGCTGAAAAATATTTTTGCATGGTAGCAACATTTTAAATAGCCTAATAGCTTTTTCAGGCCATGAGCTACAGTTATTTATTCCAAGTTTCTAAATCGGTCCACTTGTTAAAGCAACACAAACATACAGACTTCCTGATGATATTAGTAGGATAATAGGAAGAAATCCAGGCTTTCGGTTTGCCTTGAGCGATGAGGTGATAAAATATATTAGTGTTTTTAGCCACCGAGATTGCGGGTTCCAATCTTGTCTAGGTGTAATTTTTTATACTTCATCATCAAAATATTCAGCCGGTATTAAATCCATTGCTATACCTACAGTAAAATGTATACCTCTCCAATCGCACGCCACTGAGTTCGCCCCTCAACCGAGAAAAATATTAAGTAAAAAATTAAATATCGTTAAAACTTTCCTGATTGAATCGTTAAGCCATGACGGAGGCCTAAAAACGTCACCAGAGTTAGCCACTAGCTCATACGAATCATAGGTACTCACTTGATTCCACATCCCAAAAGACGAGTACTTCTGCCGGGTAGTCTTCACGGCCCAGTCGTTGGGTCCCTGCTGCGCTGCGGTGGCAGTTAACGGGATCCTGGTGAAATAGCCCATGTTGTCTCCTGCTTCTATTAGCAGCACCATGTTCAAGGGATCTTCGGAGAGACGCGCGGCGAGGACACAGCCTGACGTTCCGGCTCCGACTGGAAAGATTAGCCCCAAAACAAATGGCAAATTGCCAAATTTTCAGGCCTTCAAAGGTAGTTTCTTTAAAAAATAAAACAAGCAAATTAATAAGCGAGTGTGTCAGGACCGTAGCAAATGGAGATCTGTGGTCTCTGCCTTCCCCAATGATGGGACACAGGCGTGATTTTATGTAAGTATGTATGTAATTAATGTACCTAAGTACCTACGTTTATTAAAAAAACTAAAAACCACGTTTTTTAATGCATTGCCATCGAGTGGAAATATCTATTTCGACCAAATGGATCATAGGTAGGTTCATCTTACGAATTCTTACATAGAGAACATTATGGGATTATGACTATAAAGGATGATTTCTAAGGAACATAAGTTCAACTTAAATTAAAAGGCAGTCAGAGTTACTTAAACGATACCATGATGAAGAGAATCTTGTAATTAAAGTGAACAGACGTGGTTGGACGACTCCTAAGGATTTTCTTGTATGAATGAGGCTGTGAAAAGGCACGCCTGCAAAGTGCTATGGTAATTTGAACAGGCGTTTTAGAACTCAATAGGTAGGTAACTATTTCAAAAAACGTTTTAATCGGTCTTAGGTCATTGCCATAAGGTTTAAACTATAGGTAACAATTTTATTTATTCAACCACTTTTGGTACATTTTAGGATCAGCGTTCTGGAAGATACCGAGGACATGGCTTTTATTTTAAATTTAAGTAGGTATCTAACACTATTTCAGTAGGTAGTACTTACCTAAGCACTGTTTTAAAAATTCACACCAATGTACTTACCGATAATATAGTCATAACTTTTCAGTGGCTTAACAATAAAGCTTGTGTACACTGTCACATACTTCTGATAAGCGAGGTAAGACGCAAACGCTACAAAAGCAGCGAAAATGGTCGAGAAAATTCCCATTTTATATCTCCAAAGGACTTCCGCGAGTGTTTCCTGATTTCTGTAATGTTTCAATTGATATACGAGACACAGGGCTGTAATTGGATTATTCAGGGGTGAACAACATTTGGTACTGTCGCGCTGGGTGTTAGTTATTCAATTAAACCAGTAGAACAAGACAGTGGCATAGTAAATTAAGATTTAAATGTACCCTGTTTCAATAGATTTGCTGTCCGCCCTTAAACTTAGTTTATTTGTGAAAAGTTCTTGCTCCAAATAAAGAAATGAATCAATTAATAAAAACGTGCTATCTTTTATAGAAATAAAAATGTACGAACAACACTAAAACTTTTGTGAGCCCAATTTATATTTGGTTAGGTAAGTATTTTATCTGTGTCAATCATTCATAACATCATTTATTATTTATTTTAAGTTTAAACAAATAAGGGAAAATATTTTACTTGTGTTAAAATAAGGAACTACTATGTCAAAAGAGTAAAGGCATCTACTTATTGGATTTAGATTTTACTCAAAATGTCGTCAACCCCTGCTAACATAAGAGGATTAGAGTGTATCCGTGGCTTGTGAATCGATACTTTCTTTATAATTATGTCACACGCAAGGTAGCATTATTCTGTTTCGATCACTAGGGTACCTAAGTACCTACCTAAAACGTTGGCACAGATCTCCAACAATAAAGAAAGCAAATAGAACATGTTTGGTGTCTGAGAAATTTTTAGAAAATAAGTAGGTATATGTTTCTAGTTACTAAAGATTCTGTGCATCGCGGCCGATCGCAGCCGCGCGCGATTCACGAGCAAAAGCATTTCCTCTCAGATAGGGTTCAAAATGGAACGTTAAAAATGCGATGCATGGATTCGAACCAGACTTAATAAGGATTCAGGGAAAGATGACATGAGTACTAACTTTGGAGACTTTGGAGTGCAAGGAAAAGGACTTTGAATTGATTTAGAATTAGACAATGGTTTTAAATGAACTAATACATTGTTTGTGTAGTCTTATATTTACAGCATTTTGAAACTTAAATCATATTCTGAACATCGGTTCAGTTTCAACATTGTTTATGAAGACATTTACAAATTTCACACTGCCCTGAATTGCAAGTAACTTTCATCAATTGTAATAACTGGATTAACTGAAGAAATGTACAATTAATTTCATTGTATGAGTCAATGAACAAATAAAAACATAGGCCTTTACATCTTTACTAGATCAATTATACAGTGTCAGGAGGCAATCTTTGCCTACACTTATCAGGACAATGTAGTGCCTGGGACAATGTTGAGATGGAGTAGGCTTGCCCAGCAACAAAATAAACAGTGATACTAATACAATGCTGAAGAACTTGTGATCTTACCAACTTATTTTACAACTCAATATCTCCGCCATCCTCAATCATCTCTCCGACAGCAGGCACCATAACAGGAGCTTCTATTGTGGTCTTCCGGCCCTTGGCATCGATGACCTGGATGGTTTCTGGTTCGACCTCCATCGCTGCATCCTCTTCCATTTGTCGCTGTTTCAGACCAGCTGCTGGTGATCTGAAAAAGTTGTAAGTTTGTATGAGCTAGTGGCCGACTCTGGTGATGAAGTTTTTACAAACAAAGACTATTTCAACACTGTGTGATACAGTCATACCAGCTAAAAGCTGCTCGTCTATCATCGATAAATAAAGGCCTCTGTAATGTTTTAACAACTTAAAAGCCAGGACTGACAATTAAACAAGCCCTCTGAAGCATGAAAGCACTCAGCTGTTAATACCACTTGCGGTCACCTATCCTAATTGTGACCCCTCAGAATGTCGCTTACTTTTGATCTATCAAGAATGTTTAAGATGTGCGAAGTAGGTTCAATGTTAGTCAAAGTAAGAACATAAAGTCAGATCACGTTAAACTGCACAGATGCAATTGTAAAGGCAGCTCATTGAATGTGACCTAAACTAACGTTAAAAATATACGGACACAGGAATACTAATAAGATGCACTTACTTGGTTGTTAACGAAATTATTGCAACATATTTTTCTGATGATTGATTTGTTTGTTGTAATGATTTTTTAGCAGACTTTTGTTTTATTTGTCAAAAACAGTCATTTTTTATTTAATTTACAATTAAAATAATGTAGGTAGGTACTTAAATAATTAAAATATTGATAGGTAACTTACTTGATCAATGAGATATCCCTCTGTACCTCCCGAACATCTCTCTGCCACTCCACTTCCCGACCCTTCCTCAGTCTCTGCATGATGTGGTTATTGGACCTCCTTTGTCTGATCTCCTCGACTTTCTTCATGGCCTCTATGGTCTTATTCCACAGATCTCTACTGTATTTTACTGGCACATTCCTTCTCTTTTCAAACTCAAATGCGGGGTCAATGGCCAATTCCTTGCCTGCAGTTTTACGATAGGCTTTGGTCCATTTGGTTTTACGCGGGTTCTTCTTCTTTTTGAACGCAGCGTGGCATTTTGAACGGCAAAATCTGAAAATCTAAGCAGACCAAGGGTTAGTGGCACCACTTTGCGAAATAAACCAAAACTTGAAGACTATCGAATTCAGATAACTTACTTTGCAGTCGTTTCTGACGAACTGTATCCCGTGTCCAGGATATATCCTGGACGAGCAGAAATAACAAGTTTCTATACGCATTTTTGCGCAATTTACACGTGCTGTGTTTAGACAGGCACGTCAAAAAAGAATGGAATAAAAATAACAATGGCGGATGACGTGCTAGAATTGACATGTGTGACAGTGACACTATTGACATTATGCTTGATACTTGACAAGACATCCACCCACACCCAGCCGCGCCGTATGTAACTAATAATCAAAGAAATTTCATACATAGTAGAATGCTGACTGACATTTAATGTACAAAGGATTTTGAACCTTATCACGACTATACAACGATCTATTATCATTTAATCTTGGTTATAAGGATTGTTGGTCTTGTTGAGAGGCTTTCTTGGGTGCTTTGTCTCTTTCACACAGTTGCAAAAAGAAAGAGACACAGCGCCCAAGTTTTATTTCAAGCGGACCGCGTTTTCTGTATCAGTGCGTGTTCCAGTTACGTTAGTATAAAAATTCCTTGCTAATAATAGACTTTATTTTCAATTTGGTTACGTATTTATGTCACGAAAAATACAAGACAGATTTTTGAAATCCATAGGAACGTTTGACAGATTTTTGATTTCTTTTTTTTCTTATTACAGGAATTCGAATTCCATAAATTCTCAAGCCAGATTTTCATTTGTTTTTTTTTTTACAAGACAGAAATACAAAATACATCTAAACATTTTCCAGAAACTTTAACATCCAGATAATTCACTTTACCGAATGTTTGTTTTCCATATAATTTGTTTTCCATATATTTTGTGATCCCGAAAAATCATGGTTCAGGAAAGACCTATTACAAAATTATGTATTCAATCTTTCTAAACGCCTACTAGTAGCGCCATCTAGTAATAATTCAGAGCGTTATAAATACTAGGTACCATAAAATTAAATGACCGATGTCCATTATGTGGCTTGAAGTACTGTAGGTAGTTAGCTAATAAATATTGTACCTATAGTCTGTTCGCGGAGACAAACTAATAGGGAGATCATAGACTGCACGTTATTGGTCGCAGATAACGAACATAGGGCACGTGCACACTGTGCACGCTGTGTGACCAAAAGTCAGTCTTATCTGTCTCTTGTGCGGTGCGGACGTGCCGGACGTGTCGTTTGGTGCTCGTTACATTGTGTTCTCAGTATTGTATTATACGTTGACTGTTTTCTGTTTACCTCGTGATTTGGCATGACGGACTGATTCTTGTTTATTATAAACTTGGAATATGATTCGGATTAAAGTGAATCAGAAAGTGAATAAATTTGTAAGAAAATTTCCGATGTTTTATTTTTTGTACAATACCCAAATTAAACAAAGAATATATTTTTAGGTTCTCAGTACATAATAAGTAGGTCAATTAATCAATAAGCCACTCATCCTCAAAACCCCGGGTGAAAAGCTAGTGAATAATGTAAGTAATAGTTTGAAGTGAGCAATCTAAACATAGCTTTACATTTTTTAAAAACGGTCACTCCCACTGACCAATCTTAGTCTCTCACGCTAGTAGTCCCGTCCTTTTCACTTTCATACAATTGTGCAAGAGAGCGCGCGCTATATTAGTTTGTCTCCGCGAACAGAGTATAGTTACTGTTTGTTTATTACCTTTAACATTTCCTAAGTAATTTCGTGCTAGATGGTTAAGTAACCTCACCAAACACTTTTGGCAAATTATCAAAATTTAACCTAAATCTTCCATCCATTTCGAATTTGTGACGGCTCCGGCGCTTCGGGAAGTGCAGCCCCTCCGCCCTTGCGTAACAAAACGCAGCATCAGCACGAGCCTTCGCAGCTTCGGCTGTTTGGTCGCCACCTTCGGCGGCGACCAGCCTCAGCCACTCCAGCTCGTGCTAGTGCCGCGTTTTGTCACAGCGGGCGG
Organism: Camptogramma bilineatum; assembly: GCA_958496255.1. NCBI lineage: Eukaryota > Metazoa > Arthropoda > Insecta > Lepidoptera > Geometridae > Camptogramma > Camptogramma bilineatum. The sequence goes on along the minus strand of OY292466.1, from coordinate 14,053,168 downwards.
GGGCTGCATCTCCCTTCGCGCCTCCGAGTTCATAAAAACACTCTAGGGTAGGACAGACAAGACTACGTGGAAGTCGGGGTGGGCTGATTCGGTTCTGAGACCGATAATAACCTAAAAACGTTTCATTTTACGGTAAGACAGACATATAATTGAGTATATAATATATACTATAATATAATATAACTATATTATAATATAATTGAGTAAGATGGAAAAGGTTTTATATGGCTGGAAATTTTCTGGTAAGCGTTACTTCTGTCTTTTAAAATAAGGTATAAGGATACCTATTGTTGTCGAATGAAAAAAAAACGAACTGATAATCTGGCATTAGTGTTTCTGTCAAATGAGACTTCTGTGAAACGTTTTATCGGAGTAATAAAATTATGTAAAACAAAGTAGGTATCTGGATTTCGAGTTTCTATCAAACATTTTATGGATTTCAAAATTCGGTGTATCGTTTTTCGAAAGATTGATAGGTTACCCTAATTATTTTGTACAGTACGGCCAACGGATCTCGGCGTGCGTGAAGTTAGCCGTTTCGATGCGCAGTGCAACTTTTTCATACAAAATTTTCTACTGCGCAGCGCAGAGCCTGACTTCACGTACGCCGAGATCCGCCGGCCCAACTGTAGGGGAAGGTCGTTACCCCTCGTACGGTTTTTACGTTTTATTTTTTTTTATCTCGAATATTTCATTAGGAAGTGAACTAATTGCATATACTACTAGTATATATATCTGAGCTTAAAATAAAATAAAAATCAGATGATTATAACTCATATTCAATGCACAATGATGATTTAAACACCAATCGGGAATTCGTACGAATGTGCCCCATGTGTGGGGTAGTTTCGTACAGTGTCGGGGGTACCTTCGTACGCTATGGGGTACCTTCGTACAGTGCGATAAAAACTGTAAATAGAATTAACTTTTTTTTTATTTTGACAGTAAATAATATTTACTAAATTACCGAAAATCAATAACTTTTCTTCAAGTCAACAAAAATTTAAGTTTTATCTTCTTGTTACCAAAAATTCAATGACTTTTTGTCTAGTCTCCAAATATTAAATTATTTTTATTTTACTCAACAAAAACTTTTTTGAAATTAATTATTTTGTACGTTCATAAATTCTAGCTAATACAAATCAAATCTAAAAAAGAGATTAATCAATTTTTGAAATATTTGATGCAGATTATATCATCGTCAAGTAGCCGTTTAGATGAGGACCCTGTTATATAACCAATAAAACTTGAGAAGACGACAGTGTTTATCCACGTTTGGTTACGTGTCTTCTTCGGATTATAATTTTGCACCATTTTTAGGGTTCCGTACCTTAAAAGGTAAAAAAAGGAACCCTTATAAGATCACTTTCTTGTCCGTCTGTCCGTCTGTCCGTCTGTCCGTCTGTCCGTCTGTCCGTCTGTCTGTCCGTCTGTCCGTGTGTCACCATCGATTATCTCAGGAACGGGTAGAGCTAGCAAATTGAAATTTATACCATATACTAAGGTCTATAGTCCCTACTGTGAGTATAAAAATCAAGGTCCTGAGTCAACACTATAAAAAGATATAGGCAAATTTAGGTTTTCGTGAAAACTTGTGAGTACCAAAACTTACCTTAATTATCAACTTTTTTTATTTTTCGGAATTTTTCCTTCACTTGTGCTGGAAGACCTTGCTTGTAACCAAAATTGACAATTCTAGGTCAACCGGAAGTACCCTAGAGGTTTTGGGTCGAAAACCTAAATGGTAGTTCCCGTTGACCTAGAATAACGAAATTTGGCAAAAAGCAAGGTCTTATAGCACAAATAAAGGAAAAATTCCAAAAAGTTAAAAAAGTTGAAAATTAAAGGGTGTTCCCATACATACATAGTTGACGCCAATTAAAATTGTCCTCCGAGTTGTATGGGCGCTCATACAATTAAGCGGACTAGCTTAATTGGCACCATGGCTAGGCACGGAACCCTCGGCGTACGAGTTCGACTCGCACTTGACCGGTTTTTTTATTTTTTGTAAAAACCATATCGCACCTCACAAGTAATATAGTTGCAACTCAAAAACAATGATTTTGAGATATCGCGTTTTGAAGTTTTAAAAAATCGTACCGTCTAAAATATTAACAGTAATGTCTTAACTTAAATGCAAAAATATAGGTATATCGCTTGGCTATGAATATTTCCTATTCTAGTAAGTTTATAGTAAATAGTTTTCGTAAAATGAATATTATTGTAGTAGTACTCAGAGTTACAACTGTATTGCTTATCTATTCAGGTGCTTTTTTGAAATATAACTATATAGCCTGTTTTAAAAACTAACTTATGTGCGTTTCGACGGTTATAATTAACATTTTAATGTACATTTTCCTAGTGTTTGAGAAGTTAAAATGCGTTTTATGAAGGTAACTTGTATTTCTCGTAAATTAAATTCAAAAAATGTTAATACAAAAAACTATATGTAAAAATCAACAGTAGCCAAACAAAAAATAAGAAACCGAAGAGAAATAGTAAGTACTTTACCACAGTTTAGGTACCTAATTATCAAAAATGTAGAAGAGCAAAATACAACTACTAAACTATCATCATCATCATCATCTCTGGCGTTGAACGTCCACTGTCGGACATAGGCCTCCTTCAAAGATTTCCATGTGTTGTGGTTGGAGGTGGCCTGCATCTACTACTACTACTACCTGTAGTTCTGCAGATCTGCAGTTTTTACAAGGTCGTATGTATAGTGTCGGTGGACGTCCTACGCTGCGCTTGCCGGTCCGTGGCCTCCTCTTGAGAACTTTTTGGCCCCATCAGCTATCTGTTCTGCGTGCTATATGGCCTGCCCATTGCCGCTTCAACGTGCCAATCCGTTTGGCTTTGTCGGTAACCCAAGTTCTACGTATCTCCTAATTTCTGATTCAATTCCGCAGTGAAACCCCAAGCACAGCCCTCTCCAATGCTCGTTGAGCTACTCTGAGGCCAATAGTGAAGAACCACGTATTGATTGAAGACTTTTGTCTTAATGAATTGACGTATTTTGGATGAGAAGCTGTTACGAAGTGGCATTTTTAAACAAACACTTCAAAACTTCGATGTACCGATAGTCAATTCTGCATCGCTGGAGAGACTCGAGCTCCTCCCATGTTTCAATCGAATCGAAAGCTTTCTCATAGTCCACAAACGCGAAACAAAGCGTCAAGTTATATTCTTCGGTCTTCTGTATGACTTGCCGCAGCGTGTGTGTGTTTGGGAGGCTAAAAGTCATCAAACCTGCGATCGAGACAATTCGTGATAATTCTTGAAAACAGCTTATAAACATGGCTCAACAACAAGAACAGCAACACCACGCTCTTGTTCCATGCTTCTGCTGTAGTACCTTCGAGCAAGACGGAGTTGAAGAGCTTTTGATGGACTTTAATTACCGGTGATACACCCGCTTTCAAAAGCTCTTGAAGTTATTCCGTCTTCGCCCGGCGCCTTGTTGAGAACAACAGTTCTTAAGCTGCTTCAGGGCCACCCTGATCTTGTACTGGTATCAAGTTGATACCCGTTTTGAAAGCGGGTGTTATCACCTAGGATATCCTCGGTGCGGTTTAGTGTCCGGCCAGTTTGGCTCTCGGGTCTTCTTTAGCCGCACTGCAAACAGTTTTAGTGACTGAATCCTAGACCTGTTCTTAGAACCTTTCGACTTCCCATAACACTTCTGCTTTACTTGACGCTACACTGCCATCTTCTCATCTCCTCAGCTTCTACTATATAATTTCTTTTAAATTTAAATACATACCTAATTTCTTGGCGAATTATTGGAAAAAGGCTAGGTCAAGAGTATCATAAACCGACGAGCTTGCATGAAGAATGTGATGAGAGTGAATGAAGCCAAGGAAGTGTGTCAGGATCGTAGCAAGTGGAGATCTGTGGTCTCTGCTTACCCCTATGATGGGAAAAAGGCGTGAGTTTATGTATGTATGTACCTAATTTCTTTTGAAAAAAACAATTAGCTGTCACTGTTTTATTGCATCAGTAATGTATGCTGAATTTCAGCTCAATCGGACACAGGAAAATGACAGAAAGACATCAGACAGACACTGAAACAGGTGAAGCTAAATAAAAACTTGTAAAAATATGCACAGGCAATAGAGTCACATTTAGAAATAAGCAACACCTCGAAGAACTTATGCGATAATCTTAACAGGTCATATAGTGTTAACTCAAACAAAATAGCGGCAATATAGTTGTAAGTTGAAATGTTTTTCGTAAAAATCTATTTAAAGGAAATTACTAACAAGCAATACAGTTACAACTCTTAATGTGAACCTCATGGCTTATTTTTATTGACAGGCAATACAGTTACAACTAGATAATACAACTATATTGATTACTTTTACACTATGTTTTTGTATCCAAGCTAACATTCCAATGTTTTATTTTGAGATGTAACAGGCAAAACACGTCTGGCACGAGTTGTGACTTATTCAACAGTGGTTCAACTTAGATGTAACTATGCTACTTGACAAATTAATGAACGAGATGGATAGTCAATAAAGAGTTTTAGTGCTACCATTTAGCGATAAAAAGAGGTAGAAATATAAGGGTCTCACCAGTCGATAGAGAAAAAAAAATTGTATTTAATGGCATACTTAACTCAATATTGCAAAATTTTGAGTTGCAACTATATTACTTGTGAGGTGCGATATATTAAGTAGGTAGGTCCTATAAAATAAACATAAACACGTCGGTCATATGCGTACGAATGTGCCCCACCTGGTTTTGTACGAATGTGCCCCTTAGCCACATAATAATTAAATAAAACCTGTTTTAATATCAATAAGAAAACTTGATTAATTTGTTATTAAAATCATATCTTTAGCATGTTTTATAGTTACTGGAAAAAAACTGCGTAGGAAAACATATTATTAGTAGTGTAAAAATTCACGAAAACTTTGATGAAAAAATTACTTACCGTGCGCGAAAACACTATGCTGTCTGTCACTTCGCTCTCACCGATGGGATTGGCACGAAACTACTTTCACGTATAGGCTCCTAGGCCACCTAAGCACACATGCAAAAGAAATGTCCGCGGGTCCTTTCGTTTGTGTTTTATAAGCACTGTACGAATGTGCCTGCCGTACGAATGGTGACGATCTTCCCCTACTGACTTCCAATCAGTTTACACAGGGTTTTTTTCGGGTCAGCACTGACTTGCCTCGAATTTGTAGTCAGTTACTGACCCTGTGTAAATCAGCCATTAATACTGTTCTTCTAGAAATCAAATTAAATGTAGTTTGTTTATTCGAAAACAGTATGAATAAAGTGAGCGTTTGGCGCGACATCTAGGCACCTATTGTGTTACTATCACGTTATTCATTAGCGCTCAGCTTAATTACCTAATTACCCCATTTCACACTAGATGGCAATAGTAGTAGCGTTAAGTTTGAAACCTCCTTGATTTGGCGGTGGTGGTTTGAAAAATCTTTACTACATAAGTACCTACCTAGCCTAGTTACCTAGGTACCTAATAGGTAGGTTAATGTTATTCCGTGTTGTTGGCCACTGCGGATTTAGGTAGGGGAACCTGTTGAACCTCGGCCACACGATCTTATTTAATTTTTTTTGTCTATAAAGATTGGAATTAGGTTTACCAAATATGGACACATGTAAAGATACACTATTTGACTACATATTTATGAAATAAATTTTGTATTTTTAATGATACTTTAGAAGATAAAGAGGTTTGAACAAAAAATGGGATTTTGTCGAAGGTACAACACACCAGATATACCTTGGTCACTGCAAGATGTACCTTGACCTTACCAGTCTTTTTTCATGAAAATATCATGTTATCGAATCAATTATCACTTTATTTTTAAATTAATGGAAAGAACATTTATAAGGTATATACTTTAGATAAAAAATAAAAATAATTTACATTTTTATCTTAAGTTATGCTAAGATAATAAAAATAACAATAAGTTCTAAAAAATTCTGTGATCTTAAGATCATTATCGCGTCCTATTATAATAATTTATCAACAAAAATCCAAATACTTAACAGCTTTTAGGACAAGATAGACTTCTCTCTTTATATGAACCTTCTTCGGTGTTTTTTTTTTCTGTTTGATATCTTGATACAAATTTGTACGTGAGGCCCTGTCCAAAGTACAAAGCAAATATGGTGGCAAAGGTACAACATTGCCTCATTTTAAATTAACGAATTTTTAAAATGCACTTTGAGTTCGATTTGGGTCGATATTTCTATGCCTATCTAAAGTCCATTTCACCTATATTTGATTGCATGAAATGGTTATCTTGTAAGTATGTACTGTTATATATAAATTAACTTAAAGTAAAGTTAAAAATACCCTCTTTTTGAGCACTTTTTTATATTTTTAATTCGCACGCCTCACTCACTCCACGCTGGTTTTTCGATTCTAGCTTCATGTTGGTGTTGACCAATGACGATTATAATGCCACAGACAAAAACAAAAAAACTCGCACAGATTACGAGATAAGCCTTGGTGGCCGAGGGATATCAATGGACGAGGTTCAACAGGTTCCCCTACCTACCTAATCCTCAAAGTTGCCGGTGGTCCTGCAATGCCAATTCGTGATCAGCCTCAAGATTGCCTGATTGGCGGTGGTCGTGATCATCTCCACAAATTATGATAATTTAGAAACCTGTGCTGAATTGTTATCGCCATCATTTTGCTAAACACGACCACAGCTAATATTTGACAACATAGGTAGGTAGGTAGGTACCTAGTAGGTACTAAACTAGCTAGGTACCTATACTGCCTATACCTAGGTATCTACCTAGGTTCAACGAATACCTACCTACCTACATTTAAAATAACACCACTCGGTCACTGCCTTCATCCACCTAGGTACCGTCTTCCCGCCTTGCCAAATATCCTGCCCATCTCCACTTCAACTGGTTTTTCTTCTACCTACCTACTTCCACGACCTTAGTATAGGTAGGAGAGACCTACAACAGACAAAAGTCGGCAAACTTCCAAAGCGGTCCCTAATCTGAAAATCACTCACGATAGAGCGACAATAATGTGAAATACCAAAGTTTCCATTGCAAATTCGACCTCGATGGAATGCATTTTTGTCAATTCCCACCAGTGCAAGTGACACAGCCTTTGTGGAAAAGTTGGGGAACTCCAACACGTGCAGTTTTTTACTAATAGTTGTTGTAGCAGACAAGCATACGGCCCACCCATCAATGGTATTATAGGTAGGGGAACCTGTTGAACCTCGTCCATTGATATCCCTCGGCCACCAAGGCTTATCTCGTAATCTGTGCGAGTTTTTTTGTTTTTGTTTATGGCATTATAATCGTCATTGGTCAACACCACCATGAAGCTAGAATCGAAAAACCAGCGTAGAGTGAGTGAGGCGTGCGCATTAAAAATATAAAAAAGTGCTCAAAAAGAGGGTATTTTTAATTTTACTCTAAGTTAATTCATATATAACAGTACATACTTACGAGATAACCATTTCGTACAATCAAATATAGGTGAAATGGACTTTAGATAGGCATAGAAATATCGACCCAAATCGAACTCAAAGTGCATTTTAAAAATTCGTTAATTTAAAATAAGGCAATGTTGTACCTTTGCCACCATATTTGCTTTGTACTTTGGACAGGGGCTTACGTACAAATTTGTATCAAGATATCAAACAGAAAAAAAAACACCGAAGAAGGTTTATACAAAGAGAGAAGTCTATCTCTTCCTAAAAGCTGTAAAATATTTGGACTTTTGTTGATAAATTATTATAATAGGACGCGATAATGATCTTAAGATCACAGAAAGGAGTGTGGGCAAAAATGTATGGGCACTTCACCCACGGCCGCCACAGCTCAGACTACTTTTGTTTAGAAGGTATCACATCCATGTATCTCTGTGCCAATGCGCATCAAATTCTGTCCCAGGGTTCTCTATTTATTTTAAGTCGAATAGGTTTAACTTACAGACAGGCTAAAATGGCCGTTACCGCATTTTTGGTCATAAATGTATGGACCCACTACGGCCGCCACAGATTAGAATACTTTTGTTTAAAAGGTATCACTGCCATGTTTATCTGTGCTAATGCACATCAAATTCTGTTCGAGGGTTCTCTATTTATTTTAAGTTGAATAGGTTCAACTTACAGAGGTGCTAAAATGGCCGTTACCGCAATTCCTTTTATGAATCATAATAATGATTCGTAATTATGTTTATGGGATCAGGATTACGCAGGATCACTGGATCAGGTTCACGGGATTAGGATCACGGGATCAAGATCACGCAGGATCACGGGATCTGGATCACGGGATAAGAATCACGGAATCAGGATCATGGGATTAGGATTACGGAATCAGGATCACGAGATCTGGATCACGGGATTGGGATCCTGACCGTAGCCAAGTGAGTTATGTGCCATACATTTTAATACGAACTGTTTGGCCACTTGGCCGGCGAATTACTTTCCTCATATTCGAAATGAAAAGCAGTGTTTACTTCGGGTGAAAGACCTATTTATGCACTCGAACTATTGGTGCCCTCGCTACGCTCGTGCGCCAAACCATCTCATGCCTGAATAGGTTACTTTCAACCAACTTTTAACAATCTACTAATTGCTCCCTTGTCATAAAATCTAGTACTAGTACTACTCAGGTTAGGTACAAACATGGATTTATCTAGTGACCCCTGGGATAGATTTTAATGCGTCGATAATAAAAAATGCCTAATTTTGTTAGGTCTTTCGAGTCATATTAGTTACATTGCTGGCGGAGCTGGGTGAAGTTTGCCCACTATCGTTTTAAAAACTTATTGTTTTTTTAATTTTCTAGCATAACTTAAGATAAAAAAGTAAATTATTATTATTTTTTATCTAAAGTAAGTATATACTTACCATAAATATGTTCTTTCCATTAATTTAAAAATAAAGCGTTATTTGATTCGATAACATGGTATTTTCATGAAAAAAGACTAGTAAGGTCAAGGTACATCTTACAGTGACCAAGGTATATCTGGTGTGTTGTACCTTCGACAATTTCCCATTTTTTGTTCAAATGTCTTTATCTTCTAAATTATAATTAAAAATAAAAAAATATTTCATAAATATGTAGTCAAATAGTGTATCTTTACATGTGTTTATATTTGGTAAACCTAATTCCAATCTTTATAGACAAAAAAAATTAAAGAAAATCGTGTGGCCGAGGTTCAACAGGTTCCCCTACCTAAGCGGTTACCGTAGCGCTTCCTCGCAGAGCTCTTTTATTTAACTTTACAGTACCTAACCTACCTAAAGATTTTACTCACTATAAAGTCTTTAGGTACCTACTCACCGCAGAAACACAACACTACCTATACAAGAAGATTGATGTTATTTGGCTGCGATATAAGGCGGAGGTAAGTACTTTTTCTATTCTATTCTATGTCTATGTTATGCTAGGAAAGTTTGGTTTAGAGGAGAATGGATGCATTCTCCTTTAAACCAAACTTTCCTAGCTATTAGCCCAGTTTCTTCAAAAACAGACTCAGAAAAACAAATAACAGCTTCTGTTCTCTACCCCTATAGGTGCCAGACCTACAGATACTGACCACCATTTCTGGGTAGATTTTCTTCTTCCAATCGTAAGCACGGCGACCGCATTTAAAATTAATCTTTATTTTGACGACAAAGATTTGAAGTTGCACTCATCAATGTGCTAATTTGTTAGTTGGGGTAGCGCCGAGATCAGATTCATTAAAAAAATATCTAGCCTCATCATTAGCTAGTAATTTACGTGGTCTTTATAAAAAAAGGCCTTATCGGGTACACTAACATACTCTGCGGTGCCCATGGGCGTATATATTTAAGGGGGGTTTAGGGGGTCCGGACCCTCCCCTTAGGAACCTTTGAACAGTCAAAACCCTTTGATTTCGGGGGAAACCTAGTCAATCTTTGTATTTTGGAACCCGTGGACCCCCCCCATAACAAAGATCCTTGTAGGTATTTTAGAACCCTTAGACCCCACCCCCCCCATAACAATAGCTACGCTCTTGGCGGTGCCCTTTATAGGAGAGAGGGGATAAGCACAGCCTGGGCCTCCTCTTTGCATCATATTGACTTTGATTCATCCCAGCTGCTCTATTTAAACTATAAAATAACACCTCATTGGCAATTCCCTGGACACGTACGCATCGTGCGTTTTTTCTACACCGCCATTCCTCACGTATAAAGTCGATGAACAGGCGGTGATGAATGAGGTGACACGGCCTATCGTGACGTGATTGTCGTACTGATGCCTTGCGCTTTGCATGTCTGAAAGAAATATTGGCTGATAGGGAATGGACCTATTTATAGGGTCGTCGTTCGTCAAGCCTGTAAATATTGGACCTATTGTTTATACAGGGTGTCCCAGAATGTAACGATAAGCCGGCAGCAGGCGAATTGCCTACTTTTGACGGTGGAATCGACAGAATTCAGTTTACTCTGAATTCTGTGGTGGAATCAGACGGTTCACTCGAGTGAAAGATCACTCGAATTAAAGCTGGGGTTTGAACCGTCTGATTCCACCTTTAGTTGTAAGAAGATTGCAAAACTTCCTTCTGTATTCCGAATCAACGAAACTTTCTTTCACCACATTGACTAGGTATCTACTTCCAGATTGCTCCACGTCTACTGCGAAAAGTTATACATAAAACACTTTGATCAGTTTACTGTCAAGATGACAGACAAACAAACGCACGATGTTTACTTTAGTGAATTCAACGACATGTTTTTAAACTGATTTTAAATTAAATACAGAGGATGTGTTGTGAATGAAGATGTCTGATCTAGACTATCAAACAGTTTTATTCAAGTCACTAGTTGGTTAAAAATAAAAGCTGCAATAATTTTTAAGCAAGATTATTTTAATGTTTTTTTAAGTCACTTTCTTGTTTGTCTGTTTGTCTGTCTGTCGTTCCGGGTGGTATCTTGCAACTCAAACGAGCATTCCCCGATTAGCTGTCATGCTGAAGCTTTCAGGATAGCTCAAAACTCGATGTCCAATGCATTAAAAAACACACATATTAAAAAACCATTTTAAAATAGACTAAGTAAGTATAAGTACCTATTGAAAAAACAGAAACAGGGGCAGAGGGTCGATTAGAATGGCGCTTGAGGGAGGAGGCTTATACTCAGCAGTGGGCTATTATTTGAGCTGCAAATGATGATGATGATTTAAAAAACAAACCAAAACGAAAATTGTTCCTTGGCCCAACCGTAGCCTCGGTCCACGTGTTGAGAAAGGTACTCTAGGCGTGATATCAATATTTTATAGTTTTTATGCTATCCAAGATATACTTACAAAACTCACAATTTCTAGATTGTTAATATTAATCGGATTTTTTATGCGCATACGTTCATACCGAACGATTAAAGCTTCGTGTAAGTATAATCTAAGGATTCAAGCAATGTCGCGTCAAGTCATAATGAAGCCGTCGAGACGCGATGACATTTAGCCCATAATCGACCGACGAGCCAGATAACACAACGAGACATCTACACCTACTCTGATGGCTTTATTAGACACGAGCAAAGCTTATAAATCCTTGGTGAAAACCTTTAACTATTTTAGTATGACTTTAAATAATAAAATAAAACCGGTCAAGTGCGAGTCGAACTCGTACGCCGAGGGTTCCGTAGGTACCTAGCCATGGTGCCAATTAAGCTAGTCCGCTTAATTGTATGAGCGCCCATACAACTCGGAGGACAATTTTAATTGGCGTCAACTATGTATGTATGGGAACACCTTTTAATTTTCAACTTTTTTAACTTTTTGGAATTTTTCCTTTATTTGTGCCATAAGACCTTGCTTTTTGCCAAATTTCGTTATTCTAGGTCAACGGGAACTACCATTTAGGTTTTCGACCCAAAACCTCTAGGGTACTTCCGGTTGACCTAGAATTGTCAATTTTGGTTACAAGCAAGGTCTTCCAGCACAAGTAAAGGAAAAATTCCGAAAAATAAAAAAAGTTGATAATTAAGGTAAGTTTTGGTACTCACAAGTTTTCACGAAAACCTAAATTTGCCTATATCTTTTTATAGTGTTGACTCAGGACCTTGATTTTTATACTCACAATAGAGACTATAGACCTTAGTATATGGTATAAATTTAAGCTTGCTAGCTCTACCCGTTCCTGAGATAATCGATGGTGACACACGGACAGACGGACAGACAGACAGACAGACAGACAGACAGACAGACAGACAGACAGACAGACAGACAGACAGACAGACAGACAGACGGACAAGAAAGTGATATTATAAGGGTTCCTTTTTTTACCTTTTAAGGTACGGAACCCTAAAAACCGGTCAAGTGCGAGTCGAACTCGTACGCCGAGGGTTCCGTACCTAGCCATGGTGCCAATTAAGCTAGTCCGCTTAATTGTATGAGCGCCCATACAACTCGGAGGACAATTTTAATTGGCGTCAACTATGTATGTATGGGAACACCCTTTAATTTTCAACTTTTTTAACTTTTTGGAATTTTTCCTTTATTTGTGCTATAAGGCCTTGCTTTTTGCCAAATTTCGTTATTCCAGGTCAACGGGAACTACCATTTAGGTTTTCGACCCAAAACCTCTAGGGTACTTCCGGTTGACCTAGAATTGTCAATTTTGGTTACAAGCAAGGTCTTACAGCACAAAATAAAAACCGGTCAAGTGCGAGTCGAACTCGTACGCCGAGGGTTCCGTACCTAGCCATGGTGCCAATTAAGCTAGTCCGCTTAATTGTATGAGCGCCCATACAACTCGGAGGACAATTTTAATTGGCGTCAACTATGTATGTATGGGAACACCCTTTAATTTTCAACTTTTTTAACTTTTTGGAATTTTTCCTTTATTTGTGCTATAAGACCTTGCTTTTTGCCAAATTTCGTTATTCTAGGTCAACGGGAACTACCATTTAGGTTTTCGACCCAAAACCTCTAGGGTACTTCCGGTTGACCTAGAATTGTCAATTTTGGTTACAAGCAAGGTCTTACAGCACAAGTAAAGGAAAAATTCCGAAAAATAAAAAAAGTTGATAATTAAGGTAAGTTTTGGTACTCACAAGTTTTCACGAAAACCTAAATTTGCCTTTATCTTTTTATAGTGTTGACTCAGGACCTTGATTTTTATACTCACAATAGGGACTATAGACCTTAGTATATGGTATAAATTTCAACTTGCTAGCTCTACCCGTTCCTGAGATAATCGATGGTGACACACGGACAGACGGACAGACAGACAGACAGACAGACAGACAGACAGACAGACAGACAGACAGACGGACAAGAAAGTGATCTTATAAGGGTTCCTTTTTTACCTTTTAAGGTACGGAACCCTAAAAAGGAAAAATTCCGAAAAATAAAAAAAGTTGATAATTAAGGTAAGTTTTGGTACTCACAAGTTTTCACGAAAACCTAAATTTGCATATATCTTTTTATAGTGTTGACTCAGGACCTTGATTTTTATACTCACAATAGGGACTATAGACCTTAGTATATGGTATAAATTTCAACTTGCTAGCTTTACCCGTTCCTGAGATAATCGATGGTGACACACGGACAGACGGACAGACAGACAGACAGACAGACAGACAGACGGACAAGAAAGTGATCTTATAAGGGTTCCTTTTTTTACCTTTTAAGGTACGGAACCCTAAAAACACGTAAATCATTCTGGATAAAGACTTGTTAGAGTTTTAACATTTAAAAACATTAAGTATTTTATAAAAACTGTAAAGGCAGGCACTTACTTACTTAATAGAGAAAAAAATAAGGCAAAGATTATTTAAATGAAACACTGAAAATAGACTTATCTAATAAAATAAAAGAAAAGTTTTTAAAAGGCCATGCTTTTAAAAGCACAAAAATCACAATGAGTGTAGTGTAGAGTCACTAGTCTTGTCATCTATGTTCTTTCAATAGAGGCGTCATTTTTGAAATACTTAGGTACTATGGAAAATAGTATAATAGTAAATAGAAATAAGTATGTAAGTAATGAAATAAACTTACTCGCTTATTCCACCATTTATAGTTTTTACTATCAGGATCGGTTCAGAAGTTACGGAGAAATTCGGTAAACGACTCTTAATTTACCTAGGTAAGTACCTACATTAACAAAAAATGCAGACAATAATAATAGGTTGGTAATTGAAAAAATGAAGAACGAAAAAAATTAAAAAATATAAAAGAGCATCCTTTTTTTTAAAACTGGGTTATAAAATATCTATGAGCTTGCTTTGTCTACCTCTACCCGTCAAGTCTGCGAATTGAATGGATTCGTACAATGCACATCGTGGGTAGATTTGCGATTGCTTTTTGAATGATTGCCGGCGCCTACAGCATGCCTCAAATAACACTGTTTGATTAACAGGTTGAATTAATTATCTTGGTTAAATTACACAGTTAATTATGAATAATTAGGAATGCCATAAGTAATTACTTTACTGAAGTGGAACGGGCTCGATTCCGGTACCGAACTTTTTATCAACCTCAACCAAAACCTCAACTAAAGCGACTGTTTCCATGACTACTAATAACAAACGACTCAGTTGTGGTGAGGTTTTGAACTTTGGCAGTACAAATTTTTGAAAAGCTATTCTACTATTTCACCAAATGGCTGACATTTAAGAGTTCGAACCAAAACCAAAGCGGTTGTCATTTAATAGAATACAGGCCTGGAATCTACGAGACGTTCTCTTTCTTAAGAAGAAACTGAAGTCCCGTTGGTTGGTTGTTTTTTCTAACCACGTAAATTAATCTCATTTTCATACTTTTCTGAATTAAAATAAAAAAAAGCGACTTTTTTAGTGGATAATATTCTTAACTCGTAAAGGTATTTTTTTTCTTGTCACTCTCATTGTAAATTAATAGAGATGGCAACAGATTTAGCCGTTTGACCCATAAAGCCAGATTTTTCAATTGTTAAACAAAACTGACAAAACATTTACTTTCTTGACTACTAGCTTAGATTGTCTGGACAAGTTCTGCAAATCCTTACATTGTGTTTAAGTATTATGTCAATCTGAGATTTGCGGTGTACGATGCCCTACTCATTGCAATGGGTATGACAAAGGTTACTTATGTAGATCATAATCAGTTTATTACATTGTAAGCCGTTTGTGTTCCCAGAACTATCTAAGACGTAGGTTATTATCATTATTAGAGGATATAAATGTGTATTTTATTTAAGTATATTTGCTTACTAGCGAATCTGATGATGGAGTCAGGAGATGTTCACTGAACTCCTCAGTAAATAAGATTAAAATGTCCCCCCCTTATTATGAAAGATGTTTAAAGTTAAACACTAGTTAAACAACGTCCTGTCTCTATTCTTCACTATCCACAAATCAAGACAGGACGTTGTTTAACCAGTGTTCAACTTTAAACATCTTTCATATGTAAGACCCTCCATGTTTAGGCTTATTTGAATCAGCTCAAGGTGATCGCTTAAAAGCTTGTGACTTGATATTTTGCAACCAAAAACTTATTTACTACCAAGTAAAAACAAAGATGTTTCAAAGCCCGTTTGATTTTCACTACGTAACTAGGATCCAAGGTTTACAGCTAGATCCATTTGTAGTGATTGCCTTTAACCAGGGACGTATATAAGGGGGGGGTTTAGGGGGTCCGGACCCCCCCCTTAGCCCATTAAGTTCGGAGGAAACCTAGTCAATTTTTGTATTTTGGAACCCTTGGACCCCCCCCTTAACAAAGATCTTTGTATATTGGAACCTTTGGACCCCCCCCTTAACAAAGCTATATATACGCCCCTGCCTTTAACCATGTCTAATCAGCTCCATAGTTAACACAGACATTGTCGTTTATTAGACAGCGGCGGATACTAGGCGAGCATAATGCACGTAGAGCGAGCTACAACGGTGAATTACACTCTCATAGAAAAGCTGTAGCTGCCTTATTTTAAAAGAAAATAAGTACTAATTGATAAAACTGTTCTAAACCAAGCAGTGTATAATAGTTTGACCGAAACCGCTGTACCGCGCCTGAGGTATGCGCGGCGAGACGGAGGGGAAATATCGGCCGCTCCGATCCATCAGTAGTATTATATATTATCTATTCTATGCCATCAGTCTGCTGTCAACGCTCACTTTTCCTCACTTTTCCTCGGCTCCCACCTCGCCGCACTTCACAAGGAGCGGTACAGCGGTTTCGGCCAAACTATAAAAGCTCTCGTCTCGCTGCTGGCTTCTTCCAACTCTTTCCTTCCTCCTCCTCCTTCGTTCTCCTCAGTGCTGAGGGTCATGACCTCCTCCAAGGATCACATTTTTGCGAATGGTTCTCCAGCCAATCCGATCTCTTGCGGCTTCTATGGCATCGTGGATCTGGAAGGAGAGAGACTTCCGAACCTGGTCGGACCATCGTGTTGGGCTGCGGCCTCTTCCTCTCATTCCTTCCACAGAGGCAGTGACAGTATTCTGTGCTATCAGTTCCTATTCTTCTATCAACGAGACCGACCGACGCGATCGTTATGACAGTTTGAGACCTAGGTATTTGAGGTTTGTTTAGAAATTTGAGACAAGTTAGACCAGACTTTGTTTAGACAAACAGCTTGCATTATGTCACCAATATAAGCTGAATCACTGAATCACAATAATTTCCCAACAAAGGATTGTAAAGTTCCAGCTTTTTAAGAGCATTGAGAAAAATACTGTTATTTTGCTTTGTCTGCGGGATCTTTGTAATCTAGAGCGTACTCTACCTTGACAGCATCTGAAGCAGTTAGGTACCAGGCGAGCATAATGCAATAGGAAGCTGCTATTTAGTGATTCCACTGTAACTGATTGCCAGCGATTTCTATGCGTAATGCGATGTTGCGGGCGCATTTCGTTGCGCTTTCAATATTGCTCAAGTGGGCGGGACATCCTACGGCAAATAGCATGGTTCTAATGAAGGACATCTTGTTAAGGAAAAAACTATATAGATCTAGTCCGATCGCTTTCTCTTGAAAAGTTACTACTAATAATTACTACCGGAAGTTACTTCCGCTTCTGGGCCCTAACTCCCAAAAACGAAAACAATATACTTATCATGCCAATTATTGTAGTTCAGCTTACGTTGGTCGATTGTTCCGAATGAGGCTACCACCAACTTAGGCTGAACTGCGATAATTGGCACGATATATCGTTTTTAGCGTTGGGTAGGCCTACTGGACACACAAAAAACCTAAAGCGCGCTGCGCTTGCATAGGAGAGGATAAGTTAGAAAAATAATAAATAAAATTTACATTTTAATCTTCGCATTGCAATACGAAAACAATTAATTTTTCATTTCTCATACACGGAAAGTACGCTTGAAGTTACCTGAACAGAGGGATGAAAGTAGTACTTTTCCGCCCTGGGAAGCAATTTTCCCTGCTGTCAAATTAAAAAAAAAATCATTCTATTTTGACATTTCTATTGAGTCATGCTGAAACTTTTTACACAGCAAAAGTAATAGGTATTTGACATTTCTATTTTACCTTTTTCTTGAGAATTGCTTTAAAAAATATTTTCAACAATTTAATACATGAGTATTGTTATTAATAATTACTTTTCACTAAATTATTATTATTTAAACAAGATTTTGAGCTTGAAATATTTACCATCTTCAATGACAAAAAATACTGGCTGAAAAAAAAAGGTGGGCGCTTTTTTTGTTTCTTTTTTTTCAGTGGCAAGCTACCAGCCAGTATTTTTTTTTAAAGCACCAATTCGATTTTTATCTGTTTAGTCGATCGAGAGCAGAGATTTTTATAAAATGAGCTAATCAGGTTTTTATTTACTTTCCTAATATTCGAAATGAAAAGCAGAGTGTTTACCTCGGCTGAAATACCTATTACGGCACTCGAACTATTAGCGCCCTCGCTACGCTCAGGCGCCAAACCATCTCGTGCCGCAATAGGTTACTTTCAACCCTCGTGCAACAATCTACTATTCCAGACACTTTATTTACATTACTAAACCTAGACGCTATACCTACATTACAGTCGTCAGACACTCAAATGGGTAAAGTTATTGAGATTGAATGTAGTTACTTTCATTAATAGTTTCTAACAACGGTGTTAATAAACTGTTCACATAACATTTCACTTTCAAAACTTTCGTGAGTTGTACTAGACGTTATTTAACCCACGGGAATTACTCACGTAAGGGAATTACGACGTGCGTAATTCCCGTGTGTTAAATAATGTTTTTTTCACAGAACAATCTTAAAATATTGCAGTCCGTTATTTCGCCCGCATGAAGACAAGAACAACAACCCTTCCACAAGCCCTAACTTTAAGAAATAACTAAAAAACTTTGGTTCATCGTTTTTGAATAGGCTACCTACCATGAGCTTTATATGCGATCGCGTTTAGGTCCTAAACTGAACTGCTTCGCTTGACGTATGCTATGACGCTGACGAAATATCAAAACCTAAACATGATCTAAACTGTTTTTTTAGATAAAGTTTCGTTCACTCAATTCGTACCATGACCGTTTAATACGCGTTGAGTTGGTTCACTTTTGTGTCAAAATTGTCACTTTTAAAACAGGTCATGGTACGAATAGTTTGCAATCCAGATTAGGAACCTAAACTGGATAGCTCCTAAACTGAATTGTTTACTAAGAGATCATGGTACAGCTGCAGGAGAGGACTAGTTTTGTCATTTCCTATCGATTCGGTTGACTGAGCAAAGCCACAGGCGGCAGCTAGTTTGCTATTAACTTTAAAGTTTAATCTCTAGTTTTGCCAGGACTCGTTTTTATGTAAACTTGGAACCACCGTCCATTTACCATCAGATCAGCTGGTAATATTAAATTCTCCAGTTTCATAGTGATAAAACAAATGTAGGTGTTCTCAGCTAGTCTAGTCTGCATATGCGCCGGCGTCGGCCGACCAAGCACGCGTAAGCTCGCCACACAATTTGTGATTAGCACGCTCCATTTGATGTGCTACTTGAACAGCCGCCAATTTAGACCCACTTTGAAATGAAGCAGTTTTCCAGCACTCAACACACTTCTAGTGCAGTTTTCATTTATATTATCATCATCAATTACATCTAACTGATATCCTACTCCTACTATAGGTACCTACATATATTATCTTTAGACGTTGGGTAAAATAGGGTTCACTTTACTATGAGCGTTCAAAAGAAGAAATAGAATATCAAAGTTAATTCTTCTAACGCCGGCTCCATACGTTGGGACCAACGTTGGCCCCAACGTTGGGACCAAGATTTCGTGAACCATCCACACGTTGGCGATACACCAGTCTTGTTCCGTCAGAGCCAACGTGCAGACGTCCGATGTCTGCGCGTCCGATACAGAAATTGAAATTTCTCTAAGTGATTTTACATTACTGAATACCAATTTTATCACAATCACATCACATCATGTCACTATCACACTTCACACAACACACTATATTATAAAAGCGAAAGTTTGGATGTTTGGATGTATGTTTGTTCCTCTCTAACACGACAACCACTTAACCGATATGGGTGATATTTAAAATATAGATAGATAATAACCGGAAATAGGACATAGGCTACTTTTTATCCCAAAAAATTGCACGGTTCCTGTAACATAAAAAAAAAATAGTAGACTCCATCATCAGATCAGCTCGCTGTCACCATATTATTACATTGTAGTCAGAACTTGACAAATATGCCGAGTTTCAACTCAATCGGCTTATTTACTGAGGAGTTCTGTTGAACAGCTCTTGACTCCATCATCAGATCAGCTTGTTGATACCATAATATTTCATTGTCACCGAGAATCTATAAGTGTGCAAAATTTCAGCCCGATAGTCCTACAAACACAATAAATAAGGAATACGATGACATTCTCGCTCGTCAGTCGACACGTGCGCTCACGATGCGCGTCGAAACGGGACTGAGCATAGCGCCAACGTGTGGACGGATCCCCAACGTTGGCGCGCCAACTTCCTTTGATAAAACCGACACGGCACGGCCAAGCCCCAACGTTGGCCCCAACGTTGGCGCCAAGCTATTTTGTCAGCACCACACGTTGGTGAGAGGCATTGGGACCAACGTTGGCCCCAACGTGTGGATGCGGGGTAAAAAGTTTAATGTAAGCTTCTGGTCACTTTTGTCCCTCACTGTACAGGTTTCTCCATCTGGCCAGTATTTTATCACGATTACATCAAAACTTCATCAAAATAAACGATTATTCTAAAATTAAAACTCTTTCAACACGCTAAATCAAGATCGTTCTATCCCGTGTAGCTGACCTATAAACCAAAACTTTCTCCATTACCTGCGTAGAGTCGGGTAATACCGGAAGCCGGAGAAATAATCTGATCTGTGGTATAGAATCCTGTTCTATTAAACGAGCAATACTTATTTGTTTGTCTGTTTGTGCTCACGTTCTCGAAAACGGCCCTAACGATTTCGATGAAATTTGTGGTACGTGGTTTTACGGGGTGTACGTGAGTGTAAGAATTCATTAGGAAGCGGCTTTGAACTTAGATTAGACTGAACTTAAATAAGTAGGTACTAGTTTCAATAAGTATTCAGTCTACTTATCTGCATTTTTGCATGTAGGATATTTAGCAAATTGTTAAATTTAACAGTAATGTCAATAATCTAACCAAATTGTTCAAATAAACATTGATTCATGACTTCAACACAATTAAGGAAAGGAGTGGACACATTGCGTTTTCTGCAGCGCGTTTTTGAGCTGCGTGTTTGTATCGATACAAACACGCGTTCGCAACGCGTTTTTTTTCATTGAAAAGCGAACCAGGAGGGGGGCAGCGCGTTCGCATCGCGTACAAATCGCGTTTGTATCGATACAAACGCGCTGCGAAAAACGCAATGTGTCCACTCCCTTATACTTACTATGAGCTTACTTTTTCAACTTCTAAGCACGACTATGGTAATAATTAATATTGATATGACTAACTTAACACACTACCATGTTTTAATTAACAAACTTATCAAATATTTATTAAACAGTTTGCTTTTTAGGCATGTAGGTACTACATTTTTTACCGTCTCCGGCCGGCTTAAAATGAACGAAAGCGCAACCCTAATCATTTTAATACTCGTAATTGAATCGACTAGGTTTCTTTAGCCGTGAATCGTTTAATTTATTGACGAAATCCGTACAAAACATGTAGACGAGTGTCAAGCCATTATCTATTCACACGAACAGATTATGTAAAGTGACACCGAAAAAGTTTACCGATTGACTGACATCGATTTAAAAATGGAATGCGCTATTCGATACTATGCGTTTGTTGATTGTGTGCGTTGTGCGTAGATAGAGCAACATAATATAAACTGCTGGACACGTTGGATAAGTAGGTAGATAGGTAGGTAGGTAAGTATACAAAATTCCTGTGAAAAAAAGAGAAAAAGCGTAATATTTTAATTCCTTAGCCGTTAGCGCATGCCGCCTTTTCTTTTGTTTGTTTGAACATCGATGTTCTGAGGGGATTTACTTCATTCTTTGTCCCTTTCGGCGGTTGCTAGCTAGCAGTCTGTCGCCCGTAGCACACCTCCGCTGCGAAATATGAGTAGCGAAACCGCTGGATGAATTCCGCTGCGATCAAGTACGGAAATCAATAGAGGAAGTGTGGCTGGCGTTCGGAGCAGATCGACGAAAACGCGCGGGGAAAGAGATATAATTATAGTCAAATCTATGTGTTACTCCTGATGTGCTAGAAGTTAAAACATACAATTTCGCTAGTGTTCCGCTTCTCATACATACGGACAAGATATGGCGAAATTACTGCGGTTCCGCTGTTACGATTTCGCAGCGGAGGTGAGCTACGGGCATATTATTGCGTATCTATGTTACTGATTGACAGGTGACATCGATTTAAAAATAGAATACGATATTTGACTTTGAATTGGTGGGTTAGAATGTCGATTACCTATCTGTGGAGGTTTGATGCATAAAAATGTTCTTGATTTGAATAAACAGAGGTTATCAACATAGTTTTCATTCCATCTATTCGAAAAGGACGACTTTGTTCGCCTTTAAGTGCGCCCAAAGTAGATGGTTCCTCTTCAAGGAACTTTTAGCGGGCAGTAATGAGTTTTTAATCCTCTTTATAAGTTTAGCGGGCAGTAATGAGTTTTTAATCCCCTTTAAGTGCGCCGGAATTATCTATGAATTATCTTTGCCGCGCACTTTTGAGGTACAACTACTTTCCACATTCATCTCAAATCTACCAAGATGAATG
The DNA here is from genome assembly GCA_958496255.1 of Camptogramma bilineatum. Classification (NCBI taxonomy): domain Eukaryota; kingdom Metazoa; phylum Arthropoda; class Insecta; order Lepidoptera; family Geometridae; genus Camptogramma; species Camptogramma bilineatum. The sequence continues at coordinate 14,030,986 of OY292466.1, read as the reverse complement.
AGGGAGGACTCTTCCAAAAACACCACAGTTGTAATCACATTTAGAGATTTATTACTCTGCAGTTTTCTATCCATACATAATTGTAATTCCAACCTGATAAAATCCTGTGCGTTTTCGTCAGCGCGATCTAGAACGATGGTCTACTGGCGCCATCTAGTTTGTTTTCGTGGAACTATTGAGCAATTCTAGCGGAAGAGATTTTTTGTTTGAACGCGCTAATCTCACAAAACAGGTTTTTATAATAGCTACCTACAACGTTTTTAATATTCATTATTCTGTATATTTATTTAGCTATTTATTTATATTTATATTGTTTGTGAGAGAAATAAATAAATAAATGAAATGAAATGAAATCTCAGGAACTACCAGTCGGATTTGAAAAATTATTTCTGTATTTGATAGCTAAACTCTTGAGGAAGGTTATAGGCTACTTTTCATCATCATCATCATCATCACCATAAACCATCACTACGGGGGCAACGCCGCGAGGGCGCTGCTAGTATCGGATAAACATACCGCCCACCATTCAGCCGGCGCGCGGCCACCGTCTGAATAAAAAAAAATTAATCCCCGATTACTCTTCTCAAGTGGAACTTCGTTGATTTAACACATTCCTTTCTCCTCCCTTTTATTTTCTCATAGATTGTAATGAAAAGTAGAGTGTATCACTCGGGCGCAAAATATATTTTTGGCTCGGGCGACGTACTTTAAATCCCTCGCTTCGTTCAGGATTCTACTAAAGAATCCCTCGCTACGCTCGGGATTCTACTCTAGAATCCTTCACTTCGCTCTGGATTCAAAAAAGCGCCCTCGCCGTAAAAATATTATTTTCCCCCCATATAATACAATCTACTATTTTGGCTGCTGTTCTGGGCTGCGTTTTATAAAATATCAACTAGGTACTGTCCAGTTTATGACAATAATGACTGTTAAAAACGCTTAATTTAAGTAACTAGTAGTTCGCCCCGAACTGAGATTTCGCGCACCGTAGATGGCTTACATTTGGACTTTCTTCTGACTAACCCTATAATTTCAAGTGCTACTACTGCCGAGTATGCCTATTGCGCTAGCTCTTCATGGTAAAAAATACTAGCATGCATGCAATACATAATGTCGTGTCTAATTTTTCATTTATTTCATATTTATGAATTCTCGTCGTATTTCTAAAAGTATACCTACGTCCTAGAATAAAAATAATAACTATTTTGGAATGTACAAATAAAGACCTTTCATTTGACACCCCACTCAATATATTTGTTTACTTAACTTTTTTTACCCCAATTATTTTCATTCTTTATCAATTTTTTTTTTATCACGAAAATAAATCAAGTAGCATCTAAAATCATTGTAAACCAAACCGCAACGATGCCACTCTCTTTTTAAGACCGACCAGTCAATGAGCTACGAAGACATCGAAACTCTATGAAACGGGAGCTCTTGCAGCTCTGGTTTCGTAGTTTTTGTTCTTTGGTCGTATTTCAAAAACTATACATCCTAGATTAAAAATAAAAACCATTTTGGAATGTACAAAATAAGCCCTTTCGTTTGACACCCCACTCAATATATTTGTGTAACTTTAAAAAAAAATTACCCCCTTGGGAACCTAATATCTTCACAACCCCTTCATCGATTAAGCTCATATGCTCCACCGTAAATTTTCTTACAACAACCTATTGACCTACCAAGTTTCATGCAGATTGGATGAACGGTTCGACAGTTATGCGCGAACAACAATTCGTGAAACATACATACAAACATACAAACATACAAACATACAAAGCAAAATCGCCCAACTTACCACTAAGATCTTCGCTCGCTTCGCTCGCTCGATCGATAAATCGATATCTGTTATGAAGATGAGTTACTCTTTTTCAGTGTCAAATGTGACCAAGAGGAGTGACGGTACCGCAAGCCGATCCCTCTTACGCAGAGTAAGAATCTTCGAATGAATTGAAAATTGTCTCTAAATGCTTAGATGAATTTTTACTTACTAAGATCATTGTTTAAATGTAATATCGATGTTTTTTTTTATTTCTAGTAAGTAGGTACTTACGTTTGAAAGTTTTAAAAGCAAAATACTTACAAGGTAGGTAAGTATTTGTACAATAGGTTCCATATAATCCCTATTGGATTTATGATAATTTTTGGTTATAAAGTTGAGTTCCGTCAACAAAAGTCAATTACATTACACACCCACTTACTTATTTCCAGGTCAACTTTGTATGAACCTGAAAATTGATAATTTATACAAAGAAACATAACACAATTTGGCGCGATACAATTTCGCTCGCAATTTTTGCATATAAATCTTTTGTGCAATGCAAAACCAATAATGCCCCTACATTTTAATAGCCTTATAGCATGGAAATAAGGCTGTTTTTGCAGTGTTTGTAATATATTTTAAGTTGTAAGTTATAATCGGTTGACGCCATACAAGCTTACGCCTCCGGGTGACGCGTGACTTTTGACTTCTTTTGTCTTCAATTGTGGTCCGTGTTATAGCGGTTTATGTATCAGGTGGGCAAAGGCGTGGCTAGAGTGTCAGAAGTTATTCAATAACAACATTTTCGATTAAATATAGCCACGCTTCTTTAGAACTTGCGTTTTATTTTACTTTCAAACAATTCGTAAGTTTTTCGACGCACACGGAAATGTAAATACAGTGTGACGTGACAGCAAAGAGTGACCGTACCGCGTGTCTGTTTAGATCCTGCAAATCTCGAAATAAATTGAAATAATGTCGACATCTTGGATTTTATTTTACCTATTATCTCGAAGAATAATAAAAGAAAGAATACTTCTAGGCAAAAATAGGCCGGTAAGACGAGGTTACCTGGACCCTTCCCAAGGCCAGTGTGGTTGTGGAGCTCCTACGCAGGATATGCCTCATTTGCTTCGATGTCCACGGTGCACAATCATCTGTACCAGGGAAGACCTTATGCAGGCTTCAGAAGAGGGCAAGGAAGTCGCCACACAATACTGTGTAGTATTATAAAATAAGTTGAGTCTCGATACGAAAAGAAGAAGAAGAATAGGCCGGAAAAATGAATGGAACTGCACAAATGATAATGATAACTTGAAACACTTGGTTCATGGTTCAACCCTAAGCAGTTCGCAATCAATGTCAGTAGGTAGGTAGCTAGGTAGACGTCAGGTAAATATTTACTATTCATCTTTCACGTCATGTTTACCAAACTAGAAATTCAGATCGCTGAACTCATTGCCCTCCTTTGGCTTTACCGAAGTTGGGTAGGATGAGATGAAAAGGGTTTCCTACTTATTCTTAATTTCAATGTTTGTAATTTGTGAAAACTATTCTTACTATCGTGTTTGTATTTTGACGTATCAATGGATTATTAACACGTTAAAATCACACTAATATTAAGTACCACCATACATTCTTGTTGTGGCTTGGTGTAGGTACCTACTTATTAGATTCTAATACACCAAGCACCACAACAAGAATTTAAACTACAGGGTGTTTTATTTCAATAACTAAGACAAGTTTAAGTCTAAAGATTTCTAGAATCCAGTTCTCGCAACATTGCATTTCATTTGGATAATAATTATACAGGGTGCGTAAAGTACAGTACGTGGATCATTAAATTACGACGTCAATTATGGACAAGAACATAAAATAAGTGGAAGATCCACGCAGAAGCATCGGGAATGCAGTTGTTTGGGACTTGACTGTGGCATGCTGGGGTATGTAGCTGTGTGACAGTAGGTAGGTACTAAGTTTTTTTTTAAATCATTTAAGTAAGTTTTCTTTTCGCTAAGCGAATACGGGAAAATATTACAAACTTGTTTAAAATAAGCACTTAAAAAAAGAAATCACTTTAAACTATCTAATAACAGTTCCTTACACATAAGTATTTCATTTAACAATAAGTATTGTAATAAAACTCTGTTCGATCCGTGAGATATCTATTGTATGAGATAAGGTTCTTTTTATAATCATACTTTTTGGTAATCAAGTTTAACTGATAAAAAAATTGATAGGTCTAAAATGTTGAGTGCCGCATAATTATTCGCTTTAGGAAGTACTGCAAAGGGTAGCAGTTAACACACATACATTAAACGTTGATTTAACGGTGCTGACCAGGTAATAAAATGGGGTGTTTATTTAAAAAAAAATCATATTTTCTTTAACAGGAATAATATATTGTCTTGTAATTTTTTTGGAAAGAGTCGTTACTGAAACTACGTGTCCCTTTTGGATCTGACAGGATTAAAATTTTCTTGGCGTCTCGGCATCGTGTCCATTACTTTACAACAGTAAGTAAAGGGGTCGTGGTAAGATACATAAATATTTAGTACCTAAGCTTGATTGAGAAAAGAAAGTTAAAACAGTTAAAATAACAAAAAATAATGATGGTGAATCGTTTTGATATAAGTTATGCTCATAATTGGGTTATTTTCAAAAATGTCTCGTTTTTCAAAAGTTGAATACAAATGTTATACGAAAGAAGTGTATGAAATTTGATAGCGAGATCTAAGATTATTGACTTCTTATTTGAAATATGTATTCATTACTTTTGATTTAATTAGAATAAAAATATGGGATTACAGTATAACATCTTAAAATCCATATTATAATTTTAATAAGTGAATGTTTAAAAAAATACTTTTGCTTAGCGTACTGTAGGTTGTACCTAGGTGTTGATGTGACCTATGTGGTTTTAATATTAACCTGATAAATTTTTAGTTCCATATATTATGTTATATTTTAATGTTTTTATCGTTGAAATTTGCCATTGTAATACTAGTATCTTAATCCTCAAGAGTTTAGCTATCAAATGCAGAAATAATTTTTAAATCTGACTGGTATTCCTGAGATTAGCGCGTTCAAACAAACTAACTCTTCCGCTATAATATATTAGTATGGATATAGGTTACCCAATCTTTTACTTGATGATCGTAAAAAGTTTTTTTATAATTGATTGCTCGCTACTTACCATGTGACCGCGCGGCACTTTCCTTATTCTCCCAGTTTCTTGCATACTAAATAGTCATTACTATTACATAAATCTCGATAACCTTCTTATTTATTATACGTTAAATAAAAGACAAGTACAGTCTACGACAAATACCCGATCAAAATGTACAAGAGCAGAGAAAAAAATCTAATCTTTTTGTTTTTAATGTATGATGTAAGTAGTAACTTTTTGAACACAATAGTCACTCATAATTACCTCAAGGGCGTCAAAAATCATTTTGTAAGGGATAGTAGGTAGGTAAGTAAGGTATATATATGGACGACTGTACCACTAGTCGATATTGGTCTCTTAGCAAGAATCTAATTAGTTTTGATGATTTGTATAATTACTTCGAATATTCGGTAGGTGCATGTATTTTATGGTATAGGTATATCTAAGTTCAAAGGTGGATGAGATTGGACTACGTACCTATAGTGTAAATGATGATGATTTGATTGAGAGTGCAAACTTCTGACAAAATAAGGATAAACTCCGATTGCAGAAAATAATTCCCAAAAACAGGATAGATACATATAGGTATGGTAAAAGTTAAAAATAGTCCCAAGTAAAGTCGCGGACTTTCTTCTAGTTAGTTGTCAATCAGCCAGGTACCTACCTATCGATAAATTAATGTGTTTTTTGTTTTTTCTAAATGCATTTAAAAATAATTGTGATAAATGCATTTTTTAATATCGGTCTCAAAAAAAAAGTCGCTCTACTTACTTTTATTTCATACACAATTAAATATAAATATCCCATATGAATACCAAAACGAACCAGAAATGTAATACTTACATTAGAATTTTTCTTATTTTGTTCTCGAAATAATGCTACTAATATTTTATTCTACTAAATATAACTTATATCTAAATTAAAAACCCCCGACAGATCGTGCCCATTTAGTCAAAACATCAGAGAAACAATCAACATGTTAAATTCAAATTCATTTATTCAGAAACGTGGCCAAAATGAAATGAAAGCAAAAAGTTGAGTAGAGCGCAGATCGCCCGTCAAAATGCCATGCGGGCGTCCGAAATAACGCGCAAGTACCGCAAAAACGTTTAAAAAGTATCAAAGAAAACCGCGAAGTGGCGTCAATCTTGCAGATTTTCAGTAAAAATAAAAAAATAAAATACCGAGGTGGTTATTGCTGTCCCGTAGCTGGCTCAGTGCGAGTATCGGTCGCGAGCGGCGCGCGCGCTCCGCTATCACCTATCACCAGCCAAACCACACGTTCCATTTTCAAATAACATTTTTTTTCCGTTCCATTTTCAAAAACATTTTTTTCCCATTTCTTTTTCAAAGTTGACAGTGAGTGAGTGACAGTGAAGTGTTGTGTCTGTGTTGTGACTTGTTTCTTTGAACAGAATAAACTTTGCTGAAAGTACTTGTAACATGGGCAATTTTGAGGTAAGTTAATATGTAAGAATATATATTGAGTAAATATGTTTCATCTAACCGGCTATAAGGTTGTTTTCTAGCTTAGACAACAAAAAATACTTAGAATGTAAACGTTTTAAAACAACATTGAATTTTACGTTTTTAATTAAGTAGTTATCAATAAGAATTTAAGAAAGCTCTAGAAGTTTATAAAAGCTTTAAAAACATTGATTCTGCGATTTTAAAAAGTTTGTGATTCTTCAAAGAAATAGATTTATAATCCACGTGGCCAATGAGGTTAAAATTAGGTTGACAGGTTAATCTCGATAAAGTCTAGAACACTGCATATCCTATTTTCTATGAATTGTGTTACTATTTACTAATTTTTAAAATGCGAAGGATGTATGTTAGTTGATTAAAACACACACCTGTCGATTTTTTAAATTAGATTCTACCCATGGCTTTGCTCGTTGTCAAATAGAACCTTACATTATTCCAGCGGGACTAAAGAGGTCGTTATAGCAGAATCATAATCTGAATTGCATTATGCCGTCTCTTTTCATAGACATAAGAGTGACAAGAACAAAAACACAATACGAATCATATCATGATTCTGCTCCATCGGCTTTTTAACCCCGCAGATCACTATTAAGGCGCTAACACATCCCACCCAGGGTCGCATTGCCTTTCTATCGCTCGCGCCTTCCATCGATTCGCCTTTTCGCTCGCACTCGCCTAAGCTGGCCTAGGCTGGCCCAACATGTGTTTGAGCCTTAAAAGTTTCATCCAGATTTGTCCAGCGGGCAGCGAAAACATCAAAATGCACTCTACATTTTCTTAATTTATAATAGTTTCAAAGTAGATGATGATTTAATAATTCTAAAGCTGGTTTAATACATGCAAGCTATTTCATTAGCATGCATAACGATCTTAGGTAGCGTTCTAAATAATTGATACTTACAAAAGAGAAAAAAAAGATTTGACTGTTTTGAAATTAGCTGTCCCGGATTTTAAGTCGTTCATGACGGAGCCCTTTATGTGGCCTAAAACCAGAGTTGGCCACTAGCTCATACAAACTTACTTATAGACTAATCTGGTAGGTAGATGCTTCCAGCACATTTATTTGAGATGCTAATTAAACAGACATATTTAATAGCAGGATATGCATATAAAAGTTTACATTGTCCTCTGAATTACTAAAGTCAGGCATTATCAATGTGCGTTATAAAAGTACTATCTTAGGGAGTGGACACACTGCGTTTTTTTGCAGTTTTTTGTATCGATACAAACGCCACTCCCTTAGCCACTATTATCTTCGATATAAGCCACTGTAAATACAACTCAGCATGGTACAAATACGTTATGCGCAAAATTGGTAACTTTTGTTCAAAATTAGTATAGGGCCAAGCATCATTAACTAAAAAAAAATATTGAAATTCAGCAGATTTAAAAATAAAAACTCAAAATGTTTATCGTTTTTTGTCGCCGACTGTACCACAGAAAATGTTCATACTTTTTGTTGCTAACTGTACTGTAATATAACTATTGGTTATACTTCACAGTTTACTGCGAAGAGGCGTAGCAGAGAGTAAGAAAACAAATTACAAAATGGAATAAATTATATTAAAGCAGTGAAACAGCATTAACGAGATGGTATATAAATCCATGTAACTTTCTTTGAGGTACTGTCGAGGAAAAAGTACCTAAAACAGGCTTGCGACTGTATACTTACAGTACGATCCACTTTATACAGGGTGGAAAAAAATCAATGGGCCCTGAAGGGAAACCACTTTAAATCTGAAAGATAAATTATTTTACAGGAGACATTCATTTGTTTTTAAAAAGAAGTAAAACTTCATTCAAAGATTTTCTAAAATTTGCTCATACAGGAATCCAACAAGCTAAAATTAAAAAAAAATTAGACTCGCTATTTTATTCCGCTAAAAAAAATGTTGCTTTTCTTCAGGGCCCCATTGATTTTTTCCACCGTGTATATTCTGGCAATTCATGTTCCTTGATTACATGTTCGCGAATGGAGTGTTATCAACTTAGAGCAGAAGGCAGAGCTACTACTAACTGAGTTGAGCGTGGGCCCCAATTCTACTAATTTTCAACATCAACCAATCCGGTATCACTACCGCTGCGTTTTGCTTCGGTCTCCAAAATGAAAGTTATTTGTTTGAAAACGTCACCACAACAGAGTAACCTAACCTCATTAGTCATTAGATTACGAAACAAAATTAAATCTAAGGATAGGTAAAGTTGGCGTTTTGCTATGGTTGATAAAAAGGACCAGCCTTGTCTATTGTGTTGTCGGCGCAGTGAAGGGTCAGCAGCGCGGATGTGGCTTCTCTGGTGTCGCAGGCGTCCATAGGCTACGGCAACCGCTTACCATCAGGCGGGCCGTATGCTTGTCTGCTACCTTAGTAGTATAAAAAAAAGTTTGTTAATATAATCGGCCTGCAGTCGACTTCCATAGAACAGTATTTTTCCATTAAAGTCTTAAAATGTTGTAGTCACACATCTTTTAAGAACTCCGCGATTCCCATCTGAAGAACTAAAAGCGGTAGCCAGAAGGACGTCCAACTTAAGCAACTGCCAAGACCCTAGACAAGTTTTGAAACTTCCAGGCTGATATGGAGAAAATCCAAATTAAATTAAATGAGTTTGTGAAATTCTAAACGACACAGTTGGCATTTGTAACGATTGTAATGTTGTGTTTGGCAAACTACATAATGCATTACTGGTCTTTGCAGATTAGCCAAACTGAAGTGGTAACTGAATCTACTGTTTGTGGATTATTTCCTATACTTACAGATACTACATTATTACATACTACATATTATAATTTTTGTGCACCCCTGCCATTCCTACCTGATCATTCTTTTCATTCCATCCAAAAGTTGTCTGGAAGAGATCGCTTATTAGCGATAAGACCGCCCATTGTACAATTTATTGCTAAGGTTTATTAGTTTTTAAGTTTTTTTGTAATTGTGTACTTACAATAAAGTATTTTTATTCATTCATTCATATTTTGTATCAACGTATTTTTTTTATAAAAAAGTAAAGAGCTTCCAAAGTTTGAGTTTGAGTGTTTTTCATTTTCTGATAAGCTGAATGCTTAAAAAAAGTTAAAACGGCTAAAAAAAGTTTTTTGAACAGAAAATCATCTGCAAAACCTCATTGGTTATTTTGAAAACATCATCATAACAGAGTAACCTAGCCTCATTGGTCATAGAATATGAAACAAAACGAAATGGTTGACGTTTTGCTTTAGTTGAGAAAAAGCTTGTTAGTAGAATCGAGGCGCTGAAAGCGATTGCTAAAAATATTTTATTTCATTATCAGTACACAGTAGGTACCTACTTGATGCAAGGTAAGGTAGGCACCTGTATTACGCCCAAGTAAACAACATGATAAGCTTAGCAAAGAAACAAAGCTAGTTAAATGTGAAGCTAATATTGACTCTTTTCACCAACCAACACTTTAGAAGTACTATAATAAGATAGACAGAGGCTGTATGGTTGAGGAAAATCGCATGAAAGTAGCGTTAGTTTGTTTATTAGAGATAGTTGGTATGATTTGAGCACAGGATACACATGCCAGAAGCTGGTAAACCAGCATGCCAGTTACTGGCATTTCATGAAATACACATGCTGTAACTGACATGCCGGAAGCTGGTAAACCAGCATGCTAGGTACTGGCATTTCATGAAATACACATGCTGTAACTGACATGCCAGAAGCTGGTAAACCAGCATGCTAGGTACTGGCATTTCATGAAATACACATGCTGTAACTGACATGCCAGAAGCTGGTAAACCAGCATGCTAGGTACTGGCATTTCATGAAATACACATGCTGTAACTGACATGCCAGAAGCTGGTAAACCAGCATGCTAGGTACTGGCATTTCATGAAATACACATGCTGTAACTGACATGCCAGAAGCTGGTAAACCAGCATGCTAGGTACTGGCATTTCATGAAATACACATGCTGTAACTGACATGCCAGAAGCTGGTAAACCAGCATGCTAGGTACTGGCATTTCATGAAATACACATGCTGTAACTGAGATGCCAGAAGCTGGTAAACCAGCATGCTAGGTACTGGCATTTCATGAAATACACATGCTGTAACTGACATGCCTGGAGCCGGTAAACCAGCCTGCCAGTTACTGGCATTTCATGAAATACATATGCTGTAACTGACATGCCTGGAGCCGGTAAACCAGCCTGCCAGTTACTGGCATTTAATGAAATACACATGCTGTAACTGACATGCCTGGAGCCGGTAAACCAGCCTGCCAGTTACTGGCATTTAATGAAATACACATGCTGTAACTAACATGCCTGGAGCTGGTAAACCAGCATGCCAGTTACTGGCATTTCATGAAGCCGAGAAACACATGCTGAGTGCCGGTCTCTTTTTCTTTGTATATCAGTCATGTGGTTGCCATAACACAAGCTCTGCTTAGCTTGAGGCTACATGATGCGGTGTGAAAAGTCCAGCATTTGCTTGGTGGTATAATATTAATAGGTTAAAAATGGAATCCACCTTTAACATACGTACAAACTCAAAAAACACATTCTCTCTAAAAAATCAACATCATCGTAATCTTCACTCACCAATAAGGGCATTTACTCATACAAACTTAAAAGTAGGAAAGTGCTACAAGGAAGAAAGCTACCTGTATACCTTCAACATGAAGGTAAAGATGGTAGTAAGGACTGGAACAGTCAGAATAACAGTTTGCTCTGACATATAACATGAGAACGGCGCCGAGTGCTTCCATTAATTCCCATTCAACGTTTCACACCTCACGCTCGAAAGAATGAACTCATGTCACAATAAATTCTCATTAAACGCTAGAAACCGTTCACTCGATGTAAACACGTCTGGAGTCTAGTTCTTGAAGCTTGCGATATTATGTGCTAGGATTAAAAAACAAGATTTGTATCTAAGGTCGGCACCATACATTGGTGATGCTGGCCTCAAATGTGGCTAATAGGAATGAAACGATACGAGCTTCCCTATTCTTCATTGGCCACAAAATCACTCCTTCCATTAAGATGGGGACGCGGTGTTGGTACCAGAGGTGATCATTTCACTGTCGTCGCTGTCGTCACTTAAGCTTAACAGTTGTTAGCACGGAAGTGCTCAGCTACCACTTGCGGTCCCCCATCCAAATTGTGACCGCGCATAACGCTGCTTAACTTCAACGATCAATCAAGCGCTTCAAGCAGCTAGTTGTGAAATAAGCTGACTGTGGTAAATTATTTACAACAGGATACCAGGGTAGCGCCACAGAATGTAGCGCTTTGTATCGAAGCTTTGATCTTGTTTACGAGCGAGTGTCTTCCGTAGGAATAAACTACAGAGTAAAATGGTCTAGTTTAAAAATTAACAGTCTCATGTATCACTAGGTACGGTAAACACTATCTTTAATCTTCAGGGGGTAGGCAGAGGCAAGTCCAGACACAAGATTGGCATAAACAGTGTGTAAAAAACCCTGTACGGTCCGGAACTTGTAACATCTGTAACAAGGCACTACACTAGAATCTTATTTCGATTCTGGCGTTTCAAGCCGCATATTTACTTGGAAACAATGTCTACAATGCAGTCTGACTCATCTACTTATACTATTTTTGTTCTCACTAACATAAGGAAGCAATTCGATTCCTAAAACTATTGTCTAATCCTTAGGGATTAGTACTGTGGGGGTCTGATGTCTACTAACTTACACATACACTTGTTATATCCTTGGTCTTTAGAAAATACGATTGCTTTTCCTTTGAATAGGGAATTTTAGGTTTTTGTAGAGGGTATTGACATTTTGTTAAAAATAATGAGTTTTGCTTGGTGACGATGGGTATTTTTGGATCTCTCGTCTAGACATATAAATCAGTAACTGAAGGTTTTAGTTACTTGGTTGTTACATAAATCTTATTTGTGTAACAACCAAGTAACTACGCGACTTGACGCAGTTTCAGCTTTGAAGAAAATGTTTGAAAATTGTCAGCTACAGCGTGTCTCCGCGTTTCATTCGCCGAGCTGTCGCTCTCGTTTGTCGCTAAGTGTACGCAGTGTCATACATAAATCTTATTTGCATTTCAACAATAAGCAGTTAACGCCGAGTCGTGACCTCGCAAACTGGAAAACTGGGCGTCTAGTCGCTGCGACTTGACGCAGTTTCAGCTTTGAAGAAAATGTTTGAAAATTGTCAGCTACAGCGTGTCTCCGCGTTTCATTCGCCGAGCTGTCGCTCTCGTTTGTCGCTAAGTGTGCGCAGTGTCATATTGTCCTCATCACCAAATTTTTATAAAATTATACTTATCACGAAATATGGAAATATAAGCCAGTAACGCGTGGGCACCTAAACCACGACATAACATGTTTTGAAAATTGAATAAGTAACTTTTTGTTCTTAGAATCATTCTTCATTTTCAGTGACGTTATTTTTTAGCGGATGAAATTTTGATAAACTTACCCTGAGTTTACTTACAGAACATAATTAATAATAGCTTGTGGTATAAACTTACCTACTATAATCGTCAATCGCACGTAAGCATCCGATATTTCTATCCAATCCATCGATATGGGGCAAATGCGCCTTATCTCCATCAAGAAACCTGAACTACTTGAATAATAAACCCTGGGACTGTGAATAGCCGCCGCGAATATACTTGTTCTACCATGTAGGGATTAAGGTTAAGAACAACAAATCGATAAACTTTATAATAGAGACTTAATCAGTAATGATTTGTTCCACGTTCGAGACACATTCCAAAAAAATCTGCTTCTGCAATGGAGAACGCCATGCTCGGAATCTCACTCCTCGATCACATACCCAAAGTCGAAATTCGTACAAAGGTCGTGGACGTAGGTATGCGGATCGCAGACTAAAGTGGAGTTGGGTAGGACACTTGGCCAGAAGGGACGATGGAAGATGGACAAAGGCTGAAGACTGAATGGTGGCCTAGGGATGCTCAACGGCCAAGAGGCAGACCACCCGCCCGATGGTCGAATGACATTGTGAACGTGGTCGGGAATCAGGGGATGAGACACGCTAGGGATCGGAAAGGATGCCGCGATAAAGAGGTGGCCTATATACCCAACAGTGGGTGGAAATGGACTGAAATGTTGATGAATGTCGTATTAGAGAGGAGGCCTACACCATCATCATCATTTCCTTGCCCTTTTCCCACTAGTTGGGGTCGGCACAACATGTTCTCCTCTTGCATTGCATTCCCTCCTATCACTCAATAGTCACTCCTTTCACACGCATGTCTTTTTTCACACAATTCATCCATGTTTTCTTTGGCCGTCCTCTACGTATGTATCCTTCCACATTCAGACGAGGCCTACATACATCCAACAGTGGGTAATAACAGGCTGAGTTATAATGAATTATCGATGGTTGTAAATGCTTTTATGCAGCCTTCCTGTATACAATCTTCGTTTCTCAGAAAGGAGAAACTGAGAAAGCTAATACTGATGTCCTAGTTTCGTCGTACTAGCTTCTAAGTTCAAAGTTAAGGTTCCACTTTAGCTTTGTTGATCGTCAATAAATTACTGAAACGAGCAAATTCGATTTCATATTTGAGTCACAAATCTGTAATCTATGAGCTGCTTTCTATTGGTTGCGCAGAGACGTACCCAGGGCACACCCCGGACACTCGATGAAATCTCTATGCAAAAGCGGCGTCTAACTACTTGTTTTTAAACTACACAATGTCAGTTTTGTACACAGTAAGGTTGTCACCGTATGAATAATGTGCACTGTAGTCTCGGTCTCGTCTCGTCGCGTCTGCGCTTGTGGCGCGTTCCGTGCTCAAATTCAGCTCCTTGCCAGCTCAAACTCAGTGTCCATTCTATACGTACCTAGTATTATTATCTGTTCTGTGCCAGGGGTACAATTTAGTCCCAAAGATGAAAAGGAAAATGAAGCGTTAAGAATGAATGAAATTAATAAACCATTGCACACTAGCTTCCGCCCGCGGCTCTGTTCGCGTGTTACCCGAATAAAAAGTAACCTATGTCCTATTCCCGGTCATTATCTATCTATAATTCAAATTTCAGCCAAATTGGCTCAGTGGTTGTCGAGTTTTAGAGGAATAAACATACTTACATCCATCCAAACATCCAAACTTTCGCATTTATAATATTAGTGTGATGTGATTGGTGTGATTATAATACTTTACCTTGTAAGAACATAAATTATATTGTTTTTATAATACTTCTCTTAGTTGTAAGTTTTTCTAAAATTATAAAATAAAATAAATTATTTCTTCTGAGGTACAACAGCGATTAAAATCTGTATGGAACTCATAAATGAAACGGCAACAATCTCAAGTCATTTGTTCAGAATGCTGTTATAAGGTTTCTGCTTTCTACAAATTTTACGACTATTTTGTAGTACACAGGCCAACCAGGGGCAAACATGACATTTAGGGGCAAAAACTAAAAGATTTTTTTATTAATTAGGGGTAAAAACTTTGGAAGCAATCTCAATCTGTAGGGATTACCTACTCAAAGCTAAATCTATTCCAATATAATAAAGAGGAAGAGTTTGTTTGTTTGTTTGAACGCGCTAACCTCATGAATTACCAGTCGGATTTGAAAAATTCTTTCTGCATGTGATAGCCAAACTCTTGAGGAAGGTTATTGGCTACTTTTCATCATCATTTTTATCACCATAAACCGTCACTACGGGGGCAACGCCGCCCTTTTTTATATTGCCCCAAAGTGGTTACAATAACATGCAAACAGTACCACCGCAGTTCACTAACTTTATTACAATAGGACATTAAGTTTGCGCCGGCTCTCAGAATTAAAGTAAGCATTTTATGAACGAATTTTACTGGATCTTGCTTGTATTTGTGGCATTGACCCGACTGTGTTAGCTTCTTAATTTTGTGGCTACGATTTTTCTTGTGCCTTTGTTATTCTGCGTTGGCGTGAAACTTCAAAATAAGAACTAGTGTTACTGTAAGTAGTACGACCATTTTGGGATGGCTGGTTTGACGTTTGTCAATCCATGAATTTTCAAAAATCCTCGACGATAAAAAATTCTATAAAATTATCGAACCTGCTCACAAAATTTCAAAAGAATTGGGTGAGAAATGCGACCTGTAGAGGAGAACAGACAGACATCCGGACAAACGAAAGCATTTTTGTCCAACCTGAAACAGAGACGCTTCGCTCGCTCGGTAATGGAATTCATACAGGAGCGATGCAAATTCATTGAACACGTTTTTATAACTAAAAGCTCACTGCATTCTCAACCACGCGCTAGAGATGTCTGTCACCTAGAGATAAATTTCCCACTAAATTACTACCGCATCTTCCGCCACCGTTTACATTAAACTCGATAAAATTCCTCCACGCTAGTGCTGTCCCATGCGTCGATTAATCACCGCCTGTCGATAGATTAATGTAATTGACACTTCGTTCGCGAGTCGATAAACCAACAATATAGTGGATGGACGCGTTTTTAACAAGACGCTTCATGTTATATTCAACGATCGATGGAAGGATGTTCGTAATCACGAGTTGAGCATAACCTGCATATATTTTGTAGGGTTGCCAATATCAATCGTCTTATCTGATTTATTTTGGTAAATTGTTATAATGATTCTCCCAACCATAGATGACAAATGCTTTTGTAATAAATTTTTATTACTATTTGTTACTTCCAGAATTCATAAAGATGAGTAAATTTTTCAGAATAATGTTTTGAAACTTGTTAAGTCCTAAGTTCATTTGACTAGGTACTATTTTTTAATATAAAATGTTCACCTGTAGATATTCACTATTTACCTTATTTATCTTGAAATCATAATAAGTACTTAGTACATTTTCTGGAAAGGACACACTTTGCTAAGTGAAGTCATTATCAGGATCCTGTTAGAACAATATTTGTAGCATCCTTATTGACTTGTAGGAATCATAATGAGCTTGTTTTACTTTATCTGATGTGTGAAGATAACGTCAACACTCACAACCTTAAATTGGCCAATTTTATTGGCGTCAATACGGTAACTTACAACAAGTATTTGTCTAATCACTACTCATAACCCAACATCGCTATCTCTTTCTCTACTATACTTCACTTCTCATCTCATATAAATTTTACGGCAGACATTTTTATATTAAATCCCTTAAAGATAGGTACTAGATTTACGCTCACTTTTATTATTTTATAAGGTGAGGCGATAAGTTAATTGGCTTCTAAATATCCGGATAAAAGCAGAACGGTGATTTAGAAAATTAAATGTCAATCATACTTTATTTTATCTGTTTTCCGATAAATCGATAATTTTTACGGTGCTTTCACATCACTAGATTATCATAACCATTACAAGTAGGATATTATGTGTTTTCTTGCAACAAATTTAAATATCTTATCGTACGATTACCTACTATTGATCAATGCATCGTGCATTGATGTTTCTCTCACTTCAACGATTCTTGCATACAAAATTATCTTTATTTCATTACCCTGGTCAGAAACTGCTGCCAAGTTCAAGAAGTATTTTGTGCACTCTATCGAAAGCATAATTTAGTATTTTTTTATTTTTTATTCAATTAGGGGAGACCTTTGCCCAGCAGTGGGATGATGTAGGTTCATTACAAAAAACAAAAAAAAACTATTTTTTTAAAGCAATCCAGTCCATGACCTACCCATACAACGTCTTAAATGAAAAACTTTTCAGTTTTTCAGAATTTTATTTAAAGAAACAGATGTTTTATTTGTCAGGTGGTAACTTATGCCTTCATTTAACGGAACGCTTTAGTAGGTACCTAGGAAGACCAATACTATCTTTTCAAACCATTTTTTTTAATCGGCCTTATCTACAGAAATCTAATGACAACAGCATGATAATGCATGGAACAAAGATGGGACACGAAATACAAGTAGAAACTTATACAAAAGTACAACTCTTTTACTTTTTCACCCAGCGAAAAGAAATTATTTAAAAAGTATTTTTTGACAGCCCTGATCGAAATATTAAAATCGTCGTCAAACATTATCGCGGCATAATTGCGAGCGGTGGGGCTTGGCCCGTCTGCGCGCGTGCTTCATTTGACTGAACCTGTATCGATGTGCATATTTAACTAGCTCTTACACTAGATAACGAGATTGTCTTTTAATTGGCTTTTAAAATGCATAAAATGGTGTGATTTGGTTGGTCGATATAAAAATCGAGCCACAACTTTCTACTGAAGAAGAATAAAATAATTTTGGTACCTATTGTATTTATCTGACAATATTGCATTGAATTTGAATGGTTTAGTCACCCGCAGATCGGCCAGTGCCATGCCTTCAGTGAGACCACACTCAGAGGAACATCAAATATTTATTTATTTTCTCTCACAAAGGTTTCATACATAATATGTATTCGGTTTAATTAACTAAACAATAGTCTTAAAAACCTCGTAAAAACAGTTTTGTGAGAGACTGGTGCCTGTGAAAGGTTCGAAAACCTGTGTGTTATCGGTCACCAGTGCTCTCGCTCCACGGATCTGACATCTAACATTTACAAAGAACTATTTACAAAGGTAACTCTATCGCTTGTACTCGTACAGTACCCAATCTCGAGGTAATTGTACAGTACTGGAATTGGAGGGTGCAGCCGACAGTTTGTTTTCCTCCACATCGCTTACATGTCCACAAATTACGCACCGTGTTATGAGCTTTAACAAATAATAGGTCAGCTGTCCTCATTTTTGGACGTTTTTACTCAAGGCTCAGTCGTAGGCCCTATTTTATTAACCGACTTCAAAAAAGGAGGAGGTTCTCACAATTTGTCAGAATCTTTTTTTCTTGTGCTTTTTAGGGTTCCGTACCTTAAAAGGTAAAAAAAGGAACCCTTATAAGATCACTTTCTTGTTTTATGTATCACCGATTACTCGAAGACGTCTGGACCGATTTGGAAAATTATGTTTTTGTTTGAAATTTTTACGGAAACAAAAACCCACTGATGAAGTCCGCGACCTTTTAGAACGAAAATCCAGGTTCTACTCAAGCCCCTAGCCTAGAGCATTACTTTTTTTCTATTCCTGAAAATCTATATCACTATTAGAAATATGAATTTTCATGAGAGACGGCCAAAAGTGAATGAAATAAGAACAGTTGAAATGTTGACTGTTCCTCATGGGAGAGATATAAGTAATTATTATTAGTTGAGATATATAGGTATATAGGTACCTACTTAATCCCTCCGATGTCGTTGATCTGAACAGCAGTCAGTCTCCAACCCAGGTCACCTTATCCGTGACGAAATCTCTCCAATCCATTACCGTCACATTTCCATATAAAATTTAAGTAATGGCATTATTGACTACATAATTCCTATTACATCGTTAACCCTTTGTTTTACAAAACAAAAGATCATTAACATACTCTTGTTGAGTGCTTAAACGAACGTAAAAAAAAAGAGGAAAAAAAACAAAACAGATTTGACAGAAACTAAGCGCTGAAACCGCGACACATCACTCCCTCAATTAAGAAGTATCAACGCTCGGAAATATAAACAACCAGCTTAGTCTGAACCTTCAAAGAACAGCACACCTGTGGTGTTGTAGGTCAAGATGCGTTGGTTCTTTCTGTGATGGTTGGCAAGATGCCAATGTAAAGACATCTTTACAAAAAAGTCATCCGATTTGATCTGCGAATAATCTATAACGGTATTATCGTATGATGTCTGACGAGTGAATCGATATTGTTCTAATTTATACAAATTTAATAAAGCGGAAGAGTTTGTTTGTTTATTTGTTTGAATGCGCTAATCTCAGGAACTAGCAGTCGAATTTGAAAATAATAATTAATAAAAAATAATAATAATAATACATTTCATATATAATCATCATCATCATCACCATATACCATCACAAGGCGGGTAGCGCCGCGAGGGCGCTGCTGGTCTCTAGAATATTATACAAGACAGACTTATAGCTGTGTAGTTCTGAGACAACATAATCTCTACTTCTTATATAATCTTTGGCTTGCTTATAACTCTGTCATCTGGTTTTATCATTTAAAAGTGTTTTAACAAAACAGGAAAAGAATGATGAAATATAAGTTGTAATATTTCATCATCCTTTATGCGATGAAATATTGATATACAAATAAGTAAGATAAAGAAAGATTCAAATTCAAATTCTTATTAAAAATCTTAACTATAACATTACAGAACAATTCCAGATTATAGCTAATAAATAAAAGATATATATCATATTGCTATATTTTACAACAAAACGAAACACATCAGATACATACGTTTTCTGTTGAAAACATATTTCTCTGTTCAATCGGTTGTGTATGAAAAAAACTTTTAAATTCAGTTGCAAGACAAAACAAAAATAGTTACATATAGGACGTAGGTACATAGCAAGATAAAAGCTTGTAAAAGAACTACGATAGAATAGGATAGAAACTACAATAGAATCGTATAATTAGAATATCTCAAGCACACAATTAAGAATGAGTCAATGAAATATTGCGAACATTGATTGGCAACGTTTCAGGATGACTTCAGTGGTGACAGGTGGACAGGTGAACAGAAAAAGCTTTCTCTAATAAATGTCGTAACTAATTTGAAGTGAGACAAATATGTATTTAATTGTGGTGACAACAGTCTTATATTTAGACTAATGCTTGACAGTCAAATAGAGTAGCGTAACAATCGAGATAAAACATGAGTCACAATTGTATCGGATAGGTTCAAGATAAATTAACTGATTAGAAAAAAAAATACATTTTTGTTACTTATTTACTATTAATTGACTTAATCAATCTCAGGGGCAACCTATGCCTATATTAATGAGATGATGTATTAGTACCTGGTGTTGGAAATATTAAATAGAATTAGTTTTTTTGTTGGGAATATTTATATTTTATCTGTATAAAATCTAATGTTCGCTCATTTTCGTTCACGTTCTTTCTCTCGACAATAAACGCTGCAACTGTTCTTACGCTCTATATTAGTTTATATACATATAAAAACATATCTAATACAGGCCAAACCCATCAAGTCAAGCTTTATCTTCTTCATGGGCCTTCGAGCTGGATCTATTAATAGATGGGCCATTCGCAAACGGCTCAAAAAAACCGTCCGGGCCAAAAACCTCTATTAAATGGATTTCTAAAAGCTTGATTCTTTTTTGTATGATAGTTATGATCAAATACTAGAAGAAGTCTATGTTTTCTTTTAGATAAAATAAATTTAAAATAGTTAAAAAAAATAAAAACCGCTGAAATTTGAGCTTCGGTGGCATGTCCCAAGCACATTTTGCGATGTAAATTATTTTTTATCTTTTTCTCTATAAAACGTGGCGCTACTTTGAATGTATTCACAAAATACCAGATAATTACTAGCTTATTTTATAGTATTCCCAATAAATATTAGGCTTTCGTTGATAAGTTACAAGTAGTTTTAGTCGCGTCCGAGGTTTTGAATTGATATCGGTGGCGCGCACCGATCTACGCATATACCCTGTTCTCCAATAGTTGCAAGAACAGTTGTTAGAGTAAGAATAACTATCAGCCCCTCCGCATTGGTGGAGAGGACAACCAGGTCTGTGGGTCTCTGTGTGTCTCTTTTATTGAGGAACAAAATCGTTTTCGGTGGCTTGGTATACCCTCCAAGATGAGTTCGGTGTAATATTTTTTTTCAAATCCATTCAAGCAATTAATTTCGTATTATAACAAAAGTGTATCTTAGAGATACTAGATTTCCATTATGCAGACTAGTATTCAAAATGTTGGTTACTTTTAAAAATATCTAGGATTTTACTCATAATTTTGATTCCAGTGGTATTGATTTCAGTGTTTTCCGTGGAAATATATGAAGGGTAAAGACAGTTTTATAGCACTTATAGTGCTGTTTCCTGATTTATGATAATTGTATTGAATCATAGAGAAAGCTGGCATAAAAAAGGTGCCCCAGATTAGTGTCGGCATCTATAAAAAATAAAAGAACAGCTCAATTGCAGCTTTCAACCTAAAAAGTTAGAGTCCAACCTCATTCTTGCCTACGCCCTTTTCTCAACTACGCATCTGGATGCGGCAACATACCCAAAACCTACACAACTATCGCTGGAGACAGACAATCCGACACTTCAGAGTGTCGTCTGATAAACCTCGATAAGACCTAAGATAAGACCTTGAAATAATCTTAGGGACATTGACAGGACACTGTACCCTCAACACACATCTGTACAACATCGGTGCCACGGACAGTCCACTCTGCAGGGGATGTCTAAGCGAAGAAGAATCAGCTGCTCACGTAGTCCTGGAATGTGCGGGTGTAGCAACACAATGGCAACAAATCTTCAGTATCCCGAGGTCGCTCCTCTAAGCCGGTGAAGACCCCAGGAAGCTGTTGTGCTTTTAGGAGAGCTAGGTTGGTTACGTACCTAACGAGCCATGATATCCCCACGCATAAAGGACCACCATCGAGTCCAAATGCGGAAACGGGAGTCCACTGATTGTTCCGCCAGACTGCTACCGTGTCAGGTGCCAAGCGTTAAAGCAGCACCTGACGCGGTGAAAGTGACAGAAAATTCTGACACAACAGGAAATACCCATTTGTGATGTGAGGAGGACTGACGCGGATGGATTTTTTCTCGTAGATAAGAAGTGTAGGCGACACCCGTTAATAGTAGATTTTTTCCTATATTTTTAAGGACCTATTTTGTCTCTGTTGGTTTTTACAGTTTATACTTATGTGTTTTTAGGAAATTACATTTAATCCTTTTAGCTACGTGTAGCGCCATCTTTTGGTAGTTTTTGTTACAAATAAATAAGATGAACGTTGAGGGTGGAAATTATTCATTCTTGTATGCGCAGGTAGTTGTCGCGAACCTTCGGAAATCTCACGACGCGGCTCCGTAACTGTTTAATCAAAAAAGCATTCGAAACGCAATCCAAAAATTCTAATTTGCACCCTGAACTTTCTTCTGTCGTTGATAAATACGTGTGTTTGATTTCGATCCCCTACATTGGTCCTTCGAGCCGGATCTAAAATCAGTGAACTGGACTTTTTAACGCGTCGTCAGCGACAGGAACTTATGGAATCCGAAAAGTTACAGTGTGCACCGATGAAGAAAGAATTTAAGAAATTTACGCTCCCTCCTCGCGGCACCGATTGTCCTACATTGGTCCTTCGAGCCGGATCTAAAATCAGTGAACTGGACTACATCGCGTCATGTCGCTGACGACGCGTTAAAACTTTCGACAGAGTACAGTGACTACTCAGGACGTTGAGTACTCCTTACCTAACGAAAATAATTACTCATCGTGGTTACGACTCGTACGAGTGACCGCTCGAATTATTTTATTTATCAGACGTTGTCAACGAAAAGAAGCTTGTTTGAATGTCGAACTTATGAACGAAGCCGAGCTGCATCTGATAAAGAAATCTCAGCAAGACTCGTTCGCGCACGACATTGAGCTTATCAAGCTCAACAAGCCTTTATTATCAAACAGTCGTTTGTTAATATTGACTCCCTATCTAGACGATACAAATGTATTACGAGTAGCCGGACGAATCGACAAAGTCCATGGCGTCTCACACTCTGTGAAGAGACCCGCTATACTCGATGGTCGTCACCAAATAACTCGTCTACTAGTTGAGTACTACCACAGAAAAGCTATGCATGGTGCTCACGAGCTTGTCATAAATGAATTACGACAACGCTACTGGATCTTGAAGCTACGACCGACCGTGCGCGCGGTCGCCGCGCGCTGCCCGTTCTGCCGACACCGGCGCGCAGCGCCACAGCCACAGCGCATGGCGGACTTGCCCGCTGCCCGTCTGCAGCACAACCGTCGACCTTTCACCTTTACGGGGGTGGATTTCTTCGGTCCTATGGAAGTAACAATAGGCCGAAAGAGATCCAAAAGGTACGGCGTGATGTTCACGTGCCTGACGGTACGAGCCATACATTTAGAGATCACTGAAAGTCTGAGTACAGACTCAACTATTATGGCGCTCAGACGCATGATCGCCCGCCGTGGTACGCCCAGCGTTATCTATTCAGATAACGGGACAAACCTGCGCGGAGCAGACAACGAATTGAAACGGAGTCTATTGGAACTCGATGAGACTAAACTCCGTGATGACGGTACCGTACGAGGTATCGAGTGGAGGTTCATACCCCCCGGAGCCCCCGAGCAGGGTGGTGCCTGGGAGCGAATGATTCGCACCGTGAAAACGGCATTGAAAGCCGTACTTAAGGAACGCGCTCCACACTCTGAGACACTTTCCACTTTATTCGCTGAAGTAGAAGCGCTTGTAAATAGTCGCCCTATCACTTACGTTTCAGTCGACCCTGACTATCCAGAAGCCCTAACCCCTAATCATTTCTTGCTAGGTACGTCATCAAATAGCCCCATTTTTGGTAGGTATGATAACGATGATTTATGTCTTAGAAAAAAATGGCGTGTTGCACAAAGATTAGCCGACATGTTTTGGTCACGGTGGGTAAAAGAGTACCTCCCTACTTTGATTCCTAGGCAGAAATGGTGTAGGGACGAGAGATCGTTGCGAGATGGAGACTACGTGTTAATAGTGGAACCGAATTTAGACCGTGGTTGTTGGCGGCATGGAGTGGTGAGTGCGGCCCACGCCGCGGAAGATGGTCGCGTACGCGCGGTAGACGTGCGCACCCGCACTGGTTTGGTGCGACGCCCGGTAACGCGTGTCGCGCTACTTGAACCTGCAGAATGTTAGTGCTTATCACTGACCTTCGTTTTTATTTTTTAGCTGCTCAGTTTCAGCACTAAGAGGGTGGATTGTAGGCGACACCCGTTAATAGTAGATTTTTTCCTATATTTTTAAGGACCTATTTTGTCTCTGTTGGTTTTTACAGTTTATACTTATGTGTTTTTAGGAAATTACATTTAATCCTTTTAGCTACGTGTAGCGCCATCTTTTGGTAGTTTTTGTTACAAATAAATAAGATGAACGTTGAGGGTGGAAATTATTCATTCTTGTATGCGCAGGTAGTTGTCGCGAACCTTCGGAAATCTCACGACGCGGCTCCGTAACTGTTTAATCAAAAAAGCATTCGAAACGCAATCCAAAAATTCTAATTTGCACCCTGAACTTTCTTCTGTCGTTGATAAATACGTGTGTTTGATTTCGATCCCCTACAAGAAGCATCGGCCGAAGCTTTACCCCAACTGACGTGGGATAGCCCTCCGCTCTGCCAGGTTCGCCCTGCAGGCTGTTGAAACGACCATTGGATTATAATTTATCCCAACTAGACCCGACAACTAGTGAGGAAAGCATCCGTCAGTATGTGAATGAGAGGAGCTGATGCCGAATCAGGCAGCCACCTGTAGTAGTACCTAGTACAAGGTTTGAAGCGGCTGGATTCTACAAGAGAGACTAACTTAAAGTAGTATATGCTCGGGTGGATGCCAGCCAGGACGTGTTCCTAGCTCTTGACTTTTGGACAGCCGGAATCGTTTACCATCCAATCAAAATGTCTATCTAATCGATCGAGCGAGCGAAGATCTTGGTGGCAAGTTGAGCGATTTTGCTTTGTATTTTGTATGTTTGTATGTTTCACGAATTCTTGTTCTCGCATAACTGTCGACCCGTTCATCCAATCTGCATGAAACTTGGTAGGTCAATAGTTTGTGGTATGGAAATATACGGTGGAGCTTATAGGCTTAATCGATGAAGGGGTTATGAGCTTATTGGGTTCCCAAGGGGGGTAAAAAAAAAAGTTAAACAAATATATTGAGTTGGGTGTCAAATGTCTTTATTTGAAAATTCCAAAATAGTTATTATTTTTATTCTAGGACGTATACTTTTTGAAATACGACGAGAATTCATAAATATGAAATGAATGAAAAATTAGAAACGACATTATGTATTGCATGCATACCAGTAATTTTACCATGACGAGCTAGCACAATAGGCATACTCGGCAGTAGTAGCACTTGAAAGTATAGGGGTAGTCAGAAGAAAGTCCAAAAGTAAGCCATCTATGATGCGCGAGATCTCAGTTCGGGGAAAACTACTAGTAGGTATTATATCGCCATACAAACTTTGAAACATAATTTAACTCCTTCAAGGGGTTTAATGATGTAACCCCTTTTTTGAAATGATTTTTTATCTACAAATACCTAATTTTTTTATGTAATAATTATAGATCGAACTAAAGACTGTTGACTTTTTAACCAAATTTTAATGTATTTGATTTCGG
Source organism: Camptogramma bilineatum (assembly GCA_958496255.1). NCBI lineage: Eukaryota > Metazoa > Arthropoda > Insecta > Lepidoptera > Geometridae > Camptogramma > Camptogramma bilineatum. The sequence continues at coordinate 14,005,401 of OY292466.1, read as the reverse complement.
TGATTAGAATATTGACTTCGGTGGGCACCAATTTTTCAAAATCAAATAACTTTTTAACCGTCAGGCTTTAAGAGTTCCCTCTTGTACTAATAATTACTAAATTAAATCTAGATTTGATATTTCATGTCAAAACATCCAAATTCTAAAAAAAAAATGTGCCACCGAAAAAATGCTGCGCCTGAGAATGACCGAGATGTGATAGTAGGTTAGTTTTTGAATGTAGTAGGTAATCTATGGAAAAGTCAATCAACTTTTTCAATTTATTTCATGCTATCAAGCGTGGAATTCACAATATCACATTAAAGTCCGAATCATTTGATAAGATAAAGGCTTAATGAATATTAAACGTCTAAATGAAATCAAAGACAAGAATGACTTCATAAAAGATATCCTTGAAAACATGGGTAGCAGATTTTTCAAATGTTTGCATATTCTGATATCATGGATGAGAAATAAAATATGTAAAATATGTAAGAAATTCCTTAGATAAAGGTAGCGTGCCGACAATTTACAAGGAAGTATTTTTTAATTCGTAGTCCAGAAGTTTCGAATATTTATGATTTTATGAACCAAATAAATTGTACATTGAATGTGGTATTGATGTTTTTATTGATTCTTGCGTAATGAAATGCTTTTTATAAAATTTTTAGAAGTTTGATATTTTTAATGACAGAATTAGACTTTGGTTTTATTTTATGATGTCATTATACAACATTTTAATATTAAGTATTACTTAACAACAGACCAATAATTTTTGATTAAACCAAATAAGTAGGTACCTACTTATAAATGTAGCACAAGTCTTTAATAATATGTAATATTCCCAACTTTGAAAAAAATCTACCTAACCAGACAAAGAAACTTATTAATAATAATAATAATAAATGTTTATTTATTTTCTCTCACAGAAGTTAGGTACAGGTAACTTAGGTCTAACATTATCGTGTACTTTTACAATAGTATGCGTACCTACTTGCTTTGTGAGAGACTGGTGCCTGATGTAGGTTCTTTTGAACCTGTATTACAGGTCACCAGGCCCTCCTCCGCTCGGTCGCCACAGTACGGGTGTTTATAATAACACAAGACAAGAAAAGAGAAAAAGTAACATCAAATGCAAAAAACTAAAGTACTTATGTAAGTAAGGTAAAAATATAAGAATTTAGTAACAGGCACTTAATTGTGTATGTGTGTGTGTGTGTGTGTATGTGTATGTGTTATATGTGTTGTGTACGTGAGTATGTATGTGTGTATGTGAGTGCGTTTGTAGGTGTGTGTGGGTGTGTGGGAGTCTGTATAATGTAGGTGTGAGTGATATAGGTAAGTGAGTTGATAATGATGTCTTGTTTGGGTGAGTTAGTTTTTTTAGGATAGATAGAATAAAATAATGAAAAGGGGGAATTATTCAGGTGTTTTCAAAAGGGTTTCTGTCGCTAGGTAGTCCAGTCCTTTCAGGTATGTCGTTAATGACTTTTTGCAGTTTTGCCTACACTGGGGATAGATATTGAGGGACAAATTGATTTTGTTGTATAAGAAATCTCCCAGAAAGCAATAGAATTTGTGCGCATGTTTCGTGCGGAATAACAGAATAGTGCAGACTTTGTCTTTACGCCTTTTCTTGTTTATTTCTATTGGGTCGTACTTCAGCTCAGAATGTTTTTTGAGAAGCAAGTTTAGAATAAATGATTGTCTGACTGTAAGCACGTCCCATTTTATGTAGAGGTCAGTAGTAGGGAAAAGGAACGGTAGTCCAGCACCAACTTTGAGTATAGCACGTTGTGCAACTTCTAGATCGTGAAGGTGGGTATTCGCTGCACCGCCCCAGGAAGTGATGCAATATTCTATAATTGACTGACCTAGTGCATAATATACCTTTTTTAGTAAATTTAGATTGGCTACATGTCGCAGAGTTTTAAACACATAAATAAGCTTTCGTAGCCTAGGGACTAATGCGTCTATCTGTGGCTTAAAACTTAGTGTTTGGTCAATTATGATGCCCAAATATTTAATGTCATTCACTCTTAGTAGGGAAGGACAAGAACACAAAGTAGTCGAATCAGTCGCGGTGCAATGATGGGCCGTGATGAGGTGAGAAAGTGAAGGGAGGTTATTGACTTTTAGCGAGAACGCAATATATTTAGTTTTAGTGACGTTTAATGTTAAGGAATTGTTATTTAACCATGTCAATATAGAATTGAAGCCAGCCTGTGCTAGTTTATAAACCTTTCCCCAGCTATTACCATTGAACAAAACTGCTGTGTCATCAGCGAAGGTGAAAATCTGCCCGCTAGCCATTTTGAGGTTACAGAGGTCATTAATATAGACAAGGAAAAGTGTTGGCCCAAGTATACTTCCTTGGGGAACGCCGTAGGTAACTATTTCCTCATCACTTAAAAAATTACCTATTTTTACTCGCTGTATCCTGTGGGTGAGGTAGCTGCAGAAAAGTTTCAGCGGAACACCTCTTATGCCCATCTTCTCGAGTTTTGACAGCAAGATGGAAATGTCGACAGTGTCAAATGCCTTCGCTAGGTCCAGAAACAGCGCAAGGCACTTTTTCTTTGTATCAAGTTTGGTAATTATAGAGTTTACTAGACCATGGACGGCATCACTGGCAGACTTACCACATCTAAAACCGTATTGCGAACTAGAGAGCAAGTTATTCGATTCGAGATAGTTTACAAGCCTTTGATTTATAATGCGTTCTAGTATTTTTGATAAAGTTGGTAAAATAGATATAGGTCGGTAATTATTAACATTGCCTCCGTCACCACCCTTGAGTATTGGCTTTATGAGGGCTGTCTTAAAAGCCTTAGGGAAAACTCCGCTGGAGATGGAGAGGTTGCAGATGTGGGTTATAGCAGGGATTAAAAGGTGCCTAAATCTTTTAACGATAGTGCTTGTGATCTGATCAGTACCGGAGGCACACTTTTCTTTCAAGCCTATAATAAGTTTTGAGACCTCTTCATCGTCAGTAGGGAGTAAAAGAAATGAATTTAGTGTGGCAAGGCTAGTTACAGTGTCGCTGTCATTTACGGGAGGATATCTATTCCTTATTTGCTCGGCTAGTGTTTTACCTACACCTGCAAAAAATACGTTTACGTCATTTATATTGTTTTGGTGATTATCTTTTAGTAAAAGACATGAATGATCGTCCTTCTGTTTTGAGAGACTAGTTATGTTTTTGATGGTCTTCCAAATCTTTCTACTATCAGTCCCTGCAGAATCGATTTCCCTTCTTTCGTAAGACCGCTTTGCTTTCTTGAGTATAGCGTTGCAATAGTTTCGATAACGCTTGTATGTTAATTTAAGAGTTTCGTTTAAGGGGTCTTTTTTAAGTTTTTTGTAGATGTTATCCCTATTTTTAATGCAACGGAGCAAGCCCGGACTAATCCATGGCTTGCTGATGCGTTTTCTGTTAGGTACACTTGTCGATTTAGTATTATTTTTAATTGCTTTTGAAAGATAGTTAACTAGTATGTCCGTTGCACTATCAACATCATTGCTCAGGAGAATAGTTTGAAGCTTTAATTCCTGCAATGATTTTTCAAGTCCTGAGAAGTCGATGCGAGTTAAGTACTTGCTTCTAAATTCCACATGATCTAGACTGCAAAAGCTCAATGCTGTACTTTCATGGTCTGTAATTGTGGAATTAATTACAAGACAAGTAGCATCGAGTTTGGTCTTAAGCATAATGTGATCGAGACATGTCTTCCCATGAGTAGGTAGAAAGTGCCCAGGTAGTATGCAGTGGCTTGCAAGGATGTTTAAGTAGTCGTGAGCATGCTGGTCATTTGTATTCGGAACAATATCTATGTTGATGTCCCCACAAATAATAATGTTTTTAAAATTGCTAAGCCGCGATAGTATAAGGTCAAGAGAACGTAAGAAGTTGGAGGTGTCTTTGTAAGCGGGGGGGCGATATATACCAATTATACATGTTTGTTTCATTTTTAAAATTAGGCAATTCGCATCAAGCAGATCAGGTTCCTCACTGGTTACATTAAGATATTTATTATAATACATAACTACTCCCTCATTTTGGGTTTTATGTAAGCTAGTTGATAAAGAGCAGTAATTATCAATGTTAGGTATAAACTTGGCTGTTTTTAGCCAGCACTCAGATAAAACCAATATATCCCAGGGAATTAAGGATTTCTGTAAAAGCGTAACGAAAGATGACAAGTTACAATTTATGCTTCGGATGTTTTGAGATATCAGGTTGAATGAATTTATTTTTTTATTGTTAGTCTGTAAATTTTTTTGTATGTCATCAGTTTCACATCTTATTACTTTAGCCAACGAAAAAGAATCCAGATCAGAATTAAGATTTATAACTCTATTCATATTTCATAAAACAATTATTCATATGAGAGTCACACAATAGTGACTTAATAGTGATGGGTTTACAATATTTAGTAAGATCTGGGTACCTATTTTTGTTGGCCAACAATATAAAATTTGGACTACTAAAAAGATGGAATTGTGACATACAGAAGTGTTCCTCGTTTCTTAAAAAGCTTTTTCCTAGAAAAAACTCATAGCAAAAGTCGCATAATATTTGCTTTGATATTTTTGTGTGTCGTGTCATTGAGTGGTTTTGAGTTGTGTAGTATTTGTTGTGTGTGTGTAAAAGGTGTAGATAGTTATAAAAAACTGTTTTAATGTTTTTTGCGTGTTGTGTATGTATGTATTTAGTAATTGTGTGTAGTAAGTGTCCGTATAATAAGTGCATAAAAAGAAAAAGAACAATTATAGAAAATAACATATGACAGGAAATTGGAGCAAAGTAATATGTATACACGAATGTGAACAAAATATGAGCAAATTTCCGTGGCAATAAAGTAATGACTGGCCCTAGTCACTTTATAAGATCCATCAGCTGGTCCTCTTCATCAATGCGGGAGGGGATCGAATCCTGTTTGACTTTAACAAATATTCTCCCGTAGGCAGTCCACGCAGCGTATAGTTTTTTTTCCTTTATAAGTTCTCGAGCTACGAAGTATATACGCTTAGCTTTGGTGCTTAAATATTCCGAAATATATATTCTGGACGTTTGGCCTGGCAACTTAATGTCCGCCGAGCTAAAAAGAGGTTGCTTTGCTTCACGTTTTGACTTGTTGTGTCTTTTTAATTCCGCTAGAATGGATTCCTTTCGCTGGACGGTTGAAAAATCCACTAATATGGCACTAGATTTGGCACGATATATCTCTCTCAGCTCCTGCTCTTTAATCTCTTCAAGACCCAAGGCCGATCCAATCTTCTGGACGATGGAAATTAGTTGAGGCTTGTTTTCTGCTTCTGACTTTGAGATGTTGCGGATCTCAACTGTTGTAGATCGTGCATTCTTTTCCATCCTGTCAAGTTGAGTTTCTAGAGAATTTATTTTGGTTTTGTAGGTGGAATTTTCTAGCTCCAGTTTGTTGACTTTCTGTAGTAACTCATTGTGTTGAAGCGACAGATTTTTGAGCGATGATTTAATATCTTCGTTTTGGTCTAGAACCGTGCTAATCGCCGAAGTTATGGTATCGAATTTTGCATCTTGCCTGGCAGTAAAGGCTTCGAGCAACTCCTTGATTTCATTGGATGAGTTTGAAGATGTTGCGGGCTCCAAATCCCCAAAAGTACGTTTTTGCCTTTTGTTTATGTTAAAATAGTGGTCCTTAGGTTCCAACGAGTCACCGCTGTTCAAGGCAGGGTCTGAGTGATAATGCAAAATTGCTGCGGGAGTCTTTAGGAGCGCTCCAGAGTCTAACTGGGGAGGCGAGCGTTGGACAGCCATATCTAGTTTTCGATTAGCTCTATGGTAGTGTGTAGAAATATACGTGCGCTACGTTGGTTGGCTCAGGTATATATAGTTTCTATAACTTCATACAGTTTAGTCTACTTGAGTTTGGAACGTTAATTTCAAGCCGGCGTTGCAATGACTCACTGGCGCATTGGTAGCAGTACCCGACTGAGAAGCTGCAGCCCCGTGTTCGCGCCCGGCAAGAGGTAAGAAGTTTTGTGCTCACCAAAAAGTTCCGAAATTTGTTCACTCAATTTGCGATCCCCGTCTGAAGACACTCTGAGGAGCCAAGAGATGAACCGAAGGCAGGGGCGAAGTCCGAGGGCTCCGGTCACCAGAAAACTAATTTATTAAATTTAACAATTTAAATCAGCAACACGTCCGTACTGTACGACGCCACGAACGGAAGGGTATTAAAACCAGATACTTAAAAAAAAATCAAGGTTTTATAGCACTGTGCTGATTCAGATCAACCTAAACATAGGTACAATCAACTTGATCATGTAAAATAGCTTAATTCGTACCACATCAACAGACAAGTAATTTCACATCTGCAAGTCAGGCTTTAAAAATACTGCCATACTCGACCGCCGCAAAGCATACTAGCGGTATATGCAAATTTACAACTCCATACACTTACTGGTCTTCCATGTAGGTACCTGATAGTATTGCCAGTTCTAGCTTAAAATAGCGGCAAGCTCGAGAATATTAATTGCTGCACTGATCAACAGTTCCCAACAAATGAAACATGTTTATTTATACGTCATAAATTTAAGCCACCACAAGTCAAATTTGACACGATTGGTTGATTTGCCGAGATAAAGATCTCAGGTGGCAACTCCATAACACTAAATTGGAATATTTATCAGAATTTAAATTGATAATTATCGTAAATGGAGACGTGGGCAAGATTTCCGAATGGCCGGCAGCAAATCGCGTGTTTTCTAGCATTTTTCGTGTTTTCTTTACGACGTTACTGAATTTATTTGGCAGGTGTCAATCGGAATAGAATCCATTGACAAGCTGGTTTATAGGCTGAATTTAGATTCGTGTTAGTTGCTTGTGTGTGTAACCTTTTTAAATACTTACCTTTTTAGCTGTTTATTTTTTTTACCTTTCATACTACCTATTTCTTACTTTCTCGGTAAAATGAATGTTCTGATTTTACTTTGTCTCTTTCTTTGTCCTATGTTTCAGTTTCAATGTTCGTCTGTGCTCTGTTTTCCAAATAAATAATTTTTCTATTCTATTCTAACTTGATTCTAAAACATGGAATTGACATTTTTGGAATTGAAATTCTTTCTCAATCTCACTTTCATTATACCCATGACAACATAACTTTACTAAGTGCTGGGTACGTATGCCCTGATGGCCCGACCACAGTTTAGTAATATTAACGATAGATTCAAGATTAGATAAATGATGTCGGAAATAGTCAAGTAATATTGGTATTTTCGTTTCCGATGGCTCCCACACAAGATGCGACAAAAACATCTGGCAATCAAATAAATCTAATAGTTTATACTCGACGTTCCGTAATTAGGTGAAAGTTCGGTTAAATATTATCGAATTTACGGATTATACACGAATCCGGTTCATGTTATTTGAATGGCATTCTTATGGGACAGTCACAGTACCTCTACTGTTGTAACCTCTAGTGTCCACACCTTGATACACGTTTCCACAATAAGAATGAAAACCAGTACGGAAAATTTTACTATATAGGTAGGTAAGCTTTTTCTTTCAAATTTTGTATTTTAATTACAAGGATTTATCTATGTAGCTCTTTAAAAATAATGAATTGTATTAATACTCGTATTACCATTCAATTACTTGCCTTATTGCTGGTCAATAGCTGTTGTCTTTTCCGAGTATACATTAGATGAGACAATAATGAGAAATGATTTTCTATACCGATAAGTGAGTTTATTTTGAGAACTCTTTTCCAACAAAATGACAATACCTCGATAAGTCGATACATCGATATTTGTAAAACAATACCGGAAAAAATCCATCGTTTCAATTGATTGTAGCAGATTTGTTTCATAACAATGAAAGTTATTGTTAAGCTGTGTATAAGGACGCAGTTTGATTGGCATGACTACTGCAACGTTGATAGTATTATTGATATTCGTTGTCATTGGTTTATCATTTAAAGATCCATCCCATAATTCATTTCTAAGGTGTTGTTATTGGTCTCCATTTCCAAAAAAATTGATTTTTGATTCAAAAATTTACTTATAGTCTTTATCATTTGCTTTACGAACTAGGTAGGTATCTAAAAGCTGACGCTAAAAATATTTAAGTACTACTTATTACCTACTAACGCTCATTTTCAAAAGTGTTTTTTGAATGGGAATATGAATTTGATAGTTCTTAGTTGAAACTGAGTAGATATACCTACTTTCAAATACAAACTTGATAGTTAGACGGTATATCAACGTTAGATCATAATGAAGCTTGAAAATTAGATTAAAAACAAAAGACAACCTTTTTTTATTTTATAAAAATTACAAAAACTAGTCGTCATCGGGTGTACAATGTATAAAATACACTAAAACCAGTTGAGTCATCTAAGGATCGTTTCAAATAATCTAAAAATAACTAGTAGACCCAGGTCAGAAGCCAAGACACTCCATTACCACGCTGATTGAATTAATCGATAGATTTACAAAACGAAAGTTAAGCTAATTTCACAAGCAATGCAGAATAAACATGACTTCAAATAGTCTTTATTAGGAGTTAGCAATATGGCGAAGATTAAGCGTATGACCTAAACGAGTAGCTGGTAATTGATTCAATTAAAATGTAAAGGTGATTCGGCAAAGATAAGGACTTCAGTACAGTAAGTTCTTTTGCATCGGAGAAGTCTTGGTCTGTGGGACACCAACTTTCTATCCGGTGATCGTGGGCTGGCTCGGTACAAAGGACCAAGAAGTTTCAATTTTTGTGCTACTATAGGTAGCTGAGACCTATTTTTTTCCGGAAAATTATGCACGTTAGCCAAGCACTTTACATTCTTAAGCGAACCTAATCTTACTACTTAATATCATTAAGAGTTCAAGTTTTTTTCTAAGTTTGGACGTAGAAGAACAGATTTGAATTATTATCGATCGAGCGAGCGAAGCGAGCGAAGATCTTAGTGGCAAGTTAGGCGATTTTGCTTTGTATGTTTGTATGTTTGTATGTTTCATTTTATGTTCTCGCATAACTATCGAACCGCTTATCCAATCTGTATGAAACTTGATAGGTAGGACTTGGTAGGATTGACGCTCCACAGCAAATTTCCATAGCACAACCTCAATAGGTTGTGCTATGGAAATTTGCTGGAAATTTGAAATGGAAATGAGCGTAATCGATGAAGGGGTTGTAAAGATATGGGGTTCCCAAGGGGGTAAATTTTTTTCAAAGTTACCCAAATATATTGAGTGGGGTGTCATATGAAAGTACTCAACTTATACATTCCAAAATGGTTTTTAGTTTTCTTCTAGGTTCTATAGTTTTTGAAATACAGTCAAAAAGAAAAATTATGAAAACCAATTAACGGAAGTATGGAGAGAGCTCCCGTTTCATAGAGTTTCGATGTATTCGTAGGTCTGGTTAACAGACAAGGAGTGTGGCATCGTTGTGGTTTGGTTTTCAATGATTTTAGTTGCTACTTGATATTTTTTCTTGAGATTGAAAATAAAAGCCGTGTTGGCCGATTGGAAGAGTGCTCGACTTTCGATTCATAGGTCGTAAGTTCGAACCCTGGCCGTGCTCATCAATGGATTTTTCGATTAGAAAAATTTAAATGCGCATTAACACGAGCTCTAAACGGTGAAAGAAAACATCGTGAGGAAACCAGTTAACGTTCTAATAGCGGCGATGGGCTTGCAACATGTCACGTATTCAAATGCTAACTCCTGCAAATAGTGGGCTGGGCATGTACCAAAATTATAGAGGGAGGGGGAGGGGAGGGGAGGGGAGAGGAGCGGATGGGAGGGGAGGGGAGGGGGATGGGAGGGGAGGGGGAGGGGAAGGGAATTGATTTTCTCATACATTTCGTATTGAACTGCTATTTTAATAATTTCTCGAACTAAGAGGCCTTCCCTGAGGCGCGGTACGAAGTTCGCGGGGTCAACTATTGAATATAAACACGACACGACTTAATGTATTGCATGCATGCCTATAATCTTTACCATACTGAGGTAGCGCATTAGATATCATTCTGTGGTAAACACTAGAAGGAGCACTTAACGTAGGTATAGGGGTAGTCAGAAACAAGTCCAAATCTAGGCTATCAATACAACGGTGCGCGAGATCTCAGTTCGGGGCGAACTACTAGTTTTACGAGTGCAATTATTCAAAAGTCAAAATTCAAATTCATTTATTCAATATTATCACTAGTGTACCACTTTGAAATATTATACTGTTAAGACATGAGCGCAGCGGCGAGTAGAATCTGGAGTAAAATACCTATTTGATTATTCGCGCATTCAATATCTGCCGATAGCGTCTCCCACTGGATGTCCAAATGCTTCCCCCACCTTTTCCAGATCCTCGGGAACATCCTCAGCGCACCAAATATTTATCGAGCTCGTCCGTCATCTTCGAATCGATTACCAGTATCTTTATCTAGTCTTGAGAAACTCCTATAGATGCTAACGTCTTTTCCACTGATCTACATTAGCCTATCTGTAATAGCCAATTACCTAATCTATGGTAAGATTTCCCGATTACTAACCGGCTTACTAATTACTTGTTTATTAGTCGGGTGACAGGCGATTGGAGAAGTTCGTTAGTGGTTCTATTTCGAGGAATTTCGAAATTATAACTTGCTTAACCTATCTTGCTTTTCGCTCACTATTATTTAGAAGTAAACCTCGTCAGGATGCCCGGTTGTATGCATGTTGTTAAAAAAATATGGGTTTTTCTTTTTAAGCAAATAGGACGTTATTGGACATTGATGAGTAGGCTAGACAGCACTTATACCATTTCAACTTTTATACTATTATAGGAAAGATATGGTAGATGATGGAACCACCTGAATGCTGACGCAGATAGATGTTGATAATAATATAGAGTATAGGCCTAGTCAGAAACAACCCTAAATCCAGGCTATCAACGCAACGGTGCGCAAGATCTCAGTTTGGGGCAAACTACTAGTATAGCATTGGTTCTATACCTACCTATTACCTTGCGCCAACCAAGTGTCATATTAGAACATTCTTGACTATTGTTTTGAGTTTTGCACCAGCTAAAAACGATGCCAATCAGAGTTCATCAGAGTTCAAATTATGTTGGCAAAATGTTGTGAGCTTAGTCTCAACAACATAAGATGGACTCGATCTTTTGAAAGCAGAAAAAAAAACAAATCAAATAGGCGAATGCCGTAATACTTTTGCGAGGTTTGAGTCGGCCAAGGAAATGTTGAAAGGACGATCTCGACGATATTGAGAGAGATTATTGGGAGATTTCGAAGGACAGAGATTGATTTTTTTTAGTAGACTTTTGCCCAGGTACACTATTGTTACCTAAAAATATCACTTGATGATTTGTAGAATAAAGACAAGTATCGGTAGGTAAGGTAATCTCTTAGCTGTTATTCATCTCTGCATCGACATCACCCATTTAAAACAAGTCTACTAATCTCTAGCAACTTAGTATGCTGCCTAACCCATTAAGCATTATTTACGCGTCCTTGCCGCGATTCTTCCACACATCCATATTCATAAGCGCGTAGGAGACGCACAATATAACTAAATAAGCAATAAAACGTCCCATTAAAAATGTTAATCAATCTTGTGTCAACCAATCACAATAAACAGTGTCGGTGCGCTTTGTGATCGCCATAATTTTTGCTGAGTTGAACCGAACCGATTGGTCGGGCAGAAGTCACGTTGGTTGGCCAGCCAATAACTTGACAGTTGTTGTAACTGTGTGAGACTACATGATTAATATCAAACCAAACTGACGCGATATAAAGGCTACCAGTAAAGTATCTACCTATATCGCGTGAAAATGCTGCCGCTGCAAATATCTTATAGAAAACAGACGTGGATGCAGACTATTTAGGACACACAGTATACAAATAGGATACACAGTGGATAAGCATAGTTTACAATAATTAGTATGTGAGTGGTGTGGACCACATATTATATGTGTTTAACATACGCCCACATGGTAAGCGGTTACAGTAGCCTATGGATGCCTGCAAGACCAAAGGAGTCACACACGCACTGCTGACCTTTTAAAAGAGGAATCACTGCGCCGACAACACAATGGACAAGACTGGTCCACCAGTTGTCACCGCAGAGCTCTGGCATCCTTAGGTACTCATCGCAGGAACACAACACCATTCGAATATAACGATGTTATTTGAGTGCGATTCCGTAAGGTTACTTAGGTACTTCCCCAGTGGGGCTGCTCGAAAATAGAATAAGGAAAACCCACTAAGTATGCCCTTCCTCCTCTCGAAAATAAAACTAATATTTTTATAAGTAGCGTTTATTCCGCTTGACCTGCATGCGTCGGTTTGAACGCAGCTTTATGCTAAAGGTAGAACAACCGTGTGGGGGAAACGATACGATTCCGATGCATGGTGCGTGTGCCACCGACCCAACCGGCTGGGGCAGGAAATACATAGTTGCAAGAAGACCTACGGAAAACAGGTTGAAATTTTGAGAACTTTATCGGAAATCAACAATTAACGGAAAAAATCGGGGTTTTGTTGTTTTTTGTCTATTGAACCTTTTAAGTTTAAGAATGCATAGTACAGGGCGGCCCTTACCATTTTTTATTTTATTTTTATTTTATTTTTTAGCCCACATCGTCCCACTGCAGGGCAAAGGCCTCCCTCCCTTTTTTCCACACCTCTCGATCTTGAGCCAAACTGCGCCAGTCATCTGTATGACTGTCTAGGTCGTCCCGCCATCTTCTCCGGGGTCTGCCACGACGTCGCCTGATTTGAGGGGCCCAATCAGATGTTATTTTGGCCTTACCATTTACAGCGCAAAAAAATCCGGAACCAAAAATCCAAAGATGCATGGTCTGGTCATGTATCAATTCGTATTTACAAAATTATTTTCTTCCAGATGTTGATATTAGCATGAAGCTGAGGCTCCACCAAAGAAGAAATAAGATTAGAATAGAATTTCATTATTCACAAAATGTCAACTCGCCTAAGTCACGAGATGAGCCCCAGCCTGATACTTATTTTTCGAAACGGTGAATTGATTTTGATCAAATGACTTCAGCATGTCATAGTTCCAACATTGACGGCATTTCCGACCAGCTGCTCGTAAATGCCACGGGATTCCAAAAGCTAGTTTAATTAATTTGCATCTGGTTTGACTAGCGGCATCTAGGTGAAAGCATGAATGTGTCGGTTAATTATTGTCACGGAATTGTATGGGTTTAAATTTTTATCATAAGTGAATTATGCGTTCGTTCGTGAGCTTGCAAAATGAAATGTAAGGAATGCAAAATGCGAACATGTGCCAAAATAATGTTGATGGACGTGTGTCGGACATCATCAAAGGAACTTTGTTTAGAATATTTTGTCTGAACTGTTTTTTTACCAAATACGACTTGTTGGCTGAGAAGTAGCCTATTCAAACACAAAAATTCCAATTTTTTTAATTTTTATAGTGTTGAATCACAATTAGGTGTTTAGATAATCTATACTTAAGGTTTCTTTGTGGTAAACAATAAAGTGTTATCAAATTAGCTTATCAAGATTTTCGACCCGACGAATATGGATTCCGTGGCCGAGTTGGTAAAGACACTCCAGCTTATGGAGGATCGCTTGTATCAGTGCGGGTTCGAGTCCCGTCGGAATAGCAAATTTTGATAAGACTTCGTTTTCAATAAATACTCTAATAAGAATGTCCTTTTCACAGCTCCTTTGACATTTTTAAACCTTAGGAACTATTTTAGGACAAGATTTATCCTTAAAAAAAGTATACAAAACATGCAAAATACAAAGCCACACGATATTCCTGCAATGGTTTCCTTGTCCATACTCATTAAAACCTGTTCAACTCATTGACTATAATCCTGTCTCCTTCATTTCAACGGGATAGAGTGAGGTGGCACGCAAGCTTGAACACTTCATGTGGTTATGAATGAAATTAAAAGTAAAAAGAACTGTTTTAAAAGTTGTGTGATTACGAGTACTACACTAGTAAAGGTCTTATTTTGTGAGGACTGTCTTTAGGATCTTTAAAATTGTAACCTTTTGAAAGACGCACATTTTTTTTTTTTTTTTTTTCTTTATTTTGGCTTCGCACGGTTGTGCATTCAGCCAGTGTCAAGTAATTATTATTCTTCAAGTTTACAGATAAATAAATACATATTACAATACTTAAATATAATATTCCACCCCCTCCCCTTGTGCCTCAGTAAAGATGTGGGCCTTTACTGAAACATCAACACGGACTTTTTGGAAGAACTTGAAAAGCAATGTTAACCAATTTTGTTTCACTTCCCCACACTTATGCACGTTCACGAACACTTAACGGTTAATAATCCACCATTATTACACATTAACATTCGAAGAAACACAAGTTTTGGAAAATAAAACAAAAACGAAACTTGACTTCTCAAATTCCCGCCAAAAAGCCAAAAGACGCACATGTTCACATTTTGCAAATAGTTTGCATTTCCTGTGACAGGTTGCAAGCCAATCGGCGTCAAGCATGATACCGGTGCCGGCTAAAATTTTGGAGTTTCTCAATTCGTCGGAATTTTTTTTTTTTTTTTTATTTTTTTTTTATTTTTTTATTTTTTTTTTTTTAATGTTCACCGATTACTTAAAGACGCCGGGACCGATATGGAAAATTATTTTTTCTTTGAAAGGTATACTTTCCGATTGGTGCCACAAAAATTTGGTGAGGATCTGTCTAGGATCTTCGGAGTTATGAACAGAAATGCACCTCGATAGTGCAGAAAATTGCTCAGCTTTTAACATTCAAGTCGGTTTTATTACATTTTTAATTTAGTCTCTTGTTTGTGTACCCTTCGCGTCCATTTCGCAAATTAAAGTTTTATACGTGAAATACGATCAGTCGATTGTGTGAGCGCCATCGGCCGGAACATCACTACTAATTAATGAACAGGAGCAAAAGAAAACACTTAATATCGAATGAAATAAGCTTTAATGGCCCTGGGCATGAATATGAGAACATGCTAGTGTGTTTACACAGAATTTTAGTAAAGGAGCCATGTTAATGTACCTATAGCCCAGTCAAATTAGGAATTAACCTCGGATTGAGAGATAATAAGCTGAATTTTCGTATATACCTTCATTTAGGCGCCCTAAAAGTTGTCTCAAAAGTCTCATAAAATCTCGTGTCTGCGTCTTAAGTTATTCAAGGTCAAAGGTAAAAAAAATAGTTTTTCGCGAATATCTCGGTTGCTATTGGTCCATCTATTATGAAGTTGTAGAGCTTAAAATTTGCGACCAATTCATAAAAAAAAAAATCCATGCGCTCAACCGTTTTTGCGATACAGGGCCGTGAGCGCAAAGCGTACAGTATGTGTATTTCAAAAACTATACTTCCTAGAACAAAAATAAAAACTATTTCGGAATGTACAAATTAAGTCCTTTCACATGATACAGGTGGAAGGATGAAGTGGGGAAAGACCTTCACTCACTTCATGTGTCCACGGACTGGACGGAGGCGGCGCAAGACAGAAGCCGGTGGCGTTCTATTGTGTCGGAGGCCAAGACCCACTTTGGGGTCGACGCGCCAGGATAGTAGTAGTAGTATATGACACCCCACTCAATATATCTGTGTTAGTTACCTTTTTTACCCCCTTTAGATGCCAATATCTTTACAACCCCTCCATCGATTACGCTCATATGTCATATATCAAATTTCCATAGCACAACCTAGTTATCTACCAAGTTTCATGCAGATTGGATTAACGGTTCGATAGTTATGCGATAACATAAAATTACACATACAAACATACAAAGCAAAATCGTAAGATCTTAGCTCGCTTTGCTCGCTTGGTCGATAATTAACTGATAAATAAAATAAATTATTCAAAATTCAAGGTATTCACGTTTGACTTTGCGTTACAGTACCTACGCGTATGGCTGAGCGCTGCGCACTCATCCTCCTCTATCGTGAAAACGGTTGAGCGCATGAAAGAATGTTTTAAACAAAATTTGTCGCAAATTGTATGCTCTACAACTTTATAATAAATGTTAACATCATTGGACCAATAGCAACCGAGATATTCGTGAAAAACTATTTTTTTTACCTTTGACCTTGAATAACTTAAGACGCAGACACGAGATTTTATGAGACTTTTGAGACAACTTTTAGGACGCCTAAATGAAGCTACATACGAAAATTCAGCTTATTATCTGTCATTCCGAGATTGAGCCCATTTTTATGCTAAGCTGACTGGACTACTATAGTTAACCGAATGTTTCAGCAGTGCCTCGAATTTGAATCCAAATGTTATGGGGCCCTACAAATGCTATTAAAGAGTCAAATAATATTAGAGAATCATATAGGTATGGCTAGATGTCGCCCGCGGCTTCGCCCGCGTGGGAACCCTTCATTGGGAAAATTGCTTTTTTTCCGGGATAACTTATTAAGGATTATTTTGAAAAATCCAGATAGAATTGATCAATGTAAAGTAGGTATCCAAACCCAGTTTAAAATAAGCAAACTTTGTTTACAATTACGATTACGATTTGCTTTGTTTACGATTGTATACATATTTACTTAGACCGGCAGCTAGGTAGCGTAACGTAGCCGCACAGACACGGACAGACACGTAACTCGCAGACAAAATTACTTGCGTGAATACTGTGTCTGTCCGTGCCTGCGCGGCCCTGTGCAACAAAATCCTACATCTTTGCATCCTAAAAAACGTAGCCGCACAGACACGCACGGACACGGGGCTGCGCAGACACGGACAGACACAGTATTCGCGGAAAGATTTTTGTCTGTGCGGTGCGTGTCTGTCCGTGTCTGTGCTGCTACGTTACGCTAGCTGCCGGTCTAAGTAAATAAATAATCGTAACGGGACATTGCAGTGCTTCTTCTCTCTGTCTTTTGTTAGAGAGCGGCCGCGACCGACGATGTCTGTCGTTGTCTGTCGATGTCTGGCACGCTACGTGTCTGTTACGCTCAATATCTGTAGATATAAACAGTATAGTGATCATATTGCGTTTTTTAGGGTTCCGTACCTTAAAAGGTAAAAAAAAGGAACCCTTATAAGATCACTTTCTTGTCCGTCTGTCTGTCCGTCTGTCTGTCTGTCTGTCCGTGTGTCACCATCGATTATCTCAGGAACGGGTAGAGCTAGCAAGTTGAAATTTATACCATATACTAAGGTCTATAGTCCCTATTGTGAGTATAAAAATCAAGGTCCTGAGTCAATTCGTGAAAACTTGTGAGTACCAAAACTTACCTTAATTATCAACTTTTTTTATTTTTCGGAATTTTTCCTTTATTTGTGCTGGAAGACCTTGCTTGTAACCAAAATTGACAATTCTAGGTCAACCGGAAGTACCCTAGAGGTTTTGGGTCGAAAACCTAAATGGTAGTTCCCGTTGACCTAGAATAACGAAATTTGGCAAAAAGCAAGGTCTTATAGCACAAATAAAGGAAAAAATCCAAAAAGTTAAAAAAGTTGAAAATTAAAGGGTGTTCCCATACATACATAGTTGACGCCAATTAAGATTGTCCTCTGAGTTGTATGGGCGCTCATACAATTAAGCGGACTAGCTTAATTGGCACCATGGCTAGGTACGGAACCCTCGGCGTACGAGTTCGACTCGCACTTGACCGGTTTTTATTTTTAAATAAATCAATCTTTATCTATCTTTGCATGTAATAGAAGTCAATAACTAAAATTATGTAACAATATAAAACGTCTTGAGCGGTAACACCAATAAATTATGTGGAAGACATATTGAGTATGGCAGGGATATATGATCGCATGTTAATATGCCACAAATCACCTTCCACTAAACTTACCTACACTGACGATTATTCAGAAGATTATGGCACTAGTTGGAATGGAATATCAATATGCATATTTTTTAAAGTATCTAATGTTAGAATATTGTTTCATCATCATCATCATCATCATCAGGCTATAGCAGTCCACTGCTGGACATAGGCCTCCCCTAATGAGCGCCATCGCGCCCTGTCTTCAGCTTGACGCATCCAACTTGTGCCGGCAGCCTTTCGCAGATCGTCACTCCACCTGGCAGGCGGGCTAAATATTGTTGATGATATTGATGAATATTGTTTATACCACGGGAACCATTCATTTTCCGGGATTCGTTCATTCATTCATATCGAGTCAATGGCACTCATATTAATTTCGACCAGTATTTTGCAACCTCCACGGCTTCATCAGTTGCTTGGTTTAGCTGCTCCCGGGTGCAAATGGCAGGGCACAGCAGGCAGGAAAGCAAGTGAGGCATAGTCTGCGTAGGGATTTTCCGGGATAAAAAGTAGCCTATGATATAGGTATAGCCTATGATATATATATTCCAGAACCTAAACTATCTACATTCCAAACGAGTGTGGGCAAAAATATATGGGCACTTCACCCACGGCCGCCACAGCTCAGACTACTTTTATTTTGAAGGTATCACAGCCTTGTATCTCTGTGCCAATGCGCATCAAATTCTGTCCCGGGGTTCTCTATTTATTTTGAGTCGAATAGGTTTAACTTAAAGAGAGGTTAAAATGGCTGTTACCGCATTTTTGGGCATAATCATAAATGTATGGACCCACGACCGCCACAGCTTATATATAGCTACTTTTGCTTAGAAGGTATCAAAGCCTTGTTTCTCTGTGCCAATTCGCATCAAATTCTGTCCGAGGGTTCTCTATTTATTTAAGTCGAAAAGATTTAACTTACAAAAAAGCTAAAATGATTATGATTAGAGCGATGAAAGTCTCGATTTATTGGGATGTTTTTTATTTCAAAATAATGTGAGGTTTATGAGAAAGTCTCTTAAGTATTTATTTTTCATTTCTCATGTTCGGAAAGTACGCTTGAAGTTACCTGAACAGAGGGATGAAAACAGTACTTTTGCGTCCCTGGGAAACGATTTTCCCTGCTGACAAAGTATTAAATAAATCACATGCTACTATTTGACATTTCTATTGAGCCATGTCGTCTTTGTCAGCTATATTTGACATTTCTATTTACCATAAGATGAAGATCAGGATCACGGGATCAGGATCACGGGATTAGGATCAGGTAGGATCAGGTTTACAGGATAAGGATCACGGTATCAGGATTATGCAGGATCATTGGATCCGGATCACGGGATTAGGATCACGTAGGATCAGGATCACAGGATCGGGATCACAGAATCAGAATCACGGGATCACGATTATAGGATCAGGATCACGGGAATAGGATCACAAAGTCAGGATCACGGGATCTGGATCACAGGATCAGGATCCTGACGCCAGACCGTAGCCAAGTGAGTTATCTGTCATACATTTCAATACGAACTGTTTGGCCACGCACGTGGCCGGCGATGCGGCCGTAGCGTCTCAGCGTGTTAATAGCTCTTACAAGATAGATGTGAATAACCTGTTTAGGCACTCGAACTATTAGTGCCCTCGCTTTGCTCGTGCGCCAAACCATCTCGTGCCTAGGTAGGTTACTTTCAAACCATGTGTAACAATCTCCTATTTCCGATGACGTCCTTTGAATCCCTCGCTGCGCTCAGGATTCTAATCTAGAATCCCTCGCTGCGCTCGGGTTTCAACTCTAGCATCCCTCGCTCCATTCTGTACTTATTCAAAATAGCACTCTCATCGAAACAAATTATATTTTGCCCCATTGTCATACAATCTAGTACCTACTACTCAGGTTAGGTAGGTACAAACATGGATTTATCTAGTGACCCCCGGGATAGATTTTAATGCGTCGATAATAAAAAATGCTTAGTTTTGTTAAGTCTTTCGAGAAATATTAACTACATTGCTGGCGGTGCTGGGTGAAGTTTGCCCACTATCATTTTATCAAAATCGGTTTAGTAGTTGTAGGGATACGGTAACAAACATTCACCACACGGTACCGTTTAGAGTTTTCGGGGTTCGAGTTTTAGGGATTCGAACCTATGATCTTCAGATCGAAAGTAGAAGTGCAATAATCATTAGAGCAAAAAAAATTTAATAATATAATCTCGTTATGTTGAAATAAATACAAGAATTTAAAGTATCTAAGTAGCATAATTATTACTATGGAACGATCTTGTAATTTATAGGTTTTACACAAAATGACTTGTTCGACGCTGAAATTAGAATCAAGAATCCGTACTTACCCATATTATAAATGTGAAAGTGTGTTTATTTGTTTGTTTATTTGTACTGCTTTCACAGAGCGACGGATTGACGTGATTTTTTGTGTGGAGATAGTTGGAGGGCTGGAGAGGATAGGCTACTTTTTATCCGGGTACCACGCGAGCGAAGCCGCAGGTAGCAGCTAGTAAATAATATATATTAATAATACATAAATTACACATTTATATGAGCTTAATTTTGATTTACGTTAAGTGCAGCAGCCATTACCTTTAATTGACATGAAATACAGATTACTTTAAATTAATTTGTTATGCGCTAAATCGCTATTTTAGGAAAGCTGTCTTTGATAGTTTTAATTACATAAATGGTGCGTAAATATTTAAAAAATACATCTTAATTTTTCATTTTGAAGCTAAATTTTTATGAAAATATTTACTTGTGCTTGTGGGATAGCTTCTCGTATTGAGGAAAGCCTTCATTTGACCCAAAAACACTAGAGTACGCTCATAGTTTTACTGTAATATTTTAACTGAATTTTATTGCGTTAAACGAAAAAAAAAAAACAATTATTTCTTAGAATCTTGGGTTTCGGCTTCCAATAAAAAAACTACATTATACCTACTCGTATTATGTAAAACTACATTATATTATGTAAAACTCGGTGCATCCATATCCATAGCACCAGTTACTGACACCAGCAGAATAGCAAATATCTTACTTCTTACTATCTTATCAATGTGAATCTTTAGATATTGGGTGGGATGTATGGATGGATGTTTGTTACTCAATCACGCCGTAATGACTGAATGGATATGGATGAAATTTAGCACAGTTAGAAATTTAGAGATAGATTAAAGTCTGTATTAGCGCATAAGTTACTTTTTATCCCGAAAAATGCACGCGTGGGAAAAAAATAAAGGTCGCGTGCGTGAAGCCGCGGGCGTTCGCTAGTCTTTTAGAACTTCTGAAAAGTATCTGATTCTAGTCAATTCGATTCGATCTAGAATAGTGAGGGATATTAAACTGGTGCTGTACGTGGGTTGGCATGGCTCCGAGGTGGCCGATGTTTACGAGCGCATTAGAGAGTTACTCCAGACGATCACACCACTTCTCAGACAGACATAATACATTATTTGTACGTACATTCGTATACATAATATCTGTAAGAAACATGAGGGTCAATGTAACATTTTTCTAAAAAACGTTGCAGTTTATGATTTTCTGATACTCATCGATTAGCCCTTTGATTGTTTATCTTTGATAGCAACCAAAATCAGTCTCAAACTCTCAAATAAGTTCAGTTCAGTGACCACGCAGTAGCTCCGTAACTCTCGTCTCAAAGAGACCAAATGCGATATAAGAAACCTACTTACGCCATAGAATACTAGTGCTTACGCATCGTTTTGACAGTTTGAGACCAATTTGAGGTTTTATTTTAATTGATGATTTTATATTTTAACTTTTACCTAAATATGTCTACTCGCTCGATGTATCATTTAAAAGCTTGCTGTCTGTCACCTATAATTATAATAGCATTTACCTCGTCTTCTAGAACTAGCTTTTGTATATTTGCATGATTGGATGTATATTATGTTGGTGGCACAAATAAATAAATAAATAAATTGAGACAAGTTGCCTGGAAGAGATCGCTTTAAGCGATAAGGCCGCCAATTGTTTTTACCTATGTTTAGATAATTTATACTTAAGGTTTCTTTGTGGTAAACAATAAAGTGTTATCTATCTATCTATCTATCAAGTTAGACAATCAGCCTGCTGTTTATTTAACGCGTTCATAAACTAAAATAAACGTTAAAAAATAAATTATAAACGTATTATATTATTATTTATATTTAAATAAACGTTAACTGTTTATTCAAACGTTCATAAACGTTTATGTTCATAAACTTTATAATAGGAAGACAGTGATGCCTAAAGGTCTAACTAGGTATGCGAGGTTTTCATAATCAGTAATTGCATTTAGCTCTTATTACCTACTTAGAGCAGCTTGAATGTTCCTTATTATATTTAAGCAAGCCTAAACGGTTTTTTTTTGTATGTGTTAAATGCGTTTAAACAAGCTATATACAATTAGGAATCGTTGTGCCAGCCGTCCTTAGTTCATTATGCTCTCAATTCATTATATATTCGTTTCACTAATTAGGTGTAATATACTAAAAAATATAAATCACAAAGGATTATCCCCATAAACTAGCATTGATTCACTAATTTAATAATACTAGTGTCATATTAAATATAATACATCGCCAAAACTATTATGTACTTGCGGATGCCCGCGGCTTCTCCCGTGTGGACTACTATTTTTGTATCCCACGGGAACCGTGCATTTTCCGGATAACAAGTAGCTCATGTCCTATTCCCGGCCATCACCTATATATTTTTTGGTGACCTGTAACACAGGTTTTCACTAACCTATTTCAGGCACCAGTCTCGCACAAAACAGTCATACACCACCTTGTTTCATAAACTTTAGCTTTATTTAACCATTTTGTTTTGTGTGAGATAAATAAACGTTATTTATTGTTATTCATTATTATTATTATTTTAAATTTCAGGCAAATCGGTTCAGTAGTTGTTGAGTTATAGAGGAACAAACACACATCCATCCATCCAAACTTTCGCATTGATAATATTATTAGTGACGTGATTTTATATAATGCCGCCTTCTCAGTCTAGACACTCTTTTAAACTTTGTTTTATTTACTTACCTAGTTTTTTTTGGGAAATCCACATAAACATGTACTAGGTGAAATACGATAGACGAAATAATTTATGTTCTAGTTTATGATTCAATAAGTTTTGGCGTAAAATATCATCTAGATATTTGATATAATTTCGTGATAAGTAAATTGAATTTGTTTTTATCATGATAAATTATACAGATTTTGATGTTTGTTTCGTTTATTTATTAACACCGTTTTTTCAACTTTATAATGAAAATATCATCTAGATAGAGATTTGATTTAATTTCGTGATACCTAAGTAAATTGAATTTGTTTTTTATATAGATTTTGATGTTTGTTTCTTTTGTTTTAACACCGATTTTTGAACTTTATATTGCAATTTGGACAAACCTTAGTGGTTTTTTGTTGCTATAGTTACCTATAGAAGTTTCATTTTAAAAATGTTTTTGGTAAGTATATAAAAAAAAAAACCTCGGCTTTCGATCCGAATCCGTGCATCTACCTACGGATTTTTAATTTCACAAACGTTGAAACCAGTTTTTATTCTACTATAGTTTATTAGCTTCCACCCATGGCTTCGCTCGCGTGACACCTCGACAAAAAGTAGCCTATTTGTTATTCTAGGTCATAAACTATGTAGGGTGGGTTGTCCACCTGTGAACCAGGCAGATGCAATGAGCCACCGCTATATTTCAAAAATGTGACATTGCCGTTCTTTACGAATACTGCCAACAGGAACGCATACGCACCCCTCACTCTCTCCCCAAATTGCAAGCAGCGCAAGCTTAGGACGTACGCCCAGTGATCGAATTTATAAAAATGTATCACAAAAGCAAGTTTTTTGTGTTGATTTCATTCTTTTTCTACATTTTTTGGGTGTTACCTACAGTTTTTTTTGCCTGTTACGTATGATTACACATACATAACGTTGTAAATTACACAATAGTTAGTTTGCTGTATCATCATTTACCAGGTAAAATACTGAAGTTTGTTTTGTCAATGGGGTGTGTCCAGCAATGAGCCATGACATAGTGTCCTGCATTGAACCATAGTTCTCACATACATTTTCCCAGTCCGAGCTGCACCTACCATTAATATACGTTGAGAAACTAAACCACCTACTTATTACAACTAGATTTGTATGATAACCTACTTATAATTTGTATTATAGTAAAAAAAACCATATTGCTTGATGACAATACATAGATTTTATTAAGACTAAGATACTCAAACCTAAATATAATTAACTGTACCTCTACCGGCTTATATTTCGTAGTTAGTAATAATTTTGCTGATAGGTAATAATAATAAAGTAAAAACATTGCCCTTTCTCTTGGTAAATAGGTGGTTCATTGCAGAATTCGGTCTGGTTCAATGCGTACCACCCGTGTTACGCAATGAACCAATTCTCATTTTTTGCTAAATCTGTATTTCTAAGAAATCTAAAGATTATATGAATAAACTAATAATGCACAATCTTAGCCAGATTAATCACCTTACTTCACGCCAAATCTTAGGTCCGTAAGTCAAAAAATGTAAAAGATATGGACGTTTGAATTTTACCTGGTTCATTGCTGGACAACCCACCCTACCTACCTGTATTTCAAGTTTCATTAAAATCCGGTCAGTAGTTTTGTTTTTGCGTGAAAGAGTAACAAACATCCATACATCCTCAGAAACTTTCGCATTTATAGGATAGTAGGATTTAAGTAATTTACATTACTAAATTGCGCTTTAGTGAATAAAGTGGATGGTTCAACACATCCGATGATCCAGAAATATCTTTGTCGTCGGCGGCGCCGAAGTCTGTTACGATCTGGCAACGTACGACAATATAATCACGATTTGATGACCTCTGACTGACTGCATTGCTCACTATTTTTGCGTGCATTTTGTTTTTATGCATAGCTTGGGTGGTCTGGCGTTTTCAGATCTGAACTAGGAGGTTGTAAATATTCATTATTAAATAATAATATGACTATAGATTTTCAGATATTGAACACTTTAAAATTGTCTGTGGATTAGGATCCACAAACAAAACCAAGCCTCAAATTGTAGACTATTTTTTTTATTTAGTGGGACTACCTACTATGTTCACTTTGAATCGTCTTAAGAGCTAGGTGATTCTACTCCAGTTCTTTCGCGACCAACAGCGTGAAGAATCAGGGCAACAAACACGATATGGGGCCTAGCTTTCTTTTAAATCCAAATAATCAAACTCCAGTGCAGAGTCAAAGCGAATCCATGCGCAGTACGTGATATCTCTTTCATAACAACGAAGCATGCAAGCATACGAGACGGTAGGTTCTTTGATTTTTAAGTAACATGTATGAAAGAAGCCATTTGTAGAGTGCTATCAAATATTTTATCTTAGGCTCGATCATACCAGCATCTATCGGGCGGGTTCTTATTAGCGATGAAGTATGCTTTATTCGCCTGCTTGTATCGAAAAAAATGTATCGATTACGCGCAAACGCGACAAACGCTAGTAGGATCCTTGCCTAGAAGTATTAAGGTCTTCGCTCACTGCGCAGTATCATAAGCGGGCCGAGCCATGACCGAGCCCATCACGAAAATAGCACCTTACACACTAAGACCGTATCAAACTAGGACCGTCTCATAACCGTTTTGCGAAGCGTAATCCCGAGCCTATACCACAGTAATAGACATTTTGTTGGTTTTATGCTAAATACACAATTATTCTGAAAGCCCATTTTAAAACTTATCACTCAATTTTTTTTGTAAAATACTATAGTAACTAGTAGTTCGCCCCGAACTGAGATCTCGCGCACCGTAGATGGCTTACATTTGGACTTTCTTCTGACTACCCCTATAATTTCAAGTGCTACTACTGCCGAGTATGCCTATTGCGCTAGCTCTTCATGGTAAAAAATACTAGCATGCATGCAATACAATAATGTCGTGTCTAATTTTTCATTTACTTATTTCATATTTATGAATTCTCGTCGTATTTCTAAAGTATACGTCCTAGAATGAAAATAATAACTATTTTGGAATGTACAAATTAAGACCTTTCATTTGACACCCCACTCAATATATTTTTTTATTTAACTTTTTTTACCCCAATTATTTTCATTCTTTATCAAATTTTTTTTTATCATGAAAATAAATCAAGTAGCATCTAAAATCATTGCAAACCAAACCGCAACGATGCCACTCTCTTTTTAAGACCGACCAGTCAATGAGCTACGAAGACATCGAAACTCTATGAAACGGGAGCTCTTGCAGCTCTGGTTTCGTAGTTTTTGTTCTTTGGTCGTATTTCAAAAACTATACATCCTAGATTAAAAATAAAAACCATTTTGGAATGTACAAAATAAGCCCTTTCGTATGACACCCCACTCAATATATTTGGGTAACTTTGAAAAAAATTTACCCCCTTGGGAACCCCATATCTTTACAACCCCTTCATCGATTACGCTCATACGCTCCACAGCAAATTTCAATAGCACTACCTATTGACCTATCAAGTTTCATACAGATTGGATTAGCGGTTCGATAGTTATGCGAGAACATAAAAATGAAACATACAAACATACAAACATACAAAGCAAAATCGCCTAACTTGCCACTAAGATCTTCGCTCGCTTCGCTCGCTCGATCGAATATAGAGCGTTTACAAGCTAAACCACACTAAAATACATATTACACACATTTTGTCGGGTTTACTAGCAAAGTGCAATATTTCATCATATTTTGTGTAACTTTAAATGGGAGTTTTATCTACAAGGTTTAAAAAAACAGACTTTTAAGAAACCCTTTTAAAAACCCAATTATAATCCATAGTGATAGCATAATTATTATTGCGATCATGATGATGATGATGAAAAGTAGCTTATATCCTTCCTCAAAGCTCCTGAGATTAGCGTGTTCAAACAAATTAACAAACAAACTTTTCCGCTTTATTACTGGTTGGTTGGTATAGATTAAGTGTACTTTCACTCTACATTCAAGGTTTTATGAATAACTGGATATTTTTTTTAATTTTTAAGCTTATCTTTTTTCTCGAAATCGTGTTTTTTCTGTTACTACACTTTGATTTCGGAGGGCAGTATGGGCTTTTGACGTTTGATAAATGTCACATAACGTGCGGAACGCATTCAGTGATGCTAGATGGGGGGTTTTCAATTCAAATTTGGGGTATTTATCGACTCAGGAGGAAATCCTTTGGGGGAATTTTCGTAGGTAAAAATTATAAATTATATACCTACTTGATAATTAGGGTTGATATTTGATAGGTTTTTAGAATGTGTACATGTACATGTGTATAAATGGGGGTACTTGAAAGACTTTGTGAAGTGAGAAAAATAACTGAATTATTATCTAACCAATATTGGAGCGTTTCCTCTCGCTCCTACTCTTCTCCTACTCGATTCTCCTACTGCTCCTGCACGAGGACCAATACATCCTTATGCTCCTACCAGTAGGAACATAAGGATAAGCATATCCTAGTGCTCCTACTGTGGATGGACAGTCAAGGTATAATACCCCGAAATAAAACTATCAAATAGGGGCACAGCCGCGAAGCCGTATTTTGATAAACTTCAAAACAAGATAACATCTTCATCATCAACAAAAAATAAAATCGTTATTGTTATAAATAAATACTTATGCTATGATCAAGATCTACATTTAAAGTGACAGCTGTCACCAAATGTACCAATATAGTGTATAAAGTTTACTGATGAATAATATCAGATGTTAAATTGACAGATTATGTCAAAATGACAGATTAGGACAGATTAAATTGACAGGTTGGCCATATCTCGAAAACCACTTATCTCAGACTCTCCGTCCTCAGTTTAAGTGAAAGCTATTGAAGAGATCTACATTTAAAGTGACAGTTGTCAAACTTTAAACAGCCATTATCTCGGAAACTACTCGTCCTAGACTCCTCATTCTCAGTTCAAATGAAAGCTATGACCAAGATCTACATTTAAAGTGACAGCTGTCAAACTTTAGAAGGCCATATCTCGGAAACTACTCGTCCTAGACTCTCCGTTCTTAGTTCAAATGAAAGCTATGACTAAGATCTACATTTAAAGTGACAGCTGTCAAACTTTAAATGGTCATATCTCGGAAACTACTCAACCTAGACTCCTCATTCTCAGTTCAAATGAAAGCTATGACCAAGATCTACATTTAAAGTGACAGCTGTCAAACTTTAAAAGGTCATATCTCGGAAACTACTCGTCCTAGACTCTCCGTTCTTAGTTCAAATGAAAGCTATGACCAAGATCTACATTTAAAGTGACAGCTGTCAAACTTTAAATGGTCATATCTCGGAAACTACTCATCCTAGACTCCTCATTCTCAGTTCAAATGAAAGCTATGACCAAGATCTACATTTAAAGTGACAGCTGTCAAACTTTAAATGGTCATATCTCGGAAACTACTCGTCCTAGACTCTCCGTTCTTAGTTTAAATGAAAGCTATGACTAAGATCTACATTTCAGATGACAGATGTCATTTTGACAGCTGTCACTTTAAATCTAGATCTTGGTCATAGCTTTCATTTGAACTGAGAATGAGGAGTCTAGGACGAGTAGTTTCCGAGATATGGCCTTTTAAAGTTTGACAGCTGTCACTTTAGATTCAGATTCAGATACAGATTCAGATTCTTTATTGGTAACTTAAAATGTTACATGTCACAATATTTAGGTGCTTACTATTACTTATTTAACAATAAGTGGGAAGTAAAAATAAATCAATACAAGAAATTAATTATGTAAAAATAAACTAAAAACGGTCAATAAAATAGTAAGAACAATCAAATCATAATAATAATCAATAAACATTAAATTTCATTAATTACATTAAACCGTAAAGGAGCAGTTATTAAAAAATTCGTCGACCCTGTAAAAGGTTTGCTCGATAAGCCAGTTTTTCAGCCTTTTTTTAAAGGCTTGCATTGATAGTGCAGCTGTAATACAGCCTGGGAGACGGTTGTAGACACATGGCCCCATCGCGTGAACCAGCTTGGTCGATTTTACGAGCCGCCGTCGTTCCACTCGTAGTCTTTGAGCGTGTCGGGTCGGGTATCTATGGACGTCGCCGAGACCTGCGAACTCGTCCAAGTGGAGGCGGGCATACACAGCTGCATTAAATATGACGAGGGCGGGTAATGTCATTATTTTTAGTTTCTTGAAGAGGGGGCGAGCAGAGGTATCCCAGGATACTCTCATAATAGCTCGAACAGCTCTCTTTTGCATCCTGAACGCTCGCTCCCAGTCGGCAGCGCCTCCCCACAGCTCTACGCCGTATTGAAGGAGCGAGTGAACGGATGCAAAGTAGCAGCTCCTGGTCATCCCCTCTTCAAGAGTCGCGGATAGACGCCATAAAGCGAAGCAGGCCCTGCCAACCCTCTCACAGAGTCTATCAATGTGCAGATCCCACTTTAGGCCCTCATCTACCATAAATCCCAAGAACGGAGTATGCTTGACCTGAGAGATTGCGACACCTCCAAGGGATACATTTAAGCCTCTGTAGGTACGGCCTGCAAGGTTAAAGTGCACAAAATTGGTTTTAGTGACGTTTAAAAGAAAACCGTTATGATGGAACCATTTGTGCAACTCCGCAGCTACCATGTTCAACCTCCTCTCCAAGTCATCCACAGTGGGCGCCGTGACGACAGCAGCAACGTCGTCTGCATACATAAGTGTATGTGCGTCACTTACGCAGTCGGGCAGGTCGTTGAGGAGGAGAGAGAACATGATATTGGACAGCGATGATCCCTGAGCCACACCTATAGACGTTCCGAGGGGCACCGATTTGACGTTTCCGCCACCTGTCACGGTCTGCTGTCTATTTTTCATAAAATCACTCAGGAGAGCCAGTGCGGGGCCATCGATACCGTAGTGTGCTAATTTGACGATGAGCACACTATGATCGGCGACGTCGAAGGCCTTCGAAAGGTCGCACAGAATGACCGCCACATGAAGTCGCTCCTCGCGAGCCTGCAGCACATGACTTACCAGCTCTCGGGCCACGTCGGTCGTGGACCTTCCCTTCCTGTAGGCGAATTGTCTGTCGGACAGGGATTGAGTATCCTCCAGGTATTCTGTGAGTCTTGCACTGAGGCCGTGCTCAAAAATTTTTGCTATCGCGGGAATTATTGAGACTGGTCGGTAGCTGTTCAGATCCTCCCTTTTACCTTTACCCTTGAATAGAGGTGATACCCTGACATTTTTTAACACCTGGGGGTAGTGTCCCTCTCGCATGCACAAATTAAAAAGTGTTGACAGGATATTACTAAGCGGCGCAGAGGCTGCGTGAACCAAGGACACCGATATTTCATATATGTCCTTCGTCGGCTTATGCGCTACTCCGCTCGATATAATTTTAAAAACCTCTTAGAGGGGTGAAAGGCTTGAGCCTGAGCGAACGGTTTGCAGGGGCTCGCGCGCCTGCTAGTGCACGTGACGTGGCCGTCACGTTGGCGGCCGGCGCGCCGCAAGTCGCCGCAACGTTCACAAAATGTGAGTTCACTGCATCCGCCGCCTCAGCTCCGCTCGCGTACTTGGAGCCGTCGGGTTTTCGAAGGCACTCGATAAGCTCAAGATTCGGTCGGCGTCTTCCAGTCTCGAGCCTCACGACATCCCACATGGATTTAGTCGTGTTAGTCGAGCCGGAAATAATGCTACAATAAAAACGACTTCTCTCTGTTCTGAGAATTGTATCAAATTTATTTTGAAACTCACTAAATATATTCGTTAACGCTATGTTTAAAGGAAATTTTGTAACACAAGACTTAATTTCTCGGAGTAGGAACTCCAGACTGACAATTTCTTTCGTAACCCATGACTTCGTTTTAGTCTTAATTGATACGCGTTTAAAAGGAAAGCAAATTTCCAATTTGGTTATTAAAATGTTTAAAATTGTTTGGGCTAGCTCGTTCGCAGTAACTCGCTTTTGACTTACCTCAACCCAATCGACGCTTTCAATTGATGAAACGAAGTTACATCGATTCGCGTTCGTATAGGACCGGGCAAAGCGCGGCGCAGGCGGCATGCTCGACTCGCATTGCAGCTCGACTCGTACGGCATGGTGGTCGCTCCTTTAAATGTAGATCTTGGTCATAGCTTTCATTTGAACTAAGAACGGAGAGTCTAGGATGAGTAGTTTCCGAGATATCGTCAGGTTTATGGTAAACTCCCCTATCTGCAAAAAGCAAAATGTTCAGGAGAGAGAAAAGACTGGAAAAAAAACATACTTTTGCAGTTTTGAAATAGTTCCTATAGACATATTTAAAAAAATTAAATACATTTGTGTATTAAATGGAAAGCATGTTTATATGTATTATTTAATAATACATAATATTGTTTAAATAGCGTAATAATGCAGATTCGCGACTTTACAGCTACATACAAGAATTTTGTCAAAACAGTTTTAGCCCATGGTAAACTCTCCTATGTGTCATATTCGCTACTTTGAACCGTCATAATTGGTTTTCGTTTAATTTTTCGACTGCGAAAAAGTGAATCTAGTATAGAAAATGAGTTAAAAAAACTTTTTAATAGATTGGAAGTCTTATATTTGAGACAATTTAGGGGTACAAATAACAACATTACACACAGACACACTAAATTTAGTAATTACTATAAAAAACAGCCAAGTACAAGTTCTGTGGTTTGAGGTTCCGTAGTTATTTATCTTATTAATATCTGTTACTTGTGACGTCGTACGCGATAGATTACTTTGATTATTACCTACGTAGTGCAGTAACGTTTTTAACGAAGCAAGCTTCCTTTTTTTAGGCCAATGCAATATTGGAACACTTGATTTTGCTAGTCATAATCAAAGGAACGGCTAGGTGCTTGTCGTTTCCTATTCTGTGGTCAGACATAACTCACTTTGCTCGCAAACACTCATGAAGCTTAAACGCGAGCAAAGCGAGCTTCCTCGCGAGTATCCTCGTGAAGTGAGCCGAAGTATTTTTAGACAAATGCATTGGTGATAGGTACCTACTTGATATTGTTTACGGTGTAGAAAGAAAAGACTGACTACTTGTCGGTTCCTTTTCTTTGCTTAGACATAGTTCACTTTGCGTGAAAAATACTCATGAAGCTAGAACTCGAGCGAAGTGAGCTTCAGATTAGGCTAATTGTTTTTAGACAAATGCACCGTCTTACACTTGATTTTGCTAACTGTGCTCAAAAAAAGAGCTAGCTGCTTGTTTGTTTCCTATTCTGGGGTCAGACAACTCAGTGCAAGCAAAATACTCAAGAAGCTAAACCGCGAGTGAAGTGAGCTTCCATTTCTCGTCAACAGAGCCGATTTTTTTAGACAAATGCAACATTGTAATACTTTGTTTTGCTAACGGTGCCCAATGAAAAGGCTGGCTGCTTGTCGGTTCCTATCTGTGGTCAGACATTACTAACTTTGTTCGCAAAATGTAATGAAACTAATGCTAAGCTAAAGAATGCGAGCGAAGCGAGCCGAATTAATTTTAAGACAAATGCGTGATGATATGATTTTACATTCAAACATTTTTACCCCTTTTCATCCTCTTTGGGGTATAATTTCCAAAACTACTTTTTTAGGGAATCATTATAGGTACCTTCCTCTTTTAATCCATTTAAGAACACTTATAAGATTAAAGCAAATCGAACCACCTGTTAAGAAGTTCCACCAATACCTACAAAACTTGAATACCCTCTTCTGGCACTCCCTTTGAAGGGTAGTTTTGAGTTTTGAGGAAACTTTTGTACTGGTTTTTCTTAGGTATTTGTATTGCAAAAAATGTATAGGTACCTACCGATTTTCAAGCGAATTCAACCACCCGTTATAAAGTTCCCATACTTAGGGGTTTGTTTGAAAAATCCCGAAACAGTGTCTATTTATTTTGCACTAACAAGACCTATTAGAATCAGGTTTCAAGTAAATCGCTCTACTACGCGTTAAAAAGTTATATACAAACGTTTTCAGCCCTTTTCAACCCTTTAGGGGTTGAATTTCGAAAAATCCAACCTTAGTGGGTGGTTTCAAGTATGTGCTCTCTTAGCTAAATAATGTTGGCAGAACGCGAATCTGCCATATTCGCTAGTTTACCGTGATCATTTTTCTGTTTCAAACACAGGAACTCGGTAGTAAAATGTCTTATCTACACTTACGAGAATTTACCTTGTTGCAATATCAAAAATTGCTCTGATTCGCTTATTCACTGCTATGGTATCTCAAAAACTATGGGAGCTACAGCCATGAGAATTTTACACAGTGTGTATCTTCGCATTTTAAACTATTTGGCATTTAAAAGTCATTTTCGTCAAAAACGCAGATAGGGGAGTTTACCATAAACCTGACGATATGGCCTGTTAAAGTTTGACAGCTGTCACTTTAAATGTAGATCTTGGTCATAGCTTTCATTTGAACTGAGAATGAGGAGTCTAGGACGAGTAGTTTCCGAGATATGGCCATTTAAAGTTTGACATCTGTCATCTGAAATGTAGATCTTAGTCATAGCTTTCATTTGAACTAAGAACGGAGAGTCTAGGACGAGTAGTTTCCGAGATATGGCCTGTTAAAGTTTGACAGCTGTCACTTTAAATGTAGATCTTGGTCATAGCTTTCATTTGAACTGAGAATGAGGAGTCTAGGACGAGTAGTTTCCGAGATGTGGCCGTTTAAAGTTTGACAGCTGTCACTTTAAATGTAGATCTCTTCAATAGCTTTCACTTGAAGAGAACGGAGAGTCTGGGATAAGTGGTTTACGAGATATGGCCCATCTGTCATTTTAATATACACCTAATCTGTATTTTTGACGTAATCTGTCATTTTGACATAATCTCTCATTTTGACATGATCTGTCATTTTGACATAATCACGGGCAGACTGCCCGCAACCACGGCTATTGTAACAGCCAAAACGTCGCGTCGTGATAAATAAAGTAAATTACGCGATAAAATCCCGTGTATATAAATCAACATCCAGTACCAACGAAATGAACCAACTCGGTGGCGCAGTGTGCGAAGGTCCAGCTAAAATAAAACACAGAAAGTTGCGGGTTCGATTTCCACTGCGACGCAAGTGTTTGTATGATCTGCAAATATTTGTATCGGGTCTGGGTGTTTTTCTATGTAATATTATGTATTTACAAAAAAAAGGATAGGTACCTACAAGTAGTTTATCAGTCATATAGTTTCCATACAAGGTCTATTTACCTTGGAGCTAGATGATGCTGTGAAATATCCAGCATTATTTATTTATAGAAAAAGGCTGAAAAGCTGCCCCTAGGGGCTGACCTGGCTACGCTACTAATATGATGGTTACATGGATTGACAGATGGGCGGGGCTTGTCATTGATTGTCAGCAAAATAATCATGGCGGCCGGAGATTGACAAGACGGCCATGGCACGGGCAGGGCACGCGACGGTGTAGGAACGGTGTGGTGTGGGGCGTCCGATACATTTCAATACAAAGAATATCATTTTTGCCGGGACGGTGTTGCTACGGTCATGCTATGCGACGGGGTAGAGACGTGATAATGTGTCAGTACCCTTAAGACAAAAATACAATAATTTTATGAGGAAGTGAAATACTTTTTTATGTTTTATCATTTAAGTTAATGGCAAGAGTCTTCTAAAGGTGCTAACACATGTTGGCCCAGAGTCGCATTGCCTCTCTATCGCTCTCGCCTTGCATCGATTCGCCTTCTCGCTCGCACTCGCCTAAGCTGGCCTAGGCTGGCCCAACATGGTGTTTGGTGTTTGTATGTAGAGATGACGGTATCACGATAACTAGATACGAATTAATCACGTATTTTGATAGAAAACCGTAATATTTTGAAACGTAATAAATATCTTGTTCCGTTAAATCCTTTAAGCTTGAAAAATCTTATGACAATAATATTAATTACGTGAGTTTATAAAAAGCGACATTATTTTCGAGTTCATTTTTAAAGCCAGACGGATCTGAAAGAATAACACTCATAAATAACATTCAGTCGCGAATAAAGAAGGATTTAGCGACTAATTGAAATAAACTGCGGTCAGATCTGACTTCTTCACAATTCATTGAAAATGTGTAGTAATGCTGAAACAATGAAGCAAATATTCGATTTTGTTAGAAAGCTAACTGGTTTCCTCACGATGTTTTCTTTTATTTTTGCTAAATCAGGTGCAAACCTAAAATATTTATATACTTACATAAAAGACTTACGGCGTTATAAATTCCTCAACTAAAAATTGCCTTGCTCTAATCTCAACCCTCAAAACTAGAAATAAAACCATGCTGAAAAGTCTCATCAAAATTTTTGATTCCGATGGGATTTGAACTCGCATTGATACAGGCGATCCTCCTAAGCCGGAGTTCCTAAAGGTATGATTCTGATCTCAGCTGCAGTGCTGCCACTAAGGTGCATTTGTTCTGCTTTGCTGCCACGGCATTGCTGCTTAGCCCGGAATGTAATCTGCATATAAACCTATAGAGAATATGGGGACCAGCACCCGGCGTAGAGCCTTCTGCTCTCGCCATAGTCCGGTAACGTTGCAAAGGTCGACACGAGACCAGTCAACATAAAAAATACGTCCGAAAAAAAAAAGGGGTCCAGTATTGCTGTGGCAGCACTGCTGCGGCAGCACTGCGTGCGTGCAGCGGAGTTCGGAAACATACCTTTAACCAACTCGACCACGGAATCCATAAGACGTCAGGTTGAAAATCTTGATAAGCTCATATTTTTCGGCTTAGCAACGACTTTTCATTTTAGATAAAAAATACCTAAGTGTGGTTGAAACACTACAAAAATTTAAAACTTTAAAACCAAAAATGTCGCTTCAATAATAGTATAACACTAAACTAAAGAATCATGAAAATAATCTTTATGTGACATTGTAATAACATTATTATTTTTATGTTTCAACCAGTCTTGGCGTTGTAATAAAGCAGACCTCTAAAATTACTACACTTTTTACTACATTCTTGAAATTTCGCAATAAAAATATTTATTTGACTTTATTAGTCGGAAAATCGCCAGACATGCATGATACATCGTCGCTGTAATTAGGAGCTATATACGAATAAGTGGTTGTGACAAATCTTAGATTAATAAATATAATTTAAAAGTAAATTATTGGTTTGTTTTGTCTGTGAGCTGTTATACAGACTATAAATTATAATTATTTCACCATATTTTTCAAAGTGTCTAAAATTTCTCAAATAAAAAAAAGTCATAAACTTTAAAAAAAGAAAGTGAAAAACCGATTTTGGTTTTACCAAAGTTTCATCGGGTTTTCGCAATAAATGTGTCCTTTCTTGAAAAATGTTTTTTCAACAAAAAAGAAGTTGATTTTTAGTTTATGTTAGGCCTGAATGAGCTCCGATTACTTATTATTTCGTTTACATTTTGATTTCATCTTTGTTTCCCGATTTAAATCTCATCTGCACATCATAAACTTATTTCAACACAATATTTACACAATCATTAAAATGAGGAATAAACCACTCTAATAAGTAATTACAAAATATCTAATTCCAACTGGTGTCCGTTATAAAACAGTTTGTATTAAATTGAAATGATTTAGCAATGATACTGACCCGTACTCTGTTTGTAAAGTTTAATTTAATTGGAATTCCTTAAACGGAATTCAATGGACGTGGACATTTAGAACCTCTTTATCAATTAAATTATTTTGAATTGAAAAGTCAATTTAATTTTTTTTCTTGATTTAAAAAGATGATAAAAGATGTAGGTACCTATGTACTTAAACACTGAAATAAGATTTAAAAAACATGCATATTCCCTATTGCAATTAACCATTTTTAGGTACCTAGGTACCTACGTGTCTTTTACGTTTTATTATTTTTACGTAAGTAATGCATTATCTGGATTGAACGCAATTTTAACTTAAACGATAATTTTAAATAAAAACAAGAGAAATAGAACTACTCGTGGGTAGATGTTATTATTTTTTGAATTACTCAAGAGCTTAACAAAGCAACCACATCTAAAGCCCGTCACAGACTTAGCTATAATATATAATCAGTAATAATAATAATAATAATATGTTTATAGCTAGGCATATTACTATATATTTTCTATACTAATTTTCGCGTGACCACACACTCAGCTATAATATATACGTATAATAGTACGGTATATTAATATATATTATAGCTAAGTCTGTGACGGGCTTGACAGGTATATAAATACCATTCAGAATGACAAATTGAAACAGTTGTATTCTATCTGTCATCTTGACACTTGTGCTCTGAGATCTATTTGACAGATAATAATAGATTAGCATAAAATTGCTAAGTTAGTACCTAGTATAGTATTATATTATCTGTGGTTAGTACCAACCCAGAATTTATGGATACCTATGCATGCGTGTATAATCATAATATCACACAGTAATAGTACTATTCGTAAGGAGATACCTACTTGAGAGAGATAGAGAGAGAGGGAGTAATCGAAAAAGGTTCGATAATTAATGAAAAGTAATGATTAAGGTGGAGTGCCGTAATTGCAACAAAAAAAAGTGGAGTCCTAACTTCATCGCTTGATAATTCCATATTTTATTATCATAAATGTATTTTTTGAAAGATCTGTTCTATAGTAAATTTTATGTAGATTTATATCATTGTTATGAATAAAGTAAAGCGATAATGAATAAAATTATATTGCATAAATTCATGACAGAGGGAGCAATAGTTGCAATTACCCGTTTTTGCGGGTAATTGCAACTACTTGTTTTTACTTCTTATTTTTCTATGGCGCTTACTACTGGAAAATACAGAACACATGCCTTGAATATCGTTCTTTCGATTTATATAGCTATGCCCTTGCTACTAATGTCAAATTTTGCGCGAAAACACTTTTCAGCAAAGAATCCGGTAATTGCAACTATTTTACTACAAATAGTGATGGGAACCTTATCGTGATTTTTATCGACTCGATGTTTATTCTTATCACAGTAATGTTTTAGTTATGAAAAAGCCTCTTTTACTCTTATCTTTAAAGTCTTCTATCATCTTTTACTAATTATTTTTTCTAACTTTATTTCAATCGCAATAAGTAATATTTTAGAAGTTAAACAGCCTTTTTATACTGGTTTCACATATTGAACGACTTTTGAAAGGGCTCCGCTAGCGCCAACATAATAAAGGGACTCAATCACTCAAACTAATTGCTAAGAACTCATAGCATAGTATGGAAGTAGATAGTATCCCTTTCAATAAAATATTACATATCGACATAGTCATCGTCATTGTTACATCACTGGGTTTTTCAAACTTCATACAAAACCGGTCGTTAAATTGCAACTGTCAAAAAAGAAACATAATAGTTACAATTACAAGACTATGCACTTTTTGTCTGGCAAATGTAACTACATCCATAACTCTGAGTAGATTTATCGTAGAATACAACAAACACATAAAAAACAACTTACTGTTTCTTATAATCACTCTCACTGTGAACACACCGGCGAAAAACCACGAAAAGCAATGTTTTTCAATAAATTACGAAGAGCGTCCGAGCGGCGTCACTTCCGAAAAATTGGCAGTTTTACAAAAAGGCCTGTCATTTGCTCAGTTTTGGTCCTACCAACACCATCTATATTTTTAGACTGAGACTTTTAGAAGAAGTTCAATACCACATCTATCGATGTTCAAAAAAGTGATCCTAGAGGGAGTTATTGACTCCAGTTGCAATTACCGGATAGTTGCAATTACGGCACTCCACCTTACCTAATTAAATTAATAAGTAATTCTTTCGAAATATCGATATTTGGCTTATATCATATCATGAAAAAATGAATACTAGATATAGATAGGTACTGACCATACTCGTCGATATGTATTGTGATGATAATGACAATAATTATATGCATACTAAAGAAATTAGAAAAAAAGCCTTTTTTAGAACATAACTACAGCTAACCGTTCAGTATAGATATTTATATTTTCCTCCTGATGCTGTAAAAACATCTAGAAAAGATATAGAAACCTAAATATCGATAAGCCAGTTACTTTTTAGTAAAAACAAAATGTAGGCAGTTTTTTAGGTACCTAGCTAGGTATAGGTATCTTATCTAATGCAGCGATGTTCCAACTCCTTGCGATGATCTGTTGATTACACAAAAGGTGGTAGCTTGTACAGTTTGTGAAAAAACACGTGTACAAGCTATTAATAAATAATGAATCAAGTCAACACGGTGCCGGGTAACACAAACGTGTAAAAGTCGGTGGAAGTCAATTCTTCTTTTTGATGTAGAATAGTTAACAGATGGGACATTCCTAGACCGTTGTTTAAACGTCCGAATGAAACACAACATTCTCAAAAAATATGTAAAAAACTTTTTAGAAAAGGTTTTTCATAGATAGAGACAACAAACGGAGTTTTGCCTAAAAGGGAACATGATGATTTAATTTTATTTGTATAATTCTCATTCAAATAGCATTCAAATTGATAAGGCTTAACTACTCGTACTGACAGTTTTAAACTAGAGTGCCTGTATTGTATAGTTCGATTTTTTTATAAAATACACATAAAAATTGCTATATTTTTTAAACAAATAATATTACTATACTTATTACTAGACATTAAGTTACCTATAGACCTTTCAACGTTTTATCTTTAAATCGAGAGTTAGCAGTATCCTTCTAGGTAAGCATGGTCCATCCTATTACTTTTATTATTGGCCACATTGTTGCTTTACATCAGGCAAAGTGTGGTCAAATGCAAACCTATTTTAATTATAAATATTAAGGCTAATAAAAAAATTTACTCAACATAAAATATATTTAATAGTTTGAACTGTATCCATCTTTGTCGATGACTGCCCCTTCTACATCTTGATCTTGGATTAAATACCAAACAGACTTACCGGATCCGAGCATATTTCAATCAGCGTTCGTATTTACCCTATTTTAAGCCATCTATTCTCAGCTATCTACTGATGCTCCTATTTAGGCGTTTGTTTTCATATTGGGAAACCGCTGATCGGTTACAGATTACTGGTTTATTTAAAACGCGAGTTTATATGGAAATGTTTGGACTGGCCGGTACCTGTGTGTTCTTTGACTTTGTATTACCGTTTTTCTGATTTCGTTTGAGATTAGGTTTTAATCTGTTAAAATAAAACCTTTTGATCAGTACCTAATTCTTCAAATGTGACTTTCTTGCTTTTTATCGAGTGTACGAGGTTAAGTGTCTATAATTTTCAAAGAATTTCAATAAAAACAAACAGTGGCAGCTTAAAACTGTTGTATTGCTCTAAGACTCAATTGGCCTTAAACTTTGGAGGTCAGATCTAAATTATAATTCAAAACTTCACTTTACGAGGTATTAAGACAGATTTGAATTCGGGAATAAGTTTTGATTTAGTGCAGCGCCACACCAGATTATTTATTGAACTCACAAATCGTATTAATATAAATAACCGTTACGTAGACTTCGATAAAATCAAGAAATGTTTCAGTAATCATCAAACTTGAACTTTTTAAAATCGTAATAATAACAACAGTTTATTTAACAAAGGCATCCAATAAGGCATCGAATTGGTATTTCACAGACTGTTAAAAAATTAAGTAATTCACCAGTAGGTAATTACCTATTCACATGTCCATTTTGCAAGGCTTTAACATTGTTCTGTCTTGTCACTCTCATATCAATGGACAGAGATGGCAACAGATTTAGAAGCAGTTTGAGCTGTGGTCTTTATTCAATAAAAGAATAGTCAATTCAAACGTAAAATATACTTAAAAGCATCTAAGTGACTATGTTTTTTATACCTCATTGCGAACGAAACTTTAATACCGTCACAGACGTATAATATAATATTGTACTTATAATTAAAGACAGATAAGTATATACGATATATTTTCCATGGTAATCTTCAAGTAACCACAGATGGAGCTTTATGTAATATAAATTTCTATTACGTCACCAACATAATGTGAAAATATATAAATACAACCACCGACCAAATACGGGCAAAAATACATATTGCTAGCGTGTGTGGTGACTTGATAAGATAAAATATATAGCTCACCATATTGCTACGTCTGTGACGGGCTTTAAAGTCCAGATAAATATATAAATATAAAAGGACTTGGACAGAGAAAGTTAATAGTGGTCACAATACGAATGATACGACCATGAATGAAGACAACAATACCATTGACTGTCATAATAGTAAACTTGAGTAGTGCCACCTCCATGTTGCTATTCAATGGCGTAGAGACATCATTATTTGCGGATCCCTGTATAAATAGTGCTCAACACACATAATCTAAGTGCTCGAGTGCATAAGAATAGGAATTTTAGACTAGGGTTGTCGACTCCGTAAAATTGGTTGGATTTTATCCAAAAATAAAGTCAAAAAAGTAAAGTGTATATTTCTAAATTTTAAATTTTTCTCAGCTAAATTTTAGTTAGAAGAATAATATTGTGTAGTTAGAAATATGATTTAGAGATGTAAGTAATAATGTAACTACATTTATGTATTATGTAATTTATGTATCTTGTTATCTATGGCGAAGAATATTTGTAGGTTAGCTAAGTTTTTATTCTATTACAAGTAAAACATTTCTCCAAAATAAACAACTTAAACATAAGTATTAAGATAATTATCATACATCAAAAAGTTCCGGTATCCACATTATAATATCTTGAAATATTGTTTGGACAGGCATGACTGCAATTCAAATATCCGCAACCCTACGGCGAAGGCAGTAAAATCATTATATTAAAGAGAATTGCAGCTGGCAACCCTACTGGCCACCCACAATAGCAATATCGAGCGTTAGCTAAATCCAAGCACTTTATAAGCAAAACGAGATGGGAATTTCTGAGTGAGTGCATATTGCAGCTATTTCGAATGACCATCACTCGGCTTAGCATCCTTATTATATACCTATAGTACAGTCAACATCAGAAATATTAGGAGTGTAGATATACCGATATCGCTGGAGGGACATGGTAGAGAGGGACCTTCAAGTTCTCTACAATGGGGATTGGCGCGAACTAGCTCAAGATAGGAGTAGATGGCGTCTTCTTTTGTCGGAGGCCAAGACCCACTTCGGGTCACTGAGCCAGCGGAGTAAGTAAGTCAGATATACAGTAATATGAATTATATAATTAATCAATTAAGCCCCTCATTAATATGAATCACGCCAATACAGTACGGCCTTCAGTCCCCAGCAGCCCCGCTATTCCGAGTTTTGAGGGTCATAGAACACCAGGCAGACCACCAGCAAGATGGACTGATGATAGTGAAGGTAGCGGGGAAGCTTTAGATTCGACTGGCTCAGGACCGAGATAAATGGCGTGAAAATGAGGAGGCCTACACTCAGCAGTGGGTGGATATGGGCTGATTAGATAGATAGATACATATACAGTGTGTTATAAAAATCCTCCGCCCGATCCGTGAGGGTGTCTAGTACCGAGATTATATTAGTTCAACAAAGTTATTATTCAGAAAATGAGTTAGTAAAGTTAGCTCGAAAGGATTCTATTTATACAAGTTGAAAGCTGAAATGAAAAAAATAACTCTTGGTCATTCTAAAGCCGTCTAATATCAACGTGAGATTGATCAAAACCAGCCATATTGCCTTATTAAAAAAAAAATGAAGTGATCAGCTGTTCAGGAATAAATTAATTTTAGGATATCTTCCGTGCTTCGTGTACGTTAAATTTACGGTCCCGGCTTTTCAGTCGTTAAGCCATGACGGAGGCTTTTAGGCTTCTTAAAAACTCTGTCATCAGAGATAGCCACTTGCTCATACGAACTTTATACTTACCTAGGATACCTTATTCAGATTTTTCCATGCCCCTTTAGTAGTTTATACATTGTATACGGTACTTATCCTACGCTCGTTTTTATTATAAAATACTCGTAAGGAAACAACAAACTGCGGCATTAACGGGTTTCTAAACCGTAAAAATATAATTTACTTTTGATACTGACCGTACCTAAAACCTAAGGGTGCCTTTCCACCTGAGATGTTTAAGTTAACGTAAGCTATACCTAGATGTATATCAAACTAACTAATAGGATCATAGCAATCAAGTTTGAGTTTAGCCATAGTATTATTATCTATTCTATGGTTTAGCTCAGTTTAACGTAGCATATTTCTGTCGAAAGATTCTCTTAGGTTTTGTCAAGAAAAGGTATCTCTATTTATTTATTTATTTTTCTACATACAAACAAGCACATAAATATCACACTCTCATTCCCTTCTACTAGTAATAATAATAACCTAATTAACTTACATAAAGCCTTATTTTATAAAATAACTTTCATCTGAATTTTTTTTCTTTTCATTTAGAAAATATGTAACTTTTCAGTCCGAAGTGATTCGAAAATGACGAAATTTCTAAATTCCCGAAACTGTTTTATTTTATTTACATAGGTACCTTTAGGCACGTAACTTTCACTTCCATGGGAGTCTTATAGGGAAAATATATTTAATATCCCAAAACGGCCTAGAACCACAAAATATTGTAGCTTGGCCTCAAAGTGCAATCGTTGTCGTACATTTTACTCAAGACCATTAATGGGCCCCTTAAATTTTATATCTCTATTATCATGTCAAATTAACTGTATAAATGATTCAAATTACAGTTAAAGAACCTGTAGAACTATTTTTTGTTGGACAGACGGACGCATTTGTATATAATAGCAATATCGTTAGATAAATCTAAGCCTATAGAGTTGTTCCTATTATATTTATCTACGATTGCGTAAAGGTGCGATGGGAGACTGAACAAGTTTATCTTGTTCCGACTTTCTCACTGGGATTTTTAATCATTTGCTTACTCATCCGTGGTCATGATTGTATTCCTATAAGGATATCCTATTTAATATCATCAGTTTTATCAATATCAGTTTTTAAGTGGATGTAATCAATAGTAATTTTATGAATATTCTCACCCATAAAATCATCTTTATGGAAGGTTAAAAGCATAATTAATTTTGATACTTATAAGATCTTTTTAGATTTCAAAAATATTAGTAACCCTTCCATAAACATTGTTACTTAGTCATCTAAGTATACGAATTGTAAAACAAAAAAGATCGTTTCAACAAATTATGATCCAAAATGTAACTTAGTCATCTAATAAAAAAAAATTGATTATGATTGTCATACCAATAGAAGGATAAACAAAACAGAGTACTTAGTCTTAATACCGTTAGGGCCGTTTAGAAATGATAGGTTCATGATTGTGTGTGTACCAATGACGATAGATAGACATCATCTTATTTTAAAAGTTATTGCCATCGGGATTCAGACCCACTACCTAAGGATTAAATTCATTTCACTATTCCACACTGCCAACAACTCTTTCCAGCTACTGAACGTTACGAGAATTTATCTTGTAACCTTCTTTACATCTCATTTCGTGTTGTGTTTACAGTTTTGCTGAAATACTTACAACGTTGCCGTTACGCAATTTGGTTCATTCATGGAAATCTGTTGGGTTAATGAACAGCTTGATTATTTAGGACTACGTTTCATCAT
The DNA here is from genome assembly GCA_958496255.1 of Camptogramma bilineatum. Classification (NCBI taxonomy): domain Eukaryota; kingdom Metazoa; phylum Arthropoda; class Insecta; order Lepidoptera; family Geometridae; genus Camptogramma; species Camptogramma bilineatum. The sequence continues at coordinate 13,961,143 of OY292466.1, read as the reverse complement.
TCATATAAACTTTATGTACCTGTGTGCTTGTAGGGCGATCTTTAGGTGAGAATTTAAATGTATGGACTTGGATGACTTTAATTTTTGGAGTAAGATGATTTTGAATGAAGATTCGTTTCAATCCTTTCTAGTTCTATATTAATCCATTCTCCATTGTATTCTAAGTATATTTATTATTGTATATAATTATGTAATGTTGTTTTACGTTTATAGAACGTTTAATCTCTGGATTAAAAAAAAAAACACAAACACAATGTTAAATCATTCTTATAATTATGGAGAGCTACTCTATTCCCAAATGTCATTAAGGCTATGCCCAACTAAGCCTGGATATAATATAAAAAAATATGGTTATCAACTTAATAAGTGACAGAGCCTTGACTTCGCCTTGACTGCGGGTTTTATAATAAAGCCTATGTCCATTTGAAAGAGTGTACCTACTTTCCCAATGATGTAATAATACATTGTGGTAGATAGAAGATTATCACTTTATTGTACACCAAAAACATACAACACTAAAATAAACCTTAATTAAACAAAAGTAATAAAATAAAAGTAAGTAAGTAAAGAAAGTGGTAGTAGGTATGTGAGTAGTTTTGAAGATTATCTTCTACATCAAAACTTACAAACTTTACCTCTTTAATACTATCAGTGTAAGGTTGATAAAAGGTAAAAGGCTGACCTATGCTTATCTGACCCATAGGCCACATAAATTATCAACTGATAGAACGCACACAGATCTTTAAAAAGACAATCAACAAAATCACAAGTGATAATTCCCTTACAACATCCATTGCGTAAGACAAACAAACAGACATCACTAAAGTAAACATTAATGCTTCGGCGCATGACTTTCGTGAGTTCACATTGATTAAGATCTTTGAGGGTCAATTTCTCACGTGAAATAAAATGAATAATTTGGAAAATAATGAATACAATAGTTATATCACAATAAATATGCAAAACTATTTGTGTTTACAAAATTTATAACCGAATGCTTTTACAAAATATATAATAAACTAACTTATACTAGTGATAGGTTTTAGAAAATCTCTTTTTTGATGTAGGTAGAGCCAGCTTATACCTACATCTTAAGTTATAGCTATCAAATAAAAACACATTCAGTCAAATAGAACTTGTTCTTTTTGCAATCTGTTAAACAGCACTAAACTCAATGAAATAGGTAGTAAAAACCAATTGAATAACAACATAAAAATGTCGTTTATACCATAAAATATGAAGATTGTTAGCATTAAAGACTAAAGGGTAAACATACTACTGAAGAACTAAATCAAGAGACGATTGAAATAATGATTCAGATCATTTTGAACTTTAAACAAAAACATAAAGATTTAATTTAAAGATTATTAAAGACGGAACTATTATAGATTATTAGAAGGCGCTGTGTAAAATGTCCATCAATTTTTATTTATATTGTTTTTATAGTAAGTTTTGATCATGATGTAGGTGCTGGTCCTGCTTACTCCATCTGATCAATGTCCTAGGTTTTACAGTTTCTTGTCAAGTGTAGGCAAAGGTCATCATCAAAAATCATCTAGTTCTTTGATCAAAACACTCAAGTCCGTAAACAAATGGCTAATTTCTATGAACGACGCAAAATCAAAACAGAGCAATATATCATCAGGTATAATCCTTCCGACAGACCAAAAGTCAAGTCCAAGCGCGTATCCTTGCGATCTAAATCTTGTGCCTCTAATCCCGGATGAGTCGCCAACACGTGCAGTATTATGTCTGGATAAACAAGTACAAAGTATAAATCTAAATAGTAAACGCAACAATATCACTCTTTCATGATACAAATAATGCACGTATGATTGTCATGAGTTGTACCTTTTACAATACAGGCATGTACTTAATGTACTATTTGTTTCTGACTATCCTCTTGACAAAGAATTTAGAAACGAATTCGGTGTTGTTCCGATGAGTCTATATTGCGATTCAAATTTAAATTCCAGGAAATGTCCATAATTTCTGCTAAAACTGTTTAGTTTAGAAATACAGTAGAATAGAATAGAAAGCTTTTTAATACATGAAATAAACAACGACCCCATTCCGACCATATTTACTATAGATCAATGTATTTTTAGGCAATCGGACCGTTGTTTCACAACAAGAGCATTAGGCTTCTGTTTCGAAACATCTGTCTTTTCCGATAAGAGGTGTCGGTTTCGTCTAGACACAACAATACCGCTCACCTATTAACCTGGTAGATGGCGAGCCGTGTTGATAGGGAGACAATGCAATCCAGCAATCTTTATTGTAGCCGATGAAATTATGAAACCGAATTGTTAGAAAATTACCGCTGAATTGACCAAACCCCGTATTTATTTAGGCTATGGTGCTCCAAACTGTTAAGCTGGTAAGTGCATAACTTGAGAATGGCATGATCGATTTAGCTTCGATTTTTAAAATTTTTGTATAACCTACATAATGATGTGGTAAATTAATTAATTAATCGATAAGTAGTTGTTGTAAACCTCTGACACGCAAGAAGAAGAAGAAGATGTGGTAAAAACCACATCATATGTACCTAGGTACATTTATTAAAGGGATTAAAAATTAAACAAATGGCCAAGAAAATGTGCAATATCGAAAAAACTACTTTTTAATGAATTTTGTATGAAGTAGAGAAAACATCTAGTCAGAATAACGTCTATCAGATAAATAATTTAATAATTATGAATATTGGTGATCCATTAATTAATTATTAAATGGTGATAACTCCTTACATAAGATCTGCAGATGTCTTGTTTGTTCTTGGAAGTCAGTCAAATCGTGTTAGGTACCTACTTTATGCAGGTTGTTAGTCATGTGACACTTCTGGCACTGATCATTATTATACCTGTTATTTTCTTATATTAGAGACCAATATTTAATAATATTAATATCTACATCAATAAATAAGGATTTACATAATCCTAATTTTAAATCAAGCAAATTGTGGGCGACTGTAAACTTATGTATTTATTTGGCACCGATCGGCAACTACACAAAATTAGAGGAATCTATGTCTTATTATAAAGGTGATAGAAGCGACTGCCTGTTTCGAACACTGTAGCAAATTAAGTCTAGATAATCCTTCAAAATATTGTCAGTAAAGTTGCTTATGTAGATAAAGGTGGCACAGTTAAGCTCCAGTCTTGCTTGTGGCGGAAGTTACTACTCATAGTATTAGCAGTGCACGCAATCTTTGACCTTATAGGTACTAAAGACACTTGTGACCGCATCCACATAAAAAATAGCCATTTATGTATTTTATACAGTAGGAGGTATAACCAGCCCCTCTTAATCGGCCTAATCCGCAGAAAATACAAGGTCAACTGTATGGAGCAGTCTAGGCCGCGCGTTTGGTCTCGATGTTTTCCTTCCATTTTGAGCTCTTTTGATGCACGTCTTGAATTCGAAAGCAACCTTCAAATCAGCAGCGGATGTACCTACTATCCCGATAGACCAATATAGTTCACGGAAGTATGTAACAATTTATAGTATCAGCATAGAAAATCTTTTATTATAAACAGCAATAGAACGGTAGCCGTTTCACGTGCATCATGAGCCCTAGTCAGATCCTATGATGTTTGCACAGCGCGACAAAATTCTAATTTATGTTCGTAAGCAATGAAAACTGGAACAAAATTGCTCTTTGGATTGCAAGACCGGCTTTGTAAAAGGTTGTGGCGTGGGTGTATGAACAGAACATTATCTAGTCTCTTGATTATGTTATTACAGGTATTGAATTGGCATTTTATAAGCCCGTTTAAAACCTCGGTGGGCTGAACGAGATATTCATTGCTGGCTTTCGTTTTTTTATAACTTGATTAGATTTTGTTTTGATAAAGTTTATTGTTGTAAAAAGTTTGTGAGGAATCGAGAATCGAGGGATTTAAAATGTGTTTTTATATTTTCTCCTAGCCAATTTAGATAAGAATTTAGATATTATACTTGAAAGTTAAAAGGCTGCACTGGTCTATATTATTTCAATCGAATCGATACATTCAGCTCACAACTCGAACGTAAAATCGATTCACGTCCGAAATCGATTTGCCAAACACTGATCGCCATCCCGTTGTTACAAGTGACACAGAATGACGAATGTAAAAAGGAAAGGCACGGATTAAATCGATGTTTAATATGCTATTTGTATGTTTGGTCTCGTTCCAAAACGAGCCAATACTTTGTGGATGCACCATTTTGATCCAACGAAGTCTGCACGCGTATATCAATCGATATTGCAAAACCAGAAACTGCCTGCGATATTCTACCTTACCTCCTTGCCATAGGAGGTGCAAGTAACAAACCGAAAGGCAAAGTTTAGTTTGTAGTGACCGGAGGTGGCGCCAAAGACTAGTAAGAGTTCCAGCATACATTCCTTGACACTTAGACGATTATTACACGAACAAATGGTGTTTATGACAGAATGACAGACGTGTAGAAGTGCATAATGTGTTTTGTCGTAAAAGCGCCAAGCGTGAAGGTGATAAATCGTTTAACATCTTTCCTGGAGTGGACGCCGAGTTTGTCTTTGTAGTTTGTAGTCCTTAAGAGGTCTGGAATTGCACTTTTTATCACTGCCATTTCTTCTTTTTTTTTGCCTTATCCCATCCTATAACCATAACATCTCCCTTGGAAATGTTTTTTTTTTTTTAAACTGAAATAGATAATGTAGAAAAAGCTATTAATAGCATTTCATTGCTAGAAGCCGATTTTATATCGTTTGATTTGCAACCTTAACGAGCTTGGCAATTTACTAGATGTTTGATTTCTCAAATAGAAAGTACCTACAGTTAAATTCTGAACCTCAAGTCATGGCAGAGATTCTCTATATTTAGGGAATCCAAGATTCTTCAAATATTATCATAAGTAAATGATAATGAACTAGTGTATTTAAGGCACAAGTTTTCCATACCTATGAGTTATTTTTCATTTTAAATATTTAAGATACCTAGATATAGGAGTTGAAAATACTAACAGGACATATCACTTAAGAAACTTCGGCATTTCTCGAGTGTGAGTACCAGGAGATCATCAGTCAGCAAGAGCTTGACAGCTCTAAGTCGGTGGTCCAATATTTGCGGGGCAATCGACGCGGCTCGTCGCATACTTATTGATTATCGATATTCGATAAATCGTACGTCTAGACGGTGCCCGCCGACTCCGCTTTCAATCGCCCGTGCGTGTCCAGAATGTCATATGCATCCGAATGCAGTTTTTATTTTTGAATGCAAAACAAAAGCCAATGTTTGTAGGTTCAACAAGGTCTATTGTGTAATGTGACAGGGATGTGGCCGAGCCTCAAGCATAAAATACTAAAGCTACTATGGAGTACAAAAGAACACTATTATACTAGGAATGTTTATTCCCAAAAATATGCCTGCAGTTTCGTTCGTTGACTCTAGCCCCTTGCTCTAGGTCAGAACTTAGATAGCGTGATTTGATCCATACTCGTGAGACAAAGGTTGTTATTACAATGATGATGGATGACAATGGTCTTCTAATTGACTTCGGTCCAGGCGACTAAGACATTACAAATAATATAATTATTATAAAATGGCAAAAATTTAACAAATAGTTTACTGTTAAAATATTGCAGAGGTTGTAAGTTGGTTTATATTATTTCCTAAAGATAAGTTGTGTTTGAACGCAGTTTGATCTTTAGTTGGTCGAGTTTTTGAGACTTCTTTGGCCCAGAGTCCTGACATTTTCAAACTTCTATAAATTTCCCCTTCGAGCGATTTCTCTTAATGTTTTTCAATATTTTTGTATTGGTTGTCAAAGAAGTAAGTATAGGTACCTACCTAACTAATCAATGAAAGTGAAAACTTCGTAGGTAGATGTACTAATTTATTAAACAAGTTTTCTCCTCCCAACTTTACCTATATTTCTTATTTAGGTACCTATAAGGTAATTATTATAATTTACTCATATTTTTCAATAATTATCCAATATTGCTAAGCAAACATGCTTTGCATATTAATCTCGTATAATGAACATAATGAGCGTTACAGCTTACGATTCTATTAACTATTTTATGAGCAATTTAAGAACTAGATAAATGTTCGTGACTTTGCTTTCGTGATATTATTTTTCTTCATTATCTAAATTCTCTTAAATTTGTAGGTAGGTATATTAATCTGAACAATGAAAGCAAAAAAACTAAATTTCAAATTTTATAGCTAAGGATGTGTGTTGTCTATGTCAGTCGGACAAATCAGACTTTCGTTTCCTAAAGTGTTCATTTAGATAAAATGTAAGTAGGTAAGTAATCAATTTATTACTCAGTTAAGAACTATTTACAACTTCCATTGAATCTTTAATTTTGCTGTGGGAAATCTAACCTGTTGATTTAATTTTGAATCATAAATTGTTTTTGAATACCTATTACCTACTGGTATCAGCCAAAGCTGTTCCAAGGGTTTAGTTGATGACTTCTTTCCTATAAGTACTTAATTGATTTTTTTTTTTGCAGATTTGGTGTAAGCTGAAATGGAGGATAGAATACTAGGTACGTTCAGCATAATCAGTGGAATGTTGTTTAAATATCGAGATTTTGACAACAGATTATTTTCAAAGTCATTATAATGAATGTGTCTGTAGGAAATTTTCCAACGAACATTTTTTATTTTTAAGAATAGAATTTGAAAGGTTGTTTACAAAACTAAATCATTGACCCGAACGAATTGATCAATATATCAGCATAATCCTAACTACACATTGACAAACAGCTCCTTTTGATGTCGCTCTGAACTTGTGAACGATGCTAGAACACAAATAATCATCGGATTATTACGACATTCATTAAAAGTTGACTGACTTTTATTGCTCAGATAAATTATGAGCTAAGAAGGTGCTTACCTAGTTTTGATCGCGGTGTAGACTATGTTGCGTCACTTATGCCTAGTGAGTTTTGGCGGTAAGTTCGCAATGAAACTATTGCAATTTCGAATTAATAAATTTCTGGAAAATGTTTCAAAGAAATAAAAAAAAGTCAATAAAAACAAGAGATAAATGTTATTTTAACATTCCATTCATTTTCAACAACAACGGTGAAGGAAAACATCGTTACGAAATCCGCGGTCTACTCAGCCCCACACATACTGACCATGTCTTTCCTGTGGATATGGCCGGTTAAGCTGAGAGGATAGTTTAAGTGCTGGGCAAGCCTACAAACAATGTCCCAGTCACAACAGTGTCCCGTTAAGTGTAAGCAAAGATTGCCTCCTGACACTATGAAACATCAAATAAGATGTAAAGTTTTTAACATTCCATTGTGATGCCCAATATTTTGCTAAAGCCCATAGTGATATCGAATACTTAAACCAATCAAAAAGTCAGCAGACCATGAAATTACTGGTCATTTAACATGGATTGTACATGCACAATGCTCTTCTTGGAAGCCAATTTATCATCTTTCTGCCCTTGTTTGACCTTATATAGGGTTGGTATATGAACTTAAGAGCCGAACGAGCTCTAAACTGTGAAGGAAAACATAGAGAAGAGACCAGTTAGCTCGCCCGATGTTTTCTTTCGACGTTTGAGAAAAAAACCAGAATTAGAGCATTGGCAATGTCATGGCATTGACCATGACCACGTCTTCAGATTGAAAGTCAAGGCACTTCACTGGACCAAAACAGGATGCTGAAGATGATCTAAAAAACTTAGGCCTTTACATCTTTTCTAGATGATTTATACTGTGTCAGGAGGCAATCTTTGCCTACACTTAACTGGACACTGTAGTGCCTGGGACATTGTTTAAGATAGAGTAAGCTTGCCCAGCACCTACACTATCCTCTCAGTTTAACCGGCCATATCCACAGTAAAGACTGGTCAATACGTGTGGGGCTGGCTAAGCCGCGGGCAGGGGCGGCTTTAGCTATCGCGAGGCCCCGGGCGGTAGATCTTTGCGAGGCCTCTGATGACGGGCGCGGGATCTGGACTTTGGGGGGGGGGTCACACGATATTATGTTGAGGGAGGGGGGGGGGCAGAAAAATATCTACTCATCAAGCTAATATGCGAGCGAAGCGAGCCGATTTTTTTACGATTAATGCAACATAACTCTCTTTGCTAGCAAAATAATAAGGCTAATATGCGAGCAAAGCGAGCTCCCTACTCTCGCAAAATACCCTTGAATCAAAATGCGAGCGAAGCGAGCCGAATTTTTTAAAGAAAATTGTAAAATGTGACACTTTATTTTGCTTACGGTGCTCAAAGAAAAGGCTGGCTGCTTGTCGGTTTCTATTCTGCGATCAGATATAAACACACTCTATTCGCAGAAAACGCATGAAGCTAAAATGCAAGCGAAGCAAGCCGAATTTTTAAAGATAAATGCAACATAATGACACTTGATTTTGCTTACGGTGCTAAAAAAAAATGGCTGGCTGCTTGTCGGTTTCTATTCTGCGGTCAGCCAAAGCTCACTTCATTCAAGCTTCATTCGCAAAATACACATGAAGCTAAAATGATTGATGACAGCTGATTTTTTTGTATTTTTTTGTATTAAAAATGTTTGTATGAAAAATTTAGAATTCCAGCATTTAAGCATTTAACACATTATGATAATATACTAGCTGTGCCGTGGGAGCTGATTTTTTTACAGAAATGCAACATGCGACACTTGATTTTGATAACGGTGCTCCAAGAAAAAGATGGATGGTTGTCGATTCCTAACATTAAATTCTTTTTCTCGCAATATACTCATGCAAATACTATGCGATTGCAAGCGAAGCGAGCCGAATTTTTTTTGACAAATACAACATGTTACACTTGATTTTGCTAACGGTGCTCAACGAAAAAGATGGATGGTTTTATTGTACCTATTTATTTATTTAAAACACACGAGTTGGGCTTACAGACTAAACCAAAACGCCCAAAACCTCTATGCCTAACATTGAATTATTTTGCTCCCAAAAAACTCATGAAAGTAATTATGCGAGCGAAGCGAGCTTCCTCGATACCTCAGCTTGCGAAGCGAGCGGAATTTTTTTAGACAAATTTAACATGTGACACTTAGTAATTTTGCTAACGGTTCTCTAAGAAAAAGATGGATGGTTGTTGGTTCCTAACTGTAAAATCATTTGCTTGCAAAATATTCATGAAACTAACATGCGAGCGAAGCGAGCATCGAGGTTCGCAAGCGAAGCGAGCCAAATTTTTTTAAACAATTGCAACATTACGACACTTGATTATGCTAACGGTGTTCTAATAAAAAGAGGGGTTGTTGTCGGTTCCTGACAATTAGTTGTTTGGTAATACTCATAAAGCTAATATGCGAGCAAAGCGAGTCACTTTGTCACACCATTTTACCCCTTTCCAAGGGTTATTTTAAAAACCCTGAAATAAGTGTTCATTTATTTTGTATTTAAAGTATTGTAACCAAGTTTCGAGTCAACCGCACCACTCGTTATAAAGTTCCCATAAAAAGATTTGGGGAGGGAGGGTCATGGCCCTGGGATCGAGCCTGCCTAGTCATTGCGAGGCCCTACCAAAAGTACCAAAGTAGGTAGGTACATATAGGTATTGAAATTTTGATGAAAAAAAGTCGGAGCCGTGCGCATATTATAAAACAAAGTAATTCGCCCCCAGCTCAGCGTCTGTCTCTGTTTGTTTGTTCGCGATAAACTCTAAACTACTGAACGGATTTTCATTTGGTTTTCACCAATAGACAGACAGAGTGATTCATGAGGAAGGTTTAGGTGAATAATTCGTTAAGTTTTGTGTAAATTGGTTGAAATATGACGAAGATTGTTGAAAATGTCGAAAAAATATAGCCGACTGGGAGTTTTCATAGAAAAAGCTGCCTAAACCTTTTGAGATATAAACAAAATAATGTAGGAAGGCATTTTTTATTATTATTATTATTTTATAGGTACCTAAGTATACAAAAAGCCCAAAATGGAATTTGCTGATAGGTTTACTAATGCCTAGGTTTATATGATTTTCTGTAGTCGGCTTGCTGCGCGAGGCCCCTACAAGCGCGAGGCCCCGGGCGAGTGCCCTGCTCGCCACCCCCAAAGGCCGCCACTGGCCGCGGGTTTCCTCACGATGTTTTCCTTCTCCATTTAGAGCACGAGTTAATGCGCATATAAATTTTTCGAAATTCGAAACGAAAAATCCGTTGATACACAGCCAGGATTCGAACCCACGACCTTCAGATTGAAAGTCGAGGTGCTATCCCATTCGGCTAATACGCTCTTGAAGATGATCTAAACATTGTCACTATTACATCACTAAGTAGGTACTCTTTTGTACCGATCGTCTGCTGATGTAACCTCCCAGATGTCCATCCAGTTTATCTTTCTCATCAGAAGCTACTTACCATAAATCGTCTCCGAGTTGTCTACTCGGTTTCACGGCATATCCAAACAGTGGTTTATGATGTCAAACACTAAATGAATAGGGTGTCTTACATTTCTTAACACTTTAGATATTAGGCATTATTTAACACACGGGAATTACTCACGTAAAATTATCGTCGATTTAGATACCGACAATGTTTCGATTCATCCGGAGAATCTTCATCTGGGTAAGGAGGGAGTTGCGGCAAGGTTACTCCTCGCGGTCGCGTCTCACACTGAGTGTTTTACGTGAGTAATTCCCGTGTGTTAAATAATGTCTAGTACAACTCACGAAACTTTAGATATTGCCGAGGAAATGCATCTCCATTTTTCATATTCGGTAGTCGGTACACTAATCTGTCAAAAACTTTTGACAAATCAGCTGATATTATCAAGTATGAAAAACTTCACTTCTGATGCCCACACTTAGTCTATCTATCGATGAACGGTTTAGGAATAGCAATTTTTAAATTACTTCTGAACCAAATTGTTTTTAAATCACTCATGGCCTAGACTTTCTGTAATGGCTCCTCACATTCACATGCACAAATACACAAATCTATAAGTGCAAGACAAAAGACGAGAATCCCTAAGTATTTAAAGTTTTTTCATATATTTTATTAAATAGAAAACTGTCGTACGGGTGATTTGTGGATACGTGAGTGATCAAGGTAAAATCAGGCAGTGTACTTATTTAAGAAACATTAATAGCTACCTAAAATGTTAAAGCATTTCATTATAAAACAGCAATTATTGAAATAATAGCGTTAAAATTAAATCTCGTGGTCACTCTACGCCTATTTAATAGCAGCATTCTTTCAGCCATTCCTGTCCACCACACTTCAATAGCTTGTCTGAAAAACATTCATTAAATCTCGTCAAACACCACCGCTACTGCCACAACATTAATCTTATCTTTATCTTTGACATTATAAGGTTCAAAGTTCTTTTAAAAGTTTAGTTTTAAGAATGGTGTCAAAGGATCACTGAAACTATCTATCTTGTCTTTATACCCACTCTGATGGCAACTGATGGACACTAATGTCTATCGAATGACTTTATTTTTAGATAATTGCTTTTGTTCGATACGGACTGTGACAAAGAATCCAATTTAGTTTTGGCCAAAAATAGGAATGGTCGCGTTTTTTCTTCTAATTTTTAAGCTTGCTTCTTTATATGGTGGCAAGCCTTGTATTTAAAGAAGTAGATTGTAGTGAAGTTGCTATTTTAATACGCTTTTATTAGCTTTACTTTTTAGAGCCGTGTTGGCCGAGGGGTATAGTACCTCGACTTTCGATTCGAAGGTCGTGGTTTCGAACCCTGGCTATGCATCAATGGATTTTTCGTTTCGAAAAATTTATATGCGCATTGACACGAGCTCTAAACGGTGAAGGAAAACATCGTGAGGAAACCCGCGGCTCAGTCAGCCCCACACGTATTGACCATGTCTTTCCTGTGGATATGGCCGGTTAAGCTGAGAGGATGGTGTAGGTGCTGGGCAAGCCTACTTACGCTTAACATTGTCCCAGGCACTACAGTGTCTCGTTAAGTGTAGGCAAAGATTGCCTCCTGACACTGTATTTATACAGTGTCAGGAGGCCTTTACACCTTTACTAGATGATTTATAAATCATCTAGTAAAGGTGTAAAGGCCCAAGTTTTTTTTTACCGTAGCGGAATTTTGAACGTTGTTTTGACCCACTTTAAAACGTAGGATTAAATTGCAACTTTGCACACTTATCATTATCAAGGACCGATAACAATACAATAACTAAAAAAAGCCATTAAAATATGAAATTACGGAAAAAAAAATTTTGTTTGATCTGCTACAAAGGCGTGTTTTTCGTTTTTTAAGTTAATTTTTGTTATACATTTAATTTTTAGTTTGTACAATGTATAAGTATTCACTTTCCATAACTATCAGTATTTTAAATCCCTTCAGTCATAGAAATTGATAAAGCACGTGCATAGAACGTGAAATTAGATAAATAGCTACTACATTTAAATTAAATTCGTGGGCGTTAAGATACAATAAAGAATAAAATTAATTTAGAAAACACTCAAAATCGTCAACATAAATAAGATCATTATGTGATGAGAAAAATGCCGCAGCTTATAAGGATTGCAGCTGGTTCAGTTTATAATGAGAAAATGCTGTAAGTACTATGAATTTTCGGTTTTTAGAAGTATTCTTTGCCTGCTTCTAAATTCAGTTTCGACCGTGAAAATAGTCTTACCCAGACATATCGCGAGGTAAGTCTTACTCAGATAAAGATTCTTCAATTTAATCGAAACATTGTTGGCTCTAAATCGAAGATATTTTTACATAAGTTGTTTCCGTGTGTATTATTAACTGGGGATTAACATCTCCGAGGCTTTTCAGCCTGTACGTGAACGAGTTGATCGTCAGACTTAGCAGCATGCATGCGGGTTGCTCTGTGGGTGGTCAAAGGATCAATAATATTAGCTACGCGGACGACATGGTGCTGCTGAGTCCGTCGATCTGCGCGCTGAGGAAGTTGCTGCTTGTTTGCGAAGACTACGCCAAAACGCATGGGCTCAAATACAACTGCAAGAAGAGTGAGATGATGGTCTTTTCAGCGCGTGGTAGCTCCCTCAGCTACGTACCCCCCCCTCCACCTTAATGGCAATGAACTGGCTAGAGTGTCTAAGTTTAAATATTTGGGTCATATGATCACTACTGATTTAAATGATGATTGTGACATAGAGAGGGAACGTAGGGCGCTGGCGGTTCGTGGTAACATGCTGGCCCGCAGGTTCGCGCATTGTACTGGTGAAGTAAAAATTACTCTTTTTAAATCTTTCCGTCAATCTTTTTACACAGGCGGTCTGTGGGCAAGATACACCAAGAATACCTTCAGCTCCCTACGGGTCCTCTATAATAATATGTTCAGAGTGCTGTTGGGACTACCTAGATTTTGCAGCGCGTCAGGCATGTTTGCCGACGCCCATGTGAACGACTTCCACGCTATAATGCGAAATAAAATAGCATCCATTAAACGCAGAATACTAGGTAGTTCCAACAATATACTTGGGGCGCTGGCCGGCAGGTTTGACAGTCTGCTGCAGAAACACTGGGTGTCGGCCCTGATAAACCCAAAGGCTGAACAAGTCTATTTGATTAATTGATTCTATGTAGGTGTACTACCTACATAGAATTAATTAATACTTAATACTATTTATTGTTTGTTTTTAATTATTATGTGTTTTATGTAGGTATTGTATTATGTGCATGAAATGTTCTGTAACATATGGACCAAGTTGTCCGAAATAAAATATATTATTATTATTATTATTATTATGTACTCCACCTGAGGCGCGATTCATCCCTTCTCGGAATGCATTCCGAATTCGGAAAGTGACATTCTTCGCTGATAAAACGTCACAAACATACATACATACAGCTTTAAACAAATGAGCTTGAATAGCTGTTTATAGCGTGACGGTATTGGGGCACTCAGTCGTGATACATTAATTAATAATCTCTAATGAGCTTTAACCGGTCTTGTATCATTGCTAAATGCCAGGTCATACCCATAACAATTCCATTGAGGAAGCTAAAGGGTGTCCTATAAGCGCAAGTGAATAAAATTATATTACAAAACGAGTTCTTAAACCACATAATACTAAAACGCAGGGGGGTATGTGTTTTATTTAGTAAAGTCTTATTTTATTATATTTTTTAATGAAACAGGAAGGTTATTGATACGAATCTTAAATTTTAAGAGGTCAATAAAAAGTGTAAGCTTGTTTGGTATAGATCCTAATTTTGATATTTGTCGAATAGACAGAGCTCAGCAGTGCGTTTCAGACTTCCGAAAATGCATCCGATTCGATGATTTTCTTCGGAAAGTTGACGTTTTTTCAGCGAAGAAATTTTACCTAAGTACATTCCGAGAAGGTCTGAATCGCATTGTTGCTGGCGCCATTACCTAAGGATAAGGATTTAGTTTTTTTCTCTTTTCTATAAAATGTAGTCAATAATATACTACTGATTATGTTTACTGAATGGGCGAACTTGATCGCTCAGCGACTAAATATTTATTTGTTTTTTGTTGTTGTAAATAAAGAAAATTTGATATTCTCCAATAGTACTATAGTGCACAATCAATAGCACATTTTAAACTTTCGCGATCTGTAGACACAATTTAAAAGACCTAACGAGACTTTATCGCGTAATTATCTTATTTTATAAATCCTGATATCAGTCTACCCGTGACCACGAGAGCTGTAACGCACTAGAAACGTCGGGAAATAATAAAATAAGGTAATTACGCGTTATAGTCTCGTTAGTTCGTTTAAATTATGGATACAATCAACTATGTTACATTAGCTATCTTGTTTATTATTATTATTATTATCAGCCGTAAGTGTTCCACTGCTGGGCAAACGCCTTCCCCCTCTCCCTCCAGACATCGCGGTCTTCATCAACAACCCCTAGTCCGGTAAAAAATTGCTCGAGTTCGTTCCGCCCGCCATCTCCGTTTTAGTTTACCGCGTCGCCTTATCTTGTTTAAGTGAAGTAAATTTTGTGTCACCCTATACAATATTTATTTAATTTACGATCCAGAACGATGACAATACTACTGACGAATTTAGCATAATTCGGCGATTCTAATCTAAATTGTATTAAAAATCAGAGTCACATGAATAAAATTTTGATTATGATGTCATATACATTATAGAAATACCCTTTGAATGTGATTTTATAATACTTGGTCTTAATTTAATTTGACTTTCCCTGTATTGTGGGAACTAGATAAGTAGTTTATACATATATTTTTTACTAGCGGACGCTCACGGCTTTGCCCACGTATGGATGGACTAGTATTTTTATCTCACGGGTACCGTGCATTTTTCTGAGATAAAAAGTAGGCTATGTCCTATTCTCGGTCATATCTATCTAAATTTCAGGCAAATCGGTTCAGCGGTTGTCGAGTTATAGAGGAACAAACATACATCTATTCATCCAAACATCCAAACTTGGATGGACTAGTATTTTTTATCTCACGGGTACCGTGCATTTTTCTGAGATAAAAAGTAGGCTATGTCCTATTCTCGGTCATATCTATCTAAATTTCAGGCAAATCGGTTCAGCGGTTGTCGAGTTATAGAGGAACAAACATACATCTATTCATCCAAACATCCAAACTTTCGCATTTATAATATTAGTGTGATTGCTTAAATTAAATTTATTAAAACTTTCAATAATTAGCGCGACTGGTTTCCCGAAGCGACAGTTAATAATATTTCCGTGGCTTCCCGCTGTCTAATTACCTATGTATAATCTATTTTATTCCAAAATAACGTTATGATACTACAATTTTAATTCAATAATACAAATTCGAGGAATAACTGTAGAGTTTATAAAAAATAACCTTCGCATATCTAAGTTTGGTTTTAGTAAAGTTGTAATTTTAATCATCCGATTGATATTATTCCGACATCGACAAAGTCGCGGTCAAAAGATGGACTGGACTGGCGCAGGATCGTGACGAATGGTACAAACTAAGGGAGGCCTATACCCAGCAGTGGGTGAAATCGACTGTGCTGATGATGAATTGATGATGATGAGTTCCCATGGCCTGTCGGTCTGGCCTGGCTTAACTCTAGTGACGGAATTATTTTTGTTCGTCGTCGTTATGACGGAGGTCTCTCCGTCATGACGTCATGAACCGTCATAACGAAAGCCAGGACCGAGAATTTAACGTGCCCTGTAAAGCACGGAAGCGCTCAGCAGTTCAGCCCCCCAATTCTTCTAGATGACAACGTCAATCATTCCGCTGCATTTTGGTTCGATCTCTTAAATGTCAGCCATTTGGGGAATAGTAGAATGGCTTTTCAAAAATTTGTTCTGCCAAAGTCCAAACCTTAGCTAAAACCTCACCACAACTGAGTCGTTTGTCATTAGTAGAATAGGAAACAGTCGAAAATCTAAGGTTTAGTCGACGTTTTGCTTGAGGTTGATAAAAAGTTTGGTACCTACTAGAATTGACACCCTGCAAAGCACAGAAGCGCTCAGCAGTTCAGCACTGGCACTTGCGGTCCACCCAACCTAATTGTGACCACTTAAAAATTCGTTTAAATTCATCGATCTATCAATTTAATAATTATTAAGTACCTATATATAATAATAAATATTATTATTGATCCAAGGCAGATAATAAGACAGTAAAATTGGTTGCCTTATGACGTCTCATAAAATAAATTAATATTCATTATCATCAATTTAGATTCACATTTTTATTATCACCTTATTAATTTTACAGAATATAAAAAGACAAAGAGACAGTTATAACCAAAAGTTTTATACACAACTTAGCTATTTAAAATTTATCTGAAGAAATCAGAGACCACCCATGTTGCAAAATATTACGAATTCGAATATTGTTCAAACAATGGATAAATAAAGGTTATAAATCACATATTTCACAACTAAGAAAATAAACAGAAAATTGTGTCCGAAATACTCACGGCGATCGATGTTGTAATACTGATATCACATCATGAAAACGAGAAGGGCAAGGCCTGTGGACATCAAAGCGTTATTTTCATAAATATAATTACTTTCGCATTTATAGAAGGTAGGTACCTATGGTGATTCGAGTGTAATTAATTAGATTTAGTAAGTAAGAAAGGTTTGTTTGCAAAAGCGGGACAATTTTGCTTTCGCTGGGGACAGCGGGACAGACAGCCTGAAATCGGGACAGTCCCGCCCAAAGCGGGACGTATGGTCACGTTAGGCATGCCGTCTAATTTAATTCTGGTGAAAAAATTATATTACTTAATAAGTAGGTAAGTACCTACTTACTTTTTTTAAATCAATATTTTTTTTTTGCAAAGCAAAAATGGAAAAAATTACAAGCATATAAAATAAGCACTTCAAAAAATAAATCCCCTTAAAATATAAAAACTTTTAGCCAAGGTTAGTAAACTTTTTGACTCTTCTGAATGGACCTGCGAGAGAAATGAATTACATAATCCAATAGAAGATATTACTTAATGTATTAAACTAATGTAATTCTTGCTAGAGAAAGAAGAATAATAGCTAAAAGTTTGAATTGTGAGCTACATACACAACACACAATACTTAACAAGCTGCCTTTGCCTACTAAATAAATAGGGAGATTACACTTTATTTTTTTACTAATAATTCAAGTTTTGATAAGATCAAAGAAATTGGTTGATACACCGAACCTTTAAAATTCGGCAGTAGGTAATAATCTATTTTCGACAAAAATGCATCTTACCTGGAATATCCCAGTTATTAAAAGCACATTTACATTATAACTAGCTTCCGCCCGCGGCTTCACTCGCATGTTACCCAGATAAAGAGTAGCCTATGTCCTATTCCCGGTCATTATCTATCTATATTTTAAATTTCAGCCAAATCGGTTCAGTGGTTGTCGAGTTATAGAGGAACAAACATACAACCATCCAAACATCCAAACTTTATATTATTAGTGTGGTGTGATAGTGTGATATGATAAGTGTGATAGTGTGATGTTGATGTCTCACAATGAACCTGTATGCACCAACGAATTTTATATTTAGTAGACAATGCCCCTTAATAAATTCCATCCATACCCTCAGAATAAATAACAGTTACTACGCAGATAAAGCATTTACAAATATCCTTCCCGGTTGTTACATACTCGTAAATTACCCAAAATAATCGCTGCCAATTGAGTTATCAGGATTCTTTCTCCAAACTTCAAATCAATCTCAACTTTAACACCCGCATCATTAAGCTCAGAATCACTTACACTTAAATATGCAAAAAAATTGAGCTCTATCATTAACAGGAGTAAGATATTCGATCTTTGTTTTGTGAATCTCAGCTTTGTTGGTAAACTGTAGAGTTGTGTTTCGTCTGGAGTTAAAGTTCTAATAGGTTTTTTGAATCGCCGAGGCGGTCTCACACTTCGTGGTCGGATGTCTGTGATCGTAAATTCTGGGGGCTAATAGTCGAGCAGGGTGCCTCAGGGTAGGCAGAAGTGAACGACCTTTCCAAAATACATTTCGCTTACATCTTTTTCGTTTTTTCGAACGCTTTCTTTGAAGTCGGACAGGTACGAATTTGACTCGTGTATTTTTGAGCGAGGAAGTGTTTAAAATGCAGATTTTTGTAAAAAATTACTTATGTTTGACATTTCAGTTTTTTGGTTTTTAATCTGCAAGTATAAAAAGGTCAAGCAAACAAAACATATAACTGGATTCAACTAACACTCAATATTTTGTCATACAAATATTTAATTTTGATTGAAATTAGATCTATACCTACCAAACCTAATATTGTCGTTATAACATTGATTTTACATAATAAATATTCGTCATCGATTGACCTACATACATCCATAATCAATTTTTCAAATTACACTCAAATAAATTAGTCAAAAGTGTGTCGGGTCATCGGCTTTCAATATCTAAAACTAATTTGTTCGTATGAATGTTTTTACTTATCTCACTCATAAAATAGTCGTAAAATGCTCTTACAAGCAAAGCCGCGACACAATCTGTTGATCACTATCAACATTAAGTCAAATAAAATACTTAATTAAAGATTTTATTTATTACTGATCGATTCGAGTTTAATTTGGCAAGCGCGTCAATTACCTATGAAATTGATGACACCTATAGATCACTAGAAAACTAGCCAATTAAACACGCGCGAATGAAACGTGTTATTAAAAGTACCTAACTGGTTTTATAGCTACCAGAAAAAATTGCAATAAACAAACTTTATAGTTTAATGCACAGCATAGATAACATAGTAGAGGTAGAGGAGGAAAGATCGTTGTTGCAAGTTGTCGAGAACAGAAGAGGGAAGATGATTGGCCATCTTATACGACATGACAGCTTCATTAAGAACATCATTGAAGGAAAAGTGGAAGGAAAGAGAGGAAGAGGAAGACCGAGGATAGGCTACATGAGCCAAGTGAAAGAGAAGGTTGCTGTCATGTCGTATAGGGAAGTCAAGGAGGCTGCCCTGGAAAGAGCTTCGTGGAGAAAGAAACATCAGTTATGCCGACAAGGGGCTACCCCTTAAATAAAAAGAAGAAGAAGAAGCACAGCATATTATTAAAAATTCAAAGTCACAAAATTAAATACTAGTAGTTCGCCCCGAACTGAGATCTCGCGCACCGTTGTGTTGATAGCCTAGATTTGGACTTGTTTCTGACTACCCGTATACCTACGTTAAGTGCTCCTTCTAGTGTTTACCACACAATGATATCTAATGCGCTACCTTAGTATGGTAAAGATTATAGGCATGCATGCAATACATTAAGTCGTGTCGTGTTTATATTCAATAGTTGACCCCGCGAACTTCGTACCGCGCCTCAGGGAAGGCCTCTTAGTTCGATAAATTATTAAAATAGCAGTTCAATACAAAATGTATGAGAAAATCAATTTCCTCCCCCCCCCCCTCCCCTCCCCCTCCCCTCCCCCTCCCCTCCCCCTCCCCTCCCCCTCCCCTCCCCCTCCCCCCCCCCTCCCCCTCCCCGTCTCTCTCCCTCCCCTCCCCTCCCCCTCCCCCTGCCCCTCCCCTTCCCCACCCCCACCCCCTCCCCCTACCCCTCCCCGTCCCCCTCCGTCTCCCTCTATAATTTTGGTACATGCCCAGCCCACTATTTGCAGGAGTTAGCATTTGCATACGTGACAGGTTGCAAGCCCATCGCCGCTATTAGAACGTTAACTGGTTTCCTCACGATGTTTTCTTTCACCGTTTAGAGCTCGTGTTAATGCGCATTTAAATTTTTCTAATCGAAAAATCCATTGATGAGCACGGCCAGGGTTCGAACTTACGACCTATGAATCGAAAATCGAGCACTCTTCCACTCGGCCAACACGGCTTTTATTTTCAATCTCAAGAAAAAATATCAAGAAGCAACTAAAATCATTGCAAACCAAACCACAACGATGCCACACTCTTTGTCTGATAACCAGACCTACGAATACATCGAAACTCTATGAAACGGGAGCTCTTTCCATACATCCGTTAATTGGTTTTAATCATTTTTATTTTTCTCTGTATTTCAAAAACTATAGAACCTAGAAGAAAACTAAAAACCATTTTGGAATGTATAAATTGAGTACTTTCATATGACACCCCACTCAATATATTTGGGTACCTACCTTTGAAAAAAATTTACCCCCTTGGGAACCCCATATCTTTACAACCCTTTCATCGATTACGCTCATACGCTCCACAGCAAATTTCCATAGCACAACCTATTGACCTATCAAGTTTCATACAGATTGGATAAGCGGTTCGATAGTTATGCGAGAACATAAAAATGAAACATACAAATATACAAACATACAAACATACAAACATACAAACATACAAACATACAAACATACAAAGCAAAATCGCCTAACTTGCCACTAAGATCTTCGCTCGCTTCGCTCGCTCGATCGATTAATTAAGGAAGCGACAAAAATATCTATCTTAAAACCAACAGTTTAATTTACTGTCTATTAGACGAGCAGCAACTAATTATACAGAAATGCATTAAAACGTCGTAAAGTGTGCGCGGGCGCAGTGACGTTGATACCCGATTCCCACAGTAAAACGTCAAACGTTACTAACACGCTATAAATTACAACAATGGCAGCTTTTATTGTCAAGAACTGGACAACATGAAAAGATTTGGTTCTTTGAGAATAGCCATTCCTTGACAAGTGTGAACTTGGGATCTTTTGGTAGTATTCGGAAGCTTTTTTATGGTACTACTTGCTACTTGCTTTTGCCCGCGACTCCAATCGCTTTAATGTAAATCTATCAGCATAAGTTGTTTTTTGTTTTTCTTGTTACCCTGACATTGCCCTACAAGGTGTATGCATGTTTTATTGACTATCACTTACGAAAAAAGAATGCAACGGATTGTTTAACTCGTTGGCAGCGAGTTAGTCGCTGGTGTAACTGCGGTTTTACTCGCCAATGTATCACCTCCTTTAATTGTACAAGGCACCTCAAATTGCAAAACAGGAGCTTGCATATCGCACGAAGTACTAAAAATCAGATAGTGATCGTTATTATAAAGTGTATAAAGGGGGGATTTAGGTGGTCCGGACCACCCCCCTTAGCAAGTATTTGTCGAAGTGTGTGAAGTGATTTTTTTAAGTTCGAGGAAAAACTAGTCAATCTTTGTATTTTGGAACCCATGCCCCCCCCCCCCCCCCCCCCTCTTAGCAAAGCTATAGCTCAAAGACTGCATAATAATATGACCTGACCTAACTCTTGTAAGTAATTTCCATGTATATTGCGATGAGTAGTAAAACTCCCGAAGGCTCAAAGTAAAATCCTCAAGAACGAATAAAAATATCTGACACGACAAGTCCTACTTCACAGCTAAATGCAAAATGCTAGTTACACAAGGAAGTAGCTGGTTTAAAGTAAAACACAGATTCGTATGCATGTAGATCGCGATAAAGCTGCCAGTCGGCCCGCGGCGGGTTGTAAACCAGTTGACAGTACATGCTCAATTCTGGATTTGCAAATATTGTTTATTACGACTGTGGATTTTATATGTGTGGATAGCAATAGAGTATGTTTTGTAAGTATCAGCACTTTTGCAGCAACATAAGGTTGCTATGTCATCGCGTAATATATTTACTTTTTATATTAAATCACATTCGGTTGGTCATGATGTTAATAGGTAAGCAGTTTGTTTTATTATTTTGATAAAAGGCGTTTTCATTTTCAATGACATACTACCTAAGTAGTTTAACACTATAAAAATTAAAAACTGTAATTGGTTTATTCAAATTCTTGTTTTAAATCCTACAAAAGAACTTTATGATTAAGGAGATATGAATTTAAAAATTTAAGTTCTTAATAGTACGCTCATAAAGGAACCTATAAACATAGTTTAATCTGCTCGATTACTCACAAACCCATTCAAAATTATCCCAACCAATGATAATGTAGCCCATCAAGCATTTAACACCACCAGGATAATATCACCATAAATCCCCTCGCACAATTCAAAAATAGTGACAATGTAAATCAAAATAAAATCAACGGTACATAAACCGACGCCTACACCCTGTCTATTAAGCATTAAAATGCTTGTCTACAATCGTAAAGTAGTCACACCGAAAGTATAGTAAGTTACCATAAAGAGTGCCGGTCTCCTAACGAGGCTTGACTTCGTTGAGGATGCATTTTAAGAAAGGACCATCGTACATCCTCAAATAGTAAGTAATACTCACGTAAATATAATAAACAATACTTACTGTTATATTATAACACACAGTAAGTAACATGACAATAGTTGGATTACTTAAAAAATATCGGAACTTCCATTGCTTTGCTTTTAATATAACACTTATTGTAATTGTGCAAAAAAACCTTACAATTAAAATACAGATTTGTATATGGTTTTATCCTGCGTGTACTAATGTAATGAATATGTATCAGTGAGTCACAAAGTCCCCGCTACCGGTTCGGTGCCGGTGTACCGCAAGGCACAACGCTTGCCCACGCGTTGTTCCTACTATACAACCTTGATTCACTTACAACGAGCTAATAGATCACTGCGAGGGAGGACGTCTGTTCGCGGTGTGTGGCCTGGGGCCTTGTAATTATTAAGTTGTAAAGCTGACCGTGATTTTACTATGTTGTAAATCTAACATGATCATTTGACCACAGATAATAGTAAATTCTAGATATCTGTCGAGTTTATTGCATATAACAATGAACGTGAAAGGTAGCACGCGTTATGTGGCATATTTCATTTTAACATTCAAGTGGTGCTGTGTGGTCGTTTGCTATCTATATTCAAGGTTGTAATAAGCTTTAATTTACAAATTAAATTACAATTTTGACTCTTATTAGCTTGCTGTGATTGCAATCTAAATGTTCATACATATCAAACAACATAACGTTAAGATTAAATTCCATTTCAGAATGATGTTTACCAATATTTGTGTAACTTTGTCATAGCGTGTAAATTCACATAATTCCTAACGCTCGAACATTTACTAAGAAATAATTTCTCCGAGCTTATCTCTGCGGAGAATTATGCAGTGCTGTAAAATTAACATGATAATATTTAGGACTGGTCTGACAAAGGCACAGCTGCCGTCGCCTGACTTATGCAGCTTCACCTATCCGAATGGTCCAGTCAGGTCAACTGTCTACTAAAGCCACATGTAAAATGTAAATGACATACTCGTATTAACAGTTTCCGCTGGCTTTAGCAACGGAAGTTAATCAACAATTTTAAAAACCCTGCCACGTAGTTTAAATTAAAGTAATTTTGATTTAATTTTGTTTTTAACCGACTTCGAAAAAAGGAGGAGCTTCTCAGTTTGTCGGACTCTTTTTTTGGTGCTTTTTTTTATGTATGTTCACCGATTACTCGAAGACGCCTCGACCGATTTCAAAAATTATTTTTTTGTTTGAAAGGGTACACATTCTAATTGGTCCTTTTGGTCATCAAGTCAAGATCTGATGATTGGATCTTGGAGAAATCGAGGTAACTCTTCAAATTTTATAGGCACACTTGAAGCGATTGGGTATTTTTTAAAAGCTTTATAGGTTATCGGTGACAATTCAATATTATGGTAACATTGAGCTGATCTGATGATGGAGTCAGGAGCTGTTCAACAGAACTCCTCAGTAAATAGTCCGATTGAGTTGAAACTTGGAACTCAGCATGTCGGTCTACTACTATAAAGTAATAATATGGTGACAGCTAGCTGTTCTAATGATGGAGTCAGGACCTGTTCAATGGAACTTCTCAGTGAATAACAATGGAACATCTATGTTTGGGCTCATTTTAATCAGCTCACCCTTACTTTTACCCAATAACAGTTTGTATTGAAGTCGGTTTTTTAAATTTTTTTAATTTAGTTACTTGTTAATTTTAATGTGAGTTATATGGACTATTTGGTCTGAAATAAAATCTAATCTTATCGGGGTAATTATTGTATACATTACCTACAACTCACGAAAGTTTACACAATGGTTCAGTGGATCTTAGACCCAGTACTTATATCTAAATGGCCCTTAGTTTTACAACCACAACGATATTCCCTATCTACTCTCTGTTCTGAGTGACTCGCGTCAGAGAGCCTCGTAAATTTGATATGCAATAATTTTCAGTGTTTCCTAATGGTACTGTTAATCATATGCCTGCTCTTCTTGAGGTATTTTGTTTTAAAGTTAGGTTTCAGAGTTTATCTTTTTTAGTTTTTAGTTTAACTCCGGCACCAGAGTTGGCCACTTACTCATACAAACTTACTTTACTTAGAGTTTATCTAAGTATGTGTATATTTTTTCTGTATTTATCTATACCGTCTTCAACTTTTATTCGTTCTTGTCGGTTTCGTCTTTTAAGTTGTTAAGCCATGACTGAGACCTTTAGACGGCCTAAAAACTCCGTCATTAGATTTGGCCACTAGTTCGTACGAACTTGTTTACTCGTTAGAAGCAAGATGGACTGTTTAGTTGCACTAAATAGTTATGCCACTTCTCCAAACACAATGCTAAAGTTTTGATGTTCAAAAATTTAGTCGGGGTATCATCATGATATTTCGGGTTTTCTTTTTAGTCGTTTCGAACGGTTCAAACCGCGGTATTCGGGGGACTTCTGCCACTTTTTGATCTCTTGACATGACATTGGCATTATAAATTTGACCCGTTTATGAACCCGTTTACGTTTATAACCCGTTTTGTGAAGGTAAGTTAGGATTTCACTTATTTCATTCAACGTTTGGAGTTCTTACAATGCAATGGTAAAACATTTCTAGCTTCTAGCCTATCTCAGTCAGACAGCCCTAGATTCCTAGGTCATTACCAGGAGACGTAACTCGATAGTGCAAATGCCTAACCTAGAAACCAGTTTGAAATCAGAGTTAAGAATTCTTTATTTGTATCCCGTGTAGGTAAGATCTGATTTATTCCTATACCTACTGGAAATACATAATTATATGATAATATCTCGGATTTTACCTAGATTTTTTTTTATGTATTACGAGTATAAAAAATAAAAATAAATAAATAGTGCTGGACATTTCACACATTTGCTTCGTGGCGGGAATTGAACCCGCAACCTTCTGTGTTTCAGGTGGGCCTTTGCCCACTGCTACACAGATATCACCAACAGTTTCTTCGTTCAGGCACAGTGCGACGGCAATAGTTTCAAATACCTACCTCTCTCTCTCTCCTAAGCATTGTTATTCCCACCTGATGGTGGTACTTTTCTCGTCATCTTCTTCCACTTCGCTCTACGCGTCGTCCTGGGAAACATTGCAGTCCAATAGATCTTTTTTGATCACGTCTGGCCATTTGTTTTTTGGTCTTCCTCTTCGCCTGGACCCAGGAATGTTCAACATGTTCACTTTTTGTGTAATATGCTCAGGTGGTCTACCTATTTTTCGTAACTCCTTACATCCCGACCACCCTCATAAGTGCAGCCACAGGCTATGTCAGATACCTGATATATCATCTCGAATAGATGTAAAGAACTAAGTGGCTACAAACTTCTGTATATATTAACTCCGTTTGAGTCATCTGGGGGTTCCGTTTTGTCTATGTGGGTGTGTATTGCCCATTATCACCCACACATGTTTAGTTATTCCGACAATGCTCTTTATCTGTTTGCATTCCTAAATTAAGACATTAAGGTGTTGTGAAGGAATTTGAAATTCATATGTATGATAAAATGAACGCATGTGCCGTGAATACGTTAATTTGGGTATTGGATTCGTGGATAATTTTATAAATTTCCTTGACAAAGAAAACTACTTAGAACATGGTAATTATATTACTTTTTTATACAATTTGATTGTAATTGTTGTCAGCGTTATGGGCTAGAAAGAAATGGATGAAGTTAGTTCAGAGCCGTGAAGAAGCAGAAGCGAAGAAAAGTGAAAAATAACATTATACTGTAAGATATTATTTTTTCCTTTTCACACTACAGCTTAGGCAAATATTCTTTCAATGAGAACTTATTTCGGTATAAACGAAAGCTTTATAGGTATCTCATTCAAGAAAAGCAGGGTTTTCTTTTATCAGTGATCATCAGACATTACTTACACTTTTTAACCAAAAAATAAATAAAAAGTGAATTTAAAATGAACAAGATAGCAAAGTATGCATAAAAAAAGTAAGTAAAACAAATTATTATCACAGTTTACAACTAAATCGAGCTCGTTTAAAGGCAATAAAACTGCGTCGCCGCGACTGTCTGTACAATGCTTGAATTAGCATTTTACTACTTATTAAAAAGCTATAAACTTTTTGTTGACTGTCCTTGTAAGGATTTAGTTCCACATAAAGTAGTAGTTACATCGGTGGAGTTTCCAAACAAAATTTTTGTTGGTGACGATCGACGGAATGACGAAAAAAAAAAACAATGTGTGACGCGATCGAAGAGAGGCCGTGTCGTAAATTGGAAATTAAACAAATTAAGAAGTAGATAAGTACCTACTCTTATTAAGGACATTGAAAGTTATGCTCGCTCTTCCTTTTCGACGATCAGCCTAGCTCTTACCTAGCTCCTAAGACAATTCAAAGTGATCCTAGCGGTCCTACTGAATCAATGATATTTGAATTTTAAATTTTTGAACAACCACTAATATGTTTTATATAGAAATGCAATTTTTAAATTAATGAAATCATTTTATTTGCCTTGACGTTTTGAAAACATAACATTGAGTCTACTAATTCGAAAATGTAAAGAGATTCAGATGCTTCTTATTAGTGCTAAAAAAATTGCCCATCTCTAAAAAACACATTTACATGCTAAGGTAAATCACATAGATTCATTTTTAGAATGAATGAATACTTAGAAAAAAGTTTTATTTTTGCCACCACGACACATTCAAAACACAAATCAGAAATGTTACAAATAAAGTAACAAGAAAATAAGGCTACCTCAGCAATTGTTCCAGCAGCGCCATGGCTGTTAGAGCGCTGGTTTTCAGAGGCGCCGTATTTACAAGCAAAAACCTATTCTGACATCCCTATGCCTTTCCTTCTTCTCAATTGTCCTAAGAAACCAAGTTGTAAAGCCTTTATATTACTGTGTATAATCCCTACGTTGCAGAAACAACTGTTTATTTTATAGCTAAACCAATAAAAAGTGGGATGGTTTTTATCGAGACGACAAAGTTTCCATTATGGAGATCGTAGCATCTTGATGTCTCTATTCGCCAAATCCTATCATAAAATGTATGATTAAACAAACTAAAGATCGTAATATTTTAGAAAAGTCATAAATTATTTTCTAAAGTAGATTGTTTAAAATAAAACGACGTTGTACCGAATTCTTTTGATTCCATAATCGTTTTGTACCGTGTGCATTCGTTTATACAAATACTTATTTATCTCGACTGACCTCTTAGCCCAGTTAGTCATCTGTGGCCCAGTTGGTAGTACTAGCTCTGCCTTCTGTGCTTTAGGTCGTGGGTTCGATTGCCACCCAGGACAAACATTTGTGTGATGAACTTAGATGTTTGTTCTGTGTCTGGGTGTTATAAAATATTCTAAGTAGGTATGTATTTAAAAATATCTATCTAAGTACCTATTATATCAGTTATTCGTATCTGGTTCCCATGGTACAAGCTTTGTTTATTTTGGGGCTAGATGGCGCTGTGTGAAATTTTCAGCAATATTTATTATTTATTTATCTTATTTTTATCTCTATTTATAGCTGATAAGTCACTTTTCAGTCACTTTTCATCCAGGTATCGAATTATATTATCCGGAAATATAAAAGATGTTAGTTACTTTCCGAGAACTAAATAAAAAACAAGCTATTGACTTTAGAACTACAAAGATGACCATCTTTTCATTCATTTTTTAGGGTTCCGTAGTCCTGACAAGGAACCCTTATAGTTTCGACATGTCCGTCTGTCTGTCTGTCTGTCCGAGGTTTTGCTAAGAGGCCGTTAGTACTAGAAAGCTGTCCCCCCTCCCTCTAAAAGCTAAACTGTTGGCTTTAAAAATCTGGAAAAATTCATGATGATAGTGCATTTCATGAACTTTAAATAAAAATTATAGCGGTTAAGATAACTTTATTAGTTTAGCAGTAAAAGTCGTCGAACTTGGGTGTTGGATAATTTTGAAAAATACAAAATCCTTAGAATAAATCCTTTAATGTGACTAAGATGAAATAGTTGCTTGTTGTAACGGGCTACTACGGAACCCTACACTGCGCGTGGCCCGACACGCACTTGACCGGTTTTCTACTTTGTTACACATTATACTTTTCTTCCTTGTTGTAACGGTAGCCATAGTTAATAAACACTTACTAGTTCACTGACTACATAATTAAGGAACAGATAGTAAAATAAAATTCATAATTTACCGACCAATATGCGGTTCCTCATCGGAAAGTAGTAAAATATTTTGTTATGAAGGTATTATGCAACATAGAGCGGCTCATGATCAGAAGGTCTAAAAAACGTCCAACAGTGCAAAACGTCTAATGAGCAGAAGTCTAATAAGCAAAGCGTCCAACTATCAGATGGTCTAATAAGCAAAAGGTCTATTTAGCAAAAAGTCATATAATCAAAATGTCTGGATACTCTGGCACAAAATTTAACACACACATTGCTTCTGATCAGGAAGGCATAGAGCCGTGTTGGCCGAGTTGGTTAGTACTCGTACCTCGACTTTTCATCCGAAGGTCGTGGGTTCGAATCCTGGCCGTGCATCAATAGATTTTTTGCTTTGAAAAATTTATATGCGCTCTAAACGGTGAAGGAAAACTTCCTGAGGAAACCCGTGGCATTGTTTTTGTAGTGATGAGATGAAACTGCGATTTGTTGTTATAGTGATGAGAAATTTCCAAAAAACTGCATTTTTGTCGTGTTACGGAGTGCGCTGCTATTGTAGGTACCTACCTAAGCGCCGCAGCCGAACGCATTCTAAATTCTAAACAGAATTTAGAATGCGTTGGGCTGCGGTGAAGTTGCACTCATCATTGTGCTAATTTAGGTAGTAGCAGCCTCTGATGCTGCAATGTAGAGGAGTAGACTAGCTCAGCTTCCTTATTAATTAAGAAAACTTAAACTTAAACATCTTTACTTAGATGATTTACACAGGAGTCAGATAGCTTTTGCATAGGCATAAGCAACAATGTCCCGTTGACTATAAACTCAACGGGACATTGTTGAGGAGTTGACTTGACTAGCACCTAAACTATCCTTTCAGCTAAATTGGTCCATAAAACAGGTAAGCCAACTTTAAACCGCGGGTTTCCTCATGATGTTTTTCTTCATCGTTTACAGCACGTCTTATGCCGCATATCACATGTTGGGCGAGCCTAAACCAGCGCGAGCGAAGGCAAGTTGATGCAAGGCGAGTGCCACCGTCCGAATGTTTGGCGAGTCTACGCAAACCAATGTAAATTGGCGTTTGTATTCACTCGGCCAGCTAGGCGAGCGATGGCAAGGCAAGGCGAATGGTGCTGCCTACACGCTGGCGTTCACTCGGCGAGCCTGCTCCAACGTGTGGCTTTACAAGCAGAGTGACCAAAGACAAAGTAACGTCGATATAATTGAGTGACTTTGTTCCTATAACATCACCGTGACAAACCCCACACATAAACGTTGGTTTGTATCGCCTTTATCTATCCGTCGGTTGATTAATTGATCCGTGGTTAATTAGCTTTAATTACGTGGTTTTCCGCTTCATCAGTGCTTTGTTCATCGTCCTTTATTGGTACCGAAATATCTATGATAGGTACACTTAACGGTTGTTATTGTGGCCATAAAATAAGCCTGCTCTGGTGACAGTTTTTAGACTTATTTCTGACATATTATAGGTTGTCAACGCTTTAGTAGGGCGGGACTGACAATAACTTCAATCGAAGAACGGAGCTTTTTTTTTTATTATACTACTAAGGTAGCAGCATACGACCCACCTGATGGTAAGCGGTTACCGTAGCCAGCCAGTTATTAATCAAATGAGAGATTGAATCATTTTATGTTGAGCCATGTTCGAGCTTATCGACGTGTGGACACGACATCGAGCTCAGCTATTTTTGATGAAACTTGCTCATCGACCATCAGTGTAAGTGTAGAGCCACCTTCAACTTTATTCACGTCATATTTACATTCTGTAGCCTTCTTTTTTAAAGCATTGTGTTCAGTTAAATAATTTTAATTTATAAAATGAACTTTTATAAACTTTTAAACAAAAGTCAACACTTAGGTAACCGCAGCGATTTTTAAGATTTCTGGGCGATCGCAATTTACCTTAAATATAATCATTATTATTATTCTATTAAAAAATATAGATATTATTATTTAAGCACAGAAAGTTATCCACCAAATATTTACACAGTATTTTTAATGCTAGAACCAGTCTAAGCAGAATTGCAAACGATTTATAAATAACAAAACTAATCCAGGTCACTGCCAGTCAGAAGCGTGATCAATACAAATAAAGATCTGCACCGATACTGCTTTCGGCATCTTTTAAAAACGTCAAGTTATCGTTCTGTTATGCAATGTGCTACAGAAAGACCCGGTAACTGTAATGATGCCTTCTCCTTTACTCCTACTTAGATTTGTTCGTTTGTTTATGCTTTGAGGAATGCGCAACCAATTTTGATTCGGTTTATTGTGGGTAAGTTTTTTGATCGACACATAGTTCCAAACGAAAAATCACTTTGAGCGATATGGCCACCCATTGTGCCGCCTCGTATGAGTCTTTAATTTTTTCTAAATTTTCCTACTCTTACATAATATTTGGTGTAATAAAATCTATCTATCTAAGTATATTTTTTTATGTCTATCTATGGGGTAGTCAAAGGTAGGTACCAATCACGTTTGCCACATGCCTATTTTGCCCATTCCTATGTAATACTTGAAATACTCGTAGGTACAGTAGGGCCAACGGAGATGGTGTTCGTGAAGTTAGCCGTTTCGATGCGCAGTGCAACTTTTTCATAAAAAAAATTCTACTGCGCAGCGAAAAGCCTGACTTCACGAACGCCTAGATCCGGCGGCCGAACTGTAACTGGTTTCTTTGTGTCACGGCTGTAAAAATAGCTGCTAAAATAGCAGCCTATTTTAACGATCTATAACAATTTCATGGTATTTTGAGCTGTTCGATCGCGACAAATTTATGGTCAGGTCCAGTAGGTCAATGTGAAAGTTGACATTATTTGTGGTCTGATCCAGTGTTGTCTTTAGGAACATGACAGGGGACATAAGCTAACTTTACTGATGGGAAAGTGTCTCGAAAAGCTAGAAACATGGCAGACTCTATTCAATGAAGGACCATAAAGAGCATGCAAACGTTTATTATTACCTCAGGCACCGATATATAATACTATACTAGTAGGTACCTCAAGTACCTAAATGTTTTGAACTAAACTCCGAAGACATCGACCACAGCTTTGATCTTATGATACCCTACTTCTGCAAACTCCAATTAATGTTTTTGTCAATATAAAAGTTCAACGATTTGTCTAAAGTTTTGCATTTTTTCTCATTGATTCTTGACAATGTAATATCATGACAGCGAGTTTATATGATAATCGAGTTAGAAGTTGATCGACTTCTCTGGTCGAAACTACTCATCCCTCAACCTTCTTCTTCTTCTTAATAACAATGTAATATAAGGGACATGCCACACCTGGGATTATCTCTCGGCCGAGAGATAGTTGGGTCGGGCTGCTGTGGTGCGCACACGTGTCCAACTAACAATCGGGTTGGAGAGGGGTCCGCACACGTATCATTATATTTTGTTCAAAAACATGAATCGAACAACAAAATGAAATAAGTACCTACCTATAATAATTTGACTAAAAAGACCACCAATAGACCAACAGTGTTACAGTGTTAATCTTTGCTGCATTAAATTAATGTAATTAATCAGATGGTCATAAACGTTTAATTATAAGGACATTGTCATTTGTAACTCTTCTGTTTCAAGTCTGACTTGTAAGATTTGGTTTTCCAGGAAACGGCGAACGTTATTACGACCTCAATATTGCTCCACTCAATATAAAACTCCACGTCCAATCACGATTTGACCTCCTGTGTTTTTGGCATCCAGTTCTTTGCCTGTACCACAGAACATCTAATCCTATCCTATACTATTAATACTATTAAACGAGCAATATTTGTATAATTATTTGTTTGTATTCACGTTCTTGAAAACGGCTCTAACGATTTCGATGAAATTTTCAGTATAGCGGTTTACGGGAGCAAATAATCGATCTAGCTAGTCCTCATATCTGGAAAAAAATCTTTTTCTCTATTTTCACACGAGCAGAGCTCGGTCGCCCAGATTTTACTTAAATAATTAGGTATACTACGTTTCCTCTACGGCAACGCCATCCATCCACTTGACTATTGGTCTGCCAAGACTCTTCGTTTGTTCTGGTTTTGTATATTGAAGTAATATTCAAATTTACTTATTTGTGTTAATATTAAGTTGGATACAATAAAAAGTTATTCATCTATCTATCTATTACAGTAACTGGTTCTTAGGAAACTGTACGGCAATAAGACCATCCAACTAGTTGTTGGTTTTCTGAGACTCTGAGACCTAATTTAATACTCGAACCTCGCTTCGCTTGCATTTTAGCTTCATGAGCGTTTTGCGAGCAAAGTGAGTTGTGCCTGACCACTGAATAGGATAGAAACCGACAAGCAGGCAGCCTTTCCTTTGAACACCGCTGCACCACCGTAAGCAAAATCAAGTGTCACATTTTGCATTTACCTACTTATTATCTTAAAAAAAAATTGATTCGCTGCGCTCGCATCATTACTATCACTACAAAGTATAAAACAAAGTCGCTTCCCGCTGTCTGTCCCTATGAATGCTTAGATCAATAAGACTACGCCACGGATTTTGATGCGGTTTTTTTTTATACATAGAGTGATTCAAGGGAAAGGTTTATATGTATAATACATGCATAATATAGTAGAGAAACACTGATAATTTTAGAGGTTTCTAATGTGATGTGTGAGTGTGTGCGAAGCCGGGGCGGGTCGCTAGTATACTTTAAAGAAGTAATATAACGATCCCTGGTTTACAAGAAACCATTATTTCAACCGGA
This sequence comes from Camptogramma bilineatum, assembly GCA_958496255.1. Classification (NCBI taxonomy): domain Eukaryota; kingdom Metazoa; phylum Arthropoda; class Insecta; order Lepidoptera; family Geometridae; genus Camptogramma; species Camptogramma bilineatum. The sequence continues at coordinate 13,927,734 of OY292466.1, read as the reverse complement.
CGGTATAAATTTTGTTTGCTCCTCGCGGTCGCGTCTCACACTGCGAGCAATGTAATGCTCGACGCGGGATGAACTCCTTTAGACACTGACAAAAGGAACTTAGTAGGAGGTTTGTTCACGTGAAAAGATGTCTACAAGATATAAGGAATGCAGGAAAAAAAAATCATTAGAAAACCATGATGGAACAAAACATTGTCAATGGCCACATCGCTTACGCTAGCTAAATTTAAGATCTGTGTTAAGATTTTCTCAGACGTTCAATGGTTAATGAGTGTTTAATTTATTATTGACTTAAAGTAAGGTTCAGTTATCGTTAAACGACTAAACTAATGAAGACTGCCCGCCAACAAACAAAGAGATTAGCACTAGTGCGTATCTGCGAAAATGTCTGAATCTTATAAACTGATCGGATGTAATTATTATCTATTGTTCTATTTTCACTTGTTCCTTCACTTTTGGATTGCGATGCGGCGATCCGGTGACGTTTACGAAGTTGATGTAGTGAGCGTTGGTCCATATAATACCATAGGAGACTTTCTTCTGACACTCAAGCGTAAGCTCATCGACATGTGTATTCTGCCTGTCCTAACCTACGGTGCTCAGACGTGGTCATTAACTGAGTTACAGAAGTCCAAATTCAAGATCTGCCAAAGAGCAATGGAACGCAGTATCCTCGGGTTTAATTTAAACGCATCGACCGAGTGCGGAATAGCATACCTACTGCGTTCAGTCACGGGCATTGCAGACGTCGGGAAAAAAGCAGCACGACTCAAATGGTACTGGGCGGGTCACGTTAGAATGCATCCCGAATTGGGCAAATGCCGCAACACTACTAGTATGGGGTTCTTCAAAAAGGGCGTTTTGAAATTCTTAAAAGGGTCAGCAGCGCGAGTGTGACTCCTCTGGTGTCACAGGCGTCCATAGGCTACGGTAACCGCTTACCATCAGGTGGGTCGTATGCTTGTCTGCTACCTTAGTAGTATAAAAAAAAAAAAAAAAAAACACTTTGGCAGCCTGACGAGACGCGTGGTCGTGGTCCGCCGATAAAACATTGGAGGGATGATCTCGAGGAAACTTGGTGAGAAATCTTGAAGAACAGAGATGGTTGGAGAGATGTGGGGGAGACCTTTGCCCAGCAGTGGGACGACATAGGTTAATTAAAAAAATATTAAATCCCTCTCGATCTGATCTAACGATGTTAACAAGTGCTAAGGGCCTCGAACATGATGTCTTGGGCTGCGACGCGTTCGTTTTGTGTCTAGTTTATTTCGGGACAGATCGCAACAGTTGTCCACGCCTAGTTAAAGCAATTTGTTTATTAATGGCGTTTACAGTTGACGATACAGTAACCATCATCATCTCTCTGCCTTTATCCCACTGGGTGGGGCCGGCACAACATGTTTCTTTCCTTCTCTTCCTTCTCTTTAGTTCTATCACTCGTTATTTCAGTGCTTACTCCTTTCAATCCGAATTCATGCAGTTCATCCATCTTTTCTTAAAGTTATTGATGACCAGTCGCCTCCGCACCGCATCGCCTTTTCGGTGTTCACTGGTTTCTGGATTGCGAGGCGGGGCGATCTGGCGGTACGTTACGAAGTTGGTATTGTCAAGTCACAGGGTGATGTTGATCGCGTTTACTTCTTTATTTATTTTTTCTTGTATCGTGTCTAATCATGCCGTATCTTCTAAATATCCTTTGCTATCCTCTTTGATAAATTCACTGATACCTTTTGCTTCTATCGTTCCATTTTGTCTTATGCAATTATGTGTAATGGACTTTAACGAGCACTGTTTCACTATTTTGTACTTTATGAACCCTATTTAGAATAGTTTATGAGAAAATTTCGTTTGAACTGTTCCCGTGTTGTGTTTTAGGTACAGTCAGCGTCATCAATCGGTATCCCCCTATTGATTTTAACAAGGACCCTTTTCATTTCAACTTTGGATTTCAGTCGGATTTGCTAGTATAGGAACTCGAGCGAAATTAGATATCCATAAGTATACTAGCAAATCCGACTGAACTCCAAAGTTGAAATGAAAAGGGTCCTTGTTAAAATCAATAGGGGGATACCGATTGATGACGCTGACTGTACCTAACGCCCCTAAACGTTTAAGGTCATCGCTCACTGCGCAGTATCATAAGCGGGCCGAGCCATGACCGAGCCCGTCACGAAAATAGCACCTTACACAGTAAGACCGTATCATACTAGGACCGTCGCATAACCGTTTTGCGAAGCGTAATCCCGAGCCTATACCACAGTAATAGACATTTTGTTGGTTTTGTGCTAAACACACAATTATTCTGAAAGCCCATTTTAAAACTTATCACTCAATTTTTTTGTAAAATACTATCGTAAATAGAGAGCGTTTACAAGCTAAACCACACTAAAATACATATTGCACACATTTTGTCGGGTTTACTAGCAAAGTGCAATATTTCATCATATTTTGTGTAACTTTAAATGGGAGTTTTATCTACAAGGTTTAAAAAAACAGACTTTTAAGAAACCCTTTTAGAAACCCAATTATAATCCATAGTGATGGCATAATTATTATTGCGATCATGATGATGATGATGAAAATTAGCTTATATCCTTCCTCAAATCTCCTGAGATTAGCGTGTTCAAACAAATTAACAAACAAACTTTTCCGCTTTATTACTGGTTGGTATAGATTAAGTGTACTTTCACTCTACATTCAAGGTTTTATGAATAACCTCTTCTGGATATTTTTTAATTTGTAAGCTTATCTTTTTTTTCGAAATCGTGTTTTTGCTTTTACTACACTTTGATTTCGGAGGGCAGTATGGGATTTTGACGTTTGATAAATGTCACATAACGTGCGGAACGCATTCAGTGATGCTAGATGGGGGTTTTTAATTCAAATTTGGGGTATTTACCGACTCAGAAGGAAATCCTTTGGGAGAATTTTCGTAGGTAAAAATTATAAATTATATACCTACTTGATATTTAGGGGTGATATTTTATAGGTTTAGAATGTGTACATGTATATGTGTATAAATGGGGGTACTTGAAAGACTTTGTGAAGTGAGAAAAATAACTGAATTATTATCTAACCAATATTGGAGCGTTTCCTCTTGCTCCTACTCGATTCTCCTACTGCTCCTGCACGAGGACCAATATATCCTTATAAGTATATCCTCGTGCTCCTACTAATGGACAGTCAAGGTACAATACCCCAAAATAAAACTATCAAATAGGGGCACAGCCGCGAAGCCGTATTTTGATAAACTTCAAAACAAGATAACATCTTCATCATCAACAAAAAATAAAATCGTTATTCTTATAAATAAATACTTATGCTATGATCAAGATCTACATTTAAAGTGACAGCTGTCACCAAATGTACCAATATAATGTATAAAGTAGAATGCTGACTGACATTTAATGTACAAAGGATTTTGAACCTTATCACGACTACACAACGATCTATTATCATTTAATCTTGGTTATAAGGATTGTTGGTCTTGTTGAGATGCTTTCTTGGTAGCTTTGTCTCTTTCACACTCGTTGTTGGATTAGTAGTGTGCCCACTGCCCATGTCATTTAAATTTCAGGATATTTTTACCTTATCGCGCTCAACAAAATCAGCGCTTGATTTCGATCCATGGTTTCGATCCTTGAATTCGATCCTTGATTTTGATCCTTGATTTTGATTTCGATTTTGATTTCGATCCTTGATTTCGATCCTTGGTTTTGATCTTGGATTTCGATCCTGGATTTCGATCCTGGATTTCGATCCTTGATTCTTGAATTTTGAACCTTGAATCTGAAATCTTGAACCTTGAATCTTTGAAGTGACAGCTGTCAAACTTCAAATGGCCATATCTCGGGAACTACTCGTCCCAGACTCTCCGTTCTCAGTTCAAATGAAAGCTATGACCAAGATCTTCATTTGAAGTGACAGCTGTCAAACTTCAAACCGCCATATCTTGGAAACTACTCGTCCTAGACTCCCCGTTCAAAGTTCAAATGAAAGCTATGACCAAGATCTTCATTTGAAGTGACAGCTGTCAAACTTCAAACGGCCATATCTTGGAAACTACTCGTCCTAGACTCCTCATTCTCAGTTCAAATGAAAGCTATGACCAAGATCTACATTTGAAGTGACAGCTGTCAAACTTCAAACTGCCATATCTTGGAAACTACTCATCCTAGACTCCTCATTCTCAGTTCAAATGAAAGTTATGACCAAGATCTACCTACATTTCAGATGACAGATGTCATTTTGACAGCTGTTATTGAAAATGTAGATCTTGGTCATAGCTTTGATTTGAGCTAAAAAGGAAGAGTCTAGGACGAATAGTTTCCGAGATATGGTGCTTTGAAGTTTGACAGCTGTCACTTCAAATGAAGATCTTGGTCATAGCTTTCATTTGAACTAAGAACGGAGAGTCTAGGACGAGTAGTTTCCGAGATATGGCCTTTTAAAGTTTGACAGCTGTCACTTTGAATGTAGATCTTGGTCATAGCTTTCATTTGAACTGAGAATGAGGAGTCTAGGACGAGTAGTTTCCGAGATGCGGCCGTTTAATGTTTGACAGCTGTCACTTTAAATGTAGATCTCTTCAATAGCTTTCACTTGAAGAGAACGGAGAGTCTGGGATAAGTGGTTTACGAGATATGGCCCATCTGTCATTTTAATATACACCTAATCTGTCTTTTTGACGTAATCTGTCATTTTGACATAATCTCTCATTTTGACATGATCTGTCATTTTGACATAATCACGGGCAGACTGCCCGCAACCACGACTATTGTAACAGCCAAATCGTCGCGTCGTGATAAATAAGGTAAATTACGCGATAAAATCCCGTGTACATAAATCAACATCCAGTACCAACAATACGAACCAACTCGGTGGCGCAGTGTGCGAAGGTCCAGCTAAAACACAGAAAGTTGCGGGTTCGATTCCCACTGCGACGCAAGTGTTTGTATGATCTGCAAATATATGTATCGGGTCTGGGTGTTTTTCTATGTAATATTATGTATTTACAAAAAAAGGATAGGTACCTACAAGTAGTTTATCAGTCATATAGTTTCCATACAAGGTCTATTTACCTTGGAGCTAGATGATGCTGTGAAATATCCAGCATTATTTATTTATAGAAAAAGGCTGAAAAGCTGCCCCTAGGGGCTGACCTGGCTACGCTACTAATATGATGGTTACATGGATTGACAGATGGGCGGGGCTTGTCATTGATTGTCAGCAAAATAATCATGGCGGCCGGAGATTGACAAGACGGCCATGGCACGGGCAGGGCACGCGACGGTGTAGGAACGGTGTGGTGTGGGGCGTCGCATACATTTCAATACAAAGAATATCATTTTTGCCGGGACGGTGTTGCTACGGTCATGCTATGCGACGGGGTAGAGACGTGATAATGTGGCAGCACCCTTAATTGGAAGATTGCGTGCATTTTAAAAATCGTTGAGAAATAAAATTGTCAGCTAAGCTTGGACTTTGTTAACTGGTTTTACTATCAATAATGATTTATTGTATTATAATGTCATTGCACATAAATATGTTGATTAGTAGTTGCTCCTAGTATGAGATTAGTTGAATAAGAATTTTCAATTTAGACAATGATAAAACAAATCAAACACCAAAAACAAACCTTTACCAAATCTTACAGTTTCCAGCGCCTATCTTATTTGGATAATACTTTGGTCATCATAGTCTCGTCGCCAAAGCCATTAGTTACCACTAGGCATATTTTAGTATCATAATAACCCCCGCAGACTTCCAGCGAACTATCCTCAAGTGCGAAGTCTCGAGTGATAGATATTAATCGATATTATTTATCTCGATTATTCGCAGAAGCTCTCGAGTCACCGAGGTCGTTATACTAATGTTATGGCATTAGCTCCCGCTGTCAATAGAATATCTTGTGAGAATATCTTGGTCTCTTTGGCCTGGAGATTACTTGGACTTAAGTACTAAGGCTGCTTTTTTATTCTCTTTATTACATATATTCATCGGAGACTCGTGTAAAGCTAAGTATATTGTTTTTGAGCTTCTTCTTGATTAGGAACCCAACGCCGTATAAGCCTTTGGTTTGCCCAAAAAAAGACAATAAACAAAATTTACTGATGCTCTCACACATGGACTCCTAATAAAATGGAAATGTCACATCTCACGCACAGAGACAAGAGATGGACCGTGGAGACCACATGATGGAAAGGACCAGAAGGAAAAAGAAACGTCGGTAGATCAATAAGACGGTGGGCTGATGATATTGTAGAGGTGACAGAAAACAACTGGAGTAACTCAGGCAAAGACAGGGAGTCTTATAAGAAGCTGGAGGAGGCCTTCACCCAAAAAGGGTATATTTAAACTAAAGAAGAACAATAACAAAAACACTAACTAATCAAAATTTAAGTAAACTTTCTCACTAACTACTCTTACTAACAACATTTGAATTGCAAACAAAAATATGGAATAAACGGCTTTACTATCATTATTATTAGGTATTTTATATTCATCATCACAACAGAACTAATATTATCATGGTGCAGAAGATGAAAATATTGTTCGATTAAAAATATAAAACTCAGTACCTATAGATTTTATTCCATAGTTTGTAAGTGACATTATATTATTTAGATTTCAACCGTTCTCTAACCAATAGAACCACCTAAGTCGTCACAAGCGAAGTACTTAGGAAGAACTTAGATTTCGTGTCTCATAACTAAACAGCTACTTGTAGATAATTATTTTGTAATAAAGGTAAAATTCTGTACAATTTATTGTGCAAGACACCAGTAACAAGCACCGTTTGTAATGAATATGTTGTTAATCAATGTTTATCACACCTCAATCTAATAACTTTAGCAACTAGCCATCTTAATATTCATCTCATTCAAGTTATAGTCACTGTCTGTATTGGTGAGTTAATTATTCTAGAATTAAATAGCCAACTGTGACATTCTTGACCCTAGAATTGATTATTAGGATGTATGAGAAACTGCAATTGTATCCTATACTACTCATAAAACAAAACTTACTATTATGATTTGAATTGTATCCTATACCTACTCATAAAATAAAACTTACTATTATGATGTGGCTATTGTATTTTTTTAACGACTTCAAAAAAAGAAGAGGTTTTAATTCATCAGAATCTTCTTTTTTATGTATTGCACCCGATTACTCGAAGACGCGGACCGATTTGTTTTCCTTCACTGTTTAGAACTCAAGTCAAAGTTCATAATACATTTTGCATGACTAAAATCTATAATACTAGTCGCATTATGTACTAAAATGAGATGATATCTTAAGGATTAGCTGTCAAAAGAAATGTCATCGTTGACTCCACCCAAACGCCCCTCTACCCTCTATCTATTCACGATATTTTGACATGTTAAAACTTTTGAAACTAAGTATCTTGGAATAATTGGTTTTTAATGAAAAACCAAGAATAAACATAGAAGTTTATTTCTCAGTTCAATTCAGCAGTAAAATTAGCAATTACAAGCTACGAGTATGACATTGTCGAACTCGCAGCAGGTGGCATTTGCCGTAAGCGACCTCATACACTGTGACCTTACCTGACAAATGATAATCTGCTGACACACGATCATTTTGCACAAATAGCTATATTGTGAAAATGAAAAATCTTATCAAAATTTTTAATTTTTTTTTTAATCGATAGATTATGGTCCTATCAAGATTTTCAACCCTGACGACTAAGGGCGAATTGGTAAAGGCACTCCGGCTAAAGGAGGATCGCTTGTATCATTGCGGGTTCGAATCGGGATTGAAAATTTTGATAAGATTTTTCATTTTCAAATGTAATATAATAAAATACCTAAGTGTGGTTTAACACTATAAAAAATTAAAAAAAAATTTATAGCATTATTGTATTTGGGCTCGCCATGATGAACTGCCAGCATAAAGTGCGCATTGTGTCCTTTGTATATTCTTAGATACATTTGAAAGATCAGTTTGATATAGAGTTGAAAAACAACACTCGCATTTCCAGCTTCTACTACTATTAAGCTATATCAGGGACTCGCCGTTCAGCCATGCCGTGTGTCACCTAATGGTACCATTTACCCTGTCCTTTGGTAGTCGATAACGCCACTTAGCGAATTTAGGAGCTGCCGATTCTAACACCTTGAATCTAGACTTGCTTACTGCCGCACCCAGAGTTGTTGATCGGCACAATAGCTTCTGGCTGAGATGATCCATATCTTACTACCCTACTTAATATTATAAAGGCGAAAGTCCGTGTGTGTGAATATTTAATACCAAGTATCCCCATAACTTGATACTAAACCGATTTTGGTAAAATTTGAAATGTAGATAGTTTAGGTTCTGGAATAACACATAGGCTAATTTTTATCCCGGAAAAATGTATTGTTCCAGTAGTATAAAAATAGTACTCCACGCGAGCGAAGCCGCGGGCGTTCGCTTGTGAATAAATATAAAGGAAAAAAGGACCTACTAACTACTAATTCTCTAGGTTGCATGGTGATTGCAACAACAAAATGCTGCGGTGCTCGTCACATTTTTTTCACCAAGCCCTGTAAAGCAATATTAATTGAAGACAATAAAAAAAACATAGTAAACGTTACAGAGGAGCTGCTTATACTACGGGTTTCTCATGTACACTTCTCCCAATGGATCGTGAAGTTAGCCGTTAGTCTCCCAGGCCTTCGTGAAGTTAGCCGTTTCGATGCGCATGCAGCTTTTTCATACAAAATTTTCTACTGCGCAGCGAAACGGCTAATTTCATGAATGCAATCCATTGTGAGAAGTGTAAGCTGCCTTCACCATTTAGAGCTCGTGTTGATGCTAATTTTCCGGAACGAAATAATCTTGAAACTATGTTCAGAAAAGTTCGGAGCAAAAATCGTGTAGTGAACTGTGGGTTCACCCCACTAACAACACAACTCAATAACACTTGGTTCATCCCACTAACAACACAACTCAAAAACACTATCCATCCTTCTGGTCAAAACAATTAAATTGGTTCTAAAACACTGACAACTCTGAGTCCGGACGATAGCTTTGCTATCGACAATCGCAACACTTGGTTTATAGCGATGCTGCGCCCGCGCATTTGCAAGATATTGTGCAGATAGCGAGATAGATCGATGCTAATGTCGCAGAGTTGAATTCTACGGTGCTACTTTGTAGTATCATTTTGTGTTATGATTCTAAAAGGTGCCTGGTCTTGCATTCCTAGGAACGATACTTTGTCTATGCTCTTGAAGATTACCTAACCAACCCTGAGGGCGCTTACTCTACTGAATACAAATGTAGGCTACACCGAGGTCCAATATATAGACATCTTTAATGACAGTCCTTCCGCTATTTTTAACTCTCTGAGAATGTATTTAGGTTTTAACTAAGATAGTTAGCACTTTGGTTTTTACTGTAAGCTTTCTGTCATTCATAACTGTATTAAATAAATAAATAAATATACAAATCCTTAATACAAAACACCGCTTTACAACAATCTTTTTAGCACCATCATGATACAAACAAAGTCAACATGGAACCCATCCAAATTACTGGCTTACTCAAAATTTATAGCCAATAACTACATTTCTTGCTATACTAGATCAACCAACTCAACACAGCTTAGCCGACTTCAAGATTTTATTGCCTGTAAAATGTGTAATGCTCTCGACCTTTGGGATTAAGGATCTGGATGCCGTCCAACGTCTCAGAGGTGTTATGATTGCTACAGAATTATAGCAAAATAAACTTTATATTTCTTAAAATACGGTAGCAGTGATTTGCCAACCGTAATATTACCGAAAACGTTCATTTTTCACCCGCGACGAAAAAGAGCGGTGTTATAAGTTTAATAGTGTGTATCTGTGTGTCTGTCTGTGACATCGTAGCTCCTGAACGAATGAACCGATTTTTATTATAATTTTTTTGTCTGAATGGAGTCTTTGTCGAGAGTGTTCTTAGCTATGTTTCATGAAAATTTGTTCAGCCGTTTGAAGATCATCAGCTCATTTCTATAGTTAATAGCTATCTCCGCGTTTACGTCAGCGTGATCTCAAAAGACCGGATAGGTGGCAGTTAACAAAACGGCTTCGTTCTCTTTTTCTCCCACATCAATGGTAGCATTACTTTCTTTTTATAATGTGTAAACTCACTTTTTTACTACGACAATGTTTCGACCGATCTGTTTGATTAATTTTGACATCTAACGATGTAAGTATGCCGATGTTTTAACCAAGTTTCTTATATTAATGGGATGGTACCAACTAAGGGACTTTCCGGAACGTTTAAAAAGTTATTGGCATGTAATTTTTAGGGTTCCGTACCTTAAAAGGTAAAAAAAAGGAACCCTTATAAGATCACTTTCTTGTCCGTCTGTCTGTCTGTCTGTCTGTCTGTCTGTCCGTCTGTCTGTCCGTGTGTCACCATCAATTATCTCAGGAACGGGTAGAGCTAGCAAGTTGAAATTTATACCATATACTAAAGTCTATAGTCCCTATTGTTAGTATAAAAATCAAGGTCCTGAGTCAACACCATAAAAAGATATAGGCAAATTTAGGTTTTCGCGAAAACTTGTAAGTACCAAAACTTACCTTAATTATCAACTTTTTTTATTTTTCGGAATTTTTCCTTTACTTGTGCTGTAAGGCCTTGCTTGTAACCAAAATTGACAATTCTAGGTCAACCGGAAGTACCCTAGAGGTTTTGGGTCGAAAACCTAAATGGTAGTTCCCGTTGACCTAGAATAACGAAATTTGGCAAAAAGCAAGGTCTTATAGCACAAATAAAGGAAAAATTCCAAAAAGTTAAAAAAGTTGAAAACTAAAGGGTGTTCCCATACATACATAGTTGACGCCAATTAAAATTGTCCTCCGAGTTGTATGGGCGCTCATACAATTAATACTAGCTTAATTGGCACCATGGCTAGGTACGGAACCCTCGGCGTACGAGTTCGACTCGCACTTGACCGGTTTTTATTTTTTCCTATTGTGTCACTCTACTTTTTTGTTGTTCTTTGCACAGTTTTACATTAAAATTTATATTAATTCGCTCATCTATAAAATTAAAATTTACAAAAAATATGGTCGTAATATTACGGTAGCCGCTTTGTTTAAACAAATGCAGTCAAAGTAAGCTCTCAAAGTAAAAAGATTCACATCAAAGGATTGTTTTATAACCAAGCTTAAGGGGTAATCTTATATTTTCATGCTATCCATAATTATTGTTATGACTATAAAGTGAAAAAGATACCAAAATAAATCAACTGGTGACTCTCCCTGGTGATAAATTCTTCTTCTTCTTTGTTTGTCTTCCTCTTCCACTTCTCTCTATTATTCGTCGAAAATGGAGACAGGAAACACTTAGGGGAAGTAAGTTAGATGATGATGATGATAACGATTTAAAATACCGTTTGAATCATAAGTAGGTATAGTTCGCGTCATGTAAAAAGAGCGCTGAAAGAAAGTGGAACGCTGAAAATACACCCCGTATTTTGTCTCATGTTTGCGAATAGGTAACCCATTCGCAAAAATGAGACAAAACACACCCACTCCACTTCTCTACCAGCTCTACTAGCGTAATTTTTCGTGACACGAGTTATACCTACTTGAAAAGTCCAAATCTAAAAGGTCACAAACTCTAAACGGTGAAGTCTAAAAAGTGAAGACAGGCATGTAAAGTATAAGGGTGCGTTACAACTGTGGCGAAGCTGAGCGGAGCGGAGCATAGCGGTACATGAATTGACCAATCACAATGTCAATCGAAACGCGGCAAAATTCACCCTGATTGGTCAATTCATGCGCCGCTCCGCTCCGCTATTTCTATCTCCCGACGAAAATGAGAGGTGTTATAAGTTTGTTCATATAAAAAAAATGAAATGGGACTATATAATTTTTACATAAAGACAGTTTAAAAATAAAATCTTGTTGTGTGGTCAGACAAATTGTTGCGTCAAATGACAAATTGAAATTGCTTTATTTTCTGATAATACGTCTAGCCAGTCACACATCAAATGGGATATAACTGAAGAGTAACGATCTTTATATCTGACAATGCCCAATAAACGTCGAAATTACCCACAAAACAGTCGACATGTGACACAACAAGATTATACGAAATCTGTTCCGTGCATAAACATTGTGAAATACTAGTAGAAGATATTTCACTTTGAATCGCTTTTAAGTATTACTAAAATTGACTTTTAGCACAAAGACGTAATGCTATTATGTCAATCATTTTGAGACGTCCGATTTTGCGGTTCAGCTAGACTGTGAGCGATTTTGGATAAAAAAAGAGGAGGTAGTCCTTGAGAAAAATTGTTTCTTATCTTGAAAATCTCCGTGTCTCAGTTGGCGATAGCCTGAAACACAAAAGGTTGCGAGTTCGATTCCCGTCGCGATGCAAATGTTTGTATGATCTGCAAATATTTGTATCGGGCCTGGGTGTTTTTCTAATGTATAATGTTTATGGACTTACAAAAAAAGTATAAAAGTAGTACTATCAGTCATGTAGCCATTCAAAAGCTGCGGGGCTAAAAAGACCGTCATAGCAGAATCATAATCTGAATTGCACTATATGCCTTCTCATTTCATAGACATTTATTTATTTATTTATTTATTGGCGAAACAAACAGCTACATTACAAAAATTAATAATGAATTTCTTAATGTATACTTATTAGTAATGTAGCCAACTACGTTTGGCTCAGAATAATAATAGGGTTTAACATAAATGCTAGAAGAAAGCTGACCCTGAACATAGATAGAAATGTATACAAATTAAACTTAGAAATAGATTAAGTAGGCAAGTAATAGAGCTTTATACAAAACTGAGAGGGTTAACGTGTTTATATTAGTACATTATCATTATATTGATATCTATAAATGAGACATTTTAAACTAAGTAGACGGAAAGGTAAAAGCTAATTATGGGGATTGGAAGATAGTGATTTAAGGACTTCGAACTTGAAACGCCCCGCACTGGCGGAAAATATGTCAATATCAGTTAAATTGTCATTAAATGATTCCACCATCCGGCGTAAAGGCGTGCGTAGCCCTGCGTTGGTGCGGCAGGTATCAAGGGCGAACAAGGTGTCCTTGCGCACGGCTCTCCTATGCACAGTACGAGGTGCTGTGTACGCTAAGCCTGAGGTGAGATCTAGGCAGTCGATTTTATTATTCACTATATTGTACAGTGTAGAAGCCTCGAGATATTTACGTCTTGTCTCGAGTGAGGGCATCTTATACAAAGCTAGTAAGCGCTCATATGAGAGGTAGCGCCTATTGCACCTATAATTAGTGGCACGTAGAAATTTCCGCTGTACACGTTCAATTATATCCACGTATTTGTTGTAGAATGGGTTCCATATGGGTACAGCGTATTCAAGCTGGCAACGCACTAGGATTTTATATAAATATATGTATGTAGAGCTGCGTTTAAATTCGGTAGATGACCTCAAAACAAATCCGTACATCTTAAAGGCTCTGTTAACAATATTATGAATGTGATCATTTAGACAGAGTTTAGCATCAAGTTGTATCCCCAAGTCCCTCAGCGAATTAACCTTAGATAGGGACTCGTTACAGAGGTAGTATGTGTGTTGTATTGTATTGAGCTTAGTCGTGTAGGTGATATGAGTACATTTGGGGATACTTAACTGAAGTTTGTTGTCATAGCAGTATAGCGAAAGCCTGTCCAGGTCTTGTTGAAAAGAGATACAGTCTTCAACCGTTTTGATAGTTTTGTAGGCTTTGAGATCATCGGCGTATAGTAAGATTTTTGAGTTGGAAAAGCATTTTTTAATGTCGTTTATGAAAATAATAAACAATAACGGGCCCAGAATGGATCCCTGGGGGACCCCTGATGTAACTCGTATACTTTCGGAGTGGGATCCGTTTAAAACTACTCTCTGAGAGCGATCCACTACATACGAAGCAAACCACCGAAGAAGGCTGCCGCGCACACCAAAGTAAGCTATCTTGTTCAGAAGGATCTCGTGATCTACACTATCGAATGCCTTCTTAAAATCTGTGTAGACAGCGTCTATTTGAGCACGATCATCAATGTTTTTAAATAGGAAATTAGTGAAAACAAGTAAATTTGTCGTAGTAGATCTGCGTTTAACGAAGCCGTGTTGCTCGTGTATTAAAACATTGTGTAAAGTAGGATAGATTTCGTTGTGAACAAGGCGCTCAAAGAGCTTAGATAGAGCTGACAGAATTGAAATGGGGCGGTAATGCTCTACATTGTGTCTGGAGCCATTCTTGTAAATTGGAGTTATGTTTGCTCGTTTCCAGACCTCAGGGAAAACACCCTCGGCTAAGCATTTATTGTATAGAATGAATAGAGGCCTACTTATATTGTTAGCTGTGTATTTAAGAAAAATGGGGGGAAGCCTATCAGGTCCGGGACCCTTACATACGTCTAGTTGTTGGAGTTCTTTGACTATACTTGATTCTTTAATGTGAATTTGTGATAATATATCGCAGTTATCAGCGAAGCTTGTAGGGGGTTGCCACTCGTCTAGGTTAAGGGTAGTCGGATGGAAAACGGACTGGAAGAAGTCTGAGAACAGGTTGCAAATAGTTTCAGGATCGTCAGATTTAGTATTTTGAAATTTCATAGTACGTGGAATATCGGGTTTGTTTTTACGATTACTTACGTATGTCCAGAAATGTTTAACGTTTTTGGTGATGTTGTCTTCGACAGACTTCATATAAGTCTGGTAGGCTAGGTCGCATTTTTTCTTGAAAATGGTTCTATAATGGGAGAACGTTTCGTAGTCGCGTGGATATTTAGACTTCTTCCATTTGATCCAAGACTTCTGCTTATTCCTAAAAGTTTTAATTAACGATTTTGTGAACCAGATGGGGAACTCAGTTTGCCTAGGGATGGCTAAGGGGGTATGCTTTTTTAAGATATTATCAACAACGCTGTAAAAAGTGTCGAGAGCATCTTCGGCTGAAAAACTGGTCAAGAGAGAAGTCCAGTCTGTGTCTTGTAATTCAATATTTATTAAATTGTAGTTGGCTTTATAGAAGTTGTATTTCGTTATTGGTCGTCTTACCATAGATTTGGTATTGTAATTTGAGTTGTTACAAATCATTAGGAACGGTGGATGTGCCGGATCAATGTTGACGAGTGAACTATCAACTTGAGGATAGAGTGTGGCGGTGGAGTTAGTTATGAATAGATCAAGTGTGTTGCCGTCTCCGTTTACAAGGTAGTTGAGTTGGTAGGAATCAGTCACGGATAAAAAATTTAACAAGGCCGTGTAAGTAGAACCAGAGCCAACTATCAGGGGATTTGACGAGTTATTAGGCGGTAGATGCCAGTGAATTTCAGGTAAGTTGTAATCACCTATGATGTAGAATTGGTCTACGGGGGTATTGTTAAGAGTGTCGTGTAGTAAGTTAAGATGATCTACATATATAGAGGTCTTAGTATTGGGTGGCATATAAACTGCACTAATTAGATGTTTTCTATTATGTACAGTGGCGGGTATTTCGACGAGGATGTGATCTATTACATTCGATTGGGGAATATTAGTTAGGTCGGTTACATCAAGTAAGGTAGAGCCGAGTCCACGCAAGACAGCCACGAGGACTCCACCTCCGTCCTTCTTGTTGGTTGCAGCACGATCGCGGTCGCTACGATAGACAACATACCGACTATCAATGAACTCGTTGTCGGCAATTTCGGCTGTAATCCATGTCTCTGTGAGTACAATGATATCGTAGGTGCAAGAGAGAATGTTCATAAAAAGTTTCTGTAATTTAGTTCGAAGTCCTCTACAATTTTGGTAGTATATAGATAATTTATTAGGTTGACCACTAATACTAATCCTGCTTTGGGCTTGCTTTGAGGTTCTCAAGGTCTTTTTCGGTTCGGATGGCGAAGACTTGGCTGATGTCGTGTTCCCTAACGAGGATTGTGGCGTTCTTGATCCAGACATGCTTGAAGCAGAGCTCTCGCGCAGCTTCGCGACTTTTGCGAAATAACTGTTTTTTCTTCAAAGTTAGGTGTTCGTTTAAGTATATTGTCGCTGATGCTCCAGCGATGCCAAGCTGATCAGACTTTAAAGATTTAGCTTTCCGATAGGCGCTAAGTGCGTTGTCCCTCTGAATACGAGTAGAGAATTTAACTATAACATTCTTGGTTCTGTCGCTCCCGTGCTGGGCGTGAGGGACTCTATGTATGGAAACTATGTCGTTTGGAGAAAACGAAAATTTTATGGCGGAACCAATAGCTTCCATGATGTCCAGCAGATTTTCATTTCGTCGCTCGGGTAAATTACAGATCTCCAAGTTGCACTGTCTGGCTTGTTGCTCTAGGGAGTCTATCTTCAACTCGAGAGAAGAGTATTCTGGGGTTATTTGCTCACAGGCGGTACTAGCGAGGTCGTCTACTCGCTTTTTTAGTGAGCTGTGCTCGCTTGTCTGGGTGCTCATTGTGTCTTGGAGAGTTTTCAGTTCCGTTGCGATGCTAGAGACGTTCTGTTTAAGAGCAGTTTGCTCTAAGCGTAGCGATTTCATTTCAGCCTTAATTCCGTCCAATGACCCCCTGATGTCCTCTCTGATGCTCGACATGTTTGCATTCATATCGTTGCGCCACATATTGATAGTGGTGAGTAGTTCGTTGAATTTATGAACAGAGATAGTATCCGCTGCCGATGAGGATGGCAGGTCGAATGACATGTCCATGGAATCCTCCACAGGTGGGGCCTGATGTAGTTGTCGAACGGGTGTGTTCGAGTTTGAGTTGTTGCGACGCCGCCGGCGGCTCGCGAGATTGTTACACGACGGGCAGATCCAGTTCAGGCGGTAGTCCCTGGAGAGTGCCTGGAACTGCTCCGGCTTCATATTAACACACTCATGGTGGTATGCGGCTCCACATAATGTACATTTAAGAATTTTATCAGATTCAAGATTGAGTTTGCAGCCGTCGCAGGAATTCATTTTCAATAATATTAGAGTAGGTAGATGGTAGTGATCAGTGATGTACTCTGTTGGCGTTGAACCCGAAGCACCCTCTAGTGATGTTGTGTCGAATTCGTGGGCATGCGGATGGGGTGTCCAAGAACGTATCGGCCGGACTTCAGTGGTGGCGCGAAGATCGTTCAGACTGAATAGACAAGTGAATATATTGTCTGTGGAGTAGATCACGACCCGAAGTGTCAGCCTCTGATGATGGTTATAGGTAGCTCGGATGTAAACAATGTACGGGCTCTAAAGTGACTTGCAGGAATTGAAGTGATGAAAGTTGATGAATGCCGTAGTATTTCGCAGCGCCCGTTCGGTGCTTCCTATGCAGTACTAAGATTTGTTCTGAAGTGGTATGCTTGTTATAGTGAAGTGTATGTCCAACAAAAGAAAAATAATTTATGGTAGGTAATGTGGCCCACGATCAGCTGTAAAATAGTTATTAACTTATTTGTTCACTTTGCACCAATTGTCACTTTAACACTTGGTCACTTCTAGTCCAATTGTTGATTTTAATGTACAATGATATCAAATTGAGCACTGATTATATTTTTAATTTGATTTTTGCGAAGAGACGTACTCAGGTAGATAATATAAAATAGTTAAACGCGTTAAAAACTTGGCAGCAAAAATATCAGTTGGTTTGGTAGAATATTCGTAAATCTAATGACATGAGAGTGCCAAGAACAAAACGTATTACGAATCATATTATTATTCTGCTGTAATGGCCTTTTTAGCCCCACTGCTTACTTTAGGGCTAGATCACGCCTTCAAACCCATGGTCATCACCGTCACCAGTCTCTTCAATCAGGTGAGTGTAACAGATCGCAAAGACTCCAGCAGCAGTCTAGAGCAGCTCCGTCGTCGCGCGGGCGAGGTGGGGGCTCCCTCTCCCGCCGCGGCTCCTTATGAATGAAAGAGTAGAGTAGAGTAGAATAATATTTATTGAAAAAGAAGAACACATTAACTGCTATTAAACTTAGGTTATTATGGTTAGTGTGACATCTGGTTTTCGTAATTTATTTAATTTTACATTTCTGTATTAAGAATTATAAAATTATTAAGGTGTTGAGCAGGAAGGTAATTAGGTTAGTAGGTACATAATTTAAAACGGTTTAGTTTTATTATAGGTAGATTTTAGTATAGAGATGTAGAGCCTTTCAATTTTTTTTATCTCTCTCTTGTATTGGAGCCCCGCCTTGCTTATGAGGTGTTGTGATGGTGTGACCGCTAACATCGCGTGTGCGGAACAATTTTGACTAAATGATCCAAATTGCCATCATTAAAATTATTTCGACAGTTTCGGCTTTCGCTTTTTGAATGTCGTTCTCTGGAGCACTTACAAGTTTGTGTTGAGAGTAGGTAGTACATATTTAGCAACATTGGTAAATTACTGTGACAGTTAGATGGGGCTGTTGTAGAAATGAAGATTAGTTTTCTTGTACTAGAGAGGTCTCTAGTAGGACAACATCCGTCTTGTAGTCCAGGTCCTAATCCTTCCTAACTAATTTTACATGTAATTATGTTTTCCGCTTATTTTTGATTATGGCTGAGCTGAGCCAAATAAAACTTGGAATAGTCATAATAATAATTTAGAAGTGTATACTCACATGAAATATAGAATGAGATCAAACATACCCGTAAGCAGCAGCTAGTTAAAATCTAAAGCTCTTTTTGATAAAGCCATGAATACACAATGAATCAATCACCCGCAGTCTCTCACATAATCACGTACAAATTAAGCTGCGTGCACACACGGTGGCACGTACAAATCTATTTTTACGTACATCCTAAAAACCTTTTGATAATGTGTTCGGTGGTTTCTTTGATCTAACATGGTGGCCGAATAAATCAGGTATTTGCGTACAGTTAGCTACAAAAGAGGAATTAAAAAAACAAAGTATTGGCTCAATTTGTTCAGGTAACATTAAAACTGAGCATGCTATTATGGAAATGGTAATAGGTAGTACTAGTATTCTGTGGTAATAGTTTAAATGTTAATGAAATAACATGATCCTATCCCGACATTCAAACTAACCAACAGTTCTTTTCAGTTCAAACAAATTTAAAAATCAGATTTTTTCAATTGCCAGACAATTTGTTCAACTTTGTCAAGAATGTTATTTCTAGTATTTTAGAAGTTTTAATTTTAAAATATGTTGTTCTAGATTACGTTGCCGACAAAACGAATTTCATTTCTACTTACCTAACTGATTTTGCTTTCAAAATACGATAAGTATTCCTAGTTTTGTTCCAACTAGTTCAGTACCTACAAATTCGAGAACAAATTATATACAAATTTTCAGACTTTTAATGAAAAGGATAGCGTTTTAGTTGACTATTTAAGGTGGAATCAAACGGTTCACTCAAGTGAAAGGTCACTCGAATGAATGCTGGGGCTTTCTATGACACTTTTCTTTAATTTTATGTTCACAAGTGTCACCTTAAGTGAAATATGCAAAATGAACGGAATGAACGAAAAATTAACCTTTTGATTCCACCTTTAGCTTCTTTCATTGACTGTACTTGCTATTGAGCAATCGATTTGTTTTGTGACAAATCATCGAACAGATCGGAGGGAATGTTTTTGTGATCACCGCCCTGATAAACGTCGGCCGCTTTGTATGTGTGACCGGAAATAGACGAAAGAACGCGATCTTTTCTTACATTTTGTTAGGAAGGTATGATCAAAGTATGAACCAGTACGTAATAAATCTTTGAAGTAAAGTGAAAAACATAGAAAACTCGAATAGAGTAATCAAGTCGCAGTAGATAATTAAAGGCTAATTTTAGGCTTAAGGTGGAATGAGACGGTTCACTCGAGTGAAAGATCACTCGAATGAAAGCTGGGATTTTCTATGACACTTTTCTTTCTTGTTATATTTAGATGTGACACTTTGAGTGAAAGATGCCGAATGAAGAACAGAAATGAACGAAAGTGAACAGTCTGATTTCACCTTTATAGTATCCTTTGAAGATGTCTAAGAATTTTGGTTACTAATTTTCAATTTATACATTTTTACTCCTAAATAAATTTTATATGCCATATTCCTTCAATATTATTCTGTTTGTGTTAAATTCCGACCAAAGTCTCGTTAATTTGGTTATGTTTATGGCACCTTGTGTTGGAATTTGATGAATTTTAGTGCCTTGATTGCTTTTGTGGAATTATAATTATATTGCGAAGTAGAGCTTTTGGAATCGAGGAATATTTCCATGAGGCATTAACGTTGAAGAACATTTTTCCATTTTTTTTTATTCATTTTTTGATCTGTCTTGGTTCGAAACCGGCCGTACGAAAAAATCATATGCGCAAAGCGGTGAAAAAAAACATCTTGTGGAAATTATGTTAAGTCTAATACTTATATCTCAGTAGTCACTCATTTCACATGCATGTCCTCTCTCACACAATCCATCCATCTTTTATTTGGTCGTCCTCTCCCTATGTATCCTTCCACATTCACATCCAACACTTTCCTTGTAATATGACTTTTTTCCCTCCGCATAACATGCCCATACCACGCTAACCTATTACTCCTTATTTTTACTGTCTCTAGCGCTACTTTCAAACTTCCTCTCATGTATTCATTCCTAATATCAGTTACTAACGTTTTATTGAATATGAGACTTTAAATATGTGATCATTAGCTCAATAATTGCACACGATGCTAACCCAAACATTAATTTCGCTATTATTTATTTCTGATCGCAAACCAGAGAAGATCAACCTTTGGATCCCATACATCATTCCATTAATTTGGCAAGATATTGAACTGGATAGAGCAATTTGTGAATGGATTTCAGGTTATCTCAACATAGATTACCTACATCGGTTTTGTATCACTATGACGTATTTGTAACTAACAGTGTACCTACCTATTGTAATTTATTGTAGTAAGTATTCAAACTCTTTATTTATAAACTTAGCTATAACATTACATAACAATTCTAAATCATCATTGCTATTAAATACAATGTGCATCACACTAATATTATAAATATGAAAGTTTGGATGGATGGATGGATGGATGTATGTTTGTTCCTCTATAACTCGACAACCACCGAACCGACTTTACCTGGAATTCGAAATATAGATAGATAATGACCGGAAATAGGAAATAATATACTTACGCTAATTTTTTATCCTGAAAAAATGCACGGTTCCCGTGGGTTAAAAAAATAGTTGCTCACTAGTATAAATAAACATAGAAGAAATTATTTTTTTAATTAGGTTTTTTTTATATGGACAGTTATCTAAACGCTTGATAGTTTTAAAAATATGAAACTTTCAAAACTGGTTGACGAGCCCTATATTTATTTCATTTAAAACATGACCGTGTCGTTGACCTTGCCAGTACTGTTATGAAAACAACTAATTGTTTAAATTGTTCACTGCAAAATCACCCGGTTTCACTCTAAAACCATCCGCAAACAATAACATGTAACTCATAAAGTGGGTGGCAACTGGCAACACTACAATGAAACGGGTTATTTGTGGTGTTTAAATCATATTATATTAAGTCAACATTTCAATAAGTGTTGTTGCTGTGGAATTATGTAGTAGGTATATATGGATTTGATTCCGGAGGTAGACTAATTGATTAGTAACCATCAGCCTGCCTTGACTTTGCACTGATTAATAAAATGTTTAAGTATACCTACATATATTTTTCGTTTCGAAAAATTTATATGCGTATTAACACGAGCTCTAAGCGGTGAAGGAAAACATCGTGAGGAAACTCGCGGCTTAGTCAGCCCCACACGTATTGGCCATGTCTTTCCTGTGGATATGGCCGGTTAAGCTGAGAGGATGGTTTAGGTGCTGGGCAAGGCTACTCCATCTAAACATTGTCCCAGGCACTACAGTGTCCCGTTAAAGTTTCGGCAAAGATTGCCTCCTGACACTGTATGAATCATCTACTAAAGAAGTAAAGGCCTAAGGTATAGCCATCATACGTAGGTACGAGTATAGGCTCGTATATTTGTTCGTCTAGCTAGCTAGAAAAATAAACTTTTCGAAGGGTAAAAGATTTTTTCAAATAAGTAGGTGAAAGTTTCCGAAAAATGCCCTCCTCGTACAAACAAACTAAAAAATTCGCTCTCTCCTTGTATAGGATATCCATACGGCTAGGACCATAATTTATCATTTTTATAAACAATAGTTTGCCGTATTATAGAAAAGCAGAACGTAAGTAAATAAAAAAATCTATGTGGAACAAACAAATCAATTATTGGTTCATTAGCGAAAAATAAACTTGTAACGCGATTCAAAATATTATTCTATGAAACTGCAAATATACAATCACTTAAAAAACTAATAATACACTGTTGACATTTTAGTACACTTAACTTCAAATAAACATTCTAATATTTATGTTTAAATAAAGAAACAAGTAAGTAAATTTAAACCAATTGAATTTAAAAATGTACCTACCTACTTGCACAATTAATTTTAAAAATAAAATAAAACAATAAAGGGTAAAAGCTGCATTTTTTCAGGTCTTACTTCCGTTCATTATCTATTTCACCCAAATCGGTTCAGTGGTTGTCGAGTTATAGGTAGAGGAACAAACATACATCCATCCAAACATCCAAACTTTCGAATTTACAATATAAATGTGATTAGTGTGATTAGTGAATACACTATTTTTTTATTATTTCATAGAAATACATAAATAAAAATTATTAATTTTAGACTTTTATCCAAATGCTGTTTTTCATCCCAAGATTAATTGACTTATGAACTAACTTATCAACTACACTACCATAGTCGCTATGGTAGGCAGAACTGAAGAATTTATAATTAAAAAATAATTTTTAATATTTCAATTTACCATGCTCACAGTACGTACACACGTCAGACAAACATGCACATCACGTCTGCAACTACACTTTGTTTTGAGAAAACTCTTGAATGTGTCAATCAGTCAGGTTTTATGTACTATGTATTTTATGTGTAAAGAATTGTGTGAATGGTAGAAAGCAAAAATGGATTTCTTTGAAGCACGTTAAAAGGTTTGGACTGCTTCACAAAGGTTTGCGACATGCAAATGCAGAAAAAGAATGTTGTGAAGGTAACTAATTGTATTATTGTAATTACTTAGAGTTGAACACCAGGCAGACAAACCAGATGGTCTGGCAATATTGTAAAATGGAAAAGCATTCGACAAAGACCATGTGGTAGGTACATGCCCACATTTTCGCATTCAACAGAAGTTAGCAATTCATATTTCACACGTTGCAAAGCTCATAACCGGTCTATGTAACTGGTTTCTTCACGATGTTTTCCTTCACCGTTTTAAAAATATAAGTTCTTACTTTATGTTTTTAGTTGTGGAAAGGTGGTTAGACTTTCGATTGGCAGTTTGCGCCCGTGACCGAGACAGAAGACCGAGACCGGCAGGCTGATTGTCTAACTTATCTCAAATTGACCTCAAATTGTCCAAACGGTCGCGTAGGTGTCTTTTGTTGCGTTCGGTCTCGATGAGATGAGAGTGACAGAGCTACTTGCGTGGTCACTGAACTGTCATAGTTGACAGTTTGAGACCGATTTTAATCGCTATCAAAGATAAATAATCAGGGGGCAGGTCTGGGTCGTGGGTTCGATTCCTATCCAGGACAAACATTTGTGTGATGAACATAGATGTTTGTTCTTTGTCTGGGTGTTAGGTATAAAGTATTATTACTTAGTGCATTTACAAAAAAAAGTAAGTATATAAGTATTCTATCAGTTATCTGGTTCCCATAGTACAAGCTTTGCTTAGTTTGGGGCTAGATGGCGCTGTGTGAAATGTCCAGCAATATTTATTTATTTGATTCTACGGTGATATCTTAATGATATGGCACATCAACCCATCAAATCACATTACACACCAATTATCTTACAGCTTGCGTTTTATTACACCACTTTCCTCTGATCATAAAGGAAACTAAGGTTAAGCTTTGATTTCTTTGCGTTTGACCTTTTGTGCAAGTAACACTTTATTTATTCACTTATTAATCAATTCACGACACTTGAATTAATCTTACTTAAATAAATAAAGAATGCTGGATTCACACAGAATCAGCCTCAAAGCAATCCGCGGGGTTAAAAAGGCCGTTATAGAAGAATTAAAATTGGAAGTTAACTGTGCCGTCTCTTATCATAGACTGATAATGAAAAGAAAACCCGCGGCTTAGTCAGCCCCACACGTATTGACCATGTCTTTCCTGTGGATATGGCCGATTAGCTGAGAGGATGGTGTAGGTGCTGAGCAAGCCTACTCCATCTCAACAATGTCCCAGGCACTACAGTGTCCCGATAAGTGCTGGCAAAAGATTGCCTCCTGACACTGTATAAGTCATCTAGTAAAGATGTAAAGGCCATGTTTTTTTGTATAATCTACTAATTTTCTCAACTTTCACAAAATAAACCCTACTATTTATTGTTATCGTAAAACACCAACATTTACATAAGAAGAAATTTCTTGAAACTTCTTTATAGACGTAGTGAGTTATTGGCGATATAGTATTCATTCAATGTCTAGAACGCTAGAAGAATAGTTAAATACTCGTATAATTTTACAAACAATCTAACCAGTTAAGTTGAGTGGTTTATATTATGTAAACTAGTTTCCATCAGTTTGGTTTGCAGTTAACATAGATGATTTTTAGTACCTAATAATGTCGTTTTCATTAAGTTAATTTTTTTTCAGAGTCGTTGGTAGAGTAGAATAGAAAACAGACGAAAATCTAAGGTTTAGTTGACGTTTTTCTTGTGGTTGTAGTTTGGTAGTAGAATCGGCACCCTGCTGCTATCAAAGTTACGCAACCAGGAGGCTGATTTTAAAGCGTTAGTAGGTATTCTGAAATGACATAAATTTTGGCAAATCAATGACCGATGTGTGAATGTGTACGATTTTGTACCAAAAAGGCGAATCTTATTATCTTGAATGAAGGAATAAAGCGGCCTTTACACGTAAAGTTCGAAACGCGGGAAACAGCACGCACCGTTCCATCCCACGCTCCGAAACGTGCGTGTAGATGCAAAAATCAAACTGCACCGATTTATCCGCGGTTTTGGAACGCAGTCCAGATGCGCGGTCCGAACTTTACCGTGTGGCGGCCGCTTAATTCTGTTTTGTTTACGTCATCTGGGCTACAGCATTGATTATTGTCATCAAAAGGTCCCAGACTTCACGATGCTAAAACTGTTTGCTGTAAGTTTGAGAAGCACATACGAAATGGGGGTTCCCTAGCGAATAGGCACCAATAGACGTCACTGCTCTGTGATGTGAAATGCAAGGGATGAGGTTCCAATGATAAACTTGAGCGATGTAAAAAAAATATGAACACATAAGCAAAAAGAAAGCCTTCTTATTTTTAAAGTTTCTCTTGACAAGGTTAAGTAATTTAAACAAACTAACGGGACTTTATCGTAAGGATAAGTAAGTTTAAGAAAATAAGAAATAATATCCACAACCATAATTTTGTTTGTCTAACTCTAAATTCTAACTATTAACGTTTTTAAAAAGAATTAAGTCACCAATATATCATGTTGCTTTTAGTTTTCTCTAGTGGCTACGAAGCTCTAAAACACTCATCATTTACCATTAATAACGGTCTTATGCATAAAAACTTAGTGCGCCGAGCTAGCCGAGCTTGGTTGGTGCTAAGAGGCGCTAAGGCGCTCTTTTTTATTCCTAAGACAGTAGGGCCTCTATTAATATACTCCACTCAACTTCTGTCAAAGTTACACCACAGATTTCACTATTGTCATCCTTTTTAGGGTTCCGTACCTTAAAAGGTAAAAAAAGGAACCCTTATAAGATCACTTTCTTGTCCGTCTGTCTGTCTGTCTGTCTGTCTGTCCGTCTCTCTGTCCGTCTGTCCGTCTGTCCGTCTGTCCGTCTGTCCGTCTGTCCGTCTGTCCGTCTGTCCGTCTGTCCGTCTGTCCGTGTGTCACCATCGATTATCTCAGGAACGGGTGGAGCTAGCAAGTTGAAATTTATACCATATACTGAGGTCTATAGTCCCTATTGTTTGTATAAAAATCAAGGTCCTGAGTCAACACTATAAAAAGATATAGGCAAATTTAGGTTTTCGTGAAAACTTGTAAGTACCAAAACTTACCTTAATTATTAACTTTTTTATTTTTCGGAATTTTTCCTTTACTTGTGCTGTAAGACCTTGCTTGTAACCAAATTTGACAATTCTAGGTCAACCGGAAGTACCCTACAGGTTTTGGGTTGAAAACCTAAATGGTAGTTCCCGTTGACCTAGAAGTGGTTCCCAACCTATGGTCCGCGGACCACTGGTGGTCCCTGGAACCACCCGAAGTGGTCCGCGAAGCTATCCGAAAAAAATAAACAAGTGACAAAGGATCAAAGTTGAAAGAGAAAACTTTTCTGCTTTTGATATGTTGAGTCAGTTGGTACTGTCGGTGGTCCGCGACAAGTCAGAAAGTTTATCAAATGGTCCGTCATCACTAAAAGGTTAAGAACCACTGTGATGTGATTTCGTGATTCTAGGTCCTAGAATCACGAAATTTGGCAAAAAGCAAGGTCTTATAGCACAAATAAAGGAAAGGGTGTTCGTGATACATAGTTGACGCCAGTTAAGATTGTCCTCTGAGTTGTATGGGCGCTCATACAAATAAGCGGGCTACAATAACATAATGGGTATAATGGGTAGGTACGGAACCCTCGGCGTACGAGTTCTACTCGCACTTGACCGGTTTTATTTGTTAGACATTGACAAATAAGGCTGGCAATAGTTAAATCCGTGGTGCAACTTAGACACAAGTTGAGCGGAGTTAATAAACTCCGCTCAATAAAGGCGTAAGAGTTTGGCAGAAAGGCCGCAGTTTAGTGAACTCCACATGATGAATTGATTACCTATGTATTTCTTTGTGAAAATCAATTTATCTGAAAACAGTATACCAGGCAATAAAGCGTTGGGACGCTGCTTAAGTATAGAAACCGTTGAGTGAAATTATTTCCTCTTGCCGCTTTATGTATACATACCTATGTATATAAATAAATGAAAATGCCTAAATTTACATTATGATGAAAAAAAATGAAAAAAAAAAGGAAATGCGCCATTTGTACATTGATATTTCCAGTGTTCGTATAAAGCGCTTCGAGTCTACATTTTTCATACGCACAGTGGAACTCCTTGCCGAGGTCTGTATTTCCAGAAAAGTATAATTTAAGTGTCTTCAAATCGAGAGTCAATAGGTTCTTTCAAGGTAAGCGTACTCTATCTTAGACCACACTGTTGCTTTACATCTACTTACAAACTATTTTAGTGAAAAAAAAACAAACATGCTTTTCTCCTTTCAATTGCACCGATGGCCAATAAAGTAGAATTTTTGTATCAGCTCGATAAATTCGTCACATTACTGACAGGCCAGCTATTAGACATTATTTATCACTGAATAGCAATGTTGTCGAAGTGCCTGATGTTACGATTTACATTGTGTGGGAAATGGGGTACAGTGCCACCAGCTTATCTGTTTAGGTGATATAGTTCACTAGCACTTTTGAAGGAAACAAGTTTTTTGTCACTGATGATTAGATTTGATTTGATGAAGCGTGTATATTTTTACAAACGACAAAGTTTTCTTTTGATTGAAAAATTAAACTTATAGGTACCTATTCAATGCACTTTTCTTCAAAACTCGTCAATGTTTAACCGACTTTAAAAAAGCAGGGGTTCTCAATTCGTCGGAAACTTTTTTTTGTGCGTTTTTTATGTATTTTCACCGATTACTCGAAGACGCGTAGGCCGATTTGGAAAATTCTTTTTTTGGTTGAAAGGGTTGAAAAATAAGTACTTTCCGATTGGTACCACAAAAATTAAGCGAGGATTTGTCGAGGATCTTCGGAGTTAAGAACAGAAATGAACCTCGAGAGTGCAGACAATTGCTCAGCAACATTGAAGTCGGTTTTTTTTTATTTATTATTTAGCCATTTTTTTATTTACTGCCGTTTCGACCTACCTGTAAGTTACAGGTATTTTTACGTTCTGTATGTTATTATGTCTAGTACCTACCTCAATGCTTAAAGGGGAAATTAATTAAAGTTTATTTATACAAGATTTATACAGCGTCTGGAGCGGAAAATCATTTCAACACTGTCCTGAAAATGAAAGCAAATTTGCGTTGGTGAGACAATCCATTAACTGAATAATCGGTATAATTTGTCCAACTATTTAGTATTCTGTAAATGTTATTATCTGAGATGGAACATATTTTATTTGGTGTCCACAATGTAGGTAACTAGTTAATAGACATGTACTGTCTTATATTTTATTTATTTGGTAACAAATTTTATTTGTTGTCCCCAATGTAGGTAGCAAATGTAAATGTGGACACCAAATAAAATATTTTACCAAATAAATAAAATATAAGACAGTACATGTTAACCTACATTGTGTTTAAACATTCTCTCCTGTGAGTAAGCCTTATTTGTAAGAAAAATATCATCATTTTAATCAACTTCTTTTTTCTTTTTCTTTTAGATTTTCTGCACTCCCGAGGTGCATTTCTGTTCATAACTCAGAAGATCCTCGACAGATCCTCAGCAAATTTATAAAAATTTGCTGAGGACTTTTTGTACTTTTCGATTGGTGCCATAAGGCACCAATCGAAAAGTACACCCTTTCAAACAAGAAAATAATTTTTTAAATCGGTTTTGGCGTCTTCGAGTAATCGGTGAACATATTAAAAAAATTAGATTCCGACGAATTGAGAACCTCCTTATTTTGAAATCGGTTAACGAAGCAGTCACTTTACTTAGACAAAGTAAGCAAAGCACTAAAAGCGCTTTTAGAAAATATAACAAGACTCATTGTTTCATTTTGGTAGAGATCAAGACTGTTGATATTGATGATCAAGCTGTTTACTTTACGCTGTGTATGACAAATAATAACCCGCAAATAATTTGCCTGTAAACACTTGAACTCATCAATCAATAAACTTTCTTACTTCTTCATAATAAGGTTGGTTTTACTACGAGTGAAGAGGCTCTCAGGATAACAATAATTCCCTCACTCACCTACTGCCACTCAAAACAATGAGACTGAGTGACACCTCGACTTGCACTTAAAGTTCCGATTTACAATATTTATTTTGCATTCACTTTGTCCCTGGAAATACAGAATTAAGTGCCAGGTCGCGAACTATCTGAATGATTATTAAAAAAAAAACATAAATAATACCTAACATTTTTTTTAATTTTACCAAATTCGGAAAGTTTTTTAAAAAAAGTTATTGAATTTATTCTAAGGATTATTTTATTACTTTTTCAGAGGAATTTTTTTTTTTTTACTTTCAAGACTTATCGTGATCTATCAAGACTTAGCAATGGTGCACTTTAAAAAAAATACTTAGGTACCAAGTAAGTCTAAAAAACATTATTATTTTCTCAAATTTGCATGAAAATACCTTGAACCTAAGGATGAACCTTAGCATCATACAAATAATTTGACTCATACAAACCTACCTAAACTGAAGGATCACTCACAATGATGTTTGAGTGACATCCACGATATTGCAATAATGTTGAAGAGATTTCTCATGGCTCAGGCACCTCCTTGGAGGTAATTTTACATTTAGATGACTCATTAGTTCTAAGGATGCATTTAAATTTTGCGTTATGGCAACTTTTTCAAATTACTGAATGATACAGTATTTATTTATTTAGATGTTGATAGGAAGATTAAATCGAGATAAATTATTACTGAGAGAACGTATTTTGGTAGGAAAACAAATAATGTAGGTAAGTAAGTATTTCAAATACCTTTTTTCCTTGTTTACATAAACTTTTTAGTTTGTGGTCGATGCAAACGACACTCATTACATTTATTGCTGTCACATGGTTTTATATGTAGGTATACTTACATAGTTGTCACAGGTAGTAAATAGTTTCACATTATGGACCCTGTTAGGGTATAGCAACAGGTCTTTATAATCAACCAGTATCGTGAAGCGAAAATAGAGTCGAAAGATTTTCAGCTCTACACACGGAAACTAGTAAAAGCGCAGTAAAGCCAATGATTTCCCATTATCGCCCAAGTTCAGGCTGTGCGAAATGCGAAGCTTTGCCAAGTTCAAGCGAACACACCGGAACCACGCCAGTGATCGACAAACGCGCGCCAAGCGAACACGCATAATCTAATGATTTATCGACACTGTCCCCGCACTATTGGAAAAAATATTGACAGTTCCAAATTTGAAAATTTTAAAAGTCATCGAAAATTTTGTTTTTTTTTTAAACTTCGAGCTTTTTTGCCAGTGTTTTTTTATTAGATTTGAATTTGAAAAGTGATTTGTGAAATTCGGTGATATACTGTGATTTGGAATGGAGTGTTGCAGTGAAAACTATGGTTAGATGCTGTGCAAGCCAGGAATTATATTGATCTGTAAGTCCTAAAAATACTAAAAAACACAAATTTTCCAAGCGCTACCAAAATAAATCTACCTACATTGTTAGGCTAAAGATGTAATACCTATTAACTATATGCTTATAAAACTTACCTTGATACTGATATAGGTAGGCAGGTAGGTACTTCTATTCTAGTTTTATTTAGGTCATAGTCAAATCATCGAATTTTAACCGACTCCAAAAAAAGAGGTTCTATGTTCGGCTGCGTGTAGTTTTTTTTTCTTTTATTTTAGTAGGTGACCCTTAAATATGGTTATTTAGTGTACCTACTTGTGGAACTCTCTCGAATAATCTTTTAAGGGTATACTTTCGAGGTGGTCCTATGGTCACCAAGTCAGGATCTAACCAGCATCCCATGGAAATCAAAGGAAAATTTATAAAACTTTATGGCTATTTACGTATTAATATAACTCTATCAAGTTAAATGAAAACTAGGGTTATGTTTATGTGTCAGGATCGTAGCAAGTGAAAATCCGTCGTATCTGCCTACCCCTGTGGCGGCGTGATATTATGTATGTACGTATTTTCGACTAACCACTAGTTACTAGTACCTTTTTTATCCATCTTACATTTAGGAAAATTAATTTTCATAGTTCACTATAAACCGTCAATATTAGTTCTTATACAAGTAGATATAAAAACTAAAAGTTCTAACATGATTTTAGAAACTAAACTATTATTGCTCAGTAAATTAAAAAAACAAATACTTTTGCTTTTTTAAGTTATTATTAATAGGACTTAATGCGAGTAGACTACGAGTGGTCTACTCGTGACCACGGCAACTGTAATGTCGCCGAAAAGTCGAGGTAAATAAAATAATTTCATTGCGCGATTAAGTCCCGTTAATAATAACTTTAAAATGTGTTCAAGTCGCGAAAGTTTAAAATATGTATAAATACTTTTGCTATTCAGGTTCCATGTTATGAAGAGTATACTTTCAAAATGTCTCTATAACTGCTATCGTACACCACTCTATATCCATTATTTCTCACAATTAATTAATCCTTAAAATAAATTAAACCTAAGCTAAGTCCAATCAGTTTTACGACTACGGTTAAATTAAGTTAAACTAGGGCTGTTGATCTTTGAACATAATTATTATAATATATTTTAAGTGCCATAAATTGAACTAGTTTTTGATTTGTAGTCGGTTTTGTAGTTCAATCATAAGTTAAATTTAAAGTAATCATAAATAAGATTATTTCAATATTTTGAGTAAATCTTCGAGTAACCACTATTTTATCTGATTTTATAATAATTATAATCTGTGCAATTTAAAATTTCCATAATTTTTATGAACATAATAAATAACAACATCGTCGCTATGTATAAATTGTATAACGCCATTAATTTTATAACGCAAAAACGCAATGTCTTGCTGCCAGTGTCTCGGGCACGCTTCCGTCTGGCAGTGGCTTGGATCAGTTGACCTAAAGATCGATTAAAACGAACCTTAGACGGCTCAACTGGTTCTTATTAAAGTTTTTTATTGATCCAACAGGTTCGATTCCTGGCCACGAAAATGATTATTTTTAAAATCTAATGTTGCAGTTTTACTTTTTATCAAACTCGGTTACGAGACTCCTTTGAGTGTTTTTCGCTATTGCTAATAGTTTCCGATTTGGCCCTAGAGGCACTCTTGAAAAACTCACCCCGTACTCGTAAAACTCGGTTCTGACTGAGAGAAGATGTAAGTATACTGTTCTTACAAAATATTGTTTGTTATACTCCTAATAGTTTTTATAGGTACCTATTTTATTGTTGTTTGGGCGATGGCTGCGCGAAAAAAAGGCACCACTTTCCGGAATAGGCTTTTGTTATTATGGCAACCCTAACTGGATTATTTATTTAAGCACTAAGTTGAGTCGTACTGCATGTTTTAGGACATCTCATGTCAAACGGTTTATTGCGCTCTATGCGCTTGAAAATAAGGTTAAGGTATTTCAGAACATGTTCGTACAGCGTAGTAATTTTCTAGTTGCATTGAAAACATTTAAGTAAGTAAGTAATAATATTCATCCTAGAGAAATGATTTTAATAATACTTATAACGTTCAAAGTAGGTATAGATAAGAATATATTTATATCGTAGATAGATATAAGTGAAGCTAATAAAACGACACTTCACGCAAATAAATCATTTCACTTCATTTCATTTCAAAAGCGTGTTAAAAAAATTACACATCACTTAGAATTTTGTATTCGAAGTTACAATCAATGTATAACTGTGGTTAAACATTCAAATACATGAAAATCAATTGCAGTGTGTAGCTCTGGGTGCTTGTGTGCTTAGTCACATTTGTTTAAACACAACTTTCGATTGTATCAATACAATACACTGAATGGCGCACTCAGTTTTGTTATTCTGGTTTAATTCACAGTCTTCGAAAACATACTCAAAGTATACAATATTAAGAGTAGGTATTATAGAAAAACACCCAGACCAGAGACAAATATTTGCAAATCCTGAAGCATTTGCCTCACAGTGGTAATCGTACCCGCAACTAGCTAGACTAAACATGGGTCTTACTTACGAAAGATGTTTAAAGTTGAACACTGGTTAAACAACGTCCTGTCTTAATTTGTGGATAGTGACAAACAGAGACAGGACGTTGTTTAACCAGTTTCAACTTTCAACATCTTTCATAAGTAAAAGGGAAGATCCTAAGTAAGTTCTTATGAGCAACTGTGACAGAGTAGCCGGCTGAAGGGCTCCATCATGGCTGAACGACTGTAAAGCCGATACCGGCAATTTGACAAGCCCTCCGAAGTACAGTAGATCTCAGTTGTCATAAAGCTAGCACCCAACCGAGTACAGAACACCACATAAGATAAAAAGATAGAAAACCAAAAATTGTAGAGTTTAGGCTTTAGACCGAGCACGTCGCGGGCATAAATCGCGTCCTTATCTACATGTTTGTGTGAGTGTTGCGGTCCCGCAACCGCAGCGAGAGAGGGTGAAAATCGCTTCGTGAGTTCCTAACCTAAGAGTAGGTAACTAGACTAATTAAAGACAAAGATAAAAGAAAAAGATGAATAGAGCAAAGCCAAAGAAAAGAGCGACTACCTATTGATGACAAGTGATACAGGAAAACTGATGCAATAATCACTAATAGTGTGAGAAAACGACATTATCAGACAAAAGCACATTCAATAAAAAAACGATTTATGCTACCCTGATACAAAAATACCCAACAATAACTAAAACGTACAAATCTCTCGTTACGGATGCACAATGAAGATAATTCTTTCACTAGTATTTAAATTTATTTCGAGTGCGCCCCAAACAAAGATAGACGAAGTCAAGAGCAGGGCGCGAGTGAATCCAAGGTGCGCAAGCGCAGTCGCCGTGATGACGTGTTGATAGTCTCGACGTTTGGTGCGAGTCATAAGAAACTCAACTGACAAGCTGTGACCAAATTTAATTTATTTGTGATTCAGTGATTGCTAAATAGAGAACTGATGGAACTCTGGTGATGAAGATTTGGGGCCGCCTGAAGGTGGACCATAATTCCATGATAAAAAAATTGAAATCATTCATTTGTTGAATTGAAATTAGCTAAACTTCGTTGATCTCTCAAGAATGACTTAGCGCTTGCTCTCTCTTCAAGGTAGTTTTGATTCTGTAGATTTTATTGAAATAACTCCTATATGCTTCGATTTCAATGCCAAAAGTTCTAAGTTGATAGAACATGCGTCCACACAGAATTACGTACTGGAACAATGTAATAGATAAGGTACACTTGAACAAACCTTCTCCCTAGATCTTTTTATCATGATGTAGTTGGAATATGTTTATGGTAGAACAGACTAAGCGGCTGGTTTCCTTACGATATTCTCTTTGACTATTATTTCATTATGTAATTTTCCAATCTACAACACAATTATTACATTTACTTGGGACTAAAGCAGAATCATACGTACTTAATTTGAATTGCACTATAATGCTGTCTTTTTTCATAGACATGAGAGTAACAAGAACAAAAAAGTAATATGAATTGAATTTGATATATTTATTATTATGATTCTGCTATTTAGTCTTTTTAACCCGGAGATCAAAAATTCACCTTTGGTTCATTTTTCTCTTAGCTTGATTTAACAGTTTTCATAAGGTACTTATAATCTCTATGATAACTCTATGAATTCAATGTCTAATATAAATGACATTGTCAATGTCTGGTGTCAGCGCGTGGAATTCAAAACACGTGATCTATTGGCATTGAGGTCACCGATAAGAGAAATTAAAATCTATTGCTCCAATAGTGCCATGTGCTGTCTAGACACATACTTAGTACTGATAAAAATGAATGGGATATATTGTGTCGCAGCTGCTTATTTTGCTTTTAATAAGGCATGCAGCAAAATAGGCAGAACATTATATCTATGACATCATAAAAATTACTCTCAACTACGGTTGAGTAGGAAAAAAGGCATTCCACATTGTTGAAATTACAAAAAAATAAAGAATTATCTGAATTCAGGCTTAACAAATGTGGTGTACTTCAAGGTAGTATTGTTGGTCCTTTGTTGTATTTTCTTCATATTATAAACCTGCTCGATGTAATTATCAAAACTAACATTGAAAAGATAGAAAATGCCTTTAAAGAAATATAATTTTATAGTAAAAGATCTCTTGTTACTTAGACCAGAATGAATGGGAAAGGTTTGGTGTTACAAGTAGCGTTCTTTGACAAATAGGATGCATTTACACAACACTAAATGTAATGTATACAAGGTTTACGTCTTGACGATGGATTTCACTATTTCTTGTACTTTTATTTATATGTAAGTATCAATAAAGATGATAATAGTTTTGTCGATTCTATTGCCTACTTTAAAGTAATTTCACTTAACGTTTTTGTACGAATAATGCCATCTCTTTCTTATCATGTTGATAATGATAAAGATAGCGAAAGCGAAAGTGATTAACGAATCAAAGAGGGAGATGATGGTTTTAATCAATATTATATTTTTGCCTCCCCTATCAAAGCCAGCAAAAGCTTGCATAAAAAGAAACTAAGGAAAAGGAAGTTCGAAAACAAAACTGATTTTTATTTTAATACAGATAAATTATACATACAGAGCTAGTCAAGAAATATGAGTAAATTAGAAAAGTAAGCACAAACTTAAACTAAACGTTTATACAACGTTTCCCTGAAGCATTTTAGTGAAAGTCATGCATCGGTAGAACGCAATAGTGCAACACGGCATAACCCATAGTCACATCATTGGACAAACACACAATCTTATTTATTTCGCCATGATGACTGGACCCAGAAGCACTCGTGGTGTAGCTTGCTGAGACGTTCTTGATCGATCATTGATGTTAAGCAACGTTGTTCGCGGTCAAAAGGGTGGGTGAGCAAGTGGTATTACTAGCTGAGCGCTCCGTGCTTCCGTGCACGTTAAATTGTCGGCCCCGGCTTTTAAGTCATTCAGCCATGACGGAGGCTTTAGGCGGCCTAAAAACTCCGTCACCAGAGTTGGCCACTAGCTCATACGAACCTACTGAACGCAGTAGCTATAGTCGTATTGCTCATTATACGGACTAAAATCGGACTAAAATTGAAGGAACAAATGTCATTTTTCATATATTTTTAGTCCGTATAATGAGCAATACGACTATAGCTAAATAGAGCACTACAAAACTGCAGTTTTTGGTACTCGCTAGCTCTTCATGCATTTTTTGTAATCCTATAAAGGCCCTGATCGACGAGCGAGTAAAACCGCGGTCTTATGACTCGTCGGCAAAGCTCGCCGGTGTATCATTGCAATACCGCGGTTTTGTGAGTTGACGAGCCTGGCTCGCGGCTCGTCATGTTTGCTTCATTTTTTACTCAGCTTGATCAAATTCAAAATTCAATTTGACTACGATACGATTGTTTCACTCGATAGTCGATCAGCATCAGCACCAACGAGCCGCGAGTAAAAATGACGTTCTTTAAAACCGCGGTATAGGCTCTTACGTCGATCACCCACTTAAAACTTCGATGAAGATCTAGAGTCGAATGTTTGGACCGTCAATTGATCACAAACGAAAGGTTGGCTAGCCAGTTTGCCATTGGATCACTCCCTTGAGGGAGCCAAAACTGCCAAAACTAATAAATGAGAGCTAATTAAAAAGGTAGGTAATGACTTTTGGCTATCAAATTGTATTTCAGTATTTCAGTCACGTTTCGATAGTTTACGACAGTTTCGACAGTTTATGTTTCGACATTCGGCGATTTAAAGAGCTTTTGGCATGAGGTGAGCGCGATTTTAATTAGGTAAAGTTATTTTTACCCGAGTACCAAACGTGCTCCCTAGAAACCGAAACCCTAGGTTACAACAATGGTGTTATTTTATCTAGTATTTTAAGTCGACTTTTACTTATACATCCTGGTTTGTATTTGCACGGAAAAATGGAAAGTTTTACTCCAGAAAATGAAGTGATAACACGCGATAGTAGCAAGGAAGTAATAAAAGTAAGTAAACCAACTGCATAAGAAAAGTACAAAGTGGTACCTAACATACTATTTTGGTAAATATTAAAGTTGGTTTGTTTCTGTTAAATTCATTTGGATGAAACGAAACAAAACTTGATCACGACTGTATGGAAAGGGCACAGTGATATCTCTAAGCGTTTAAGATTATTTGAAGATATCTAAAAGGTAGAAGTCAGTGATCTTGAATAGGCTATGGTTTAAGCAGCACTGAGCAAGACTGCCCATATCAAACTTTTGAAACTATCATGACTATAAACATTATCATAAATATCTGGGCTACCGAGCTATGCTCGGGTGCAAATAGAAAAAACTTAAAAAATAAAAAGAAAAAAACTTACAGAAAAAATACTTTCACTGGCTGAGATTCGAACTCGAAGCCTTCGGCTGAAAGATAAAATAATAAGTAACTTGGACAAAGCCTTTGTAAACACAAACCATTTCAACTAATGATTAGGACCTAATAATTAGATGAAATGGTTCATTCTCTTGGAAAATTTCCAAGTGTATGTGTTACGGGCAATGTGATAAATCCGGTCATTATGAATAATGACCGGTCCGTATGCATAATGACCGGGTCAATTGGGCAATGTGATAAAAACTGCATGATTAATCACTTTGCCCGGTCATTATGAATAATGACCACCCTATCTTGGGCAATGTAATAAATTAGATGAATTGCAGTGTTTTAATTGATTTACTACATTTCTGGCGCTTCGGCGGCCGCTACCGCGGCACGCTTCGCTCGCCTCGCGCGTAGTTTTTTTACTAACCTAACATAACCTAACCTACAGATTTTAATCCAATTTATCACATTGCCCGGCTAAAAGTAGGGCACTATTCATACTGCCCGGTCTAAGTGATAAATTCAAGCCTTGATTTATTAAATGGACCACGGGCCGTCGGGCATTATGAATATGGACCGGTCAAAGTAATAAATTTATCAAACTGCCCGACGCTCTTGGTCATTATGCATAATGACCGGTCCATATGAATACTGCCCGATTAATCAAGTTGCCCGTAACATATGCAAGTACAGTGAATTTCTAAGTTAATAATGCTGATTAGACGACGAAAATAATGGAAAAGCCGTCAAAATGCGCAGTTTATATTCAGTAATTGTGAAACATAACGTGGGACACAACGAAATGTCTAATTAGAAACGTGTAGATGTTTCTAAAAGCCTACATCCACTATAGCACCTAAAAACTTTACGAGTTTACCTTAGCCTTAAGAAAAAATTGGATTTGGTATAACAAAAAAATATTAAACATCATTACTTAAATGTGAATGTTTTAAAGAAGGCAGGATAAAATTTTATTTAGCTAGCAGCTCTGGCTTGTGTAGGTAAATACATTTACGAGTTTGGAAAATGGGCATAGAAATGAATAGAAATGGACACAGAGCTGCTAGCTTGCTGGCTTAGGTACTATTACTACCTTGCTATCTTGGCTTGAAAAACTAACCTCGTGTATCCCGAGCTTATCTGACTCTTAACTTACCATTAGCTTGCTTAGGTATAGTGAAATAAGCGCTTAGTTTAAAGCTACTAATAAAAACATTAAAATACCGAATGGGCACTATGATTAAATTAAAACAACCATTATTTTACAAAAACAATTTAAATTTGTAATGCTTTAACAGAATTCAAAATTAATTTAACATTTAAAACTAATAAACTCACAACGGTAGAGTGGGCGGCAGCATTTACCAAACATACACATTCATACTAACGAAGTAACGATTCCGCTTTTCACACTACAGCCTCTCGCCGTGATAACGTCTGTAATAACGGAAGAAGAGGCAATTATCCGGTGATGTCACAAACCTCCAACTGTTTACGGTGAATTGATGTCACAACTCCAGCTTTGATTGACTTTCGATTCGAGTTTTAAAGAATGCATCTTTTGGTTGATAGTGGCTAGTAAAATTGAAAGTGAATGAATGAACTAATGAATGAATAATCTCTTTCTAAATCTTTGAATAAAAAAACAACAATATAAGTGGATCAAGTTGCAGTTTATCTCAGATCTGACCATTTGAAGATATCTAGCGGCAAATCAAATTATAAACTATTTTACATATTATTTTGACGAGAAAACGAATGTGCTTATTTTTTTATTTATTTATTTCTTAAACAAAATCCACAGCTCTTAGAAAATGAGTGCACAAAAACTTAAATGTATTACTGACAGCCAATAACTTACTTAAGTTTATAAAAGAACTTTGTTCTTAGCCTTTACTAGGTTTTAATGGCTACGTTGGTGTTCTAAAATCAAAACTAGCTTGGTCAGTGACAAATAACATAAGTATTTTGGCTCCCTAAGTTCAAATAACATGGATATACTCCTTGGAGACATTGCAGTGTCGTAAGCGACCAAGCC
Organism: Camptogramma bilineatum; assembly: GCA_958496255.1. Taxonomy (NCBI): domain Eukaryota; kingdom Metazoa; phylum Arthropoda; class Insecta; order Lepidoptera; family Geometridae; genus Camptogramma; species Camptogramma bilineatum. The sequence continues at coordinate 13,888,476 of OY292466.1, read as the reverse complement.
GCGTGACAGATTGTAATATTTTAATCACAGCGGCTCTTAAATCACTGAGCTTTGGATTATTTAGTACTACGAGTTCTGAAAACTGAGTTATATTTCTGACTATTTTAGATTTAGCGGAAGTGCAATGCAAGTTCATTAACATCTTTATGATCCAAGAGTAGGTGAGAAATCAAATCTGGAATGTGGAGTGGAACATTAATTTGGCAACGTAGCCATAACTATAAAGCAGCTAACAGGACTTTATGTAATTGCAGTAAGCACTTGTAAAATAAACCACCACGTAGTTACATCTAAATTTTCGAAAGGGATAAAATATCGCAACTTTTCGTTACATATATTTTCAGAAGTTGAACAAGACAGACAAGACAAATAAAAAAAAAACACTCAAAATAAACGTGACAAATAATATTTTATGCTCTTTTTTGACTTATGTGCGGCGTTTGACGCTGTGACTCAGAAAAAAAACCAGGAGTATCCCATTCCTACGCCTGTTGTAAAAAATAACTTACCTTCAACCTTTGGCCGGAACAATAAATAAGTTTTTTTGTTTTCACTCGGTTCCATGTATTGTTTACTTAGTAACAGAACGGGCGTGCCGCAGGGCTCTGTGTAAGGTCCTATTCTTTTATATTTGCATGCCTCTGATCTTTTACCTTTTATTTTGATTTTTAATAATAAGGTACAATTTTTGGTCGATGATGTGACGTCGTATGATTATGTTACGTCGTACCTATTATGTAACAATTATACGACGTCACAGCGAGTCTGTGAAGATAACTGTATCACCAGGAGTGGTCTACCTTTGTCCTTTTTTTTTGTTCATTCTGATTCATACGAACTTGCTTTTCTGCGATCTAACCAAATACCTATAATATTATTTGTTAGATATACTTACTATACCCATCATTATTTTTTATAAACACTTTCATTTTCAAGATTAAAATTGAGTAGGTAAGCATAGAATAATAATTTATAGTGTTCTCACAAATTCCAATATTTTAAATCTTGTTTGTTGTTTCTGCGGTTACAAGACAAGATTCCTCACTAATTTGTCAAACACTTTGTCACTTCTCACGTTCTTAATTATAAGGTTGTTGGGCTTGCCCGACTCAATACTGTTTCTTTCAACCTGTGCCCATCAATTAGCAAGAACATTAATATTCAAATTATCTTATCGGAAGGCACATCAGAAATGGATCCGTTCTACGCTTCTTATAACTTAATTGGGCCTATACAAGAAAAATATTCCGTATTGAGCCGTGATTTCACGTTCCGAATAATAAACGATGGTGCGCTTGCAAGCTGTCACGTGAATTATACTAACTACTTGCAAAAAGTGGGCATGTGGCTGATTAATTTGGAATTCTGACTAGCTACCCGTAAACTCGTAATTATCTTACCGTTTCTGGAGAAACAATTGGGCCTGTTTAAGTTTTTTATTCACATTAACTAGGGGATTAGGAAGGAAGATATTGTCCTGACACAAAATACGCTAGCGGAATTAAAAAAAAAAGTAAACGTAGCCGAAACTTACCTTACTACCAGAAATTCTATAGAATTATTAAATCGGATCTGTGAACGAAAGAATGGCCTGCGGTGTCGCAACGCTTTTGAAGGCGCCAACAAGTTTTTTCTAACCAGTGGACAATGGACTGCAATGGGTTTAAGCGCTAATAACTAAGAGTAACCTTCCGAGAATGCGCGTTGTGGCCGCGAACACCTTTTCTTGGAAACAAGTGTGTGACAACGGATCTTTCAATGGCACCAATTGTTTGTAGAAATGGTTGGGCAATTGGTTGAAATGCATTAAGTATTGATATCTTCAATTATGTCAAGTTCATTGTCTGGACTAAACTGTATTGTTTAGTAGATGGTTGATAGGTGTTTGATATGCAAGTGGATGGATATATGAGTAGATGTAGACGAAAGAAGGAGTAGAATCATCTAGGTCTTAAGATGATTCAAAGTGATCATATTCATACTGAATGAATGATTTTGGAATTTTGATTTTTGAAGAACTTACTTCACGTTTAATGCTATATTTTTAAAATTATAAATGTTATTAAAGGTTAAATCTCATTTTGTATTTCTATCTATCTATCTAATCAGCCCACATCCATCACTGCGACTTATTCGTCAACTCGTCCCACTTGAAACTGGTCCCATAGGACGAGTTGGCGAAATTCAAAATAAATAATATTTTCATTCGTCAACTCGTCCCATGTCTTAATTAGGGTTTGATTTAGTACAGTCAAGGAAAAAATGTTTGGTAAAAATTAGAAAATGTAAATGAAAGACTATTTACCTATTATAAAATATGTTTATTCGAAAGTCTCCCTAATCTAATAATTAAACAATAATCAACAAAGGTTAAATTTTGCTTAATTTCAATCAAAAATCACAAACCGCGCCCTGGGGTTATCCCCATGTCGTGATCATAATAATTTTTTTTCTGTTGTTTTGAGTTTTGATACCACGCTAAAAAAGTAATTTATATTAGTGCTTACCTAAAGCAATTGAATCGAAACACGTGTGCAACGTTACCAAACATGTTAATCAACCAGATTACATGTTTGGTAACGTTGCACAAAATCAGAGTCAAAAATAAGTTAGATTCTGATGGGTGCCAAATCTGTGAGCGTCATCCAATGCTGTCTCCACAGAATTGAGAATTTCTCTGTTCTGTGGCTGTCTCCATCATTGACTGTGAGATGATTTTCAGCCAGCTATTTTTAAGCATGATGATCTGCGAAAGGCTGCCGGTACAAGTTGGATGCGTCAAGCTGAAGACAGGGCGCGATGGCGCGCATTAGGGGAGGCCTATGTCCAGCAGTGGACTGCTATAGGCTGATGATGATGATGATGATGATTTTTAAGCATGCCACCGTTGAATCAATTACCTTGCTTTGCACTAATTGAACATGCTCGTAAATGCTAGTAGCAAACGGAGTTTCGTATTGATAATTGGTTTTTTAAGCCACCTGAAAACCTCCGTCATGGCTTAGTGACTGCCAGAACCGACAATTTACTTGACTTCCGAAGCAGCAGCTTCTATGAAATAAAAATCCTAAGAAGGCTTATGATGAAAGGATTAAGGTGCAAAAACATCTTTCATCATCACCTTTGTTGCCAAAACATTGACGTGACGATCTGATAGTTCCCTAACAGCAATATAATAGCGTTTAGTTTCAAACTAACTTGGGCCATTAGACACCATTCAAGGCATTAGTAGTCAAAGTTGATCGTTCTTAAAACAAAAGGCACATAATGATTCTTCTAAAATAGAGCGCAACGCCATCGTGCAATTTTTACTGCCTAACCTATTGTAAATAATCGGCTTAACGCTATGGGCTCGTCATAATTTTTGCATTATGATTTATGATTATGATTTACAACAACCCATAATATAATGCTGTTTGTTCAAAAAAATAGTTTAGGTTTAGAACTTTTTAGTAGGTACTTAGGTAAGTAGGTATATATATTCGTTGAAAATCCAATAAAAATAATCATTTATGATAATAAAACATAATACCGTACCGAGTTTAGTTTTCAACTTACGCATAACACTTTTTTCCGTGAGTGTACTTTATGTTGATTAGGGCCCTAATCAGAAGCGATTAAATGATCGGGCGAGTTGACGAATGAAAATATTATTTATTTTGAACTTCGCCAACTCGTCCCATGGGACTAGTTTCAAGTGGGACGAGTTGACGAATAAGTCATCACTGCTGAGTATAGGCCTCCTCATTTTCACGCCATTATCTCGGTCCTGAGCCAGTCGAATCCAATTCTTCCCCGCTACCTTCACTATATCATCAGTCCATCTGGCTAGTGGTCTGCTTGATGTTCTAGGTTCTATTTATATTTTGTATTTATTGAAATGAAATCAATGCGTGATGAAAGTTTAGTCAATTTTGTAAATGAAGAATTTGAATTTATATCAAAACTCTTTTCAAATAGAAAGTAAAACTAAAGTGGTCCTAATTCAAAACAAACAAGCAATTATTACAACAAGATAACCTTAATTACAACACTTTAGAGTAGGTACTGCAATGACATATTTTTTTGAGTTCCGTAACATAATAATTCAAACTGGAAACCACAGTCTGTGAAAGTTCCAGCTTGTAATACGTCAGAATAAAACCATTTTGAACATTTATTACTGCGACTTACTTAATATAAACCGGAAAATTGCTATTATATACTTATACATTTTGATTACAAAAAATATAAGTATATATATGATGTGGCTCGACTGGTTGGTTGGAGCTCAGTTGGGTAACCTATCAATCTTTCGAAAAACGATACACCGAATTTTGAAATCCATAAAACTTTTGATAGAAACTCGAAATCCAGATACTATGTTTTACATAATTTTATTACTCCGATAAAACGTTTCACAGAAGTCTCATTTGACAGAAACACTAATGCCAGATTATCAGTTCGTTTTTTTTTCATTCGACAACAATATCCTTATACCGATTTTTAAAAGACAGAAGTCACGCTTACCAGAAAATTTCCAGCCATATAAAACCTTTTCCATCTTGGGTTGGATTTAGTATTACGAAGCAGGATTTTGAGGGGGGCGGTGAGGGGGGGAGGTGAGGGGGGTTCCCCCTTCCCCCTGGTACCACTCCTATTACAAGGTAACGCACCGTTCTGGAGATAATCAAATTATTGTTTTATATACAAACTGGTAAAAATTGGTAAAAATTTAGTATTCGGTAACAGTATTTTGGTGGGGGGGAGGGTGGAGGGATCCCCCGCCCCTCTGGTACCACTCTCATTACAAGGTAACGCACCATTCTTGAGAAAATAAAATTATTGTAACCTAACCTAACCTTTTTTTTTATCTAACCTAACCTACACGCTGCAACCGACACGGGGCACCCTGTAGGTTAGGTTAGGTTTGTTTATAAAAAAGCGAACGAAGCGAGCCCACCCACAAAATCTGGTCGCATAAACCCTCATAACATCTAAAAGAGAAACTAAATCAGATCCGACACGGGGCACCTTGTAGGTTAGGTTAGGTTTGTATATAAAAAACCGAGCAAAGTGAGCCCACCCACAAAATCTGGTCGCACAAACCCCCATAACATCTAAAAGAGAAACTAAATCAGATCCGACACGGAGCACCCTGTAGGTTAGGTTAGGTTTGTATATAAAAAAGCGAGCGAAGCGAGCCCACTTACAAAATCTGGTCGCACAAACCCCCATAACATCTAAAAGAGAAACTAAATCAGATCCGACACAGGGCATCCTGTAGGTTAGGTTAGGTTTGTATATAAAAAAGCGAGCGAAGCGAGCCCACCCACAAAATCTGCTCGCATAAACCCCCATAACATCTAAATGAGAAACTAAATCAGATCCGACACAGGGCATCCTGTAGGTTAGGTTAGGTTTGTATATAAAAAAGCGAGCGAAGCGAGCCCACTCACAAAATCTGCTCGCATAAACCCCCATAACATCTAAAAGAAAAACTAAATCAGAACCGACACGGGGAACCCTGTAGGTTAGGTTAGGTTTGTATATAAAAAAGCGAGCGAAGCGAGCCCACCCACAAAATCTGCTCGCATAAACCCCCATAACATCTAAATGAGAAACTAAATCAGATCCGACACAGGGCATCCTGTAGGTTAGGTTAGGTTTGTATAAAAAAAAAGGGTGCGAAGCAACCCTTTCTAAAAAAAAAAAAAAAGGTTTGGTTAGGTTACAATAATTTGATTTTCTCAAGAACGGTGCGTTACCTTGTAATGGGAGTGGTACCAGGGGGGCGGGGGATCTCCCCCCCGAAATACTGTTAGGTACCAAATACTAAATTTTTACTAATTTTTACCAGTTTGTATTTGAAAACAATAATTTGATTACGGTGCGTTACCTTGTAATGGGAGTGGTACCAGGGGGGAGGGGGAACCCCCTCTCTCCCCTCCTACCCCCAACCCCCCCAAAATCCTGCTTCTTAATACTAAATTTTTACCCGAAACTTTTTAGGTTATTATCGGTCTCAGAACCGAATCTGCCCACCCCGACTTCCACGTAGTCTTGTCTGTCCTACCCTAGAGTGTTTTTATGAACTCGGAGGCGCGAAGGGAGATGCAGCCCCCGCCCGCTGTGACAAAACGCGGCACCAGCACGAGCTGGAGCGGCTGAGGCTGGTCGCCGCCGAAGGTGGCGACCAAACAGCCGAAGCTGCGAAGGCTCGTGCTGATGCCACGTTTTGTTACGCAAGGGCGGAGGGGCTGCACTTCCCGAAGCGCCGGAGCCGTCACAAATTCGAAATGGATGGAAGATTTAGGTTAAACTTTGATAATTTGCCAAAAGTGTTTGGTGAGGTTACTTAACCATCTAGCACGAAATTAGTTAGGAAATGTTAAAGGTAATAAAAAAAAAGTAACTAGGTACAATATTTAATAGATATCTATCTACAGTACTTCAAGCTACATAATGGACATCGGTCATTTAATTTTATGGTACCTAGTATTTATAACGCTCTGAATAACTAGAAAGATTGAATACATAATTTTGTAATAGGTCTTTCCTGAACCATGATTTTTCGGGATCACAAAATATATGGAAAACAAATTATATGGAAAACAAACATGCGGTAAAGTGAATTATCTGGATGTTAAAATTTCTGGAAAATGTTTAGATGTATTTTGTATTTCTGTCTTGTAAAAAAAAAACAAATGAAAATCTGGCTTAAGAATTTATGGAATTCGAATTCCTGTATTATGAAAAAAAAGAAATCAAAAATCTGTCAAACGTTCCTATGGATTTCAAAAATCTATCTTGTAATTTTCGTGACATAAATACGTAACCGCTCAGTTGGTTAGTAGCTCTGCCTTCTACGCTGTAGGTCGTGGGTTCGAATCCCACCCAGGACAACCATTTGTGTGAAGAACATAGATGTTTGTTCTGTGTCTCGTTGTTAAAAAGTATTATAAGTTTGTATTTACAAAATATATAAGTATGTATTCTATCAGTTATCTGATTCCAATAGTACAAGCTTTGCTTAATTTGGGGCTGGAGGCACTGTGTGAAAAGTCCACGGATATTTACCTATTTTATTTATGTACAAAACGTAGGTACTTAGGTACCAGACAATTCTAAGGATCTCATATAGGTACTTACTTACCTTACTTACTTACTTACTTACTCCATTGACTCAGGGACCCAAAGTGAGTCTTGGCCTCCGATACGAGAAACTTACTTACCTAAAAATCCTAAAATATACATATGAGAGACATAGAAACATAAAGAAGATACCTACCAGTCGTGCTATTGTTTCTTGTTTCATTTCAACGGAACCTTTATATTCACGTCGAACTCTCACTTGACCAAGTTATTTAAAAGGTTGAAACTCGGTATCTTTAAACAGATGGTACAAAAGAAAACAAACACCTTCTACTTAAATACCAAGTAATGAGTTTGGATAAAAAGTTTAAATAATTAAGATTTTGTTTAAAATGTTTTTGACAAAGATGTATTTTTATTTAATGGATAACGCGTTCACTGGCAAGCTCTGTGGTGCGCTTTGAAGAAGGGGGCTGCATTGCCCAGATTCACATCATGTGATTCGGTGGCACTCAAGTTTGTTTTTTTCGTCTTCGAGTAAAGTTAAATTAGCTACGGCCGATACAAAGTTCATCAATGGATTTTTCGTTTCGAAAAATTTATATGCGCATTAACACGAGCTCTAAACGGTGAATGAAAACATCGTGAGGAAACCCGCGGCTTAGTCAGCCCCACACGGATTGACCATGTCTTTCCTGTGGATATGGCCGGTTAAGCTGAGAGGATGGTGTAGGTGCTGGGCAAGCCTTCTCCATCTCAACATTGTCCCAGGCACTACAGTGTAGGCAAAGATTGCCTCCAGACACTATATAAATAATCTAGTTAAGATACAAAGTTACGTAGCTTACTGACCCAGCGAGCGAAGCGTCTCTGCTTCAGCTTTGACAAAAATGCCTTCGTTTGTCCGCCGGATGTCTGTCTGTTCTCCTCTACAGGTCGCATTTCTCCAATTAACGTGAAGTTTTGTGAGCAGGTTCGATAATTTTATAGAATTTTTTGTCGTCGGGTATTTTTGATTTGGGCCCACCCTTATCAAAAATCCCCGACGATACTTCCTCCAAAAAAGGGCAAATGGTTCTTTCGCGACTAAAATCGTGGAAAACCAGGGCAACTAACACGTTCGGGTATAACTTTCTTTCAGTCATCCTGTAACAGTCCAATTTCTATACCTACATGAAGAAAATGTATCTTACTTATTTTCGTATTGATCCTTCTAGCTAGTAGGTTACGTTGAATTATTATAGAAACCGTAGTACCATACGAAATATATTACGGAGTCTAATCTAACTAATAAATGAATATTGAGAGCAAAATAACCTGTGCTGTGCCCCTCCCAAGCCCATTACGGAGTCAGTGTATTTTGTTAACATTGATTTACTACACTTGAATTCAAGCATTATTTACTTCTAGGAAATTTAGCTATGCAAACACTATGAAAAGGCGTGGAATAGTATAGAAAACCTATTTGTTCTATATGTGAAATGGATTAACGGATCTGCATTACTTTAGAACTTATACCCCTTACTTATGAAAGATGTTTGAAGTTGAACACTGATTAAACAACGTCCTGTCTCTATTCGTCACTTTCCTAAAATAAAGACAGGACGTTGTTTAACCAGTGTTCACCTTAAAAAAAGTAAGGCCCTATAACTTTACTAGCTTCCGTCCGCTTCGCTCGCGTGGTAGGTACCCGGATAAAAAGTAGTCTATGTCCTATTCCAGGTCATTATCTATTTAAATCGGTTCAGTGGTTGTCGAGCTGTAGAGGAACAAACATACATCTTTCCAAACATACAAACTTTCGCATTTATAATATTAGTGTGATGTGATATGATGATAGTCACAGTGATCTGGATCATTGGAGATCGTTTTCAACGATTCTTTGATGGTTCAACTGATTCTAGTGTAATCTAGGAGTTTTAGTTTGTTGAAAACCACAGACCCTACCAAAGTTTCATCACAATCTGATCAATAGTTTAGGAACGCCTATAGGACAAAAATACAAACATTCATTTTTATTAATATAGATTGCAATTATTCTTAGCTCTTAAAGTATATTTTGTTTATGGTTACAAAAGTTTTTATGAAAACAATGAAAATATTTTCTTAAATGAAAGCTTTGATGATAAGGGAGAAGAGAATATCGATTACATTTTACAAAACCAGTAGTTCCTTGTAAGTTAAAGCATCGTGTAATTTATTGTAAAGTTGATAATTAATTCGACACTTTGATGAAGATAAACCTCCTTGTAATCTAACCCAAATAATGTTGAACTAGCGCCTATAAATCCCATTCAATTAACATTATCGAATAATGGCGTCAAATAAATATTGCAGATACAATCGTAGACTGTTGGTTTATTTGTGTAAATATTACGTGTTTCGATTTACATGAACCTAACCTGAACCAGCGATGAGTTTCCAAAAACACGGCATAAAAAAAATGGGTTAAGTACCTACCCGTTTGAAATTTTCAAAAGTTTTGTTGTACGAGTAGGTACCTACTTTTTGGAAACGTCTACACTACACTATCGTTATCACAAATTTTGTTTATTGAGAGCGACACTAAATAGCGGCCTTTAAACGTAGAGATCGGACCGCGGGAAATAGCACGCGCCATTCCAACCTTCGCTAAAAACCTTACGTGTAGATGCGCGACGCTGACAGTTCGATCTGGCAAAGTTTTTGTGACAGTTTTTTGCACGCATCACCGTTCATAATCGTACCACGCGCCAGTCTAAACTGTGACAGTAATTATCACGACAGTTTTATCCGCGGTTAAAACCGCACAGATTTGTCCGCGGTTCGGAATGCAGTCCAGATACGTGGTAAAAACTCTACCGTGTAAATGCCACTAATCGGTATTTGACAATTGTGTAGAGTCTGTGGAAAGGTGACAGAGCGAGCGCCCCCTAATGTCTGAAACTCTGAAAGGATGTGCTTAAAGCTGATCAGGCGGTTTTTGGAATTATTAAGAAAGGACCTACAAATACTACCAAAACCGATTAAAAAAATGCCTACTTAATACTATCGCTTGTTTCATTAAACACTCACTTCATAAAGAAATTCTACATAATACAATGACAAATGGAGAGACAAATCGTGGAATACAATTATACTTAATTGTAATTCCCACGACCGCACACGCAGTAGATAAATCAAATAAATGAATTTCATTTGAAATTTTACTTTAAGACAAATAGGTTACGACGGAAAATAGTTTGAATTTCTCTGGAATCCGAAATAGCTGATGAAAGATCATTTATATGTATTAGAATAGAATAAATAACCGTGTTACATGCGTGCGCAGCGATCTGAAATGTATCAGTTTTATTTAGTAGGTAGGTATTTTATTTTAATGACGGCTTGCAGCAGTCACGTATGGAATGCTAACTTCTTAAATATGTGTTTGTCAAATAAGTACTCGTAGGTAGGTATTTAATCATGCCTTTCCTAGTCTCGTGGCATAGTTTGCTTGGATCGTTGAAGAAGCATTTAAAGCTGAGCGCTTCCATGCTTCGGAAGACATGTTTCATCGTTGGTCCCGGTCAGTCTTTAAGCCATGACGGAGGCCTTAACAATACTGCCTAGATGCTGTTGGTCATATTCGGAAAACACGAATATTAACTAATGGCCCTATTTTGATCATGGAGTTAGGAAACTACATAATAAAACCACAAAATACTCACTCTTGTTATAATATATTAATTCCTTTCTCTCTTTCAAATTCACAATTTTTATAATCCTTTTTGTTTTTCAGTTTTTCGTCAAGTCTCCATCTTGTTGCCGCGCTTTTTCCTCCTAGTCTTTTGACAACAATCAGTTTTCTATTCTACCAATCAACGATAATAAACATTTACATAGCAGCGCGGCAACCCGAAAAATAATAGTTTCACTAAGATTTATTATTTAAACAACATTGAGAGAGATTTACAAAAATAACTTAGTAAATAAAGATGACACGAAATTAACCGATGCGCATTATTTATCTAGGTAGGTACTACTGTACTTTGGTGTATAATCAATTAATCATGATCATGTTTGAGCTTTTGGTTAAGGTGGAATCAGACGGTTCACTCAAGTGAAAGATCATTTTAATGAAAGCTAGGGTTTTCTATGACACTTTTCTTTCATTTTATGTTTCTGTTCTTCATTCGGCATCTTTCACTCAAAGTGACACATCTTACCATCAGGTGGGCCGTATGCTTGTCTGCTACCCATACTCATATATAATTATATTTATATATATATATATATATAAATATATATATAATTATATTTATACTGTTAAGGTAGCAGACAAGCATACGGCCCACCTGATGGTAAGATGTGTCACTTTGAGTGAAAGATGCCGAATGAAGAACAGAAATGAACGAAAAGTGAACCGTCTGATTCCACCTTTACTAAATCATATTGTCATGATGACACAAGAATCGCTGGCGCCATTCGAAGTGTCACTATCGCCCCAATCACCCTCGCAATCGAGAATTGTCAACAAACCAACAGACCACATCTGGAGTTGCTCAAGGGTGCTTGTGTAAAGATCTTGTATAATAAGATGGGACTTTTTGCCCATCGGCATCGTTACGAAGTAACTATTTAGTAATCTGTGCCTATAGTGACGTTTGGACATGATCTGTCCTGGAGCGAGTTATTTTTTTATATTGAACGGTTTTTTTTTTTGCAATTCATGCCTTTTATATAAAATGTGCTGATAGGCACTTGCTATTTTCCAAAAAAATTACAATATAGGTATTCAACATTTACGTTCTGTAAGTATAATTTTTTCTAAGATCTGTAAAAAGTTCATAAAAATAATATAGGTACTTAGGTAAATCGATTAGGTGCCTGCCTACCAAAAAACTTGTATTTTGCTACTCTGTTTTTTTTTATATAAATTAAATAAACATTATAGTAATGGGCATGTTATGTATCATAATTAAATACTTAAGTAATATTTAAGCATTTAATTAAACATTTAACACAAAAATTAAAGCTCAACTATAATTCTTGAGTGTCATATTGGTTACTTATAATCTGAACATTTGAACCCTGAAATGCATGAATTACTTTCTCCTATATTATCAATCCATTGTATTATATATTAGGTATAAATTATACCCAGGTCGAAGTTTGAGCATTTCTAAGTACCTACCCTGCACTTCCCGGTATTTTTAAACATGACACTGACATGTTGTGATCAAAGTGACAGTTAGTTGACAGCGAAAAAAGTGGCAAGGAAAATGTTGTGAGTCATGAAATCACTAACCCATATGACTTGTTATTATGTAGATTTTGCATTGTTGGAGGATTAGAATGCATCATTTTTTTATTGAAGTTATTGCGATTGAATGCAGAATTGTCATTTTATTTGGTTTATAGTCAGGAAAGCTTCTTATGAAGTATGAAATCATTTGATCATCATCATGAGATGGACATATTTTTAATGTTTCATTTTCTTAGGAAGAAAGAATGTTTGCTTGTGCCTTATCTTGCCGTTGCTGTAGATCTCTACACCGGCGGCGCCATATACACTGAAAGTTAATTTATACTCAAATTTAAAAATCTTTGATTGAGTAGGACCTCTAGGATCACAGTCTTAAGAGCTAGATGATTCTACTCCTGTTCTTTCACGACCAACACTTGATCGTAAGCACACTTGAATGACAAAAACGCAGCTTATCTCTTATAGTCCCATAACAATTTATTCTTATTGTATTTGCTTTGAGTGGTATTGAATACTGCAAACTACAGTTCGATTCAACACAATCTCCGTTAAATTGTTTATTTACATTTATCTTGACTGAAGTGTTCTTGAAATTCAATGAACAACATTGTGATTCATTGTACTCATTCTGTCAGTGTCGCTTTTTTATTTAATCTGTCAGTTTTATCATCATTATCATTTAGCCCGACTTCGCAAATGCCTTACTTTACTTTGGCCATTACCATGGTCTAGTCATCTCGATCTACGGTCACTCATTATCTGGCATTCTTCAAATCAGTTTTATTGGATTTATTAAAAAAAAAAGATTTTCTGATTGACTAGAATCCAAATGAACTATTGTGTACCTAAGTATAGTTTTTACCCGACTACGGCGAAGCAAAAGGGAGGGTTATTAATCTTTAGCAAGCTTCGGTAGATCCATCGGTAGCCAAAGATCAATTCTTTTTTTTTAACTCTTGGTTGGCTATGGCTACCGATCTCTACCGATTCATTAAAAAACTCAACGTCAAAACTTTACTTAGAATTCAATATTGAGTAGGTACCTATCTTGTTGCTTTTAAGTGCTTTATTGGTCGTTTGACAGCATTTTGACAGCAATTGAGTCCGCCATCAGTCTTCGTTGACACCGAGTCAAAGCGCCGCTCTGTAATGGTCGTGTGGTTGAGTTAAAAATGTAATTATTTCACGTCATCGGCTTTGTAGTCCATTTGTGTTATGTATGACACTTGTTTTGCATCGTTATTGGGCTCTGTCATTACTATGAATAGTGCAGCTAGTACAGCAAAAGTTCCGAAGACGAGTATTGTATGTATGTTCGTATGTATTACTAATGTATTTAAATTAATAGGAATTCTGTAACCTGGCGATATGAATAAATGATTGTATGAGCTAGTGGCTAACTCTGGTGACAGAGTTTTTAGGCCACCTTAAGGCCTCCGTCATGGCTTAATGACTTAAACGCGCCGGGACCAACAGCTTAACGGGCCCTCCGATGCGTTCCACTCACCTACGGTTATCCTATCCCCTATCCATCCAAATTGTGACCGCTCCTCTGCGAAGCGCTCGTGGCGCAGCTTGCTTAGACGTAACGAGCGCTTCGATTTTTCTATTGAAAACTAAAAAATGTTTTTGATTGAAACGATTACGTTTCTTGAATCCGAGTAGTTACGGACCATAGAATTTAAAACCAGCTGCTGTCAAACCACAAAAAACAAATTGTCTGCAGATATCGATTCGTAGTCAAAACTGTGTTTTTCTTGTCAAGGCACTTGGCAACATTTCTCGCTATTTCAATAACTTTCAAGAGCTGCCTCAAGGACCCTCGGAGGCGCCATACCAGAACCTTGGGAAACACCAATGCACTACCTTTAATCTCTACCACCATTCTTATCACAAGTCAATACAGTCTACTTTTGAACGGCATTTACTGCATACATAACGATCATCTTAGCGACATGTTTCGCTCGAATTATTTTTAATTCCTTCGACTTTATTTCCAAAGGGATAAAATTCTAAATTGTTTAGCACAATTTATGGATTACAGTAAGTACCTACTTAATTGCAAATGGTTGGCGCTTGATGATAATACAGAAGTGTTTGTATTTATTGTTTAAGAATGTGGCTTGCTCATAATTTTAAGTGTTAAGTATAAGAATCAACAAGATATAAAGTATCATTGTCATGATCAAGATCAAAGTAGGTACCTACCTACTTTGTAACCTATTATGTAAGTACTTAACTAATTTGTATCAAAATTTTCGCCATAGAGTTTCACGCTATTCTTTGTTTTAGCAAATATACCGCCTATGTAGGTATGTAACTATATCAGCATAAGTAAATAATTAAGAACTTTAGTTTCTTAGTTTTGAAAACTCGATTCATAAATACTCTATAGAATATATATTGTTTTGACAAATTATCTTTTAGCACACTTTTTCTGAATAACAGTTCTCGCTTTTTGAGGAGGATATCCCCTAAATCTTGGTTTTGAATTTAAACCGAACAAGAAACACAACTTTTTTCACATCAAAATATTGTATATAAGCAATCCTATTTACCTACAGGCACTGGATAGCCGTCCATATAGACGGTACTAAAAATGACGTAGGTAATCCCTTTATGTACCTACCTACTTATTGTATGTTCTTTTGAATTTTCATTTTAATTGTCTTTTTATGTCTTTTTGTGTGTGATATGGGTCCAAAAGTGCTCGAAATAAACAAATTTTATTTACCTATTTTATTTTTATTTATTTAGTAACGTAAATCTTACGAGTAGGTATTTAAAATCTGTTCAACTATCAAATTAGTGAAGAGAATAGTTAAATACATTGCGTTTAAGATACCCGTAAAAGGTTACCGCGCGATAGCCCGGTAAGTAAAACTAGAATTTCAATTACACAATTATCTTATTGCAGTTACTAAATATCCAGATATAACATGTCTAGTTGAATATTTAGGACCCGAATAGTTTGTTTGACTATTTAGTAAAAAAAAATATATTCGGTAGACATTCTCTTAGGCGCTGGACACACAGATAAGACGTAAGACGCAGACGGGGCGCCGACATTTGTCTTTTCCGCATCCCTTTTGTACAAAATGTATAGAAGCGTCGCGACGCAAAACAGAGAGACAGAAGAGACGGGAGACAGAGGAGACGCAAAACAGAAGAGACGGGGCGCGGGCGCAACGCTTTTACGTCCGCCCTGTCCGCGACGCGTCCCCGTCTTACGTCTCTTCTGCCTGGCTTGCACCTTAGATCTTTTTTGTTTGGGCGTTTTTATAGACCCTAGGAACATGTTATTGTCTGGGGTAGTCAGAGTCCCAATACATAATTTGGTAAATGCCCACATTTTGCACAATAACGATCAATTCACGATGTTTTCCTTCTTTGAGCTCGTGTCGACGCATAGGTATAATTTTTTCGGAACGAAAAATCTATTGATGATTTAACGAAAAATCCACCAAAAATCAATCAAATTTTAATGAAAATTGAACTACGAGTATTTACTAATTAAAACAGATTTTTCGAAATCAGTTTCTAAATGACGAAGTTCTGAGGAAACCACACATCAAAATATTTATTCTAAAAATTAAAATTATAATAAATACCTACCTAATTTAAACTGTTTTTCTACTTTTCATAGTAACTGTACCTGCTGTGTTTATTAATATAAGTTGTGTTGTAAATTAATTCTTATTGTTATTTCATTTAAATCGTAGGAATTTAGTAGCAATATATTTATTACCGTTTCCAAATTGAATTTCTGAAGTTTTCAATCTCAGCCGTGATGATAATAGACACCTTCTGAACTGTCCAAAATAATATGAAACAAATGAAAATAAGAATATGATAAGTAACTCTAAAATTACGTCTAAGGGTAATAGTCAGAGGTAAGTCTAAATAGATAGGTAAATAAAACATGTCCACAGTATACAGAAGTTAGTATTAGGCAAGTAAGGCTGGATTCTACCAAACTGTCATCTTACTCCCAGAGTAGTTATTCCGTTAGCCGACAAAATTCGAAATACAATTGTTTAGAAAGCGCAACCGAACATTATTAGGTGCATTCAAATTATCCTGGTTATAAGGTGTCAACTTTACAATGTCAAAGTATTCAAACAAACAGTAGTTTAATCTGTGGTTTAATCTCCAGATAATACTTAATCCAGTTTGGTAAAATCCAGCCTCAATTAGCTTGCTGAACGCGTATGTTTAATAATTAATTAATTATTAAAAGTTTACAAAGTTTATGAGATGACAAGTAAATAAAATGGTGGGTGGTTATTGACTATGATACTTATCATAATCAATATTTCACTTTCACTAATCAAAAACCAGTTTTCGAAGTAAAATGCATTTGGATTCCATCATCTCTATTAATTTGAGTATCAATTGAAGCATTTCATCAAAGCTATATTTTCTGGAGCCGTGCTTAGAACCAATTTATATAGACCTTTCTTTCTTCCAAGTATGAGTGAATAGAAGGGTCGTTTCAAATTGGTGGTCGGAAGAATTTGCGTGGGCGCACCGCGTGTTTTCTTTGAGTTTCCTTCTCATAATGCATTTGTATACTTTCAATGGGCACTTCATTCGTGATAAATGCTTACTCAATACAAAACTTGGACTCTGGGTGACGGTAAACGAACTCCATAAATGCAGTACATTTGGATTGATTTACAGTGGCATTTAGTTGCTTAACAGTTAAGCTACTGTAAATTAAAAACTTTACGTTCCTGTAGTCAAGTTTCCGCAAACGACATTACTAGTTTCTTAGATAAAAGTTAGCTTATTATTTACTCCTATAGTTTAATAATAATGCTGAATGAAATTTATATCTTGTCCAAGTTTAATTAAAATTTCATGTAGGCACAGCAATAAAAAAAATATTTATTTAGTAAAATCGCTATCATACTGTTTCTACAAACAGATTTTACCGTTTTTTATTTATTTGTTGAAATAGTTAATTTATTAGGAATAGATACATTAATGTAATTTCTCTTTTGCATTCCTTTGTTTTAAAGTTATAAAAAACAAAATAAAACATAATAAACTAAAAAACTAAATTATAAGGGTTCCTTGTCAGGACTACGGAACCCTAAAAAGACCTTACCACTAAGAAGCGATCATAAGAATTGATATTATTCATCAAAAGGTTTATCAACCTTCATTTATACTATGCGATTATTCTATGGTATTACTATCAACAGGAGATATTTCGGACTTCATTTATACTGCACTCTATGCAGTCCGTCACAAAAACGCCTAGCCATGGGAAAGTATTTGTTTGCTGCTCTCTTACTTGTTTCCTTTGTGCGTGTATCGATACTATTGAGTTGCTAAACAGCGTTTATCGTTCCAAATTGGACACTTTATAACGTGTTTATGGGTTTGGTAATTCAGATTATAATTTATTTTGGCTACTACCTTCGTGACTAGTATTGGCTTTTATATTATTTTCATTGGAGTTTATGCAATTGTAAAATACTAAATGTTACCCGCGGCTTCGTCCGCATGCGAACGCTTTACGCTTTTTTTGTATAAAAAGAAGCCGATATAGTGAGCGTTGGTTTATAGAATTAATATATACAAAGAGTACCTAACAGCACAAGACGATACGGTGCGGTGCTGATGCCGAGTTGATCTAAACAGCTTTGACCTAAGCTACAAGCAAAAGCTATAAAAATTATTACCTAAAGTGGGTGATCGACGTACGAGCCTGTACCGCGGTTTTAAAGAATGTCAGTTTTACTCGCGGCTCATTGGTGCTGGGCCTGTATTCTATTAAATGACAACCGCTTTGGTTTTGGTTCGAACTCTTAAATGTCAGCCATTTGGTGAATAGTAGAATAGCTTTTCAAAAATTTGTACTGGCAAAGTTCAAAACCTCACCACAACTGAGTCGTTTGTTATTAGTAGTCATGGAAACAGTCGCTTTAGTTGAGGTTTTGGTTGAGGTTGATAAAAAGTTCGGTACCGGAATCAGGGCCCTGATCGACTAGCGAGTCAAACAGTAGTATCGTAGTCAAATTGAGAATTTGAATTTGATTGAGCTGAGTAAAAAATGAAGCAAACATGACGAGCCGCGAGCCAGCCCCCTAGCCATATTACACTATCTATCGTCGCTGTAGAATAGAACACTTCAAAATGTATAAGAATTGACGTTTAAAGGCGATGAGTCACGTGATCAGAACGTCAATTCCTATACATTTTGAAGTGTTCTATTCTACAGCGACGATAGATAGTGTGGCTAGGGCCCCAGGCTCGTCAACTCACAAAACTGCGGTATTGCAATGATACACCGACCGGCGAGCTTTGCCGATAAGCCATAAGACCGCGGTTTTACTCGCTCGTCGATTAGGGCCCAGAAAAATAACTTTACATAGTGTTATGAAATCAGTTCCAATTATCCTTTGCTAAAAAGGTAGGTACCAGATATCAACATAAGAATTCAAACGGCCTCATTACCAAATTGATTAGCGTTAGATCGGGGTGGCAGAATGGAATGGCCCCGCCTAGCCTGATCCAGTATACCACAGATGATATAACATAAATACTCACGTAAATCTCACTCTTTTTACCCGACTGCAGAAAGGAGGGTTTTATTTTTCGAGTGTATGTATGTCTTTGTATGTCATTGTGCCGCTCTGCAGCCTAAACGATGGATTTTAATGTATGAACCCCCGTAGCGAAGTGGCAACAGATTATATTTCTTTATTTCGCTAACACTC
The DNA here is from genome assembly GCA_958496255.1 of Camptogramma bilineatum. Classification (NCBI taxonomy): domain Eukaryota; kingdom Metazoa; phylum Arthropoda; class Insecta; order Lepidoptera; family Geometridae; genus Camptogramma; species Camptogramma bilineatum. Next base: position 13,869,444 of record OY292466.1, on the reverse strand, counting down.
GAACGAGACGTTTCATTGGTCGCAATGATTAGCTACTTACAATATCTTATATTGCGAAGCCAAGATGCTCTCCATCTTCCAACCTTTCTTTTACCAGGTATTTTACCCATCATGATCAGCTGGAGCAAATTGTAGCACTTCATATCCAAAGACAGGATATAGGAAATATCAAATCAAAACCTTACTTTGAGAACCAACTGTGAGAGAAATAAATGTTTTTTGAATACAAATCTGTATTAGGACAAATTATAAGTATGTTGAACTTAAAAAAAAGAACAAACCCAAAGTGAAACAGCTGATTATAACCTATTAGTTAGTCAATGTCCGTTCCTTGTCCATGAATCATGAGACGGTAAGTGTTTGTCAACGAGCAAAGGTGCTATCGATTTATTTGTCAATGCTTTAGCACGGAACAATACTTAGGCATTCTAGTTAAGATATTCCTAGGAATTAGAAACTATTGCCCAGAATTAGATTTCAAAAATGCAGTGAGAGACGCAACCTTACCGCACGTCCCTCCGACTCCCCCCCTCATCCAGATAAAAATTCTCTGGCTGAATTGAAACCAGCGACTTAAGAGTATTGAGGTTAAAGTTTAGTTATTTTGATAATCATCATCATCCCCATTTAACCCACTACTGGGCATAGGCCTCCCATTTATTTGTGACCTCTGACTAACATGAACCTGGCGCTAGGCATGTCTGTGGCCGACAACCTTGGTAACATCATCAGTCCATCTCGCTGCTGGGTATCCAACGTATCTGTCTCTTGACCACCATTTAATTAGGGCCCTATTTTACTACAGTACCTTGGTGGTGCCACCACAGTCGCGCCACCAACAAAATGTATAAAGCTGTGTGGAGGGTACTTCACGTGTCGACTGGTTTGTGCAACCAAGCGGACCTTACAGACCTTCTCGGAATGTATTCCGAATTTGAAAAATGACGTTTCTTCGCTGAAAAAACATCAACTTTTCGAAGAAAATCATCGAATAAGATGCATTTTCGGCAGTCTGAATCGCACTGCAGCCCTGCAGGTGAGGTATGGAGAGTAGTCCATAGTAGAGTTGTACCCTATACATCAGCGTTTCTTAACCTGTGGTCCGCGGACCCCTGGGGGTCCGCGAGTATATGTATAGGGGTCCGAAGTCTCATCTATGGACCATTTGACATTAAATAAATGCCACTAAAAGTCATACGTGCTGAAGTGCGTTGATTGTGGCATTTGTGGCAAAAAAGTGTCGCGAGTTTTTGAGCGAAGAGATGAGATTAAAATGTTCTTTTTGAAGAATTTTGAAGGCGGCGTCATTTTTATCGTATTTTTATCCAACTGCCCTTGTGCTTGATATTTGTAGTAGCTGTACTAAAATTAAAGGTTCGTTTATTCCTGTTTTTTTCATTAAGGGGGTCCTTAGTATCGTGCTTGATTTCCTAGGGGTCCGTGGACTGAAAAGGTTAAGAAACACTGCTATACATTTTGTTGCGAGCTGTTAATCAGCTTGCCATAAAATGTGTTCTTTGCCTTTTGGAAATTCTCTTACGTCTTATGACGGCCACAGCATTATCAAGAGCTTGACTTTTGTCTCCAGTTATCAAGTGTAAGATAACATTCATGTAAAATACGGCAATCGATTAGACCCTTTGACACTCCCCAAGGTCGGTCATTCGTTTAGATCTGATTAAGTAAGTGAGATAATGTCTCTTGCACGCATTTATATAGAAAACAGGATTACGCGATATTTAATAATAAGGTTGGGAAATTCAACGCAAACAAAATAATCCAGAAAGAAAAAAATATACTTCTTCAGATTTTGACCTAAAAGCTTCAGAATCTGACATCCCCCGCCCAAAACTTCTATTAGGATCGGAAGATCCTAATAGAAGTTAGAAGTTTATGGATATAAAGTACGTCACACGTTAAGGGGGGAGGGGGGTGGGGGTTAAGGGGGTCGACGAAGTGTGACATTGTGCGACAAGGAGTGGGAGGGGTCCTAAGTTTCGTGATATCACATTTCAAAATCTTATACATCTGTATTAAAATATCAGAACTAGGTACCTACATTATAAACGAAAAACTTTTTAAATTCAATAATTTCTAGATGTAAAATTGTAAGAAATGTGACGTCACACTAGGGAGGGGGGTCTCAAAAATGTGAACGACTGTGACAAGGACGGGGGAGGGGTCAAAAAATCACGAAATTAGTGTGACCGTACTTTATGGATGACCCCTTACTAGAAAATAACAAATACTAGGTACTTTATACTGGACAAGCTATACCTCAACTGGAAATCCCATCTCGTTATGTTCCCAGTCGCCTGAATACTCCTGAAATCAACCATGTCCTTTCTGCTAAATACGTTTGTAAAAACTAAACATATTTCAATTTTTTAAAGCTAACGCCTCTAAAGCCTTTTAAAGCTATAATCTGGTTTACCGGTAAGCTGAAGAACCATCTTTCTTAAAAAATGCGTTTGCATTTAATTTTCAATGAAACTGAGAATCGAGTCATGATTTCATTGTACGCGATAACTTATTGGTCTCAGTAACGCTTATCAATAGATGTTGAGATCACTTTACAAGCCACACTGTGACACTTCAAAATGATGGTCATTATATTTTGCATTAAGCTTGAGGGGTACAAAGAGTTTGACCCAGTTTTCTGGCCATGTACCTACATGATATTCTGAATCTAATTTTACAAATAACAATCTTTAAACAACTTTTAAACAATTTGTACCGGTAAATTGTCGGTCCCGGCTTTTAAGTCGTTAAGCTATGACGGAGGCCTTCAGGAGGCCTAGAAACTTCAGCACTAAGATGGCACAGCTAAAATGGCCGTTAACGCAATTTCTTTTATGAATCGTAATATGATTCGTATTATGTTTTTTGTTGTCACTGTCATGTCTATGAAATGAGACGGCTCATAATATAATTCCTATTATTATGATTCAGTAAAGAGCCTCTTTAGACCCGCAGATGATAATGACACTTTTGCGGTCACCTTTTCAAATTGTGACTACTCAAAACATTGGTTAACTTCAACTATATAAAAAGAACGTTTAAGCCGCATACGAACCACAAAACGCCGCTACTAACCAATTTCCTGTAGTTTTCAATATTTTGTATAGACGCGCCGCACACTTTGGGAAATTTTGAAGAAGTGCCAGGGCCTGAATTCTACTAGATGACAACCGCTTTGGTTTTGGTTCGATCTCTTAAATGTCAGCCATTTGGTGAAATAGTAGAATAGCTTTTCAAAAATTTGTTCTGCCAAAGTTCAAAACCTCACCACAACTGAGTCGTTTGTTATTAGTAGTCATGGAAACAGTCGCTTTAGTTGAGGTTTTGGTTGAGGTTGATAAAAAGTTCGGTACCAGAATCGACGCCCATGTCAAGAGTAGTTGTTGTTGAAAAAGGTAATGAGAGTGAATGATGTGATAGATGTGATAGATGTTGTAGTAAATGGAAATGTGTGGTCTCAAAATCACACTGATATTAAAATTGCGAAAGTTCGGATACCTTATTGTTAGTCATCCACAAAGGATAAAATATTTGTTCCTCTTCTTTTATGTACCTACGTCAGACAGTGTGCAACGTATGTAGATATTGTAGAAGAAAGTATTGCTAGTAAAACCTATGAATAAAGCCATTTCTGTCCGGTATTAGATACAATACCGAGCAGAAATCGCCATTCATGGTTTTATAGCCCTAGATCTTAAATTTATAGCCACAATACAATAGTAGTTCGAGTTATGGAGAACTGACCAGCTGGCCTAGCCAAGTGGCAACCGATAAATTTCTATAATTCGCTCACACTCGAACGAGACGTTTCATTGGTCGAACGTAAGGTCACGTGGTCACGTGTCCACCAATGAAATATCGAGAGTTAGCGTATTGTTGAAATAGAATCAATTGGTGTCATTTGGCTAGAGGGGCTTTACCCCAATAAGGTCACTTTCGCTTGTTGAGTCACTGCGGAAGGCTCGAAAGGTTATCGATAGTCGATAACAGTTGCCCGCTCTATTGCGGAATATCGACACTATCGATAGTGTAATCTCGATACGACATGTCCCAGCACTATCGAGGAAGTGAACTAGAACTGCTCCCTTTACACGTTCGCATGACTTTACATCTTTTACCTACTAGATGATTTTTTATGCACTATCAGGAGGCAATCTTTGCCTTCATTTATGGGGATGCTATAGTGCCTGGGACATTGTTGAGGTGGAGTAGGCTTGCCTAGCACCTACACCATCCTCTCAGCTTAGCCGGCCATATCAACAGGAAAGACATGGTCAATTCGTGTGGTGCTGACCAAACCGCAGTTGTCCTCACGATGTTTTCCTTCACCGTTTTCTCATATGACTAGAACACGGAAAAGAACACGTCGTGTTCGAAGTGCGATGTGCTGTGTTATTTAATAGCACTTAATACACGCACAGCCAATAGTAGGGCGAAGCCGCGGGCGTCCGCTAGTAATACATACATCTCTTTTTCACATACATTTGACACGACAAAGAGGTAGCAAGTAATGAAAAGACACAGTTTCTCAAACTATGCGTGAACAAGTGCGTTTATCTTGCGGTTAAAATCATAGACAAAATGCCAAAATACGATTTTATCTTTATCGCGGAAAAGCGCGTGCGTCTAAAGGCTGCTCAAAGGTAAATAAGGTTGGGACAGTAATTAAGATCAATAATGAAATGTGCGGTCGAGAATATTGTAAATATCAATAGGTTTAATTTAACGATTTCAAAATTCAAAACGTGAAAGGGTTATTAAACTATGGTTTGGCTTAATTACCTATTTAAACCCTTTTTGAAGATAAGAATTCAATCAATAAAAATGAATGTTTGTATGCTTGTCTTCTATGCGTTCCTAAACCACTGATCAGATTGTGATGAAACTTTATTAGGACGGTAGGGTCCTCTGAGGACGCCCGCGATGGTTTCCCGTCAAAAAAATCTAGATAAATCAAATTCAAAATAAGATGGTATGAAGTTCGCCGGATCAACTAGTTAGTTTATAATTATGAAAAAAATACATGTTAATTTTTCTGACATGCCCAAATGCCCATAAAGAGTCAAATCTAGCCTACAACTGACCTAGTAACGCCGAAAGAGGCGGTAAGTACCTAAAGTCCCTCACTGTTCTCACTTTATAAATTCTCAGAATTATTTCAGTCTGCTTAGCTCGCCATAACAAACACTACACCTTATAATTAGGCTGATTAAATCACTTCTGTGTATGGTTACCATGCTTCCGGATTTAGGGGTTTTAGGCTGATTTTAGTCTCACGCTCACCGTCAGCGCTGATATGCGAGTGATCTTTATTACAATGAAATAGGATACTGATTGTTTAGCAGAAATGGCTACGCAGATTGCTCTCGTCAGTGCTGGACAATCAGTATCCTTATTACTTAGTAGTTAATACCCACATACCCTTGACTACTATCATCATTATCATTTTCTTTCATCCCCACTTTACAACAGGTTGGTCAAGTTGGCCGTGTGGGTAAGCGCCTCGACTTTCGATCCTTGAATGCTCATTGATATCATGGGTAACATTATCGGATGTAGTTTTAAAATAGTTTTAACCGACTTAAAAAAAAGGGGGGGGGGGAAATGACGGCTATGTATGTTACCCGATTACTTAAAGACGCCTGGACCGATTTGGATTTTTTTTGTTTGAAAGGTTCATAACTTTCCAACTGGTGCCATTAAAATTTGGTGGGGATCTGTCGTGGATCTTTGGAGTTATGAACAGATGCACCTCGAGAGCGCAGAAAATTGCTCAGCTTATAACATTGAAGTACTTACTTACTTACTGCTATGGACTGTAAAATTGTCTGAAGTAAATTATTTTTATTTTTACTGCCATGGCGCAACGACCCGAATGAAATGAATATTGGCCTCCGACTCTAAAGACCGCCAGGAATCTCCGTCCAACGCCGTTTGAGTCCAATCTACGGCCCGAGTTCATGGAGATAGTTTTGAACCTCGTCAACCCGTCGGTACCTAGGACGTCCAACAGATCTTCGGCCATTAGGGCGGAGTACGCTCTCCTGACTGCACGATCGTCACCCATGCGGACTACGTGACCAAGCCACCGGAGTCTTGATGATTTCGTTTCTCCCACAATGAACACTAACATTGAACATTATTTAACACACGGGAATTACTCACGTAAAAATATCATCTATTTAGAGACAATGTTTCGATTCATCCGGAGAATCTTCATCAGTGTGAGACGCGACCGCGAGGAGTAACCTTGCCGCAACTCCCTCCTTACCCAGATGAAGATTCTCCGGATGAATCGAAACAATGTCTCTAAATCGACGATATTTTTACGTGACTAACATTGAAGTCGGTTTTTTCATTTTTTTTCAGCCACTTATAAAAAGCTTCGTTCTACATCCCACCTCACTTCGCGCACAAAATCGAACCAGGCTACTTTGCGTGCCCTTGCTAATAGGCGGCGGAAGGTTTAAGGAATTTCGTACAATAAAACATACCTGATGGTATTGTTCTGGTTTGGATGGATACGTGTTGGCTGGGTTGTTTTATTTGGCACAGATTAAAACATAACACGAATCATTTCTAAACACTAAAATGCTACTTACTATTTTAGTGAAAAGTTTATCAAATAGTCAATAATAATCAAACCAAAGTGCTACCTATTATTTTAGTAAAATTATGGATATTTTCTCAATATACGAGTAATTAAGTATTAATAGTGAAGAATTAAAAGTGAAGATTTATTTTTCTGACAGACAGAGATAGGGCTAATAAATTTGTGACGTCATAAATCAGTAACGCCAATGGCGTTACTCGTATATTGAGAAAATATCCATAATTTACTAAAATAATAGGTAGCACTTTGGTTTGATTATTGATTATTTATTTGACAAACTTTTCACTAAAATAGTAAATGGCACTTTAGTATTTAGAACAATTTTTTAGGGATTAGTTAGTTTTGATAAAGTAGGTACGCACGATCTGACTAGGCATTCGTGAAGTTGACCGTTTCGATGCGCAGTAGAAAATTTAGTTTGAAAAAGCTGCACTGCGTATCGATACTAACTTCACAAATGCCTAGCTATATCGTGCTACCAAATATAGCAATTCAACATAATTGCAAAACAGTATTAAATTATTAGGTCTTTAGAAAATTACGAGCAAGGTTCTGGGTAGCATAAAATTAGAACATTAGCACCCATTTATAACTTACAGCTACATTTTACCAAAGTTATTTTGGTAAAATGTTGCAAACTTGCAAATACACTATTTCTATTATTAATTTAGTGTTACAAAATAAGTGCCGTTTAATGAAGGCTTGGCCATGAATTTCAGTAGCTTTTCATATTGGCTGTGGGTTTTCCAAGGTTACAATAACAAAGGATCGTAATTATATTGACAACATCTAAAGTTGCAAACACGCTGGGCCAGCCTAAGCCAGTGCGAGCGAAGGCGAGTCGATGCAAGGCGAGTGCTACCGTCCACACGCTCGGCGAGTCTATGCAAACCAATGTAAGTTGGCGCTCGTATTCGCTCGGCCAGCTAGGCGAGCGATGGCAAGGCGAGGCGAGTGGTGCTGCCCACACGATGGCACTGGCGTTCACTCGGCGAGCCTGGGCCAGCGTGTGGTTGAGCCTTAAAGTTGCAAACAAACGCTGGTCCAGCCTAAGCCAGTGCAAGCGAAGGCGAGTCGATGCAAGGCGAGTGCTACCGTCCACACGCTCGGCGAGTCTATGCAAACCAATGTAAGTTGGCGCTCGTGTTCACTCGGCCAGCTAGGCGAGCGATGGCAAGACGAGGCGAGTGGTGCTGCCCACACGTTGGCACTGGCGTTCACTCGGCGAGCCTGGGCCAGCGTGTGTTTGCGCCTTAACACGGTAGACAGAAAGTGTTTGGGATTTTGATGAAAACCACCATAAACTTCCACTGCTATTTATTTCACTGAATTACGCTATTTTAATATTACAATTTGAGAGAGACGTGTCGCCATATTTCTTGAAAAGTTCAGAAGGAGGGAAAAAGGAAACCACAGACTAAAATTATAGTCCTACCTAAATGTCACTGTCAATTTATTTAGTACGTCATTGCCAGTACTAAACATTCTGGGGCCTCCAAAGAAAGGAATGCCTCAGTAAGTATTTAAGCTGAGTTTACAAGAGTTTACACAATAATAAATAAAATTATTGAATTTAAATAGAACATTGAGTTTCATTTAAGTAGTTTGGAACCCTATTTTTTAGAAAAGTTAAAGTTAGGTACAGTTACTATTAGCTAATTATAATGTACTTGAGTATTATTTAGAGTAAAGATATTATCTTGAAAAGTTTAATAAACATTGGTTTAGTTAAATTTAGAAAAGTAAATCTAATGAGTTTAGCATTCTAGAGAACATAGAAGTTAGATAAACCAATATTAATCTAGGTTTAGTCTAGTAATTAATCTAGGTAAGGTAGGTAATTCTTAATCTAGGTTTAATCTAGGTCTTAAGAATATTTTGATACACATACTTACATGTATAGTACATACGTTTAGTAAGTTACATATAGGTATATGTTTACATTTTTTAAAAATACAATGGAAATTAACTTATAATTAATTTCAATCTTTGCTTGGAAGCAATATTACTTTATTTACAGGTCTAGTAAATTCTCCTTTACTAGTTCGAATCTTTACAGATCTACATAGGCCATCTGCCTTGTTAGTGTTTACAGAGGTAATTCTACCTAAAGCCCATGAAGTGGGTGGACAAGTTTCATCTTTAATTAAAACTAAGTCTCCTATTCTTAAATTATTTTGCACTTTTAGCCACTTATTTCTAGTTTGTAATTCAGATAAGTAACTAAAATAGAACTGTTTCCAAAATCTTTGTTTAAATTGCATTATTTTCTGATATACATTCAGTCTAGATTCACTAAAATCTATTACATTAGGTTCAGGTAGGTCAGTTATAGCTGTACCTATAATGAAATGAGCAGGTGTGAGGCAAGTTAAATCATTAGGTAAATCAGTGATAGGATACAATGGTCTGGAATTAAGTATTCCTTCAATTTGAACTAAAATAGTATACAACAACTCATATGTTAATTTAGTGTTAAATAGGTGTCTCTTGAGGAGAGATTTTACAGATTTAATTCCTGCTTCATAAATACCACCCATGTGGCTTGCAAGAGGACAGGTAAACTTGTATTCTATGTAATTGGAAGTACATAAGTCAATAATTTCACTGTAGCTAGTATCATTTTTAAACATTTTATAGAGCTCATGTAACTCAGTTTTAGAACCTCTAAAATTAGTTGCATTGTCTGTATATAAGCAAGTAGGTATTCCTCTTCTAGAAATAAATCTTTTAAGAGCACAAATAAAGGCTTGTGCAGATAAATCAGTTACTAATTCTAAATGAATAGCTCGAGTAGCTAGACAAATAAATAGGCATATTATAACCTTTAGAGTATTTACAGTTGCGGGTCATTGAACTTCTTATAGCTATAGCTCCACTAAAATCTATCCCTACATGTGTAAAGGCACGGGTCAACGTGACTCTGGGAGCAGGAAGATCTGACATCTGTTGCTCACAGACCTTGCCTCTATACCTAGTGCATCTAACACAGGAATATATGCATTTCTTTACTTCACCTCTACCATTGATAGGCCAGTATTTCAGTCTTATATTACAGAGTGTGTTCTGAACGCCTGAGTGGAGTAACTTGAGGTGATAATGCTGTATTAAAATCTGTGTGATGTGATTTTTGGCAGGAAGTATGATAGGATGTGCTTGATTGTATGGAATGTCTGAGTGCTGTAAGCGACCACCAACTCTTAGTATGTTGTCTTCATCTAAGAATGGATTCAGTTTCCTTAGTGGGCTGGATGTGAATGTGTAAGACTTTTGTGTGTGTGAAGTCTGAGAGTTAGTATTATTTTTGAAAGAATGTAATTCATGCATTTCCTTTGGGAAGGAATGACTTTGTGTTGTGTGAACTATAAAATTGTGAGCAATCTTTAGTTCTGTAACTGTCAAATGTGATGTATGTTTGTTATGTTTGTTTTTTATGTTTTGTACAAATCTAAGTATGTATGCAACAATTCTGATAAGTTTAGAGAAACTGGAGTGTTCTGTGAATTTCTCAAAGAAGAATAAATGATTGATTTGTGAGTCTGTGCAGACATTGACTACTTGTGAGATTTGATTGTGTGATTTATTTATGTCTACATCAGGTGTATGTGTTATTGTAGATGGCCATTGTGATTGATCTTGAGTCAACCATGAAGGGCCTTGCCACCATAGTGTACAAGATTGAAGATCTTTAGGCATGACTCCCCGGGTGATCAGATCAGCTGGGTTTTGTTTTGTGTTTATGTAGTACCAGTCCTCACCCCTGGTGGTGTCGATGACCTGCATGAGGCGGTGTGTGACATATGTGTCGTGTTTGTGCTTGTATGGAGCTTTGATCCAGTGTAGTACAATAGATGAATCTGTAAATAGATAAGTTTTCTCAATGTTAATTTTGTTATGTATAATGTTTATGAATCTTTTTGCTAATTGGGCTAGCAAGAGAGATCCACACAGTTCTAAGCGCGGTATAGATTGTTGTTTTTTGATAGGTGCAACCTTTGATTTGGCTGTGATTAGTGTGCAACTTGTAGGTTTGTTAAGGTAGGTTGCTCTTAGGTACAAGCAAGCACCATAAGCTTTGTGTGAAGCATCACAGTATCCTATTAATATTATTTGTGTAGGTATATCTGTAAAATAATATCTAGGTATGTGTATAGCTTTCAGGTAATGTAGTTGCTGAACATAGCTCTGCCAGATGACTAGAGAGTCCTTTGAGATCAAAGAATCCCAGTCAATGCCTTGTTTCCATATGTCTTGCATCAAAATCTTAGCTAGTATAGTTGTAGGTGCTAGAATACCTATAGGATCAAAAATCTGAGCTATTTGTGAGAGTATGTTCCTTTTAGTGCAAGGAGCAGTACTGTAGTCAGGAATGTTGACCTGCAGTGTGTCTTGTGTAGGTAGCCATTGTAAGCCAAGCGTTTTGACGGAGGCTGATGTGAAATTGTATGTTTCTTGTGAAGTTGAGTATACATTGTTATGTGGAGATTGTATATTTTTTGTGTTTTCTGTAGAACTTGTGCCTACATGTGATAGAATGTCTGTGTGGTTAGATGACCACTTGTGCAGTTGAAAACCTGCCTTGTTCAATAAGTCTATAAGCTCTGAGCATACTTGTTTACATTGTTCAAGAGTCTGAGATCCATACAAATAATCATCCATGTACCCAGAACTTTTAATACAGTCCGCTGCTTGCGGGTGTGTATCTGAATGTGTGTTAGCTAAATGTATCATTGTGCGACAAGCTAAGTATGGGGCACACTTAGTACCATAGCAAATTCTGTTGATCTCTAGACACTGAAGCGGTTCAGATCTGGAGTCTCTCCATAGAACTCTTTGTAAGGATGTCTGTTGTGAATTTATCTTTATAGCTCTAAACATTTTGACTATATCACAAGAGAAAGCATATTTGTAAAGTCTAAATCTGAGGATAATTTCTAATAGATCATTGTATATGTTTGGACCTTCATACATTATATCATTGAGCGATATACCAGTGGATGTCTTGGCACTAGCATTGAAGACTGTACGTAACTTAGTTGTGATACTGTCTGGCTTTATGACCGCTAGATGTGGCATGTAGTAAGCTTGTGTATCTGTGGGTGAGAAGTCCTCTATGTAGTGAGCATGTCCTAATTGTATGAACTCATGTATGAAAGCTTTATACTGTGTGTAGAGATTTGTATCTCTTTGCATTTTAGATTCAAGTTTTAGTAAGCATCTGTAAGCTGTGTTGAAAGAATTACCTAGATCGTCTATTCTATCAACCTGTAGTGGTAGGTCCACTGTGTATCTGCCTGAGCTGTCCTGTGTAGTTGTAGACATGTATAGCTCTTCGCAGTGTTTGTCCTCTGGTGAGAGTAGCTTTTGAGGAAGCAGCTCTTCTTGCTCCCAGAAGGATTGTAATAAGTCATCTGTTGATGTGGGTGTAGAAAACATGCTAGCGTGCATGCTGCATTTTGGTGTATGTAGGTGAGTATCAGGTAAGTAGGAACCAGAAACAACCCATCCAAATAGAGTTTCAATAAGAAAGGGTAGGTGCGAACCAAGCTGTATGCGCCCAGTTTGCAGTGTAGCATAGAATACTTCAGCGTTCAGCAGTAAGTCAATAGAACCCGGCATGAAGAATGTGGGATCAGCGAGTGTTTGAGCTTGTTTGTCTGGTATATGCCATGTTTGTGTATGTACATGCGTGTGAGGTAGTGGCACTGAAATACTGTCCATGACCAAGAAAGTTTGATTGCTTTGATAGGTGTTGTAGCGAGATGCAATATTCGTGTTTACACTTACTTGAGTACGCTCTTGGCTATTGCCTACACCTAATATAAGGCATGATTGTTGATTGACTTGTAGTTCCAGTTGAGATGCAAGTCTGTGAGTAGCAACGTTGACTTCACTTCCTGTGTCCAGAAGTGCACGCGCAGTGATCCACCGGCCTGAAGCATGTTGAACTCGAACCAGAGCTGTGGAAAGCAACATTTGATATCTGTTAGTGTTTGTCACTAGTACTGTAGAAGGTGCACTGAGTGATGTGTTTGAAAATTGAGTTTGTGTTGGTTGTATAGAACCTTGTTGTATATGTGCTTGAGTAGCAGCTGTTGTAAGAGTGTTTGCTGTTGCATGTGTAGAATCTAGTGCCTGTTGGCTTTGTAGAGAATTGTATGTCTGTTGACTTTGAGTTGGATTGTATGCCTGTTGGCTGTGTGTAGGATTGTTTGCCTGTTGGCTGTGAGTTAGATTGTTTGCCTGTTGGCTGTGATTAGAATTGTGTGCCTGTTGGCTGTTAGTAGAATTGTATGCCTGTTGGCTAGAAGTGGTTGTAATGTAGTTAACCTGTGGTTGAGGCTTGTCCTCGTGTATGGATGTGTGATGTTTACCTTTGCATTTTAGGCAGTAAAATTTGGAGCACTTATGCCTGAATTTGTAGGGCTGTAAACAGTTATAACACAGTGATTTAGATTTGATCAGTTCAATGCGTTTCTGAGTTGTAAGCTCAAGATAAGTAGGGCATTTATGCAAAGCATGACCGCCATTGCATAGAATACAAGTTTCTCTGATTGTTGTGGATGTAACATGAGAGACTTTAACATTTTGAATTTTATCTTTATTAGATTTTACATCATACATTAACTCGAAGGCTGTTCTGCGTTGGTTTAGGAAATCAAGCAGCTCGCTTAGGGAAGCAATTGAATTTTCTTTGCGATTGATCTCCCAAGCGGCTCGGAGTGAGTTGTCTAATTTTTGAGTTATTAGAAAAACCAACAATGCATCCCAATGCTCCACAGGGAGCTGGATGGCTCTTAAGGAGTCTAGACTTTGTTGAAGCAGAACCAAGTATTCTTTGAGGTTATATCGAGTGATAGTACTAAAGTTAGTTATGCTTTTTAGATGAAAGTTTACAATTATTGTTTGATTTTCGTACCTCTTAGCTAGGATTTCGAGAGCTTTGGAGTAGTTCTCCTCTATGATGAGCAGTGAGGCTATGAGGCCCGCAGCCTCCCCCGTCAGCGCCGTCTTCAGGTACTGCAGCTTGTTCACCACGGGCAGGTCGGTGCTGTCCACGGATGCGTAGAAGATGTTCTTGAAGGCTGGCCATTGCCGTATGTCCCCATCGAACTTAGGGAGCTCCAGTTGAGGCAGCTTGACACGTGGCTTGGTGTGATCATAGTGCGTGCAGTTGAAATGATCCGTGTGGCGCGCAGGTGATGTCGCCGTCGTGGGTACAGACGATCTAGCGCTCAATGCGTTCATCATACATGACTTGAGGCCGTAATATCTGTCTTCGAAGACGCTCCGCTCCTCTTCATGAATGTCTTGTCGATCCGCGGCGTCGTCTATCGATTCTATTTGTAGCTGAAGTTACCGTTGCATCAATTACTCGTACCGTACCGTACTCGAACCGTTGCATCAATTGCTCTAAGTCTTCTTGACGGACTTTTATTTCGCTTAGGGAGTGTCGATCAGCGTCGAAGATTTGTATGTATTTCTCGATTCGAGTAAGCTTGCCTTTGATGGCACTTCTTCTTTGCTTGAGGGTTTGTAGATAGGATTCATCTTCGTTTTGAGACATCATTGTATTGTATTTCGTAGGTAAGTTTCGCTGTTGCGTTGTAGAATGTAGAATTGTAGTAATGGCGTCGGTGCGTAGAGACCGCGTGCGTGTGTCGTGCTCACCGCGTGGCGCGTGGGCAAGATGGCGTACGGAAGTGTTGATTGCTCCGTACGATCGAAATCTGTTGATTTCTTGTATGTTGTCCTGTAGAAGACTGTTTTGCGTGTTCGCTGGTTGGCCGATTAGAGATGCCGCGGATCGACAAGACATTCATGAAGAGGAGCGGAGCGTCTTCGAAGACAGATATTACGGCCTCAAGTCATGTTTGGGATTTTGATAAAAACCACCATAAAACTTTCACTGCTGTTTATTTCACTGAATTACGCTATTTTAATATTACAATGTGAGAGAGACGTGTCGCCATATTGCTTGAAAAGTTCAGAAGAAGGCAGGAAAGGAAACCACAGACTAAATTACAGTCCTACCTAAATGTCACTGTCAATTTATTTAGTACGTCATTGCCAGTACTAAACATTCTGGGGCCTCCAAAGAAAGGAATGCCTCAGTAAGTATTTAAGCTGAGTTTACAAGAGTTTACACAATAATAAATAAAATTATTGAATTTAAATAGAACATTGAGTTTCATTTAAGTAGTTTAGAACCCTATTTTTTAGAAAAGTTAAAGTTAGGTACAGTTACTGTTAGCTAATTATAATGTACTTAAGTATTATTTATAGTAAAGATATTATCTTGAAAAGTTTAATAAACATTGGTTTAGTTAAATTTAGAAAAGTAAATCTAATGAGTTTAGCATTCTAGAGAACATAGAAGTTAGATAAACCAATATTAATCTAGGTTTAGTCTAGTAATTAATCTAGGTAAGGTAGGTAATTCTTAATCTAGGTTTAATCTAGGTCTTAAGAATATTTTGATACACATACTTACATGTATAGTACATACGTTTAGTAAGTTACATATAGGTATATGTTTACATTTTTTAAAAATACAATGGAAATTAACTTATAATTAATTTCAATCTTTGCTTGGAAGCAATATTACTTTATTTACAGGTCTAGTAAATTCTCCTTTACTAGTTCGAATCTTTACAGATCTACATAGGCCATCTGCCTTGTTAGTGTTTACAGAGGTAATTCTACCTAAAGCCCATGAAGTGGGTGGACAAGTTTCATCTTTAATTAAAACTAAGTCTCCTATTCTTAAATTATTTTGCACTTTTAGCCACTTATTTCTAGTTTGTAATTCAGATAAGTAACTAAAATAAAACTGTTTCCAAAATCTTTGTTTAAATTGCATTATTTTCTGGTATACATTCAGTCTAGATTCACTAAAATCTAGTACATTAGGTTCAGGTAGGTCAGTTATAGCTGTACCTATAATGAAATGAGCAGGTGTGAGGCAAGTTAAATCGTTAGGTAAATCAGTGATAGGATACAATGGTCTGGAATTAAGTATTCCTTCAATTTGAACTAGAATAGTATACAACTCATATGTTAATTTAGTGTTAAATAGGTGTCTCTTGAGGAGAGATTTTACAGATTTAATTCCTGCTTCATAAATACCACCCATGTGGCTTGCAAGAGGACAGGTAAACTTGTATTCTATGTAATTTGAAGTACATAAGTCAATAATTTCACTGTAGCTAGTATCATTTTTAAACATTTTATAGAGCTCATGTAACTCAGTTTTAGAACCTCTAAAATTAGTTGCATTGTCTGTATATAAGCAAGTAGGTATTCCTCTTCTAGAAATAAATCTTTTAAGAGCACAAATAAAGGCTTGTGCAGATAAATCAGTTACTAATTCTAAATGAATAGCTCGAGTAGCTAGACAAATAAATAGGCATATATAACCTTTAGAGTATTTACAGTTGCGGGTCATTGAACTTTTTATAGCTATAGCTCCACTAAAATCTATTCCTACATGTGTAAAGGCACGGGTCAACGTGACTCTGGGAGCAGGAAGATCTGACATCTGTTGCTCACAGACCTTGCCTCTATACCTAGTGCATCTAACACAGGAATATATGCATCTTTTTACTTCACCTCTACCATTGATAGGCCAGTATTTCAGTCTTATATTACAAAGTGTGTTCTGAACGCCTGAGTGGAGTAACTTGAGGTGATAATGCTGTATCAAAATCTGTGTGATGTGATTTTTGGCAGGTAGTATGATAGGATGTGCTTGATTGTATGGAATGTCTGAGTGCTGTAAGCGACCACCAACTCTTAGTATGTTGTCTTCACCTAAGAATGGATTCAGTTTCCTTAGTGGGCTGGATGTAAATGTGTAAGACTTTTGTGTGTGTGAAGTCTGAGAGTTAGTATTATTTTTGAAAGAATGTAATTCATGCATTTCCTTTGAGAAGGAATGACTTTGTGTTGTGTGAACTATAAAATTGTGAGCAATCTTTAGTTCTGTAACTGTCAAATGTGATGTATGTTTATTATGTTTGTTTTTTAGGTTTTGTACAAATCTAAGTATGTATGCAACAATTCTGATAAGTTTAGAGAAACTGGAGTGTTCTGTGAATTTCTCAAAGAAGAATAAATGATTGATTTGTGAGTCTGTGCAGACATTGACTACTTGTGAGATTTGATTGTGTGATATATTTATGTCTACATCTGGTGTATGTGTTATTGTAGATGGCCATTGTGATTGATCTTGGGTCAACCATGAAGGGCCTTGCCACCATAGTGTACAAGATTGAAGATCTTTAGGCATGACTCCCCGGGTGATCAGATCAGCTGGGTTTTGTTTTGACGGAGGCTGATCTGATCACCCGGGGAGTCATGCCTAAAGATCTTAAAGACCAGAATGTTAAAGTCTCTCATGTTACATCCACAACAATCAGAGAAACTTGTATTCTATGCAATGGCGGTCATGCTTTGCATAAATGCCCTACTTATCTTGAGCTTACAACTCAGAAACGCATTGAACTGATCAAATCTAAATCTAAACAGAAAGGATACGCCAAATACACTTTTGGCAGTAATTTGATAAGTATTCCATGCAAGCCCTTCCCAACTAGTTTCTGCTTAAAATGCGTTTCTTCTACGTTCAATATTTTTCAAGATCAAATTTATGTTCATCTTAAGCTTTATAACACAACATGTTACATTTGTAGAATGATCATGATGGTCATCATGTCCATCAATCGAATCCATGATCTACAGCGCAGAAAGCGTATCATCATCACTATCAACGGCCCATAGGTACCCAATGCTGGCGGCCTCTCTTTGCTAACACCACATAATTCGCTTCTGCGCGACTCCATGCGCCTAGGTTTTTTTTTTTAACTAAAATAGGTTTGCGTTAGACCACACCCTGCCTGATGTAAAGCATCAATAAGGTCTAAGATGGAGCACTGAGATTTTAGGCCGCCTAAAGGCCTCCGTCATGGCTTAGCGACCTAAAAGTCAAGACCGACAATTTAACGTGCCCTCCGAAGCACGGAAGCGCCACTAAGCCACTATTCAAACCCTACTCACACTATCCCACAGAAATTGCCTTACTACTGTCTCAACAAATATTCCATGCGAAACGGACATGTTAAACAAGAGCAATGTGTCAGTGGATTCCCACGTTAGCACCAGCACTGTTGACATGGCCATCTCGGTGTGGTCACGACGGGACAAAAGGAAAACCTTCTAAGCTTTGATACCACATAGTACAGTGCGCATCAATGATCTTTTGAAAAAGTGGAAGATAAGTGACTCACCAAAATGCCTGTTCCTACTCGAATGAGTCATGTAGGCCTAACATGTGCAACATCGAGAGTCGAGAAACGAGAAACGAGACTTCTCGATCGGTTAAACTGCTCTGATGTATGCGTTAAAGCAGTTCGTCCGATCGAGATATCTCTCTCGATGTTGCACATGTTAGGCCGGCTGGGGACAAACCTGCCCTCAGTGCCTCGCGGACATCGTCTCGAACGCACCTTGAATTTACTACTATACAAGGATAGAGAGAGCAACTAAAGCAGTCGTGCGAGTGAGACAGCTTTGGCCGGGCTGTATCGTTATCGTTATCGTTTTGGCATGCGAATTTAGTGCGTCACCTGTCTTCCCCTTTTTGAAAAGGTCATTGGTGCGCACAATGGATCTAGGCGTTCGTGAAGTTAGCTGTTTCGATGCGCAGTAGAAAATGTTGTATGAAAAAGCTACACTGCGCAACGAAACGGCTAACTTCTCCAATTCCTAGATTCTTTGTGAGTAGTGTGTAGACATTCGTAAGCGTAACTTCATTTTGATGATGGTGTTTTTGTGTAGAAATTGACTAAAATTTCTAACTCTACATACTACAATACAATAACTCTACATCTAGTCAATAAATAGACATTCAGTCTATGTTACGGAAAAAAAATCACGAACCCTCATCATAACTTAAGAACTGTGCTTAAGAATTGTATTTCCATTATTTTTAGAAGTTTGATCATTTTCGACCAGAAAATGATTAATCGAATTAGATGATACTTTACAAAAATGAACTTTTGGGGCCCTTAGATGAAGTGCAAGTTTGACTATCGTATGTACAATGTAAACCTCATAAAATATAATTTAACAAGATGATTATAACATAAATTATTGAAAATTACATAAAACAAATTAACTGCGTGCGTGAAACTTCTGACGCCACGAGCACGACGATACAATCAAAATCCTATTCTATTAAACGAGCAATATTTGTTTGTTTGTTTGTCTGTAGGTACTCACGTTCTCGAAAACGGCTCTAACGATTTCGATGAAATTTGCGGTAGGTACGGGGGTTTAAGGGGGCGAAAAATCGATCTAGCTAGGTCTCTATCTGGAAAAATTCGTTTTCTTGGCATTTTCACGCAAAAAGATTTCCAGTGCAATGTGGTTCGTAATTTCACAATATTTGTTGAGACCAAAGTGTCCGAGTGGATTAGGTGTTCGCCTTTCAGCCGAAGACTTCGAGTTCGAATCTCAGCCAGTAATTTTTTTTTTTTCTTTTTTATTTTTTCTCTATTTTCACCCGCCCGAGCATAGCTCGGTCGCCCAGATATTAAATTTTTATACGAGTAAGAACATAAAACAAATTAACTGCGTGCGTCAAATTTCTGACGCCACGAGGAATGCGTTCTGATGAACGAAGCCATAGACTAGTTTCTAGAATCTAGACTCTTCATAGTGGTATTAGGAAATATGTAGATTGACGTATTATATATAAATCTTACGCAATCTCTGCTCGGTATTAGTAAAGACTGATGCTATGCAAACGTGTGACTGCGCTCAAAAATAAACAGGAACGGTAAATATTGTTTAAATAGTAAAATACGCAATAATCCGTTAAGCTTGTTCCATTATTATTTCAACCGTAATGTCGGTTGCTTTAAGCTCGCAGTGCACCACAAGAAGATAACCCTAGGTTAAACCAGATTAAACCTAAAGACAACCAGCACCTACTCTCAGTACCTACTTGGTATAAAATTCGTCACGATTGTTACAAGACTATGGATACCATGAGTAAAAAACTTTTAGCTTTAATTTTTCAAATCTAACAGTAATCACACAAATCAAAAATAGAACATTATTTCCATTGACTTTTAGCGTTTTCAGAATAACACGTTTTCTAGATTTTCGTTTACTAAAACTTATCAATTAATCAATCAATCATTTACTATATGCGAAACAAGGGTAAAAAAACAGTTGACAGGTAGGAAATATGTAGGTACAGCCTTGAATCTGCTTCTGAAATTAAAATAGTAGTCACTTTTGTGCTTTTAGTCAATAACTTGTGATGAATCAAATCATTTCCTTATCACACACATCCACATCTCAATTCAGTTTTTGTTACTGATTCTGCATTTAAATTGATCTAAATAAAAAAACTCGTTTAACGCTTAAATAACGGGTTGGTGAACATCGGCATAATGACCGCAGCATCTTATGTAATGTTAATCAGTTGCAGTCCGTAACTCTTGTTCATCGGGATTTGCATTTAAATAGCGCGAGCGGAGCCTACGCCACAGCGCTTCAAGTAGCTGGTGCGTTTCGTACAGCTCAGTATAGACAGCTAGCATACTTGTGCTTGTTCACTGATTGGAAAAGGTAATACTTATGCATGTTGTTTTTTGTTATTCATTCATTGTTTACATCTTTATATCATTGAAAAAAATATAAACTTGGAAATGTTGAAAGAAAGTTTAATATAATAGGTACCTACCTACCTACCCAGGTAGGTATTTTAAACATTGAATAAATTTGGGCATTTCAAACGCTGCTTTTTTAGTGGGCTTTGGATGACGTCACTGTGATCGTCATGTCGCTGGACAGCGGGCTTAAAAAGGTCGCTAAAGCAGAATCACAAAATGAAATTAACTATAATGCCGTCTCTTTTCACTCTCAGTCAATGAAAAGAGATGGCATAAAGTTCAATTCCTTTTGCGATTCTGCAATAGCGACCTTTTTAAGCCCGCTGGACACAATTATATGACGCCGAACGACCGAGATGCCGCTAAAATCGTTTCGTGACGTCACGTTTCGTTTCTCCCAATAGAAATCTAAATAAATAAATATACCTATCCAGAAACTTCTAGATTCGACAAACATTTCCAAGTAAATCTTTATATTATTTGAGCAAATCTGCTCCACTACTAATCCGCGGTTTAGAATGCCTGGTGTTTGGTCAACATGATTTATAGTTTATCGATTTGAATGCTTGGCGTATACGATATTCTGAATACCTACATAATCAGAGGACAATAGGGAAATCCTGGTAAAGCCCATAAAATAAACAGAATCCATTAGAAGGTTGTGAGAAAGTTATGCAGAAACTACACATGAAACTTAGTACTTACAAATGCATTGCTCAACATACTTTAATTAAAAGAATTGGGGTCCTGCTGGGTGCCGATTCTACAAACTTTTTATCAACCACAAGCAAAACGTCAACTAAACCTTAGATTTTCGTCTGTTTCCTATTCTACTAATGACCAACGACTCTTTTGTTGTGATATTTTAGCTATGGTTTGGACTTAGGCAGCCCAAATTTTTGAAAAAGCCACTCTACTAGCCAAATGGCTGAAATTTAAGAGAACGAAACAAAACGCAGCTGAATGTTTGACGTTGTCATTTAGTAGAATTGCCCTGCTGGCCCTCATCTCATTCTTCTGATTTACAAAACGTCTACCATTCCAACATCATTATCATTGCGCTTTATTTCGTTCTCCGAAATGACAGTGATTTGCAAAACCTCATTGGTAATTTGTTTGAGAAAGTCATCACAACAGAGTAACCTAACCTCATTGGTCATTAGTAGATGAAACAAAACGAAATAGTTGACGTTTTGGTTGAGCAAAAGTTTGTTAGTAGAAGCGAGGGGCTGGTATCATCCATTTCATGTGACCGGGAGGAACGTAGCATAACTTCTAAAATCTTTCAAAAACGATTTAGCAAGCTGACAACCCTTATACCATGCTGCTTACACAAATTATGTCAATATTAGCATTATGATTAGCTTAACACTTTCGTTGCCGACGACTCGCCGGGCGCGTTCTCACGATTCCATATCGCCATGCCGCGAACTCGCCAGGCGCGTTCTCGGTTTTTCATGGATAATTCAATGATTTGGGTATATTTTCCATCAGAAAGCGGAGAGCATAATCCTCATGCCCTAAGCTAATGAGTTTTGAAGTGGCCCGCAAGTTCTAACAATTTTTTTATGTTATCAAAAAAAAGTAATTATGTAATGCCGCGAACATGCCAGGCGAGTTCAACTACCAGGGGTTCTCAACATTTATGGAGTACCTAGTAGATTCCCAGGGAGCGTGCCGGCCAAACATACACAAAATATTTTTTTTTTGTTATAGGTGGGTAGGGTAGGTACGGTCAATGGCAAGAACATACAGTACGAAAAAATTACAAACTTCATAAAATATTTAAGTTCAATGATGATGAATGACAGCAGATGTCCAAAATGACACGAGACGTAAAAAAAAAGTTACGTGCGAATAAGACGTTAAGTGCGAGTCGAACTCGTGCGCCGAGGGTTCCGTACCTACCAAAATGAATACCTACCGCAATGAATTTAGAAATGAAACGAACTTTTCAAACACGAACATGTTGTTTTTTGTTGTTGTCGTGTCGTTTTTTTTGTAGTTTTTATTTTTTTTTGTTGTTTTTAGGTTTTTTGTTTTCATGTTGTTTTTGTTGTTTGTTTATTTTTGTGGGTTTCGTTTTTTTGTTGTTTTTCTATTTTTTTTATTTGGTTTTGTGTTTGATTTGTTATATTTTTTGTTTTTGTTTTTTTTGGTGTTTTTGTTTGTATTTGCTTTTGTTGTTAGTATTTTTGTTTTTTTGTTTTTTGTGTCGTTTTTGTTTTTCTTTGTTGTTTTGGTTTTTTGTTTTTTTTTTGTGGTTTTAGTTTTTTTTGTTAGTTTTTTTATGTAGTTTTTGGGTTTTAGTTGTTTTTTTTTTGTGATGTTTGGTTTTGATTGTATTTTTTTTTTTTTTTTTATTAGTTTTTTTGTTTTTTGTTTTTGAGGTGTTTTGTTTTCTTAATACAAAAAAACAACTAAAAACTACATAAAAAAACAAAAAAAACTTAAACCACTAAAAAGACAAAAACTTACAAAAAAAAATGAAAAAAATGAAAAAAAAAACAATAACTAATGAAACAAAAAAAAAACCGTAATAACAAAAAAAAAACTAAAAACAAAAAAAACCTCAAAAACAAACAAAAAACAATAAAAAAACGAAAAAGAATTAACAAAATTACTAAAACCACAAAAAAAAAACAAAAACACGAAACAAAGAAATAGGTGCCTCAAATAAAACAAAAACAAAAAAAAAACACAATCAAAGAACTACCTCAAAAACCGAAAACAAAAACAAACCTAACAAAAAACAAAAAAAAACTAAAACTACTAAAAAAACAAAAACAAAAAACAAGAAACTAAAAAAAAAAACAAAAAAAAAAAACCATTATAACAATAAAAAAAACCTCAAAAACAAAAACTAAAAAGAACCAACAAAAAAAAACAACTGAAACAACAAATACCTCAAAAACAAAAAAAAAAAAAAACAAAACAAAAAAAGACAAAATACTAAAACCACAAAAAAATTAAAAAAAAACACAAAATCAAAAAACGACCTCAAAAACAGAAAACAAAACAAACCTAACAAAAAACTAAAACTACGAAAAAACAAAAACAAAAACTACAAAAAAATGAAAAAAAAAATGAAAAAAAAAAATTACCAAAAAAACAAAACAAATACGTACCATATAATAACCAAAAAAAACAGAAAATACCTCTAAAACAAAAAAAACAACAAAAACAAAAAAAAAAACTAAAAAGAACCAACAAAAAACTAAAACCACGAAAAACAACAAAAATCAAAGAAACACAAACAAAACACCTCGAAAACAAAATACAAAAAACTAATAAAAAACAAAAAATACAATTTAAACCAAAAATTACAATAAAAACAAAAACATAAAACTTCATTAAAAAAAACAAAAAGGACTAACAAAAAAACTAAAACCACAAAAAAAAAAAAACCAAAACAACACAAACACAAAAAATGACACAAAAAACAAAAAAAAAAAAACAACAAAACACAAAACCACAAAAACAACAAAGAAACTAAAAAACCAAAACAACAACAAGCAATTCATTCAAAAATAAAAAAACCCGGCTGAACTGAAAAGTTGGAAACAGCATTCATAGAAATGAATGAATAGAATAGAAATCACAAAATTAAATTACAATTTTATAAGTAGGTATCTAGGGTTCGATGCCGTGCGCTTTTTCCTAAACTTTGTTGTCACAGTTGACACACAGATGGCTCTGTAGGTATGAAAATTAAATGCGTGCGATATTTCTTAAATATGAGATATCTCCTAAATGGCTGAACCAATTTCGATGCAGTTTATTCTAAACGTTGCCTGTGACTAAATAGAAAGTTTTAGTATGCGTTTTGTTTAGCAATAACATTTAGGGCGAAAAATAATTTTTAAAAAATTTTGGAAGACGATTTAGTCTTCGAAGATGTCATGTTAGATTTTTCAAAAAATTATATTTGATATCAGTCCACCAACCTCTTGATTTTTACATGAATTTTGATATGATGGCGTGATTTTTATTTTGAAAATTCACACATTGTTGCATTTTCTAGCCGCACTATTAGATTTATCGAAATAAAAAGTATCCTAGAGCACAATCGAGAAGAGACGATTCTAACGATACCTCATTCATCAAAATCTATCCAGCCGTTTAGAAGAAACGTGGTAATAAAGAATATTACTTACATACGAACGAACCCACATACATAGAAACGCGCGATCTACATAACCCTGTGACTTGACAGTCAGCCGGGTAAAAAAAACAAACAAACCTACAAAAAAAAACAACAAAGAAATAAAAAAAAAACAAAAAAAAGACAAAAACAAAAAACTATCATAAAAACCAAAAACAACTAACAACCAAAACCTACATAAAAAAAAAAACAAAAAGACTTAAAACACAAAAAAATAAAAACCAAAAAATACCAAAAAAAATTATCAAAAAAACAAAAACAAACTAAAAAATACCATAAAAACCAAAAACTACACAAAAAAAACAAAGAAAACAACTAAAAAACTACATGAAAAAAACAAAAAAAAAATAACAAACAGACTAAAACCATACAAAAAAAAAACAAAAAACCAAAATAACTCATTTAAAAACTACCTTAAAAACAAAATACAACAAAATAAGCAAATAAAAAAAACAAAAACAAAAAAATCCATAAAAACCAAAAACTACAAAAAAAAACAACTACAACCATAAACTACATAAAAAAAGAACTTGCAAAAAACTAAAACCACAAAAAAGAACAAAAATCCAAAAAAACCCAAACAAAAACAATAAATACCTCGGAAACAAAAAACTACAAAAAAAAACAACGACAACGACAATAAATACATGTTTAAAAGTCTCAAACAAGCAATTAAAAAAGAAAAACTAACAAAAAAAAACAAAAAACAAAACCAACTAAAAAAAAATAACATCAAACAAAAAACCAAATAAAAAAATAGGAAATACAACAACAAAAAACAAACAGCAAAAACAACAAAAAAATCAACATTCAAGAGAGTGTCCAGCAATTTCTTATCTGGTCTGCTCGAGCGGCAGTCGAGCACACCAGATAAGAAATTGCTGGACATTTTTGGACCCACTAGTGCAAGAACGATTTATCCCAAAGAAGGATGTGTAAGATATTACGGTCGTTTATCGTAGCATGTTTGAGAAAAAGTTCCCTAACAGAAACCTAACAAAAGGTTGAGATTCTCTGATCAATTTACGAAAATTGCTGTCAATCATGCAATTTCATCTTGCAGTGCCGAGAGCGCGCCTGGCGTTATCGCGTTCTTTTGTATGGCGGCATCGCTGGGAACTACTAGAAAATCATGGTGGCAATGAAAGTGTTAACTAGTGTTTAAATAAGTAGTTTAGGTGCTTAGGAAATTACACGCCCACGACCCAATAATTACCTACTAATATCGTATCTTAAATTGCGTTTTGAACACATTTATGATAATTAAACTGCCTGACTGATTCTTTGTCATTAATTTTTTCATTCTTTATTTATTTACATTTATTTAAGAGGCTGCGGGTTCGATCGCCCTCGCGGGACAACTTTTTTTTTTTACTAAAATAATGTTTGCGTTTGTCCACACCCTGCCTGATGTAAAACAACAGTGTGGTCTAAGATGGAGCACGCTTACCTAGAATGTTTGTATGATCTGCAAATGTTTGTATGATCTGCAAATATTTGTATGATCTGCAAATTAATGTTTGTCGCGAGTCTGGGTGTCTTATTTGTATGTATTTAAAAAAAAAGTATCCAAGCCTACCTAGTATAAATTTCAGTCATGTAGTTCCCATAACACAAGCTCTGCTTACTTTGGGGTTACATGATGCTGTATGAAATGTCCAGGGCGTCGATTCTGGTACCGAACTTTTTATCAACCTCAACCAAAACCTCAACTAAAGCGACTGTTTCCATGACTACTAATAACAAACGACTCAGTTGTGGTGAGGTTTTGAACTTTGGCAGAACTAATTTTTGAAAAGCTATTCTACTATTTCGCCAAATGGCTGTCATTTAAGAGATCGAACCAAACCAAAGTGGTTGTCATCTAGTAGAATACAGGCCCAGCATTATCTATTTATATTTATTTATTTATTTTAACATCTTTTCTATGCTACTTTAGTAAAGCAGGTGTTCCAAACATCAAATATTTTTCTCTTGTGCTTTGCACATGAGAACGGCTCGAAGGACCATTTTCTCATATGCAAGGCACAAGAGAAAAATATTTTATGTTTGGAACAATGTGGCTTTATTTATTCCTCCATTACCATAGACAACTACTTAGACTTAAACTATACGCTAGATGGCGCTGGTGCCTTCTTACTTCTACATAGACAATTAAATTTAGTGTTCGTATTGAACAGCAGGCTATCGGGCGATCTTTGCCCAGCAGTGGGATTATGGTATCCTTACGATGTTTTCTTAAACCCTTAAGAGATAGTGCATATTCACCTACAATTTATAAATATAGTAATAAATCTTAATTCATGTATAAGTATGTATATGTAACAATCTATCAATACCTTGTTGATCTAAATCTGAATTCTTGTATATGCAAAGCAATTAATGCACTTATAAAACATTACATAGATAATTGGCTATGGTGTCTAGACATCTTAATTGATTCAAAGCAGTTTGTCATAACGTTGTTGTTTATGTCAGAATCTGCCCACATGGATAAAACATGCCATTAAGTAGTTATAATCATAATACTAGTACTAACATTAGAATTATAACTAGTACTAGTAAAATAAAAATAAAAATAAAAAAGCCTTTATTATTCCTCAGCTTTACATTTGAGACTATACTAATACTAATTTTATTCTAAGAGTTAGATTCGCTGAAGACCCCTCTACGGGTATAGGCCTCCTCCAAAGCCTTCCAGTCTTCTCTGTGTTGTGCTTTCTTAGCCCACGACTTTCCTGCTATGGCCACTCATACTCATACTCACTAGTACTAGTACTAACTAATAATTGTAAATGCGATTGTATGTTTGTTATCGTTTCACGCCTCAACTAGGGGAGACTGAGGTCAATTGGAACACGGGTCAATAGAAACAAGTTCAATAACTCGGAGACGGTTAGTATTAGTGGCGTGGTCTCGGCGTGTTTCCAAGGATTTCTAAATAGCTTCTACCTAAGGGCATAATATGTACAGTGAGATTATTAGTGTTACCATATTGCCAGATAGTTTTGCTATAATTAAAACCCATTACCAAACAGATAGAACATAAAATGAAGTCACACTAATGATTTTCTCAAAAAATGTTCCAATTGACCCCAGCCTCCCCTACTCAACTGATCATGAAACTGACGCTCTCCTCTGAAGCGCTGCGGTGACAACTGGTGTACCAGTCTTGTCCATTGTGTTGTTGGCGCAGTGATTCCTCTTCAGGGTCAGCAGCGCGAGTGTGACTCCTCTGGTGTCGCAGGCGTCCATAGGCTACGGTAACCGCTTACCATCAGGTGTGCCGTATGCTTGTCTGCTACCTTAGTAGTAACAAAAAAAACTTTGGATACAGAGAGTCAAAGAGTTCAGAAATAGACATAGACCGCCTTACTTATGAAAGGTGTTTAAAGTTGAACACTGGTTAAACAACGTCCTGTCTCTGTTTGTCACTATCCACAAATAAAAACCGGACGTTGTTTAACCAGTGTTTAACTTTAAACATCTTTCTTAAGTAAGACCCAGAGTACCTTTCATGTTGAGGATATAAAGCAAACTCCTAGTTCCCACTTTGACTGTTATACAATCACTCATTCCAAGTTTATTTACTGCCAACATAATCCTCAACATAACAGATTGTTCTGACAGATGAATAATTTCTACAATAAACCATTGAATTACTGAATGTTCACCTACATATTTAACTGAAGATTGAATACGATTAATTTAAACTCATTTTTTTTAGTTTATTAAACAGTTAATCAGGATATAATTAATGGTATCTTATTATGATATTTATTTATTATAGTGGTACACATTGCATCTACCTTTGTCAATAGCTTCTCCCTAAACTCAAAGGTTTGCTGGTAGAGAATTAGGTTTAAATAATTACAAGAATTACAAGATATTAATAGTTTTTTTTAACTATTTAATTCTAAATTATTTTATTTTGGATTAGAGCTACCTCTGTTTTTTTTCTGCAATGGTAACATGATACTTACTGACTTATTTTATTTTCGAAAAAATTTAGGCACCTCTACCCTAAGCCATTGCCTTATGGAATTGAAATTCCATTATTTTATTGGAGGAGGAGGAGGTCACTTAAAGAACATAGTATTACAATATTGTCTAGAATACTTGTGCAAAACAGAGTTTTTGCATACCTACTGTATAAACAGTTGTAATGGACAGACATAACTTAAAATACAGAAAATTTATGCAAAATTGTACACGAGCATGTACATAATTCAAATGCAGAGTGCGATCAAATTGCACTAAAATTTAATAAGATTAGCTTGATATCCGACCTGCGTCGAATTTAAATGGGAAGGATTAGGTTTCGTAACTAGACAGTTTCATTGAGTAACATATGATATTCGAAGCTGATATAGCGCAGAATTAGCCACAGTGCTATATGTATGTTATATACATCTTAATTCTCCCAAAATTTTCTTTGTAAGTTGTGAATTCCTTATCAAAAGTGTTACTGATTCAGGAAATAAAACTTTACCAAAAAACTTTTGAACATAGATTTTTGAGAATCAAAGCATCTTAGATCTAGCGATCAATTTACTGGGTCATAATCATTTTTCCTAAGGAAGTGACTGAAAAAGAAGAAGAATTTAAGGTATATTTTTAATGTACACAAAGACCTTGAAAATTTATTATCTACACAATTTCATAATAATATTATGCAACAGCTTCATAGCAATAATGTTCAACGAAGAATTCACTCCGTCCTATATATTTTAGTTATTTTCATATTTGCCTTTACACAGTTACCTATCCCTGTCCAATATCCCGTTAAATTACACTAAATCCTGACCTACATGTAAAGGATCAGAGACACCGTCTCAATTATACAGATTTAAACAAATTGCTTACACGTTTCATCATTGGTCCTGTGATTTGGGATCGTAAAACACCTTTAAATACTCTATAATAGGTCTATTTGGTCAAATAAATGTTTCTTAGGAATAGCAACGTCTCATCTAGGGCCGTACCATGAACTCTTAGAGCAATGTTAAAACAAGCTTGAAACAGTCCTGCTTTCGTCTTGTTTTAACATTCCTAAAGCAAGACTGTTTCAAGCTTGTTTTAACATTGCTTAGATTCGTAACAAAAAAACATGTTTTAGTAGGTACTGCTCAGATTTGTTTAAATTCAAATCAACGAATGTTGCCAGAACTCTTCACAAGTTGTTGTGAAATTGCCGTGAGATTTAAGACTAGAAAGCTTAAAGTCCTAAGGGATAATTGACAAGATAATGAGACTCAACCTAACTAGTATCGTAGAAGCATGTGTCCAGCTGTGCGCTATTAAGATGATGATGAGGCAGCACATGGAGCTTGCAAAATTAATTTTCAATTAATATTACGCAACCATTGAGAGCAACTAAGTAAATATTTCAACATAGAGTGGTTGCCCGTCCGTTGCACCAATCGGTTTATTGCCTCGAATCCTTTGAAGATTGTTTGTTTGTAGTATATTTTATTATTACAATGCGTGTAATCAGAGGAATTTAATGTGGTCTTGTGAAGTGTGAGAATATTGGTTTTAGATCAAACTCAGTTTAGCAGTTTCTTTTTTATTAAATATATTTTTAAACAATTTTGTAACACTTTCGAAACTCTTTGAGTTATCAATATATTTTATTTATCGAGTACCTACCTAGTGATCAATGGTAATTGAATAGAGATAACATTTTTTTCATACTTTGAAAGCCATTATTATATTAATGGTAAATAATAATGGTGTAAGCTACTTAATATTATTATTACTATTAGTAATAATTGTGCTCGAGACTCATTCACATAACTGGCGCAATTATTGATGAATACCATTGCAAAGAAGAAATAAAAGGCCTAAAAAAAAAGAAATATAAATAAAATAAGTACCGTAACTAGTAGGTAATTAAGTTTTCCCCAATGACTACAGTATGGGGTTCTTCAAAAAGGGCTTTTTGAAATTTTTAAGAGTCAGCAGCACGAGTGTGACTCCTCTGGTGTCGCAGGCGTCCATATGCTACGGTAACCGCTTGTATGTATGCACCTACGGTAACCGCTTACCATCAGGTGGGCCGTATGCTTGTCTGCTACCTAAGTGGTATAAAAAAATAAATTAGAAGCTGTCTTGTAACTAAACATTCTTTAAACAGTCTTGAAATAATTGGCACATAAATGAAATATTAGTAACATTAACAACGACAAAAAGGACTTCACAATCCATGTTTTTTCTGATTTATGGCTGTTCAGTGTCCACACCCCATAACCTATTTAACACTCAAAGTGCTATGAGAACTTGTGTTATTAAACTCTTTCCTCCGGAGAGTGTGAAATGACGTAATGAGCCGGAAAGTGACGTATTTTATTGATGGGGACCTCGGAGGGGTAGTCGGTAGACTACAGAACTCTTTTTAACTTGAGGGACACTGTGCGCGAGATCTCAGTTCGGAGCGAACTACTAGTTTATTTAGTTTCGATTATTTCGCTGAAACTCTGAACGTTAAACATAAACCTTGCAGAGAAATCAGTAGGTTCTATAATCTATCAGACCGCGATTGGCTGAGAGCACAGGTGACTGGGACCACGAGATATTCGGACCGTGGTCTCAGTAACCCAATAGCGGCCTTTACACGGTAGAGTTTTAACCGCGCATCTGGACTGCGTTCCGAACCGCGGATAAATCTGTGCAGTTTTAACAGCGGATAAAACTGTCGTGCTAATTACTGTCACAGTTTAGTTTGGCACGTGGTACGATTATGAACGGTGATGCGTGCAAAAAACTGTCACAAAAACTGTGCTAAAAACTATGCCAGATCGAACTGTCAGCCTCGTGCATCTACACGTAAGGTTTTTAGCGAAGATTGGAATGGCGCGTGCTATTTCCCGCGTTCCGATCTCTACGTGTAAATGCTACTAATAGCTTTTTCGAATAGGTCGACTGGGACCACAAACAAAAAGAAACTCGTTCCTTAATGGTGAACGGAGACTTGGCCGCGCCGCAGTCGCCGCAGTCGCCGCAGTCATCGCTTTTGTTGATGGTGACGGGAATGACTGCGGCGCGGGTAGGTGTGCGAGGTTGCATAGAGCTTCATATAAAGAAATCGAATGCTGCGGCGACTGCGGTGTGGCCCAGGTCTGCGTTCACCATTACGCGATACATTCTTGTTCACGTTCATCTAGGTATATTATTCTGATTGTTCATACACATTCTCATTATGTATTATCATTTCTCATAGTATTTCCAGTTTGTGATAAGCGTGCGTGACGTATGCGCGTGCGATGCTCTTTGGGAACTTGTGTCGAAGTAACTAATCAGTAATCTGTGTTTGAGTCCTCAGTGTTTGATCTGAGCGACCACTGATTCATTTTATTTCTCGGAATTCCGATTATGTATAGACGTCAACAGGCTCACGACTGTATCCCCAAAGACCCAAAGACGGACATCCGTTCAGATTTTCAGATACTTATACAAATTTTTTTGAAAAAAAAATCTAGCAGTTTGCATAATGTCCAGTTTAATAAGATTTAAGTACTTAATAAAAAATGTCTATGTATTTGGACATACCTACTTCTGACTACCCCCTTAGACATCTTCAAAGGATCTTAAAAAATGCCTAAAAAGACCTGAGAAAATGTCTACAGCGATTTAAAATTTTCTGAAAAGATAAAATGTCATAATTTAGCGTATTTCTCATCTATAGGTAAACCTCCTTGTCTATAGGTACCTATACAAATCTACAAACTATGAAGTAACATCAGGAAAAGACGTCACTTAAGTAACCCTTAAGAGGGACTTAACACTAAGTCGCTTCCCACGTCTTCGCTCGCTTTAACGTAAACATTTCGAATGCATTTCACGCGACTGTTTAGTCTAGCAGTTGCATCATAGATGATCAAATTGATCAACAATCAATAGATCAGCTTCATTTGTCATCACTCGATCAGAAACACCGTTTGGCTGAGATGTTTGGAATAAACACAGACGGCAATAAAAGTAGGATAACAATTTCAGGTTATGATACTTATATTATAAAGGCAAAAGTCCGTGTGTGTAGGTATATGAATGTTTGTTACCACGTTTCCCCATAATACTAATCCGATTTTGATGAAATTTGGAATGTAGATAGTTTAGACATTATTTTAACACACGGGAATTACTCACTTAAAAATATCGTCGATTTAGATACCGACAATGTTTCGATTCATCCGGAGAATCTTCATCTGGGTAAGGAGGGAGTTGCGGCAAGGTCCTCCTTAAGGTTATTCCCGTGTGTTAAATAATGTCTAGTACAACTCACGAAAGTTTTGAAAGTGAAATAGATAGTTTAGGTTCTGGAATAACACATAGGCTACTTTTTGTCCCGGAAAATGTATGGTTCCCGTGGTATAAAAATAGAAGTCCATGCGGGCGAAGCCACGGGCGTTCGCTTGACGTTGACGTTTTGCTTTGGTTAATAAAAGGTTTTAATAAAAAACCTACTTACATAAAAAAAATTTAAATATATTAAACAAAAAAAAAATTACATAAGTACAAAAAGTGTGTCACCAAAAAGAGTGTTAGGCCCCATACCGTGTTTGTTGCCCTGGTTCTTCACGGTCTTAGTCGCGAAGGAACAGGAGCAGAATCACCTAGCTCTTAAGACGTTTCAAAGTGGTAAACTAGTGACCTTATTGAATAAATGAATTTGACTTTTGACTTTTTGACTTTTGACTGAGTTTACTGAGCTTTTGTTATCGTAGAATTTTCCGTGAAATGTCAAATCACGGATTCCCACGTCCAATGATAAATGAACCGACATCTTTCCGACGTCCCGAAACTAATGAACACCAGTTACCAGCGGCTAATTAAAACCTGCGCAATCATAATATCGATTAATATCGCTAATGGCGGCGTAGTCAGTAGACAGGTAAATTGAAACTGTGACGACCACTTTGTGGGCAATGAAACCAGCGACAAAGGAAATAAAATATTAATATTTTGAATATAACATGTCTATTATTTTAACACACAGGAATTACTCACGTGAAAATATTATCGTCGATTTAGATACCGACAATGTTTCGATTCATCCGGAGAATCTTCATCTGGGTAAGAAGGGAGTTGCGGAAAAGCTACAACTCACAACTCACGAAGTTTTGAAAGTGAAATGTAATACATATTTACATAACATTACAAAATACAATTAGAACCAGTTGAGCCATATAAGGATTTTTGTAAACGATCGAAAGGTAGTTCAACTGATCCAAGCCACTGCCAGTCGGAACGGAAGCGTGTCCACTGGGAGCTTTATCGCACTAAGGCCTCGTTTGCACGTGTTTTATTAACGTCTATTAAAAAAGCGCGTTGGCAAATTTAATTTAATTCCTACCGCCCAGCGCTCAAAATTTAACGTAGTTATCATCGTGAGGAAACCCGCGGCTTAGTCAGTCCCACACGAATTGACAATGTCTTTCCTGTGGATATGGCCGGTTAAGCTGAGAGGATGTTGCTGGGCAAACCAACTCCATAACAATAATGTCCCAGGCGCTACAGTGTCCCGTTAAGTGTAGGCTAAGATTGCCTCTTGACACTGTTTCAATCATCAATGGAAAAATGTTAATAGTAAGTAAACGTTTTACTGTTACATGAATAATTTACAGTCAAGTTACAAAATCTGCTTTTAAAATTACAAAAATCACTCATCATTTCAGTAGCGTATTAAGTTTTAGTATTTAGTAATCGTCAGTTTGATTGCCTCTACAACTTTGCTACCCTTTTACTTTGAGTCCTTCACATTCGCATATCGAAAACAAAGTTTATTAGTCTAATTAAATGAGCTGTTTAGCACCTTTTGAGACCTAGTTTAAGGCCTTGTCAAATAGACATCGAATGGATAGCACACCCCGGACACACGACGAAATCTCTATGCAAAAGCGGCGTCTAACTACATAAGATCAATTTTTATAGTCAGTGAGATGTCAGGAATCTTCTTTTGAAATCAGAGCTCGGGTCAATAGAGCTTTTTAGGATTATATAACCGTCTCATGACTAAAGTCAAAAACAAAGATTTGTCAGTCATAAGCCACCCATGACGAATTCCAAACTCCCAGTCATAAAAATGAGCCGCAACAATGCATTATTTACCATTAGGTATCGCCAGTGACACGCCAACTAATTACAAACATAAACATTACACTGACGTAGGTGTAAAAGCGAGGGGCGGTCAGCGTAGCTGTTTGATGATACCTCCGAAAAACTAGCTCCTAACTTGTAGCAACAATACGAGAACAAATATTGACCCTTGCAGTAGCCCGGGAGGTTCTCACGGTGTCCTTACGGATTTCTCAATATTTCTCAGGTTCTGTTGAAAAACTGGGCGCCTGCCTCTCAATGGGTAGCGCACACAAATTGAGCCTCAAATATTGGGCTGATCATTCGGTTTGGGGCGTTGCACACTCTCTCAAAGGCGGTTTTAAAATCACAAAGACGTGGTAATTGAATTGGATGTTTGTGTGATATCTGAGCACTTTTATCCTTGTTTGTGGTAGGTTGGGTGTTTGGCGGCGGTGGTAAAAATACTAGACATTTCTTTGTATTGAAACAAATAATGACATTTTTGAACTAAATCAACAATTAGAATTGAACTTTTACAAATTTTCAAGCTTTTTTGGGCAGATTTACTTGAAAAATTTGTAAAAATGTCTTTTTTCTCTGATTACCTCAATGAAGAACTTAAACATCAGGCATTTAATCATCCTTATGTTATGTATCCTGTTAAAACTGGCGTAGCTGTAACACGTGCAACAACGTAAAACACGTAGTAAATAAAATTTATCTTAATAATATTATTTTACCTATTTATAAAATACAACATGTAAGTATTGAATTTAGTGAAGTATACACTTGTCAATGTCTGAATTATCATTAATTTGAAGCGTTTGCAGACATTTAAACACATTTCATGATGCCGTATAGATGTTATCAATTGTATGGGTCACGTTTCGGATTCTAATAAAGTGAATAGCCATATTTGGCTCCCTTTCTGTCTATAATACCCTAATGATATGACAGTTGACTAGACTTATAATGGACCTGTTTAGATAGTCGTGGATTTAGTAATATTCTGATGATAATTCTTCTCTTCGTCACGACCATTTCAATCGTTTGAATAACTTGTTGAGTGTCAAGAGGCTGTAATGCTTTTGTGAGTTTTCACTTGTTTGTTTTTGTTTCAGATACTTCATCATCACATGACGCCCTAAAGACAACAAAATTACCAAGGTACAGTTTCCACAATACTGATCCAGCGCCAAAAACTGAGGTGGCGTATCGACGTGGTCTATATAAGATAGACAGATAGAATTACTTTCGCATTCATAAGAGGTACCTAGGGGGAATCGAGTGCAATGAATTTGATTTAGTGAGTAAGAAAGGTTTGTTGCAAAAGCGGGACATTTTTGCTCTAGCTGGGGACCTCTCGCTGGAGACCGCTGTCTCCAGCGAGTTCTGTTTGGCGACACTGATTTTCATTCTAAAACTAGATCATACTACTTCTACTCTGTTTTTTTCTCGTCTGTGTCCAACTGTTTTGACATTGGCTTCTTAAAAACGGTAATGTCACATCGATGAGTATAAATCTCTATTAAATTTCATTGAAAAAGTAATAAATAAAACTGGAAGAGTGTAAAAAGTAATGGCTTTTAAGTACCTCAAATTATAAGGCGTCTCATATTAAATATCGGCAAATTGGTATAACTCTCGGATTGCCATGGCACATTACAATCACACAAAAAAAACCACAATATTTGTCTTCAAATTACCTTTTCACTATTTTTTTAACCTTCTCAAGGTTGATAAATGATAATTTCCGAAATGTCACGTTTATTGATCAGGTTTGTTAGTGTGCCATAAAATTATCCGTTAACTGTACTCTTCAGAATTGTAGATCAAATCGATCAATCAAGGCAACCACTGAGACGTGGTGTGTTATTAGGAAAATCTAATTCAATATCGTTTAGCGGCGCCCTAAATGGTTAGGAATGCCTAGTTAGAATTTAAATTATTGACATTTTGATCACAGATCCAGGGATATTCCGGTTAAGGTTAAAAACCGTAATGAATCGGTTGTTTAACAGTTTGAATACCGGTTAACCGAAACAATGGGTTACCGAAACGTTTCTGTTAATAACAACCGAAACGATATGGGTTTTTTTCTTAAGGTTTAAATTGGCGCATTTTCGGCGTGTGCTGCGAGTAGCGTAATGTGAGTGCGACGGAAAATAATGTCTCACTCATCTTCTGTCGCGTTTAATATTCTTGCTTGCTTGAATTTCTGTCGTTGCGTATTTTTGTAGTTTGCGTGCGAGTATCGCCGTGATTATTTTGTTTATGCACTACCTACCGTACCTATCCGCTTTTTGGCAGATTATTTCTTGCCAAAGCTGTAGCGAATGAATGTATTATTTAGTTATTGTGAGTACTGAATTAGTAGTGAGTTGTTGAATAAGTACTACAAATAATTTACTTTAAACGATTAAAAATTGGTATTTTTTACATTTAAATGCCTCGCAAACAGTCTAACGCCGTTCACAGACATTTTGAATATAACAAAAGGACTGGTTGCAGTTTATGTAGGTATGCTTTGTGGAAAGCAGTTAAAGGTAAGTAGGTAGGTATTATTTTAGTTAGGTATTAGAATCAGACAAAATAAATAGGTACCTACTTACTTATTTAAGTAGATTAATATCTACTATCACCTAAATGGAAAACTATTCAATGTTGTTTTAGTTCGATTGTTGTTAGTAGGTACAGTGTTGTTAATATAATATTCATTTACTTACTTATTGTTATGCCGTTATATCAAGAATAATAGGTAGGTAGGTTAGGAGGACCTTACCTACACCTACTACTGAGTTGTCATGTATGTACTTACCTATGTCCTTTACATATATTTTGTTAACTTATGGTAGGTAGGTACTTAGGTATTACCATACTAATTATTAACCTACCTACCTAGTTAAATAGAAAAGTCACGAAAACAAGATAAATTGGCTAATGTGTAAAATATAAAATAGGGTAAAATATCCAACAACTAGCCGGGATCAGTAACGGGACACCAGTATTCAAAATTACTAGAAATTTCTATAAAAACGTATTATTAACAGTAACTTCTAATAAGATGCGAAGTTACGAAGATACGAAGATACGAAGATGCGAAGTTGCGAAGATAAGAAGATACGTAGATACGAAGATACGAAGATACGAAGACACGAAGTTGCGAAGTTACGAAGTTACGAAGATGCGAAGATATGAAGATACGAATACATATTTGAAACTTTCGCGACTTGAACACATTTTTAATTTATTAGTGACCACGGCGACTGTAATGTCGCCGAAACGTCGAGGTAAATAAAATAATTTCATTACGCGATTAAGTCCTGTTACTAATAAACTAGTAGTTCGCCCCGAACTGAGATCTCGCGCACCGTTGTGTTGATAGCCTAGATTTGGACTTGTTTCTGACTACCCCTATACCTACGTTAAGTGCTCCTTCTAGTGTTTACCACACAATGATATCTAATGCGCTACCTCAGTATGGTAAAGATTATAGGCATGCATGCAATACATTAAGTCGTGTCGTGTTTATATTCAATAGTTGACCCCGCGAACTTCGTACCGCGTCTCAGGGAAGGCCTCTTAGTTCGAAAAATTATTAAAATAGCAGTTCAATACAAAATGTATGAGAAAATCAATTCCCTCCCCTCCCCCTCCCTCTCCCCCTCCCCTCTCTCTCCCCCCCTCCCCCTCTCCCCTCCCCCTCCCCTCCCTCTCTCCCCCCTCCCCCTCCCTCCCTCCCTCCCCTCCACCCTCCCTCCCCCCGCCCCTCCCCCTCCTTCCCCCCGCCCTTCCCCTCCCCCTCCCCCTTCCCTCCCCCTCCCCCTCCCTGGTTTCCCCACGATGTTTTCTTTCACCGTTTAGAGCTCGTGTTAATGCGCATTTAAATTTTTCTAATCGAAAAATCCATTGATGAGCACGGCCAGGGTTCGAACTTACGACCTATGAATCGAAAGTCGAGCACTCTTCCACTCGGCCAACACGGCTTTTATTTTCAATCTCAAGAAAAAATATCAAGTAGCAACTAAAATCATTGCAAACCAAACCAGAACGATGCCACACTCTTTGTCTGTTAACCAGACCTACGAATACATCGAAACTCTATGAAACGGGAGCTCTCTCCATACTTCCGTTAATTGGTTTCTATAATTTTTCTGTTTCACTGTATTTCAAAAACTATAAAACCTAGAAGAAAACTAAAAACCATTTTGGAATGTATAAATTGAGTACTTTCATATGACACCCCACTCAATATATTTGGGTAACTTTGAAAAAAATTTACCCCCTTGGGAACCCCATATCTTTACAACCCCTTCATCGATTACGCTCATATGCTCCACAGCAAATTTCCATAGCACAACCTATTGACCTATCAAGTTTTATACAGATTGGATAAGCGGTTCGACAGTTATGCGAGAACATAAAAATGAAACATACAAACATACAAACATACAAAGCAAAATCGCCTAACTTGCCACTAAGATCTTCGCTCGCTTCGCTCGCTCGATCGATTAAAAATGAAGATACGAAGTTGCGAAGTTACGAAGATACGAAGTTGCGAAGTTACGAAGTTACGAAGATGCGAAGATGCGAAGATGCGATGATGCGAAGTTACGAAGATATGAAGATACGAAGTTGCGAAGTTACGAAGTAATGAAGATGCGAAGTTGCGAAGTTGCGAAGTTACGAAGATATGAAGTTGCGAAGATGCGAAGTTGCGAAGATACGAAGATACGAAGTTACGAAGATACGAAGTTGCGAAGTTACGAAGTTATGAAGTTATGAAGTTACGAAGATACGAAGTTGCGAAGTTACGAAGATACGAAGTTGCGAAGTTACGAAGTTACGAAGTTACGAAGATATGAAGATATGAAGTTGCGAAGTTACGAAGTAATGAAGATGCGAAATTGCGAAGTTACGAAGATACGAAGTTGCGAAGATGCGAAGTTGCGAAGATACGAAGATACGAAGTTACGAAGATACGTAGTTGCGAAGTTACGAAGTTATGAAGTTATGAAGTTACGAAGATACGAAGTTGCGAAGTTACGAAGATACGAAGTTACGAAGTTATGAAGTTACGAAGATATGAAGTTGCGAAGTTACGAAGTAATGAAGATGCGAAGTTGCGAAGTTACGAAGATACGAAGTTGCGAAGATGCGAAGTTGCGAAGATACGAAGATACGAAGTTACGAAGATACGAAGTTGCGAAGATATGAAGATATGAAGATATGAAGTTGCGAAGTTACGAAGTAATGAAGATGTGAAGTTGCGAAGTTACGAAGATACGAAGTTGCGAAGATGCGAAGATACGAAGTTACGAAGATACGAAGTTGCGAAGTTACGAAGTTATGAAGTTATGAAGTTACGAAGATACGAAGTTGCGAAGTTACGAAGATACGAAGTTACGAAGTTACGAAGATACGAAGATACGAAGTTACGAAGATACGAAGTTGCGAAGTTACGAAGTTACGAAGATACGAAGTTGCGAAGTTACGAAGTTATGAAGTTATGAAGTTACGAAGATACGAAGTTGCGAAGTTACGAAGATACGAAGTTGCGAAGTTACGAAGTTACGAAGTTACGAAGATATGAAGTTGCGAAGTTACGAAGTAATGAAGATGCGAAGTTGCGAAGTTACGAAGATACGAAGTTGCGAAGATGCGAAGATACGAAGTTACGAAGATACGAAGTTGCGAAGTTACGAAGTTACGAAGATAGGTAAGAACGGCGAAATGTAGGTAGGTAATAGGTACCTACCTAATTTTTATTCTGACCCTGGATAAAACGCATTTTTCGCATGCGAACATCAAC
Organism: Camptogramma bilineatum; assembly: GCA_958496255.1. Lineage (NCBI taxonomy): Eukaryota > Metazoa > Arthropoda > Insecta > Lepidoptera > Geometridae > Camptogramma > Camptogramma bilineatum. Next base: position 13,829,068 of record OY292466.1, on the reverse strand, counting down.
AGGCAAAGATTATGTACCTACATACCTACCTTACTTTATCTGTTGAAATTACAGAAGCAAATCACTAACCATTATTTTAAAAATATCAATAGCTCACACTCACAATACCTAAAATTAAAATAAGTAAAATACGCCTATCTAGAAAAATACAGTCGCCGGCGCCGTGGCCGAAATCGGCTAGGAAGTCATCATCACATTAAATAAAACATTTTCTGTGAATTATGCGCAAACTGCTTTAGGTACAGTACGGCCAACGGATCTCGGCATTCGTGAAGTTAGCAGTTTCGATGCGCAGTGCAACTTTTTATACAAAATTTTCTACTACGCAGCGAAAAGTCTAACTTCATGAACGCCGAGATCCGTCGGCCCAACTGTAATCCTGTCGACAAATAAGTCAAAAACACGAAATACTTACATTCGCTGGCAACAAGCTGGCAACGTCGCACTCAATGCATCGCTCTCTTTCTACGAAATATTTACGTAATAATGCGACAAAAATACAGTTATAAAAAACCCAATCATTTCGGTATACCGTTTCATTCGGTATGGGTTATTATTTCGGTTAATACCCAATCATTTCGGTATATCGTTTCAATCGGTTACCGTTTCAATCGGTAAGCGTTTGAAGCGGTTACCGTTATGAATGGGTTATCCGATCCCTGCACAGATCAACAGAAGATCAACGACAATTGTTTCTGGACATTAAAGGAACAATCATTCATCATACATAACATATTCCCGGCTCTGTCTGTTCCCGGAGAACATGTGCATCGTAGGTGGATCCTTAAGGTGGAATCAGACAGTTCACTCAAGTGAAAAATCACTCGAATGAATGCTGGGGTTTCTATGACACTTTTCTTTCATTTACGTTCAGATGTGTCACTTTGAGTGAAATACCTATACAAAATGAACGACGGAAATGAACCGTCTGATTCCACCTTTACCAACAGGCTGGTACAGCAGCTAAAACCTTATAAATCTTTTGCAAAAAGGAACTTAGCATTTTTAGGTTATTTATACGAGTATTATATGGACTATATTCATGAAAATAAACGTTACCGCGATCGTATAGGTAAAATCTTTCACTCAGTGTTCTGATCAAAATAGAGCCAAAAGTATACGAAACGAGACAACAAAGTGACTATCGAAATAGAATATTGTGCAGCCGACGAATCCATTAGAACTAAAGTAGTCTTATTAATGACCATTTAATCGCGGCGATTGCTTATGACACCACACCACTGTCCGCGGTTTAAGTTGCACCATCTAATGAAGCTGTTGAAAAATGCTACTTACTCCATAGATTTAAAGCTCATTTTTCAGTTTATAAGCAACATGTCTAGACTACTTAAAAGAATCAAAGAGTCACAGAAAAATATGAAACAGAATGGAAAGTTCCTTCCTATAATCACACACAATCACAATAAACTGACAGATAAAACATTTTAAAGTTCTTTCCTAAAATTTTTAAGAACAATTAAGTTGCTGACAAACAAAAATTTGACAAGTATGAAGTGAATAAGTAAGACAACGAGGTAGTTGTGTTGCAGGAATTAATGTTTTTTTTTATATAAAACAATCAACAAGCCTCTTAGAAAATCAATAAAAAGAAAATCTCGAACGATTAATACGAATACGAACTATTTCATTTGAAAATAAAAAATCTTATATCAAAATTTTCAATTCTGACGGGATTGGAACCTGCAATGATACAAGTGTGGTTCAACACTATAAAAATTAAAAATTAAATATTTGATCAATATTAAATTTCTAAGAACAAAAGGTCTAAAATTTAAATTTTATTTCAGGCTGACTTAAAGTGTGTTGATAAAGAATTTTTCCTGTTTCTATCACACTGTGACACACCAGTTGGTTCTAAATTGAGATATAACGAAGAAAGCGGCGACTGTCTTTCATAATGAAACGTGACAAAAACAAAACGGTGACAAATTAACACTTGTCACCGTTGTCATGTCATTTGTCACGAAAGTGGATGCAGTCTGTTTTGAAGTTGTCCTGTTAGTGACATGGTTAACAATATTGATAGAGATTAGAGCTCCGTGACGAAACGGGTTAACGGTTATGAGGAATAAAAAAAACAAAAAAAACACACAAAAAGGGGTTACAAGCATCAGAATTGAAAGGAAAAGTAATGAAAGCCATTTTACCTATTTCATCATTATCTCATTTTAGGGGTAAAAGAACAAAATTACTATAATTTCCCCTTGTTTATGACAAAGTCCTTGTATTCATAATTTGAAAATGGGTCTCTTCAAGTCAAGAGTGAATAAGTGTCTTCTAGACCTTTGTAATCCATCGTCAGCCACATCGTCGCTTACCATCAGGTGAGATTGTGGCTAAACAAAGGTCTAACTAGATTTTTAAAAAAATTACTGGCTCTTTAAGTAAGTGTTAAAGAATGACTGAAAATATTTTTTACCTACATCATCATCATCTCATTTTAGGGGTATAAAAACAAAACTCATTGTCTTCAAAACTTTTTCCTTGTTTTTGTCATAGACCCCTCTACTTATAAACTGTGAAAATTGAAACATCGTTTGAACTATTGCCTTCCTTTTTTGTTATTTAGTGACAAAAAGTGATAGGGCGAATCTTGAGCATTGTTCAACCAGTGTTTAAGTTTATAAGTAAGGCCCAGAGTCTCATTAGTATCCTTTTTTTAAAGACTGAATGAAAATAAAAATTATATGAAACAAAATGAATGATTTGAAAAGTCCATCATATTTATCGCTTTTTGATTGGTCACGGACAATAATTGTAACGAATGTTCCGTCACCATTGCTAAGGTCAGGAGCGCAATGCACTTGATTGGTGCAAATTGGTGACGCTACAGGTCAGAGCTTTTGCTCCTCGCGCTAAAATTCTGTCTTTTCCAAAAACAGGAAAAGAAATAAGACTTTGCCTTTGAATTTGAAATAAAAAATCTAAAAAAGACACTAAAAAATCCTGAAAGTAAAAAAGCCCGTCCTCTATTTGCCTACAGTACTTCGGAAATATCGCGCGGAAAAACGCCGACAACATTGAGGAGATCATAATAACAGGCAAAATAGACGAAAAAGATCCCAAAACAATGGTCAGACCAGGTGTCAAGACATTTAAACATGTGTCGCTCTCCATCAAGCCGAAGAGCGTGGCAGATGAAGAAAAACCATAGAAAAAGTAGTACTTCCATGGAGTCACGCTCTTCAACTATGGAGAAACGATTAAGGAAGAGGATTTAAAAAATAAAGGAGAAAAATATCGGGAGAGAAGGATTGTGCACATACACAATCTTTGTAAGTAAACGTACACTAAAAGTGATAGATGTGTCTTTGTCATGATTTGTCCTTTGAAGCGCTCGTGGCGTAGCTTGTTTAGCTTGATTGATCGTTGAAGTTAAGCAGCGTTGTGCGCGGTTACAATTTGGATGGGTGACCGCAAGTGGCATTACTAGCTGAGCGGTTCCGTGCTTCGGAGGACACGTTCAATTGTCGGTCCCGGCTTTTAAGTCGTTAAGCCATGGCGTAGGCCTTTAAGCGGCCTAAAAACTCCGTCACCAAAGTTGGCCACTTGCTCATACGAACTTACTTATGGTTTGTCCAGACACAAAAATGTAATGACCATCACAAAAACTGATAAAATAACTTACTATTAGTAAGTGATTTCTTGACTTGGGGAACATGTTTTAGTTGTGATTGCACTCAATTTTCCCACGGGACAACAAAAACGAAGTTGAAGTTTAATTTTAAAATTGCTCTAATCGCCCAAATTAATCGCTCGACACCAGCAGCAACTAATTGTTTATGCAAAGCGATGGTGATTAGTTGTGATTGATATCGCCCCGCCTGCAATTTGCTTGACGGAAAGGCGTCATTGAAATCATTTACGGTTTAGCGTGGATTTATGAGTGTAATCATTCGATAGCGAAGAAAGAGTAATTGAGTTTTGAGAGTATCTTTACTTGATGATTTATACAATTACCTCTGTAGCACAGTGGGTGACGCAGGAGGTTGCGGGTTCCATCCCCGCCGCGGGACAAATGTTTGTATGACCTGCAAATATTTGTCTCGGGTCTGGGTATTTTCTATCTATTTATGTATTTATGTTTTTACAAAAAAATATATGTATTTAGGTAGTATATCAGTCATGTGGTTCCCATTACACTAGCTCTGCTTAGCTTGGAGCCACATGATGCTGTGTGAAATGTCCAGCATTATTTATTTATTTATTTAATGATAAAGCTTTTCGCGCCGGAAACCGAGACCGAAGACCGAGACCATCGGGCTTAAAAAGATCGCTATAGCAGAAATTGAACTATATGCCATCTCTTTTTATTAACTAAGAGTGAAAAGAGACGGTATATATCATTAGAAATGAAAAATCTTACCAAAATTTTCAATTCCGACGGGATTCCAAATATATATAGATGGGATACCAAAGTGTGGTTTAACACTATAAAAATTAAATCTTATAGACGGTATATAGTTCAATTCCTATTGTGATTCAACTATAGTGACCTTTTTAAGCCCTCTAGAGACAGGAGACAGTTTTCATTTAAACAAACGGTTCTCTATCTCTTGTCTTGGTCGTCACCAAAGTAATCACTCGCAATAAAAGTAAGTTCGTATAAGCAAGTGGCCAACTCTGGTGACGGAATTTTTAGTCTGCCCGAAGGCCTCCGTCATGGCTTAACGACTTAAAAGCCGGGACCGACAATTACGTTTCCGAAGCATGGAAGCGCTCAGCTCGTAATTCCATTTGCGGTCACCCATCTAAATTGTGACCGCGCACAACGCTGCTTAACTTCATCGATCAATCAAGAACGTCTAAGCAAGCTACGCCACGAGCGCTTCTCGCAATCATTGGTCATTCCACTAGTATTCCATACACATCGTGACCTGTCATCACCCTGTCACATAACACTTTATTGCACTGCTGGCTAAAGTACTGCTGGTTGATGTTAGGCCAATGAAACGAGTATAAACCTCGGGTAAAAACTCAGTTCAGAATGACAATACAATTTATCGAACTGGAAAGTAAAGTCTTTTTATTTTTGTTCGACCACCGGCGTGGCTACCGATATTGAGCTTTCACACTAGGTAGACAGTTTTTTTTTATGTTAGGCAGTTTTTTTAAATGTAGGGCGTCAGTTCTCTTGCTTCATCAGTTCTTGAAATTATTCAAAGAATCACAATTAATCTCATTTTTAATTACGTATACTTACGAACTTTAACGTTAAGGGTGTTGTCACATTATCACGTCTCTACCCCGTCGCATAGCATGACCGTAGCAAGACCGTCCCGGCAAAAATGATATTCTTTGTATTGAAATGTACCGGACGCCCCACACCACACCGTTCCTACACCGTCGCGTGCCCTGCCCGTGCCATGGCCGTCTTGTCAATCTCCGGCCGCCATGATTATTTTGCTGACAATCAATGACAAGCCCCGCCCATCTGACAATCCATGTAACCATCATTATTAGTAGCGTAGCCAATTCAGCCCCTAGGGGCAGCTTTTCAGCCTTTTTCTATAAATAAATAATGCTGGATATTTCACAGCATCATCTAGCTCCAAGGTAAATAGACCTTGTATGGAAACTATATGACTGATAAACTACTTGTAGGTACCTATCCTTTTTTTTTGTAAATACATAATATTACATAGAAAAACTAGATGCTGGATATTTCACAGCATCATCTAGCTCCAAGGTAAATAGACCTTGTATGGAAACTATATGACTGATAAACTACTTGTAGGTAGGTACCTATCCTTTTTTTTGTAAATACATAATATTACATAGAAAAACACCCAGACCCGATACATATATTTGCAGATCATACAAACACTTGCGTCGCAGTGGGAATCGAACCCGCAACTTTCTGTGTTTTAGCTGGACTTTCGCACACTGCGCCACCGAGTTGGTTCTGGATGTTGATTTATGTACACGGGATTTTATCGCGTAATTTACCTTATTTATCACGACGCGACGTTTTGGCTGTTACAATAGCCGTGGTTGCGGGCAGTCTGCCCGTGATTATGTCAAAATGACAGATCATGTCAAAATGAGAGATTATGTCAAAATGACAGATTACGTCAAAAAGACAGATTAGGTGTATATTAAAATGACACATGGGCCAAATCTCGTAAACCACTTATCCCAGACTCTCCGTTCTCTTCAAGTGAAAGCTATTGAAGAGATCTACATTTAAAGTGACAGCTGTCAAACTTTAAACGGCCACATCTCGGAAACTACTCGTCCTAGACTCCTCATTCTCAGTTCAAATGAAAGCTATGACCAAGATCTACATTTAAAGTGACAGCTGTCAAACTTTAAAAGGCCATATCTCGGAAACTACTCGTCCTAGACTCTCCGTTCTTAGTTCAAATGAAAGCTATGACCAAGATCTACATTTAAAGTGACAGCTGTCAAACTTTAAACGGCCATATCTCGGAAACTACTCGTCCTAGACTCCTCATTCTCAGTTCAAATGAAAGCTATGACCAAGATCTACATTTAAAGTGAAAAACTAGTTCAACTTAATATTTTAATATTAAGTTGAACTAGTCCTATTTTGTGATTCAATTAAAAAGTAGCAAAATAAAAAATGACAACCATAGTAGTAGTTATCAAAGCCTTTGACTCCAGAGAGAAGTGTGACCCACACTCGCGGGAATCACTGAGCCGACCACACAATGAACAAAACTGGTCCACCAGTTGTCCACGCAGCGCTTCAGAGCAGAGTTCTGGCAACCGCCTTCACCGCAGGAAGAGAGAGAAGAATGATGATACGAGTAATTGGCTGCGATATTCTGTTAGATCACTATTTCGTCTCTTTGAGCACAGGTTACTCTCCTGTCATCCTATCATCCTGACGCTGTTTTTATCCATAGAACTATAGATAAAAGTGTAATGACCTATTTTTTTATGCACTTGGCAACGCTTTTCTGTAGACGTCTTAAGAAAGTCTCTCGCTATAACGTTTAAGAATATTGTGTCTGGGTGTTCCTCACGAAAGATTTATTAACATTGAACTATTTTTGCAACCATATCATATTGAGAATGAAATATTTATGAAGCTATCTTTCAACGCGTAACTTACGAAGCGATTGTTTGGCACAGTTTTTTGCAGCCGTTAAATGTTTTTTGTGTTGATGTGAACTACGCGATCTGGAGCGAAGGTAAATTTTGCATCAGGAAATGCTTTTTTAGTTCATTAATTGTGTATGATCAAGATCTATAAAAAGATGAAACGATAGAGTTATTTATTTATTTGTAAAGAACACAAAAAGCCAGGTCTCAAGTATACTCGCACGGGTAAACTAATTTAAACTAATAAAAACAGAAAGCTAATTATAGATTTTCACGTGTAGAACCATCAAAAATCAACAACACAAAAATTCTTTAGATCAAATTGCCACAGGCTACAAAATTAAATATGAGATACGGAGCGAGCTATGCTCAGAATGTCTGTGATGGATTGTATCCTGAAGTGGGACTATTCGACAGAGAACCAAATTCATTGACATAGAGAACTAGCAAGCTGAAATGGCAATGGGCTGGTCATATCTGCCGAAAAGACAACGACTCGGTAGGACGTCATCCTGCCAGGTGGAGTGACGATCTGCGAAAGGCTGCCGGCACAAGTTGGATGTGTCAAGCTAACAGGGCGCGATGGAGCTCGTTGGGGAAGACCTTTGTCAAGCAGTGGACTGCAATAGGCTTATGGTGATAACAGCTGCTAAATCCGTACCATCTGTTTTCACTGACCTTAAAAACAAACAGAAGAATAACTCCAGCTTATAACTTCCATGTCCTATACTTGAAGGACATAAAAAAGTACAAGACAAAGCCTCAATAAATATTAAAACAAAACAATCATTTAGTGACAGGTAGGAAGCTGCAATAGAACAGAGAAAGCAATGAAATTACCTTTCAAATGCTTATTATGCATGCAGAGGTTGGCATCTAAAGCAGCACACAGAGAGAAAAAATGAAATGGCCACATAATAACTCTTATTTAGCAGTGACTACCACTAATGGATAGTTATTACGAGACGTTAAACCGCTCATATGTCGAAACTTGTTTTACGTATGTCACTAGCAAAAATTATGGCTTGGTCTGCACACAATGAAACTAAGCTACGAGTATTTTGAAGTATATACAGGGTGTGGTAAATTCTTGGTCACTGAAGGGTAGCTACCTTTTCTCTTGTAGTTACAATGTTTTGTTCTTAGGAAACTTTGGTTTTATTTTGAAGAAAAAAATAATTGCATTTTTAGATTTTTGAAAAAAAGTACAGTTAGCCTAAAAAATTACATTTGTCAAAAAAAACAAGTTGGTCTTAATCGACTCTATTTCCCACCAGGAACACTTCTCCCAAAGTAACTTATCAAATCAAATCGTAAGTTTTTGCAATAATTCAAAAAAACACATCCCACACATTTTCTATGAAATTAGGAGTTGTTAACATTACAGTGCCAGCTATTCGATCGTTCGTAATTTAATTTCATAACTGCTCCGGCAAGCTGGGAGGCTATTGTAAAGCGCATATTTAAATTTAGAACAAAGTGCTTCCCTGCAGATGTACAAATGGTATGCTTCATGCACACCATTCTCTCTTGCGGCTCTGTCTGAGGCGCCTAAGGCTTTACAATAGCCTCCCAGCATGCCGAAGCAGTTATGGATTTAAATTAATGACCATTGAATAAGTGGCACTATAATGTTTACAACTACTAATTTCATAGAAAATGTATGGGATGTGTTTTTTTGAATTATTGCAAAAACTTACGATTTGATTTGATAAGTTACTTTGGGAGAAGTATTCCTGGTGGGAAATAGAGTCGATTAAGACCAACTTGTTTTTTTTGACAAATGTAATTTTTTAGGCTAACTGTACTTTTTTTCGAAAATCTAAAAATGCAATTATTTTTTTCTTCAAAATAAAACCGAAGCTTCCTAAGAACAAAACATTCTAACTACAAGAGAAAAGGTAGCTACCCTTCAGTGACCAAGAATTTGCCACACCCTGTATATTTTACATTTTAATAGCAAAACAGGGCGACAGCTAGTGTAAATCAAAGACCAAGAAAACTGTCAGCCATCTTACATCACGATGAGTAGATGTCGTACCTAGGTCATAAATTAATGATAATTTATTAAACTTGCCAGACTTTAAGATTTTAAAAATGCATCTAATTGTAGCCATGTTCTTTACCCGGACGGTGCAATTTTTAAGATACTATTTTAGGCATTTTAAGATCCTTTGAAGATGTCTAAAGGGTAGTCAGAGGTATGTCCAAATACATTTTGGTACATTCCCACGTTTTGCACAAGTTAGCATTCTATACGTGACATATTGCAAGCCCATAGACGCTATTAGAAAGCTAGCTTTCCTTACGATATTTTCCTTCATCGTTTAGAGCTCGTGTTAATGCGCATATACATTTTTCGGAACGAAAAATCGAACCTGCGACCTTCGGATCGAAAGTCGAGCCACTGACCTACTCGGCCAACACGGCCTACAATTAATTATGAACTCGTAATAACATTGCAAATTCGCACTCTGTACTGTATAAAAGGATAATTAGAGTTTTGTTTTCTTTGCCATCTGATAGCAAATTGGTGCTTTAATTGAGACATCGAACAAGATTACAATCACGCCTCAGAGTAGATAAAAAGACGTGTCCAACAATTAAATGAACAAACGAACTGATAAACTTTACGGATGTAGATAACATTATTTTGATTTTAGTGATATTTTATATACCTACACTAATTTCTATAGGTAGGTACTAATAGAAAATATAAAAACCTGATATGGCCAGGTACACACTTTTCACTTTTTTAGTAGCACAATATTATGATCGAAAACATCGTGAGGAAACACGCGGCTTAGTCAGCCACACGTATTGACCATGTCTTTCCTGTGGATATGGCCGGTTAAGCTGAGAGGATGGCTTAAGTGATGAGCAAGCCTACTCCATCTCAAACGATGTCCCAGGCACTAAAAATGTCCTGTTTAAGTGTAGGCAAAGATTGCCTCCTGATACTGTATAAATCATTTAGTAAAATGTAAAGGCCTAAGTTAGACACCTGTGAACAACTAAATCTGGTATTTTGTAAGACAGTCCAGACCCTACATTTTTTATGACTCTTACATTCAGACAGATATATATTTTCGAATTAAACGATTACGCCCATAATTCCCGGATCGATTAGGGCGAATAAATCTTAATATTGGTGATTGCCGGCCTCGTAATTCTTCATTGGTCTTTCAGAAAACGAAGAGTTGCTCCATTGGTAGGTAATACTAATTGCTGGTACAAAGAAAATAGTGTAAAAATGCTTGGTGAATTAAGATTTACAAGACACTGCTTGTCGCATCAATAAAGATTAATGTCACAACCATTATTATCACTATCCCTTTTGTGAATATCGGGTTCTCTCTTTTCTAATTAATCGTGTCGTAAAGTTTATTTTGTTATTCAAAAAATTGTCTTAATCCAATTAAGTATTAATTTAAGTCACTAGCAGTGTTGTTATAGAAATAAATAAATTAATAAATTGTTAGAGTAATAAATAAATGATTTGATTTGATTTGTTGGCCGAGTTGGTTAGTGCCTCGAGTTTAAATCCAAAGGTCGTGGGTTTGAACCCGGGCGTGTATGAATGGATTTTTCGTTTCAAAAAATTTATACCTATGCGCTTTAACACGAGCTCTAAACGGTGAAGGAAAACATCGTGAAGAAACCAGTTAGCTTTCTAATAGCTTTGATGGTCTTACAACCTGTCACGTATGGAATATTATCTTCTGCAAAATGTGGGAATGTCCCAAATGTGTTTGATCATACCTCTGACTACCCCCTTAGACATCTTCCAAGGATCTAAAAATGCTTAAAGATCTGGAAGATTATGTCTACCGCACCTTGGGAGTACAGTCGTGATCATATTTTTTTTTTTTACTTTTTATTAATTTAAACATAAAACCCGACTGGGAATGAAAGATTAAAAAACAAACCAAATTTTGTCGTTTACCGAATAGTGAGAAAGTGATCTCTCTCTCTCTGAAAAAGGCGAGTTTTGTTCGCGTTCATTGTTTTCAATAATTATCTGAAAATTATCGGTCTTCTGATATATTTGCAGGTAACAGTGTCATACTAAAACTAATCATGTTAACTCTTTCCCGGACAACCGTTGCGACTGCCCCGCCCGATGTAGGTACATCAGGTAGGTACTAGCCGGTCAGAGTTACTGCTACAGGTGAACTAGCGTACATTTGACTACACAAGTATTATATAACATTTTCTACACAGATACAAACCTATAACTATTATTATTATAAGCGCTATAGCAGACCGTGAAGAGCCATGTTGGCCGGACTTGCCGACTGAGGGGTATAGTACCTCGATTTTCGATACGAAGGTCGTGGGATCGAATCCTGGCCGCGCATCAATGGATTTTTCAATTTAAATGCGCATTAACACAAGCAAAACGGTGAAGGAAAACATCGTGAGGAAACCCGCGGCTTAGTCAGCCTCAAACGTATTGACCATGTCTTTCTTGTGGATATGGCCGGATAAGCTGAGAAGATGGTGTAGGTGAGAAGATGGTATATCTTTGATAGCGACCAGAATAGGTCTCAAACTGTCAAATATGACGGTACTGTGACCACGCAATCTGTCACTCTCATCTCAAAAAGACCGAACGCGACCTACGCGATCGTTTTGACAGTTTGAGACCAGTTTGAAGTTTGAGATAAGTTGATTTCCACCTTTGTTTTGATCTATCACAGGGCAGGCTTTAGCTTTTGAGGCCTATCAGTCTGTAGTAGCAAAAATGCCCCGCCTTAATTAAAAGGTATGACAAATAAAAAAACTTGTGTGATAAATAATATTGCATGGAGTAGGTACCTATAAAATATGTTACACCCATGAGGGTTTATGTTTTTATATTAGACCCATTTTGAAACAACATACTTAAATGTTTTGCAAACCGAATTCCGATTTTACTATTGACTCGTCGGCTTATTGAAACCGCAAACCGTGAAATTACTTCTGTCGCTGATATTACCAAGCAGTGATTTATGGGCCCGACTGTACTCGACATTCAAATCAACTGCGAATGTTGTTGCTCTAGTTTCCTTGAAGATTTGGTTTGGTATGTCGCTCCGAGAGGTACATACAGCAATTAAACCATGGACCTACTCGTAAGTATTTGAAAGCTATTTTGAAAGCTAGTGTAAGTTACAAACAAGCTAAACCTACCCCAAGGGCTTGTAGGATGAAAATTAATACCAACTTAATAGTTAAAAAAACTTGCTTGAGGATCTGTTGAGGATCTTCGGAGTTGTGAACAGAAATGCAACTCGAGAGTACAGAAAATTGCTCAGCTTATAACATTGAAAGTATTTAATTTTTTTTATTTAGCCACTTGTTTATTAATAGGTTTTCCTCAGAATAAGGTATTATTTTCGCTTCAGCTCCTCTGAGAAACGAAAAGTCTAAGTACAATCTGATCGTATTATATTTTCCGTGTATGAATGAACCCGTAAGTAATTGCTACCACCATGGTGGTTGTTGTGGTTTTTTACCCGACTGCGCAAAGCAAAGGAAGGGTAATGTGTTTATCAGTCTATGTATGTTTGGATGTTTCTATGTGGCACTCTAGAGGCCAAACGCGTGGACCGATTTTGATAATTCTTACGTCAATCGATTCGTCTCAACCTTGGGAGTGCTACTAAAGACATGATAGTAAACAAAATTCACCAGTGCCACAACCAGACGCCATATTGTCAAAATTAAAAAAACCAAAATCGTCACACTATATCAAGTGGGGTATCGTTGAATAGGTATTTTAAAATCAACTTTATCATAACTAAAAAGTGTTAAATAAAAAAATATTTTAAAAAAACAAAAACCCGACTACGTCAAAACTAAAAAGAAAAAAACAAGCCTGCAAAGAATTACTCACAGTCGGGACCCATAACATTGGGAAGATTTGATTGGTAATAAAATGAATGGGTACCGACTGTGAGTAATTCTTTGCAGGCTTGTTTTTTTCTTTTTAGTTTTGACGTAGTCGGGTTTTTGTTTTTTTAAAATATTTTTTTATTTAATTTTATGGCAAATGCAACCTATTTTACCATAAACTCAGTCACCGTCAGTTACTACTGTAAAGAAAACGTATACTTACCTACTTACTTACCTACGTATTAAAAAAATGTAGGTACTAAAAATAAAAACTGACTTCGCGTATTAAACGCGAATTAATCAGCCCTATACTAATTGAAATAAGGCCGATTAAGCTGAAGCAGAGGCAGTACTGGGCTAACCTTGTTTAACTTAACCATGTCCCAGCTTTGTCCCAGGCACTATAGCATCCTGTTGAATGTAGCCATTGGTCACTGAAACATCATCATCCACAGCATAATAATTTTGCAATAAAACCGCTCATTACACAATTATTCAGTAGGTTTATTCTTTCTTATGTTATATTAGATGGGTACAATAGAGTTTTCATGTATTCTTTCATACATTCATTAATTCCTTCATTCATTCATTCATTCATTTAACGCCCTGCGCCGCTACATCGTCGACTCACCACCACCCTACCAAAGCATAGGTTTGCCGTATTAAGCATCTGGAATCATGTTTTTGACCTGAAACCGGAGTTTTCTTTGTGTTTTGTTTGAAGTTTATTATAAAGCACCGTAGAGGTAAAAAATAAAGGTTATAGGGTTATTTCAATCAATAATAATGAGAAGATATCTATTCCACAGCTCACGACCTTCTGATAGTCATGATAAAAAGTTGAAAACTGCATCTAAACGTCAACATAACCACAAAATAGCAATATCGAAGCTATTTTATCTATATAAAATGAAATTCTACAAATTGATTTAATTTTACAACTAAAATATATTCAAAAATTCGAATTATTTAACATTTCGTGTTGACACCTCGTAACGGTTTAAGAAATTGTTTTCATCGTCCGTTATTATATCCAATTTATCGCCTTTCAATTTACAAAAACGGAAGCTTGATGTGTTGCTGATAAGAACAGTCGTGTTACGCACACGACTGTTCTTATCAGCAACACATCAACTACTCTTAAGTTTGACAGCTGTCACTTCAAATGAAGATCTTGGTTATAGCTTTCATTTGAACTGAGAGCGGGGAGTCTAGGACGAGTAGTTCCCGAGATATGGCCATTTGAAGTTTGACAGCTGTCACTTCAAATGAAGATCTTGGTCATAGCTTTCATTTGAACTGAGAACAGGGAGTCTAGGACGAGTAGTTCCCGAGATATGGCCATTTGTAGTTTGACAGCTGTCACTTCAATTGAAGATTTTGGCCATAGCTTTCATTTGAACTGAGAACGGGGAGTCTAGGACGAGTAGTTTCCAAGATATGGCCGTTTGAAGTTTGACAGCTGTCCCTTCAAAGATTCAAGATTCAAGATTTCAGATTCAAGATTCAAGAATCAAGGATTAAAATCCAGGATCGAAATCCAATATCGAAACCAAGGATCGAAATCAAGGATCGAAATCAAAATCAAGGATCAAAATCAAGGATTGAATTAAAGGATCGAAACCATGGATCGAAATCAAGCGCTGATTTTGTCGAGCGCGATAAGGTAAAAATATCCTGAAATTTAAATGACAAGGTCACACTACTAATCCAACAACGAGTGTGAAAGAGACAAAGCTACCAAGAAAGCCTCTCAACAAGACCAATAATCCTTATAACCAAGATTAAATTATACCTAATATATCGTTGTGTAGTCGTGATAAGGTTCAAAATCATTTGTACATTAAATGTCAGGTAGCATTCCTGTATGGATATAACTTCCTTGGACATGACATCGACTAGATCCAGGACTGCGCATGTCCTGCTCGGTGTCATCGAGCAAGACATGCGCAGAGAGAGCGGTCAAGACCAAGGCAGGAATAAAATAAGATTGTTTTCGGACGAAAACAATGTCAAATCAAGCTTAAGGCAGGAATGGATTTCACCCAAAGAAATTCTATACATACTAGAACGCTGACTGACATTTAATGTACAAAGGATTTTGAACCTTATCACGACTACACAACGATCTATTATCATTTAATCTTGGTTATAAGGATTGTTGGTCTTGTTGAGAGGCTTTCTTGGGTGCTTTGTCTCTTTCACACTCGTTGTTGGATTAGTAGTGTGCCCATGTCATTTAAATTTCAGGATATTTTTACCTTATCGCGCTCGACAAAATCAGCGCTTGATTTCGATCCATGGTTTCGATCCTTGAATTAGATCCTTGATTTTGATCCTTGATTTTGATTTCGATCCTTGATTTCGATCCTTGGTTTCGATCTTGGATTTCGATCCTTGATTCTTGAATTTTGAACCTTGAATCTGAAATCTTGAATCTTGAATCTTTGAAGTGACAGCTGTCAAACTTCAAACGGCCATATCTTGGAAACTACTCGTCCTAGACTCCCCGTTCAAAGTTCAAATGAAAGCTATGACCAAGATCTTCATTTGAAGTGACAGCTGTCAAACTTCAAATGGCCATATCTCGGGAACTACTCATCCTAGACTCCCCGTTCTCAGTTCAAATGAAAGCTATGACCAAGATCTTCATTTGAAGTGACAGCTGTCAAACTTCAAATGGCCATATCTTGGAAACTACTCGTCCTAGACTCCCCGTTCCCAGTTCAAATGAAAGCTATGACCAAGATCTTCATTTGAAGTGACAGCTGTCAAACTTCAAAAGGCCATATCTTGGAAACTACTCGTCCTAGACTCCCCGTTCCCAGTTCAAATGAAAGCTATGACCAAGATCTTCATTTGAAGTGACAGCTGTCAAACTTCAAATGGCCATATCTCGGGAACTACTCGTCCTAGACTCCTCGTTCTCAGTTCAAATGAAAGCTATTGAAGAGATCTTCATTTAAAGTGACAGATGTCAAACTTCAATCAGCCATATCTCGAAATCTACTCATCCTAGACTCTTCCTTTTTAGCTCAAATGAAAGCTATGACCAAGATCTACATTTTCAATAACAGCTGTCAAAATGACATCTGTCATCTGAAATGTAGGTCGTGGTCATAGCTTTCATTTGAACTGAGAACGGGGAGTCTAGGACGAGTAGTTCCCGAGATATGGCCATTTGAAGTTTGACAGCTGTCACTTCAAATGAAGATCTTGGTCATAGCTTTCATTTGAACTGGGAACGGGGAGTCTAGGACGAGTAGTTTCCGAGATATGGCGGTTTGAAGTTTGACAGCTGTCACTTCAAATGAAGATCTTGGTCATAGCTTTCATTTGAACTGGGAACGGGGAGTCTAGGACGAGTAGTTTCCAAGATATGGCCATTTGAAGTTTGACAGCTGTCACTTCAAATGAAGATCTTGGTCTTAGCTTTCATTTGAACTGGGAACGGGGAGTCTAGGACGAGTAGTTTCCAAGATATGGCCATTTGAAGTTTGACAGCTGTCACTTCAAATGAAGATCTTGGTCTTAGCTTTCATTTGAACTGGGAACGGGGAGTCTAGGACGAGTAGTTTCCAAGATATGGCCGTTTGAAGTTTGACAGCTGTCACTTCAAAATGAAGATCTTGGTCATAGCTTTTATTTGAACTGAGAACGGGGAGTCTAGGACGAGTAGTTCCCGAGATATGGCGGTTTTAAGTTTGACAGCTGTCACTTCAAAGATTCAAGATTCAAAATTTCAGTTTTCAGATTCAAGATTCAAGATTCAAGAATCAAAATGAAGGATCAAAATTGTATCAGTATTTTAATTCAAAAATCATGCCCTGAAACATCACGTAAATCAGAAAATGATGGAAAAGGCCCCTTAGGGACTAGGAATGTTTAGTTTATGGTCACCCTTTAGAAAGAGACACGCCGCCCAAGTTTTATATCTCAAGCGGACCTTGTTTTCTGTCTCAGTCAGCATTCCAGGTACGTAGTATAGAAATTCCTTGATTTCACCTTATTTTGACATTGCTCTAAGAGCTCATAGTACGGTTACTGCCGGGCGGTAAAAATATTATTTCAGAGTTTCAGGCATTTTTAAATCTTTTGGAGATGTCTCACGGGGTAGTCTAAAGCATTTTCAAATACATCACGATGTATTTGATGTACTTCGTATTTGGACATGCTTCAGACTACCTCCTAACAAGTGCAGGCAATGTGCCTACAGCGTCTATGTTTTGCAGAAGTTAACATTTTTTACGTGATAGGGTGCAAGCCCATCGACACTATTAGGAAGCTAACTGGTTTCCTCACGATATTTAGAGCTAGTTTTTTTAGGTACTAAGGTAGCAGACAAGCATACGGCCCAGGCCCACCTGATGGTAAGCGGTTACCGTAGCCTATGGATGCCTGCGACACCATAGGAGTCACATTCGCGCTGTTGACCCCTGTATGAGTGCAAATGTGCATTTATTTCTTTCGAAATGAAAAACCAATTGATGCACGGGTTCGGAGTTTCGAACCCACTACTTTCGAATTGAAAGTCGAGGCACTAACCTACTCGGCCAACATGCCTAGGTTTATAAATATAGATAAATCATCGTCCAATGTCCCATAATCTACAGAAAACACATCTACCTACTCATTTAGATCTTTACTAATATGGTGCGGTTGTAAAGATATTCAAATAAGGCATTATTTGATGGATATTACATTTAAACGGTTGCATTTGTCAATACATCGGTATATTGTCAACGTTGAAAGATTTAGTACCTACTTACCTATTGATGTACCGTCTCTTATGAGTTTTTAGGGGCTTAGGTAAAATCAGTTCTAAATACATTATTACCTTCGCTGCATACCTACTCACACATATAAATATAGGTACCTATATCAATCTCACGAGAGGCGCACGCGGCGATTGTTTTATTTTTAGCGCTAAATATGTAACTCACAACAATGGCGACTTTTGACGTGAAATGTCTCGGATACCGTGAACTTTAAGCGCATCACACACACAGCAGATAATATATAAATCTTGACAGATCGCGCCCATACAAGTTCTATGGAGGACCACACACAATATAAATTACAAAATATATTTTATATTCGCTGTGTGTGGTCCTCCGTAGAGTTTGTATGGGCGCGATCTGTCAAGATAATGTTTAAAAATATAAAATCTGCTGTGTGTGTGATGCGCATGAAAAGGACCTGCCCCCTGATTGTCTATCTTTGATAGCGACCAAAATCGGTCTCAAACTGTCAAATATACCGCGGCGTTTCCATGGAGTTCCCTGATAGAGGAGTGTCTCGGCAAATTATTTACTTGCTGCCCTTGCTGGTAGATATTTGTATCAAATATTTTATCGATCGAGCGAGCGAAGCGAGCGAAGATCTTAGTGGCAAGTTAGGCGATTTTGCTTTGTATGTTTGTATGTTTGTATGTTTGTATGTTTGTATGTTTGTATGTTTGTATGTTTGTATGTTTGTATGTTTGTATGTTTGTATGTTTGTATGTTTCATTTTTATGTTCTCGCATAACTATCGAACCGCTAATCCAATCTGTATGAAACTTGATAGGTCAATAGGTAGTGCTATGGAAATTTGCTGTGGAGCGTATGAGCGTAATCGATGAAGGGGTTGTAAAGATATGGGGTTCCCAAGGGGGTAAATTTTTTTCAAAGTTACTCAAATATATTGAGTGGGGTGTCATACGAAAGGGCTTATTTTGTACATTCCAAAATGGTTTTTATTTTTAATCTAGGATGTATAGTTTTTGAAATACGACCAAAGAACAAAAACTACGAAACCAGAGCTGCAAGAGCTCCCGTTTCATAGAGTTTCGATGTCTTCGTAGCTCATTGACTGGTCGGTCTTAAAAGGAGAGTGGCATCGTTGCGGTTTGGTTTGCAATGATTTTAGATGCTAAGGTGGAGTGCCGTAATTGCAACTAAAAAAAGTGGAGTCCTAACTTCATCGCTTGATGATTCTATATTTTGTATCAGAAATGTATTTTTTGAAAGATCTGTTCTATAGTAAATTTTATGTAGATTTATATCATTGTTATGAATAAAGTAAAGCGATAAAGAATAAAATTCTATTGCATAAATTTATGACAGAGGGAGCAATAGTTGCAATTACCCGTTTTTGCGGGTAATTGCAACTACTTGTTTTTACTTCTTATTTTTCTAAGGCGCTTACTACTGGAAAATACAGAACACATGCCTTGAATATCGTTCTTTTGATTTATATAGCTATGCCTTTGCTACTAATGTCAAATTTTGCGCGAAAACACTTTTCAGCAAAGAATCCGGTAATTGCAACTATTTTACTACAAATAGTGATGGGAACCTTATCGTGATTTTTATCGACTCGATGTTTATTTTAATCACAGTAATCTTTTAGTTATGAAACAGCCTCTTTTACTCTTACCTTTAAAGTCTTCAATTATCTTTTACTAATTATTTTTTTTAACTTTATTTCAATCGCACTAAGTAATATTTTAGAAGTTAAACAGCCTTTTTATATTAGTTTCACATATTAAACGGCTTTGGAAAGGGCTCCGCTAGCGCCAACATAATGAAGGGACTCAATCACTCAAACTAATTGCTAAGAACTCATAGCATAGTATGGAAGTAGATAGGATCCCTTTCAATAAATTATTTCGTATCGACATAGTCATCGTCATTGTTACATCACTAGGTTTTTCAAACTTCATACAAAACCGGTCGTTAAATTGCAACTGTCAAAAAAGAAACAAAATGGTTACAATTACAAGACTATGCACTTTTTGTCTGGCAAATGTAACTACAACCATAACTCTGAGTAGATTTATCGTAGAATACAACAAACACATAAAAAACAACTTACTATGTCTTATAATCACTCTCACTGTGAACACACCGGCGAAACACCACGAAAAACAATTTTTTAAAATAAATTACGAAGAGCGTCCGAGCGGCGTCACTTCCAAAAAATTGGCAGTTTTACAAAAAGGCCAGTTATTCGCTCAGTTTTGGTCCCATCAACACCATCTATATTTTTAGACTGAGACTTTTAGAAGAAGTTCAATACCACATCTATCGATGTTCAAAAAAGTGATCCTAGAGGGAGTTATTGACTCCAGTTGCAATTACCGGACAGTTGCAATTACGGCACTCCACCTTACTTGATTTATTTTCATGATAAAAAAATTTTTGATAAAGAATGAAAATAATTGGGGTAAAAAAAGTTAAATAAACAAATATATTGAGTGGGGTGTCAAATGAAAGGTCTTAATTTGTACATTCCAAAATAGTTATTATTTTCATTCTAGGACGTATACTTTAGAAATACGACGAGAATTCATAAATATGAAATAAGTAAATGAAAAATTAGACACGACATTATTGTATTGCATGCATGCTAGTATTTTTTACCATGAAGAGCTAGCGCAATAGGCATACTCGGCAGTAGTAGCACTTGAAATTATAGGGGTAGTCAGAAGAAAGTCCAAATGTAAGCCATCTACGGTGCGCGAGATCTCAGTTCGGGGCGAACTACTAGTTATAATTTTGATTAATCACAAAAAGTGTCCCAAGTATCCAAGGTGTGCCTCCAGACACGATATTAATCTATTAAACAAACTCATAATTGAAATGATACTCAATTTATAGTTTATCGACAGATCGCGGCGCCAAACAGCTAGAGGTACGTACACGTAATAATTTAGGTGCGATGTCTACTAAACCAATTTATATTATGCAAACAAAAAAAAGCAAAAGCGCTCGTGGCGTAGCTTGCAGCCGGGGTCCCACGGCCTGTAAAATAACAGGCCAGATCGCGCCAGGCCAAACCGACAGGCCTTGGGAACCGTTGCACCCGATGATGCCTGTCGTCGATCAGCAGTCGAATCAGCTGCACAGGCATCCACAGGAGTGGCGCGATCCGCCCTGGCCTGTGATAATACGGGCCGTGGGACCCCGGATAGACGTTCTTGATAGATCGTTGAAGTTAGGCGACCGACTTTCTGAGAGTTCACAATTTGGATGGGTGACCGCAAGTGACATTAACGGGAACGTGCTTCGGAGGGCAACGAAAAATAGCGCTTTTGTGTTTTGGAGTGCACGCAAAATTGCACCAGAACGAGCTCGGTCGCCCAGATATTTATTATTGCAAGACAAAATTATAATTTACGTTTTACTTTATTTCAATGGTTTTAGTCGATAGCATGCCTTATTAAACCTAGCACGAGTAATGATACAACGTTTTCCAATTCAATGATAAAGTTAATTGATATTTTAATAAATGATCGGGTCGTGTCATTCTTCCGCTACCTAGCTCGATAGTGGAAAACTAGAACATACCTGTTTGTGAATACAAATAAAAATGTTCACCTACGTTTTATGTTAGTCTGAAGAAATTAACCTTTTATGAAATGAAATGAAATTTATGAAATATCTAGGTACCTATAAAAAAATATGATCATGACTGTAGGAAGGTAGGTTAGGTACCTACCTAAGTAAATATATTTATATTTTTTACAAATTTCGAAATTTAAAATGTTAAACGTTTTTAAGTTTATCTAAAAAAAATCCTAGACGATACCACAGAATAATAGTACCACGTAACAATACTTGCAGAGCCAATCTCAATGTTACGAAAGACGCTGAAGGAAAACATTGAAAGGTTACCAGTAGAAGAAGGCTTAAAGCTCCAATAGTGTTACACTTTTACCTAATTTAGGCCAAAATTTAGAGTAAAATCTTGGAAAATAAATTTTAAATTATCACTGAATTGTTTTTGTTAGTTCACGAATATATTTTTGCACCTTTGACTAAATCTATAAGTAAGTTTATGTCGCTAGTTTCCTTTACTCCAATTACAAGAATGCTAATGTAATTAATAACTAGATCTGTAGGTAAAACTAATATCTTTAATTAACTATGTTTAGAATAAACTATTCGATATATTTGCCAGGACAACTAATAGTAATAAAATCAAAATTTAACAGCGCACTATAGCGCCGCCGCCGCATACTTTATAGCGGCTGAAGTGCGCGGCAGATTCGACTTTGCAAGTACAGTCAACGCAACAGGATAGAGTAAACTTTATCTACATAGCCCGCCTAGCCCCGCCCCTCACCACCGCCTTCACCTCCCCGCAATTGCATTGACTGTACCTGCACAAGGTCGAATTTGCCGCGCACTTCAGCCGTCATAAAGTTTGCGGCGCACACTAAATCTACTCTATTCTATTCTTCTAATTTTAAAAATTTGTATAGCTTTGTTCTTTAATAAAATTCCTCTGATTTTAGAAATCAAAGTTAAGTAAAAATGGTTTATTAAGACAATCAATACAAAGAAACACACTCATTAACATAAAAATTCACTCCTTAACTAACTTACAACTAAATTAAAAGGAACTCTGTCTTCTATCTTTAAGTGACTAAAGATAGAAGACAGAGTTCAGATCACCGACCGCAGGTAAAGTGCCCAAAAGGCTAGCAGCGTTACCCCGTTGGATTGCTAGACTTATCCTCTGTCCGAGGTAAGCACCAGCCCTTTGGTCATTGGTCTCATCCACTAACCTCTTGGATATTTCCCTGTAAAGTTAAGTTAATAATAATTAGATTAAATTTAATTTAATTATTAGATTATTTATTTCAGACTATGTCCATAATTAATAAGACAACTATTAAATTTAGTATTTTGTTAGATATGCGATCGATAAACTAATTTCATCTCTATAGGCATTTAGGTACAAATAAAAAATGGCTTAATAACAGATAGATCTTATTAAATGCATACTTTATTAGTTAATAAGCAAATTACTTAATTCATACAATTCATTCTGCACTTTATTTTGTAATTCATTATTCCTCTGTGTGTCAGAACTCCTTTCTGACACACAGAACGTGACACAAGTCCTGACATATACAAAGTTAGCATAATTTTGGCATAGACCAGCGAGTACCGGAGTCCCTTGACCGGTTTAGGGTCAAAACGATCTGTGGAGCCACGGACAAGGTCACCAAGCTCGGTGTAACCCGATAGATCCAGAGCGGTCTGGCGTACGTAACCCCTGATTGATGCGTATTACTGACTATGGAATCTGTAGAACTGACTTGCTACTAAAAGATTGTCATTTTAGATCAGTGGTTCCGAACCTGTGGGTAATTACCCCCAAGGGGATAAAACGAAACGAGATCTTTGTGACAAAAAACATTTTTTTTTTATACTTACTATAACAGATTTGTAACCTAATGGCCTATGATTAATAGAAGAACGTTTCGAGCGCCAACTATGGTCGACCATTCCCACAAGAATATAGAAAAAACGAAAAGCCAAGAAGCGGCCGGGTTTCCTTACGAATACCTACTCACGAAACTTTTTTTTATTGAAAAATCCATTGACACACGGATTTAAATACATGGCTCTATCCTCCTGATATTGTATACTAGCTGACGCCCGTGGCTTCGCCCGCGTGGACTACTATTTCGTTTATCCCACGGGAACCGTGCATTTTTTCGGGATAAAAAGTAGTCTATGTCCTATTCCCGGTCATTAGCTATCTATGTTTCAAATTTCAGCCAAATCGGTTCAGTGGTTGTCGAGTTATAGAGGAACAAACATACATCCAAACATCCAAACATCTAAACATCCAAACTTTCGCATTTATAATATTATATATTATATATATATATTATATATATATATATATTATATATATATATATATATATATTAGTGTGATTAGTGTGATTAGTGTGATAGTGTGATAATTCACATATTCTCCTGATATGTGAATTTAAAAATTTACTAAATAAAAAAATAAAAGTAAATAAATAAATAGAAATAAATAAATGTATATTTGAACTCCTCGAAAAAATTTGTTCTGCCAAAGTCCAAACCTTAGCTAAAACCTCACCACAACTGAGTCGTTTGTCATTAGTAAATCAAAATCAAAATCAAATCAAATTCAAATATCATTTATTCAGTAGGACCGTTATGACCACTTTGAATCGTCTTAAGAGCTAGGTGATTCTACTCCTGTTCTTTCGCGACCAACACCGTGAAGAATCAGGGCAACAAACACGGTATGGGGCCTAGCTTTCTTTTCGGTGATCCATCCGCTTAAAATCTAAATAGTCAAGTTCCAGTGTGGAGCCAGTCGAACAATGTGAGTCTCGTCAAAGTCGTCAAAAGAAAAAAAGGAGGATTAATACATCAACAAAAATTCACCCGGCATCACACGCTACACTTGGCTAACTTAGGTGGTACCTCGCAGTTACCTACTTGAAAATAATTATAAAACTAAGCAAGATAGTAAAGACATTGCACAGTACACATCAGCTGTCGAGGGGCAGAGCGACATCAGGCCACGCGACTTTATCATTAATATAATTATCAAGAGAATAGTACGCTTTCTTAACAAGATTATTCTTTATGTATGTTTTAAATCTGCGAATGGGAAGTTTTGTTGCGTTTTCTGGAAGTTTATTATAAAAGAGTACAGTATTTCCCATAAAAGAACCATTTACTTTTTCTAGTCTAAATTTAGGCACACATAGTTTATTCTTATTTCTAGTGTTAATATTATGCACTTCTCTTTTTTTCTTAAAGTTGGTTATATATTTGTGAGTGTGCAATAAGTTTTCATAAATATATTGCGAAAAGACTGTGAGAATATTAATTTCTTTAAAACGTTCTCTCAGCGAGTCCCGTGGTTTTAATTTGTAAATAGCACGGATCGCTCTCTTTTGCAAAACAAAAACAGTTTGAATATCTGCTGCTTGTCCCCAAAGAAAGATACCATATGACATCACACTATGGAAGTAACTAAAATATACTAACTTAGCCGTTGCTTCATCAGTCAGTCGCCTGATCGTTCGAACAGCGTAAGCAGCGGAGCTAAGTCTATCTGCAAGTGTATCAATATGAGGACCCCATTGCACTTTGCAATCAATTGTTAGACCTAAGAAAATAGTTGAATCTACAAGATTAAGTGCAACTCCATTTAATTCAATTTTTGTAGGTCTCTGAACTACATTAGGCAATGTGAATTTAATACATTTAGTTTTTTTCGCGTTAAGCAAAAGATTATTAGAAGTGAACCAGTTTAAGACTAAGGATAGAGACGCATTAACATCATCATAGTTATCTTTGGACCTATTAACTTTAAAAACCAAAGAGGTATCATCAGCAAAAAGAACAATGTCGCACATTTCATTTACGAAATAAGGGAGTTCATTAATATATACTAGAAATAAGAAAGGGCCTAATATCGAGCCCTGAGGTACACCCATATCAATGATAGACCCTGACGACCTTTCACCTCCTACTTCAACTTTAAGGACTCTATTGGAAAGATAAGATTGAACAAGGTCAATAGCTCGATTGTTGACGCCATAATATTTTAACTTTGAAATCAAAGTCGCATGACATACGCAGTCAAACGCTTTCGACAGATCGCAGAATACTCCGATAACATCTTGTGATTTTTCAAAGGCCTCATAAATGTGCTTTAGAAGCAATGTGCCGGCATCGGTTGTTGATCGACCTTTGGTAAATCCAAATTGATGCATATGAAAAAGTCCGTTAAGATTAAAATAGGAAAGCATTTGATTAAGGATTACTTTTTCAAAAATTTTACTTAGCGCAGGCAGAACCGAAATTGGTCTATAATTAGCGGGATCGGTTTTATTGCCAGATTTATACAAAGGAATAAGTTTACTAAACTTCATTAGATCAGGAAACACTCCCTCGTCAACACATCTGTTAAAGATATATGCTAGACATGGGGCGATATCACAAACAATAGAAGCTAATATCTTTGTTGATATCCCCCACAAATCCTCAGTATTCTTTATATTAAGAGTTTTAAATGTTTTGACAATATCGTCTGCGTTAATATAATTAAACTTAAATTCACACTCACACCGATCAACACTAGATTCTAAAAGAGTGAGTGCGCTAGAGACGGAAGAATCTAGTGACTGGGTCACAACATGAGGTATATTAGAGAAAAAACTATCAAATGCATTGGCAACCTCATTACTTTTAGTTAATAAATTATCATTAACATTTAAATTTATCTGTTTGGGGCCAGTTCTTGATTTGCCTGTCTCATTACTAATCATTTTCCAAGTGGCTTTAATTATATTAGGTGCCGTTTCAATTTTGTTCTTTAAATACATTGATTTAGCTGCCTGACATACTTTTTTGAATATTTTTGAATAATTCTTTATGTAAAGGCTATGTGAAGGGTCGTGAAGCATTAGTTCTCTAGTAGCATAAAGTTCATAAAGTTTATTCCTACTTCTATAAATACCTGGTGTTGCCCAGTTTGCAAAACTAGCGCAAGGCTTTGATTTGCATGTCTTTAATTTAAATATTTTCTTATGCTCCTCAATAACTACATTAGACAAACTAGTGAAGAGGTCATTCGGGTCTTCCAAACAAGGTAAAAGTGACATTTTGTGTTCTACACAACCCTGAAACTTAATAATCCGACTCTCTGTGATGGGACGGTAAGTAAATTCATGGGGTTTATTTAATATGCAATCATTAGTAAATTTGACACTATGACCATAATGATCAGAACCAAAATTTTTAATTAAGTCTTTGCTAACTGGTTCACAACTACTAAAAACATTATCTAGACATGTGGCTGTTGTCGAAGTCACCCTAGTCGGTTCATTAAAGTTATGTCTTAAATTATAACATTTGAACAGATCAATAAACCTTTCAGACAGCGAATCTAGTATAATATCTACATTAAAGTCACCACATATTATTACTACTTTACTACTTGTATAAATCTTGAGCAAAACTTCTTCCATAGTGGACTCATACAGCCTGTAATCAGAGTCAGGGGGCCGGTAAACACACACAACGATATGTCGCTCCAGCTCAGCGCACGACAGCTCAATAGTCCTCTCAATAGAGAGATTAACAATATCTTTACGTTCCTTGCATTTTAAATTATTTTTAACAATCATTAGAGAACCGCCTCTGATGGCGTTCTTACGTTTGTATGAACTTATGACATTGTATTGTTCAAAATAAGGGAGCAACTGATTATCTAAAATCCAGTGTTCAGTCACACACATAACATCTACATTAAATTGTTTTAAAAACAACTCTAATTCTAGTAATTTGCTGGGGAGGCCCTGCATGTTCTGATGTACAACATGTATAGTGCCTAGCTTACCCGTTGTCGAAGGGGTCAGTTTAAATGTTGACCCGCAGTCCCTGATACATGATTACCTTTATTAGTACTACTACTAACTACAGGCTCGTCAGGTAACTGTGTTATACTACTTATAACACCATCAAAAATATTGTATGCTAACAATTTAGCAATTATCAATTTACTACTTTTACTATGGTACAATGTACCTTTTGTCAAAACAAAATCACTAATAAAATTATTAGTATCTAAATACAAAACGTCACTATGACGACATGTCAAGTTATATAATAATAAGTTATTTTTAAAAACTTGCTGGTTCAATTTTTCACCTAAGAACTTAGAGTAAGGAAAAGCACATATAATTAGTTTTCCCAACCCTAGATCTATCTTTTCTAGCAAAGTTTCAACAAGGTTGATCAAATCTAAACGCTTGATGCTACTACTTTCTCCTAAATGCAATATCAATGTGGTATTGCTGTCAAGTGATGTATCAGACTTGATACTTTTAGTGAAGTGGTCTAGGGGGGCATCTTGGAAACAATTATTTATAACATTTTGACTTAATTTACTGCCAAGCAGAAATCCCATCCCCACACCTATTCTATCTGAATATATAACAGTCCTCCGGGTCTGTCGACAGATTTTGGGCTGTCTAACCGGGGACTGAGTAGGCTGCACTATTTGTACAGCGGGATCACAGGATGAAGATTGTACCGATGGAGGTGTGATGCCCAAAGACACATTTTCACAAATTGGTGGGTCTGTCTGTGAACTACTGTTACAGACTTGCACATACATACTGTCATTATTCACTACATCTACAATACTGTCAATTTTTTTGAGGTTATCTAAAACCTCTTGTTCTGCTTTTTTAAATTTACATGTCATGTCATGTAGTGATCTTTCGAGGGCTATTACTTTCTCAGCCATGTGATCTAATTCTAAGGAGTTGCGGCCTATTAAATTATAACATGAAGTTAGCTCCTGCTTTAAATGACATTTCTCTTTGCAAAGTTTTGCATGATCAAATACATTTCTGTGAATTTTCAGCTTTTTCTCTGATTTCTTGATAAAATTGTTCAATTTTATATATTTTTTGACTTTGTTGCTCCCTTTTGTTACAGACTTACTTTTACAATTTGGAGTAGTGAGATCTACCATAGAATTAGGCACACTATTCAAAAGCTCAGTCTGCAAATCCAGACTACTGAAGTTGTTAATTACTGGCACCTGCTTAAGTTCTAAGTTGTCTATCTTAATTCTACACTCGGATAACTCTTGCTATAAGTCCTTGTTAAGCTGGAGAGCCGCCTCGTACGTTTCATGGCAGTGGTCTACAGACTCCAGCGATGACTGTAGGCGTTCCAACTGCTCCAGTACATCTTCATATTTTGTATGAAGCTCGGCAAGTTGTCTCTTCAGAGTCTGATTCTGTCCGAGGATCACCAGCATCTCAGCCTCACTCTCCTCCTGCTCCTGTAGCAGCTGCCTTCGAATCTCATTGGATTCTTTGAGCTCCGATGTAGCCATCTTCAGTCTAGCTTCCAAGTCGCATGCCCTCCGAGTCATGGTCATTTTGATTTACCCTGAAACACACGTCAAGCAAGTGAGTTTGGTACTTGAAGATTGAGATAAGAGAGTATAGAAATATGGAGAGTTAGATGACAGAGAATTATAATGGTTAAGGAAAAAAAAAAAAAAAAAAAAGATGGGCAGTTTAGAAAGTTATCAAGAAATAATAGTAATGGGAAAATTTATCAAAGGAAATATTGTAAACTTGCTTTCCGGTTAGTATTATTTACTTTAGTTTTATAAATGAATTTAAACTTCTCACTACTCAATATAATAGTGTAATATTATATTGGATAACTAAATAAATTACCTTCTTACCTACACAAAGTAATGCAATGTAGTGTAATAAGTCAAATGCACTATAATACCAAACAAGATTACTTTACAACAATGATTTACTATAGGACTAGATCAGCAGTGACGGTGCCGACTCGCTGCCACATCGCATCGGGCCACAGCCTTATCTGACTTCAGTTGTCAGCTTGACACACAGCACACAACTACTCTCAATTGCTTGGTGATAAAAACAACAAAATGGGAAAAAGTGTTGTCAAAAACTGCACATCACGCACTAAAAAGATCAACAAGTTAAATGGTGTGACTTTTCACAATAAGTTTGTTCAATTTTCTTTAAATTATCCAAAAAAACAAATAAATAATAACGAACATCGTTTTTGCCACCAGTGCTACCAGCAAAAACGATTTTAATTTTCCCAAACAGTTGGGAAATTTTTGAATGACGAATGCATGCAGTTTCTGTCACTAAATTATTATTATAATCTGTTTGGTCTAAACATACTGAACGGTACCCAAACACTCACTAAATGGATAAGTAACACATTCACGTGGATTTCCAGGGTTTTACCTTAATATAATCACCACTTTATAAACCTTAACTTTTTTAGCAAAAACCTTTTTAAATATTATTATATTAAACGAGCAATTTTTGTTTGTTTGACGTTTGTTTGTCCTGACGTTCTCGAAAACGGCTCTAACGATTTCGATGAAATTTGCAGTACGGATGTTTACGGGGGTGAAAAGCCGATTTCTCGGCATTTTCACGCAAAAGGATTTACCAGTGCAATGTGGTTCGTAATTTCACGGAATTTGTCGAGACCAAAGTGGCTTGGCGGTCAGGACCATTGCCTTACAGCCGAAGGCCGCGAGTTCGAATCTCAGTCAGTGAAAGTTAATTTTTTGTGAGTTTTTTTTTTGTTCTCATTTAATTTTTTTCTATTTGCACCCGAGCAAAGCTTGGTCGCCCAGATATTTAAATTTTAAAATGAATAAATATTTTTATTATTTGGGCTTTTCGCAAAAAAAAAAACACAATATACTACCTACAATGCTTTAACGTATTCCATTGCAAAATCTGTTAGTCACTTAGGATATGTTCTTTTGAAAATTTGTTTTTAATAAAATAAAACAACTGGCTTACCGACTAAATTATTTCATTTCTTCACCGACGAGAGAACCTTTCATCACAGATTTCGCTAATTAAAAGGCATTGAATCAACGAAATGCCGGTTTTTATCGACAAGTAATGTCGGTAGGTATAAAAAAATATATTTAACTAGTGAACGCCCGCAGCTTCGCCCGCGTAGACTACTTTTCTTTATCCCACGGGACCATACATTTTTCCGGGATAAAAAGTAGCCTTTGTGTTATTCCAGAACATAAACTACCTACATTCCAAACATCAAAATCGGTTTAGTAGTTACCTATACGGAGATACGTGGTAACAAACTTGCACACACACACACACACGGACTTTCGCCTTTATAATATTATTAGTAGGATAATACTAGTTTTTCTGTTTGACCTAATTTACGCTGTGTCGATGTGGAAATTTTTACTTGATGCTGATTTCATTACCGAGCTAAAAATTTTAATATCTTAAATTATACGAGAATTTTTTTTACTATTAGAAATCCTTAGGCACCTAGGTATTCATGATATCCAAAGGAAAGTACCGGACTTTAAATTTAAAAACCGATCTAATAGGTAGGTACAAGTTAGTTTATAAATCCAAGTTACTATTAAAAAAAAAATAAAAAAAAAATTAAGTACCTAGGTACCTTTCACACAGTAGGTACCCTGATACAGATAGACAAACCTATCGAACTCAGTAGTGAAAACTTACTGTCATTGTAATTTCTATTAAATGTTGTCCTTATTATTTTGTCCTTGTATTTTTTTTTTTAATCTTTAGTATAATGAAAGTTTCACTAAACAATCTTTCATAGTTTTAAATTGATTCAATAAATTAATTGAATTATATTTATATCATTCATTACGCATACATCATTCATTTTGGGAAAAATTTTTGTCGTTGGCAACTCTGGCTATTTTCTGGATGACAATGTCTTGTCTCTTTCCAACGCAATTAGTTTGACGGTAGATAAAAAGAGACAAACATAGATTAATTGTACAGATTGACATTTTATCTATCCGTTTCAAAGCTACGTCTTTAAAACTCCTAAGTGGCTACGCTTTTCTCAAATGTTGAGGATGACGTTGCGACTCTAGTTATTAACCTCGTTGCTTTACAATAACAAAAATTACCTGTGCTGGGTAAGTAATAGATAGTAAGTGTAATAGTGGAATATTATTTTGATAAATCCTTACACAGTACACTGGCGTTCTAAATATAATATAGGACTGTAGGTAATAGTGCTAAAAAAAAGTTAGGGAAGACTATGCAATCTTGGTTAATAAATCATCCAGGTACATAATATTTGAGGGGGTAATGTTAGTAAGTGGGAGTGTAGAGTGTTTATGTAGTATAATATGTGTGAGGCAAATGTTTTGGACATCAATTCAAGCTTCCACTGATTGTCAAGCTGAAAGAGTTGAAAACGAAGCCGGTGTATGGTGGACGTGACTCATCGACCCCGGTGAGCGTGTGGAATGTTGTGTTTTGTTCGTACTTACGTTAGTAAAATGTGATAAATAAACACAAATACTCCCCAGGTTTATCGAAGATTTCCAATTCGTCAGCTTGTGTACAGTTTAGAAGTTTAATTCCGCTTCAATCCCAGGCTTTCGTTGCCGTATCCGTTGCAGTATCCGTTGGTAAAAGTTCAAAATTTTGGTCAACTTTTTAGGAGTTTTTATTCAGAGGAATAGTTCACAAACACTTGCACTTATTAATTAAAGTGTGTACCACAGTCACATAATGTTTTTATTACACAATTTACAATAAAACTTAATTAAAATTGAAAATAAAATTTGAGCAGCTGATTTTCACGTCAGACCACTAGTGTAGTAGAATAGGAAACAGTCGAAAATCTGGTTTAGTTGAGGTGTTGATTGAGGTTGATAAAAAGTTCGGTACTAGAATTGACACCCTGTCACTCTCATCTCAACGAGACCGAAAAATACCGACCTTACCGATTACACCGAGAATACCGAAATAAAGACCAACAAAAGATAAAGCGCTCGTTTTGACAGTTTGAGACCAATTTGAGACTTGAGACAAGTTAAGGTAAGGCCAAACCAAAGCGTTCAGCTAACGTCCGCGGTGGCATGCAACGCGTGTCATCGGTGTCACCGATGCATCCTCTGATTGGACAACAACTGATCGGCTTTTTGGCGGGAATTTGAGAAGTCAAGTTTCATTTTTGTTTTATTTTCGAAAACTTGTGTTTCTTCGAATGTTAATGTGTAATAATGGTGGATTATTAACCGTTAAGTGTTCGTGAACGTGCATAAGTGTGGGGAAGTGAAACAGAATTGAATAACATTGCTTTTCAAGTTCTCCCAAAAAGTCCGTGTTGATGTTTCAGTAAAGCCCCACATCTTTACTGAGGCACAAGGGGAGGGGTGGGATATTATATTTATGTATTGTAATATGTATTTATATATCTTATTTATCTTTAAACTTGAAGTTTATTTAATTACTTGACACTGGCTAAATGCACAACCGTGCGAAGCCAAAATAAAGAAAAAAAAACAACTGATCGCCACCTTGCACGCCTCCGCGGACGTTAGCTGAACGCTTTGGTTTGGCCTTACCTTTAGTCAATCAGCCCAACACTACTATCAATGGAATGTGTCACGATGCTTGTTCGAGTTAAGGTGGCTACGCTCCGCTGATAGCGGTGTCTCTCCGATATGCTCCTGATTTGCAATGCTAATAAGTTGAGAACTCGACTGAGATTGAGACTGTAGGCCAATTGGTCGGACAATATTGTGGCGGTAGCCGGAAACCAGAGTTTAGATTAGAGTTTTTTTTTTCTTGTTTATTTAGGCTTCTCACGGCTTGTGCATTCAGCCGGATTAGAGTTGTAAGTGATCGGAATATCCTACAAATATTATAAAGGCGAAAGTCCGTGTGTGCGTGAATGTTTGTTACCACGTATCCCCATAACAACTAAACCGATTTTAATGAAATTTGAAATGTAGATGGTTTAGGTTCTGAAATAACACATAGGCTAATTTTTATCCCGGAAAACTGTATGGTTCCCGTGGGATAAAAAAGTAGTCCACGCGAGCGAAGCCGCAGGTATAGGCTAAAGCGGCCATTTTGTTACATTTCATAAAAAGGGAAAGGCCAAAAACATTTCTTACACAATAATAGCGAATTTCTGCCTCTCGAATTTCCCAAAGATTTCGCGCTATAAACATTGACAGTTACATGACAGTAATGACGTTATGTGACAGCCGTGACAGCCCTATTGCATAAGGGCAGTAGCACACAGATTTCGTTCATAACTCGCCTTTCGAGAAGTATATGAGATCGAAACACAGCTACATGATAGGGGAGTGGTTACATTTACGATGATATAAGTTAGGTAGGTATATAATATACTGACTTACGCAGCTATATATTTACCTACAGTTATATTTGTTACACAAATGTTTCACCACCTGATATTTTTGACAGAATTGAGTAAAATCAAAGATAAAGTATCAGTGTCATGGATTATACATATATGAAGCATTTATGGAGCATACTATGAAACATACTTAATAAGAAACAGATTATGAAACATCAAACGTGGCCACTTTAGACCCCCTGGGCATTATAGAAAAATTTTGAAAACTAGGCGATTGTATGGAAGGAGCTACATTAATATCCGCAGCGCTAATTAAACTGCCAGATTAGCATGGTCGGACAGTCTAGGATCAAATTAAATATTCATTACTTTAACAGTATAAGAAATACGCAGATATGTGTGTGAAAGGAGTGAGCACTGAGATGACGAGTGATAGAATGAAGTGGAAGAAGAAAACATGTTGTGCACACCCCATGATACCATTCCAGTATCATTACCGGTGCGTATTGTTATGTTCTCCAAAATGACAGTAATTTGTTTGAAAACGTCACCACAACAGAATAACCACAAAACACAGCAGAATTGGTCATCCTACTAATATTATAAAGGCGAAAGTCCGTGTGTGTGTGTGTGTGTGTGTGAATGTTTGTTGCCACGTATCTCCATAACTACTAAACCAATTTTGATGAAATTTGAAACGCAGATAGATAATAACCGGGAATAGGACATAGGCTACTTTTTATCCCGAAAAATTGCACGGTTCCCGAGGGATAAGAAAAATAGTAGTCCACGCGGGCGAAGCCGCGGGCGTCCGCTAGTTAGTAGATATAGTTGACGTTTTGCTTTAGTTGAAGAAAAGTTTGTTAGTAGAATCGGCCTATAGGGCTTGTTCTAGGTTTAACTTGGCGCCTCGGATTAAAATTAGCCAGTTTATACCAAGTATTTCTATATACACTTTATAAACCAGGTTACGGAAATCGGCTTATGTTAAGTCGCGGTACTTTCAATTAGTTATCACTTGATTGATTTGTTATCAAGCTTAAGGAGGGTAGGTATTAAGCAAGTCACTTAAGTTTAAGTTAGACTTTAGAATGTAGTAGGTGTTAAAGTATTTGTATTGATCGCTCAATCAATGTCGGATAAGCTACCTCACAACTGATTTTATGTTATAAAGTTATAAAAACAGCTCATTAAGTTTATGAATATGTATTGTTGTCATAAATACTTGTTGAACCAACGATTTTAGTGACAATAAACGACTACAATTTATACCATCTTTAATATACTTAATGAATAGAATATATAAAATCACGCCTATTTCCCATGATAGGGGTAGACCAAAGATCTCCATTTGCTACGATCCTGACACACTTTTTTCGCTTCATTCACTCTCATCACATTCTTCATGCCAGCTCGTCTGTTTAAGGTACTCTTAACCTGGCCTTTTTCTAATAAGTAATCAGCCAATTAATTTTGTCCGCATGGGCGGGCGGTCCACAGTCATGTTCTGCTAAACGTAATACAGCTAACCAATACAGCATCCCGCATTCTGCAAGATGTGGGTATGAAACTAATGCAGGGAAAAGACATCTTCAAAGGATCTTAAAGATTATAGCTGACCAGTCGCATCCGCACCCGAACCGCAATGCATCGCCTCGGTACCTATTCTTTGTATGGAATTCTATGGACCAACGCTCACTACATCAACTTCGTAACGTCACCAGATCGCCACATTGCAATCCAAAAGTGAAGGAACAAGTGAACGCCGAAAAGGTGATGCGATACGCCGAAAGGTCAGCTATAACTAACGTGACCATACGTCCCGCTTTGGGCGGGTTTGTTCCGCTTTCAGGCTGTCTGTCCCGCTGTTCTCAGCGAGAGCAAAAATTTCGCAACCAAACCTTTCTTACCTACTAAATCAAATTCATTGCACTCGAATCACTCTAGATATTGTATAAATGCGAAAGTAATTCTGTCTGTCTTTTACCTTTTTACTCCTAACCATTGAACCGATTTTGATGAAACAGGCAAATTTTTATTGATAATGAAAAAAAAAGGCTCATTTTTGTCGCGAAAATAAAAACGAAGATCTAGCGTCCCGCTTTGACACAAAAAATAAATGGTCACGTTATTATAACCTTAAGTGCCTAAAACCGAGATGAGAGATGTCTATAACGCCTTGGAAATAAAATTCGTTCATGTTTTTAGTTATTTCTTGACACTGTATCCAATAATAAATGTTTATGTGTCATTGCCTAAGATTTTATTTTACACCTTCAATCCAAAAATAGCAAAAATTCTAATTTTAACCTTATAAATAGAAAAAAGTCAATGTCAAAATATCAAAAATCTATTTTTAAGTTCTGCTGGATGTATTATAAATGACAAATGACGTGAATAACTTAAAAATCAAAAATCAAAATCAAATATCATTTATTCAGTAGGACCGTTATGACCACTTTGAATCGTCTTAAGAGCTAGGTGATTCTACTCCTGTTCTTTCGCGACCAACACCGTGAAGAATCAGGGCAACAAACACGGTATGGGGCCTAGCTTTCTTTTCGGTGATCCATCCGCTTAAAATCTAAATAGTCAAGTTCCAGTGTGGAGCCAGTCAAACAATGTGAGTCTCGTCAAAGTCGTCAAAAGAAAAAAAAGGAGGATTAATACATCAACAAAATTAAAATGTTACAATGTTAAAATGTTAAAATGTTACTTAAGATCTGAACAAACATTAAAATGTTACATTTTTACGATCTAATAAATGATTCATTTACAATTTGTCTAAAAAGTGTGTTAATTGATTCAGGCGTGACTTTGCGGAAGTCCATCTTCAGATTTTTTTGAAAATTCCAAAATATTTAGTAGGTACTCCTCCGCTAATCTATACCAAAAAAGTTTCGTCAAAATTTTCACGCTAAAGCCACCCAACCACCCACTTTCCACTGCCTGGCCTTATTATGCCAGGCTAGTCAGGGCAAATCCGGGAGCAGCACCAGCGACGTTTGTCAAGGATTTCGGGGGGGGAGGTCATGACCCCCATGACCCCCCCCCAAAAATCCTTGACAAAAAGTCAAAAGTCAAAAAACGTGACCCCCCAAAAAAAGTAGGTAGGTACGCACTAGCAAATAACGTGACCCCCCAAAATCAAAGTCTGCGACCGCCCCTGCGCCGGAAGACATTTGTTTTATATTTTATTACATTTCTCTTCAACTCTTATTATAAGTTATTACAAATCATACCAAGATTTTATTCCTAGAGGTAATGTTTCGTGAAACTATTAGTTTCGTACACTTCAAGTAATTTCTCAGGTAATTTAATAATTAATGGTTTGTTGAAACACTGATGAAGATGAAATTGCTCAGTAGATATTTGGGTCAAAGTTATTTAAGTACATTATAATTTGCCTAATTTACTTTAATCTACCTAATGAATAAGTTGATCATAATTTAATTTGATCACATACTTATGTAGGTATTTATATGCCTATACAATTATAAATATGTACCTACTTATTGTGTTAACACATTGAACTTGAAAAAAAAAACACTGTAGGTTTACTAGTATTACCACATCTCGGAGCGCTCGAGCGCTCCGAGACGTGGTAATACTACACGAGCGCGCTCGTGGCGTAGCTTATTGTATTTTTATATTTATTGTATTTATTTATTTAAAACACACGAGTTGGGCTTACAGATTAGACCAAAGCGCCCAAAACGTCTATGCTATTACTTAAAACTATCTTAAAGGAGACTGTTTTTAAGTGGTCTATGAACCAATAGCCATACTGCTATGGTATTTCTGTGGGGATACCTCAACTACATCCTTGTGCAAGGGGGCATCAAAATCCAACCCGGCAGTTTTGAGAAAAATAATACTTTAGAATTCACATTTCTTGCAAAAATGTTTTTATTTTAGAAACGTTTTGAACGGTTATTGTGGTTAGTGTCTGTAAAGTTCGGACTACAATGTAATAATATGGTGACAGCGACCTGATCTGATGATGGAGTCAGGAGCTGTTCAACAGAACTCCTCAATAAATAAGCCGATTGAGTTGAAACTCGGCTTGCCTGTTAAGTTTCAACTACAATGTAATAATATGGTGACAACGAGCTGATCTGATGATGGAGTCAGGAGCTGTTAAACAGAACTCCTCAATAAATAAGCCGATTGAGTTGAAACTCGGCTTGCCTGTTAAGTTTTAACTACAATGTAATAATATGGTAACAACGAGCTGATCTGATCATGGAGTCAGGAGCTGTTCAACAGAACTCCTCAATAAATAAGCCGATTGAGTTGAAACTCGGCATGCCTGTCAAGTTTCAACTACAATGTAATAATATGGTGACAACGAGCTTATCTGATGATGGAGTCAGGAGCTGTTCAACAGAACTCCTCAATAAATAAGCCGATTGAGTTGAAACTCGGCATGCCTGTCAAGTTTCAACTACGATGTAATAATATGGTAACAACGAGCTGATCTGATGATGGAGTCAGGAGCTGTTCAACAGAACTCCTCAATAAATAAGCCGATTGAGTTGAAACTCGGCATGCCTGTCAAGTTTCAACTACAATGTAATAATATGGTGACAACGCGAAACTGCAACTAATAGGGACTGCAAACTCGAAAAATATAAAAATAATAATGCTAGTGTACTTAAATGAGTAGACAACTACAGAGAAACAGTCGTCTAACATAGACTTTTATAATAGCCTAACTCTTATGATGATCAGAAAACGAGAGTAAAATTGATAAGTAATGACAATTGATAGTGATCAGTCATTGTACATGCATGTAAAAAATGTAACAACTGCGAAAGAATTGTGGGAAAAACTACAGCAATTATTTGATGACAACGGCTTTTCGAGAAAAATAAGTCTGCCATGGAATTTAAAAAAATAATATTTTTATTATTATTTATTTAATTTAATTTAACTATTGTGTAGAATTATTGTATTGCATAGATGGATGTTTGTGATTATTTGAAATATTGGGGTGCTGAATTATATCTTTATAAAATCCTTATTTTACTAGTAAGCTAGTAACCTCATTTAATGGCATGATTTTGTTTATCAGTGTTTGTAACTAGAATGTTGCGTTTTCTAAGACAATGTCAATAAATTATAAATTCACTTGTTCTTATGTACATGTTGCAGGCAACTGGTTGAATTAGCCATTCAATTAAATGCCTAACCATTTCATTGAGCGCCGCCATTCAATTAAATGACTGACCTTCGTTTAGCCGTAGAGTTGAACACTACGTTCCACACTACGGCTAAACGAAGGTCAGCCATTTAATTGAATGGCGGCGCTCAATGAAATGGTTAGGCATTTAATTGAATGGCTAATTCAACCAGTTGCCTGCAACATGTACATAAGAACAAGTGAATTCATAATTTATTGACATTGTCTTAGAAAACGCAACATT
Organism: Camptogramma bilineatum; assembly: GCA_958496255.1. NCBI lineage: Eukaryota > Metazoa > Arthropoda > Insecta > Lepidoptera > Geometridae > Camptogramma > Camptogramma bilineatum. The sequence continues at coordinate 13,790,152 of OY292466.1, read as the reverse complement.
CTAGTTACAAACACTGATAAACAAAATCATGCCAATAAATGAGGTTACTAGCTTACTAGTAAAATAAGGATTATTATAAAGATATAATTCAGCACCCCCAATATTTCAAATAATCACAAACATCCATCTATGCAATACAATAATTCTACACAATAGTTAAATTAAATTAAATAAATAATAATAAAAATATTAATTTGTTAAATTCCATAGCAGACTTATTCTGCTCGAAAAGCCGTTGTCATCAAATAATTTCTGTAGTTTTTCCCACAATTCTTTCGCAGTTGTTACATTTTTTACATACATGTACAATGACTGATCACTATCAATTGTCATTACTTATCAATTTTGCTCTCGTTTTCTGATCATCATAAAAGTTAGGCTATTATAAAAGTCTATGTTAGACGACTATTTCTCTGTAGTTGTCTACTCATTTAAGTACACTAGCATTATTATTTTTATAGTTTTCGAGTTTGCAGTCCCTATTAGTTGCAGTTTCGTGTTGTCACCATATTATTACATTGTAGTTGAAACTTGACAGGCATGCCGAGTTTCAACTCAATCGGCTTATTTATTGAGGAGTTCTGTTGGACAGCTCCTGACTCCATGATCAGATCAGTTCGTTGTCACCATATTATAACATTGTAGTTAAAATTTGACAGACATGCCGAGTTTCAACTCAATCGGCTTATTTATTGAGGAGTTCTGTTGAACAGCTCCTGACTTCATCATCAGATTAGCTCGTTGTTACCATATTATTACATTGTAGTTGAAACTTGATAGACATGCCAAGTTTCAACTCAATCAGCTTATTTATTGAGGAGTTCTGTTGAATAGTTCCTGACTCCATCATCAGATCATGTCGCTGTCACCATATTATTACATTGTAGTCTGAACTTTACAGACACTAACCACAATAACCGTTCAAAACATTTCTAAAATAAAAACATTTTTGCAAGAAATGTGAATTCTAAAGTATTATTTTTCTCAAAACTGCCGGGTTGGATTTTGATGCCCCCTTGCACAAGGATGTAGTTGAGGTATCCCCACAGTAATACCACTACAGTATCGCTATTGGTGCATAGACCACTCCCCATATAAAAAAAAACAGTCTCCTTTAGTCATGTCATTGTAAATAATATTAAGTCATAATAATTCATTAAAAATAATATTGGTACATTTAAAATAGTCACTACGATATAATATAAAACTACCGGTCAAACTCATAACCCTCCTTTTTGCTTCGCCGTAGTCGGGTAACAAGAGAGAGCAATACAGGTACAGGATTAGATAAACATGTCAAAAATTAAATAAACATGTCAAAAATTAGTAGGTACTTAGTAGTCATAAAATATTATTTAAAAAAGATAACATAAGCCGATGGAACCTTGTGTGGCTGTCAAAAAATATGTCAGCATCTGTGTGTAAAATAAATTTATTGAGTGGGGTGAGAGCCCTTGCCGTTGGAGCGGAAGCACCAGCAACCGTCCTCACACCGGGGAGCGGAGCAAACAGTACGGGGCGACGCCTCGGGCCCACGGCGCCCTCAGCGCCCACCATGTTGAGACGTGGCACAGCTAAACCCATTTTCTGCAGTGCGGTTGGGTTATCTACTTTACCGCAAAACAACATGTAGTAGTGGGTAAGCAGAAGCAAACTCCGCCTTAGCTGCAGAGAGTCCAGCCCGACCATGCCAGACACAAATAAAGATGGGTAGAGGTATGGATAATATCCATATAGCCTTTTATATGCATACCGGGCAAACTTCCTCTGCACCCTCGCTTGCTTAAACGTTCTTGATTGATCGTTGAAGTTAAGCAGCGTTGTGCGCGGTCACTTTTAGGATGGGTGACCGCAAGTGGTATTACGAGCTGAGCACTTCCGTGCTCCGGAGGGCACGTTAATTGTCGGTCCCGGCTTTTAAGTCGCTAAGCCATGACGGAGGCCTTTAGGCGGCTTAAAAACTCCGTCATCAGAGTTGGCCACTTGCTCATACGAAAGAAGACGAATCATCATCAGAGACAAGACTACCGAAACCTAATCGTACAGTTTGCATCTTGTCAAGTATTTGACTATCGTCATTTACTCTAAAACTACTGACACATAAATTCCTGAAAATTGAAAATCGGACTCCTGTACCCCGGATACCGGATGTCCCTTGAAATGTTTTCATGTTGAGTCATAAAAAACATTTCGCAAATCTTACAGCTGGGAACAAGTTATCGAATGTGTCAGTCGCGACTTGTTTGTAAAATATGAGTGTGCGTGCTCTAAAAACATCCGTCTAGCGAGGTTTCCATCGGACATCGCAACATTCTACGATGATTCAAAATCACGTTCATCATTTGCAACAGATACTGTTCACTTTTACTTCCCTACCACACATGTCGTAGACTAAAAAAGTAAAGATTTAACGAAAATAAATTGAATCCGTACCCATATTACAAATGTGAAAGTGTGTTTACCTATTTGTTTGTTTTTGTCCTGCTTTCTCGTCAAAACAGAGCGACGGATTGACGTGATTTTTTTGTGTGGAGATAGTTGGAGAGTAACATTAGGCTACTTTTTATTCGGGTACCACGCGACCGAAGCCGCGGCCAGCAGCTAGTTTACAATAAATGAAACAATGACACTTGATTTTGTACTAAACATACTTTTGTTTTGTTTAATTCCTAGTTTTGACCTGGTTTAGACCAAAACAAACTCAAGTTAATGACATTATAAGGATTGGTTTCAAGAATAGACTTGCTACAGAAGTCGCAACTGTAATTGCGACTTTTGGTCGCGTCTGCTGATTCCTCCTGTTGAAGTGTGGCGCCAGCCGTGATAGTATTGTGCGAATTATCAGCATGTTTGGAGGTGTGGGGCGCTTATGACGATTATGATAATTCATATCGATTGCAAGTAATGTGTAGATAAATCGAGTAGGTATAAACTAAATCTATCTAAGGAATTCGATCTTATCTATAGTAATTTTGTGTTATGACATCATTAACCTTTCGTGGTTTATGATACGTAGATATTATTTGTACTTAGTACTTACAAAAAAGTGTCGTTGCTTTTTTCTTTAACATTATATTCCTCAGTGACTGCCAATTCTTTGTGTTTTGAAAAAGGTGATTTTAGATGGGTGGTCATTATTTTCATCTTCAACTTTAAGGGTGCCCCCTACACAGCGTTTTCTGGAGCGCGTTTTGTAGCAGCGCGTTCGCAGCGCATCTGGATCGATACAAACGCGCGTTTTATCCATTACTAACGCGAACCGGGAGTGAACCCACTGCGTTTTTCGAAGCTTAAATATCAGTATTATGTACAGGAGTAAATAAATACCACCAATAAGAGCTTTTGATTTGACACTCAATGATAGGGGTGTGAACTTACGCATGCGCAAATGATATGAGCCCCGCCATCTTTTTGGACCTGCTACTTCACATTTCTGACTATTCTGTCTGACACAAACTTATCAACAATCTCATTCTCAATGATAAACTACCGCGTAGTAAATATTGAAATGAGAAAACAATTTTCTTCTTATCTTACAAAACCTGGTTACTTTCGTCCGAGTACAAAACCAAACAAAAATATTAGAATTAGACTTGTTAATTTTTTTTACAAATAAAAGTAAGTATAAAAGGAAATAAAAATCAAGATTTTATAAGAATAACTTAAGAAGTAGGTAGGTATGTATAAGACGACTAAGTAAGAAATGACGTGGCTAAATCAGTAACTTAAAAAAAACCGACGTCAATGCATTTTCTGCACTCTCGAGGTGCATTCGTTCATAACTCCGAAGATTATCAATCAAGATCCTCACCAAATTTTATGGCACCAATCGAAAAGTTAACCCTTTCAAAAAAAAAATCCAAATCGGTTCAGACGTCTTCGATTAATCGGTGAACAATTGAACATACATAAAAAAAACACAAAAAAAGATTCCAATGAATTGTGAACCTCTTTTTTCCTTTTTTTGAAGTCAGTAAAAAAGAAATAAGCAAGTTTACCTAAATCAATACAAACAATATTTCAGTTTTCCATTACGTACAATATCGTACTTTATTGTCGTTTCCAATAAATGTATTTTTTGTTTTACCTTACTGATGTACAAATTTTAAACATACGAATGAAGGAAGCTATTGAGCAAGCGAGATCTGTTGTAGAATATTTAACGCTAATTACTTTGTGATGTAGGTATTTATCTGTCGCTGGATAACTCCATAACTTTAAGACCTCTTGCAGTGTGTGAGTTGTATTATAGTTGGCCCACTTGCTTAAACAGGGTGTTCTATTAATGTGTGAAGTTTACACATGCGCAGATCACTTGACGCCCGCCATCTTTTTTAGACCTGCGCACATTCTAGAGTCCGCGCTCGTTAAGTTTATGGATCTCTGTTTATTTTATGGAAATGAAATAGGTAATTTTATCGCTTGAAACATGATTTGGATTTGGAATTCGATTAAAATCGAACCGCGGTTAATTTTAAATTGAATTCCACTCTCTTTCTGCGACTAATTAAGACTTACCGTATTATATCAGGCACCAAACATAGCTTTTCTTTTCAATAATCTTCTCAAACCCAAATATTGTGGAAGCAATTGAACAAAGGTCAGTTACTCTACAAATCGACGGTGGATATATCGGACAATTATCCTGGTTTCGCTTATATTGGTGAAAACTGTACTCTGAACATAACATAAAAATAAGCTGAACTACACGACAAGGGGCGTTTCAAGACAAGGGGCGCAGGTGTATGAACAAGCCAAGCTAATAAAAACACCCTGTATATCTAAAGTACAAAGATATAGTCGAAACATAGGCTTGGTAGTAAGCATGGCCTATTTATGAACGGTTTATTCATAATTAAATAAGATTTTGTGACACTATTAACATTATTAACCGTTCCATAAGGAGGAAGTTGAAACATTGTAGTGTAGAAATGAGCTATCTAATGTATTTAAAGGCAGCAAAATCAAATGCAAAGTTGTAATTCGTTCACATTGTATTGTATTGTAAAAGCTTAGTGTCTTTCCCTGTTTCTAGGTAAGTAATATGTTGTGCCTTACTCCACGAAAATAAGAAAAACTATGTAAAAGGTTAATAATTGTGACTGGAACTTGTACTTAGCCCATGGTATATATTTCTTTTAACTTTTTTTCTAGTTGTAAGTTTTCCGAAAATTATAAAAATAAAACAAAAGAAATCGGCGAAACATGCATTTTTATTTCAAATAAATGTCCCATTTTTACTGTTCCGTTTGTCTGTAAAAACGTTTTACAGTTGACTTATTTTTCACCCGACGCAATAAAAGGGGTGTTATATAAGTTTGACCGCTATGTATGTCTCTCTGTCTGTGTGTCTCTCTGTGGCATCGTATCTCTTTATGGAACTGATTTAAATGCAGTTCTTTTTATAAAATAATTAATTTTTGTTTCGTTTGTTGTCCAGGAGGGAGATGCCGTCGCGACGGTGGTAGAGGCTAGAAGGGCGGCCGGATGCGGCCCGCGCGCGCCCTTCCGTCCGCCGCCGTCACATAGCCCAGCGCTGCTACTATGCGCATGGCACGCGCCCTGCCCACTCTGCTCGCGGTGAGTACGCCACTCACCCACCCGGTGAGCTCCGTCCGCCACTATCACATAGCCCAGCACTGCTACTACAGATAGATAGATAATTATTGTTACACCAACATTATTACGAACTTAAACTAGAGGACTTAAATACTAATACATGGTGGCACAATGGGCGGCCTTATCGCTCAAAGTGAGCTCCGTCCGCCGCCGTCACATAGCTCAGCGCTGCTACTATGCGCATGGCACGCGCCCTGCCCACTCTGCTCGCGGTGAGTACGCCACCCACCCACCCAATGAGCTCCGTCCGCTACCTTTAAAATCAAAAAGCAATTTAAGATCATGTCGATCACTTTGTTTTAATATAACCTAGCGATACATGCTTATTTGGGGATAATAGTGAAATTGTTCCCCAAAGGCCGAGGAGCTGGTTCTTCTGCTACGGGCCGGCCCATCTGGCTCACTTGCCCGTGGTCTTTCGACCAACAGATTGTTAGTTGGTTGTAAAATATGTCGATCGCTCGCGAATTTGTCGCTTGCGCGATCTAGACCTATGATGTGTCGCCATCTTTGCTGAAGCTCGTAGTTCATCTGTGTAGAACATCTAGCGAAAGATGTCGCTACACTTACAGTGATGTCACTTATGGATAATTCGTAACTCAGATTTCTTGAGACTCGAGTCATTCGACTCTAAATATGATTCTGGTGTAGGTACGTCGGTACATTCCTTTACAACATTATCGGCAGTTAAAAGCTACTTAGTGGAGAGTATCACTGTCCAATGAGTTATCACTAGGAGGCCGGTGTTCTTGGAAGACGTAATTAAGCTCGTTGCGATAAGACTGTAGTACCTAATGCTGGAAAGGTTGGTGCAGGTACGGAGAAGTGATAATACAAGACTTTCTACAGCTATTGTACTCACAGAATAGTTTTTTTTTTGTTTTTATGCAGTTATGCTATAGATAGAGCTCACTACTAACCCTTTTACCTGTAGATGATCCGAATAAAATATTAAATCGAAACATTATCGGTAACTTAAAAGTTAACTCATCTAAAACGAAATGTAAACAAACTAGCAGCGCCGTCGCGGCGTTGCCCCCGTAGTGATGGTTTATGGTGATGATGATTATAATGAAAAGTAGCCTATAAACTTCCTCAAGAGTTTAGCTATCACATGCTGAAATATTTCTTCAAATCTGACTGGTAGTTCCTGAGATTAGCGCATTCAAACAAACAAACTCTTCCGCTTTTTATAATTAAGTATAGATTGAATTCTTAACCTTTTTACGACAAAAATGACATGTTTTCTTTTTATTTGTTGTAGTAAGTTTTTTGGAACAAAATTGTTACAGGAACCTAGATAAATGCTGCCTTAATCTAAAACTGTAAATAATAACATAAAGTGATAATAATAATACATTAAGTTTAAATGGTTTTGTTATTACGTTTATATGAACATTCCGCCTGGCGCCGGCCTCTTCAAAATGTTTTGCAATCAACTTTATTTACTTTTAAATAGATTGAATTTGGTCTCTTGATAAACATTTTCTACAGAGATGATATAGTAATAATTAATAAATCATTATTAAACTCATTAAGAAGTCTCATCTAACAAGCTAGTGGTGGCCATTCTGGAGCCGTACCATAAACTCTTAGAGCAATGTTAAAACAAGCTTGAAACAGTCCTGCTTTAGGCTTGTTTCAACATTCCTAAAGCAAGACTGTTTAAAGCTCGTTTTAACATTGCTCTAAGAATTCATGTACGGCCCCTGATGTTGTGATGCAAGAATAATATTTAGAACAATAAAGAAATTCGCATTGTACCTACTTTCCAAAAATATCTATCCAAACCAATAATAAAGCGGAAGAGTTTGTTTGTTTCTTTATTTGTTTGTTTGAACGCGCTAATCTCAGGAACTAGCAGTCGGATTTGATAAATTGCTGGCAAAATTTTGCTGCTATTCATCATCATCCCACAATATACCGTCACTACTACGCGGGTAAAGTCTCAAAGGGCGCAGCTAGTTCAACTATTTATTAAAAGATTAAAAACATTTCTTATTTAGATAATTAAGAGATTATAGGATGGTTTTTAAAAATCATGTTTCTCATAAATTCATCCACATTTAACAAATAGTTATTACTATTAAATTCGGTTCAGTAACTGTTTTCAAATAGATAATGCTTGCATTTGAAGATTTAGATGCAATTTCTTATCCAAGTAGGCATATCGCATGCAGGGATAAAGATATTTATTTTTTATCGGGCGTTAGTCGCGACGAAATGAGCGAAAACCTGATAGTATTTCACTGAGCAGTTTCGAATAGCTGAGTCCTAAGCAGCGGGTTATATAGCTGTCTCGTGGCAGTATGGCACAAGCCGTCCGTTGCGCTAGTCGTCTCTGAAAAAAAAAAAAAAAACAAAGCGCGCGCGTTCGCAATTCAAAATGATTGATCTCTACCATCATCGAACGCATTAGAACAGTTATAAAACCTCTTTGCAAACTTTGTTGAATTTTTACTAAGAAGTTTCATTGTGAAATTATCATGAAGTGGACTAAAACTTATGAAGTGTCATAATAATTTCAAGTGGATTCTGTGTTAACCTTAAATTTTATGTATGATTTATTCAAATCCTTGGACAAAACTATTTTTGCTGATAGCAATTAATATGGTAAGTGATTAACAATTATTAAGGCTAACGGGTACTCGTTTTTTGCCTTAAATTTTCCACAAATTTAATTTTAAAACGGTTAGTTAAAAATATTTTTTTGGATCTGTTAACTTGGTTTATTTTGTTTATTTTGGTTTATTGTCATAATCCCTACTAAGAAATCCCCACCAGTGGATTATGACAATTTTCAAAAAACTATTCTAGAAAATCTTTTAGAGAAAATGTAAGGAAATTGATCTACTTACATCAAATAATACAAATTTTCGTGCTTTTAAAATAATCTTACGTACCTACATATTTTACTACTAAATCATTTTAATTACATCGGCGTTTTGGATTTCACGAGTAGACCTAGGGCACTGACATTTTTATTTATTTTATCTTGATGGAAAAATTTCAGTATTCGGGTGTAAGATTTTTTTTTTTTTTTCATTTTATCTTGGTAGAAAAAAAAACGCTACTAGAGTGCTCCACTCCATCTCTCCACGGAAACATTTTTTTTAAGATTTTATTGCGTTGCGCTTTAATGCTACAAAATATGTCCAACAAGCGATAGAGAAAACATTAGAAGGCCATTTATCGATCGAGCGAGCGAAGCGAGCGAAGATCTTAGTGGTAAGTTGGGCGATTTTGCTTTGTATGTTTGTATGTTTGTATGTTTGTATGTTTGTATGTTTGTATGTTTGTATGTTTCACGAATTGTTGTTCGAGCATAACTGTCGAACCGTTCATCCAATCTGCATGAAACTTGGTAGGTCAATAGGTTGTGGTAAGGAAATTTACGGTGGAGCATATGAGCTTAATCGATGAAGGGGTTGTGAAGATATTGGGTTCCCAAGGGGGTAAAAAATTATGAAAGTTACACAAATATATTGAGTGGGGTGTCATACGAAAGGGCTTATTTTGTACATTCCAAAATGGTTTTTATTTTTAATCTAGGATGTATAGTTTTTGAAATACGACCAAAGACCAAAAACTACGAAACCAGAGCTGCAAGAGCTCCCGTTTCATAGAGTTTCGATGTCTTCGTAGCTCATTGACTGGTCGGTCTTAAAAAGAGAGTAGCATCGTTGCGGTTTGGTTTGCAATGATTTTAGATGCTACTTGATTTATTTTCATGATAAAAAAAATTTTGATAAAAAATGAAAATAATTGGGGTAAAAAAAGTTAAGTAAACAAATATATTGAGTGCGGTATCAAATGAAAGGTCTTTATTTGTACATTCTAAAATAGTTATTATTTTTATTCTAGGACGTATACTTTTAAAAATACGACGAGAATTCATAAATATGAAATAAATGAAAAATTAGACACGACATTATGTATTGCATGCATGCTAGTATTTTTTACCATGAAGAGCTAGCGCAATAGGCATACCCGGTAGTAGTAGCACTTGAAATTATAGGGGTAGTCAGAAGAAAGTCCAAATGTTGGCCATCTACGGTGCGCGAGATCTCAGTTCGGGGCGAACTACTAGTTATTTAAGTACCTACACTGATATTTTAGAGAGAAAAAGTTTAAAATAAAAAAAATTTCAAATAAAAATTCTTTATTTCAGACTACATCCAATGTTGTTAAAAAGTTAATTCTGGTTCATTAAAAGTTAATTTCTAGGTGATAATGAATTTACTGTTCCAATTTTAAAAAATCTATCGCTGCCGGGAAAATGCATATCCCTACTTTTCAAAATCAATTTCAAGTAAGTACTCTCTTTATTAATTTACTTTGCATTTTTTTGACAGTGACATTACTTTGTTACCTACCGGTGACCACAGACAAGTTGTAAATTATTTCAATTGGACAATAGATCAATTTGGTTGTGGTTATAATTTGCAGGAGGCTTAATGGAAAACGTTTTTGAAGGTGTCACCTTTACTAGGTTATTCACTGAGGAGATCCCTTTAACAGCTCCTGACGCCATCATCAGATCAGCTTGCTGTCAGCATAATTATTGAATTGTCACCGAGAATCTATAAGGGCGTTACCACCGATCGATCGATCGTCGATCGACGGCATCGATCGATGGAAGAATGGACGGTAGATGGTAGTCGACGTAAAAATCAAACAAAATTGTCGATCAACTTCGATCGACGTTTATAGATGTAACACCATAAGTGCGCCAAATCTCAGCTCAATCGGTTGAGTATAAATTTTATTCTTTAAAATTCTTGATTTGTCGGTCCCAGATTTTAATGGTGTACGCAGACCTGGGCCGCACCGCAGTCGCCGCAGTCCCCGCATTCGATTTCTTTTTATGAGGTTCTATGCAACCTCGCACACCTACTCGCGCCGCAGTAGCCACAGTACTACCTGCAGCAAAGCGATGACTGCGGCGACTGTGGCACGTGCGGTGCGGCCAGGTCTGCGTTCACCATAAGAAATAAGCCACGTACAAAAATATACCATTTTTAATGTGGCTGTAACCCCGGCAATGTCGTTCAAGCATTCACGGTCCTTTAATTAAATATGTAAGTTATAGGGGATTGTTCTCATATTCTGCAGTTCACACCAGGGGCGTAGCTATAGCTTTGTTAAGGGGGGGGTCCAAAGGTTCCAATATACCAAAGATCTTTGTTAAGGGGGGGGGGGGGGGTCCAAGGGTTCCAAAATACAAAAATTGACTAGGTTTCCTCCGAACTAAATGGGCTAAGGGGGGGGTCCGGACCCCCTAAACCCCCCCTTATATACGTCCCTGGTTCACACACATCTACGTCATAGATTGCAAACCCACCACACCGCCCGTCTAGAAAAGTAACTGTTTTTCGCTCTATGTTTTCCTTCGCCCGTTTAAAATTTCGTTAAACAGTTTAATAATACTATAATACTGATAAATAATAATCTGCGACATTTTTCCTGCGCTTTTTTCTACTTAAAGTTAACATTCCATACGTGACAGGTTGCAAGCCCATCGACGATATTAGAAAGCTAACTGGTTTCCTTACGATGTTTTGGTAATTCAATTTTGCCTAATCTGTATTCCCTCTTTGTTCAATATTATTGTTCCCAGCTTATAGGAAGTAGATGAAAAGGCACGTACAGACCAAAGCACTTTCTCAAAATAATTCCTGTGCAGTTATGAATTTCCGTATCGAATGACCTAAGGTCATTGTATCGAATCTAGACATTGTTTCTACGATAAATCGGAATTGAGTTATAAAATCGATTCTTTTTTTCGAAATCGAGAAAAATTGCTGGAACAGAACATTTGAGAATGATGTTATTTGGCTGCGATATTCTGTAAGGCTGAGATACTTCCCCAGTCGGGCTGCTCGAACATAGCGTGGGAAAAATCCACTACCTATGCCCTTCCTATTTAAAAATAGGTAACCTCTCTTTAAATTAAAATTGTAATAAAAGAGCGGTATCTAATACAAGCATAGCTTTGCTTAAAAGAAGATTCCAACCCTTGTTATTTAATATTGATAAGTTACTGAAATAAACATTTTTTTAACTTTAGGGGAACGTTAAATTATCGTCCCCGGCTTTTAAATCGTTAAGCCATAACGGAGGCCTTTAGGCGGCCTAAAAACTACGTCACTACATAGTTCATACAGACTACTACATAGTTCATAGGTACGAACTTACATAGGTAGCTTATAGAACATTCCTGCTGCCAATTATTCTATAACTACATTTACATATACTTACAGAAAATACTATAATAAATTAAGCGGTTAAATGGAGGCTCTACCGGAAGGTATAAAAACTTTTGAGACATTTCGAAAACCCTATTATTTTTAAAAGCCTTGATATTAAATATATAAAAATTTAAGGCAACACCTGCACCAATTTGCAGCAGATAAAATTATTTTATTCCGGATTCCGAGAAAAGCTATTAAGACTATTGTAGTTAATGCGTTTTGAATTTTTGATGATAATTGGGTCATTTTGAACTTTATGTTCTAGGTACTAAGCATCACAGGTTTTCGATTGATAATTTTGATTTTATAGCGTGTTCATCGACTGTTAACACGAACCGATTTGATTTGTTTAAGATCCATCAAACTTATCAGCTAATGGTACAAATTAATCGTTTAAATTTATTTGGGAAAGGAAAAGACTCCATAAAATAACAGCATAAATTTAACTTTAAGTATTTGATTAATTTAAAAAAAAACTCGGAAAAATAGAAAAAAAAACAGAAAAATAATGATAATTATTATTACGGGATTTTATCGCGTACCTTTTATTTTATAATTTAAATTAATCTTTAAGCAAAAAAAATTAGTGTAGTAACCTATTAGATTTTTTATAGAAGTTGGCAAGCATATTTATTTTTTGAGATGCTTATTTACTCTAAATCTGATTTATAGGGTGTTTATTTAAAAAACAATTCTGTAGTAGTAATGATTCTAATGAGTCTGTAATGATTATCTAGTTAATAGCCGCACTAGGCCAGCAGTTTAACCATGACCTTGACATTGGCATTGACCATGTATTTCCTGTGGATATGGCCGGTTAAGCTGATAGGTGCTGGGCAAGCCTACTCCATCTCAGCGTTGTCCCAGGCACTACAGTGTCCCGATAAGTGTGTGTCTTTAAAAAAGGCTTTCGTTAAATTCCATTTTGATTAATTTCATAAACTGAAGTATACTTTATCTACTCTGCGAGAAACCACGACACGGTGCGGCGCAAATCGGTGCCGGCAATCCGTTTTAAATAAAAAAAAATATGAACCTTAAATTAATTTTAAATTATATGTAAGTAGTCTGAAATTCAAATATTTACATTTCAATCTACTCTTAAACTAATCTACTAAACCAACATGCATTGGCAAACAATAACAATAATTTGCGAGCGCTCTGTCAAACAGCATAATTAATGGCCACACAACAATGGCTTTTCATACAAATTGCCACAAGAACACGTGGAGCTCATAAACCTAACCGCCAATTATATGCTTTATTTACATAGCCATAAGCCAAGTGGGACAATACCTTGACTTTCGGACATGGGTTCGAGTCCTGGCCGTATATCAATGGATTTTTAGTTTCCGAAAATTTTAATGCGCACCAGCTTGAAACGGTGAAGGAAAACCTAGTGAGGAATTTCGCGACTTAGGTACCTAGTCAGTCCCACCCCACACGTGTCGCGTTGACCATGAATCTCCTGTCGAAATTGTCTTATGCGGAGGGTTCAGCAGGCTGATTGTCTAACTTGTCTCAAACCTCAAATCGGTCTCAAACTGTCAAAACGATCGCGTAGGTGTCTTTTGTCACGTTCGGTCTCGTTGAGATGAGAGTGACAGAGCTACTTGTGTGGTCACTGAACTGTCGTATGAGAGTTTGAGACCGATTTTGGTCGCTATCAAAGATAGACAATCAGGGGGCAGGTGCTGGGCAAGCTTATTCAGTTTGGAAGAGTTGATGTAGTGAGTATTTGTTTGTACAATTTCATACAAAGAATACCTAAACCGCACAAGGCGATGCGGTGCGATGTGGGTGCGGAGTTGACAAGTTAGCAACAACCTTTAAGATCCTTTGAAGATGTCTAAGGCAAATCAGAAGTGGAAACGAACAATGAAATTTTACCAATAGAGACGTTACGTATAGGTACTCATTAGAAAAAGCTCTTAAACGCGGCGAACTTTGGTAAAGCTACTTATGTAGAATACAAGCACCTTTGTTTGATAACAATCAAGAAAACTAAAAAATATCAGAGATTTGTAAAATCCCGTTGACAGAAAGAGATAAAATTACGTGTGTTCTGCGTGTTAAATGCGTGTAACAACGGAGCAAGACAAAGCTTGACTTTTGTTCGCCACGCAGCGGGATACAACGCATCTATCTCAGTTTATATAGAAGCTCATTGGAAACAAACATTAATATAAACAATTATCAGTTTTAGAAAACAAACAGGAATTATTCTATAGATTCATTCCATAGATAGAGAGTCATGGTATTGCAATCAATACTAATTTATTAGAACAATTTACCTCAAAGATTGTTTTAAAATTATCACAATGTTCAAGGGTTCATGATTGCTCTAAGTATATATACATTTCTTATTTAAATAAGAATTAGCGTATTGTATTTTCCTGTGAGGAAAATGATTTTTCCACTTATTACTCAGTCACGAGCGAAACTGAGAAAGCTGTTTAATAAAACAATCAAACATGAAACGGAAGTAATGAAATGTTTAATGGATTATCTTTCATACGTGCTGCAATTGATTTTTTAAAAGCATTAGTTATCGCTTTCCAAATGTGGCATAGAATAATATACAGTACCTACTTCAAGATAAATAATGGGCATCGGTGTAGCGACATCTACCTGTCGCTAGATGAACTACATGGACATGCTACGCACTACAGATGACGTCATTCAACCTCAGAATGTCTAGATCGCGCTTACGAAGTTTTCGCCTGCGATAGACATAACTAGGACTAACCGACAACAATTGTCGGTCGAAAGACCACGGGCAAGTGGGCCAGATGGGCCGGCCCGTTGTAGAGAACCACCTACTCTGCCTTTGGGGAAGAATTCCACCATGTTCCCCAAATCGGCTAATTTAGTTTCCGAATATGACCGACATCGACAGCATCTAGGCAGTATTATAAACAAATGCCAAAAGAGAATGTGACAGAAGTGCACGTCGTTAGCTGCGCAGCTCGCATGGCTTGCAACATCTAATTTGCTTTTTTGAACTATGGAGCGAGAAGAGATAGAGAAGAGAGAGAGCTATGGAGCGAGCTGCTCAATAGCTACTCGGAGTTTCTCAAAAGGATAGGATCCGCAATGAGACAGTGGACAGAGAACCAAAGTCATCGACATAGCTCAGAGAATTAGCAAACTGAAGTGGCAGTATTATAACGTTCTTGATCGATCGTTGAAGTTAAGCAGCGTTGTGCGCGGTCACAATGGATGGGTGACCGCAAGCGGCATTACGAGCTGAGCTTTTCTGTGCTTCGGAGGGCACTTTAAACTGTCGGTCCCGGCTTTTAAGTCGTTAAACCATGACGGAGGTCTTTAGGCTGCCTAAAAACTCCAGAGTTGGCCACTTGCTCATACGAACTTACTTTTTGTTTTGAGGCCAACCAAACAACCATAAATCGCGAAGTATTTGAATAACACCAGAGCATTTTAGAAGTGCTTAAGATAAAAGCTAAAAGCTGTAGAACGAACAAGATAAAATGTACAACCAAGATTTATTACTAGAGCCGTTGATATTTAAATTCATTTCTAGTAAACTGTCGACCTCTGCGGCGTAGTGGCAGAAGGTCAGCCTGATATAGAAGGTTGCGGGTTCGAATCCCGCCGCAAGACAAATGTTTGTATGATCTGCAAATATTTGTCTTATGGCGGCCACTTATGATCAATTCTACCGTCCAATCGATTGCATGCAGCCAGTTTGATCATACCGAATGGACCGTGTGTGGCTTCGAGCTTATAGAACGTGTATGGACGTGGATCGGCATGACCGTTCGATTGGACGAAAAATTAAATTGGCATGATCGGAAGATTGGAACGTGTATGGCGGTTGTGAGGTCTGGGCGTTTTTCTATATGTATAATAGGTAATATCTGGGTGACCGAGCTATGCTCGGGTGCAAAGAGAGAAAAAATAAAATATAAAAAGAAAAATAAACTTACAAAAAAAGTACTTTCACTGGCTGAGATTCGAACCCGAAGCTTTCGGCTGAAAGGCGGACACCCAATCCACTCGGCCACTTTGGTCTCAACAAATTCTGTGAAATTACGAACCACATTGCATTGGCAAATCTTTTTGCGTGAAAATGCCGAGAAAACGATTTTTCCCAGATATGTGACTCCATATCACAAGCTATAATTACTTTGGGGCTAGATGATGCTGTATAAAATGTACAGCACTATTTATTTATTTAAACTTTTATCTTTATCTATGACTCTAACCAATTCACTGGAGACTGTCAGACAATCTATACAATAAAGATATAACATTATTAAGCGGTAATATTGATTATAACATAAATATTTTATGTCTGTATGAATTTAATCGCTACTTATCTTTGAAATTCCCAAATTATGTCTATATTTAAAATTCGATTGTAAACTGAACAATTTAATTGCATTAAATGTTTTTATTAGAGCCGTGTTGGCCGAGGGGTATAGTACCTAGACATTCGATCTGAAAGTCGTGGGTTCGAATCCTGGCCCTGCATCAATGGATTTTTCGTTTTGGAAAACTTATATGCGCATTAACACGAGCTCTAAACGGTTAAGGAAAACATCGTGAGGAAACCCGCTACTCCATCTCAACAATGTCCCAGGTACTATAGTGTCCCGATAAGTTTAGGCAAAGATTGCCTCCTGACACTGTTTAAATCATCTAGTAAAGATTTAAAGGCCTAAGTTTTTCAAGTCAAAACAGAGACGGAGTGACATGATTTTTTGTGTGGAGATAGTTGAAGGGCTGGAGAAAGACTTAGGCTACTATTTATCCCGAAAAAATGCATGTTTCCCATGGGATAAAAAAGTAGTCGACACGGGCTAAGCCGCGGGCGTCCGCTAGTATGAAATAAAACAAAAAAACCAAGACACATGTATGAAGTTTTAATAAGGCTTAAGCCCCAATCCAAGTCCCTGAGGTAGTCCTGATCCCCATATGAAATCAGTTGAATGTTTGACGTTAAATTATTTACGGTGGGATTTTGATCTGAATCCAGTCTTGAGGGTTTCGCGAAGGCAAGAATATTTTGACGCATGTCAAAGTATAATAACATTAACCTTCTTGCTTGCTCGATAAGTAGGGTAAATTGTTTTGGTATTGGTGTTTTGATTACTTGTTCTACTAGGTACTAAAAGGTTTGTACAATTTAGATTAAATTGAAATTGTAGAATTAGCAGTATCAAGTAACAAAATTTTGTAAACCTTCTAGTATTATCACACTTTTCAATCTGAGGTGAACATAATTTATCAAGGTTTCTTATGAAGGTACTTACTCGTTTTACTAAATAAATGTTTGTTGTCTTGTCTATGCGTTCCTAAACCACTGATCAGTAATCTGATTGTCTCAAACCTCAAATTGGTCTCAAACTGTCAAAACGATCGTTTAGGACTTTTGCCGCGTTCGGTCTCGTTGAGATGAGAGTGACAGAGCTACTTGCGTGGTCACTGAACTGACACTTTTGTCGCTATCAAAGATATGCAATCAAGGGACAGATTGCGATGAAACTTTGGTAGGGTCTTCTGAGGACGCCCGCGATGGCTGGCCCAAAAAAATGTATAAAAAAAAAACAACGGTGGTACCAAGTCCGCCGGGTCAGCTGGTAATTTTATATATTTGCTTGCTAATTACGACTGACAGTCTCATATAAAACAAGATCAATTTTTTAAAAGTTAAGGATATTAAAAAAATATTTTCAATCCGTAAGTGACAAAGTTTCATTCTGTAAGTTTCTTTGATTTTATACCTAATTCAGTCAGGTTTCAGTCTAATTTCCTTTAAGAAAAATGCTACCATGTTTCATTCGCGTATTGGATCCCTTTACAATCTCTAAGATAAAACAAACCCCATAAAGTAAGCTGTAATCCCACAAAGGCACCGCTTAACAAGACACAGTTGTCATATAAATCACTTTTAATATAGAGATTGTATATATAAATCAAAATCAATGTTAATACTGAGATTGGTTTAAATCAGGTCATCTTATGTTAGAACGTGAGTTGCGTATAAGCGCTTAAAGGTGGCCGCACACCTATCCGCGCCGAACGCGCCTAACGAATTTTAGAATTCTTTATATGAAATCGTATGAAACCTCGCACACTTACCCGCGTCGAATCGTCTGATTCGACCGCATCTGGCAGTAGGTACTTCGAGAATTTGGTGCGGATAGGTGTGCACTCAACCTAAGGCGAATACCTGTCGACTTTTGATTTGAAAATTGCAAAATTCTTTCCGGCCATTACCTATGAGTTACTTTACTTTTTATTTTCTTAAGTAACAAACATAACACGCTCTTGGTGGGCTCTTGGTGGTCTTTTGGTGGTGAAAAAACATCACAAATTTTCAAAAAAAAATTGAATGCCTAAAAATCTGAGAAAATATCAACTTTTGCCCTAACGATACAATCATGAATGACATTTTTTTCAGTTTACGTTTTTTTAATATCACCTGTTTTTATCATAGGCGACTTATCTTATATCTAATAGATTTCAATAAAATCCAAGAAATTTTAAGAATTTAAAGCAATAACCAACAACATGCTAAGTCTTTAGACAGTGTAATCATCGTCTATTACTTTATTTTTAAACGACATACTATAACTGACTCATAACGATAATTTTATTTTAATAGCAAATGACATAGTACGATTAGATCATATTTCACACTTATTATTATTATACTAGCAGCGCCCTCAGGGCTTTGCCCCGTACTGATGGTATAAGGTGATGATGATGATGATGATGAAAAGTAGCTTTAACCTTCTTCAAGAGTTATTTTAAGAGTTATTTTACAGTTATAACCTTCTTCAAGAGATTAGCTATCACACGCCGAAATAATTTTCGAATGCGACTGGTAGTTTCTGAGATTAACGCGTTCAAACAAACAAACAAACATACACTTCTTATTATATTAATATCTATAGATTACACTGAATAAAGGTGCGATCAGACGGTTAATTTTTTGTTCATTTTCGTCGCATATTTCACTCAAAGTGACACATCTGGACATAAAATTAAAGAAAAGTGTCATAGAAAACCCCAGGATTCATTCGAGTGACCTTTCACTCGAGTGAATCGTCTGATTTCACCTTAAACCGAGAGAACAAGAAAGAAGAACAAAAGAGAATCGAGAGCTGGAACATTTTTTGGCTCATTTTTTAAATACAATAAAAGTAAGTTCGTATGAGCAAGTGGCCGACTCTGGTGACGGAGGTTTTAGGCCGCCTAAAGGCCTCCGTCATGGCTTAAAACTTTATATACAATAAAAATTGATCTCAACAGTTTTAATTGCCAACAACGTCAGTGGCATTAATAACCTAGGAAATAGATTTCTAAGAAAAATATGTCACTAATTTTGTCATCACATCATATACAAAAGTCAAAATCATAATTTGTGATGTTTATGGTATTAGTTTGATCTGACATAACATAACCTTTGATTATGATTTGATACAAACAGGTTTATTTGCATCAAATCATAATGATCACAGTTTGATCAACATTTAGAAGGATACGAATTGCTTGCTTTGCGATTTTAGTTAATAAGCGATGAACATGGATAATTTTTATGCAAAAGTAACATTCTCTTAAAATATTGTCTATTATTTGCTAGGTACAATAATTATATACAGGGTGGAAGAAATGAATGGGCCCTAGAAGGAAACTACTTAAAATCCTTAAGATACAGTATTTCACTTAAAGGAAATATTCCTTTATTTTTAAAAGAAACGAAACTGCAGTCAAAGATTTTCTAAAATTCGCTTGCTTCACCTGGTAATCAAACCAGCTAAATTTCAAAAAATAACTAGTCAATACTTTCTATGTTAAAGATAAAATTTATCAAAGAAATATGTGGTCTTATACTCGTCTATCAAACAAGATATCCATGAAATCTTGATTTTTAATCCACCCTGTATTTATGTTAACAAATGCTTGATGTAGCTTGCTTAGTAACTCTTGATAAAATGTCACAAAGGTATGGACTGTTTATGCCACTAATATCGATCTTTGCTTTCAAATTGTGGATCCCGACATTAGCCGTGTAACCTTCGGACAATCTAAAAAATCTGACACTAGAGTAGGTCACTAGCTTATGCCAACTGCAGGCCTAGCATGGCGATTTCATCTCTTCTCTACACTAGAGTAGACAACACATTTTCCTATCTTCCGATTTTGGTCTTTCACGCGAACATAATCATAGCATTATGCTATGACTATGCTCTTACTTATCTTACTTATCTCACTTATCTTACTTATTTCCTTACTTATCTTACTTTTCTTACTTATCATCTACTTACTACTTATCTTACTCATCTCATCTTATCTTATCTCATGAGTAAGATAAGTAAGATGATAGGTAAGAAAATAAGTAAGATAAGTGAGATAAGTAAGATAATTAAGATAAGTAAGATAAGTAAGTTAAGTAAGATAAGTAAGTTAAGTAAGATAAGTAAGATAAGTAAGACAAGTAAGATAAGTAACAAACTAGCAAACTACAAACGCGAGGCGAACGCGCGTTTGTAACGCATGAAAGAAAGCTTGTCTAGGTCTCAGGAAGTGTAGACAATTTCGGAAGAAAGTTTCTATTCTCGAATGTCAAAATCAGATAAAATTGAACGCCATGCTCGCATCTGTACAATAATCTCATACAAAATCGGAAGATAAGAAACTATGTTGTCTAGTCTAGTGTAGAGTAGAGAGGAAATCGCCATGCTTGGCCTGCTGATGGTATTGATTGGTATTTATACTGTTACAAACAAACCGCCCAGCATGATCAAGCAACTTTTCCTGAAAAATATCCTGCATCACAAACGAAGCCCACAGATGACTCTCCCCAAAACACATGTTTTGCCACACCGTTCTCGTTCATTCATGATGTCTAAGGTCAATGCGGGGAAGACCGGCATACTTTTTTCAAAGTTCGGTTTGATTGATCATATCTCAGTCACTATGCATTTTTCTGTAAAGTTAAAGATATTCATCGTTAGCAAATTTATCCAAGAATCAGAAAAAGCTATTAAACCTTTAAAACTATATAAAATTAACAATAAAATCGGAGGTTTTTTAAAACTCGGGCAGTAGACGGTCTTCCCCGGCTAAATGAGGGAAGTCCGTCTAGGAGTTATTGTAGGCGACAGGAGATGTTTAGAAGAGTCTTAAGTAACTCACAGCATGTATTACATCTTAACAATGAATTTTATGTCTTCAACGATTCGAAATAAGGTCCCAATCCAAAGATATTGTCAAAAATGTGTAAAACGGGGTAAGTCCGTCACATTTTAGGATTCAGGGGTGGTGAACATTTTTGCAACATTTTATTGAAAGTAAGCCCCTACCAAAGCATCCAATCCTTTGGTAGGGGCTTACTTTCAAACTAAGAACCATTATGTTTCTTATTAAATATTCTAAAGAAACATTATTTCTATAAAAATAATGTTATTATTGTAAGAAAAATGCACGGTTCCCGTGGGATATGAATACTTGTGATTTTTTGTGTTAATCACTTTATTCTTATTTCAACTTATTAAAATTATTAAAGTAGGTAGGTACAGTAGGTACCCGAGTAAATTAAAAAAAAAATTAGTAAATTTAAAAATCTAAGCAGCACAATAACAATATACTAGAGCAAGCAATCGCCAATTTTAAAGCATTTTACTAGGTTTGTGATTTTTATGTGTATACCTATCTAATAGTAGGGACTAGGTACTTATCTAAAAACAGAAAAAAATTATAAGTAAGTAAAGACTTTCTGGTTATGTAGTTTAACACCCTATTATGATAGTCAACCCTCTACTCTACTATATCATAATTTATTGCAGGGCCAAACCATACAAGATAATAGAAAGAAAATAAGGAACAGTTATTACTAATTTTAAAGAAATAAAAGACACGATCAAGGGGTCATGACAGGTCAAGGGGTCATGTGAGGTCAAAAGGTCATCAAGAGGTCATATCCAATATATTTGGAATAAAAAGGTTTACGATTTCTGATTTGAGGCAAGCCCGGCATATGCCGGTCTTGCCCCGCGCAAAGTAGACGGACTTCCCAACTTGAACTTTTGGAAGGTAGATATTTTTGGATGCGATTATCTCAGAAGATATGGCGTTCTTTTGAAATTCGATAAGAGAAATAGGAGGGGGCAATATCATTAAAAAACTCTTATCATAATTAAATCCGACAACTTCACTCTTTACATTTAAAATATTCGTTTTTGTCACCACATGTCTATCTCGATATTCGAGTTAAAATTACACGAAAAGTTTGTGAACGTTTTTTCGCGAACTGTTGCGACATAGAAACATCTATTAGAGCTAGCTGAAACCAGATGGATATGATTGATTTGCCAATATAGGTAAAACATGCGTAGGGTGCATAGTTTCGTCAAAAAGCTCAGTGTACGGTCTTACCCCGCAGACGGACTTCCCCGCATTGACCTTATTTACCTATATTATTTGAAGGGACAGGTCCCATCCCAAATCAAAGGGGTCCGTGCTAGGGCAATATTTGAGGAGCTATGCCCAAACAAATTATGTTTAATTTTATGTTTATGTAGAGACACCTCGGGTTCGATTTCCTGTTTGGTTTCGATAAGGGCTTGCGTCAATATGTTGGACATTCCGACAAGACGAGCTAACCTGTGTTTTCTGTCACAGCTAATTTGAGAAACAACCACAAAGAATGCTATCTTTAAAATAAGCCTTCACCTCTTTAAAATAAAGTACAAGACCCACAGCAAGAGCGTAACCAAAACTTTAAGTTATTATTGGTAAAGTAATTTCCTTCAAATTATAAATACATCGCAACCTACTGTTATCCTCATCATCAATCAATCATCAATCTCTTGTTATTGTAAGCTTAAGCTGCTACTGTTTCAATCACCCAAGATTGAATCTTAGTTTATTCGTCAAGTAATCAAAAATTAAACTCCTGAAAAGTTTTGTCTTATTTACATAAAATTAAACAAGTGCAACTAATATTAATAAGAGGAAAAATCGAGTTTTGCTTTTTTTTCTTTTTAAACCTACTGAAAAAGTTTTTTTTTTACTTTTATTAAATTGTTTATACATCGTCTAATAGTATATTATTACCTATGTTACTTCCACACACCTCAAAATGTTAAAATCAATCAACTGTCTGCAGCGCGTGCCAAAGAACTAGATCAATCGAAAAGCATAACCCTCCTGACGCAATCGGTAGAAATAATCTTAATTTGTCCTAAAATTGAAAATCAACAATCAATTTAAAATCACTTTGCCGTGACGTGAGTCACAGTGTTGGTATGATATCTTTATTGCGCCTTTTACATTTTTTATTGTATCATTATTGATAAAAATAAATTCCAGTCTATTAGCAAAGATATTTATGCGCCATTGAAAGCACGCATAATGGCGATATATGAATTATGTAGATCCGCTTTCGGTTCAATAAGAAAAGTAAGTAAGTAAAAGTAAGAACTTTACTACAATGGTGGGATCCGTAAATGTTTTCAACAAATAAATCCAACATAAAATTAAGTGTTTATTTTTTTTTTATAATGTCAAACCTATTCACTCATCTCTTAAAACCTAGGAATAGAACATTTACATCTTTTAAGAGTAATTTTTCCTTTGTTATAAAATTCAATAAGTTTTTTTTTTTTTTTAATTTTCTCATCAAAAATCCCAAAAAAAAAGAAACTTTGAAACAAACTATATTCTTTTTAATCTCTTTTTACTGTTGATAAATAAATATTTATAATACTTCGTAACCTCGCATCCTCGGCCGGATTTGAGATATTATAGTTTCCTTCATAACATCTATTTTCCATATACTTACTTAAATAAATTGCTACAAATCAATTAATTACTTGTTATTTCAAATGTATTCAAGAATCGACTGATACAATCACGATTGTGGAATATATAATGGAAATTTCATAGTAAATTAAGTTATTAACTTATCTAGAATCTATTGCATAAACTATAAGGTAATTAAAACATCTATATGCATAAAATTTTCGTTACATTTAAATGATTTAACATATACTTGATGTTTTTTATATAATTATATCTAGATGATAATATAGACAGCGTCAGCACTACTTATGCCTATATTCTCTAAGACCCAATATTACCCGAGTCAATAAATATAAAACTAAATAAGTATAAATATTATAAACATTGCTGGACATTTCACACAGCGCCATTTCGCCCCAAACTAAGCAAAGCTTGTACTATGGGAACCAGATAACTGATAGAATACTTATACACTTTGTAAATACATACTTATAATACTTCATAACACCCAGACACAGAACAAACATCTATGTACATCATACAAATGTTTGTCCTGGGTGGGAATCGAACCCACGACCTACAGCGCAGAAGGCAGAGCTACTACCAACTGAGTATAAAATAAAAAACATTATCCACATAAAACTTCACCACTGCGCGTTGAAATCTTTTGTAGGTAAAGTTTATTATAATTAGCTAGTCTTTCACTACTGGGCAAAAGCCTCCCCACGATTCCCACTTTAATTAGACCCAATAATGTCCGAGTCAGTATTAAAAACCAATCACTCAGCTTAATCGGCTTGAGCAACATAAAACTTCAACAATTTGCAAACACAACCAACTGCGCGTTGAAATCTTTTGTATGTAATCTTCAATACTAATATAATAAAGCGAAAGAGTTTATTTGTTTGTTTGAACTTAGGACTAATCTCAGGAACAACCAGGATTTGAAAAATTATTTCTGCATTTTAAAGCTAAACTCTTGAGGAAGGCTTTTCATCATCATCATCATTATCATTACCATTATACCATCACTACGAGGGCAACGCCGCGATGGCGCTTCTTGTATTAACCCTTTACCTGAGCATTTAAATTTTGATTTTAATTTTTATGTATTTGTAATTTTAAATTTTAATGTGCAGTGGCTTGGTTCATTTGAGCTACCTATAGATCGTTTCCAGAGATCCTTAGGTGGCTCAACTGGTTCTTATTGTATTGTAATTTATGTAGTTTAGTTTCAGTAAATAAAATATTGATTTATTTGCTTTACAAGGTTTCCTGAATTATTATGGTAGAAACAGTGAGCCAATTATAGTTCTTCGCTAATAGCTTCAAAATAATGTTGTTTAAGTAATAAGGCAAGCATATTCTAATAACATTCGGTATGTATTGCTATTTAGCTATCTTGTTTTATGTGTAAACCTAGCTTAAAATGAAATGGAGCTATTTTCTGAAGTGGGTTAACAATATAATATTATTAAGAGCTTAACCCGGTTGTTTTTGTTCGTTTACCTCTGGTTATAAAATTATTATTGTAGTGTTTGTAATTGAAACTTGGTACTTGGTAGTAAAAGCGAGAATTGAATGGAGAGAATAAAGTGTTTTCTTTGAGGGCGAGAGAAAAGGAAAACCTACCGGTTATAAATAAATAAATAATTTTGCTGGACATTTCATACAGCGCCATCTAGCCCCAAACTAAGCAAAGCTTGTACCATGGGAACCAGATAACTAGTAGTTCGCCCCGAACTGAGATCTCGCTCACCATTGCGTTGATAGCCTAGATTTGGACTTGTTTCTGACTACCCCTATACCTACGTTAAGTGCTACTTCTAGTATAATACTTTATAACACCCAGACACAGCAATCATCTATGATCATCATCACACAATGTTTGTCCTGTAGGCCTAACATGTGCAACATCGAAAGTCGAGAAACAAGATTTCTCGATCGGTTAAACTGCTCTAGCGTATGCGTTAGAGCAGTACTACCAATCGAGATATCTATCTCGATGTTGCACATGTTAGGCCGGCAAGTGGGAAACCACGACTGCGCGGGAGGCAGAGCTACTACCAACTGAGTATTTTTACTTGACTATTTTGTAGTCATACCATACAGTAGCAATACAGTTTATAATGATTACGATATTATAACGATACTATCGCGATCCAGTCACAATACAGTTTTGATTTAGTCGCGATGCAGACGCAATACAGACACGATACTGTATTCCTTTCCCATTCCCCCGAAACATAATTTTTTACTACAAAAAAATTGTGCGTTTTTGGTGTATGCTCGTGGGTAAAGTCTCCTCAAATTTGAACCATTCTTCGCGATTTGTGGCAACACTTACCCATTCTCCTGCTATGCCTGCATTTTATACCTTACCCTAGATAACTCCTAACAAATACTGACTGATCAAACCGACATTATTATTTACGGGCTAAAACTAGTGTTCCGTATGGTTCAGGATTGATAGATGTGGGTCGATCGGCGACGCGGAGTGATACATGCCACATTTCGGATTTACAACCGCTTCTACTGCCGGAACTCGAACGATTCCATTTACTTGGAAGAGTTAATAAAAGCAATCGCCTTTTTTACGACACTACATTTTTTTAAGAGATCATTCGTAGTGGACTTTGGTAGGCAGTTCTAAAATCATTAATTTGAAATTATTTGAGAGGTGAAACATAGAAATGTATAAAATCATTTCTATAAATCTAATTTAAATCGTTAATTAGGTCCAAGATGAGGGTTTAAGTAATTTTATACTATGTATAATTTTTTAATATGAACTCAAAAAATGTCTGAAATAATATTTTATTTATTTTATAAGTGATTTAGAAACCTACTCCTAAACATTGTCCAAAGCTTCCCATTAAGTGTCTCTGTAAAATCATCCAACAATAACAATGCTGGATGATTTTCAGATTTCAGTAAAGCCCTGAGTTTTTTTACTTCTTGATATAGAATGATTATTTGGTTATGCAACCTGACGCAACAGCCCGGCGTATTTACACTTAGAGTTCCTTGTCCTAGTACACCCTACAAAGCTACGAATCGTAACCCAAAGCAGTTATAGTTTTGTTGCGATCCGATCGAGTTCACGTAGTAGCAACAGTCGTAACTCAGGCTGATTGTTTTGTCTGTTTGTCAGCTTGTTTTATAAACTGACTGAGCCGATCTAACCTATACTTGATGCCATAACACGGTAGCGTTCGTTAGGAAATAGAACTGTAGTATTTTTAATTGGTGTTGTGTAATTCGATTGATCGTATTTACTCTTAGAATCACGGTCACTTTTAGGATGGGTGACCGCAAGTGGTATTACGAGCTGAGCGCTTTCGAGCTTCGGAGGGCACGTTAATTGTCGGTCCCGGCTTTTAAGTCGTTAAGCCATGACGGAGGCCTTTAGGTGGCCTAAAAACTCCGTCACCAGAGTTGGCCACTTGCTCATACGAAAGAAGAAGAAGATTGATCGTATTGACTGAAGTTGGAGTGTTTATTATGTTTTAGCTCGATTTGAAGGTCGTGGGTTCGATGATGTATTTTTGATTTTTTTGAAAAAGTGCTTTGCGAATTGACACGATGTCTAAACAGTAAATAATAAATAAATAATGCTGGATATTTCACACAGCATCATCTAGCCCCAAAGTAAGCAGCGCGTTGTGTTATGGGAACTATTCGTACATGACTGATATACTACTTTTATACCTACTTGTTTTGTGATTACATACGAGTAGGGGAACCTGTTGAACCTCGGCCACACGATCTTATTTAATTTTTTTTGTCTATAAAGATTGGAATTAGGTTTACCAAATATAGACACATGTAAAGACACACTATTTGACTACATATTTATGAAATAAATTTTGTATTTTTAATGATACTTTAGAAGATAAAGAGATTTGAACAAAAAATGGGAAATTGTCGAAGGTACAACACACCAGATATACCTTGGTCACTGCAAGATGTACCTTGACCTTACTAGTTTTTTTCATGAAAATACCATGTTATCGAATCAAATAACGATTTTTTTTTAATTAATGGAAAGAACATTTATAAGGTATATACTTTAGATAAAAAAATATATATATTTACATTTTTATCTTAAGTTATGCTAAAATAATCAAAATAACTAAGTTCTTAAAATTTCTGTGATCTTAAGATCATTTTCGCGTCCTATTATAATAATTTATCAACAGAAGTCCAAATACTTAACAGCTTTTAGGACAAGGTAGACTTCTCTCTTTGTTTGAACCTTCTTCGGTGTTTTTTTTTTCTGTTTGATATCTTGATACAAATTTGTACGTCAGCCCATGTCCAAAGTACAAAGCAAAAGTGGTGGCAAAGGTACAACATTGCCTCATTTTAAATTGACGAATTTTTAAAATGCACTTTGAGTTTGATTTGGGTCGATATATTTATGCCTATCTAAAGTCCATTTCACCTATATTTGATTGCACGAAATGGTTATCTCGTAAGTATGTACTGTTATCTATGATTTAACTTAAAGTAAACTTAAAAATACCCTCTTTTTGAGCACTTTTTTATATTTTTAATGCGCACGCCTCAGTCACTCCACGCTGGTTTTTCGATTCTAGCTTCATGTTGGTGTTGACCAATGACGATTATAACCGTGGCACGCGTGAATACGTTGACATGTATAAAACACCAACTTTTCAGGGCGGCCGTTTGAAAGTTTGACCTCTTCTGGTTTCTCGGTAAATTAGTTTACAGTATTTGTGTTAATTGTTTCTATGGTTATTTTATGCCCTCTTTCGAATGATGACAATAAATAACCAAAATTCCCCACAGTTTCCATGATATAAGACATGTCAACAAAAAAATTGATGAGATTTAGGTTACGTCTCGAGATGTCCAGTTATGCCGCAAAAGATATCAACTTATTCACCTTTAATGTATGGAATATTGGTAGGTAAACAATGCTATATTATCGGATCGCAAACAGATAGAGACTATAAAACCGGTTTTTTGAGTTGCTGAAGTACCTACTTATTACTCAGAACCATTCATACCGTTTAGAAATGAGATTTAACATAGTAAGGGTAAGCTGATTTTAAATGAGCCCAAACACGGATGCTCTACTGTTAATCACTGAGAATTTGAATGGAATACAACCAGATTTTATCAGCACATCTGCTCATTGTCACCATAATATTACAATGTATTCGGAACTAGAAAAAAATGCAAAGTTTCACCTCAATCGAAAAATTTACTGAGGAGTTTTGTTGAATAACTCCTGACTCCAGCAACAGATCAGCTTGTTGTTATCATAATATTACATTCTTATCTAGAGTCTATAAGTGTGCCAAATTTTAGCTCAATGAGACACTGGAAAGTGGGTCAAATTAAACTTGCAAGAATTCACTAAAAAAAATATGAGTTTTGTTGAACAGGTCCTGGCTCCATCATCAGATCAGCTCGTTGTTACAATAATATTGCATTGTCACCAAGAATCCATAAGTGTGCCAAATTTCAGCTCAATCAGACACTGGGAAGTGGGTCAAATTAAACTTGAAAGATTTGACCCGAACACAATATTGAGTTTTGTTGAACAGCTCCTGACACCAGCATCAGATCAGCTTACTGTTAACATAATATTACATTGTTATCTAGAATCTATAAGTGTGCCAAATTTTAGCTCAATCAAACACTGGAAAGTGGGTCAAATTGAACTTGCAAGATTTCACTAAAAAAAAGTGAGTTCTGTTGAACAGCTCCTGGCTCCATCATCAGATCAGGTCGCTGTTACAATAGTATTGCATCGTCATCGAGAATCTATAAGTGTGCCAAATTTCAGCTCAATCAGATGCTGGGAAGTGGGTCAAATTGAATTTGCAAGATTTAATCCAAACTAATATTGAGGTTTGTTGAACAGCTCCTGACTCCAGCATCAGATCAGCTTATTGTTAACATAATATTACATTGTTATCTAGAATCTATAAGTGTGCCAAATTTTAGCTCAATCAAACACTGGAAAGTGGGTCAAATTGAACTTGCAACATTTCACTAAAAAAAAAGTGAGTTCTGTTGAACAGCTCCTGGCTCCATCATCAGATCAGCTCGTTGTAAAAATAATATTGCATTGTCACCAAGAACCTATAGGTATTCCAAGTTTCAGCTTAATCAGACACTGGGAAGTCAGTCAAATTTAATTTTCAAAAGTAGACCCGAACAAAAATCGCAAGTTAATAATAAAAGCTTATAAAAATCAAGCAATGTCATTATAGTTTAACAAATAATTAAAATCTATCAGTTTTCCATGTAAAAGCAATACTTAAAAAAAAAAAGATTTCTGAACTGACGTTTTGTTTACCAATACGAGTGACATGTTCGGTTATGCCAGCGCGAGAGCGCGCGGGCATAACTGAACAACTCAATGTATCACAATTTAAACGGAATACTTTGGTTAGCCATAACCTGACATTTTAATTTGTTAAAAGTTAATCAAAAATATCATATGTATATGTCGAGATATCATGTAACAAATATAATTTTGGCGAATGAGTAGGTTGATAAATCGAAATATCTACAAAAACATGTGTGTGTTAGTGGCTTGAAAAATTGACAAGTAGTTATGTCAACTAAAATACGAAAAATGGAGGAGTTGGCAAGGCCATAACTCGAAAACTTGTCTAGCTAGGGAGCTGTCAATTTTTTTATAGATACTTCATAGGCGTAGATATCGTTTAAGCCAATAAAAAAAAAAATTGACATCTCGACATATCAACGTATTCACGCGAGCCACGGATAATACCACAGACAAAAACAAAAAAACTCGCACAGATTACGAAATAAGCCTTGGTGGCCGAGGGATATCAATGGACGAGGTTCAACAGGTTCCCCTACATACATATTACACATAGAAAAACACCCAGATCCGAGACAAATATTTGCAGATCATACAAACATTTGTCTTACAAACGCGGCGGAAATTGGGCTTTTTTTATGTATGTTCACCGATTACTCGAAGACGCCTGGGCGTCAATTCTGGTACCGAACTTTTTATCAACCTCAACCAAAACCTCAACTAAAGCGACTGTTTCCATGACTACTAATAACAAACGACTCAGTTGTGGTGAGGTTTTAGCTAAGGTTTGAACTTTGGCAGAACAAATTTTTGAAAAGCTATTCTACTATTTCACCAAATTTCATCAAATGGCTGACATTTAAGAGATCGAACCAAAACGCAGCGGTTGTCATCTAGTAGAATTGCCCAGCTGGACCGATTTGGAAAATTTTTTTTTTGTTTGAAAGGGTAACTTTCCGATTGGTGCCACAAAAATTGGTAAGCATCTGGCGAGGGTGAGTTACGAACAGAAATACACCTCGAGTGCGCAGAAAATTGCTCAGTTTTAACATTGAGTCGGTATTTTTTTTTAGCCACAATGGAAGTTTTTTTTATTGTTTTTTTTAAGTTGTTATGGTTGTCCCCAGGTGCTGTGTGGCGCAGTGGCGGACGCGGGCGACGTGATAGGGAACGTGAGCCGCGTGCGACGCACGCCGCAGCCTCACTACTCACACCGTGTCTTGTAAGTACAGGCTTAATCTAGACCTCTAGGACCCAAATCTATAAAGAAACCTTGAATACTCGACCACAGAAAACAAACCTAGAAAGAACACCTGTAGCTGTAAGAACGAACGAGAGTGTGAACCAGAATACGTTTTGTATTAACACGATGGTAACTAAAACTTGTATGAAATTGATATGATAGTAAAATCTTGCTAAGGATCTCAAAACTGGTGTCGTCTCAACATGTTCGAAACGTTTCATCAATTCTCGAGAATGATTTCCAATACCTAACGACCTGATTATTTTATCACCTTTAATTGATGCAGGTAAATTTGATGTTTCCTCTCTTTCTACCCGAATTATTTTCATCATGATCGTCTTGCAACACACTCGATTCTAAGCCATATCATTTTTCACACCGAATCAAACGAGAAAAACTCATTTTTTGACTTAAAACTAAAGTGAAATTTCAATTTCCAGAACTGACGAGGAGCTAGACATGCCCGCGTCGTGGAAACGGTCGCACTGGCGCGAGATGCAGACCATCATGAGACGCGAGGGGGGCAGTCGAGAGGGGGTGCAGTGTTGCCCCTCCGTCCTCGAGATGGTCACCATGAAAGGAGGCCGGACTCCCACAGGCCTCTACGTAGAACTATACGAAGATGGGGAGAACCAGCAGAGCCTATACGAGGTTTCCTGCGCTCCAGGTATCGCCGATAGACCGTGTCGCTTCGTCGACGCTCGGCTTTACAACGAATCACGCTGTATACAGAAGTATTCGTACTCCTACGCGTTGGTCCGTCATCTCCCGTCCGCCGCGACCGAGTCCCCTCCGCACCGGGCCGAGGGTCACTTCTCCGTCCCCGGATCCAACGGTTGGTCCATGGACTACGTCAGAGTGCGAGCCGGCTGCGAATGCCAGATAAAACCACCAAAAAGTGTCCGCCGGAGGCACAAAAAGAAGCGAAACAGGCGCATAATCGAAGACGATGAGACCTGATAGTGTGTGAAGTGATACCAGTGAACAATCGAATTGCGATAGAACCTGCGAGATGTCGCGAGTCTCAGTTACCGATACGCGATCGGTGTATCAATGTATTTATTTTACGCATTGTAGTTCAGTCAGTGTCGATCGGTGCCTTATTAGTGCCTTATATTTATATATTGCTAATTTTAGAGAGTTAAATATGCTTTGAAGTGGATGGCATGACAAAAGGACGATGGCGTGTCTGTCGACGCCTCGCTGCGCCGTCGGATGTCCATTAGAAGAAACTAGATAGCAATAAAATATAGTAAGACGTGCCTATTGCTAGGTTTGCCTTGTACGTGCTAAATGAGACATCAATGTACTTGAATCAATTTTAGATTTATCGTCAGACTACTCACATAAGGCAAGTTTCACATTCTATTAAAAACAAAATGCTCTCTTCGGAAAAATATTTATTCAAAGTTAACATTGTAATCGTTATTTTTGTTAATGTAACAGTACTTACTTATTTCTAGATATAAGTTTTTCGAGTCAAAGATCTGTATTATTTTCTATTTTGTAATACTTTTATTGTATTTTATTTTAGTCGTTTAAGTAATAATTTCAATCTATTTATACTGTTTAATACGAGGTATTCCGGATGCAGTATGGATGTTAGGGACTTTACACACGTTATACTTATACCAGAAATATAACAATTTTTATGAACAGATTTTGTTTATCAAAGCTTTTTCCGTTGATATTCTGATTTTTACTCTATTTACATATCTATTGGTTGAAAGTTCTAAAAAAATCCTCTGTCCGATATTTGGTTCAAAGTGCGCAGTCCCTTAGTAGGCAGTCGCTTCCACTATATCGATGTAAATATAAAACACAATAGTATTTTGGACTGAGATTATAATTATTTTTTGCATTTAGATACGTAATTTCATTATAATTATTTAAATATTCTTAGCGACATCCATCATAAAATTTTAAAAAACTACTTCAATGAAAATCTAAAGGCTTCGATAGTTTAACACTTACTTTTCAACGAATAGATGTCTCTAAGTTGCTAAATGTCGACTGTGAAACCAAGTGCCATCAATAAAAATAATTATTCAGATACCCTACTTTTATAATTTAACAATCAAAAGGAGAATGGGCACAAATGTATAAATTTCTGACCTCTGACCTAGGACCTAGGTAAAAAACAAACATACACACAACATTATCGCTCCCGACCAAAGTTACATACCCGTGGTACAACCAGTTGAACTGAACATAGCGGTTATACCATGGGTATTTAACTTTACCCATGGTCATTTGACAAGGCTAAGTAGCTAAAAATAGCCTTTAGAAACTGAGCTACTTCCAGACTGCTAATCTTTTTCTCTTATTTTGTTTGAAATTTCGAATACTTAAACTCGAAAAAAGTTTTGGCCGTTTTGGTTTGGAATTAAGTATATCAATTTCTGCGAGCAGCATATTTTAGCTATCATACAAGAAATGTAGCTTTTCCAAAGCTGTATCGGATGCAGCATTTTAACTGGGTATTTGTTTTTAAATTAGGTCGAGACTGCCCATTCTCCTTTATAAAAAGTTTACGTTTTTGACAACCAATACCAATACCTAACCTAACCTAAACCATAAGAATGTAGGTAGACAGAGAACACTATAGACAGCAGAACAATGTTCCTTTTTACTCACTCAACAAAGATGGGTGTATGTATAATAAGAATATACAAACAAAGTATAATACTTTTGGTCCCAATTGCCTGTTTAGCCTGTTTAGCATTATTATTGTACTTTTTTGTCCCTTTCGCCGGCACGCCAGCTAGGTTCTATAGGTTTCTCTGTCTACGCAAAAGAAGCATATTAAATTCCAAGTACCAAACCGGACCAGTACTAAACCTAAAATTATAAAAAAATTGGACTTTTAATGGTTTACAAAAAAGTAAACATTCTCGAAATAGGACTCATAGAGACACAATGGGAGCGAAGTTTGCATGAATCCAAATCAACGTCAATAAAGTTATAAAACCTTCCATTATACATATAACCATCTACAATGTTTAAATTTAAAATTTATGATAAATTCATCACATCCTACATATATTTTAATTCTCTTACATGAATAAATGAGTTTTTTTACTAATAAAGAACCACCGCAGATACTTTGTATGTATATTTTTAAGTGACGTCACAATAAAATGGTTGTTAAATTAAATGATCATCACATAGGTATTATGAATTATGTATTCTACGTTATTTTATTGTTGAAAAATCAAAACAAAATGAAATAAAATAAAAATCTGATATAGCAAAAACAATTGTTTTATTGTCATTAGTTAGATGCTGCAATTATAATAAGAATTATCACTTTATGATCGTCCTAGCAAAATATTGTAATATACTACATACCTACCTATGGCTAGTACTACCTACTTAAGTATAAAACTTATTCCTTGTTTCTAAGTATTTCAAATACCTACATAAAGTAAAACTTAATCGGTGTAAGTACCTAAGTATTTCAAATGTGCGTTCTCAGCCTTTTCTAAGCCGCGTCGTAGTCTGAAAAAAAAACGAAAAAAATAATAATTAGAAGACGAATTAAATTAATGAAAAGTTAAAAGTTAAGAAAACAGAAGCTTGGAAGTCACTAGTGATCTCTCTCTGTATTAAACAGAGAGAGATCACTATTTAGGTACTGCGTTTACTGCGTTACTGAATCGTGCATATCTAGTGCGCAAGCGTTCATTACAAACAGTATAAACGGCTTTTTCGGTCCGTTAATAACTTTCTGTTCTGAATTGGAGACTTACGGATGATGGATGATCGGATCCAGTGCGTAAACTACCATACTATTACAAAAGTTCTATGACGAAGGTTTTCTTCAGAACGTATTTTCAGTTTTCACGGATTCGAATCGGACTCAGTGCGAAACCTCTGTCTAAGTCTGTGACATTTATTTTGTGATTACCGGCAAGGCAATAAAAAACTAGAAGGTTGAGCAATACCTACCTATTTAGAGAACTACCTATGTCAGCAAAGAAACCAAGGGAATGTCACTTTAAGTATACAGTTTTCAGTCAAAGGACTTAAGCCCGTCACAGACCTAGCTATAATATATATTAATATACCGTACTTTTATACCGTATATATTATAGCTGAGTGTGTGGTCACGCGAAAATTAGTATAGAAAATATATAGTACCTAATATGCCTAGCTATAAAAATATTAATAAGTATATATTATAGCTAAGTCTGTGACGGGCTTTATTGGAGTTGACCACTCTCGAAATTAAATTGGCAAAGAGCCAAGGTTCACAATGATTTAATTTTCCGAGAATGAAATACTTACCCAGATATTTCGTAGTCAAGTACATAAGCGCGAAGCCTGTGCCTACAGATATAAACTGAGCAACGCCTGCGCTGAGTTTCCTCTCGTGCCAGCGTGCCCTCTCGCGCGGCAGCACTTCGCTGACTGTCACGTACAGCAGAGTGCCGGCTGCCAGCGCCTGTGGAATATTTAATGCAATCTTAGCTGCGCACTGTGAGTTTTATTTAGGAACATGAAAATAATAACCTAAGGATTGCGGTATGAATTCTTGCTAATGCCAATAATTAGCTATGAAATGCTGATACATCTCTCATGAAACCTACAAAAAAACACTTTTGTAAAAAATACGAAATTCCATTCCGACCAGAAAATAAGTACCTACCTAGCAGGGTTCCGTAGTTCCAATTAATTGATTACTAATTCAAAAGAATAGGATATTTCAACTTTGGAAGAGCAATTACATTTTGAATACCTAGATATTGTGGTGAAATTTGATTGACAAGCCGACGACGCCATAAAAAAAGTGAAAAAAAGTGGACATTGCCGGTTTTGTTTTTATACGAGTCATACATTATAAATTAATGATAATTATGTAATAGGTAGGTTTTGACATACCTTCTTTTTAAAACATCCGAAATTCATACCTACCTACTTATATTTTAATCTTTTTACTTGCAACGATACAAATTGGTTTTAGGTATGGTATTCCTTGAAGTGTCGAAGCGCATACCGTGTTTCGAGTTCTAGCTTATCGGAGATCCATTGTTCAAAATATAATAGCCAATAAAATAGCCAGGTGGATGAATTGCCGCAATTATGTGAGGAAAATCAGAATAATGTTGAAAATAATGGTGAGAATAATTGAAAAAATTGGAATGGAATGCAGCGTAGGTAAGTACAAGTGCAATTCGTTTAAATTAAACGAAGAACGAATGATGAATGGAACACATCGAGAAAACACAGAATGAGAGGAATTACGGAATTATGTGTGACAAAAATAATTCAAACGTTAAAGTTTCAGACACTTTTAAGTGAGACAAACGTTAAAGTTTCAAACGTTAAAGTGAGACACTTTAATCTCTACAAAATGATTATTGAACTCAAAGATGCCGATAGTAGATAAAGTTTCAGATGAATAAATTGATTACAATGCCTTCTTACCTATCTATAATATAAACATATTATGGATAGGTAAGGTAAGGATATACTTACATAAAAATTAATGTTTGTATGTATGTCCTCTATGCGTTCCTAAATCATTGACTAGGTTGTAATGGAACTTTGGTGGTGATTTTCTGAAAAAGCTTGCGATAGTAGGTATCAGCCCGCGTACCACCAACTCTTAGAGCAATGGCAAAACAAGGTGAAAACAGTCCTGGGCCTGAATTCTACTAGATGACAACCGCTTTGGTTTTGGTTCGATCTCTTAAATGTCAGCCATTTGGTGAAATAGTAGAATAGCTTTTCAAAAATTTGTTCTGCCAAAGTTCAAAACCTCACCACAACTGAGTCGTTTGTTATTAGTAGTCATGAAAACAGTCGCTTTAGTTGAGGTTTTGGTTGAAGTTGATAAAAAGTTCGGTACCAGAATCGACGCCCTGCATCGCGTCAATGACTTGACACTTGACACTCCACGAAGAGACGTTACCAAAACATTCCTGCGTTAGGCTTACTTTAACCTTACCTTAGTCTTATCTTAGCACGGAATCAGAGTAATCTTACTTTGACAGTGCTCTAAGAGTTCATAGTACCTGGCCCAAAAAAATCTATTTCCAGAATATAAAACCAAACACTTTTTTACTTCACGTGGCATTGCAATGCATGCCGGGTACAGCTAGTATGTAACATAACTTAATCAACACGTGAAGATGACCATGATTCGAATGTTTTATAAGTATACGCGTCTTTGTCATCAACTTCGGATCAAGAGAGCCAAAGACAATGATATTGCTTGGATGTGCAGAAGTTTAGACTGACCTGCATGATAGGCACTGCCGTTGAGTCCTGGAAGGAGCGAACCGTGTCCAAACCAGCGCCAGCAGCTATTCCGACTACCGACCTGAAATATTGTAAAAGCCTTTTAATAAATAGTTCTAGACTTTTCTGACTTTATTGGTAAAAGATAACCAGTATAATGTTTGCTCATAATGGACTTAAAAGCTTACTAAAGCTCAAGCAAGCAGCAGTTGAAGGCAAAAGGCCAAGAGGCCAAAGCCCTGAACAATGGGTCAACCAGGAGTTGGAGTAGGTACCTTGAAATGACAGTGAATGCGGCCCTCCAACAGGTAATCGACTGTAACTAATGGAAAAGACTACTATGCTACGTTGGCAGAGTCACGATCCTCAGTAATGAGGAAAAGATTGAGGAGGAGAGCTCAAGCAGTTTAATCTGTCTGACAAGTCAAAAAACAGTCTCCAAAGCCTTGTTAATAAAACATACCTAGGCCTTTACATCTTTACTAGATGATTTAAATAGTGTCAGGAGGAAATCTTCGCCTACACTTAACGGGACACTGTAGTGCCTGGGATATTGTTTGAGATGGAGTAGGCTTGCCCAGCACCTAAACCATATCCACAGGAAATACATGATGTGTGATATGACTAAGCCGCGCTTTTCCTCACGATGTTTTTCTTCAACGTTTAGAGTTGGTGTTAATGCGCATATAATTTTTTCGAAACGAAAAATCCATTGATGCACGGCCAAGATTCGAACCCACGACCTTCGGATCGGAAGTCGAGGTACTAACCAACTCGGCTCAAAAATCACAGCTGATTATGGATAAAGGTATTAGATTTATAAATAGTAGGATAGAAGAACAAAGGTAAGTTTTACCCTCCACTGAAGAGCGAGACGCAAATTATATGAATGCACACTCGGCCGGGGAAGGAGTCACACAGCTCCGCTCCTAGGCAGAAGCCCACCACGAACTTGTGGGAGCTGACCGCAGCTAGGAGGAGTAGGACCTGAGAACAACCAGAACATCTTTAAGGCTGTGTCCCCAGTAGGCAAACTGTTAGCGCCCGACTGAGTAAAATGCACTTACTGCAAACTGCGTAAAGTGAGCGCAAAACTAGCAAACTGTGGACACTCCATTTCAAATATATGGAAGGGCGTACTAAACAAAAAAAACTAGTTTGCCTACTGGGGACACAGCCTAAAAGTATTTATCATTACATTATAAAACCCTTATATTTGTAACTACAATGAAAAAACAACCCTGTCCGATTTGAAAGGGGTACCAAGGCCAAAAACAACCCAAAAAAAAAACCTAAATTGTATTTTTGTAATAAAAAACTTTAATAAATTTCAATTGTCCACTTTTTGTAGGTAGGTAGGTATCTAAATTACTCCAATGTCCCTCATTTCAATTTTTTCAACTTCTCAAAGCTTTTGACCATGCCTGCTGTGGTCTGGTGGTCAGCGTGTCTGTGGTAATGGTCTAATTTTGAAACTGTTCAACGACACATTTTTTTTTACAGTAGTTATATACCTTAGTTAGTCGATAGGCTTGCATTGCAACCTGTCACGAATGGAATGTTAACTTCTGCAAAATGTGGGAATGTACCAAATGTGTTTGAACATACTTCTAACTATCCCCTTATACATCTTTCAAGGATCTAGAAATGCCTAAAGATCTGAAAGAACATGTCTACCGCATATTGGGAATACCGGAATGATCATATTACATTACTTACCTACATTATTTTTATAACGTTTCACAACACAGTGGTACGTGATTGATTAAAGCTACCGGCACATATTACACACCGATGAACCACTATCAGTCTATCAGGCACCTTACGACCTTCAATATTTCGTAATGTGATGATAACACTACTAGGTAACGATTACTAGGTAATGGAACCAAAAAGGGATGATACCTGGGTAAAAAAAAAAGAAATTATATTAAGGCTGGATTCGACCTGGATTAAGTTTTTACTCGAGAGTAAACCAGGTACTGTTTGTTTGAATATTTTGACATTGTAAAGTTGACACCTTATAACCAGGATAATTTGTATGCACATAATAATGTTCGGTTGCGCTTTCTAAACAATTGTATTTCGAATTATGTCGGCTAACTAGAGTAACTACTCTGGAGTAAGATGACTTTTGTTCGAATCCAGCCTTAGTCAGTCAGCTGATAACATAGTTAATTGATTCAGGCGTGACTTTCTGTCCATCTTTCGTCCATCTTCAGATTTTTTGAAAATTCCAAAATATCTAGTAGGTCCAAAATATCTAGTAGGTACTCCTCCGCCAATCTATACCAAAAAAGTTTCTTCAAGATTTTCACGCTAAAGCCACCCAACCTCCCACTTTCGACATCCTAGTCTTTCTATACCAGGCTAGTCAGGGCAAATCCAGCAGCAGCACCAGCGCGAACACAATCAAAAAATTTGATGGTCTTCGACAAGTGTTCCGCCCCTCCACGGGGCAGGAAACAATTGACTCCCTTTTTGCGGGCGCAGACTTCTTGTCGCTTCGAGCGCCGATCTGTTCGGCTTTTTGCTAGGTATAGATTGGCGGAGGTGTACTAGATATTTTGGAATTTTCAAAAAAGCTTATAATTATAGGTCCTTTTATTGTATTAACTGTGTTATTCAGTACCTACTAGGCCCAGTTTATCAGTGTGAATCCGGCTGGTCGAAATATCGTGTGGGATTCTGATAACAAAAAACAACAAGCTTGGAAAGAGCGTGACATTGTCCACAACTCAGCAAAAATCTTGTCACCTACATACAGTAGGGCCAACGGATCTCGGCGTTCGTGAAGTTGGCCGTTTCGATGCGCAGTGCAACTTTTTTATACAAAATTTTCTACTGCGCAGCGAAGAGCCTGACTTCACGTACGCCTAGATCCGTCGGCCGAACTACATACATGTGATTTCATAAAACGGTGTCAATAAAAGTCGAACCAATGAAAAATACCAATTTTATTATTTAAAAGCAGTTTTTCCGGTGACAAAAGCTCGAGAGGCATGATCTTTTGTTTTAGGGAATCCGTACCCATATTACGAGTATAAATGAGAAAGTGTGTTTATTTGTTAGTTTATTTGTCCAGCTTTCACGTCAAAATAGAGCGACGGATTGACGTGATTTTTTGTGTGGAAATAGTTGGAAGGCTGGAGAGTGACAGGCTACTTTTTATCCCGAAAAAATGCATGTTTCCCGTGGGATAAAAAAGTAGTAGTCCACGCTGGCGAAGCCAGGAGCATCCGCTAATAACTAATAAATAAATTACTCCCCAGCTTTCCATAGTACCTACAACCAAATATTGACTTACCAAGTTTCATGCAGATTAAATTAACGGTTCGGTAGTTATGCGAGAACATAAAAGTGCAATATACAAACATACAAAAGAAAATCGCCTAACTTGCCACGATCTTCGCTCGATTCGCTCGCTCGATCGATAATAAACACCCAAAAATAAGTTTTTCTTACTCTTTTTATTAGCGATCTAATGATGTCAAAATTATGTAAGTAAATGTTGAACGATTTCGTTTCGATTTTCAAACATAGTCTTGTCACACCCTGTACAAACGAAGAAATTAATTTCTTCAA
This sequence comes from Camptogramma bilineatum, assembly GCA_958496255.1. Lineage (NCBI taxonomy): Eukaryota > Metazoa > Arthropoda > Insecta > Lepidoptera > Geometridae > Camptogramma > Camptogramma bilineatum. The sequence goes on along the minus strand of OY292466.1, from coordinate 13,749,096 downwards.
TGATACTACACGTTGACTGATTGCATGGCTGGTATGTGTAATGATAGCGTTATCTGTTTTTTTGATTATCTAAATTACAGATAGGTATAATTAAATAATCAGACAATGCAAACGGGGACTAATTAGGTTAGAAAAAAAAATAACAGACATAAATAGGTACACTGCTCACAATTGATCTAGGCATTCATGAAGTTAGCCGTTTCGCTGCGCAGTAGAAAATTTTGTATGAAAAAGTTGCAATCATCGGAACGGCTAACATCACGAATGCCAAGACCCATTAGAAGAAGTGTACAAACTGTTTAAAGTAGTTGAACATTGGACATTAGGGAATACTGTTGTAGACCACCGATAAATATACATAGTTTGACCTTACCTCTGAAGAAGACGTCTGCAATCCAATAGCCAGTCCCTCCAAAACGCTGTGCACGAACAAAGCACAAAGAAGCCCCACGATCCCTGATGCACTTTTATTGCAAGGCGCTGTGTGGCTGACATGACACATCCTGGGGTTCCCCGTGTCCCCACAACACCGCTCACGCATCTCCCCATCCTGCTCCCTCAGCAAGCGACTCTGCTCATCACTAGATCCATAAGTCCTCGCTTCCCCATGACTCTGACCCTGACTCTGATTCCCATAGAACAGATGAACCATCTCATCCACAAAGTAAACGATAAAGAATCCCACGCAGAATAAAAGTTCCGTGTTCTCTGGCAGTTTTTCTCTGGCTTCGGGAAGCATGTGGACGAGGGAGGTTGAAAGAAGCACGCCGCCTCCGAAGCAGAGTAAGCAGGATATGAAGAGGGGGTGCCTCTGTCTGGTTGTTGAGGAGAAGGTCGCTGGAAGCATTCCCATGAGGAAACTTCCGAGCCCTAAGGCTAGCATTGATATCAGTTTTGCTGTTGACACCTCCATTCTGTATGTTCTCTGTTATTTCTCTGTTCAGGCTCGCTGTTCCCAAGATGTTATCCGAGTGTCATCCGTAGCACATTCGTTTTAAGGAAGTATTTCTATAAATACATCTGATTCACCCACTCCTGTCGCGTAAACATAATCAATTTTAAAGAAATATTTTTCATAACGACACCATTTTAGAAACTAGGGTAGTTAAATATTTTGAGCAAAACTAACACCGTCTAAATGTCTTTATTCAGTTCAAATTGAAGTTCACATGGACTCTTATCATTTTTATGTTTTGTTTACATTTCTTTATCTATGAAAACAGACGACACAACCGCACGCTCACACATATGCGTAGAAATGAATTGAATCACACAGTGCAGTGGGCTTTTGTGACACATTCGTTATCAGCCGCTGTACAGTCTGCCTTATTTCAATGTAATAAGATTCAATTTACTTTAAGTTTCCGTTTTCTGCTATCGAATTAATTGTTGAAGAATGACTGAATTCAAGGTCCTTATTTTCTGGCGGGTGTTCGAAAGATTATAATAAAAACTAAGTAAAATGTCATTTTTGGATAGACGTTAATCTGGTTTATAAGGTCTTTACCATTTCCTACCGCTAAGTTTTTCTATATGTGTATCACCATCCTGTTTCTGCCTTTTTAAAAGCTTCTATGTACTTATTTATTTTTAAAAGCTTTTATTTAACTTAACTTGTATCTTTGTTGCTTTGTATGTCCTGAAATTTTGCAATCAATATTTCACTACCCCACTGAAGCTATAGGGCTGAAATTTTGCACACTTTCTTGATGACAATGCAATATATTGTGATATCTATATGGTGCAGTAAAGTGTACTTACCTAATTAAAAATAAAAAGTATAGTGACGTAATTGTAAATCCAAAAAAAAAAACTAAACATCATATGCACCGACAGCAAAAAAATTAAAATAAAACAGAAACAGTAAAAAACAATTTTAAAAACAATGTTTTCCTCGCTCACAGTTTAGCTACCTACTTTGAACATTCCTGTTGGAAAAGCATCCTTATTTACTGTGTCTTATGATTCGACTTTAAAGCATACCTTTATAGCCGTGTTACTTCGACTTTCGATCCGAAGGTCGAGGGTTCGTATCATGGCCTTGCATCAATGGACCGTCAGGATTCGAACCCTATTATGCGCATTAACACGGGCTCTAAGCGGTGAAGGAAAACATCGTGAGGAAGCCCGCGGCTTAGTCAGCCCCGCACTTATTAACAATGTCTTTCCTGTGGATATGGCCGGTTAAGCTGAGAGGATGGTTTAGGTGCTGGGCACTACAGTGTCCCGTTAAGTGTAGGCAAAGATTGCCTCTTGACACTGTATAAATCATCTAGTATAGTTTTTAATAAGTTTTTTTTATAGGCCTCAGAATTAAGAACGAGGTTATTCAACTTGAAAGGTTATGAACTTGATATAACCCTTCAAGTTCAACTTGAAGGGTTATCAATTATGGTTTCATGATAACTCTATCCAGACCACATCCTAATCTAGACTACCTATTGAATTCTAGTATATATGCCAATTTTGTTACCGAAGCACCAAACACTGTGCAGAGTTTGTTAAAGTCGCTTCACTTCTTCAATAAAACAAGTAAGTATTAGTTAAGTAATGTTTCATTGGACGTGCCTCTGAATACTTTCTGACTGTCTTTTTTAAACATTCGCGATCAAAACACCATTGGGCATTGGGATTTAGATAAATACAGACAGTTTTTTTTACGTTATTGATCCCCGAGAGTTATTAAAAATGTCATGTACAAACTCACCATGGTGTTGAATGTGTCATACAGATTTTATTTTGAACAGGATGCCTACCGACGGCGTGCACGTAGTGACTGTGGAAGCCGACGACTCGGCGGCCGGCTCTCGCTACCACCTGAACGAGGAAGCACTCCGAGCCATCTTGCTGTCAGAGCGCGTCAAGGACAAGCCGGTGGCGGTGGTCAGCGTCGCCGGAGCGTACCGCGGCGGCAAGTCCTTCCTGCTCAACTTCTTCCTGCGCTATCTCGCTGCACCGGTGAGCACTTACCTCTATCAGTTACAGGAGGCAATCTATACCTATATTTAAAAAGACGCAGTAGAATGGCATTATTGAGATAGATTATGCTTGCCCAGAATCTTAAAAATCCACCCGGTTGAATCATAATTATCCACAGGAAAGACATATCTGACTAAGCAGTGGGTCTCCTCATGAAATTGTCCCTCACTGTTTCCCCAAACGAGAGAGATGGGAAATATAATGCTGACTTTAGCCGCCAGAATTTCGAGGATTCCTTATCAACTTGATTACCACATAACCTTTCCCTTTCCGTTACAGGAAACAGCTAAGGAGGATGGATCCTGGATGGGTGACAACCAAGTGGAGCTTACGGGCTTCAGTTGGCGCGGCGGCGCCGATAGGAACACCACGGGAATAGTCATGTGGCCAGAGCCTTTTTTCGTCAGAATACCATCAGGAGAAGAGGTAAAGAACCAGTTTACTCCCATTCCGCATTGTCGACTAGTCTAGTAGAATTTTCACTGTCAACTCGCAATTAACCAACCGACATACTACCGCCGACTACAGGTAGTCGCGATCACACTTGATTTTACCTATGTTTGGATAGTTTGTTATCTATCTATCTATCACTGTCCACTGAGTTGCTGGCTTTTAACTGACTTCAACTTCTACTATTTCTGCATGTCTAACTTTTGTGAGGAACATGCGTAGAACCTCCTATATAGAAGACATTTCAAAGTGATTCTGGAGGTCTTTTTAATAAATACCTTTGACCGTCTCCAGGTGGCTGTTTTTCTTATGGACACGCAAGGGACCTTCGACGATAACAGCTCAGTCCGAGACTGTTCGACCATCTTTGCGCTATCCACTTTGCTGTGTTCCACGCAGATCTACAACATCAAGGCCAATATAAAGGAGGATGATCTCGAACATCTTCAGGTATAATGACTTAATGACGTATAATGAACTTTTAACTAGGTATAATAATTCAAAATCAGAAACTAATTGCTTTATTCCATCTGTCGTGTTTAAGCTGTTCACCGACTACGGTAAACTGATGTCGGAAGACACCGGCAAGCCGTTTCAAGTGCTGGAGTTCCTCATCAGAGATTGGATAAGCCCTTTTCAGTATCCCTATGGGCATGAGGGTGGCGACAAGTATTTGGCAGAAAAACTGAAGGTCAGTAAAGGAGTCTGAATGTTTTATAATGGAGCCTGTCCTACCTACTGGCCACCACTTAGATATTGTTTCAAAATGGCGGCCAATAATTCAACCTGAATTATTATAGCCTACAAAGCTCATCTTAGGACTTGTTTTACCAGCTCTGAATAATGTTTTTTCGGAGACAGGGCTTCATTTTATGGTTTAACTTGTGTTGTATAACTTCAAAAATGCTCCATTTATCAGTTTTTTCTATTTTCAGATCTTACCAACGCAGCCAAAGGAGTTGCAGGATCTGCGCAGGCACATCACCACCAGTTTCGAGAAAGTGACCTGTTTCCTATTGCCAATTCCTTCTCTGGAAATAGACGAACCGGAATTCAGTGGAAAAATTAAAGGTTAATATAAAAAAAAATATTACCTACTACATTACTATTGTTGGAAATTCAATTCATATAACGATGATGCAGTGTTTGCGATAATGTTAACATGGAGTAGTCTTAATCCACAGAAAAGACGTGGTCAATACACATATAGATCTGACTAAGCCACGGGTCTCTTGGCTATGTTTTCCTTTTGAATGAAATAATGACCATTTGCAGACATAAAAAAAACGGTAGGTACTTATTCCAACTTTCTAATCAAATAGGTACTTATATTGTGTTACCTATAGGTATACCTACTAAAATACATAGTACGTACCTACTAACAATAAAACATAGGTAATTACAAATGCACTATAACAAACAACTTAACGTTGTTTTTTTATACCAGAATTACAGAAAAAATTTGTGCGTGGGGTAAAGGAACTGGCAACCTCTATCTTGAGTAAAGAGAACCTCGCCATGAAGAAACTGGGAGAGCAGACCTTCACGTGCCGAGATCTCTTCAACTACTTCAAGATGTACATGGGCATCTTTAACAGCGACAAGAATCCCTCTCCGAAAACTATTTTGACGGTAATTATTGCTTAGGACCTAATTTGATTCGTTTTTTGATCCGATGGTTGAGCGTTCGATGGTTGACAGTGCATCTGTGGATTTTTTAGAGCTCTAATTGGTGAAGATATCAGCGGCCAATAACTAAGCAAAGACGCGGCATAATGTATTGCATTCATGCCGGTAATCTTTACCTACTGAGCTAGCGCATTAGACATTATTGTGTAGTGAACTCAGCAGAAGTAGCAGTTCAACATATAGGGGTAGTCAAAAACAAGGCCAAATCTAGGCTAACAACGCAATGGTGCGCGAGATGTTAGTAGATCGAGAAGAACCACATAGTATTCTCATAATTACCCATTCGAAAGACTTATTCCTGTCTCGTATAGAATAGAATACACAAATATTGTCAAAGTCTAGCTGATTTTATCTTTGTCCAGGCAACGACAGAGGCTGGTTTACTGTTAGCTGCAAGCGACACGCGTGAGCAGTTCGAAGAGAACATGAGGCAAGCGTGTGGCCCTGATGCACCGAGCATGCCTGCTGAAGACGTCGTAACCATACACAGGCAGGAACTTGCCGCCGCTCGTGCCACCTTCATGAACAAAAAACTATTCGGAGAGCGAGCAGTTATTGACGCAAAACTCGAGGAACTTTACCAGGTTCGTAGTTACCTTATAGATATACTGAGATCGCGATATAGTGGGATCTGATTCAGGTGGGTGATACCCATGTTTATGCAAATAAATGTTCTTTATCTTTATTTGACCGTATTTTCGTTACTTATTAAGATTAAGACGATGACGGAATGCATCTTCGTATTATGTAAAACATCCCTAATTATAAAATTTTGGAGTGTCTGGCTTTGATTGTATTTCGCATGTTACTTTTTATTCACTTTTTTAATTTCAGGAGCTATCCAACCGCCTAAAGGATTTTCTGGAGATAAACCAATCAAAAACCTTGAAGGCTCAGAACAAAGGCAACGCTGCTTATGATGCCTCAATAGAAAACTTGACACAGGGCAAGGTCCTGTGTGTGCATGCTAAAGATCTGAAGGCAGTTTATGAAGAAGGCCTAGCAGCCGCGAAAATAGCTTTCGATGAGAATAGGAGGAAACCCATTGAAGGCAAAAAAGACCCGGAGAGGGAGAAATACATCGAAGTAAGTGTTATCCAGATCACCCTAGCATCACCCCAGCTGGATATAGGCCTCCCTTTTCTTTTAACATCTTTATCTTGTATCCAAAGATTTACCGGGACTAAGAAGTGACTCCTATTTTAATTTTTATTTTTGCATGCTGAGAAGCAGATTCAAGGCTGTACATATTTTTTACCTGTCATCTGTTTTTTACCCTTTTTTCGCATACTTACTTAATAAGTGATTGATTGATTGACATTATCATTGTTGAACCAACGCGGACCTTCCTTCCTTTGACCAACTTGAGGCTTATCGCCACGTCTCCGCCGTCGGCGTTGTAGTCCTTCGTACTTCATACGAGAGTGGACCTCAGTGTTACGAACTCTGTCTAAAAAGTGCTGTTATTGCTTGCTCCATGGCCTATTGTGAAACTTGTACAGGCATAGTCTTTGGTAAGCGTCAACGTCTCATTATTCGTAAAGTGCTCGCTTAAATTTTCCAGAGTTTCAAAACAAAGTACGAAGTGCTTCGCCTAACAAACGAGCAAAACAACAAGGCAAATGCTAGCGAGGTGAAGATGGATTACTTTCAGTACATGACAGCGAAATGCAACACCAAGCCCAGGCTCTCGATTGAAGAGTTCAATGCTGAAGATCAAAGGGCTTTGGCCCGCGCCTTCAATGAATTTGATTCGAGGAGAAACCGCAGCAACAATTATGATCAAGATAATTTCCGGTATCGCTTGGAACAGGTAATCCATCTTATATTTCCAATGTAAATTTTGACACAGTGCTGGTATGTAAGTAGGTACCTACATGATGTCTTAGGCGCGGGACATACAGAAAAGATGTAAAACGCAGACGGGGTGCAGACATTTGTCTCTTCAGCGTTCAGAAGAGACGGGGCGCCGCGTCCCTTCTGTATGTTTTGCGTCGCGACGCCTCTATACGTTTTGTATGAAAGGGACGCGGAAGAGACAAAATATGTCTGCACCCCGTCTGCGTCTTACGTCTTTTCTGTCTGGGCCGCGCCTTAAATATCTAAAGTTATGACTAATATACTTACTCGTATTTTTGTTTTCAGGATATTTCGGTTGAACATGAACTAGTGAAGCAAATCAATGCGAGTTCAAACGCGGAAGCATTCCAAAGTGCGATAGCTGAGTACAACAAAAAATTTCTCAGTGTAAGTTTTTTTAACCGATTATAAAAATAGGAGGAGGTTCTCTATTCAAGATTTATATTTATCTTGATTTCAGGTATCAGAGATTCGGAAGCATTGCTTGCACCCAGACGATCTTAAGAAAGACTACGAGACGGCCATGTGCTCAGCAATGAAGATCTTTCGACCTAAAGTTACTTGCGACGTCAACTACCCAGCTAAAGATAATGAAGAAAGTACACTTCTGAACGTTAGTATTTTTAATCGACTTCAAAAAAAGGAGGATTTTTGTGTATAGAATTTTTTTTTTTTGTTTTTTGAATGGGTTTCGAATTTCGATTGGTGCCACAGAAATAGATCATTGTTTCGCTCTGCTTTCTATAAGTGTGATTTGATTTTGCAGTTATTCAACAATCGCTATGAAGCCCTTAGTGACATCAACCGCACGGCAAACGAGGCTGGATTGAACGTAGCTTTTATCAAGTACAAAGAGGCGTTCGATAGCCAATATGGTTTCTTTTATTTCCTGTCCTCTTGGTCCACTGCCACAGAGTATCATAACAATGCTCTCGCTGAAGCCTATACCGTCTTCTACGGCAAGCGTCGCGACAGAAAGTACCACGAACACGATGAGTACTTGTCAGAGCTGAGGAAGGTAAATTGCAGTTTCTACATCCATCTGTGGTTTTAAATACCTATACTGGTATGTCATATTTAGTTTTTTTTTTTTTTCAGAAAGCTAAGCACTACTACGACCCAGAAAACAAAGCATAAATCTCATCGAGCCAACGATCTGCTTCCTCTGCTTCGGATATTATATCTTTCTTTTCACCAACATTCATTGCTTGAACCCATATTTTATTTACTTTTTTCTTATGTACCTATAACATGAACTTAGATAATGCTAAAGGTGGAATCAGACGGTTCACTCAAGTGAAAGATCACTCGAATGAATGCTAAGGTTTTCTATAACGCTTTTCTTTCATTTCCGTCGTTCATTTTGCATATTAACTACACTCAAAGTGACACATTTGAACATAAAACGAAAGAAAAGTGTCATTGAAAACCTTAGCATTCATTCGAGTAAACTTTCACTTGAGTGAACCGTCGATTTCACTTTAAGTGTTATTTTGTTTCTTTATTTCTTGTATTATTTGTAAGTACGTCCTTCATAATTCATTTTATCATGTTAATGTATTTTCTCATAAATAAACATACCATTATACAAAAAATATTTTATTTAATAGCTTAACTCTGATAATGGCGTTTTCGTCATCTGTTTTTATATATGACGAGGAAAGCAAGGTGAAGTAGTAGTAGTATTAATTTAAATGGTGCAAACGATACACAGCAGTGCCATCTGCAACATTGGTGGGGCAAGTCAACAGTGCTTAAGGTGGAATCAGACGGTTCACTTTTCGTTCATTTCTGTTCTTCATTTGGCATCTTTCACTCAAAGTGACACATCTAAACATACAATGAAAGAAAAGTGTCATAGAAAATCCCAGTTTTCTTTCGTGTGATCTTTCACTTGAGTGAACCGTCTGATTCCATCTATATGGTACGACGGGTGTTTTAATCATACCGTAGGTAGCTGTAGAATCCAAAGATCAAGAATCGTCGTTCCTTTCTGTACTACTATTACACTACGTACAATCGTACATACTATTACTATTTAAAATTTAAAAAAAAAACGTAAAATGAAGCATCCTGTAGTTTATTAGAACAACAGGGTACGCACACAGGTATAAATGTGAGCCGTGCATAATGTGTAGATACAGCGCGCCGGCCGGCCGGTCAGCCGGTCATAATGTTATCGCTCAGTCGCCTTACGCCGGCTCCATACGTTGGGACCAACGTTGGTCCCAACGTTGGGGCCAAGATTTCGTGAACCATCCACACGTTGGCGATACACCAGTCTTGTTCCGTCAGAGCCAACGTGCAGACGTCCGATGTCTGCGCGTCCGATACAGCAATTGAAATTTCTCTAAGTGATTTTACATTACTGAATACCAATTTTATCACAATCACATCACATCATGTCACTATCACACTTCACACAACACACTATATTATAAAAGCGAAAGTTTGGATGTTTGGATGTATGTTTGTTCCTCTCTAATACGACAACCACTTAACCGATATGGGTGATATTTAAAATATAGATAGATAATAACCGGAAATAGGACATAGGCTACTTTTTATCCCAAAAAATTGCACGGTTCCCGTAACATAAAAAAAAATAGTAGACTCCATCATCAGATCAGCTCGCTGTCACCATATTATTACATTGTAGTCAGAACTTGACAAATATGCCGAGTTTCAACTCAATCGGCCTATTTACTGAGGAGTTCTGTTGAACAGCTCTTGACTCCATCATCAGATCAGCTTGTTGATACCATAATATTTCATTGTCACCGAGAATCTATAAGTGTGCAAAATTTCAGCCCGATAGTTCTACAAACACAATAAATAAGGAATACGATGACATTCTCGCTCGTCAGTCGACACGTGCGCTCACGATGCGCGTCGAAACGGGACTGAGCATAGCGCCAACGTGTGGACGGATCCCCAACGTTGGCGCGCCAACTTCCTTTGATAAAACCGACACGGCACGGCCAAGCCCCAACGTTGGCCCCAACGTTGGCGCCAAGCTATTTTGTCAGCACCACACGTTGGTGAGAGGCATTGGGACCAACGTTGGCCCCAACGTGTGGATGCGGGGTTACCCGCATCCACACGTTGGGGCCACCGTTGGGGCCAACGTTGGGGCCAACGTTGGTCCCAATGCCTTTCACCAACGTGTGGTGCTGACAAAATAGCTTGGCGCCAACGTTGGGGCCAACGTTGGGGCTTGGCCATGCCGTGTCGGTTTTATCAAAGGAAGTTGGCGCGCCAACGTTGGGGATCCGTCCACACGTTGGCGCTATGCTCAGTCCCGTTTCGACGCGCATCGTGAGCGCACGTGTCGACTGACGAGCGAGAATGTCATCGTATTCCTTATTTATTGTGTTTGTAGGACTATCGGGCTGAAATTTTGCACACTTATAGATTCTCGGTGACAATGAAATATTATGGTATCAACAAGCTGATCTGATGATGGAGTCAAGAGCTGTTCAACAGAACTCCTCAGTAAATAAGCCGATTGAGTTGAAACTCGGCATATTTGTCAAGTTCTGACTACAATGTAATAATATGGTGACAGCGAGCTGATCTGATGATGGAGTCTACTATTTTTTTTTATGTTACGAGAACCGTGCAATTTTTTGGGATAAAAAGTAGCCTATGTCCTATTTCCGGTTATTATCTATCTATATTTTAAATATCACCCATATCGGTTAAGTGGTTGTCGTATTAGAGAGGAACAAACATACATCCAAACATCCAAACTTTCGCTTTTATAATATAGTGTGTTGTGTGAAGTGTGATAGTGACATTATGTGATGTGATTGTGATAAAATTGGTATTCAGTAATGTAAAATCACTTAGAGAAATTTCAATTTCTGTATCGGACGCGCAGACATCGGACGTCTGCACGTTGGCTCTGACGGAACAAGACTGGTGTATCGCCAACGTGTGGATGGTTCACGAAATCTTGGCCCCAACGTTGGGACCAACGTTGGTCCCAACGTATGGAGCCGGCGTTACAGGTGTCAGTGATAGGATAAAATGAGTTAAATACCTAGCTAAACGCAATGGCGGAATATTTGTCTCTGTGTGCGTTCGCTGAACGCGTTTTTTACCTGTATGTTTTTGATAGGTAACTACCTCGTTATTTTCTTGGTTCTATTATTGATGTATGTTACCTTCTTTTATGTATAACGAGAACACAGTGTCCTGGACAAACTTAATATAAGTTTTTTGGATACTTACAACAAAACCTTATGTAACTTTTTATTAAATAAATAAATAAATAAATATTTTTTATGGTAGAATCGGTTAATAGGCCCCCAGCACTCTGTAATGTCTTTTAGTTGTTAATTCAGTATTTTCGGTGCTCCATTTGGTATTTAGGGTAATCATTAATCAATTAGTTTATTTGTGGAGACACTTCGTATGCTTAAAAGGAGCAATCTTTCCCTTTTAAGAGCTATCGAAATAGTGTCAATAAGAATACCTGGATTCAAACTCCTTATATTCTGTCTGGCGGGTCTTTGATAGATTATTATAATACCTAAAAAAACAATGTAATTTTTTTATAGACTTTAATCTGATCAGTAACATAGCTAGTTCGACAAAACCAACACTCAACCAATCGTTTTTATAAGGGTAAAAAAATAACCAGTCATTCTTCGTCCGTGGTAGGGCCGTCTTCGCCATCGGTGGTGGGCGCAGACGTCGGCACGGAGGATGTAGGCTCGCTCTGCCCATCCGCTTCTGTGCGGTCATCTAAATACATTTAATGACATAAGTACCACATTCACTACACGTACACGGACCCGACAAATCCGCGCAGTTGTTCATCAGCGGTCCGACATTCATTACACGACCCCTCCAGTCGGTCATTTGACAAATAACATTCTTACCCCAGCAATGTGATTCAGGGTAAGAATGTTGTTTAAGAATGACGTGTCTTCGCTGAAAACGTTAACTTTCCGAAGAAAATCATCGAATCATAAGCATTTTCTGAATTGCACTGCTGAACTACTTTTTATTACGACAAAATATGACTGAAGGCACTAACCATGTTAGTTTTGTTTGCAAACTAAAAAGCAAAACCTGCCTCTGAAAATCTCTAAACGCTTTGCTCACTCGGTCAGCTTTCTTCCTCTGACTACCTCCTTGATATCTTCAAGGGGCATTTAATGATTGAAGCTCTGATAGAATATCTACGTTGAGTATACGGTCCTGAAAGCGTCCTGAAGATTTTGTTGATTGAGACGCACCTGGTATATCTTCAGGCACTTCTTGTGGAACGTCAACGTCCACTGCTGCAGCAGGCAATTCCTCTGGGACTTCGTCAGCAATGACCTCTGGTGACTCCTGCTACAAACTCTCTAACGTCCATTTTCAATATTCTATTTGTGATTTTGCTTACAGTCGTTAGTTTTTTGACATTAATACTCCTTTAATAAAAATGTCAAATATCTAACCATAGTAAGCTAAATCACAGATAGATAGAATACAGTAGATGACAATAGATCGTTATGTGGGGAGTTTTTTGACAAAGTGCTGGTGGTGAAGTTTGCCTGCGATCTTGGATCCAGTATAGCCATTTATGGATGTTCGGTGTCCACTATCCGTTTGGTGAAATAAAACATTTCGTTGCTTCTGTTGTGAACATTTCACACAGTGCCTGCTGTTTCATTATTTATCAGCAGCAGAGTCCGGTATACAACTGAACCCGGTTAGCAACCAAGTTAACTTGCTGGTCTAGTTATTTTGCCCCTTCAGGGTCTGGGTGCTGTGCTTAGACACCGTTGGCACCGCTTTGGGACCATAGGGTCGAGTTTACCTCCGCAAAAGAGATTCTGTGCAGCGAAGCGTGTTCTGAATCTGGCGGCTGGCTCGATGGTTGGATCGGCGGCACTGGACTCGGAAGGCGTCTCCGACGAGACATCGTTTCTGTAACAAAACTCTACCTTCAAATCTATTTGAGACAAGATGACATGACACGTTCAGAGCAAATTTTCCAAATGTCCCACTGCAAAGGCCTCCCTACTCATTTAAGAGGAGAACAAGAAGACAAAACTTTTCTGTACTACCATACTTCACACAAATAAATTATTTCTATTTCAAAATTCCTACAGAAAATAGTAGGTACTTTCCGTTTTTTATTCCAAACTGCAACTTCCAAATGGAAAACATTCGTACATTTCTCACAATGGATGTAGGCATTCGTGAAGTTAGCCATTTCGCTGCGCAGTAGAAAAAATTGTATGAAAAAGTTGCAGTGCGCATCGAAACGGTTAACTTCATGAATGCCTAGATCCTAGATCCATTGGGAGAAGTGTACGTACACGCTCATTAGAAAGTAGAAACTGTGTTAATATGAGTTACTAACCTTGTTGACTGGTCTCCAGTGTCATTATGTCGTCTAAGACCTCCACATCATCATCGGGATAAACCATTGCTTGAGAGTGATCAGACTTAGTAAACGTTGCCACACGACTCCGGACCCTGCAGACGAAGTATGTTAGGTAACATCTACCATCTGTTCCGTATCATTTTGAGCCGTGAATAGTTCAAAATGAGAGAAATTTCAGTACCTATTGAATATTCGTATGACCTTGGTTAACTATGGTGACGGAGTTTTTAGGCATGTAGGCATGTGGGTAGTCATGTCTCATGTCAACGACTTATAAGCCGGGATCGACAATTTGACGTGCTCTCCGAAGTACGGAAGCACTTAGCTGTAATACCACTTGTAGTCACCCCTCTAAAATGTGACAGCTCTGCACGTCGGTTTAATTCAACGATCTGCAAAGAACGAAGCAAAGCAATGGCTTTATTTATTTCCTGTTGTTAATACTAGCCTACTGGGTGGCTGCTCCATTTCATCCTGGTCGACATGTGTGATGGCCTTCATAGGGTCGTACTGCAGGCCAATCTTCTTGCCGACGTGCTTCTCAAACATTCCTCCCATGTCGTCTTCACGAACCTTTATATCCTGGAAGTATTATTTAATTAATCGACAGCCTACTTAGGTACCGAGCGAGTTACAGGCTGAGACATAAACAAAGCAAACGTTCGAAATGCATTACGAATTTTGCAACTTACTTTTTTTTTCTTTTGAATGAATTCTGTGAGAGTTTTCTGTAGATAAGGGCGATTAAGTTGACGCATCACAACACGACACGTTTGTAATTATAAATCCGCCTTAAATCTTCTAGAATGGAAAAGTGTATCTTAAGAAGGATGATAACAATGTCAGGCCCCAGGTCTTTTCCCAATGAGCTGCCGACGTCAAACGGCGAGCCGGGCAGCTTCACATTAGGCCCAGACTTCTTATGCTTCGCTTTCAGAAGGCTTAGGAGTCTAGATCTTAGGAGGTTACTAACAATGACAGGCCCGAGGTCGATCTCCCGTGAGCCAGCGACGTCCAGCGGCGGGCCGGGCAACTCCACTTTAGGCCCAGTCTTCTTATGCTTTGGCTTCAGATGACCCAGCACGTTGCGACGTACGTGGTATCCTTTGTAAGCCGCCTGGTAAGTACCACTATTATATTAATACACCACAATTATTATGGTAATGTATATTTGTATGAGCTACTGGTTTACTCTGGTGACGGAGATTTTCGGCCGCCTGAAGGCCTCCGTCATGACTCAACGACAAAGCCAGGACCGACAATTTACGTGCCCTCCGAAACACGGAGAGATTACGTGAGTGCTCAGCTGTTCCCTCCAAATTGTGGCCGCACAGCAACGTCTATCAAGAACGTCAAAGCAAACTGTGCCACGCGGTTTGCATTACTATACTTGAGTGATACGTCGCTACTGAAACCCAGAGCTTCAGCAATAGTAGGCTGGAGCAAATACTGATAGGGACCTTATACTCTTGTTTCAGACTACCCTTGTACTTTTTATGAGGACGTGGTACCTGTATTTTTTGGGTAGCTCTGGTCAATTCAGTGAAAGATGGCTTGGTCCGCTTGTACAGCTCCAAGGTGTGCTGAGCTGCAATCTCCCAAGGCTCATCGGGGTGTACTTTCAGATTCTGCGACACAAATGAATTGTTAACCAATATATTTTCTTAAAACTCAAAACAGACTTCACTTATCGCCAGTCCATAATTATGTTGAAAACTACTGAACCGATTTTGATATAACTTGCTCTTTCCCTAAGTGGAAGTAGGTAAATTATATAAAACCAAAATGGACCACCGATTTATAGTTTCGGAGAAATGCGTAACTCGTACAAACATGCATACACTTATAATTGTTTGTTTGGAAGCCCTAATAAATGATCGTATTCTATTCCAATAATATTACTTAAATACAAGGACGTGTCGACTTGATAACCTCCTTTTCTTTGAAGTGGAGTTTGAAGTGGCTAAAAACCAGACTGAACTCTAAAGACTGAACTCCAAGGCGAGACTCCAAAGAAGAGATCCAAAGGAGTACTCAGAGGAACGTCGAAAAACAATGTTTGGTATTGTACCAAGTATTGGAAGAATTTAATAAGCACGTGACAAGTTACAAGCACATAGTCGCCTTTTTAAAAAGTAACTGATTTCCTTCCGATGTTTTCCTTCACTGTTTTGGAACAACACTGAATTGGAACCTTGAGTCTTTGGATCGAAAGTTGAAGCACTAGTCCACTCGACTTTCAATATGAATATGTTGTAAAAATATGACATAATTATGTGGTCAAGGGTGATGCTGAACCTTTTCCATCATCTTCTTCCTGTACCAGTAGTCACGGTACGCATTTCTGGCGACCTGACACACCTTGGCAGACATTTCCTCATCCAACGTCATTTTAGTGAGGATCTTTTTCAGAATTTGCGTCTCCTTCACTTTTTCTACAAACATTTACAGAGAATGATGGCTTAGCTTAAGTGACTTCTGTTTATCTATCTATTTCATCACACATCTGAACACTTCTGGGTAGGCCTCCTGGTATTTATAATATGCACGGTAAAAAGTCTGAAAAAGACTGAAATATTTTTGGTTTCAACTCTAAATTCGGCCAAGATTTTGTCGGGTCAACTAGTCACCAAAAAAAAACATGGAATGTTGTATGCTGACTTGTATTACGTAGGTGGACGTTGGTTCCAGTGAAATATCACCATCATCATCATCATCCTCATCATCAGCCATTTTGCACCTACTGCTGGGCATAGGCCTTCCTTCGTGTCTGCCATTCGCCTCGATCCTGCGCTAGCCTTAACCACGTACAACCCACGATCTTGCGGATGTCATCGACCCATCATGCCGGTGGACGTCCCCTTTTTCAGTGTCCTTGTCTCGGCCACCACTCGGTCAACGTCTTGGTCCGTCTACCATCACTCCGTCTCGCCAGTTGACCTGCCCAACTCCACTTGAGTCCCAATATCAAGTGATATTATTTGTAAATTGCTTACCCTTGCCTTCAACTGGCTCAAGGCCATCAATCTCTTCCTTGATGATCTGCGACAGCGTCTCGGCTTGCGGTCTCTCTATGCCCAGCTGCAGCAGGTGCTCCGAGACCGAAGCCCTGCAGTCGCAGAGGTCCTCCATGATCCTCACGGCGAGAATACCATGCTCACGGGTAATCAAAAGAACGGAGAGGTAGTTTGCAATGTAGTCGAAAATTTTCGGAGGTTGATCACGTAATACCTGAGTTAATTTATTTTCTGAATACGTCTAGGTATATGTATCCCTGAGACGCAGTAGATGTTCTCTCAGATCTAAGATCCGTTGAAAATGTCTAAAGGGATAGTCAGAAGTATGTCCAAATACATATTTTTGGTACCTACATGCCCAAATTTTGCAGAGGTTGCAGTCATTGCAAAAGAATCTATCGTAAACTGAACCACGGTTCATATAACACAAACATAAGAATCTTCAATACAAAAAAAAAAACCGGTCAAGTGCGAGTCGAACTCGTACGCCGAGGGTTCCGTACCTAGCCATGGTGCCAATTAAGCTAGTCCGCTTAATTGTATGAGCGCACATACAACTCGGAGGAAAATTTTAATTGGCGTCAACTATGTATGTATGGGAACACCCTTTAATTTTCAACTTTTTGGAATTTTCCCTTTATTTGTGCTATAAGACCTTGCTTTTTGCCAAATTTCGTGATTCTAGGTTAACGGGAACTACCATTTAGGTTTTCGACCCAAAACCTCTAGGGTACTTCCGGTTGACCTAGAATTGTCAATTTTGGTTAGAAGCAAGGTCTTACAGCACAAGTAAAAGAAAAATTCCAAAAAATAAAAAAAGTTGATAATTAAGGTAAGTTTTGGTACTCACAAGTTTTCACGAAAACCTAAATTTGTCTATATCTTTTTATAGTGTTGACTCAGGACCTTGATTTTTATACTCACAATAGGGACTATAGACCTTAGTATATGGTATAAATTTCAACTTGCTAGCTCTACCCGTTCCTGAGATAATCGATGGTGACACACGGACAGACGGACAGACAGACAGACAGACAGACAGACAGACGGACAAGAAAGTGATCTTATAAGGGTTCCTTTTTTTACCTTTTAAGGTACGGAACCCTAAAAACGCAAGAAAAAATTATTTCGTGGGCTACGAAACAATAAAATAGTCGGATGAGATACAGACAAATTCAATAGTAATTAAGTACCTACTTAATTCCTCTGGGATCACACGGAATAGTCTTAAGAACTTGGTGGGTCTACTCCTGTTCCTTCGCAATACTGAAGAACCAGCAACAAACACAGTTTAGTGCCTAGCTTCACTAGCTTTCTTTTCGATGATCATAATCATGATTGCTCTGTGTTGAGGCTCGTCAAAGTAAGTGCTGGGTCAATTCTTAGGGGACAAAATTGAATGATATTTGTCCAGGACTAGGGCTTGTGCTACCTAAAATATATCAGGGATGACAACTTGACTGTTGGGTGTTTTACTATTTAATTTTCTAACCTCTCGAGTGATATCACACATAAGTTCTTTAAGGCCTTCAGGAACCGTGAAGACAGCTGAACAGCCATGTTTTTGCAATAACTCGTTCATTTTCAGTTTTCTTCTATGAAAATTGCAAAATTTCTCTAAATTTTTATGTCATTGTGACGTAGTTAGGAAATAAGTCATTTGAAAGAATCAAAAACTGGCTGGTAAAGGATAACTTTTTGAAGAATCAACTGTAGAGTTTAATTTAAAATTAAAAACTTTTAAACCCCCTTGGACAGTAAAAGCCTATACTTACGTTATAATTTTACATGCACTGTGCAGTGCATATTTATTATTCATGTTTGTTAATAGGTATAACAGAGACAAGTTATGTTATATTGTGCGGATAGACCTTTTACCGTAGAACTTTATTAGATACACACTATGAATGAATCTTATTTGGTTATTTGGTGTAAAAAATTTACCTGGATCGCACCGTGCGATCCAGGTAAATTTTTACCTTACATTTTTTTGGGCCAGGGGCTACTTCTGTATATTGGGTCAGCTAGTTATTTAAATAAAACATTTTTGGCATAATATAAATATGTTTATTAATGAGAAAATTGACATGAAAAATGAAATATGGAGCACGTATAATACAGTAAATAAAGAAAGAAATCCAAAAACATTATTAGAGCATATCCACAAAATTATAAAACAATTTTCCATTTTTTACAAAAAAACATTATGTGACATTGGATTATATAAAATCATAAAGATAATTTCAATCGACAAGGCTCTGATCTAAATTCTCGTCTTCACTTTTACTTATTTAAAAAAATATGCATACAAAATGTTTCCTGACATAATTTCTTAAATATTGAATCAGATGCTTCATTATAAAACGAAAGAAAGATTAAAATCAAAATCTATATGCATATATATATATTGCATATAGATATAATATGTAGGGGCCATGAAGATGAAGATGAAGGGTTTAGTGGTAAACTGATTTTTAGATTAACAATTTGATGTTTTAAACTAATTCAAGCAATTATTTAGGGTGACTTGCACAACGTTCCTAATTATATTTACGCTGGCCTAAACGCTTTTTTTGTATGGACAAGCGAAACATAATTAGGAATCATTGTGCAAGCCAACCTTAGTATTTGTATATTCGTAGGTACCACGTAGTGTAATACTAGTAATGTTCTTAACATTTTCTAAGTGCATATTACGTATGAAAAAAGGAAGTAAAATGTGGATAACAACAATGAATGTTGGTAAAAAGAATAGTACAATATTTGAAGCAGGTTGGCCGATGAGGTTTATGCTTTGTTCTCTGGGTCGTAGTATTTCTTGGCTTTCTGAAAACAAATAAAAACCTAATTTGACATACCTGTACAATACATAAATATCATAACATATAGGTAATATGAAGGATCACTGAAAAGAAAGCTAGGCCCCATACCGTGTTTGTTGCCCTGATTCTTCATTGTGTTAGTCGCGAAAGAACAGGAGTAGAATCACCTAGCTCTTAAGACGATTCAAAGTGGTCTTATCGGTCTTACTGAATAAATTATATTTGAATTTGAAGCGCTCGTGGCGTAGCTTAGATATTCTTGATTGATCGTTGAAGTTAAGCAGCGTTGTCACAGGTCACCGTTTGGATGGATGACCGCAAGTGGTATTACGAGCTGAGCGCTTCCGTGCTTCGGAGGGCACTCTCAACTTGGACACTAGTTAAACCAAAGGTAATCAAGTGTCGGGTTTAAACAATGCTCAAAATTCGCCCCAAAGAAAAGGATGGCAATAGTTTAAAAAGTGTTTCAATTTTGGCAGAAACGCCCTACTCACACATCTGCCGCAGGGGCAATCTAGGGTGTAGGAGTGGGGATGACCCTTAATTGCATCTTTAATTGTGATGTGCGTAGGCATGCAGGGGCAATTTGGCAAGTGTGTAGAGATACTCCCGATATCGCCACAACCGCCATGCACCCTAGATTGCCCCTAAGGCAGGTGTGTGAGTAGCGCCCTTAAGGAATATGTAGAAACTGTCATTTACCTCCCTCAGCTCTGACAAGTACTCATCGTGTTCGTGGTAATTTCTGTCGCGACGCTTGCCGTAGAAGACGGTATAGGCTTCAGCAAGAGCATTGTTATGATACTCTGTGGCAGTGGACCAAGAGGACAGGAAATAAAAGAAACCACATTGGCTATCGAACGCCTCTTTGTACTTGATAAAAGCCTCGTTCAGTGCAGCCTCGTTTGCCGTGCGGTTAATGTCGCTAAGGGCTTCATAGCGATTGTTGAATACCTGCAAAATGAAATCAAAAATCAAGAATCGAAGAACTTTATTTGTTAACTAAATCACATGTAAGTATTATTAAAAAGACAGAAATCAGAGCGGGACGATGATCTACTTTATAATCTTTACTAGCTCGCTCGCGCAGAACCAACATTTTAAATATCTTACCTATTATATAATATATATATTATATAGGTATATTATAAGCAAGATTAGGTCAAAATACTAACGTTCAGAAGTATAGTTTCGTCATTATCTTTAGCTTTGTAGTTGATGTCGCAAGTAATCTTTGGTCGAAAGACCGCCAGTGCTAGACACATGGCCTTCTCGTGGTCTCTCTTAAGGTCGTCTGGGTGCAAGCAATGCTTCCGAATCTCAGCTATCTGAAATCAAGACGAATGCAAATCGCTTACTTGGCAGCGAAATAAACATGAAACTCGTTTGAAAGATTCGAGTCTATCATTAAAGTATCCGTAGAAATAAAAAGCCTTACTTATAAACTTGGGGCCTTACTTATGAAAGATGTTTAAAGTGAAACACTGGTTAAACAACGTCCTGTCTTTATTTGTGGATAGTGACGAACAGAGACAGGACGTTGTTTAACCAGTGTTCAAGTTTAAACACCATTCATAAGTAAGGGGGATGAACACTGGTTAAGCTTAAGCACGCCATGCCGAAAATAGGCGACCGAATTTTGGAGTGAAATTAAGTCGCGTTTTGGCGCACAACCGAAATTCTATCAGTATTTAGCAACACATTATACAGTTGGGCCGACGGATCTCGGCGTTCGTGAAGTTAGGCTTTTCGCTGCGCAGTAGAACATTTTGTATGAAAAAGTTGCACTGCGCATCGAAACGGCTAACTTCACGAACGCCGAGATCCGTTGGCCGTACTGTACACGATGGAATTTCAAACGTTTGACGACGAAAGTTTGCTGACCGAATTTCTGTCGCGTAATTTCCGCTCTTTAGGTGTGTCATATCAGCCGAATGCGTCGGAACGTAAGATCAACCGCGGAATTTCAGCTGCGTAATTGTGTGCTTAGTTAGACAGCTGGCTAAATGGGTTCCTCGCGGTATTTTCTTTGACTTTTTGAATTTTTCATAACGAAAAATCCATCGATGTGGGCCGGGATCCGAAATCTTTGAACCTTCGGACCGAAAGTCGAAGTAACTTACACTGAGAAAACTGGTGTTATAGAGATATATCGCACTTTGGAAGGCTTCAGTGTTGCTACTCGCATTGATTTGCTTCAGTAGTTCAAATTCAAACAAAATGTCCTGAAAACAAACAAAAAATTAGTTTTTAATTATATTAGTCTTACATTTTTTCCGATAACCTATGATTTTGATGTCAAGTTTTGAGATCAGTTCGTTTGAGTCAATTATGGTTACCAACATAAATACTATTATCACACTAGGTATTATCGATATTATCATGGTGCATGCAACTGCGTGGAAGTATCGGAAAGCAACAAAACCCGGTAAATATCCCGTTGATAATACGTTTGAGTCTAGTTAGTCTTGTCACAGACACAGCAGTCAGTCATGTAGTCTAGTATTCCTGTCCATGGGATGCACTCTGTGGTCCGCGACCAATGTTATACAACAAGCGACAGAGATGGCCCGTCCAGTAGTATCATTTTAATTTGTCTTGCTTGCCCAGTATCATATATATACATATAAAACTTGAAAGATGTACCGCTAGGTTTGAGGAAACATACACATTAACAACATGCATTTACAAAATACAAAAGTAGAACTACAATATCGATTACCTGCTCCAGGTGATACCGGAAAGAATCTTGATCATAATTGTTGCTGCGGTTCCTCCTCGAATCAAATTCATCGAAGGCGCGGGCCATAGCCCTTTCATGTTCAGCCTTGAACTGTTCAGTCGAAAGCTTGGGCTTGGTGTTGCATTTCGCTATCATGTACTGAGAGTAATCCATCTTCACTTCGCTAGCATTTGATTTGTTGTTCTGCTCGTTGGTTAAGCGAAGCACCTCATACTTTGTTTGGAAACTCTGAAATATTTAAGTGAGTTTTAGATTTTACGAATAATAGGACGTGGTTGAAGAAGTGAACTCGAGTTCACTAACTTAAATATATATTATGAATGTCTACGACCGACGGCGACTTCGGGGATAGTGCAATAGACCTCAAGTAGAATTGGTCGCGACGTGGTAATGGCCGAAGTCAAAAGGAATCTAGGTCCAATTGTGTTAACGCGACGACATGGTTAAGGTCGGGAAATGTTTGGCTGACAGACACAAAGGATAGAAGAGGCTGGTATTAAGAAGGGAAACATGTACCCAGCTACTAGTAATACTAGGCTGAGATGATGATTTCAAGGTAACTGAACTGGGGCCCTAGCCATATTACACTATCTACCGTCGCGATCGCTGTAGAACAAAATGTATAGGAATTGACGTTCTGACCACGTGACTCATCACCGTTAAACGTTATTTCCTATACATTTTGAAGTATTCTACAGCGATCGTGACGATAGAAAGTGTAATATAGCTAGGGGGGCTCATTATGAATAGCTCCCATTTGGCAGAAATTTTATTACTAAAATGTAGTACCTGACACAGTTACTATCTGCAAATAACAGTATGTTACTTAGGCCCTTTCTCCCATAAACTGTCCTTGACTGCATTTGGTTTTTGACTTATTATAATGTCTAATGCGGTTATGGTGTAATACATTGTTGTTACCATGTTACCATGTTATTACTTACGTTGATGTATTTCGCCCTCTCCGGATCCTTTTTGCCTTCAATGGGTTTCCTCCTTTTCTCATCGAAAGCTATTATCGCGGCTGCTAGGGCTTCTTCATGAACTGCCTTCAGATCTTTAGCATGCACACACAGAATCTTGCCTTGTTTCAAGGTTTCTATTGAGGCTTCATAAGCAGCGTTGCCTTTGTTCTGAGCCCTCATGGTTTTTGACTGGTTTATCTCCAGATAATCTTTTTGGCGGTCGGATAGGTCCTGAAATTTTAAAGAAGGGAATAAAAAGTTAAGGTCCATTTATATCTACAGACATTGAACGTTTCCTGCACGTACCGTGGCAGACATCGATAGACACCGTCATTGGCGTCAAACTTAGCCGCTCTCAAACAAAACACGTCTACACGGTTCTATCTATAGATCTCTCATCGATGCTCTATTTACATTGCCCGGCAGCTAGTGTAACGTGGCCACACAGATACGTACAGACACGCACCGTGCAAGCAAAATTCTTTCCACAAATACTGTCCGGGCAAGGCCCGTGTCTGTGCGTGTCTGCGCGGCAACGTTATATTAGATAAAAATACGTTAATACAAAGGGGCTTACTTATGAGAGATGTTTAAAGTTGAACACTGGTTAAACAACGTCCTGTCTTTGTTGTGGATAGTGACGAATAGAAACAGGACGTTGTTTAACCAGTGTTCAACTTTAAACATCTTAAACATCGGTACGCTCAATATCTGTAGATTATAAAAGGTCTTAAGTAACGGATATACCTACGGTCTAATATGGATTTTACTATTTTAACTATCCCGGCAATATGCAATCATATACACGATTAACACCCCTGAATTTAAACCTGGATCAGATTCCACTATATCACATACCGATGTTGCTGAAAACTACGAACCTTGTAAAGGTCCTCGAGTTTCGCGTTAATAACTGCTCGCTCTCCGAAGAGTTTTTTGTTCATGAAGGTGGCACGAGCAGAAGCCAGTTCCTGCCTGTGTATGATTACGACGTCTTCAGCAGGCATGCTCGGCGCATCAGGGCCACACGCTCGCCTCATGTTCTCTTCGAACTGCACGCGCGCGTCGCTTGCAGCTAACAGTAAACCAGCCTCTGTCGTCGCCTGGACAAAGATAAAAGCAGCTAGGCCTTAGGACGTTTGTTGAGTGCAAATTATTTGCACTGAACTGATTTGCAATTGCTTGCAGCAAATATGAACGACAACTCACATTGAATTTACGTCACCATACTTTTTGGGGACTACTTGCGTGGACAGATGTCTATTCAAAGAGAAGAAACTTAGCTTATGAACAACATTAGTATTTATGTTTGGTTCTCAAACTCATGTTTCTAATTTCATTAAAACTGTGAACTCAAGATCACGACATTTTAGCCTCCATGCCAAAGCTGGTCCATGAAAAATGAGGATGAGAAGAAAATAACTGGTTTCCTCATCACACAAAATCATAAGTTTGTTTAGTTTTATTCAATCAATAATTACCGTTAAAATAGTTTTCGGAGAGGGATTCTTGTCGCTGTTAAAGATGTTCATGTACATCTTGAAGTAATTGAAGAGATCTCGGCACGTGAAGGTCTGCTCTCCAAGTTTCTTCATGGCGAGGTTCTCCTTACTCAAGATAGAGGTTGCCAGTTCCTTTACCCCACTCACAAATGTTTTCTGTAATTCTGATATAAAAAACATACTGTGTAGATTAGTTGTTCTAAGTCCGTTATGCTGTTTGCTGTAGTGCATTCGTAAGTACCTTTATTTAATTATTGTAATGTTTTTAGTATGCACCTTTTTTCAATTAGAAAGTTAGAATAGCGGCAGTTTTGATTTCAGAAATCAGCAGAATCATAATATGATTCTGCTATAACGGCCTTTTTGGCCCCTTAGAGCTACTCTATCTTAACATAGTCGCAGGCACTACCTCATCGCTGTATAAACTGAATCTTAAACAATAGTAATGCAGTAATAACCTACCTATAAGTTTTCCCTTGAAATCTGGATTGGCTATTTCCAGAGAGGGAATTGGCAGTAGGAAACAGGTCACTTTCTCAAAACTGGTGGCGATGTGCCTGCGCACATCCTGCAACTCCTGCGGCTGCGTCGGTAAAATCTGAAAACAGAAAATAACTTATAAACAGAGCATTTTTGAAGTTATTCAAATGATCTTCGATACTGACTGATTCATGAGAAAAATGTGTGATCATTCTGGTAACTATTACATAAGTATTTAGAATTATTTAAGTCACTGCAAATTACATAATAAAGTTCATTCCATAATTGCCTAACTTATTCATTAATTCAATTTATACAGGGTGTCGCACGAAACACTGTCAAGCGGTGCTCCAGAGATGCAGCACCCCTTGGGCTATCCGAATCACCCCCGTGTATGTTTAACAATTTTTTGTAGTTTTCAAGTTTTGTTTATTTTTTTAAGTTTTTTGCAATTCATTTATTTAAGTAGGTAGGTGTAGGTACTTACATATTCTTGTTGCACAAATGAAACAGTTATAAAATGCTTAGATCTAGAAAGGTAATGGCAAAGGCGAGCTGGCAATGCTTGCATTGAGCTTAAGAAAATGGCTTTTTTTTTTTTCATTCAAGATTTTTTTCTTGTAGTTACAATTTTTATGCACAAAATAATCCTACCATTAGTGCAAATTACAAAATTGTTTTGTTTTGTGGGTTTGTAAAATATTCAGACCCCTTTACTGACCTTCAGTTTTTCAGCCAAATACTTGTCGCCGCCCACGTGCCCATAGGGATACTCATAAGGGTTTATCCAATCCCTGATGAGGAACTCCAGCACTTGAAACGGCTTGCCGGTGTCTTCCGACATCAGTTTACCGTAGTCGGTGAACAGCTTAAACATGACAGATGAAATAAAGTGGCTGCAGCCATGTGGTTCGACCGCATATAGCTGTAATAACCACTGATCGGAGTAGGTAGAGCTATTTAGGTTCATTGACCGCAAACATTGATGTTACGTAATGTGGATATTCCACGGGATTCCGACTAATACTCCGGGATTCGATTATACAAATAGTTTGTTCTTTTCAATCATGTTTCGATTTTTGAGGAACTAATAATTTGTATGGTATGTTCTTGTACAACTTCAGAATGAAAATGTTAAATGATTGTTGATTCTTGTATAAATATAAGAAATTGTTACATAAAAAAATATATGTGTGTTCATGAATCAAGTTTCTATCTATTTCGTAAACCCGTATACAAGAAAAAAGCTTTTTATTATTTTTCTAACTAAAAAACGAATCCCGGGATTCAGGGAATATCCATATTATTCTATCATATGGCAAGTACATAAAATAGCTCTACCTACTCCGATCACTGGAATAACTTAGCTTAGCATTATGAATTTTTCTTCAAAATTGTACCTAAAATAGCGAATATGCGTCTGATTCAAAAGCGGAAATCAAATATTTCTGATTCTGATCTAAAAAAATTCGCACTCTATAGTACCTGAAGACTTTGAAGATCGTCCTCCTTTATATTGTTCCTTATGTTGTAGATCTGCGTGGAACAGAGCAAAGTGGACAGCGCGAAGATGGTCGAGCAGTCTCGGACTGAGCTGGTAGCGTCGAAGGTCCCTTGCGTGTCCATAAGAAAAACAACCACCTGGAGACAGTCAAAGCCATTTCTTCAAAAGTTCTCCAAAATCACTTTGAAATGTGTTTTAGCTAGGAGGTTCTACGCATGTTCCTTTTAAAAGTTAGACATGCAGAAATAGTCAAAGACCAGGTATAAGGTCTTTGGAAATAGTAGTGCGATAATACCAGGACAACTTTATACCATTTCGAAAGGAAAGAGACTAAAATTCTTCATCTGATTCAGAATTAGCCTTGAATAAGTGATTCTAGCTGTCACAATAATCGTTCTCTTTTTTTGTTAAAACGCATGACGCACTGAAGACTAGTCGCCGACAACTTAATCAAGAGTGATGATCATGAATACCTGCAGTTTATACACCGTTTATTTTTGGTCAGTTTAAAGTCTATATCGATAACCTTACTCAAAAATAATAATAAAAATGAGATCTATTTTTTTGCAATTAATAATATCACGAAACATAGGCAGGATAAATCACGGAGATACGTGCTCTGTGCTCAGCTGTTGCTACGGCGTAGAGTCTATGCTACGTCGTAGTCATACATACATACCTAGGTCATTAGCTCTGCGCGCCTACGACACCTTACCAAGTGTTTTCCTCACTTTTGTTAATCTTTTCAACTATTTAGTTTCGTATGAAATACTTATAAAATTCAAAAACTAAGCCAACCACACGAATACGATTAAGCAATACAAGCAGTGGGTGCTGGCTTTAAACTGACCCAGAATTAACGGTGTATAGGAGTTGCGGTATGCATGCGCAAGTGGTCTGTAATTTTAGTCGACGGCATCTCAGTCGACAGTGAAAACTCTACTAGAGTTGACAATGTGTAAGGTGTAGGGATGTATTATACAGGTTTCTTTACCTCTTCTCCTGATGGTATTCTGACGAAAAAAGGCTCTGGCCACATGACTATTCCCGTGGTGTTTCTAACGGAGCCCCCACGCCAACTGAAGCCCGTAAGCTCCACTTGGTTGTTACCCATCCAGGATCCATCCTCCTTAGCTGTTTCCTGTAGAGTGGAGTGAAAGGAAGTTGTTACGTAAAGGTATGATTCTGATCTCAGCAGCAGCATCAGTGCTACCACTGTGGTTCATTTGCTGCCGCGGCATTGCTGCTTAGCTCGGAATGTATCTTCATATAAACCTATAGAGAATTATAGTTGAATGTAAGTATTAGGTATATTTCTCAACGCATTTCCCCAAAAACTGTTAATTGCAATATTACTATTATTTTTTACTGACTTATGTTTACTTCAACTTAGGAAACAGGTGTAGGTAAGTTTCATCAAAATCAGTGCATTCGTTTCCAAGATAAATCGTGGGACAAGTGAAATCAGTTTTTTTGAAAAAATAATTTTGTACCATGTCACGTTGCCTGTATTATGTATGTCCCATACATAATACACTCCCTTTTCCGCATTTAGACTCAAAGGTGATCCTTTATGCGTAGGGATGACCTGGCTCACTAGTTGTGGAGCCAGCATAAGCATAATACCATACCATAAGCACAGAAGTTTCCTGGGGTCTTCACAGGCCTCGAGAAGCGACCTCAAGTAATAGATAGAAAGTGCTCACCGGTGCAGAGAGGTAACGCAGGAAAAAGTTGAGAAGGAAGGACTTGCCGCCGCGGTAGGCTCCGGCAACACTGACCACCGCCACCGGCTTGTCCTTGACGCGCTCCGACAGCAAGATGGCTCGGAGTGCCTCCTCATCCAGCTGGTAGCGAGTTCCAGCCGTAGAGCCGTCGTCGGCTTCCACCGTGACTACGTGCACGCCGTCGGTAGGCATCCTGTTCAAAAAGTAAACTACTAATGTTAGCAGTTTCGATGCACGATAGAAAATTTTGTATGAAGTACCTGCACTACGCATCGAAACGGCTAACTTCACGAATGCCTAGATCATTTGTGCGTACTATAGTTGCGAATGACTACATCCAAACCTTCCACGAAAATTTAAAACTTCCCTCTGTGGTAGTCAGAGGAATGTCCAATCACAAAATAATAACTAAAGTACTTGTGTATCTACTAATTGAATTCAACTGTTCGGATCGAAAGTCAAACCAGTCAGACAGTAGTCAGAGGCACGTCCAATAAAATAATAGCTAATACTTACTTGTTTTATTGAAGATCTGAAGTGACTTCACAAACTCCACACTGCGTTTGGTGCTTCTCTAACAAACTGGGCCGTTTATAAACTAGGTAATCTAGGATGTGGTGTGGATAGCGTTATCATGGTTACAATTATGATATAAAATAATATGAAACCACAATTGATAAAGCAATAGGTCATCCGGCAGGGAAATACCCGTAAACTGTCCCGTGGGATTGTTTATGACAACAAGACTTGTTGCAACTTTCAAATAAAAATAATAAACCCATGGACATTTCACACAGCGCCATACTAGACCTAAACTAAGCTTAAAGCTTGTAATATGGGAACCAAATTACCGAGAATAACCTAACCAACTGATTTCGATCTGGGTGGATACTTCGTAAGGCTGACGACGTAAAACGACGCAGCGTCGACGCTGCGTCGTTTTACTCATACATTTTGCCGACGCGACGCAACGCAACGCACTAATGGGGCCTCAGCCTTAAAGTAACTTCTATTTTTTAAAGCAGTAGGGATACTAGGAAAAAAATCCAACTATCTTCTTATACCAGTAGGGATTTATCAGTGTGGAGACTTGGAACAGGCTCATATCGCTACGTAACCAACTCGATTATGTTTTGTTTGTCAAGATCGAAAAATCTTAGCTGCAGATAATATGGAAGATTTACTGCAATCACAGATTCAGGATAATTGTCGACTAGCTCTGCCGAATGGACTGAAGGAGCTGATGAGTGATATATCTCGAGAAGTGAGTCCTCTAAACCAAAGAGCTACCAAATCGTTAATTCGGAAGTCTGAATCAGGATGCAGAACTCGGATCACGAGTCACTTAGACAAGACGCAAAACTTTTTTTTAAATCTTCACCAATCGTATTATCGAAAGTTAAAGTTCGAAGTTTCATTTTCCCGAATATTATGCAGGTTTTTATCTTCCAGGTGTTACGCGCTCAACCAAAAAACCTTCTCAAGTTCATCACAGACTACCTATCAACATTGTTGGTAACGCGGGAGAACCTGTACATTGCCGCGCAAGTATGCAACGATGTCTGCGCCTGCGACTGCCGCCCGGAGTTAGAAGATGAACTGCGACTTTCCTTAGACGAAACCCTCGTGAAAGACGTCGCGGAGATCGTAGAGAAGCATATTGGTAAAGGCAGAGGTAAAGTCTTCACGCTGCAATCTGCGTGCCCGATACGATATTGTATCACCAGAAATCGTATCTTGTAAAGGTTCTATAAAATAATGACGAGTCCTGGAATACACACATGTAATATTTTTAACAGACTTCAAAAAAAGGAGGAGGTTCTCAATTCGTCGGAATCTTTTTGTGCTTTTTTATGTATGTTCACCGATTACCTACTCGGAGATGCCTCGACCGATTAGGAAAATTATTTCAGAGTTATGAACAGAAATGCTCGAGAAAAACCTCGAGAGACCAGAAAATTCCTCGACTTAGAACATTGAAGTCGGTTTTTTAAAATTTTTAATTTAGCCACTTTCATTTCATAGTAAATGAAGGGAATCTTCTGATGAAGCTGATCAGCAAGACCAGCATCGACGAATGCCATCTGCCGGCAGTGATGGCTGCCGTTCGGAAC
This sequence comes from Camptogramma bilineatum, assembly GCA_958496255.1. NCBI lineage: Eukaryota > Metazoa > Arthropoda > Insecta > Lepidoptera > Geometridae > Camptogramma > Camptogramma bilineatum. The sequence goes on along the minus strand of OY292466.1, from coordinate 13,718,853 downwards.
GCCTTTCTTCGTCACCAGAGGAACCACACGCAGATATACGAGGTCAAAGACAAAAGCCATCAGCATTTATTTGATCAGCCGGATAATAAGACCGGATAATTTATTAAGCTGCTACTACACGCTGGTGCTAGCTTGCCCAGTGAAAGTCAGTGCCAACGTGTGGGCAGCACCATTTGCCTCGACTTGCCATCGCTCGCCTAGCTGGCTGAGTGAATACAAGTTTGTTTGCGCAGACTCGCCAAGCGTCTGGACGATATCACTCGCCTTGCATCGACTCACCTTCGCTCACGCTGGCTTAGGCTCGCCCAGCATGTATAGGCGGCTTTAGAATCGTTGACCAATAATTATTCGTTTGCGACTAATACCATTAAGAACCGGAGCAACAATTTTGGTGGTATCTCTATCTGAGCGTCTATTTTGGTTCGTAGTGTAGTGAATGTACTAAATCATTTGGTATTGGTGAGTGGGAATATTTACTCATTTTCACCTAACTGCGCTAGCCGTATCTACAAAATGTTCTTCTTTTCGAGTCAAAGGTTCTAGTATTGGTTTAGATTGCATTAGAAAAAACAACATCGCCAAGTCTATGGCGTTGATCGCTGCATAACTTAGGCGCATAAGGTCTTCTCTCTTCATCTACAAAATAACACATTACTTTTAATCAATTCTAGTCATCTTCAAGCAGTGCAGAAGATGAATCCGAGGAAGCTGTCAGAAACACCATGGGGCTGTACCGGAAGGTTGGACCAAGCAAGGAAACTTTCAACTGTATGGCTCAAAAAATACAGGTGAACTCACTCTCTCTAACTCCTTTAGTGCCTATGACGCACATGCACACACAGACGTCTAGTCCTCTCCTTCGAAGAGCACCTCAGAGTAGGCAGAGAATGTGTTAACTTATGCTAGCTACTTGGAGACCTAACTTGGAGCTGGTGAAACAAGGGCCAAATTTCGCATTTAAAAACTACATAATACTGTGTAAAAACTACACACAGATTACTTCTTTTATAATTGCGAAAATATGGATGAATGTTTGTTACTCAATCACGCCAGAACGGCTGAACGGATCTGGATGAAACTTGTAATAAACATTAGTTTATAATCTGGAATAACACAGAAGCCAGTAGATACTTTTATAAATTATCTAGATATTGACAGAGTGAATTATTCGCCTGATATTTAATAGAAGTGTATTAGGATCGTAGCAAGTGAAGATCTGTGGTCTATGCCTACCCCTATGGTGGGAAACAGGCGTGATTTTATGTATGTACCAACGTATGAATTTTATAACTTTGTACATTCAATAAATTTTGTTTGGTTACTTTAAATTATTTTACAGGCAGCGTATCGAGCTTACAAAGTACGACGTGAAAAGGAGACTGCGAAAATGACGAAGACCGAACAGCTTTCGAAAACACCGAGTCCATCTGAAAGCATTGTACGCTCTCAAGATGTGGTAGAAACGCAGGAAGTGGTAGAAACTCAGGAAGTGGTAGAAACTTCGGAGCTTAAGAGCATTGAGATCTCAGAGAAGACGAAGGTCACTTTTGGATCAATAGATCGCGCGAAAATAAGTGATCTGGATACCGAAGACAGCTCAAAGCAATCGATGGTAAAGGTAACCTAGTCGTATTGCTCATTATACTGACTAAAAGTGAAGGAAAAAATGACATTTTTGCTTCAATTTTGACATAAATCGTATCAAAACTAATCAAAATTGAAGGAAAAATGACATTTTTTCCTTCAATTTTAGTCCGTATAATGAGCAATACGACTTATACACCGTTAATTCTGGGTCAGTTTAAAGCCAGCACCCACTGCTTGTATTGCTTAATCGTATTCGTGTCGTTGGTTTAGTTTTTGAATTTGATAAGTATTTCATACGAAACTAAATAGTTGAAAAGATTAACAAAAGTGAGGAAAACACTTGGTAAGGTGTCGTAGGCGCGCAGAGCTAATGACCTAGGTATTTATGTATGACTACGACGTAGCATAGACTCTACGCCGTAGCAACAGCTGAGCACAGAGCACATATCTCCGTGATTTATCCTGCCTATGTTTCGTGATATTATTAATTGCAAAAAAATAGATCTCATTTTTATTATTATTTTTGAGTAAGGTTATCGATATAGATTACGTAGGCGCCGGCTTTAAACTGACCAAAAATAAACGGTGTATTAAGTACTTAACCTAGTTTTCGATTCCAGCCTCACTTCGAACGTCGAAGAGCTGAATCCGCTGTGAGATTTCAAATTTCGTATTCTAAATTTGAATCTCACAATACATTCTTGTGTATTTAGTGAGCTCGGTCACTTGAGTGAATTCGAAGTGAGTCTATGACTCTGATGATGGTAGAGTGATATAGTGTGGACTTGATTCTACCATTGTTAGTAAGATTTGGTTCACCATATTTATGTCGAACCTTGTTTCCATCAACTATCACTTTACTGAACATGATATCTTCAAACGACCTTGAATAACAGACATCCTCACGTTTTTGATAAATCGTTGAAGTTAAACGACGTTCTGAGCGGACACAATTTGGATGGGTGACCGCTAGTGGCATTAACAACTGAGCGCTTCCGTGCTTTGTAGGGTTTGTAAAATTGTCGGTCAAGGCTTTTAATTCGTTAAGCTATGACGGAGACCTTCAGGCTGCCTATAAACTTCATCACCAGGGTTAGCCATAAGCTCATCATATGAACAAACATAATGTTTGTATAACTAGAAAAATATAAGAATTTCAATTTTCAGACCGATACTACTCTCTATAAAGTATTTTCACCTGTGACTGAGCAGTCGTCCACGTCACTAACGGGGTCCTATCTCAGCTTTACAAAATACAAACCCTACTCAGCTCGTGACTACGATACCCTAGAAGAAACTCCAGAGAAAGAACGCTCCAACTTTGACTACACACGAGAAAGCTTATCAGTAGACGAAGAGATTGATACAAACCAAATTACAAAAGAAAATAAGCCGAAAGATAAAAACGTTTTATTTGAATTTCATAGTAAAGATGTATCGGATGAAGAGAGTGAATCTATTGAGGAAACTGATTCCATAGAAGCTGATGACATTTTCTTAATACCAGTAAATAAATTGGAAGCGGGAAAAGATGTGAATGTTACGAACGATGTGATTGAAGAAATTATTAGAGACATAGTACCAATAACAGAAGTTGAACTCGAACCAGGTGAAGTAGATAGAGGAAGTAGGGATTATAAGGGAAGAGAAAGAGATTGAAGATTTAATAGATGAAGTCGAAGAAAATATAGCGATTGATGAAGACACAATGGATGATATACCAGAAGACATAAACAATCCCTACTAATTTTGATATCAATCTCCGAGTCTAAGTGTTCAACCACGTTGACTCGCGGGCGCGGTGGCGGGCGCGGTGACGAAATATCAAACATATGTAGTGATTCCAAGTGTTCACGTACGAAACGCACGTGCGGTCTAACTAGCGGGCAAGCTAGCGACTGGCGCGCGCGGAGCGCTCGCGGTAATTTCAACGCGTGAAGATGTTTGTGTGTGTTCATGTCAAACTAGCGGCGGCGCGCGCGTTTCACTCGCGACGTTCATAATTCGACCTCTGACAATACGTCACACTCTCGCGCGAACGCCTGGCGGTTAATGTGAACACGAGCTCGCAACGTTTCCCGCGCCCGCACCCGCGCCCGCGCCCGCGCGTACCTACGTGAATAAGCACTAATACATATTAAATCTGAGTCTATTCTAAGATAGGTTTGGTTTTTAAAAATTTGAGAAATAAAAATGCTTGCTTTTCTATAAGCTATTTATTTTTATATTCGTGTAAATCATAATAACTATCATTTACTAGTTCTATAATATCATGAGATATACAAATAATATCTATGCATTTATTTTTGGTACTTACGAATACATAATATTCATTTATCGTGTTGGACAAAACAGTGCACATTAAAAATAAATTAAATGCTTTAATCTACATCCATTTCTTTTTTTTTACATTTAGATAATAATAATGTTATATATTACGACTTATCCGTAGTAGGTAAAATAGATAAGAAAGTTGCATAACAAGGCTTTAACAATTTCTTAGTAAAGTATTAAGACATAAAATCACAGCGTAAAATAAAATCTTATTGGTATTAAAATAATGTACTTACAAATATTATGCTACAGTATTAAAATATTGACCTATGATTATTTATTATTTTATCGATAGGTAGCTAAATTATAATTTAATTTCGAACAATCGAAAACAAAACATGATTGAAAAAATGGATCAAAGTTTAACAGTTGTAGGTATGGGCTTCAAATGTGAAGTTTTTCCGTTTATAAATTAAATGTACGTATTTTGTTATTATTTGTGAACTTTTAAAATTGAATTATTAACGCGAGCAAAAACGTATGTGGGATACATAGTTTACATTATGCTTGTAAGTTTGTGATTGTTATATTTATTTTTGACCTAAGACTAGTGTAATAGAACCTAAATAGTATTAACATTGTTCATTTACATTTAAAACTATTTACATTTAGTTCGTATGTTCTTTACGATTCTATACATTTAGATAAAATTGTGAAACGCGTAATTTAAAAACCCATCGCAAAAGAATTTAATAAAAATAAAAAAAGAAATATTTAGGATCTTTCTTGCATTGATTTTAGTAAAATAAAAGTTTTCATCAATAACATAAATTATATTAATATATAATTATAAGACTTCATTATAACAATATAAATTCAAGAATTTCTTTTGAGCGATTTCTCTAGAACTTAGTCTTACTAATAACTAAATTTACACTTTGGTATGCTCCAAATTTAATAGTTAGACATAATAAACAAAATTCACATACATAATGTCATGGTGGTGCGTGATTGTAAAAATAATTTTCGGATTTCAACTTTAAAATTCGTAGATGGTGGGGTCATGCTATGGACTACTAGTGATCAGAAACCAAGAAGCAACCAGATTACGGTTACGACCATTAGTTCAAATGGTGTCTCCACCGCCCATGATTTTGTTTCCATATTCACTTAGTACCTGAAAATAACATATTTTTTATTAGGGATTCTTAAAAAACTTTTCTCAAGACACGTGCCGTGGCAGACTAAATAATATTCTTCTATACAGTTTATATGAACTTATTCATATCTAACGTAACGAAGCCGCGCAGACATGCACAGACACTGGCCGTGCCCGGCCAGTATTTGCAAAGAGTTTTGTCGGAGCGGTACGTGTCTGTACGTGTCTGTGCGGACATGTTACGATAGCTGCCGGTCAATGTGAGTAACGGGATCGTGCAGTGCTTCTTTTCTGTCTTTTTTTTTTAAGCCGTTGCGACAGACGGTGGCTGTCGTTGTCTGACACGGCACGCTACGTTGTCTCTGGCCCGTTCAATGTCCGTAGATATAAACAGTCTTATAAACCACATACCTACAGTTGGCCGTCGGTTTGTTCATTACCTTGTAGAGCCACATGTAGTGGTGTCGGTTGGACAGCGCGTGCGGCCGCATGGTCCTCAGCGCGCGCACTGCGCGCGGCACGTCCGCAGCGCCGCCGGCCAGCGCGCGCGATGTGATGTCCAGCGTGGCCAGCGCCGCCGAGCGCCCCGCGCCCGACGCGCACGTCACTACGCACGGACGGATACCTGCATAGGATATCCGTACTCATTACCCCGCGTTTATACCAACGACAAAACATGTTGCAAACAGCTATCTATCGCACTCACTCTTTGAGAGTTAAGATAGATGTTTGCAACATGTTTTGTCGTTGGTGTAAACGCGGGGTTATAAATGTGAAAGTGTGTTTATTTGTCCTGCTTTCACGTCAAAACAGAGCGACGGATTGACGTGATTTTTTATGTGGAGATAGTTGGAGGTCTGGAGAGTAACATAGGCTACTTTTTATCCGGGTACCACGCGAGCGAAGCCGCGGGCAGCAGCTAGTATTGTATAATTATACATCACTAAATATCTTCTTTAAAGTGGACGCACACCTAATCCGCGTCGAACGCGCCGAATTCTCGAAGAAGGTAATTTCATACGACTTCTTAAAAATACCTAATTCTAAAATTCGATTAGTTCGGTGCGCTTGGCGCGAATATGTATGCGGCCACCTTTATCCACCACTGCTGACGAGTAAGCGAAAGTCCTTTAAGTTGATCGCTGACTGAACATAGTCAGCGAGAACTCTCGCTCCATTAGTTTGTCGCGACAAGAGCTATCAACACTCAGCAATGCTCGCTTGGCGGTCACATGCTGAGAGACTCACATCGTACATACGCATACCATTCAGCTAATCACCTGTTTTAATTCTCAGTCTGTATCACACAAAATGTTAATTACAACTAATTTTGGTTTTCTCACCTTCGACCTCCGAAGCGGCCTTCATCCTGCTGAGTGTTCCGTTGTTAGCCCTCCTCATCTGTTCCTCCGCTTTCGCCGGTGAGTAGACATTCACACCATTAGACCCGTTCTCCTCTCGGAGCTTCGAAAGGTTGTTGAACGAAGAGCGGTTCTGATCGCCGTAGATCACTTCTACACCTGAAATAGAAGTCAAAGTCAAAAGAAGATTCTACTCAAGGGGCTTCCCCCTGATTGTCTATCTTTGATAGCCACCAAAATCGGTCTCAAACTGTCAAATAAGACAGTTCAGTGACCACGCAAGTAGTTCTGTCACTCTCATCTCAACGAGACCGAACGCGGCAAAGATACCTACTCGATCGTTTTGACAGTTTGAGACCAATTTGAGGTTTGCCTGTTTGAGTCAAGTTAGACAATCAGCCTGCTGTGCTTTTGCGACCAACACTGTAAAGAACAGGGTAACAAACACAGTTTGGGGCCTAGCAGTTCGATGATCCCTCCTCATAAATCGAAATAGTCAAGCTCCAGTGGGAAACCAATCGAACAAATTCTGACTAAAATAATCAAACATTGTCCCAGCAGGACATTAGCCTTGTTGTTCGATACATCGAACACATCAGCATCATCAGCAGTTTGGCCTTAGTAGGTCGCTCGTGTCGAGCGCGGCCGGTCGATCCACGTATCAGCATCATCCACACAAACCGCACTCATATTAGCATTTTACTTTGAGTTTACTTATACAATAAATACGTATCGTGTTAAAGTGATAAAGTGTTAAAGTGATCATGTTACCTTCTTCATCGTACTCTTTAGCGGTCTGCGCGACCTTCATATAACTGCGCATCTCGAAGAGGAAGTCAATCACTGAGTCATAGTCTTCAGGCACGCCTTTAGCAGGCCAGAAATACCACAGATGGGTGATCTGCGAAACACATTACAAAACATTTTGAGAAATGAAACTGTTATATTCATTGAAAATGAAAAGCTTATCAAAATTTTTGATTCTGACAGGATTCGAACCCGCATTGATAAAGCCTCCTCGAATCCGCAACCGTTCGCCGACGACCGTTTCGCCGATGGACTGTTTCAAGTCGGAATGCCTTAACCGACTCGGCCACGGAACCCACATTCGTCGGGTCGAAAATCTTGATAAGCTCATTTGTCGGTTGAAGCTGTAGTTACAAATTCTTGATAATCGTCGATAAATTCTATCTAGGTATATCAAAATCTTGATAATCGCCTATAGATGTTCTGGGTGGTCACAAATAGGCTACCGCTAGTAGGTAAACCAATTATTCAATAGGTAGGACCTCAGGAGATCACATTGAAACATCTTACAAGCTAGGGGATTCTGCTCTTTTTCCTATGCGATCTATACCGTGAAGAACCAGGGCAATAAAGACGGTTTGGAACCTGACTTTCTTGTCATTGATTCAAGCTCTAAGATCTAAATAATCAAGTTCTAGTGTTTAGCCAATCGAACAAAATGAGATGGTTTTAGTTTACCTCTCTCCAGGTCCTAGTCGCCATGTTGATGAGCTGGATGGTGGAGACAGCGTACTTGTCTCGCTGGTCACGCTTTTTCAGGATGATCTTGAAGTCTCCGAAGATGCGCTTATTGTCAGAAATCTCAGATGGAGGCAGGTACTCGTAGCATTTCTCCTGAAAACCATGACCGTGGCATAATCAAACAATACTTTCTGAGGTCGTAAGAAATGGAATGTACTGCCCTTTGCGGTGCTCTCCGTAGGATAGCGCTGCAGGAGCTAGCTAGCAGAGCTAGCTTGTGAGGAATCCACTAGACTAGGGTCTGTGAGGGTAGGTGTGTATTACTGTGACGGTCCTACACTAGCAAAAAGTTGACATTTCGTCGTGTCATTGACAGTTCGTCAGGTGCCCTGCAACTGAAGCTGCGAAACTTTGTCAGGTCAGTTGTTTCAGTCTGATGTGACTATTTATAATGACTGCTGTACTACGGCAACAAATTCTGGGGCGTTACGAACCACTCCGTTCTCCATGTACTCCGTAAGCATGACAATCAGTCGAGAGTTTTGCTCCCACACCATCCGCCAGAAGTCCACCACGGTGTTGGACAACGGAGCTTGAGCCAGGATGTAATAGTTACGGATGTGGCCTGGACCCTGGAACAAAAATACTTTAGTTATTTACTGAGCTATTTTGGTCTAGTGGGATACCAAATCAATATTTATTTATCTTATGGAAAACCAACAGCTAAAGTAAATATCAATAAACACTTTGATTAGATTCAGAAGGCCGATTACAGGTTCTCGCTGATAGACATATTGTAGTTTATGTGTACATGTGTGAACTTTAGAGATTTTTTGAACATCGTATGGAGACATACGGTTTCACACGTACCTACGTTTCTTTTTGTGGATAAGGGTGGCAATTAAACTAAGAAGATTCTTCTGTATAATATGTTTTCTTCATCTCAACAATGCCACAAGCACTATGGCATCCTATTTAGTGAAGGCAGGCATAGGTTGCCTCCTGAAGCTGCTTTGGTGATTTCTTAGTAGAATAAGAGCGAATGGTGCAAAATTTCAAAGGATGGTGATGGTGATTTCGACAACAATGTCAATATGCTTTAACCTAACCTTTTAATCACGGGCACAGGAAGTAAATATTTTATTACTAGCAAGAACAGTTAGAAGAGTTTGAGAGACTTTCTCTGCAGTCATCAAAAATATGGTACTCACTGTGACATAACTAGCGTTGATATACTCTGTGGCAGGATCATTGTTGATCCTATTTAGAGGGACCCGTGTCTCGGGTAGCGGGAGGACGTTGGAGTAGCGGTTCTTGTCCTCACAGCCGGGGGGCACCTCCTCCCCTCTTACAGTGACGGAGGGGATCTCAGCGAACTCCGCTGTCATGGATTCCACGTCGAGAGCGAAGCTGGCTAATGCTGGGTATTGCATAGGGTGCGATGTCACCTGGAAATTCATTTTCCGTATTAGTAGATAGATACAGTTCGGCCGACGGATCTAGGCGTACGTGAAGTCAGGCTCTTCGCTGCGCAGTAGAAAATTTTGTATGAAAAAGTTGCACTGCGCATCGAAACGGCCAACTTCACGAACGCCGAGATCCGTTGGCCCTACTGTAGATAGGTTAACACTTTATTGTACACCACATGAACATTAAACAAATTACAGACACACAGAACATAAGGAGCGAAGAATAATGGGCGGTCTTATCGCTATGAGTGATTTCTTCCAGACAACCTTAGGATGAACTGGATTCAGTTTTAGTAGTTTCTTCAACTGCCTGAGTCAAAATTATGGTGTCGCTTGGCTAAAAATACGGTAGTTCGTTAGATTAAACTTTTTAGTATAAAATTTTGGATCGATTGGTTTTTATAGTACCTACCTACTTACATAATAAATTGGATAAAAATGGCCCATGCTTGCATGTGGAATATAGTTCAGCCATAAATGCTGCTAATTTATCGAGCTCTGCGTATTTAACTTTTTCCTTCTTGAATTACTCGAATCATTCAGTTTGTAAATAATACCGTACCGTAATAGCATAGCTACGGTAGGTGGTACAACATCAACTCTGCGGCCAACTCTGCAGAGGATGTCTAATCGAAGAACAATCAACAGCCCACGGGCATAGCAGCACAACGGCAGCAAATCCTCAACAATCCGAGGTGACCTGCGAAGACCCCAGGAATCTGTGCTTCTGGGAGGAGCTAGGCAGTCTCCACAATTAGTGAGGTCGTCCCCACGCATAAAGGACCACCTTTGAAACCAAATGCGGAAAAAGGAGTCCCCATACATTTTTTATTTTATTTATTTATTTATTTATTTATTTATTTAATAAAAAGTTACATAAGGTTTTGTTGTAAGTATCCAAAAAACTTATATTAAGTTTGTCCAGGACACGGTATATACGGTATATACGGTAAGTGGTAGATTGGTATCTATGTGTCTATGTATTAGTACCTACCTCGTTGGTAGTAATTTGGCTCGAGTTTGCCACTTACTCATACAAACTTACTTACTTTACCTACCTCGTCATCATAAGCTGGGTTGCCGTAGCTCCGTTTGCTGGCGCGCAGGCGCTGGTTTCCCTTGCGGTGGCCGACGCTGACGCTGTCCAGGCTGTACGCGTCCAGCGACACTGGAGTGCAACGCTGTGCGTATACGCCTCGACGGCCGCGACGGCGGACCACTAGCTAAAAACAATAATTCAGAAAAATTTTATACATATAATAGTAGTGGCTAAGTATAAGCTGGGTTTGAGGGTCAAATACGCCTTGATGCATTTTTAACTTTTAGAATTTTAGCGATCCTATAGTGCAGGCCACGGTAGACCCAGGCGGAGATGGCGGGATGAGCTTGACTTCTACTGCGAGGACTGGCTCCAGCAGGCACAGGATAGGAATCGGTGGAGGGAGGGAAGGGAGGCCTTTGCCCTGCAGTGGGAAACATCAGGCTTATAAATAAAAATAAATAAAATAGTGCCGGGGTGGCCATGGCCAACCGGCATCCAATCGACAGATTGATCGTGGCAATTAGTCCAGTCGATCGTGACGAGACAAAGACAATTAGATAAAACTGAAAATTAAAAATTTTAGTTTATGAAGAGTAAAAGAACCAAAAAAAAAGAGCTTAGGAGATAGGGCTTCATTTTGCACTGGAAGTCGTGGGTTTGATTTCCAACCACGGTAAACATTTATAAGATGAAGATGTTGGTTCTGTGTCTAGGTGTTACATAAAGTTTTATAATCGATCGAGCGAGCGAAGCGAGCGAAGATCTTAGTGGCAAGTAAGGCGATTTTGCTTTGTATGTTTGTATGTTTCATTTTTATGTTCTCGCATAACTATCGAACCGCTTATCCAATCTGTATGAAACTTGATAGGTCAATAGGTTGTGCTATGGAAATTTGCTGTGGAGCGTATGAGCGTAATCGATGAAGGGGTTGTAAAGATATGGGGTTCCCAAGGGGGTAAATTTTTTTCAAAGTTACTTAAATATATTGAGTGGGGTGTCATATGAAAGTACTCAATTTATACATTCCAAAATGGTTTTTAGTTTTATTCTAGGTTCTATAGTTTTTGAAATACAGAGAAAAAGAAAAATGATGAAAACCAATTAACGGATGTATGGAGAGAGCTCCCGTTTCATAGAGTTTCGATGTATTCGGAGGTCTGGTTAACAGACAAAGAGTGTGGCATCGTTGTGGTTTGGTCTGCAATTATTTTAGTTGCTTCTTGATATTTTTCCTTGAGATTGAAAATAAAAGCCGTGTTGGCCGAGTGGAAGAGTGCTCGATTTTCGATTCATAGGTCGTAAGTTCGAACCCTGGCCGTGCTCATCAATGGATTTTTCGATTAGAAAAATTTAAATGCACATTAACACGAGCTCTAAACGGTGAAAGAAAACATCGTGAGGAAACCAGTTAACGTTCTAATAGCGGCGATGGGCTTGCAACCTGTCACGTATGCAAATGCTAACTCCTGCAAATAGTGGGCTGGGCATGTACCAAAATTATAGAGGGAGACGGAGGGGGAGGGGGAGGGGGAGGGGGAGGGGGAGGGGGGTGGGGAGGGGGAGGGGGAGGGGAGGGGAAGCGGAGGGGGAGGGGGAGGGAATTGATTTTCTCATACATTTTGTATTGAACTGCTATTTTAATAATTTATCGAACTAAGAGTCCTCCCCTGAGGCGCGGTATGAAGTTCGCGGGGTCAACTATTGAATATAAACACGACACGACTTAATGTATTGCATGTATGCCTATAATCTTTACCATACTGAGGTAGTGCATTAGATATCATTGTGCGGTAAACACTAGAAGGAGCACTTAACGTAGGTATAGGGGTAGTCAGAAACAAGTCCAAATCTAGGCTATCAACACAACGGTGCGCGAGATCTCAGTTCGGGGCGAACTACTAGTTATGTACCAATACAATGTGAAAAGAACAGATTCAGATTCAGATTCAGATTCAGATAAGTTTATTTGCGAAACATGGGTTACAGTGGTTGGTAAAAAAAGAAGAATGCAGGTGTTCAGCCATGATCAGCGTTAAAGCATGCAAAATTTAAATACTTAAAATTAACATTATTATGCAGGCAAGTAAAATTAAAAATTAAATTGAACATGTCAGATAAAATATAAACTAAATTAAATTAAAGTAAATTCAGGCATATTATTATTATTAAATTAGAAACATGTCATAGGATTACAATTTGCTAGTCAAGTACTCGTCAATGCTATAAAAAGCTTTCTGCAGAAGTAATTTTTTTAGTTTTAATTTAAAAATATGTATTTGGTCAATTTCTAGAATACATTCGGGTAAATTATTATAAATCTTAGGTGCCATACAGAAGACACTCTTATTATATAATGCAGACTTGTTCTTTGGGCAGCAAATTTTACGGCCAAGGCGCTGACTTCTAAAGTTAACAAATAATTTAATATTTTTCTTGACGAATAATGCCATCTCGTATATATAGATTGAGGGTACAGTTAAAATGTTCAAGTTAACGAAGAATGGCTTACAGCTGTCAGTTTGTCTTAACTTACATATTGCCCTCACACATTTCTTCTGCGCTCTAAAAACAGACTCTTTCCGCGTTGAATTTCCCCAGAATATAATACCATACCTGAGTAACGATGCAGCATAGCCATGATAGGCGGTGATAACTGTTGATGGGTTTGAAACTTTGGATAGCATGTATAGGGCGTATGATTGTTGACTTAGTTTTAGGCACAGGTTTTCGACATGCGATTGCCAGCCAAAGTTCGAGTCAATATGTAGGCCTAAAAATTTTGTAGAGTCTACATGTTCGAGTTTATGTCCTAAATAGTTTATATCTATATCCTTCATTTTCACAACTCTATTCCTAAAAATCATAACATTTGTTTTGCTTAAGTTAATCTTTAAATTTATTGAGGCCATTTTATTATGTCACTGAGAGTGCCTTGCCTTGAACACCTTGCCTGATCGGAAAGAGGCATGTTTATTCTCCCATTATTATTCTCCGAAATTAATTCATGGACATTAAGTAGACCGTATATAAAAAATATTTATTTTTCATGACATATCAAATTATATTTTATTTATTTTAGTGATTTTGGTGGCATTCAATTTATTTTTGTGTAATTTTACATTCCGATGTTTTTGCTAAAATATGTGAGACTTTCTAAATTATTTAAGATCTCGGACAAGCTTTGCTTCGTTCGGAGTCTAAGCTTCAACCCATTACTTCCATTATTCATTCAAATACGAATTAAAGAATCTATTCTAAGCAGCGAGTCTACATATCTCGGCTTCTCCAAACCGCTTACACGGAGTTCCCACAAGCTTATCGCACAGGACGTGGTCAGCACGTCATCGGGTTTCAGACAACGCCTTCATTCAGACCATTATCTACTTTATTTTAATAACTAGCTGCTGCCCGCGGCTTCGCTCACGTGGTGCCCGCTTAAAAAGTAGCCTATGTTACTCTTCAGCCCTCCAACTATCTTCACACAAAAAATCACGTCAATCCGTTGCTCCGTTTTTACGTGAAAGCAGGACAAATAAACACACTTTCACATTTATAATATGGGTAGGGATTTAGATTTAAGGAGAGAAAGATCACCGATAGGAAAACTTGTTCTCTAACCGCAACACGCTCTCTTGAAGAACCATCTAACTTCATTGAAATGAAAAGCCTTATCAAAATTTGCGATTCCGACAGGATTCGAACCCGCTCCGTCGCCGAGTTGGAGGCACTCGGCTTAAGGAGGCTTCACAGTGTGGGATTTGACGTGATTTTCGGACATGGTCTTTTTATTGCAGAATTCGTTAGTATTAACGATTTAAAACGTTAGAGTAGAACTCCCGTGTTTCAGTTAAGTTTAGTTTCAGAGATGTGAATTTTTGAAAATACCTATATTTTTTGTGCCAAAAAATTTTAAAGCGTTGGTGCGCCTACATTATAGGATTATTTAATAATTAGATTTCTGTATACCTAAGGATGTTTCAAGCTGCAATTTTAGAAATTATTTTGAATCTTCTATATGCTGTAAAACGCGAGTAATTAATTATTTTATATTTTTGGTTTTTATTTTTTTACTCCGAATTTAGGTCGTTGTAGCACATAATTTCTTCATAACACATAGCCCCAGATCCTAAGCAACAATGTGGTAAAAAAACGGAAAGCTAATCTCGCGTGGATTGGAAGTTATTAAATAATAACGTTTTTACCGAAAACTTTACAGTCGGGGTTGTCACTTTTTAAATAATAATTTTTTTGCCAAAAATAAAGGAACTTATTTTTTATTTATTTTCCTTTAGATCGTTTACAACGATCCTTAGATTATGCTATTCTCAATTACATTATATTATTGTGCATATTATTGAGGATAACACTTTTTTTACATTTAGAATCGCTATATCTCAGAAATGGTGAATCTTAGGAAAAAGAATATACGGCAAATTTTGTGGAAAATAGCATGATCTACATTTTATATTAATAAATAAATCTGTTTTTCATAAATACCTCGTTTCGTTCTATTACCCAAAAAAAACAAAATGACCCTGCAGGGGTAAATAAATATCCACAGGCACGGTATCACTGAGATTTTCAGCTCTATCAATTTTTTTAATTTTTTTGCCAAAAACGTTCAAAATTTGACCAAATATTTGTGACAACCATAACGAAAAAACTTAAGTCACTGTAACTTCCAATCCACGCGAGATTAGCTTTCCGTTTTTTTACCACATTGTTGCTTAGGATCTGGGGCTATGTGTTATGAAGAAATTATGTGCTACAACGACCTAAATTCGGAGTAAAAAAATAAAAACCAAAAATATAAAATAATTAATTACTCGCGTTTTACAGCATATAGAAGATTCAAAATAATTTCTAAAATTGCAGCTTGAAACATCCTTAGGTATACAGAAATCTAATTATTAAATAATCCTATAATGTAGGCGCACCAACGCTTTAAAATTTTTTGGCACAAAAAATATAGGTATTTTCAAAAATTCACATCTCTGAAACTAAACTTAACTGAAACACGGGAGTTCTACTCTAACGTTTTAAATCGTTAATACTAACGAATTCTGCAATAAAAAGACCATGTCCGAAAATCACGTCAAATCCCACACTGTGGGCTTGTATCAGTGCGGGTTCGAACCCCGTCGGGATCGAAAATGATAAGACTTTTCATTTCAATGACCTACCTGATGAGATACCTAAGTGTGGTCGAACACTATAAAATTAAAAATAATAACCATCTAACTATCAATTGAATAGCTTTGCTTATATAGACAGGTATATAATCAAAGAGTAGGTAAGTAATAGCCTTAATTACCTACTAATATAGGGTGAGCGGTGAGCGCAACCTATCCAACGAATCGACCGAAACGAATTTTATAATCGATCGAGCGAGCGAAGCGAGCGAAGATCTTAGTGGTAAGTTGGGCGATTTTGCTTTGTATGTTTGTATGTTTGTATGTTTCACGAATTGTTGTTCGAGCATAACTGTCGAACCGTTCATCCAATCTGCATGAAACTTGGTAGGTCAATAGGTTGTGGTAAGGAAATTTACGGGGGAGCATATGAGCTTAATCGATGAAGGGGTTGTGAAGATATTGGGTTCCCAAGGGGGTAAAAAATTATGAAAGTTACACAAATAAATTGAGTGGGGTGTCATACGAAAGGGCTTATTTTGTACATTCCAAAATGGTTTTTATTTTTAATCTAGGATGTATAGTTTTTGAAATACGACCAAAGACCAAAAACTACGAAACCAGAGCTGCAAGAGCTCCCGTTGCATAGAGTTTCGATGACTTCGTAGCTCATTGACTGGTCGGTCTTAAAAAGAGAGTGGCATCGTTGCGGTTTGGTTTGCAATGATTTTAGATGCTACTTGATTTATTTTCATGATAAAAAAAATTTTGATAAAGAATGAAAATAATTGGGGTAAAAAAAGTTAAGTAAACAAATATATTGAGTGGGCTGCCAAATGAAAGGTCTTTATTTGTACATTCCAAAATAGTTATTATTTTTATTCTAGGACGTATACTTTTAGAAATACGACGAGAATTCATAAATATGAAATACCTAAATGAAAAATTAGACACGACATTATGTATTGCATGCGTGCCAGTATTTTTTACCATGAAGAGCTAGCGCAATAGGCATACTCGGCAGTATCAGTAGTAGCACTTGAAATTATAGGGGTAGTCAGAAGAAAGTCCAAATGTAAGCCATCTACGGTGCGCGAGATCTCAGTTCGGGGCGAACTACTAGTTATTTACATGAAATCGTATGAAACACACCTGCCCGCATCTTCAAAAATTCGGAGCGGATAGGTGTGCGCTCACCATTAAGATGAAGAGTTTGTTTTTTTTTTGTTTGTTTTGAAATTCTATCGTCAAATTAAAAATTGATTTTAATCGAACTAGCACTACTTACTACTAACATAGCTAATTTTTTTCATTTAGAAAAGTTGTTCATCGTCATCATGACCATGACCATTACTTAATTATAATAAAGCAGAAGAGTTTTGGTTGTTTGTTTATTTATATCAGTCGCATCGCATTTGAAAAATAATTTCAGCATTCGATAGCTCATTTATTGAGGAGGGTTACTAGCATAGAATAATAAAGCTTAGTAGATAGTAGTGTTGAATATGACGTGACTGACGCGGCTCGTTTGTCCCGTACAAAATTCAACTTTGTGTGATCGGCTCATTTTCTAAAAATGTCATGCTTCAATTCATGTCATGTGACCGTACACAATATGACAAAATCAGCTGATTTTGTCATGCTGATGACAAAATTGACGTTACCTACTCTTTCCTCAAACTTCATTCAATCTTCAATCACACCTCGCTTGACAATGACAAGAAAGAATTTTGAACTGATCGGACAGATTGTCATATTATTATGAGAATGAGTGAGTAGTTCGCCAAAATAATGAAAAGTCAACTGAAAATGACCGGCTCAAACGAACCGGCTCACGGTACCGGCTCAAAATGAAAATCAGCCTACTCTGACAAAAGTCAATCTAAAATCATGTCATACCCAACGCTAGTAGATAGATACCTATTCTCTTCTATCTATTCTATTTATATAAGCGACTCCTAGAGCCGAGCAAAAATCACTTTAAAGTGCCGGGCACAGCTAGTTTTTTAAATTATAATCTATACATTATAATAAAAATGAAGTAATTAATGTCTGTTTCTGAAATATCATAAAGTGGGGCCATTTGTTTTCGTCAGCGCGATCTAGACCTGTTATTTTCGACAGTAGCGACATCTATTAGAATTGTTGCGGAACTAGTACCTAGTACGCGTGGATTTGGTTCATACTAACTGTTGGGTAATCTGTGATCTTATATTATCGAACAACGCACATAACAGACGGGATTCTTGGTATGGATGGACTATCTTTTTTATTTGTGAGCGGATTTTGGTAAAATAAACACTAAATAAAACCAGCCAAGTGCGTGTCAGGCTACGTGCAGTGTAGGGTTCTGTAGTAGCCCGTTACAACAAGCAACTACTTCAAGGATTTATTCTAAAGATTTTGTATTTGGTACAAAATTATCCAACACCCAAGTTCAACGACTATTAAACTAATAAAGTTATCTTAACTGCTATAATTTTCATTTAAAGATCATGAAATGCACTGTCATCATGAATTTTTCCAGATTTTTTAAGCCAGCTGTTTAACTTTTAGAGGGGGGGATGCCCTACTGGAACAAAAATTTGTACCTTAAAGTTGAATATTTCGTAAATGGAGCATTAAATCGAAAAATAGAAATAGCAACCCCTAAGTCATTTTAAAAGACCTATTCCGATACCCCACACAATGGGGTAGAGTTTACCCGGTAGACGATGAAAAATTCATCCCCACTTCTATCTATCCTAAAAAAATATTTTCCAAAAGTTTTATTCTACCACATTGTCAGCGTAATTGATATACACACCACACCCCTACAAAATTACAGCTTTCTAGTAGTAAGTACCTAACGGTCTCTTAGCAAAACCTCGGACTGACAGACAGACAGACGGAAATGACGAAACTAGTATAACGGTTCCCTGTCAGAACTACGGAACACTAAAAATTATCCTGACTTACCACAAATATAATACAACAAAGAAAATTGCATACAAATCGGTTCCGACAGTATAATGTGCCCTCCGAAGCACGGAAGCGCTCATCTGTTAATGCCAATTGCGGTCACCCATCCAAAGGTAGTGATCGCGACAGAACAAGAGTAGAATCGACTTATTCGCCAACTCGTTCCTCTTGAAACTTGTCCTATAGGACGAGTTGACGAAATTCAAAATAAAGATTATTTTCATTCGTCAACTCGTCCCATCAATTTAGTTAATTTTTTAAAGTAAATCAATTTAGGTTATTATTTAGATTAAAGCAGTATTAATCTAGGTTCATGTTACACTTATGTTCCAAAAAACTTACTGCCTAAGTATAATTTAATAAACAAACTGATAAAATATGCATAGATTTTAAATGTTTTTTTTAGTTTATTTTTCAAATTCTTTTAAAAAACTTAGGTAGAACAAGCAAAATAATAGTTTTCGTAAAACATCGGAAACAATCGCATAAAATTACAAAAACGATTGACGAAAAGTCATTTGAAATGAAAATTACCTACCTACTCATAATTTCAACTTTATCGCAAACAAATAAATATCAATGTCATTTTTAAGAAAAGCAAATTAGTTGCAAGCCGTGCGAGTGGCGCTGATAATGACGTGCACTTCTGTCGCATTCTGTTTTGTGGAATCACACACTGCTGTCGGTCGGTCGGGCATTTCGGAAAACACGAACATAACCGAGATCCATTCTAAAGCTTGAAGTACTGTACCTACTTGTAAGTTGATTTATTTCGGCTGATAAATAAAGTTTCATTATGAGTTGCTCTTATCTTAATCATCGTCTAACGCAAATCGTTGAGTAGACTAAAATGTAATGGCCCAGTTTGGTTCTGGGAAGCCACTTGAGCGCAGACATCTTAGAGCAGTTGTACTCAAGGTTATAACACTCGATGTTGAACGTAGAGTTTGCTTACGATGAAAGAAACGTTCATACTAGGATTATAGAAACTACATACATACATAAAATCACGCCTTTTTTCCATTATAGGGGTAGGCTGAGACCACAGAACTCCACTAGCTACGATCCTGACACACTTCTTTCGCTTTATTCACTCTCATCACATTCTTCATGCAAGTTCGTCGGTTTAAGGTAGGTACTCTTGACCTGCCTTTTTCCAATAAGTCGCCAAATTGGTCTAGTGGTAAACGGCGTTGGTTTCACATTTATTATTCATCTATCGATACGAACATAACTTCTATTGTAATGTGTTAAGTACTATTTGTTTACCAAAAAAATAAAATAAAATAAAATGTTTTCCGAAACGCAATATTTTTCTGGTTTTACTGTAGGTACTTAAAAAAATGATGCCTAAAGCTTTACCAATTGTCTCTTTTCATGTGCTATGTCATGTGTCACTACTCTTAGATAAAGCTTGGCTAGGTAACGGCTACAGCACTTCAAGGGCCGTCATTGAGCACTTGACTCCACAGATTATAAAATAAAGCCAACGTGAAACCTTGATTTATTAAACCCTAAGTTGAGCTCGTTTCCATTGTTGAGAGAGTTTTTAATGAACTTCGTATTGAACCAAAAGTAAAAATAAGTTTGTATGAGATGGTGCCTAACTCATGTGATGGAGTTTTTAAGCCGCCTAACGGTCCCGGCTTTTAAGTCGGTCATGGCTTAGCGACTCAAAAGCCGGGACCAAAGGTTTAACGTGCCCTACGAAACACGGAAGAGCTCAATAAAAACGCTAGTAACATGGTCATGCATGACTATCCTTACTGACTCTCAATCCTTTAGACAATCAACAGTCAATTAGTTTAGATAATCAACAAACTTGAAGTTGTTTAGAAGGGTAGTCAGAGGCACAAATACACAAACATAATTTAATTATAATATAAAATTATCCGAATTAAACGGGAGGATGGGCTTGCAAATTGTCACGAAGAATCCCATACTTGCGAAAGTATACTTACTTAAACCAAATAATTGAACGGCCTTGATTACCTAAAAAATTAAATCTTAAAAGACTCGTCGACTCTAAACTACCGTCTACCGTCTCTATAGACACAGTTCAGATCAAGAAGTATTAAAAAAAATAAGTACAAAATGTTAAACCCGACTACTGATAAATCGCGTTCTAAAAAGTATGAAACAAGAAAATATCATGAGAATAGTCTGATGATAGCCGTGGTCAATGGTCATATGCCACTTTGTTGTATTATTTATTTATTACTTGTTTTTTGCCGTGGGCGAATGGAGCCGCGCTTGAGGTCCGTCATCAGCAAATCTTTGTTTACAATTTGCCTGTAAACATCCTCGGCGAGCGCGATATAGCGACACCTAGGACGGCACGGGGGACGGAAGTATCCACTTTTACGGGTTCACAATATTTTTTAACCGACTAGGAAAGGAGGAGGTTCTATGTTCGGCTGTATGTATGTTTTTTTTATGTATGTTTATCGATTTCACCGTAATGAAATTCAAGATCATTTCAATACTATGTAGGTAGGTCAAAAAGATTTTTCAAAATCGGACCTACATAGTATTGAAATGATCTTGAATTTCATTACTAGAGCCAATGTCCTTTTCTAAAGTCCAATCCATCTCTATACCTCAAAATACATCAATATTGGTGAGGTTAGGTATTTTAACAGACAGACAAAGTTACTTTCGCTTTCATAATATTAGTATGGAAGTAGGTATGGATAATTTGTCAAGTTATCAAGGCTTATTATTTTATTGATCTTTTTAATTTTTTTTTTCTTGTGTCTAATTTTGTCAATTAAAAGAGATTTTAAAAGAGCCATCTGAGCTCTAGGAAAAGGATCTTCTAAGTACATAAATATGAGTTAGTCTAATTACGTATTTTAGTAATTACTAGCGGCCCGCCCTGGCTTCGCACGGGTCACACACATCACATTACAAACCTCTAAAATTATCAGGGTTTCTCTACTAATTATGCATGTATTACACATATAAACCTTCCTCTTGAATCACTCTCTATTAAAAAAAACCGCATCAAATCCGATGCGTAGTTTTAAAAATCTAAGCATACATAGGGGCAGACTTTGTTATAAAAGCGACTTTGTTATACTATGTAGTGATGATAGTTATAGTGATTTGTTCTGAGCCCGTTCACTGAATAATAATTATTATATTCTTATTTGTAAAACTTTCTTTCCTCCACACGTCCCGTTTGTCTCATGCTGGGCCCTTTAGCCCTGCAATGGCGGTTATGTATGGCGGTCACAGCGCAGTGACGTATAGACTTGAGCAAGGTGCGCGCGCGCAGGCCTAATCTCACACTTACAAGTTACTCTTTCTATTTAGTTTCACTTAAAAATTAACATTTCAAATTGTTGATTGGTACATTTTTTCCCTATTAATTTTTAATATTTGGCATTTTTTTTTTAATTCAACAATTTTTTTCCCCATTTTCATGCAGTTTAAATTCTAATAAGGACTTTTATTTTATTTTTTTATTCGTTAACTTAAAATTAATAAAACTTATTAATAATAATTAATGATACGTTAGTAGATTTTTTTTCATTTTATTAAATTCAATCGATTTCAGTGATTGTTGAACGAGTTTTCGAGGATAAAGGTAAGATTGTAAATCATCACTTTTTTTATATTTTTAGTGTGTGCCTAACTATTTTTTTTTTTTAGTGAGAGTTAATCAAACCTACACCTCATATTTTACAGAAGTTAGCAATGCATACGTGACCGGTTGCAAATGCACACGCACAGCCTCTATTAGAAAGCTTTCCTCACGATGTTTTCCTTCAACGTTATATAAAATAAATAAATATAAATAATTAGACGTTATATAGGTACGTTAGATTACGCTAGATAGGATTTAATCCCTATTAAATCTATTTTTCTATATTTATGCACACGCACCCACTATTAAAATTCTATCTTGGTTTTCTGGAAGAGAACTCTTTTTAGGGTTAAGCTCGCCATTGCCATTCCTATCTATATCTAAGCATTTTATAACTGTTTCATTTGTGCAACAAGAATATAAAAATGAAAAAGCTCTAAACGGTGCAGGACAACATTGTGAGAAACCCCGCTGTTTAGTCAGCCCCAAACGTATTGTATTCTTTAAAATCCGTTTAGTAGTTTTTGCGTGAAAGAGTAACAAACATCCATACATCCAAACATCCTTACAAACTTTCGCATTTTAATATTACTTAGTAGGAAGTAGGATGTCTTTCCTGTAAATATCGCCGGTTAATCTCAGAGGAAGGTTTTGTTGCTGGGCAAGCCAATACAAGCTACTCCATCTCAAGAATGCACTACAGTGGCCCGTTGAAAAATAAAAAAATATAAATATCCAAAAAAAAAACTTAAATAGGGGTAAACTTAAGTATTAAAATGAGACAAACAAAAAAACATTAGATTTGTTATTCAATCAATTTCGATTTTACTTTTAACTAGCTTCCGCCCGCTGCTTCGCTCGCTTGATACCCGGATAAAAAGTAACCTATGTCCTATTCCCGGTTATTATTCTATCTACCTACATTTCAAATTTCAGCCTAATCGGTTCAGTGGTTGTCGAGTTATAGAGGAACAAACATACATCCATCCAAACATCCATTCGCATTTATAATATTAGTGTGATAGTGACGTGCAGGCTGCACGCACGTAAAATTGCCACGTTCCGCCTGAGTCGAGCGTGCCAGCGAGAGCGTGGAACAAGCGATAGAGGGGCACGATCGGCCTAAGCGTTCGGCAATT
Source organism: Camptogramma bilineatum (assembly GCA_958496255.1). Taxonomy (NCBI): domain Eukaryota; kingdom Metazoa; phylum Arthropoda; class Insecta; order Lepidoptera; family Geometridae; genus Camptogramma; species Camptogramma bilineatum. Next base: position 13,695,649 of record OY292466.1, on the reverse strand, counting down.
CATAAAAGTATGCAATTTTGCATCAATGTTTTCTTATGGCGTTAACACGTAAAATTATCGTCCGAAAATCCGACCTTGCAGCCCCCTTTCTTCCAGACACCTGGAAAGGCGCCATTTGTACATGGTTGATATTCCCAGTGTTCGTACTAACCGCTTTGAGGCTACATCACACACATTGATCCCTATTAGGCCCTTTGCTTTTCTCCATATTTATCAACGATATCTCCTCGTGCTTTAATTACTCCAAAATCCTGCTTTACGCAGATGATATGAAGATTATCCACCGTATCAACAATATTGAGGACGCACAGCACCTACAAGATGACTTAAATATCTTTTCATTTCTCATACACGGAAAGTACGCTTGAAGTTACCTGAACAGAGGGATGAAAGTAGTACTTTTCCGCCCTGGGAAGCAATTTTCCCTGCTGTCAAATTAAAAAAAAATCATTCTATTTTGACATTTTTATTGAGTCACGTTGAAACTTTTTACACAGCAAAAGTAATATTTGCATTTCTATTTTACCTTTTTATTGAGAATTGCTGTAAAAAATATTTTCAACAATTTATTACATGAGTATTGTTATTAATAATTACTTTTCACTAAATTATTATTATTTAAACAAGATTTTGAGCTTGAAATATTTACCATCTTCAATGACAAAAAATACTGGCTGAAAAAAAAGGTGGGCGCCTTTTTTGTTTTTTTTTTCAGTGGCAAGCTACCAGCCAGTATTTTTTTTAAAGCACCAATTCGATTTTTATCTGTTTTGTTGATCGAGAGCAGAGATTTTTATAAAATGAGCTAATCAGGTTTTTATTTCCTTTCCTAATATTCGAAATGAAAAGCAGAGTGTTTACCTCGGGTGAAATACCTATTACGGCACTCGAACTATTAGCGCCCTCGCTACGCTCAGGCGCCAAACCATCTCGTGCCGCAATAGGTGACTTTCAACCCTCGTGCAACAATCTACTATTGTCAACTACTGTCTTCTTAATAAACTAGATTTAAATGTATCTAAATGTTATGTCTGCTCTTTTACACGTAAACCTATACCTCTCAAATATGACTACACACTTCGTAGCTCACTACTTTCACGAGTAGATTCTATCAAAGACCTGGGTGTAACTTTTGATAGCAAATTACTATTCGACGAACATATTGACAACATAATTAAAAAGGCATCTAGAGCACTAGGCTTTGTTTTGAGAATGTCTTCGGAATTCTCCTGTATAAAAACTTTTAAAATATTGTACTGTGCGTATGTACGTAGTCATCTCGAGTACGTCTCGCAGGTATGGAATCCCCGCTACGATATCTACTCTACTAGGATTGAACGTATTCAGAAAAGGTTTCTTAATTATTTACAGTTTCGAGCAAAGATATTTTTACCAGACTACCTAGCGAGGTGTCGTAAATTCCATTTTCTACCCCTATTCAAGCGAAGAGCAATGGCCGATTTAGCGTATCTTTTGAGCATTGCCAATGGCACTGTGGACTGTCCAGAACTGTTAGCGCTAATAGGTCTACGCTGTAACACAGCCACCCTAAGAAAGCCTAACATACTTCACATTCCTACAGTTCGAACAAATTACAGGCAAAACGCGTTCATGTTAAGGTCAGGTAGCTCGCTTAATACCTTGGTGAAGTCGGGTGTGGATATAGATTTATTTAATACTTCTATAACTAAGCTGAAGCGATTATTAAATGATCAGTTTTTTAATAATGATTAGTGTAAGTATACACATATCAAATAGGTAAGTGTTTCTCATGTTGTAACTTTAGGTAGGTACGTAGTATATTTATTTATATTTACTTAGTATATTTATTCTCTAGCGATTATCTACTTCTTTGTCGTCTACTAATCTTTTTCGTTTTCTACTAATCAGTATCTATAAGTGGAAACTTGTAATTGGCCATCAGTAAGCATGTACCTGTCACTAATAGGTACTGTCTTATAAATTATCTAATCCATGTGTTTTCTACCTAGCTGTAAGTTTTCCTAAGACTCTAAAATAAAATAAAACTAGTAGTTCGCCCCGAACTGAGATCTCGCGCACCGTTGTGTTGATAGCCTAGATTTGGACTTGTTTCTGACTACCCCTATACCTACGTTAAGTGCTCCTTCTAGTGTTTACCACAGAATGATATCTAATGCGCTACCTCAGGATGGTAAAGATTATAGGCATGCATGCATATGCATGCATTTTATGAGGCAGGCATGCCTCATAAAAGCACTACTCAGTTATTGTCTCGCTTTACTGATGATGTGAACTACTACCTTAACGCAAAAAAACATGTTATTATTATCTTCATAGATTACGGAAAAGCGTTCGATACGTTGAGGCATGATCTATTAATCGAAAGGTTAGAAAATAGTGGGATAAGGGGTAATCTTCTAGAATGGTGTAGGGACTACCTCAGTAATCGGAGCTACCAAGTTAGAGTTGAAAATGCTTTTAGTGACAGTATCAACATTACTGAAGGTGCGGCGCAGGGATCAGTATTAGGACCGCTGCATTATCTTACTTATGTGAATGATCTAAACAATATTATTAAGCACTGCACAGTTTACCAATTCGCAGACGATACCTGCCTAATAGCCGCTGATAGGGATCCTCTAATCGCGCAAGATAGGATACAAGAAGACTTCACTGCGATATGTAAATGGTCGCATGATTCTGGGCTAGTGATCAATGGTGACAAAACCAAGCTCATGCATATTCGTTCTAGCCAAAATTATTTTCCAGGCAAAGAATCTATTAAAATATCTGCCCACAGTCACGACTGCCTCCACTCGTTGAACCTGAAGTGTGATAAGAATTGCCTACCAATTGAACAAGTCTCGGAGTACACCTACCTTGGTCTAGTAATCGATAATAGATTCAACTGGGCGAAGCACATTGACAAAACGTGTAATAAACTAAGAGCAATAATGGCTAAATTTTACATCATCAAATGTAAAATTCCATTTCATATCTTGTTAACACTATATAAACTAGTAGTTCGCCCCGAACTGAGATCTCGCGCACCGTAGATGGCTTACATTTGGACTTTCTTCTGACTACCCCTATACTTTCAAGTGCTATTACTGCCCAGTATGCCTATTGCGCTAGCTCGTCATGGTAAAAAATACTGGCATGCATGCCATACTAATGTCGTGTCTAATTTTTCATTCATTTAATATATGAATTCTCGTCGTATTTCAAAAAGTACCTAGGTACCTATACGTCCTAGAATAAAATAATAACTATTTTGGAATGTACAACTAAATACCTTTCATTTGACACCCCACTCAATATATTTGTTTAATTTTTTTTTTACCCCCTTCGGAACCCAATATCTTGACAACCCCTTTATTGATTAAGCTCATTATGCTCCACCTTAAATTTTCATAGCACAACCTATTAACCTACCAAGTTTAGCTTACCTAACGTAACCTACGTACGTAATTTATTTTCAGGTTCCCGGACAATTATTTTCATTCATTACCAAGATTTTTTTTTTTCAAGAAAATAAATCAAGTAGCAACTAAAATCATTGCAAACCAAACCGCAACGACGCCACTCTCTTTCTAAGACCGACCAGTCAATGAGCTACGAAGACATCGAAACTCTATGAAACGGGAGCTCTTGCAGCTCTGGTTTCGTAGTTTTTGTTCTTTGGTCGTATTTCAAAAACTATACATCCTAGACTAAAAATAAAAACCATTTTGGAATGTACAAAACAAGCCCTTTCATATGACACCCCACTCAATATATTTGTGTAACTTTAAAAAAAAATTACCCCCTTGGGAACCTAATATCTTCACAACCCCTTCATCAATTAAGCTCATATGCTCCACCGTAAATTTCCTTACCACAACCTATTGACCTACCAAGTTTCATGCAGATTGGATGAACGGTTCGACAGTTATGCGCGAACAACAATTCGTGAAACATACATACAAACATACAAACATACAAACATACAAACATACAAACATACAAACATACAAACATACAAAGCAAAATCGCCCAACTTACCACTAAGATCTTCGCTCGCTTCGCTCGCTCGATCGATAAAAATAAAACATTTTTCATACGCACGGCAAAAATGTGGAACTCCTTGCCGGGGTCTGTATTTCTAGAGAAGTAGGTATAATTTGGGTGACTTCAAATCGAGAGTTAATAGGTTCCTTCTAGGTAAGCGTGCTCCATCTTAGACCAAACTGTGGTCAAACGCAAACCTATTTTCGTTAAAAAAAAGGGCAGACTTGGTATTAAAAAAAATGTTGGACATTATGCGGTGAGGTTCGGGTGCGGAGGCGACTGGTCAGCTATAACCTTTTAACTGCCGGCCGGTAGCACTCAGCAGTTAATTATATAAAGATGAACTGTAATTGTACCCTATATCTTAGATTACCCTGCATACCTAGTGACCACCTGACCACCTCAGCGTTTAGTTACCGATAACTGGTGTCTGGTGCCCATAAAGCTCCGGTGGCGAAGGAATGTTGACGGTTACGCGATAACAGACTTAATTACTTCTACGAACGGTTGGCCAAACTGCTAAACCATCCTTTTTAGGCGAGCTAACATCCTACTAATATTATAAGGGCGAAAGTCCGTGTGTGTATGTGTTACCACGTACCTACTACTAAACTACTAACCAGATTTTGATGAAATTTTGAATGTTTCCTTTTATCCCGGAAAAGTGTATGGTTCCCGTGGGTTAAAAAATAGTAATGCAAACGAGCGAAGCCGCGGGTGTTCACTAGTTAATTTATAAACGCGATTTTAAATTAAACAGCTTAAAGGTTGTCCTGACCTTGGAATGTACGAGTATTCGGAATTCGGCAAGTGACGTATCTTCGCTGAAAAAACGTCAACATTCCGAAGAGAATCGTCGAATCAGATTAATTTTCGTCTGACTCGCACTGCAGAACTGTCATCTAGAAGCATTTTATTTTTCTCAAAAAGAAATGCTTTCTCTAGTAAAAATAAATTGCATTTTTCAGGAACGCTGTCTGCTACATCTCTTGGACCTTTACCAGTTCGTGGATTTAACATTTACTTACCTAAATGCTGTTCGGTGACCCTAACTAAATCCTCATAGCCACATAGGTAAGACATCCTTTAAATACTAATAAAAATATAATAAAAAAGTAGGCCTTAGCAATTTTCTATGAATTTAAACTCGTCTGGTGGTTGAATTCAACTCAGCTTATTTTACCCGCATGGTACAGTCAGTAGCAAAAATGTAACAGTTCGATAAAGTGCGCGTTAAATTAAACCATTTGAAGAAAAAACCGCTCCTCGATAAAAATTAAAAAAAACTTAAAGAAACTTTTAATTTTGACGACCTCTGTGGCGCAGTGGGTGAAGGCCCGCCTGTGACGCAGGAGGTTGCGGGTTCGATCCCCGCCGCGGGACAAATGTTTGTATGATCTGCAAATATTTGTCTCGGGTCTGGGTGTTTTCTATGTATATTATGTATGTATTTACAAAAAAAATTATAAATAATTCTTGTGTAACAGAAACCTAGATAAAAACTGCCATATTCTAAATAATAACAAAAAGCTCACAAAAACTGATAAAAATATGTTCAGATTTGAAATGATTTTGGTATTACCTACGTTTGTATAGAATAGACATTCGGCTGTCACCGGCCTCTTAAGCCACTCATCAAAGTTGTAACCGCTCAGAAGGTCGAATTCAACGATCTATCAAGAACGTCTAGCTGCACCACGAGCGCTTTTGATTTTGATTTATTTTAAATATTTATTTCTGAGACCTTTGCGCAGCAGTGGAACGACAGGTTAAAAAAAAATCACTTTCAAAACTTTCGTGCGTTCTATTAATCAATGTTTTAACAGACAGGAATTACTCACGTAAAAATTTCGTTGAGTTAGATTCCGACAAGTGTGAGACGCGACCGCGTGGAGTAACCTTGCCGCAACTCCCCTCCCTACCCAGGTAAAGATTCTCCGGATGAATCAAAACATTGTCGGTATCTAAATCGACGATATTTTTACGTGAGAAATTCCCGTGTGTCGGTGTGTTAAAATACTTAATATTTATTTCTAATTTCAGGATTTGATCTGTGAAGTGAAGAACCTTGAATCTACAATGTACACCAAAGTAGTGACCGTAATTTATCGTGAGACAACCAATAGATATTATGCTCATTACTTTGGATATGTTGTTAGAACTCTCTTCAGTCGCAATGTAGGAGAAGAAAGAAAGAAAAGAAGAATCAGAAAGAGTAGAAGTTTGAAGAATCAAAAAAGAAGAAAGAGTAGAAGTTTGAAGAAAAGTAATTACTTACTTATTACTACTTACTTATTCTAATTTCAATCATTTAATCTTGTATGTATACCTACACACAATATAATTACATAGATAAGTTAATTTTGAACTTGTAAAGCTGTATTGATAAGCAGTCGGGTAAATAGGAGGTAGTTCTCAATTCAGTACTACGTTTGTTTGTGCTATCAATTTCCTCCGCAACTGCTCGACTGATTCTGATGGGTTTTCACTGCTACGTTGAAGTATTTTAAATTATTCAAGGCATGTTAAAAATATCGTAAGTACTATTATTAGTGTTATTTAGAAAATCGTAATAATATTATCGAAAATGAATGATTAAGTTTGTGTAAGGTTAATAATATTATCAATTCTGACTTACCAGTAGTCCAATTAACAGCACCAGTGCGATGACGCCAATCGTACTGACTGCAATAGCTATCGCAGCTCCGGAACCTGCCTCTTCGGGACCCCTCGGTGATGACTCTGTCGTCATCTCACCACCATACGTCGTCAGATCCTCCAACTCACTCAATGCTTTCGTCACATCATTCACTATCTCTGTCGTTGTCACATCTGTCTCTTCTATCTGCGTTGTTTGATCTATTTTATCTCTTGAATCATCTATTTTTTCAGTATCAGTTGTTTCAGCTTTAGCGGGGGTTGTTGTAGGTGAATCGGTTTCAGGCTTGATGCTTGGTTCTTGAGTTTTTACTTCATAGTTTATCTCGTTACTGTGGCTGTTCTCTTCAGACGTGCTATAAGTATCTTCACTAGAAGTCAGGGTTTCTGTTGTTTGGACAGTAACAAGGGTTGATTTTTCAGTAAATATTTCTGTGACAACTTCAACAACTACCGTAGTTGTGTCTTCTTGCATTTTCTCCGTAGTAGGAACTGTTGGTGGCTCTGTAGTCTCTTTTTCTGTTGTCATTGGGACAGAAGTTGATGATGCTACTTCAGGCTCCGTAGTTTTGAGAGCTTCTGTCGTTCTAATCGTCTCCGTGGTAACTTCATGTGACTCTATCGTTACATCAGTAGTATGTTCAGTATTTACCGTTGTGACTGGGGTGTGTTCTGTAACATTTGCTATGATTTGTGATGAAACTTCCAAAACGGATGTTGTATCAGGTACTATAGTTGTGGTTTCTTCAATTTCTGTTGTAGTCATATATTTAGGCCTGTATGTAGTTATAGGACTATCTTCTACTGTCGTTGCTTTAGTTCTAGTTGGCATTACAGAATGCCAAACCCTTTCTGTAGTAGTTTCGATGGTGTTTGGATCTGTTGTATCTTCGGTTGCCTCAGTGGGCACGTAACCGAATCTTATTGTTGTAATTTCATAGTCAGTAGTAGTTTTAGATTTTTCGACTGCAACAGTTTGATTAACTTCGGAACTAGCAACGGCTTCGTCTTGTGGCGTCGTAACATCAGCCGGTAGTTTTGTAATCGATTCAAAACCAGTTGACCTTGTAGCGTCAACTGGTGGAATAGTTTCATTGCTTATCTCATTTTTCTCGGTTGTCGTTGCAGTTTCCACCGTAGGTGGTAGCCAGAGAGGTTTAACTTCCTTCGATTTGATTTTTGCGTCAAGTGTATTATCTTTCGCAGCTTCAGTCGTCGCTAGCTCAGCGCTGCTCTGAAGAGATATGTTGCTCTCAGCGGGTAACCTCTCTTTAACCTCGGTATTTATTTTGTTCTCATTACTCGGTGATGTAGGCGTGAATGCTGGTTGCCACGTTAATTTATTTTGATCCACTTCAGTGACTTTCTTTGTTATGATATCATTACTGATAGAACTGACTGTCGACGTCGTCGTCAAGTCCACGGTTGTTTTTTTCTTGTCTGAAATGCAAAAAAATAAACAAAGTTATCCCAAAAACAGTTGTATTCGATTTTTACGTGGAATGCTGTAAGTAGGTGATAAAAAAGCTAAATCTATAGTACTAATATAATGAAACGGAAGAGTCTGTTTGTTTGTTTGAATTTGAACGCGCTAATTTCAGGAATACCAGTCCGATTTGAAAAAATATTTCTGCAGTTTTGATAGCTAAACTCTTGAGGAAGGTTATAATAGGCTACTTTTCATCATCATCATCATTACCATTATACCATCACTATGGAGGCAACAACGCGAGGGCGCTGCTAGTATGTTATAATCGTTCAGCTACTAACCTATCATTTCCCCGACCTTCTGCAGCTCGTTCTCCGTCGCATTGAACACTGTGCTCGGCTGCGACGGTGGACTGATCAACGATGCCAAGGCCCACGCCGTAGACGGCATCTCCAGATCTGCTATGTCTCCTTCAACCTCGGCAGAGGAGGCAGTTGATGCCTTAAATCTCATCGAACCTCGTTTCCTCAGTGAAGGGATTGTATTGTCTGTCACGATCTGAGAGTGGACTATCTTACTCGTCCCGCTAACGTCAGTTTGCAACACAGGATCGATTTCTGATGATGATACCGTTGTTAGAATTGACTTGCTTGGCTGCACAGGCTTTGTAGTCGCAAATTTGTCTTTGATGCTGAAATGTTCAGAGTATATCGTTTTAGGGCTCGTAGGTTTTATGTACACTTTTGTTACATTTCGCCTTGGAGACATCCATACAGGTTTGCTTCGAGGGGTGGTGTAATGAAACTTGCGGGTTTGAGGTCTTACCGTTAACGTGCCCTCAGTTTTAGGAGTCACGCTGTTTGGAGAGTCTTTGTTTCCAGTAAGGTTCAGACGTTTAGAGTAACTTCTATTTCTGTAGTTTGAAAACAATTTGGTTATTCTTTCTGTTGATGAAATCGAACTTTGTGTTGAATAAGGAATGGTATTCACTGTACTGAAAAACGGTACAAAACTAGTTACGGGCAGGAAGTTCGTTGACAATGGAGATAGAGACTCGGATTTTGAATCAACAGCTGTAGGTTTTGTAGATTCAACGTGGGTTGTAGGCTGGGTCGCTTTCAAGGGTTCCTTTTCTATTTCTGGAGAAGTACTGGTTGTAGTTTCAGAAGGTGAAGTGTCATCACAGTCATCTTCATTGGAATGGTGCATCGTGTATGTCTCAGTAGACAGCACAGACATTTCATAGTAAATACTCGTACCGTGCATATCTGATAACTCTTTGTTAACACTACTAGCTCCATCGTTGTCTGATAGTCTAATTTCTTTGGTATTTTTTATATATACTGACGACTTATTACTGGGTGTATTGTTACTCAGTCTTTCAAGACCAATATTTTCTTTAACTATTTTGTGAACGTTAGTTACATTAGGCGGTGGAGACTTAGCTTTAATAGTGTCTAATTTCTTTATAATACTAGAGGAGATCTTTTGATACTTCTTGTCGAAGAAATCATTTTTAGGCGTAGTCAGTTCAGAATCAAAGTCGAAGAAACTAGATTTGAAAGGTTCTGTGTCGTCTTTGAAATTGTACGTATCTTCTTTTGAGTAGTTCGGGAATTCATAGGACGGACCTCTATTATCTTTCTTCACTTTGTTATTTGAGCTATCGTCAGAGTCCTGACCGAAGACGTGATCATCATCATAGCTAGGTATAGTAAAGAAATTGTCATGGTGTTTATCTGAGGTAAACTTTTCAAAGGAATCGTCTTCCTCATCTTTCTCTTTACTACCTGTTTTCACAGATACTGGAGTTGAGCTCGATAGAACAGGCATTTTCGTTCTCTTGTAATTTCTCATGCTGTCTATTATCTGAGCTGGTTTCTTCACTTCTGGCGTCGGTGTGACAATCACCAGGGTTGCCGTTTCTGTCGAGCTTGTAACTCTGTTTCTTTTGGGGCTTGCAGTAGATGTTTTGACTCGGGAACCGAATCTGACCCTTCCTCTGTCCTTATACTTTGCGTTTTTTTCTGTGTGTTCTTCTGAAGTAGACTCTTTAGGAGCTAGTTCATTGAGGGCTAAGTCAGGGGTCTTGGGTTTGCTCCTAGTTGGCCATGTGGCGTTGGCCTTGAATCGCGAGGTCCTGTCATCTTTGGCCGTGGTCGGTGTGATGTCGTTGGGAAGTGCTAGTGCCTCCGCCGGTGCGTTGCATAGAAGTAGTAAGTTTACTACTATTGCTGCACCTGAAAATTGATAACACATGTTTTAACTAGATAGTCAAACAGAATTTGTCTCTTATTAACTAAGTTTAGAATGTTTTTTCTTGTCACTCTCATGCCAAAAAGAAATAAGGCAAAAGATTTAGTAGACTTAAAGAATTTTCAAAATATTTCTATTTTATTTTGGCTTAACAATAACCTCCCAGTCTGCCGGAACAGTTATATATTTAAATAAAGAACCATCTAATAATAAGTGGCACTGATTATTTTTTTTTTTTTTTTTTTTTTTTTATTTATGGTTCACAAATTGAAACTTACTACTGTAGGTAATGTTAATGTTTATAACTCCTAATTTCATAAGAACAAAACTTTCTAACTACAAGAGAAAAGGTAGTTAGGTACCCTGAAGCGCTCAAAAATTTGCCACACCCTGTAGGTATACTCACTCACTTTCAGGTTTACAATATAAGAAAGAAAGTGGGATAAGATTATTATAAGTGGGATGTAACTAATATAAAAATTTTCTTACCTAAACATATTCTCACTGGGGACTCCATAACTATTTCATTTTTTCGCTTGAAAGTTTCAGAATGCTCTGTCTCACCTCAACTCACACATGGTTACACCTGAAAAAGAAATGCAAACATTTTAATTTTAAAAAGCAAAATACCTCAATTAAATTGTCTAAAACCCATTGAGTCCCGGCCGCCAATGAGTTTTTTTTCTTTCATAACACTTATTAGTGAAACTTAAAGGCCTCTATTAATAAACTCCGCTCAGCTTGTGTCTAAGTTGCACCACGGATTTAACTATTGCCATCCTTATTTGTCACTGTCTAACAAAAAAGGATGGCAATAGTTAAATCCGTGGTGCAACTTTGACAGAATTTGAGCGGAGTTTATTAATAGAGGATGGCCTCTATTAATAAACTCCGCTCAACTTCTGTCATTCTAGTTTCTGTCTAGGTTGAGGATTGGTTTAAACTCTGAGCAAGCCATCTCAGCATTGCCCCAAGTACTACATTAGGGTCTTAGGTACTTATGAAAGATGTTTAAAGTTGAACACTGGTTAAACAACGTCCAGTCTTCATTTGTGGATAGTGACGAATAGAGAGACAGGACGTTGTTTAACCAGTGTTCAACTTTAAACATCTTTCATAAGTAAGGGGGTTATAGTGTTAGCATAAGTTGCTTCCTAACAATAAATCATCTATTAAAAATCTACGCGTGACCCACATACATAATTATCATGAACCCGTAATCATCGAACTTTGAGGTGAATTAGCGCCACGAACACAAAGAGCCATTGGGGCTGAGTGGAGTTCAGTAGGTCGGAACGAAAAACTCATTTTTCTATGGAAAGTTTGCGATTATCATGTTTTTGGACGTAATATTGTTTTCGTTGCTGTTTTTCCATTCTTAGATCAAAAATGTACAAGTAATTTAGAATCTTAGAATGTATTTCTCTCCATCACATATTACGAACTTTCTCTAATATAACTTTTATTTCATATACCTACCTAGGTGCTTTATTGGGCAATGATCTAAACCCCATACTAGGTATGTACGTACAGTACCTTGTGTATTTTGTTTTCCCAGTTTCTCAAATTATAAGATAATCGCACATGTCAGCACCGTACACGCCGTACCTCCGCGCCCCATTTAAAATTCGTCTATGAAAGCTCACACATTTCTAGTGGACGCACACCTAATCCGCACCGAATGCGCCGAATTCTCGAAGTACTGCCAGATTCGGCCGAATCGGACGATTCGGTGCGGACAGGGTGTGCAAGGTTTCATACGATTTCATATTACGAGTATAAAATGCGGCAAGACTAAAATTCGTACTATTCTACTAGATGACAACCGCTTTGGTTTGGTTCGATCTCTTAAATGTCAGCCATTTGGTGAAATAGTAGAATAGCTTTTCAAAAATTTGTTCTGCCAAAGTTCAAAACCTCACCACAACTGAGTCGTTTGTTATTAGTAGTCATGGAAACAGTCGCTTTAGTTGAGGTTTTGGTTGAGGTTGATAAAAAGTTCGGTACGAGAATCGACGCCCAGAGCGCACGGCACGTACATAATGTGCGATCAGCATAAAGGCATCACTAAAAATCGTAGTAGATACATTAATTATAGCTCAATGCTAAAACGTGAAGTTGTTGTCGAAAGAAATAATGATGAGACTCCGGCTTTATTTCCTCTATCGAATTGATCATAGAAATTGTGAAGTTTTTCGGTTCTCTAATGACTCGGGTTCGATTTACTGTTATTTCAAAACAAATCGAAAGCTATTAGCGATCTGTTCCGCCGATTAGTGGACAAGCCACGCTGTGTTTACGCCAGAAGCAAAGGTCAAAGTTGTAATTTTAAGATTGTATTTTATTGTGTTAGGTACTGATATTTTGTGACATGTCAAAAATCTGCTTTCAATCCTACTATAAAAGGCGAAAGTCCGTGTGTGTGTGTGTCCGTATTGTTTGTTACCACGTATCTCCATAACTACTAGACCGATTTTGAGTTGCTGACGTTTCGGACACAATATCTTGGGACACAGTGTCCCAAACGACACTTTTGATTTTAATATTTTTGTTACTGTCGTTTCGGACACCATCAAATTATTGAAGCTGTTGAGTACAGTCAGGTAAAAAAAAATTAAGCAAAATATAATAAATGATATGATAAAGCTAATCAAATTGCTTTGCGAGCGTGTGGTGACTCACATTAATGTTAAAAAACAACAAGTCTCATTCATAGCGTATATTTGGTATAAATCAACATCTTGTATACTTAGGTACCTATCTAAATATGATGACTTAAAAATATCTCAAAGATTTCTTTTATTATTCTAAGACAGGATATGTATGAATAAAATCACAGATAATCAATAGTTTAAACCAATGAATTTTTATACTAACGTAACTGGAACGCGCACTGATACAGAAAACGCGGTTTGCTTGAGAGATGAAACTTGGGCGGTGTCTTTTTCTAAAGTGCGACCACAATTTGTGAACTAAACATTCCTGATTCTTAGTGAATATCCTGAAATTTAAATGACATGGGCACACTACTAATCCAACAACGAGTGTGAAAGGGACAAAGCTACCACGAAGGCCTCTCAACGAGACCAAGAATCCTTATAACCAAGATTGAATTATAATAGAACGCTGTGTAGTAGTGATAAGGTTCAAAATCGCTTTTACATTAAAGTCGAGTGAACCATCCGGTTACGTTAGTATAAAAATCCTTGGTTAAAACAGACATAAAATGACTACTTTTTATTTGTTAGTTTTCAACATCAGCAAGGCCTATTATCTACGAAAAAAAAACGATAAAACTCTTAAACAAAATAAAATATACTTAACCTACAATAATCACAGTATTTTACACAGAATTTGGCACAAATTTAACCTATTAAACATTTTAAAATCAACAAAATAAAAAAAAAAACATTAAAAATGTTAACTAAAAATTTTCTTTTACCTATCTTAAAACATTTTTCTATCTTTCCTTACGTATTAAAAAAGTAATTATTTTAGGTACTTATGTATAAAAATCACAGACAATTTACAGTGCATTGAGAAAAATATCCCGACAACATTTACTGATTTGGCGTTATTTATTATTATTAAAAAAAGTAAGAACCTAAGTAATTATCCTAAGCGCGTATACAAGTATAAAAATCACAGATAATCATTATTTCAATCATAGACTTATAATTACTCCTAATTATGTATATAAATATATATAATATAATATAATAATATAAACAATAAAACTCTGAAACAAAATAAAAAAACTTAACCTACAACAATCACAGTATTTTACACAGCATTTGACACCATATTAATTACCTGATAAACCCTTTAAAATCAACTAATAACTATAGATTTTCTTTCTTCATCCGACTGTCCAATGCAGCTATTTTTAATGGTGTCCGAAACGACAGTAACAAAAATATTAAAATCAAAAGTGTCGTTTGGGACACTGTGTCCCAAGATATTGTGTCCGAAACGTCAGCAACTCCCGATTTTGATGAAATTTGGAATGTAGATAGTTTAGGTTTTTGAATAACACATTTAACCGATTTTTAAGTTTTGGAATGACACATAGGCTAATCTAACCGATTTTTAACCGTGGGTAACACCGCGGGGCGCAACTAGTAGTTTCCATTTGTGAATCAAATAAGTACTTAACTTTTGTTAATGTCTCTGTGAAAAGCTGTAGATTTTCTAGGTCACAATAACTTAGTATGAGCAGTGTCACGTCCAATTTACCTACTGTCACACGGTCGTACTGTCACACTACAGTTATCGTCGTGTACATGACTGTTAAATTGAGATGAACGGGATTCAGATCGTATCATTCATTTTGAGATAGATCCTACTGAGATGTTAGTTTTCTGGTAGCTTGAACTCTAGTAAGCTTATAAGTCTATTTACGACGACCTCTGTGGCGCAGTGGGTGAAGGCCCGCCTGTGACGCAGGAGGTTTCGGGTTCGATCCCCGCCGCGGGACAAATGTTTGTATGATCTGCAAATATTTGTCTCGGGTCTGGGTGTTTTCTATGTATATTAAGTATGTATTTACAAAAAAAATATATAAGTATTTAAGTAGTATTATCAGTCACGTGGTTCCCATAACACAAGCTCTGCTTAGCTTGGGGCTACATGATGCTGTGTGAAATGTCCAGCATTATTTATTTATTTATTATGAATAGGGCTAAGTTTGAACTAACATAGCGCACGTTTAAAACTAAAGGGAAGTATCTCAAAAAACGGGTGAATTGAGATTTTAACATAAAAAGCATTATCTCAACGCAATGCACAGGATGGCTTCGACAGCCACAGCGAAACGAGCAATAGAAAGAAAATAAACGATCACTCGTCTCTTTTCCATAAAACGCGAAGTTCAAGTCAATTCTGGTAAAGAGCGACATTCAGTTTTGTGCCCTCAGTCATTGATTAAAAACGTATGCTGTGCGGGAATAGAACGAAATAATTCTCTTTAGTAACTAAGGTAAATAATTATTTTGTATTTCATTTAATCTTAAGGTGGGCCATTGTGTTTTATTTCGTTTTAGTTTTAAAATTGATGTTAATATTTGCGTCAGACTAAGGTTTATTTCCTTTTATTATTAAAACATTTGATGGATCCCTAGGTAACTTTTTGTTTTGTTTCCTTTTATTTTTAAAAATTTTAGTGCCTTGGAGAAGCAATACAATATAGTTCAGTTTTTTAGTAAATCTGGTTCGAGTACATGGGTAATATTAAAATTTATTTCTCTTTTCGATTCATCTCATAACAATTTAGATTGTAATATTTTAAATTAGGTACTTCATAAGTGATTAATAGGTAAAGTTGTCTTGGAGGATTAAAAAGCTTGTTATGCTAGTAAATGAATCTAAGTATAAGTACCATCCAATGGGCAAAAGCAGAATCATTCAAAGACGTGTTTCCTACTAGGGAGGTCAGTTACCACCTACCTAAAATCTAGATTAGCTTGAAATTAGCTTTCTATTAGCTTGCTATATTAGCTTTCCATTAGGCTTATTTACATTCTGTTGTTATTGTAAGAAGTTAACAATATCTTACAATAATAGGGTAATGATTGATTCTTTTATTTTTATTTTTATTGTAGATAGACCTTTGTTTAACCACAATCTCACCTGATGGTAAGCGACGATGTGGCTGACGATGGATCACAAAGGTCTAGAAGACACTTATTTACTCTTGACTTGAAGAGAGGTTATAGTTTTCGCGGAAAACAGAAGCCGGCACCAAGGCACCGGGGGAAGACGGAATTACGACTGAGCTTTTAAAAGGGGATGGAACACCGGTAATCAAAGTCCTTCAGAAGCTTTTTGATTCCTTTATCTTTGAGGGCACACACAACGCTAGAGGCGTGGTACAGAAGGACAGTGGTTCTTTTCTTTAAGAAGAAGAGCCCTCTTGAAGAACTAAAGATCCATTTCACTTCCAATCCACGCTTTTATGCGGTTTTCCAGAGTAGTCCAATCGTCTCACTTCGAAGGTCGCTTCGAAGGTTCGACGGCTTCCAGCCCCTCGAACAAGCCGGTTTCCGAAAAGGATTTAGTACCATAGACCACTTTCATACGCTCCGGCAGATTATACAGAAGACTGAAATGAAATGAAATGAAATGAAATAATTTATTTGCGTGAAGTATGGTAGAAAAAGTTCTTAAAATAAATTATAAGTAATCGATACGTAAAGATTATAATCGGCCGCTATGTCTAGCGTACTATGTGAACTACGAAAAAGCTTTTGATTCTGTCGAAACCTGGGCAGTACTGCGGTCTTTGGGCGATGTCAAAATCACTATAACTATATCTCAAGGTGTTGAAGTGTCTGTTTAGTACTAAGGCCACCATGTCAATCCGTCTCCAGGATTAGAGCACGAATTTCATCCATTTTCAAAAGACGGGCAGAAGTTATCTCCAAAACTGGCCCTATGCTCAAAAACATCTCAATACCGTCTCTAATTGTGATAAACAGGTTAGCCGACGAATCCAACTAGGA
This sequence comes from Camptogramma bilineatum, assembly GCA_958496255.1. Classification (NCBI taxonomy): domain Eukaryota; kingdom Metazoa; phylum Arthropoda; class Insecta; order Lepidoptera; family Geometridae; genus Camptogramma; species Camptogramma bilineatum. Next base: position 13,678,774 of record OY292466.1, on the reverse strand, counting down.
TGGGCAGCGTTCGACGACGACTCGACAAAGCTAAGGCACAAATTTTCGACACTGATACCGCAGAGCCTCAAGACAAGACAGTCTATAATCAGTGCGTGTTGCCAGTGATGATGACTTATGGCACTGAGACGTGGTCGCTGTCTATTAGTATCCGTAGAAAAACCAATGTTACCGACATATCTCTTAGAATAAGCAAGTTGAAGTTGCAGTGGGCAGGCTATTATAGCTCGCATAACCGATAACTGAAGAATAAAGGTTTTCGAAAAGTTCGTGGTCCGTGAACAGGAAAAGAAGTGTAGGACGGCCTCTACTCGATGGACCGATGACATTACAGCGGTTGTAGGAAGTCGGTGGATGGTCAAGCTCGGTCCTTATGGTAGGTACTCTTCGGAGGCCTATGTCCAGCAGTGGACGTCGTCTAATGACTGATGAAATTCATTAATCTATATAAGTAAAGTAAAGACTGATTTCTTGAGCCTAAGTTGATTGTTTGATAAGTTTACTTTTTTAGTGCGATTTGATAATAAAGTTCCTTCGAAAATATTTCTAGTTTAATTTAAAATTAGGTCTAAGTTACATATTTTTTTTGATGAAAGTTTTACTCTATATATCGCTATTTATTGATAAAGTTACTTAATGAGAAAGTATTTCTGGCTATAAAGTCTAAATATATTTAAGTATCCCGTTTTTATAATTATGTATTTACGTTATTCATTTATAATTTGTAATTGTGTTTCATTTTAATAGTAAAATAATAATTCTTATTGAACGCGCAATTCCTTACAAAACAGAAATATTAAGACATACAGGATTGTAAGCATTTATTCATTAATAATAAAAGGAAGTATATCGTAATATTGCTGGAGATGCAAATAATATTTTAAAAGAAAACAGCACTATTAATATTTACAACTGAATTAACTGCCAGTTTTTAATCATAAAAAGATGTAAGTTAGAAAAAAAATTTTTTAAGCCGTGTAAATAAAAAACTAGTAATAAAATTTATGATTTTCTTTCTAAATTTTAAAGATTAATCCATTGACTATACCGTAGTTAAAAAATCAAATAAATATTTACACAAACAAAACAATTATTCGTAATTGAATAAACACACTCCAAGTCACAAAACTTTAAACGCGATTTCCCAAAAATTGTGTTTTTTGAAATACTTCTTTTTAGTTTTATACGTGCGATAGATGCTGTGATATGGTACAACTAAAGAGATTGGGATAAACCTTGCGCTAGCAGTCGAGGGCACGGCGCTTGCGCAGCTAGATTAAATAATAGTGTGTACTGTCGCGGTAACTCTTTGACATCTTTAAATTAATAGCCTCAGACCATCACCGAAATTAAAGTTACTAAAGCGGGGAATTCACTAGATGGACATGCCCGCGGGCAAGTCTGCAGACATTAGCCGTGTCCACACAGAGCGAGCAGCCTCGCGAGGCATTTGCCGCGCGATGCAGCTCGGTTAGTGTGGACGTGTGGCTCGGGCGCGCGCTACCGCGGGCGTGCGTCCGAGCGCCCGAGCCACACGTCCACACTAACCGAGCTGCTTCGCGCGGCAAATGCCTCGCGAGGCTGCTCGCTCTGTGTGGACCCGCCTATTGACTGGCCACTTAGCTCAGTTGGTAGTAGCTCTGCTTTCTGTGCTGTAGGTCGTGAGTTCGATTCCTATCCAGGACAAACATTTGTGTGATGAACATAGATGTTTGTTCTGTGTCTGGATGTTATAAAGTATCATAAGTATGTATTTACAAATATATAAGTAGGTATTCTATATTTTGTTTGAAAGGGTATACCGATTGGTGCCATAAAAATTTGGTGAGGATCTGTCGAGGATTTTCGGCCGCTTTAGCAGAATCACAATAACAGTTTTGCAATAGCCGTTCTTGTCACCAAAGATACGGCATATAGTTCAGTTTGAGTGTGTGATTCTGCTATAGCGGCCTTTTTAATCCCGCTGTTTGCTAGCATGTTATAAATTAGAAACAACACAATTTCAAAGAAGATACCATTTTCCCTTTACAGTACCACATTCACGACTCCTTGCGTTGCTGCCTAGTTTGGATTCAAGTCACGCTCTGCCGACACGGTATAACAAATACAAATAGGTAGTAATACAGAATAATAATAGTTAAAACTAAGTAATAGTTATCTAGGTACATAAGTAACTTCATACAGGCTGTAATATACTTGTTCCAAAAAATGAAATGGGTGCTTTAGACAAAATTTTTATACATCATAAATAGTCAAAAATATGTTGTGTAGATAAGTGTGTTCAATGTCATCTTTTTACGTCCATATGACAATTTTGAATTGTTTAATGAGTTTTTTTTTTTTTGTAGTTTGCTTAGGTATTCCTTCTGCTTGCCAAATAAAAAAGTAAATAACATTAAAATGCGTAAGCGAAAACAGTTTTAAACAGTCTCTCTCATTATTTCATTCAAAATGTAAGCTTTTTTTTTCACATTAAGTACTATTTTTTTTTTCTTTATTTGCCGGGAAAGAGAAGTTTAATGCCCTCAAAACCCATTAACATTTTGTCACTGGTCATCGTTTCATCTTGTATTCCGTGACTGCACGTCGTAATGGCGTCTACAGTGATGTAACTGCTCCGCATCATCGATAATGACCTCGATGCCGAATTGCAAAGTTATTTTGTGACACACATTACTTACTTCTATGAAATGTGTGTCAAGTTGCTTTTTCACATCTCTAGATGATTTTTTGTCATCACCCGGCTTTTACAAAATCATCTTTTATATTGATCATCGTTTTTACTACCTTTTAGAGATATTTTTTTTTTATTAATTAGGTACGAATGTATAATGAGGGCGAATGAGGCGAAAGAGTTGTGTCAGGAATTTAAGATCGTAGCAAGTGGAAACCCGTGGTCTCTGCCTACCCCTGTGGGAAAGAGGCGTGATTTTATGTACCTATGTATGCATATTGTAGGTAGGTAAATCCTAATCCTTCCGTGAAATCTTAAATAAATTTTAAGCCTCGAATACCAAAAATTCGAGCTAAATCTCAACTTTTCCATTTGCAAGTAGGAAATTAAAATATTAAAATATTCCAACACAAAAAACATTCTCACCAAAATCGTATTTTAATAGCAAATTTTATACAATTTGAATAAAATAAACCAAGCTTGCCTCCCGTGGCTTTAAAAAAGTATTGCACTCAGATCAGACACGGCTGGCCAAATCTTTAATTGCTCCGAAAAATCATTTCAGAAGTTTTTAGCTTGAGCAAAAGCGTAAAACTAGAATTGCTAAACAACAAAAAACTGTCTACGTTTTTATAAGGTTGACTGAAATGTTATTCCAACAATTATTACTATTGCAATCAGCAAGAGAACACATTATCTATACTATCTATACTAATACTAGTAGTTCGCCCCGAACTGAGATCTCGCGCACCGTAGATGGCCAACATTTGGACTTTCTTCTGACTACCCCTATAATTTCAAGTGCTACTACTGCCGGGTATGCCTATTGCGCTAGCTCTTCATGGTAAAAAATACTAGCATGCATGCAATACATAATGTCGTGTCTAAGTTTTCATTTATTTCATATTTATGAATTCTCGTCGTATTTTTAAAAGTATACGTCCTAGAATAAAAATAATAACTATTTTAGAATGTACAAATAAAGACCTTTCATTTGACACCGCACTCAATATATTTGTTTACTTAACTTTTTTTACCCCAATTATTTTCATTTTTTATCAAATTTTTTTTTATCATGAAAATAAATCAAATAGCATCTAAAATCATTGCAAACCAAACCGCAATGATGCCACTCTCTTTTTAAGACCGACCAGTCAATGAGCTACGAAGACATCGAAACTCTATGAAACGGGAGCTCTTGCAGCTCTGGTTTCGTAGTTTTTGGTCTTTGGTCGTATTTCAAAAACTATACATCTTAGATTAAAAATAAAAACCATTTTGGAATGTACAAAATAAGCCCTTTCGTATGACACCCCACTCAATATATTTGTGTAAATTTCATAATTTTTTACCCCCTTGGGAACCCAATATCTTCACAACCCCTTCATCGATTAAGCTCATATGCTCCACCGTAAATTTCCTTACCACAACCTATTGACCTACCAAGTTTCATGCAGATTGGATGAACGGTTCGACAGTTATGCTCGAACAACAATTCGTGAAACATACAAACATACAAACATACAAAGCAAAATCGCCCAACTTACCACTAAGATCTTCGCTCGCTTCGCTCGCTCGATCGACAATAAAGCGGAAAAGTTTGTTTGTTTGTTTCTTTGTTTGAACGCGCTAATCTCAGGAACTACCAGTCGGATTTAAAAAATCTTTCTGAATGTGATAGCTAAACTCTTGAAGAATATAGGCTACTTTTAATCATCATCATCATTATCACCATAAAGTCCATAAACTATCACTAACACACATAAATTATTATTATTATATTTTTAGGGTTCCGTACCTTAAAAGGTAAAAAAAAGGAACCCTTATAAGATCACTTTCTTGTCCGTCTGTCTGTCTGTCTGTCTGTCTGTCTGTCCGTCTGTCTGTCTGTCCGTGTGTCACCATCGATTATCTCAGGAACGGGTAGAGCTAGCAAGTTGAAATTTATACCATATACTAAGGTCTATAGTCCCTATTGTGAGTATAAAAATCAAGGTCCTGAGTCAACACTATAAAAAGATAAAGGCAAATTTAGGTTTTCGTGAAAACTTGTGAGTACCAAAACTTACCTTAATTATCAACTTTTTTTATTTTTCGGAATTTTTCCTTTACTTGTGCTGTAAGACCTTGCTTGTAACCAAAATTGACAATTCTAGGTCAACCGGAAGTACCCTAGAGGTTTTGGGTCGAAAACCTAAATAGTAGTTCCCGTTGACCTAGAATAACGAAATTTGGCAAAAAGCAAGGTCTTATAGCACAAATAAAGGAAAAATTCCAAAAAGTTAAAAAAGTTGAAAATTAAAGGGTGTAAATGAAAATACATACGTTGACGCCAATTAAAATTGTCCTCCGAGTTGTATAGGCGCTCATACAATTAAGCAGACTAGCTTAATTGGCACCATGGCTAGGTACGGAACCTTCGGCGTACGAGTTCGACTCGCACTTGACCGGTTTTTATTTTTAATTTATTTAACTCTGAATCAAAGCGTAAGAACCATTTCGCACACAAATTAATTTATCCTTGAAAAGACGCAATGTCAGAATAACAAACAAAAATAACTCAACATCATTAATAGCTGAGCAAATTAACGGTCCGTTTCACCCAAATTGCCGTTCTCACTTTCGTCGCCGCCGAAATAATACAAATTAAGCGAAAGTGTAAGTGAATATATTTTCGTAATATGCGTAATTATTACTGGACAATAATCGCTCACCTTACCTAACTACCACAATGAGATGAGCATAATATTTATACCTACTCATTTTAGGGTTAAGCTCGCCTTTGCCATTACCTGTCTAGATCTAAGCATTTTATATCTGTTTCATTTGTGCAACAAGAATAAATAAATACTTAATATAAAAAATATTTTTTTTCTTTAGCTTAAGCAATCCTACCTTACACCATTTTCACTTCTCTCGATACTGTATCCATAATTGTTAATAGTCAAGATAAAGTAGGTAGTAATAGTAAGTTCGTATGAGCAAGTGGCCAACACTGGTGACGGAGTTTTTAGGCCGCCTAATCCGTCATGGCTTAACGACTTAAAGCCAGGACCGACAATTTAACGTGCCCTCCGAAGCACGGAAGCTCTCAGCTCGTAAGGACACTTGCCACCCAAACTGTGACCGCGCACAGAGTTGCTTAACTTCGACGATCAATCAAGAACTTCTAAGCAAGCTACGCCACGATCGCTTCTGACTAGCTAACTAACTAATAATTTTAGCATTCTGACTGTGTTCGTAATGAATCTATGAACATGATCATTGTCTGTCTAGGAATCTGAATTATTTTACCAGATGTTCCAACAAATTTCATAGCGACCGAATCATGTTGTTCAATAGTATTGAATCCGTATTAAGAATCTGTTTAACACATGTAAGTGATACGTCGAGGAATGATGTAATAATTATGTTGTATATTATCTTACATACTTCTTACTAACTACTTACATACTTTTTGGTGGTAAACAGACAATATTTATGTTAGTACCTAAGTCCACAGCGAGCAAGCTAACTTGGGTGACTCCGTCATGAGCTTTTTTAGTTAAGACTAGAAGATTAATGGAAGGATCCTTAATAAGAAAACTGTTAATTTTATTTCGATGAAGAAAACCAGGAACCCCTGAGCAAGTAAGCTAACTTAGCTGACTCCGCCATGAGCTTTTCTATTAATGATTTTATAAGATTAATGGATGAATCCCTGATAAGCTGATAACTTGATAAGAAAACTATTAATTTCATTTCGATGAAGAAATCGAGGAACCTATTGGTTGCCCAGATTCTTCACGGCACCGGCCGAGAAAGAACCGAAGTAAAATTAAAAGATCCCATTGAGATTACTCAATAAATGCTTGGAAAGGTTTTCTTAATTGACAGACCTACGTCATGGTATTTATACAATTTTAAACACAAATTTCACCCAATATGTTAGTGACAATCCAGACCATAGCTTTCCTTCATCGATTTATCAATAGTCTACCGATAGATCGATAGGTACTATAAAGGCACAATAGGTGACTTTCAATGATTAACATTGAAAAAGTTAAAAAGACAGGTCTTTCCTACAAAGTTGCTATCGCGTGATAAAATTCCAAATGTGTCAATCGGTGACCACAGTGTCATTCGTGAAAAGTGGGCGGTACCTTTGTACTCTGGTTTCATTTATTTATCATCACTAATAACTTGATAACTAGCAATAAAATAAAGAATAAAGTTACACCTTGTTGCAATCTATTTAAACTAGAGTTTTAACCAAAATGTTAAAACAAAAAACGTTGATTTTTCATTTTTGTTTCTTTAAGCTGCAATTAGATTTAGGAAGAACATTTTGGCTGTAAAGTGGCACCAAAATTATACAGTAGATCATTCTAATATTCTTTTTACTTTTACAAGACATCAACAAAGAAATGCGTAGGTATTTGTGGTCATTGCGTAAGTCGCTCAACTCAATTCGACGTTTCCTTATTAGGTTCATACCGTACAAACCATGCTCCATACTATGCTTGATTGTCACTTTCCCTTCTGTTGTGTTATTATTATGTACAACGCTGTATATTTTAAGAGTTGTTCAGGTTATAATGGACCCTGAGTTGTGTACTTAGAATGCGTAGTTTTGTTCATTTGGAATTTTAGAACAGTTGTTACGAAACATGAATGTTTTACGATGAGATGATAATACATATTCGAGCCATGCTTATAATAAAGAAGATTTATGATTGGTAGGTATGAAGTACATAAGGTTCCTAAATCTTACTAATATTATAAAGGCCAAAGTCCGTGTGTGTGTGTGTGTGTGTGTGTGTGTGTGTGTGAATGTTTGTTACCACCACGTATCCCCTTGACAACTAAACCGATTTTGATGAAATTTAGAATCTAGATAGTTTAGGTTCTGAAATAACACATAGGCTACTTTTTATCCCGGAAAAATGTATGGTTCCCGTGGTAGAAATAGTAGTTCACGGGGGCGAAGCCGCGGGCGTTCACTAGTATCTTTATAAAATTAAACTGGTAGGTATTTGAAATACTATGACAAAGTTTTCCTTTCCCGTTTTGAACAATCAAGTTTCCATATTTTTTAACAGCTTAGCAATAAGAAAGACTAGACATTTACGACATAACGTACAGAAGAATTTGGACCGATTTAATTCGATACTACGCAATTGATAGGGTCAGATCAATTCGAAGCGTAACTTCGACTATTCACCGAAACGTTTTCAATTATGTATTGCGCTCTGTGTGTACAGAAATAGAAAATGCGTGAGAAATGAAATTATTACCAAAGCAAATTCAATATCTGATGCAAGGTTGGCTTGGTATGGTCATATTATGAGGAGGGATGAAAACCAAATCACCAAAAGAGTACCTACCTAATGCTATATATTTGCTATATATGCTCATACATTTATGAGTGTGCCTGGATACACAAGTAGAGGAAGACCGAAGAAGTGGTTGGATTGTGTGAAAGAGGATACAATTGTGAGAGGAGTGGATTCAGAGTTGATAGAGGTGAGTGGAAGAGGAAAACATGTTGTGCCGACCCCACTTAGCGAGGGATAGGAGGATGATGATTCAATATCTGATGAATCTGAAATTATTAGACTAGTGGCACTCCCGCGGCTTCCCCCACGGTTCCAATACAGCATAAGATTCTCAGGAATCATTTTCACAAGAATCCCGTGTAGATTCAAAACTATGCGATTCTAATGACGAATGGTAGAGCTCTCTCTGAATGGTCTATTATTAAAAAAAACTTCGTCTCTTCGATAGATGATCGATTGACTTTACTAACGATTTTTTTATATATGGTAGGTACCTACTACAAATAAGAGGTAGGTACTTGTTCAAAATAAATGTTTGATATGAGTGTAGGTGTGTAACTTATGTGTAAGTATTATTCGATTGTTGACACCCTACAAACGATGCATTTTTATAACTTTTATTAACATGTCAAAATTAAAACGAAATGTTTAAGTTTCTATGTAAGTATACCTACCTATTTATGCGTTGATGACCGTCACCGTCACCAGTTAAGGAGATCAACAGGACGATAACAAGAGCATTGTCGACGTGACCTTAATGCGATGTGCGCCTTGACACAGGACCCGGCATGAACATATTAATTCTAGTTGCGTGATACTACGAAAATAGGCAAATACGACATGTTTTTACAGAAAAACAAATGTCTATCTTGGTCAGAAACATTGAATAATATGTCTTGTCAATAACTGTTAGTGACGTGCTAATTTAATACAAGTCATGCTGATGTGTTTTAGGATTTACTTTTATTTGTCTTGAACTATGCTGCATATTATTATTATTAACTTTAAACTAAACCACTAAACTAGAAATTGTTTTAGTTGAAATATAATTTTATCTACATCAATGATATATTGATCTACCTACTTAGGTACATCTTTTTAGTTCATATTTTAACCATTAGATTTTAACAAGCTGATTTTGAGGAAGTCAATCGCGCTCTCGTAAAATTTTGAAATTTTGACAAGTCAAATTAAAAAATAATAATTTTGCCTGAATAAAGAAGAAGTGTGGTACTGGAGGAAGATGAAAAAGATTAGCTGGACGGCGAAGGTTACCAACGAGGAAGTGCTGAAAAGATTTGAAGAGAAAAGGGTTTTCATGAACACCATCCAGAATAGAAGAGAGAAAATGATTGGACATCTTATAAGACATGACAGCTTCACAAGGAACATCATAGAACGATGGAGAGAATTGCATCGTTGCACCGACAAGAGCTGAGCTTTTAAATTTAAATAATAAAGAAGAAGTCCTTTGTGTCTTCATATCATAGGTATTATCATTTAGGTGCCCATCGAGTGACTAATCATTTTACTACGAACTTAACGTGACAAAGAACCATGGTTTTCTTGTCCACTCTTTTAAATGTATTTCACAATTTTACGACACCATAATTTCGTTTTAAGTGCATTACAAAATCTAAAATGTCGTGCATAAAATTGGCCTCGTAATGAAGGAAACAATAGTTTGGCAATAGTTTACAAAAACTTGACATGATATGCATAATGCACCGTTGCTTAATGTCGTTGACAAAATGAGACTCTTCTCTCAATGAGATACTACCAATAGAGACGTATAGGTACTCATTATAAAAAGCTCTAAAACGCGGCGAAATTTTGTTGTCACTACTTAGGTAGAATATTCGCAGCTTTTTTTAGATCAGTCAAGAAAACTAAAAGATAGCAGTGATATTATAAAACCCCATTATCGGAAAGAGAAAAATTATGTGAGTGCTGCGTGTACCTAAATGCGTGTAACATCGGCGCAAGACAGAGTGCGAGTTGCGACTGAGTTGACTCAAGCTAATAAACTTGAGTTTTGTACGCCACGCAGAGCGGTGAACAACGCATCTACCTCAGTTTATATAGAAGATCATTGTCTTCTCTTCCTTTGGCGCGATTCAACCCTTCTCGGAATGCATTTCGAATTCTGAAATGACGTTTCTTCGCTGAAAAAAAACGCAACTTTCCGAAGAAAATCTTCTATGATGATTACCGAGAAGTGTGAATCGCACTTATGTCAGGTTTCTTTAGTCAGCTTACGAAGGACCACAGACTTATCACCAGTAGGCTGATTGTCAAAATTGTCTCAAACCTCAAAGTCTCAAACTGCGACGAAAGTTTTCAAAAACTCTCAAACTTCATATTTTTGTACACTCAACTTCAATTAGCGGTAGCCTCTATCATTTAATAGTGCTAATAGACTCATGCGTCTATTTGTATTATTTATGATTGTCATGGTAGTTGTTGCCACTTATCGTTGCTTTAGTACAGATTCAGAATACATTTTAAGAACAAAAAAAATTACAGGAAATTGACGGGAGCATCAATTTTACGTGCTTTTCGAAATATGGAAGAGCTCACTTATTATTGCCACTAGAGGTCACCCATTCTTTTAGTGACCACGAACGTAGCTCAACTTCACTTAGCTATCGAGGCTTCGAACGATTTTCGAGTAAGCAGTATTTGTATCTCACAAAAGTGAAACAAAGTACGAAACGAAGTGTCAATAGCTCCAGTTATTATTGGGAAAAGAAGAAAATTTCTGTCACGACACGATTAGTAAACGAAATTAGATTAGGGTTCTCACGCTTTAAGAGATCCTTTTTTTACTTGGCTGACAAGAAAGAAATAAAATCATAACAGTAACACTAAAAGACTCTACGTACCTACCAGCCGCCGACCCGCCGACACAACACAACCCTGCGGCTATTTTGTCGTCAGGTTGTTAACACGCGCGGGCGCAAATCGCCGACATGATTCTTGTGATTTGTCGCCAACTAAAGTCGCCGACATTTGTCGCCGACTATCGACGACTTAGTTAGCACTTAGCACTGTAGATATTCTTTCATATCTTTAAACATACCAAGATCCTCCACTCAAACTTACGTTTGGCACGTGCATAAGTTATACAGAACGTGAAAATAAACAAAACAGTTATAATACCTAGTCATCTTCAAAGTTCATTTATAATCTGAGAACATTTACATTGTTCTTTTGAGTTAAAGACGCATTTTTTTTCTTAGGGTATCTAATCTAGTGCTTATATTTTCGATCGACGTCATAACCGTAGCCATACATCAGCCCCTTGATTGTCTATCTTTGATAGCGACCAAAATCGGTCGCAAACTCTCAAAAATGACAGCTCAGTGACCACGCAAGTAGCTCTGTCACTCTCATCTCAATGAAACCGAACACGACAAAAGACACCTACGCGATCGTTTGACAGTTTGAGACTAATTTGAGGTTTGATACAAGATAGACAACCAACCTGCTGATAATGATCAATAGGTTATCCGTTTCAGATAATAAGTACATGTAAATATGCACTTTGACACAAGCTCCAACGGTGAAGGATAACATCGTGAGGAAACCCGCAGCTTAGCAAGTATGAACCATATCTCGCCTCTGAATAATGCCGATTGAGCTGAGGATGGTTTGGTTGTTCCAAGCCTATTCCATCTCGCCAACGTTCCAGGCATACAGAGTCCCGTTAAACAAGTTCGTATGATGGTGAGCGGTTACCGTAGCCTATGGACACCTGCGACACCAGAATGGTCACTCACACTCGCGCTGCTGACCCTTTAAAAGAGGAATCACTGCGCCGACAACACAATGGACAAGACTGTTCCACCAGCTGTCACCGCAGCGCTTCCTCGCAGAGCTCTGGCAACCTTACCGCGGGAACACAACACCATTCGAGAATGATGTTATTTGCGGAGGTACTTCCCCAGTCATTCAGTCATTCCCGTCTATCAAAAACGTCTAAGGAAGCCACGCCACGAGCTCTTCTACAGAGTTCCGATTGTAGGCATAGAATACCTCCTAACACTTTAAAAACCGTCTAGTCTAGTAAGTTTGTATGAGCAAATGGCCAACTCTGGTGACGTAGTTTTTAGGCCGTCTAGTAAGATGCCTCTGATTGATGATTCTTCTTGTTTTTTTTATTGAAATCTAGATAGACCTGATGGTAAGTGACGATGTGGCTGACGATGAATCACGGTCAAAGGTCTAGAAGACACTTATTCACTCTTGACTTGAAGATACCCAGGTTCGCTGTGGACCTGTGCACATGTGCGCGTAGACATTATAATTTTCGGGGAAAACAGAAGCCGGCAGCGAGTTCCAGACCTTAGCAGTGCAGATGACGATTTAAATGATCTAGTAAGATGCGTCAGCCCTAGCGGCCGTCTGCGCGTGAGTCTCGCTCCACCGCGCGCCACGCTTTCTCCTGGACCATTCCTCTGCTGCACGACATGTTGGCATGTACCGTGCTTGCACTGCATGTACCATCCTCCCCACTATTTTATCCTCGTTGGGAATGGGAAATTCATGAAATAATTTAAGCTCTACGAACTATCGAGACAATGTGTGATTGAGCTCCAATTTGGTTTGAGAAGTGGTCGAAGATCAACAAAGAAAGGAATTAGTTGAGAATTTTTGTTCAGCAGTTGACCTTTGTTGACCTTTAGTCTTATTTTAGGGTATGCACGCTAAGTACCGCTTAAACCTAGCTTTCTAGCGCGGCTTGTGTTACTTTAAAACTATACCAAACGCGAACCTATTTTTGTTAAAAAAAAAATATTTTTTTTTTTTTCTTTTAATATAAATTTTAGCAAAATCTCTCAAGTTATAATATGAATTTGTATGTGTATTGTTGTCCGAAATAAAATTTATATTTTGATTATTATTATAATTAATAGCTTACCTTATCGTTTATTTTCCATCCTCATAAAAATATCTGAAACAATTGAAATACATTTTAGATAAATATGTAGTAAAAAGTAGTGATCACATTTTTTCAGTCATTGCATAATTTAATAAACCATCGAATAATCATAAATAAAAAATTTAAAGAAACCTACGACCCATCTGAAACATAGATAAAACACTCTCGAGGACACCTTTCAAACGAAGAAAACCCCATCAAAATCGGTCCATCTGTTCAGGAGCTATAATGGCACAGACACACAGATAGATGCATAGGTAAGTACTACAAACATTTTTCGTCGAAGTTTAAAAACTAATAAAGAATTCCATTCCATAAAACCATTTCAGTAAAAATTCCGATCAATTGATTACCTACACGAACGATTCGATCACCGTGCGTTTACCTCAATCGCGTGAGTGAAAAGTCAACATTCTGGACACCTACCCCATCATTATCCCATACATCACCATTATATAACGACCTACCCTACTTCCGACCATACACTAATCCAGGGGTCTCATTATCTCGAAGGTGATTGACCCACATTTCTGAAATATTTTACAATAAAATGGAACAAAGTAGTTCTGTTTGCCTAAAAAGGCTAATGACTTACGAGTATTTGCAGTGACCGTAAATAAAATATACCCACAAACAATGAAATAATGATATCATAGAGAGGTTATTTCCACTAGAAAAAGCTCTAGAACGCGGCGAAATTTTGCTATCACTACTTAGGTAGAATATACGCAGCTTTGTTTATTTATATCACTCAAGAAAACTAAAAGATAGCAGTGATTATAAAACCCCGTTGTCAGAAGGAGATAAATTATGTGCGTGCTGCGTGCAAGACAGCAAGACAGAGTGCGACTGAGTTGACTCAAGCTAATTAGCTTGAGTTTTGCTCGCCACGCAGAGCGGGGTACAACACATCTACCTCAGTTTATGTAGAAGATCATTGCTTACATAATCGTCTTTACCAAGTACCTACAGAAAAGTCTACTTGCGTATGCTCTACTTTATTCCGATTTATCAGTCGTAAATGAAATCTATGTAAGTAGGTACCTATATAAAAGCAAATTAATGTGAGGAGTATTATTTTCGATCAGCAGAGTCATTCTGTAGACTCACTTCGAATTCACTCAAGTGACCGAGCTCATACACAAGAATGTATTGTATAGTCGGATTGCTCATTATACGCACTAAAATTGACGGTCAAAATGTCATTTTTCATATATTTTTAGTTCGTACAATGAGCAATTCGACTATAGGATTCTACTAGCAATTAGACTATAGGACGAATATGAAATTTGAAATCTCACAGCGGATTTAGCTCTTCGACGTTCGAAGTGAGTTTACAGAATGACTCTGATGTTGGATTTTTAAACTTGGAATTCAACAGAGGACTGATGTCATAGTAATATTTTCAGTAAAAAGTTCAGACTCTGATCGAAAAAATACTCCTACAATACGGTCAACCCTCTGCCTAGGCAGTGGTGAAGTTAGGCCACAGGTTAGGCGTAACACAAATGGTGCGAAATTCAGACCCAAATTTTCTAGATTTCTAGATCCTACTGTACCCTAGACACTGCCGTGGAGTCATTGAACTCTCATTACTGGTAATCGGCAACCACAATATCAAAGATAATCACGGAAGGCCATCAATTGAGTCATAGCATCGACAATTTGACATCGCATGTCCACGGGGTTTGGACTAGGACTTTTAGCATTGCATTATTCATAGTGTAATGAATAAAAAGAACATTTCTGTTGTTCATAATCGACGGAAAGCTTCATAGAGGGAATGTTTGCGCAATACCATACTGATGGCTTTTATGCAATTATACAAAAAAACGGCGTCTCTGATGCGCAGAGTAAGGGACAGTCGCAACAGCATCCTGAGAACTGTGGCAGATTGCCTAGTATCCCCACTTCGGAAGTGTTTTGTGCCTATTTCCTTGACTGATCGGCTCTGGCGCATTACATTTCCTAGTGCTTAAATTCCTTTGATTTTAATTATTAATTGTTTAAGTACCTACAAAATGGACCTTGTGTTGTCTAAAATAAAAATATTTTATTTATTATTATTTATTACAGAGGTCGAAAGCAGCTTTTGTTTGTTGTCATCGAAAAAAACATCCTCAAAGGCCTTGCTAAATTACTTTTCTTTTCCAGGTTAATGATAAAGGAATTGATAGAAGATTTAAAGTACCTAGGTGCCCAACTTACCTATCGACTACAATCTTAACTTACACTTCTTCCAATGGATCTTGGCATTCGTGAAGTTAGCCATTTCGATGCGCAGTGCAAGTTTTTCATACAAAATTTTCTAATTCACAGCGAAAAGCCTAACTTCACGAATGCCTTGATCCATTGTGACAACTGTACCTACATATGTACCTACTTATATTTTAAATTTATGTATTTTTATCTTCTTTATTGAGGTGACTAAAAACTCCGTCACCAGACCAAAATAAAATAATAAAAACCAAAATAATACCTACTTATTATTTATTCTACATTTCAATAATACTTAAGTAATAACATTAACATACTAGACTATCTACAAAATATACCATAAACAGCACCAACATTTTCATTACCTAGTAGATAAGTTACGTGTAGGTAAACAAACAAGTTAGAGTTGCATAATGGGCAGGTTAGCAGACAAACTGCTTGACGGACTAGAAAATTACCCGATTTTAAACCTTATTTTGTTTGTTTTGCAGAAAAGGTACCTACGGAAACTAGAAACTTACAATACTACACTTTGTTAAGTTCTAATGATGCGGCGATTTTAATTTTAATTTTAATTATTGCTTGTAATTTGATCTCTATGACTAAAATTGTTTTAACAGATGACGAAGAGGTTCCATTGAAGAAGAATATTGAAAGGATTATATAAATGTCTAGCAATAGTTGACAAAACGATGGCACTATAGATGGCACTGAGATTTCCCATGGTTGCGACACCGCGGCACGCCCGATGTGCCAACCCGAGTCAAAGTGCAACATTCACTTCTAAATGTTTCGCTGCAGTTTCATCGCATTCGTACGACTTCAAATTAGTTTAATAACCAGAGTAAACCCAAAATAACTCAACAAGGTAAGGTATAAGTAATCTTCAAGGATTGTCTTAACAATAGTGTGGTGAGCGTAGAGTTATAGAAGCGAGTGGCCCTGGGTTCAATTCCGTGTCGGGCTTCCGTTGTTTAGGGACCTTCTTAGTTCCGTTCAATTACAGACGAGATGGAAAAAACAGAATGAAATAAGAGATTTGTTAAAACAACATGGCTACCTGAAATTACGGATTTTCGTTCTTTCGGTCGCGAAGGAACAGGAATAGAATCACCTAGCTCTGAAGTTTCAAAGTGGTACACTAGTGATCTTATTGAATAAATGAATTTGACTATTGACTATCTGATAGATGACCTCAGCTTTCAATTCCAAGGGTTCAAATCCCGGTCTTGCATCAATAGGAATCATCATTACGAAAAATTTACACTAACAGCACTGAAGTCGGATAAGGGAAGGTGGAAAAATAAAAACCAGTTGAAGAGATGGTTAGGACCAATAATGTATTGTATTGTTTAGGACACTTGAAATGGCAGAAAGATAGTAGACAGACCAAGAGAGTTGACTGAATTTAGGCCACGCAAAGGACAGAGAACACAGACAGACCACCAGGCATGGTGATATTGTGGCGGGGGGTGGGAAAGCATTGCATTCGATAGGATCGAGAAAAGTGGTGTGAAAATGAAGAATGTACTCAGCAGTGGGTGGATTTGGGCTGATAGATAGAGATAGATAAAATAGAATCCTCCGGCTTCATTATTTTCCAGGTGACATAGATAGGCCACATATTTTTGATAGTATTTGGTTTGGGTGAATTGCCAATGACAGAACTGTCTTGAAACTTATGTAGTTAAATCAGAGAAAAATGTATTATCAAAAATACTTGCGCACTCCACACACGTGGCAATCCACCAAATACTATATCATCACCCGTAACACTTAGTACATACTAACAGTTATACAATGCTGAGTTATTTCATCAAAACATGTCCGAGAATGTCGATTTAATGATTCGGTCCAACCTTGAGCCGCCTCTCTCTGTCTGACCGTGAAATTACAACTGCTAAAATAATGTTTTATCTGCATTGCTTTGCGATATTGTTTCTTGCACCACACAAATGGTTTAGATATTAAGTACTATACCGTAGGTAGATCATAGATAAAGAATCGTCGTCGTTCCTCCCTAAGAAAAATCTATGGTTCCTCCTGTCGTCTCGTCGTAGCTACACCCTTTTTCTTTTTCTTTCCTTTGACGTTGAAAGAAGTATGGCGAAAGTCGACCCAATATTTTATAGAACCGTGCATGGTGAAGAACATAAAATATAAATATTATTTTATTGTCAGACTTTCATCCTAAAAACTAGTGATTTTTTAAAGCTGGGTATAAAAAATTTAATGATTTTCAAAAATGTGTGTACGATTTACAATAAAACCTTTTCAAGCATGCGACAACTAAACGAAACTTATCTGTTATGAGAAAATGTCAGACTGACATTATCTAAGCTAGTAGCATTGAGTTCAGTTTTTCACTTCGATTTCGTTCGTGTTTGTTTGCGCAGAGATTTCGTGATGTTTATTTAATTTAATTTGTGTTTAATCCCAACTTTTAGAGGGTAACTTTTAGTATTATTTTGTTTGCGGTGGTAGGTTGTACAAATCTTGGTTTATTTCGTTCATGAACGAGGCAGATTATAGTTGGGTCGTAGCTTCAAAGAACTTCGCCGGCATTCTTTGCAAGAATTGTTCCAATTAAAGCTGGGAACAAATTATCGGACGCGGCTGACGGACGCGGCTGACAGCCGCGACTGAATAGGTATCTGGATATAGAACGAACATAGAACTGTGCACTTTAGCTGACGAAAATCGCGGACGCGTCCTTAGACCTTCAGACGTCCGAAGGCAATCTGGCCCGCTGGGTGTTCGGACGGTGTGCACACTTATCAGTCGCGGCTAACAGCCGCGACTTATGGATGCGTCCGATAGTTTGTTTCCAGCTTAAAGCTGGAAACAAACTATCGGACGCGGCTTACGGACGCGGCAGACAGCCGCGACTGAATAGGTATCTGGATATAGAACGAACATAGAACTGTGCACATTATCTGACGAAAGTCGCGGACGCGTCCTTGGACCTTCAGACGTCCGAAGGCAATCTGGCCCGCTGGGTGTTCGGACGGTGTGCACACTTATCAGTCGCGGCTGTCAGCCGCGTCCGTCAGCCGCGTCCGATAGTTTGTTTCCAGCTTTATTCCTTTCGAGCAGATTCATGAGTTGGCAGATCACATTGTGTAAAGTTACATATTTGTAGCATACGAGAGGGAGAAAGCGATACAGCATAAATATGCATGGACGATTTCTCTCATTGCACGCATTGCTATTTTCTTCTATGAAAACGGTGACCGCACCAATTACAACGAAATGATCACAATTATGTGCTGTTATGGCGGCTCCTCACTTGGCTTAGCGTATTCGTGAGTCGATATTGTTGTGTTTGCCTTCAAATAATCAAATATTTCAAATACCGTCAAATACGTCATCCACACATGGACTTGTACGGGCAAATTTGCTATTTGCGTTGTTTGCCATATTCGTGCAAATAAAGCAAATACAATCAAATAGACCGTCTACACATTGCTGTATTTGGACAAATAATTCAAATACACGAACACGATACGCCAAGTGAGGAGCCGCCATTACATTCGACTACTAAAAACATTGTTATGTAAGTGTTGTTTTATGGCCAGTCTAACTCAATTATAAAGGTGTAATAGCTAGCATTATTCGCTCTCATAATGATCTAGGCCCCAAGTCTTGAAACTAAAAACAATAAACCTACCGTGCCGTTTTTCATAGTTCAACTTATGGTGGTCAAATGTTCCGAGTTCAGTTTCCACCAATTTATGTGAAACTACGAAAATTGGCGTAAGATGGAGAGGTTTAAGGGTAGCTACCCTCATGACTGAGGATCGTGGTCATCATCGGGTGGTCTGCATCTAGATTGGATGATCGGTCTCCATCGGCTTCTATTAATTGCATCTCTCACAACGTTGTGGAACCTGACGGCTGATGACTCTTTGATTTGATCCGTCCATCGAGTTGGGGATCGACCACGCGAGCGTTTTCCGTTAACCCTTGTAGATACAGGAAAATATTCTTAGGAGACTACCCTTAACTTTTGAAAATATTTTGACCTGCATTCACAGATTTAAAAAAAGGACAGTCAGCGAGAAAATGGGCAATTATACAAGTTTTTTTGATGCCAATCGATCCTGATTCATATAAGGATTACAAGGCTCTATCGGACCAACTGAGGTTAGAGTACTAGAAAACCTTACTGACCCGTCAAAAATTCACCCTATACATAAGAGAGTCCTGTTATTGCTTTGATTAAAGTCTGACCAGCAGGTAGGTAAATTATCTCCTGATACTACTGGATAATCAAATAGACGACGTAGGCTTATTACGGGCATTAGAAAACTGCGCTTGATCGAATCAATCTCCTATAACGAGCTCTCGTGAAAACGAAAAGTGGAGAAAATTGTATTAGGTAGGTAAGTGTCCATTATATCACAATGTTTTATAGGTTTTAACGCCTTTTCGAATTTACTTAGCATTATTTTTTAAAGACAGGTTTATTTACGACATCAAAGTAGACAAAACAAAAGTTTATATCTATGTCAGTTATGTAGTTCCCCATAAATTAAGTTCTGCTTACTTTGGAGCTAGATGATGCTGTATGAAAGTACCTAAATTAAAAATTTTAAAAACAAGCTGGGCAATTTTCTGCACTCTCGATGTGCATTTCTGTACATAGCTCCGAAGATCCTCGTCAGATTCTAACCAAATTTTTACGAAGCCTAAAATCAGGGCACAATATTATACTACCTACTCAGTTAACAAGTCCATAGCCGCCATACGATTAAAGTGTCAATAACGCCTTGTTCTAAAAATACACATAATATAAGTAAGTATATTAATTGTACAACAGTCGTTCACAGTTAGGTCCGACAATGTTTGATTTTTCAAATACGGTGACCGCCATATGACTGCAATAAAACCATTTATGAATCAATTCGTTTTTAAATACTTAAATGTAGTTGAGTGATATGGTACCTCATAATATGCTTATCCTTAATTATTATGTAGGTACCTAATAGTTGAGTGATACCCATAGTCGTATTGCTCATTCTTCTTCTGCAAGTGCCTCTCCAACTAGTGAAGGTCGGCTATCAGTTGCTGGAATACTTCTCGGTTTTTCGCCAGGCGGAACAGTTCGGATGCGCTGGTCACTCCCGTCCACTCCCGGATGTTGCGGAGCCACGACTTTTTTCTTCTCAAAAGTCTCTCGAATTCTCTTTACGTAATAAAGAGGACGCGAAAATTTACGAAACATAAACAAACATACCTACACGCAAAAAAAAATTATGAAAAATGTGTGGCTGGGTACGCAAGTAGAAGGCCGAAGAAGTAGTGGTTTGATTGTGTGAAAGAGGATAATGACTGTGAAAGGAGTGGATTCAGAGTTGACGAATGATAGAGGTGAGGGGAAGAGGAAAACATGTTGTGCCGACACCACAAAGCGGGGATAAGGGCAGGAGAAAATGATGATGAAACACACACGCAAATTTTCAGATTTGGAACATTTTTGCCGCTATATTACGTTAACCGATTGCGAGGAAAAGGACCTACATTATAAGGTACTAAAAGCAATCTAGGCACTAAAACTCGTTGCACTAGAGCGTATAGCGGGATACAGATTACTGATTGCATAAACGATCTTAGAACGGACAGCTTTCTGGCATATAACTGACAGGTACTGCCAGATAACTGGGTTCACATACTCTAGCTATAGTTATGAAGATAATAATCGATTTAATAAAGAAAAAGCTTAGGCCTTTACATCTTCATTAGATGTACACTGTACAGTGTCAGGAGACAATCTCACACTGTAGTGCCTGGGAGTCCCTGGCAGTCCATGTTTAAATCATCTAGTGAAGATGTAAAGGCCTTGCTGGGACAATGTTTTAGATGGAGTAGGCTTACCCAGCACCGAAACCATCCTCTCAGTTTACCGGCCATATCCACAGGAAAGGAAAGACATCAATACGTGTGGGGCTGACTAAGCCGCGGCGGGTTTCCTCACAATGTTTTCCTTCACAGTTTAGAGCTCGTGTTAATGCGCATAAGTAGGTATAAATTTTTCGAACCGAAAAATCACGCCTATTTTTTTTATCTTTAGCTCTTCTTTAGCTTACCTTTAGCGCATCTATCATCCAAATGTTATCAATTTAGTAAAACGTTTCTTGTCTTTGAATCGTGTTTGAAGCATTAAATTCGTGAATTGTCGTAGCATTTCATACAAGCCTTTGTATAGGTATCTCTGTTGGGCTATAAATAACCTGCTATTACCATTTATCGTCTCGCGCTTGACCTTTTTGTGTCATATTCGTTGATGCTGCTTCCAAGAAGACGTTTACCTTGTTTTTTACCCATGTTCAAAAGTCAAAAGTCATTTCTTTTATTCAATAGAATCACTTCGTCTATCACTTCGTCGTAGTATCACTTTGAATCGTCTTAAGAGATAGGTGATTCTACTGGTTCAATTGTTTTGTCTTTAAATAAAAGATATTCGTGCCGGAGATCGAAACGGGAGACCTATAGTCGTATTGCTCATTATACGGACTAAAATTGAAGGAAAAAATGTCATTTTTCCTTCAATTTTGATTAGTTTTCATACGTTTTATGTCAAAATTGAAGGAAAAATGACATTTTTTCCTTCACTTTTAGTCCGTATAATGAGCAATACGACTATAGACCAGCCCCCTGATTGTCTATCTTTCATAGCGACCAAAGTCAGTCTCAAACTCTCAAATATGTCAGTTCAGTGACCACGCAAGTAGCTCTGACACTCTCATCTCAACGAGACTGAACGCGACAAAAGATACCTGCGCGATTGTTTTGACAGTTTGAGTCCAGTATGAGGTTTGAGCAAGGAAATTATATACATACGGTTTGAGACAAGTTAGATATAGAATAGCTGCATTTACACGCAGAGATTGACCCGCGGGAAATCCCGCGGGTCAATCTCTGCCTTTCCAACCTTTGATAGTTTTATCCGTGGATATCTCCAGATTTAGTCCAGACCCGTGGTAAAAACTCTACCGTGTAAATGCCGCTATTCAGCCTGCACAGACAGAGACAGGAGATCGTTTTCATTTCTTCGTGAAATGGAATAGACGTATCTGTCTCAGAAAGTCAATTATAGGTATTCATATGGACGTCATTTTAAAAGCTTAACTCGCAGAGCCAGCTATCTCGATCAAGCTGCACAAGCTCAACCCACGTGGTTCGAAACCGGTCACTCCTGCGCCGGTGAGCCGGTGACCCACTGAGCTGACTCATTCACTTGCTCCACTCATGTCGAGCGAGAGTAGACAGAAGGTGTGCAATGCCGACTGTCGTACATTTTACGATGTATTCCCGTTGTCCCCGGTGAGCATATCCCCGGTGAACGGGGACAGCGGGAATTCATTATTATTTATTAGTCATAGAAAATACGTCTCGAGTTTGATAAATATAATGAGACTAGCAGCGGCCTCGTAATGATGTTGAAAATAATGTTCGATGATGTTAAAAACAAAATAGCACATTTTATCGGTAGGTACCTAACACTAGCGGACGTTGACCTGCTACAGACGACACAAACAAAAATATAAAAAGCTGAATATCCAAAACAACGCAACCCACCCATCCAAATATAAGTAGGTAGGTACTTAGATAATAACAAAACAATCCAATGAGATTAGAAATGAAAAATCTTACCAAACTTTTCAATTCCAACGGGATTCGAACCCGCAATGATACAAACGATCCTCCTTAAGCCGGATCGTTTGTATCATTGCGGGTTCGAATCCCGTCAGAATTGAAAATTTTGGTAAGCTTTTTCATTTCTAATGAAATAATACCAAAGTGTGGTTTAACCAGGGTTTAACACTATAAAAATAAAATAAAAAATCCAATGAGATGTAGGTATAAAAACCCATCAAAATAAAACAAAAGCTGAACACAGATTCTGAAACTGAAATCTGAAAATCTAAAACTGAAATCAAGTTTTTATCAAACTACAATTTGATTTTTACTGAACTAATCAAGAAAAAACTCAATTCGCTCAACTAAAATCTAAACAGACAAAAAGTGCAAGTAATTTCGTAAGGTTATCATCGAACCAAGAATTATGAAATGATTAAAAAAGCTGTTTAAGTGATGATCGACGAAGCGTTGTCTCCTTGAGGAAATCATTGACTAACGAGAGCAGCGGCCGTGAAGGTAGCTTGGGGTCCGTGAGCCTGATTAATTTTACGTCTTCTTTGCTCCAGCGGGGTTTTTATGTAAATACATAAAAGACCCACAATGTAACCAACCTGAAGCAATAAAGATAATTGAATTGCATTGAATTCTTCTTTCATCGTTTTATTTTAAATATCTGGGCGACCGAGCTCTGCTCGGGTGGAATGGAAATAGAGTCAAATTAAAAAAGAAAAAAACTTTCAGTAGGTAACTGATATTCGAACTTGCAACCTTCGGCTCGAAGGCGGACACCCTATCCACTAAGACACTTTGGTCTTAACAAATTGCGTGAAATTACGCAATACCACATTGCAATTTACCACATTGCAGTGGTAAATCTTTTTGCATGAAAATGCCGAGAAAACGAATTTTCCCAGATATGAGGCCTAACTAAATCAATTTTTCGCCCCCGTAAACCGCCGGCGCGCGCCGCACCGCAAATTTCATCGAAATCGTTAAAGCCGTTTTCGAGAACGTGAGTAGGTACAAACAAACAAATACTGCTCGTTTACATAATAGATTAGGATTATTTTATTTAAAATGTCAGCTGTACGGCCAGTAAGCAGTCACTTCTTTTTCATAGTCAGTGGACTCAATCAAGTCCTGAGACGAAAGGACACACAGATGACAAAAGGAGAAGTGGACCGAACCCCTCAAAGGCCGGCAACGCTCTTGCAGCTCTTCTGTAGGCCGAATTTACTAAAACCTTTTTACTAACCAAAACAAAACGTTAACTATTTCGTTTTGTTTCTTAATCTACTAATGACCAATGAGGTTAGGTTAGGTTAGTGATGACGTTTTCAAACAAATTACCAATGAGTTTTTGCAAATCGCTGTCATTTTGGAGAACGAAACAAAACGCAGCGGTAATGATACCGGAATGGTTGACGTTGTAAAATAGAGGAATTGCGACCGTTGCAGTGCACTTGTCTGTGGGTATAATACTCGTATAATAAAATACCTATACTTAAGTACTAAATTAATATTTTTGTTATTATTTACTAAAATTAGGTATTTATGAGCAGAATACCTCGCACGACCTAGACAACATTTGATAAGGTACATGTGGTGATAAATCTCGACCAGATGGTCGGTCGTGCCAACCCGTACGCTTTACATTTGTAATTAATCTAGAATGAATTACTTACTTATTTTGAACCACTCGTGGAAAGCTTGTTTATATACCTTAGTTCTTGATTAATCGAAATTAGGAGGAGACGTGGTAAAATTGTCCACCATGGTAAAATTCTTCATGTCCACCAAAATTTATTTAAGTGTATTTAATTTATAATCTCACATACATTTATTTATATACTCACATAAAACTAATCTCAGTCTTGAAATGTTAACGTTACATAAAATAAAATGAAATAAAATGAGCTTTATTTCCACACTTAACTTTTATAGGTTACCTACACTTAACCTGTGACTTAACCAACTTTTATCCTAGTTAAACTAAGTATGGACCACCTTTGACGGTGAAAGCCTGCCAAGGAACGCCAATCGTCTCTATCTCTGGCTTTAACTTCGAACTATGAATTTGGATTGTTTGGTAGGTACCTACACCTAAGTTATTTTTTGTCAACTTTTAAAAACTTTTGGTACCTACAACAGGATCCAATAATATCATAAAATGTTCTTTTAACAACTCTACCTTGTCATATCGACGCTCAATGTCATTGCATTTTCCCGGTCATCACTTACACGTCGCTAAAACTTGTTTTTCGAGTCTCGTAGCACTATTTTACGACTGGTTTACAAGCGACAAAATGTCACTGATTTCATTCGAGCACAACCTAGATAAAAAGTCACAAAAGTAGGTATTCACAGAGAATTAAATACCTACTCTTAGATATAGATTTTGAATAGATTGTTATTATTTAAATTATTATTAGGTATTATTAAATTGAAATTATTGACATGTTTTTTTTATTTTTTAATGTGGAACTGTAATTACCTATTTTTTAATGTAATAGTAAGTTAATTTAAGCGAGTGTAAATGGCTGTTATACCGTTCTAGTTTTAATAAATAAATAAATACTTAAATAAAATAATTATAACATTATAAAGATTTTGTAGTAAAAAAACAAGAACACTTTCGGTTTTAATAACGAAAGATAATAGGCAATAAACATTTTCGATAAAATTGCTTATAAGATTAGTATTAAGTACTTTTTTATATCACTCTTGAGATTATGATCAGTATCTGTTTCCGAAGCGATAAAATCATAATTGATGCTTAACATGAGGACTTTATAATACTTACTTTCATGGAAACAATTAGAACCTAACCCCCTTACTTATGAAAGATGTTTAAAGTTGAACACTGGTTGAACAACGTCCTGTCTCTGTTTGTCACTATCCACAAATAAAGACAGGACGTTGTTTAACCAGTGTTTAACTTTAAACATCTTTCATAAGTAAGGCCCTAATAGTTCATCGAACATTTTGGCTTTACTCACGTTGAACAAGTGGCTGAATTTAAATTAAAAAAAAAACAACTTTAATTTTATAATTACTATTTCCAGGCACAGTATTTAATACCGGGAGTGTTTTTTTTTTCAGGGCCACTTAGGGGAGTTCTGAAAGCGTGAGAGTTATCGAAAAGTCATGTTAGGAGTTACGAGCTCGATTATAAAAAAATAAAATTTGTAATTTTGAAGGTGTTCCAACAACCTTTGGCGTATCTAGTCATGATAAATTTATTTATTTATTATCAAACATAGAAACAAAACATGTAAAAAAAGTTTTAAAACTCGCGTTTTCACAAAAACTCTAAAAATACGTTTTTATAATGCTGAACTCATTTTTTTTTTTTTTTTCAAAATTGGGCCCGTAACTCCTAACATGACTTTTCGATAATTCTCACGGTTTTAGACTTCCCCTAAGTGGCCCTGAAAAAAACTCACCCTGTATACCTACAATATGTTTCCTAAAGGGGTAGGGAAGCAAACATAAGGTACAGATTTTGACTTATTCAGTGGCGGCGTAGGGGGGGGGCGGACGGGGCGGTCCGCCCCGGGCGCCACGCACAGGGGGGTGTCACCGTGGACCACGGTGAAAAAAAATCCGTACTTTTTTGTAAAATCTACCTTTCAAAGGGAGTGCCAGAGGGTGTTCAAATTGGTATTAGCCATAAGGGGATGTAAATGGGTATTTGAATGAAAAAAGTATCATCACGCATTTGTCTTAAGAAAATTCGGCTCTCTTTGCTCGTGGATCTCGCATATAGCTTCATGAGTAGATAACTATTTTGCGAGCAAAATGAGTTATGTCTGACCACAGAATGGAAACCGACAAGCAGCCAGCATTTTCTTTGAGCACAGTCAAGTGTTGTCACATGTTGCATTTGTCTTAAAAAAAATCGGCTCAAAAAGTAGGACGCTCGCTTCGTTTTAATCTCGTTTTGCTCGCACATTAGTTTTACTGAGTATTTTGCGACCAAAGTAAGTATAATGCCTTGCAGTGGCGGCCTTAGGCCTCGGTCTCGAATTTAGCGGGTAGCGGTGCGGTAGCGGAGCGGCGGCGGCGGCGGCTCTGGAGCGGTGCGGGGGCGGGCACTCCAGTCAGCCCGCCCCGCACCGCGCCAGAGCCGCCGCCGCCACCGCTCCGCTGCCCGCAAAATTCGAGACCGAGGCCTTAGGGGGTGGCGAACTGTGCAATCGCCCGGCCTCGCGCGGCTTGCGGCGCCCCTTGTCATTCCGTCATTATAACGTGTCATGTGTCTTAAAAAATCGGCTCGCTTCGCTCGAATTTAGCTTCATGTCTATTTTAGTCATAGAAACCGAAAAGCAGCCCGCCTTTTCTTTGATCACCGCAAGCAAAATCAAGTGTCATCTCATTATGTAGCATTTGTCTTTGAAAATTCGGCTCGCTTCGCTCGCATTTAAGCAGCAGCCTTTTCTTTAAGCACCATAAGCAAACTCAAGTGTCACAAATTACATTTTTCTTTAAAAAATTCAGCTCGCTTCGCTCGCACATTTTGCGGTTGTGTTGCATTTGTTAAAAAAAATCGGCTCGCTTCGCTCGCATATTAGCTTCATGATTAAGTATTTTGCAAATTTTTGAGCAAAGTGTAAACCGAGTTTCAAGCCGGCTCGGCGCGGCGCCTATGTTACAAATATTTGCATATTTATCTAAACATTTATTTGGAGGGGGGGGGGGGGGGGGGGGTGCTCAATAGATTACCGCCCCGGGTGCCAACCCATGCTACGCCGCCACTGGACTTATTATTACGTGTCATAGGTCCTTTATAAATCCGTATTTTTCCAAGTCAATAAGCAAACATTGAGCAGGTATATGCGCAGCAGTGTTTAGTAATGTTCACACGTGTCATCAATTATGTATCTCTAATAGGACACCATTGTGAAACATCGTAAAGTGTACCTAGATGATTAGATTATTGTTTTTGCGTGGGAGTTTTTTAATTACGGCACCATAAAAGTTTTATACTGGAATTAAATACCTAAATAAAACAGGGTATCTATACTGCATCCTTATGGCTGATTGTCCACCACCGCCGTCACCAGCAGTGCGATTCAGACCTTCTCGGAATGTATTCCGAATACGGAAAGTGACGTTTCTTCGCTGAAAAAACGTCAACTTTCCGAAGAAAATCATTGTATCGGATGCATTTTCGGAAGTCTGAATCACACTGCAGGACGTCAACGAGAACGACATTATTTCTGGCCTTAGCCAGAAATAATCTCGTTCTCGTTGATCTTAATCAAGATGACGTGACGGGCTTGCGGTGGACAGTCGACTACAGTAAATGTAGATACGGTCGATCGCTACCTCGGCGCAGTCATCATCTCGTTCCTGTCGTCATTGACGTCCCGGTGACGGCTGCGGTAGGCCGTTTGTCCACCGCCGCCGTCACCGGGACGTCAACGAGAACGAGATGACGGAGGTAATCGTCAAAACAACTCATCCGATTTCCAAAATTGGAAGCCCTATCCCTAAGATACAGCGAAGTCGCAGACAAAAGCAAGTCGAGCTTATAACAATATCATTCAAAACTCTGTAATCCTACAGTGATGCTTTGAAGATACCAAATGAGCAAAGTCGCGAACGAAAACAAGTCGAGCCTATAACAATATCATTCAAAACTCTGGAATCCTAGAAATTCGAGTAAAATTATTGAAGTAACGATTAGATTCGAAAGAAATGTTGTTGGGAGCTTGGGAGCCCCCTGGAGGCCTAACATGCGCAATCAAATACTTATCTCGTTTCTCGATGTTGCGCATGCTAGGCCTGATAGTCCTTCAAAATTTCAGTATCGATGTTTTTCTTCACCGTTTCGAATCATCACTTACCGGAAACGTCAGCGGAACGTGAGATCGTATCACGACGGGTAGTAGATCTCGGCCGGTTAATCGATTGGCTACCGACATGCGTTTGCGCAACACTTCTTGCCGTTTAGACCAGTTTCTGACAAGTCAAACATTTAAATATCACTGTGCTATATGATCACCAAATATTATAATTTGTCTTCTTTATAATATTTTTTATGAAACTGTGCTATGATGAAATTAGGATTTGCCTTTATAATTTTGACATCTTTAATTGTACCTATTGGTCATGACTTTTCGTATTAAGATTCGTTAACTAATGTGACCGTTATTGTGTAATATAATTTACTAGCTGAGCCCTCGTGGCGTTACCAGCTTAGTGATGGCATAAATGGTGATGATGATGATAAAAAGTAGCCTATAACCTTCCTCAATAGTTAAGCTATCAAATGAAGAAATATTTTTTCAAATCCGTTTGCTTGTTCCTTAGATTAGCGATAACTTCCCGTGTCTATGTATTTCAAGATTTCTATACTTCTTCCAACGGATCTTGGCACTCGTGAAGTTAACTGTTTCGATGCGCAGTGCAACTTTTTCATCCAAAATTTTCTACTGCGCAGCGAAAAGCCTAACTTCACAAATGCCTATCCATTGTGACAACTGTAGGTATCTAAATGAGTTATCATTCTCTCTGGCAAATAAATAAATAAATATTGCTGGACATTTGACACAGCGCCATCTAGCAATTCAAAACACAAATGTTTGTCCTGAGTGGGAATCGAACCCATGACCTACAGCGCAGAAGGCAGAGCTACTAAGTAGTAAGTACCAACTGAGCTAAGAGACCAGTCGAGTCAATAAAAAGTGTATGTGTTCCAACCTCTATGGTACCTACCTACCTACTTAATACACAAAGGGCAGACCAACGTTTAACTGAATATTGAACGACAATGCCTTTGTTAGTCATTTTGAACGCACTTGGCTATGCCGAGCTCGCACCGAGCATTCCTACGGTCAATGCTCATTTAACTAAATTATGATACGCAGGGCTTACTCAACACTGGATTATGTCTGTGGCTTTGTTCGTGGTACCCCATGTCTAAGATACTCATGGATACCTAATGTATGTTGATGTTTTCTTTCCATATAAGCATGTCTATAATAAAAATGTGTAAGTGTAGATAAAAATATGAACTTTAACATCTTAGATTTTTCAAACTCCAACTTTTGATCAACATTTTGACTGAGATTTGAAAAATCAATTGATTATTTCAAACATTGTCATAACATTGGCAGTTTTAAGTGTGACTCTACTTTTGTTGCTGACTGTCCCTACAGTTTTGACTGTTATAGGTAACAAACATTAATCCTACTAATATTATAAAGGCGAAAGTCCGTGTGTGTGTGTGTGTGAATGTTTGTTGCCACGTATCTCCATAACTACTAAACCGATTTTGATGAAATTTGGAATGTAGATAGATAATAACCGGGAATAGGACATAGGCTTTTTATCCCGAAAAATTGCAGGGTTCCCGTGGGATAAGAAAAATAATAGTCCACGCGGGCGAAGCCGCGGGCGTCCGCTAGTGTTGCATATTAGGATAATATGGTTCCTTCGGGGCAGACCAAATCTGTTGTCCGCTCTGGACAAAAAATCCAAGTGGAATCTTCAAAGAAAACTAATTTAGCTAACGACTCTACCAGGACCGTGTCAATAATTAAAAGCAACAAAAACTACTGACGCAAGTGCAGTTAAAAGTTTCTTGTAGATCCTAATGTATAAGTAAGTACACCTCAAGAATAATTAAGTACAAAATAAGTAGGTAGAGACCTCATTTGTTTTTTAAAGATTATCGCGCCATTTTTGCACCAAAACACCATTTTTGCGCTAGATTCCAACTTAGCTGTACCTACCTAATAGAATTATATAAAGTACAGTCCAAGAGCTTTCATATGATATATATTTCATCGCCGTTGCGTTGGACAAAGTGGGTCCAGTGTTCAAGCAATGATGCCCATTGTCCTTTGTGTGGTAAAAACCGGTAGGTAAACTAATTCGCACCATCATACTTCGCGATTTGAATGTAGAACAGAATTTTTACTAAGAAGCATGTAAGTACCTATGTAAGTAACCATGTAAGTAACCATGTAAGTAACCATGTAAGTACCTACCTAATAAGTTCTTACAGGAGCTTCCCGAACCCCAATAATATTTTGTGCTTTTTTACATCCAATATGCCTCAAACTTTTTCATGTAAGAAGTTCAACCGCATAACAGAAAGCCCAATATTTGTAGATGACAAAGTCAACAATCAACTATTTACAAACCAACCTACATTACACAAGAGAGTAGTGCCCAGCCTTACATAGTGTGCGTCTAAATTGCACCAACCACACAACAATAACTGAATAGAATATCAATCGCAGTTCTAATCTCACAATGGACCCCTTTGGCAGGTGTCTACAACATTTTATACCTTTGAGGACCACTGTAATTTGATTATTGGTTCTGTTTTACTGATAGCACATTAACATGTGTAACACGTCACCGACATTACGTGCTAGTAGATAAGTTTATATAAATTATGTATGTTAGACTCTAAGGTATATATTTTATATGGGCCGTAGTTTTAAGTATTTTACATCTGTTACTTGCTATTGTTGCCTGAAATAAATGATTTATTTATTTATTATTTATTTATTAATAATTATGTTGGTTCTAAAATATTCGTAAAGATTAAGATACGAAGCCTAGGAGGCCTAAAAAATCCGTCTCCAGAGTTGACCAGTAGGCGATTAGGTTGCTTATTCTATCCAGTCCTACTAGTAGTTCGATCGATAAGTTAATTAGGTACTTAGTGTTTATCTTTAAGTTTGTAGTGTGTTTCTGTGTGTCTGTCTGTCTGTCTATGGCATTCAGATTAATTCAGATTAAGTCACCTATGCCACAAGAATTAATTATCAGCTTTAATAAATCTTTTTTGTCATATTTTATCACTATGATCCATCCATGCTTCCGTGCTTCGGAGGGCACGTTAAACTGTCGGTCCCGGCTTTTAAGTCGTTAAGCCATGACGGAGGCCTTTAGGCGGCCCAAAACTCCGTCACCAGAGTTGGCCACTTACTCATACGAACTTACTTACTTTACTATGATCCATTAAAATTAAATTCTTAGATACAACATAATTACTTTCGTTCCAAATGTTGACCACACCTGCGTACAAGCAACATCGCACACGTGCAACCGCCTTGATTGCTCCACGAACCTTATTCAATTCCTAGTAAGTGTCACTTATTCTACGGCTCATACCGTAGAAACTGTTTGATATTCTACAACCGGTATGGTTTTAGCTGTTGCCTATTCTATAACCGGTACAATAGTAACTGTTGATTGTTCTATGGCTCTGGTAGAAACTGTGCGTTTACGAGAAATAATGAGAAGATTTGGAAAGGTTTGATGTAGAAATACTATAGAGGTTATATAACCTAGGTACTTACTTACCTATTGATGGAGTTTACCTATCCTACTAATATTAATTACATTTAATTTTTAAATTACAGAGTTGTGTACCTGGTCTACTACTAGGTGAATAAGTAGGTAGGTACGTACAAGGTTGTACCTAGATGATATTTTCAAATAACAAAAATAAAATCAGTCAAGCACGAGTCTGGTGCCATGAAGAGGGTGCAATTATTTCCTTGCAAACGACAAACGCAAAGGCATCTACTTAAATAAATTTAATTTTATACGGTTACTTTTCAAACTACATAATGTTGATACTTATGTAAAATTTAAAAATGTTACTTACTAAGCAGTTATTAGGTTCCGACACAAGAATAGTTGTTTCGACATGCTCTCTCATTTCGAAACAAATCGACCTTCAAAATCATACAGCACAAGAACGTGTTCAGACTTCCTCATAGAAGGTTACGAGTGTTGTCAAACAAAAGCTTTTCGAAGAATCCCCGTGAAGATTGAATACAAAAAAGTGTTGTAAAAAGATGTAAACACACACTGTCTGCTTTTGTGCACACAAAAACGCAAAAGCACGAATTTATCTTCTTTAACAATGTAGGTTCTCAACGTGGGCGATAACGTTTGAGACTTTTAGGGGGCAGTAGAAGAACCAGAGAAAATTAGGGGATATTGAGATGGCGCATATGGGGGGGGGGGGGGTGGGGGCTCTTGAAATATATTCTCAAGCGTCGGATACACTAGGGGACATTTTGTCCCGCAACATGACGCGCAACACATAATTTACGTGACGCTGCAACGTTGCATATTGTCCCGCAACATGCCCCGCAACATTGTACGTGACGCGGGGCATGTTGCTTGCTCCAAAATGTTCGGCAAAATGTTCCATGACAATAGGGAACTCCCACAATTTTTTTTTATGATTTTATACGATAGGTTATATCGTCAAATAACCGTAATAAAAATTCCAGCGCCGAAATACTAAAAGAATTTGGCCGGATCCTGCCCCAGAGCCGAATATCGAATTAGACTATGCGTCTGAATAATATTATTTAAATAAAATATCACAAAATTAACTGGTACATACAGAATACTTAGATATCTCGTGCCCTGTGGGAATATAATTATGTTATTTTATTAGTAACTTTAGTCATTTCCGGTACTACAGTCCGTAATGCCTCTCCAGACTCACGGCGAGAAGTTTCACCGAGACTTCTCGAAGAACAAACAAATTATCCACACTCTCAATTTTCTCACTCGTGATCTGTTTGAAATCCTTTGTCTCGGCCAAAAATAGGTACCGACACCGAAGCGCGAGAACAAGAAGGCGAAAAACTCCTCACATTCACGCTTCTCGGGTGTTGTTGGGGTTTCTTGCCGAGAGTCTGGAGGGGCTATTAGGTATCACAGAGAATATTTTTATCAGATAGACCTACCTTCTTTTTCGCGGTTGACATGACACTCAAATAGTAAACAAAACAGACGGACAAGAATTTGACAGATGTAAAAGGAATTTCGTTGAGTTTCAGTTGTGTGATTGTGTTGTGATGTGATTTATGAGGATTTATCATATATTATTTAAAATTACAAAAAGTACTGACGCCTTGGGATATACATACTGACTAAAATGGAAGTGGGCTGGACATGTAGCCCGTCTACAAGATGGAAGATGGACTAGGAGAGTGACAAATTGGGAGGGTCCAAGAGGTCGACGCTGCATAGGAAGACCATACGCTCGCTGGGACGACGACATCAAGAAAACTGCTTGTCCAAACTGGCTCCGAGTAGCACAAGACAGGGACAGATGGCTGGCTTTGGAGGAGGCCTTCACCTTAGGGGTTCTCTAGTACCTACTTAGATTATAAGCATTAGTGATAAGAAAAAAATGTTAATTATAGAGAAATAAAAGGCTTTTTATTTTATTTATTTATATCATATTTTATTTTAGGTGGTAAGTACAGAATCACTGCACATGAGTGTAGATAATTTTATTGATGAAACTCCCAATTTTTCCTAAGTACTTTTCTGTTTTACTTTAAATTGTAGGTACTGGGAGCAGCTGTGTGCGTCAAGCTGCAACAGCCTCCTTCAGGCGATAGCCGACAGGCCTGACTTTCATCTTATTCAGTCTTGGGAGTCAAGGCATGCCATCTTGGCAACCTATACTTGCCATTGACTGTCCGGTTGTACCTACTTACCACTCAAATGTGCCACCGATTTTTGCCTACCTACTAATACTAACATAATATAAATGAATGATAATAGTTTCACGTGAAAATTCCCGTGTGTTAAATAATATATGGATGAAAGTCTGAAATAAAGAATTTTTATTTTAATTTATTATTTTATTTATTTTCCATACCCTAGTTCACTTAAAATTCTGCCAGTCCA
The DNA here is from genome assembly GCA_958496255.1 of Camptogramma bilineatum. Taxonomy (NCBI): domain Eukaryota; kingdom Metazoa; phylum Arthropoda; class Insecta; order Lepidoptera; family Geometridae; genus Camptogramma; species Camptogramma bilineatum. The sequence goes on along the minus strand of OY292466.1, from coordinate 13,644,282 downwards.
TAATAATACTTACTAAATAATTATTGTTGGACATTACACACAGCGCCATCTATCCCCAAAGTAAGCAAAGCTTTTACTATACGAACCTAAAAAATATAGTTTCCTAGGTTCATCCGTTCATGCTGGGCGTCACAGCCTGCTGCTTTAAATTAGATTATCTTTTAAATCCCACTTTAAAAAGGAAGAAGATGAATGGAGTCTCACTATAAAATAAAAAAACAAACCCAAAAATCCCAATTTGATCATGACGCAAGCATTCTTTCCTGTGGGCATCTGTGGGGCAAAATTGTTCTAGGAATCGGCCATGTCCTTTTATAACAAAAATAATTTTTGAAATTTACCAACATTTTCACGCATTTGAAACACGATTATTATTGTTGTCACAGATTACTGTTGTAGTAACAATTTGTGAACTTTGACGTGTGACGTCAAATTGATACTAAGTACAACAGTAATCTGTGACAACAATAAGTTCGAGTATAGGAATTGTGAAAATTAAAAAAAAAACTTATCTATGGATCGTCATATCTGACTCGTCCTTGACTTTTCTTATGAACTCGTGACGTCACATCCTTTCACATCCTTTTCAAGTATTTTGAAATTCCTACTATTTTTTGCAATTTTTAAAATTTATATTCTAATCGAAAATGGTTTAATATTAAAAAATAATTACACACACATACCTCTAAAGCAACAATGTTCATAATAAAATACATTTAACCCGCTTTTGAATCAGACGCATATTGCCTATTGTCGCGGGACACTTCACGTAGGTAGTTGTTGAGGGACATGTTCCGCAACATGTCCCCTAGTGTATCCCAGGCGTCAAAGTGGGCGGTGGGCAAAATAAGGTTGAGAAACTATGTTCTATAAAATTATAACGCCATTCCATGAAAGCTCTTGGTTACCAAATACCTAGGTATTATAATTAGGTAGGTACTTACTTAATAAACTAGTAGTTCGCCCCGAACTGAGATCTCGCGCACCGTAGATGGCCAACATTTGGACTTTCTTCTGACTACCCCTATAATTTCAAGTGCTACTACTGCCGGGTATGCCTATTGCGCTAGCTCTTCATGGTAAATAAAAAAATATTTTAAAAAAACAAAAACCCGACTGCGTCAAAACTAAAAAGAAAAAAACAAGCCTGCAAAGAATTACTCACAGTCGGTACCCATTCATTTTATTACCAATCAAATCTTCCCAATGTTATGGGTCCCGACTGTGAGTAATTCTTTGCAGGCTTGTTTTTTTCTTTTTAGTTTTGACGCAGTCGGGTTTTTGTTTTTTTAAAATATTTTTTTATTTAACACTTTTTAGTTATGATAAAGTTGATTTTAAAATACCTTGATTAACTATTACCTACCCAACAAGAAATTAATAAACCAACTAAACTAAGTAACTTCGTATCGCCCTATTTATTTATTCAATTTTATTCATCAAATCCATCCAATCCAACTCCCCATCAGCCAATAATTCAATCCAATCCAATAATATCAAAAACTTTCGATAATGGCCCTCAAAAATTGATAGAATAGGTAAACTTTTCAAAACGCAACGATAGCGCGATCTAGGATTGGTTCAGATTTAGCAGCGACATCTAGTTGTGTTTTTGGTAATTAATGTAAATAAAAAATAATACTGAGGGTTGCGATGTTTGTAACTTCTGAACTACAAAACCGATGACCTTGAAATTTTTACAGAACATTTTAAAGTAGGTACATACCTACTTTCTAACAAAATTACCCTTCCTTTGCGTTGCGCAGTCGGGTAAAAAGAATCAATAAAATCGTACTATGTGTTAATGAATTACAACCAGATACCTACCTACTCATTTTGATTTTCATTTCCTCTCCCAAGGGAACCGTCTTGAATTTCAGTAAGTAAGTAGGTATAGTAATACAAAATTATCCTATTTATACCTCGTAGTAGTATAGTATGTATGCACTCAAATAATACCAAGTTTCATTTAAATCCGTCCAGTAGTTTCGTTCGACCGAGACGTGATGCGCGGCCAAGATACACACAAACAGAATTTTAAACCGTTATATTTCCTAAGCTATTATTTAAAATGAAAAATAGTAAAAGAAACCTAACATTGATTTTTAAATACCTATTCAACGATACCCCACTTGACATATAGTCGTATTGCTCATTATACGGACTAAAAGTGAAGGAAAAAATGTCATTTTTCCTTCAATTTTGACATAAAACGTATCAAATCTAATCAAAATTGAAGGAAAAATGACATTTTTTCCTTCAGTTTTAGTCCGTATAATGAGCAATACGACTATAGTTCGTCAATTTTGAGTTTTTCAATTTTGACAATATGGCGTCTGGTTGTAACACTGGTTAATTTTGATTACTTTCATGTCTTTAGTGACACTCGCAAGGTTGAGACAAATCGATTGACGTTAGAATCATCAAAATCGGTCCACGCGTTTGGCCTCTAGAGTGCCACATAGAAACATCCATAGCGAGAATAATTATTAATCAACTTTAAACCGTTATTTTTCCTAAACTATTACTTAAAATGAAAAATGGTAAAAGAAACATAAAGTTGATTTTAAAATACCTATTCAACGATACCCCACTTGACATGGTGTGACGATTTTGATTTTTTTAATTTTGACATTAAGGCGTCTGGTGGTGGCACTGGTGAATTTTGATTACTGTCATGCCTTTAACAACACTCCCAAGGTTCAGACGAATCGATTGACGTAAGAATCATCAAAATCGGTCCACGCGTTTGGCCTCTAGAATGCCACATAGAAACATCCAAACATACATACATACATAGACTGATAAACACATTACCCTTCCTTTGCTTTGCGCAGTCGGGTAAAAATACAAGCATGCATGCAATAATAATGTCGTGTCTAATTTTTCATTTATTTCATATTTATGAATTCTCGTCGTATTTTTAAAAGTATACGTCCTAGAATAAAAATAATAACTATTTTAGAATGTACAAATAAAGACCTTTCATTTGACACCGCACTCAATATATTTGTTTACTTAACTTTTTTTACCCCAATTATTTTCATTTTTTATCAAAAATTTTTTTATCATGAAAATAAATCAAGTAGCATCTAAAATCATTGTAAACCAAACCGCAACGATGCCACTCTCTTTTTAAGACCGACCAGTCAATGAGCTACGAAGACATCGAAACTCTATGAAACGGGAGCTCTTGCAGCTCTGGTTTCGTAGTTTTTGGTCTTTGGTCGTATTTCAAAAACTATACATCCTAAATTAAAAATAAAAACCATTTTGGAATGTACAAAATAAGCCCTTTCGTATGACACCCCACTCAATATATTTGTGTACCTTTCATAATTTTTTACCCCCTTGGGAACCCAATATCTTCACAACCCCTTCATCGATTAAGCTCATATGCTCCACCGTAAATTTCCTTACCACAACCTATTGACCTACCAAGTTTCATGCAGATTGGATGAACGGTTCGACAGTTATGCTCGAACAACAATTCGTGAAACATACAAACATACAAACATACAAACATACAAACATACAAACATACAAACATACAAACATACAAAGCAAAATCGCCCAACTTACCACTAAGATCTTCGCTCGCTTCGCTCGCTCGATCGATTAAAACGAGTTTATTTATTTCTCATCATTAGGTACTTACTTCTATGTATATTAGGGTAGATACGCCAGTTGGCGACCAATTAGCTGAGTTGTCAGATTCAAGAACCAAAAAGTACATGTTACTGTAATTATTTTGATCTGCAACTTTTTTCATCACATAGCTTACATCCTCTATTTTCATTGAATGTAAAATGTTTAACCCTAGAGTAATCTGCGAATTTTATAAAAATAATTTTATCTCAAATACCTATTTTGCCCAGTTTTCGACCGAAAAATTCAGTTTTCGACCACCTGCTCCCCAGTTTTCGACCATAAATTCTAAAAGAAAAATATATCGAATATAAGAGTAAAATTGATTGAAATTAAACTCATTTATAATAATCATGTCGTATATTTTAAGATTGATATTAATAATCAAAATATTTGCATTGAAAGTTAAAAAATTAGGCTACTAACTAAGTATTTATTTTTATAATCCAAAATCACAGTTTTACCACCAGATACTAACTTCAGAAGACATTTTTCTTTGGATTACAGTTTCTACCTATAAAATAATAATATACCTTTAATAGTACTTTGATATTTATTATATTATAGCATTATTTAACATAATTATTTAGTAACTTTGTGTATTCTTCCTATTCACCGGAGTGGTCCCAACTGACTGGACACGAAGCTTGGTAGTGCTATTTCACAAGAAAGGGGATAATACTCTTTTGAAAAACTATCGCCCCATATCACTGCTAAGCCAAGTTTACAAAGTCTTTTCTAGAGTCATTACAACTAGACTATATCAAAGGCTCGACGAATATCAACCCAGAGAACAAGCCGGTTTTCGCAAAGGATTTGGAACGATAGACCACATTTTTACGCTAAGGCAGCTAATTCAGAAGACTGAAGAATATAACAGACCTAGCGACCTACCTAGCGTACGTGGACTACGAGAAAGCGTTCGACTCTGTGGAACACTGGGCAGTTGTAGACTCTCTCAAAAGATGCCACATAGACGACAGATACATCGAAATACTCAGGAATCTGTATAAGTCCGCAACAATGACTGTTCAACTAACAGGAAACACCAACCCCATTCAGATTCAAAAAGGCGTGCGCCAGGGAGATGTCATATCCCCGAAGCTGTTTAACAACACACTGGAAGACATTTTCAAGACCCTAGATTGGACTGAGAAGGGAATTAACATCAACGGAATGTACTTAAGCCACTTACGATACGCAGATGATATAGTGATTACAGCGGAATCAGAATCAGAGCTACAAACTATGATAACCCAACTATACCACGCATCACTCGAAGTAGGTCTAAAAATGAACATGGACAAAACAAAGGTCATGCATGACTAATGTCGATACAAGCCTAATAATCAATAAAAGCGATAAAATCCCATTTCATTGGAAGATCACGAACTCGAATGGGTGGATGAGTACATTTACCTGGGGCAACGGATCAAACTGGGAAAGAATTCTATGGAGGCAGAAATAAGTCGTAGAATCCAACTAGCATGGGCGGCATGTGGAAAGTTGAAAAGGGTATTCAAATGCAAAAGGCTCCCACAATCCCTCAAAACTAAGGTCTTCAACCAATGTGTCCTTCCAGCAATGACTTATGGTTGCGAAACGTGGTCGTTAACGGGAAAATGGTCTATAGGCTGAAAGTAACTCAGAGAGCCATGGAACGGAATATGCTCGGAATATCTCTACGAGACAAAGTACGCAACACCGTCATCTGAGAGCACACCAAAGTGGTAGACGTTGGATACCGCTTTGCAAAACTCAAGTGGGCTTGGGCCGGACATGTGTGCAGACGTGGAGATGGCAGATGGACCAAAAGCATCATGGAGTGGCGACCACGGCTCGGGAAGAGGAGCGCTGGCAGACCATCCGCCCGATGGTCCGACGACATAAAGGCATATGCCGAGACTGGGCCAGGAAGACCAGCGATAGAGCAGTGTGGAGGAACATTGGAGAGGCATATGCCCTGCAGTGGGCAAATATATGCTGAGGAAGGAAGGAAGGAAGGATCTCTTTGTGTCTCTCTATAAATTTCTTGAATCACTTGTCACCCGGTCGATTGTCTTTGCTGTGTATGAAGCTGACTTTTTTCTTTTCTTGGGCTCTGAACTCATCTAAAATAAAACATTTTATCAGTATTATTATGTAAGTAATTAATTACTATGAATGCGAAAGTTAGAAAGCGAGTCTAATTTAATGAGGAAGAGAATTTACGGAAAAATATCAATTCCATCTCCGGAACAGCTGAACGTATTTTGCTGAAATTTGGAATACAAATAGTATAAGAACTAAAGCAACGCATAAGCTTTATTCGAATAGGTACCACGCGAGCGGAGCCGCGGGCGGATGCTTGTAAATCAAAACTTTTTTAAATGGTCGAAAACTGATCGGTGGTATCAGTTTACGACCACAATATTACTATGAGTTTAAGAGAACATTTATATGCGAATAAACAAATAACCTGGAGAAAAATTAAAAAAGGTACAAAATACATTTATTTTATAGTTAGAAATTGGAATTTATTGATGTTTTATAGCATTTTATTGTATTTACTAAAAACATGGTCGAAATCTGGGAGTGCATCTACCCGATCCTGTTCTCGACCGCTAGCATTTTATCATATCTGTATTTTTTTATTGGATCATATTAGCCCGGACGAAAACTGGCCATTAGATTTAGGAGGGTATTAAGGCTTAGAATAGTTTAACAGCAGCAGTTAGTTTCCATACATACAAAAATACAAAATTACACCTTCTTGATATGATTCAGCCCGATTCCGACCACGTAGTCGAAAAAGGGATTTTCGTTCAAAAGCCCGGAATAGTTCTCGTCCACGTAATTTTAACTACTTATTGTTTATATTCAAAGCGAAAAACATCATAAACGTATTTTTTTATCTATTACCAAGGTATACAAACAATCCAAATTGTAAAAGCCGAATATATGAGTGAATAACTTACCGTGAACTGCGACACACTTCACTATTTTTTTTGTTGAAAAGGACGCTTGCGCACCTGTTCGCGGAAGACCACAGATTGATTTTATTGTTTAATATTGTTTCGTTAGTGCTGGTGGTTTGAAACTTATAAGTGTGTTTGCTTGAACATTCAAGATGGTGCCAAAACGCTTTCTTTCAGTGTGTGCGTGTGGATTAAGCTATTTTTCGGATTTGTTTACTAGTAGTGCGGGGAAAAGTCGAAAAGGGGACCCGGTCGCCTAACAGGCGTACCTACCCTATAACAGAGACCCCACATCTATGAAACCAAAAATGGTAGAGTTTGCTCAATTTGGTAGAGTTGAGACAACATGAATCAGATTTTGGAATTTCTTGCTCACAAACTTTTTTATCGGTAGGTACCTGCCTAGTGATTGCAAAAGACTTCTAAGTATTATTTAAATTCTCTACGATCTCGATCTCGATTTTAGATTTATGGCAACAATACCGCCGTGCATAACAAAGGCTCTGCCTAATCTGCTTTGATGCCCGTTCTAATTTTGTCCCTGAAATTAGAGCAAGGTAACCGTAGTGATTGCAAGTAAATAGATATTCTTCTGTATTATCAAACGTAGGTTACGTAGGTAAAGTTACCTCTACACTTCTAGTTGAAGGTTCTATTGTTAATAAGTAGGTAGAGGTATCTCCTATTGAAAGCCCTCAACAGTCAACACACAGCATAAGTAAGGTACCTACTATACAAATAGGTAACCAAAAAATGTGGTTGTGGCATAACGTTGCCGGATGTGTAAATTGGTGCGAGGTAAATATCTACTTAAGTAATTAGGTAATTACTTAATTAGGTAAGTATTTATACTTAATATAGGTACTTTCAATATAAAAGTTAGGTTTAGGGCAAATTCTTTTAGCGATCTTGAGAAGTTAGAGATGGGACACTGTTTTAAAACCGGTAGGTAATCCTCTTTCTTTATGCCGTGTTGTTTCCACAATTTTTTAATGGAAAGTTGTCACTTCTGGAGCGTTGTGCGTGGTATTGTTGAAATTGTTCATTTTGAAGGTGATGTAGGTCATTGGGGATACATTGTGGGCCAGCACCTTAGTCAGTCAGTACCATATTAAATACAAAGAGTCACCGAAGCCACAGATGACTATTCATTATTATTCATTATTCCTCATGAACCTTCTACTCTACATTAATTAGAACATTGTGATCAGCGGCCGATTTCGTTCCCTATCCAGCAAAATAATATAGGTAGGTGTTAAAAGAGAGACTATATTGTTATGATTTTTCTGCTGTTTCGCTGTAGGTACCTAGGTACTTACTAGGAAGAAATTAGTAATTAGCGTGAGATGCATCTTGCACATAACGGGCCGGATCCGAACTCCGGAACTACCCGCGGACCGTGACGTGAAGAGTTTTTCCGGAAAAATCAACACGTTTTGTTTTTTATTGGTAAGTAGTTCTATTTAGAATTCACTAGATTTAATTAAGATTAAGTAGAATGGACTCGATACAATTAATTATGATTTTTTTATAAGTAAGTAGGTAGGTACCTACCTAAACTAAAAAAAACACTTTTAGGGAACGAGCCAAAAAATTTAAATAAGTAGGTACCTACCTGGTACATCCTAACTAGCAAAGCTATTTTCAATAACACTAACATTTACAGTGTCTACGATGGTCTTCTCTATCCGAAGAACCAGTGCAGTGGTAAGAGTTGACAATTCTAACAATTCTTTTATGCATTACATACTTGGCTCCAGATAGTTTTATAGAATCCATAATTGAAAGTTGTCGATCGAATGATCACCACCCACGCTTAAAACCCGACATTACCGGAAAACTCACACCACTTCTAGCATTTAGAATTTTAGACGTCATTTAGACCTTTCTAGAATTTCTCTTAGCTTCGAGTTTTTTTACGGAAATTGACTTCCACCTTTGTAGTGCTTTTACATACCTACTCAATTGGTAAGGTACTCGTTAGCTCTAGAATTGGCTGCATCGAGCACATAATTACTCGATTTGGACATTCCAAAACATTTAACAAGTTCCGGGTAGGTACTTCTTCGTTAAGCGTTTAGGGAACAGCAGGTTTCCGACAATATAATTCGTTGACCCTAGAGAACATAAAAGTCTTTATTGTAGGTACTTATATCTATCTACCTAATTATACAAAGCATAATGTATTAAATACTTACCTAGAAGTAAAGTGAAGTAAAAATAGTTTTATTGACACAATCAAGTGATACAGGTTAATATTGAATCCATAGGCTCCCGAACTAGTTGAAACTGTGTTAAGACCTAGGTCAATGGGTTGGTTAAATATTTAACCACTTCAGATGTAGCACTATAGATCTGCATGACAATACAGAATGCAGATCGTCTTTGTGTTCTTTTTAAGATAAAAAATGTAGAGTTTTTTGTATTTGCTAGTCAGGACAACGTAAATTTATGAAGCATAAAATAAGAAAATTAAATAAATCAAAATACTTAAATTGATTTAGAACGCAGAAAACTACCAACAACTTAACAGGTTTTTATATTTTTTTAATATCCAGCAGAGATTCTCAATAACTCTGAGACAACAGGTTTGTTTTGCGATTAAAAATTCCATGCCACAACAGACTCGAAGTTGGCGAATGAATTACCTATCTAGTCACGTAAAATTATAAATAATATTATTAGACATCTGTACCTACCTGGTAGGTAGGTATGCAAGAACGTAATTATAATGTGTGTTTTCAAATAGGTAGAGAAATAACATCTGACGTTTTTTTTTTCTTTCTCAACAAGAGAAAAACATTAAAATCAATTAAAAACAAAAATCATCATGTCTCGTGTGCAAAACGCGTTAATGAAATAGAGTCAAATATGTATAGGGTGGGTTGTCCAACTGTGAACCAGGCAGATGCAATGAACCACCGCTATATTTCAAAAATGTGACATTGCCGTTCTTTACGAATACTGCCAACAGGAACGCATACGCACCCCTCACTCTCTCCCCAAATTGCAAGCAGCGCAAGCTTAAGACGTACGCCCTGTGATCGAATTTATAAAAATGTATCACAAAAGCAAGTTTTTTGTGTTGATTTCATTCTTTTTCTACATTTTTTGGGTGTTACCTACAGTTTTTTTGCCTGTTACGTATGAATACACATACATAACGTTGTAAATTACACTATAGTTAGTTTGCTGTATCATCATTTACCAGGTGAAATTCTGAGGTTTGTTTTGTCAATGGGGTGTGTCCAGCAATGAGCCATGACATAGTGTCCTGCATTGAACCATAGTTCTCACATACATTTTCCCAGTCCGAGCTGCACCTACCATTAATATACGTTGAGAAACTAAACCACCTACTTATTACAACTAGATTTGTATGATAACCTACTTATAATTAGTATTATGATAAAAAAAACCATATTGCTTGATGACAATACATAGATTTTATTAAGACTAAATACGCAAACCTAAATATAATTAACTGTACCTCTACCGGCTTATATTTCGTAGTTAGTAATAATTTTGCTGATAGGTAATAATAATAAAGTAAAAACATTGCCCTTTCTCTTGGTAAATAGGTGGTTCATTGCAGAATTCGGTCTGGTTCAATGCGTACCACCCGTGTTACGCAATGAACCAATTCTCATTTTTTGCTAAATCTGTATTTCTAAGAAATCTAAAGATTATATGAATAAACTAATAATGCACAATCTCAGCCAGATTAATCACCTTACTTCACGCCAAATCTTAGGTCCGTAAGTCAAAAAATGTAAAAGATATGAACGTTTGAATTTTACCTGGTTCATTGCTGGACAACCCACCCTACCTACCTACCTACTTATTACATTGTGAATGTGAACGTAAATAATAAAGACATAATCACGTGTTTACCTCGAATGTCAGTCCCTTAGATCCGGCTTTTCCCAGTCCCTAAAACACCTGCACTGACAACACTAAAGTTACAACACTAAATAAAAAAAGTTTTATAAACACTGGGCGAAAACGGGGGCGTTGCGCGTTCGAATACTTCGAATTTGAATTCGGTTTGACAGTTCGTTGGCGGGAACGTGCGTCGAGCCAGCGTCGCTGCGTCCGACTGGCGCGCCCGCTTGACCACTCGCCGAGATAATCGTTGCATTCAAGCATCGCGTTTAGAAAACTTATACATTGCATAGATACCGTGCCTATTTGCTAATAAACTGTTGTGGCTCCAACTACAACTTGCATCGATCATTCCTCGACTGCGGTCCAGTGGGTAGATATGAATAAAAGATGGCACGCTTTTGAGATATTTTCTAGGTACCTTACCTACTATGTAAAAATGTCTCGAAAATATAAGTAGGTGGGTAGGAACACTCGTTCAAGTTTTCTCGAAGCTAGGCAGACGTTCTATATCTTTTGTAGGACCACTGCCCCGAAACGGAATCACCTAGATTCTACAATACACCTTCTTACCGTTAATTTTGGTCTAGAATAATAAAAGGATTGTAGTACCTACCTAAGCTTGTCTTTGTAGAATGGTTGACAGTGCTGAAGAAATGTGTTTTAGTACTTACAGTCAGCGAAGAAAGTCACTGAATATTTTCTAGCTTCCCTAAATCCTCTTTTCCATCTCTCCCACCCATCTCTCTCAAAATATAAGAGCCTTAGAGCCTTAGATTTGCCATTTATTAATGTTCAGCGATTTTTTGAAGGGACTTCTTTTTTTAATAAGTAACTACTTACCTACCTAGTACTTTTTTTTTTACTTCTTTCGCACCTTTCTGACGCAGTTTGGTAAATAATACAAACACCTTTTCAGTTTCAATTCAAGTCAATTTAATCACTAACATTTCGACTGCACAATAGTACAATTAAAGCTAAAATAAATTAATCTTGTCAGATCTTAGATACAATGTTAATAAATTAAATAGGTAAACCACATAAGTGCAGCTAGTAAATATTCGAATTTCTTTGTACTTTGTACCTGATTGTACTTTGGTAACTGGTATTTATGTAGGTATAAGTCAAAATAGCTAGGTATATTATTCAATACCTATGTCAAGTACATTTTGATCCACTCTTTATCAGTTGAAATAATATCTCTCGTCAGCATGATATTATATCACAATGATACATCTATATGGTAAGCGTCCACAGGCCCGCATCGCACGCAGCGGACGGATCGCATCAAGCGGATTATCTATGTAATGCGATGCGTACGATGCGGACAGGTGGACGCACTTATATGAGTTTCTATACAAATAATACTACGATCCGTTGCGTGCGATGCGTCCGAAGCGTACGATACCGACATGTGGACGCTTACCAATAATCTATTCATTTTCTAATACAGGGTGGAAAAAATGAGTGGGCCCGGAGGGAAACTACTTTAAATCCTTAAGATACCGTATTTTACATAAAGGAAACATTCCTTTATTTTTTGCCCTCTATTATCGAATCTAAATTTTAAAAATATTCGGTTCAATTAATTTTCGTAGGTTAGTTTATGTTGGTTTGTTATGTTATGATAAATGTCAATTCATCAACAAAATCTGACATTTCGATTCTTGATAAGTTTTGAAATTATGGCGAGCATAGAATCATCAATTTAGATATTCTGTCGCTATTTTGACGTATACCCGGTATAGTTAGACTGAACATAACTTAGCATAATATTGAACTAACTAAAAAATTGCTATCAAAGTTTATCACACGAATATTTAGTTAAATTAATTTAAGCCTCATTTTTCAATAATGTGATAACATTCCCCTGAGGATATTTTTGTTGTCACCAAACATGTCTACTATATCTAATCATATTTTTTTTACAGTTGGAAAATAGCCATTTAGAGGAAATAAATACGTACAATAGTTGGAATACATAACAACATTTTTTTCCATGAGAAAGTTTCGCGAGCGTAAGTGTTGTAAATTCAAAATCATTATTATGTCACTCATTTCAACAAAATCAAAATATCATAGTCAAAATATTTAAAGTTTCTTAAATCTAATTACCATCTAAATATTTTTTTTATCAAAAACGCATTCCAAATGGATTTTTTTACATAAACATACACACCACTCAATTTTAAGTTTTGCATTTATAAAGGAAAAAAAAGGATTTCTATGAAACATTTACACTTCAAAATTTTCTTTTTGTTATCATTCAAAACAGGGACTAAAAGTTCAAAAAGGGATAGTGTGTTTTCTTATCTAACGTTAGTTTTGTTAGGTATTACAAACTATTTATGAGTAGAAGGTGGTAAAAGGTAAAAAATATAAGAATACAATACTATTTCAATATTTTCATAGGCACTTATTCAGTCTAGTTATTACAGAAAGGCTTTTAGCAATGTTTACAATAAAGATCGTTATTCCAAAAATTGTAAAAAATTATTACATTACCATTCGAATTATTGAGATTTCTTGCAATCTTCATTACACTAATGTAAAATACGTCAGCACTGAGATTTCAAAATGTACAATGGAATGATTTAAGTTCTATAGTATAAATAAACAGCTTAAAATTACAAAAAATAACTGGATGAAAGCATTTTGCTACCTATACCTATGTATTAAAAATACTTGCGATACGACCAGGACGCATAAGCATAAAGGACTTTCAAGACTAATGCCCGAATACTGAAACGCTACTTAAATATTTGAGAAGTTCTTACTCAAAATGACAGTTAATGTCAATGATAAGCACCACTTAAACCAGGTAGCGATTCAGTCTTCGGGTGTACGGTAGTCCCCACACATACGTACGATACGACAAGGATTTTGAACGTGGTCAAAGAATTATGTACTACGAAACAATAGATTCACTTCATTTTTTGTCCCTTTCGGTTCGGCGGCACTCCAACTGGTAGTCTAATAGGTCTATGCTGAACTGTTATATTTGACAGTTTGCGACCGATTTTGGTCGCTATAAAAGCTCAGACAATCAGGGAGCCGGCCGGACTTACTTTACTTTTAAGGTGATATGTTTACGAGTAGAATGTGAAGACAGCCGCGAGGTTTTTCTTCACTCGTAGTCAAACTTGTAGCCAGGTTATATACCTACGTGACACAGTAACAGATAATAACACTACGTATAGAATGGACACTGTGAGTTTGAGCTGGCGAGGAGCTGACTTTGAGCACGGAACACACGCGCAGACGCATAGACGAGACCGAGACCACAGTGTATTCATACGGTGACAACCTTACTGTGTACAAAACTGACATTGTGTTGTATAAATATAGGTAGTTAGACGCCGCTTTTGCATAGATTTCGTCGAGTATGCCTACGTGACACAGTAACGCAGTGATGGGCAAACTACGGCCCGCGGGCCATCTCCGGCCCGTGAACTGTTTTAATCCGGCCCGCAGCTCCATCATCCGTACTCAATCGGTACTCGTCTCGAAAAGTCTCGAAAATAAATGTAGAGACTTGCATAATCGATACTATTTTTTTAGTATTCTGTGATAATAGGAAAACCCGGTTGAAAAAATGTGGCCCTTTTCATAGGTTTTACATGGCCCATGATGAAAAAGGTTTGCCCAACCCTGCAGTAACGCATATTTATGAGTAGAATGTGAGTACGGCGGCGTGATTCCCTCTAACCAGTAGTACTCTATCGGCCGCCGTGGCTATAGCGTGTAGCCAGGCTACGTATAAAGGAGGCGGGACCACCCCTCTCCGTCTCGGCATGGGTAAGGTGACGCACACCAGGCGCGCGGCCGCAGAGTGCACGGAGATTAGTTCTCGAAGGCGGAGGTGACGGTGTGTTCGGTCCTGGGCGGCTAGTAGGTCCGCGTCGGTGATACCTACTAAGGAAAGGAAATTATAGAGTACTCACAAACTGTACGAGATAACGGTCGAGATTACTAGCGTAACTATCACACTAATACGTTCACAGATATTTAAAAAAAGCTAAAAATTAAAATGGCTCTAAATTAAAAAAAATATTTTCTCTCTCATACCATATTTGAAAAGGTACCTGCCATGATGATTTCTGATAGGTCGCGCAAAAAGTGAATATCGCCAAAGAAAGATCAGTGGAAGGTTTTGTTAAGAAGTGACTCCTATTTTTGACATATTTCTACCTGTCACCTATTTTTTTTTACCCTTGTTTCGTATAACCACAGAATACTAGTACTACGTATAACTTAGGCGCGGGCCACATAGAAAAGACGTAAGATGCAGACGGGACGCGTCCCTTTCATACGAAATGTATAGAAGCGTCGCGACGCAAAACATACAGAAGCGACGGGGCCCCGGGACGCGGAAGAGACAAATTTCTGCGCCCCGTCTGCGTTTTACGTCTTTTCTGTCTGGCCTGCGCCTTATAAATGATTTGATTTGAACTCTGCCCAGTAGTAAAACAATAGGTTGACAAAAACATAGGTAACCTATATCTTAGAAGAACATTGCCCAGTACCTAATTGTTGACCAAAACATACCTATATCATCGCTATCGTCCGGAATCCGGAATGGCGCGATGAGTTTATCGAAGTACGCCAGAGTTGAGTCCTTGGGTCGTTTGGTGATGTCTGGCACCATCTTCAACGCTGAATAGTCTATCCGGAACTTGGAGAGAAGGGATGCCATGCTGAAATAATGATAATTGTGTTATGCTGGCCATAGACGTTCAAGTAAGTTCGTATGAGCTAGTGGCCATCTCTGGTGACGGAGTTTTTAGGCCGCCTAAAGGCCTCCGTCCTTGTATGCCGGCATTATATATACTTGACTTACAGCTGTAATTACTTTTTTTTTATTTGAATAAGTTAATAAATTTTGTATTTTTTTTGGAAAATATAACGTAGGTTCCTTCCTGCCTCTTTCGGCCCCCTGATTGTCTATTTTTGATAGCGACAAAAATCAGTCTTAAACTGAGTTCAGTGACCACGCAATAGCTCTGTCACTCTCATCTCAACGAGACCGAACGCAACAAAAGACACCTACGCGATCGTTTTGACAGTTTGAGACCAATTTGAGGTTTGAGACAAGTTAGACAATTAGCCTGCTGATCAAGGCAGGTCGGACAGGGTTTTTTTAAATCCCGTAGGTACACATTTTCAAGAGCCGTGTTGGCCGAGGGGTATAGTACCTCGACTTTCGATCCGAAGGTCGTGGGTTCGAATCCTGGCCGTGCATCAATGGATTTTTCGTTTCGAAAAATTTATATGCGCATTAATACGAGCTCTAAGGTAAAGGAAAACATCGTGAGGAAACCCGCAGCTTAGTCAGCCCCACACGTATTGACCATCTTTCCTACGAATATGGCCGGTTAAGCTGAGAGGATGGTGTAGGTGCTGGGCAAGCCTATTCCATCTCAACAATGTCCCAGGCACTACAGTGTCCCAATAAGTGTAGGCAAAGATTGCCTACTGACACTGTACAAATCATCTAGTAAAGATGGTGACAATTATTAGACAATTAGACAATTATTTATTTACAACTTAAGACTAACATTACAGATACTTAAATCTAAGGCGTTAATCTAGTGAGATCAGAAACTAAAACTAAAATATAAGCTTATTTAGTGCACAAAACAAAAATAAAATTTAAAACAAAAAAACAAAACGTTGAGACACTTAAAAAATAAAAATTACACACTTTTAAAAATAACCAGTCTAATAAAATTAAAAAATAATAATAATAATAGTAACCAATATTAATATAGGTAGTACCTACTTAAGCTAAAAAATAAACATCTACCACTACTACCATGGTGCTAGAGAGCTTGGCTCTTCACAGTAACTCAAGCACGCTCTCTCGAGTATCGGCCATCTGTCGGCGAAAATATCACACGTTGTGTTAGATACGGATAGAGCATTGAGGTGGCGTTGTGCCCGGCATACAGGCGATTGCTGGCGAGCTACTGTACGTGCAGGTCTCGGGGAAAAGGCTTAATACATTTTCAAATGTTAATCACTTACTTTCGTTCTTCGATCTCTATCTCTGTGTTCTTGTTGGCTAGTGTGAACACTCGCAGCGGGCACGACGACCAGGCGCGCCGCGTCGACAGAATGTAGGGCAGAAGGAGTGTTAGACCTATAGACAATATTGTTACATCATGAGAACTACATAACACGCTTCCTCATAAAAAATTGCATACACAATTTACAGTAGATAATAAGTAGGCGACCGAGCTCGCTCGGGTGCAAATAGAGAAAAATTAAAATCGAAAAAAAAAGAACAAAAAAAACTTACAAAACAAACAATATCGTTGGCAGAGATTCGAACTCGCAGCCTTCAGCTTTGAAGGCGGATACCCTAGCCACTTAGCCACTCTGGTCTCAACAAATTTTGCGAAATTACGAACCAATTGCACTAGGAAATATTTTTGCGTGAAAATGTCGAGAAATGGAATATTCCCAGATATGAGACCTAGCTAGATTGATTTTTCGCCCCCGTAAACACCCGTACCGCAACTTTTATCGAAATCGTTAGAGCAGTTTTCGAGAACGTGAGTACAAACAAACAAACAAACAAAAATTGCTCGTTTAATAGTAGGTACTTATAGGATATTAATATAAATAGTGGACACACCTGAGTCGCGTTTTTGAGCAACGCCTTCGCATCCCGTTTGGATCGATACACACGCGCTTCAAAAACGCAGTGTACTCCCTAAATAGTTCATAGAAAACGTCTGTCGTTCGTTTGAAAGTGACTTACCACCATCGTCGTAAAGCCACCACACATCTACAGTTCCGGACTGTCGCTTGGTGAACTGTTCCACTGACGTGAATGAAGACGCGCGGCGAGCGTGCGATGTGCCCAATGCCCGTCTTACCGCGCTGCCTATCCCTTTACTGTAACAAAACATGTCATTCTTTCATATTTCGGCCACGTGATGCGCAGAGGCGATGAAAATTTAGAAAAACTGATCGTAGTTTGGAGCACCGAAGGAAAAAGATTACGTGGCCGTAGATCAACCAGATGGGTCTATCAAGTGAAAGACTCATCGTCTTCAAAATTGTACACGGTTGTAAGAGACGCGCTAGACAGAAACCGGTAGTATTATGTATGTACTTATGTATTTATAAAAAAAAGGACTTAAGTAGTATATCAGTCATGTGGTTCCCATAACACAAGCTCTGCTTACTTTGGGGCTACTTAATGCTGTGTGAAATGTCCAACAATATAAATAAATTAAATAAAAAACGTTTCTAATAATTGCTTACCCTTCTTTAACCTCTGGGTCCTTAGCGATCTCCTTTTTAACTGCATTGGGATCTTCAGAGACCCCCGCTCGTCTCAACTGCGGTGAGCCCATAGATATGTCAGATAAACTGCTCCCTAATCAACATACATAATATGATGACGTATTAATACATAATGTATCCGGGTATGTATCACGTAAATTACCTACCTTTTTGTTTTAGCCCGACATTTTTGGACGTGTTAACGTCTTATAAATACCACGCTATATCTAATGCTATCACGGAAGACCAGCGCTATGGTAGACTATCTACCGTAGCTTATGCTGAGTGGAGACCTTTTTGTTAACTCATTTAGCTTAATAACATGTACCTACCTTATAATTGATATACCTACTAGTTAACAAATAAAGTTCTTGTTTCTTGATTCTTGAAATCGATGAACGCCGGCTGCACGCACGAAAAAGTGTCACGTCCCGCCTACGAGACGTAGCGAGAGCTACGTTTCTCGTAGCACAAAGTAATTTATTTTGGTAAATAATCCGATCTTAACGATGTTTTCTTATGACGTTATCACGTAAAATTATCGTCCGTAATCCGACTTTATAGACAACTATTTTTTATTTTAGACAGTCGAAACTTCGGGCTAAATCAAAAGGTAAATTACGTGATAAAAACCCGGATACTTATGTATATGACCACAAAATATGCTCTACTCTGCTCGCACGACTTAAGCTGCAGCGAGCGTTTGTGTTTGGTAACACACTTCAACAAACACATAGAACACAACACAAAAATCAGATTTTAAGCAGATTTTTCTGCACTTATCAATAAAAAGCACGTAAAACATACAGTTAGGTAAACAAACATAAACAAACAGAAAGCTGTGGAACTAAAAAGGCCGTTATAGCAGAATCACAATAGGAATTGAACTATATGCCGTCTCTTTTCATAGACTGAGAGTGACCAGCGAGCTTAAAAAGGTCGCTAAAGCAGAATCACAATATGAAATGAACTATAATGCCGTCTCTTTTCACTGTGTCAATGAAAAGAGACGGCATAATAGTTCAATTCCTATTATGATTCTGCTATAGCGACCTTTTTACAGTTGGGCCGACGGATCTAGGCGTTCGTGAAGTCAGGCTTTTCGCTGCGCAGTAGAAAATTTTGTATGAAAAAGTTGCACTGCGCATCGAAACGGCTAACTTCACGAACACCGAGATCCGTTGGCCGTACTGTAAGCCCGAAGAACGGTATTATATTGCAATTCCTATTGTGATTCTGCTAAAGCGGTCTATTTAGCCCAGCAATTCACAGTGACAACTTACCTATAGAGTGTGTGAGGCTCTCTGTAGACTTGGACTCCTTATGGTTATCGCCCATGGACCCTGCGGATGATGCAACGATGACAGCGAGCCCTAACCTACTTGTACCGACCAATTGAAAATGTAGAACTAATAACAATAAACTAAGTTCGTATGAGCAAGTCGGTTTCGTAACGGTTGGTTTTTCCGTGCCATGGAGTGCCGATCGGACGGCGACCAGTCGGCCGGCCCAGATACAGGTGGAAAGATGAAGTGGGAAAAGACCTCCACTCACTTCATGTGTCCACGGACTGGACGGAGGCGGCGCAGGACAGAAGCCGGTGGCGTTCTATTGTGTCGGAGGCCAAGACCCACTTTGGGGTCGACGCGCCAGGATAGTAAGTATACCTAAGTAAGTAAGTATGAGCAAGTGGCCAACTCTGGTGACGGAGTTTTTAGGCCGCCTAAAGGCCTCTGTCATGGCTTAACGACTTAAAAGCCGGGACCGACAATTTAACGTGCCCTCCGAATCACCGAAGCGCTCAGTTTGTACTAATGTATGTTTATAAATTTTTATTTATTTACAAGAAAAATTATATTTCATCAGTTATCTGATTAGAAATTCTACACAGCGCTATCTAGACCCAAACTAAAGACTAGAATAGATGATGCCATGGACGTAAATAAGGGGAGGGGGGTTAGGGGGTCCGGACCGCCCCCACCCCCTTAGCAAGTATTTGTCGAGTTGTTTTTTTTTTAAGTTCGGGGGAAAACTAAGTCAATATTTGTATTTTGGAACCCTTGGACCCCCCCCCCCCCCCCCATAACTATAGCTACCAGCCTGGATGGTGTTGTTTAAAACGTCCTAAAATATTTATTTATTTCACTTTGCAAGGAAAAAGGTATACGTGGAAAATCTAATCAAAACTTTTAAAAACGATCATAGACTACATGCTAATATTAATAGTTAATATTGCAAAGAACGTTAATATTGCAAATAATTTGCATATAAATAGTGTTGAATAAATTATATCGCTGCGTTTAGGTACATTTCAATCCGTCGGTGCAAGTAAATCTTAGTCACATTTAAGCTTTTTTTAACGATGATAAAGTGGTTGTTAGTCATTTCACATTTAATAATAAGTAGGTAGTTGGTTTTTTTCGTATTTTATGAACCTGCAACCCCATTATTTTTAATCATCAATCAATAGTTTCATTATTTCATGATTCTTCGAATATGTCCAAGGAGGTAGTCTGAGGTATGTCCAAATACATGGTACATACGGTTGTAAGCCCACCGACGCTATTAGAAAGCCAACTGGTTTCCTCGCGATGTTTTCCTTCACTGTTTAGAGCTCGTGTTGTGTTAATGCGCACACAAATTTTTCGAAAAGAAAACCCGTTTATGTGTCAGCTTAATTAAAAGTTAATTATGAATATAAAAGTTAGTAAGTTATTCTCATGTTTAATTAATACATAACTTTGCATACAACAAAACCTAGAAACTCAACTCTGATAACTCATAGCATAAAGTCTTAATTTGAATGCCTGTAAATTGATTTAACGTGACCAGTTGCAAGCTCATCGTTTTGTTAGATAATTTTCTTAAAGTTTATACTCACTAGAGAAGGAAGACAAGTCCTTATGCTCCATATCTTTCAGATAGTTTCGTAGATCGTCGTCTAAAGCCTCGCTCGTGTACTGACCGCCTTCTACTCTGAGAATAGCAATCGCCATGTGGACGTCCAGCGCTTTGCTATAAACAAACAAGATTTTAATTCCAAAATAGTTCATATTTAATAATAAGTATATCCGACTTTCGTAAAAATTTGTTAAATTATCTTCTTTGGTCTGATAGCTCGCTTTGCTCACAAATAAACGTTGTTTAAAGTTCGCAATAAGTATTTATACTTATTGCAAACTTTAAAGCAGCCTTCTAAAAGTAGACTTGCGTTTCTCGGTTTCATTAGCATCATTTGCTAAGACGATTTAAATAATGTGTTGATAATGTATATTGCATAAGCTTACGTCTCCTCATAACACATCAGCTTACTTCGCTCGTAAGTGAACAAGTCTCATTCTAATTAGAATCATCGGTTAAAAGAACTCACTCGTAGAGAAAAACTTCAAGAGAAAGAGATAACATTGCGAAACTATCATTACAAAGAATAAAACACTGCACAACCTTCACTTTATGCGTGACCTCGCTTCGCTCACACTTAAGCCATAGTTCTGCTTGAAACCTGTCATCAGTATATTCGGATTGAGCTAACACTACAATCTAGTTCTCACAAGTACAATACTCACTGCATAACCTCCACATAATCAGTCAGCTCGCTTCGCTCACCCGTCAACCACTGCTTTCAGCCCAGAATCAGTATATTCTGCTTGAGTTTCTAATTCTATAGCCGAGCTCGAGCTTCCTAACTCTACAATCTAGTCTCACAAGTACAATACTCACTGCATAACCTCCACATAATCGGTCAGCTCGCTTCGCTCACACGTCAACCAGTCTTGCTTAAAGCCCATCATCAGTATATTCGGTTTAAGCTTCCCAAGCCCGCTGGCCTGTACTAGCGCGCTCACTCCTTCACTAAAGGCCGAGTCATCGACGAGAGTGTAAAACGCCTTTATCTTGCGTTTCGTGAACCATTCGTATGCGCGTTCTGATAGGGCTTCCCTGCCACGGTGACTTATTTGTCCCTGGGAAAAAGAAACAGATTAGTTAGCGGAACCCCAATATACATAGAAACGTACTTATAATACAAATAGGAAGTTGAAACGCTCTTTGATCAATATGATGTCAGTGACTCTAAGACCACAAAGCAGACATGTGGTTTTCATAAATCTGGCATCAATAAAATCACATACTCCAGATCATTTTCGATCAAGTGGTAACATCATAATTTGTAGGGGAAATTTTAGAGTTTTCCAATTTTTAAAGTTATGTTTAGCATCACTTTTTTAATAATAATAATAATAATATAAGTTTTTTATTTAGACAACAGAGCCCATAAAATGTTAGTAAAAACTTAAATAATTATGTTAGTACTTAATAGCTAAAACAGATTTCGTCCTCTGGGTTTTAAGGGTTATTTAAGTTAAGAAATTCTTTTTTTTTGTCTATGTCATTTTGTTACCTATATTCCTGAGTATCTCTTGCCAGAAAGATAACCATAATTTGGGTTTCAAATGTCAATTAATGTTGGGGATTCTGCCTCTTATAAACCTATGTTCAACTCGATGGTTACCTGTACAATTTGCCCGCACACCATCAACGATAGCCCTTTCGTAAGCAGATACGAGAAGTCAGTCAGAATCGGCCTTTCTCCCGGAAAGCCAGTCAACACCAATATTTGGGGCCTGAAATCATTCACAACATTTTATATTTCTGAACTTTAGAATATCTGACAGTATGAGTTATGACCTAGTCAGCTTTAGAAATGACCTAGCTTTTTTTTATTTACTGACTTCAAAATAAGGAGGTTCTCAATTCGTCGGATTTTTTTTTGTGCTTTATGTATGTTCACCGATACTCGAAGAGACAGAGGGTATACATTCCGATAAGTGCCATAAAAATTTGGTGAGGGTCTGTTAAAAATCTTCGGAGGTATGAACAGAAATGCACCACGAGAGTGCAGAAAATTGCTCAGCTTATAACATTGAAATCGGTTTTACTTTTGATATGACAACAATATTTATTTATTTATTTATATTTGAAAAACCAACAGCTAAACATACAAGATAGCAGCTAGAATAGATAACAGAGAGCCAATTATAGGTTTTCACTGATGGAAACATGATGGTCAATAAATGTGAACACTCTATCACAAAACAACGCGACTACTAGAGAAGTGACGCGTGATCATTATCCAGATAGGTACATCCGAAAGTTAATTACAATCCTCTGTACATACCTATAATTTTTCACGTGTTCCGTGACTCTGTTCAATGTGTGGACTCCAGCCAATGCAGTTTTGTATGTTTGCGCCTGCGTAGTCGAACCCCAGTTTACATCTGTAAACACACAAAACGTATATTTGCATGACATTTCGTGTTTTCCGAATATTACCGACAGCATATAGGTAGTATAGTCGGATTGCTCATTCTACGGATTCAAATTGAAGGAAAAAATGTCATTTTTCCTTCAATTTTGATGTAAAACATATCAAAAATAATCAAAATTGAAGGAAAAATTACATTTTTTCCTTCAAATTTAGTCCGTATAATGAGCAATACGACTATAGGTATTGATGATAAGCTATAGTCGAATTGCTCATTGTACGAACTAAAAATATATGAAAAATGACATTTTGACCGTCAATTTTAGTGCGTATAATTAGAAATACGACTATATGTATAATTCCACAAAACAGAATGTGACAGAAGTGCACGCCGTTATCAGCGCAGCTCGCACGGCTTGAAACTAATTTGCTTTTCTTAAAAATGACATTGATATTCATTTGTTTGCGATAAAGTTGAAATTATGAGTTTCACTTCCAAATGACTTTTCGTCAATCATTTTTGTAAAGCGATTGTTTTCGATGTTTTCCGAAACGAATTCTTTTTCTGGTTTCACTATACGTTAGTCGTTGGCATTGAACGCGTGTAGCGACATCTACCTATCGCTAGATGAACTACATACACATGCTACGCGCTAAAGAGCTACGGAGTAGATGGCGACACAACCGCATATGTCTAGAACTCGCAAGCGAAGTTTTCAGCGGCGATAGACCAACCGACCAACCGACAACAACTGTCGGTCGAAAGACAAGTGGGCCAGATGGGCCGGCCCGTTGCAGAGGAACCACCTACTCTGTCTTTGGGGAACGATTCCACCATGCTCCCCAAAACGCGTTAAGGAATGACTGACCTGGCTTCCTGTAAGACACTAGCAGATATAGCGCCAGTAGACTGGCGATAGTGACGAGCGCCGTGCCCCACGATATCACGAACATTATCGCGACACACATCATGGACCCAGCTAGTGATAGCCACATATTGTACAACTGTGGACAAATTGGCGAAATATTAGAAAAAGGCCAAGTCAATAGTACCTTAAACCGACGAGCTTGCATGAAGAATGTGATAAGAGTGAATGAAGTGAAAGAAGTGTGTCAGGACCGTAGCAAATGGAGATCTTTGGTCTCTGCCTACCCTTTGATGGGAAACAGGCGTGATTTTATGTATGTGTTATGTATGTGGACAAAAATAACAATCTATTTACATAAAATCACGCTACTATTCCGTAGGGGTGAGTAAAGATTACAGACTACCCACCTGCCACCTACTGCGCTCCTGACACATCACTTTCATTACATTCTTGTAATCTCGCAATCAAAAATCTTTCAATTTTATGTCGGTAACTGTCGGTAATCAAATCGCCGGCAAATACTGAGTGCGTAATAGATACGTTTCTATCTATCTATCTAAGCAGCGTGTAACATCCACTGCTGGGTAAAGGCAAGTATTCTGTGGTAAAGGCCTCTTCTCTATCACGCCACTCCTGCGTTATATTATACGTTTGCTACAATTCAATTATTTTATTTTTACAGTTTTCGGAAAACTTACAGCTAGAAAAAAGTTTAAAAGAAGTAAATAGAGAGCAAGGCCTAATTGCAAGTTTTCACATATAAAATTGTAAATATCAACTTACCCTAAAAGTAGGCCGCCATCCTACCGGCTTCGCCAGACTGGCGTGGAATGTAGAGAAGTTGATCAGCGCATACGCAGCTAGGAAGAAGTTCGAGATCAGAGGCGCTATCTGATTCAGTCCACCTGATAACAACACAATGTGACAAAACAAGCAAAGGCCGTGATGGTCAAGTAGGATTGTGCCTCGACTTTCCTTCTAAGATCTTGAAATGAAATAAAATGAAATGAAATGAAATGAAATAATTTATTTGCGTGAAGTATGGTAGAAAAAGTTCTTAAAATAAATTATAAGTAGCACATACTCCGTTTGATACTTACATACTTGGGTACATACATACTTACATACATAGCACATACTTGGGTTTGATTCGAAGGATATTTCGTTTTGGATTATCTAAATGTACATAGCTCTAAGACGGACGCATAATTTGGAATAACACTATTTTGTCTTAGAACAGTCTCTTTGAATTAATTATGTAGGAACGCCGCGCCATAGTCGGCTTCTGACAATATTATTAATCAATCAATAAATCAATCAAATTATTTTATTGCATATTTAGGGTTAGTAGCAGGTTACAGTATCGGCGCCTGATCATAATCAGCGCTTTACATTAAAGTTATATATTAATTACACTAAGTACACACGATGGCAAAATTAGGGGAACACGACGAAATATAAGTTTTCAGTTGAATGAGTTTCCAGGTACTACAGTATATCCATTAGTATAGGCATAGGTTGCTTCTGAGGCTATATGGATCATCTAATAACAAAAGTGTAACCACTCACCCATAAGTATGAAGGCAGTTGCTATGATGAAAGTGAGCACGTAACCTCGAACCGGCTCGTTGTTCGCTCCGTAGCCTTTCGCGAAAAATTCCAAATATGGATACAGCTTGTCTTGACATAACGCCTGCAATTACAATAAATTATGCAATGTAAATAAATTATATTTTACTAGGTACACTTATATTTTTTCATTCCATCTATTCGAAAAGGACGACTTTGTTCGCCTTTAAGTGCGCCCAAAGTAGATGATTCCTCTTCAAGGAACTTTTAGCGGGCAGTAATGAGTTTTTAATCCTCTTTATAAGTTTAGCGGGCAGTAATGAGTTTTTAATCCCCTCTAAGTGCGCCGGAATTATCTATGAATTATCTTTGCCGCGCACTTTTGAGGTACAACTACTTTCCACATTCATCTCAAATCAAATCTACCAAGATGAATGAGGGAGGACTCTTCCAAAAACACCACAGTTGTAATCACATTTAGAGATTTATTACTCTGCAGTTTTCTATCCATACATAATTGTAATTCCAACCTGATAAAATCCTGTGCGTTTTCGTCAGCGCGATCTAGAACGATGGTCTACTGGCGCCATCTAGTTTGTTTTCGTGGAACTATTGAGCAATTCTAGCGGAAGAGATTTTTTGTTTGAACGCGCTAATCTCACAAAACAGGTTTTTATAATAGCTACCTACAACGTTTTTAATATTCATTATTCTGTATATTTATTTAGCTATTTATTTATATTTATATTGTTTGTGAGAGAAATAAATAAATAAATGAAATGAAATGAAATCTCAGGAACTACCAGTCGGATTTGAAAAATTATTTCTGTATTTGATAGCTAAACTCTTGAGGAAGGTTATAGGCTACTTTTCATCATCATCATCATCATCACCATAAACCATCACTACGGGGGCAACGCCGCCGCGAGGGCGCTGCTAGTATCGGATAAACATACCGCCCACCATTCAGCCGGCGCGCGGCCACCGTCTGAATAAAAAAAAATTAATCCCCGATTACTCTTCTCAAGTGAAACTTCGTTGATTTAACACATTCCTTTCTCCTCCCTTTTATTTTCTCATAGATTGTAATGAAAAGTAGAGTGTATCACTCGGGCGCAAAATATATTTTTGGCTCGGGCGACGTACTTTAAATCCCTCGCTTCGTTCAGGATTCTACTAAAGAATCCCTCGCTACGCTCGGGATTCTACTCTAGAATCCTTCACTTCGCTCTGGATTCAAAAAAGCGCCCTCGCCGTAAAAATATTATTTTCCCCCCATATAATACAATCTACTATAAAGTGTTTGCATACAATAAAAATTCAGCAGGTGGAGATTTAAAAAACTTGATAAAACACCTATTTGTAAAATCGACACAACAAAGTATTATGAAGTAGTTTTGTAAAACCTAAATCAACTAAGTAGAGGTAAATTGAAATTGATCAGGTATTTATACCATTCACTGCACCTTTCACTGCACGTTTCAGCACATAATATTTCATAGAATCTACACTCTTTTAAACTTCATAACAACATAAATTGACCATAAAACTGAAAGAAGTGTGTCAGGACAGCAGCAAATGGAGATCTGTGGTCTCTGCCTACCCCTACGATGGGACACAGGCGTGATTTATGTATGTACTAACGGACGCCCGCGACTTTGCCCGCGTGGACTACTACTGTACTACTTTTTTATCCCACGGGAAACATGCATTTTTTCGGGATAAAAAGTAGCCTGTGTCACTCGCCAGCCCTCCAACTATCTCCACCCAAAAAATCACGTCATTCCGTCTCTCTGTTTTGACGTGAAAGCAGGACAAACAAACAAACACACTTTCAAATTTATAATATGGGTATGGATCAACTGATCATAAAATACGGTAAAGACAGTTTACCTGAAAGACTTTAGGCGCAGATACAAGTGATGCCAATGCGGAGGAAAGCGTGGCGGCGAAGCATCCGCCGTATATCAGCGGACCGAACCCCGACACCAGACGAATCACCTGCAATTATTATTGAAATTAGCCTCACAAAGGGTATGTACTTACCTAATCTAACTCATCATCATCATTGGCCTTTAAACATCTGTTACAGATGATTTAGGTGGCGTCAGTCATGTTACAGAACAGTTATTTGAACATTTTCGTTCGTGGCTAAAGAGGCATATGCGGCCTAATTTAACTATACCTGCAGGGTGAATTTTTGAGACGGGGCAGTAAGGGCTACCTTAACAGTTGTAGGAAAACGTTCTTACGAGACTATCCTTAACTTTTGAAGATATTTCGACCTGCATTCACAGATTTTGAAAAAATGTACAGTCAGCGAGAAAATGGGCAATTAACACAAAAACTTTTTTTGATGCCAATCGATCCTGTTTCTTAAAAGGATTAAAAGGCTCTATCGGACCAACTGAGGTTAGAGTACTAGAAAAGTATCATTGATGGTGAGGAGGATCTCTATGACCCTTTCGGGATGGACTTCTGAGGAACCTAGAAATCTAAACAAGCTTCTAAACCATAGTTTCTCAACCTTATTTTGCCCACCGCCCACTTTGAGAATATTTTTTTTCAAGAGCCCCCCTCATCATAACGTGGCATTTCAATGCCCCCTAATTTTCTCTGGGTCTACTGCCCCCTGAAAGTCTCAAACGCCCACAAGGGGGCGTTATCGCCCACGTTGAGAACCTATGTTCTAAACTCTTCTTCCTAGTCGGGCAGTCTTGGCAGAGTGGTCGTGGTTGAGATGATGTCGCACAACTCTTCGTCGCCTTTTTCCAGGGCTGCCGCTCTTCTAAATACATCTCCATTTCTGGCGGTTAGTTGCAAAGCGAGCACACTGTACTAAAGTGGACTGGGTTGTTTTCTTGATTAGGTCGGTCCAGCGAGTTGGTGACCGACCAGGGCTTCGTTTACCTTGTACAACACTCACATCATTCTCAACTCACATCATTGCTATTCTGCAGGCCGTACGCGCAGGTTCTGTTCTCGCATTCCGTCATGGCCCAGCCTGCGATCTCTGTGACGTCACCGGACGCATCGCGCACCACCGTCCAGCCCGTCAGCACGGCTATCAGGAGGTAGGATATAGTCGACTTCTGAGGAACCTAGAAATCTAAACAAGCTTCTAATCTAAACTCACATCATTGCTATTCTGCAAGCCATACGCGCAGGTTCTATTCTTGCATTCCGTCATGGCCCAGCCGGCTATCCGGAGGTAGGATATAGTCGTGAGGAGGATCGCTAGGAGAGTGCCTTTCGGGATAGACTTCTGAGGAACCTAGAAATCTAAACAAGCTACTAAACTCACATCATTGCTATTCTGCAGGCCGTAAGCGCAGGTTCTATTCTCGCATTCCGTCATGGCCCAGCCTGCGATCTCTGTGACGTCACCGGACGCGTCGCGTACAACCGTCCAGCCCGTCAGCACGGCTATCAGGAGGTACGATATAGTCGTGAGCAGGATCGCTAGGAGAGTGCCTTTAGGGATCGACTTCTGAGGATCCTGGAAAATAATAAGCTCTAAGTAAGTTCGTATGAGCAAGTGGCCAAATCTGGTGACGGAGTTTTTAGGCCTACGTCATGGCTTAGCGACAAAACGGCAGCTAAAAGAAATGAACTCTAAATGAACATGTTACTAAAAAATAAGTTCATGTTTTGAAGTTGGGGCCAAGTGTGCTGCCCTGTAGAACTCCACTGAGAAGTTCGGCTCAGTTGCAGACTTGTTAACTAATATGTTTTGATGATTCATAATTATCTATTCAACAATCAAAGACAAGACATTTTGATTTATAGAGAGGATAATGCTCATTTATTGTACGTGTGAGTAGCATTGATACAATGTCTAAGGCCTAGTCTAAGTCAAGAATATACCAAACAAGGAAACATTTCAAGAAAAGATTGTATTTTCTATTTCATTGCTCTAAAATTACCTTCAAATCTCCAGAAATGTTAGCCCCGGCCAATATCCCAGTCGCCGCGGGGAAGAATATGGAGAAAACAGAGAAGAAGTTATGTTCAACGCCTTCGAAGTATCTGTAGTCTGGACCCAGATTGTTTTTCAACACCGTGACTGAAATACAATGTTTTCTGTCAGCCAAGTTTACTGTCTATGTATAAAAATAAAATGTAGTTCGTTGGTAAGTGCATCACTTCAGAACGGCTGGACGGTTGTTTTAATGTTCGAATAATTTTTCAGGGGAGGAAATAAAAAAGTTTTTTTATTTTCATGTCAATGCAAAGAGATATTGAAACAACATTTTTTTCTCTAAAAACAACCTAATTACGAACATTCAAAAAAGTTATAGGCAAACCAGTCCTCGTACTATCCCCAAATGATGTGCTTACTAACAAATACCATTTTATTTTATTTTTATAAAAATAATTAAACTGGTATAGGTACGAGTTAACAGATATTTATAATGGCAACCACCCAGGATCAATTCTATCGTCCAATCGATTGGATGCTGCCAGTTTGATCATGCCAAATGGACCGTATGTGGACATGGATTAGCATGATCGTTCGATTGGACGAAACAATCGAATTGGCATGATCATGTTGAATGGATCATGCCAATTGGAAAGTGTATGGCGGTCGTAAGAACCTTTAATACTCACGATTATACCCGACGAAGCCCTGAGCGAGCTCGTCGTCAGTCTTCGGGCCGACGATAGATCCGATGAGGAAGTCAGCAATAGCCGCGAGGAGTATGAACAACAGCACTATTTGTGCTTTCGCCTCCCATTCCATACCGACTATAACGATCCCTGTTAGTAGGACTATGGTTATGCAGCCGTAGATAGCTTGGTCCTGTAAAGGCAAATATGTCTTGTTAGAATCTGATCTAAAATAAGCCAATTGATTGCTTAAATATTTTACTTTTAATTTAAGACCTAATGTATCTGCTACAAAAACACAGACAGATAGTAAAAGGATTGGTCCTGTAAAAGCAAACATGAAGCCCTGATGTATCTGTTCAAAGGCGTTAATGAACACAGACACAGATACCTAATAAAAGGCTCTCCACTCCATATTGTGTGTTATACCGACTGACATAGAATCATATGATTTTTTATCAAAAGAATATTGCGATGATATCTTTATATGTATGAATGCAGATGTTAGGTATGAATATTATATAGATACAGTGTAAGAGGCAAACCAAAGAAAATAATGAGAACAAATTATGAGTGAATGTTGAGAAGGCGACTGAGAAAGCGTTGTGAAAGGAAAACTGTAATGCTGACCCACATAAAGAAGAGAAGGAAGGGGAGGTGATAATGATAAAATCCTGTATATTAAAGCCATGATTATATGTCATGAAAAATTTACAATCAAAGAAAAATGACCTACACATAGAAACATAACTTCATACATAATTAAAGAACTAGCAGCGCCCTAGCGGCGTTGCCCCCGTAGTGATGGTATAACGGTAAAGATGATGATGATGATGATGAAAAGTATAACTATAACCTTCCTCAAGAGTTTAACTATCACATGCAGAAATAACTTTTCAAATCAGACTGGTAGTTCTTGAGATTAGCGCGTTCAAACAAACACACAAACTCTTCCGCTTTATTATAATAGTATAGATAGATATACGTACCCAACTCTTGCTGACCATATAAGCGGACTCAGGTATAAGCGTGATGAGCGACTCTCCGAAGCCGACGACATACATAGCGCAAGCGACTGCGTTGGCCATAGAGAATATCAACCCAATGGAGCCGCCGAATTCAGGACCCAAAGACCGCGATATCATGTAGTACGTCCCTCCTGAAAAAGTTTGTATGGAAAATGAAAAGTCCTATCAAAATTTTCAATTTTTTTTTTTCTTTAATCGATAAAATAAGCTCATCAAGATTTTCAACCTGACGAATATGGATTCCGTAGCCGAGTTGGTAAAGGCACTCCGGCTTAAGGATCGCTTGTATCATTACTTTCGAATCCCGTCGGAATTGAAAATTTTGATAAGACTTTTCATTTTCAATGAAATTACCTAAATGTGGTTTAACATTATAAAATTAAAAAATTAAAGAAAAAAAAACCGGTCAAGTGCGAGTCGAACTCGTACGCCGAGGGTTCCGTACCTAGCCATGGTGCCAATTAAGCTAGTATTAATTGTATGAGCGCCCATACAACTCGGAGGACAATTTTAATTGGCGTCAACTATGTATGTATGGGAACACCCTTTAGTTTTCAACTTTTTTAACTTTTTGGAATGTTTCCTTTATTTGTGCTATAAGACCTTGCTTTTTGCCAAATTTCGTTATTCTAGGTCAACGGGAACTACCATTTAGGTTTTCGACCCAAAACCTCTAGGGTACTTCCGGTTGACCTAGAATTGTCAATTTTGGTTACAAGCAAGGCCTTACAGCACAAGTAAAGGAAAAATTCCGAAAAATAAAAAAAGTTGATAATTAAGGTAAGTTTTGGTACTTACAAGTTTTCACGAAAACCTAAATTTGCCTATATCTTTTTATAGTGTTGACTCAGGACCTTGATTTTTATACTTACAATAGGGACTATAGACCTTAGTATATGGTATAAATTTCAACTTGCTAGCTCTACCCGTTCCTGAGATAATCGATGGTGACACACGGACAGACAGACGGACAGACAGACAGACAGACGGACAAGAAAGTGATCTTATAAGGGTTCCTTTTTTTTACCTTTTAAGGTACGGAACCCTAATTAAAGTTTTTAGGGTTAACGACTTTAAAGTCGGGACTGACAGTTTAAAGCGCTCTGCGGAGCACGGAAATGCTTAGTTCCTGATGTCTTGGCCATACATTCACTTGATGACCATTCAGAAAGTTGTTTCTAAAGAATGACTGATTAGGCCATAAACAGTTGTTATAATTAAACTTACCTCCTTTTATGACACCGTTGGTGCTGATAGCAGACATGGAGAGCGCTGTGATGGTGGTCACCACAGAGGTCATCGATATCAGCAGCATGGACTGCACTGCCGACAACCAAACCATTACTTGATATACTAGAAGGGTTATACTACTCTGTATTTATACTGGCGACCCCTACCCGAGTCAATATGGTCTTAGCTGTGAAACGCGGTGTTATCCCGTAGATTTCTAATACGAGAATCTCGCTATGAATCATAATTGTGAATCTGCTAATAACGGACTTTTAAGCCCCGCAGTTGAACGAGAGTACAAAATTTGCGTCGATGACACTCAACGTGCTAAAAGAGTTTCATTACAGATGCGGTTTTAAGTCTTTTTCTTTCATTCCACGTGTAAAAAGTAGTTAATGATTAAAACATAAAGTAGCCTACTACGTGGCCAAGGAATGCGTTGATCTAATAACAATTTCATTTGAAAATCCGTTCATTCAGTCGTTTCAATGTGAAAAGTAGCAGACATACATACAGTTAGTGCAGGAATTTTATAATTTGTTTTATAATTTGAATGCCTAGATCCGTTGGAAGAAGTGTACGTACGAGTACATAGACTCAAAAACTTTCGCGTTTTTGACATTAGTTTCATTAGCATCATTCCTTAGTTTTTTTTTCAGATTTTCTAGTAGATATACTTACCAACGCCCGCCTGGCCGACGACCCAGGACAGCCTGAGGAAAAGCATCACGCCCCAGATGTTGAGGAGGCAACGCATCAGCACGCCCTTCACCCAGCCGAACTTCACGTTCGGGGACGGCATCGTCGGCTCTAGATCTTTCTCCAGCATTTGACCTGGCTGGAAAGAATCCAGAGTTACTTCAATTGAATATAACTTTGAGTGAGATTCAAGCGACTAGAGGAAAACGCTATTTTATGTCGCCGTAAGGCCTCCTTAAAGCCAGGACTGATGACATCGTTTAGATCGAAATTTAAGGTTGACCTTAGCCTCGTCTAAGGGTCATAACTTTTGTAGTACTTTGGGTAGGTTCATTTCATCAGTATCTCAAGTTTCAATGCTTTGTTTTTCGCAATAATCATGATAATTTAGAGATTTTTTCAAGAATCAAAATCAATGCTAAAGTAAGTTTTTATAAGAAAACTCCAGTTACGGAGTTTGACGAGATCAATGCTAACTCTTGATGACTCGTCTTGTATTCACACCAATTGATATCGAGTCGATCATTAAGAATAAATACAATAGATACATAGATTACCTACTCAGACATTTACTTTAACCAGTACTCTATGCCCATTCATTCTTTGATAAGACCATACCATATTTCTCAAACCGTCTCTATCATAATAAGACCTTTATGGTCAAGATCATGTCATCCCTATAACGAACTAGTCTAATCAGAAGGGTCAGCAGATCACATGTGTCATCTGCAGACACCTACGCAGGGGTTATATTCCCTTGAACTCGTTGCGCAAGGTATTTGTGGTGCTTGATGCATCGTAGGACGAAGATGAGTAACGGTCAATCTAATAGATTAATGCATAAATACCGCTGTGTCCAAGATACGTACCTAGACCAGTCATAGCCCTGTTTCGTTTTGCTTTTTATTTTCGTAAGTACTGGCCCTATTTATAACATTAACTTTTTCAGCCCACTGTACTTATAGATAAGTCCTCATAACAGGCATGGCTCACGAAAACGTGAGCGAAGTCAAGTGGTCCAATTAGTTAATGAGTGCCCTGCAATTACTACAATTGAGTACCTGTTTATACGTCTTAAAGGTACGCCTAATGCCTAATGCGTCATAGCGCGTTATGACTAGATTTTTCAGGAGACTCATATTACGAATGTTCTAACCTAACTAAAGGGATTGGTTGGTATTGTAGCTTAGTCAAGAATAATAAAGAGCTCTTTACATGCATTATTCTTAACTTTATATTCATTTATCTAAACAATTCTAACGAAAATCACCTTAGCTAATATTTATTTACAGAAGAACTCAGTTTATGGTGACGTAAAACGCTAGGTTTGAGCATAGCTGGCTCCTGTGGAGTTAATGAATGAAAAGACAGGTGCTAAACTTTATTTTGTCCTAATTCTACACAAAAACTGAATAAAGTAGTATGTAGTCTCATCGAAAATGTAATTTGCTCGAGAAACGTTACGCATTTACAACAAATCGCGTGAGGAGAACATGAGTTTTTCAGTAATTTCCCTAATACACACTATGCAGTCACTGAGGTATCATAGTCATAATAGTTCACGGGAATATCCTACGCATCACATTTACACCAGGGGTCTGGGATTTCATTGTGGGCAGAGCTGAGTTCATTTCTAATAGACAATACAACGCAGTTACTTGTGAAGTGCACCTACGTCATAATGTGGTATCCTGTAGCCTAGTCACGTGTCTAGAAGATGTTTTCTAACCGCTGACCAACTATTTCAGTCTCAATAGGCACTGAGTATTCTTACAGATCCCCCCCCCCCCCCAAAAAAAGCTACCAAGGAGAACCAAAGCATAAAATGTATTCGGAGCATATTATTATGTGCATCAAGCAATGGCACTGAGCGCGATAGTGAAAGTATAGCCGATGTCCTTCTGAAATAATGTTACTACCTTTCAAATGGCGACAAATCTTTTGAAATCGGTTTCGTAGATTACCTCCTTTTACATCTTTATAGTATTGGTGTAGGAATTGACTATAATATGGCACTACTGTACCCGTTAAGTGTAAAGATTGCCTCCTGACACTATAAAATCAGTAAAGATGTAAAGGTCTAAGTTTTTAAAAGGAATTGACTAAGAACCTATTGTCTTCAACTTTTCAAGTATCTCTACCTTTATTATACTTACAGCGATTTATGCAAAGTTAGTCTAAACATTACCTTTAAGTACTAGTTTTACCTCTACATGTTTACACAGCTGCCTGAGTACAAACAGATAAAGTCAGAGAGTATCATGACATCCTTCCTCACGTGCGAGGATCAAATGGCGTAAAACCGCCGCCAGGTTTATTATCAATTACATTTCAAGTATCAAGACGTGCAAATCAAGGCACGACTCGATTAAGTGCCTATTCAATGCAAATAATTATAATCTTAAATGATTACGCTCAATAAAATCTACAATATCATTTAGTATTAAGTATAGGTATCTAATAATTTTATCGTAACAAGATTTTTCTAGGTTTATTTTCCCTTATCCATGCAAATTCATACATACATACATAAAATTACGCCTGTTTCCCATCATAGGGGTAGGCTGAGACCACAGATCTCCACTAGCTAAGACCCTGACACACTTCTTTCGCTTCATTCGCTCTCATCACATTCTTCATGCAAGCTCGTCGGTTTAAGGTATTTTTCTTGGAGTCTTGACTTTTAGAAAGGACTCTTGACCTGGCCTTTTTTTTAATAATTCGCCAATTTGGTCCAGGAATGTGCGCCTAGGTCTGTCCCTTCCGACGGTCCCATTCACACTCGCCTTATGGACCTGTTACGTCAATCTTCTTTCATTCATCCTCTCTACCATGACCGAACCATCTTAACATACCCTTCTCAATTTATACAAATAATTCATTTGAATACATAATTTCAATACAAATTCATTTTAATCAGTATTCACCTCACTCAATTTTGCAAAATCAATTTCAAAAGACACGTACCTTCCTAGATAAAGAAGCGTTGTGAAGTTCATCTAAAGTTGGTCGTGGAGCCGCGTGGAGGGACATCACATTTCTATAGTTATCCAATCGCGGTAGGGCTTCTCTTGTGAAATGTCTGTTAGAAAAAACAATCTAGTTAATAAGATCTCGAATAGTGGACCGCTCCCTGTTGACTGTCCTAAGTATATCCTAAGCATAATTTCTACGAATGATTGATATGAAACCAAAATACTAAGTACCAATGGTTGAATGGTTGATGAGGTAATCCATTATCCAATTTTAACAAGAAAACATTACACATGTTTCAAAACCCCCAACATATCCCGATAAAAAAGTACTTTATTTCTGAATGGCATTGGTCATAAATATTTCTCTTACAAAATTATCGGATCATCTGGAAATTCATGCGGGTGAAACTCCATAATAACGCATACCTAAGCTAGTAGCTAGTAGTATTTCAAATGCAATATAGTCCCTATACTTATATTGAAAACTTTAATGTTGGTCTTTCTGAAATTTGACTTTGAGAAACTGCGACTGCACTCACAGCTTAGTTGGCTTGCCCTTCACTCTGTGCTGTATGTAGTAGGTCCAATTTGATTTCATTCAATTATTTACAAAACAAAAACTATATCTTATCTAGTTTCCATACTAAAGTATGTAGTCAGATCCATTTTGCTTAGTTTGGGACAAGAAGGCGCTGTGCGAATTCATTAGTACAGTGTGAGTTGAAAGAACAAAAACGTTTTGGTAGCAATCTTGAGGTCTTCATCTTAATAACAGAACTCACCTAAAACTCTTTCCATATTTGGTGTCAGTAGCAGTGAGGGGGTCATCGCTGTCCATGCCAGAAGCGTCAGAATCTTCTGCGTCATCGTCCTGGTTGTCTTCTTCCATCTGCGAAATAAAGATTCCATTATCCGAAAGAAAGAAAGCGAATTGAGGGTCGAGAAGCTGGACTCTCGTCATGTGAGCTTAACTCATTTATGGTGAGGGTCTCTACAGAGAGATTGAAGACCTTCATGAGCCCTGACTTCTGGCCGAAAGGGGTGAAGTTCCTTCGGTCCAAGCGCTCGTGGCATAGCTTGCTTAGACGTTCTTGATTGATCGTTAAAGTTAAGCAGCGTTGTGCGCGGTCACTATTTGGATGGGTGACCGCAAGTGGCAATACGAGCTTGAGCGCTTCCGTGCTTCGGAGGGCACGTTAAATTGTCGGTCCCGGATTTTAAGTCGTTAAGCCTAACGGGGGAGGCCTTTGCCCAGCAGTGGGACAGTTTAGGCTAGTTAAAAAAAAAAGGCATGATGGAGGACTTTTAGGCGGCCTAAAAACTCTGTCACCAGAGTTGGCCATGGCCACTTGCTCATACGAATGCGCCGTGACACGCTGGCGTGCATGTGTGTCCTAGATTAAGTTTTATTGATATGAATTTTTAGGTATAAGGTATTTATTTCTATGGGCCTCAAAATCCTCTCAGAACACCCAAATGCACCTAGGTACATCTTTACAACCTTACACAACAATCTGAAATTATGCATCCTTTATCGAATCCATAAAAAGGATACATTTTATAGCACATTATTTCATGACAATTAAAATGATATCCATTTCAAATCAATGGAAACGAACCTCTCATTAATAAACTCCGACCATTCAATACATCGTTATGTAACGTGCGGTCGCGTGCAATCAACCACGAATACCATCAATTATTGATTTCATTATCATCATTCACCGTTCAATTTCAGCGTTATGCATCACTTGGCGCTATTTTAACATGACGCCCAAAACTAGGATTCCCTGTGTCGCAGGCATCGATTACTCTAACCTACCATGCTACTAAAACTTCCTTATAACCTAAACCAAACATTTTCTCGCAATTAATTTTTAAATCTCTCAAATTAAACACACTTTCGTTCGAAACCCAATTAGGCACTCGACTTTGACGCTGAGAGATACATACATAATACGTAAAATCACGCCTGTTTTCCATCATAGGGGCAGGCAGAGACCACAGATCTCCACTTGCTGAGGATTAATATAAAATAATCATCCACTGAACTGCATCTGCATACTTTCGTAATTTACATTACAACTACACTTTAAAGGTGAACCGGTGAACGCAATTCACTGAGGTGAACGCATACCTATCCGCGTTGAGCGCGCTGAACGAATCGACCGAAACGATTTTTTTAATTCTTTATATGAAATCGTATGAAACCTTGCACACCTGGACGATTGGGACGTAGCAACGCGGGCTAATATGCGAGGTTTTATCCGATTTCATAGAAATGATTTAAAATTCGTTTCTTTCAATTCGTTCGACGCTTTCGGATAGGTATGCGTTCACCTTAAAAGGGAGTAGTTGAACAGGTTTCTAGGAACCTAGTTGTTTGTTGTTTATCAGTCAGCTAAATACCAGAATAATTTTCTTTTTGTCAGTCATCACATCACTGATTTTATTGCGTTTTTTCGGTCATTAATTACCATGCCATGATCAATCAATTACTTAGGTATTTCTTCAAAGAATTCGCAAATTGCATTTATCCGCTAGTTTTCATGGTAATTAAATCTTGACGTACTAATGCTATAAGATTAAAAAAAAACCGGTCAAGTGCGAGTCGAACTCGTACGCCGAGGGTTCCGTACCTAGCCATGGTGCCAATTAAGCTAGTCCGCTTAATTGTATGAGCGCCCATACAACTCGGAGGACAATTTTAACTGGCGTCAACTATGTATGTATGGGAACACCCTTTAATTTTCAACTTTTTTAACTTTTTGGAATTTTTCCTTTATTTGTGCTATAAGACCTTGCTTTTTGCCAAATTTCGTTATTCTAGGTCAACGGGAACTACCATTTAGGTTTTCGACCCAAAACCTCTAGGGTACTTCCGGTTGACCTAGAATTGTCAATTTTGGTTACAAGCAAGGTCTTACAGCACAAGTAAAGGAAAAATTCCGAAAAATAAAAAAAGTTGATAATTAAGGTAAGTTTTGGTACTCACAAGTTTTCACGAAAACCTAAATTTGCCTATATCTTTTTATAGTGTTGACTCAGGACCTTGATTTTTATAGTCACAATAGGGACTATAGACCTTAGTATATGGTATAAATTTCAACTTGCTAGCTCTACCCGTTCCTGAGATAATCGATGGTGACACACGGACAGACAGACGGACAGACGGACAGACGGACAGACGGACAGACGGACAGACGGACAGACGGACAGACGGACAAGAAAGTGATCTTATAAGGGTTCCTTTTTTTACCTTTTAAGGTACGGAACCCTAAAAATTAAGTCATGCTTGACGGTTCAAGTAAAACATTCCGGTATTTTATTGACTGTTAAGACTGAAGTCATAATATATGTAGCAATAAAATAAAAAAAAACTTAAACTATGTTCTCCGTAATTATTATATTAATGAATTCGTTACTTCGCATTCATATAGTATGAAACAATGGAAAAAATGCGCAACTGTGTATTCGTTCGCTCTACTTGTATTGGTAAATGTATGTAATGTACGTACCAAACTGAAGGACAAATGGCATCACGACCGAATTTTTTCGTGCACAGACGTATTTCGAATGGATAAGTAATAAATCACGACTTTACATACACTTGAAAAGGAATAAAACTACTGCGGTCAATGAGATTTTACAAATAGAGACGTTATACCTACTCATTTCAAAAAGCTCTTAAACACGGCGAAATTTTGTTATATAGCTACTTAAATATAATCTAGGCAGCTTTGTTTATTATCAATCAAGAAAACTAAATAATTGCAAAGATTTGTAAGACCCCGTTGTCAGAAAGAGATAAATTATGTGCGAGCTGCGTGTAAATGCGTGTAGCAACGAAACAAGACAAAGTGCAACTTAGTTGACTGAAGCTAATTAGCTTGAGTCAACGTGAGTCTGCCCGCGACCACGGCTATTGCAACATAGCCGAAACGTCGGGATAAATAAGGTAAATCACGCGATAAAATCCCGTGTCCATAAAACTTCAATATAATTAGCTTGACTTTTGTTCGCC
Organism: Camptogramma bilineatum; assembly: GCA_958496255.1. Lineage (NCBI taxonomy): Eukaryota > Metazoa > Arthropoda > Insecta > Lepidoptera > Geometridae > Camptogramma > Camptogramma bilineatum. The sequence goes on along the minus strand of OY292466.1, from coordinate 13,604,228 downwards.
ACACAGAGCGGGGTACAACGCATCTACTTCAGTTTATATAGAAGATCATTGACTGCTGTTAGGTAACTGGTACTGCGAATCCGTCAATTATCCCATGGCCTGGATACTGAAAATTCTTTAACTGCATATTGCGTTCATTTAATGATTTTAAGGAGTAATTGAACTCCAAGTCAATTTTAAAACCTATTGTTCTTCCATTATAACAGAATACTAGCTAATCGACCAGCTGGTTCACACGGTGTGGCCATGTGTCTACAACCGTCTCCCAGACTGTGTTACAGCTGCACAATCAACGCAAGCCTTTAGGGGCCTGGCGAATTTCCATAAAAACGTAATACCGAAATCATTTAAAATTTAAGCATTTTTTATCAGTTTATGTTGTCAGATTAAGGCAGTAGGTATCTAGGTTCCTATTACACTTTTGTTCTGAAAAACTTAGGTACCTAAAAAGAAATGTAAGCAAATTGAATTGAAATCTTTGGACAATTCGCCTGTCGCCGGTCCCTAGAAGAATGGCTGAAAAACTGGCTTATTGAGCAAATCTTTTACAGGGTTGACGAATTTTTTAATAATTACTCCTTTACAGTGTAATTTTTCACCTAATTTTATGAAATTTATGACTATTTTATTGACCGTTTTTAGTTTATTCATATTTATTCAATGATTACTTATTTTATAATAAGTAGATACTAATAATAATTGTGCCATGGTAACATTCCAAGTTATCAATAAAGAATCTGGATCTGAATCTGAATCTTGTATAACTTGCGAATACTTAATAATATTTTATAGGATTTTGTATGAACTCGACCCTGGACGACAACGTCAACAACTATGTAATACCATTTGTCTGTTATCTAGTAAAATATACATTAAACTACATGAGGATTATATAAGGGTTAGTGTAGTAATATCACTACTCCACTCTACAATAGGTAAAAATCGAATAAAAAACTTATACTTAGCCTTTCTATTACTGGTACGCGCAGTCACCACACCTTTTTTATGCCCATCAATCGACTTCGACATAACTGTTTTAGGATGATCGCCTTTTTGAATGACTGATAATAAAACTCATAATAACCTCCCTGCCTTTATACTCGTATCAATCAATGGGTGGTCGTAGTACTATTATTGATTCTGTGGGGTGGTATACCTACGCAGGCTACGCACATCAATAAAGTTTAGTAGAATACCATTGACGCACATCATATGTTTTACATGCTCCTCTTACGCTTTTCCCGACTATACCTACATATTTTCTCAATACCTACAAGTCCTAGCCTAGGATATCAAGTATCATCCACTAATATTTAATTGTCTATGTTTACATAGCTTACTTATTTACATGAATCTGATATGTTTATCTCTAATTCAAAGAGCACAAACGCGATTTCAACATAGACCAAGTTTATCTTTCGATTGGACCTACCACCTGGCATAGGTGAGGTACACACATGGTGGCCTGGCATCCGGCCAGCAGGTACAGGATATGGTTTATTCATAGCTAGTCCAGGAACTCTTGAGTCTTGAGTGCAAACACGAGTATTGCGACAATTATCGTCAGGTTTTACCGACAAGAGCTGGACAAAGATAGTTCACATCACACGATTATCGAGTCATTTTCTGGAATATGCCTAATGGTTCTACAGTGCCCCGATCGCCAGTATGCACGAGTTTACTATTCTATCCGTCCGTGACTATAGTAAAGTATGGACAATAGGCAATATGCATCAATTTTTTTTATGGTTTTAAACGATAGGTTATATCGTTAAATAACCGTAACAAAAATTCCAGCGCCGAAAAACTAAAATTTTATAACAAAAATAATTTTTAAAATTTACCAACATTTTCATGCACTTGAAACGGACGTGACTTCACAAGTCACCAAAATTACACGCGCTTGTAGGTAGAAAAAAAAAACTTTCTGTCGAGTTTGAAGGAGTGTGACGTCACAGCATACGTGACAAATAGCGTTGCGTTTCAAGTCTTATGAAATTCCCACTATATTTTTGCACTTTTTAATTATTAATTTCTAAGCGAAAATGAAATAATATTAAAAAATAATTACACACACATAATTCTAAAGCCATAATGTTCATAATAAAATACATTTAACCCGCTTTTGAATCAGACGCATATTGCCTATTGTATGGACGGAACTTAGTTTAGTCAAGCTACCGCTAGAGGCGATGCACTAAATTCCAAACAATTGAGATACTTTACTATAGTCACGGATAGTATAGTAAACTTGTGCATACTGGCGACCGAGGCACAGGAAACTAAAAAAGAACAGTAGATCAAAATCGAGCGACATATTAAGAAATCATGTGATAAAAAACGTGATACCAGCTTCGTCATTCGACTTGTGAAATTGATGCTGAATAAAATTAAAGTGTATTGTCCTTACCACACCACCGATAATATTATAACCACGCTCACGAATATTCAATTATTCAGTCACTTGACGAAAGCCGTAATTGAAGTGTCACAGGCCAACAAAGTGATATTGCGTGCGACACTTTAAAAAAACCTACAAGTGGTAAAGCAATCCGGATTGGTAATCGTTTATTTCTTTTGTCGTTATCAAGACTTTCTAGCTTTCTATGTCTAAAAATAAACCGAATCCAAACGATTATATCGAAGGGCCGACTTCTAACCGTAAAATTGCCAGCCAGTCACATCTGTCGCGTTTCTAATTACAAGTAACCGTATAAGTTAAACTAGGGCTAATATCTTTCACTTGACTGATGACGACATAATTGGAGACTGGAATGATGGAAAGACACTCAGCATGAGCACGTCTAGACTCTAGCTAGATGATTCTATATGTAAAGGTGGCGAAAACATACCGATTCGACTGGCATAATAAGATGGAAATATTTAAAATTAGTGATAAAGAGTGGCAACTGTGTTGCTACTATGCAGTCTCGACGCCTTATCGACTACTTTTGTCTTTGAAAACCTTACAACATTGTCAAACTTTATTTTCAAGTCACGTCAATACAGCTATTAAATTAAACCATGCATAGTTACTACCATCCATTCACTGCTCTACAATGAGTCATTAAGCTGAGCTATCGAGCGAGCTAACGGTTCAAGCACGTGTCTTTATAAGTACTTAAAACAATCGGGCATATTTTATCAAAGTACATACTATGTATGTCACTTTGTTTCTGTGTAACGCAGATGGCATACAATTGGATTTAACAGAACTTATAGTGGTATTTGCTAAGTATTTTGATTCTAGATTTTCGACTGTTAGATTATATTTTGGATCTTGCATAGTTAAATTTTTTATTTTGAAATATGTAAAATATAAATTTTAATGTAAATAAATGTAAAATAACCAACATAGAGAAGCTAATAATAACAGCCAAAATAGAGGGCAAAAGATCCAGAGGAAGGAGCCCAAAGCGATGGTCGGACCAGGTGTCAGAACATTTAAACATGTCCATTAGAGTCGCTTTCCATCAAGCCGAAGACCGTGGCAGATGGAGAAAAACCATACAACAAGTAATACTTGCACGGAGTCACGATCCTCAATTATGGGGGAACGATTAAGGAGGAAGATAACCATTAATTAACTAATGAATAAGTACTCAAAACGTTTGAAAAGTAGAAAACCGGAGGAGTACTGACCACGCATAATTAGTAATACCGGTATGAGGTGCAGCAAAGTGGCTAATGTTCCATCTCCTGTGTCGTTGGCCCTTGACTGGTTTACCACGCCGTGTGAAAAGTTAGCAACACTTTGCTAGAATTACGCTCAACACGATCAACGATGAGTGGATGATGGAGTTAGGCTGGTTTTACTGTCTTACTGTTTTACTGTCTGTTTTACTGTTTTTAGCAGAAATGGCTACGCTGATTGCTCTCGTCAGTGCTGGACAATCAGTATCCTTATTTCATTGTAATAAAGATCATTCGCCTATCAGCGCTGACGGTGAGCGTGAGACTAAAATCAGCCTAAACATGTAAAACTGGACAGCTCCCAGCAAATTGGTGGCTGATGGAGTGAAGTAAAACAGAAAGTTGGTTGTGTTTATATTATACCATCTAATTAAAAAAGTCCAGGGAGCTGATGATTGGAAATAGATAGATTATTCAGTTTAAAAAACTCAAGTCAAAGAATTTACTGAAGCTACTAGTATAGTATTATATTATCTGTGTAGTATTATATTATCTGTGCTGAAGCTAACTTACTAACTTCGTATCCTAAAATCTACCTAAAATGTTCAAAATCTGATTTTAACTACTTCTAAACGTAAAGTTTTATTCCTAGAATAACTTAAGAAAAGGTAAAATATGAAACAATTAAATCTAGGACGCAGAAGTGCGTAACTTTCTAACTAATTTTACACCAGGGGTCGACACACTATACGTCCTGGATTACCTCCTAAATCAAATTGTTTAAGAGTTTATTTATAGAATGATTTAATAAGGCTATACTACAGTTATTATAATTATAATTATATGTTTATTTACTCTTCTGATTTGCAAGGAATAGGTGAACTTTGGATTGGGATCTACCGATCAAAAACAATCTACTGAAAATGTCCACATGCCATGCATAAACTGCATTATGATCTAAATACCTTTAGAAAGATAAAGTCCCTTCTAAAATTAGCCACCGCCTACCATCATGCGATAAGTGGTCAGGGGCTATTTTTACATCGTCTCAAGAGGATGTATCTTTTAAAATCTGATTCACGTTGGACTCTACTTTGTAGATTTCATTTAGTCTTCGTAGTTTCTATCCTAAGAAAGCAGTTGTTTATTATGAAACTTGACGAATTTTAGTGCATGTATGTCGAAAGAGAAATAAAGATTTTGATTATGTTGTCACACAATTTATAATATAGTTTTTAGCGAAATGCTTTTGCTTCGCAGATACTCGCGACTCGCGTAAGCCCTTTTCATTTCGTCATTATCATCAATGGTACTCGTAGCTCAAATAATAACTCACTGCTGGGTATAAGCTGTTTATTTGCGTTCACTGGTATTAGCTCAAATCCCTCAAACGCCACTCTAATCGGCTCTGAGCCTTGAGCCTTTTCACTTATTTACTTAGTAAGTAAATAAATGAAAAGGCTCAAGACTATATTTAATTAATAAACACGGTAAAAAAAACTCAACTATACTAACTCTACTACTTTACGGTAACTCTTTATGAGTTCTTGATTTCATTATAACGAATATAGGTTACTACTCGTATATTGCTAACTCCTTGCCTCTAACTGATGCGATTTATTGTTTCGATAATCATCGGGAGAGAGAGACGTTATTAAAAGAAAAGTTTCATGATATTTTATTGTTTTAATTTTTATGTCTCTTGCTGTTTGATGAAAAAAATTGTAAAGATGATGGATTCAGAACTTCAGATATTACAGGATTTCAACGTAAATTCTCTATGCATAATAAAAGCGATTCTTGGAGCACTTAGAAAGATAACTAATGAGTAATGAGTTTATTTAACTCAATCTAGGTATTGGCAATAAACACGGTGTTGTAGGCCAAATATTTTGTTGTTATACTCAACATTTCCCAACGGAAGACGCGCTCTTGTAGTTAGTCACCTAATACTAAACAAATTCTTAGATATGAATAATGTTTGTGTTGGAAGATACGTAGAAATCTTAGGTAAGTAGGTGATTCAGGGATAAATTAGGACTAAGCCACAGAACATATAATACTACGACTAAGCGAGTAAACTTCGCAGAGATAGCTTATGACAACAAACGCGGACTACTTGGTGTGTGGAAACAGTAATCCCAAGATGCGGTTTCAACAAACGTTCAATAAAGAAAAACTATCGAAAAAAAACTTGATTGCTGTCTTGACCTTTACTCTACAAATCGAGAATCGATGTATCGGGAAATTATCGTGGTTTTGCTTAATGGAAACTGAACTCTAAACATATCACCAACAGAAGCTAAGCTGTACTATGAAAGCGGGCACGAATTATCATTTTTTGTTTCAAAAGTAGAGGGGCAGATTCTTTTTCCTTGGTCGCGGGTAACTGTTCAGGGCCTCCATGCTTTTATGACGTTATCAAAGTGATCAATGCCTATTGTATTTAACATAGCTATATTCTATCGTCTCCGCTATTGTTTTCTTTTTCATGGCAACAGAAACATGGGATATGTTTAGGGCAAGTTATGTAAATGTTTCTAAGACAAAGAGTGATTTACTTTAACTTTATGATCTACATAATACCTAATAGAGATAGAATGTAGACTTCATACGTGGTCTTTTATATTTAAACTTTGGAGATGGCATGGACCATTCATCTAACATTATGTCAAGAAACAAATTACAACTTAAATAAGAATATTTGCATGCCGAACTTTGGTAGGACATACAATGTACAGCATACAATAAAGATAAGACCTATTTTTAAGCACATATGTTCTTGCGAATAAATGATTCTGATTCTGAAACATCCAAAGCAGGTCGTCATTACCTGATAATCAAGATAACGAATAATTTCCCAAACACTAAAGGGTCATTTCCTAATCAAGGCCACGGTAGGCCAATCGTCTGGTCGGCCATAATGCGCCCATTGGTCCGCGGCACCCTAAGACGATGCCGAGGCTATAGGAAGCCTGGACAGAGGTGCACTTATTCACTTTACGGCTATTATGATTTATTGGGTGCTGGCAAGTAGGCGCCTATGACCTAGACCGATGGTAGTCTGATGGGGAGAGCCATGTACTTGATAAGTGAAGGGTTTTCTTTTGCGGTTTTGCCATGTGTCTATGACATTCCGATCTACATCAGAATCTTTGGCAGAATCGGTACAGGTGTGGTTAAAACAAACAGTTACCCCTCTAATACTCAGTCAGATTGATAAAATTATTAGTGAGACAGAGTGAGTCAAAGGTGAAGCATGTCATGGAAAAGTAAAAAATGTAATATAATAACCTACTTTGGGTTTATTGATAACCAAGTTTATTATTATCACAGGAATTGAACATGTACTTATCTAATTGATTAGAATAATGAATTAGATAAAATTTCTGGACGACCGATCTCTGCTCGGGAGCGAATAGCGAAAAATTTAAAGTTAAATGAAAAAGAACAAAAAAAAAAATTGACAAAAGGAAAAAAAACTATCACTGGCTTTGATTTGAACCCGCAGCTTTCGGCGTTGAAGGCCGATACCCTAACCACTTACAAACTTAATATATTCCAGTCAACGAAATGATGAATGCGTGTCATTGTACGTGAATGATATAACTGTACATCGATCGATGTAAAAACATTGATAAGCCAACTCACCTAGTGTGAAAGGTGTAGGTTAAATGTTCGATAATATAAATCTGCGCTACACGGACGCTTATCATGTATCGGGAGCTAGTTGAAGGCCGAAACTTGGACTAATTACATAAATGGGACAAACTGCGGAAATTGCTTTTAGCCAACTGCTGCGACTGCACAGTGAACTAAGTCTTCTATTTACATTATTTCTATGGAACCGCTCGAGCAGTTGCTTGCATAGATAATACACTAGGTATGCTGGTTGCGAGTTCACTGAGCAGTCGCAGCTTAAAGCAGTTGATCCTGACTGCGTCATTCAAGCTACTCGAGTATAGCCGGCCGATTAACTCCGAAGATTTTTAAAATGTTTTTTTATTTTCAATTCCGCTTGTAAGCTAGTTAAAGGCCGAACCTCTTGCGTCCGCTCACAGTGAGACCACACCTCACCTTGATCTCTGGCAAAAACTGGTTTCTATCGATTTGTCCTGGCTGAAAGATATTTGTACTCATAAACTAAATAGGGGAGTGGGCACACTACTTTTTAACCGACTTCCAAAAAGGAGGAGGTTCTATGTTTGGTTCTATATTCTTATGTGTATGTTTTTTTTTTGTTTTTCTTTCTAACCCGTTTTTGAGCAGCATGTTTGTATCGATACATAAGCGCTACGAAAAACGTGGTGTGCTTACTCCTTAACACAAAGGATAATCTTATCTTTGACAGGAAAGTAATATTTATTCACTATTACCTCAGTGCTCTTGGAATTAAACATGATATTATTAAACTGGTACATTAACAGCTTATAAAATTCAATACAAGTGAATTTATTTTCATTTACTTAATAAGTTAATATCAGCTTGTAAATGAGATAGGTACCTAACCTACCTAGGAATCATTATTTTAAAAGTCGAAGCAAGAAGGTGGGTACCGTTTACAGGATTTCATCATGAATAACGTTAGGTTGAACGCTCACTCATCCGCGCCGCTGCCAGATTCGGTCGAATCGTAGACCGCGGGCATACTTGCGAGGTTTCATACGATTTCATTTAAAAAATTCTAAAATTCGATTCGTTCGGCGCGTTCGGCGCGGACACTAATTTCCACCCGCGGCTTCGTTCACGTGGTAACATTTTGAATGGTCTAATTACCTATACTATTCCAGGCTTCGATCCTACTACATCTATTCCAAGTTTCATCCAACACAAACATCTAAATATACTCACAAACTTTCAGATTTAATAGGATAAGTACATATTTTAAAATTTATGCAATACCACTATTCTAATAAGCGGCGATAAGCTAGAATAGTAATTAATTACCCACTGCCAAATGTTAACATTGACTTTAAATATTATTTCAATCATGGACGTGCCTCTGACTATCTCCTATAGATATTTCGAAACTGATCTTTAATGCATGAGGAGAATGTTAACCGTATTTTAGAGATATCGTCATGATCCTTATTATGTTCATTTCCATACTTACAGAGTAATTATAGGTATAAAAGATACATGGTTTATTAATAACATAGAGTATTTATTTACTTTGTAATTAGACAAATAGGAATAATCCGAGAAGGAAACTTATGGAATAATTAATAGGAATCACATAGTTGTACTGTTAATGACAAAGTCGAAGCATTTTGTCGTATTTTTTTAACGACTTTGACGAGCCTCACTTTATTCGACTGGCACCCCACTGGAGCTTGACTGTTTAGATTTTAAAGGATGGATCACCGAAAAGAAAGCTACTCCCCATCCGTTGGCACAAAATTTATTTCAAAGAAGCAGTTGCAACAGATCAATGATCAGATGGCATCTTCTTGTGTGATCAGATGCAACCACAAACGGATCATATGATCAGATGGGAACTACCCCCCATACCGTGTTTGTCGCCCTGATTCTTCTTCACTGTGTTTTGGTAGCGTAAGAACAGAAATAGAATCACCTAGCTCTTAAGATGATTCAAAGTGATCATAGTAGTCCTACCTACTGTTGAATAAATGAATCAATTTGATAGGTACTAGGTATGCAGTACCTACATTCCTGCTTTGACGTAACGTGGTAATCATCATCATTTTAGGAAAACAACAATGTACCTACTGGCATAGTGCATTGCACATCAAATTGATGTCAACTGAGTTAAGGAATACGGCAGATGTTATTTCGCGACCAACACCGTGAATATAGGGCAGAAACAAACGTGGGTAAATTCGCGCTGTGAATGATAAAGGTGGCCGCACACCTATCCGCACCGAACGCGCCGAACGAATCGAGATAAACGAATTTTAGAAATCCTATGAAAACGTATAAAACCTCGCACACCAGTCCGCGTCGAATCGTCCGATTCGGCCGAATCTGGCAGTACTTCAAAAATTCGGCACGGATAGGTGTACGTTCACCCTAATGGTGAGCCGTAGAATCGTGTTGGCCTAGCGGGATAGACACAGAACCTTCATCAAAGCCGAATAATAAAAGCTGAAGCCTATGGATAGCATCACATTTTATAATACAGAATACTGGCACTGTGCAATTGTTTAAAGACAAACAGTTGCTGGCTTATCTTTTATCTCTTTGTGGTCGAATAATCTACTGTTTTAGTTTTATTGTTAGTATGAAAAACGAGGATGTGGTAGATGCAAATTGTTTCACTATCTACCTACATTAACATATTCAATTATTGTTAAAAGTAGGTAAATTTTTATGTTTAAAGGTTTTGTGAGAAATGTTATTTATTTATAAAAATTGTATTGATAGACACTTTATAAGATTTAGTAACAAATCTATGAATTTAACTGTGAAAAACTTATATGTAAAAGATGCTTGTTTTTTTTAAAGAAATAAATTAAAAAAAGAGTTCTATAAAATTCAATCTATTAGCATGTAACTGAGGTCATGATAATTTTTTTTTAAACATATAGATAAGAGAAGATTTTGAGAATTCTTTACCTTTAGGTATGGTTATTTTTAAAACTAAATTAAGTTAACCGACCAACACTATTAGGTGCCTACCCATTTTTTTCAACAATGAGATGGGGATTTTTTAAAATGGCATACCTATAGCTTGACTGACCAACAAACAATTTAAAGTCCAAAAATCGTTACTTTAAAATTAAAATTTATTTTTAAATAACTTGGTCTTGGAATTCATTGGAATTCATTATGAATTCATAGATTTCAGCTTAATTAGGTACTATAGTATTTTACTAACATTTTTATCATAAAATTCTTACCTGAAATCGAGTAGCAGAAGGCTGATCCTTGAACCTCGAAGGTTTTTCCACATCTCTGAAGCTGCTCTTTGTGACTGGAGATTTGGGTTGGATTACCGCAGCTCCATTCGTCACGGGCTCGACCAGCAACTTGTCCTTCTCACCAACATCCTTACTTCGAAACTGCAGGCCGGCCTCCGCATCCTCATGTCTCAGAGGCAAGTCGGGATATTGTATGTTCCCGTTAGTAGCCGCCATAGACTTCGCCGAACTGATCTTTCGAAACCTTCCAATAATAACATCATCTTCATCAGCGGGAACGCTTAGCTTGTCCGTAGCGGTGCTGGTGTTCGGCGAAGCCTTCACAGGGCTCAGCTCTATATCTTTCTGCGTTGAACCCATTTTATTTAAAACTTTATCGCATTATTTTAATGCAGTCGTTTCAAATTTTTATAGTCGCGGAGTTACGCAAAGTACGAGTGTTCGCGTGTTTATAGTATCTAGGAAATAATCGTTAAAGCTTTAAAACCAAGAAACATGAAACAAACTTGTGAGTTTATGTTATAATCATCGCAAATAAATAAAACATGCGAAAATAATGAAAAGGAAAGAAAGACGCGTGGCAATCGGACGCTGTAATTTTGACAACTAAAACTGGAATTGATTGAATTGAATGAATTGTCTGAACTCGCGCTCACAGGTTCATTCAACAGTGTTCAGGGAGAACAGTGATGCCAGAAAGGATAGGATTCCCTACAAATTCGGGGGTATTTCTGAGCACCGGGGGGAATTTTAGGGGGACAAATCCTTAGGAGACGATTTTGACGACCTCTGTGGCACAGTGGGTGAAGGCCCGACTGTGATGCATGAGGTTGCGGGTTCGATCCCCGCCGCGGGACAAATGTTTGTATGATCTGCAAATATTTGTCTCGGGTCTGGGTGTTTTCTATGTATATTATGTATGTATTTACAAAAAAAATGTATTTAAGTAATATATCAGTCGTGTGGTTCCCATAACACAAGCTCTGCTTAGCTTGGGGCTACATGATGCTGTGTGAAATGTCCAGCATTATTTATTTATTTATTTAGAAGGGATTTTTGCAGGGAAAAATTATGACTGGAAATGAGAAATTTATTTATTATATTATAGCCTCCTGTTTCATTTGTGTTCTGTAAATGAATTGTACGGTGCAACCTAACTGTTCCTAAACAAAAAAGTACCTAAGCGATTATAACTTCCATAATAGCCGCCCGATCGCCTTAGGCCACTACAATGGCCCAGGGCACCTGAGGGGTCGCGCGGCCACTAAAATCACGATTTCTATGGTGTTAGGGCTTCCCTATTCGTCGGGAGTGTCTTTATTTGTTGGTAACATTATTCTCCCACTGTTGTTCATGCTAAAAGTCATAGATAATTTATAATATTTCTACAATGTGTCAAAATACCGGAAGAGAAAATACGTTTTCAAACTTTATTTTTGAAAGAAGGTTCAAATAAGATTTTCAGCGATGACCTATACATGTTTGGCATTAATTAAATCTGACAGGTATTTAGGATAATTACTGAACCATTAAAACCCCGTTTTATAGTAAACAATTTGAATTTGATCAACATTTTGAATATTGCGGGTGAATTTTGTTTGAAGGTCGGCTATTGTGATTGGTGTGTAGTAGTGATGTGAAGGAGGTTTGTTTTGTTCGTATTGTTTGCTAACTACATATTTATACCAATCAGAAAGACTTCAAACCAGACTATAGGATGAGAAATGAACCAGTATTGAATTTTTATTTGCCGTGAGCGCACTCCCGCTCCTGGCGCGCGGAACAAAATGGCGTGTTTTGGCCTTTTGCAAACGCGAATTAGATAATTACTTTAATGTCGATGTGTATATGTTTTGTGTTAAATAATAAAGGTGTGTAGTGTACTAAGTGTGTGCACCATGTTGACGCAGATATTTGCTATCAATTTTGAACAATTGTGAGTTTTTATTTTGCAAGGTGCCAAACATGTTTACGGAATGGAATAAACAATTTATTTGGTGGTGACAATGTAATCCACTTGAGCAGGTAAGTAAGTAGTTAATAAGCTTGTTAAATTCCGATTCCAATGATACCACAAACAGGTTTAGTCCAGGAATAAAATCACTGGCAAAAAAAGTTAAACCGCTATCAACAGTTGTTTCGCGGGCGTTGGTTAGACTAGGCAGGCAATCGGTCCGGGGGGCGGGGCACCTCAACGGATAGTGAATCAATTTCGATTTCACATTAAATATCGAATATTTTCAATAGCAATTATTTGGTTCACCTCCCTAGACAATTTAAAAAGTGGCAGTTGTCAAAGTGGATTTGAAGGAGAAGCTTGAAAGTGTATTTGTGGAAATAAAAATTCAAAAAAGACGTGAAACTATCTCTAACTAAGGACTGCAAACAGTCTAAATCTAAAGATATAAAATTTGTAATTGTGACGGATGACCATTGCTGGGTTTTTTTTTCTGAACTAGCTGTTTTTCGGGGGAATTCCATTTCAAGTTTGGGGGTAAATTTTCTTAGCCATCTGGCAGCACTGGACATGATGACAACGGTCCGGCCGGTCGTTCCGTTCGTTCCGTTCGCGCGCGCTGCGATGTCAGTGTCAATGTCAGTGTCACTGTGTCAGCGTGTCAGCTCTTTGTTCAGTCAGGTGCGGTGCGTCCAGTGTTCTCGAACCTACCGATTTTTCGGTATTTCTACCGATATTGGGTCTGTCCTACCGAAATACCGAAACGTAACGATTTTCTACCGATTTCCAAGAATACTTGGAAAACACCCTATTTTTTACAGAATTTACAGATTTTGTATAGTTTTAAGTTAGCAGCCCTCGGGGAAACCCTCAAAAGTCCTTCAATAGTAGGTATATCGATATGTTTCGGATGTAGACATCATCAAAACATTGAGTTGTAAGACAAAAGGACAAAAGGGCTGAACAACTCGATGTTTTATAGGATTCCCGAACAATGTCTACAAAAAACAAGTTTCAATTTTTTCATTAATTTTAATAACTTCGAATAAAAAGGTTCTCCGAATTAGAGAAAAGATTAAAAAAAAAATACAAGCTGGCTGCAAGAAATTTTTATTGCAAGCCATAGGTAAAGTAGGTAGGTACTAGGTACTAATTATGCCTATTGTAAGAGTTGTACTAGGGATATTAACATTATATCAGGAAAAGACGCTTTAGAAACGTAATTCTTCACAAGCACAATCTGTTTTCTCGAAGAAAATACACATTTTGTTTCATCTACCGATTTTGGATCCAAATATACCGATTTTTTCAGGCAACTCTACCGATTTCGCTCATTTACGTTCGAGAACACTGGGTGCGTCAGTCAGTCAGTCACAGTCAGTCAGTGTCAGTGAGCCGCTGCTGAGTGCTGCGCGTCGCGCACGCTCACACAGAATTTTTATTTTCAGTCTAGTTTCGTTGAATTTTTGTGCTACATTCTTTAGAATGGGGTTCGACGATGGTGGAATCATTTTAGATAGGGAAGATGAAACTTACTACACTGGTCAATTTGTAAGAGGCAGATTGGAGTTCGATCTTTCCAAAGTTAAAACATTTCGCGGTAAGTACCGCCCATAGAATCTGGCTGATGTGACCTTGGGTTTGCGGCGCCTGCGCCCCGGCGCCCGCACCCCCGCCGCCGGCCGGGCCGTGTGTCTGGTGCCGGTTTCTATTGTAGAAAATGTTAATCGGTCCACAATGGTCCATCATCAGATCAGCTCGCTGTTAACATAATATTGCATTGTGACCGAAAGTCTACAGAAAACCTTATAATAGTTACTGATAATGAATGTTTCCAATATGTTCTAAAATAAGTAATAATTACAGGCATTTACGTAGACTTCAAAGGGTTCTGCAAAATCCACTGGACCTCGAGCCACTCGAGACGTGAGAATGACAGAACTGTTCACTACACCATCGCTCATGAGTCTTACGAGGAGTATATCAATGTCACCACTTATTTGGTGGGCAGCAAATCTGGTAAGTGGTAATATAGTGTCCAACTATGTAAGCCATGATGGAGGCCTTTAGGCGGCCTAAAAACTCCATCACCAGAGTTGGTCACTTGCTCATTCGAACTTACTACCGATTTGACAGAGTAGGAAATTTCTTCGACTCTCGATCTGAAAATCTGATACAAATGCCAGCCATCAATGGATTTTTCTAAAAATAGATGCACTTCAACCAACCCAACGTTAGGCAGAAGCACAACTACCCCCAAATAACAAACAAAAGGAAGCACAGAAAAAGGCAAACAAAATATTACATAAAGAAAAACAAACATTCAAACATTGAAAAATAAGAAACAAAACGAAAAATTTAAAACCAGAACAGAAAAATAAGACTGGAAGGCTTTGGAGGAGGCCAAAACCCATAGAGGGGTCCTCAAATAAACAAACCCTTTTGAAAGTTAGAAGTAGACTAGTTTTAATTTTGTATTTGAGGAATAATAAAGCCTTTTTATTTTATTTTATTAATATGCACTTCAATAAGAGTATGAAGGAAAATTCGCGAGGAAGCCAGCGGCTTAGACCCACACAATTCGAGGATGTGGATAAGGAGGCTAAAGCTGATTAACCTAAGAGGATTATTTTTAGGTGCCAGTCAAGCCCAAAAACTTAAGTGTAGACATTATGTTTCTTCGTGATCCTCTTTGCAAGCGAAAATTTGGCCCAAAAATAATGGAAATTAAAATAAGAATATAGAAAAGTAGATTACAGAAAACACGCTCATCAACCACACCCAAATGTAACAAAGAACTGCTATTCAAAAATGTACCCTATGTCCAAAGCAAGCAGTGGTAATTGCTGAGCTCAATCAGCCCACTTAGTTAATTGGTCTCTCACTCACGATAAACTAAATTATTCCTAATCAAGAAAACTATTCCACTTCCTAATGAAGAAAACTATATAAAAACCTTTCGAAAATATCAATGTAATGACAGCCATGAATCTGATTCTATTTTTTACATCAAAAAAATATAGTAATAAATAAAAGTACCTATAATAATAGTAATTGACGAAAATAGTTAAACTTCATAAGCTAAGAGGATAACTAAAATAAAAACAAGTTATAGGATGATTCGCAAGAAGCGGTCCGAAAAACGGTACCCCATTTTCGCAATTTTTTTTTTGGTTATTTAAAAAAAAAAAATAACATACCTAATTAAGCACTCAAAGACATGCATTTTAATGTTAGCGGCCCTCAATTTGATAAAGCCGTTTTGAAGTTTTAGTGGTTTAAATATATTCGTGCCCATTGAAATTAGGTTTGGTCCAGAGAAATTAGAAAAATGCCAGAGAAATTAGCAAAATGCCAAAGAAATTAGCAAAATGCCAGAGAAATTAGGAAAATGCCACAGAAATTAGCGACAGAGAAATTAGTTTTTTATCGCGGACACATTTGTTTGCTTTGTAAAACAGTAACGTGGAGTTAAAATAACATGAAATTTGATTCACCACTACCTAATAGTATCTATATGGATGATTCGCAAGAAGCGGTCCGAAAAACGGTACCCCATTTTCGCAATTTTTTTTTTGGTTATTTAAAAAAAAAAAATAACATACCTAATTAAGCACTCAAAGACATGCATTTTAATGTTAGCGGCCCTCAATTTGATAAAGCCGTTTTGAAGTTTTAGTGGTTTAAATATATTCGTGCCCATTGAAATTAGGTTTGGTCCAGAGAAATTAGAAAAATGCCAGAGAAATTAGCAAAATGCCAAAGAAATTAGCAAAATGCCAGAGAAATTAGGAAAATGCCACAGAAATTAGCGACAGAGAAATTAGTTTTTTATCGCGGACACATTTGTTTGCTTTGTAAAACAGTAACGTGGAGTTAAAATAACATGAAATTTGATTCACCACTACCTAATAGTATCTATATTAACGTTAACGTTATAAAAAGTGTCAATTTATATTTCATTATTGCGTAATAAGCGATTGAATGCAGATAGGGGTGTCGCGGACACGCCAGAGAACTTAGATTTCACGACTTTAGAAATTAATTACAGCTTTCCTATGTATATAATTGAGGATATTACTAGTGCCATAATAGCGTACTCGTATACTATTTCCAAATAAAAATACAGCAATACTGAAACTGGTCATTTTAATAGGTTCGCAAGGCCGGACATGCCAAAAACACGAGTCCTGCGAAACACCCTATAGCTGTTTTACGATCAATAAACCAGCTGTCTCACACGAGTTTATTACGCTACCATTTCTTTGACCCAAATCATTTCGAAATTGCCAGATCTCTGTCGCCGCGCGGGCTACAGTTGTAGCACATAAAGTCGTATCTACTCAGAATACCTACTAATCTAATCTCACAAACTCACTAATAAGTATTGTAAATGCGATGAATCGATATTTTGTTACTCCTTCACGCAAAAACGAGGTACCTACCTACTGAGCGGATTTGGCTGAAACTTGGAATATACCGACATTGTTGTTTATGACCTGGAATAACACAGGCTCCTTTTTATCCGGGTAAGGACCACGCGAGCGAAGCCGCGGGCGGATAGGGTAATATAATTAATATAAGCACGGTTCTGCATCGCCGCCTATACCATGTTGGGCGAGCCTAAGCCAGCGCGAGCGAAGGTGAATTGATGCAAGGCGAGTTACCTACCGTCCACACGTTTGGCGAGTCTAAGCAAACCAATGCAACTCGGCCAGCTAGGCGAGAGATGGCAAGGCAAGGCAAATGGTGCTGTCCACACGTTGGCTTCGGCGTTCACTCGGCGAGCCTGCGCCAGCGTGTAGTGGCTTTCTATCCAACTAGCTGCTGCCCGCGGCTTCGCTCGCCTGGTACCCGGATAAAAAGTAGCCTATGTTACTATCCAGCCCTTCAACTATCTCCACATAAAAAATCACGTCAATCCGTCGCTCTGTTTTGACGTAAGCAGGACAAATAAACACACTTTCACATTTATAATATATGGGTACGGATAAATCAACAGGCGAACACCAGCTGTTTCCCGGCAAGCACGTCTTCCCCTTCGAGTTTCAAATCCCGCCTCACTGTCCGTCCTCGTACGAGTCTTCGGATGGTCATGTTCGGTACCAAGTGCAGGCAACGGTCGACCGCTCCTTCAAGATGGACCAGCATAAGACAGCAGTTTTCAGGGTCCTGGCGCCTGTGGATCTGAACTCGAACCCTTACAGCAGGGTAAGTGGAATAGCAGCATGGATGTAATGTCAAAATATTTAAACAAACAATAGTTTACTCTCGAGTAAAAACTTAATCCAGTTTGGTCGAATCCAGCCTTAGTTTTTTTTTAATCAATCATGATGATTGTTAATCAATTGCGAGCGATCTTATAGACTATCCGGAAATAGTTAGTCACATTTTACGACACATCCACTATTCAGTCGGCTTGGGATTGTGTTATTCCGTGTTCACAATGGTCATCCAAACACACTAAAGGCTAACTCATCCACACATTGCAGGAACCAATCGGCATGGAGTTCTACCAGTCGTTTTGCTGCTGGTGTATGTCTGCGGGCAAGTCCCAGATAACCGTGAAGGTTCCAGCCAGCGGCGCCTGTCCTAGACAAGTGTTGCCGATAGAACTGTCCTGCAAGAACGATAGCTCCGTGGAGATTAGCGCGATACGCTTCCAGATCAGAGAGGTCAGTGGAAACTTAGGTCTTTACATCTCTACTAGATGATTATAGCGTCAGGCAGGAAGCAATCTATACCTACACTGATTAATGACATAATAATAACTTTGTTGTTTGACTTCCTATGTTCACCGATATCTCCGTCTATACATACATACATTAGATCACGCCTGTGTCTCATCATAGGGGTAGGCAGAGACCATAGATCTCCATTTGCTACGGTCCTGACACACTTCTTTCGCTTCATTCACTCGCATCACATTTTTCATGCAATCTCCGTCAATTGTGGACTGATTTTGATGATTATTTTTTGTTTCAAAGAGTATAGGTATAACTCGGTTCATTAAAGAAAGGAATCTAATCGAACGAGGCGCTTATCATGTTCTCTCGCTTGCACACTAGTTCCGTCTATACTTACGGAGCGAGAGGACATGATAAGCGGCGTCATTTTGGATTCCGTTCTTTAATGAACCGGGTTATACTCCCAAATCTCCCAATGTGGTCACATAAAAATTTGGTGAGGATCTGACGTGGATCTTCGGACGAACAGAAATGCTTGAAGTCGGTTTTTTATTTTGCCACTTATCTTTTGTTCTAGAAAAAAGTATACCACGCTCACAGTGAGCCAGACACGCGCAGTTACGACGACACTTTATTGGAGGTGAAGAAAGGCCCAGTACCCGGCAACACCGAACGACACTGGCTGGTCGAGCTGGAAATACCGGACATGGTCGTGCCTAACCTCATGGGCTGCCGGTTTATTGATTTGGACTATAAGTTCAAAGTAAGTCAAACCTAAAATAAGCTTAAAGCCGCTGATCGCTTGCTTACTTTGGACCAGCGCTAGGATAGTCTGTATGCCGTAATAAAAGCTGAGTAGAGGCTATTTTAGTTACCTAACTTCAGGTAAATTAAACTACCTTGTAAGTTTTGATAACAAAATAAAATGTTGTTGTTGCGATCTGTCACCGATTTCTGCAGCTCACGCCGTTTCGATGCGCAGTGCAACTTTCTCATACAAAATTTTCTGATGAACATAGATGTTTAGTTTATTCTGTGTCTGGATGTTATAAAGTATTCTATGTACCTATGTATTTACAAGTTTTCTGGTTCCCATAGTACAAGCTTTGCTTAGTTTGGGGCTAGATGGCGCTGTGTGAAATGTCCAGCTTTCACTTATAAAGCCATCCCTCAACCAGTCGGCCTAACATGTGCAACGTCGAGAGTCGAGAAAAGAAACTTCTCGATCGGTTAAACCGCTCTTACATATGCGTTAGAGCAGTCCGACCGATCGAGATATCTCTGTCGATGTTGCACATGTTAGGCCGGCTGGTTTCCTTAGTAATGTCACTAATCATGTATTATTTTCAGGTAAAAATCGAAACAGCCTCGTGCCACGAAGACGACACCGATGAACGTCCATTCATAATCGGGACCATACCACTATCGAGCAATAAACAAATAACCCCCCCAGACAACACTCTAGTGCCCATAGCCCCTTACCCGATCACGAACCACCCTGCAGCGGTCAACCCTCCTTACCCCAATGAACAAGCACCTTACCCCAACCCCCCCGTTATAGGCATGAACCCCCCATACCCTAATTCCAACCCCCCTTACCCCGTCACAAGTCCTTACCCACCAAACTCGGCGCCATACCCAACAAATGTTGGAAATGCTCCATATCCTCAACCAAACCCTTACCCTGCAGATTCTCATCCTCCTACTTCGTCCCCTTTCCCCCAACGTCTTCTCCGTATCCCCCCGCTCAGTCGCCGTATCCCCCCGCACAGTCGCCGTATCCCCCCGCTCAGTCCCCGTATCCCCCCGCTCAATCACCGTATCCACCCGCTCAGTCGCCGTATCCCCCTTCGACCTCACCATATGGCGGTAGTCCTAAGCCTGGGTTCACTGGGACCACGTTGTTAAAAACAGGAACTATTGGATTTACTGCGCAGGGTATGGACAAACATGGCACCACTATGCCTTTGTTACCGCCATCTAGTGCTGTTCCATATGTAAGTAATATTTAATTTACATTCTTTAAAACACAAATTACTGTTTAATATACTGTATAATTGTAAAATATAATAAAACTGTAAAATTACAAAAATGATTGACGAAAAGTCCCTTGGAAATGAAAAATACTCATAATTTCAACTTTATCGCAAACAAATAAATATCAATGTCATTTTTAAGAAAAGCTAATTAGTTGCAAGCCGCTCGAGCTGCGCTGATAACGTGCACTTCTGTCGCATTCTGTTTTCTGAAATCATACACTGCTGTCGGACTTATTCGGAAAACACGAAAATAACCCATGTCCATTATAAAGCATGAAGTGCTGAACAATAACTTGCACTTAATACTTCAAGACAAAATATGTTATTATTTTGACGACCTCTGTGGCGCAGAGGGTGAAGCCCCGCCTGTGACGCAGGTTGCGGGTTGGATCCCCGCCGCGGGACAAATGTTTGTATGATCTGCAAATATTTGTCTCGGGTCTGGGTGTTTTCTATGTATATTATGTATGTATTTACAAAAAAAAAATATTTAAGTAGGTAGTATATCAGTCATGTGGTTCCCATAACACAAGCTCTGCTTAGCTTGGGGCTACATGATGCTGTGTGAAATGTCCAGCATTATTTATTTATTTATATTTTCAGCCTACAAGCCCATACTCGTCGGCAAGCGCGCCAGAACCTTCTACGCCGGACGATGAAGGAAGTAAGTTTTATTTAACATAGGCATTTTTATGTTTACCAGGTTATATAAAATTTTATACAGTTACTAGCAGCGCCCTCGCGGCGTTGCCCCCGTAGTGATGGTATAATATGGTGATGATGATGATGAAAAATAGCCTATATCCTTCCTCAAGAGTTTGACTATCAAATGCAGAAATAATTTTTCAAATCCGACTCGTAGTTCCTGAGATTAGCGCGTTCAAACAAAAAAGCCCTTCCGCTTTACCTATGTATTTAAATTACATGAATCTAAAAGCAATATGTTTGCTGGTAGAAAACTCTGTTAGGGTTAAGCCTGCCTTCGTACATGTACCTTTTAATGTCTTATTTGTAAATTAATGTTCTCCATGTGTACAAAAAAATTATAGAAGATTTGATAATTAGGGTTTCTTACTTTATCAGTGACGCCCTCTAGTGATGATATTTAGTTTATGATGATGATTATGAAAAGTAGCCTATAACCGTCCTCAAAAAATAAGCTACTAAATGTAGAAATATTTTTTCAAATCCGACTACCTCCTTAGATTAGCGATTTCAAAAAAACAAACCCTTCAGTGTAATGATGAGAATGGTGTACACTAAATTATCGCTGAATCCGAAAGATCTTGTTACGTTCGAGGTAAGACCAAAACCGCTATTGAAAACCACCTTTTCTTTTACAGAAAAACTTACACAAGACCTACCTACATACACCACACCGTTCAACCCAGACTACAAGTCTGAACAGAAGTGAATCTCATGTAATTAATGTAAGAATAATGTTGACTCGGCCTTGTCAGGAACTTGCATTTATTAATACATGTTTACTAATTTTTATATTGATAGAAGGATAATTGTTACAGGGTGTAATAACACTACTTTTAAAAACTCACGTGGCTGGCAAACCGTGTTCCCTAATCGTAAAAGAAATTAAATAAATTGGTTTTTGTTTATTGAAATACAGATTGTCCCAAAATGCGAGGATAAGCCGGCAACAGGTAAAAGTTCTTTATTCTCAAAAAAGAGCTTCTATTTCGTTATTCTAAATAATAAAACACCATTTAAAATTCAGTATTTTCGGTACTAGGTACTCTCGAATGGTGCTACTTTCGAACTTTATTCTAAAAAAGGGGATTTACAGTTATACGATTAAATACTCTTTGGAATATAGATTTTATTTCAACCATGGTTTTAGAATCATGGTGTGAATTTACACGGCTTCTTTTCGGGAGTATTCCTATTACACCCTGTAACTTTACTGGCTTGGTGATTTCCAAATGATTAATGTATTTTCTGGGATTACCCACGTCACGTCCGTGTATGCAGGTTTCTGTGAATAATATATATTGCATCAGTAGTTCTAGATATGATCTCCTACAAACAAAGTAACAAACCGTTTTACCAATTAAAGGTCGCTGCATACATAACCTGATTTTTCTCGGCCCGGACGGAACGTGACGATTTCTTGACATCGTTTCATATAAAAGTATACTAACAAAATACACGTAACGAGAAATCTGACGGGACGGGACGGCAGGTGAAAAAACATCGTTATGGACCTTCGTGTTCTGTGTTAAGGACGATGTTATGTCACGTAACGAGAAATCGTCCGAGGTTTTATCCCGTTACGTATGCTACTGTGAGCATAAAAATAGCATTATAATAAGCGTGTCCTAATAATAAAAATTTAAAACAGGTTTTATGGTAAGGAAACAGAGTAACCTTTGATTTACTTTTAGATGAACTTACTTGAATTGATTTTTTTTTAAATGACTATTTCATAAGATATATTTCCACTTGCATTTTGTATATGAAAAATAATACTCGATCTAATACTTCTCCAATTAAAGACTAAGAAGTACTTATTGTAAAAAATGCTATATTGTACTGTGTTTAAATGTATACTGTAGTGTAGAATGCTTGTTTTGTGCCTTTGTACCATGTGTGTGCCTTTGTGAGCCAGTATTGTGCCGAAACTCGATGTGTGTTATACTCGTATTATATACAAAAAATACAAGCTTTGAATGCTATAAAAATATAGGTAGGCACTTACATTTTGCTGTCAACTAGAATAAAAACGTATAAGTAAGATCTTTGATAAAAACATTTAAAAATAGATGAAGATGGTATATTTTTGTTATGTGATCAAATCACAATGTTTTACATGTGAATTTTGATTATAGTATTTACAAGAGACCTTTTTAAGTTTAGTTTTTAATTTTAATAATAACATTTAATTTCAATTCAATTCAAATTATTTATTCAGATAACAAGGATCCAGATTACACACACAAATTATTACTATGCAAATTATTTTACGAGTTCTACCTATATTTGTTATGCTGGTGCCTCACTATCGGAATTTAACGAACTATTCGTGTTACATGACATAAAACGCGAACCTTCGAATCGCGATAATGCAGCCTAGTCAGTGCCAAGGGAAATAAAGGCAAAAACCTACAAACAAATGAAACTTTTTGAATTATCTACTAAAACTCTACGCTAATCTTTTTCTCCCAAAAATATAAACAATGCAAAAGTAAAAAAGTGGCCTTCGAGTAGCCTTGTTAGAGTATATTAATTGTTATTGAATGTATGTAATAAATAGGCCTAAAGTAAATTAAGCACCATTATTGTTACGTTTTCGAATTGTCTTTGATGAAATATAATTTTAACTGATTGTTTACGGTCATCTTACGAATATCAGTCTTCAAATGTCAGATTCTTATGACCATTGCAGTTCATATAAAATGATATTTTTTCTAACGATAGGGATTCTCATTACCAGTGTATTATTATAATGTTATTATTGATTTTATTCTCATTATTGTTAAACTTAATTTTCATGTAGGGTATATTATTTTAAGGATTCTCAAGACACAGTAAAGAAATGAGTTCAATAGGCCAAGGTTTTCTAGGTCAGGAAATCAATCATTTGTGACGTCATAACTTAGTAATGCCATAAAAACTGCGCAATGTACAATTTTGTTTTTACGAGAATTTCAACTACTAAGACATAAGAGCAACATAATTAATGTAAAGGAGTCTTCCATTCTATCTAATACCACTATTCCTCCTTATTTTTCTATACTTTATCGGAGCCATATTGTTCAAGTACAATTTAAATCTTCTACAAATTATTATTATTTTTTATATTTTACTCTAAGGATACTATGAAATTAAAGACATTTATATTAAATTCTGTTTTATTTATCACGAAACAATTATATAAGTAACATGTAACATTAATAAAAAGTTATAGTAATATAGCATTTTGTGACGAACAAGCTATGCAACTTTAAAGCTGTGCGTCCACTACGTTGGTAACGAAGCGGACGCAGCGTCATATTTACAAAATGCAGATAGGGTGCATCCACTGCTTTCGGATTTTGCATCGGCATCGGCAATAGACAACACGTATCGTGATCCGAATGGAGCGTTCACTGCGGATGACGTCATCGGCAGAAATACCGGTCTCTGTCGCAGAAAAGTGCACGCAGTACCATAGAAATCAATACAAAGCAACGAATCCTGACGCTCCGATTTCGACGCAGTGCACACACAGCTTAATGGGCCTGCGAGAGGCGAATTTCCATAAAAGCGTAATACCGAAATCATTAATTTAAGCACATTTTTATCAGTTTGTTGTTAGATTAAGAGAGTAGGTATTTATCTAGGTTCCTGTTACACTTTAGTTCCGAAAAACTTACCTAAAAAAAATGTAAGCAAATTGAATTGAAATCTTTGTAGGTACACCAAAAATGGCATGTTTTCTTTTCATTTGTTCGATAGTAAGTTTTTTGGAACAAATGTGTAACAGGAACCTAGAAAAATACTGCCTTTATCCAAATAATAACATAAAGTGATAAAAGCTCACATTTTAAATTATTTTAATATAACTTTCGTATGGACAATTCGCCTGTCGGTCCCTTAAGACCAGATTTTTCATCTACTGCCATATTTGTTTTACTTATTTAATGCTATACTATATCTGGCCATTAAAAAACCGGCCCTAAGAAAATTTAAATATATAAAATAGCATTTATTTAAAGCCTTAGGCCTAGGATTTTACAATTGTAATAGTTTCTATATTCAATTCATTAATATGTTTAAAAATATGACTTATATCAAAAAAATCTGTTACGTACGGCCTTAAGTACAATGAAGTATATATAAAGCATCTAATTACGAGGTATAGTAAAGGCTGCACACATAAATGCACTTGAAGTAGTATAAATGGCACTTGTGGAAGTCAAATTGTCTATGTATATAAAAGAGTAAAGTATTACTTAAAAAACATCAAAGATTCGGTAGGCACTGTATGTGTATAAACTGTAAATCCGTTATAAATGCACCATAATTATTCTTACAATCTAAATAGGATAATTCAATAACAATAATAAAGTATCAATTACAAAAATGTAATACTACTAAAAGGACTTGTACGTTTTTATAGTTTGTAATGTAAACAAACTTATCACATCTGTTTATTATATAAACAGAATCCAACAGATAACGATATCAATAGAAGCATCATGTTGTTTACATTCAAGTAAAGTCTAATAGGTAAAAATTACAATTATGGACTTGCGCATTCAATCAGCGATACATTTTAAAGTCTCAAAACGATGTCTTCTGAGAATTATGCTCTCACTAAATTTCACTTGTTACGCTCAAAGTATTCTAAAGCTGCTTACACATGTTTGGCGAGCTTAGGCCAACGCGAGCGAAGGCCAACGTATAGAAAGCATTTTATATTTGCCTTGACTTGCCATCGCTCGCCCAGCTGGCCGAGTGAATACAAGCGCATGGTTTGTATAGATTTGCCAAACGTCTAGACTAGAGTTAGCACTCGCCTTGCATCAATTTGCCTTCGCTCGCGTTGGCCTAGGCTCGCCAAACATGTAAAGACTGCTTATAATTCTATATCTATCTTTTGTTTAATATACTTCCGCCCCGTCTTTGCCCAGGTATTAGCCTATTTTCATCTGGAATAATGTAAGTACCTTTCAAATAGTGAAAGAGTGTATGAAATTAGATGATTATTTTTGGAGATTACCTCCTACATCCAAACTTACAAACTATTTGTTATTATCTCCTATAAGCATTTGTGATGTGTGATTACATAGCTAGTTTTCGACTATAGTCGTCGAAATGTCTCGCTGCAGCCGAGTCATAAATCATGTTTTGAGTAACGTGCCTATCAATGATTCACACTTATGAGTACGCGCTTACTGCAGTAACAATTAGCTCATGTAAAGCGCATAGTGCATCGACTAGTGCGTGCTGCCATAAAATAAGTGCGAGTAAGCACGCAATATGCTCTACTCGTCAATACTACAGCGAATTGTGTCTTGTATAGTGGCACTAGCTTCTGCCTGAGGCTTCGCTCGCGTACCTACCCGGATAAAAAGTAGCCTTTGTGTTCTAGATTTTATGAAATCCAGAAACTATATTCCAAATTTCGTCCAGATCCATTCGTGATTGAGTAAGAAACATTCATCCAAACTTTCGCATTTTTAAGCGCACCACACACACAGCAGATAATATATCTTCTATCTATCTATCTAAGCAGCCTGTAACACCCACTGCTGGGTAAAGGCCTCTTCTCTATCACGCCACTCCTGGCGGTTTTGTGCCAGCCGGATCCATTGTTCTCCTACCGCCCTCACAATGTCGTCTGACCATCGGGCAGGTATATATATCTATATATATATAATAATATATATATATATATATATATATAATATATCTTATGAAATATAAATCTTGACAGATCGCACCAAATATATTTTATAATTTATATTCGCTGTGTATGATCCTCCATAGAATTTGTATGGGCGCTGTAGCGACAGGTAGATGTCGCTACATCACTCCCTTTCCAGACCGAAGGTCGATATGATCTACTCTGCCTTTGGGGAACGATTCCACCGTGTTCCCCAAAGCGCGATCTCAAGATTTATCTATATTTCATAAGATATATTATCTGATGTGTGATGGGCTTTAGTAGTAAGATTACATAGGCGGCGCAGAAGGCACGGGCGACTTGCTCCGTGGGGCGAAGCTATTATTGGAGGTGAGATTAACTTTCAACGTGTTCACGTTTTGGCCCCTCAAGTTCATCTGCATGGTGTTAGATGTCCACTGACTGTTGAACTCGTTAAACTCCTGGTTAAAGGCGGGCGGGATCTCGCTGCCAGGGGGGTAAGTCGCTTTGAAACCCATCTGGTAGTTTTCTGATGGATCTGATGAGATTACCTGGGAAAATTAAAAATAAGTTAGGTGTTTCTCCCGCTGCGCTGTGCGTCGCTGCAGATTTTAACATAGCATGCAAGTATCTCAATTTGTATAGAAAACACGCATAGTACAACGCATCGACGCGCGTGATTTACTATGATAAAATCTGCAGATCTGCAAAACGCAGCGGGGTGTGTGCCAGTGTGAGAACCGCCTAAGTAAGTTGGTATGAGCAAGTGGCCAACTCTGGTGCCAACCAAATCTGCCTCTCAGGATTTACCACTTTTTTGTGTCTTGGCCATCATCCTGCTAAATTAACACAATAAATATAAATACCCATTGCGGTATTTCTCGATAAAAGCCGTTGATCGTAAAATTTGACCAGGCTCGCTCGACCCGCTACCCCTCTTAACTTCTTTATTTTTTTTCTAAATATACCTTGTAAAACTTCTACTTTCGTTTTCTTTCTTCCCTTTATTTTTCACTATCCCTACTGAGAGACGTGACAAATGGCGCCCAACGTGGGGCCACTTGTCAGGCAAATTTTCAAATGAAAACCACTGACCTGACGAGATACTTGCACAACGTAGGTTGATCCATCGGGCACTTGAGGATCTTGTATCAGATTCATATTGCTCATCTGATTCATATTGCTCATCGGATTCATATAGTTCATCGGATTCATATTGTTCACCGGATTCACATGGTCCTTGATATGAGGTCCCTCGCCTGTCGGTATGGGGTCTACAGGCAGGCTGTGTGCCAATGGATGGATGTATGTACCATCTACCGTTTCGTTGAGAGGAATCAGACCGAGACAGATCTCGGCTTCGTCTTGCAGGTCGCTGTTGCAACCGGACAGTTTTATTGTTATCTGAAAGAATAAAGGCACCTAATGATATGCTATTTCAGATGTGTAAGTCTCTTGGAATAGGTCCCCCCCCTCCCCCTAGCAATAGTATTTGTCGAAGTGATTTTTTTTTAAGTTCGAGGGAAAACTAGTCAATCTTTGTATTTTGGAACCCTTGGACCCTCCCCTTAGCAAAGCTATAGCTCCCAGACTGACGGCTCCCCTCTCATGTCTATGTACCGATTTAGAAACAATAGTACAGCCTCACCCTAAAGAAGTATCCGACATCGATAATCCCGCAGTCCTCGAGGTTGGGAACGATGAGATCGGGCACCAGCAGGTCCACGGTGAAGTTCCTCTTATTCCCGCTCATGATGGATCCCTTCTTGACGGTGGCGAGGACCTGCTCCTTAGGCACGTACTCCGCGACCGGACGCTGACTGCGGTACCTTTGACGCTGGAGACATAGGCTGGTTTTACTGTCACGCGTACCGTCGGCGCTGATAGGCGAGTGATCTTTATTACAATGAAATAAGGATACTGATTGTTTAGCAGAAATGGCTACGCTGATTGCTCTTGTCAGTGCTGGACAATCAGTATCCTTATTTCATTGTAATAAAGATCACTCGCCTATCAGCGCGAGACGGTACGCGTGACACTAAAACCAGCCTTACAAAGAAACAAAGCGGAAATGGACTTAAACCACGAAATAGGCACAGAAGGCGCACTCCGCACTTTAGGTGCAAAGCTACAAGTACGTTGGCGGGCCCGCCCGGCGGAGTCTTTGCTAGGGTTCACATTTGCCGCTCGGCTCGCACGCTAGCCGCGTCACGCGTATCACGCTATCACGCGACAACTCGACACCCCTTCCGCGTCACTCCGCACCAGACAATGACACAGTTATGCGTTAGAAAGAGAATTTGTGTAGGTGAATATTGAACTTAGGTAATAGGCGCTTGCGCGAGCTGAATTGCACTTTGTTGCGTCGCTGCAAGAATCGCTATTTAAATAAACGTTTTTGCGAAGTCAGTCTTCTGTACCTGTTTATTCTGTACACAAGTATAAACATAGGATGTTCTGTGACATAAAGTAGGTAGGTATATCTAACAAAAAACACTAACAAAATGTTATTGGACGGCACCCCTGGAATAAAATTAAGTCGCTTTTTAAGGTGGATATGCCACTGATGCCCGTCAAATTAAAATTTTCTTACGTTTCTTGCAATTAGCAGAACTGTGTCTAGTTATATCTGGATCAAAATTAATATTCGCGCAAAAAAAAAAATATAGGTAGGTATTCATTCAGTGAAACGGAACGCAACCTTGAGCAGTGTCGTAGCATAGATACTATGATGTTGCGTAATTTTGTTAGCACTCCATAATTTCGGAGGTATTCAAGTTGATGTCTATCTCAAACTGGCGAAATGATTTACATTTTCCTACACAGAAAACATCTTCTCAAAAGTTTTTTCTTTGAAACCAAGCACTACAGTAGTAAAGATTATTTTCAACAGCTAACTATATTCAAAACTAGTGAACGCCCGCGGTTTCGCCCAGAAGGATAGGGACGGTTGGAAGAGTTTGGGGGAGACCTTTGCCCAGCAGTGGGACAAAATAGGTTAAAAAAAAACATTAGCCTATGTGTTATTCCAGAACCTAAACTATCTACATTCAAAATTTCATCGAAATCGGTTGAGTAGTTCTGGTGATACGAGGTAACAAACATTCACACACACACGGACTTTCGCCTTTATAATATTAGTAGGATAGTAGGATGACAAAAAATCGGTTGTCGCCGACAGCGCCGAACAGAACATTTAAATCACATCAGGTATAATCAAAAGAAACTTTACTTCCTTTGAAATTCGGAATGTAATTAATCATAGAGGAGATTATTTATATATGCTTGATATTGATATCAAACGAGCAAAGCCGCGGGCTGTAAAGAGTTAAGAATAACAGTAATTTTAGCATAGCCTTCATATTCAAGCGCATGTTTATATTCTACGAACGATCCATTGTAACTCAGTGTTAGACAAATGGAATATTAATGAGGGCAAAGATCCCGTTGATAAAAAGAGCGAGTTGATAATAATAAACCTAACATTCGAGTTGTTTTATGCAAGTACTAGCTTCCGCCCGCGGCCGCGCTCGCGTGGTGCCCGGATAAAAAGTAGCCTATGTCCTATTCCCACTCATTATCAATGGTTCAATGGTTGTCGAATTATGGAGGAACAAACATATATCCAAACTTTCACATTAAAATATTACTTCGATAGGAAGAAACCAAGAACTTACCCAAGAACTTCGTACCGCCCCAGTTTTTTTTTATTTAATATAGATTTTTTAGACCAGAAACCCTCGCGAGCATCCTCAGAAGACTCTACCAAAGTATCATCACAATCTGATCAATGGTTTAGGAACGCATTTAGGACAAACAAACATTATTGTTTATTTATTTATAAAGCGAATTATTGGAAAAAGGCCAGGTCAAGAGTACCCTGAACCGACGAGCTTGCATGAAGAATGTGATGAGAGTGAATGAAGCGAAAGAAGTGTGTCAGGATCGTAGCAAGTGGCGATCTGTGGTCTCTGCCTACCCCTATGATGGGATACAGGCGTGAGTTTATGTATGTATGTATTTTATTTATAAAGATGAGAATAATTGAACTAAGACCGTAGATACAGATATTATCTTCCAAATAGGACATGAGTTCATTCATCTAGATATTTCTAAATGTGAATTTGGAAGTAATTCATATTTGGAATACATAGGCACTTGTCAACGGAATTACGATACATACTCCAGTCTGCCCGCGGCAATGGTTGTTGTAACATAGCCGAAACGTCGGGATGTAAATAAGGTAAAGAATGCGATACAATCCCGTGTCTGGAGAATTCCATTGGTTTTAGTACTCAATAGCACTGCTATTATCTGTTCCTGTGTCAATAGGTAA
Organism: Camptogramma bilineatum; assembly: GCA_958496255.1. Taxonomy (NCBI): domain Eukaryota; kingdom Metazoa; phylum Arthropoda; class Insecta; order Lepidoptera; family Geometridae; genus Camptogramma; species Camptogramma bilineatum. The sequence goes on along the minus strand of OY292466.1, from coordinate 13,573,328 downwards.
ATACTAAATAGAATTAAGTAGGTAGAGACGGGATTTTTCAGCTGGGTAGGTAAATAACGAGAACAAAGCAAATTAAGCTCCTTACTTTATTAATCTTATCTTTACTAGGTTTACTTTTAATGTGCTTATCTTTTGCTCATTTTAAAATACTGTTTATGAATTTACTCGACTTGGTTTGTTGAAAAACGACTTTAAAGAATATTAGGTACCTAAGTATTGTCTTGTAAGTTAGGTAATTATAGTATTGGATTGTAAGTAATATTGTTAGGTAAGTATAGTCGAGCGAAGCGTCTCAGTTTCAAGATTGGAAAAAACTGCTTTCGTATGTCCGTATGTCTGTTCTCTACAGGTCGCATTACTCAACCGATTCTCGTGAGATTTTTTTAAAAAGGTTCGATAATTTTAATGGTTTTTTTTTGCCGTCGGGGATTTTTGATTGGAGGGGTACTTCCTCCAAAAGGGGACAAAAAGGGGGCTACTGGATATCTCCGCCTCCGCCTGATCTTCAGCGTGATGAGCAGAATAGCTCCTCAAAATGCGGAATATTGCTCACTTTTAGATTTCTACTGGTGGAATCGGTCCTTTAACCGTGTTTGTTGCCCTGGTTCTTCACGGTCTTGGTCGCGAAGGAACAGGAGTAGAATCACCTAGCTCTTAAGACGTTTCAAAGTGGTAAACTTGTGATCTTATTGAATAAACGAATTTGACTTTTGACTTCTAGGTAGGGATTGGTGGAGCACCTGGGGGGGGGGGGGGTGTCATGCCCCCCCCCTTAAAAATAGGTAGGTACGCATTACCCTAACTAGTGCCCCCCCCCCCCCCCTAAAATAAAAGTCTGCAACCGTCAGTACTGGTAACTTACAGTGAGCAGTTCGAAGATAAGATGTGTGATCTCCACACTGCTTTTGTTATCTATGGCCACCGCGACTGGTATGGCCTGGCCGGGACAGTAGGCGGACACGGGCAGGCGCGCGCGCACACTCACGGGATCCGAGCTGCAGAAACAACCGCATCCGTATATCTCCTCGAACTCCAGCTCTATTGGCTCCTGAGGAAAAAAATTAAAAAAAAAAACATTTATTTCGAGCATAGGTACTTAATTCATAGCAGGTAATAAAAAAGACAAAGACAAAAGTACTTAAAAAAAGTACGCAAAAAAAACCGTGGCCTTTACATCTTTACTAGATGATTTTTACAGTGTCAGGAAGCAATCTTGGCCTACACTTAACGGGACACTGTAGTGCCCGGGACAATGTTGAGATGGAGTAGGCTTGCCCAGCACCTACACCGTCCTCTCAGCTTAACCGGCCATATCCACAGGAAAGACATGGTCAACACGTGTGGGGCTGACTAAGCCGCGGGTTTCCTCACGATGTTTTCCTTTACCGTTTAGAGCTCGTGTTAATGCGCATATAATTTTTTCGAAACAAAAAATCCATTCATGCACGGCCAGGATTCGAACCCACGACCTTCGGATCGAAAGTCGAGGTACTATACCCCTCGACCAACACGGCTCCTGAGGAAGGAACGTGGAATATGATACTAGCTTCCGCACGCAGCTTCGCCCGCGTCGTACCAAGCTACCGGTTAAAAATTGCCATTCAGATTATAAACAACTAGCTGACGCCCGCGACTTCGTCCGCGTGGACTACTATTTTGTTTATCCCACGGGAACCATGCATTTTTTTTTGGGATAAAAAGTAGCCTATGTCCTATTCGGCTATTCCCGGTCATTATCTATCTTTCTTTCAAACAGCCAAATCGGTTCAGTAGTTGTCGAGTTATAGAGGAACGAACATACCGTCTTCGAGTAATCGGTGAACATATGTAGATTAAAAGAAAAGAAAAAAAATCCGTCGAATTGAGCACCCTCTCCTTTTTTGAAGTCGGTTAAAAATCTAAACAGATAAAGTGCCGTAGGCACAAAACTAACACATTTTATTGTTGCGTTCCGCAACGCATACTTTAGCAATTAGTCAATCCACTGATGAGTGATGACCTCATCTACTGTATGGTCCAATTAAACAGTTTGAGGCCCGAATTCAGAGACAGACTTGAGTCTGAAGCGTCTAGTTAGGCAGTGTACACATTGCGTTTTCTGCAGCGCGTTTTTGAGCTGCGCGTTTGTATCGATACAAACGCGCGTTCGCAACGCGTTTTTTTCCATACAAAAGCGAACCGGGAGAGGCGCTGCGCGTTCGCATCGCGTTCGGATCGCGTTTGTATCGATACAAACGTGCTGCAAAAAACGCAATGTGTACACTCCCTTAAGTATGTACATAGTTCTTTGTCAAAATTGAATAAAGAATCATTACATTACTTAATGCACGATTCGGAATGGCCTCTAAAACATAATGAAAAGAAGTTTAATTGCGTAGTTTAGTTTTTTAACAGACTTCAAAAAAAAATCGGTCCTCAATTCGTCTGAATCTTTTTTTTATGTAGGTTTATATATGTTACCCGATTACTCGAAGACGCCTTGAAAATTATTTATTTTTGAAAGAGTAGACGTTTACTATCCGATTGGTGTCATAAAAATTTGGTGAGGATCTGTCGAGGATCTTCGGAGTTATGAACAGAAATGCACCTCGAGAGTGCAGGAAATTGCTCAGCTTAGAACATAGAAGTCCGTTTTTTTTTTAAATTTAGCTACTACTTGTATTATTTATTTGTTATTATTGCGGCCATAACACCAAACCACTTTCCTATCTATGAAAATTTTAAGTATCTTCTATAACACTCTTTGGGTATGGAACCCTAAAAAGCTAATCTAAATCAGTGTTCCAAAGTCTAAATCAGTGTGCCGCGGCACACCCTTTGCTATTTGCTTGCTTATTCATAGAATTTCTGTACCTTAACACTAGCGTTTCCCTTATTCAGATCGAAAGGCGCGACAACCTCGAAGTGTTTTGTTATATTCTCTTTGGTCAAACTCTGCCCTTGATAATCCACGCGGCCGGTCACAGAGTACTTGACCGACCCCCGCTCGCCAGCGAAACTGGATGGTATACCTCGGGGCAGGTGGAATTGGAACGGATAGCTGTGTTTACCCGGGTTGAAGTTGAGAACGCTACCTGAAATTAATGGTATAAGTAGGCAACTTGTTTTTAAAATTAATCCTATTTTCTGTTTCTGTAAAAGAAATTTTGTTTTATATTATACTAGGTGCTGCCCGCGGCTTCGCTCGCGTGGTACCCGGATAAAAAGTAGCCTATGTTACTCTCCAGCCCTCCAACTATCTCCACACAAAAAATCACGTCAAGCCGTCGCTCTGTTTTGACGTAAAAGCAGGACAAATAAACAAACAAATAAACATACTTTCACATTTATAATACGGGTACGGATTTTGTAAAAGGATATTTTTTTTATTTTTAAGTAATGTTTATATGGAAACAATGTGGAAGAGTATTGGATGGGCATATGCCCTACAGTGGGCTACAGTGGGCTTATTTATGCTGAAGTAGAAGAATGTTTACATTGTTTTTATTTTCGGCTCAATTATCAGCTTAATTATTTTCTAGTGTAGATAATTAATTAAAAGAATATTGTAAGAAGTGGTGGTTTTTGAGTCAATCAAAAGGTGATTAACCAAACCGATAACTATTATTATACACTATCAATGGTTTCAAATAATTTCAATTTATCTATCATGGACCAAACAAAGCAATATAAACAGCTATCTACCTATATTATTTTACTGTTGTAGTATTTTTGAATACAAAATTTCCTGACTGTGGAAATTTTCATAAAACAAAGGCTTAAAATATAATTTAACTTTTTATCCCTTTTGACTTTTGTAAGAGTATTACAACCTTGTTAAGTTATACCTTATACCTGCCAAGAAAGGATGTGAGCTTGCTATATTTACATTATATATCATGTGTAAGAAGCAATAAGGAAGGAATTACCAAAAGAACCAGCCAGCAGTTGTGATGTCTTAAAATACTCTTCTCTTCCGACATATTCTACTTTCTTGTATCTCTTCTGGCCGTTGATCTCTTCGCTTTCTAACTCTTTCCAATACACAGTGGCTTCACCCAGGAAGTTTACATAAACCACTGCAAATGTAATAAATAATTATACCATAATACTGAACTACCTATGTTAATCCCTCGTCTGTCGGGATTCCAGACACAATAGAAAATCAATTGTGTCTCGAGCGGATCCGTCATAAAGCAGACGAGCGGTTAATAAAATCGTTTTACCAATAACACACAAGATAGGTAATTAATAAGAATTCTTGAATGTAATAAGCCTCTATTTACAAATGTAAATATCAGATGAGTGGAATACTCGCAGCCTAACAGGAAAACACTGTATATTTCAGAAAATCTATGATAGTTTAATTACAACTAACTATTAATTTTACTTGATTGTTTAGAATGGCATTACATTTATTTAATTCTATTTTCTAGGCATATGGGAAAACCTACCTACAGGTAAAGGATAGCCTAAGAAAAAATGGAAGGATTGTGTGAGGACAAAAAAATTAAGTAGGTTTAAGATATTTGCCGAGACCCCCCCTCTCCACCACGTGAGATTGGATGAGATTTGGCTCGACCCGCTCCCCCCCTAAAAGCCTCATGTAATTAATAGACACCTAACTAAAGTTTGGAGCTTCACATTTTGTTGTTGTTATTGTAGTTGTACTACACAGTACAGTAATAAATAAATAAACACAGTTGTAGTAATACTGGTAATACAGCAGGAATTTTATACACTTACTGGATAACGTGAGCGGCGTCTCAATCTCGATTTCTAGGCTGCCTTTTATGACTTGTCCTGGATAGTATACGCTTCGTGGCGAGTCCAATATGATTGTGGCATTTTTGAACACCATTGTTCACAACTATTTAGCTAAAAATAAAACGTAAACAGGCTCGTGACGTGATGACTCCTTGATGTACGGTCGGGATTCGAACTCCCGACTTCAGATTGAAAGTCAATATCAAGATAGGTACAATACCACTCTACCAGGACGGTTCACATAGAGAATTTAATAAAACAGAATAAATATATACCTACCTATTCGCCCAAAAAACGACACAGACACAGGCCACAGAAGCACAGAAGCACAGAACACGTGATTTAAAATTAATTTATATTTTTTTTAAGTGAAGGGAAACGACGGTGACGGTTCGAAACATCAAATTGTCATTCATTTCTCAAAATAAATTAGGGATGTTCGCAGTGTTGCCAACTCCAAAAAATAAAAGTCGCTAGATTGAGTGCGAAAAGTCGCTAGAAAGTCGCTAAAAGAGGCAACCGATTTTTTGTCGCTAGCACAGGTCCAAAAGTCGCTATTTCTAGCGACAAAGTCGCTAAATTGGCAACACTGGATGTTCGATACGATACGATATTTTCGTGTATCGATACAATGGCATACGATACACCCGATCTTTGTATCGATACAATGCCATACGATACGGCGTATCGATACAACACATGCAAAGTGTATCGGATCGAAAGTATCGTATCAAATTATTTTGATAACGAATTGTTTTGACTTGCAAGTTACCCGGTTAAAAGGTGGCATAGGTCCTATTTCCGGTCAATAGTTATCTATGTTTAAATTTCAGGCCAATCGGTTCAGTGGTTGTCGAGTTTTAGAGGAACAAACATAAGTCCAAACTTTTGCATTTTTTAATATTAGTTTGATATCACAAAACACCTTTTGTGACAGTTATAACTACGCACATTTTCGTAATAGTGCACATTATTAAAATAAATTATATTTTTTTAATTATTAAAGTACCTGCATACTTTGTCTTGATTCGATACTGTATCGATACGTATATCGATAATATCGTATCAAATGCCCTGTATCGATACGCGTATCGATACAATGCGTTACGATATATTACGATACGAAATATCGATACAATCCGAAATATCGAACATCCCTAAAATAAATGAAAATGAAATGATGCCAGCTTTTAAATCATAGTGATGCGATTTCACTTTGGTTGTGTTTGTTTCGTTTTCTGCTTGTTTGAGTTAGGGACACAAACAACCAAAATATTTGTAAAAGATTTTACCAGTAGGAGTTGGGCACTTGCTCATACGAAAGAAAAAGAAGAAGTAGAATTAAATAGCAAGGTTTCTATTTTAATTTTTAACATAAAATAATAATTAAATTGTAAAAGTTACCCGTAGGTAGTCTCTTTTTTTTTTTGTTACACAATTAAATAATTATCCTATTCTAATAAACGAGCAATATTTGTTTGTTTGTTTGTCTGTACTCACGTTCTCGAAAATGGCTCTAACGATTTCGATGTGCGGTACGGAGGCTTACGGGGGTGAAAAATTGATCTAGCTAGGTCTATTATCTGGAAAAATTAGTTTTTTTTGGCATTTTCACACAAAAAGATGTACCAGTGCAATGTGGTTCGTAATTTCACATAATTTGTTAAGACCAGAATGGCTATGTGGATAGGGTGTCTGCTTTACAGTCAAAGGTTGCGAGTTCGAAACTCAGCCAATAAAAGTTTATTTTGTTTTTTTTTTAATTTCGATCGACAGAGCTTTGCTTGGGTGCGAATAGAGAATATTCGCACCCGAGCAAAAGCTCGGTCACCCAGATATGATAGATTTATTTAACCTACTTGGTTACGAATCCATGAAAAAAGTTCTTGTGTATTTTTATGATTTCTAACACAAACAAGCAGGAAACGTAACAAACATGAAAGTGAAATCACATCACTATGATTGAAGCTGGCATCCTGACATTATTATTTTTGACAAATGACATTTCGATCCGTCAATGCGACGGACGACGGGGAAAATTGGAATCAATGGAATTCATTCGGGAAAGGAAAAATGCGGATGGAACACAGCAACACAGCACATAGGAGACTTGTTTATCTACTTGTTTGTTTGTTTTTGTGTGCTGAGTCTGAGTAATTGTGTATTTGTAACACAAATTGTAATCTGTGAGGAGTAGTTTACGATTTAACTCTAAATACGTGCTAAAAACAAAGTTTAACACAAGAAGACACGTAACAAACACAACTTTCCTCTGCAACTATTGGAGCCATTGACTACAGAAAATATGAAAATCTTCGACCATATACCTGATGAAAATACTACTATTGACATAATTTGGATTATAGAACTTTGATTTATTTGGGCTCAGGAACATGCCTGGAAGAATTTTCTGCATATAACCTTACTTTGTTTTAGCCAGTAAATAGCCCTGTTGATAAAATTAAAAACTAACGATGGAGTCGGATAGTAAAGCAAAGATAAGAAGGGTGAGTATTTGGCCTTATCTTTTTACTATTGTAAGTTATTATAATTCAATTCATATAGTAATGTTGTTTACGCTTACCTACTCTAGTCAAAACCAATGCAGAATATTTACTAACATTGCACTGACAGATCAATCAGCTGATAGCAGGAATAGACCAATCAAAGAAAACTGAGATTAATTACGATTGACCATATTGAATCAGTGCCAATCATATGTTTCTGTGATTGGTCTATTTCTGCTATCAGCTGATTGATCTGTCAGTGCAATGTTAGTAAATATTCTACATTGGTTTTGTGGCTAGAGTATAAGGTATTATACTTAGATGAAATGAGAAAAATTGAATTTTTCCATTTTCTAACTGTAATTTTCATTCTAGTTGCATCGAGCAGATGGTATTGTGGAATCCCTCGACAACACAGCTCCTGTAGATAAAATTATGACCTTCCTGGAGACTAGATTTAGATTAGTAAAAGTCTACAATTATGTTAGTTGTCTTACTAGACAACAGCGGAAGGGTTTCCGCTTTGATATATATGAACATTTTGATGTGCCTGGCCAACCGTTATGTGCATACACTGATAGCTGGGATGGAGCTTTACCATCAGGCTATTTTGAGAAGCTGTCTCACAGAAGTATGTTGCCTCGAATGATCACTGAACCCCTGCATATTGGAGAGGAGGATCCTATCACTAAAATACTGGAAGCGAAGCGTAAATGGAGTAAACAATCTTTAAGGTGCTACAAGAAGGCAGGTAAATAAATTTCTATGGGAATGGCCATGGTGAGGTTTTGGTGTTACCAGAGCGTCGTCGTAATGGTAAATGGTGATCCATATACCATCACGACGCGGGTATTGCAGCTAGTTATTTATTATTACCCATGGGCATATATAAGGGGGTTTAGGGGGTCCGGACCCCCTCCTTAGGAACCTTTGAAACTCTGATTTTAGAGGAAACCTAGTCAACCTTTGTATTTTTGAGCCCTTGGACCCCCCCATAACAAAGATCTTTGTATTTTATAACCCTTGGACCCCCCCCCCCCCTAAAAAAGCTACATATATCTACACCCATTATTACCTATAGTTAGCCTTTGAAATGATCTTCAAAATACTTACATAGCCTTATGCTCTTCCATGCCATGATCTGCATATATTCCAAGTTTCATTCAAGTAGGTCCAACGGTTATGGTGTGATTGAAACTTAAACTTGTTCAAATCAGACTTATTATATTAGTTCTATGGTACAATTAGTATTTAAATTAAGCATAACCAGACCTCCTTATCGACAGGCACAGCAACACATAAGAAAAGGGCAAAGCCCTACCGCTGGATAGATGACAATGTGCTCCACTGCCCTAAGGTCTTTGTTGACTTTGCCGCCCATCTGGAGAGTGACCCGGACCCATTCTTTGAGTCAAAGTACAACTGGTATTATGCCGGATCGGGAAACATGCTCACCACCAGTATAAATGGAGCAGATTACATCATTCATAGTGACCTGAACTGTTTACGTAAGTTATCTGTACTTCAGCCACCATTGACCAAGTGGAATAGTGCTTTTATTTTCAATCTGAAGATCTTATGTTCGAATCGTGGTCACGCATGGATGGATTTTTTGATTTGCTCACAACCTGTCACATATGCTACCTTTTCCAAAACGTATATGTTCGTCTAACTAGTGGCTAAATATGAAGAAGCTATGAAGCGCTCGTGGCATAGCTCGCTTAGACGTTCTTGATTGATCGTTGAAGTTAAGCAGCGTTATGCGCGGTCACAGTTTGGATGGGTGACCGCAAGTGGCATTACGAGGTGAGCGCTTCCGTGCTTCGGAGGGCATGTTAAATTGTCGGTCCCGGCTTTTCAGTCGTTAAGCCATGACGGAGGCTTTTAGGCGGCCTAAAAACTCCGTCACCAGAGTTGGCCACTTGCTCAATGCCTATACGAACTTACATACTTCGTGCGTCATCCAGTAATATCGCATTACTATGCTACACACTGCTAGGCGGCCCAGAGGCCCTACCCGTTAGGAACTAGCTGTTCGCAGATTCCCAAGGGAGTCTAGCATAATAAACAAATCACAGTCTAGGTATAACTATTACCTATTTAAGAGGTCCTGATCGAAACGGGCAACAGGTATCCCTAATATTAGTATGATTTTTTTACAGATATTTCACAACTCTTTAAAGATACAATGAGCATAGACCACAAGAACAGATTGACTTATAAATGCGAGGATCTGATATTTGAAACGGTACAGATGCTCAACTATATTGCATTGAGATCAAAGCACAAGATATTGATTTTGAGGCTTATAGGCTCAGAAGAGGGCATGAAGCTGGAGAAAGTAAAGGAAATTAAGTCAGAACTTCCATACACAAGCATAAGTTTTGATGAATATCACAAAAACATTCTGTATATCACAACTTTGGACTACATGCTGACAATAGTAAATTTAGATAGAATGACGTGTAGGAAATTAAAGTTAAAAGGGAAATTTCTTAGCCTCGTCAACAACTGGAGTTCTGTAGTTGGATCTGAGCGGGAGTATTTTCTACACGTGACCGACAACGCGCTAACATTTTACGACAAAAGAACGAATGAGCCAGTACAGAGATGGAAATCTCTCAAATATCAGGCAGACTTAGTTCTATGCAATAAAAATCTAGCTACAAAATACTGTCAAGGAAAACCTCAAATGTACCTCGGCACCACACATCACCTGTTCCTGATGGATATGAGATACAACTCCACAACAAAACCCAAAGCCATAATGAGATGGACACACGGGATGAGAAGTAAATTAACCCACATTGATATCGGCCCGCTAGATAATAACAAGGATGTTGTTTGTATGACCAGTCAATGGGCTCCAGATATGTGCTTCTTGAGCAACTACTCAGACATTCTGACGCGATATACAGAGTTGAATAGCGTAACTATACCATACAGACCACCCGACTTATTGGAGGCTTACAACCAAGCTCAGAGGAAAGGGCTATGTTGCAACTTGTACGAACCAGTTATAGACAGACTTATGATGTCTGTGACTGGTTTATCGGTTGTCCAGGGAGATGAGAGTCCTAGGATTCTGCTTCAAAACTCTTTGGGAGATATCTCATGCTACTCCTTGTACCCGCAACACATGACTGCTTTCATAGAAGATGATGGAGTGGAGCAGCTGATTGAATGGACCACTAAACTCAAGTGGGAGGTCAAACCATTCGAAGTCACTCATGTTTACGATATCAGCAAGCTTTGGAACAACTTGAAAAGGATCCCTGACTCGTATGAGCTGGGCTATCAAAGCTATATCAAGAGAAGATTTAATTTTAATGAACAAGAAATGATTGACACTTATGAAAATGGTGATGTTGACTCAGCTTTCCTAGAGGCATGGAAAGATCAGGCTGAGATGGATGATGATGACATTACTTTGGACCAAACTGCATCTGAATACAGAGATATTGAAGCCCCAAATATGGAGCTCTCTGATGACGAATTTTAATAAAAAACGTGATAATAATTAACAACTGTATTTACTATCTATTTGACTGAGGTTTCCCAACCACTCAACACAACTATCATACAAACATTTATACATAACAAATAGTTTAGAAATGGAAACTACAATTTAAACTTTCACAGTTTTTCACATGACAATAAGTACAGTTTACAATGCAATAATGTAGCTTTCAAGAAATAACACTCTAGAATAATTAACTAAATTGCAATAAACATTGCATATAAATCTAGGCATTTACATAAAAATGCTTTTGCCAGTCTTTGAAAGGTGTGCTTTGATATTTACAATAATAATTCATCGTGATAATGAGCTTGATAAAAAAAGAAAGTAACTACTATGGAAGTTAAATAACCCTTTTCTTGCTGAAGCATTATAGGCAAAATACCTTACAAAGATAAAATGCTTATGTAGACAAATCTAATCCAGATTGAAACTATCGATTCAAGTCGGTGCAAATAGGCATAGGAAGAGGCCAGGAGGAAAATGATTCAACAGTGCGATGCAGACCTCGGAATGTCTTCCGAATTCGGAAAGTGACGTTTCTTCGCTGACGAACGTCATCTTTCCGAAGAAATTCTTCGAATCGGATGCATTTAAGACTGAATCGCACTGCAGGCCAGGATTCCGCTTCATCAACAAACGTCCGACATACATGCGCACTCACACTAACGCCATCTATTATGAATAGACAGCGAACACGCTAACGCCATCTCTTACTAGCAAACGACATCTCTCCGTATCCAAACACTATCAGCGCCATCTCTTACTACCAAGCGGCAACTCTAACTGCGCCTTGTGAAGCTGCGAATCCAGTTCCTGGCTATCGGCTGATCGGAGGTCTTGGTCTCTCGTTCCTTCTCCTCCATCTGTTCCATGAGGCGGCGCTGGTTCTCTCTGAACGCGGCGATGGGGTCATCGAACTGGCCGTAGTAGGTGAGTACTTCACGTACGTCCGCTATGTCGGACATCGCTATCGCTGTGGGACAAGTTTTAGTATCACACTATGCCGAAGCATGGGCGTATATAAGGGGGGGGGGGTTAGGGGGTCCGGAAATTCCTAGAATGTTGAACTGGCATAAGTATAATGCCAGTCAGTAAATCTATCTAAACTAAGCGGGAGAGTTTGTTTGAGAGAGAGTTTGGGACAAGTTTTAGTATCACACTATGCCGAAGCATGGGCGTATATAAGGGGGGGGGGGGGGGGGGGTTAGGGGGTCCGGAAATTCCTAGAATGTTGAACTGGCATAAGTATAATGCCAGTCAGTAAATCTATCTAAACTAAGCGGGAGAGTTTGTTTGAGAGAGAGTTTGGGACAAGTTTTAGTATCACACTATGCCGAAGCATGGGCGTATATAAGGGGGGGGGGGGGGGGGGGTTAGGGGGTCTGGAAATTCCTAGAATGTTGAACTGGCATAAGTATAATGCCAGTCAGTAAATCTATCTAAACTAAGCGGGAGAGTTTGTTTGTTTGAACGCGCTAATTTCAGAAACTGCCAGTCCAATTTGAAAAATTCTTTCTGCATTTGATAGCTAAACTGTTGAGGAAGGTTAAAGTTATCGGCTACTTTTCATCATCATCATCATCATCACCATATACAATCACTATGCGGGTAACGTCGCGAGGGCGCAGCTAGTCTAGTATGTTTTACTTTCAGTCTAGTCTAGTCTAGTATTGTCTTACTTTGTAATAAGTTGGCGAGGTCCAATAGCGCTGTATCGTCATCAGCTCCCTTCCATTTCTTGAGGATCAGGGAGTTCTGAGGGTGGAACTTCGTGGCTCCTTTATTCCAGTCCACCACTATTACCTGGAAGACGAAGAAGGCATCATATTTAAATATAAATAAATAAATATTGCTGGACATTTCACACAGCGCCATCTAGCCCCAAACTAAGCAAAGCTTGTACTATGGGAATCAGATAACTGATAGAATACTTTTAAACCTTTTTTTTTCTAAATACCTACATACTTACATAGAATACTTTATAACACCCAGACACAGAACAAACATCTATGTTCATCACACAAATGTTTATCCTGAGTGGGAATCGAACCCACGACCTACAGCACAGAAGGCAGAGCTACTACCACCTGAGCTAAGAAGCCAGTCAAAATATCTAAGTGGATTTTGCTTGCGGCACCGCCCAATATGGCTTAAAGGATTTTCTTTGAATAGACAGTAATAATAAATAAATAATAAATAAATAATATCTAGAGAAAGTTTATAATTCCAGCGAAAAACTTGCGACTCAGACGAGTATTCACCCTACACGCCACCGTTTTCGTCACTATCACATTGATGCTTTAGATTTTTTTATCCTTGTCACACTCAACCAATGAAAAGGGCTGGCAACACTTAGCAGCCAGTTGAGCTATAGGTTTTATTTAACAGTGTTCTGCGAAGGGTGTGCCGCGGCACACTGGTGTATCGTGGTCATTGATTGGTGTGCCTCAGAAAAATAAGGTTACCTATCTCACTTACGTTAAGTTACTCCAAATTTGGACGAATATGCTCAATTAAACAAGCTCGTGTTTCGCATAAAAAAAGTTTTTTTTTATTTGTGGTGTACCTACCTCAAAGATTTTATTTTGTTATAGTGTTAATCCACACTTGGGTATTTACATTTTAAACTGAAAAATCTTATCAAAATTTTCAATTCCGACGGGATTCGAACCCGCAATGATACAAGCGATCCTCCTTTAGCCGGAGTGCCTTTACCAATTCGGCCACGGAACCTCTGACAATTTTGAAAATTTTGAAAATTTCTAAAATTTTGATAAGATTTTTCAGTTTAAAATACCTCAAAGATTTTCCGATTTCTTAGATGTACCTTGAACACAAAAAGTTTGCGGAACACTGGGCTATAAGACCGACAAATAACAATAACGCCTCTATTAATAAACTCGTATTAACTTCTGTAAAAGTTGCGCTACGGATTAAACTATTGCCATCCTAATTGTCACTGTCTAACAAAAAAGGATGGCAATAATTTAATCCGTGGCGCAACTTTGACAGAAGTTATTACGAGTTTATTAATAGAGGTCTAAAAGTCTTACCTTAGATAGATCCCTATTAAGCCCATCCAAATTCTTAACATGCATTCCATCAACAAAATGCGTGGAGTCTCTAAACAGTCGGTACGATATGAACTTGTTCTCTGGGTCCAGTTTGTCGATAACAGGCCAGATCATGAATGCGTTTTCCGTTGTGAAGATCACCACTTCGTAGTTAGAGCTGGACACGGATTGGAGGAACTGATCTACTCCGGGACGCTTTTTAAACCTGAAATCGACAATGTTTCAGATCAATAATCAGGTTTCAACTTTAGCTGGAAGAGAAGACAAAGTATGAGATAATACGCATTTCTTTATAGATTGTAAATTGATCAATTTATAAAAAAAAGATTTTAACATTATCTTTAACAGAAAAGGAAGGAGTTGACTGGACCCAAATTAATTTTTTTTTTCAACACAATGCTAGAGTAGTTAATTGACTTTTAAAACGTTGGTAACTATAGGACGCGAGCAATCGAATGTACCTTAAAACATACTTTTAACTTATGCTACATTACCAACGACTTATTTCTGAAAATCCTAAGGCAGTGGCCACATTGCGTTTATTGCAGCGCGATTTTGAGATGTGCGTTTGTATCGATACAAACACGCGTTCGCATCGCGTTTGTTTGCATACAATAGGGAAGAGAGCTGTCTGCGCGTTTTTTACAGGGGCATGATTCTGTAAGTCCAAACAAAACGTAACGCGGCTTAACGTGGCTCGTCGGTCAATCAAAAATCAGAACGAGCCGCGTTACGTTTGGTTTGGACTTACAGAATCACAGGCCCTACTACACAGGACTTACAGGCCCCAGCGCGTTTGTATCGATACAAACGCGCAGCTCAAAAACGCGCTGCAGAAAACGCAGTGTGGCCACTCCCTGAGAACCTTTCCAACATACCTCCATCCAGTCTGATAGGACCAATCAGGATGCACTAGAACGTCTGTGAACTCTAGCACCAGCGTGTAGGTGGGCTGGTACGGAGACGGCAGCGGGTCAGGCAGTAGCTTCTCACGGGACGGCTCTTTTATCATCTGAAAATACAATCAAACTACAAGCTAGAAATTAGCAGGTACTTTTGTGCTTGATCGAATATTTTTTTTTTGTTCTCTCTGTTACTGCAATCTGTCTCCTGCATTGGGACATTCAGCTGTATGTGTGTCGGTGCTTGGATTGGCTTGCTAGGTGTGTGACCAGTGTCACACCCTGTAGTATTTTACAGAGGATTCTGTTTAGTAGAGTCTTGCTGTATTCTGCGTTTAAGGCGTCGTTTGTTTTGGTCTTCCTCCATTAGGCTTTGTGCCAGGATGTTGGGATGGTTTTTTATACGTTCTTTGTATGTTATCGAAATATTTGGTAAAAATGCTGTGCTACAACTACTTTTACTTACATACTTACCAAATAAAAAAACAGGATCCTTTAAATATTTCTCTTTCGTTTCGTTTCTTTCGAGAAGGAAAACCTCATGAGAAAACCATTCTCAAAAGCGAAAATGGCTTGACAACCTGTTATGAGTAACTAACTACTCTCATCCCTGGGGATGCAGTCGTGAGCCTACATTTATATTAGTACCTTCTCATAAAAGGTGAGCTCCTTCCAAGTGCGCCTCAGATACTGCATAGCGGTGGGTAGATGCGAGAACTCGTCTTCAATGATCTGACCCTCTTCGTCCCGACGCGGAGCACCCATCTCTATCACCAGGCACCCGCCCATTATGGTGATGGAACCGCCGAATAGCGCGAATCTGGAAACCATTGATGATTTCAGAACATGTTACTCAGTAATTCCAATAATTTAATTCTAGCAGTTTTTTTTTCTTATGTTTTGTAGGATGGGATGAATCTCTCTGATACCGCTCTTCTTTGTCATAAATATTTTATGAGTGCGTTTTATTCACTAAATAAACTTACTACCTATCTATCTCTCTACTGACTGTGTCTTATTACATTGAAGATCATTTCTCTGTGATTGAAGTGAGGTTAAATCAAACAATCCAATAGTAGAGTAGTAGGATTTTATTACTTAAGTAAAATTATTAAAATATGTCTAATATCTTCTAATTTTCTGTTTCTAATTTTGAAAAAAAAATTGTGCTTGTATGATTTAAAATAGATTTATGAGTTCAATTACCCCAATTTCATTCTCTTCCAACTTTTCTCATTCTCCTCTGCCTTCTCTTTGTTCTCCTTCTCAAAGCGTTCCTGTTCCTTCTTGATGGCCTGAGCATCATCTGTTTTCAGCGGAGTCTGCGGGAAGAAGCGACCAAGGATATCTACCTTCTCAGTCTTAGGATCTTTGGTACCACTGTTGCTACCTGGAATTATAAATGAATATTGGTGGATATTTCACACACCATCTTGCCCCAAACTAAACAAAGCCTGTAGGTACTGATGGGAATGAATCAGTTAACTAATAGAATACATAGATATTTCAACACTGTGACATAGACACATCAGCGCGAGCTGCTCATCTTTAAATAAATAATAATAATAATATTTTGTCACAGAAATGTTTGTCCTGGATGGGAATCGAACCCACAGCCTACAGTGTAGAAGGCAGAGCTACTATTGAGCTGAGAGGCTACTCGAAATGTAAACAGGTTTGTAGATTGGAGATTTCTAGGGGGTGGTCCGAGGCAGTTCTTTATTAGATTTTAACTCATTTCTCATAGAAGCACTATCGATTATAAATATTGTCATTTGATTGTGCAAGTGTTAAAACATTTAGGCGTTAAAACATCAGGCGTTAAGTTCTGATACCTATCTGATCTTCGGTACAGTACTACTTTGGTAGACAGTAATTTTTATCAATGATTATGACCATCATTGATAAAAATTACTGTCTAATTGAGTACAAGACAATGAAGAAATAACTTTTCCCCAGAGTTTCACGTTTCTACCTTTTTATTCTATAAAATTCACTGTAACAATATGGAAAACTTGGGAACTGTGGCTCTTATCTTTATTATTAGAAATCAATGATTGTGTAATTTTAATTTAAACCTCTAGAATTATGAATTCTATAATACTAACCTAATTTTCCGGTGGAGTAAAAATTTGCTGCCAATAGCCAGTTTTTCTGTACGGTGAAATTTGTTGTTTGCAGGCTAGACACTTTACAGCAAATAGGCTTGGCTAAACTTAATATTTTTCTTAGAGACATTTTAGAAATTCATAAAATCACATTCACAAACAAATTCCAGCCAAGCCATGAATGAATTTGAAAATGAAATGAAAAGAAAAGTCAAAAATTATCTAGCCAACTAAACTGTCAAGTCAACGGACAGTCACTGTCAAAGGTAGTTGACAGTTAAAATAGTGCTGTTCATGTTCTCATGTTTTATTTTGAGGTTCTCATTCATTCATTTTTAACCGACTTCCAAAAAGGAGGAGGTTCTCAAGTCGACTGTATGTTTTTTTATTTCAACCAGCTGTTTGTGACAGTGACAGCAGCCTTTCCTTCTTGTCTTGACTTGACTTGAATGAAAGATGAAAGTCAAAACACGGAATTTATAACCGCGAATTCATGTACAAAATATTTTTTGATTTTGTGTAATCGTAATGTTTCCTGAAAGAAATAAAAAGCACCATGACTTCACAGAAAAATAAACAATATTCGATGATGAACTTCATCAAAAAATGTTCAAAGGATGATTTGAAAAACTCAAAGTAAGTTTTATACGTACCTACTCGCTCGAATTTACAAAAATGAAGAAATTTCTATTATGTACATAACTAAGTATCGGTATAAAATGATATTTCGTTTCCCTGATTATTATTCTTTGTTACAGAGAAGTAAAGGATGAGCAGGCCTCAGAGAAAAAGTCTAAATTCGTTTTCAAATCCAAGTCCTCTACTTCCACTACTTGTAAGATTCATGGTCTGATATTTAGCTAAAGTATTAGTAAAATGGTATATAATATTATGATCCGACCGAAGTTCAATAATTTATGTACTTTAATCTTTTTCAGGGACACCTCCATTCAGAAGCCACCCAGTAAATGAAACTCCTCAGAACGTAAGAAAATTACTTACATATTTTTTTTTGAGTAACTTTGCAAACGCACACGGCAAAATAATCTATCTACATAAAACATTTACGCGTTTGCCAAGTTACTCTATACCGACTTGGCTTACATTCGATTTCATAACTTTTTACGGCAGAAGAACTGCGTTGCGAGACTTGTGCATTTTTGTACAGTTATGTTTTTGACAGGATTTAAAATACACTGATCCATCAATTCTGTGTATCTACTGGCAACTACTGCTGGGCTACAATATACTTGTAAAATTTTGTGGAAGATTTTGGTTTATATTAAGTACCTAATTAAATGAGTCCAATTTACTATATTTACAGGAAAATAAAACTCCAGAAAATGCATTTCAAGCATCACCAAGTATACTCCCGAGTCTTAAAACAAATCTAGCACCATCAAGCATACAGGCCCCCAATACTCATGTTGAAACCATCAAGCAGACGGATAGAGTTGTCAATGGCACTCTTGAAAACCAGAGCGATGACCTGTTTGATGCTATGGATGTCGTAAGTTAATATTTATATTGTTTTAATTGAACTTTTAGAAAGTGCGTCAAGATCTTTTAGGGTTAAGCTCGCCTTTGTACCTGTACTTTTTAATGTCTTATTTGTAAAGGTTCTCATGTGTGTACAATAAAGAATTACTGAATGACTGAATCGATGAAATGAAAGGAGTTCTCTGTCTGGAAGTCAGACAATATGTCTGAGAAATTGGCGAGAATATTATGTAGGTATTGAACAGTGTTCATGTTTCAATGTATTAGTAAGGGCTTATTTCAGGTTGGACCTTTAAGGAAAACATTGTGAGGAAACCAGTTAGCTTTCTAATAGCGTCGATGGGCTTACAACCTGTCAAGTATGGAATGTTAACTTCTGCAAATGTACCAAATTTGGACTTACCTCTATAGACCTCTTCAAAGGCTCTAAATGCCTAAAGATCTGAAAGAATATGTCTACCGTACCTTGGGAATACAGTCGTCATTATATTACATATCTTAGCCTTTTTTTTTTTATTAACCTATTTTTTCCCACTGCTGGGCAAAGGTCTCCCCCAATTGTTTCCTTTAATAAAATAAAATGTTTTTTCTTGTGCATAGGTAGGTATTGTGCAATTCAAACAACTTTCATACTACTTGGCTCTTTCAGGATGACTTCCAATCTCAGGAGTTTCCACCTGCATTCGATAAACACCGATCACCATCTCCCGTAATCTCCAACAAATCAATCAGAATCAGTGCTACTCCTTCACCCAAGGACCAAAAGAGTCATAAAAGGAAAAGTTTGAAAACTCCTGAAACTAGCCCTAGGAAAGATAAGGATCCACTGAGAAGATTGAAGATAGATGATACAATGTCAGGGTTCTTATCTGATGTGGCTAAACAGGCAGCTGTGAAGAAAATAATTAAAGTAAGTGTATTACAATGAAATAGGGATACTGATTGTTCAGCACTGACGAGTGCAATCAGCGTTGCCATTTTTGCTAAACAATCAGTATCCTTGTTTCATTGTAATAAAGATCACTCGCCTATCAGCGCCGACGGTACGCGTGACACTAAAACCAGCCTAAGGGTCAGCGCAGACAGAGAGGATTTTATTAAGGCACTCGAAAATCAACTTTAAAGTTTTTGAAATAAAGTGCATATATGCTTGAACCTGACAAAAAAATGCTCGCGCGTCCTCGAAGATACGCAACAAGCGCATCCATCACGATACGCGATCTGTCAGATTTTAGAATTATTCCACTCTGTCTGCGCTGACCCTAAAGAGCACATTACATTATCCTATTTCAGAGTGCTTTAGTGTGCTAGCTAGTCATTCACAAAGCGCTCTGTATCGCTCTTTGGCCTAAGAATCGCTTATTGCGCATCCTACTTTTACATTGCTAACTTTCTAACTACCATTACACTATGTTAGCCACTTAGCACGCTGAAAACTGGATAATGTAATGCGCGTTTTAGATATTATCCACTGGTAGGTAGTTGTACATTTTGTTTGTCATTATCTTCTTGGAGCCATAGGCCTTGTGTAAAGCACCTCTCCTTTCTATAGGAAGACAGTAAGTTTGAATTCCGAATTTCAATAAATCTTGATTTTACCCAATTTTTTACTCAGATTGCAGTTAGAAAAGATTATTCTCTAAATTCTACTAATGATTATCATTCTCCATCCTAGGATGATCACAGCATAGACCCACAAGACAAAGAGCAATGCAAAACGTTGTACATAGAACTACTAGAGAAGGTATTTGAGGCTTTTGACAGGATCCCCAATTGCATAAAAGATAAATTCCCCGGCTATGACAAGAATACTTATGCTAAAGTCAAATATTACAAAAGCAAGTTGAAATCGGTGATAAATACAAAAGCAGATAGTGTAAATGTTCAAGTTCCAAACAATGAAACTTCTCATGAGGATAATCAATCTAATGAAACAAACGCGAGTCAGTCATTGATGGCTGACTATGATGACTATCTTGATGATTTTAATCTAGAAAGTAGTCAGATAGGAAAGAATCCAAAGTTAAAAGACGTGCCACAAACATCAACACCAGATTTCGCTAGTTACAACAAACCTGGACCAAGTAAAACTATCTATTCCGATTTAATTGCTAAAAAGTCTCTATCATTCGATGCTTTCTCCCCCGGCACGGATTCTTACAACGATAGTAATGACAATGATGTTAAAAGTAAAGGCAAATTCGTGTTCAAAAGGCCGTCTCGACTTTCTGAAGAAATTACCCTAGCGAGAGATATACAGTCCAGCATCGCTGAAAGAATTAGAAACGCTACAGAAAAGCTTAAACCTATAACGTTAGAAGACGCACCGAAGTGTGCTCCTCTAGCTAATAGTTCCGTAGACTTCCAACCACCGTTGAGCAAAAGCTCTCTAATGAACTACAATAAACCTTGCACAATAGTATCTCCTATAGTCAAATCTCCCCCTAACGAAGACTATGACGATATACCTATAGATATAAACGATACAGATATACCAAGTACAAGTGTAGTAAACCTCCTAGATGTATCAAACAATTCGAGCATCGAACTGATAAATAACAAAGAGGTTATCGTGAATGAGGATGGTTGGCCAGAGTATAGGATTGAGGATTTTGAGGATGATATGGAAACGCTGACGTGCAAGGATTCTGAGGAGATCAACTTGATGGAGCAAACTGCTGTGGAGAGCGATGGGAAGGCTAAATATGAGGGGATGGGGGACTTTGCGGCTGGTACGCAAAATGATGGAATTACAGGTAACCCTATAGTTACATTTTATGAAATTATAGTTATTACATCAATACATATTGCTGGACATTTCACACAGCGCCATCTAGCCCCAAACTAAGCAAAGCTTGAACCAGATAAGATAACTGATAGAATACTAATACTTTTTGTAAATACATAGAATACTTATAACACCCAGACAGAGAACAAACATCTATGTTCATCACAAATGTTTGTCCTAGTTGGGAATAGAACCCACGACCTACAGCGCAGAAGGCAGAGCTACTACCAACTGAGCTAAAAGGCCAGTTACTGTCAAGTTTATCAAAACTCCGACCAAAAAGGCCTAACATAATGACGTTTTCAGGAGAATTCGATGGAAAAGACTACCCTCACTCGTCGCTCATGATGGAAATGTTTAAGGAGAAGTTTGGTCTGAAATCTTTCCGTCCGAATCAGTTGCAAGTTATCAACGCCACGCTACTGGGGAACGACTGTTTTGTACTCATGCCCACTGGAGGAGGTATGTTTCCAACCTATGGTGCTTACCTAGGTGCTGACCAAGCTTACTCAACAACATTGTCCCAGACCCTTTAAGAAAGCAAAGGTTGCCGCCAGACACTGTAGGTATAAAATAAATAATCTAGTAAATATGTAAAGGCCTATGAATTAATAAAAAAAAACTATGGAAGTGAAACGAAAATAAAAATACAATTTTTTCTCAGTAAACAAAGATTAAATACAAGATACCATACCATAGTTACCTACGTACTGGTTATCCTAAAGTAGTTTATTGTGGTTTACTGAGGAGAGAAAAGCAAAAAATATGTATTGTTGTGTTTTAATCACGCTTCATTAGTTGAACTAATTAATATACTATTTCTACAGGAAAATCGCTGTGTTACCAGCTACCAGCAATCTTAACACCTGGAGTGACAATCGTGATATCGCCGCTTAAGTCCCTCATTTTGGACCAAGTGAACAAGCTGCTTTCTCTTGATGTAAGTTTTAAGTCTAACTATAGATATTCACAAGAAACTGTAACTGGAATAACACATAGGCTACTTTTTATCCCGGAAAAATGTATGGTTCTAGTGGAATAAAAAATAGTAGTCCACGCAGGCGAAGCCGCGGGCGTTCACTAGTTGCAATACATGCCGTTCTTGTCACTCTCAGTCTATGTAAAGAGACGGCATGCTGTTAGGAATAGCGAAGTACCGTGAGCTGTGCCTATGTAGATGTATGTTTAGTATGTGAGTAGCTATAGTCAGTCGCAAGTTACTCACCGCGTCGTCATAAGCTTCAATAGGCAATATGCGTCTGATTCAAAAGCGGGTTAAATGTATTTTATTATGAACATTGTTGCTTTAGAGGTATGTGTGTGTAATTATTTTTTAATATTAAACCATTTTCGATTAGAAAATAAATTTTAAAAATTGCAAAAAATAGTAGGAATTTCAAAATACTTGAAAAGGATGTGAAAGGATGTGACGTCACGAGTTCATAAGAAAAGTCAAGGACGAGTCAGATATGACGATCCATAGATAAGTTTTTTTTTTAATTTTCACAATTCCTATACTCGAACTTATTGTTGTCACAGATTACTGTTGTACTTAGTATCAATTTGACGTCACACGTCAAAGTTCACAAATTGTTACTACAACAGTAATCTGTGACAACAATAATAATCGTGTTTCAGATGCGTGAAAATGTTGGTAAATTTCAAAAATTATTTTTGTTATAAAATTTTAGTATTTCGGCGCTGGAATTTTTATGACGGTTATTTGACGATATAACCTATCGTGTAAAACCATAAAAAAAATTGATGCATATTGCCTATTGTGTTTAACTTTAATTTCGTAATAAACTGTTAATTCACGTCCATTACTTGCTGAGCTAAAATGGTCGCTAATGCAGATTCACAAATGATTTGCGTCGAGATGCTCGTATTAGAAATCACTAAGTTGACAATTCCGTACCGGCAATATCATCTTATTGTTTGACAGTTTTGTGGAGAATCGTAAAATAAAATGGCCACCTATGAATTGGAATTGCACTAAGTGTCAATCAAATATTATTTAATGTTTATTATTGTTATTAAAACATACTAAATACTTACTTAAAAATCAAATACTTATTTACAGAGTATTAGTAGTAATAATACGATGCAATATTAAATGAAAACCAACCGGGTTATTTTTTTTCGTGTGGCAATTTAAGGTCTAGCATGTGATTCTGCTGTGAATTGAATTGCGTACAATTTAGCTAACATTTGACGTACATAAAGAGGAATTGCTTTAGCTGAATATCAATACGAATCTCCCGTGAATCAGATGATTGTGAATCTGCATTAGCGACCATTTTAGCTCAGCTGCTTTATTTCTCAAGTTCGGGGAAGTTCCTACACATACAATTCAATTTCTATTGTGATTCTGCTACAACGGTCTTTTTAACCCCTTAGATCCCAGCAGCGCACCTCTCAGGCGACATATCATTAGCGGCGACAGACGAGATCTACCACAAGCTTTCGATGCGGGAACCCCCGCTCAAACTGTTGTATGTGACGCCGGAGAAAGTCAGCAACTCTCCCAAGTTCCAATCCATGCTGGACATGCTTTACTCCAGGGGGAAGATATCCAGGTAATTTTGTACACTTTAAGGCCCGATTTCTAACCCAGGGTTAGCCGATTCAACTCTCCGATATCTGTGGGTCAAAAATTTTAAACTTTAACTCAGGTTGACTCAAGAGTGTTATTTCATTTTAACTTGAACTAAATAAGCTTTGTATTTAGCGATCAAATGATAAATAGTTAGCACTGACTAACTAAATCATCGCTAAATCCAAAAGAATCACCCAACATTCGAGCTAATTTGAATAATTCATCATCTACCTGTCGCTAGATGAACTACATAAACATGCTGCGCACTACGAGCTTCAGCGAAGATGGCGCCACTCAACATCAGAATGTCTAAAACTCGCAAGGAAAGTTTCCAACGAATTTAGATATATCTAGGACTATCCGACATCAACTGTCGGTCGAAAGACCACGGGCAAGTGGGCCAGATGGGCCGGCCCGTTGCAGAGGAACCATCTACTCTGCCTTTGGGGAACGATACCACCGTGTTCCCCAAATCACATTGAATCCTCATAAAAGCTTTATGGCTCTAATCTTGTCCGCGCAAAATATCGTCAAAAAGGTGTTGAGCTGAAAGTATTTTCCCATTCCCCTTAGGTTCGTGATAGACGAGGCTCACTGCGTGTCGCAATGGGGCCACGACTTCCGTCCGGACTACAAGCGGTTGTTCTTGTTACGGGAGCGGTTCCCCGACACCAACATAATGGCGCTCACCGCCACCGCCACGCCGAGAGTTCGCATGGATATACTGCACCAACTCAAGGTAATTCAGCTCTCATCATCTTGTAATATCTGGGCGACCGAGCTATGCTCGGATGCAAATAGAGAAAATTAAAAAAGAAAAAAAAAATACTGGCTGAGATTTGAACTCGAAGCCTTTGGCTGAAAGGCGAACACCCACTCCATTCGGCCACTTTGGTCTCAACAAATACTGTGAAATTACGAACCACATTGCACTGGTAAATCTTTTTGCGTGAAAATGCCGAGAAAACGGCTTTTCCCAGATATGAGCTAGATCGATTTTTCGGCCCCAGAAACTGCAAATTTCATCGAAATCGTTAGAGCCGTTTTCGAGAACGTCAGTACAAACAAACATCAAACAAACAAATATTGCTCGTTTAATAGAATAGGATTGTACTAGCTTCCGCCCGCGGCTTTACAAATGGTACCAACTTTTAGAGATACTGCTGCTTACCATATGCACCGAGCCATATGGAAACATTTTTAATCGAATGCCTAGTTTCGAAGATTGCCCTACAATCCTCATCTAAAGGAGTGTGGGCAAAAATGTAGTAAAAAACAGGATCACTGGATCAGGATGACAGGATCAGGTTCACGGGATTTGGATCACGGAATCAGGATCATGGGATTAGGATTACGGAATCAGGATTACGAGATCTGGATCACGGGATTGGGATCCTGACCGTAGCCAAGTGAGTTATCTGCCATACATTGCCATACATGCAATACGAACTGTTTGGCCACTTGGCCGGCGAATTACTTTCCTCATATTCGAAATGAAAAGCAGTGTTTACTTTGGGTGAAAGACCTATTTATGCACTCGAACTATTGGTGCCCTCGCTACGCTCGTGCGCCAAACCATCTCATGCCTGAATAGGTTACTTTCAACCAACTTGTAACAATCTACTAATTGCTCCCTTGTCATAAAATCTAGTACTAGTACTACTCAGGTTAGGTACAAACATGGATTTATCTAGTGACCCCTGGGATAGATTTTAATGCGTCGATAATAAAAAATGCTTAATTTTGTTAGGTCTTTCGAGTCATATTTAGTTACATTGCTGGCGGAGCTGGGTAAAGTTTGCCCACTATCGTTTACTAAACTACTTCTTAGGTACTTCTTTTAACTAGAGTTGGACAAGTATTTGAAATTTTTTTCTCTTGTAATTAGAATGTTTTGTTCTTAGTTCTATTGTTTTATTTTGAAGAAAAAAATAAATGCAATTTTACATTTAAAAAAAAAAATACAGTTAAGTAGCCAAAAAAAAATACATTTGACAATAAAAAACAAGTTGGTCTTAATCGACTCTATTCCTTACCAGAAACACTTCCCAAATTAACTTACCAAATCAAATCGTAAGTTTTTGCAATAATTCAAAAAAACACATCACATACATTTTCTATGAAATTAGTAGTTGTAAAAATTACAGTGCCACTTATCCTACGGTTCTTAATTTAAATTTGTATTTTCTATGAAATTAGTAGTTGTAAACATTACAGTGCCACTTATCCGATGGTTCTTAATTTTAATTCGTAACTGCTTCGGCATGCTGGGAGGCTGTAATACGCATGAAAACACTACGCCTATTTTAAAAGGAGTGTGGGCAAAAATGTATGGGCACTTCACCCACGGCCGCCACAGCTCAGACTACTTTTGTTTAGAAGGTATCACATCCATGTATTTCTGTGCCAATGCGCATCAAATTCTGTCCCAGGGTTCTCTATTTATTTTAAGTCGAATAGGTTTAACTTACAGACAGGCTAAAATGGCCGTTACCGCATTTTTGGTCATAAATGTATGGACCCCCCACGGCCACCACAGATTAGAATACTTTTGTTTAAAAGGTATCACTGCCATGTTTATCTGTGCCGTTGCGCATCAAATTCTGTCCGAGGGTTCTCTATTTATTTTAAGTCGAATAGGTTCAACTTACAGAGGTGCTAAAATGGCCGTTACCGCAATTCCTTTTATGAATCATAAAAATGATTCGTAATTATGTTTATGGGATCAGGATTACGCAGGATCACTGGATCAGAATCACAGGATCAGGATCACGGGATCAGGATTATACAGGATCACTGGATCAGGATGACAGGATCAGGTTCACGGGATTAGGATCACGGGATCAAGATCACGCAGGATCACGGGATTTGGATCACGGAATCAGGATCATGGGATTAGGATTACGGAATCAGGATTACGAGATCTGGATCACGGGATTGGGATCCTGACCGTAGCCAAGTGAGTTATCTGCCATACATTTTAATACGAACTGTTTGGCCACTTGGCCGGCGAATTACTTTCTTCATATTCGAAATGAAAAGCAGTGTTTACTTCGGGTGAAATACCTATTTATGCACTCGAACTATTGGTGCCCTCGCTACGCTCGTGCGCCAAACCATCTCATGCCTGAATAGGTTACTTTCAACCAACTTGTAACAATCTACTATTTGATCCCTTGTCATAAAATCTAGTACTAGTACTACTCAGGTTAGGTACAAACATGGATTTATCTAGTGACCCCTGGGATAGATTTTAATGCGTCGATAATAAAAAATGCTTAATTTTGTTAGGTCTTTCGAGTCATATTAGTTACATTGCTGGCGGAGCTGGGTGAAGTTTGCCCACTATCGTTTAAAATTTTAAAATTTTAAGTTGAAACGGGCCGCTAACTTTATAAATATTTGTATTCCAAGGTCACGCGGTGCAAATGGTTCCTCTGCAGTTTCAACCGTCCTAACCTGGCGTACTCCATCTTGGAAAAAAAGCCGAAGAGCGTCAACCAGGATATCATCAAAATCATCAAGGAGAAGTTCATTAGGTAAGTACAAATTAGACTGGTAAGACCTTTAATACTGCCTGTAGCGACATCTACCTGTCGCTAGATGAACTACATAGACATGCTACGCACTACAAGCTTACTACGAGCTTCAGCGAAGATGGCGCCACGCAACATCAGAATTCCTAGATCTCGCAAGCAAAGTTTCCAGCGAATTGAAATATATCAAGGACTATCAGACATCAACTGTCGGTCGAAAGACCACGGGCAAATGGGCCAGATGGGCCGGCCCGTTGCAGAGGAACCACCCACTCTGCCTTTGGGGAACTATTCCACCCTGTTCCCCAAACTGCCTAAAGACTTCCGTCATGGCTTATCGACTAGAAAATGCCTTCTGTGCCTCTAAATAAAAAAAAAATTGGTGGACATTTTCATACAGCGCCATCTATCCCTAAACTAAGCAAAGCTTGTACTAGCACGTTGTCAGTTGTCACTGCGTTGAACGTCGCTTTTATAAAACAGTTCACTGTTTTTTCGTTGTCCTTTTATTTTGACCCTTTAAATAACGAATAGACTTGGGTGCTGAACTTCAACTTTGAACCGAATCTGTAAGATGTTTTAAAAGGACCGAGACCGAGAGTCGAGAAACGAGATTTTCGATCGGTCAAACTATCGTATACGTTAGAGCAGTTCGACTGATCTTAATATATCTCTCGATGTTGCTCACGCTAGGCCCACAGGGCTATTTCTACCTAGAGAAATAGGAATGTCTATTTTTTTCTAAAAAGTAAAAAATAGATTTACTAACTCCATTAAAGTTTCATTAGAAACTCATTCCATACTACGCTACAATATAATAGCATATAGTTCATAGCACAACAATATCGCGCACCATACATTTATTATGGACACACTGTACTGTACGATATATTATTGGCTTGCTATAAAAACGGTTCGCGATATTGTTGTGCTATGAGCTATTATGCTTTGTGCATTATAGCGTAGTCTGAAATGAGCTTGATTCTCATCCTATTTCAGAGATTCCGGGATAGTCTACTGCTTATCCCGCAAAGAGTGCGAGAGTCTATCGGACGACCTGCGTCGCGCGGGCATCAACGCGGCTCCGTACCACGCGGGACTGGCGGATAAGAAGCGTGAAACTATACAATCCGGATGGGTCGCTGATAAGTTCAAAGTGGTATGTTTGTAAATATTAAAGACAGCCAGACATAGCTCTGTCAATCTTGAGGTTCCAGGTTCAAATCCAACCAGCTTTTCACTTTTTGCTAATTAAAATAAAACAAATCATTGGTCACGAAAATGCAACGTCATGCGAAATGTCAGGGTAAATAGAATTAATTCATTTTTGTTTGTACCTAATAGCGGCCTTTACAAGTAAAGTTCGGAACGCGGGAAACAGCACGCGCCATTCCATCCTTCGCTCCAAAACCTACATGTAGATGCGCGAAGCTGACAGTTCGATCTGGCGTCGACAGACAGTTTTTGTGACAGTTTTTTGCACGCATCACCGTGTGGAAGCCAGTCTAAACTGTAACAGAAATTAGCGCGACAGTTTGATCCGCGGTTCAAACTGCACAGATTCGTCCGCGGTTCGGAACGCAGTCTAGATGCGCGGTCAGAACTTTACCGTGTAGCGGCCGCTTTGTGTGTGTGCTAAATAAATACCTATGTCTGTGTCTATGTCTAATTTCCACAGATCTGTGCCACCATAGCGTTCGGTATGGGCGTGGACAAAGCGGATGTCCGCTACGTAATCCACCATAGCATGCCCAAATCTGTAGAGGGATACTACCAAGAGGCGGGCCGAGCCGGCCGGGACGGAGAGAGAGCACACTGTATACTGTACTACTCGTACGCGGACGTCAGCAGATACAGGAGGTTGCTAGACAGTGAGTATACAGCGTGCTCTAGTCTGTAGGATACTACCAGGAGGCGGGCCGAGCCGGCCGGGACGGAGAGAGAGCACACTGTATACTGTACTACTCGTACGCGGACGTCAGCAGATACAGGAGGTTGCTAGACAGTGAGTATACAGCGTGCTCTAGTCTGTAGGATACTACCAGGAGGCGGGCCGAGCCGGCCGAGACGGAGAGAGAGCACACTGTATACTGTACTACTCGTACGCGGACGTCAGCAGATACAGGAGGTTGCTAGACAGTGAGTATACAGGGTGCTCTAGTCTGTAGGATACTACCAGGAGGCGGGCCGAGCCGGCCGAGACGGAGAGAGAGCACACTGTATACTGTACTACTCGTACGCGGACGTCAGCAGATACAGGAGGTTGCTAGACAGTGAGTATACAGCGTGCTCTAGTCTGTAGGATACTACCAGGAGGCGGGCCGAGTCGGCCGAGACGGAGAGAGAGCACACTGTATACTGTACTACTCGTACGCGGACGTCAGCAGATACAGGAGGTTGCTAGACAGTGAGTATACAGCGTGCTCTAGTCTGTAGGATACTACCAGGAGGCGGGCCGAGTCGGCCGAGACGGAGAGAGAGCACACTGTATACTGTACTACTCGTACGCGGACGTCAGCAGATACAGGAGGTTGCTAGACAGTGAGTATACAGCGTGCTCTAGTCTGTAGGATACTACCAGGAGGCGGGCCGAGCCGGCCGAGACGGAGAGAGAGCACACTGTATACTGTACTACTCGTACGCGGACGTCAGCAGATACAGGAGGTTGCTAGACAGTGAGTATACAGCGTGCTCTAGTCTGTAGGATACTACCAGGAGGCGGGCCGAGCCGGCCGAGACGGAGAGAGAGCACACTGTATACTGTACTACTCGTACGCGGACGTCAGCAGATACAGGAGGTTGCTAGACAGTGAGTATACAGCGTGCTCTAGTCTGTAGGATACTACCAGGAGGCGGGCCGAGCCGGCCGAGACGGAGAGAGAGCACACTGTATACTGTACTACTCGTACGCGGACGTCAGCAGATACAGGAGGTTGCTAGACAGTGAGTATACAGGGTGCTCTATTAGGATACTACTGGGAAACATATTTATTGTGTTTTCTACTGTATGTACAAGAGCAAATATTTCTCGCTATATGACCTGTCCATTGCCCGCTTCTTGATTCTATAGCAATGTTCGCGCACCAACTGTGCCGAACATAATGGATACCCACCTTAAGATTCTAGAGATTCTAATTCTAAGCTACCTGCCAGGCCAGACCTTCTTCATATTTTTTGGATAATTTAAAAAAAAATACCAAGATTATTATTTTACAAAAGTGTTTTTTTCTGCAGTGGAAAGAAACGCTTCCCCTGAAGCGAAACGCGTGCACATAGAGAATCTCCTTCGAATGGTGGAGGTTTGCGAAAGCGTGGGCGAGTGTCGCCGCGCGCAAGTACTAGCTTACCTCGGGGAGCGGTTCGACAGAGAGTTGTGCCGTAAGGACAGAAGGACGGCCTGCGATAACTGTCTCAATGCACAGGAGTATAAGGTGAGTATTTGCTTGACAACTGGAGCCGATGTCGTGTGAAAGTGCCTGGCCTACCTCGGATAGAAAAGTGTGCCGTTAGGACAGAATGTTACCTTGGGAAGGGTTCGATAGAGAGTTGTGCCGTAAGGACAGAAGGACGGCCTGCGATAAGAGCCTCAATGCACAGGAGTACAAGGTGAGTATTTGCTTGACAACATGGGGCCGATTTCATGTGAAAGTGCCTGGCCTACCTCGAATAGAAAAGTGTGCCGTAAGGACAGAAGGACGGCCTGCGATAACTGTCTGAATGAGCAGGATTTGCTTGACAACTGGGGCCGATGTCGTGTGAAAGTGCCTTGCCTACCTCGGGAAGCGGTTTGGTAGAAAAGTGTGCCTTAAGGACAGAAGGACGGCCTGTGATAACTGTCTCAATACACAGGAGTACAAGCTATGTAACATACTGTCTTCGCTTTTCCTTAAGTCCAAAACACAAATTGTTGACGTTATATCGATAAACTTTAATAAAGCAACCAAACTTTATTGGGACTCCTTCATACCAGATAAGACTTTTCAGTTGTCAATGAAATAATACCTTAGGCTGATTTTAGTCTCACGCTCACCGTCAGCGCTGATAGGCGAGCGATCTTTATTACAATAAAATTGTTAGAATTGTACATCAAATATACTAGTAGCGACATCTGTTAACGGATAGGTGTGTCAATTGTTTATGGTCACTGGTGTTCTATGTTCGTTCATCATAATGATTGATTGTCTATGGATGTATGTATGTAGGCTGTCAATTCAATAAATTCTTCTGTTCGTTACAACGAAACCAAACGGTCGTTTTATTAGGTTTTGGGCCCAGTATGCCTTCTAGTTCGTTTAAAAGTATAAAGTATAAAGTGTTTTTAGCTAGCATAGGCGTGGCGATAAAAGTTTTAAAGAACTGTGTCGAGTTACGAGTGTAATAATCCGTAATAGTGGTCGACAATACAAAATGGCTTCGAACTCATTTTTGACCAACGTTCCAAAGTTGAAGGGGCGAGAAAATTATCACGAATGGGCGTTTGCCGTGGAAAATTTGCTAGTCCTGGAAGGTATGGCAAATTGCATCAAGCAAGAAAGCTCAGGCGCAGCCACAGAAGAGGCAAAAGCAAAAGCCAAGATAGTTCTAACCATCGACCCGTCGTTGTACGTTCACATAAAAGAAGCAACAACTCCTAAACATTTGTGGCAGAAGTTAAAATCTATGTTTGATGATTCTGGATTCTCCCGAAGAATTTCCCTACTGCGTAATCTAATATCAATTCGACTGGACAATTGTGATTCGATGACTACCTATATTACGCAAATAATTGAAACAGGCCAGAAGTTATCAGGAACAGGATTTTCTGTAGATGACGAGTGGATCGGCTGTTTACTGTTGGCAGGATTACCAGAAAAATACTTTCCAATGATTATGGCAATAGAACATTCTGGAATCGCCATAACATCTGACGTCGTGAAAACAAAGTTGATCGATTTGACAGGAAATGAATCCGAGGCAGGGAGTGCTTTTTTCAACAGAGGGCAACACAATCGCCGTTCCCAAAGTTTGAAAGTTGGCAGCCATGGAAAGAATGACAGCTCAAATCATCATGGCGGCTCGGGTGGATTATCTATGGCCAGTTCGAAAGTAAACAAGATCGCCGACAAATCTCACGTAAAATGTTTTCGTTGCAAGCAGTTTGGACATTATAAATCTCAGTGCAAATCGAATAATCCAGAGCAAATAAAGAAGACAAATGCTTTTTCTGCAGTTTTCCTGAGTGGAAATTATAGTAAACAAGATTTTTATTTGGATAGCGGCGCAAGCGTTCACATGGTGGCCGATGTAAACATGATGAAAAATGCAACATATCAACCAAGTATCAAGGAGATAATAGCAGCAAATCAGAGTGCTATGCCAGTGTTATGCTCGGGTGATGTGGACATCCTGACAGTCACTCCAAGTTGCAAGTTTGAGGTTACTCTGAAAGATGCGATATGCGTGCCGAATATCACCACGAATTTGATATCCATAAGTCAACTAATCAAAAATGGTAACCGAGTGGACTTCAAAGGAAATTGTTGCAATGTTTACAACAAACAGAACAATTTGGTGGCTGTGGCAAATGTGATAGATGGTGTTTACAAGTTGATCACAGAACAAAAACAATGTTTGTTTACATCCTCTTCTTCACCAGTGGCCAGCGGTGAAATATGGCACAGGAGATTGGGCCACTTGAACATGAATGATCTGAATAAAATGAAGGATGGAGCAGTCGCAGGAATGTCATATACGGACAAGTCAGTTTACAACAAGAATACATGCACAGTGTGTTGTGAAGGAAAGCAGTCGCGCTTGCCATTTGGTCATGCAGGCACAAGGAGCAGTGAGCCGCTAGATACTGTTCATGCTGATGTGTGCGGCCCCATGGAGACTACTTCCATTGGCGGAGCAAGGTATTTCCTGATTTTTGTTGATGACTATACCCGTATGGCTTTTGTATATTTCCTTAAAGCAAAAAGTGAAGTCTTCATGCATTTTAAAGAATTTAAATCAATGGTAGAAAACCAACTGAGTAAGAAGATAAAGATATTTAGGACAGATAATGGCTTAGAGTTTTGTAGCAATGAGTTTGAGAGTTATTTGAGAGAAGCGGGTATTATTCACCAGAAAACCAATGCTTACACTCCTGAGCAGAATGGTTTGAGTGAACGCATTAATCGAACAATAGTCGAGCGAGCCCGTTGCTTATTATTTGATGCAGGATTAGATAAGAGATTTTGGGCAGAGGCGACCAACACTGCTGTCTATCTCAGAAATAGATCTATAGCTTCAGGTCTAGATAATAAAACTCCTTATGAACTCTGGACAAGTAAAAAACCAGATTTAAGTCATGTCCGAATATTCGGCAGCCAGGTTATGGTTCATGTGCCGAAAGAGAAGCGGCTTAAGTGGGACAGTAAATCAAAGAAGCATATTCTTGTCGGTTTCTCTGAGAATGTCAAAGGCTATCGAGTATATGATCCTACTAAGAGACGTGTGACAACCAGCCGAGATGTAATTATCCAGGAAAGCACTGAAAGTAAATGCAGAATAGATAGTAGCATAACACTTTCAGTTGGGGATATTCAAACAGAAGAGTCAGGCAGTCAAATTAAGAGTGATGAAGAAATCAAAGATGAATCTAGTTTAGAATCAGTAGATCAGAGTTTTTCTTCAGAATCAGATTATCTTAATGCCTTGACTGATTTGGATTCTACGTTGCAGAATTCTGAGGAGCAACAGGAAGTAGAAGTACCATTACCACAAGAACAAATTATCCAGAAGCGAGTGAGAAAGCAGCCAGATCGTTACGGTTATACAAACCTGTGTATGACGTCGAGTCCAGAATTTTATAGTGATCCCATCAGCGTCCAAGAAGCTCTGAAGAGCCCGGATAGAGAAAAATGGATTGAGGCTATGAAGGACGAGCTGCAGGCATTCGAGGAAAATGAGGCGTGGGTTCCCGTGGATGAACTACCTTCGGACAAGACTCTAGTGCAGTGCAAGTGGGTGTTTAAAAGAAAGGTCAATAGTGATAATAGTGTGCGGTATAGGGCGCGTTTAGTGGCCAGAGGCTTCACACAGAGGCCGGGAATTGACTATGATGAAACTTTTTCGCCCGTAGTGAGACATTCGACTCTTAAGTTACTATTTGCATTATCTGTACAGTTAGATTTCGATATCATCCATTTAGATGTGAAAACAGCTTTTTTGAATGGCTTTCTCAAAGAGGATATTTACATGCTTCAACCAGACATAAATTGTGATGGTAAAAAGGTTATTGTAAAATTAAATAAAGCAATTTATGGGTTGAAACAGTCATCCAGATCTTGGTATGAGAGAGTAGAGCAATGTTTACATGAATTAGAGTTCAAAAAGAGTAAATTAGAGCCATGTGTTTTCACAAAAATGAATGATAAAGTTAAAATTATCATTGCCTTATATGTTTATGATTTCTTCGTGTACTATAGTAGTAGTAGTAAGGAAGAAACTGAAAAATTAATTTCTGTATTGAGTTCTAAGTTTAAAATAAAGAATTTAGGTCAAGTTCAACAATGCCTAGGTATGAAAATTAAAATTGATAAAAAGGCTAATGTTATAACTTTAGATCAAGAGCAATATGTTGAGCAGTTATTGAGTAAATTTAATATGTTGGACTGTAAGACAGCTAGTACTCCGATGGAATGTAAATTAGAAATTGAAAATTCAGAAATTGAATTTCAGATTCCATATCAACAACTGATTGGAAGTCTAATGTATTTGTCAGTTCTTACAAGACCAGATATATCTTTTTGTGTCAGTTTTTTCAGCCAATTTAATAAATGTTACACAAATGTCCATTGGAATTATGCAAAGCGAATACTTAGATATCTTAAGAAGACAAAACATTATTGTCTGAAATATGTAAAGGAAACATCTGAACTTGTGGGGTTTGTTGATGCTGATTGGGGAAGCAGTTCTATTGATCGTAAATCATTCACAGGTTATTGTTTTATGATGTCAGGTTCAGCTATTTCCTGGGAAAGCAAAAAGCAAAGAACTGTTGCGCTTTCTAGCATGGAAGCCGAATATATGGCTATAGCTGAAGCGGCTAAAGAGGCTATATATTTAAGATCCTTATTGTTTGAACTAACAAGTAATTTATGTTCTGTAAAATTGTTTAATGACAGCCAAAGTGCACAGAAGTTGGTGGCAAATTATGTCTGTCATAGAAAAAGTAAACATATTGATATAAAATACCATTTTATTAAAGATGCAGTTAGTAATAAAATAATTGATTTGGAATATCTGCCAACAACTTCAATGCCAGCGGATGTTCTGACCAAAGCTTTAAATCCTAAGAAGCATTATAAATGCATGGAGGGTTTGGGGGTTAAAATGTTAAAATGAAAAATTGTTAATTTATTGTAAAATGGTTCATTTATTTGCTGTAGTTGGGGTGTTAGAATTGTACATCAAATATACTAGTAGCGACATCTGTTAACGGATAGGTGTGTCAATTGTTTATGGTCACTGGTGTTCTATGTTCGTTCATCATAATGATTGATTGTCTATGGATGTATGTATGTAGGCTGTCAATTCAATAAATTCTTCTGTTCGTTACAACGAAACCAAACGGTCGTTTTATTAAAAATAAGGATACTAATTGCTTAGCAGAAATGGCTACGCTGATTGCTTTCGTCAGTGCTGGACAATCAGTATTCTTAGTTCATTGTAATAAAGATCACTCGCCTATCAGCGCTGCCGGTGAGACTAAAATCAGCCTAAGGGTGCTACCACACCAATCGATCGATCGATGCCATCTCTTATCTGCCCCCCTAGCCATATTACACTATCTATCGTCGCTGTAGAATAGAAACACTTCAAAATGTATAGGATTTGACGTTTCAAGTAGATGAGTCACGTGGTCAGAACGTCAATTCCTATACATTTTGAAGTGTTCTATTCTACAGCGACGATAGATCGTGTAATATGGCCAGGGCCCCAGATTAGTCGACGTCGATATGATTGGTGTGGTAACACCCTAAGCGTGGTTTAACACTATAGCAAAAAATTAAAAAAACAATGTTGAAATGAAAAATGTACCAACCTATCACCTAGCTTATAACCATTAATTATCTGATACCCTCGGAAGTACCTAGCCACCCACGACACAGGGTATCCTAGTGTGGGGGCTAGTGAACATAACTACATGATTTAGGCTGGATTCGACCAAACTGTCATCTTACTCCCAGAGTAGTTATTCCGTTAGCCGACAGAAATTGACAGAATTCGAAATACAATTGTTTAGAAAGCGCAACCGAACATTATTAGGTGCATTCAAATTATCCTGGTTATAAGGTGTCAACTTTACAATGTCAAAATATTCATACAAACAGCAGTTTAATCTGTGGTTTAATCTCCAGATAAAACTTAATCCAGTTTGGTAAAATCCAGCCTTAACCACAGATTACTAATTACTAACAGATGCCTGACTCCGGGAAAACGTTAATTTAAATAGCGAATCTATAAACAATACTACAAAGTTCAATTCAGCTCGCACAAGCACTTCATGCCTACTCGTTTTTATACCTAAACTTGGCGCCTCATTCTAACTCTGTCTGTCGGCGTAACTCTGTCCCTGTCTTCTATCTGGCGTGGCCCTCAGGGTTGCTTCTCGCGACATAATATTTATTAGGTATTATTATCTTTTAGTAAAATTGATCTACCGTTATGCAGGTAGGTACCTACATAATTATCTCTATTCTAAAGGTGGTATCACAATCTCAAAGGTAGGTACCTACCTACACTAGGTGAGTAGATTACGAAGAAAGCAAAATAGGTAGGTACCTACCTAATGGATCCTTGCTCCTTGCTCTTTGTACGGAATTAGGAGTACCTACTATACCTAAGTTTGTGAATATAGGTAGGTAGTCAGTGTTCCTAAAAAATGACGCTGAGCAAATCAAAACGTATTACCTACCTAGGTAGGTAGGTAGGTACCTATTAGCTTTCAATCTTTTTAGTAACTTTAGTACCTAGGTACCTACCCAAACAACACAAAAGTATTTCACTTTCAAAACTTTCGTGAGTTGTACTAGATATTATTTAACCCAGATGAAGATTCTCCGGAATCCGGATGAATCGAAACATTTTTACAACATTTTTACGTGAGTAGGTAATTCCCGTGTGTCAAATAATGTCTAACACAAAAGTAGGTACCTACTTAATAAAAAACATACCTACTACATCTATAATAACCTATAATACGAGGTAGGTAGGTAATAAGTAATAATAAATGATAAAAGTAAGTAGGTACTTCTTACCTTTCCATGTCATTGGGAAGAGAGAAAAACGAGAGATCCCGATTGCTGTCATTATTTCCACAGCCATAAACTATACAGTAATTTTTTGGTTTCATTTTATAAATATTCCGGCCGAGCCAGCCGAGCGCGGCGTGGCGCGGCGCGGCGTGGCGCGGCGGCGCGTGCCACTCCACTGAGCTCGGCCCGCCCGGTGGGCTCGCCAATGTACTTGTAGCTTTGTACCTGACGCGCGGAGTGCGCCATCTGTTAGTAATTAGTAATCTGTGCCTTAACTAAATAGGTACCTACTGTCAACCTTAGCCTATATCTACCTACCTTGTGTAAACTATGTTAAATTATGTTACGGAAACACTGTACCTTTTGAAACCAAATAAATGGTTTTTTTTAATTTGTATTTTTTTTTAAATAAACTTTTATTTCCAGCCAGTAGACGTGACCGAGGACTGTAAGGTGATAGTGCGTTGTATCCGCGGCATGAACTCCGCGTCGCGCGCCGCCTTCACGTTGCTGCACATAGCCGACGCACTGAAGGGTTCACAGCAACAGCGAATCGCCGCGTTGCAGAACACGCCTATACACGGACGGTGAGAACTAGAAAAACATTATGATAATTAATATTACGGGATTTTATCGCGTACCTTTTATTTATTTTGTTTCCCGACGTTTCGAACACGTTGCAGCGTTCACGGGATGACTGAAGTACTGGAGCTACCGCCGAGAATTGAGAGTAGGATCCACGACTACCCCCAATATGTTAATTATCATTATGTTAACAAATCGCGAAAGTTTAACAAGTTAGAAAAACATTACTCTTTATAATAATAATAAATAATAAATCATTTATTTCAGGCAACAATAGCAAGTAAAAGATGTAAAATACTTAAAACTACGACCCATATAAAATATATACCTTAGAGTCTAACATACATAATTTATATAAACTTATTTACTAGCACGTAATGTCGGTGACTTTATGTGGTTTTGTATGTGTTGGGGGCATCCATGAATTACGTGAGGCTTTTAGGGTGGAGGGGTCGAGCCAAATCTCACCCAATCTCACGTCGAGGAGAGAGGTCTCGGCAAATATCACGTAATTTTTTTTTCCGCATGAAACGTGAAATTCCGATGATTTAATTTAAAATCACATGGACATGTTGGTTCCAGTAATCACTCTTGAGTCTACACAGGAGTCCCCGCGGACTGAATTAGAATGAATAGGTATTCGTTTACGAATTTAAGTGGGTAGATACCTATTTAAGAATTTTATTGTTCAATTTTCAATCTCACGTGAGATTAGGGGGGGAGGGGGTCGAGTCAAATCTCTCGAAATCTCACCAAGGGGGGAGGAATCGAAAAATTGCCAAAATCACCTCACGTAATTAATGGACGCCCCCTAAAGTAAACATAGAAAACACGCAGACCCGAGGCAGATATTTGTAGATCATGAACATTTTTTCCCGCGGCGGTGATCAAACCTGCAACCTCCTGCGATAAATTCTTAGTCGTTCGTGAAAGATCGTCGATTACCGACGTTCTGAACCCGCATACTTCTGTGTCTCAGGCGGGCCTTCACCCACTGCGCCACAGAGGTCTTCAAAAGGATCCAGTCGTCATTCAGTTTTTTCTTTCATCCTCAGCTGGAAGAGATCGCTTTCAGAGATAAGGTTGCCCATTGATACACTTTTTTAATTAAGGCTTATTTTACTTTTGTATTTTATGGTGATCAATAAAGTTAAGTATATTCTATTCTATTCAGCTGCAAGTCCTGGAACCGGTCGGACCCGTCTCGTCTGCTGAGACAGTTGGTGGTGCGAGGGTTGTTGTCGGAGAAGCTGGTCGTACACAACGATATCGCCAGCGCTTACCTAGTACTGGGACCTAATGTTGACAAGTAAGTTAATCATTGACACCTTTGTTAAACAAAGTCATTGATGTTTGGGTAACATGGTGGAATCGCTCCCCAAAGGCAGAGTAGGTGGTTCCTCTGCAACGGGCCGGCCCATCTGGCCCACTTGCCCGTGGTCTTTCGACCAACGGTTGTTGGCTGGTAGGATATATCGTCAGTGGAAGTATCAATTAACGTAAGGGACAAACCCCGGGTTTACAGGAGAGCCGAAATAAGATTTTTTTTTAGTAAATGTGTCTGTATTTTTTAGCCTGTCCCTTACCTTAAAATTCAATGTAAAGCCGTCCCTTACGTTATTCAAAAGTTTAAAACAGTAGGTAAGTAACAAGTGAAAAAATAAATGTTATGGGTCAAATATTTACGCATTACAATATAGGTACTCATCTTAACTCACACTAAAATTATTTACTTACGTACATGCACACCCACGCACACACACATACACACACACGCGCACTCATACACATACACACTCACACATATACACACACACACATACACACACACACACACACACACATACATACATACATACTTCCTTCGAGATAGTTCACAGTATTCATTTAGGCTATTTAAATTTAGTTTTAACTCTATCTTTCCTCTGATCGTGGAACACAGTCACTGTTCTGTCCAGGAGACGGGCGTTGACTCTGCTTCACAGTTTTAACTTTTGCAGCTGTCAACGTTTCCCATTGTTTGTGTAACCTTTGTTTTTTTTTGTTCCAAATAAATATTTTTGAAATTTTTTTTTTTGAAATTTAAAATTTTAATTTTAACGTAAGGGACGTACTTTGTACTAGAAAAAAAGAAATGCTGTCGTTATTTTTTAAGATATCAAAATTCTGAGTATGCCAGTCGATAGAGCGCAAAATTTTAGATCAAACTGCATATTTAACTCATTTTCGACAAAATGTCCCTTACGTTAATTGATACTTCCGGTGACGATATGTCGATCGCTGCTAAAAACTTCACTTGCTAGATCTAGACATTATAATGTTGTGTGGCGCCATCTTCGCTGAAGCTCGTAGTGCGTAGCATGTCTATGTAGTTCATCTAGCGACAGATAGATGTCGCTACAGATGTACTTTCCATGAATGTAGGCTAAAAACTTAGGCCTTTACATCTCTTACTAGATTATTTATACAGTGTCAGGAGGCAATCTTTGCCTTCACTTAACGGGACACTGTAGTGCCTGGGACAATGTTGAGATGGAGTAGGCTTGCCCAGCACCTACACCATCCTCTCAGCTTAACCGGCCATATCCACAGGAAAGACATAGTCAATACGTTTGGGGCTGACAAAGCCGCAGGTTTCCTCACCATGATTTCATTCACCGTTTTGTGCTTATAAATTTTTCGAAACGAAAAATCCATTGATGAACGATCAAGTTTCGAACCCTCAACCTTCGGATCGAAAGTCGACCAGAAATCAATTTAGCGGAGATTTTTGAACTTGCTCAACGAGTTAAATTCGATCGCAGGCTGCAGAAAAAAAAATGCATAAGATGTGAATGTTTATTATTTATTTTATTTTTTAAGAAAACAAACAGTATAGTCCGACACAAAATAATAGAAATAAATGGGGGCGCCACTGTACAAGCTAAATACGCGAAATGGATAAATTCTCTTTTAGAAGTAAATTATTACTTCTGCTTGACGTCTTCGGTACCTGTACCATAGACAAGAAACTTGTACTTTACCATAGATTAGTAGAGAAAGGGTTTCCAAAGTATTGAAATTTTAGTTGCCGTTTCTACCCGTTTTTGCCGGACTACACTTACAGACTAAATTACAGATAAAAACAACTTAACTATGAACCATTTAAACGTTTTATTATTGTTGTGAGGCATATACCTAATCTAATTTTAGGTTAATTTAACTAACAGTAACACCTTCTACTAACCCATAATACGCAATAAAATAATTTGATTTGATTTGATTAATTTCAGACTAATGACCGGCAACCTCCGCATAGTGTTCCCAATGAAACAGGACAAGAAGGCGAGCTTACAAACGGCGCCCGTCACGAGCGCGCAGCCCGACGACACGCCCATCAACGCGCTCATTAAACGTATCGAGGAACGATGCTACGCAGACTTGGTTGAGGCTTGCAGGTTATTGAAATTGAATTGAAAATTTATTTATTCAGACATAATAATCCATTTTGTTAGTAACATACAATAAAATTAGCAGAAATGTGTTAGTATTAATTAAGTTAAATGTCATAGTATTCCAATAATTCAAATGTCAAAGTGCGC
This sequence comes from Camptogramma bilineatum, assembly GCA_958496255.1. Classification (NCBI taxonomy): domain Eukaryota; kingdom Metazoa; phylum Arthropoda; class Insecta; order Lepidoptera; family Geometridae; genus Camptogramma; species Camptogramma bilineatum. The sequence goes on along the minus strand of OY292466.1, from coordinate 13,531,596 downwards.
ATATAAAATTAAGATTCTATTTAATAGATAAACGAAAATAGATAAATTATTACCTACTCGGTTGTGTGTTGGATGTTCCTACGTCCTAAGTTGTACGTGGTCCCTAATTAATTGAGTTGGAGTTTTGAATGAATGAACACTTTTTATCGATCGAGCGAGCGAAGCGAGCGAAGATCTTAGTGGTAAGTTGGGCGATTTTGCTTTGTATGTTTGTATGTTTGTATGTTTGTATGTTTGTATGTTTGTATGTTTGTATGTTTCACGAATTGTTGTTCGAGCATAACTGTCGAACCGTTCATCCAATCTGCATGAAACTTGGTAGGTCAATAGGTTGTGGTAAGAAAATTTACGGTGGAGCATATGAGCTTAATCGATGAAGGGGTTGTGAAGATATTGGGTTCCCAAGGGGGTAAAAAATTATGAAAGTTACACAAATATATTGAGTGGGGTGTCATACGAAAGGGCTTATTTTGTACATTCCAAAATGGTTTTAATTTTTAATCTAGGATGTATAGTTTTTGAAATACGACCAAAGACCAAAAACTACGAAACCAGAGCTGCAAGAGCTCCCGTTTCATAGAGTTTCGATGTCTTCGTAGCTCATTGACTGGTCGGTCTTAAAAAGAGAGTGGCATCGTTGCGGTTTGGTTTGCAATGATTTTAGATGCTACTTGATTTATTTTCATGATAAAAAAAATTTTGATAAAAAATTAAAATAATTGGGGTAAAAAAAGTTAAGTAAACAAATATATTGAGTGCGGTGTCAAATGAAAGGTCTTTATTTGTACATTCTAAAATAGTTATTATTTTTATTCTAGGACGTATACTTTTAAAAATACGACGAGAATTCATAAATATGAAATAAATGAAAAATTAGACACGACATTATGTATTGCATGCATGCTAGTATTTTTTACCATGAAGAGCTAGCGCAATAGGCATACCCGGCAGTAGTAGCACTTGAAATTATAGGGGTAGTCAGAAGAAAGTCCAAATGTTGGCCATCTACGGTGCGCGAGATCTCAGTTCGGGGCGAACTACTAGTTTAATAGATACTAAGAAAAGTAGAATGTAACAGAATAGAGTGTTATGATTGTACATGTTTCAGTTGGTACGGGAAACGTGAATTTACGAAATCTATAGCAATTAATATCATTATTGTCAAAAGCTAAGGTACCTAAGTGTACAATAATTATTCATTATGCTGACTTCATGCACACAACGTGTACAAAAATGACATTGTTTTGTTATACCCCGTTTTTAATCAATTTCAAAAAAAGGACCTCCCCTTTTTTTGAAATCGATCAATAAATAAAAAACAATACCTTTTCTCAATTCGTCTGAATCTTTTTCTTTGTTTTTTTTTGTATGTATGTTCACAATTAGGTACTCGAAGACGCCAGGACCGATTTGGAAAATTATTTTTTGGTTTGAAAGTGTATACTTTCCGATTGGTGAGATAAAAATTTGGTAAGGATCTGTTGAGGATCTTCGGAGTTATGAACAGAAATGTAGAAAATTACTCAGCTTACAAACAATAAAGTCGGTTGTTTAAAATTTTTAGTTTAGCCACTTGTATAGGGATTTTGTCGAGTGTCTGGGGTTTGAATGAATTAACACTTTATTGTAAACAAAGAAAAGTAGAAAATAACAATTGAATAGTCTTCATTAGTATTGTACTTATCGCTGAGAGCGATTTCTTTGAACCTTTGGATGGAAAAATTAAAAGAAGCTATAGAGCAGGGGTGCTATAGAGCTATAAAGCATGGATAAACCCTGATTAACCGAAGACAAAAAAAAAACTATATTATTTAATTTTGATTATGGAATATTTATTTTTTATTTTTATTTTGATTATTTGAACATATTGAAATTAAGTGAAGTTATATATTGAAAAGTTTTATAGACACGGGATTTTATCAGTTTTGGACAGTTTTGGATAATACCGCCGATTCACAATGGACCTTGAAAACATACTCCAGTCTGCCCGCGACCACGGCTATTGCAACATAGCCGAAACGTCGGGAAAAATAAGGTAAATTACGCGATAAAATCCCGTGTCTATAAAACTTTTCAATATGAATAGTGATCGCGAAAGTTTAAAAAAGACTAAGTGAAGTTAATTATTAATTATGGGAATAAAGGCTATTTTTATTTTATTTTATTTATTTGTAGAGGATGGAGTAAATTAGTTTGAAACTAAAATTTCCCTTTACAGAGAGATGGGTTCAGCTCGCGGCGCGTCCCTCGCCGCCGTGCTTCCAGTAGCGGCTCTGAAGGCAATGTCCTCTCGTCTCCCGGAGAGCGCGGCCGACATGCTCGCGATGCCGCACGTCACCCGTGCTAACTACGACAAGTACGGCGCTGAACTACTCAAGATCACATCGGGATATGCTGTCGAGAAGATGGGTGAGATACTCTAACGTCTTGTCTACCTAAAGGTTGAAAGAACGTGTGTAATGTCCGACATGCTCGCGATGCCGCACGTAACCCGTGCTAACTACGACAAGTACGGCGCTGAACTGCTCAAGATAATGGGTTGAACACACCTAACGAGTACAGTGGCGAGTCAGTAAATGAGCTCTCGGCCGAGAGAGTCGCCGAACCGAGTGGGTGGTTACACGTATTTATATAGTGGCGAGTCAGTTCAGTTTTGATCACGCAACGTCTGCAATGGATCGAAAAAAAAAAAGGAATTTAAAAGAGTTTTCAACCGGCTGTTACCAGACATTATTAACGAATTGTAGGATTTTAATTGAGATAATAATAATTTAAAATTTTAAAAACAAAAACAATACAAACTGCTTCGAACGAACGAGTGGCGAGTGGCCGAGTAACAAGCGAGTGCGTGTTCATGCGTGCCGAGTGGGATACCGAGTCGCTGCGGGGGCAGAAGAATGAAGCGGGGAGGTGGGTACTCGGCCTAGTAAACAGATTGGGATTCTAGTGACTGTCTCGCCTCTCTGCTCGACCTAGCACGGCCGAGTACTCGTTAAAGTGTTTATACCAACCGAGCGCTCGGCCGAGGGCACTGACTCGCCACTGTACTCGTTAGGTGTAACAGCACCACATCGGGATATGCTGTGGAGAAGATGGGTGAGATACTCTAACGTAGTGTAAACTTTCGCGATCACAACTCAAATTACGGTTGTTGCAATACAGTCGAACCGTCGGTCTGTCGGTAAATAAAATGAAAAAGGTAAATCTATACCTATACTTCTATACTAATCCATACTATCTATACTTAAAATAATAAAGCGGAAGAGTTTGTTTGTTTGTTTGTTTGAACGCGCTAATCCCAGGACTTCCAGTCGGATTTGAAAAATTATTTCTACATTTGATAGCTTAACTCTTGAGGAAGGTTATAGGCTACTTTTCATTATCATCATCACCATATACCATCACTACGGGGGCAACGCCGCGAGGGCGCTGCTAGTAACGCTATAATGCTTTTCTATCTAAATAGTAATGCTATTAATGCTTCTCTATCTATAATATTATGTTATTCCAGGTCTACATCTATATTTCGTTCATCGTTTCCTCTAAATTGGTCCAATTAAACTATAATTGAAACACAAACAAACATTCAGACTTTCACATTTAAACAAACTTTTTTCTTTTATGGTTTTACTCACATAATAACATCTCGATATAGTTCTGTGGTTTTACTCAAACAACGTTTTTACAATGAATGGACGGATTCTACATTTTTAAAAATCTGTGAATGCAAATAACTTTTATTTTCCTTTTAAAATATTTTAAAAATCGTTATTCCAGGTCTTCTGATGCAGTACCAGGATGAGTTGGAACAAGAGACGGTGCAAGAGAAGGAGTTCCAAGAGGACTCCGGCTCGGAGACCGACTGGGGCAGCGTCGCGAGACACACAGAGAGAGAGAATAACACAGGCAGGAAGACTTATAGGGGGGGAGTGAGGAAGAAGTGAGTTTTATACAACAACATACACCAAAAAAATATGCTAAGGCCGGCCGCACTTTGGATCCGATTTTGCATCGTGCTTATACGTACGTCATTGGTCATACAAATTGAACGCGCACCACACTGGTTGCGTTTTTCTCCGTTATATTTGTATGAATTACAACAACTTTAACATGTGTTTGTATTACATTTCTTACATTTGGATCCGTACACCAAATTAATATTTTTTTCTTTAACTATATTGATTTGTACTTACGAACGCCTAAAAAATTAGAGCAAGTTGGAATTGTTTTCGGAATCGGAACACGCGCGTACACGCACGTCTGTTCGGATAGAGTGTGCGAAGGATCGTTCGTGAGTGTTCGTACGTGTACGCACGTCTAAAATTCGGATGAAAACGCATCCAAATTGCGGCCGGCAGAAGAAATTCTATTGGTTTTTAAACACATCTCCTCTCATCTCCGCTTTGGTGGAGTCTCAGCCTAACTGATTTTTTATCTGAATTAAAGACGCGTACGATGGAGAGCTACCTTAAACATTGTGGGCAAAGCTAATAACCATCAATTAAATATTTATGTTTTAATAGGTCTGGCAGGAAAGGCGGAGTCAGGAAGAAGTGAGTTGTATTCATAACGGCTTCATTTGCACTGTACTTTCTCATCGTTGGATCTTTGCTGGTTTCTAAAGCTTGCTAAACCTGATTAACATTCACAGTGCTTATCATATGCACCATTATTTTAAATCCAATAAAATATTTATGGTTTTAAGTTTTAACCTACGACGCAAAAAGTATAAGGTTTGTATCTGTGTCTGTTTGAGACATCGTAGCTCCTAAAAGGATGAACCGATTTTGATTTGTTTGAAATGTGATTTGATGAAAAGTGGATTCAAGAAAATCTGTTTAGCCGTTTGAAAGTCATAAGCATAACATTTACACTAGAAAGTCTAAATGTTCTGCTATTCGGGGCAGAGCTAATAAATATAAAAAATTTTCAAAAAAAAAAATATAACCGACTTCATAAAATACATGCACTAAAAAGCGAAAAATAAGACTACAAACAGATTTATTTAATTTGTTATTTTATGTTTGTTATAATGTTGAAATCGGTGTGCATAAAATATAGTAGGTAGTCATTGTTTTACTTAACACCAACTTCAACATTATAACAAACATAAAATAACAAATTAAATAAATCTGTTTGTAGCCTTATTTTTCTCTTTTTAGTGCATGTATTTTATGAAGTCGGTTATATTTTTTTTTTTGAAAATTTTTTATTTTTCCATTTTTAGTGTTGTTTTTTTTCCTTGTTTCTGTTTTTTTTTTAATTTAGAAAGATGTTACTTTACTCATTGTGTTTCGCTCATCAAGCCCTTTCATTTGATACCCATATCACTAAAAAATTCCATGGAACAGGTCCTGACTCCATCATCAGATCAGCTCGCTGTTACCATATTATTTAATTGTAGTTGACACTTCACAGATATGCTGAGTTCCGAGTTTCAACTCAATCAGACTATTTATTGAGGAGTTCTGTTGAGCAACTCTTGACTCCATCATCAGATCAGTTCACTGACACCATATTATAACATTGTATTTGGAACTTGACAGATAAGGCGAGTTTCAACTCAATCGGCTTATTTACTGAGGAGTTCTGTTGAACAGCTTTTGACTCCATCATCAGATCAGCTTGCTGATACCATAATATTTCATTGTTCTCAAGAATCTATAAGTGCACAAAATTTCAGCCCGATAGTTCCACAAACACACAAAAAATTTGAGGGTTTCCCTCGATTTCCATAGGATCCCCTCATCAGATCCTGATTTGGTGAAGATGGGACCACCTCGGAAGTATACCCTTTGTAACAAAAAAAGAATTTTCAAAATCGGTCCACAATTGGCGGAGAAATCGATGAACATACATAAAAAAAAAAAAAAAAAAAAAACATACATACAGCCGAACATAGAACCTCCTCCTTTTTGGAAGTCGGTTAAAAAGAGGGGCGTTTTTGGATAACTAACCCGACTTCTAAAATATGAATCTAAAAATAAAAATACAAATTGCAATTACATACAATGATTGTCTACAATGATACCATGGTTATTAAGTTTTCTTGCTTCTCGATTTAACCGTACCGGTACGGGCCGAATGTCGTTAAATCGGGAAGCAAGAAAACTCAATAATCATGTAATTATCCCGTTGATATATATTTATATTTGTAACCATGATAGTTTCAAGTTACAATGATTGTCCTATAGATACAAACGCAAGACTACATCCGCCGCTAAGAAGAAAGCAGTTCGCGGATCGTTCACCAGGGGGCGGGGCGCCGGCGGCACGAGGGGCGGGGGGGCTGCGAGGGGAAGTAAATCTGATTCCACTTCCTTTGCCGCAGGTAATGAACCATAGTCATATTGAACCATGATTCATTTTTACAAATTTTAGTCTCACTTAGGCTGGATTCGACCAAAAGTCATCTTACTCCAGAGTAACAAGCCGACATAATTCGAAATACAATTGTTTAGAAAGCGCAACCGAACATTATTATTTGTATACAAATTATCCTGGTTATAAGGTGTCAACTTTACAATGCCAAAATATTCAAAGAAACGGTAGTTTACTCTCGAGTAAAAACTTAATCCAGTTTGGTCGAATCCAGCTTTGGAAACAAAGTGCGAAAAAAAAAAAACAAAAAAAAAAAGGAACGTATCACGACTGTTATTTAAGTTAAGTATTGATTACTATCATCATTACATTACTCTTAAAGTTAAACTAACGAGAAATGTATAACAACAGGGCCCCAATTCTACTAATTTACAACGTCAATGATTCCGGTATCCGCTGCGCTGCGTTTTGTTTCGTTCTCCAAAATGACAGTAGGTAATTTGTTAGAAAAAGTCATCACAACAGAGTAACCTAACCTCATTTGTCATTATTAGATTATGAAACAAAACGAAATGTAAGGTTATGCACGTTGACGACTTTGCTGGATAAAAAAAACTTAGTTACTATCGGCCTACTGGTTTGTTATAAAATCTCGGTGTTTGACCAAGTACTACAAATCATATTCCCTTTCTTACAGTAGTATTATTTCCAGGTACATCTGGGCAGAAGTTAGGTAGCATGCCGGTCCCCAAAACCAACAATGTACTCAACACACGCCCCGGAGTTTTCAATCCCTCCAAACTGAATCTACTGTGATATGAACACAGCTCTGTTCACGTTTCGTACCTCACTTCACTATAAAACCCCTTAGAAGGGTCGAGGTGAGTGTTTAGTAATTCATGTTCAAATGATTCCGCAATTCTAACCAGCGGGCTTAAAAAGGTCGCTATTGTAGAATCGCATTAAAGGAATTGAACTATTACCGTATCTTCACTCTCAGTCAGTGAAAAGAGATGGCAATAGTTCAATTCTTTTAATGCGATTCTACAATAGCGACCTTTTTAAGCCCGCTGACTAAAGAACTCATGAATTGATTTTTATCAGCAACTCTTCTCCAGTATTGTTTATTTATTATTCTTATTCAAATGATTAATTGTAAGTCCGTTAAAATCAAATATCCTTAAATGTTTCATTAAAAAATAAAAATGTGGTTTATGTAAAGTTTGTAATACTGATACTGCCATAGTTTGAATTAATTTAAGCCTTATGTTACTAATTAAAACTACTTTTTATCAATGTGACATTTTTATTCGATTAGGTTAAAGATCACTTTAAATATTTGTCATCTAACGCTAGTTACGGTGCTAATGAGAAAGGTAAATTGGTACAACTCCAGCGAAAGGCGAAATCTATCATAATTCAAATCACACTATTAAATGTGAGACTTTTGTACGTGTATAATGATCTTCATAGCGGCGCCACTTTTGGCCAATTCGAGAGCTTCCTTCGCCTTCTCCAGCGGGAAGTGGTGAGTGATGAACTTCTTCAGCAGAATGGTGCCACTTGAAACTGCTGTTAACGCCGCTGGGTACCTGAAATCGATAACATTAACATAGAAAAAAATACAAGATAATGTGCCCCATGTTGGGCGCCAAGAATTTTTTAATTTAAATACTTCATAGTTTTTTCAGCTCATAATAGATTTGTATGAATATTGAAAGCAGAAAATACTAAATTAAAATCAATCGCTATTTTAAATTCTACATTACAGAAATTGGCGCCCAACGTGGTACGCCCCATGTTGGGCGACAATTATGAAACTTAACTTTTAAACTATGGTTATGAATATAGTATGAATACTGGATCTTAATTATAATCATAATAAATAATTATCAATACACGTAATAAATGTATTTCTACACGAGATCAAATTAGAAATACTAGTACATACGTATTAACGATCCTGAAAGAGCCTTTTATGTCGACTTCCCTCAATAGCGTGGGGCTCAGCGGTACCTCAACTTTGTCCTCGCCGATGCCGACCACTAGTACCGTGCCGCCGGTTTTCGTCACCTTAAATAAATTTAAAATTTCACAATGCAGATTTGACAAATTACCCTTTGTTTTTCTAAAGTGCCATCAGTTTATTTATTCAGGCGGAAAAAGGCTACGCTGTCAACTGTAAGTTAGGCTGGTTTCTTTGTCATAGCTAGATAGAATTTACTGAAAAATCTTGCATTGCAAATCTGAAATAGCAAATTATTGAAGGCAGTTTGTACGCAGTAACTAGAAAAGCTACTATGCTATTTGTTTCAATGCAATTTGTTTAAAAACAAACATACCATCATAGCAACTCTCTGCGCCTGCGCATACCCACAAGCATCTATAGTAACATCGGGCTGCTCTTCCAAGAGCCCCTCGATTTTCTCCACGATCCCTTCATCAGTGTCACCTCTAGTGAACAGGGTGTAGTCAGCGCCAAGCTCGCGCGCAGTTTCCAATCTCGATCCCACCACGTCTGAGAAAGATTTTATTCAGATTTTTCAAATTTGAAACGAACAAAACAAACATCAAAGTCGAATTTTGCGCATCAACGCGTCAGGTCGAGCCATGAAAGACCACAGGCAAGTGGGCCAAATGGGCCGGCCCGTTGCAGAGGAACTACCTACTCTGCCTTTGGGGAACAATTCCACCATGTTCTCTAAATACCTTTATGTATGAGCCAAGAACAACGCCTTCTGTATGAGCAAGAACAACATGTGGTACTGAACTGTAACTGTAGTAGTAACGTGCTCACCAGTAATGAGTATCTTCCCCGCGCCCATGGCCCTGGCGGTCATGGCGCACAGTATGCCGATGGGCCCCGCGCCGAGGATGGCCACGTTCGCTCCAATCTTAATACAAGCGCGGTTGCACGCGTGCAGCGCTATCGCTAACGGCTGCACAGCTGCCCCTTCCTCCATTGAAAGGTTGTCTGGAATTCTGCACATTCCATTAGACATTTTCAAAAGGGGATTTGAACTCCAAACTTCGCTAGTCTTTTACTAAAGAAACCAGATATTATTATGTACTTATCGACGTCCTCATTTATTTAATACTAATGGACCGATAGGCAAATGTCCAGCCCCCTGATTGTCTATCTTCGATAGCGACCAAAATCGGTCTCAAACTGTCAAATACGACAGTTCAGTGACCACGCAAGTAGCTCTGTCACTCTCATCTCAACGAGACCAAACGCGACAAAAGATACTTACGCGATCGTTTTGACAGTTTGAGAGCAATTTGAGGTTTGAGACAAGTTAGACAATCAGCCTGCCCCACAAATAAAATACCAAAATCGGTTGAACCATTAGGACAAGAGTTGAGATTTTATTTTCGAACGCACATCTGAATATGTAGGTACGAAAGTGATACAAAATTAATTACTAACACCGCGAAATATGAATTATTTATCAGGAAAGTTTACCTACAACTAAAAGCTTTTGAGGTCCCACTTACTTATGACAGAAATCAGCAACGTGCTTGTAATACCGGCACAGGTTCCCCGTCGCGCCCATAGACGAGCAGTAGTGCGGCTTGTGGCACAGGTTGTATCTCCCCTGCTTGCAGAACTGGCACGCACGGCACGGCTGCGTGGGCTCGATGGCCACGCGGTCACCCGTCGATAGTGACGTCACTTTAGAGCCCACCTGTCGCATCGAAACTTAGGCGCGTGAGAATCGCGGCGATATTATCGTCGTACCACGTATTTCTATAGCTTCTATCGCCGCGATAATATCGCCGTGTGGAGACACGTTCATAGAGAGTATAGAAATACGTGGCACGACGATAATATCGCCGCGATTCTCACGCTCGTGGAGACAGCGCCTTAGGGCTAGACGTGACAGGAAACACTAACCCCGCATCCACACGTTGGGGCCAACGTTGGTCCCAATGCCTCTCACCAACGTGTGGTGCTGACAAAATAGCTTGGCGCCAACGTTGGGGCCAACGTTGGGGCTTGGCCGTGCCGTGTCGGTTTTATCAAAGGAAGTTGGCGCGCCAACGTTGGGGATCCGTCCACACGTTGGCGCTATGCTCAGTCCCGTTTCGACGCGCATCGTGAGCGCACGTGTCGACTGACGAGCGAGAATGTCATCGTATTCCTTATTTATTGTGTTTGTAGGACTATCGGGCTGAAATTTTGCACACTTATAGATTCTCGGTGACAATGAAATATTATGGTATCAACAAGCTGATCTGATGATGGAGTCAAGAGCTGTTCAACAGAACTCCTCAGTAAATAAGCCGATTGAGTTGAAACTCGGCATATTTGTCAAGTTCTGACTACAATGTAATAATATGGTGACAGCGAGCTGATCTGATGATGGAGTCTACTATTTTTTTTTATGTTACGGGAACCGTGCAACTTTTTGGGATAAAAAGTAGCCTATGTCCTATTTCCGGTTATTATCTATCTATATTTTAAATATCACCCATATCGGTTAAGTGGTTGTCGTGTTAGAGAGGAACAAACATACATCCAAACATCCAAACTTTCGCTTTTATAATATAGTGTGTTGTGTGAAGTGTGATAGTGACATGATGTGATGTGATTGTGATAAAATTGGTATTCAGTAATGTAAAATCACTTAGAGAAATTTCAATTTCTGTATCGGACGCGCAGACATCGGACGTCTGCACGTTGGCTCTGACGGAACAAGACTGGTGTATCGCCAACGTGTGGATGGTTCACGAAATCTTGGCCCCAACGTTGGGACCAACGTTGGTCCCAACGTATGGAGCCGGCGTAAGGCTTGTTTCACTCTTCAGCGTGTCACCGGTCGCGTCCGCGAGTTGACCATTCACAGCACAGAGAAATTAATTTTGACCATTCACAGCACATTTCTCTGTGCTGTGAATGGTCAACTCGCGGACGCGACCGGCGACACGCTGAAGAGTGAAACAAGCCTTAGGAGTATCTTCGAAAAAGGGGCTAACAATGTTAAGAATTCGTGGCGTAGCTGGCTTACGTTCTTGATTGATCGTTGAAGTTAAGCAATGTTGTGCACGGTCATAATTTGAATGGGTGACCGCAAGTGGCATTACATGCTGAGCGCTTTCGTGCTTCGGAGGGCACGTTAAATTGTTGGTCCCGGCTTTTAAGTCGTTAAGCCCTCCACCGACGAAGAAGGCATTTCGGCGGCCTACAAACTCCGTCACCAGAGTTGGCCACTTGCTTATACGAACTTACTTTAATGTTTCGATTTCGACTCAGTAGGAGAATCAACATCTCGTACATTTTTAAGGATGGGATTATTTCAGTTAGGTACCTACCACATTATTGTTATAATGTTGGTGTTGGCCTCCTATTATTGTTAGGAAAAAATTGCCAAAGTGACTAAAAAGAGGGTTATAAAAATCTCGAAATGGTGTAAACTACTGAAATGGCTTTTATAAGGCTGTAAGGCACACCTTGATCACAGTCCCAGCCGCCTCGTGTCCTATCACGATGGGCTCAGTCACCAAATCTGCACCACATTTCCCTGTAGTGTAGAGTTTCACGTCCGATCCGCAGATACCCACACAGGAAACCTCGATCAACACCTCTGGACATTTACAATAGTATGAGTAGAATGCATTCATTTAATGACACACACTGCTAGATATTGTAAAGTCTCAAAAAACAATTTTTGACCGAGAAGTAGCGTTGGTTTCTAAATTGGATCACATTTTAAACACAACAAAGAACTATTTAAATTATAGACACTACAAACCAATCATGTTCTGTGATTAGTTGATTTTGCTGAACATTCCGAACAGACCCAAATAGAATTCAAATAGAACTGAAAATATCTTACCATCATCATTTATTTCTGGAGTCGGCCATTTTTCCTGAAATGTTGTCAAATATTATTGTACTTAAATATTATTATCAACGGGATAATTACCATGATTAGTGAGTTTTCTTGCTTCCCGATATTGTTATTGTACTTACTAATAATCTGATTTGTTTGTCAACATTCGCAAAGTTGTTGAAGCGATGACTTGTGACCTTCAGGATAGATAGTAGCTCAGCGGTTGAAACTTACTTAATTTATATCTCTGTCACTAAGTACTTATAGCTTAGAAGTAAACCGTGATTGGTTGAAACTTACTCAATTTATATCTCTGTCTTTATATCTTAGAAGTAAACCGATAGGATTTCTTAATCCGATGATTAGTTTTGGTGATTACGTACCCCCTACAAACTTATCTAACTATTTATCTATCAATACTTACTCGTAATATCTAAGTTCTTACTTATAAAAATAATGTTTGCCCTCTATGCGTTCCTAAATAATCAATCAGATTGTGATGAAATTTTGGTAGGGTCTTCTGAGGACGCCCTCGAGGGTTTTGGCCAAAAAATGTGTTATTAAGTAAGTAATACGTTTTTCATTTTTTCCGTGGCATTGCTACGGATGCCGGGTACAGCTAGTAGGTACCTTAATAGTATTTGTGTCGATATGCATTAGTTTCAACTTGTTGTCCGACGCCACCTAGTGGGAAAAGGGCAAGATGATGATGTGATGATGCATTAGTTGCGCTATGAGTATTGGAACAGTTATACTCACAATCTTCAAGTCCAGTGGCCCATGAAGCACAGCCGCGTAATTAACAGACATTTTATTCAACGTTTCACAACAAACTACTCGACCTCATAAAATCTCAAAAGATTTGTGTTTAACGAGATAAATTAAATAAAACAATGTGTTTCTTACTTCATTACAGAATAAACATGTTGATAACGTTTATTATGAAGAGATTGCGTTGTGGAATATTTACTTATTCTGATATGGAGATTTCATTTAGATAGATATACTTACCTACCTACTTTAAGTAGGTAAATATTTAGAAAATATAATAATAGGCAGGTACCTACTTCAATAATCAGGGTTTGTTGTATTCAAAGCCTAATCTAACTAAAATAACAGTTTTGAGATTTTTTCGCTACGCTGCTGACTGAGCAAAAGCCTATGGTTTTGACGTAGCCCTCTGAGCGGTTTAAAAGTCCGTTTATGCTTGTTTGTGGAACTATTATATTGTCATATTTAAAGGTAGGTAACTACCTACCTACTATGTCGTTTTATAATAATTCTGCGACAAATAGTGCACAATAAAACCAATTATGACTATACCTAGTCTTTAATTACAGGCAGTATATGATGCAGAACCATTTTAATTCACCGGTTTTCATAATTTAAAGTTTATCTTGTATTTATCAAGGCTAGCAAACTGTCACCAACTGGTCAAAATCACATAGGATGGATTGAAAAATGGGGGAATAAAATACAAACAGGATATTTTTTCTAGCAAAAACAAATTTTAATATTCCAATTCATTTTATACCTAAGTACTTCTTTTACTTAAAAATATCACTAGAATAAAGTCGGATTGTTTCCAAATAAGTACCTAATTCTTTGATAAACTTATAAATATTTACAAAATAATAAAATTCGTGTTAGATATAAATAATGGTTATGATAAATGAAATCTACCCTAACCCAATACGGGTAATATTTACTCGTAGTATCTACGGTTTTATCTATTCAAATATAATAAAGCGGAATAGTTTGTTCGTTTTTTCTAATGATAAGTTTTTGACTAAGTTTAGATAATAATTCATCTACCAATATAAGTAGCGGAAGAGTTTATTTGTTTGAACGCGCTAATCTCAGGAACTACCAGTCGGATGTGGAAAATTATTTTTGTATTTGATAGCTAAACTCTTGAGGAAAGTTGTAGGATTTTCATCATCATTACCAAAAACCATCACTACGGGGGCAACGCCGCCGGCCGGCGCCGCTGCTAGATGAATTTAAAATTAGGAAGCCCAGAATTTTGCTGGTGTCTAACTTATATCTTTTGGGGTTCTCAGTTAAGAATTTCGGTTCTCAGTTCAGCGGGCTGATTGTCTACCTTGTCTCAAACTGTCAAAGCGATCGCGTAGGTATCTTTTGCCGCGTTCTATCGAGTGACAGAGCTATTGGTCGCGTCACGTAAAAAGAACGCTGGAAGTCAGTGGAGGGGGTATTTAGTATTTTTGCGCATAGGTACACTTGCACACGAAAGTACTAGATGAGCCTCTTGTTTTTTTGTCTGTTTGTTTTCTGTGGAAAACCATTTCGTAATTAAAAACTTTTGTGAGCGATGGTAATGATTTGCCTAATTTTTATAAATTGCTTACTGCGCAGCTTGACAGCCAGCGTTCTTTTAACATGACGCGAACTATACTTGCGTGATGATCACTGAACTGTGATTTGTCAGTTTGAGACCGATATTGGTCGCTATCAAAGATAGACAGTCAGGGGCAGAACTTTTGTGGTTCTGTTAAAGGCGCTACTCACACACCTGCCGCAGGGGCAATCTAGGGTGTAGGAGTGGGGATGACCCTTAATTGTGATGTGTGTAGGCATGCAGGGGCAATTTGGCAAGTGTGTAGAGATACTCCCGATATCGCCTCAACCGCCATGCACCCTAGATTGCCCCTGCGGCAGGTGTGTGAGTAGGGCGCTTTAGGAACTTTTCTCGCCTAGAACTTGGTTGGGTTGTTGGCGTCTCTAGGCTGGACGTGTATCATAACCTTGACCCCCTGTCCCGCGCGCGCCACCTCGTAAGCTTGCAGCGTGTCCTCGATGGCGAAGTGGTGCGTCACCAGCGGCTTCACGTTTACCTTCCCGCTGGCAACCATAGCCAGGGCTATGGGGTATCTGAGAAGAATGAAATCGTCAATAATATGTTCTGATTCTTGCAGTTTATTGCTTATTTATTTTCGAAGTTTGGCCATTATAACTGAACTGCACCATAACTGAGCTGAAATGTAGTCCCTTAAGACGTTGTCTGTTTTTCAGCTCAATGGGGAGGAAAACTTTGACCAAGGGTTTTGGTTTATGGGACCTTGTTTAGCATTGTATGGATTTAAGTATTGTTTGTTACTTTTCAGAATATTCAATTTATGAGAAAGTCTCCTAAATCCCTCAAAAATAGGAGAGTAGGTTCCCTGAGAACGGAAGGAAGGAAGCGCATGACTCATCTGAAAACCAGTGTTACTTCCTTAGGTACCATTGTGTTCGGAAGTAGACCACCACGTTAAGATTTGACCTTTTTTAGTAACATCATCATGCTGTGTTCCATGGGGTTGAGGGGGGGGGGGGGTATCATTGTTCTTGTTTAGTAGGTACCATGGACCAGGTAGGACCTTCCGTCCATTTATTATATTTTAGTGTTTGGTGTTTTTCATACTTCTATAGTGTGTGTTTTGTCATCCGAATAGGTAACCCATCCCATGCGCAAACATGAGACAAAACACACCCCCCTCCACTTTCTGCCAGCGTTCTTTTTACGTGACGCGAACTATTTGGTCTATTTTTACCCTTGCTTCCTCTTTTGTATTGTTTGTTTTTGTGTGTGCTAATCTTAAATGTAATTGGTACTCACTCGTTGACGTATCTGAAGATGCCCCTAATATCGACCTCCCTGGCGAGAGCGCCGGCGAGCGGCACGGTCTGCTCGGGCGCGCCCATTCCCACCAACACTGCCACGCCGCCACTCTTCGTCGCCTGACAAACATTTAATAGTCACTTTCTTGTTTGTCTGTCTGTCTGTCGCTCCGGGTGGAATTTTGCAACTCAAAAGCCTATGCCGGAAAGTGGTGCCTTGTTTTTCGAGCAGCCAAAAAAAATTATGTTTGGTCGACGGCTGCGCGAAAAAAAAAGGCACCAACCTCCCATACAAAATCGGCATGGCCATTTCGAGCACTTCCTGATAGCTATCCGATTGAAACTTTCGGGGTAGGTAGCTCACAAACAACCGGAACCACTGTTTCGTCTGGATCATAGTCAATTAGGTACCTACTCAAAATGACAAGAGGAT
This sequence comes from Camptogramma bilineatum, assembly GCA_958496255.1. Classification (NCBI taxonomy): domain Eukaryota; kingdom Metazoa; phylum Arthropoda; class Insecta; order Lepidoptera; family Geometridae; genus Camptogramma; species Camptogramma bilineatum. The sequence continues at coordinate 13,515,381 of OY292466.1, read as the reverse complement.
GTAAGTTAAAAAGTTAACTTCTAAAAAGTGCCTATTTGACCTTCCGCTTTGATCCTTGAAGCTTTGAGCCTGGAATCGCTTATAGCAATAATGCCGTCCATTGTACTAATTTTTTATCTATATTTGTTGTGGTTACTTTTATTTTTTGTTGTACAAAAGCATTATCTATCTATCCTTTCGTGGTTAAAAAGCCAATTTTACAAGCTTCCACAGCGCCACAATAACTTACCAACATAGACAGTCTAACAGTGGCCTGCGCCCCGCTTGCGTCGAAGGAGACGTCAGGATGTGTACCAAGCAGGGAGTGGATTTGCTTCACCAGATCCGCCTCGTTAGACTCCCGGGTCACCAGGATAGTGGCGTCCGCGCCCAGGGTCTTCGCGAACTCCAACCGGGATTCCAGAATGTCTTTATATTAGGGGGGGGAAATAAATGACATGAGTTAGATGATCTTTATTAGAAGGTTTGTACAGCTTCAAAAAGTAATATGATATAACCTAGGACATTGTTGAGAGAGTAGGCTTGCCTAGCACTTAAATCATGCTCTCAGCTAAATCTGCCTTATCGATCTCCAGTTAGTCTTTTGGCGACCCCCCCCCCCCCCCCCCTCACCCCCTTAGCAAGAGCCAAAAAAATTTGCTGAAACGGTATTTAAAATTTTTATCCGACATGGCATATCCGTGCATATTATACAGATGGTTCATGTCATGACGTCCAGAAAAAAATACTACTACTAAAACTACTCACACCGAGTCACACCCAGGGGTATGTACCCCAATTGTGTTGATCATGCTTGGCTAGAACAATTCCCCCCCCCCCTCTCCCCTTGGAACCCTTGCTCTTGCCCCCAAACAAAGCTATAGCTACGCCCATGCCTGCTAGTAGTAGTAACTGACCTGTGATGAGCACCTTGCTGGCCCCGAAGGCCTTGGCGGCCAGCATGGTCAGCAGGCCGATGGGCCCGGCGCCCAGCACCAGCACGCAATCCCCCGCCGTCACGCCGCCGCGCCGGCACGCGTGCACGCCCACAGACAACGGCTCTAGCAATGCACCTTCTTCCATAGACACGTGGTCGGGCAGTCTGAAAAACAGGTCTCATTTAAACTGGGTCCCAATATGTATCATTTGCCCGATCGCTGTATTCTATCACCGTATCATGCTTAGTAGGTACCGTAACAAGCTCCGTATCTAGATAGGTATGGACGCCTTTAATACTTGTAGATTGATAGGTACAGTATCTGATACACGTCTAATGAATACCCTGCTAAATATAGCATTGAACAAGCTAATTTATCGCCAAGCCACTGCGGTGGCCTCAGAAGGAAGGCGCCGCGCCTTAGCCTAGCGCGTACAAGTTCCCTATGTTGTATGCTTAACCTACTTGTATCTTTATCGAGGGCAATCAATACAGCAGTAGGTACTCACTTATAGCAGAAGTCAGCGGCATGCTTATAGTACCGCGCCAGGTTCCCATGATAAGGCGGGGTGGCGCAGAAAGCCATGTCGGGGCAGAGATGGTAGCGGCCGCCCTTACAGAACTCGCAGTAGCGGCACGGCACGCCGGGCTCGATCGCCACGCGGTCACCCACCTTCACGTTCTTTACCTTCGCACCGGCCTGACAAACAGCATGAGCATACATTGTCAATCAATCGTAAAACCACAGAATACTAGTACCTACCTACTGTAAAACTCGCAAAGAGCTGTGGTGTTAGCCTAGGTAGGTACTTGGGTGTGGTGTTATCGCAAATGAAGATTATTTCATTGATTGAACTTTGCCTTTTAAATGCGTTCGAGTGAAAATAAGTCTCAAGTTTTGTTCTGAAAGTATTACCTAGGTAGGTATTCAAGAATTTTTAGCTAAAAGTTCATAATATATCTAGTAGATACCTATGTATCAAAGGAACTTATTGATAAGTTAAGGTCTCCATTTTTAATTAGAAGATATCGACAGAGCGGACACCAATATGGCATAACTGAGAAAGTAAAAAATCCAAGTCTAATTCCTAGGTTGTATGTAATGTCGATGAATGAAAAAATGATGAAGATGTCAATGTTTATTTTCGCGTTTGAAGTCGGTTACAAATAAAATAACCCTACGGCAGTATCTACGCCAATGTGTGATATTGACCATATGATTATATTTTAAGGTCAAATAGTGAGATAAGCCGGGGCACGACCGATAGGATATTGCTTGTTAGTTATTTACGTCTATTTCACGTTTTTTCTTGGCAACGTGACTGTAAAACAAACATAACTGAAAAACAACAGTTTATGCATACCTAATACTGACATAAATGGGTATTTCCCACGAAACATCGAAATTCGGTCAACACAAAGAAAATTAAAAAATGTTATTAATTTGTTCTTTTTTCTTTTAATTTCATAGTACGTAGGTAAGTGACTAGATTTTACTGATTAGTGGTCCCCAGAAAAAAACGAGTTTGTCAAAACGATTACAAGTTAGTAATGTAGATAACTTGTAGGTAATCGTTTTGACAAACCACCCATAAAGAATTAAATGATAGCTGACACAATGAAACAATCTAGTGTTGTTAAGCTGTTATAGTGTTTATTTATACTATTATCTAATCAAGTAGGTATAATAGGTAGGTACCTAATAATCATACAATTCAGCAATGGAATTATTTAACACGCCAAACGAAATGTGTGTTGAGTTATTAAATTAATGTTAGAGTAATTTACTTCTACTTATTTGTTTTTTTTTATTCTGCTTACCTATTAACTTATATGTTGGTATTAACCAACCTCCGTCATTCAACAACTGTCATTCTCATCCTAATCCCCCATTAATATGGGGGAGATTAGGATGAGAATGACAGTGATGTGATGTTGAATGTTAGGGTTGATGTGAGGGATGCTCGGTATTCATCTGAGAGTGAGTTTAAAACACCCGTTCTAACGATTCTGATGAATCTTGGAATGGTTATAATAGATCGTGATCTGCGGGGTTATAAAGGCCGCTTTAGCAGAATCACAATAGGAATTGCACTATAAGTATTCCGTCTCTTTTCGAAGACTGAGAGTGACAAGAACGACAGATATTGTGCTATAGCGGCCTTTTTAACCCCGCAGAACTAAATTAGCATACAGGCTAGGCACCAAACGAATCAAGCTGGAGGGAGAATAGTGTTAAGTTAGTGTAGCTCCTATGTATGTGTAGATCTAAACCTCCATAGGTTTTGGAAGCCTTCTCTTTAAACTTAAAATGTCAAAGGTGGAGACGATACCTTTGCAACGACTCCGGAAGCCTCATGACCCATGATCATGGGATCCTTCATCACGAAGTGACCGCAGGCTCCTGACTGCCAGTAGTGCACGTCTGATCCGCAGATACCAACGCAGTCCATACGAAGTAAGACCTCTGCAACATACAGCATAAAAATACTTATCAGATATCACAAGACCACCTTAGATAAAATAATAAGATAAAAAAATAAATGAATAGGTATTTGACATTTTGTACCAGCTAAAACACAGTTAATTTTAAATATCAACATGTGGGAAAAAATATTTGATTTAGATATTCCAACCAAAACGAAATAAAAACCGAATGAATATTTATTAGGTAGCATTCCAATTCCAAGGTTGTATTTGCACGCCACGATAGGTATTTTCTTCCAATGTTTTAAAGCTCGTGACAAAACGTATTTTTGAGAAAATCCATTGGGCCGGTGCGTGTTCAACAAACAAACAAAAAAACTGATAAAAGCATGTGCTTTTATAAACAGCTGTTTTTAGAATTTTAAAAAATGTTAGGTATTATTGCCCACTTCTAAGTGATTTGCTATTTGTCTAAAGCTAAACTCTAAAGGTCTAAATTATTTACCATGTTCATCAATTTCTGGGATTGGTGTTTGGACCTAAAACAAAATTAAATGATGATTATTAGGAACCGTAAATTTGTAAGAGCCGTTTTCGAGAACGCGAATATAAATATCTATATACAAGAGTACAAGTAACTATACCTACCTACTATAAGCATACAAATATTGCTCGTTTAATAGTAGGTATAGGGCGGCTTAAATATTTGTTTATAATAATAATAGGTAAATTACTAAATTAAAAAAATAATAAGGTAGTACCAGTCATCACACCACTGTTTTCATCTATCTAGAATTCTAGAGCAGTTGTCAGTCAGACAGTAAAATAAAATCAAGCCAAATAAAACCGTCTAAAAATACTCCATCGCTCCATCCATTGAACAAGGTACTGCTATACTACTTGTAGGTGTGCGAAAGTTCTAGCTAGATGCAACGATGTCAATTGGTATGATGTGCAGCGCAGTGGAGTAGGTATCATTGGCGTCAATCGATCGGTCATAGCATAGAAGTTTGGTTTCTCTTTATAAAGACCTAAGACTTTAGCACCCATAGAGTATTATACTATGTCTAGTACCTACATAATTATATTTGCTATTAGGGATGGTCAATCCGGCGGGTGCCTTGTCTATACATATATTTCGGATCGCAATGTATTGTATCGATCCAATGGATTCGATACGATATTTTGGATCAATCCAGTATCGAATCAAGTCGAATATGTAATAAAAGATAAATATAATACACCGAAACCTTTACTACGCCTAATACGCCTTATTTACATTAGGTACCTATTTAATTAGACAAAATATTGTACCGATTTTTACCTATTTAAAAATTTATTGTCCAATCTTCAAAAGGTTTTATTAACTTCTAGGTGGAACAATAATTAATTTTTCTATTTAGATGTGTAGCTGCGTGCCGCAGCTACCTACCTACTTATTCATAGTACCTACTCGGAAGGGAAAATAAGGAACGCAAGCATCACTTTATTTGATCTTCTCTGCACACATCACTTCGAGCTTCATCACCCCACCAACTCCAGTTCTTCATTCCACACAACGCGCATCTCCAACTCTTCATCAACGCACCACGACGAAGCACGAGCACCGAGTTCGCCTGCACATCTACGCACGTCCACTCTTCTCCGCAACGCCGGTGAAATGGACGGGCGCCCGTTGGACAGGCAATATTTATGCCCTCGGCGCGGCGGGATTTGCTGTGCGCCCCACTCCCCGCACGCCGCCCCGCGTGACCGAGACGATCGGCGCATGCGCGGCTTTTGCCGCGCTGTGATTGGTTGAAATATCTGTCTCGCTTTATTGGTGCAACCTTGTTAGTTCTTAAGTTTTACTATAAATATTGATGTATGTTGTAAATAAATTCATTCCGTTATTTACACTCGCCGACTGCGTTTCTCTCTCTCCAAGTATTTAAGCCTCAACAGTAGGAACCTGATAGGTTAGGTACTACTACATTGGTGACCCCGTGAAAAACACAGCCTTCTTAAAGAGAAATGCAGAACCAGGAATCCAGAACTGAAGAAATGTCATCTCCACAACATGATGCTGCCGCTGCCGCGGCCATTCCTCAAGAAATAGCCGGAATCGCACTTTCGATGAGGATACCACCGTTTTGGAGAGACAAGCCCCGCCTATGGTTCATCAGCTTCGAAGCCGCAACCAACGACCTGCACAAAAGTGAAGCCCAGCTGGCGCAGATGGTCATCGCTAAATTGGACAAACAAGACATCGAACAAATCGCCGATTTAGTCATCCGCCCACCGTCATCGGGACAGTACACAACGCTGAAGAACAGACTGATTTCGTCCTACGAAGAATCTGACAACCGCCAGCTACAAAGACTACTGTCCGAAGTACAACTAGGGGACCAGAGGCCTACACAACTTCTACGAAGGATGCGAAGCCTCGCTCACGACAACGTGCCAGACTCACTGCTGCGTATGATGTGGACCAACCACCTTCCTCCACACATCCAGTCCATCCTGTCAGTCAGCGAAACTTTCTCGACCACGACGACGCTCGACGAACTCGCACTGCTAGCCGACAGGATGATGGAAACCAGCTCAAGCACACAAGTCTCAGCCGTCGAAGCTAAAACATCACTAGCGCAAATAAACACCGACACGAAGATCCTCGTAGAACAAATTCGCCAGCTGTCACTCGAAGTCGCTGCTCTCAAAACATCTCATCATCAGCATCCACCTCGACGTCCGTTCATCCACGAAAACCGCTCATCAAATCGCTCATCGAGACGCGATAATTCCAGCCAGCGTCAGCGAAGTCCATCACCATCACCTCATTGCTACTACCATCGCAGATTCGGATCAGAGGCATACCGCTGCACAACGCCATGCTCATTCAACAAGAACAAGAAGTCGGAAAACTAGAAAGTACGCTAGATGAGGCGGAATCTAGCGGAACTGAAACTTCATACCGCCTATTCGTCACCGACAGAAAAACTAATCTCCAATTTCTGATCGACACCGGCGCAAACATCTCCGTGTTACCTCCAGCCAACGGACAAACACCGAAGCCACTGAATTTTCAACTCTACGCCGCTAACAATACAGTCATACCTACATACGGCGAGAAAACACTAGAACTGGATTTACACCTACGACGACCATTCAAATGGACATTCATCATTGCGAAAGTCAGTAAACCAATCATCGGAGCTGATTTTCTCAAACACCATCAACTCATCGTCGACCTCAAGAATCGAAGACTCATCGACTCCATAACAAACTTATCATCGCATTCAACAGTTCAAGCTACAAACGTACCTACAATCCGAAGCATCGACATCCAGAAATCCTACCACGACATCCTAGCGGATTTTCCCGGAACTACAAGATTAACTGCAATGAATCTAACTACGCTTCACAACGTCGAACATTACATCGAAACAACAGGACCGCCACTACACTGCAAAGCACGACCTATCGCACCTCACCGTTACGAACAAGTACGAAAAGAATTCCAGAACATGATCGATCAAGGCCTATGCCGCCCAAGCAAGAGCCCGTGGTCTTCACCTCTACACATCGTACCTAAAAAGAACGGTGATCTACGTGTCTGCGGTGACTACAGAAGACTAAACGCCATCACTACTCCAGATAGATATCCGATACCTAGAATCAAAGATTTCACCTACCAACTTTCAAACAAAACCATCTTCAGTACCATCGATCTCAACCGAGCCTACCAACAACTGAAAGTTCGAGAAGAAGATATCGAGAAGACCGCAATAATAACTCCTATGGGCCTGTTCGAGTTTCAAAGAATGTGTCCAGGTCTGAAGAACGCTGGACAGACATTCCAGCGCTTCATCCACGAAGTACTACGCGGACTCGATTTCGTCTACGCTTTCATCGACGATCTACTTATCGCCAGTACAGACGAAGAAACGCATAAAAATCACCTCCGCGCTGTACTGCGACGACTAGAAGACAATGGCATCACCATCAATCCTTCAAAATGCGTCTTCGGTCAACCAGAAGTCAAGTTCCTCGGTTTCACCGTCAACAAAGAAGGAATCAAACCGCCTACAGAAAAAGTCGCCGCAATTTGCAGCTACGCAAAACCGAAAAATATTGAAGAATTACGACGATTTCTCGGCATGATCAACTTCTATCGCGAGCACATACCTAAAGCAGCAGAAGTCCAAGCGCCACTCCATGCGTACCTACACAACGCAAAGAAAAAAGATCGGTCACCCATCGAATGGAACGACGAGGCAACAAAGTCATTCGAAGCGAGTAAATTAGCATTACAAAACGCCGCTTTACTCGCGCATCCATCTCACGAAGCAACGCTAGCTATTTTCAGTGACGCATCCGATCAATCAGCTGGCGCCGTGCTACAACAATTCATCGACGAAAAATGGCAACCACTTGGCTATTTTTCGAAGAAATTCTCCGACGCGCAGCGTAACTACAGCACATTCGACCGAGAGCTACTAGCTATCTACATGGCGATCAAACATTTCCGAAAAACGTTCGAGGGGCGAGATCTCATCATTTTCACCGACCACAAGCCATTAACCTTCGTTCTGCAAAAACCTCCGTCAGCTACAGAAACACCACGCCGCGCAAGACAACTCATTTTCATCAGCGAGTTTACCACCGACATAAGACACGTCAGCGGAAGCGACAACATAGTCGCCGACGCACTCAGCCGTGTACCTATCGATACAATCACTTGCCCGACATCAATAAACTACGACAAGATCTCCGAAGCGCAAGAACGAGACAGAGATATTATCCAACGACTCGCAAATCAAGACAATTTGGATCTGAAGCAAGTCTCTGTCCCGGGTTCACAAAAACGGAATCAAACGGCCTATCTTCGTGCATAAAGACTTGCAAACATGCAAACAAGTTTTTATTCGCAACGACGCCGTTAAGAAGCCGCTACAACCTACCTACGAAGGACCCTACAGAGTGTTAGAGAGAGGCAGCAAGACTTTCAAGATTCAACTACCGGAGCGAAGATCCGCAGTCGTATCTATCGACCGTCTTAAGCCTGCGTATACAGTCGACGAAAGTAGCTACGACACCTACCTACCTTCATCATCGAGCTACTTTCCATCATCACATCACCTACCTTCACCAGCGGACAGCAGTCAAGATGCACCAGCAGCTACAGTTCCATCACCTCTTCCACCAGCGACTCAAGACTCGAACACCACCAGCGCAACATCGCACCAAGTTCCGTCATCAATTTTGAAGACGACTCGGCGTGGACGCGATGTCAAGCTTCCGGTACGCTTTCGCTAGGGAAGGAGCCATGTAGCTGCGTGCCGCAGCTACCTACCTACTTATTCATAGTACCTACTCGGAAGGGAAAATAAGGAACGCAAGCATCACTTTATTTGATCTTCTCTGCACACATCACTTCGAGCTTCATCACCCCACCAACTCCAGTTCTTCATTCCACACAACGCGCATCTCCAACTCTTCATCAACGCACCACGACGAAGCACGAGCACCGAGTTCGCCTGCACATCTACGCACGTCCACTCTTCTCCGCAACGCCGGTGAAATGGACGGGCGCCCGTTGGACAGGCAATATTTATGCCCTCGGCGCGGCGGGATTTGCTGTGCGCCCCACTCCCCGCACGCCGCCCCGCGTGACCGAGACGATCGGCGCATGCGCGGCTTTTGCCGCGCTGTGATTGGTTGAAATATCTGTCTCGCTTTATTGGTGCAACCTTGTTAGTTCTTAAGTTTTACTATAAATATTGATGTATGTTGTAAATAAATTCATTCCGTTATTTACACTCGCCGACTGCGTTTCTCTCTCTCCAAGTATTTAAGCCTCAACAGTAGGAACCTGATAGGTTAGGTACTACTACAGATGTATTAATTGATCGTCCTATTTAGGTAGGTATGCAAGGAAAATTTTCTAATTTAGCTATGTTCCTGTGATTGTATGAAGGATTTCAATATCTGAGTGAGTTGATTTCTTCGTTTTTTTTTTCAAAGTTTATGGGAAAAAAATCATTTATTTCATAAACTGTGTTGATTTTATAGGTTTCTATAAACTAATTTAATACATTTGATTCAAATTTATCTCCAAAGTTTTATTTGCGAGGGCGATTTACCGCCGGGGTCTCACAGACCGCGAGTAGGTAGTTACGTTACCTACTGAAATAATATATGGTAGGTAGCACCATAGGGTTAAATTTAACAAAACAATTTTATACGATACTTTAGATTTGATCCACTTTTCATGTGTTGTATCGAGCCACTGAAGTATCGGATCGGATCGAACATCCCTATTTGCTATCAAACTTTGCTAGTTAGTTCAATGACCCTGTCCAAGGACACAGACGTCAAGTTGTGATATTATGTATTTAATTAAGCTAGATTAAAAAAAATAGACTCACCAATCGCAAATCCTTAGGCTGGTAAAGCAGCGCGGTTAAATTATCTGTGGCCATTGTGCACGTGTATTCTGCCTGGCAGTCTGAAAACAACTGATTAGAAACGTTGAACGTGCGCAATTCGCTCGACCACTAGTAGGTATATTGCATTTGTAATTATATGCATAGATAATACTGTAAATAACGTGCGGGAGGTGTGTCCGTTCGTTGTGTGCAGTGCGGCATAGTGTTATTAAATTGATTGTTGATTTCATTTCATTGCCGAGTGCCATTCTGATTTCTTACATCAATGTCAACATCTCGCACTTTGTTTTGATGATTTCTCCTTTTACCTTAACATTTTGGTTGAAATAATAATCTAAATTTTCTTTTTGTGTTTTTTGCAATCCGGGTCTCTAAAGTCTATCTTTATTATAGTCTACAATTAAGTAATCCTAATCTTATATAGCTACTATGCATATTTATAGCTTATTTATAGTCCGGACTCATGTCAAAGCTACTACATAGGTACATACCTACTTTTAAAACTAAGTAAGTAGGTATAAATTTTTATACTTTTAATACCTATCTACTATAGAAGGCCTTCCTTTCTGTGCAACAACATGAAAGAAACACAAAAACGATTTGAGTGATTGATTTAATCTGAACATTGATATCTCAATGATTTGTTCTATTTTTATCTACTTAATTCAATCAATTTGTAGGTACCTAAGTAATTGTTTTTTTTTTTTGAATAAAATAATTAAGTATGTACCTACCTACTAATTAATTGATTCAAAACCATTTTCACATCAAAAGTTTTTTTAATTTAAATGAACATGTAAGTAAGTAAGTACTTATACACAAACATTGCAAATTATGAGCAGTCCGAGACGCTGTGGTCATGGTCACCCCTCCTCAACTCCTCACGCAGCTGGTCAATAAAAAAACTTTGGGGTGCGTTTCCGAATTTGCAAAAGGTCAAGCCAGGCACGCGCGCAAATTATTCAAATTTTGAGTTTACTACACTTTTCCAAAACGTGGCGGATATTTTTACGTTTTAAAAAATTAAATTCGTTTGTTCTATATTCTGAGTAGGTAGATACCAACCTAAGTTCCTATTTACATGGGAATGTGGAAAATACCTACCTACCTATTTCAATAAATTTTTTTTACCATTGCCTAGGTACCTACTGTTGATGATGATTCCACATCATTATCATCTCTCGGTCCTTGTCCACGTTTTGTGTCGGGTCGGGGGTCGGCACAACAGAATTTTCTCTTTTACTCCGCTCTAAGTAGGTAGGTACCTACCTATATGATAAGTTAACCAAAGACCTTAAGTAGGTACCTAACTAGGTAGGTAGGTAGGTATACCTTACCTGTCTACCATCGAGCTCGGTCTACAGAAGTCATCAAGTGATCAACATAACTCATTCAAAAAGATTACAATCAAACATTTAGATAACATTACGTAGATGAGATATAAGCACATAATAATGGTCACAAAACGTCTAAATTATCCAGTACTTATCCACTCGTTTCAGAGTACCTACCTACCACCTACGTCCTACAATAGTTTTATTGTACCTACCTACAAACTGTTGAATAATTACAATCATCCTCTTATACCTACAAATAGAAGTAGGATTTTGCGTCAGCACCTCTGAATCCTTATTCTGAAGTCAGCACCTGGTCAGCACATAGTTAATTAGGTAGGTATTTAACAAAGACTTTTATTTAAATTACCTACCTACACCTAACTTCATGCACGGACAGTTTTGCAAACATTCACGCGTCATCAACAGCAATGTTTTTGACGTCGCAATGTTTCATCTTAGCATTCTTAGCACATTTAGCTCATTTCCCTCCATCGGTCCTAAGCATGTTAGCCACTACTCATCTCTTAGTGACCCACGTGGGGCCGTGTGACGATGTGTCAGGGACGATCATGACGTTTGGGGAGCTGACGATCACGACGCAGACCGTCGACTGCTCGCTGAGCGGGGTGTTCAATCTGACTGAGGATGTGGAGAATGGATGGATAGTTAAGGTAAATAAATATTACTAGTCACCACACTGTGTAACCCATAGACCTATTTTAAGTATATCTCTTTTTATCACAAGAATTCTGCATATTATCCTTCTTTGTTTTGTGTGAGTGAGTGTCATCTAGATACTTGGTCCATGGTGTAGGTACCTAACGACACCAAGTACCTACACCCTTCTTCTATCCTTATCACTCTACCCATTGTGGGTCGGCATGACTGATAGAGGAAAGTGGAAGAAAACATGAAAATCATCGCCCTCGCGGTGTTGTCCCCGTAGTGATGGTATGGTGATGATGATGATGATGAACAGTAGCCTATAACCACACTATAACCTTCCTCAAGAGCTAAGCTATCAAATGCAGCTAGAATTTTTCGAATCCGACGGGTACCTAGTTCCTGAGATTAGCACGTTCAAACAAACTCTTCCGCTTTCTACATTGGTATAGAGATTCATATTCGCCTAGGTAAGTAGGTAGGTACCTCTAATCTAATCTAATCTAATAAGCCACCACTGCTGTGCAAAGGCCTCCCTTCCCTTTTTCCATTCTCCCCGGTGTGTAAGGCTTCTGTCGGCCAGTTAGTGGAGTAGTCCTCGAGTTCGTCCCGCCATCTCATCGTTCTTGTTTTTCAAACCTACATATTACTAAGCACATGATAGCAACGAAATTACATAGTTTAGATCCATCCAAGGGTGCTGGTCCAGATGGAATCCCACCAGTTTTCTTAAAAAGTTGTGCTGAAAACTTGCTAAGCCCCCTTTTTCATATTTTTAATCAGTCGTTATGTTCCGGTATTTTCCCTCGCGAATGGAAATGCGCCAAAGTTGTACCCATATATAAAACTGGAGATGTCGGCGTGGTAATGAATTATATAGCCCAGTCATCTTAGCCAAAAAAAGGGCTCAACCTCGGAATGAGAGATAATAAGCTGAATTTTCGTATGTAGCTTTATTTAGGCGTCCTAAAAGTTGTCTCAAAAGTCTCATAAAATCTCGTGTCCGCGTCTTAAGTTATTCAAGGTCAAAGGTAAAAAAAATAGTTTTTCGCGAATATCTCGGTTGCTATAGGTCCAATGATGTTAACATCTATTATAAAGTTGTAGAGCATACAATTTGCGACAAATTTTGTTCAAAACATTCTTTCATGCGCTCAACCGTTTTCGCGATAGAGGAGGGTGAGTGCGCAGCGCTCAGCCATACGCGTAGGTACTGTAACGCAAAGTCAAACGTGAATATCTGTGAATACCTTGAATTTTGAATAATTTGTCTTATTTATCAGTTAATTATCGACCAAGCGAGCAAAGCGAGCTAAGATCTTACGATTTTGCTTTGTATGTTTGTATGTGTAATTTTTATGTTCTCGCATAACTATCGAACCGTTAATCCAATCTGCATGAAACTTGATAAGTAACTAGGTTGTGCTATGGAAATTTGATATATGACATATGAGCGTAATCGATGGAGGGGTTGTAAAGATATTGGGATCTCAAGGGGGTAAAAAAGATAAAAGTTACACAGATATATCGAGTGGGGTGTCATATGAAAGGACTTAATTTGTACATTCCGAAATAGTTTTTATTTTTGTTCTAGGAAGTATAGTTTTTGAAATACACATACTGAACGCTTTGCGCTCACGGCCCTGTATCGCAAAAACGGTTGAGCGCATGGATTTTTTTTTTTATGAATTGGTCGCAAATTTTAAGCTCTACAACTTCATAATAGATGTTAACATCACTGGACCAATAGAAACCGAGATATTCGCGAAAAACTATTTTTTTTACCTTTGACCTTGAATAACTTAAGACGCAGACACGAGATTTTATGAGACTTTTGAGACAACTTTTAAGACGCCTAAATGAAGCTACATACGAAAATTCAGCTTATTATCTCTTATTCCGAGGTTAATTCCTAATTTGACTGGACTATATAGGCCAATATCATTTCTATCAACATTAGGTAAAGTTTTCGAATCGATTATCTGCCCGTTCATCCAAAATCATTTTAAACAGCTATTAACCGAACACCAACATGGTTTTGTTAGATCGAGATCAACAGCCACTAATCTAGTTACCTTTGTTGAAAGCCTTGCTGATGCTATTGATAAAGGACAAGAAGTCGATGTGATATATACCGACTTTAGTAAGGCATTTGACAAAGTCTCCCATACCCTACTGATACAAAAACTATCTTTCTACGGCTTTACTGGTTCGTTTATTGACTGGGTGAAATCGTATCTTTGTGACCGTTACTTCTTTGTTGTTGTTAATGGCTATAAATCTGATTTATTCAACATAGGATCCGGCGTGCCGCAAGGCTCGCACTTAGATCCAATTTTGTTTAACATCTTTATTAATGACATTCCCAACTGCTTTCAGTTTACTGAACCTCATTTATTTGCCGATGACCTTAAGATCTCCCGAATAATAAATTCCTACCATGATATTTCCTTGTTACAATCAGATTTAGATAGGTTATACGAATTGTGTTGTGTTAACAAAATGCACCTAAACACGAACAAATGTTGTTTCATCAAGTTCACTAGAAGACACAATACCTTTGCGTCAGCCTATAATATCGACGGCAATCCTATACGAGAGGTAGAGATCATTAGAGATTTGGGCGTCATCTTGGACAAAAAACTGACATTCATACAGCATATCGATGAAATAGTAAAAAGGTCCTCAAAAATGCTGGGTTTTATAATTAGAAACAGCAAAATGTTCAAAAAACCCTACCTACACTAAAATTCTCTTATACAACAGTTTAGTTCGCAGTATATTGGAGTATTGCCCTGTCGTATGGAGGCCTCATTATGCTACCCATATTCTGAGGATAGAGCGAGTCCAAAAACGTTTCCTATGGCACCTGTCGTTTGCGGCTAAAATTGCAAAAAAAAAAATCGTAGGTACTCCAAGAGGTTAAAACATTTCAGGATGTCTTCTTTAGAAAAACGTAGGAAACAACTCGACCTCATCTTCCTATATAAGATTCTAAATCACCAAATCGATTGTCCATCACTCCTTCAAAGATTCTCATTCAGAGCCCCCCACAGAATACCACGCCAACCGATCTCACTTCTCGTCCCGCCATTTCGGACCACAGTTTTAGGATACAATTCTCCGATTCCAAGGCTGAGTAGAGCCTTTAACGATTACTGTAAAGATGTTGATATTTTCACAGTTTCTATTAATGAGTTGCGCCAGCATTTAATCCAAAACCTTCGATAAATATGTTTTACCTAAGTGTTATAATAACGAGTTTATCTCTGCTGTTTTTTTTTTTTTTTCTTCTGTTTCACTGAAGGCGGATTGAGACGGTTCACTTTTCGTTCATTTCTGTTCTTCATTCGGCATTTTTCACTAGGAATGGAGTGTCTGAACATAAAATGAAAGTAAAATGAAAAGTTAATTCATTAATAAACCAATCCAACCGTATTGGATCGGTTCATTCGCATTTTTTATTGCACTCCGAATGAACGGAGAATGAACCGTCTGAACTCGAAAATGAACGTTCACTCGGAGTCGGCCATTTCGTCGTGAGTCCAAATTAAAATGTTATTTTCTAAAATATCACTCCGTCTAAGCCCCGCGAACTTGGAATGAAGAAAGAAATCAATCACTCCAGTAAACGTTCATCCGAGTGAACCGTCTGATATTACCTTAGCTAAGTTAAGCCAAGTAGATAAGTTTAGTTTTCTGTTATTCCTACTTATTAATTATACTATACATGCTGTGTTTACCTCTAAGTGGTTGTGCAGTCGGCCACCAAAGTACTTATGTACGTTTTGTATATGTTAGCTACCTTAGAATGTATTGCTGTAACAATCGTTGGTAAACCAAATAAATAAATAAATAAATAAATAAATCTCCGCTTGGGCCGACCACGAGGCCGCTTAACACCTTAAGTAGGTACCTATACCTACCTTGCTGAATTATTTTTAATCGTGATAGGCCAGAATGCAGAAGTGCCTCGACCTCCGTAACGTGGAGACGTGCGACTTGCTGAACGAGTTCGAGCTGGTGGTCGACGGCTGCTTCGAGGACAACGAGGCCGAGGAGGAGACATACGGCATGCTGTTCCATTATGTATCCCCTGAGTTGGTATCATTTTTAACCGACTTTAAAAATAGGAGGTTCTCAATTCGTCGGATTCTTTTTTAAATGTACTTCACCGATTACTCGAAGACGCCTGGACCGATTTGGAAAATTATTTTTTTGTTTGAAAGGTTACTTTTTGATTGGTGCCACAAAAATTAGGTGAGGATCTGTCGAGGATCTTCAGAGTTATGAACAGAAATGCACCTCGAGAGTGCAAAAAATTGCTGTTTATATCATTGAAGTCGGTTTCATCAAATTTTAATTTAGCCACTTGTGAACTTGTGACTTGAAACTTTCATTGTAGCTCACAATCACAACCAAATGACAATGTATTCTATTCTAAAAAAAAAATTTTAAGAACCTACTTCTTATAAAAGGAGTACCTAGGTTGATTTGAATGAATCTTGGAAGGTCAAGAACTACGCCTATTCCAAGTTCCATTGTATTTGTGGAGGCACGCGAGCAAAGCCGCAAGTGGAAGTTAAAAATTAATAAAAGATAAATGCACTCTTGCAGGATGGAATGTCCCATACGTGCCGGAGTGTACAAGTTGAATAACTATCCGTTTTTCACGGAGGACAATTTTCTCACGGTGTACGAAACCAAAATATCAACCAGTGTCTTTGGGTACACATACAAAATGGATGGATACACGGTTGATGGACGAAGGGTGCGTATTTCGTTAGACAACATTTTATAAACTGCACATAAAAGTATTTTTTTTTTTAATTTATAATGGTAGGTACTTACCTAAGTATAATTTTTATCTAAAATATCTAACATATAACAGAATATTAATTACAGTGCGATGCGATTTCATCAATATTCTATTTTTCTTTACTGTCCACAATCCACGTTCAAAAAAAATTAGAAATTCGTATAGATGAAGGTAAAAACCCAACTACCAACCCGTAACATTAGGTGATATTATTATCAACCAAGGTGTAATAACAATACAAACTTACCCAGCGGGGTTAAAAAGGCCGCTATAGCAGAATCTTGACATTCAGTCCAAACCAATCGTAAGGTCTTTCCCTTATTTCTATTATTTATACTCTGAGAGAGACAAGAACGGCAGATATTGCAATTCCTGTTGTGATTCTGCTAAAGCGGCCTTTTTAGCCATGCTGTTATTCAAAATGAAATTTGCTCTAGCGTTAAATTGTTGCATCTTTTCAATTAAATGTGAGTGACAAGAAAGCACTCTTTAAGCCTAGCTAAAATAACAGATGATACTAATTGAATAATGTGGTTAATTTATTCCAGTTTTTCTGTGTGGAGGCGTATCTACAGTTGCTTTATATGCGAGAACACGACTGGCTGAGCGCGCATAACAAGTCCCAACTCAACAGATATAAACACAACGAACATAAGAAGAACGAACTCCAATGAAATAACAGAAGCACTACCGACGGCCAGAAAAGTACCTAATGTTTGTATTATTTAGAGACCTATTAGGTTTTAAAATGCCTAAAAAGATCTGAGAGAATGTCTTCCGTGCCTTGGGAATACATTCGTGATCATTTATTATTTAATTTTCCTATTAGGTCCATAACATTAGGAAAAATAAAATTAGTACTTACAACCAGAAAAGCAATTTCCAGCATTCCAGCAATTTTGCTTGGATAGTTTTACTAGAAAAATTAATGACGGGGCTACTTTGAGTTCATTCAAATATGTAAAATCTAGACTATTTATAAAATCTTCGAAGTTCTCTTACTAAACGTTCCTCATGCGAATACAATGTAGTCGAGACTTCTTCTAAGATTTTGAAAGGACCATTCATAGATCCTTTCCTTATGTGAATACAATGTAGCCGATACTTTTTCTAAAATTTAGAAAGGACCATTCAATGGTTCTTCAAATCAGTCAAAAAAAAAAAAAAAAACAAAACCACGTAATAAAATAAACAATATATTCACTCATCCCACCCCCACAGTCCGTGACTCTCCCGTATCGTCTCCCTGTTGTCCCGTCGGTCGCGGGTGACCGCGCTTGCTTCACCCTTCGCCACCGCCTTCTTCCTCTGCATCTTCTTCTGCACATTCTCCAAGTTCTTCTTAACTTGCTGCTTCACAACGTCCGGGGCTATGGTGCTCGCTGACGTATACGAACGCATTGATCGGACATCGGATAGCGCTTTCTCGATCATAGCTAGTCGGTATTTTTGGGAGTTTTTGTCTATAGGTTTGTCTATTTTGTCTATAGGTTCGTCTATTTTATCCATAGGTTCGTCTATTTTGTCCATAGGTTCGTTTTCTTCCCCCAAAACTTCGCTTTCATCACCAATTTTTGTGATATCATCAGGTTTTTTTTGTTCGTCTGTGGCTGGTACGAGTGTAGGTATGTCTTCAGTTTCGGGTTGGATGGTGATGGAGGCCGTTTTGGTGATGATGTTTGGAATGCGTTCGTCGTTTTGTATTGACTCCTCTACCTGCAAGACGATTTTGTTTTTATAAACGTTATTATTTCTTGAAATATGTGCATTACTTTAAATTATTAATAATAGGTATTTCAGCAGAGACAGGATCACAAAATGTCCACCAATATTATTTTTAGATAATTTGTAGTTATAATGTAATTTCAAGCACTTTAATAAGATTATTAATGAATAAATGAATATGAATACCAATAATAATTTAAGAAATGTATTTGCGCAGTTCAGGATGCTTTTTATTAACTGTGTGTTAATCTCAATTCAGTGATGTATCAATGAAGAAAACGCCTTTAAAGTTTTCAAGACATCTCGATACTAAAATTGAGTATTGAAGAGGTATGAATAGTATAGTATTTACCTGTTTTCTCAGAGAGTCCAAGTCATCCTCTGCGGCTTTAGAGTCTTCTTCAATTTCTTCTTCTTCAGAGTCCTCTTCATCATCACTAACGGCGAGATCTATTCCCATTTGCTGAAAAAGAACAAAATATTGTTCAAATAACATAACGCTTTTACCTATCAGCTAGTCGACCTAAAAAAGTAAGTTCATAATGAGCAAGTGGCCAACTCTGGTGACGGAGTTTTTAGGCCGCCTAAAAGCCTGCGTCATGACTCAACGACAAAAGCCGGGACCGACAGATTAACGTGCCCTCCGAAGCATGGAAGTGCAATACCGCTTGCGGTCACCCATCCAAATTGTGACAACGCACGACGCTGCTTAACTTCAACGATCAATCGAGAACGTCTAAGCAAGCTATGCCACGAGCGCTTCGATCTTATTCACAGGAAAGCTTATCCGCAAAGAATGCCGGCGAAGTTCTTTGAAGCTACGACCCAACTATAATCTGCCTCGTTTATGAACGATATAAACCAAGATTTGTACAACCTACCACCGCAAACAAAATAATACTAAAAGTTACCCTCTAAAAGTTGGGATTAAACACAAATTAAATTAAATAAACACCACGAAATCTCTGCGCAAACAAACACGAACGAAATCGAAGTGAAAAACTGAACTCAATGCTACTAGCTTAGATAATGTCAGTCTGACATTTTCTCATAACAGATAAGTTTCATTTAGTTCTCGCATCCTTGAAAAGGTTTTGTTGTCAATCTTACACACATTTTTGAAAAACATTTAATTTTTTATACCCAGCTTTAAAAAATCACTAGTTTTTAGGATGAAAGTCTGACAATAAAATAATATTTATATTTTATGTTCTTCACCATGCACGGTTCTATAAAATATTGGGTCGACTTTCGCCATACTTTTTTATCTGCGAGTTCATATTTATTGCTAGTATGTAATGTACATTGTATAGCTTCGGTCTAGTCTAGGTAGGCTTAGTACATACACCCTGTTGGTTGTTGAGTTTGTACCTTAACGCAGTGTTCAGCAAACTGTTTGTGTTCAAGGAAATCTGAAAACTTTGGAGGTACACCATAAATGAAAAATCATTTTTTTTTATGCGAAACATGAGCTTGTTTAGTTGAGCATATGCGGTCCAAATTTAGAGTAGCTTAACTGAGATAGGTAACCTTATTTTTCCGAGGCACACCAACTATTGAACACAGTACACCAGTGTGCCGCGGCACACCCTTTGCGGAACACTGGTCTAACGTTTAAAATTCTAACCTCCAGCAGCTCGTTGTCGACGTCCTTAGTGCGTTTGTACCCTGAGCACGCCACTTCGGTGTCGAGCGCGTCGTCTCGCTCCAGGTCGGAGAACTTCGGGTACAGCTCGCTCTCGTACCCGAAGCGCTTCTTGAAGAAATCTCGCACGCATTTCACATCGCGGTCGAAGTAACTGAAAGATAATTTGAGTCATATTGTGAAGCATTGTTCAGTTCGCTTTACGTATCCGGCGCCAATGATAGTCTTCAGGTTTTTCGTTAGTTCTATGGGCATAATAGGTATGCCAAACTCTCATGCTAGAGTCGGAATGAATAACATCAGTTAGAACAGTTACGCACCTCTGCGTACCTACGCATTACCTACGATTAGTACCTACTAGGGATAAGTTATTTCGAATTTATGATTTTGTTTGGTCTTCGGTTATTCTAGGAATAAAACTTTATATCACGTTTATTTTCCGCCACTGAATATCTGCTTAGTGTAACGTGGGCTTAACTTAAACTTAAATTTCAACCATAACGATTATTGCTTGGTAGCTCAAGGTAGAGCTGTGGCCACAGAAAAGCTGAGCAGTAGGCCTACTCCCAAAAGTAAAAACATGTCGTGCCGATCTTAGTAGTTCTGCTTTATGTTTCTCAAATGCTCCGAACTCGGTTACCACCAACACACGCTGAACTACGATAGTTGGCACGATATTATCGGTTTCGGGAGTAGGGCCCAGGTTGAAATTCCGTCTACTAGGCACATATAAGTTTATTTCTACTATCAATAAACATTTACCTATAACCTGACTTTGGGAGCCATGAATAAGCTTAAACGCTGCGGAATACTCACAGCTCAGCGTTAGGATGGCTGGTGGACACCATCTGTGGGAAGTCGATGATGATGGGCTTGCCGTTCTCATCGATCATTATGTTGAACTCGTTGAAGTCTCCGTGGATGACGCCGCAGTTGCCGAGCCGCACTATTAGACTCATCAGCTCCTCATACAGCGCTTCTGGGTCCTCTACTGATGTCACATGCGTTCTGTTGATGTGAAGAAATAGCAATCTATACTTCTATTTATACTATCTATACTAATTATATAAAGCGGTATATAAAGCGAGTTTTTTTGTTTCAGGAACTACCAGTCCTATTTGATGACGATAATATCCGCAATTCTCACGCTCGTGGAGACGGCGACGGCGCCTAAGAACTAGAGAAACAGTTCTAACTCTATTGCACACTGTCGACTGGTCATCAGCGTCTTGGGTCTCTCAGCAACCAAACCATAACGTCGAGTAGCCCAGACCTGTTTAAACTATGGAAAATCACACTCGCCCTGGACCGAGTCGCCGGGCGACCAGTCGACAGTGCGTAATAGCTTTAAGACTATTAAATTATTATTCAAGAAGTTGTATAAGAACAGCTTAAGACTGGAAAACGTGGAGAAGCATAGTGCAACGAGTGATGAATTCAAATTCTGAATAGACACGACCTTCAGTAATGAAGATGAAGAGGATAAGAACAGCTTAACAATGAAAAGATGAAAACTTACAAAGGACCTCCATGAACCAGTTCCATGACCACACAGTGCCTGTTGAAGTCGACCGGCCGCGGCACGGGGAAGTCTCTGTCGTACAGAGCCTTCATGTAGGCAAACTCCTTGGTGGCCGAGATCCGGGACAGGTAGAGCCAGGAGGCCTTGTTCCGATGCGCGTGGTAGTCTCGCTTGTCCTTTATGTTGCGGAAGCAGGTACGGCCCAGTCTGAAATTATTGTTAAGGTCAGAAACAGATATACAAATTTCATTTTGCGAAATCGTAAAATTGATTTAATGCTAAATATTGTGTAAATTGAGACCATCTTTCACATCTTTAATCTAAAAATCGTGAAAAAAAGACTTCTACTATCAATGAGCTAGAGACCAACTACTGATGAAACCTTTATGCCGATAGCCTCTGTCATGGAATAACGCATTCCCTGCCCCTCCCTTGCAGTGCTCTTTAAAGGAGAGGGCCACAGGAGAAGCTGCTTGCAGACAACATGTGCGACATTGGCCACTGAATGCATTAAAGTTGCAGTTAGAAGTATGGAAGCACTCAGTTCTTAATACTGTTAGTGGTAGTGGTAATGGTAACACATCTACCTTAACACTACAGTATGCTGCTTAACATCATTTATCAAGAATGACATAAGTAAGCTTTACAAGAGCTTCATTGATTGATTTACATTTAAATAGCAAAAGTAGTATAATATGTTACACTAGTGAACACACTCGGCTTCGCCCGCGTGGACTACTATTTTTGCATCCCACGGGAACCATACATTTTTCCCAGGATATGTGTTATTCCAGAACCTTAACTATCTATATTTAAAATTTCAACAAATTCAATTGAGTAGTTATGGAGATACAAGGTAACAAACATTCACACACACACACGGACTTTCACCTTCATAATATGTATTAGTAGAATAGAATAGAATTAATTTTGTACCTGTGAAGTTTCAAGCACAGTGGATTTCTGTCCTCATCGCCAACTGTGTAGATGTTAGACTCTTTGCCGACTCCGATCTGGTTGCCGAAGGATGCAATGACTTTCCTGTTTGTCAGAGCTTTGAGAGCCAAGTAGTCGTAACCACCGTTGGTGAGCCGGTATCCATCATCTGGAAAGTGATGGTGAGACATTTCTTTTAGAAAAGTTATTTTCCTATTTTATTATTTTGTAATGTTGCCAAAGATACTATTGTTGACGGCTAATCCAACATAATCTTCCTTAAAAGTCCTTACTGTACTGATGTTGCTGGTATTATTTCGATAAAGTCCAACTCACAATATTTTCCTCTCTCATAGGTCAACAACCTATGTTTACAGAGTTCCTTCATCAGCTTGTGAACGCCACCATGACGAAGGTTCGCTATAGATGCCACGAGAGACCCAGGCACCAGCTCATGGTTCTTCAAGCCCATTTCTACCTATAAACAACCATAACATGAGAGATTGAGGTTACAAACTTTGTTTACAAAATTATTTCGAGAAATTCACTTACTGCAGTGAGTACGCGGAAGTCTTCAGCAGTCAAGTACCGCAAGATAGTCACATCGAGCTTTCCCATGATGATATTATAATAACTTTCACGCAATTTACAAATAAATTTTATTTTCAACGTGATCACAACAATTTCCACTATTTGCAAGAGAAACTGATCTGTCAGTTTGACATTGACTTGCAAAGATTTTGTTGCTTTTGTCATTGAGATCTTGATTTTTTTTTTCTATTTGTTTATTTTGTCTTCGCACGGCTTGTGCTGTGCTTGCATTCAGCCAGTGTCAAGTAATGTTTTTTTAGAGAGTGTAGCTGGAAGCACTGATTGGGGGTAAATTCACAATGCCATCTGGCAACACTGATTAATCCGTCATCCAAGCCGAGTTGAGTTGTGTTGTGTTGTGTAGAGTGATTTCGTCAAGATAAGTTTTACAAAAGACGCAGGTACTAGCTAAAATACCATCCCAATCGCTTGCTTGTATCTCCTTTGGTATCTCTAGTGCTAATTCTTGAAGATTTCTAAAATGGATGATGGCCAAAGAGAAAAAGAGCGGGACCGTACTCGGCGTGGCGACAGGCCATCGCGTTTCTCAGACGCTACGCGCGACAGGTCAAACGACCGGAGTAATCACAGTGAAGGAAAACGGTTATTTGTATCCAATATACCATACGAGTTCCGTTGGACTGAACTCAAGGACTTATTCAAAGATAAGGTAAGAAATGCCCTGTTCAGTCACATCTAAATGGCTATGCTAAACCTACATTCAATGGTTACCGCTAATTCAATTTGTAGGTTGGAGATGTAGCATACGTTGAGTTGTTCAATGACGATAATGGCAAGCCCCGTGGGTGCGGTGTTGTGGAGTTCACAACATCTGAAGCCATGAAGAAAGCTCTCTTTGTTATGCACAGATATGAACTCAATGGACGGAAACTTGTGCTAAAGGAGGAATCTGGTAAGCTATTTGATCAAATGTTTGTCTAAATATACGTATCGCACCCCTAGATTAAAACCCTGGTAACTCGAAAAATGACAAAAAGCTGATTTAGATATCTATGACAGACTATGAAAAATGTAATATTATATTCAAAAAAGTAATATTTTTTCAAGCTTGTTAATTAACTCATTTGTATCACCGTTTAACACAACAGTTCCCAAACTTTTTTTTCTCATGGACCCCTTTCAAAATTTTACTGGTTTCGGTGGACCTCCTGCTGCTACATTTCTACCATATTCCCAAAACTCGTCAGAAAATGAGAACCATCGTGGACCCCTTTCGAGTCTCCCGTGGACCCCTGGGGGTCCACCTGGACCACTTTGGGAATAACTGGTTTAACACAACTTACTCCTTTGTGCAAATTTTGAGTTACCGGGGTTTTCATCTAGGGCAGTGGTTCTTAACCTATGGTCCGCGGACCACTGGTGGTCCCTGGAACCACTTGAAGTGGTCTGCGAAGCTATCCAAAAAAATTAAACAAGCGACAAAGGAACAAAGTTGAAAGAGAAAACTTAATGTTGGTGGTCCGCGGCAAGTCAGAAAGTTTATCAAATGGTCCCTCATCACTAAAAGGTTAAGAACCACTGATCTAGGGTAAAAGCCTCCCCCGATTCGAACCATTCTTTGTGATTTGCTAGGTTTTTACTAAAACAAGCTTTAATTACCAGGTAATGAAAGACAAACCAGACAAAACAATGCTAGGTCCAACTCTGGGCGGAGCACAAAGGAAGATAAAGAAAGGTACACCAGCAAATTTTATTTATTACTTCCAGAATAAAACTATAATTCTTCGGCAGTTGGGTAAAAATACAAAAAGTAATTTTGTAAATGCAAGCCAATGATGCAAGCATGATGTTTTTAGCCTGCCTGAATACCTCTTGTCATAATTTCATAAATGGAAGTAAGGAATATTTCTTATCATGCAGCTAAAATATTCCTTCTTTAAGAGTTGAAACTTACCAAATTATACAAATGTTTTCATAAATAAAAGTCTATTATGGAAAACAGGGTTAAACTTTGACAAGGAACAAACAAATTCAAGATAGATTTAAGGTGAACGCATACCTATCCGCGCTGAATGAATAGACCGAAACGAATTTTGGAATTATTTATATGAAATCGTATGAAACCTCGCACACCCGCCAGATTCGGACGATTCGACGCGGGCAGGTGTCATATGATTTCATATAAATAATTATAAAATTCGTTTCTTTTGATTCGTTCGGCGCAGATAGGTGTGCGTTCACCTTCAAACTCAAGAAACAAATCAAGGATCTATGTTTTGTTTTAGTTTCAGCTGGAACAAGCCAAGAGAGCCCGAGGACTTCAACACATATGGCTTAAGTCTTCAGTTCTTGGACTCCATCAATGTTCAACCACCACTTGTGAAGAAGATTTTCGTTGCTAATGTAAGTTTGAACTGGGCCTATTTTAGAGCATATCCTCATATGCGGCTAGAATGCTCTACATGACCATATTCAAGCTGGTTAGATAGAAAAGGATTAAAGAAGTTACAAACCTTTAATTTTTTTTTTTTAATTTAATTTTTTCATTACTAAATACTTGTTGTTCTTTCTTCTAGTTCCTAATTTTTTTTTTAAATTCGTCTAAGTACTTACTTGTTGATCACTTTACATAATGAGTGTTTGAATTTTTTTTATTTTTTTTTTATTTTTTTATTTTTGTTTTTTTTTTGTTTCGGTTTGATCTGCGATCAGTCTTGCGACTATAAGCAAATGTGTTGAAGGAGAGTTTGACGTTAGGGATGTGATCCACTGCTGGATACAGCTCCGTATGTTTGCTGCTAGTTTCTTTGGTCTAGCGTTTGGACGTCATGTCGTTTTAGCCGTTTTCGATAGCTGGTCTGAGTGAGCTGAGCTGCTAGCTGGTTGGGATGATGTGCTAAGCGTTTTTTGTATTTGGCCGCAGTTAATTTTATTTCCTCCTTAACTGTGCTCATCTGTAGGTGCTCGTGTACTTCCGTGTTGGTTATGAACCAGGGGGTGTTAGCTATTGATTTCAGCATCATGTTCTGTGCTCTCTGTCAGACAGATATATTCGAGTTGCTAGCGCAGCCCCAAAGTTGTATTCCGTACATCCAAATTGGTTTCAGTATAGCCTTATATATAAGCAGCTTGTTATCGATTGCCAGCTTAGAGTTCCTTCCCTTTCCTTCCCAATCTGGCTTTCGATCTGGACACAGTACATCTTCAGCACTCATAAAAATTACAGACGACATCCGGTTGGGGATGGCTAATGGTCAATTGACTATTCTAACGCTGCTAGACTTTAGCAGTGCATTTAATAACGTCGATTTTGATATACTCGCTGGAATTTTGCGCTCAATTAACATATCTCCAACGGCTGTTGATTGGTTTCGTAGTTACCTGAACGGACGCCGGCAACGTATTCGTGCTGAGGACACATACTCGACATGGTGTAACCTTACCGCCGGCGTTCCACAGGGCGGCGTTCTATCTCCCCTTCTATTTGCTATCTTCATAAACTCCATATCTCAAAATATATCTTCTTCCTACCACCTGTATGCTGACGACCTTCAAATATACACACACGCTACTGTTGACAACCTAAATCAAGCTATTGACACCATCAACAGTGACTTACAAACTATTCTCGAATGGAGCAAGTCATTTGGCCTTGGGGTGAATCCTGCGAAAACACAAGCTATTCTGATCGGAAGCTACTTGATGCTTCCTAAGGTCGACCGGTCTTGTCTTCGTCAAATTACTTTTGATGGTACAATTATTCCTTTCAGCAAAACTGTTAAAAATTTAGGCATAACGATGGACAGCGTAATGTCTTGGGGTCCGCATCTTACTGAGATGAGCAGGAGGATGTTTGCTTCGGCTGCCTCAATGAGGAGACTTCGCAATTTTCTGCCTACCGCCACTAAAGTTACGCTTGCTCAGTCTCTCTTACTACCAATCTTAGACTACGCCGACGTCAGTTTCCCAGATCTTACAGAAGAGCAACTTGGTAAGCTTGAGCGCCTTCAAAATGTCTGCATTCGCTTCATATTTGGTTTGCGCAAATTTGACCACATTTCCGAATTCCGTGCTAAACTCAAGTGGCTGCCTATCCGTCTTCGCCGGGATGCTCACACCTTAACTCTCTTATACAAAATCTTATTTACCCCTTCTGCTCCACCTTATCTTAAACAATGCTTTGAATTCCTATATCTTGCAAATCCCCGTAATCTGCGATCTTCCTCTACTCTTCAGTTAAGAACTCCAGTTCATAGCTCCGGCTTCTTTGGTAACTCGTTTACGGTACGAGCTATCCGGTTGTGGAATGACTTGCCTGTATCCATCAGGAAAGCTAAATCCTTAACAATTTTTAAAAATGAGGTCTATAAACTTTATTTAGCAGCTTCTTCAAAGTAAATGTTCTTGTTTCTCATGTTATTAGTATTAATATATATTATGTCTTGTATTTTTGTCTTTAGGTTTATTGTAAGTATCTTTCTTATTTGTTTTAAATTTAATATTTGATCATAGGTATTTATTGTAACACCACCTCCTCTCACGTCCTTTACAATCCAGTCCATCCAAAGGTTGCCTGGAAGAAATCGCTTTGAGCGATAAGGCCGCCCATTGTGCCACCATGTTAGTATTTAAGTTTCTCTAGTTAAGTTAAATAATCTGGTGTAACAATAAAGAGTTAATCTATCTATCTATCTATCTTCCCAGTGTCCAATTGGTCTGTAAGATGAGACTTCATGTCCTGGTTTTCCGGGCTTGTGGATCATTATGATCTGTGATACTTTCCATTGCAAGGGAATGTATTTTATTCTGAATATAGCGTTGAACAACATAGTGATAGAAACAATCGCCTTTTTTGGCAGTTCTTTGAGTACTTCTTTGGTGATTAGGTCATAGCCAGGAGATTTCTTACTCTTAAGCGTTTTAATAATTCGTATAACTTCCTTTGGTGTGACCGGTTTAGGTGGAGGGTCTAGTTGAAAGGGTTGTTGCAGCGTTTCATCTATTTATATCGTTTGAATTGAATAGGATTAAATTTTTCGACTATCTGTGTCTAATTGTTTTAGGTACTACTGTAAGCAAGTTTCGTTATACTATCTGCGCCTGCCTTGGTACCTGCTGTTTAATTTCATCCTGGGTATAAGCTATCTCCATTCCAAATTTAATCCAAATCTGTTCAGCTGCTTCAGCATGAAAACAATCTAAGGCGCAGGCCAGATAGAAGAGACGGGGCGCAGACATTTGTCTCTTCCGCGTCCCTTTCATACAAAATGTGACGGCGCCCCGTCTCTTCTGTATGTTTTGTGGCGCGACGCTTCTATACATTTTCTATGAAAGGGACGCGGAAGAGAATTATGTCTGCGACGCGTCCTCGTCTTACGTCTTTTCTGTATGTCCCACGCCCAGACACAATCTTTTTCATTCATAATATTAGTTTTTTGTTTTAGTTGGACTACAAAGCAGACCGAAACAAGATAAAGGAGGTCTTTAAAATGGCGGGCAAAGTGCGCAACATCGATTTGGCGGTAGACAAGGACGGCAACAGCAGAGGGTTCGCTGTTATTGAATATGACCATCCAGTAGAGGCTGTACAGGTAACATTATTGCAAATCAATTGTTTTTTCAAAAGCATTTCATTTCTTTCGGGCAAAAGATGGATTGGACTGGTGCAGGTTCGTGACGAATGGCACAAACTAAGGGAGGCCTATACCAGGCCTGTCTCACTTCTCACTTTAGGTATTTATCGGACGCGCGCCGCCTCGGGCGGCGCGCGACATAGGTTGCCACTTGCCGCTCGCTCGGCTTGCGGACAAGACGCATTGTGCGTAATTATCGTGATCTCGTATACATCGTTTCTTGTGATTTTTGCACGATAACTAAACGATCTAATCCGTATAAAAGATACTGCTGTGTCTACGGGTGTCTAAACAAACGGAAAAGCAATGAATGGACATTAACATTCCACAAAATTCCGGAAGATATTGAGAGGTTGGTAGGTACCTACTAAGCTTTTCTATAATTTGTTGTAAGTACCTACCTACCTATTTAAATAAATCACCAATAAATACCTAGGTAGGTACCTACTTACTTTTACTCTGTAACTGTAGGTGCATAATGAAAACGAGAAATTTATAGGTACCTATTCGATTCCTTTTTGATTGAATAGGTACCTGTTTACAAATAAACAAACATAATACACCTACAAAACTACCTACCTATGTTTTTTATTTACATATGTACCTAAAAGTAGCTTATCCATTAAGTAGGTTCCTAACCTACTTAATATAATAATTGTAAGTGTTTAGAAGTTACATTACATTCATAGAGCCATGTTGGTCGAAGTGATTAGTACCTCAACTTTCGAGACGAAGGTCGTGGGTTCGAGTCCTGGCCGTGCATTAAATTGCAAATGTGATTGCAAACCTAATATTAAAAGGGTGATTATCGGATAACGGCTCCCGGTCTAGTTGTGTGATGATGATGATTGTGTGTGTCTGATCGATGTCTAGGTAGGTATGAAGGTATAGATATTTTGAAATGCAATTGTTTACAAAACGAACGAGATAATAATGTATCTACCTACTTCACCTACCTACGTACAATACGTAGTACCTACTTACTACTATTTATTCTGTGGTAACGGTAGATTAAATTATATTTAGGCCTACTTATTTATTTTAGAACTTAAGTAGGTACTGTTTTTGTGACAGATAAAATAAATTAATTTATTTGTGTTGTCGCAAGCGAAAATTCGACAACCCTTACGAGTCGCGTCACACCGCGCCAGACAGTGACACAGTTACGCATTAGAGCAGGATGGGAATGTTTAGGCAAATATCTCGATAGGTAATAGGCCCATAGGCGAGTTGAATTGCACTTTATAGCTTCGCCGCGAGTGTCTCTATTTAAACAAATTTACTCGCGAAGTGACCCTTCTGTACGTAGTACTAGTATTCTGTGCCTATACCCAGCAGTGGTTGAAGTCAGGCTGTGGATGATGATGATGATGATGAAGCATTTCATTTGAGTTCGATCCAACATTCGATGGTCGTGGGTTCGAATCCTGGCCGTGCATCAAAGGATTTTTCGTTTCGAAAAATTTATATGCGCATTAACACGAGCTCTAAACGGTGAAGGAATACATCGTGAGGAAACCCGCGGCTTATTAGTCAGCCCCGCACGTGTCTTTCCTGTGAATATGGTTGGTCAAGCTGAGAGGATGGTTTTGGTGCTGGGCAAGCCCACTCTATCTCAAACAAGATAAGATAGTAAATAGTCATAAAGTGGTTTCCAAATCAAATACTGTTATTATTAAACGAGGCGTTCCTCAAGGCTCCATATTGGGACCTATTTTCTTTGTTCTATTTTTGAATGACCTCATGGCCTTCATGGGTAATGCAGTGCCTGATATAAAATTAGTAGTTTATGCGGACGACACAAACGCCATTATTTCCGGCACTAGTATGGAAGAGCTCGAAACAAAAATAAATGTTGCTCTTTTAAACTTTAATAAATGGTTTGATGTAAATAATCTAAACCTTAATATAAAAAAAACAAGTGCAATTCTCTTTCAGACAACAACAGCTAAAAAACAAGCAATAATTAATGTTTTTTCTAAAGGGGAGAAGGTACAGTTTACAAAATCTATTAAATTTTTAGGCATACACATAGATCAATTTCTTAACTGGAAGTATGAATTAGAGTCAGTCGAAAACACTATAAGCTCTGCATGCTATGCTTTAAGAAGCCTCCGTGATGAAGTTAGTGTCGATCAACTTAAGGTAGTATATTATGCGTTAGTAGAGTCTAAGCTAAGGTACAGCGTCAAGTTTTGGGGAAATAGTTATAAGTATAACATTAGGAGAGCTTTTGTTATACAGAAACGAGCAATTCGCACCATAGTAAGAATTCCTCAATGGGAATCGTGTAGAGAACATTTCAAGACTCTAGGCATTCTTACGCTTCCCAGTCTCTACATATTGGTGGTTCTCTCAGATGTTATCAAGCACCCAAACCGCTATGAAACGGCAGAACAAAGAAGGATTAGGTTAACAACAAGAAGGAAAGACCTCGAGGTACCATTCCGTCCAAAGCTCAACATTGCGAAACATTGTTGTAGATACCAGGCGGTCAAACTTTTTAACGCGCTACCTACCACTTTAAAAGTAATTGACAGCATTAAATTATTTCAACTCAAATTAAGACAACTTTTATTGAAAGGCTGTTTCTACTCTCTTGATGCATTCTTAGGTAGGGATGACTTGGAATTTATTGACATTGAATTTTGAATTTTTAGTTTTGACATTGTTTATTAGGTTTTTGATTAAGTGAATGAAATTTTATATTGACATTGTTAAGTAGGTTTAGATTTAGTAAATGAAATTTTTATATTTAAAATTATTTTTAGCAACTTTTATCCAATAATGTGATTTTTTTAATGTGTTTTTATTTTATTTACTTTAATTATGTACTTTCAGACACAATTGTAAATTGTTATTGAAATAAATAAATGAAATGAAATGAAATGAAACAATGTCCCAGGCATTACAGTGTCCCGTTTACAAAATTAAGTGCTTAATCACTTCACTATCTCTTTAAAAACAGGTTTTCTTTTATTCTTCGCAGGCGATATCGATGTTCGACAAACAGATCCTCTACGAGCGTCGAATGACAGCGCGCATGGACCGCGGCTCCTCGGACAAGTTCGAACTCCGTCTACCAGAAGGATTAAAAGGCATCGGCCTAGGGCTGGGTGCTAACGGAGAGCCCTTGAAGGATATAGCTAGGAACTTACCCCAGACGCAGACACAGGGGACCTTGGGCCTGGGGACTGCGGGGCCTACGTTGGGCGCGGGCGTGCTCGGAGCGGTCCCCGCGGCCAACGTGGCCTTAAACGGACTGGGCTCACAGCTCGCCGCTAACACTATCGGAGCTAACACCGCACTGGGCAACACACTTAGTTTGCAGGTAAAATTTTGTTAATTAAATAAATAATGCTGGACATTTCACACAGCATCATGTAGCCCCAAGCTAAGCAGAGCTTGTGTTATGGGAACCACATGACTGATATACTACTTAAATACATTCTTTTTGGAAATTCATACATAATATACATAGAAAACATCAAGACCCGAGACAGATATTTGCAGTTCATACAAACATTTGTCCCGCGGCGGGGATCGAACCCGCAACCTCCTGCGTCACAAGCGGGCCTTCACCCACTGCGCCACAGAGGTCGTCAAAATTTAACATTTTATAAAATTAACTTCCTGTAACTCCCTGAAAGAGAAATGAGATTATCTCTGTTTCCAGGCTCTGGGCCTCACGGGATTGGGCGCCCTTCAGAACCAGCTTCTCCAACAAGGTCTGACGGCCAACGACCTGGCCTCGGTTCTGACTGCGCAGGCGCAGGCACAGGCGCAGGCGCAGGTGCAGGCGAGCGTCAACAACAACGTCACGCAATCACTCGGGTTGAACACAGACATGGGGTCCGGAATGCATGGGAACCAGCACGGACTCAGCAGCGGTGTCATGACCAACAATACTATGAGCAGCGGACCTCTGTCCAGTAAGATGATTTTATTTGTTTGCGATAAAGTTTAAATTATGAGTAATTTTCATTTCCAAATGATTTTATTTTGTTATAGTGTTGATCCACACTTGGGTATTTACATTTTAAATTGAAAAATCTTATCAAAATTAAAAGGAGGATCGCTTGTATCATTGCGGGTTCGAATCCCGTCGGAATTGAAAATTTTGATAAGATTTTTCAATTTAAAAATTTCCAAATGAGTTTTTGTCAATGGTTTTTATAATAATTCAGGCTCGAGCCGTCAGATGGGTGGAGTGTCGATGCCCTCGCAAGGGCAGGGGTACGGGCGGGACTCCAGCAGTCAACAGTCCAGAGAAAAGTCATCCGACATGGTCATCATCACCAATGTGAGTTCATAAATAACTTTTACATCTCTCATATTCGGTAAGTAGGTCCTTATTACCCCCAAATGGGTAGTAGGTGACCAATTAGTGGCTACTAATCTACTATACACTGCTATTCTCAGCAGCTAATTTTGTTTTCATCACTTTTTAATGACGTAAGTGATAAAGAAAAGTAGGCAACATTATTTCAGCGTCGGCATTTGATATAGGAAAGACAATCCATACGTTTAAAGTTGGATTTCAACTTTAAACATATGGATACATAGCGTGTTCAACGTGTGCGGCGAGTCCATATAAAATGTATGAAAAGGAGGAAATAGATCTGTGGCGGCGTTTTGTGGTTGTGGTCGGTAGCTCGTATGCGGCCAGGCTAAACGTAATCATGTTTGTGTTGTACTGTCCTCTGCGGTTTGCCTTGTCATGTGTTATCCTCTCTCATGTATAGTCGTATTGCTCATTATACGGACTAAAAGTGAAGGAAAAAATGTCATTTTTCCTTCAATTTTGATTAGTTTTGATACGTTTTATGTCAAAATTGAAGGAAAAATTACATTTTTTCTTTCACTTTTAGTCCGTATAATGAGCAATACGACTATAGTGTAGTAGGTAATCGTTTTTGGTTTTTCGGTCTCCCGCGATACAGGCTCGCCCTAGTGCGGGGACCACCAATAATATTTGTATGTAATTTATTTTCTTTTCGGTAAATAAATGTATTTGTATTTGTACAGCTGCCGTCGACGGTGACGTGGCAGTTGATCCGTGAGAAGTTCAGCGAGTGCGGCGACGTCAAGTTCGCGGAGATGACGGCGCCCGACGCGGCCATCGTGCGCTTCCACAAGGAGTGGGACGCTGAACGAGCCATCAGTATCCTTTATAATTATAGACGTCGCACTCCGCACTTTCATCATCATTTTCAGCCTGTGTCAACCCACCGCTGGGCAAAGCGCTCTCTTCGCTTGTGCCGACCTCCCTTATCCTGCACCAGTATGACCCATGTCCTGCGGGCTGATTGTCTAACTTGTCGCAAACCTCAAATTGGTCTCAAACTGTCAAACCGATCGCGCAGGTCTTTTGTCACGTTCGGTCTCGCTGAGATGAAAGTGACAGAGCTACTTGCGTGGTCGCGGAACTGTCATATTATTATTCGACAGTTTGAGACCGATTTTGGTCGCTATCAAAGGTAGACAATCAGGGGTATGCTCTTATTTTGACTATGTCGTCGACCCAGTGTCGAGCTTGTGTGGACGACTTACTCTTCTTATTATTTTGTTTTCAACCACCTCGTAAAAATCTGTTTCCTGAACATATCCAACAGAAATGTTCGACAGAACCCGTATCGACGGAAGGACTATTGACGTCCGTTTCTTCTAACTTTAGCGGAAGATGTGAGTATGAATCGAATCATCATTCTCTAACATTGATTATACGGATTCGTTCTAGCCGCGGTCTCACACGTTCTATGAGTAGATTTTTCCATGTTTTTATCAGTTCACTGTCTCTCGTGCACGACAGGCACATTTGGGCTCCACATTACGTCATCTTACCGTTTGGTATTTGTGGCTCATCCAAATGATATGTCAACACTGCTGCGCTGTTTCATGACAATATGTCTCTTTGGCTGGTTCTTTTATGAGCTTTTTCGACTAACTTGTCTTGAAAATAGTCCGCGACCGGGGCCCTATCAGTGATCTGTTGTTTGAATGAGAATAAAGTTCTTTAAACCTCAATCGACGCACCGAATCGGCCTTCATTACGTCAGTGCGAACTTCACGTCGTTACGCGTCTCATTGGATAGCCTCTATGATCGATTATAATCGATTGATTTGAAGTTCGTTCGTGGCTTGTAGAGGCGATAGGGCCCTGAGCTGAAAAATCTACTCATTCCAACAGCAATGTTAGGGCGCGAAATGGTTCGAACACCACAGTAATGTAACTTTTGTGCTTTCAGGAATGTGAGGTATTGAAGTCGGTCTCTTGTTGAGGTTTGTGCACTACCGCCCGCATACTTCCATCTACGTCGTTTGTGAGAGAAAATACATTTATTCACCATGGACGGATCTTAAAGTAACCAATGCACGTACAAGCTTTTTGGTTTTAGACAGACATGGACCAGTAACAATGTCGCCGTAGTTGTTTGGATAGGATTAACTACTCGCATTATTTAAGTCTTGCTTCCTAGCTCCGATTTCGTACTTTGAACACGACAATAGAAAAACAACTTTTGGATACATTGAGGTCATTATAATCGGTATCCAGGTATGTTGGAAGCAAGTACCTCACGTTCGTTCATTAACAAGACCCAATTACTGCGAGTATTTCAGTTGTTTGGTGAATAGCTTTGAAAATGTCTTTTGGTTGTTTGTTTTCGCTCTACCTATTGGAAATCAATTTTTACTCTAAGATAATGTAGCGTAAGTGTCTCTATTCTGCTTCTATGTACTTGAAATTTTAATAAATTTGATTCATGATGGAAACTGCAAATTGTTATTCACTTTATCATTATAAAAGCAAGCCAGCATTATGTTTATTATAAGTGGTTTATGTATGCAATTATATCGTGCGTTGTGGATCTGTTGAATTGGCGCTGACACTCGTTTCTTTGTAACCATTGTATGTCTTCGTTATAAGTGTTGTTTGGAGATCAACACGAAGAGACGACTTTAAATTGCACAGAATTATAGTGAATAAAACATAATCTAGTCCAGGATAGATCATCATAGATATCGAAAAAGTCAAATCACTTTTTCGAATCATCTCTCCGACAATGCCGTTTGTGATACCTCAACTCATCAGCTTAAATTGTCACCTCAACCGTGGTTCCAATTGACAAAAAAAAACATCGAATTCGGCTCAAACACCAACGAATGGATTGTTGGTTCTGAAGCAGTTATTAGTGGACTCATTTGCTCCATAAATAGCTTCCTTACCTCTAAATCGCTCCGCACGATATAAAATTAGCCAGGCACATGTTCCTAACCTAGAGGTTAAAGTAACTTCTAACTTTATGAGTCGATTTTAGCAGAAGAAGTGAAGATTGTTATTCCGAGGGTTCTTCGCGTCGCTTGTCTCAGGGTAAGTTGTCATCGTTCCTCGATTTTGTTGTTTGCATGGGGATTTTCATAGTTTAATCTGTATTCCGATTGATGTGATGACTTTTGATTTTCTTTAGATCTCAACGCGTTTCAACTTTGTACAAGACAAATCAAGCATCCAGCGATTTCTAGGTAAATTAAACATGCAACATTAGCGAGGAGATTTTGGGTTGGCTGGTGAATATTGATGTACATTTTGTCTGCGCTTATATCGACCTATCGAATATCGACCTTTGGGTAATCATTGCTGTCTGCCTATTTCAAAAGTTCTTCAACGAAAGCCTTCGGTAGGTAGTGACGTAGTTCTGGTTTAGTTCTAACGATCATGATCCTTGGGTTATTTTTCGATGGATTGTCACGCTCATTGCCTAAACCTATTATTTTAAGTTCTAATTAATATCTTAATTTTCAGCGATAATCCAATTGAAAGGAATCTGGAATTATTGAAATAACATATCGTCTGACAAGCATTCCGAATGATGACAATATAGAAGCTAGTGGACTTTAAATGTTGTTTGGGTAAGTGAGAACTAAAATTAAAAATACAAAACCAAAACCTTTAATCTAACTTCTAAGGGAAGGAAGAACTTAAATCAATCAGAGGATCACATAAGAAGTGAATGTTGAAACTGACACATTCTAATGAGTTTTCAGGTTCACTAACTCATACGTTTCAGTTTTTTTTAAACACCTTGTTTCATAAGGGTTTAAAAGATGGATGTGTATTATGTATGTATGTATCTATGTATAGGGACTCCCTTTTCCGCATTTAGTCTCAAATGTGATCCTATATGCGTGGGGATGACCTGGCTCACTAGTTGTGGCGTCAGCCTAGCTCCTCCCAGAAGCACAGAAGTTTCCTGTTGAGTTGAGGATTTGCTGCCTGAAGAAGATGGATGTGTAATAGTTTGTTCTATTCACAGTGAAAGGCGAGACGTTTCAACAAGAATACCAAGTGTGGCGCATGTATGGCGGCAACAAGGAAGAGATTCATTTAGACTTTTTCGCACGGTAATACATTACAAATTAAAATTTAAACTAAACAAACATGTCAGAGATTCAGTGGCATTACGAGCTGAGCGTATCCGTGCTTCGGAGGGTACGTCAAATTGTCGGTCCTGGCTTTTAAGTCGTTAAGCCATGACGGAGGCCTTAAGGCGGCCTACAAACTCCGTCACCAGAGTTGGCCACTTGCTCATACGAACTTGCTTGCTTGTTGTTTAATCTGTTTGCTTATAGATTTTTTTTGGGCAGAAATAGTTGCGGACGTCCTCTGTAGACCCTATCTAAGTTTCATCACAGAAGGACAGACAAACAAGACATTATTTTACCACGCTTTTATTAACTTTCTTGTTTGTCTGTCTGTCTGTCATTCCGGGTGGAATCTTGGTACTCTTTCGAGAACTTCCAATCTACATTACTTAATTTATTAATTAGAAAATTAAACCTAATGAACTCAACCAAGGTATAATGTCTAACTAAATAAATTGTAGTTGCTGGATTATAATAGGTATATAACTACTAACTTAATATTATGTGACATAGGTAATTTATTACTCTTTACATTTTTTTGCAGGTACTTACTACCTACAACATACCCAGATGGAGACAAGAATGGAAGATCGGAAGATGTAAAAAAAATGATATTTTAATAATAAAATGTACCTATGTGCATTTAGTCCTTATTAGTAAACATAATAAACTATATATACTTATATCTGATGTGTAGCATTTATTTTTTCTTATTATTTGGTAAAATAACTAATGTAATGACGTAAGAATGTGTGCGCGGGACCATGAAATGAACCAAAATTGCTTTTCTTAAGGCCTACTCGCAGTGGTGAAATGTAGAGCTAGAAGGACAATTTTTAAAACCAGCTACCCATACACAACTGAAATATAAACAAGTGGCTAAATTAAAATGATTAAAAAACCGATTCAATGTTGCTTAGTTGCATACGCTGGCTGAGCAATTTTCTGCACTCTTAAAGGCGCTACTCACACACCTGCCGCAGGGGCAATCTAGGGTGCATGGCGGTTGTGGCAATATCGGAAGTATCTCTACACACTTGCCAATTTGCCCCTGCATGCCTACACACATCACAATTAAGGATGCAATTAAGAGCGCGGCGACGAACGAATTCTCCATACAAACGTACTACCGAAATCATTTAAAATTTGAGCGTATTTTCACCACTTTATGCACTTATCTAGATTAAGGAAGTATTAATCTAGGTTCCTGTTAAACTTTTGATCTAAAAAACTTACCTGAAACAAAATGTAACCAAATTGTATTTCTAACATTTTTACAGCAAAAATATCGTGTTTTCGTTGCATTTGTTCTGTATGATAAACAACAATGATTGTAATATCCTTTTAATAGGAACACAGCTTAGAGTGTCTAGTTACAGGCCATACAAAAAAAATTGCGAAATCATTAACTTTTCATTCATCATTTTTGGTATTACGGAATACATCGTAAATTCTTGTAAATTCTGAACTCGAGTATTGCCGTACGCGTTGCTCGGATGTCTTCAATGTGTGTGTATAGTCCCGGAGGCGGAGTTTCGACACTCACACTAACGCAAAATTGGTTTGCAACGACCACCGCTTTTTATAATTTTTAGCATTTTTAGCTCGCTCGATGTATAGGTATGTAGGTATAGGTGTAGGTAGTATACACACTAACTAGATAGGTGTACCTAGCGTAGATTAGAATTGATTTTTACTTTGAACAATTATTTCAATTTTAAATGGTATGTAGGTAGGTAGGTTTTGTAGACCCTTATAGGAAAATTACTTTCTTTTTAACCGACTTCAAAAAAAGGAGGAGATTCTCAAGTCATAGGAATATTTTTTTATGTAGGTAGGTATGTTTCTCGAGTATCTACTTGAATAGGTGAGCCTGGACCGATTTGGAAAATTATTTTTTTGTTTGAAAGGGTACCAGGTGGAGCTATGGTCATCAGATCAGGTCAGGATCTGATAATGGAGTCAGAAACTGTTCAACAGAACTCCTCAGTAAATAGGCTGATTGAGTTTAAACTCGGCATAATGTAAGCTGTCTTGTTCCGTTTCGTTCCGACTACAATGTCATGTAATATGTAATACCTATGCGTACCTATGGTGACTGCGAGCTGACCTGATGATGGAATCAGAAGCTGTTCAAAAAATGGTGCTGGTGATGATGATGACGAGTTTCAGCTCCATCGGCCTATTTAGATTTAGGTAGGTACTGATGTGTTCTGTTGAACAGCTCCTGACGCCATCATCAGATCCTGACCTGATCTGATGACCATGGCACCACCTGGGACCCTTTCAAACAAAAAAGAATTTTCCAAATCAAAAAAATTCTAAAAACATACCTAGGTACCTACCTACATAAAAAAATATTCCTATGAATTGAGAATCTCCTCCTGTTTTTGAAGTCGGTTAAAAAGAAAGTAATTTTCATACTAAAGTTATGAAGTTGAAGTTATGAAAGAAGTTGAAGTTATGTTTTTAAACTTCAAAGTCTATAAATAGAACAGTAGTAGTTTTGTAATGACGTCACAAAATGACGGCGGGCCATTTGAATCTGCCAAGAGGGGCTTTTCCATCCTACTAATAATTTTACAGTGTGAAAGTTTGTGAGGATGTATGGATGTATAGATGTACCGCTATCTAGGGATGTTTGTATGTTTGTTACTCTTTCAAGCAAAAACTACTGATACACGCGCGGTTCGAGGGGGGGGGTCATGGGGGTCATGACCCCCCCCCCCCCCTCAAAATCCTTGAGAAACCTGTAACATCCAGCAAAAAGAGAGGTAGGTACGCACTACCAAAACTAGTGACCCCCCCCCCCCCCCAAGATCAAAGTCTGCGACCGCCAGTGCTACTGAACGGATTTTAATGAAACTTGGAATACATATAGGTAGGTACCTATACTTACCATAATTTATGACCTGGAATAAAACATAGGCTACTTTTTATCCGGGTAGGTATCACGCGAGCGAAGCCGCGGGCGGAACCTAGTATATTTTACATTTGTCTCTCTGATGTTAGCTGTTATAGCCCCTCCAGACTCTCGAGAGAAAGCTCGGCGAGAAGTCTCGCCGAGACTTCTCGAAGAACAAACAAGCTATCCACACTCTCAATTTTTCTCCGTCGTGATGTTTGAAATCCTTTGTCTCGGCCAAAAATACCGACACCGATCGGAGAACAGGCGAGCCAGAGAACGAGAAGGCGAGAAGCTCCTCACACTCACGCTTCTCGGGTGTTCTCGGGGGTTCTCGCAGAGAGTCTGGAGGCCCTATTAGGTAGGTATTATGTTTTATCTCGCTTACATAGATACCTACCTACTCTACTGCCTATAACAGTGGCGGATTTCCAAATTTGCCGCCAGTAGGCTATTCAACTTTTGCCGCCCCTACACTCGATACCACATCACAATCATATTAATTACATTTTTTTGTTAATGAAATTGTAACTTTTATGATTTGTGTAATATTATTTTTAACCGACTTCAAAAAGGAGGAGGCTCTCAAGTCGACTGTGTGTTTTTTTTTATTTTAGGTATATATTTTTTTTAGTTTTTTGTGTGTGTGTTACGCCATTTCTCCGTCAATTGTGGACCGATTTTGACAATTATTTTTTTTTTGGTTACAAAGGATATACTCCAGAAGTGGAGGATCTGATGAGGGGATCCCATGGAAATCGAGGGGAACTCTCAAATTTTATGGTTATTTATTGTGTTTGTAGAACTATCGGGCTGAAATTTTGCACACTTATATATATTCTCGGTGACAATGAAATATTATGGTATCAATCAAGCTTATCTGATGATGGAGTCAAGAGCTGTTCAACAGAACTCCTCAGTGAATAGGCCGATTGAGTCGAAACTCGGTATATCTATCAAGTTTCAATTACAATTTAATAATATGGTGACAACGAGCTGATTTGATGATGGAGTCAAGAGCTGCTCAACAGAACTCCTCAATAAATTGGCCGATTGAGTAAAAACACAGCATATCTGTGAAGTTCCGACACAATGTAATATAATAATATGGTGACAGCGATCTGATCTGATGATGGAGTCAGGACCTGTTCCATGGAACTTTTTAGTAAAATAGAAATAAGTTTTATTTTCGCCACTACGATACATACAACACAAATCAGAAATGCTACATTACAGTGACAAGAAAATAAGGTTACCCCTCAGCATTTGCTCCAGCAGCGCCATGGCTGTTAGAGCG
Organism: Camptogramma bilineatum; assembly: GCA_958496255.1. Lineage (NCBI taxonomy): Eukaryota > Metazoa > Arthropoda > Insecta > Lepidoptera > Geometridae > Camptogramma > Camptogramma bilineatum. Next base: position 13,474,149 of record OY292466.1, on the reverse strand, counting down.
CTGGTTTTCAGTATCTTAGTTTTTAGTAGTATAGTAGTAGTGACATGGATATCAAATGAAAGGGCTTGATGAGCGAAACACAATAAGTAGGTAAGATGACATCATTCTTAATAAAAAATAAACACTAAAATGAAAAAATAAAAAATAAAATACTTAACCGACTTTAAAACATACTTGCACTAAAAAGCAAAACATAAGAATATAAACAGATTTATTTACCTAATTACTAATTACGCGCACTCCGCACTTTAGGTACGAAGCTACAAGTACATTGGTGGGCCCGCCCGGGCGGGCCTTGGCAGGGTTCCCACTTGCCACTCGGCTCTAATACCTATCGCGTGACAACTCGACAACCCTTCCGCGTCACTCCGCGCCAGACAGTGACAGAGTTATGCGTTAGAAAGAGAGAATTTGTGTAGGCACGTGTCAGTGCATATTGCACTAGGCAAAGAACGCTTACGCGAGCTGAATTGAACTTTGTCGCATAATTCTGTGCTACAACGTAGGTATTTTATTCAAAGTTTTCGTCAGAATCTACGACTTTTTGCCTTCTTGAGAGAATCATTTTGAGACAGAGATTCGTAGATCACACATACATTTGTCTCACAGGCAGGCAAAGGGAATTAAAGGACATGGCCGATTCCTAGAACAATTTTGCCCCACAGATGCCCACAGGAAAAAATGCTTGCGTCATGATCAAATTGGGATTTTTGGGTTTGTTTTTTTATTTTATAGTGAGACTCCATTCATCTTCTTCCTTTTTAAAGTGGGATTTAAAAGATAATCTAATTTAAAGCAGCAGGCTGTGACGCCCAGCATGAACGGATGAACCTAGGAAACTATATTTTTTAGGTTCGTATAGTAAAAGCTTTGCTTACTTTGGGGATAGATGGCGCTATGTGTAATGTCCAACAATAATTATTTAGTAAGTATTATTATGGACTGGCAGAATTTTAAGTGAACTAGGGTATGGAAAATAAATAAAATAATAAATTAAAATAAAAATTCTTTATTTCAGACTTTCATCCATGATACACGGGCTACATGTCCAGCCCACTTCCATTTTAGTCAGTATGTATATCCCAAGGCGTCAGTACTTTTTGTAATTTTAAATAATATATGATAAATCCTCATAAATCACATCACAACACAATCACACAACTGAAACTCAACGAAATTCCTTTTACATCTGTCAAATTCTTGTCCGTCTGTTTTGTTTACTATTTGAGTGTCATGTCAACCGCGAAAAAGAAGGTAGGTCTATCTGATAAAAATATTCTCTGTGATACCTAATAGCCCCTCCAGACTCTCGGCAAGAAACCCCGACAACACCCGAGAAGCGTGAATGTGAGGAGTTTTTCGCCTTCTTGTTCTCGCGCTTCGGTGTCGGTACCTATTTTTGGCCGAGACAAAGGATTTCAAACAGATCACGAGTGAGAAAATTGAGAGTGTGGATAATTTGTTTGTTCTTCGAGAAGTCTCGGTGAAACTTCTCGCCATGAGTCTGGAGAGGCATTACGGACTGTAGTACCGGAAGTGACTAAAGTTACTAATAAAATAACATAATTATATTCCCACAGGGCACGAGATATCTAAGTATTCTGTATGTACCAGTTAATTTTGTGATATTTTATTTAAATAATATTATTCAGACGCATAGTCTAATTTGATATTCGGCTCTGGGGCAGGATCCGGCCAAATTCTTTGCAACCTTCTGTGTTTCAGGCGGGCCTTCGCCCTCAGCACCACAGAACATTGTTGTCATGATGAATAATAATGGATTCATAACATGTCGCATATTGTGGCTGTTTTCGGCCTCCCGTGATCGTTTCACTAGGTTTTAACAGTTCAAAATAGATGAGATTCTTCTGATCCTACCAAATACAGGGGGTCTAAAGTGGCCACTTTTGATGAAAAATCAGATGTTTCATAGATGCTTCATCTATGAAACATCTGACTTTTCATCAAATGCTTCATAAATGCTTCATATGCTTCATCTATGAAGCATCGATGCTTCATAGATGTTTCATAGATGTTTCATAAATGCTTCATATATGAAGCATCTATGAAGCATTTCACAAAACATCTTTTTTGACAGATCTATGTGCGAGGTTAAATTTATTTTTATAAATTAAATAGGTAGGTACCTACTTAGTTTTTTTATAGAAATGATTGCACTGCGCCACCCTGATGGACATATGGAAATATTTTTGAGGCACACGAATAAATAAAAAAGGTAAATTGTCGCGGGAGCGGGTCTGAGGTTTTTTTTTTCTTAAATTTGGCTTCGCATGGGTTTTGCATTCAGCCATCCGTTTTCCATTCAACCTATTTACTTTCTAAAAATAAATTTAACCTCGCACATAGATCTGTCAAAAAAGATGTTTTGTGAAATGCTTCATAGATGTTTCATAGATGCTTCATCGATGCTTCATATATGAAGCATCTATAAAGCATCGATGAAGCATTGATGAAGCATCGATGCTTCATTTAAGAAGCATATATCGACGGCCCCACCGAATAAACGTGCAAAGGCTCTTGCCGTAATATTTTTTTTTTCGATTTTTGGATTTATCGGCTTAAAATACATCTTCTCAATTTTTTTCAGATTTTTTTACCAATTAATATTGAATTTATTGTATTCCCAATTTTTATTCTACGGAAAATAAGAACACCAAACTCACACGAATATTGCAATAATGTGATTGGCACACCGTCAACTCTCATACATTTCATGCAAACTTACTTTAGAATACTATGCGTCGGAAATTAAAATTTTTAAAACAATTTTGCACTTTTAATATGCATCGTTAATTACAAGAATAACCGTGCAACTATCTAATAATAAACATTGCCAAATCCTAATGTCCACAGTAAAACAGGGCAATAACAAGATACACTTTTAGGTCATTACATATTTTCCCACGAATAAACGTGCAAACATTGAATACGAACAGCCGGTAAGGTTTTGTTACCAGAATAAACGTGTAAAAGGGGTTTTTTATTAATTTCTCGTAAACTATCAATATTTTTGTAATTTTTTTTTGGAAGAAATAAAGGTTGTTTTTTTGTCTTTAATTTTGTAGAACATTATATTGACGTAAATCTAACCATTAATGAGTTATTCGTTTTTAGGCTCTCCTGTAAAGTTACTGTTTTGACTTTGCACGTTTATTCGGTGGGACCGTCGATATATGAAGCATTTATGAAGCATTTGATGTTTCATTAGATGTTTCATAGATGAAGCATCTATGAAACATCTGATTTTTCATCAAAAGTGGCCACTTTAGACCCCCAGACAATTACCTCAGCACCAACAACAACAACCAGCACCAACAACAACAACCAGCACCGACAACTCTTTTGGAGTTGTTTGCACACCAGCTTAAGATGAGCCGTACATTCAACGGTTCCTGTGCATTCCGGGTGTCAAGGATTCCGGCTGTTTGTAATTTCGGAACTACAAAACCGATGACCTTGAAATTTTTACGGAACAATATATAAAGTACTTACTTTCAAACAAAGTAAAAACCGGTCAAGTGCGAGTCGAACTCGTACACCGAGGGTTCCGTACCTACCCATTATACCCATTAAATTATTGAACAATTAGTAATTTTTTTGTACATATCCTAGTTCTGCGATAGCAGCGCCGCAAATGTTCTGCGCACACGAGCATAATATTGCAATAAATATTTTCTTTTATTTACTTTCACACAATAGCACAATTTTATTTATTTACCTTATTTGAGGATGGTGCCAATTAAGCTAGTTCGCTTAATTGTATGAGCGCTCATACAACTCAGAAGACAATCTTAATTGGCGTCAACTATGTATGTATGGGAACACCCTTTAACTTTCAACTTTTTTAATTTTTTGGAATTTTTCCTTTATTTCTGCTATAAGGCCTTGCTTTTTGCCAAATTTCGTGATTCTAGGTCAACGGGAACTACCATTTAGGTTTTCGACCCAAAACCTCTAGGGTACTTCCGGTTGACCTAGAATTGTCAATTTTGGTTACAAGCAAGGCCTTACAGCACAAGTAAAGGAAAAATTCCGAAAAATAAAAAAAGTTGATGATTAAGGTAAGTTTTGGTACCTACTTACAAGTTTTCACGAAAACCTAAATTTGCCTATATCTTTTTATAGTGTTGACTCAGGACCTTGATTTTTATACTCACAATAGGGACTATAGACCTCAGTATATGGTATGAATTTCAACTTGCTAGCTCCACCCGTTCCTGAGATAATCAATGGTGACAGACAGACAGACAGACGGACAAGAAAGTGATCTTATAAGGGTTCGTTTTTTTACCTTTTAAGGTACGGAAACCTAAAAAGAATCAATGAAATCGGACTACGCGCTCATGAATTACAACCAGACTTATTTTGACTTTCATCCCCTCTCCCTAGGGAACCGTGCTGAATTTCAGGATTAAAAGTATTTTATATTAGACCTCGTAGTATGCACTCAAATAATACCAGGTTTAATTTAAATCCAACCAGTAGTTTCGACGTAATGCGCGGCCATGATACGGACAGACAGACATGAATGAAAAAAATTACAGTTTTGGCTTCAGTATCGACAATAGAGAGCCCTCCAAAAAAAATTTCAAAATATCTTCAATGTACAGAATTTGACCTGTTACAGTTTTATTATAAACTAGCTGCTGCCCGCGGCTTCGCTCGAGTTGTACCCGGATAAAAAGTAGCCTATGTTACTCTCCAGCCCTCCAACTATCTCCACACAAAAAATCACGTCAATCCGTCGCTCCGTTTTGACGTGATTCAACTACAAATAAACAAACAAACAAACACACTTTCACATTTATAATAGGGGTACGGATACCTATTGATGTTTGATTGGTTGATGATTGATGATGTGAAATTTAATGATTAATGAAAATAAAAATTCTTCGGTACACATAGGGATTTTTCGTACATGACGACCTTACACGTGCTGATTACAGCTACAGAAACAAATATGATCAACAGGTAAACTGTTGGAAATTTTCGGGATACTACTGTAATTCGCGGGCCCATCTAAACGCACCGCCTTTATCGCTCGTTTCCAATCCAATTATGGAAAAAAGTTTTAAGCAAGAAAAGCTCTCACTCTAACAATTTTTAAAACATTACTGACATGTTGAATTGTTTGTGTGTACATAATAACATAGCATTATCAATAAATATAGGTAAATATTATTTTTCTGTAACACAAAAAAAAATGTTCCCTATTTGCCGCCCCTAAAATCTGCCGCCCTAGGCTCCAGCCTTCTCAGCCTATTGGTACCACCAATTGATTCGCCACGTCATAAGTACCTAAATATGCGTTATCCTTTGTTGCACTTATGGGGGCATCCATTAATTACGTCAGGCTTTTAGGGGGCGGGAGGGGGTTGAGCCAAATCGCACCTAATCCCATGTGGGATTAAAAATGAAAGGGAGGTCTCGGCAAATCTAGGTAGGTACCTGTTTAAGATTATTTTTTTTATTCTCACGTGAGATTAGGGGGTGGGGGAGGGGATCGAGCCAAATCTCAGGACATCTCACCAAGGGGGGAGGGGGTGCGGGGGTTGAAAAATCGCAAAAATCACCTTTAATTTTTATTCTTTAATTTTAATTAATGGACGCCCCCTAATTTCAGAGGGACAAACATCCGTTGTGACTTCAGTAGTTAGGTAGGTTAGGTAAGTACCTACTTACCTATAGACATTGGACAGAAAAAAACATAGGTAAGTACCTACTTAGGTACCTACTTCCCTTTGAAAATTTAGGTAATTGTGTACCGACTTATATAGGTAACAACCCACATATTCTGTCTAGCGTCATAATATCGATCTCATCCCTCCCTAAAAATCTTGAGAGTAAGTTGGGTAGGTAACTTATAATTTTTATAATTTTATAATTTATTTATTTTCAAACAAAGTTTTACAAAACAGGACTATCATCAAACAATCAATCATACTTTAAAAGTACTACTTTCTATTACTATTCTGTTCTATAACCTTTAGGTAATTACCTAGATATTGTAGATAAATTTCCAAAAAAAGCATTTTTACCATACATTTATATACATTTATCTATCTACTGTTTTTGTGAGAGAATAATAAACGAATTGAATTGAATTGATTCCATGAAATAAAATGAACATTATTCATTAGTGACTGACAATATAACATTTTTGGCCTCTCCAAAGATGCAAAAACTCAATATCAACAGGAATTGATCTCCATTCCGCAAGTACTTACCGCGCTGCAAGCGGAGCTCACAACCATTGAGCCAAACGTCCTGATGCATTTGTATTTGAAATTATTGAACAGTAGCTGCGCGTAATGCGTCCTGAATCGCGCTAAAAAGGGCGGGCCTCATGTCAGACTCATATCTGCCAATCACAGATTAGGTAGAGGTAATACTGCCAATCGGGGCTGTGATTGCTCATAGTAGACTGAGTAGTACACCTATACTATACTACATAGAGTTTTTTGCGTGACAAGGACGAACAATTTAGATAGATACGTTGGAAGAGAAGTTCCGAGCTCCACTCACCGCAACCTTAAGGGTCATCCCCACTCCTATACCCTAGATTGTCCCTGCGGCAGGTGTGTGAGTAGGGCGCTTTAAGGTGCATTTCTGTTCATAACTCCGAAGATCCTCGACAGATCCTCACCAAATTTTTATGGCATCAATCGGAAGTAGGTATACCCCATAGATAAAATATCGTCGTCGTTCAAACGAAAAATATTTTTAGGCGTTTTCCAGTAATCGGTAAACATACAGAAAAAAAGGTTCCAACGTATTGAGAACCTCCTTTTTTTGAAGTCTGTTAAACTTTGGTTAAACTACAGTGTAGTTATTATTTACTAGAAGCGCCCTCGCAGCGTTGCCCCCGTAGTGATAGTTTATGGCACAGAATACTATTACTCCTATTATGTGATGATGCTGATGATGATGATAAAAAGTAGCCTATTACCTTTCTTAATAGTTTAGCTATCAAATACAGAAAGAATTTTTCAAATCGGACTTGTAGTTTCTAAGATTAGCGCGTTCAAACAAACACCTCTTTCGCTTTATATTATTAGTAGGTATAGATTCTATGCTACAGTATAAGGGTGACAAATCAACATCGAGCTATGCTGCGCTATACTGCGCTGTGCTATGGTTGGTCAACTCGCTCGTCAAACAAAACGTCGTAAACAGAGCGTAGCCTCACACAGCGCAGCACAGCATGGTTTGTTTGTATCGTCATTGAAATATTAGACGAGCGAGTTGACCAACCATAGCACAGCGCAGTACAGCGCAGCATAGCTCGATGTAGATTTGTCACCCTAAGGGTGACAAATCAACATCGAGCTATGCTGCGCTATACTGCGCTGTGCTAAACTCGTTCGTCAAACAAAACGTCGTAAACAGAGCGTAGCCTCACACAGCGCAGCACAGCATGGTTTGTTTGTAACGTCATTGAAATATTAGACGAGCGAGTTGACCAACCATAGCACAGCGCAGCATAGCTCGATGTAGATTTGTCACCCTTAAAATGCATTTATACTACTAGCAAAAACCCTAGTAAGTATAAAAAAAGCTACAACTTCGCAGACTACAAAGAAAAACAAATTAAGTAATTTTCGCAGACTACAAAGAAAAACAAATTAAGTAAGTAATTTTAAGTAAGTAGGTACGCTTTATTTACAAATGGCCAAATCATAAATATAAAATAAATAAAACAGTTATTAGGTATGTTGCTTACAATTACAACCAACAATTTACGAAAATCTGGTACATCATTTTCTTTATATAAGAAATTTGCTCGACCACCATCGAAGAAAGACGTTGCTTATCCCTCCAATAAGGCTATGTCAGGAAACGACAATGCGGCAAAAACCGTAAAAACCAGGATGGAATACATAGTTACTAATATATCTCTCTTAATTTTTATCACAGAATCAAAGTTTATCTCCTTTATGGGGTATTTTTTATTTTTATGGGCGACGATTTTTACAGACGAGGTCAAACTTTTAATTCGCTTAACCCCAGGTTTCTGTACTATCTCAATATTTTCAGTGGTAGGTGTAGTTATTTCATAGCATTTTTCATTGAGGTCAGTCTTTTTGACCTCCTGTTTTTCTTTGGGCAGTTCTATAATTCTCTTGATGGATTGGCTGCTGAAGAACGTGTTAGAATACAACGTGTGGTAGTCTGAGAAGGAAATCATGGATTGGCTGGAGGGTTCACTGATCACGCCGATGAGCGAGTTGGTTACGTTAGTGCTGTGGTTCACTCCGATCGGCAGAAGTGATGGCACGTCAGTGAAAGTGTTCACTAACTCTCTCTCCGTCAGGTTTACGTTAACTTCCTTATCAACGAAGACTGGGTTGAAAGCTGCGGGTTCTGTGACGACGCACCCGCTCGGGCTGCCTTCGCTCGATATGTAAAAGGAGTAAACACTGGGGTTAGATTCCAACTGTCTCAGTTTGTCTAGAGAAGTAATGGAGACTATGTCGCGAGGACTGTCCTTCTCCATCGCGGAAGAATTATTTAATATGGTTTCCAGTTCAGTGCATTCTTTGCCCGGTTGTTGACATGTTATTTTCTGGATTTCATTCAAAAGTCCTACTAACATGTCGAGTGATGTGGTATAATCGACGTTATCCGGATCGGGTGATGGTGTCTGATGTTTATCGTTTCCTATTATTTCGACAGAAGATATTTTTGCTTTAGGACTATTTGGTAGCGATTCACTGTCTTTATGATCATGCACTGTTATGACGTTCAAAAGTTCCTCAGGTGCTTGAGCGACTATTTTCTCCGTGTCGCTCACGACTTTCAATACGTCTGCGATCTCTTCAACGTTAACTTGTGCCGCCTGTTCGGCTTTCGGTTCCTGATGGACCCCTTTGAAGCATTGACTGATCTTATCAGACCTCTTGCCTGAACCAGAATCTGAAATAGCAGTTCTGGAGACGCTCAATGACTTCAGATCTAGTGTTGGTGCCCCGTCGGGTTTGTAGATTGGGATCGCGTATGCAACCGTCGCTAGCTGCATGGGAATCTGTGCGAAGTTCCAGTTCAGATGAGAGTTGGAGAGCACGGGGACAGCTTTCAGACCGTCTTCAAGGTTGCTCAACTTGAGTTTGGAGCCCGTTTTGACGAGCAACGAGCCCGCGTCTCCGGACTGCAGGAGAAACATCTGCTGCATCGATGTCTTTGGGGTTAGCGTCAGGTTCTTTAACCTCAGTCTCTTCTGGAAGGCGCCTGATATCTGGTTGTAGAGCGCATTCTCTAGCTTCTCCAGTTCCGTGGTGGAGTTGAAGGCTTTCAGATCATTGTTGAGTGAATCTGAGTTCGCGAAGTTATCGTCTATCATTTCCTGTTTGTGATCGCTTGCGCTTTCGACGGCTGTTTCCACATTTCTATCTTCCATAATGTCGATGTTGTATTCAGATTCTGTGCGTTGGTCTCTGGAGAGGTCATCGACGGTGGTGTTTTCGCGGCTGAGTTTGGAGACGGTCTCGCGGCCTTCGGTGAGGGAGGTGAGCGGGGGCGCGGTGGTTATCATGGAGTCGATGATGCGGTGCAGTTTCTTTCCAAGTTCATTCGCTTCTTCGGCGGCCGGGGATGAAGTCAATGATGCTGGAAAATAAATGAATGTATAGTAATGTAATGTTACATCATAACTTTAGCTGTGACTAAAGATATTAATGTTGATAAACTTGAAAAATGCGTTTTCATTGAATTCGTCTGACACAAAATGAAAGTAGACATATCGCACCTCCAGTATTAAAGTGACACATTTCAAAAAACACGATTTTTGGGAAACGCGAAAAAACGATTTTACAATCGCACAATTTTTTGCTGATTTTCGCGTACTAAACAGCTGTATTGGGATTTTGGTTATTTTAATTGTAAACACGTAACGTCCTACGGCAATCTCGGCTGATGCAATGCTGAATACGGCCGTTTTTTTGCGGGGGAGGCAGGCGTAACCGCCAAAATGAAAGTGACGCAGCTATTGTGTTTCACACGTTCTAACCAGAAAATGGCAGTTTTTAAAACACTAGCGGGTAGAGTTTTTTTTTCTGAGTTTTTCTACATATTTAACTCATTTTCCCTATTTTTTGAAATGTGTCACTTTAATACTGGAGGTGCGATATAGGACCCCATAAATGATTTGATTCTGTGTTAAAGTGGTCAGAGCACCGCGAGTGATAGCGAAGACGAAGCGCGATTGTTATAAATATTCAAAGGATGCTGAATGTCTGAAGATCGCAATTTCAATGGTATACAATAGCGTTAGTGGTATAATTTTCAACCAACGAAGCTCTTCCGTGTAAAGCTTAAGTCAGTCGCCGAGGCCGAAATCGGCCAGGAAGAAATATATATATATATATATATAGTGATATAATAAAGAGTAGTTACATAGTTCGATGTCGTTGGGCATCAGCGGCACTCGCGACTTGCCCAGCAGCAGGTCGCGCGGCGGCGACGGCGACCCTCTTCCATAATGGTTGTTCACGTAAGACTCCACGGCTACCATCTTTTTTACCCGACTGCGCAAAGCAAAGGAAGGGTAATGTGTTTATCAGTCTATGTATGTATGTATGTTTGGATGTTTCTATGTGGCACTCTAGAGGCCAAACGCATGGACCGATTTTGATAATTCTTGCGTCAATCGATTCGTCTCAACCTTGGGAGTGTTGTTAAAGACATGACAGTTATCAAAATTCACCAGTGCCACAACCAGACGCCATATTGTCAAAATTTAAAAAATCAAAATCGTCACACTATATCAAGTGGGGTATCGTTGAATAGGTATTTCAAAATCAACTTTAGGTTTCTTTTACCATTTTTCATTTTAAGTAATAGTTTAGGAAAAATAACGGCTTAAAGTTGATTAATAATAATTCTCGCTATAGATGTTTCTATGTGGCACTCTAGAGGCCAAACGCGTGGACCGATTTTGATGATTCTTACGTCAATCGATTTGTCTCAACCTTGGGAGTGTCACTAAAGATGTGACAGTAATCAAAATTCACCAGGGCTACAACCAGACGCCATATTGTTAAAATTAAAAGAATCAAAATCGTCACACTATATCAAGTGGGGTATCGTTGAATAGGTATTTTAAAATCAACTTTATCATAACTAAAAAGTGTTAAATAAAAACTTATTTAAAAAAAACAAAAACCCGACTGCGTTAAAACTAAAAAGAATAAAACAAGCCTGCAAAGAATTACTCACAGTCGGGACCCATAACATTGGGAAGATTTGATTGTTAATAAAATGAATGGGGACCGACTGTGAGTCATTCTTTGCAGGCTTGTTTTATTCTTTTTAGTTTTAACGCAGTCGGGTTTTTGTTTTTTTTAAATAAGTTTTTATTCTATAAAATAGAGACCTGTTACACCAGTACGAGGCTTTACTCGGCTCTAGGTTACGGTATGAACACTTTTGTATTCTTTAGAAGGCTGTGTGTGCGACCGAAAGGATTACTTTAACAGTTAGGTATTGACCGATTTAGAAATTTATACATAAGTACATTAATCATATTAATAATCCACTTCAAAAATTTTGCTTAGTTTATTATCTAACTAAACTAACAAAGCCTGTGACATGACACTCAAGAATGCAGCTTTCAACGATTGTTAAAATAATTTTTGAACTAAACTTTAGTACCACGTGAGAAGACAGGTATTTAAAATATGTGGGACAGTACTTACATAGTTTCTTTTACGTCAGAAACGCTGTGTTTATGAGCCGCAGGCGTCGGACTTGAGGACATTCTGTTCGGGCTGCTGCTGGTCGACCGCCGCAATCTGCCGGGCTTATCTGAATAACGTACAGAAAACTAACAGTTACATGTTAAAGAGCTAACATTCATACAGAAAATAGTGATTATGCCCATTAGCCGAATAGAAAGTGAAAATTAAGTACAATAGACTAAGTAGGTAAGTTCGTAAGCACGGAAGCACTCAGCTCGTAATACCACTTGCTCCCTTGCTCGTAATATCACTGGTCACCCATCCAAATGGTAACCACGCACAACGCTGCTTAGCTCCAACGATCAATCAAGAACGTCTAAGCAAGCTACGCTACGAGCGTTCATATCTAATGAAGCACAGTTATAGTATGTATGTAGTAGCATGATTAATGATGGTAGTTCGTCCATGGCAGTAGTCACTTCTGTCTCGTCCTACGTATGCTAAGCATTGAAGTTTTGTTTTCTGGGTTCCACGTACGAAATGTATTTATTTCCTAGATAAAAAAAAAACTTAAAATTCACCTTTACACACCTATAGGCTGCGCAGTAGGTGGTTGTTTCACCGACACGCTGGATGTGGCTTCACGTTTGGTCCTGTTTCTAAGCGTTGGAGAGACGATGTTCCTCACGATTGGTTCGGACACCGGCGGGAGTGGGGTTGCCGTTGCTAGCCTCTGCAACCTATCAGCCATCAAGTTTTTCCCATATCTGTGCTGATACTCTTCGCTGTGAGCTTGCACGTATGATCTTTTCGGTTGAGCTAAACTCTGCAACCTGGAATTAAGCTTTGAAGGCCCCCGAACAGCTTCCCCTCTCGCTTCTTTAGCCTCGTCTATGATGTCAGAAATCTTTTTCTTAGCTTTGTCTATATGTTTTTCTTCGGTAACTGTTTGTTGAAGCGGAATTTTAGCTATTTCCATTGGAGTAAGGGGCTTGGAACGTTTGTCTCTAGGAGTTGTGAATGTGACTTTTTTAGCTTGATCGTTTTCTTTGACATATTGATCGAGTCGGGAGCGTCTTCTAAAGGAGTTTTGCCGAGACATTGCAGGTTTTCCGTCACCAGAGATGCCGTCCTGTTTCTTTACGGGTTTGCCTTCTGGAACGGTCTTCTGTCTTGTTTTTTGAACGTTGTCAAATTCGTGCAGTAGCTGAGATATTGCTTTGAGTGGGTTTTCAGGCACAGTTTTGGGCGGTGGATTAAAGGCAACCCTCCTGCGCTCCTTCTTCAATTTATCAGTCTCTAATTTCGCTGCTTGTAATTTTGAGCTTATTATAACTTTTGGTTCTACATTAGCAGCTTGTTCCATGTTACGAGTGGCTTTTGATCGTGGATTTTCGGTATGTGTCTTTCCGAAGCTAAAGCAACTGGGATTGGACGAGGTGAGATGGTGTTTCAGACTAGTTCCACTATCGCTACCTTGGATGGTAGATCCACCTGTAGTGGCGTCCATCTTCTCAATCGTCCTGATGTTTAGTCTTCTTTCTGTTTTCAGATCTGTCATACTTCTTTTACCAAGTTTTTTCATCAAATTGTACAGTTTATCAATGCTTTTTCTGCATTCTACTGTCACAGGCAGTTTCTTCGTTTCACTATCATCGTCATATAGAGAATTTTCTGGGACTAGGATCTCTGCTGGGGGAACTTCACTCGAGCATTCAGCATCTTTGCTATCATTGTAACTATCATCATCCAGGCTGTAATAAATAAAACTATTTTAATGTGCCTAAAGTGACTAAATCTGATCAAGAATTTTTACATTAGGTATGCTAACATAGGAGTAAAAGACCCTTGTCTTACTTTCTCAAAGAGACAATAAACATTGTCAAATATGATCATGAACCCATCTTAGAAGACGACCTTCCTTACCCTTTGGGATAAATACATGAATAGAATTAAAATATACTACAGTTTAATAACTGTATTTTGCAATAGTCATACCTTTGGCTATGTTCGTTTACTACAATTTCTTCCTTATTGATGTCCGTTTCAGAAGGCCCTATGAGCTGAGACAGAAGATTCAATTTCGCGTTGAACTCATTGGACACGGCGGACGTGGACGCCGAACATGTATTCCTTACATCTCGCTTTATCTCCATGTACATAACCTCAGTTTCTGTGTCGTCCAGATAGTAACTCCTGTTGATGTACTTTTTGCTATTTTTTTCTGGCGTCATATTCGGAGATTCGCAGTACTCTTCTTGTATTTGTTCGATGGGAACTTCGAGGATAAGCTGATCTTTTTTCATGCCTTTTCGAGCTTTCCCTTTCGATTTGCTGTCGTTCAGATTCTGGCCGTAGATGGAGTTGTAAAAAGACTTGTTGGTGATCGACAGCTTAGTCACGGAGTTTGAAGCTTGTGGTGCGATTACCCCTTTTGCATATCTGTGTTTTGAAACTTTAGCGTTCTCTCCCAAAGCTATTTTCTTCTTCTCTCGCATCTCCCGTATTTCAAGAAGCCTTCTGCGCTTCTTTTCCTCCAAGATATAAGCCCGGTTTTCGTAGGGAGACTTTATTCTGACTCTTACAGGTGATCTCTTTTTAGAACTTGCGGTCACTGACATCGAAACATCCTCTCCGCTTTCTTCCGGCAAAGACGTTTGCATGTTTAGTCTCTGCATAGTAACGCGGAGTTCATCGGGAGATATTATATTGTAGGTAGTTTCGTTGCAAATTGGAAAAACGCCAGGTCGATCCGCCAAAATGTCTCTAAGAGCTACGCTAGATTCGCTGGAGTATTGATTGCTGGTCATGTCGTATGGGAAAAAAATTTCTGCATCACTAAAAGGGTAATCGTTAGTTTCAATGTTTGACTCGCCATTCAAAGACCCTTGACCTTCGACTGTATCTGTAACAACTTCTTCAATCACAGCTTTCGTATTATTTCCCGAGCTGACATGGTCTCCGCTATCGTAGGCACATTCTATAACTGTAATTGTATTTTCTTTTGAATCATCATCAGCAGCCACAGTTTCCTCGTTGGAGTTTTTGTAAGTGATAGGAAGCAGTTCAGTGTTAAGTAAGTCCTGCACTGCCGGCGTGGTCTGCAGAAATATAATTGAGCTAATGTTGCTGATGACCTGTCCGGTTTGCGACCGTTGTAGTTGGAGGACCACATCTAGCCGGGATTCTTTATTCTCCTTATCCCTCTTGCAACTGATGATCAAGTTGTCGGAACACCGTTTACTAAAGAGCCTATACGACCCGCAAATGAGTTTGGGTATTTCAACAACGATCTTCTTCTCCAAGATCTTAGAGAGCGATCTGACATCGACTTCGGAATGGACAATGTCATCCCATGTCGCGTTCCCGCTCTTCTTACATTCGACGTGTAAAGGAATACTGGTGGAGGTAGCCAAAACCTTGGTGTTGCAGCTCTGAGGGCTATCGTTATTTTTGACTTCTTCCCACTTTTCTTTCGCGCGATCCGTCAGGTAGTCTCCGTTACTGATACGTTTTAACTGCTCGATCGTGTGCTGGACGTATCTAATGATGTTATCCATGTAGAAGTTGTAGTTGTCCTCTAATCTTTTGCAGCAAATGTAGTCGAGCAGAGACGTAGGAAATAGACTTTCGAATTCACTGCAACTGGGCATCAAGTTCAAGCCTTTCAGTTGTTCCTTTATGTAGGGGTCCTTGAAAAGGAATTGTCTGTTATAGTCCGTGGTGACGTCGGAAGACTTTATTTCGAGGCCGCCTAGTTTGTGGCAGAGGATGTTGTCGAAGGATCCGTTATCGAAAAGGTTCATGCGTTCGTGATTGATTGTGAAGACGTTATGAATGTCTTCTGTGCTGAAGTTCTCGCTGAGGTCTGAATCGGATTCTGGTTCCTCGTGCACCACAGTCTCCACGTACTGGTTGGGCCTCCGGCGGCGAACTTCTGTCGCGTTACTTATGAGTTGTGTGCCGATTTCGATGTTCTTGTAGAGTAAGACCAGGTCTTCGGTTGTGAGGGAGTCATCATCTGGAAAACATATACATGGTGAACTACACCTTATAAAATAGTAAGTAAAGTAGTTTAACTGGGTCCTGACTCTGAAGATTAATTATCATCATAAATGCATCTACGTGAAATGTACCTACCTTAATAAACTGGCTTAAAAACCATTGTATTTTTTTCCAAACATAATCAAAAATGTACCCACCGTTGTCGTCAAAATGACGGTTTTTGGTCATGAGGTCGAATAGTTCGCTGGCGGACTGATACTCCTGCGAGCTGACCTGTTCCACATCGATCCCGTGACCCTCACCCGCCCCCTCCGTCTCTTCAGATACTCTGCTTATCAACATACTTCCTACTGCCACATGAATTTAACACCCAAAACTTTGATTAAAACAACGTAAAATGCAACTAAGAATAATATTCCTACAAAAACACAATGTACAAACAGTTTTTATTGCAAATTTTATATTTAGACATTTCAAAATTGTGATGGCATTGCAGTTGTCAGTGAATTTGAAAATGGAATGTTTTGGTAAGTTTGACGCAAAAGTAACGTCTCAAAAAACCAAATATACCAACGAGTTTTCATTATAATTTTTTAAAACCCCTACATAAAATCACCTTCCACAAATTAAATGAATTTAATTTCAGATTCCACTGTGTGTTTTGGTTGTAAATTATATTTAAAAATAAAAACCGGGTTGTCAATAAATAAGTACATTTTAATAAAATAGTTAACATGATTAAGTACACATTTACGCGTAAGCATACTTTTAAAATACTGCTCTATTAACGGAATGTTAGAGATACATTTTTCTATAAGCTATTCGAATAAAATCAGTCTTAAAATTAACATTAAATTATGTAAAACAAGTAATTGTGCTATATGATAACATACAGATCTAAAAATTAATATCTTTTTTATAGTGAGTTATGAGACCCAAGTGGCATAAAATTACTCAAACTTTTTGATCTTAACAAAAACGACCGTTTGGAGTTAATTTTCGTCATTTAAGTGTAAGTATTTCATCTAAAAGCAATACAGCGCTAGTTTTAAGCAATAGCGCCTAGGTAAGCAAATAGTGTCCAAGTATAAAATAGGCTATTTTTTTACGATGGAGTCTTAAACAGTGATTCTAATAGTTCAGGCTCGGATAGATCTTTCTTGTACTGCTGCGCTAACTCTTGGATCAAGTGGCGCCTGCGCACATGGGGGGGTTGGTACCTGAAAAGATATTGAAAGATACGGATTTAAAAATCACATAAGCTTCAGGTATGTTTTAGATTTCTAGACCCATAACTAAAGTCCGAACTCCAGCGAGAATCGCATCTCAAGCAATTTATTTATTACTTAATATCCGTAAGATGCTTAGGAAACAATGAAACGATCTGCAGCCGGTGGGCAACTGGTCGCTAAGGGAGTGGGCATATTGCGGTTTTTGAAGAGCGTTTGTATCGATTCAAACGCGTTTCAGAAAACGCCGTGTGCGCCTAAAACCGACGCGTCATCACCCCATCAGCCGACAGGCAGGTCGCTGTCAGCCAGCGAAATGGATGAGACCTCAAATGGGCGAGACTGGTTAGCGTACGACAGCAACTTCAATCAGCAAGTTGTCGTTGCTCCGACCATCGAGTCTCGTTTGGCAGCAAGATGGAATGGCTTTCAAGCGCGGTGCACGCGTCCAGCCGCTCGCCAGCGAGGCGTGAAATGGACTGATTAAAAGGCCTGAATAAAAGTATCTCAATTGTATGGAATTCAGTGCGCCTCTAGCGGTAACTAAACTAAGTTCAGTCCATACTTTACTATAGTCACGGGTAGAATAGTAAACTCGTGCATACTGGCGATCGAGGCACTGGTCTCAGACAGTGCAGACTCAGAATACTGTCCGAGCGCTCTGCTGTCGGGCAGCAGGCACCGTGTCCCAGCGCGCCGGGCGGTCCATACATACATACATACACACTCACAGGTCGGTGTGCAGGCGGGCGCGTCGCGCGGCGTGCATGGCCGCGCGCCGCAGACAGTCGGGCAGCAGGCGCGGCGCTAGGAGCGCGCCGTGCCCGAGCGCGCCGGGCGGTCCATACATACATACATACACACTCACAGGTCGGTGTGCAGGCGGGCGCGTCGCGCGGCGTGCATGGCCGCGCGCCGCAGACAGTCGGGCAGCAGGCGCGGCGCTAGGAGCGCGCCGTGCCCGAGCGCGCCGGGCGGTCCATACATACATACATACACACTCACAGGTCGGTGTGCAGGCGGGCGCGTCGCGCGGCGTGCATGGCCGCGCGCCGCAAACAGTCGGGCAGCAGGCGCGGCGCTAGGAGCGCGCCGTGCCCGAGCGCGCCGGGCGGTCCATACATACATACATACACACTCACAGGTCGGTGTGCAGGCGGGCGCGTCGCGCGGCGTGCATGGCCGCGCGCCGCAGACAGTCGGGCAGCAGGCGCGGCGCCAGTAGCGCGCCGTGCCCGAGCGCGCCGGGCGGTCCATACATACATACATACACACTCACAGGTCGGTGTGCAGGCGGGCGCGTCGCGCGGCGTGCATGGCCGCGCGCCGCAGACAGTCGGGCAGCAGGCGCGGCGCCAGTAGCGCGCCGTGCCCGAGCGCGCCGGGCGGTCCATACATACATACATACACACTCACAGGTCGGTGTGCAGGCGGGCGCGTCGCGCGGCGTGCATGGCCGCGCGCCGCAGACAGTCGGGCAGCAGGCGCGGCGCTAGGAGCGCGCCGTGCCCGAGCGCGCCGGGCGGTGTGCGCAGGCGCACGAGCCCGCACCGCTGTGCGCTGACGCAGATCACGCACACCTCGTGTCGCCGCCACGGCAGACCGGTCTCGCAGTACCGGAGCAGATCGTCTGGGATGAGACACACGATTGTAATAATACAGGCAGAAAGTACAAGTACAAAAAACTGGAGCGAAAACATTTAGAATTTTAGATAAAAAGTATTTCTTGCTACGTCGCAACAAAGTGCAATTCAGCTCGCACGAAAGCTTTGTGCCTATCGCTATAGATACTTAATTTTGCTATATATTTTTAACGCGTAGAGGCCTTTGTCCACACACGTTTAGTCGTTGAAAAATCTACGGTTAATTCGCCTTGTCTAAGCACGGTCGTCAGTGTTGTATGAAGCTCTATAGAAGCTTGTCCACAGACACGCGTGCGTGCCGTGTCTAGTCTACGCACGGCGAATGAACCGTGGATTTTGACAGTGTTGTATATGACAGTCAATGCGAGCGTAATACGGTTGAATAAAACAAGGCCTCTTGTCCACGGCAAGTTTCGTGGACGAGAGGCCACATTTCAAAAGACCACTTGATTGAATGGAAATCAATTTAAACAGAAAGATAACTCCTTACCGATAGGCAAATTCAGGTGATCCTCAAAGTCCTCCAACCAAATGATGAGAATTTTCGTAGTGAAGTCTCTGTTACGTCTGCCGCTGCCTGTGAGATACGAGAAAATATTATTTTTATCACAAAAAATGCAACAAGGTGCTATTATAAATCTTACTGCTAAAGCAATATGAGCCCAGCCAGCCTTTGCATTATTCTACGAAATCTTCGGTGACACTGACTCCTCAATAAACATGCTATTATAAACCTTAAGAATCCCATAATAAGGTGCAAACTCGCCTGTCAATCCAGCAGAAGGCTGCTTGTCCAGTTCAAGCGACAAAGCGCGGACTTTTTCATTGAGACTGATCCTTGCTCGGTCAGTTTTGTCCGACTCGCTGATACTACGTTCGTAGGACAGCGCGCCCGAACTGCTGTTTGAGACGTCCCAGCACGAACCGACGGCTTTTTCTGAACCCCTAAGGATTTAAAATAAAAGTTCAAAAACATAGTACGCACAATGGATCTAGGCATTCGTGAAGTTAGCCGTTTCGATGCGCAGTGAAGCTTTTTCATACAACATTTTCTACTGCGCAGCGAAACGACTATTACTGATATTAGATCGATTCCTGGAGGATGGATTTTAGAGCTGCCGTATATGAAAATGTAGCGCTTCCTAACGAATGTTAAGCTAGCGAGCATTTTTTTAATTTTTGATACAGATGGCCCAATCTCCTTTCCGAACAAAATTTAATAATTCGTACGAAATTGATCATTCCGCACAAAAAAGAGACTAACTTGGAAGAGTTACATCCGTCGACGTCAGACTTGATGCTGTCGGTGGGATCATCGGGGTCCGACAGTTCGTATCCAGAGGGCACGAGGAAAGCTATCTCGCTTGTCGAGTCGGACCAGTACAGAACCTGTGGGAGATTGATTTTATTACTAACATAAACAGAAACATTTATTTAGCACACATACAAACATTAGGTACAAAAAGAAAAAACAAAGCGGAAATGGCCGCTTATACATACCTACGTTAAATGTTCTGTAACATAAGATAGGTCCACACAACAAAGAAAAAATGAAATTGGACGGTACCTAACTACAACTTGGAATAAAAATAGGCCTTCCCAATGGTGTGGCTAAAATGGTCCAATCTCAGTGTGGACTACATACTTCCGAACGCATTGGTAAGGAAGTAAACACTGGTTTTTAGATTGGACACCATTGTATTCCATAGTACTCCTTGTATTATTTACTGAGCCCCCCCACACCCCTTCCCCTCCCCCAGGGCTTCAATTCCTCTATTTTACAACGTCAACCATTCAAGTATCATTGCCGCTGCGTTTTGTTTCGTTCTCCAAAATGACAGTAATTTGCTAAACCTCATTGGTAATTTGTTTGAAAACATCGTCACAGCAAAGTAAACCTAACCTCATTCGTCATTAGTAGGTTATGAAACAAAATGAAACAGTTGACGTTTTCTTTTGGTTGAGAATTTTTTTTTTAGTAGAATCGAGGAGCAGTTACCTGGAAAAATGTGTCAGGATCGTAGCAAGTGGCGATCTGTGGTCTCTGCCTACCCCTATGATGGGATACAGGCGTGAGTTTACGTATGTATAAATAAATAAATAATGCTGGACATTTCACACAGCATCATGTAGCCCCAAGCTAAGCAGAGCTTGTGTTATTGGAACCACATGACTGATATACTACTTAAATACATGTTTTTTTGTAAATACATACACAGTATACATAGAAAACACCCAGACCCGAGACAAATATTCGCAGATCATACAAACATTTGTCCCGCGGCGGGGATCGAACCCGCAACCTCCTGCGTCACAGGCGGGCCTTCACCCACTGCGCCACAGAGGTCGTCAAATGTATGTATGTTACCTGTTCCCTGCCGTCGTAGAGAGCGGGCGTGTCGCGCGGGGAGGGCGGGCCGGGGTGGGTGACGGGCAGCGCGTCGTAACTGGTGTGCACGCGACCAGCCCAGCCGCCGTGACCCTTCACCAGCACAGCCTTGCCTAGACTGCGGAACAAACTCCAGTTAGGTAAGACTGGTGACGGACAAAGGTACATATCTTTCATTTTACTTTTTACTTCGCCAAAATCGAATGAAGAGGGAGTCAACAGGTTATGGCTTCTGGCGTTGCAAATTTCCTGTTATGACGCTCTGTTTACACGCTCGCATGTAAACAGACATTCAACGAGCACGTTATCTTTTATCGCGTTCGGTCTCCTTGAGATGAGAGTGACAGAGCTACTTCGTGCTCGCTCTGTTTATATACCTGTCTCGTTGAATGTCTGTTAGTCTGAGCCCACCGCAAAAAACCGACGTCACTTGATACTAAGATAAGCTCCATGGCACACGTTCAGAAAAGTTGTGCTAAGCTAAAGAACGAGTGTGTTTTTAGACCACACGACTGAAGTAAAACTTCCGTTCGCCTCTTTTCGTAACGCTTTTGTCACGCATTCACCAGCTTAGGTACTCCCCAAGTCAAGTGCGTAAAGAAGTTATACTTCAAAAATTGAGCAGTTTCGCTAAAAAGCTTCTGGGCGTCAATTCTGGTACCGAACTTTTTATCAACCTCAACCAAAACCTCAACTAAAGCGACCGTTTCCATGACTACTAATAACAAACGACTCAGTTGTGGTGAGGTTTTAGCTAAGGTTTGAACTTTGGCAGAACAAATTTTTGAAAAACTATTCTACTATTTCACCAAATGGCTGACATTTAAGAGATCGAACCAAAACGCAGCGGTTGTCGTAGTAGAATTGCCCAGCTGACCGCATCAAATCCGCGCTGTTACTACAACCTTGCGTTTTAAAGATAAATGCTAGTAATAACACTTACCCCCTAAGCATGTGTATGAACCCCGCGGGCAGGTTATCGGTCCGGCTGTTGGCTACGATATCGTGCGCGGTGTCCTGTTTGGCGCGCGCGTAGAACACGTGCGCGGTCACGACGCTGCGCGCGCCGCACGCGTCGATACGACGCAGGGAAGTAGCGAACCCGGGGAGGGAGTCGTCTAAGGCTATCAGACGGGAAGGGGCGCCCTGGAAACATACTTAGGCCTTTAAATCTTTACTAGATGATTTATACAGTGTCAGGGGGCAATATTTTGCCTACACTTAACGGGACACTGTAGTGCCTGGGACAATGTTGAGATGGAGTAGGCTTGCCCAGCACCTACACCATCCTCTCAGCTTAACCGGCCATATACACAGGAAAGACAAGGTCAATACGTGTGGGGCTGACTAAGCCGCGGGTTTCTTCACGATGTTTTCCTTCACCGTTTAGAGCTCGTGTTAATGCGCATGGAAACATTCATACAATTCTTCAAGCTTTATAAAGGACATTGGTTATTTTCGTGTTTTCCGAAGTGTCCGACAGCAGTGTATGATTCCACAAAACAGAATGCGACAGAAGTGTACGTCGTTATCAGCGCAGCTCGCACGGCTTGCAACTACATAATTTGCTTTTCTTAAAAATGACATTGATATTTATTTGTTGCCAAAGTTGAAATTATGAGTAATTTTCATTTCCAAATGACTTTTCGTCAATCGTTTTTGTAATTTTGAATCACCTTGCTGTTCATTAAACGTCTTTTATACATCCTCTCTACATGTACAAACTATCTTTAGATGGTAAAATGGAATGTTAAAATGCCTTTCAAAAGCTTCTAAGATTGTTTAGATAAGATAAGAGGCACTCTTAAATAAATAAAGCTTGAAGTACTACATGTTACATACAGTACGTAAATCTCTTTGTTAAATCTAGCAAACACTTTAAAAAATAATGAAAGGAAAGGTACACACAAAAAAGAAAACGAACCTTTTTATCTCCTCCTATGTTGAGATACCCGAAGTTGGACAGAAACAATCTTGCGGTTTGGAACTCTGTCACAGGTTCCGGAGGTACATACTCCTCTGGCGTCTAAGAAAACATACAAAACCTTGGATTAGATTATTCTTTAAGATATTTTCTAAGTTAATTTTAAATTGTTCAACATGAATAAAATTTTAATGTAGGTAATGCTTGAGAAGGCAAGATAAGTCTACAACCTCAATGCGTTTTTTTTTTATAATAAAGTATTCTTGGTGTTGTTTGTTAGTTATTCATAGGTTTATAGACCTATGAAGTAAGGTTTAGTATAGAAAAGTAAGGTCTTGCAAGGTTCCAAGATGTGGTAACTGAGCATTTCCATACTCGTCTGTACATAATGCAGTTCGCAATTGGACCTCTAGATACACATAGTGTTTTCACTCACCACATTGTCTTCGTTCTCTTTAACTTTCTTCTCTATGGTTGCTTGTTGCTCTAACAGTTTGAACAGCGTCGGCGCTTCCGCGTCGTTCAGTTGCCGCAGCACCGCGTCTAAACTCGGGAAAGCAGAGTCCCTGTATAATAGAATAGAATAATATCATTTTATGTAGAAAGACATCCCTGTCAGCCGCGCCTTAGGTCGCTTGGGCTGGTTTTAGTGTCACGCGTACCGTCGGCGCTGATAGGCGAGTGATCTTTATTACAATGAAATAGGGATACTGATTGTTCAGCACTGACGAGTGCAATCAGCGTTGCCATTTTTGCTAAACAATCAGTATCCTTGTTTCAATGTCATAAAGATCACTCGCCTATCAGCGCCGACGGTACGCGTAACACTAAAACCAGCCTTAGTACGGCCATAGAGCGCGGATAGGAACGTTTGAAAACCTAGGCGCCCACTTTAGTCGCTACACTATAGACGCAAACTGCGATTTCATTATGATTATTACTCTGCAGCCGTCGACGCAACCGCGCTAGCTCGCAGTGTTGACTCACGCCTGCAGGTCTAAAGAGGCCGCTTAAGCTGAATCATAATGTGCAATTGTACTTTAATCTGTCTCTTTTCATAGTATTACATTCGTAATTTATAATTCATAAAAGTAATTGGATGGTGGGACTCGGCGAAGGATAGGGACGGTTGGAAGAATTTGGGGGAGACCTTTGCCCAGCTGTGGGACGAAATAGGTTAAGAATAAAATAATAATAATAATAGCGATAATGGCCATTTTATCCTGCCTGAATATTCATCACCTACTTTGCGTGGTTCTTTGTGTAGGGTATAGTACTCACACGAGACAGGGCGGCGCGGGCGGCAGCGGGCGGCAGTGCGGCGCGTGCGGCGCGCGCGCAGGCCGCATGTCGACGGGGCGCGCGCAGGCGGCGCCGCCCCCGCGCCCCGCGCAACGCGCGCTGCCGCGCACGCTCAGCGACCACGCGTAACGACCCCAACCACAACGGATTATCACTGGGGATACACAACACTTACACTTAGGATTGTTTCACTCGACTGGCGACACGCTGAAGAGTGAAACAAGCCTTATGGTAAAGACCCTAAAGCTAAACCTTATGAAAGATGGTTAAAGTTGAACACTGGTTAGGCTGAGGCCCCATTTGTGCGTTGCGTTGCGTCGCGTCGGCAAAATGTATGAGTAAAACGTCGCAGCGTTGACGTTGCGTCGTTTTACTCATACATTTTGCCGACGCGACGCAACGCAACGCACTACTGGGGCCTCAGCCTTAATCAACGTTCTGTCTTTATTTGTGGATAGTGACGAAGAGAGACAGGACGTTGTTCAACCAATTTCAACTTAAAAGCCGGGTTGACACGATCAAAGTCAGCTTTGACAAAGTGCAACTTGGATGACTCTGATTGGACGCCGTCGTCAGAGTGAGTCACGTGAGTCCGACGGCGTCCAATCAGTCATCCAAGTCGCACTTTTTCAAAACTGACTTTGATCGTGTCAACCCGGCTTAAACATCTATACTAATATAATAAAGCTAAATAGTTTGTTTGTTTGAACGCGCTAATTTCAGGAACTACCAGTCGGATTTGAAAAATTATTTCTGCATGTGATAGCTAAACTCTTGAAGAAGGTTATAGGCTACTTTTAATCATCATCATCATCACCATAAACCATAGCTACGGGGCAACGCCACGAGGGCACTGCTAGTCTTTCATAAGTAAGGGGGTAATTTCTTAACTTACCGACAAGCGTAGGCTGCGGTTCTTGGCTATTGGCTAAAGGTTCCTCCAACAGAGACAGCAATATATTTCCGTCTGCGATGTAATGCCTCAGTCGACCGTGGCCCAACGCTGCCAACCAACGTTCGTCGAGCCGGCACCAGGCTGTCCCGTTTGGACCGTTGCCCATCTGACAAAACAAAACATCATCACAACTGACTAGCCTCTTAACTCAGTTGGTAGTAGCTAGGTCGTGGGTACGATTCCCACTCAGGACAAACATTTGTGTGATGAACATAGATGTTTGTTCTGTGTCGGGGTATTATAAAGTATTCTATGTAGGTATTTACAAAAAGTATATGTATAAGTATTCTATCAGTTATCTGGTTCCCATAGTACAAACTTTGCTTAGTTTGGGGCTAGATGCGCAGTGTGAAATGTCCAGCAATATTTATTCTTTATTTAACTGCATCTTTAATGCGCGAATACTGAAACGCTACCTTAATTGATGTTTGCTAAAAGTTTCGATGTTTTTCATGAGATTGTTGGCAAGATCATTTGGGTGTAGCTCCATTCGTTTGGCATAAGATCTTATGAAAAACATCGAAATTTTTAGCGGGCTAAAGACGGTTAAAATTAAATAAGATGCTTATATTTCAGACAACTTGACACATCTATAATAGTGTTAGTGTCACTTTTTCGCCTCATTCACTCTCATCACATTCCTCATACAAGCTCGCCGGTTTAGGGTACTTGTGACCTGGCCCTTCTCCAAAATGTCACCAATTTGATTCAGATATATTCGCTTACAAAATTAGTAGGCCTGTGATGTGTACTAAATACCTGTTCCAAAATAAGCATCAGAAGTGATTCAGCCGCGTCACGGACCCTCATGGATACTGGTTTGAGTTCCTTTTCATCTTTCATTTTAGGTGGTTCTCCAGGCTTTCCTATAAAAACATTGAAGATTTTTATAAGTCAGTTATGTTCTTTCTTGTGATGGAATTTTCTGGATCTTCGTCACGGCTTAACGACTTAAAATCCGAGACCGACAATTCAACCGCCCATCCGAAGCACGGAAGCGCTTAACTGTCAATGTAAGTGACATTGACAGTTAAGCGCTTCCGTGCTTCGGATGGGCAACGGTCAACTGCTCAGAACCTCGCTTAACTTTAACGATCTATCAAGAACGTCTAAGCAAGCTACGCCACGAGCGCTTTATTTAATTAACCTTATCTTGACTATTAGTTTCTGAGATGCCCAGTTCAACGACCTCCATCAGCGTGGCCAGACAGTCGGCATCAGCTAGTAACGCGGGACAAAACCAAGAAGCTATAAGGCGGCGATCCCGGTAATGCAGGACACAGCCAGGAATCTAGGCAGCTGTAGGCGAGTCGCGAAGAGTTGAAGGGAAACTCCTACTACTTTTGTCTTACAATGGGATGATATCAGCTGAGTAATATAATAACATTACCTTGACTCTTAGTTCCTGAGATGCCCAGTTCAACGACCTCCATCAGCGTGGCCAGACAGTCTGCATTGGCCAGTAACGCAGGACACAGTCAAGAAACTAGACAGCTGTAGGCGGCGACCACACACGAGTGCAAATCGCAAAGAGTTTAAGGGAAACTCCCATCACCTTTGCCTTGCCCCATATCAGCTGAGTAGTAATATTACCTTGACTCTTAGTTCCGGAGATGCCCAGTTCAACGACCTCCATCAGCGTGGCCAGACAGTCGGCATCAGCTAGTAATGCAGGACACAGCCAGGACGCGAGGCAGCTGTAGGCGGCGACCACACACGAGTGCAGGTCGCGCGAGTGCGCCTGCGGGGGTCGCCCGCACTGCACGCTTATGTAGTCGCAAATCCAGCGCACGGCGCGCTTTCTCTCTATAGCCTCTGCAATGGGCAAAAGGAGCAAATCTCTATAGCAGTGTTCCGCAAAGTGTGTGCCGCGGCACACTGGTATACCGTGGTCATTAGTTGGTGTGCCTCGGAAAAATAAGGTAATCTCAGTTAAGCTACTCCACATTTAGACCACATTGCTCAACTAAAGAAGCTCATGTTTCGTATAAAGAAATTGACTTTATTATGATTGATTTTATGCGAAATTCTTCCTGCATCGCGACTGGACTTCAATTACATTATAACACAAATTCTCTAACTTACGAGTAGATTGTTGTTTTCCACTGTCTGGCTCTAAAATGTTGTAATGAGAAGAAATAACACGATAAAACTAATCAATAACCGCGCTTCAGGCTTTCTCAGTCACAGTACCGGTAGTGTAATAAACCTTCATATTTTTTATCTACTGCAAATATCCTGCGGGTATAAGTCGCGTCATGTGATAAAACACACCCCCTCCACTTTCTTCTAGCGTTCTTTTTACATGACGCCAACTATTATATACTTACTTCTAATAAACACAATATTACACTTGCAGTGTAGTGCAGGAACATTTTGTACCTCTTGCACCGCTCAACTAGTTAATACAAATTAAATGATAGATACTATTTTGGGGAACTGCAGTGCGATTCAGACTTCTAAATGCATTTGATTCGATAATTTTCTTCGGAAAGTTGACGTTTTTTCAGCGAAGAAATTTTCCGTATCTGGAATACATTCCGAGAAGGTCTGAATCGCACTGTTGGAGTAGCATATTACCGCTGATTCGTTTGGTCCACTTACCAATAACATACTCTAGAATGCATGAAAATAAAACATCAATCAAATAGCATACTAATCAAACAACACCCATAATATTTTGAGCAGGTACACACACTTTAGCAATACTGTAAAAAGCTACTAAATATCTACTAACCTGGTTTAGAAGAGTGAAGTTTCGCCAGCCCCGATAACAGTTCAAGCGCCGCCAGAGAAACTTGCAAGTCTCCCTTCCATGAGGAGATCAGTCGGTGGCACACCAAGTATGTGGCGCGCACTACTAGCGCTGCACCTGTTGTATCACTGGCTTTTTAATTTTACAATTCGAAGTAGTTTTCCCTCTCTTATTATCTTCATTTCAGTTCTTCCTATGGCATTTTGATGTTAGAGATTTTGAAGTTAGACTTTTGTATTGTAGGTTTTAGATGACCATTTCAACGACAAAATAATTATAAAAGACGACCCATAAAGGTGGCCGCACACTTATCCACGCAGAACTAATCGAATATTAGAATTTATTATATGAAATCGTATAAAACCTCGCACACCTGCCCTCGGTCGAATCGTCCGAATTTGGCAGTACTTCCAGAATTCGGCGCGGATAGGTGTGCGCTCAGCCTAACAGAGCAATTCTATGACCAGTATTTAAGAGTCACACACTTAACAATTTTAATCTGAAAACATAAAATACAAGTAGACATGAATACTATGAATCATATCATCATTCTTTACAATAGCATAAAACACAACTTTGTCTTTAAAGTTAACAATATAACACGGTCAAGAGAAGTCACAATAATTGTAGACACAATTTCAATAACATATTGAATGAGGAATAGTGCTTGTGAACCAAAATACATGGAGTCTTACTCGGTAAAACAAGCAAGCTAAAATAATAAACAGAAAAAGCGTTGCACTGTTCTTGAGTCTCAGAACACAGTCGTTTTTTAAGGCGATATTTGAAATGTATTAGTGACCAAAAATCATATAAGTTTAGGTTAAACCAATGAAATGCCATTTAATTTAAATACACAATTTCAAATAGTAAAAGGTATTTTATTGAAGTTATTAGAGAAAAAAATAGAAAGCAATCTTTTCATTATTTTTTTTAGCACCACATTGTTTTTTAATATTAATTTATTTATGGTTTTTTCTAGGACTTAAAAGAACTAAAATTGCATTTAATGTTTTAAGTGAAAGGTGGTTTTTTTTTTAACATTGGATTCAACAATTTTATTCAAATATCGCCCTTGTTCTCTGCAACATAAGTGCATAATTACCGAAAACAGGCGAGGATGGGTCAAGCTCCCTAACGTCTGCCGCGAAGTCCTCTAACGAATGCCCCTCACTGCCCGAAGCGCTGCCGCTGTCCGAGCGCGCTACAAATACACTTGCTGCTCAGGACTTAGGGATCAATTTTGATTGGCAACATTATCAATTGAAATGTTATGAAGATTACGTTTTGTGTCAGTTAATCTAAACCTGTTTTTAAATACAATGTTATTAATTCTTACCCCTTAGGTATATTGTTTTCAAATGTCGAAACCTATGGAATAGTAAGGGATAAATGATGTTCTAGTGAGAATCGAACCCTCTTTTAAGGGATCCTACCAATTTTAAGCTACACTTAAATCTGGCATTAGTCTTACATTACATGCCTCAAGTGTAGGGGTTTAAGAATGAGGTTATGGGCCCCATATACGGTACGACTCGTCTGTACGATTCGCCGCTTCAGACCGATCGAAACGACGAATCGATAGTGTATGTCAAGATCGTTAATGATTTTATATAGGTCCTACTATCGATTTGTCGATTTGTAACGATCAGTCGTACCGTATATTGGGCTCTTTAAGTATCCTCATTTTAGGATCGCATA
This sequence comes from Camptogramma bilineatum, assembly GCA_958496255.1. Classification (NCBI taxonomy): domain Eukaryota; kingdom Metazoa; phylum Arthropoda; class Insecta; order Lepidoptera; family Geometridae; genus Camptogramma; species Camptogramma bilineatum. The sequence goes on along the minus strand of OY292466.1, from coordinate 13,444,550 downwards.
CTTTCATAGGTTGGTGTATGCAGGGCAAAATAAAAATGTTTGTAGCGTGGATGTGTGCTATTACCGTGAGGTAGCCTTTAGTAGCAAGTCGTGTGATCGCTGTGATCTGCTTACGGTGTTAAAAATGTTGATTATTTCATGAGGAATATTCTTCAAAAGCTAGGCCTGTCATTATTTAAATAGCTAATGGATTGTTCCAAAAATATAAAGGTTTTTTTTAGCAATTCAATATTTGTCGTTCGTGAAGTTAGCCGTTTCGATGCGCAGTGTAGGTAACTTTTTCATACAAAATTTTCTACTGCGCAGCGAAAAGCCTAACTTCACGAATGCCTAGATCCATTGTGACAACTGTAACAACATTTATAAATTACATGTTTATGATCTCTCTCTACAACTTACTATCCGTTAAAATTATCTCAGGCGCTAGTTAGCCATTCAGTACTACATTTTAAAGAATCTTCCCCATAACACTATATTCTTACAAAACTTACACTTCAACGGATCTTGGAATTCGTGAACTTGGCCGTTTCGATGCGCAGTGCAACTTTTTCATACAAAAACTTCTACTGCGCAGCGAAAAGCACGAATGCCTAGATCCATTGTGACAACTGTACCTTTATAATCCGTGTTATGCGACATGGTAGAAGCGGGGGGTGCACTATTGGCGCGTCCCGACGTCGCTTGCGCGTTATGTCTTACACAGAGGTATAATGCGCTTAGGAGCGGCACTGCTAACGCTTCCGAACATTCCGCTTGGACCGCTGATACGCAGATCAGAGATAGACGGCCGCGGGTGTAGTCGCCTAGCGTCATTCCAGCACTGGAAAGTGATATTTAAAGGAATAAAGTTCATAATGTGGCATAAAAGTATAGAGAGCTGTGAAAATAAAACGCTAAACTGAAACGCAGATCAGACCCCTGATTGTCTTTGATAGCGACCAAAATCGGTCTCAAATTGTTAAATATGACAGTTCAGTGAGCAAGTACCTCTGACATTCTCATCTCAACGAGACCGAACGCGAAAAAAGATACCTACGCGATCGTTTTGACAGTTAGAGACCAATTTGAGGTTTGAGACAGGTTAGACAATCAGTTTGCCGGACAATCAGTTTCAATCAGCCCGCAGTTTTCCCAATCTGATAGAATCCGCCTCTCTTCTAGATAAAAAAAATCGATTATTATGTATCGTAATGAGAAATAAAATTACTTAATCGAATTTTAAAAATACTTTCATTAAATTGAAGCTAGTAATTTTTATTTTGGGCGGATTTTATGAAAATAATTGATCTTTAACTTTATGCAAATTGGACCCCTTCTATTATAGTTAGCGAAATATATTATTTATCTAATGAGTCCACATCTACCCACTGCTAAGTTAGGCCTCCTCATTTTCACGCCACTTTTTTCCCCATCTTGTGCCATTCGAATCCAATGCTTCTTCCGCTGCCTTTAGCATCATTTTATTTTATTTTATTTATTTATTAGACAAAATCCACAGCTCTTAGAAGTAATAAATCATTTTCATCTGGCTCATTTTCGTCTGCCATGTATGTACGTCTGTGGCTCTCGCGTGGCCACCACTCCGAACTTTATTATCTTCAGACAAAATGAATACTTACTATTCATTACATCCCGGGAACTCAGGCACGGGCAGGCCCCTGTAATGGTAGGGGAACGCGACCATAGACAACAGACAGCTGATAGCCGCCTTGCGGAGCGCGCGCTTGTCTATGGACCCGCAGTCTATCTTAGGCTCCTTGTCTGTCAGGATGTGGTCCAGGGCATTTATGAAATCCGGGACTAGTACTAACACGCCGTCTAGGTCTAGTCTGGAAGAGGAAATTATTATCTATATCCATACTAGTATAAAAAAGCGGAAGAGTTTGTTTGTTTGTTTAAACATGCTAATTTCAGGAACTACCAGTCCGATTTGAAAAATATTGCATTTGATAGCTAAACTCATGAGGAAGGTTGTATAGGCTACTTTTCATCATCATCATTATCATCATCACCATAATATACCATCACTACGGGGGCAAAGCCGCGGGGGTGCTGCTAGTGTTAATTATAAGCGGTTAAATAGCGTAATCAACGAGAGCCCCAGTGCCATACGTATACGAAACGAAGTGAAACATAAAAACGACTATTCCCTATCCCTAAGGCGCGGTATATTCACAGTAGAGTACAAAATAAAATTCGGTTTTGGCTCTATCTGGCTGCTCGCTTCGCTCACTAAACTTGTAACCAACAAACGCTGTCCTCGCGGGGAAGATAGGGCCTGCGAGCTACGCTCTTTAACCCGGCTTGGAGTTTATTTCATCGTGCCAATGAGCTCATACAAAGTATTTGGTTTTTAAATCTGTTTGCTCCAATACGATGGCCACCTCTACTACCCTATCTGAAGCCGTAAGGGTGCAGCTGTTTGGGCACAAAAGGCAGGACAGCTTAGCAAGTCAGACGTTTTGTATTGGGGCTCCGCACTCGCACTGTACTTGGGAGATGTATTATGTGTTGTATAGGTACTTTTTTAAATTTATTTATCTATTTATTAATCATATTATTTTTTATGTCTTGCGTGTTACTTCGCTCTGTAGTGTCGCACGGATTAATCTGGTCCAATCTGAAAATCAGTGCTACTTCCGTACCACTGTGTTCGGAAGTAAACTACGCTGAGATTGGACCTTTTTTTAGCCACACAATATCCATCTTGATGCTTTGTGTTCCATGGGGGGGGCTATTACCTTAGAATAAAAGTACTACCGCTACTGTTCTGTAGGTATTTGTAAGTATCTAGGTAGGTACCTACTGTCCATTTATTTTTTCAGTGTTTGTGTTTTTCTTATTTGTTCCTACTTAAGTACCTACCTGTGTTTTTACTTTTAGAATATCCCCGCCCTTGCTTCTTCTTCTTCTGTACTTTCTGTTTTTTTATACCGTGTGTGCTGAAAATAAATGTCTATCTATCTATCTATCTATCTAGATGTGTTGTACCTGAAGAGATGTCGTGCGTTGAGCACGATGTGCGCTGCGCTGGCTGCGCCGGGCGGCGTCAGGCCGCGTCGCACGGCCGCGTAGCTGCGCGCCAGATACGGCGCCTGCACCGCCTCGCCGCCAACCACCGAACACAACACGCGGCATAGCGCGCCCAGAGCCTCTGCGCGACCTACACACACAGATTGATGCGGTTAAACGCGGGATAGCACGAGCCGCGCCGCTCCGTCCGTGAAAATAGGCCCGGCTTAATCCGAAAGCCGACTCTACACTCGCGGCGCGAACGCCACGAGTGTAGATGTTGTTCACGCCTTCTCGTTCGTTTTGTCCGCGACAAAGGGTTCGCAAAGCGCACTAGGCAACTAAACGCGAACCTCTGCCGCGCCGATCTGAGTCGAGCCCAGGCAGACAAACCACGCTCGGCTCGTGCTATCCCGCGTCGTTTAACCGCACCATTATACTTGAACACTGCTGATTTACCTAATAAATCAAATATCATTTATTCAGTAGGATCGCTATGACCACTTTGAAACGTCTTATGAGCTGGTGATTCTACTCCTGTTCTTTCGCGAGTTCACTACTACTAACGCAACAAAAACAACACCACTCAAGCCGAAATTTAGCGATTGTGACATTTGAATGAATGCCATCGAATGAAGGTGTTCAGACCAGCAGGGCGATTCACATTTTGTTCAAATGCATTCGATTCGAAGATCTTCCTCAAAAAGTGACATTTCTTGGGCGGAGGAAACATCATATTTCAAAGATCTTCGAATCGAATGTCAAATGAGTCTGGACTCATTATCACAGATATGGAAAATTCAACAAAGTCTTAGGATAGTGATGAAAGTGATATAAATCTAAATAGCTTACCAGGCATGTAACTCTGCATATTGAGCCGGTAGGTGGCGTCCGAGAGAGACGGCGGTGGTGGGGTTCCGTCAGCTCTCTCTAAAAACGAAAAATGTACGAAAGCTGATAAATTCAAATAACTTCGGTTATGATTTTTCAGGTACTGAACAATTTTTTTTAAGGCTAGCTAGACAATTATGTTTATTTTTTCAAAAATTTAATATGGCTGAAGGAAAGGCTTTTTGAGCTATTGCAGTGCTAAAAGTCAGTACAAGAAAGCTTGATGGAACACATGCCCATATTCATTAATAAGTAACATCTGAAAATCTTCAAGAGAATGAAACTTACGTTGGTTATTGTTATGAGAAGGAGAGGTTCCAATGAGGGCCGCTTCGAACAGCCACTCGCCGAACAGATGGAAGATGGAGTTCACCTTCGGACGAAGAGGCGTCAACGGAGGCTTCTCTGATTCGTCAACTGGAAGGGAAAATATTGTAGAACTAACTTCGAGAATTTAGCACATAAGCTCGAAGAGAACTAAGGCAAAAACACCTTATTTAATGTGGATGGATCGATAAGTAGAGGTAGACTAAAGTAAAGACGCAATTGGCATGGATAATGTGAAAGATGACTTGAGTTAGAAAGGGATGAGTGCTGAGATAACGACTGATAGGGGGAAATAGATCAATACAATAGATATTGTGCCGACCTCACATAATGTAGGACAAGGAATATAATGGAAAAAGGTTTTATTTTCGTCATCACGATACATACAACATACATATCAGAAATTTAAATTAGCTAAATAAGTATTCTCAAGTGATTTGTCTTTTTTGAGAATAAATTCTTGAAACCCAGAAATGTTGTGTGTGATGAACATAGATGTTTGTTCTGTGTCTGGGTGTTATAAAGTATTATAAGTATGTATTTACAAATATATAAGTATTCTATCAGTTATCTGGTTCACATAGTAAAAGCTTTGCTTAGTTTGGGGTTAGATGGCTCTGTGTGAAATGTCCAGCAATATTTATTTATTTATATTTATATTGACTTACCTGTAGAGGTAATGGAGTTTGGTGGTGTGGTGGGGGCCACACTGGCCGGCCGGCTACTTGTTAGGCCAATCAGGGATGTACGTGGTGTGCCTAGAGTTTAACATTTTTTTTTAGAAACCTTAGATCCGGTTTTTTTTTAATTTGGCTCGAATCTATTATTAATAAAATACAGAAACTAACCGAAAGTTTTAATTGTTTAATATTATCTATAAGAAAACATGAGCTCTCTGAGTCGTTTTAAATCAAAATCAAATTAAAAAACGTTTTGACTAGAAAAATCAAAAAAATGTGTATAAACGAATAATCGGCAAAAATACCTTTGGTGTGATGGTCCACGGGTAAATACCCATCAAAATGTTGTGTAAAAAAGTGCACATTCTATTTACATGTGCACAAACAATACAGTGCTAGTGCAAATATTAAACTAAACTACAAATAAAAAACAACACAATCAAACTAATTCAAAAACCAAGAAGCTATTCACAACACAACAAACAAAAATATATAAACTCAACTGCTAAATGACTAGATCAGTATTTGAGAACTAAACTGAAATAATTAATTTAGTTTTCAAATACAGACCAAAATCGATGAATAATTACTACGGTTACGGCTCGGACCTGGCACGGTCTAGCGTGAGTCATCCTTAAGGCTGATTTTAGTCTCACGCTTACCGTCAGCGCAGGTAGGTGAGTGATCTTTATTAAAATGAAATAAGGATACTGATTGTTTAGCAGAAATGGCTACGCTGATTGCTCTCGTCAGTTCTGGACAATCATTATTTTTATTTCATTGTAATAAAAATCACTCGCCTGTCAGCGCTGACGGTGAGCGTGAGACTAAAATCAGCCTAAAAACAAATTTCTTTACGACACTACAGTAGGGCCAACGGATCTCGGCGAACGTGAAGTTGGCCGTTTCGATGCGCAGTGCAACTTTTTCATACAAAATTGTCTACTGCGCAGCGAAGAGCCTGACTTCACGTACGCCTAGATCCGTCGGCCGAACTGTACCTGCAGTAAACAAGACTTTTATCTCTGTGTATTCTTAAAGTAATCTTACTTTTCTCAGCCGGGCGAGTCTTTGGCGCGGCGACGCTGAAAGACTTGGCGAGTCGTCGATGCGCCGGCGGCGTCACGTCGCCGTCTTCCCGCTCCGGCGCCGGCGCCGGCGTCGCCGACCACCAGCGGTCGCAGCCGCGCCCTAACCACACCCCACACCCTTAAGCGCTATCCACACATTTCCGGGTCAGGGCTATCAGTGTTCCGAGTCGTCCGTGTCAGTATTCCCGTCAAGGACGTGCCAGCCGTCACCCGTGTTCACACATATCAGGGAAATCGGTATCAGTGTAATCTGTTACTTTAGCTGATAAGAACACAACACGATGTTCTTATTTAACAATGAAGAATTAGCAATGAATCATGAAGTTCTAGCAACCTTTCTGTGTTTATGTGGTCGTCAACGTATATGTACCTAAATAAAATCAGAGAGAAAAATCGGATAGCACTGTCAGGGCGTCTGTGCGTCCGGGCGTGCTCCGGGACACTTACGATCCGGATGCCCTTGACACGGAGCTGTGTGAACGAGTTCGTGCAAGTTGTACGTAACCGATTTTTTCCCCAGCCTTGACGGGACCCGTCAGGGCCGGGTTCCCGGAAATGTGTGGATAGCGCTTTATAGTGAACTTTCGAAGCAAGTTACAGACGTGGTTTCAAAGAAGCTACGTTTGTATTAAGCCGGAACACTTTTATTTATTTGAGTTAGGCTAATACATACGTGTGAAAACGATGTTAACGTAAGATTTCAGTATCACTCAATCGAAATACGGTGTGATAAAGCTTATTATGCTTTGTAATCTAATAAAGAGACCCTTTAAAGTGCAATTAAGGCAGGACGTATAAATATGGTGCATACAATTTTACAGTGCTATTTTCAAATCAGATTGTGCCTTTTAGGTAACCCATTAAATATCCAACTAAAGCACCTATGTAGTATTCACACTAATATCAGTCAAAATTTGTTACTAGCTTCTGCCCACGACTTCGCTCGCATTGTAAACATATTTACAAATTACATTATATTTCACGACCTATTCCAATGTGTCTTTAAATTATTTCACATTCCATGATTTTTTTACAAACACAAAGGTCTTTACAAAACTTTTATTAGTAAGATCAACCCAACTCTGAAATTAAAACTGAATTAAAATTTCATCAAACCATACCACAACTGTACTAAATCGAATTGGTGCATAGTAATCAAGAGCATGTGGTCAACATTTGTGAATTAATTCCTCATTCATTTTCATCTACTTAAAGTTTATTAATTCAAATTGGATTTTCGTAGACTGATTGGTTTTGCCAACGTCAGTAGGCCTACTCCCAGCACTAAAAACGATATATCGTAGTTCAGACTAAGTTGGTGGAAGCCTAATTCGAAGCAGTCGACCAAAATAAGCTGATCTACGATAATCGGCACGATATATTGTTTTAGTTTTTGGGAGTTAGGGCCCTGAACACTATTGACAACCATACACCAACCAACTAACCCATCTACCACACTACCAAATACTAGAAAGTATTTACTACCCGCGCGAGTTAAGTAAATACAGTGCGCGATACATTGCGCACTGTATTTTGGCACAAACGTCAAAAAGACAGGTCTCAAATTAACTCGCGCGGGGTAATAGAGCCCAATACCCAAATACTGTAACGGTACTTAGTTTAAGTGGCGCTTATCATGGACATTAACTGTCATTTTTGTATACGATTCTGATGAGTAAGAATGTCTCAAATAGATAAGTACGTCTCAAATATTTAAGTAGCGCTTCAGTATTGGGGCACAAGTCATTTAGAAAAACATTGACACTCGTATTTTTAGTTTTTTACCTTATTTCGACGAAATATCACGAAAGTAAGTAAGTTCGTATGAGCAAGTGGCCAACTCTGGTGACTGAGTTTGTAGGCCGCCTGAAGGCCTCCGCTTCATGGCTTAGCGACTTAAAAGCCGGGACCGACAATTTAACGTGCCCTCCGAAGCACGGAAGCGCTCAGCTCGGAATAACAGTTGCGGTCACCCATCCAAATTGTGACCGCGCACAACGCTGCTTAACTTCAACGATCAATCAAGAACGTCTCAGCAAGCTACGCCACGAGCGCTTCTTCTATTTCACGAAAAAATCCCATCAATGTGTTTCTAAATGAGTTGTGATTGTGAAAGATAAAACCCCCTTACTTTTTTCACTAACGACCTATACCCGAATACTCCTAGGCCTCTATTAATAAACTCGGACTAACTTCTGTCAAAGTTGCGCCACGGATTTAACTATTGCCATCCTTATTTGTCACTGTCTCAAAAAATGATGGCAATAGTTAAATCCGTGGTGCAAATTTGACAGAAGTTGAGCGGTGTTTATTAATAAAGGCCCTAGAATGTAAATACTTACCCAGGAACGCGTCAACGTGCGCCGATAGTCCGATCATTGCTTTGTGGAAGATACCGGGCAATGCTTGTAAGCAAGGATGCTGGCTAGGATCACGTTGCCCTTCCTCTTGAGTTATTGAATACTGGGAAAACCAAACAAAATGTGTTTAAGTTATACTAAATTAAATTCGAACACTTTGGTAGAAATAAAACGCATAACGTACGAGTGAAGCGAGCCACATAAACATTAAACAAATCTAAGAGCGAAGCGAGCCATTAATGCATACTATGCTAATTACATGTGAGGCGGCAGAGTTCTTTATTAGTGTGAAGATGACTAAAGATGTAGTTGGTTTACTTGAAGATTTCTTCTACAATTTCAACGAGAATAGCGAGCCGCTGACTGTATCTGACCTACCTGCAGGAAATCAGGCGTTTGGCTGATGAGATTCCGGTGGCAAAGATCGAGATATTATCTAAGAGCAAAGCGAATCAACAGTCTTTGTGCACCTTTTTTTTTTAGCTAAAATAGGTTCGCGTTTGACTACACCCTGCCTGATGTAAAGCAACAGTGTAGTCTAAGCCGGAGCACGCTTACCTAGAAGGAACCTATTGACTCTCGATTTGAAGACACCCAAATTATACTTTTTTGGAAATACAGACCAAATACAAATAAATACAAATACAAATTTATTTATTGTCTCATCAATAACACAAAGTAACAAGCCAAAGATAGGTAAGTACGCAAGGTTAGGTTGAGACAAAGGGAGTAAATTCAGCATAAGCTGCATGTGGAACATACAACGCTGATTTTCAATTTACCCACACTTCAATTTAGACCACATTTTCACCGTACCTGTAGGAAGTCAGGCGTCTGGCTGATGAGATGCGGGCGGCAGAGATCGACGGGGTTGCCTATAGTATGCAGCATGCGATACCACGTCTGGACCACAGCCTCGCCACTCATCTCCGCAGGAATCAAACCTTGGTCCTCCTCACCTGATGGAACACAGGTTTATCCATAACACATTATTTATAGATTTTTTGTTTGCGACAACGGCATGTTTGGGAAAGCAAGCAAGTTTGTATGAGCAAGTGGCCAACTCTGGTGACGGAGTTTTTAGGCCACCTCTAAAGTGCCACTCACTGTTTTGGTTTCGACATCTTGGACTTTCGTACGTCGTCCGATATCGACATTTAGAACCGACACAACGGACATTTCATATTTTTTTTTAATATAATTACTAGTTGCTGCCCGCAGCTTCGCTCGCGTGGTACCGGGATAAAAAGTAGCCTATGTTACACTCTAGCCCTCCAACTAACACACAGAAAATCACGTCAATCCGTCGCTCTGTTTTGACGTGAAAGCAGGACAAATAAACAAACAAATAAACACACTTTCACATCACACTATTACACTAATATTATAAATGCGAAAGTTTGGATGTTTAGATGTTTGGATGTATGTTTGTTCCTCTATAACTCGATAACCACTGAACCGACTTGCCTGAAATTTAAAATATAGGTAGATAATGCTCAGTCAGCTAGTTTATAATATGGGTACGGATTATAACTTACTAATAGGCAGCGCCGGGAAGAGCGGTCCGTACATGTGCTGAAGCAGCCTCGCCGTGAGGCAGAGCGAGGCGCGCGTCCATTGCGCGGTGAGCGGCGCGCGGTGACGCCAGCGCATGCACTGCTCGCGCAATGTACGCCACAACGGCGGCGGAGGGAAACATCTGCAACGTCACGACACTTGCCTTTATTTCTCATTTGTAATAATTGCTTACATAAAAAAATATATAAAAAAAAAATTACAAATAAAAAGTGTGTCACCGAAAAGAGTGTTAGGCCCCAAACCGTGTTTGTTGCCCTGGTTCTTCACGGTCTTGGTCGCGAAGGAACAGGAGTAGAATCACCTAGCTCTTAAGACGTTTCAAAGTGGTACACTTGTGATCTTATTGAATAAACGAATTTGACTTTTGACTTTTTGACTTTTCTCTTTGCACTGCTTCATCAGACGCTGATCCGCTGATTTTTATTTTTCTTTATTCTTTATTCTTTATTGTACACAGAGTAAACACAAAACAATTTTTATTTTTTATAGGTACTACTAAGGTAGCAGACTAGCATACGGCCCACCTTATGGTAAGCGGTTACCGTAGCCTATGGACGCCTGCGACACCAGAGGAGTCACACTCGCGCTGCTGACCCTTTAAAAATTTCAAAACGCCCTTTTTGAAGAACCCCATACTGTAGTCACTGGGGAAAACCGCGGCAGGTAGATCATTCCACAACCCAACTGTTCGCGGGTAACTGATTAAAGCTGATCTGCTGATTAAAGTAAGTTCGTGGCCAACTCTGGTGACGGAGTTTTTAGGTCGCCTAGAGGCATCCGTCATGGCTTAAAGCCGGGAACGACAGTTTAACGTGGTCTCCGAAGCACGGAAGCGTAACGCCACTCAGTTCGTAATTCCACTTGCGGTCACCCATCCAAATTGTGACCGCACACAACGCTGCTTAACTTCAACGATCAATCAAGAACATCTAAGCAAGCTACGCCGCGAGCGCTTCATTCATCCACCTATTCACGAATGGTCTCACCATTCCAATGTGCCCAAACACGATATCTCTGCTGTAAATGTGAGGAGTTGGATATCCTGCAGATTCCAGATGATGCTAACATTTATTTTTTGTCATTTCATAACGATTCTTATGAACAGTTTAAATATCTTTTTGGCTCAGTTGATTAGCCCGGCATATAACGACTCAATTTCTGTGAAGTTAGGTCAATCTCTAGCGATAGAGATGCTTTATTTACATTCACTACCTACTAATGAATCCGCAGTAAAAGGTAGACCAAGTAATCCCTCACCTGTGACAAGCAAGTATCCACACTTGAAACAAAACACATAGGACTCTCTCGCACAGCTGTTCCGCCGCAGAGTGGTGCGGCGCGGGCGGCGATAGAAGCGCACTAGCCGCGGCCAGCAGCAGCAGTAACAGACTCTTCCATTCACTGGCGCCTAGGGCGGCTCCATCCGCCAACGCCTGCGCTAACCTGAGCACTCTGTGGCAGAGCACCGCTTGCTTGCTTATAAGATCGCCACCTTGGAACATAAACTTGTTTTTGTTTCTCTAATTTTAAAAAGAATCGAATGAACAGAGAGCGATTAAAGAAAGCTTTATAAAAAATCAATACCTACTTAGCCTTACAAAAACATAACAAAGCCAGCATAAATCAGATATTAACGTGATGAATTGTAAATATTAGCAAGCTTTAAATATATTGAAACATACTTTATAAACGTTTTAAATACTAACTAATCTAACTATAAAGCATGTTATATTTATATTTTTTGTGGCTTATGAACGCTGAAGGATCAGAATATTATGTACATACATACTTACTTTACAAATACATATAAATTCTTACAGCTTAACCTAATTTTACATAATACTTTCTTGACACTATGACACTCTTATAACAATGAAAAGGCATCAACACCATTTGAGCTCTATGAAGCTTTTAAGTCCATTAGAAATACAAAACAGATTAAATTTCAAAAGCTTTAAAGCAGAGTTATCTTACTTTATTGTTAGTAATTTAAAAGTACCACCACTTACCAAGTTCCAACTGATAAATGAATGCGAGACCTTGTAAAAGAGAAGCAACAATCATTCAAGGACAGTCATGCATGTCTTTAAAGGTAAGCGTCCACAGGCCCACATCGCACGCAGCGGACGGATCGCATCAAGCGGATTAATTTTTCATAATGCGTCCACTGTATCGGCAGCGATCGGATTTGCCGACGTAAGTACCAATCGGACTGACGATGCCAGTTCTTTAGGATTTTCGTAGTGAACGCACAGAGCGAGCGCGCGGAGTGCGTCCATTGATCGGCATTCCGTATGACGTCATCGGCAGGCATCGCAAAAGTTGTCGGTGTCGGCATTGCCGATATGTGATGCGTACGATGCGGACAGGTGGACGCACTTATATGAGTTTCTATAAAAATAATACTACGATCCGTTGCGTGCGATGCGTCCGAAGCGTACGATACCGACAAGTGGACGCTTACCTTAACGCTTCACTATCGGGATACGGCGGGTGACAAGTGCAGCAATATGATTAGTCACGCGACAGACAGAGACAACAACAATCTTTACACTAAGTCGAATCCCCGTAGTGTGGGCTCGGTAGGTATAAGAAAATTAGTTACTGTGCATTGTGCAATTATTGAAGTGCAGTTTGAAATTAGTTTTAGTTACTGAAATTGTTATTTTAAAATCAAAATCAAATCAAATAATCTATCTACAAGTTCAAAAACCCAGAACCTTTAGCAAGAGCATCCTAAACCAATTATCTTTACTGAACAACAAGCAAAATAACTCACACATGAGCAAATAATCTTTCTTCTTTATACCTATTTTGTCTACTTTTCCATCCAAATATTTGCTGTCTTGCATGCTCAAGCTAAAGATCTATTTACAGATAATCCACCCCAAAAGACTATTAACAAGAAGCCACTTACTTTCATTCGGGCGTGGTACAAACAGATTTTGCAAATGCCTTAATATCTTCCTGGCATAGACCCTTGGAGCAGCGGCGACCGGCGGGGGCAGCGAGGGGGGCGGGGGCATAGCGGGGGGCGCGGGGGGCAACAGAGGGGCGAGCCAGGCGCAGCAAATCCGCACGCAGTCTCGTAAAGCCTCATGCTCTTGAAGTGGGAGGGAGAGACCAAAGCGGATCACTTCTAGCACCCATTCTACCTGTAATAAAGTATAGAATTCTTACACCCAAATACGCTACTTAGTTTAAGTGGAGCTTATCATTGACATTACTTTCATTAACTGTCATTTTTGTATATGATTCTGAAGAGTGAAAATGTCTCAAATTTTTTTTCATTCTGGTCAGACCTGGTTAGAACAAAAAAGGATGGCAATTGTTTAAACGGTGTTTCAATTTTAACAAATTTCATAAGTAGATAAGGTAAGTGCATACCTCAGCATCAGAAGTGAGTGGACTGGGCTCGTGCGAGGCGAGTTGTTTCACAACAGCGAGCACCACGTCCCTTCCCCCCACCGCACCCAACACCCCCTGCCCTCCGCCCTCCAGTGGCAGGGAGCTCCATTCCGAATACATGCCCCCACTCTCCTTATTCTGAAAAAGAAAAATATTGCTGGTCATTTCACTTCACACATGGACGGTCCGAGGGAGGGAGGGGTCATGGGGGTCATGACCCTGCTAAAATCCAAACAAACCTCTAACATCCTGAAACAAATGTGACCCCCAAAATCAAAGTCTGCGACCACCCTGGTTTCACACAGCATCATTTTGCCTAAAAGTCAGCAGAGCTTGTGTGGAACCACATGACTGATATTCTACTTAGGTACATGCTTTTTTTGTAAATATATCATAGGTGCATATTGTACATAGAAAACACCCAGATCATAGACAAATATTTGCAGATCATACAGATACTTAAAAATGGTTTTTAAGGAATGCCTAGTTCACTTTTTTGATTCTTTTAATACAGAATTGTATTATTAACATAACTTAACTTTAGATTATTGAGTGAGAACCTATTGAGTAACCTATTGAGTGAGAAGTATGTTTTTTTTTCAACCTATCTCACTGGACAAAGGTCTCCTCTCACAATGACCACCAGCCTCTTTCAAAGGCATTAATATTGTCTGGACAATGCTTCTGCAATCAATTGACTTCCAACTTCCTTTTGGCATGCATGGTTGTGTTAATATTGGCCCATTTTGGGGGTTGCTCCAGCTCATGTGACCAATCTAGTTTCAGCTTAGCTTGAATATCATCATCATCATCATCATGGCCTTCTCATCCCACTGCTGGGCATGGCCTCTCTTCGCTTTTGCCATTCGCCTCTAACCTGCGCCAATCTTGAATATACTTACAATTAAATGTGGCAGGAGGTAAATGGACATTGAAAACCAAAAAAGCGGTGCGCCGCGCTGCTGATGCTGGGCGGCGCTGTCAAGATCCGAATGGTACCTAAGACCATTGTAATCTAAGACCATTGTTCCTGTTGCATTACCTATGTGACAAGATAAGAGTTACCAAGCGTATCTAATTATTAAAATTACCTTGTGGTTGACTCTATTGAAGATTCCCACATTCATAAATAGTTTTGCAACGGTACCTTTTGCAACGGGTTACACACTTTGCAAAAACAAATTCATAACAATATAGGATGCAAGAAGTACTTTACAGCTCTACAGATTTCGCCAAATCTATTGTAACTACACCTTTAAAGATTGGATATCTTAGAAATAAATAAAGTGAAGTTATACGAATCGACACAAACACAATCACAACTTGACGAAAGTTTTCTTTGTTGTGACATTTTATGAAAGAGATACTAGACCACAACTTTATCAGGTGTGACTGAATACAAACATTAGCTGAGAACTATGCTAAATTTCAATACAAACTGCAGAACGTTTAGGTTTTATTGATTTTTTTTCTCAAGCTTTTCTCTGGAAATCAATGAACTAGCAGCATTATCATGCTATATTTCATATTTTTATTCATCTTTTTCTACGAAACTCGAAACAAAAGATAGAGTTGCTCTTAAGTTAATCGCATAAAATCGATTTACAATTAACCAAGGTTAATTGTAAATCGCGGCTGCTATTTGATTAGAGAGGTAAAACTTTGTAAGAAAGCATCGAAGTAAGAAAGAGACGACTCTAAAGTTGGCAGATGATGTTTTATTTTATTAATGAAAACATTCATCCAGTTTTACCAGTTTTACAAGGCTACCAAACGATTAACAGCTTTTCTAATTTTAGTGGAATTATGAACAGACAAGTTTGAGATGGGAGCTACAATTATCTAAGATAGTGACGCAGTTAAAGTAGGTATTTAAATTAATAAAACATATTTAATTCATAAAATGAGCCGTTTAATTGAAAATAATAAAACATGTATTTTTTTTAATTCGTAACTACTTCGGCAAGCTGGGAGGCTATTGTAAAGCGCGTACATACATACATAAAATCACACCTGTTTCCCATCATGGGGGTAGGCAGAGACAACAGAGCGTATTGTAAAGGGCGTACCTATTTTAAAGTAAGAACAAAGTGCTTCCCTGCAGATGATCGAATGGTATGCATGGAATGAATCTCTTGCGGCTCTGTCTGAAGCGTACAAGGCTTTACAATAGCCTACCAGCATCCCAAAGCAGTTATGAATTTAAATTAAAAACCATCGAATAAGTGGCACTGTATACAAATATAAAAAAATCTTTGAAAACAATTACTATGTACGGTATTAGTAGGTAATGTTAAACAAAACAAGATGCACAAATCTTATGCTTCATTTTAAATGTTCATTAAACTTCACATATTGATAAAATTCCTAGATATTTAAAGATAACCTTCTTATAAAACCTTATAATAAACTTTAAACCTGCATATCTCAAAAGTAGGTAACTTATTGTGGATTGGAACATTTTCATTATGTAAAGTCCAGTCCAATTAACAATCCAATCTCTGGACTTCCAACATCTACTTATTCTACAAAAAAATCTAAGGGTTTAGTCAGAAGCACGTAGGTACGCTACATTTATTACTTAAAAAAAACAAGTAAGTAGTGTTAATTATTATATCTACTATGTACTTCTAATAATTATTTAATGTAATTATTAATAAAATAAAATACTTTGCCTACTTTGTTACTTTTAAGTTTTAAGTTATATACATCAGTAGGTAGATGTAATTACCTACCTACTGATGTAGGTAAATTAATAATTATAAGTATGAGATGACACAAGAATTTTGATTACCTACGCACAATGGATCTAGGCATTCGTCAAGTTAGCCGTTTCACTGCGCAGTTGAAAAAGCTACAGTGGCTAACATCACGTCATGAATGCCCAGAATCTAGATGTCAGCCGTAGGCCCTAGATCCATAGTGCGTAGGTACTGCAAATTAGCCTAAAATTAGGTAAGTACCTATTTTAAAATAAAAGCACCTTTAGGACAAACAATCACAGTTAAATTATTTAAGATCTTAGATTTTTTTCTTCTTAGCAACCCACAATGAGAAAAAAATATATTTTCTCCAACTTATTTTATTTATCTCCTTTTCCATTAGCAATGGAAGACTTCACTTCTTCATACTTCAACTTCCATGTTTCCACTTCCTTTTCCAATTTTTTAGTATTATTTTGTTCATCTTTTAGTTTTTGTTTTGTTTCCTCAAGAAGCTGTTGTACTTCTCCAAAATTTATAGTTTCATTTGCTTGAATAGTAGTGGCTATAATATTTTGTTTAGCTAATTGTACGGTAGCTTCTGCTTCTTTGATGATTTTTTCAGCTTTAAGACTTAATTCATCTTGTACTATGAGCATAGTTACGAGTCTTCTGATAACAAAAGCCAAGAAAATGCTAAACCCAGTGATGTAAAAGTTTCTCTGAGCTCGAAATAGCTTCACACTCCCTTTCATTTCGGTAGATAAATGGACATGGGCAGCTTCTGATCCATGTGAATATTTCCTCATTTCTCTTACTGCGTCCATCAAAAATAGGCAAAGCACTCCCAGTAAAACGTAGAAATACATTGCTGCATGCTGTTGAAACATGAAGAACAAACGCGACTTGAAGAACTGGTGCCATCTTCTCGGACTGAAAATTGGTAGCATCATGACGATCACCACGGCTATCTCAAAATATAAATAGCCGGCAATAACAGTCCATTGGATTGACATCTTTGATGATTTCACAACACAACCGGTATATTACAAGATTTGCATTCACTGATTACAAGTTATTGATAGCAGCCAGAAGTTAAAAGTAATTTTTCCAAAATTTAAACGTTCAGAAAACACTTTAATTAAATTACAATTTAATATCAGTAAACTAAACTGTATAAACAGCTGCTATGCTCACAAATGCAGATCTATTCCAGTATGCACCAGGCGCATCACCTTTCAGTTTGACGTGACGAATAGTACCTAGTAATTTAAAACTTTGTTTTCAACTTTTTCAAGGTTGTACTGAGAGTGGCATTAATATAATACTGAAAAAACCACAAGCCCCCAGAATCCTTGACTCATTCTATACTCCTAGTGGAAAAAAAGAGATGCATTCACTTCTAGGTATCTTCTTAAAATAGACGGTTTATACGTAGATTACGTTCGGATTGGTCTACGTTCACAAGAAAAAGATTATATTTATAGCTTGAATTTTGAATGCCAAATCGTATTTTGGTTTTTATGCAAATAATCATGTACCTTATTAAAATATATTAATTATGAATAGAGAACAATACTACACAGTATATTAAAATACCAATAATTTTATTTTTAAATGAAAAGATTCCACAACACAGATTTAACAGAACAGGGAATCGATAAACAATTGACTAAGATTAGAAGTTTTAGAACAACATTAGACTTGTCACAACTCTAAGTTGATGAAAAGGTTTATGTCAAGTCAATGTCCTCGTGACATTTAGTCGCTCACTTGCTGTCATCTCGGCTAGTGTTGCCAGACGGGGTGGATTCCCTCCAAATTCGGGGGTATTTCTGGGCTCTGGGGAGAAGTTTAGGGAAACAAATCCTTTATTTAGGGGGATTTTCACAGGGAAAAGAGAATGGGAAATGCGATTTTTTTTATTTTGGTAAGTACTGAGAGTTTTTTTGTGTTGAATTTTTATTTGCAGTAATATAACCGAGGAGTGTACGACAAAAAAATTAAATCAGAACATACAAATTAAACAGGAGGCTATTTAAAGACTGTTGCAAACAGTCTCAAAATGTATAATCTGTAATCAAGATGACCTTTGATCGGTTGGGCTTATTTTTTCGGATATTATATTTGTTTTTCAGGGAATTTCATAAAAAGTTTGGGGGTAAAACTTAGCTATCTCATCTGGCAACACTGGCCGACTTGCTCGCTCGCTCGCTCTGTCATTTAATTAATTTATGTATGATGTCATGTCAGTCAATTGTCATTGTCAACAGCTGTCGTTTGTTCAATGTTGAAATTACGAAATTTTGTTCAAAAATAAAATAAATTGATAGAAATGAGTAATATAGAATTAGATATCTGGAGAGGGGAATGGGGCCTAGCTTCAATAGATTTAGAATGCCTAAAAGTTTTGGTAAATATTGATGCAACATAACCTAAAAGTTACCCTGCCGGTAAACATCGGTTTATTTTATCAAATTGTCCTTTGCAGACATATATGAAATTCATTGGCGTTCCTGTTCGAGTAAAGGAAGCTAACAATCCATTCTTCACTCCGAAAGGAACACTACCCGTCATGAGAGACGGCCGAAAAGTCCTTACAAATTATGAAGAAGTTGTTGACCACTTAAAATCCCTTGTAAGTCTCCGTTACTAAGCAGACCAGTGTCTGATCTAGTTGATTTGTTTGAAAACTGCATTATAATTGGCGGCGATATGGGCGTGCAGCCTACCTAGAAGATAAATATAAATAATGCTGGACATATTATTCACACAGCATCGTGTAGCCCAAAAGTAAGCAGAGTTTGTGTTATGGGAACCACTTTACCTCAACACAAACCACTTAGGTACTACTTTTTTTTGTAAAAACTTCCATGGAAAGCTAACCACTACAAAAGTGGGTATGTAATAAAATTAAATGAAATATAATAATAAGAATAATAAACTTTATTTCAGGCAACATTAGAATAAGTTACAAGATGTTATTTTACTTAGTCTACGGCCCATAGCAATAAATACCTTACAACTAACATACATATTTTATAAATAACACTACACTAAATTGTCACGTATTATCTATGAATATGATCATAACTGTATTCTCAAGGTATGGTGGTAGACATTCTCTCAGATCTTTATGAAGTTAAGATTTCTTGAAGTTGTCTAAATGTTTTTATCCACCCTCACACTATAAGTTCAATGTGGGGGCTATTATTGTTTTTTCCTCCTGCTTCCCCTTTTGTATTGTTTGTTTTTGTGTGTGATAAAAATAAAAGTTATTCTATTCTATTCTAAGGGAGTAGTCAGAAGGATGTTCAATTAAACACATTTACTTTGAAATCTAAAAAAAATTCTTAGAGAGACAGTCATTAGATAATAACACAATGTACTAATAAATTTCAGCATTATAGCACAGATGTCCACTTGAACACCAAGCAGGCTGCTGAAGCTAGTGCATTCACCCAGTACCTTCGCGAGAAGCTTTACCCTGCCTACCAATTTGCTTGGTGGGTAGACGAGAAGAACTACTGCGATGTGACCAGACCGACCTATGCTAAAGCCTTACGGATACCATTTAACTTCTATTATCCTTCACGGTACCAAAATGCAGCAAAAGAAATGATCGACGCGCTGTACGGAGAACACACAGATCTTAGAGAAATAGAGAAAACAGTGAGTACCTACTTATGGTTACAAGTTTTTGTATATTGCATTCATTCCCCCTTACACATGAAAGATGTTTAAAGTTGAATACTGATTAACCCAGATAAAACGACGGGACTTTTATAAGGCCCAAAAAACTAATGCAATCTACATGCAATTTTTGTTTCTTAAATGTAAACTGAAACTAAAATTCATACTGCAGTGTGAATTAGTACATTATAACGTTTAATTCACAACAGTAAAGTTTTTGTAATATTAGTGTTTTTGTCTTATTTTGGTGTTTATGTACAACATGAAAGTTTTTTCTTACGATGTCTGCACAAAAGTAAGCTAATATCACAATTGTATGCGGTAATCAAATATATTTCAGTTTTATTTTCATTCTTGATGTTTAGTCTACACAGCCTCATAATCATTTGGTTTCATATTTGAAATAATTAGTACTTTTCAACCGTTGAAACGTGATGGCCTTTTATAAGTCCAGTCGTAATCTGTACATCCATGATATTGTAAAAACAGATTCGATTATTTTGTAGATAATGACCGAATAAACCGTTTCAAACTCACAGAAATACTTGATGAGCTGGAGTAAATTGATAAAGAATCTCCATTGCCAACCAAAATCACAATATTCCCTCGTGAAAATGCCAACGCGTAAGTAACACAATTGAAGAATCCGGTGATGAACTGCATAACCTTCCAGGAATAGGGGAACAAAAAAAGGGGGAAAATAGGGGGCAAAATAGGAGAATGACAACAGCATCGCAAATGCTGTAAAAATACTCCAGCTCTTACAAAAGGTGAAAAGAGTATCACAAGTTCTTATGCGATATTATGTGCTTGTAGATCAACCATCTCTTACCAAACAGTATAATGAAAATGGGAGAGGTAGACAGATCCAATCCAAAACATAGGTCTTTACCGAACATCAGATTCGCGGGAAAAGTGGTAGGTACTTTTCTCTTTTCAGGCATAGCCTGGATATGGCTGTGAACAATGAGTGGCAGCTATATAAACGTGACAGGGAAGAAAGGATCACCTGGCTTTTCGCAGAAGTTTGTTTGAAACTTATAAAAAGTGATAAGAGGGGACCATGTCCTACGACAAGTTCTCATCAAGAATCATCCTGATTGACGGAATTGATTACTTTACAGTACTCCTCAACTTAGATGGAAGGTTTGCAAAATAGAAAGTTACTTGATTTACAAGAAATGTAAAATACATTTACACCCAAAACACTAGTTTTTGGCATCCTATAATTAAAATTAAAAAATATGTGGTAAATTAATAAAATATGTATTTGGTTCCTATGTTTCATTTGTTGTACTTCCGGGTATTTCGTAGTAGCCTAGATTGCGACGGGCCTTATAAAAGGCCATCATTTTCCGGGTTTCCTAAAAAACTTAGATTTTTTTAAAGTTGATTTTCATCCATTTTGATCCATTTGGAGACATATATCCAAAATTCACAATAATCGAAGGAATAAAATAGTTTCAGTAACATCTGGGTTAAACAACATCCTGTTTTTTCGTCACTATCCACAAATAAAGACAGGACGTTGTTTAACCAAACACTTTAAACGTCTTTCATAAGTAAGACCCATTGTTTTCAAACAGTTAAAATATTCACATCAAACTCGTAGAAGTTTCCTGGTCAAGAATAAAACTTATGCCAACCTAAAATAGTACATAATTGAATTATATTTATTATAAAAACAAACAAACTGTAATGTTTGGTTCCAGATTTATAATGAAGCAGAAAAGTGCCTTAAAACCTTATCAGACAGACTCGGTGAGAGTGAATACTTCTTCGGCAACCGTCCATCCTCATTCGACGCCACAGTATTCGCGTACCTCGCACCTCTAGTCAAGGCACCCTTCCCCAATGGAACTCTGTCGAGCCACGTCAAAGGAATAGCCAATTTATCAAGATTTGTAGCCAGGATAAACCAGAAGAATTTTAGACATGTTACAGATGGTAAGTTCCGTGGCTCGCGTGAATACGTTGATATGTCGAGATGTCAATTTTTTTTTTTATTGGCTTAAACGATATCTACGCCTATGAAGTATCTATAAAAAAATTGACAGCTCCCTAGCTAGACAAGTTTTCGAGTTATGGCCTTGCCAACTCCTCCATTTTTCGTATTTTAGTTGACATAACTACTTGTCAATTTTTCAAGCCACTAACACCACAGATTACTAATTACTAACAGATGCCTGACTCCGGGAAAACGTTTATTTAAATAGCGAATCTATCATCAATACTACAAAGTTCAATTCAGCTCGCACAAGCACTTCATGCCTACTCGTTTTTATACCTAAACTTGGCGCCTCATTCTAACTCTGTCTGTCGGCGTAACTCTGTCCCTGTCTTCTATCTGGCGTGGCACTAAGGGTTGCTTCTCGCGACATAATATTTATTAGGTATTATTATCTTTTAGTAAAATTGATCTACCGTTATGCAGGTAGGTACCTACATAATTATCTCTATTCTAAAGGTGGTATCACAATCTCAAAGGTAGGTACCTACCTACACTAGGTGAGTAGATTACGAAGAAAGCAAAATAGGTAGGTACCTACCTAATGGATTTTTGCTCCTTGCTCTTTGTACGGAATTAGGAGTACCTACTAT
Organism: Camptogramma bilineatum; assembly: GCA_958496255.1. Lineage (NCBI taxonomy): Eukaryota > Metazoa > Arthropoda > Insecta > Lepidoptera > Geometridae > Camptogramma > Camptogramma bilineatum. The sequence continues at coordinate 13,422,207 of OY292466.1, read as the reverse complement.
ACCTAAGTTTGTGAATGTAGGTAGGTAGTCAGTGTTCCTAAAAAATGACGCTGAGCAAATCAAAACTTATTACCTACCTAGGTAGGTAGGTAATACGTACCTATTAGCTTTCAATCTTTTTAGTAACTTTAGTACCTAGGTACCTACCCAAACAACACAAAAGTATTTCACTTTCAAAACTTTCGTGAGTTGTACTAGACATTATTTAACCCAGATGAAGATTCTCCGGAATCCGGATGAATCGAAACATTGTCGGTATCTAAATCGACGAAATTTTTACGTGAGTAGGTAATTCCCGTGTGTCAAATAATGTCTAACACAAAAGTAGGTACTTATTAAAAAACATACCTACTACATCTATAATAACCTATAATACGAGGTAGGTAGGTAATAAGTAATAATAAATGATAAAAGTAAGTAGGTAAGTACTTCTTACCTTTCCATGTCATTGGGAAGAGAGAAAAACGAGAGATCCCGATTGCTGTCATTATTTCCACAGCCATAAACTATACAGTAATTTTTTGGTTTCATTTTATAAATATTCCGGCCGAGCCAGCCGAGCGAGCGCGGCGCGCGGCACGTGACACTCCACTGAGCTCGGCCCGCCCGGTGGGCTCGCCAATGTACTTGTAGCTTTGTACCTGACACGCGGAGTGCGCCATCTGTTAGTAATTAGTAATCTGTGCTAACACCCACATGTTTTTGTAGATATTTCGATTTATCAACCTACTCATTCGCCAAAATTATATTTGTTACATGATATCTCGACATATATATATATGATATTTTTGATTAACTTTTAACAAATTAAAATGTCAGGTTATGGCTAACCAAAGTATTCCGTTTAAATTGTGATACATTGAGTTGTTCAGTTATGCCCGCGCGCTCTCGCGCTGGCATAACCGAACATGTCACTCGTATTGGTAAACAAAACGTCAGTTCAGAAATCTTTTTTTTTTAAGTATTGCTTTTACATGGAAAACTGATAGATTTTAATTATTTGTTAAACTATAATGACATTGCTTGATTTTTACAAGCTTTTATTATTAACTTGCGATTTTTGTTCGGGTCTACTTTTGAAAATTAAATTTGACTGACCTCCCAGTGTCTAATTAAGCTGAAATTTGGAATACCTATAGGTTCTTGGTGACAATGCAATATTATTTTAACAACGAGCTGATCTGATGATGGAGCCAGGAGCTGTTCAACAGAACTCACTTTTTTTTTAGTGAAATGTTGAAAGTTCAATTTGACCCACTTTCCAGTGTTTGATTGAGCTAAAATTTGGCACACTTATAGATTCTAGATAACAATGTAATATTATGTTAACAATAAGCTGATCTGATGCTGGAGTCAGGAGCTGTTCAACAAACCTCAATATTTGTTTGGATTAAATCTTGCAAATTCAATTTGACCCACTTCCCAGCATCTGATTGAGCTGAAATTTGGCACACTTATAGATTCTCGATGACGATGCAATACTATTGTAACAGTGACCTGATCTGATGATGGAGCCAGGAGCTGTTCAACAGAACTCACTTTTTTTTTAGTGAAATCTTGCAAGTTCAATTTGACCCACTTTCCAGTGTTTGATTGAGCTAAAATTTGGCACACTTATAGATTCTAGATAACAATGTATTATTATGTTAAAAGTAAGCTGATCTGATGCTGGTGTCAAGAGCTGTTCAACAAAACTTAATATTGTGTTCGGGTCAAATCTTTCAAGTTTAATTTGACCCACTTCCCAGTGTCTGATTGAGCTGAAATTTGGCACACTTATGGATTCTTGGTGACAATGCAATATTATTGTAACAACGAGCTGATCTGATGATGGAGCCAGGACCTGTTTAACAAAACTCATATTTTTTTTAGTGAATTCTTGCAAGTTTAATTTGACCCACTTTCCAGTGTCTCATTGAGCTAAAATTTGGCACACTTATAGACTCTAGATAAGAATGTAATATTATGATAACAACAAGCTGATCTGTTGCTGGAGTCAGGAGTTATTCAACAAAACTCCTCAGTAAATTTTTCGATTGAGGTGAAACTTTGCATTTTTTTCTAGTTCCGAATACATTGTAATAATATGGTGACAATGAGCAGATGTGCTGATAAAATCTGGTTGTATTCCATTCAAATTCTCAGTGATTAACAGTAGAGCATCCGTGTTTGGGCTCATTTAAAATCAGCTTACCCTTACTATGTTAAATCTCATTTCTAAACGGTATGAACGGTTCTGAGTAATAAGTAGGTACTTCAGCAACTCAAAAAACTGGTTTTATAGTCTCTATCTGTTTGCAATCCGATAATATAGCATTGTTTACCTACCAATATTCCATACATTAAAGGTGAATAAGTTGATATCTTTTGCGGCATAACTGGACATCTCGAGACGTAACCTAAATCTCATCAATTTTTTTGTTGACATGTCTTATATCATGGAAACTATGGGGAATTTTGGTTATTTATTGTCATCATTCGAAAGAGGGCATAAAATAACCATAGAAACAATTAACACAAATACTGTAAACTAATTTACCGAGAAACCAGAAGAGGTCAAACTTTCAAACGGCCGCCCTGAAAAGTTGGTGTTTTATACATGTCAACGTATTCACGCGTGCCACGGAGTTATGGGAATATGTAAATAGGTTCAGGGCCGTATGCCCAGGCACGGTATTCAACCTCTCAAATCTTCAGGTTCTCGAGATTGGTGATGGTGTCTAAAGGGGTAGTCAGAGGCACGGCATACATTTTGTCTTTAATCAGAGCCCAAACACAAAATCTAACAGCATTTACTACATTATTGTATCTATTTAGAACCTACATTTTTACGTGCGAATTAATAGTATGCAACACAACTTTTAAAAAATTATGGAGAATTCCCGTCATCCCCGTTGGGCGTATCAGCTCACCGGGGACAACGGGAATGAATCAAAATGACGTCTCGTTGTCCCCGGGCCGGGAATACGACCACCGGGGACAACGGTAATACATCGCAAAAGTTGCTGTTTTAAAGAGGTTTTATTATGAATTTATATTAGATACTAGCAGTGCCCTCGCAGCGTTGCCCCCGTAGTGATGGTTTATGGTGATGATGATGATTATGAAAAGAATCCTATAAATTTCCTCAAGAGTTTAGCTATCACATGCAGAAATGATTTTTCAAATCCGACTGGTAGTTCCTGACATTAGTGTGTTCAAACAAACAAACAAACAAACAAACCAACTCTTCCGCTTTAGTATAGATGAAGAGTATGCAAAAGTAAGCAGTTTAATGTGGTATTATTATGCATGTATAACTAGTAGTTCGCCCCGAACTGAGATCTCGCGCACCGTAGATGGCTTACATTTGGACTTTCTTCTGACTACCCCTATAATTTCAAGTGCTACTACTGCCGAGTATGCCTATTGCGCTAGCTCTTCATGGTAAAAAATACTTGCATGCATGCAATACATAATGTCGTGTCTAATTTTTCATTTACTTCATATTTTTTATGAATTCTCGTCGTATTTCTAAAAGTATACGTCCTAGAATAAAAATAATAACTATTTTAGAATGTACAAATAAAGACCTTTCATTTGACACCCCACTCAATATATTTGTTTACTTAACTTTTTTTACCCCAATTATTTTCATTCTTTATCAAAATTTTTTTTTATCACGAAAATAAATCAAGTAGCATCTAAAATCATTGCAAACCAAACCGCAACGATGCCACTCTCTTTTTAAGACCGACCAGTCAATGAGCTACGAAGACATCGAAACTCTATGAAACGGGAGCTCTTGCAGCTCTGGTTTCGTAGTTTTTGTTCTTTGGTCGTATTTCAAAAACTATATATCCTAGATTAAAAATAAAAACCATTTTGGAATGTACAAAATAAGCCCTTTCGTTTGACACCCCACTCAATATATTTGTGTAACTTTAAAAAAAAATTACCCCCTTGGGAACCTAATATCTTCACAACCCCTTCATCGATTAAGCTCATATGCTCCACCGTAAATTTCCTTACTACAACCTATTGACCTACCAAGTTTCATGCAGATTGGATGAACGGTTCGACAGTTATGCGCGAACAACAATTCGTGAAACATACATACAAACATACAAACATACAAACATACAAACATACAAACATACAAACATACAAAGCAAAATCGCCCAACTTACCACTAAGATCTGCGCTCGCTTCGCTCGCTCGATCGATAAGATATAATTCTGCTTGTAGAATACAACCGTCAGAACGCCAAGAAGCAATCGACGGGTACCCAGTCAGATCGCGAGGCGGTCAACTTCCCCAACCAGACGCGGAATAAGATCCTCGCCGCGCTGTTCGCTGCAATCGCCATGACCGGCTATGCTGTCGCTAATGGCATGTTCCAGGTAACAAAGCAGGGAGGCTAAAATAGCCGTTAACGCAATTCCTTATGCCAGCCATACACGATCAAGTTCACCGTCAAGTTTACAGCGGACTTTTGATGCGGCGTTCAGTTTGCAGTTCGTCCATATAGAACACACACGATCAAGTTCACCGTCAAGTTTGCAGCGGACTTAATGCGGCGTCCAGTAAACTTGACGGTGTACGGCTATGGGTGTGCATGACAAGTCTACTTGAAGCGAAGAATTGACCAACTAACGTCATGCATACTTGAACGCTCACACACATCTTCAAGTTTACATGACGCTGCAAACTTGATCAAGTCGGTAGAACGAAATTCTATTTTCGCTTCAAGTAGACTTGTCACACCCATAGCCATACACCGTCAAGTTTACAGGACGCCGCATCAAGTCCACTGTAAAAATGACGGTGAACTTGATTGTGTATGGCTGGCATTAAGCTTTAAATTTTTTGTCACTAAATCTAACATCCCATCCAGCAGTCCAAGGTTTATCAGAGGGCTTTAAAAGGGAAATGGATGTAGTTATATAAACTGTCTGTTCACAAAATCCTTACAATAATGCAAGTGATACTAGAACCAGAGAAACTCAGATGCTAAGAAAAGTCAAACTTATTTATTCAATTAGAACAGTTCACTTTTTCATGCGGTGTTCACACGCTCGCGAGCAAACAGAAATTCAACGAGACATATAATATGATTAGAGCGAGCACGAAATAGCTCTGTCGCTCTCATTTCAAGGAGACTGAACGCGACAGAAGATAAATGGCCCGTTGAATGTCTGTTTGCACGCGAGCGTGTGAACGCGGCCTAAGAAGTATATTTACTCGAAAGGCTTATCAATGTACACTTCTTCCAACGGATCTAGGCATTCGTGAAGTTAGCCGTTTCGATGCGCAGTGCAACTTTTTCATACAAAATTTTCTACTGCGCAGCGAAAAGCCTAGCTTTACGAATGCCTAGATCTATTGTGACAACTGTACAGCGTGTGCTTTTTTGTAGAATCTAGATTTTTTGCATCTTGCACGAGCATTGCTTTCATTAGCCATATTTCCATAGACTACATTGTGACGTCATCGGCAGAAATGCCGATGCAGTGCAAGCAGTGCCATAGAGAATTAGAGATCCATGCAAAACAACACGCACAGCTTTAAAATCTTGTCCATTTAGTTAGATGTTCTTTTCTTGTCACGTTCAAGTGGAAAAAAAGAGACGGAATCAGATTTAACTACCAATTGAGCTGTAGGAAGCAAAGTCCGGCGGAAGAGTTTGTTTGTTTGAACGCGCTAATCTCAGGAACGACCAGTCGGATTTGATAAATAATTATTTCTGTGTTTGATAGCTATACTCTTGAGGAAGATTATAGGCTACTTTTCATCATCATCATCACTATATACCGTCACTACGGGGGCAACGCCGCGAGAGCGCTGCTAGTTTTAGTATAGCAGTAAAATGTTGATGATTTGAATTCTCTCAGGAGCTGAAAGATTACGAACAGTCGAGAGAGTACACCGACCTGTTTGAGAATGAGGATGAAGAGTAGGCGACGTCAGACTGCACTTCGTCTGAATGGTTTGAAAGTTCAACGGATAGGTAATGTCCTAAAGCCGAAATCAGACGGTTCATTTTGCGTTCATTTCTGCCTTTCATTCGGCATCTGTCATTAGGAGTGAAGCTTCTGAACTTGAAATGAAAGAAAAATGAAAATTGAATTCACTAATGAAACAATCCAACTCTGTCGGATCGGTTCATTCCGGAATGAAAGGAATGAACGCCCACTCCGAATGAAAGCAAAATGAACCGTCTGAACACGAAAATGAACGTTCACTCGGAGTCGGCCATGCAAGACGCACGACTTCATTCTATGACATAGACAAGAATAGAAAATGAATGTTCATTTCTTTATCATTCTGTATTATACGTGTGATCATGGAATGAAAGGAAAATGAAACAATCACTCAAGTGACCTTTCATCCGAGTGAACCGTCTGATCTCGGCTTAATCTAAGAATTGATTACAGTTATACCAGCTAAAGTTGCTTTATATTTTATGGATATTGACAATTCGCAGATCAAAAGAAAGAAGAGTTTTTGCAGAGTCTACCAAATTTTATTTAACATGGTATTCATTATCTTATTAGTGCATTTTGATGTTTAAACATACTCCTTACTGACTACCAATAAATACCTTTATGGATCCTATAAGACTAGTTGTAACTAGATAGTAGATTAGACCCTTTGCACGCATAATGTTGGTAGCTCCCTGATATTGTGCATGGACATTTTTTTTAAATTATAAATGCATCGATAAAAAAATCCATCTAATGAGTATCAGATGGTGATATATGGTATAACTTTAATCTATCTAGATAGGTCATAGATACCTACGAAAATTCGTGAAATATCTAACTGAGATCACGAGTGAAAGGTACAGAACGTTTATTTTATGATCCAGCTTTGTTTGATCTATTCAAATTCATATTTTGTTTTGTTTCGAGTTGGTAGGTTCTATAGGTTTCTTGAATAATGTTTTAGATATTCCATTGTTATTGCTCAGTCCATTATTTAACTTTGCATTTATATATCCAAACAGTAAAGTTGGGATACTCCAATTCAATGTAATATAATAATATAATTTATTTATTTATGTTTTATTTATTTAATGTTTTAAAACAATATTCGTATGGGCATATATACCATGCATTTAGTTAGATCATACAAGTTAGTCTAGGGATTGTAGAAAGATAAAATAGTAAATCATAAAGTGAACCATGCTGTCAGCGAACTATTCGCGTTGTGTTACAAGGACAGGCAGGCCTATGATTTAGCATAGGACAGACAGAAATGTACAATACAACACAAACTTTGTGGTAGTAGCTCCAGCAAATTAAAGTGAATTCTTCCAGAATAAATGCTCATCATTAGAGACAGGATTAATGCAACATAAAAAGCCTTTTTGTATGCAAACATGCATGAAAATGCAAATCCATATGATTATGCAATATGCAATTGCATATTTTATAATCCGGTCTCTACTTATCATCAACAGCTTTGCTCAAAAAAAAGTCTGGGTATAACATTGAATTAAAATAAATTTATTAAGCCGGGTTGACACGATCCAAGTCAACTAGGACCAAGTCCAACTTGGATGACTCTGATTGGACGCCGTCGGACTAAAGCCTTAACCAATCCAAAGCGTTCAGCTAACGTCCGCGGTGGCGTGCAAGGTGGCGATCAGTTGTTGTCCAATCAGAGGACGCATCGTGACACCGATTGTCATCACGCTTTGGTTTGGTCAAGGCTTCACATGACTCTCGGACGACGGCGTCCAATCACAGTCATCCAAGTTGGACTTGGTCCTAGTTGACTTGCATCGTGTCAATCCGGCTTTAGAAAGTTTTAACAACAGATAAAAAACACACGCAATAAATGTATTTTTTTACCCAAATTTTAATATGCTGTAAGTACCTAGTTAAAAATAATCTTGTCAATATAATTTCAATTAGCTTCGAATTTTAATATTGGACTTACGCCCGAATACCTACTGAACCGCTACTTAAATATTTTTAACTATTTGAGACGTTCTTACTCTTCAGAATCGTGTACTAAAATTACAATCAATGTCATTTAAGCACCACTTAAACTAAGTAGCGTTTCAGTATTCGGGCGTTAGAGAGGCAAATATTTAGTTTAGGATTATTTTGGGAACATTCGAAATTGATAGAATAAAGAAGTGTTAAACTGAGTGAATAAACGCGGATTAAAGACCACCAATTAGGCAATTTAGGCATGCGTCATTAAAAAATGGGTGTTTGATGATCGTGTTGTCAAGTGGAGCCGTGTCGATGTAATGAGAACTCAGCTTTACGCATTCTCAGATATGTTTAGATGAGTTATTCATTAATTTCTAGATGATAGGGAGTGAAAAATTATTGATTACCTCAAAAAGTAACTTAAACACTGCGAAAAATGTAAAAACCTAATAAGCCTCATTCATATACGTTTCATTTTATTCAGGTGTTCTTGGAATATGCATGATATAGAGAAGTCACTTTATCAACTATTTTGCCCTACTGCAACTTATAAATAAGGTGTAAAGAATTATGTGATTTAGAGGACATACATAAAAAATACTTTGAAGTAAAATTAACTCTATAAAATGGTTGACTTGAGTAGGCAAAGCATTATTTAAGCGGACAATTGGCCAAAATTGGTAGCACTTATAGTTTTGAGCCGCCTATAGGTACAATGTTTGGCGATCCTAGGCCAACGCGAGCAAATTGATGCAAGGCAAGAACTATTATCAGGCCTGTCTCACTTCTCACTTTAGGTATTTATAGGACGCGCGCCGCCTCGGGCGGCGCGCGACATAGGTTACCACTTGCCGCTCGCTCGGCTTGCGGACTAGACGCATTGTGAGTAATTATCGTGATCTCGTATACATCGTTTCTTGTGATTTTTGCACGATAACTAAACGATCTAATCCGTATAAAAGATACTGCTGTGTCTACGGGTGTCTAAACAAAAGGAAAAGCAATGAATGGACATTAACATTCCACAAAATTCCGGAAGATATTGAAATGTTGGTAGGTACCTACTAAGCTTTTCTATAATTTGTTGTAAGTACCTATTTAAATAAATCATCAATAAATACCTAGGTAGGTACTTACTTTTACTCTGTAACTGTAGGTGCATAATGAAAACGAGATTTTATAGGTACCTACCTATTCGATTCCTTTTTGATTGAATAGGTACCTGTTTACAAATAAACAAACATAATACACCTACAAAACTTTTTGTAGGTAGGTACCTACAGTTTTGTTTATTTACATATGTACCTAAAAGTAACTTATCCGTTAAGTAGGTACCTAACCTACTTAATATAATAATTGTAAGTGTTTAGAAGTTACATTACATTCATAGAGCCATGTTGGTCGAAGTGATTAGTACCTCAACTTTCGAGACGAAGGTCGTGGGTTCGAGTCCTGGCCGTGCATTAAATTACAAATGTGATTGCAAACCTAACATTAAAAGGGTGATTATCGGATAACGGCTCCCGGTCTAGTTGTGTGATGATGATGATTGGGTGTGTCTGATCGATGTCTAGGTAGGTATGAAGGTATAGATATTTTGAAATGCAATTGTTTACAAAACGAATGAGATAATAATGTATCTACATACTTCACCTACCTACGTACAATACGTAGTAGGTACCTACTTACTACTATTTATTCTGTGGTAACGGTAGATTAAATTATATTTAGGCCTACTTATTTTAGAACTTAAGTAGGTACTGTTTTTGTGACAGATAAAATAAATTAATTTATTTGTGTTGTCGCAAGCGAAAATTCGACAACCCTTACGAGTCGCGTCACACCGCGCCAGACAGTGACACAGTTACGCATTAGAGCAGGATGGGAATGTTACGCAAATATCTCGATAGGTAATAGGCCCGTAGGCGAGTTGAATTGCACTTTATAGCTTCGCCGCGAGAGTCTCTATTTAAACAAATTTACTCGCGAAGTGACCCTTCTGTACGTAGTACCTAGTATTCTGTGCTATTATACCGTCTAGAGTAGAGCGTGCATGTAAAGAATGTTTTAGTTGAATGAGAATATTGTATTTGTTCGTTGTTAACTTATTGAAGTTGTGAATAAACCATGGTTCGTTGATATGCCTTGTTTTATTTAGTTTTGCGACACCCTCTGCTTGCTTCATCATAATTTAGAGCAATCTTGCCTCCATAAACATTCTGATCAGATTTTATCTTAGTTAGATAATGATCACGTTTTTATCAAGGGACCTCCTAACCCTAAGTAATCCTTGCATTATTGTAATGAAGAGAACATTGTACGAAAAAAGCTAGGCAAAACATTCCAATATATGCCGTTCTTTTCACTCTGTCTATGAAAAGACACGGCTTATAGTTCAATTGGTATTGTGATTCTGCTATAACGGCCTTATTAAGCCCGCAGGAATCTAGCCTGCATTTCTCGAGATCACAAATTAACTTCAGTTCAGGTTCAGGCCTAATGTCGTCCATCAAATAACTGTCTTGATGTATGGATGTTTTTAATTGTTTCAAAATACGCTACGATTATGAAAATTAAATTGTAAAATGTTTTGCATTCTACATGCAGCACTGGTCCTACTGGAGCTGGTCCCGCACTATGGCGTTAAACAGATTTAGCATCGTTCAAAAGCGATATCAGAAGTACAAGAAAATGAAGGCGGAGGCTGCAGACACTGTGATACCTCAAGGCTAAAGTCCACTAAACATTAACGTACACACTCATAGTTTGGTGGACATGTTGGTTCAGACTTCTTTCGACCGAGACGTCGCGTCGGCGTCGCTACGCTACGGTACCTTACGTCCTCGGTTTAGTGGATTTCGAGGAGAAATCTTTAAAATTGACAAGCAGTAGAAAATTTGGCTAAATATTGAAAATAATGAGTCATCATTTTTTCCTAAAGACCTAAGTGTAAATAAAAGACAAAAATATTTCAATAATCATTTTTATTTCTCTTCGTTTGAACATTGCATTTGACATTGTCAGGTACACTCGACAACAGAATTTGGTGTGTTTAATATTACTGGGATACCAAACTAAACACAGTTACAAGTTCAGGGCTTAGTCCAACATAGAGGATGATAGTATCTACAATTTTTAGAAGTCAACAAAGCAAGATAACAATATGATTACATAATTCACGTCCCGTTTTGGTCGAAGCCAGCCCTAAGACTGCGGTTCTATCAATAAGCAAAAAACAAAAAAATAAATATGAATTCTTTGTTGCGTATAAGATCATAAAAAAAAATGTTCTTACGGTCAATGTTATTGATAGATACAGTCAAAGTTACATTTAGGCTGTCTCTTTTGGACAAAGTAAGACAAAAAAGAGATGGTTATCTCTTATCTTACTAATGACAGACCCTTTCTAAGCTCGTTCCCGACAGTCATTGAATCAGCCTTTACATGGAAGAATGTTGTTGATTATTGGAATGGCACTACAATTTATTACAGCGGGAGTTTTTGATTATACAGTTAGTGGACTTGTAGTGTGTTTAAGCCGGATGTGGCGCCACTTTCGCTATGAATTAGTGCAACTTCTAAAAAAACAGTATGACAGTATGAAACAATTGTACAATTTTCACAATGGATCTAGGCATTCGTGAAGTTAGGCTTTCCGCTGCGCAGTAGAAAACTTTGTATGAAAAAGCTGCACTGCGAATCGAAACGGCTAACTTCATGAATGCCAAGACCATTTGCAAGAAGTGTACCAACTGATGTTTAAAATCATTGTAGTTTGCTTCTTTCAAAGTAATTTGAAATGATTTTGATTTAGAATATTAGCATTAAGGCGAACGCATACCTATCGGAGCCGAACGCGTCAAACGAATCGACCAAAATTAATTTTTGAATTATTTATATGAAATCGTGTGAAACCTCGCACATCTACCCGATTCGGACGAATCGACGGACGAATCGACGCGGGCAGATGTGAGAGGTTTCATACGATTTCATAGAAGGAATTCTAAAATTCATTTCTTTCGATTCGTTCGACGCTTTTAGCGCGGAAAGGTGTGCGTTCACCTTTATCTCATGACGTCATTATTACTTTCCTATAAAAACTTCGTGGAGCAAGCGTCAGTGGCGCCACCTATAAGCATGTTAACAGATCCTAGTTAAGCTACATAGAGTAACAGTTGATAAAATTGTTAATTACACATCAATATACCTACAACTAACCTTAATACTATACAGACTAATCTTTAACAAGTCAACAATTATATCTTTACTCGGCAGTCTGTGGTATTCTGATTTTATGTTATTAAACGTTTGTTTTGGCAACCGTCAAGAAATTTAGTAATTTTACTCAAAATTAGAATATTTTTGATTTCAAATACGAGAAAACGTCAAAAAATGGCATCGCGACCGCCATTTTGAAAATATATTAAAACGTACGGCCTTCCACAGAAAGTACTCATTACAACATCGACGACTTGTCTCTTGCGAGCTAATTTACAATATGAATCAGCCACGCCCTATACAAAAGTAAGTAAATAGAACATAAATACCTACATAATTTATTAAATAACAACGAGAAGGTAATAGCTGCCGTATTTACAATGTACCTTAGAACGTATTTACATCGTAGCGTTAGTTGGTAACAAAAATAAAAATATGCAGCGTCTTGAACCAACGTATGCCAAATATAATCTAACAGATTACTATATTAGTAAGGATGTATCATAAGATTGTTAAGAAAAAAGGTGTCTTAACTTAACTAAAACTGCCTCCAATAGCTAAAACGCCGTTAAGTGACATTTGATCAAACACTTTTAAATGCCATGTTATAAAGCTCAAAATTCTCTATCGATCGGTCTTGGAACTGAGTTCCTATCGTTTATAGTTTTCAAATTAGGGATACTAAGAAAGCGGCAAGCGCGAAGCAACATAGTATAGAAGCGGCGCGTTTTTTTAGCGATATCTCAAAAAGTGGTTTTGTCACTTAACGGCGTTTTAGCTAGCGGAGGGCAGAAAATTGTGGAATTTTCATTGTATGTTCATAAAGATAAATTCTTGCTTTTATTGGGAAAAGATTTCACATCACTTTCTGAACAAAACTACAAATAACTTACATCTAAACTACATAATACAAAATCAATTCCTTTCGAAGCGGAACTTAAAATATTAATATACCTCATTATTTACATTTACGTCAATATTTAAAACGTAACACAATATATTAATTTTAGTATTCTACATTTATAATAATGGCTTCAATACACGGTAGGTACTTGTTCGTAAACGTTGATCTTGATACTACTGTTAAATAATCATTTTAAAATATAATGGGATACTAACGTTATGACGTCACACTTCTCACAATGAATCTAGGCATTCGTGAAGTTAGCCGTTTCGCTGCGCCGTGTAGCTTTTACATATGAAATTTTCTACTGCGCAGCAAAACGGCTAACTTCACGAATGCCTAGATTGTGAGAAGTGTACTAGAACATACTAAAGTTGAATGATTCTTGTAACACTCGTTTTGTGTAACTTTAATTCCATCTTCAAAATAAAATTCTAATTAACTGGTACCTTGACACAAAAGTCTGACAAAAGTCACAAAAGTGACCTCGGGCACTTTCGAAACCAGTTAGGAAAACAGTATTATAGTACTTCCAGATAAATAATGGGTATCGGAAAACATTGGAAACAATCGCATAAAATTACAAAAACGATTGACAAAAAGTAATCTGGAAATGAGAATTACTCATAATTTCAACCTTATCGCAAACAAACAAATATCAATGTCATTTTTAAGAAAAGCAAATTAGTTGCAAGCCTTGCGAGCTGCGCTGCTAACGTGCACTTCTGTCACATTCTGTTTTGCGGAATCTAAATCAATACTGACTAGATGTTGTCGGTCTTATTCGAAATTAACCGATGCCCATTATTTATCTAGAAGTACTGTAATAACGTTCGATGGACATGGTAATGAATGAGTCTCAAATGGTATCTATCTAGTGTTTGAATATGGTCATAAATTACAAAGTTTGCGTGACTTTCATACCTCAAGATTCCTTGCTACGTCTATTCCTTGTCTGTTATTAGTCCGGCGCGTTGAGTAGTGACTGTGAGTCTAATAACAGACTGGCGTCTATAAGACTGACGTGTATGGTTTCCACATTAGTGTTTGAATATGGTCATACATTACAAAGTTTGCGTCACTTTCATACCTCAATTGCTACGTCTATTTCTTGTCTGTTATTAGTCAGGCGCGTTAAGTAGTGATTGTGAGTCTAGTAATAGACTGGCGTCGATAAGACTGACGTGCATGGTCTCCACATGAGGGAGATTCTCGGCGAAAAACGGGAGAGGGCGAAAAACACGAAATTAACCGATGCCCGTTATCTACTCGTATCTAGAAATACTGTAACAACGTCTGATGGACATGGTAATGAATGAGTCTCAAATGAGTGTATCTATCTAGTGTTTGAATATGGTCATACATTACACTTTCATACCTCAACATTTCTTGCTACTTTTTTGCCTGTTATTAGTCTGGCGCGTTGAGTAGTGATTGTGAGTCTAATAACAGACTGGCGTCGATAAGACTGACGTGCATGGTCTCCACATGTGGGAGATTCTCCCCGCGATGCAGACTGAAGGGGTGGAAGCGGGAGAGGGCGGCGCGGGGCGCGGGGGGGTCGGGGGGAGGCTCGGCTCGACCTAGGATGGAGAGAGAGGATATCTTCTCTTGACAGCGCTGGATCTGGAAAAAATACGATTCTTTATTTTGTAATCCTTTGTGTGATTGGCAATAGCGACCGAGCTTCGCTCCGGTGAAAATAGCTAAACAATTTTTTCCAGAAATGAGACATTCTATACAAAAACAATAAAAGGTTTACAAAATAAATAAGACAAAAAGAAAATAAAAAAATCGGTCCACAGCTTGGGTTTGAACTCGCAGCCTACAGCAACGTCTCAATCCATCGTTACAACCGCTGAGCTATCTAAACCAGCGTTTCCTAACCTTTTTCGTTCACGGACCCTTAGCACATCAAGCACAACATCAAGGACCCCCTTCAGAAAAAAAAAAATCATTTTTCGGACTATTAGGTATACTACAAACACGAACAAGTGAAAAAAAAAAACTGACTTCAATGTACGAACTTATTATTTATTATTAAATGGACCATAGATGATACCGCGGACCCCCATACATATACTCGCGGACCACAGGTTAAGAATTGCTGATCTAAACGAACAAAAGCATATTGCACAGGGAAACCTTTTTGCGTGAAAATACGGAACAAACGAATTTTCTCATTTATGAGACCTAGCTCCAACTTGCCGTAATTAAAATCGTCAGAGTCGTTTTCGAGAACGCGAATACAATAAGTACAAATACATACACACATTGCTGGTTTAATAGTATAGGATACTATCATTATTCATTAATTCGAAGATCCTCAACAGATCCTCAACAAATTTTGGTGGCACCAATCGAAAAGTATACCCTTTCAAAAGTTTCAAACAAAAAAATAATTTTCCAGATCTGTCTAGGCGAATTGAGAACCCTCCTTTTTTTTTGAAGTCGGTTAAAAAGGCGCTAAAGGGCATTTTAGCCTCCCTATGCTACAAGTTACACTTTTACTCACAGCGTCTCTGAGCTCCATATTAAACACGTGATGCTGTGCATAACCAGCGTGCGGCGCGTCCAAAGGCTGCAGCCAACGCTCGTAGCACTGCGACCACAGCTCCACGCGCTACAAGTTACACTATATACTCACAGCGTCTCTGAGTTCCATATTAAACACGTGATGCTGTGCATAACCAGCGTGCGGCGCGTCCAGCGGCTGTAACCAACGCTCGTAGCACTGTGACCACAGCTCCACGTGCTACAAGTTACACTATATACTCACAGCGTCTCTGAGTTCCATATTAAACACGTGATGCTGTGCATAACCAGCGTGCGGCGCGTCCAGCGGCTGTAACCAACGCTCGTAGCACTGTGACCACAGCTCCACGTGCTACAAGTTACACTATATACTCACAGCGTCTCTGAGTTCCATATTAAACACGTGATGCTGTGCATAACCAGCGTGCGGCGCGTCCAGCGGCTGTAACCAACGCTCGTAGCACTGCGAACACAGCTCCACGTGCTACAAGTTACACTATATACTCACAGCGTCTCTGAGCTCCATATTAAACACGTGATGCTGTGCATAACCAGCGTGCGGCGCGTCTAACGGCTGTAGCCAACGCTCGTAGCGACCACAGCTCCACGTGCTACAAGTTACACTATATACTCACAGCGTCTCTGAGCTCCATATTAAACACGTGATGCTGTGCATAACCAGCGTGCGGCGCGTCTAACGGCTGTAACCAACGTTCGTAGCACTGCGACCACAGCTCCACGCCCGCTACCGACGAGCACGGCTCCAGGCGGGACACTTCGGGTGATGAGGAAGAAATTTGAGCTGGAAAAATAAAAATAAGGCGAGTTAGAATGGGACCGTTGGAAGAGGATGTATGTATGGTCCCTTTTCCGCAATTGGACTCAAAGGTGGTCCTTAGAATGGGACCGTTGGAAGAGGATGTATGTATAGGGGACTCCCTTTTCCTCAATTAGACTCAAAGGTGGTCCTTTTTGCGTGGGGATGACCTGGCTCACTAGATGTGGAGTCAGCCTAGCTCCTCCTAGTAACGCAGAAGATTCCTGGGGTCTTCGCAGGCCTCGAGGAGCGACCTCGGATTGTTGAGCATTGGAAGAGGAAGACCTAGGCGCACATTCCGGGACCAAATTGGCGAATTATTGGAAGAAGGCCAGGTCAAGAGTACCGACGAGCTTGCATGAAGAATGTGATGAGAGTGAATGAAGCGAAAGAAGTGTGACAGGATCGCAGCAAATGGAGATTTGTGGTCTCTGCCTACCCCTATGATGGGACACAGGTGTGATTTTATGTACCTATGTTTGTACAAAAATTAGGCCTTTAAATCTTTAACTAGATGATTTATACAGTGTCAAGAGGCACTGGGGACAATGTTGGTCAACATTGTCCCAGGCATTACCATGTCCCAACATTATGTTGAGATGGAGTAGTTTTCAAAATGACGGATGGGGCTAGTTTGATTCATAGAAATAGTAACAGATTTATTTATTTAGTTGTTCATATAATTAGCAGTGTTGGCCGCGTGGATGCCTCAACTTTCAATCCGAAGGTCCTGGGTTCGAACCTGGCCGTGCATCAATGGATTTTTCATTTCAAAAAAATTATATGCGCTTTAACACGAGTTAGCTTTCTAATAGCGTCGATGGGCTTGCAACCTGTCACGTATGGAATTTTAACTTCTGCAAAATGTGGGCATGTACAGAAAGCGTCATCAATCGGTATCCCCCTATTGATTTGAACAAAGACTCTTTTCATTTCAACCTTGGATTTCAGTCGGGTATTATATCAGCTATTTTTGTTTAGGAACTCGAGCGAAATTAGATATCCATAAGTAAGCAAGGATATAAAAGTTTTTACAAAAGTTGAGATCAACGGCTTGCAAACCGACCTCTTACTAGGGGGATACCAATTAATGACGCTTTCTGTACCAAATGTGTTTGGACGTACCCCTGACTACCCCCTTAGACATCTTCAAAGGATCTAAAAATGCCTAAAGATCTGAAAGAATATGTCTACCGCACCTTGGGAATACAGTCGAGATATTTTTTTTTCATATACTCACATAACCTCTGTTTAGGTGTAGTAGGTGGTTTGGATCCCCTAAAGAGAGGGTTGTAGAACAAAGCTTTGTCGCCGTCTGAGAACTGCTCGCCCCAATCCCACACTGGTCTTTGAACGAAGTTCTGCAAACAAACAGAGGTTTTTATCAATGACTAGCAGCGCCCTCGCGGCGTTGCTTCCGTAGTGATGGTTTAGAGCGATGATGATGATGAGGAAAAGTAGCCCATAACCTTCCTGGAAAGTTTAGGTATGACATGCAGAAATAATTTTTCAAATCCGTTCCTGAGATTAGCGCGTTCAAACAAACAAACTCTTCCGCTTTATTATATTAGAATAGCGAGCGAAGCAAACTATGAATTAGGTAAGCCAATTCATAGCTTAGGCTGTGTCCCCAGTAGGCAAACTGTGAGCGTAACGCTGCAAACTGCGTACAGTGAGCGCAAAACTAGCAAACTGTGGACACTCCATTTCAAAAATATGGAAGAGCGTACTAAACCGATACGCCGCAAACTCAGTCGGCCGCTCACAGTTTGCCTACTGGGGACACAGCCTTACTCCTCGCTAGCAAAGCCAATGAACTATAAAAAGGGCTTTTTGGCGGGAATTTGAAAAGTCAAGTTTCATTTTTGTTTTATTTTCCAAAACTTGTGTTTCTTCGAATGTTAATGTGTAATATTGGTGGATTATTAACCGTTAAGTGTTCGTGAACGTGCATAAGTGTAGGGAAGTGAAACAAAATTGGATAACATTGCTTTTCAAGTTCTCCCAAAAAGTCCGTGTTGATGTTTCAGTAAAGCCCCACATCTTTACTGAGGCACAAGGGGAGGGGTGGGATATTATATTTATGTATTGTAAAATGTATTTATTTATCTTATTTATCTTTATACTTGAAGTTTATTTAATTACTTGACACTGGCTGAATGCACAACCGTGCGAAGCCAAAAAAAAGAGAAAAAAAAAACTATAAAAATATACCATACCTTTTGTACAGCCAATTCCCGATCCCTGGCGCAATTGAACAGGAAAGTATCGAACAGGTGGTTATGCGCCGTGTCCCATAGAGTTGTTAGGTAGGTCTCTGTGAATTCTAGGTCAGCTGGGAACTGCCTCGTGAGTTGCCACACGCAATCGAGGAAGAGGAGGAATACTGGCGCTGTTTGAGCCGCGGTTGTTTCCTTAGGGTTGGCGTCTTTCGGGTTCCCGGGACGGGGGAGGCCGAATCTGAAACATACACATTATGGGTCTTACTTATAAAAGATGTTTAAAGTTGAACACTGGTTAAACAACGTCCTGTCTTTATTTGTGGATATTCTTCTTTTTCTTTCGTATGAGCAAGTGGCCAACTCTGGTGACGGAGTTTTTAGGCCGCCCAAAGGCCTCCGTCATGGCTTAACGACTTAAAAGCCGGGACCTACAATTAACGTGCCCTCCGAAGCACGGAAGCGAGATATTGTGGATATTGACGAATAGAGACATTGTTTAACCAGTGTTCGACTTTGCCTACATTTACATAAGACACTGTAGTGTCTGGGACAATGTTGAGATGGAGTAGGCTTGCCCAGCACCTACACCATCCTCTCAGCTTAACCGGCCATATCCACAGGAAAGACATGGTCAATACGTGTGGGGCTGACTAAGCCGCGGGTTTCCTCACGATATTTCCCTTTACCGTTTAGAGCTCGTGTTAATGAGCATATAATTTTTTCAGGCTTTTTTCAGGTAACTTAAAAGTCATCTTACTCCCAGAGTAGTTATTTTAGTTAGCCGACATAATTCGAAATACAATTGTTTGGAAAGCGCAACTGAACATTATTATGTGCATACAAATTATCCTGGTTATAAGGTGTCAACTTTACGATGTCAAAATATTCAAACAATCAGCAGTTTACTCTCCAGATTAAACTTAATCCAGTTTGGTCGAATCCAGCCATAGTGATCTTATCGAATAAATGAATTACACAAGAATCATACAAGAATTACACAAGAATCATCAGTCACTTACCTATCACAGAAAGGATGGCCTAACGCGACCCATTCCTTTTGTACCAGCGATTGGAAGCCAGATATAGTTCTAAAGTACGGGTCTACTAGTATCTGTGTCAGCGACGACACAACCGCTGAGTAGTCCACGCCGTCACCTGGAACAACATTATTTTTTAACCGACTTAAAAAAAAAGGAGGTTCTCAATTCGTCGATGATAGAGAAGATAGAGAACAGGAGTAGAATCACCTAGCTCTTAATACGTTTCAAAGTGATCATAGCGGTCCTAATGAATAGGTACATGATATTTGGATTTTTGAACTTTGAATTTTGTCGGTTTTTTTAATGGCTTTTATAAGTATGTTCACCGATTACTCGAAGACGCCTGGACCGATTTGGAAAATCCTTTTTTTGCTTGAAAGGGTATTCTTTTCGATTGGTGTCATAAAAATTTGGTGAGGTTTTGTAGAGGATCTTCGGAGTTATGAACAGAAATGCACTTCGAGAGTGCAGAAAAATGCTCAGCAACATTAAAGTTGTTTTTTTTTTAATTTTTAATATAGCCACTTGTTGATTCTTCTACTCGATATTTACGTGATTAATGCCCGAATACTGAAATGCTACTTAAATATTTGAGACGTACTTATCTGTTTGAGACATTCTTACTCTTCAGAATCTCTTAATGACAGTTAATGTCAATGATAAGCACCACTTTAACTAAGTAGCGTTGCAGTATTCGGGTGTTATTCCCATTGCGTCATAAATTGTAGTGTCGTGCAAACTTTATGGCGGCTGAAGTGTGCAGCAGTTTCGACTTTGCGCAGATACAGTCAACGCAATAGAATAGAGGAAACTTTATCTACATAGCCCGCCTAGCCCCCTCACCGCCTTCACCCGCTGATACCCAAAATAAGCTAGTGCGCATCGTCTCGTTACGAAATTCACAGTCGTCATAAAGTTTGCGGCGCATACATACCCTCCTGTAAGACGACGGTGACATTATCTTCCAACTGGCGCGCCGCCTCGTCCGCGAATGCGAGACAATTAGCCACATGCCTCAGCCAACGACTCGAGTCCAGGATACTGTAGTACTGAGAGTCTTGCATCTGGGCACAGATAATATAATACTATACTAGGGCACAAATATTTGTAAATAAATACTTAAATATTGCTGGACATTTGACACAGCACCATCTAGCAGCTAGATGGTGCTGTAATAAGTAGCTAGATTCTAGCTACTTATTATACCTACTTACCTACTTATGTTAGTGTTCGTCTTACATTGTAAATGTACGTCTGTGTGTGTGTTACCGAATAAATGGTTATCTATCTATCTATCTAGCCCCAAACTAAGCAAAGCTTGTACTATGGGAACTAGATAACTGATAGAATACTTATATATTTGTAAATACATACTATTCTACTTTATAACACCCAGACACAGAACAAACATCAGATGTTCATCACACAAATGTTTGTCCTAAGTGGAAATCGAACCCACGACCTACAGCGCAGAAGGCAACTGAGCTAAGAGTCAACTTTTACTACCAACTGAGCTAAGAGTCAGTATATCACAAATTGTGTTTTTGACATTGGAAATGTCTTTTCGTTCGCTCCAGTGTAGGCACAGATTACTAATTACTAACAGATGGCGCACTCCGCGCGTCAGGTACAAAGCTACAAGTACATTGGCGAGCCCACCGGGCGGGCCGAGCTCAGTGCAGTGATGCCAACTTAGCTACTTTATAGCTAGATCTGGCTACTTTTAGGCTACCATCAGCTACAAAATTGAAAAAGTTGTAGCTAAAAAAGTAAGATTTATAGTCGTATTGCTCATTATACGGACTAAAAATAAATGAAAAATGACATTTGTTCCTCTAATTTTAGTCCGATTTTAGTCCGTATAATGAGCAATACGACTATAGGTTGAATAAATCTTTTTAACCTACCATGACAACACTGCGGACAACACCGTAGACAACAAGTTTTTTTCCCTTGGTTACATCTAGCTACTTTTTGAGGAAAATCTGGTTATCTAGCAACTTTTCGGGGCAGATTTAGCTACAAGTCTGATGGTAGAGTTGGCAACACTGGCTCAGTGGAGTGTCACGCGCCGCCGCGCAACGCCGCGCCGCGCCACGCCGCGCTCGGCTGGCTCGGCCGGAATATTTATAAAATGAAACCAAAAAATTACTGTATAGTTTATGGCTGTGGAAATAATGACAGCAATCGGGATCTCTCGTTTTTCTCTCTTCCCAATGACGACATGGAAAAGTAAGAAGTACTTACTTACTTTTATCATTTACTATTACTTATTACCTACCTCGTATTATAGGTTATTATAGATGTAGTAGGTATGTTTTTTAATAAGTACCTACTTTTGTGTTAGACATTATTTGACACACGGGAATTACCTACTCACGTAAAAATTTCGTCGATTTAGATACCGACAATGTTTCGATTCATCCGGATTCCGGAGAATCTTCATCTGGGTTAAATAATGTCTAGTACAACTCACGAAAGTTTTGAAAGTGAAATACTTTTGTGTTGTTTGGGTAGGTACCTAGGTACTAAAGTTACTAAAAAGATTGAAAGCTAATAGGTACCTACCTACCTACCTAGGTAGGTAATACGTTTTGATTTGCTCAGCGTCATTAGGAACACTGACTACCTACCTACATTCACAAACTTAGGTATAGTAGGTACTCCTAATTCCGTACAAAGAGCAAGGAGCAAGGATCCATTAGGTAGGTACCTACCTATTTTGCTTTCTTCGTAATCTACTCACCTAGTGTAGGTAGGTACCTACCTTTGAGATTGTGATACCACTTTTAGAATAGAGATAATTATGTAGGTACCTACCTGCATAACGGTAGATCAATTTTACTAAAAGATAATAATACCTAATAAATATTATGTCGCGAGAAGCAACCCTGAGTACCACGTCAGATAGAAGACAGGGACAGAGTTACGCCGACAGACAGAGTTAGAATGCGGCGCCAAGTTTAGGTATAAAAACGAGTAGGCATGAAGTGCTTGTGCGAGCTGAATTGAACTTTGTAGTATTGATGATAGATTCGCTATTTAAATAAACGTTTTCCCGGAGTCAGGCATCTGTTAGTAATTAGTAATCTGTGGTGTAGGCTCCGATTTCACGAAAAAGTGCGATCCCCTTATATCTCGGAGAGTTGTGAAGATATGATATTCAGAAAAGGCTCAGAAGAAGCGTATTCATGAGAGCTATAAGGTGCAAGAATTTTTCGAGAAAGTAAAAAACGAAAAAAATTATGGCTGAAATAGTGAAAAAGATATTTTTTTTCCCCGAATATTTGATGAATGTCTGAGAAAATAATAAGGCATCTTGCTCTATAATTATTATAACTTGTAAGTCAAGACGGACAAACTAGTCAAAACACGAAACTCACCCAAAACCCAGCCAATGTGGTGGGCGTACATAGTTCTACAAGCTTCTTGTATGAGGTCTGTAGCGCGGGTAAGGGGGGCAGCACATTAGCGCTGTTTGTGTTCACGTAGCTGTTCCCGCACAGATAGATCACATGTGGGGGCGTCAGTTTTGGATGCGAGCGACGGACCTGAAATAATAGTTTTAGTAAATGATTTTTTTTTACAAAGTTCGTTATTGAATAAAATATTTACTAAGTAATATTTGAGTAAGATATACACAACGCCGCGAAGGCGCTGCTAGTACTGTCGCTATAAAGGCCTTTACCCACCCACGGCCCGATCAGTGCCGCCGATATGATCCTAGAACGCACAGCGTCAATCAAAGTTTCTCTATGCAAAAACAGTGTCTAACTACCTATATTTACACTACACAATGTCAGTTTTGTACACAGTAAGGTTGTCAATGAATAATGTACATTGTGGTCTCGGTCTTGTCTATGCGTCTGCGCGTGTGGTGCGTTCCGTGCTTAAAGTTAGCTCATCGCCAGCTCAAACTTACAGTGTCTATTATATACGTAGTATTATTATCTGTTCTGTGGCAGTGGAAGAGCATACATGGATAGCCAATGTTAACTAGAACGCATTCAGATCGCATCGTCAGATCGTATCGGCGGCACGGATCGGTCGCTGCTGGTAAAGGCCTTCAATCCTGCTGCAACGCACCTGTTCCAACAGCACGCTCTCAGCCGCAGCGGAATGCTCCGTCGGCAGTAACACTGCGCTCCTTAGCAGCACGTCACCATATACACTAGAAGCCGAGACCACTAGCCTTGTAGCACATACCTGTTCTAACAGCACGCTCTCAGCCGCAGCGGAATGTTCCGTCGGTAGCAACTCTGCGCTCCTTAACAGTGCGGTCCCGGCGGCGCGGCCCCACACCCACACGGGAACCCGACCCGCGCGGAAGTGTCGCGCTGCCTCCATCAAGTTGTGGTCCAGAACTGACCGGGGGACTATCAGACTTTGAAGAACAGGGTGGAATCGTTCCCCAAAGGCAGAGTAGGTGGTTCCTCTGCAACGGGCCGGCTCATTGGCCCACTTGCCCGTGGTCTTTCGACCGACAGTTGATGTCGGATAGTCCTAGATATGTCTAAATCGGTTGGAAACTTTGCTTGCAAGTTTTAGACATTCTGATGTTGAGTGGCGCCATCTTCGCTGAAGCTCGTAGTGCGTAGCATGTTTATGTAGTTCATCTAGCGACAGGTAGATGTCGCTACACAGACTATCATACCTGTTCTAACAGCACGCTTTCAGCCGCAGCGGAATGCTCCGTCGGCAGCAACTCCGCGCTCCGTAACAGCGCGGCCCCGGCGGCGCGGCCCCACACCCACACGGGAACTCGACCCGCGCGGAAGTGTCGCGCTGCCTCCATTAAGTTGTAATCCAGAACTGACCGGGGGACTATCAGAGTCTCACCCGCTGTCAGCATGAAGGCGTCTGGGGAAAGAGATGTTAATCTGAAGAGAAATAATTCTTTGTTGTTACATCAGACCTAAAAACGGACCAACTACTTTTTTGTTTTTCTAATAGAATTAACACAAAGAAAAATACAACGTTTTTTGTTCCTCCTGTAAAATTTATTGTATTTTTTTAGATAGAAGGTCTCAGGAGGTCACGGACGATTTGTCAATCTGGTCTCGTGAGCTGTGTAAGTACCTGAAGTGCCGTTAATGCAGGTGATCCGCCAATGAGGGCACTCCCTCCGTTCCAACTCCCGCTTCCAATCCCCAGGCCGCTGGAACATGTTCATATCGGCCGGCAGATGCATGTGATATTCCTCCTTGCATTCAAACGCAAAGAGCAAGTCGTGACGTTTGGGGAACGCATGGTGCATCAGTGCTAGAGCGATCTTCCGGCCGTGGTCCATTGGGGAGTTCGTGAAGCTGAACGTTAGGACCTTCATGTTCTGAAAAAGACAATATTTAAATTAATATAATAAAGCGAAAGAGTTCGTTTGTTTGAACGTGCTAATATCAGGCACTACCAGTCTGATTTGAAAAAATATTTCTGCTAAACTCTTGAGGAAGGTTATATGCTACTATTCCTCATCATCATCACCATAAACCATCACTACGGGGGAACGACGCGAGGGCGCTGCTAGTTGTTAATATATAATGTATTGTTGTTGTTGTTGTAATGTTATTGGTGTATTCATCATCTCACTGCAAGCGAAAGGCTTCCATAGGGAAGCCTTTCGGCGATGAGATGATGATGAGTCCATAAGAACCCGACCTATAGAGGTTGGGTTCTTATGGACTAGATTGCAAATTGCCTTTATTAGAAAATTCCCTACCACTTCCACGTTTACTGCGATTGTGGGCCAATCCCTTGCGACCGAGTTCAGCTCGTTCCACCTTCATGCCTTAGGGTAGTCAGCTAAACGTCCAAATATGTACATGGCACAAACAAATCAACAATTAGAACACTAGCTCGATTTCTCGTTAGGTTTTCTTTCGTCGTTTGCGGATATTTTTTAAGCGAGCTTGGATACCAAAGAAAGCTAATCTCCTTTATGCCAACACAGCTTGCCATTAAAACCCAGGGGTGTGAGCTTTATTGATTTTTCACTCAAAATCTATACATTAACAGTTTTATAAAGGTGAATATTTTTAATTCTATTTAGTACCTAACTTGAGTGGTAACCGAAATGAATTTGTGCTCACTTTTCCCTAAATCATATAAAACCAACACAATAGACATAATTATACATCAAGCATAGTAATTTGAGGTGTGTCACGTATAAATACCATGAAACGGTCCCATGCTAAGATAATTGTGGCTATGACACATAAATAGATTAACTTTTTAATTACTTAAACACATTGCCGCTAGCCTCAATAAAACTTGTTCAATGGAAAGCGTATCTTGTTCCATTGCGGTAGAGATTGAAATTCAATGCTAATTCTACAACTTTAGCAAACGAATAGTTTGTTTTCATATTTGTTTTAGGCGTCCCCAGTGACATTCTTTACAGATTTACAACAATGAATCAAAGATTAGATAACTGATTCGGGTATTTTGAGCTGTTCTCTATTATCAGATCAGAGCAAAACAGACAAGAGACCACTCATGTTTTGCTGTAAAAATCAGCTAATGTCGGTCAGCGAAGCTTTAATATATTAGTACATAATAAATTTGATTATGTTCTGAATGTACATTTGGATGTGCCTATGATTACCACCCCCTTAGACCCTTTGAGAGGATCTTAAACACCCGTACAGTACTCACAATGAATCTAGGTATTCGTGAAGTTAGCTGTTTCGATGCGCAGTGTAGCTTTTTCATACAAAATTTTCTACTGCGCAGCGAAACGAGCTTCTCGAATGATCCATTGTACGTACTGTAGATGTGAGTAAGTATATTGTGTCCTCCATACAATACATGATCTTCGATTCCAAAGTTAAGTGGCACCTAAATCTAAAGGATTCCAGATCAGTGAAAAGTAAATATTTGAAGCGAATGAAGCTGTAATTCTGTTTCTATTCACGTCATTTTTTACATCTAGTATAGATGTCAAGTCCAAGTTTTTGTAGGTAGGTAGTTTATATCAGTCAATCGCACCCGACAGAATGGCTTGAAATATATGCCCAACCGTTGATGCAAACAGGCTATCTTAGTACCTGCAAAGAATTATCATATGTCACAGTTTTACAAACCTTACAAATAACTTGTAGCCCTTTGACCTTCCCGGGCATGTCTCCATAGGGCATGAGCCGTCTCCGCCGCGCTGGTCCGCCGTCAGTCAACCACACTGCGCCCACGCACGTCAGTGGTACGTCATAGGTGCCCAGAAGGTAGTTACGTTGACAGTACTCCTGTGGAGAGATGATGATCAATCTCAGTGTTCCGCAACTTTTTGTGTTCAAGGTACGTCGAGGAAATCGGAAAATTTTGGAGGTACACACACATACGTATTGACCATGTCTATCCTGTGGATATGACCGATTAAGCTGAGAGGACGGTTTAGTTTCTGGGCAAGCGTACTCCTCCATCTCAACATTATCCCGAGCACTACAGTGTCTCGTATAGTGTAGGTAAAGATTGCTTCCTGACACTATATAAATCATCTTGTAAGAGATGTAAAAGCCTAAGTATAAAAAGATGAAGTTTTTTTTCACATTAATTTCATAACTGTAATTTTAGGACAAATGTTTGGTGCGCAAAGTTACATTATCCGTATTTACCCAGCGCAATACACACTGTACTAGGATTTACATCGAAATAGTAAAATTTTTAGAATACTTACATCAGTATGCGAGCTCTCCAAAGGCACAAAGGATAGTTTGTAGTTGGTGACGAACAGGGATCCGAACCTACCCCTGTCGCGCTCGCTGAGCGGCGTCAGCATCACCACGCTGTGCGCCGCCCCCGTCACTAGCTCGCCTGGACAAACAAACAGACAACACATTAAATCCTACTTTTCTACTTTTATGATTTCGAAATTTTATGAGGATTTTTAGATGTTTGGGCTACCTTTTATCCGGATAGGTACCTATCACGCGAGCGAAGCCGCGGCCGGAAGCAAACTCTTGAGGAAGGTTATAGGCTACTTTTCATCATCATCATCATCACCATATACCATCACTACAGAGGCAACGCCGCGTGGGCACTGCTAGTGTAACATTTATGCCCTTAATTTTTTTTCAAAACGAAAAAACATTGCTGCACCGCACACAGCCAAGACTCAAAACTACGACCGACCTTTCAACGCGTTTATTTTCACAACAAAATAAACTGGTACATCGATTTCTGTTGAAAAACATCAGTTTACCTAATACTCGTAGATAAGAGTAACATTGCCACAATAACTATAGCACTGTGTATACGTAGGAACTTAGATATTGGCGGCCATGTGCCGTTTCGTCACCTGCCCTATCAAACTGGAGTATTGACCTAGCCTACATAACAATAGCTTCCGTCCGTGACTTAGCTTGCGTCGAAAATAAACATAAAACTTTCCAAGATCAAAGCTAAAAATTATGCGTCTTACTTATAAACTTGAAGACTGGTCAAATAATGCTCAAGATTAGCCCTGTTTGACACTATTTAAAAAAGGATAGCAATTGTTTAAACGGTGTTTTTCAATTTAACTGAATTTTATAAGTATGTAGAGGGGGATTAGTTTAAAAGCGATTTTGCAAAAAAAAATATATTTCATAGTTATTCTTTTATATAGGAACAAACGGGGATTCCCCCTACTAGAATGAGTGTTTTATCACATTATTTGAGTACTTTCATTACGCTATATTACTTCAATCAAGTATCAACTCCTTGTATTAAACTTCTCATGGTTAAATGTCTTTAAAAATGTCCTAAACAGTAGTTTTAGTGTGTTCACATCTCGTGACCGTACCGTTGACTCATGCCAGATAAAAAATATAATAAAGCGCGTTGAAACTGTGCGAAAAAGCACTAAAATTGTTGCCAATCAACCATTAAATTGGATGGCCTCGCTACAAAACACCTCAATTATGGGTAGTTGGATATCTCTATCCGTTTCTATACGAATTTAAGAGCGTTTTGTATACAAATCATCGCATGGCTGATAGTATTGAATGAGTATAGTATCAGGATGATAATGACCTACAAATGACTCATAACATTGGAACGCAAATATCTTTGAATTAATTATATTTACATAAATAACGTTTTACGATTAACTTCACAGTTGACTGATAAAGTAAACCTTAGAAATCAGATGGAAAAACAGTTTTTATTTGTAGAGGAGGCGCCTTATGCGAAACGCATTTCAGGAATTGAAGACGCTTTACATTCTTGCAGAAACCGATTGTTTGCCGTGTGTAGTGTCTTCTCAGAAATTGATCCTTATTATTTACACTATTGGGTGGTATGTACAATAATACAGAAATATTTCTGAGAGAATGTCTACCGCGCCTTGGGGATGAAATAAGGATACTGATTGTTCAGCAGAAATGGCTAGCTGATTGCTCTCGTCAGTGCTGGACAATCAGTATTCTTATTTCATTGTAATAAAAGAGATTAAATTAGCCAACTCACCAGAGTTGGCCACTTGCTCATACGAAAGAAGAAGAATTGTAATAAAGATCACTCGCCTATCAGCGCCGACTGTACGCGTGACAGTAAAACCAGCCTAAGATAGTAATAATAAGTCCCCTGGCGTCTATATTACGCCTGAAGGTGACGAATGCGGCTAAATAACTCAGGTTATTGTACTCGTAAGTGATGTCATAGTCACTCTCGAATGCTAGGTAAACATCAGCCAGGGGTTTCTAGATATAGTTTTTGGAAGAGGAAAACGAAAATACCTTGCTATTTTATGCGATTGTTTCAGATGTTTTCCGTCACGCATTCTTTTCTTCTTTTTTTTTCCTGGTTTTACTGTACCTACATTCATTTAAAAGTATTTTCTTTTATGAAAAAATGGACTCTGCCATTCTTCCCTAGAAAGTTAATGTTGCATTTGTGTATTAAGTATACAATATAATAACTGTTTAACTTCATAGATAAAACAGCGAGCAATGCCGGTAAAGCCTAGAATATTTTATAAAGTACCATTGGAGAAAAATGACCATAACGTTATGTTCGTTTGGTATTTATCGTGACGGTCGGCGAGGCTTACGTCACCAATATTTAAGAAAAGAAATAAAAGCAAGAACTCCCCAGCAGCCTTGGTGGTCAATAGGGCATTTTTTACTGCGAATCGCGGAGGAAACAAGAGCATATTTGCGCAATATGCAGTGACCGTGAGGAGCTGACTCACGCGAAAACACAGTAGGATACGCTATACGAATTTATTTGAGAAATGGTTTATTTGGGAGGATGATATAATAGATCTTAATAAATGTTTAGTCTAGAATAGGTATACGTCGGATGCTCGGATGGCAATGGGGCAGAGAATATCAAGCAAAACGTTTAATAAACTTTTACGTTTTTATAATTTCGATACGCGGTTTCATAGAACTATTCGAATGCTACCAGAAAACCGTCTTAACATATCAATACCGTCTTAACGTATTACATTTGCTTCGATAGAATTATATACCTTAAAGAAGTCTTTTTAATTTAATTTTTCCAGGGTTTTTTAGGCTACGGTGTCTCATGAATATTTCAGTTCGAAGATCCCATTAGATCAAGATAATCTGTCCGTTCTTTAGCGACTTCATTCAGTATTAGTGCCGTCGTCAAAGCTTGAAAACTTTTTAGAACTGTTTTCCATCGGAACGAGACGTTTCTCCCGAAATGCACGCAAACTTTCCGTTCTGACTGTAAAACGTCGCCATTTCCATTTTCATGAATCAAGCAATTGAGCTACGCGAAGAAGTGTAGAGTCTACGAGTATCTTCGTATGAGCTAATGGCCAGTTTTAGTGACAGATTCTAAAGGTCAATCTGAAGCAGAGTCACATTGACCTTCAGCATCTATCAGAGTATTTAAAAATTTGACGAACGTCTTGGCAAGCTACACTAGAAACATTTCAAAAGGCAACGTAAATACCTGGTAAAACCCTGGTTAGTTAGACATTTTCTATAAAAGTAAGTTCGTATGAGCAAGTGGCCAATTCTAGTGCCGGAGTTTTTAGGCCTCCGTCATGGCTTAACGACTTAAAAGCC
Source organism: Camptogramma bilineatum (assembly GCA_958496255.1). Taxonomy (NCBI): domain Eukaryota; kingdom Metazoa; phylum Arthropoda; class Insecta; order Lepidoptera; family Geometridae; genus Camptogramma; species Camptogramma bilineatum. The sequence continues at coordinate 13,391,528 of OY292466.1, read as the reverse complement.
GGGATCGGCAATTTAACGTGCCCTCCGAAGCACGGAAGCGCTTAGCTCGCAATGGCACTTGCGGTCACCCATCCAAATTGAGACCGCGCAAAGTTAACTTCAACGATCAATCAAGAACGTCTCAGCAATCTACGCCACGAGCGCTTCTATTATCGATATTTTCTATGATCTTAAGGGCTCGGCGAACGTATCTACTTACCTAGGAACGTAATACCAAAATAATTTAAAATTTGAGCATATTTTTATCACTTTACGTTACTATTTGGATAAAGGTAGTATTAATCTAGGTTCCTGTTAAACTTTTGTTTCAAAAAACTTACTATAGAACAAATGAAAAGAAAAAATGCCATTTTTGGTGTACCTACAAAGATTTCAATTCAATTGGCTTACATTTCTTTTTAGGTAAGTTTTTCGGAACAAAAGTTTAACAGGAACCTAGATAAATACCTACTCTCCTAATCTAACAACATAAACTGATATAAACATGCTTACATTTTAAATGATTTCGGTACTTATTACGTTTTTATGGAAATTCGCCGGTCGCAGCCCTCTTAAGGGATTTAGTTGATTTATAGCTTTAGGCTAAAAAGCGCTGGCGTGATGATCTGGACGCCTGGCGAGAAACCGCACAAGATCGCGATGAGTGGAAGGTAACGGGGGAGGCTTTTGCCCAGCAGTGGAACAGTTTAGGCTATTAAAAAAAAAGTATTAGGTAAGTTAAAACTCGTTACAACAATAGTCTTACATTGAACCCTACCTCTTTTTAGCACACCCATCACAGTCCACAGAACTCTATGCACTGGGTATGGGGTCGGCACTTCCTCGCATCGAATAAGGCGTTACAGCTATGTGTGTGGATTGAATGCATAATGGCTATTATTGTAATTTACATCAGAGGTGATATAAAGACTAGGTACCTTTGCAATGATAGCTTTATGTAGTACTAGTGAACGCCTGCGGCTTCGCTCGCGTGGACTAGTGTTTGTTTATCCCACGGGAACCATACATTTTTCCGGGATAAAAAGTAGCCTATATTTAATCCAGAACCTAAACTAACTTCATTCCAAAATTGTTTTAGTCGTTTTAGGGATACATGGTAACAAACATTCACACACACACACACACACACACACACACACACACACACACACACACACACACACACACACACACACACACACACACACACACACACACCAACTCACGGACTTTCGCCTATATAATATTATTAGGATTATTTAGATTGAGAGGTAATGTAGGTCTAGGTATAGTCTATGAATGTATTATTGGACGCTGACAAAATACATTAGGCAATCACATAAAATGGTTGCTGAATAACCAGGATGCTAAGAAAAGATTATATTGACCTGATCCATATGATTTCAAATATTATGAGTGGCATTGCTCTCTCTCTCTATTCGAAGGATATCTAAGGAGAAGAAGTTAGAATTCATATAAAATAAGATAATGTCAGAGAGTTAGAGGTTATTTACTGTTCAGAACATCAATAACCAAACCACCATCATTTAACTTCCCTTTGAGAGGAGACAACATTCACATAGAATCATTATTATACTTTCTCCTAAAAATATCAATTATTGTAATTAAGCTGACAACACTAACAGGGGCGGTCACAGACTTTGATTTGGGGGGGGGGGAATCACGTTATTTGCTAGTACTAGTACGTACCTACCTATATGTTGGGGTGGGGGGGGTCACGTTTTTTGCTAGTACGTACTTACCTATTTTTTTGTAGGATGTTAGAGGTTTGTCAAGGACTTTGGGACCGCGCATGAATACTAACTTACCTTTTAGAAGCCTTGGTTTCACCTCAGGGACAGATCCATTTCGACTTGGCTGCAAGAGATAAAACAATAAACATTAATTATTTTAGTTAATAGAAGCTGGCTTGTAAGCTCTCTTATTTTTCTCTTCGTTCATCCAATAACTAAATTTAAATCACATAAAACTTGTTCATAAACCGGAATCGAGCACAGCCACAGATGTGAATTAGGTATAAAATATATGTGTACCTACTTGTTTACATAGTTCTAAGAAATTATGGTAAATTGATAGTCTAATACAAATTTAACATCAGGCCCTGTAACTTTCTAAAATAAACAAATATTCAAGATGGCAATATTATAATAAGCTTTAGATTAATCAACTTCAGACAGAGGGTTGTGAATTATGAAGTTCTATCTAATTACAGGATCATAAGGATTTGTACAGTACATTATATCCAGTTTTAGTAGAATGAAGCGCTTGTGGCGTAGCATACTGAAATATTCTTCATTGATCATTAAGTAACGCAACGTTGTGCACGGTCACAACTTCGATGGGTGACCGCAAGTGGCATTACAAGCTGAGCGCTTCGGTGGGCACGTTTAAGTCGTTAAGCCATGATGGAGGTCTATAAGCGGCCTAAAAGCTCTGTCACCAGAGCTGGCCACTAGCTCATACGAACTTACTTTAGCTGAATTATAATGAATTGTCAATGAAACAACTTACCGGTGAAGATACATTGATATAGCTTGTGAAGTTCTGGGTGAGCCTCTTTTCACTCATTGTAGATAAAAATGTCTCACACAGAGTTGACCCACTTTATGACTTTTGTAGCCTCAGTTGCAAATAAAATAGAAGAATAACACAGTTTATGGCATAACACAACATCAGATTTACACAAATACAACGGAATCTTCATGATCTAACCATAATTTTACACTTTATTTGATAACAATCATTGAGAAACACTGCATTGGCAACTTTGTGATTAGAACTTTCACATTTGTTTTTTTATTATTTTGTTAGTATTTCTTTGTTAATTTAGACATTATTTGATATAAAACAATAGCACGTCATTGTAAAATTTATTGCTATTTTCATGAAAACCGAAAACAATTTCTCTGGAACGAATCGAACACGCAAACGAAAATTTGTCAGAGACAAAATAGACCTACCGACCGAACGCGATGACAGAACATCCTTGACAATGACAGGAGTTTGAAAAAATATTACATGAAAAATTTTTAATTAAAGTTTAATTTTATTGTATCCTAATTTAGGGTATTCCTCGCTATGTTGAATTCCAGGTGTAAAAAAAATATATATTCGATTCAATTGATTTGAAAATCAATAGACAAACCCACCAACACCATAGATAGACAATAGACAATAATTAGACAGAGTACAGTCATAGACAGACGCAGTGTTGCCAATTTAGCGACTTTGTCGCTAGAAATAGCGACTTTTGGACCTGTGTTAGCGACAAAAAATCGGTTTTAGCGACAAAAAATATTTAGTGACTTATCTAGCGACTTTTGGACTTTAACCAAGAAAGAAATTAAAAGTATTTTTATTGGTGGGCTGTGTCATTTGGTGTCTGTGACAGACACCAAGCGACAGTGACAGCCACCATTTAAGTATGATAATGTCTTGTGTACACTTTTACGGAATAAAAATACGGAACTTCATGTGCGTGATTACTACGGTGTATGTCAATGTCCCGCGTATCAACCTTTATCTATCAAACTCTATCGAACTATGCTCAATGAATGCTGACGAAGATTTTGAATTAACTTTTATTTTGAGTTTACGTAAAAATATGCAGGCAACCAAGATAACACCCCCCCCCCCCCCCCCCGCTAGCTCCTTTGGCTTTTTAGCGACTTTCTAGCGACTTTTCGCACTCAATCTAGCGACTTTTATTTTTTGGAGTTGGCAACACTGGACAGACGGACGACAGATGTCTAAATTTCTGAAAAATGGCGATTGATAAATTTTTGTCGGGAGTTTGATGAACAATTTGCAGGAAATAATTGAAAATATTTGATAAACTGTTGTGATTGTGATAACGAGTGTTGTAAAATGGCCGAGGCTGCCGTGGAACCCGGAAGAAATCCCCTTAGATTCTTCTGTCACAGATGTAACGTTGAATTTGAAGATGTTATTCAGGTAAAAATCAATAATTTTAGTTTCTTCTCCACCTCACGTGGATAGCTGTGTCAGTTTGAAATGTTGATGAAACCTTATAGTGGAGAAAGTTATACACGCTTTTTGCGGTTAATAATTAGAAGACTTCACCTCTAATGCTTATTTACGATCAATTTTGTATGTGGCGATTACTTCCGCCGGTGCATAATAGAACTGCGAAGTGACGTCTCCGCAGCTCCGTGGAAATCTGGTCTGAGGACATACTCATCGGAAATTGTCAATTTCGCACAGTTACATCACCCTATGCAGAGACAACCACAGTTGGAGGCAACTTCTCTGCACAAATATTATGTACCTACTTACAGCTATTCCATACTGATCAAATAATGTTTATTCAAGTGTATAAAAAATCTTTATACATAACAATTAGATTTAATTTTCTCTATAGACAAGCAAGATTGTATAATTTTTCGCTACACTTTAAAAATAATATGACCTCTTGATAGGAAAGTCAAGAAACTGTTTACAGTAGGTTTGTCCTGTTCATTTTGACTCGAGCTAGGTAGTTTGAGAGTATTAGTCATTCTAGCTTAGTTATTTGCTTGTACTTTTCCTTTAGAATGTCGTTTGAGGTGCCCTCTAACCAGAAATAAGTAAGTAAAAAGTAAGTCAAAGTACGAACTTACTTTCTAACCAGACAAAAGTTATTATTCTCAATCCTTACTCATATCTATCATATATTCAACAGTGAATGAAACAATCACTCAATGGAATTTTATTTTCAGAATGATACATGTCCATACTGCGCAACGGGTTTTATAGAGCAATTGGACAATGATGATGGAGAGTCACTACTGAGGAGTTTAGAAGAGGGAGAATATAGTGATGCAGAAATGAGCACGTTAGACGATGCTGGCGGAACAGATGACAGTATATTGGATGAAAGCTTAGAAGGATCAAATGTATGTATATTCGATCAGTGGTATGCAAGGTAAACCCCTTTATTTTTAGTGTCTTAAATGCAACTTACTTTGCGCTTCTAGGTTTAAGTTCTCATTCCTATTTTCATCATCATCACCCACAGCCAGATTTTAACCAATGCTGGATATAGGCCATCCTAAGTTTGTGCCATCCACCACATGGTTCTGTGCTAGCTATATCCATTGATGCTCATCACTTCATGATAAAAAAAAATGGGGAATAATAAGTCGAGCCGCAGAATTATTTTTTGGCCACGGAACCTAACATCTGATTTTATAACTAAGCAACGGGAAAATAAGAAACCTTCTAATAAACTAACTCGTCTTTTTTACAGCATCAACTAAATATTCCAAAGAAAGCGTCAAGTAAATAACAACAATTATTTTTACTTGACCTACTGATTTATACATCGCCATCAAATTTACTAACTCAGCCACGGATTTTACAACTAACCAACAGTTTAGGTTAGGTTAGGTTAGATTATGAAATAACTACGCGCGAGGTAAGCGAGCGTAGCGAGCGTGCCGCGGCAGTGGCCGCCGAAGCGACAGAAATCTAGTTCATAAAGAATACAAATATTATACTTTTGTATTTTCGACATTTTAAGCATTCTACCTTCCAAGTATCGTCTTTATAAACTTCGATCAATCAATCTTTATACATTTCAAACATTCTTGATTTTGAAATTCACTTTTTTAAGCTTTGGCATTACAATTAATGTTACACTAAGTTTTAAACATGCTGAGTTATAAAATTAGAAGTAGATAGACTTACTTTATCAGTGTCATATTTAAATATTTTAGGAGGTCCCGCTTGAATATGTGTTACAAATTCAGATCCTAAAAAACAAATGTAGATGCTTAAAAATAACTGCCATGCTGAGTTGTATTTACAGTGGCTTACATCGAGGATATTTAGTGGCTAAGATAGTATTTTTTAGAGGCACATTGATAGTGGCTGACTTAGTAATTCAGGGGTCAATGTAAATTTTTAGCGGCGAAAAATGCTATTAAATAGAAGGCGGTTTAATTAGCACCCAAAAAAAATTCATCACTCCATCCCAATTAGATTCTTTTACAAGACTAACAAACTTATGTGAGCAAATTTATAGGATTACTAGCTTCCGCCTGGGGCTTCGCTCACGTAATACCTGGATAAAAAGTAGTCTATGTCCTATTCCCGGTCATTATCTATCTATATTTTAAATTTCATCCAAATCGGTTCAGTGGTTGTCGAGTTATAGAGGAACAAACATACGTCCATCCATCCTTCCAAATATCAAAATTTTCGCATTTATAAAATTAATGTGATAATGTGATAATGTGATAGTGTGATTAGTGTGATAATAAGATTAGCCAAGGACTATTATATGAAATTGTCTCTAGTGATGAAGTTTAATGAGGTGCAAGAAGCTCATTGGTCATTATTATTAGCATTAATTATTGCTGCATGTGATAGCTAAACTCTTGAAGATGGTTTTAGGCTACTTTTCATCATCATCACCATAAACCATCATTACGAGGGCAACGCCGTGATGGCGCTGCTAGTATACAAATGATGAGGAGTAAAAACATACTTACTAGAAAATTCGCATTATTTGATAAGAACAGAGCTTGATAGCAGTATTGTGGTATGAATAACCTTGTAGCCATTCCACGATATTGTACCACTTATACGAAAATAGCTCTAAATGTGGTGTTAGATTTCGAGTGGGTATTTCGAGAATAGTAAATTGGTAGCAATTCTGATTTATTTTAGGGTAATAAAAAGTCCATTATTAATTAACACGATAAAAAATTCAATTTATTTTATAAAATCAATAACAGTAAAACATTCCAAAGAGATTCACAGTCTGAGTTGTTTGTTTTGAAAATACGTGAAAAGATGTGATAAGATTGTAAAAAATATGTGAAATTACCTCAAATTCAAAATCACTAATATTGGTCACCCCTCAGTGGTTTTTTGGCAAACAATATGGTTTTTCTTATAAGTTTCCATAACTCTTAAAGGATTATGAAAGTGCTAAAATATTTATTTATTCCAGGTGTTACCTGCAGTTAAAATTCAACATGGTTGATTTTCTAAAATAAGATTACACTGGCCAACACCATTTTTTTTTCCACGATTTTTTTTACTGTTATTGATTATTTATAGGACCCTGATTAACAAAAAAATACTGGATGATTGCTAACAGCTTTAGTTTTTGAAATATACAGTTTTTCTATTTTTACTAAAAATTACTAGAAAATTACGACATATTGGAGTAAAATTTCAATTTTAACACTAGCAAATGAACTTTTTATGGTTTCCTTGCATGGAACGACTTCAGGTTGATCTCGTTGCAAGCTCCAACAGTTGTCGGCCATCATGTATGAGTCCCACCTTCCTTGGTAACGCTTTTTTATTGACCGTACTTATATCTTGATGAAATCTTTCATCCTGTTCTTTACTAAAATCGCCCAGATTTTCTGGAGGGTTTTTTATACTACTAAGGTAGCAGACAAGCATACGGTCCTGACGGACCTGATGGTGAGCGATTACCGTAGCCTATGGACGCCTGCGAAACCAGAAGACGTCATACTCGTGCTGCTGTCCCTTTAAAAGAGGAACCACTGCGCCGACAAACCCAATGGACAAGACTGGTCCACCAGTTGTCACCGCAGCGCTTCCTCGCAGAAGTCACAGAGCTCTGGTAACCTTACTCACCGCAGAAACACAACACCATTCGAAAACAATGATGTTATTTGGCTGCGATATTCTGTAAGGCGGAGGTACTTCCCCAGTCAGTTTTTTGAATAGAGTGAGAAAAACTCACTATTCCCTTCCTCCTGTGAGTGTAAGAAGTTAATTTTTATGCTCATGTTGCATCCCAGCTCGTGAAAATTTTTTAGACTTCTTGTTTCCAAGAAAGTTAATTTTGACCAAAACAAATTGAGGTTCTCGCCAAATCATGGGTTTTCCGAACTTTGAAGCATTTTTTTCTCCATAAGACCATAGTCGCAGGCAAAAAACACATTTTTGGCACACAATAATGAGGTACCCATGGTTTGTCTTCATAGCACAATGTTATTCTAAAGAAGGTGATGAAAATACGCAGTTTTTACGAAGTTTTATAAAGTTTTCCGATATTTTTCAAAGATATATAGCCACAAATATGTCAAAAACACTGTGGATTATGCAAATGACGTTTTCTTGACGAAGCCATATCAAAAACAAGAGCAAAATATATTATAGTGTCCATCAAAACATAAAAATCTGAACAAAATCGGAAAATGGGGATAGTTTTTTTTTTATTAGCTGTAACGCAAAAACAAAAGCTGTTAGAGAAAAACTGTTATCATATTCAAAATAAGAACACCAAACTGAGCTAGAAACAAAAAAAAAATCTGAGGAAAAAACTAAAAATGTTTATTTTGTTGACCAGTGTTATCCTGTGTTATTGCAGAACCTAAACCATCTACATTCCAAATTTCATCAAAATTGGTTGAGGGTTATGGGTATACGTGGTAACAAACATTCACACATACACACATACGGACTTTCGACTTCCTTTATAATATTAGTAGGCTTAGGTGACACAATTAAACCATGTGAAAATTGTGCATTACTATTCAAAATGCCATAGTCCAACCCAGCTATTAGAATGATTGACAATTTCAAAAGGATCAATTCAATACAACATTTGAAAGTCACGCATGACGTGTTTCGTTATCGTCGGAAGTTGGGACACGTCAGTACGAGCTACAAACACAAACCCTAATGAGTACTTACCGCTTTGCTTATCAATGCTAAGTGATAACGAAACTGCGTCTTGATGAACGACACCCTATTACTTGAAGGACTGATAATAAGGCATCTATCTACTTCCTGTATCTAAAACTAGTGAACGCCCGCGGCTTCGCCCGCGTGGACTACTTTTTTTTATCCCTAGAGAACCATACATTTTTCCGGGATAAAAAGTGTTATTCCAGAACCTAAACTATCCACATTCCAAATTTCATTAAAATCGGTTTAGTAGTTAAGGAGATACAGTACGGCCAACGGATCTCGGCGTTCGTCAAGTTAGCCGTTTCGATGCGCAGTGCAACTTTTTCATACAAAATGTTCTACTGCGCAGCGAAAAGCCTAACTTCACGAACGCCGAGATCCGTCGGCCCAACTGTACGTGGTAACAAACATTCAAACACACACACACACACACACACGGACTTTCGCCTTTATAATATTAGTAGGATTATAATCTCGTAAAACTTGAATGTTTGTGGTATACCCAATTCGAATGAAATTATTGATTATACGGTCCACTCCAAATATATTTTGGATAAACTACCATACACCATTGAAGAGTACCTTACCGGTAGTTTATGAATGAGCTTACTTATTTGATTTAATTATACAAAGTTGAATTGGCATTTTTTGTCCCATTGACATACTTTGGATCACATGAAACAGATTTAAATATTGAAAAACTTTTACTAAACCATGATTATGTGAATGTTGTGGTATTTTCAAGGAATTGTCTTTAACTAGAAATTATTTGATTTGTAATGTTTTTTTTTCAGACGAATTTCATACCACCAATGTTGAACGACTTGGCGTTTCTAATGTCTGGCGCGAGGACGCGGTCTGCTGGTCTAAGGTGAGATTGCTTTGATCAATGTGAGTTTCTAAAGATTAAATGTTGGCTCAGTCATAATTATTGGATGGATTTGGATGAAAATTGGAACAGGTATGAACTGAAATGGGATCAGGGTTTTACCTCAGTAGCATGTGAGCAGGAATACGGATTGAAACTAGAACAGACACACACACTCTCGCACACACACATTCTCTCTCTCACACACACACACACACATACACACACACACACACACACTCCCACACACATACACACACTCACACGCACACACACTCTCTTACACACACACATACACACACACTGACGCTTTGAGTTTTGTGTATACTATATTTAAGAGCTGTGGATTTTGTTCAAATAAATAAACGTTCCAGGCCGCCACAGCAAGGGCAGGGTCGCCAAGAGTCGCTGATGGAGCAGCTAGTGTGGATGATCGGCGGCGGGCGGGCCGGCACCGGCGCCGTCACGGCCGGAGCGCCCTTCGTGCTGGTCGGAGCGCCCGGGGACTACGTCTTCGGAGGAGAGGGTGAGGCAATCACACTACCTTATACACATCTCAAGACGTACAGTCACAGAACATTGACGACCTCTGTGGCGCAGTGGGTGTAGGCCCGCCTGTGATGCAGGAGGTAGCGGGTTCGATCCCCGCCGCTGGACAAATGTTTGTATGATCTGCAAATATTTGTCTCAGGTCTGGATGTTTTCTATGTGTATTATGTATGTATTTACAAAAAAAAATGTATTTAAGTAGTATACTTATCAGTCATGTGCTTCCCATAACACAAGCTCTGCTTAGCTTGGGGCTACATGATGCTGTGTGAAATGTCCAGCATAACAACAGATAATAATACTACGTATAAAATGGACACTGTGAGTTTGAGCTGGCGAGGAGCTGACTTTGAGCACGGAACGCGCCACACGCGCAGACGAATAGACGAGACCGAGACCACAGTGTACATTATTCATTTGGTGACAACCTTACTGTTTACAAAACTGACATTGTGTAGTGTAAATAAAGGTAGTTAGACGTCGCTTTTGCATAGAGATTTCTTCAAGTGTCCGGGGTATGGTGCAGTACGCGCAGTGTAGCTTTTACATACAAAATTTGGTACTGCGCAGCGAACGGCTAACTTCACGAATGCCTAGATCCATTGTGCGTACTGTATATTACCACAGAATACTAGTACTACGTACAGAAGGGTCACTTCGCGAGTAAATTTGTTTAAATAGAGACTCTCGCGGCGAAGCTATAAAGTGCAATTCAACTCGCCTATGGGCCTATTACCAACCGAGATATTTGCCTAAACATTCCCATCCTGCTCTAATGCGTAACTGTGTCACTGTCTGGCGCGGTGTGACGCGACTCGTAAGGGTTGTCGAATTTTCGCTTGCGACAACACAAATAAATTAATTTATTTTATCTGTCACAAAAACAGTACCTACCTACTTAAGTTCTAAAATAAGTAGGCCTAAATATAATTTAATCTACCGTAACCACAGAATAAATAGTAGTAAGTAGGTACTACGTATTGTACGTAGGAAGGTGAAGTAGGTAGATACATTATTATCTCGTTCGTTTTGTAAACAATTGCATTTCAAAATATCTATACCTTCATACCTACCTAGACATCGATCAGACACACACAATCATCATCATCACACAACTAGACCGGGAGCCGTTATCCGATAATCACCCTTTGAATGTTAGGTTTGCAATCACATTTGCAATTTAATGCACGGCCAGGACTCGAACCCACGACCTTCGTCTCGAAAGTTGAGGTACTAATCACTTCGACCAACATGGCTCTATGAATGTAATGTAACTTCTAAACACTTACAATTATTATATTAAGTAGGTTAGGTACCTACCTACTTAATGGATAAGTTACTTTTAGGTACATAATGTAAATAAACAAAACTGTAGGTACCTACCTACCTACAGTTTTGTAGGTAGGTAGTTTTGTAGGTGTATTATTTTTGTTTATTTGTAAACAGGTACCTATTCAATCAAAAAGGAATCGAATAGGTACCTATAAAATCTCGTTTTCATTATGCACCTACAGTTACAGAGTAAAAGTAAGTAGGTACCTACCTACCTAGGTATTTATTGATGATTTATTTGAATAGGTACTTACAACAAATTATAGAAAAGCTTAGTAGGTACCTACCAACCTTTCAATATCTTCCGGAATTTTGTGGAATGTTAATGTCCATTCATTGCTTTTCCTTTTGTTTAGACACCCGTAGACACAGCAGTATCTTTTATACGGATTAGATCGTTTAGTTATCGTGCAAAAATCACAAGAAACGATGTATACGAGATCACGATAATTACGCACAATGCGTCTAGTCCGCAAGCCGAGCGAGCGGCAAGTGGCAACCTATGTCGCGCGCCGCCCGAGGCGGCGCGCGTCGGATAAATACCTAAAGTGAGAAGTGAGACAGGCCTGATATTACAGTCATCACTACGACCTCTGTGGCGCAGTGCATGATAAACAGAAGGTTGCGGGTTCGATTCCTGCGACAACACAATTTGTATGACTTGCAAATTATTATTATAGTTAGCCCATTATGTCCCACTGCTGGGCAAAGGCCTCCCCTTGATCCTTCCAAACATCACGACTTGCAAATATTTTTAGAAAACGTTTTTATCTTTTAAATTCAAAAAGTGAATTTAAAAGATAAAAACGCCTGAGGCCTGGTGAGCAAAGATCTCCGTAAAATTATCAACCAGTATTTTTCTTGAAATTCACTTATCCAAAAATGAGGTTCTAATTTGATTCCAGGTCTAGACGCAGTAGTAACTCAGCTGTTAGGTCAGCTCGAGAACACTGGGCCTCCTCCCTTGCCCACGGACCAGATAGCCTCGTTACCCAGCGAAGAGATCACAGCCGCACAGATTGAAGCCAACATGTCATGTTCTGTATGCTGGGACACATTCACATTAGGTAAGTATAGGAAAATCAAATTGATCAAATGCAAAATAACTTTCAGATTGTCTCATGTTTAAAACTAGCAAAATTCGTTGATGGAGATCATATTTAATCAATATGTTTTCCTTTGTCCAAAAGTAGTGTACTCAAGACAAAGATCCGTTGTGAATACTGTAGCAAGACTTGCAAGGTTTGCCGTTGACGATCACGGACGCCTAATAAAGTAAGTTCGTATGAGCAAGTGGGCGCCTAAGGGCTAAAATTGTCTGAAATAAACGATTATTAAAAACGACGACTTAAAATCCGGGACCGACAATTTAACGTGCCCTCCGAAGCACGGAAGCGCTCAGCTCGAAATGCCACTTGCGGTCACCTATCCAAATTGCGACCTCGTTGCTTGACTTCAACGACTAATACAGTATGTTCTCTATTTCCAGGTGAAACAGTATCCCGGCTAGAGTGCACCCATATCTTCCACCCCGCGTGTATCACCCCCTGGCTCCAGCTGCACGCCACGTGCCCCATCTGCCGACGCTCGCTGCTGCCCCCCTCCGCCCCCGCCGCCCCCGTCGCCCCCGCCGCCCCCGCGGACCCCGCCGCCCCCGGTGACCCCGCCCCCGGCGCTGCCGCATCGCGTGAGTAACCTAGTGGGAACTGCAGGAGGTACTTACTAGATAAGGATACGCTTGCGAGGGTTTTGCTTTAGTTTTGATACAGTTGTAAAGTTCTCACGAAGACGGGTTGGTCTTAATTGTGTGTTAATGCACATGAACGTTGTTTCCGTGTGCGTGTGCCGATTCTGAGGGCTCCCGAGCTTACGCACAAAAACAACGTGCAAGTGAACACACACAATTAAGACCAACCCGCCTATGTGAGATGGAACAACTATACTAACCAGGCTTTATTTACATATGGGAATTACTTAAAATATCGGTCGATTTAGACACCGACAATGTTTCGATTCATCCCAACACTCTTCATCTGGATGAGAGGAAGTCACTCGCGGAATGGTCACTTCTCGCGTATCACACTGCTTGCTTGCTTATCATAAGTCATTAAGCCGTATCGGAGGCCTTTAGAAGGCCTAAAAACTCTGTCACCAGAGGTAACCTCTAGCTCTTAGGAACATACCATAACATACACTGCTTGCTTATTAAATTGAAACTAACCCGGCTGTATTGATCTTTGGCAGCAAGCTATAGTCTCAGAACTCTTGCCTTTTTAGGGTGCGTCTACACTGATGTTACTTTTTGCGAAGCAACTATTGGATGTATAGTATAATAGACAGCTATAGAAAAACAAACTGCGGATAACAGAGACCCATAGAAAAACGCATAGTCGAACGTAAAACCTCATCCTGTTTTGATATCGGTTGAAAACCGCAAAAGCTATAAATATTAAATATCATGTTGCAATTATGTTGCATAAGAAAAGTAGTTTTGGTGAGACCATAAGAGATGATTTAGACCGGCACGTACATGACACTTCATTTTGCGAGTACCGGAGTCTGTTAAAGTAGTTAAAAAGTAGAAATTTCGGTAATTAAATTATGTAGTTGGGACGTTGCTATAGTTGAACATTGCACGTTATTCGCCTTCGGTGGACTATCTTGATTGATATTTCACGCGGCGCAAATATAAGCTTGCTATAGCCAGATGATATACCGCTCATATCGAGTTTCAAGCTCAATTGATACGAGCTTGACAGCCTTTTTATGAAGTAAACATTTTAAATTGTATGCTGCGGGGCTAGCATATACAGCGAAGACAACGATTTTCTCTAGACCTAAATGTCAAAAATGTGTCAAAAATGACATTTAGGTGTAGAGAGTAGAGACCTCTCTTCAGTCCCGAGCATGGCGATTGAAAGAATGAGCGGATGGAAACTTCTCCATTCTACCCTAGAGATGAGTCTACAGATGCGAGCATGGCGTTCAATTTTATCTGATTTTGACATTTGAGAATAGAAAAAAGTCTTCCAAAATTGTCCACACCTCGTGTGACCTAGACAAGCTTTTTTCCATGCCTTTTTTACATTTTATAATAATAAAAAACGAAGATAGCATGAACGGGGCTCGTAATTGGTACCGTTACCACTATGAGGAGAAGGTCCACCGAAAAGACGAAAGTAATTCGGTGCGGGAGCTCTTTACCTGACGAGGAGTTTCGCCGAACCTTTTTATAACTAAAAATGTGCACTATGTAGGTATTTGTGCCAGGAGATGCAGGAGGATATCACACCTCGCACATCACAAGGTTTTCCGTGCTTTTGAAAGTAGATAAGTAGGTAACCTTGAAATAGTATTGTATTGAGAATTAGTACCTAACTAGCTTATGCCCGCGGCTTCGCTCGCGTGGTACCCTGATAAAAAGTAGCCTATGTCCTTTTCCCGGTCATTATCTATCTGTATTTTAAATTTCAGCCAAATCGGTTCAGTGGTTGTCGAGTTATACCTAGAGGAAAAAACATCCATCCAAACTTTCGCATTTATAATATTAGTAGGTATTGATGTTCTCTGCTCCATAATGGTGGGTGCACACATACGTATAGTTCGGCCGACGGATCTAGGCGTTCGTGAAGTCAGGCTTTTAGCAGCGCAGTAGAAAATTTTGTATGAAAAAGTTGCACTGCGCAACGAAACGGCTAACTTCACGAACGACGAGATCCGTTGGCCCTACTGTAGGTACATGCTGATCGATGCAAGTCTCATCAAACAAAGCTGTTCAAAACATTCCATTTTGGTTGGCTTCGAGCATTTGTCTTGAGACTTGCATGGTACACACGTTCGTACTTGCTCGAGATCGGTCAAGTTATATCGAGCATGTACGTACGTGTACCCACCATAAAGGTTGCTTGTTTGCTCACCCGTCAGGACCAGAAAGTACTCTCTCTCTCTCAAGCCAGGACGAAAAGACAGAACAGTAAGAGAGTACTTCGGTTAAAGTATCTATGAAAATTGATTATTCTTTAAAAATATAAACATAATGATATACTTACACCTACTAACTTAGTTTCTTGTATTGTATGCGTCTGGGTGTGATTAGATTATGCATGCACGACAGTGAAAAGCAGTTAGTTTTTTAATTTTTTTATTGTAACCTAAACTTGAGGCCTGTATGTATACCCAGGGGTGAAGTTGGGCTGTTTATGATGATGATGAATCAAAATTTCCTCTCGTCTCTGTGATATTTTCACAATCTGTAACAAGGAATAAATTAAAATTAAGTAGGTAAGTACCTATTTATTTTTCAGGAGTCTGGAATGACTGACTTGAAGATAGTTCACACAAAACAAGAACTGTATGCCTGCATGATGAATACCTACCGAAGCACTTTCAAAATTAATAAATTATTATAACTTTTACCTTTCCATTTGACTTCTCATTTCTATCATTCCCAAGCTATTTTTCTTAGCAAGGTTGTAGTTAATTTTCTGAAACAAGATACAAGTAATATATTAGCCACAAGCTGCCATGAGAATGCCAGCCATGAGTACATAACATGGCTTTGATTCAAAGGGTTAGTCAATTATTTATTTATAAACTTGAAAACCTCTTTCTAAGGCGTTAATATACCTAGTACTGAGATCAATTTAAAATTAGTAAGTAGGTAGGTACTACAAAACAGAAATATAAGGACTATTTACATGCAACAACCTTCGGCAACAACACAATAATAAAAATCAAATTAATAATAAAGGGTTAAGTAGGTAATGTAAACTAATCATCACAGCCTTAGGTCCTAACCCAGCTAATAAATTAACTTACTTCTAGCACCCACCTTCTCATCGGAAAAAGAATTCACTTTATTTGTCGAATAAGTCTGTGTATGTTTTCAATATAATAAAACATCTCTTCGCTAAGACGTGCACGGCGCGACCATCCTCAAAACCATTTGGGCCATTTTCGATCCTTGAATAAGCTTGAATCTTAGTAGCACAATAATTGTTCTACAATTATTGTGCTAAATTATTGTTGACTTTTTTTCTAGACGTATTATACTAACGGACGCCCGCGGCTTCGCCCGCGTGGACTACGACTTTTTTATCCCACGGGAATCATGCCTTTTTTCGGGATAAGAAAAAGCCTATGTCACTCTCCAGCCCTCCAACTATCTCCACACAAAAAATCACGTCAATCCGTCGCTCTGTTTTAACGTGAATGCAGGACAAATAGAAAAACAAACAAACACACTTTCACATTTATAATATGGGTATGAATACATCTATACATTATCACTAAAAAAAAATGACAGATGCCTTGATGACATTGACAAACGCGACAAGCCGTCAACTGCGTCAAAAAAAACGTTCCGTTTTACAGAATAAGTACCAATATATACAAGTCTGTCAATATATACAAGTATGGTTTGCGAGTAATGAAACGTAAAAAACTAACGAATTCGTTCATTTTTATTGTATCTGTGGTTTCGTTCCCGTTGCTATGGAAAGAGCTTGTCTAGGCAAAAACTAATCTCTAGGCTTGTGTTCTGTAAACGCCATGCTCGCGTGGAGGACAAAATTGGAAGACAAGAAACTATGTTGTCTAGTCTAGTGTGGAGTGGAGAACAAACGCCATGCTTGGCCTGCTGGACTTTTGCATCATGTAAGTAGATGTATAAGACACTAGCTTGCGCCCACGGCTTTGCTCACGGGGCACCAACATTTACCTAGCCTGAATGCTATTCCAGAGGCGCGATTCAACCATCCCGGAATGCATTCCGAATTCGGAGAGTTCGGTTTCTTCGCTGAATAAACGTCAACTTTCCGAATAAAATCTTCGAATGCATTTCGAGAAGTGTGAATCAACTGTACTGCGGCATAATTTGTGTATTCCAAGTTTGATCTTTGGGTGTTTCAAACACAAACATTAAAACATACCGACAATCTTTCAGATTTGTCGAATTAGTGAAATGTAGGCGGTTAAGTTATGATAGGATGTGGTATTGAGAGAAAGCACTTGTAAGAACAAAAACATACTTCATACTACAATATTGTCTGCATACTGAAAAGGCAAGAGCTCAGCTTCAGTCTGGTTTTAAAACCTGATGCTGTTTTTTAGCAGCACCCTTTTTGATCCCTGACGAAAAAGGGCGGTGTTATAAGTTTGTAGTGTGTATTTGTGTATCTGTACAGACAGACAGGCATCACATCTGAACGGAAGGACCGATTTTGATGCGTTTTTTTGTTTGAAAACCGACGCGATCAAGATGATTCTTAGCTATAATTTATGAAGATCTGTTCAGGCGTTTGAAAATCATCAGCTCTTTTCTAGTTGATAAGTAAGTTCGTATGAGCAAGTGGCCAACTCTGGTGACGGAGTTTTTAATCCACCTTTAAGGTCTCCGTCATGGCTTGACGACTAAGGCTAAGCGCATACCTATCTATACCAAATAAATGTTTATCTATCTATCTATCCGCGCCAAATTCTCGAAGTACTGCTAGATTAGGTATATCGAACGATTCGACGCGGGCGAGTTTGCGAGGTTTCATACGATTTCATATAAAGAATTCGTTAGTTTTAAATTTTTTTCTCCAATGTAAAGCCTATGGCCCTATGAAGCCGCAACAAGGTCTTCACGGATGAAGTTGTTTGGGCACAAAGGGCACAAACAGCAGGACATCAAGTGCGACATGTTTTGTGTTGGGGCTTCGCACTCGCACTGTACTTGGGATGGATCTCCTATACTCCTGACTATTTAGATTTTAAGCGGATGGATCACCGAAAAGAAAGCTAGGCCCCATACCGTGTTTGTTGCCCTGATTCTTCACGGTGTTGGTCGCGAAAGAACAGGAGTAGAATCACCTAGCTCTTAAGACGTTTCAAAGTGGTCATAACGGTCCTGATGAATAAAGGATATTTGATTTTGATTTTATACCTACCCCATTTGGCTAAGTTGCTTTTACATCGCGGATAGGTGTGCGGCCACCTTAAAAAGCCGGGACCGACAATAAATTTAACACGCCCTCCGAAGCATTGATAAAAGGATTATGTCGGGGGTTTTTTATTAACCCCCTTACTTATGAAAGATGTTTAAAGTTGAACACTAGTTGAACAACGTCCTGTCTCTGTTTGTCACTATCCACAAATAAAGACAGGATGTTGTTTAACCAGTGTTTCACGTTAAACATCTTTCATAAGTAGAGCCCTAAATGTTTAATTTAATTGCTCGTCTAACGTGTGTTTGTATTTGCAGCGTCCATCTCCCGCGTAGTGGTGCGCCGGGTGGGCGCGCGGCGGCGGCGCCCGGGGGACTCCAGTTCGTCGAGCAGCGCCTCCGTCGGCGGACTGTGGGCGCAGCTCACCTCCTCGCTTAGCTCGCTCGCCAACGACAGCGAGACCAGCTCGCTCAACTCCAGCGATAGATACATGGACATCGATTACGATTAGTGCACTTGAAAAATTACACGATTACGACTAGTGCACGTCCCGAGTGAAAAACAGCGCTGTAGACAAATTCTAGTGCGACGCGCGGTAAATTGTGACTGTGAATTGTGATGCGTTTGAACTGGTGATGTGTTGTGGCGTGGGGTGGTAGATTAAAACGAAACTAGTTTTGGTGTCTAGCGGTGTTTGGTGTGGAGGCGTGTGGAGAAACTGTTGTGAAGTTGTAAATTCAGCGTAGTGAGAGCGTCTAAGTAAGCAATAACTAAAACGCTACGTATAGATTTAGAAGCGAATGACACAACATGAGAGCGTTGGTAAGGGCTGAGCGCACCTTTTCGCGCCGAATTCTCGAAGTACTGCCAGATTACGGGCAGGTAGGGCAGGTTCTTACGATTTCGAAACGAAAGAATTCTAAAATTCGATTCGTTCGGCGCGGGTAGGTGTGCGGCCACCTTAAGTTTGTGAAACTGGGTAGTTTCAGTCTTAGCGCGATTTCTAGACTTCCATTCGCTCATCAACTCTATCCTCAATCAAATTGAGACAGGGAATTACGAAACAAATCGGAATAAGACAGCAAATTCATTGTGATGTCGAACCAAACCAATCACCACTTTGTAAATAAATTGTTGTATTTTTAAAACAGTGTGAAGTAGAAAATTCTAAATTGTAACTAAGCTTCTTAGATCAGTCATGGATTCACCGAAATGACATTCAAATCGGTTCGAACTTCATCGGAAAAGTAATCTGTGAAAATATCTTGTGAGAATTGAGCTGGGCTCGTTTAGCGGATCAATCTCCCGATCCGTTCGTGCAAACTTTGTTTTAATTTGTTGTTGTTCGTCATGATTAATTAATTATGGGGCTCCAATATTCGGCGAACTATTCGCGTTGTGTGACAAGTGCAGCCATATTCCTTAACATAGGCCAGACAGACACAAAAGGCACACGTTCGTCGAATCGCGATAACGTAGCCCCGGCATTACTAAACTGTAACAGATGGAGGCACGGTGTTGAAACCTTGAGCGTTTAATTTTATTTTTCACGCACAATACTTAAACTATTGCTAACATTTTTGAGCTCTGGTAAAACTTGTCTATGTAGTACAGCTAGAAAAGACAAGAGGTCCTTTGAAACCTACGTATTAACACTGTACAATATTAAAAGTTATAAGGTGTGTTAAACTCTAGACGTGATTTTTCTCTTATTAATGTCGAGATTAATATTTTTTTTTATAAATAAATCTACAAAATACAACAATCCGCCATGATAGCTTAAACACCCATCAGAGAGAACGTCACGTCTCAGTAAACGTCATTTTGTTTCTAAGTAGCTAAGTAGGCATCACTGGTTGATATACTGAGCCGTGACGTAAAAACAGACTGTTGAGAAGCTATGTCACCTTCACGAAATAATCTTTCAAGTTATAGTCCGTCCTTCTTTTAACTTATATAATTACTTGATAGTATAAACATGTTAGCTGATTTGAAAATGAAGTTTACAAAAAATAGACAACTCTCATTGCTATGGAATCCTTAATTTGTTTGTCCTCTTAGTTTAGCTGGTTTAGCTGAGCATAGACAATTTAGTTCCTATTAAAAAGCACAACGGCTAGAGACAGTAAATAAGTAGCAAACTAGTTAGAATTTAGTTCAACCCCACGCCGCTCTAAGCTCAGTGGCGCTAGTGGAATGGATTTGATGTGTGAACGGACATTTCGATGTTTCTCCTATTTATGAACACTATTATAATAATAAAATGTTAATCTTAACTACAGTACCGCCAACTTAACAATACTTTTGATGGGTATGATTAAAGTTTAACAAAACGTTATTTTTTTTAATAACTCATTCACTTTAGAAAATATTAGTAGTAATAAAATTTTAAATATGAAAATATTTTGCCTAAATAGTAAAATTTTATTTATCAAAAGTTATTTGTTAATATGCAGGTGCTGTAGAGGAAAGAAAATAGTTGTTTCACTAATTTGAATATGGATAGTTTTGGCTGAATCAAGCAATATTGGTGTTCAATTGAGTTTCATACTTATTGAAAATCTTATCATTCGATCACGGCTTTATATTCACCAATATTGTTTTAATGGCTAACAGTGGCAGCAGACTTAAAAGTTCATAAATAAGCAATGATGCTTTAAAAAGGGGAGGATAGGTGTCGCGCTAACATCGCATGCTAAACTAAAGCAAAGCTACTTGGACTCAGTGCTCCATTTTATAGATTACCAATTGGGTAGAGGGTAGGTACAGAGGGTAGAGAGAGCAACTAAAGCAGTCGTGCGAGCGAGACAGAAACGGCTAGCGGCCGGGTTCTGTCGGCTCCGGCCTAATGGAGCCGATACGATAGAGCCCGGCCGCTCGGCAATGCTGTCTCGCTCGCACGACTGCTTTAGTGGCGCTCTCTATCCTTGTCTATTGGCAACTGAAAGGAGCGTTCGAGAAGATGTTCCGCGCGGCACTGAGGGCAGGTTTGTTCTCTGGACTCAGTTTTGTAGGGCGTTTTGGTGAGTCACCTATTTTACCCTTTTGAAAACATTCTTGTAAATAAGGCAGTATGTATGATGGATGACTCAACTGTAAGATCTCAGCTGGCTTGAAGTTAGAGTTGTTATAAACAGTTTCTAACTTCAATACAATCTAGATTTAAAGGCTTCACATTCTCGCTGAGACACGAGATTCATTTTGTTTAATTTTGAAGTCAAAGACAAATAATCATTTCAGTAGAATTACTGGGATCACAGAATAGTCTTAAAGCCAGGTGATTCTACTCTTGTTCCTTCGCGACCAATACCGTGAAGAACAAGACAACATACACGGTTTGGGGCCTAGCTTTCTTTCGTTGATCCATCAATACAAACGTAGGCAAAGGTTATAAAGATTTTCATACCTTATATAGCAGGGCTTCTTAACCTTTTGGTAATCACGAACCACTTTCAAAAATCAGACTTACCCCTTCCTAATTTTGGTCTTCACTATGCGTCAGAAATTCTTCCAACATAGGAAAATTTGCGATATTGCCCGCATCTACGCTTCTTTTTCAAAGTGGCATAGTAACTAAAGAGTAACAGACCGGGTACAAAGGTGATAGATAAATATCAATAGCAGCCTATGGACCCCTAGCACTCCTGCCACGGACCCCTTAGAGATCCAAGGACCCCAGGTGAAGAAACTTTATAGTATACCGTAATCGGTGCTTTCACAGTGCTTGGAACAGAATTTCTAAAGGTGTATCGGTAACAAAAAGTCGGCGTTTGCAGAGCTTTAGTCTCAGCGCGAATGTGTAACCTTATAGTGGGTTCAACTCTATCCGTATTCTAATCAGTGAACAGAGAGTCCTCTGATTTCTGGGACCCTCTATATTCTAGTGAAGTTATTGAATATCAAATCATTTGTGCCTTTATTTCTTTTGATAATAATACGAAAACGAAATAATCCTTAGGTCATTAGAAATTGATGAATACTTGTAAGGGTGCCGGCTTATTCGAACTATTGTATTTACCAATGACCTTTTAAAAAACCGGTCAAGTGCGAGTCGAACTCGTACGCCGAGGGTTCCGTACCTAGCCATGGTGCCAATTAAGCTAGTCCGCTTAATTGTATGAGCGCCCATACAACTAGGAGGACAATTTTAATTGGCGTCAACTATGTATGGGAACACCCTTTAATTTTCAACTTTTTTAACTTTTTGGAATTTTTCCTTTATTTGTGGTATAAGACCTTGCTTTTTCCCAAATTTCGTTATTCTAGGTCAACGGGAACTACCATTTAGGTTTTCGACCCAAAACCTCTAGGGTACTTCCGGTTGACCTAGAATTGTCAATTTTGGTTACAAGCAAAATACCGAAAAATAAAAAAAGTTGATAATTAAGGTAAGTTTTGGTACTCACAAGTTTTCACGAAAACCTAAATTTTCCTATATCTTTTTATAGTGTTGACTCAGGACCTTGATTTTTATACTCACAATAGGGACTATAGACCTTAGTACATGGTATAAATTTCAACTTGCTAGCTCTACCCGTTCCTGAGATAATCGATGGTGACACACGGACAGACAGACGGACAGACGGACAGACGGACAGACGGACAGACGGACAAGAAAGTGATCTTATAAGGGTTCCTTTTTTTACCTTTTAAGGTACGGAACCCTAAAAAGGGGAAGACATGTGACGCACTAACATCGCATGCCACATTGGGCTCGGTGCACCACTACATACACCAAAACACACACATTGCTCCATTTTACTGTTTCCAATAAATAAGGATAGAGAGAGAAATTAAACTGTTGTGCGAGAGAGAGGAATGGCTAGCGGCCGGGTTCTGTCGGCTCCGGCCGAATGGAGCCGATAACGATAGAGCCCGGCCGCCCTGCAATGCTGTCTCGCTCGGACGACTGTTTTAGTTGCTCTCTCTATCCTTGTCTATTAGCAAATTCAAGGTGCGTTCGAGACGATGTTCCGCGAGGCACTGAAGGCAGGTTTGTCCCCAGGACTCACTCGAGTAGGAACAGGCATTCTGGTGAGTCACTTATCTGCCGCTTTTTGAAAAGATCTTTGATATTTACACTGTTATTCATAAGTCTGCTTATGTGATGCTAAGGTTTGTGTAAGTTTAGATTCTGATTTAGGAAGAGAAGAATGCTTCTGAAAACAATGTTTAAACTGGCGACATCTGACAAATCTTAATTTTAGAAATCTTTTCGTCGGGATTTCCTTTTTTCAAGCTAGTTTAGAACTGGTTGTTTTTTTTTCCGAAAATGAAAAGCAGGTTATTGTGTAATAAATAGAAAAGTAATTGTTCAGCGGCCAGCTTATGAATAACAGGGTATGAATTAATCAAATGTAATGGCTTTCTCTATCAAAATTGACACTGCCTCAATGTTCTTACAATCTTACTTTCAAAATTTACGTGAGCTGACGTTCTAACACACGTGAGTAATGTAATAATATTGTCGTTAGAGATACTGACAATATTTCAATTTATGTGGATAATCCCCACCTGCTAGGAGGGAGGGATTTGCACAAATTGCAGAACTGTCACTCATGGCAATCGCTTCTCGCACTACGACCTAACATAAAAATATTGTCGGTATCTAAATCAACGATATGTTTACGTGAATAATTCCCGTGTGTTAAACTTCTTCCAATGGACCTTGGCATTCGTGAAGTTTCGATGCGCGGTGCAACTTTTTCATACAAAATTTTCTACTGCGCAGCGAAACGGCTAAGCTCACGAATGCCTAGATCCATTGTGAGAAGTGTACCTACTATGCATGTCGTAGTGCACTTTAGGTACAGAGAACAGGCCGGCATCTTGACAATTAAAAATAAGATCATTCTAAATCTAATTCTAAAATACTCTAAAGAAATGGTACACAATGGTGCCAAAAATATTATTTTTTTAAACATTTGTGTTGTATATATCTTGCTTTCGTTTGTATAGTACTGTTGATAGCTAATTATTGGTTGTGCTCTTATTAATAAATAAAACTAGCTTCGATATCTCTATCTTTCTGATTGTCTCGTCCTATCACATAAATATTTGAAGAAAGATAGCCTTATATCGGCGTTTCAATTATATTGTCCTTATTAATAAGTGCACAGCCTGAGTTAAATATTTCTTAGGTTTCAATGACCTCTTAGTTTTGATTGAACATGATGTGACAATATAAAATCATCATATTTTTATTTATTTTAAAATTGTAAAAAAAAAATTAAAACATTTTGTAAATATTTTTTATTTGTATCTAATGTGCATAAAAATATAAAAATAAAGTCATCATTATTATTTTAATAATTTATCAATCAGTTTGTGGTAACTTCGTCGATAATAATCTAAAATTATAATACTTAGTTCACTGTTATCATAATTAATATTTACCAAATAGGGAGGTATTATTCTATTTGCACCAAACTTTTAGTCAATGCGTAGACATACGCAATCTAGAAAACTAGTGATTTTAGTTAATTTAATAAGCTATAACCGTTTGGTGCAAATAGTAATGAAAATCTCAATTTAGTTTGAAGCATTTTCATATAATTCGGGCCTAGAAGTATTTTCAAGTTGTCTTATGCAATAGATGCACAACAAACTACCGCCAAAAATTTATTAGAACAACGCTTTTATTATTGAACACATTATTAGAAAAAAAAAAAAAACTTAAACTTTCATAAAAATACCGTCGTTCCGAAACGGTTGTCCTAATATCACCTCACTGTAAATTTTGTAAATAAGTGTAGTTAAGACATTTCTAATGCATGAGACCGGTGGGTCCCTATACTAGTACTTATGGTGATAATTATTATACATGTACACATTATATCATCTTCGTTTCATTTGTATGTCCTTTCAAGTAACGTAGGTAATGTTTTGTTGAATTAAAAAAAAAATGATAAAATTGACAAATTATTATTTTGAATTATTTCTGTAGCTAAATCTCGATTGAACCTAACGTGCTGATACAATCAAATTAGTTTTACAAGCGCAAATGTTGAGTGTGCATAATGCAGAAACTGTCGGTCAAACCATAACGTTCAAAAAATATTTTTAAAACATTTTAAAACAAGCAGTGCAACGATTCTGTTATTTTATTCTAATTTGTGAAGCTAGTCAGTTTACCGAATTTGATGATTCCTTTTCATGGTACAGTCCCATGATTTTATTATGTTAGGACCTATACTTACTAACATAGTAAAATCAGGGGACTGTTTATTGTTTCGTATCATTGTTCACGTGCTTCCACTTGATGTACTTAACTCTACTCGGAGGAAGTTTAAAATAGGTTGTCATTATAATCCGTAAAATGTAAGATTGAAGAACATTTTAGTTAGGGTGCCTTGCACCACGAGTTCTAATTGTATTTAGCTAGCTTAGACTAAAATAATTTAACGCATACAAAAATTGAGTCTATCTTACCTAGCTAAATACAATAGGAAATCGTGGTGCAAGAGGCTTTTAGTAAGTTCCTGCCGCGGTGCTCGGATCTTCGAAGGAGAGCGCCGCAAGAGAACGAGTAGGTACTCGCAGCGCATGTGCGTCGTGGGCACTGAACGCGATACCTAGTGCTTAAATTAAACTTAAAAGTAAGTAGGTAGGTACCTACCTTTAATTGTATCATAAACATACCTTTAAATATTCTCAAGCTCTTTATCAGTGCTTAAGAAGCAGGTGAATGTAAAGCAGTTACAACATGATTGAGTAACAAACGGAACTTTTATATTTACAATTATTTGAATGAACATCCAAAACAAGACGCCGAAGTTGTTCCCCAAGCGCCAGCCGTCGGCGTCGGTCGGCGCGGGCGCAGGTTAATTAGGCAGCAGATGCATCGACACGTGTCGTGCGTGATTACAGCTTTCGGCTTTTTTGTTAAGCTTTCTTTTATTTCAGTTCGTCGGATTGGAACGATTTGATATGCGCCAAAACCCAGTTAGTACCTACAGTTACAGTGCTGTGATATTTTTAGTTGGTTAAGTAGGTATAGTTATTTATCAGGAGTTGCGAATTTAGTTTGATAAATATATAGGAATACGGGATTTAAATATGCAGTATTACCTACGCAATTTAAAAATGTATCTTTGCCTACTCTATTCCTTCTTCAGTTTCTATATGAACGTATAGTAGGTATAGGTATCTGCCTACACTACGTAGTAGTATCAAACAGTTGCCTATTTGTAAAGCTTGTAGAGTAAATAAGTTAGCACGCAAACATGTTACTTGCGAGTTATTGATAGATTTAATTCGATAGCAGTCGCCGACACAAAACGATATAAAAATGTTTTCGACCGGCAAGGAGGTAAACAGAACGGGCTCCGCAATGCAATTATTACAAAAGGTGCGTGCGCAGCTGACACACACCTGCCGTCTTCTTTAACATTTCTTTAACTCCTTTTTTTCGCCATCGGAGTTATTGGCCTATTTTTTATGGTGCAAGCTGGCCGACAGCTGACACCCGACCGCCTTTGTTGTCTTGAGGGATCTCAAGGCGGTGTCTAGGATAATAAAGCAGCTGCTCAGATTGAACATCAAAAGATGGCCAGGTGTAGGTGCTACCACGTGGATATTTTAAATTTTTTTTGACGTCTAGTTTTTGTGCCTTTTCGGTGGCATCACCTTTTGTGTTTTCCTGTCGCGACGTTCTCACGGGAGAAACTGAGTCGATCTTTTGTGTCGAGATTGCTACATTGTGCGATCTTAGAAAGATCACACGAAAAGGTATCCAAACACGTGCAGTTACTTAGAATTTGGTCTTTTAAAAGCTCCCTCCATCCTTGATATGAGGATTTTGTTGCCTTGTCGACTTTTCTAACTTTTGTAAGCTGCCCTTACCTACTTAGTAGAGGCACAGAAGTACCTAGTAGAGGGTGTAGGTAGGTTTTAGAACCTTTCAGAAGGTCAAATATTTTTATACTAGGTACGAACGGAAATATCTCATTCTACAAGAAAGACAATGGGTGGCCACAGGGACGTAGCTATAGCTTTGTTAAGGGGGGGGTCCAAAGGTTCCAAAATACAAAGATCTTTGTTAAGGGGGGGGTCCAAGGGTTCTAAAATACAAAAATTGACTATGTTTCCTCCGAACTTAATGGGCTAAGGGGGGGGTCCAGACCCCCTAAACCCCCCCCTTATATACGTCCATGGGTGGCCAATAAAAAGTGAAAGGTTAACTTGACCTCAGTAGGTCCCCAACCCTGCGAGAATGCCTCGTGTTATTGGACTCCATCGGTTATTAGCTTTGACCACCTGCCACTTAGTCAACCTGTATTCGTTCCTGCGTACCAGTATGTTGTTGCATATTATTCACCAACAAGATTAACATTTTAGATTTATAAAGCTCTACATCGGGTTTAATGAGAAGATTGACATTTTGGTCAAGTAATTTTATGCCTGTTTGCCGATAGGAACACCTACCTCGACTTTAAATCTTGAGGGTCGTCGGTTCGTGGCCCCGCCGTGCATCAATTGATTTTTTGTTTCGGGAACGGTGAACGAAAACAACGAGGAAACAACGGTAAGTATAGGTAAATGTATAGGTATTGTTTACTTACCTCAGATTGCAAAAGCTTGCAATCAGTCACGTATGGAATGTTAATAATTTCTTCAAACGGTGGGCATGTTCTAAAAGACTAGATTATCGGCTTTCCTCTGGGTAACCCCTTAGACATCTTCAAAGAACTTTGAAAGCCTAAAGAAGCTAACTGTGCCTTTAAAATCAGTTTTTTTTCAGAAAAGGCGACTTTTAAATCATTGTTATAATTGTGATTTTGCTCACAATGTTTCCTTCCATAAAGCTATTTTCGTTGACAAGTCATGTTTCATCAAAATGGGGTTGGTTAGTAGTTAATTGGTCTCCTCGGGCTAGTGGGTAGTGTGTAGGTAGTTGCCGGGCTCGTAGAACAAAAGCATTCATTAGTAAGGCAGTGCATAAGGCTCGAATACGGGGAAGTTTTATCACAATGTGTTTGATTGTCCAATCTTAGATTTCGTTGTAATGAGTAGGTAGGTTACCTAGTATAAACTTAGTCTTATTATATCCAATAGATAGGTACCTACTCCACATACTTACCTACACTGAATCTATAGTAAGCGAAACGAATACTGAAGCGAAACCTACACTGAATCTATAGTAAATGGCAATATCTACTACAGTAAGATTAATTGTATTTTCTCTGTAAGTGAATTATGAATTCTTTTGAGAAAATAAATGTTTAAACCGAAACCGGAAACGAAATCATGTTGTAGGTCTACGAGACAATATAAAAATTTACCTTAAGTACCTACCCATTTGTTCCATTGATCTAAGGTTTTATAAAAATAAAGTTTACCTTTAATCTACTAGGTAGTTAATTTTACTACTCTTTTGGTAGGTACCTAGGTATTCTTTAGTCTTTAGCATTACCGACGCATGTGCTAGCACTAAAGCCTGGGTGATCAGTTCACGCATGTTTCGTGCAAGCCTGGGATCGATGGCTGGCCAGCACCCTCGGTAACTAGGTCATGCGGCCCCATGCCACAGACTGTCCCGTAGTACGTACCCCATGGAGGTACCTACCAACTGTGACAGAAGCTGTGACCATCGCACCCTTGCGACTATGATAGGGTGGTGAGGTAACCGACTTTTTGGATTTTTTTCCGGCTTTTTATCATCCGACTTTTTTACATTTAAAGCCGAATCGATGGGATTCATAATTAAGCTTTTCTACGGAACTATTATTGTTACTAAGTACCTCTGTTCACAAGGTAGATTCTATGAAAGTACGAGTCCATTAACATATGAGAAAAAAAAACATTACAACTAACGGATGCTTTTGTTGGAGTCACAATCACATATTATTAAGTAGCTCTTACGCTCGCGCTCGTGTAACAGATTGTTACTCAAATTATCTTTATTTAGAAATACCTAGTTAAAGTTCAGTTTTATTTTTTTAACGTTGCTCGAGCAGGTAAGTAGGTACTTACCTATAGATTCGACAATCAAAACTAATCACAGTATTATAAACTGAAATATTTTTATATTTACTTACACTTAGACACAAAATCTTCGTGTTCATCGAACAAAATATGTTTCTCCTGGATGGGTATCGAAACACACGACTTACAGCGCGAAACGCCAGAAGCTTCGAAGTTCGAATAATTAATATAAGTAGTGTTCAATTAGCTCCACGATAACAAGTTCATTGGTAGAAATTAGCAGACCACTTGCATATAATTATCTCGTTGACAGCGTATAGTAAAGATCTTTAAGCAAAGTGTTGAAAGATGAACAGTCAAACTGCGTGATGAACTAACATATCCGGCTTTTTGTACAAAACTACAGGTGTGTATAACATCTCTATTCTTTACACCAGTATACACTTGGGCGGCGGATTTCATTATTTGTGTCGATGGCAACGTTTTATTGGAACTTTGAGAAGTGGAAGTCACTAGAGGAATATTTCATGAAGTATCCATTGTGGCGACTAAGATGGCTCTACTTTGACGCATATTTTATGAGCTGTGGCACCCTAGTGGTGTTTCTAACAGAAGTTAGAATTAATTTGATGCAAAACTTCGCTGGTGAATTCCTGGTACTACCTACAGACGTTAAACTGCTTCGAGTATTTGAGTTGAGTATGCCAGAAGTCCAATTTATAACATTCTGTTTCCATAAAATTGGATCACGATTATAACCAAAAGGCATGGTAGACATTCTCTCAGTTCATTTAGGTATCCAGGATTCAAAGGATCTTTTAGGGCCTCCAGACTCTCGGAGAAAACCCCCGAGAACACCCGAGAAGCGTGAGTGTGAGGAGCTTCTCGCCTTCTCGTTCTCTGGCTCGCCTGTTCTCCGATCGGTGTCGGTATTTTTGGCCGAGCCAAAGGATTTCAAACATCATGACTGAGAAAAATTGAGAGTGAGGATAGCTTGTTTGTTCTTCGAGAAG
Organism: Camptogramma bilineatum; assembly: GCA_958496255.1. Taxonomy (NCBI): domain Eukaryota; kingdom Metazoa; phylum Arthropoda; class Insecta; order Lepidoptera; family Geometridae; genus Camptogramma; species Camptogramma bilineatum. The sequence continues at coordinate 13,361,229 of OY292466.1, read as the reverse complement.
TCTCGGCGAGGCTTCTCGCCGAGCCTTCTCTCAGAGAGTCTGGAGGCTACATTTGAAATACATATTTGGCACATGCTCACGTCATTTTTATTTTTTCTTTCTACTACTAGGTAAGTACCTAACCTACCTACATTACTTATCGATGGAGCCATAAAATACCTACATAAAAACTCGTGAATAAAACAGCAAATAATCAGGAATTCTATTGGAGTATGTTGTTTTTTTTGTTAATCTAATCAATTTAGATGTAGGTATCAACTAAAAGAGGTTCCTTTTAATCAGGTAGAATAAATACCAAGAAGCCGTGATCTGGAACAACCTTAAAGTGTTTCAATTAATTATTCACTTTTAAAGTATGATTATGTTTGATAGCGGTAGTAAGTATAATGGCGAGCATTAATACTTAATAACGACTCCAGGTTAAAGGCAGATGTTGGAGGGCCGTCGAACTGCAAGTAATGAATGATAAGATATGATTTCACCTGCTAGATACAAACATACTCGTAGGTAAGTACCTTGTTTATGGTACCTACCGAATGAATGAATTGAATTTGTAATGTAAATACAAAATATTGCTATTTAACTATTTATAATTTAACTAAATAATAAAGTAAAAAGTAAGTAGGTACCTAAGTTCGTATGAGTAAGTGGCCAACTCTGGTGACGGAGTTGGCCTTTAAAAAGTTAAATTACTAAATAATAGTACCTAATGTAACTATTGCTATTTAGACTGCACAGTAAAGTTCTTAGTACTTAGTACGTAGGTTGACTCCTAGGCCTTTCCTCAACTTCTGTCAAAGTTGCACCACGGATTTAACTATTGCCATCCTTTTTGTTAGACAGTGACAAATAAGGATGGCAATAGTGCAATCCATGGTGCAACTTAGACACAAGTTGAGCGGAGTTTATTAATAGAGGCTCTAAAGTTCAAACACTGATCAAACTTGAAAGTTTATTAAAATATTACAACTAATGTAAGTTCGAGGTAAACGTATAGGTTAGTAGGTACATCACATGTAAAATTATCGCAGCACTGAGTGCAAGAGTATAGAGAGAGACGCTAATTCAGTAAAATCAGACACCTATGTATCCGACTCGAAGGACCATAATGTACAGTCCAGTTAGACAGCACAGTAAAGTTCTTAAGTACCTAGTAGTAGGTAAGTTAAGTGCTGAAGTTCAAACACTGATCACACTTAATATTTTATTAAAATACTAGCTGCTGCCCGCGGCTTCGCTCGCGTGGTACCCGGATAAAAAATAGCCTATGTTACTTTCCAGCCCTCCATATATCTCCACACAAAAAATCACGTCAATCCGTCGCTCTGTTTTGACGTGAAAGCAGGACAAATAAACAAACAAATAAACACTTTCACATTTATAATATGGGTATGGATTACAATGCTGTAAAAACATTTTTACCAGACTGCGCCAGAAGGAGGATTATGTTTTTAGCGTTTATGTATGACTATTTCTTTGGGACGCTCTGCAACCTAAACGGGTTGATGGTTGTGTGCAATATTAGGTAGAACTTGGAACTCTTGGAAGAATGAAACCTTGACTTCGGATTATGGAATATGAGATGTCATTAGATTCGCCTCGATTGTGGGAGTGACAAATGCTATAATTTTTTACTCAAAGGATCACTTTGTTACATATTTTTTTTATTTAACCCTTAGGTACCTACTTAAACATTTTTATGAACGCTCTTTGCAGTCTCCTTTTTGTTCATATATTACTTAATAAACAATAATATAGGGGAACCTGTTGAACCTCGTCCATTGATATCCCTCGGCCACCAAGGCTTATTTCGTAATCTGTGCGAGTTTTTTTGTTTTTGTCTATGGTATTATAATCGTCATTGGTCAACACCAACATGAAGCTAGAATCGAAAAACCAGCATGAAGTGAGTGAGGCGTGCGCATTAAAAATGTAAAAAAGTGCTCAAAAAGAGGGTATTTTTAAGTTTACTTTAAGTTAATTCATATATAACAGTACATACTTACGAGTTAACCATTTCGTGCAATCAAATATAGGTGAAATAGACTTTAGATAGGCATAGATATATCGACCCAAATCGAACTCAAAGTGCATTTTAAAAATTCGTCAATTTAAAATGAGGCAATGTTGTACCTTTGCCACCACTTTTGATTTGTACTTTGGACATGAGCTAACATACAAATTTGTATCAAGATATCAAACAGAAAAAAAAATCACCGAAGAAGGTTCAAACAAAGAGAGAAGTCTACCTTGTCCTAAAAGCTGTTAAGTATTTGGACTTTTGTTGATAAATTATTATAATAGGACGCGAAAATGATCTTATGATCACAGAAATTTTAAAAACTTAGTTATTTTGATTATTTTAGCAAAACTTAAGATAAAAATGTAAATATATATATTTTTTTATCTAAAGTACATACCTTATAAATGTTCTTTACATTAATTAAAAAAAAAATCGTTAATTGATTCGATAACATGGTATTTTCATGAAAAAAACTAGTAAGGTCAAGGTACATCTTGCAGTGACCAAGGTATATCTGGTGTGTTGTACCTTCGACAATTTCCCATTTTTTGTTCAAATCTCTTTATCTTCTAAAGTATTATTAAAAATACAAAATTTATTTCATAAATATGTAGTCAAATAGTGTATCTTTACATGTGTCCATATTTGGTAAACCTAATTCTATTCTTTATAGACAAAAAAAATTAAATAAGATCGTGTGGCCGAGGTTCAACAGGTTCCCCTATAGCTGGACAAAACACAGTAGGTAATCATATAGGTACTTAGCCCCAAAGTAACCAGAGCTTGTGTAATGGTTATCCTACTTCTTGTATGTGATACAGATAGGTGCTATGAACAAGGTATCGCCTCTATATAGAGGCAGTACTTATGTCATATGTAATTATCATGTATGTATTCGCCGTCCGGTGTTTTACACTTAAGTACCTACTTATAACTTTTCCAATTCACCTTGAACGGAGATCAGAAGGCAGTGAACAATATAAGCAACTCGATTGTTTTTTTCTCAGATCAAGCTTGTAATTTAATCCTCATTATAGCCCATAATCTGCCTGCAAATTGCGTTCGTAATAACCCACGCTGCGAAATGATTCGATATGTTTAAGTTGACGAAATTAGACTGAGCGATCGATAAACTTCCTGATGACATTCTCATAAATAAAAGTTCCTAGTATTTACCTAAAACCAAGCATTTTTTTAATTTAATCTCAAAAGATGGGGACGTCTTTGGTATGTGTAGGTACCTAGTGAATCTGTGTGACATTTCCTACAATATTTATTTATTTATTTTAAGGCGGGAGACATCGGCTCTGTGCGAATTGTAACTTATTCTAGATCCATTTCAGAAATGTTCCGATCTAAAAAATTCGAATAAAAAATCCGACCGAAAAAATTCCGATCTACATCCGAAATGTATACTTAAACTGTACAAACTTGTACCTATTTAGACTAAGACCTACCCTTGTACAACAGTTCTGCAATAAAATATTTCTGATTCTGATTTGGTACTAAGTCAATGGTACATGCACATTTTTTGCAAATAGTATTCCTCGATCTTATCCAGTATTGTTAGTCCCTACCTAACTTCGTTCGTTCCCACAGCTAATCTGAGCCTGTTCAATTTTAATGATTATTGGTTTGATTATAATAAAACTAGAAGATTCGCCGCATGCCTCAATAGCCACTTTTGTGAACTTTTGCATTATTTGGATATTAATATCCTTTATGAAATACCGAATAAACTCATAAAGATTAAATTATGAGTCGTAAATGTTATATTATAAATATTTTAATAACCCATCTTTAAGCTATCCTAATTTTGTCATCACATTTTTTATTGATTTTTTTAAGTGTTATAATGATGTGAAAATTAGATGCCAAATTGCGAGCTACAGATATAGTGAACTGACGTTTTTTGGTATAAAAAAAACGATTTTTTCAATAGATTTTTTAGGGTTAAAAATGAGTGCTACAAGCTGACTCTACTAAATGAAATCTCAATCCTTACAGTTTCTGCAAAAGTTGTTTACAATATGGGTATTGAAAATATGTACATTGGACATAAACATGATGCGTAGGTAAGGAAATAATGGTAGTGTGGGCGCATTTTCTAGCTGAGAGATTTTAACTAACTTGTTTACTAGAGCAGTGGAAAGTTACCTCACAAAACAAAAATAAAACAGGAGCGTGGTTGTATTTCCAAGGCTTAGTACGTAAACATACTTTCGGACCTACAGTGCGATTCAGACTTATAAAAATGCATCCGATTCAATGATTTTCTTCGGAAAGTTGACGTTTTTTCAGTGAAGAAACGTCATTTTCCGAATTCGGAATACATTCCGAGAAGGTCTGACCGCACTGGTGCAGTCATTCAATATCCTTTGAAAATGTCTACAGTAGAGTAGACATAGACAGGTCCTTACTAAATCATCTATGCACATTGAAAGGTTGTTTCAATTACGCCTCATTGCATTGCATCGATTTATGGAAACAAAGATAATTTTTTTTGAATTGTTGATACTATGGTATTTAAAATAAATTTATTTAAGTATTTATTTTATGGTATTTTCATGAGTATGGAAGTGCTTAAGCTAAGCAACCGGTGGAAATCACACTAATATTATAAATGCGAAAGTTTGGATGGATGGATGGATTTTGGATGGTTGGATGTATGTTTGTTCCTCTATAACTCGACAACCACTGAACCGGTTTGGCTGAAATTTAAATATATATAGATAATGACCGGGAATAGGACATAGGCTTTTTATCCGGGTACCACACAAGTGAAGCTGCGGGCGTATCTCATAAAAATAGTTACAAATAATTCCGGTATCCTAGGTCCGCTCGCTGTTTAATTGCATTACTCGCGTTTCATGGCGAGCTGGACACCATGGGGTCACGGGGCCAGTGGTAGCCGTAATGAGGTCGAGGGGCCTCCCCTGGACAGTTAGTGCCATTAACCATGCTCTCATGGATGGGTTAACTCTTGCACTGGGCGTAAAAATACTGTGACTGAAAATTGAAAACGATATTTAATCAGTTAACATAAGTATCATATATTTTTTAATTTTTGAAACTATCATGGTTACGAACACAAATATTATTATCAACGGATATTTCAATGTCGGGAAGCAAGAAAACTCAATAATCACGGTAATTATCCCGTTGATAATAATATTTATGATCATATTTTTTGTTCTTCAGAATGGAAGACAGGTTAGTTCTGTGAATTTGAATGTATCAGAGCTTATAAAATATAGAACATAAAAAACTCTTCTAAATAAAACATCACTTGAATCCACACTTTCGAGGTGTTTAAAGTGTAATTTCTATTTCTAAAGTTTAAACATAATCAAATAGTCAATCCATCACAGGACTATTAATAGTAAGGTCTGAACTCAATGTTTCTGTTTGAGGAGGTATTATTTTTACACCCAGTAAAACTTACGCCCGAAGCCTTGCCAGAGTAGTACCTACCTGGAAACAAAAATCCAGGTCATGAAATAATTTATCCTTGTGACAATCTGTGGTTCTTACATGTCTTCTTGTGGATAAGGCAGATCGCTGAGATAATGGTTTAGGACTTTAGGTTGCTGGGCAAGCTTACGCCATCGCAACAATATCCCAGCACTATAGTGTCCGCATAGAATCTATGCGGACATATGAGTCCATCATTGCCTTAGATGGACTTCTGATAAATCATCTAAGACCTAAGTAGTAAAGATGTTAAGGTCATTTTTTAAGTTTTAAAAGTTTTTATGATCTTAACTTCATTTTTACATAAGGATACTGCGTTATTACCATAAAACAGAAAAAAATAAAATAAGTACCTAGGTATTCATCGTAAAAAAACATTTTTTGTTGGGAGTAATCCGAGTTAGAGACTTTACGTGTGGATCAAAATAGCCCTGCAGATGCGATTCTATAAGTTATGAAATAAGTATTCTGCAAATTCCTGCTACTAGGTACAAACATATGCAGTTGTCGGTATCATGTTAGTACATATTAAATTCAACATTTTATTGCTACTTATGAAATTATTATATATTTATTGCAAAAAAAAACATTTACCTACACAGCGCCATTACGACGTGATCAAAAGTAAATACCTACTTTTTACTTTTATTACATGTTTCGTATGATTATAAATATGATAATAATTATTAATTAGGTATCCGAATGACGACATTGCCGTCTCCGAGTTATTCAAGTTCTATAAAACTGTTCCAAATAATAAAGACATGGTCATTATAACTTTAATGACTTCTCAAAAATTATTTCTTATGTTCCGCTATAAATAAAATATAAATAGCGAGAGATTGTATCCAAGCTATATTAAGATGTGTTTTCTTAAAAAACTACTAACGTTATATTATGACCGCTGTTATAGAATGGTGAAGATTACCGACGACGTAGGTACTCTGTCAAACAACAAAAAACAGCACAGGAAACAATACACAATGAAAATAAGTTTACGTAGAAACAAATTTTTTTTTGACAACACGTAGGTATTGAAAATAAAAAGTAACATAAACTTCTTAAGAAATTAACCTATCAAATGCAGAAATATTTTTTTTTAATCAAACTACTGCAGTTCCTGAGATTAGCGCGTTCTACCAACAAACTTGTAAGAGTTTGTTGGTTGCTTTCGCTTCCGCTTTATATGTGTTTAGATTTAATTATTTATTATTATAGTTAGCCCGTTGTGTCCCACTGCTGGGCAAAGGCCTCCCCTTGATCCTTCCAAACATCACGATCCTGTGCCATTTGGACCCACGCCGTGTTAAAGGCATTCAGCTCGTCGCGCCATCTCTTTCTAGGTCTACCGCGACGCCGTCTTGCTGTCTCAGGGCTCCACTGAGTGGTGACTTTAGCCCACAGCTCATCAGGCATGCGGCAGATATGACCAGCCCAGCTCCATTTAAGCGTCGCGACCTTACGAGTCACGTCAGCAATTTGGGTTCTGGAGCGCAGTGTCGTATTCCGTATACGGTCTGTAAGCTTAACACCGAGGATGCTGCGCTTCATTGCCCGCTGGCAAACCTCGAGCTTGGACTTTTGGGTGTTTGTAAGGGACCAAGTCTGAGCACCATAAGTTAATATAGGGAGGATACACATGTCCATGAGCTTCCGTTTGAGTGCTATTGGAAGAGTACCTTTCATGATATCTTTCATGGACCAATAGCTCCTCCAGGCATTTTCTGTCCTTCTGGCAATTTCTTGCTCTTGTCTGCACTGGAAGGAGACTAATTGGCCCAGATAAATGAATAATTAAATAATTAGATTTAATTATTCATTTCATTTTAATTTTAGTTGCGAATGGCAGTGCTAGCTATATTATCACCGTCACATAACGTGTATTGGTAGACGCAAGATAAACCGACACTGCAAATTATGTCCTTTTGTAAATAAAGAAGTAATTATCATATAATTAAAAATATGGATGGCTATTGAAGTAGGTATTAATATTAAAAAGGTAAATTATGAGGTAAAATCGGTCTTAGCTTAGGGCACTATCTCACTAAGATACTATAGTGGCGCCACCACAAATAAAATGTACGAAAATGACACCGGTGTCCAGCTTGGCTGTGCAATTAAACGGACACCCACATCATTTACGTACATTTTGGCGCAACTGTGGTAATACCACCATGGTGTCCTAGTGAGATAGAGCACTTAAGGTTTCTCGAGGTACCTAAGTATTTTGTTAAAATTTCTATTGAATTTCTTCGAGGGTCTAATCTTACCAATATTTTGTCGAATATGGAAGGAAACTAAGAAAAAATTTACAACCAAAACTTTAGGACGCTTTCATTTTAGCGTGTTTTACGCCTTTTAGTATTTTTTGCCTATCTAAGCGTTTACCTGCATGCGCTCTACATTTTTAAATTTTCACTGCCAATCCTTTACGAACCGCGGCATAGTTTGTTGAGATTCAGATCACACGCATTCCGGCGTGAGTGAACACTCGTTGAGGCAGGATGTTCATCGTATGTCTTCGAGCTTATAGAAATGTGGTTCGTGCGCTAAGGCTTGTTTGAATGGTCAACTCGCGGACGCAACCGGGGCGACACGCTGAAGAGTGAAACAAGCCTAAGCGATTATGTGAAGTGCGTCCACGCTGATTCCAGATGAAGAGCGCGCAGAGAAACCGCTAATCAGAAATCCCCTTTCAGAATTATTGTTCCAACTTATTATAGGGAATAACTGCTGGAACAATTTGGAACTTGGAACCGAACCGGTACATCGACGCACTACCCACTGCAGCGTAGCAGTATCGACGTTGAACAGATATTGGCACGTCGTCTATCGTGACTCAACTACTGCATTATTTGATCTATTCTTTTATATCATAAAGCGGAAGTGCTTGTTTGTTTGAACGCCCTAATTACTGGAGCTACCACTCGAACTTGGAATTTATTTTTGAATTTGATACTTAAGTAGGTACCTCATTTTTTGAGGGAGATTAAAGAAGTCAAAAGAAAGCAAAAGAAGAAGAAAGTTTAAAAAGATAATTTATCCAGCATTCAGCGTGCTGCGTTCTAAAGATATAGGTTGCCTTCAGACACTTTCTAAATCACGTAGATTAAATGCCTGACTTTAGCACAGTCGAGATAGGTAGTACCTTATTTATTATTAAAAGCTTCGAACAATACAGAACAAAAAACAACAAGACGGTCCCGGGGATAAGTAGACTCGATCACTCGCGACAAATTAATAATTCATCCCCTTCATCTCGATACATTCTCTTATCAAAAAGTCCAGTAAAACAAATAGGGGTGGGTAAAAAAGACCAGCAAACAAACGGAGGGTAAAAGTCCACCCCATGATACTAATGAATGCTCGCGACTTTATTCTCTTCAATTTTTATTTTATTTAAGACCACTACCATGACAATTTATTGAACTGCACCCTGATTTTCTTTGATAACGACCAAAATCGGTCTCGAACGCTCAAATATGACATTTCAGTGACCACACAAGTTACTCTTATCTCAACGAGACCGAACACTACAAAAGATCCCTACGCGATCGTTTTGACAGTTTGAGACCAATTTGAGGTTTGAGACAAGTTAGACAATCAGCCTGCTGGTAGCATACTCGGTTATCCAGGCCTAATATTTAGATTAGGATCACCAAAAGCAAAACTAATCTCTAAACCGTGTTTGTTGCTATTCTTCACGGTCTTTGGTCTTGTTCCTGATCTAGTCGTTACGTTTCCGGTCTCGTAGGGAGATCCCAAGCATCGCTCTCCATGCCCCTATCCGCAATACGGAACTTTTCGGCTGATTTTTGTGTTAGAGTCTTGGTTTTCGGGGTAATATAATGAGTGAAAAAAAAAAAACCGTGCCCTGCCACAAGACAACATTGACGAGTACAAGCCTTCTTTAAAATATAGATAAAGATGGTAAAATAAGCCTTTACAACCTAATCTGTGCCTAGATAGCCTGTCAGTCAGTATGATCTGTTATTTACATATCCTTTCAACATAGTCAGCTCCGGTACAGATTCGGTAAAGTGGTTGGTGACGGTCTGTCAGTCTGATGGGGACGCACAGGGGTTCGTCACCGTCGGGTGCTGGGTTTGTTTTGACATGTTGGTATCAAATTGCATTGATATTACCCTTAGGAAATGTCATCTTCGAATAAGCAAAAGCTTGTTGGTACAGAATATTAATAACAAGCGATGACACCGTGTTACAATTTTGTTGTGACAATAATTATTATTATTCTGTGATTAAATTATACTTACTTGTGTTGAAAGATCTTGCACCGCCGATGCCACCGTCTCAGAGCGTAAACCCCTCTACCATCGTTTCATTTCTAATTGTTTAAGTAAAATACTGGAAGTTTTATTTCAACTTTTATTCTGCAAGTTAAATTACCTATATAACACTGATATTGCAAATGAAGTTTTGACACAAACAAGTAAGTTTGTTTTCACAAAGCAAAGTTACTTGCACAAAACAAAAGAACCGAAAGTATGTGACGCAACTGCAGAGCGACATTGCGTAAGAGCTCTTGTAGACGTCCGTTTTTTTCGCCGGACAACGGACCGTGTTTTTCACCCGGATTTGCGGTGGTGTATGGCGCGTAATGAATGTGTGTACACGCGCCGGATATCGGTCCGGCGAACAATTTATGCCGTTTATATGGATTTCGTTTATTGACGGTCCGGTGAAAAAAACGGACGTCTACAAGCGCGCTAAGTATTTTCGCAGTAAGCCATAGAATGGCTATACTAGGCATGTAGAGATTCAACTAGCTTCATTCAAAACGTTCACTTAAGTGTTAAAATAGTAGTAGTATATTCAAATAAATATCTTACGGAAGAGAGCACACTCCGGTTTTTTAGGGCGTTTGTATCGAAACAAAACAAACGCGTAGCGAACATAGGTCATTCGGCAAGCTGTGAGAGAGTATGCACACTACGTTTTTCGTACGCGCGTTTGTATCGATGCAAACGCACTACACTAAACTTACACAAACTAAAGAATCTCATCATAATTACATTACCTACAACAATACCAAGCATTCCGTGGCCGGTTTGATTAAGGCACTCCTTGAGGAGGATCGCTTGTTTCAATGCGGAAAATCTCAGATCTCTTTAGGAAATTCAACAGCAGCTGAAGATGTCTAAGGCGGTAGTCAGAGGCACGTACAAACATAGCCACAGTTTACAGAAGTTATCATTCTATACGTGAAAAATATCAAGCCTATCGCCTCATCTCATGACAACATTTAATCTTGAGAATCAAGAAAAGATTTCAAAACACGAAAAGTCGCCGACATTCAAACAAGAATATTACACAAACAACAAACAATTCTCACAAACTTTCTGAATTACAAGGTATTGCACAATAAGTACAGATTGATACAATTACGTACGGAGTATAATGTCGCTACGTTATTTTTGGTCTAACAAACTTGTTGGTATTACTGAGGTTGGGGACACGGTGTCGAATAATTATTATACTACGACGGTTACATCCTCAAGATCATTATATTTTTGACCATGTAGTTTCACTTCTCAATGTACTAGGGCATCACATAATTTTAGAGTACTGTAAAATCTGTAAAATTAAATCATTAGTAACAAAATAATGACACTTGGATCTGGCATCCCTAATTTACCCTACCCGCTCGGCTCGCGCCAACTTCATTCGTTTCTTATGTGCGGGCATCGCAACATCGCAATAATTACGAATTTATTTTTTTCGCAAGAAAGTTATAATTAAAAGTTTATAATTGGTAAAACAACGTAAACGAAGTGGTGATTATAGAATAACAAAGAAGATTAAACTTTTGGAAAGGAGTTTATGAAAATCATCATCGTCTACGAGAGATGAAGGGAGGTAACAGTTTTTTGTTTACTTAATTTCACCCAATTATCAAAAAATATTACCTATAGATGCATACAACAAATAATACCGTAAAATATTTACGACAAATAATTTTTACATGTCGACAATTCACATTAAAAAATAATTGTGACTACCTTCATTTTATTTTTGTCTCGGGTTTATTGTTGTATTGTTTATCGTTGCATTGTGATATTTATTCATTATGATAAACGATCTAGATTACGTCTTAGTAATAACAATTTTGTCGTATTGCAATTTCAAAGTGCCAAAAACTGCCGGTTTTTTTGTTTTCTTTGCACACAGGTCACCAACGATGTTGAAATACCTACCTGCGATATATTACGCGACGAGCTCGCGTTTGATAATTATCGCTCAGTCTCGTGTCGTCACATTATGACGACCAATGACTTTAAAACAATAAAAAGGGCAGACTGCAGATTGGATGGATATGTCTACCTGCCAACACAGGTCAAGGGTGTAAAAAACCTAGGTCCCCAGCGTTATACTGCGTGACGCGATCACGTTTGATATCGCTTAGTCCGGAATGACTTTAAAATAACAACAACTGCAAACTGCAGATTGTAAGTATGTCTACCTGTGCATACAAGTCAAGGAGGTGGAAAACCTACCTGCGTTATACTGCGTGACTCGATCACGTTTGATATCGCCCAAATGACTTTAAAACAATAAAAACGGCAGACTGCGGACTGGATGTATGTATATGTTTACCTGCCCACACAGGTTAAGGGTGTAAAAAACCTAGGTCCCCTGCGTTATACTGCGTGACGCGATCACGTTTGATATCGCTTAGTCCGTAATGACTTTAAAATAACGACAACTGCAAACTGCAGGTTGTAAGTATGTCTACCTGTGCATACAAGTCAAGGAGGTGAAAAACCTACCTGCGTGACGCGATCATGTTTGATATCGCTTATTCCGTAATGTGATGACTTTAAAATAACAACAACTGCAAACTACAGATTGTATATACCTGTGCATACAAGTCAAGGTGGTGGAAAATCTACCTATACTGGGTGACGCGATCCCGTTCAATATCGCTCAGTTTCGTGTCGTCGTGTGATGACGACCAATGACTTTAAAACAATAAAACTGCAAACTGCAGATCGTAAGTATATGATCGTAAGTATATGTCTATCTATGCATAAAGGTCAAGGGTGATATATATCTACCCAGCATTATAGCGCGATGCGATCACGTTTGATTTCGCTTAGTCTCGTGTCGTCACGTGATGACGACAAATGGTTTTAAAATAATAAAAACTGTGCAGATAGTAAGTATTATTATGTATACCTGCCCATACAGGTTAAGGGTGTTAAATACCTACCTACGTGATATTGTGTGACGCGAACACGTTTGATATCGTTCAGTCTTGTTTTATTACGTGATGACGATCAATGGTTTTAAAATAATAAAAACTGCAAACTGCAGATTGTAAGTATGTTTACCTGTAAGTATTGTGTCTATTGTAAGTATATGTCACGGGGGTTAAATAACTACCTGCGTTATACTGCGTGACGTGAACACGTTCCTGTCGCTCAGTCTCATGTCTCATGATGACGACCAATGACTTTAAAACCAATAACAATTATACAACTGCACATTGTACAGGTTATATTACCTGACTTTTGTAACTTTGATGAAAGCGTAGTATGTCTTCTACCACTCTCAGAGCGCGGCTATTACAATACCCGACTCCATCACCGTGAGCTCTACTTGATTTGTCATAGTCAGACCATGACAATCGGTTCATGCATTGTGTCTGAATAAAAAATATAAAATTATTATAATTATTATTATCTATCTTTATAGGAGCTCTCTAAACGTTGGGGTCGGATTCTGGTGGAAGGTGACCGAGACCAAGAAAACCAATGATAAAATATAAAAATATATTTATAAAATAATGTAAAAAATATACAAAAAATACTTTAATATTTAAATATTCTATAAATATAAAGGCCTTCAGATTAAAAGGTATGACCTTAGCTTACTCTCTAGATCGAAGCAGTAGCAGGCAAACTGGAAATCCATTCCAGAACTAAACCACCCAGCCCATTCAGGTGGGGTGGACCGAAGAACAGATGCCAAATCTGAGGTAATCGTCTCAAGATGGGTACCCGTTCCAAGGGCGGAGACCACCACCTGCCGCGAGCTCTTCCTGCACCAAGACTGAGTTCAGGACCCGCAAAAGGCATAAGAGGTAAGTAATACTACTTCATGCTAACATTTTGCGCTATTTTATGCATAATTACTGCGCACTCTGCTGTACCCAATGATCTTCTACGATACCTTATAAACTGAGGTAGATGTGTTGTGTTGCGCCCCGCTCCGCGTGGCGAACTAACTTCGGGCTGCATAGCTTGAGTCAACCCGGTCGCTCGTCACAGGCTGTCATTTGCGACTTACTGCTCACGTAATTGTGAAAATTATATTTATCTCGTTCTGACAACGGGGTTTTGTATTTCTCTGCTATCTTTTGGTTTCTTGAGTGATGTAATGTAAACGAAGCTGCGAATATTCTACCTACTTAGCTGTAAAGCTTTTATAATGAGTATAATATAACGTCTCTGTTGGAAAAATATCATTGGCTGTACCTAGCTGTATGAATGGATTTAAAATCCCGTTTAATAGTAGGCCTCCTGTACAAATGTTGGAACAAGCTAACCAAAAGTTTAGCAATACGGAGTTACTCGTAGAGCAGTTATGTTCAGCTACTCATAAGTTACAGTCATCAGGATCTGTGATGCTTACATCAAACATATTCCGGACAATTTTTATCTAAAACTTTTTTGACAAATTGTTCGTGAAGGCAAGTCAACATTTTAAAATAGTAGATACTTGCACCGCTGCTTAATTACTTATTAAAGACTGCTTCATGGCTACGATAGACTTGCAAGATGCATATTTTTTTTTTAGTACTTACCCGGTCCATAGGGGCCTGTCATTTCTTATCTAAGAAATATGGACTGATTCTAGTCATTTATTAAATTGAAAAGCGCATAAAAGATACTTATAATTGCCACGACAGAGTCAAGGAAACCTTCAATATTGAGTTTTATTATTATTAAACATTAAAAAAAAAAAAAAAAAAGTAATATTATCTCATTCAAAAAACTTTTTTGAGTTCGAATTAGACTCTCGTACCTAACAGGATTTGCCTGAATTTTAACACAAATAGAACACTTATCTTGTTAAAATTCATTCACTAACCCTAAGGGATTTCACGAAATTTTTTCGTGTTACTTTGCTCAGCTTGTCCTGCAGTTGCCCGTGGACGGCTGTAGGTACGCTTTGAATCGACTTGAAATAGAAAAATTTCTAGCTTCTTTGATTTAACGATTATGACTTCTACACAACACACATATACCTGAGTAGCTTATATCCAGATTTGTCTTTGTGGCGAAATTATATTTTATTTTCAAATAATCCAATTTATGGTATTAGATTTTTATGGATGCGCCTTTAAAGGATAAGGGTGTTTTAATTTTAACGGAGAACATGTAAACGGTTTCTGGGACTGCCGAGGCAGATACACTATCAATCTTTTCGAACTTAAAGCCGCTTCTATAGAATTACAGTGTTTCGTGTGTTGCTGGCAAATCGATACAAAATAAATTTTGATCCGTAACGATAAAACGAACGCTATATGTAATTATGATGAGGAGGTGTCCAGTTTAAGCATTTAAACAATTTAAGTAGTAAGATCTAGTAGCGACGTTATAGTGTAGTATCTTCGAAAAAGCAAAAATCAAAAAGGAAGCTGGACCAGGGATCCAGATGTTTTATAATTATTATCGATACAATATGGAGTCTATCTCAAACAAGTTTGAATGATTTATGAAAATGATTTATTTGCCACTAGAATAAATATGTAAATGTCATAAGTTCGTCTCTTGAAACGAGATCCGTCCGCATTCGATATCGATGCGTTTACTCTAGACTGGAGTGTATATTTCTTTCTACACATTCCCTCCATTTTTTCATTCATTTTAATATACTTAAGTAAATTAAGCAATAATCGTGCTACTGGAATTGGTCGTCCCTTATTGGCCTAGCGGCCTTGGTACCATGGTACCCATTGTTCATAAAATATATATATATATCTCAAGGCAAACTAGTTTACATAATACCACATTAGGTACTCTTTTCAACTTTAAGACTCTGGCAGCGACACCCTAGTGTCATCGCTGTTATTGAGCAAGCCTACTCAAGACAAGCACTGTAAGCAAGTGCTATAAAATTGATATAGGTACCTATCATCCTTTTTTAAAAGTTCTTTAAAGCAATCATAACTGTGCTTTCACAAGATGGTGGCCATTTTTGCACCAAACTTCAAATTGACTTTTTGGAAGTTAGGTATATTCTATTTGTAATCAATTTTCTAGTTAGCGAATATAAATTTGGGTCAAATTATTCGACTTTGAATATTTGTCATTCAGCGCTTGCTAACTAAACTTTGTTTTTTCCAATAATGAAAATAATCTGAAATCTGAATCTTGTAGGTGCTTGATCATCTTTCGAAACTCTTTCCTAAACAGATACATCTTTCTTACAAACCGATACATAATGCGAGTGTCTCGACAATAAGCCGATAGATAATGCAGATTCTGTCAGTCAGATAGTGGCGTTGACAAGATTGTTTTTTCCCACGCAAGACATGAGTTCACATCGGTGGCTATGCGTAACGGAGTCCCAATAGATATGTATCTTATAACGAACCGACTCGTTTGGTCAGAAGTTCTACATTTGACCCAAAATGATGAGAGTGATGTGTTTGGTTTTTTTTTGTAAAGTATTTAAAGTATTCTATCGGTTTCACCAATATTTAAATACCTATTTGAATAATTTGAATTGAATATTTATTTATTTGCAGATTCCTTTTTTGTCAAAACATACAATCGTAATTTGATTGTAAGACATCATTAGGTATTAATGTACCTGCTTTTACATTAACCGCTTATGTAGTTATGTCGTTAAAGGTCGCTAAACATCTACATGGTCAAAAATATAATGATCTTGAGGATGTAACCGTCGTAGTATAATTGATGGTTAAACAAACTTACCAAGTGAAGTTTGGCCATAATTATGCGAGACGGTTACATCCGAAGAGATCAAGAAGGTCCCACCCGAACCCATAAAGGCCCTTGCTACTTTAACGACATAAGTGTCTCTGAAGAAATGAAGTTGGCGCGAGCCGAGCGGGTAGGGTAAATTAGGGATGCCAGATCCAAGTGTCATTATTTTGTTACTAATGATTTAATTTTACAGATTTTACAGTACTCTAAAATTATGTGATGCCCTAGTACATTGAGAAGTGAAACTACATGGTCAAAAATATAATGATCTCTTCGGATGTAACCGTCTCGCATAATTATGGCCAAACTTCACTTGGTAAGTTTGTTTAACCATCAAGTATCGATACTTTACTCATGAATAGTATCGGAAGAAAAATATCGTATATACTCGTACTCTGAAATGTATCGATATTTTAAAGGTATGGTATAGGCACGATTCAAAAATATCAAATGCATGCATTATGATACTTGTCAAAAAAATCTGATCTGGGTACAAGTTATGTACCTAATTAAAAGAATCAGGGGCGTAGCTATAGCTTTGTTAAGGGGGGGGTCCAATGGTTCCAAAATACAAAGATCATTGTTAAGGGGGGGGGGGGGGGTCCAAGGGTTCCAAAATACAAAAATTGACTAGGTTTCCTCTGAACTCAATGGGCTAAGGGGGGGTCCGGACCCCCTAAACCCCCCCCTTATATACGTCCATGAAAAGAATCGACTACAATAGTATCGAAAGAACAGATACCAAAAAATAATGATACTTTTTCGGTGTTCCAAATATCGAACACAAATAGTAAGTATAGAATAATAATCGATATCAAATAGTATCGATACATTTCCGTGTCTCTAACAGGGTATGCCGCGTGTCAACACAGACCGTGTTTATTGGCTTCCGAGGCAGCTTAACGTAACGTCGATGTTATTCTGGTTTTATTTTGTTTTCATTGTGTCATTCTGAATTTTCTTAATACGGTACACAACGAAGATAATTGTGGGATTACTGATAGTCGATATTTGAAATATCGTAATTGTTTTTTTTTTAATTCGTTGTGTTGATAAAACTTATTTACAGGAACTAAACTACTACCTACATACGATTATTTAAAAACATAATTTTACAAAACGATAAAATTTTCCTAAAGTTAAAGAAATGACAAAATGCTAGTCCAGCTTCACTTAAGCTAGGCGCAAACGGGCCACCGACCACAGCCACAAAACGCCAGTGACAGCGACTTTTCATATTATATTTTGTAGCTGTAGCGAGTGGCCGCCACCGGCTACACGTGTGCGGCGCGTCTATACAAAATATATGAAAACTACAGGAAATAGGTCGGTAGCGGCGTTTTGTGGCTCGTATGCGGCCAGGCTTATTCTCATTCCAATATCTTTCTTTTAACATTGTGTAGTTACACAAAATTTTGTTCTCCTTAGACTTATTCAAGAATCATACATTTTATGTTTTAAACGAGGCTCTCAGAACAAGCGCCTGTGGGTCCGGAGTGCACTTCTCGTAATGTAAGGGAATTTGAGCGGCATTCGAGCCGGCACAAAGGAACGTCATAGAAAACATGAGGACATTTTGAAAAGAAATAACATAACATCATGTTGCAAACATAAAATCTCTTACATTCATTATCTACATACCTTTTTTTCATAGGGCTAGGCAGAGACTATTGTATTGTATGATAATAACAAGATCATAATTTATACATAGGTGTTACAGAAGAGCCTGAACTAGGATCCTGTTTCGAGCGAAAACAAAATAATTATAAGGATATAATAATATATGGAGCTTTTACCGAGTGTACATAGTCACCGCGACATTTCCCTGCAGACGAAATATGACAATGCGTGACCATAAACCGAAAATTTACCCCAATTTGCATATTAACCAATGTATTGATCAATCATTATAATAAAAGTAGTAACGTCAGCGAATCACGCAAGTACATAAATCTGAGGCCATTTACCTTCCGGACCAGGAAGGGAAGTCGATGCACCCCACACACACAATCTTACCTTATACCGACACAATCCGACGTCTCTGTGTGCGTGACACAAATACACCAAAACGCGGAAGTAAGACATTAACATACATTTTCCACGCACACAGACGAGCTTCCGGGGCTGTGACAACGTGTATCAGTATCACTCACACTGATGTATCATTTTCAGCTCTTTACGCCAACTTGCGCAGTTTTCCTTCTATTTGTTTGGGTGTGTGAGTGACACTGTTGTAGCGTTTCCAGCGCTTTACGCACACATGCGCAGTTTTCCATTCGTTTGTTTGTGTGAGTGCCGCCCTGTAGCTACGCTCGGGGGTGTGGCGTTTGTTAGACGAGAGAGGTGTACGTGTGTGAGTTGAGTTCGTGTGTGACTGAATACGGGGTGTTGCCATTTAGTTAGAGGGTTTGAAAGAGTATTGTCACGATGGCTAAAATATTGTTAAAACATTATTTGAAAATGGTGCAAAGTTTTGTGGTTGTTTTGGAAAAAAATATTTATATCGAGTCAGCTTGAGTCAAGTTATTCAAAATTAAAATATTAGTTCCGAAAACGCAATCATTTTAGGATATCAAAAGTACATGAGGAAATAACCTAATGTCAGCATTTTCTATAGAACTGAACTAGCCGGATATTTTAATGTAGCAGTTTTCTTACCAGTTTCCATCTTTTGATAGCAAATTCGTTTTGATTTATTAACAAGTCTGACAAATCTGAAATTCTGGTATTCTTGAAACTCAAACCAACGTACAAAAATGCAATTATTCTTATATAAAGGTATCAGAATAAAACAGTAACAATCGGAAATTGAGGTAGCCTTAAAAAAGAATAAAAAAAATGTGATAGCTCAGAATGAAATTATAATTTTACTTTATATTTTTATTCTTGTTAACAATTGAAACATTTTACAACAGCCTTTATAGTCGGGTGCGGCGCGCACGTGTCTACTACCGCCAGTTTCCCTGTGTGCGGGGGGGTGCGGGGGGTAGAGGGGGGCGCGGGGGGTGCGGCGCGCCCCCGTTCACGGCCAGGGGTCGCCGACCGCACCCCGGCTACGGCGTAACCCCGCTACGGAGCTACGCCGTAGCCCGTAGCGCGCTTTCTGATCTGTATGAACAAGAAATAGGTCAGAATCATAATTTTGATTATGATTATATTTATTTCGATATAGTATGCAATAGTGAATGGACGATTATTTAGGTTATTATTTCATTTTAATTATGTTAGTTTGTTACATAAAACATGAAAATTAAAGTTGTTAAATCTCTTCAATAATTATAATTTTTAAAGTATGCGAGTTTTAAAAATGTAAAGCATTAAACCAGCTATTATGAAAACCGTATCTCTGTACTACTAAATATTCCCTTTCATAAACTCGATCTGAGTACGTACATTTCCGTAGTCTCGTGTGTATGTTAATATTTAGACAGGGTTCCGTTTCATCACGTGTCTTCTCCGAAAGCACCAGGCTGTCAGAAGTGATAAAGATATCGACGTGTCCGCGCTAGTTTCGCGCATTTCTGCAAGTGTCTTGTTTCCTTCCACTTGAACTGGATTTCCAAGAATTTACATAAGTTTTGTTTATGAAATAAAACGCTCAGAGTTAGAAGTTCTTGATAACTTTGTTCATGGTTTGAGTTACATAATTTCTTGGAGGTAATTTAAAGAAATTAAAAGTATTTTTATAAATTATCTAATAGTTCATTTTAGTTACTTCTGTTAGTAAATAATATTTACTAACAGAAGTAACTAAAATGTTCAGTAAAATGAAGTAACTAAAGTTCATTTTAGTAAATAATATTTACTAACAGAAGTAACTAAAATGAACTATTAGATAATTTATAAATATTTTTCATTTCACTTTAGCTGGAATATTATTCCAGCTAAAGTGAAATGAAAAATATATTCTCTTTATTTTGCTTTTTATTTCACCAGTAATAAACAGTTTTTTAAGTATTAGACCAAATCCATATTATTAAAAAAATATCATTTTTTTATAAAAATTGATTCTTTTTTATCTGAGAACGAGCACAATGAAAATCTATTTTTGTAACGTTTGTTTATTTACTTAGGGTTTTCCCCCAAATATTCAACGCAAAGTAAATTAGCGCTATCAAATAGCACAACAGATTTCCCTCATTTTATTGTAGAACTTCTACGTAAACAAGAACTAGCCGTATTACGAACTAGTCAAGTAGGCAGTTGTTTTCTAAACACAGAAAAACAACTTTTTATGAGTATGAGGAAATCGTCAGTTACATAAGCGGAGGGGGTTACGCAAGTTGCGGGGAGGGGGCTTGTGGTGCGGGGTAGGGGGGATGGATCGATGCGAGGCCGTTCACCCGCCTGCAATGCGCCTGCCGGCAAGCCCACCTCCTTTATCCTATGCGGCCCTGGTACTCCGCCGGGCTGTAAGCACGGCCGGGAGGCGAATATACCCCTATCACTTTAATACACATTTTTTTTTGTATAGTAGAATGAAGTGTCGTGTGTAGGTATCGAGATTTGGTTCGATGTAATAATAATAATATAATTGAAAATGAAAAGTCTTATCAAAATTTTCAATTCTCCTCCTTAAGTCGGAGCGCCTTTACCAACTCGGCCACGGAACCCAGATTCGTCGGGTTGAAAATGTTGATAAGCTCATTTATTGATTAAAGCATTGATTAGTGTGGTTGAACACTAAAAAAAAATTAAATTAAATAATAAGTAGGTACTCGTACGTAATTTAAATTTTATTTCAGGCAACTTAAAAATAGTACAGATGGTAAAAACGAATTCTAAGGAAAGAAATAGATACCTTAAACCTAAAATACATAATATTAAAAAAAATATATATACATAATATTAAAATTTATCTAGGTCACACGTGTGGTCGCCTGTCATCCATTTTTTTTTAAATTAAGTAAAAAAAATCTCGGAAAAAAAACTAGGTAATTTAAATAAAAACACGTTGGAGTTGCCTTTTAGAAGATTAATTGAAATTGACATTATTTTGTAGCGCGTATGGTTCTGTCATGTCTTTCCTGTGGATATGGCCGGTTAAGCTGAGAGGATGGTAGTAGGTGCTGGGCAAGCCTACTCCATCTCAATATTGTCCCAGGCACTACAGTGTCCCGATAATTATAGGCAAAGATTGCCTGACACTGTATAATCATCTAGTAAAGATGTAAAGGCCTAAGTTTAGTTTAGTTTTATGGTTCTGTAGGGGTCTGTCGATATCTGGCACGCTACGTGTCGTTTACGCTCAGTGTCTGTAGGTAGATATAATATAAATAGTTCAAACGTTCGTACATAATGACTGTTGTTTATTCTGCAACGCCGGGAAGGCTGCGCGGTTTGCAGTTTCAAAGGGAAAAAAAGAATAGCTTATGAAAACTTGCTGCTATTATTTTTCTTGCTTTTTTGTTCAGAGTAATTTTATAGCGAACAGTTATACGAGAGCTGGAGACCGTTTGAGTTGATTGAGAAAATAACTTCACTTTTGCTTATTTTATTGTAAAAGAATCTCTCTTCAAACGAAAAACTCTTTCAGGGTTAACTTTGTACATTACCTTTAATCTAATTGTGTGTATACATATATGTTATTGTTTTGTGTACAATAAAGAATTTAAAAATTTAAGAAGAATATTTTTTGTGAATGATTTATTCATTTACTTCACATAAAAGTACTTATTCAAACATAATATTGTGAAAATCTTATTAGGTTTGAGTAGACACTCATATTCGTCTTAAATTCTTATAATCAGCCCAAACCATATCGTGCCATTAGCGTAGCTCAGCTTAGGTTGGTGGAAACTGAATTCGGAACATATGACCATCATAAACTGAACCATGATAATTGCCACGATATATCGTTTTTGGTTTTGGGCGCGGCCCTTTCGGGAACCTTCCGAACCCGCAACCTTTTGTGTTTCAGGCGGGACTTCTCCCACATTGCCATAGAGGTCGTCGATCCATTACACTGTCAGTTTTGAAGCAGTCATGTCTGTAACTGACGTGTGAAATATCGCTCATAATCGATAACAGATCTAAGGGAGTGGCCACATTGTATTTTTTGCAGCGCGTTTTTGAGCTGCAATGTAATAAACGCGCAGGCAGCTCCCGTCCCACGGAATAAATAGGTATTGTATCCATACGAACGCAATGCGAACGCGCGTTTGTATCTAAACAAATGCACAGCTCAAAAACGCGCTGCAAAAAACGCAGTGTGGCCACACCCTAACGAAAATATATGGCAGTCCTACCTACCTACCTACCTAGGTAAGTATAATTAGATGTAAGCAAAATGTAAACATGTCTAAGTAGCAATAAATATTTTCATCCGAAATGGACTTAAACGCTGAGTTGGAGCCTTTTTGCAGCTAAACCAACAATTTATTTAGTCTTAGCTTATGTTTTTGTTGTTTTTACTTAGTTGCAAATAAATGTTTTTCTGATTTCTTCTGATTTCTGACTTTAACAAATACTCGATCAAAATGAAACATGTAAAGTAACCTTTTTTAAAAAGAAAATACAGTTTCACTTAAATATATTTTAGGCTTTTTAGCAATAAGACCGCCGATTGTATATCATATTTAAGTTTAAGTTATTTTAATTTGTTGTATTGTTTTTCTTATATTATCATTGTGGTGTGCAATAAAGTTTCTTTTTCTATCTATCTATTTATTTTCAAAAACGAATCTTCTCCATATTAACATCACTTTATAATAAAAGTCAAAAGTCAAAAGTCAAATTCGTTTATTCAATAAGATCACAAGTGTACCACTTTGAAACGTCTTAAGAGCTAGGTGATTCTACTCCTGTTCCTTCGCGACCAAGACCGTGAAGAACCAGGGCAACAAACACGGTTTGGGGCCTAACACTCTTTTCGGTGACACACTTTTTGTTTGTAATTTTTTTTTTATATATTTTTTTTATGTAAGCAATTATTACAAATGTTAAGTAAAATACATAAGAAACAGTTGAATTATCAAGGATAGTTGCAAACGACCTTTAGATAGCTGAAATGATCCAAGTCACTGTCTCGCCTAGCTTAGGATCTAATAGCTTAGGATAGCTTAGGCTAAGTTGCCTAAGACGCTGCATAACCACGCTGAATGGCCATGCTGACCAAATTTGTGCTCAAAATTATCTAGACAAGTACTACTTGAGAAACAAACAAATCATAAAAAGCGTTACACCGCCCTTACACGCTTTCCGAAGCCTGAGTTATTCGTAGTACCTTATTTCAAAACTTCCGGTATCCAGAGAGTGCTATTATTCCAAATTTCCGGGAAACACGCGTAGAATCCTCCCGGAAAATCAATTCAGAACTGTAGCTATATCCATGAACAACTGTATCTATATCTAAGAACAGCTATATCTATATCTATGCAGTATGCTACGGTGGGTCTACGGCGTAGCGCGTAGCGTCACGTAGGCACGTCTACGCCGCTTTGTTTGACATACCGAGTTTTCAGCGACTTTTTATTATGTTTGTTGCGGTTTGAATACAGATTTCTTGTTTTATGAGTGGATTAAAATATTAACATTTAGATGGTCACAATTTAAATTTCATTGAAGCACATAGCCATTGCCTTGGGTATAATTTTTCTATGATCATCTATGCTATGGGATAGGGTAGTCAGAGGCCAAGTTTTTAATTAATCTTATCTTTCTTACTAATATTATAAATGTGAAAATTTAGATGTTAGGATGTTTGGATGGATATTTGTTACTCAATCATGCCAGAACGGCCCTGGAATAACACATACGCTACTTTAACCGGGTAGGTACCACGCAGGCGAAGCCGCGGACGGGAACTAGTGTTAACATATTCATATTCACAATTGAAAAGTGTTTGCATTGGACATGATAGATTGCAAGCTTATCGTCGCTTATTAAGGAATTAACTTCCGTTCTCTTGTTGATGTGCAAAATTTTTTAAATGCGTCCCAAATACTGCACCCAGACGGATTTTGAACCTGCTACCTCAGCCTATACGCGGTTACCGCTGTACCATTTCAGCTACCGGGCATTATGGTTGAAATCCTAATCATATGCTACAAAATTTTTCATCGTTTTCTCTCTAACCGCTTTACTTATAAACTTCACTCAACTTCTGTCAAAATTGAAACACCGTTTAACCAGTGATTCCCAAAGTGGTCCAGGTGGACCCCCGGGGGTCCACGGGAGACTCGAAAGGGGTCCACGATGGTTCTCATTTTCTGACGAGTTTTGGGAATATGGTAGAAATGTAGCAGCAGGGGGTCCACCGAAACCAGTAAAATTTTGAAAGGGGTCCATGAGAAAAAAAAGTTTGGGAACTGTTGGTTTAAACCATAGATAAATAGAATCGTTGTCGGTTTAAGCTATTGCCATCCTTTTTTGTTAGATACTGACAAACAGTGACAGGGTGAATTTTGAGCATTGTTTTTTGTGTTAACTAGTGTTTAAAGTTGAGAGGCGTTTATAAGTAAGGCCTGTGTTAGGAACACTATAAAATAACGGCAACGAAAGTCAAGGAAGTCTCATTGGACCGAAATAATGCTAACTTTTGGGGCCGTGTTGGCTCTCGTTGCGATCATTTGAGCTCGTATTAATGCGCAATAACTGGGAAACCGAGCTCTACTCGGGTGAAAATAGAGAAAAGTAAGTTTCCCAGAAAAGGGACAGTTTATTTACTTACGAAAAATGAAAATAAAAAAATCGACTGGGATTCGAACCTGTTGCCTTCGGCGTTGCAATTCTATGCTCTTACTGACAGTGAAATTATGAAAAATATTACACGGGAAAATATTTTTGCTTGAAAATATCGAGAAAACTAATTTTCCCTCATATAAGATCTACCTAGATTAATTTTTAGCCTCCGTAAAGTTATAACATAAAATTACAAATTTCATCGAAATCGTTCGAGCCGTTTTCGAGAACGCGAATACAAATACATATACATATATAATAGGTATACAAGTATAAATATACAAATATTACTCGTTTAATATGATAGGATAGGATTTACATTTTCCAAAACAAATAATCATTGGTCTCGCGGTTGGGATGGAATCTACGGCTTTCAAAAATAAATTTAATATCCTACTGGGCCAAAACATCTCTCGTTGCGAATAGTGCAAATGCAAGCAGCGACTCACACTGCAGTGGCAAGTTATTGCATCTGCAGCGCCATTCAGCCGCGCTGCCTTCATTATATTTATTTTATTTTGGGGACATTATTCTGATAATTGAATGAGAATCAAGCACATCTAAACATAAAACCGTTTGTTTTGACTGACTGATCTGTAAAGTACCTACTATTAACGGCCTTTTCTTATTCTACTCGTACTGGTTTTGTTTACTGTGATTAGATATTATAAATTACTAGCTGCTGCCCGCGGCTTCGCTCGCGTGGTAACCTGATAAAAAGTAGCTTATGTTACTCTCCAGCCCTCCAACTATCTCCACACAAAAAATCACGTCAATCCGTCGCTCTGTTTTGACGTGAAAGCAGGACAATAAACAAACAAATAAATACACTTTCACATTTATAACATGGGTATGGATTTCACATTTATAATATGGGTACGGATTTATTTACTAAAAATATTATAAAACAAAGAACTCTCTAACATATTAATTTGAGTCAATTATGATTTATTGGAAAACAGTCTTATAAAAAGTGATGAGTTTTTAATTTAATCTAGTGCTTATTCGATAACCACAAAAGCACTTTAAAAAAAATATATGATAACGACTGTATATCCAAAGGCAATCCCTCAGATCTTTTTTAGGCATCTTTAAGATCCTTTGATGATGTCTAAGGGGGTAGTCAGACGTATGTCCAAACAAATATTTGGTACATGCCCACATTCTGCAGAAGTTAGCATACGTGATGCATACGTGACAGGTTGGAAGCAAATCGACGCTACTAGAAAGCTAACTGGTTTCCTCTCTACTCTACTCTAACTCTTAACTCTAAACTTTCGCGATCAGAACACATTATAAATACAAATGTATCCGGGTATTTATCACGTAAACCTCTTTGAAATGTTCAAATCAACAATGACAATGTCGATTGCACCAATTAAGCTAAGCCCACACAGTCTATAAACAACCATATTCGTATACGCATGCAGCTAGCCCAGACAGTAGGTATGTGCAAAAATCGATGCCCATCAAGTTAGTACAGTCAGCAACAAACATCGATAAAATGTCTTAGTTTATTAAAACTTGTCGCGTCGAATTGAATAGAAAAGAGTAGTTTATGCACTTGAAGGCACGGTACGGCAAGAGTCAACGCTGTGCCGTCGGGAAAACGGGCCAAATATTATGAATTCATACATTTTTGCGTCCCCGATTGCCGTGCCGTCGCCGTCGCCGTTGCCGTTGCCG
The DNA here is from genome assembly GCA_958496255.1 of Camptogramma bilineatum. Classification (NCBI taxonomy): domain Eukaryota; kingdom Metazoa; phylum Arthropoda; class Insecta; order Lepidoptera; family Geometridae; genus Camptogramma; species Camptogramma bilineatum. The sequence continues at coordinate 13,334,385 of OY292466.1, read as the reverse complement.
TGCTATGCCGTCAAGTGAAAAACGGCAATTTTCGGTAAAGTTTTATAAAATAATACCATTGATTTAGGCTACCAAAAATGATTAGATTCCCTCAGAGAATCTTCGTCTAAGTCAGAGAGACATACTGCCACATTTTTTTCGCACATGATGCCCAATTTTCTTTCGAAAATAACTCACAAAAGTTTTAAAACTGAAATAATCTGACTGAAAAAGATAACGTAAATTTTGTTGCTGATTGTACCGGCTGCTGCAAATACAGCGGGAAACTGACGTGGACAGAGGAAAGCTTTACCACGGCCACGGGTTTATAAATAAAATTGAATGTCGGAGTCAACATTTTAGTACTTACCTACTTAGCTAACTAATACTATAGTATATATTATATATTAGGCTATAATACATGTATATTGAATATATACTTCTAAAAAAGTGTAGTATATCCAGTAAAAGTGTAGTATGACGTGTTGTGTAGTATATACTTCTAAAAAGTGTAGTAGCTCTGCTTACTTTGGGGTTAGATGATGCTTTTCATTTCATTTCATTTCATTTATTCTTCACCATAACGTTATTTACATAACTGGCATGTCTAAAAAGTATATAATTTTGTTTAAATTTAGGTTAGGTACCTCTAGTCACTTATTTTAAATTAATCAAGTAATGTTATTCATCATCATCATCCGCAGCCTGATCTCTCCCACTGCTGGGTATAGGCCTCCCTTTGTTTTGCCATTCTTCCCGGCCCTGCGCCTGCCTGATCCACTGCCGGCCCGCGACGCTAACAATGTCGTCGACCCATCGTGCTGCCGATAATGTTATTAATTAAATTAAAATGTTATTAATGCTGTAATGTTATTAATGCTTTTGAAATGTAACGCATTATTTATTTATTTTGAAAAGAAGAAAACACTCAAATGTCTTTATTTCGAGATCCCAATATTAGTTTAGTAAAAGTAGTGCTTTTCTAGAACATCATAACACACTCTACTATTTCTAGGTATTGAATTAACTTTCGTTGTTTTCAGTACTAACTTTGATTTCGCCTAAGATGTCTAAAACTTCGAAAACTTGGTTATTTATTTTTCAGTTGAGCTACATAAAGATTGTTCACAGCGATCCATAACGGTTTAACTGGTTCTTGCGTATTTATATCTATTTATAGCTACTCATCATCATCATCATCATCATCATCCGCAGCCTGATCTCTCCTACTGCTGGGTATAGGCCTCCCTTTGTTTTTGCCATTCTTCACGGCCCTGCGCTTGCCTATGCTATATATTATAGCTACTATGCTAAATTAATTAAAAATAATAAAGTTAGAAAAGATTAAACATTTTCACAAATGGAAATGTACTGCAAAATGAAAATGATCGTTATCAAAAGTAACGTGTTAAACCCAAATAATCGACGCAAAAAATGACCCATAAAATATAACAACCGAAAGCACAAAAAACCGAAAACAAACCAGTTAAAACCCAATCAAAAACTGCCGCGACGTTGAAAATGCAATGCCTGACCTACCCTTACACTGGACGCAATGCGACGGGACGTATATACATACATATGTATACATAGTGCATACGTACACCCAGACTGGTGCTAAATTATACACCACTAGGTTGGGGATCGAGACTGGTGATTTTGGAGCTAGGACTTTACGTAAATGAACGAGGAAACTTATATTGATTGACACAGGAAATAAAGGAAAATCATAAATCAAGCACAATTACCAACCATTAAAAACAAAAAAAAAAGGAAGATTCCGACGAATTGAGCACCTCCTTATTTTTTTGAAGTCGGTTAAAACACTTCCCTCCTTCCATGTTTTCGATTAAAAACAAGATTGGATCGCCAACACGCGAAAAGCTGTGGATTTTGTTTAAAAAAAAAGTCAGTGCTGCAAACATTTGTAAGGTTCATATAGGTACTTTCTTCGAACCCCAATGTCCTTGAAGAATTGTCCCAGCTCTGCAGCAGCGGTGGTTCCACTCGGCGTCTAGACGAGGGGTTCCGACTGCATTTTTCTGTCTGGACCCTCCGGTTCGTCGGAACACGCGTTATTTAATTTCAAACCAGACAGAACACCCCATGCACCCTATTCTTATGCGTGTAAGGATTATAATTGACTAATTTTTGACACATATTAGGCTTTTGATTGAGGTGCATGTAGTTATAGGTGTGTTGACAAGTTTTGTTTACGTTTTGAGCTAGGGGAAGATTTGAGATGTATTTGGCATGATCGCTATTTTTCAATTTACATTTTTGCTCGTATACGTACTATGGTGACGTCACTGAGCGGACATTGTTGACCAGACTGGGTGTGGGCGGCGAGTCGTAATGTACTAAAATGTATTAGAGAGTGCACACAAAAATGTCACGGTATCAACCCTATCGAACCCGATCGAAACTAAGTATATAAGTATAGGTAAGTTCGTATGAGTAAGTGGCCAACTCTGGTGACGGAGTTTTTAGGCCGCCTAAAGGCCTCCGTCATGGCTTAACGACTTAAAAGCCGAGACCGACAATTTAACGTGTCCTCTGAAGCACGGAAGCGCAAAATAAGTATGAAACTAAGTAAAAAGGAAAAAAATAAATGAGAACTATAATAATAACATCGTAGTTTTAAATATTTTTGATAAAGAATGACCTACTTTCAACTAATACAGGGAATATTTTATCAGAGACAGCCCAAATGTGAACTAAAGAAGTTCTTAATCGATTTCGAAAACACTGGAATGCAATTAAAAGTTGAGGATACTGGGAACTATTTTCTGCAATTAATTGTGAAAATAAAGCTTTGTTTATGTGATTCAAAAGATAAAAAAGTTTGCTATTATTACAGAGTGGACATATTGGACAACCAGTTTAATTAGCCAGTAAATTTTTTTCATCGCTATAAACTCAGGCCTTTTTACATCTTTACTAGATGATTTATACAGCGTCGGAAGGCAATCTTTGCCTACACACTACACTTAACGGGACATTGTAGTGCCTGGGACATTGATTGTTTGAGATGGAGTAGGCTTGTAGCACCTACACCACCCTCTCAGCTTAACCGGCCATTTCCACAGGAAAGACATGATCAATACGTGTGGGGCTGACTAAGCCGCGGGTGTTCTCACGATGTTTTCCTTCACCGTTTTTAGAGCTCGTGTTAATGCGCATTAAATTTTTCGAAACGAAAATATATTGATGGCACGGCCAGTAATGATAATGAGCTGTGTTGGCCGAGGGGATTAGTACCTCGACTCTCGATCCGAAGGTCGTGGGTTCGAAACCTGGCCGTGCATCGGATACTGTGAACTATTTTCTGCAATTAATTGTAAAAATACTGCTAGCTTTGTTTATGTGATTCAAAAGTTAAAAGAGTTTGCTATTATTACAGAGTGCATTATATTGGACAACCATTTTAATTTAGTGGCCAGTTAATATTTTTGCATCGCTATAACACCGTGCTCAAAATGGCGAAGTAAAACTTGCGATGAAACGCTTTTTTCGTCATTTCCATACTTTTGGCCATAAATTGTCTGAGGAAGAGACTAACTAAGTAGGTTGGGTTTCCTTAGACAAGTTTCTAGGAATAAGAAACTTCACTCTATAACACAATACATGGCACAATTATACAAAGTTTCTAGTAGGAACGTAAAATAATTCATTTTAAAGTAAGTATTTTATTTGTTTCTATAAAAAATTATTCCTAGCTTTAAAAAATGTTAATAAACTAGAAACCGGCATCAAAGCTCAGCCGCTTCGATGACCATCTGTGGTCTTTGTCATCAGTTCCTCTTCACCGGATTTTACTTTCAGAATGCAAATTATTGCCTTTTTGCTAAAAGTCGCGAAATGAATGCTTATAAAATTAGAGGAATTCCCTCAATTTCTCATGGAGCTCACTCCACGCTCACACAACTGAGTCATTGGAACTGGTTTTGGTAAAAAATAGGACCAATCCCGAAGAATGTCCTTTCGTAAGGTGTTTTAAATCGTTTTACAAATGACGGTGTTCTGAGGTAGCACATTTTACTTTACCTGCGGTCGTTCGGTGATCTGAACAGTCTGAACTCTGTCTTCTATCTTTAGCATAGGCGTTATAAAGGGGGTGGGGGGGGGGGGGGGGGGGTCCAAGGGTTCCAAAATACAAAGATTGACTAGGTTTCCCCCGAAATCAAAGGGTTTCAACTGTTCAAGGGTTCCTAAGGAGGGGTCCGGACCCCCAAAACCCCCCTTTATATACGCCCATGATCTTTAGTCAATTAAAGATAGAAAACAGTGTTCCTTTTAAGTTAGTTGTATGGCTGGATTCGACCAAACTGTCATCTTACTCCCAGAGTAGTTATTCCGTTAGCCGACAGAATTCGAAATACAATTGCTTAGAAAGCGCAACCGCACATTATTAGGTGCATTCAAATTATCCTGGTTATAAGGTGTCAACTTTACAATGTCAAAATATTCAAACAAATTGTAGTTTAATCTGTGGTTTAATCTCCAGATAAAACTTAATCCAGTTTGGTAAAATCCAGCCTAAGTTAGTTAGAAAGTGTTAATATGTTAGTGAGTGTTATTTCTTTGTTTTCGACATTGTGTAAATAAATAGACCAAATGAAACTGTTTTTATCTGTTGAAAAAAGCATAGACATTTTCATAATTTAAATGTTAACCTTTCATGTTGCATTTATAGATCAGCAGAATCAAAACTGGCAGTGTCAATAATTGCCCCGACAGGCTTGAAACCGATAGATATAGCACATAGGAAGTGGTTGCAGGTCGTTGCACAGTCGAGGGGGTGTCCCTCCCCCCTTCTCCTCCCCCCTCTCCCAGGGCGATTGCCCTCGGTTCATTATCAAAGTTCACTAGTACGTTGCACACCCGCTGTTTCCAACTCTGAGGCGGTTGGATAGTTGTAGCAAGTTTTTCTGCTAGTTGGGACGATGGTGAGGATTTTGTACCTGTTTATCTTGGACATTTTAGCATTTTACGCAAAGTATCTTATCATGATCAGAGACCGCGGTTGCACTCCAAAATGATGGGGGGGGGGGGAAACTTCTTTGGTCACCACCTTCAAGATATATAAGCACGTAGCAAAAAACAAAGTAGTTAAATTGGAGGGGGTGCGGCACCCCCCCATTGATTTCAGGAGGGGCATTTGGCCCCCTCTGCCCCCCAATTCCGCAGTCTTTCATCATGACATGATCTTGGTAGATGTTTCGATTGGGATTGGAATGCAAGCAATCGTTTTATGTAGTTTTTTATAAGTACCTACTTATTTTTAATTGAGCAGAATATTGGCTAGCTGTTAAATAAAAAAAGTTTTTATTTGCTATTCAATTGTAGTGGCATTTGATTTGGGGGCCTATGGCTAAATGAAAAATGTACCACAGCATCTTTGGTGCTTTTGTCAGGCAATATGAGTTGAGCTATCTATAGATGGTAGTAACGATCGTTTATTTTGTAAACGTAAATAGTTACGAATTGATATTTCAGTCTTTTTCCAGCAGTTTCGCATTTAAATAATTGGCAACACCATGCACACAGAGTGCCAAGTACAGACAGGCTAGTCGCGCTGCATACATCCGCGACCCAACCAGCGTCGCAAGGTCCTCCGGGCCGCGTGGTGCCGGTAGATTCTGGTATTCCCACGCTGGAATACGCAGGTCTAGCTACCCTGGTCTGCGGCGGGTGTTGAACCGACGTACCGCGGAAGCCCGGGAGTTTTGACAGCTCTCCCGGAAAATCTGCAGCGGGTGTTCGCAAACTTTAACATGCAGCTTGGCTTTACGATTCTGGACTTTATTACAGTTATAATAGAAATGAAATAGAGTTGTAGGTTTTGATGTAGGAAATAGTTGTCACGTGATTTACAGATCTTTGTGGCTAGGTCTATGACCAATGGAGATTTTCATAGGGACAGAAACCTTTTAAACCAAAGTTTTTTTCTACTTAGCTATTCAAATCACTACTTAGATCTACATGATAGCAAGGTTTGCTTTGTATAAACAATCAGCATAGGAATAGCCTTTTATATTTTGTCAAGTCTAGGTGGGATAGGCGCGAAAATAGATTACTATCCCGTTGTCATGACAACCGCCGAGCGCACACAGTCACACGAGCCGCTATAGGTACCAGGCTAGCATAGGTTAGGATGAGTGCACTTTAATTTATTAGTGAGCGAGCGATGCGCCATTCTGCCTGGCACGGGGATATTTTTACTTCTGTGGGATCTTTTTCGCAGCGAGATCATTTTTTGAATTTTATATTTGTTCATGGGAAAGGATGGCAATTTACAGAGAAGCCATCCTCTTATAGAGCTTCGTGAAAACTAATTTCGTTCCTAGAGGATGCATAAAATGCACTTTATTTCGAAATACTAAAGTAAAACATGTACTATAGTCGAATTGCTCATTGTACGAACTAAAAATATATGAAAAATGACATTTTTACCGTCAATTTTAGTGCGTATAATTAAAAATACGACTATACATGACAAGTTTGTCAAAATTGACTGTCAGTAAAATGGGAAAATTAGTTCTATAATGTTTTTTTTTATATTGGCCAAAATTGCAAAATATCTAACAAAACTCTATTAATTATTTGGGTTAGAATAGTAACTGTTTGTCTGTACGATCAGCTACACAAAAAAGAGAGCGTAGCAATGTACTACGTCGTAGCATTTAGCGTAGCCCGTAGCAAACTCGTAGAGCGGAATTCTATTACGACTACTATAAACTTTTCTCATTCCTTCAACTAAAGAAGTACAAGATAGTCAAATGCCGTTCGTAAAGGTAGCGGCTATAAATTTTATGTAAAGCCAAAGTCACAGGTTCAATATTTTTAAAATGTATTCATTGATGACCTTTTGATTTGATGATTTGATGACCTCTGTGGCGCAGTGGGTGAAGGCCCGCCTGTGACGCAAGAGGTTGCGGGTTCGATCCCCGCCGCGGGACAAATGTTTGTATGATCTGCAAATATTTGTCTTGGGTCTGGGTGTTTTCTATGTATAATATGAATGTATTTACAAAAAAAAAATTATATAAGTAGTATATCAGTCATGTGGTTGCCATAACACAAGCTCTGCTTAGCTTGGGACTACATGATGCTGTGTGAAATGTCCAGCAATATTTATTATTTATTTATTTATTTACACCTAACTAGCCATCAACTTGCATGATTTCCTAATACAAAATATAGCAAATGCAATTTGACATGACAAATAATATTACAGTATCTCACTCAAATCATCTACATAATTTTATCTACATAAAACCTTCACATTACCGGTTTTGAATGTTGCTCTAGTTCCGCAAAGGGTGTGCCGCGGCACACTAGTGTACCGTGGTCATTGGTTGGTATGCTTTAGAAAAATAAGGTTACCTATCTCAGTTTAGCTACTCCAAATTTGGACCGCATATGCTCAACTAAACAAGCTCTTGTGTCGCATTCAAAAAATGATTCTTCATTTTTTAAAGATTTTCCGATTACATACCTTGAACACAAAAAGTTTGCGGAACACTGCTCTAGTGAAGTCTAGTATAAATTAGATCAAGGGAAATGCCTAACTAAAATAACCTAGATTAAGTTTTTTGATAATGAATTTTTAGGTTTAAGGTATTTATTTCTATGGGCCTTAGAATTCGTTTTTACCATCTGTACTATTCTTAAGTTGCCTGAAATAAAGTTATAAGTAATAACTTTTTTTTTTTCAGTAAAGAAAGTTTAAGAAAAGTTCTAGCTTGATATCCAGTAACGGCCGCGAAGTGATTTTAATGGTCTCTTGAGGGAGCTGTCAGGCTTCGATGGAATACTAATACTGGAGGCTAATAGGACACGATTATTTAAAAGAATCTAGGCAATAAATGGTCGTGGAAAAATTCCTAGTATTTACAAGAATTGACCACAGATTATAAGCATACTAGCTTCCACCCGCGGCTTCAAAAGCCTTTGTCCTATACCCAGTCATTATCTATCAATATTTTAAATTTCAACCCAATTGGTTCAGTGGTTGTTAAGTTATAGAGGAACAAACATCCATCCATCCATCTAGCCATCCATCCATTCATCCAAACATCCAAACTTTCGCATTTATAATATTAGTGTGATGTGATTATGATTTTCATGGATTATATTATAAAAGAACAGCTTCTGCCCGCTTCTTCGCTCGCGTGGTTCAAAAATAAAATTACCCATATCATATACAGACTACAATCTTCATTTCCAAGTTTCATTCAAACCAGTCCATTGGATAAGGCGTGAATGTTTGAAAAACAAAAATCCAAATAAACTTTACTTACAAACTTATGTATGATTTTCATGTTTTTTTTTAATTTTCATGTTCCAAGTGTTGAATCAGCATATCTGCGTAATACAGAAATGAATTTCCTTAACTTAATGTTTTGTTTTCTCCTGGCGCGAGCTGAGCAGTTCCCCAAATGTTAGTTTCATGCAAAATATCTGGTTACTGCGTTTCTTAATGCAAACGCATTTTCCTACTGCAGTCATGCATAATAATGTTACGAGTTTTGCAAAACAGAATAAATAACGAATTATTTGCTGTCAAAAATAGCCAAATGTCAGAAATTATTTATTCATTAGGACCGATAGGATCACATTGAAACGTCTTAAGAGCTAGGTGATTCTACTCCTGTTTTGCGACCAACACCATGAAGAATCAGGGCAAACACGGTTTGGGCCTAACTTTCTTTTCTGTGATCCATCAAATACTCAAGTTCCAGTGAAGATACAGATACAGAATCAAGATTGAATCTCAGATGACGTCTTTTAGGATGCAGTTGCGAGCCTGTTTAAGTAAGGTCCTGAAAATAATTTAGAAACGTTGGGCCTTACTTATGAAAGATTTTTGAAGTTAAACACTGGTTAAACAACGTCCTGTCTTTATTTGTGGATAGTGACATACAGAGAGAGGATGTTGTTTAACCAGTGTTCAACTTTAAACATCTTTCATAAGTAAGGGGGGTTGTGATAGAAACGCATTTCGTATGATCTACAAATTACTATGGTCATTATCAATCACACACTTTTCACTCTATCAATGTGAGCGCTTAGCTAATTAGATACACGAGTTCCAACATATCGACTTGTTTGATGACCTTTTACTTACTTACTATTTTTTTTTAAATCTAAGAATATTTTAAGGTCTTAACTAAGACAGCTAGCGTTTTGTTTTACACTGTAAGCTTTCTGCGGGCTTAGATGTAACTTTGGTCTCTTTTCATTGACTGAGAGTGAAAAGAGACGGCATATACTTCAATTCCTATTATGATTCTGCTATGGTGACCTTTTTAAGCCCGCTGTTGTTCTGATAATTCTAATTCAAAATCAAATTACCCCAATACATTAAAATAGATACCTCGTTAACGAACAAAGTAATTTTACAAAATATGTCTGCTTCCGGAGCAGACGAAAAGACACTTGTTCGGAGTTTAATAAACTGCGTTCTTTGTCTACCAACGGTACTTCCTGAAATGCAGCTACCGTTAAAATACATCAGTGATGAAAAATCTTTAGTTTCACCGATTATCAAAAATCTTTATTTATTACCGGGATCAGGCAAGCGCAGGGCCGGGAAGAATGTCAAAAACAAAGGGAGGCCTATACCCAGCAGTGGGAGAGATCGGGCTGCGGATGATGATGATGATGATATTACCAGCTTTTCGTATCCAGCGTCACCCGGATTGAACATTTTCTTTTATATTAACATTGTAGTGACAAAATTACGAACACAACAAAAATCAGCCAAATTATATTATTAATCTTGCCACTATTATTATCATGCCAATGAACTGTACAAAGTTTTTCCTTTATGAATAACTGAATTAACGCGGTCACTGCTATTCTCTGTAGTGCCTTTTTCTGCAACGTTTGGTATATGCTCGCTCACATTTAGCAGAAGTTAGCATTCCATACGTGACAAGTAGCAAGCCCATCGACGCTATTGTTAGTACGAGTATGTAGAGTAAATTAGCTGTTTGACTGTAGTATGACGGCGACGTGTTCACAGCAACGGCAAAGATATGAGCCCCTAAACATGCAATAGAGCACAAATAAACAGACTACCTATAGGTATGATATAGTGGCATTCCGACAGCCTCCGTCTGGAGCCGCCCCTGGAGGGTTCTAAAGCAATTTGCTGTTAAAATGGGGCGCATTCACAATTATTGTTTGCACTTGAATGTATCATCAAAATGAATATAACTAGCAGAGGTGGTCGTGAAGGTCACGAAATATACAGTGGTGCAAAATGCACAGTTTTTTTCATATAAAGTTAAGCGAAATTAAAAGTTAAGTTTGTTCTGATATTTGAGACATTTATTTTTCCAAAGAATACAATTCACTGACAGAGAAATACAAGATAACTTAAATAAACTAGTAGGTAAGTTTACAACGAGTTCTCTTGTTCTTTTGAGGTAAAATCCACCATTTTCGATCCTAATTAGGCCCTTGCAAAATTCCAAGTATAGATTGGAATCGAAACGCATGTTTAAGGATCATAATATTTTAAAAATTGAGTTCCTTTTCCAGGGCTTTAGAAAGGAATTTCTGATATTAAAATAATTTCCGTAGCTGCAAGAGGGGTTGACAATCTGACGGAGACTAAGTTGCAATTTCCCTTAGTATCTTTAGGGGTTGTTTAGATATAATAATCAATTTGTTTATGCCGTTGCATCCTGTAACGACTGGAAACATATTCTGCAACTGGCTGCAAAATCGAGGTTTTTTCAAAATGGCCGACAGTAAGTATGCCAGGCTCCATACAAAAATGTTCGTACCCTTTTAAGTAAAGTAACATACATTTTAAATCTTTGTTTTTATAGAGATTTTGAATTTTTATTTTATTAAAAATCGTTGGTGTCTCAGACCTAATTAAAGGTCTCTGGTAACATTATTTCCAGTAAAGTTCAGTAGGTACCTCAGTTCCAAGTTATTTAAACGTAAACTTTATGTGATCTTCAGTCATTTACGTCCTTTGAAAAGAGGTTAGTCAGAAACAAATCCAAACACACAATGTAATGTAGTCAGTATTATAACATTTACGAGCATAAAATGTAGGTACTACATGACTACGTTTGCTAGTAGTTAGCATCCCACATAAAATATTACTAACACTATAAGAGCATTGCGGCTATATCGATTAATTTATGTACCGAGGAATTCTAAATTTACGCATCTCGTGACTGAAGCCATATGAAGAAACTAGTCATTAACATTTCGTCTGCAAGACTGCGTAGAACTTTATTCATACTCGTAAACATTTTTACAGACGAATAAGAATTTAAAATGGACGAAACAACTGTAAACCAGCGCTAATACATATTTTAACTCATTCAGCGTAAACTTGACATGCTCAGGTAGATACTGACAGAATAACAGACAAAGCTCTCCGTAGCATAAAATCTGATTTAGTCAGACGGTACTGAAATAATCTTACAAGCATTTCTTACCAACATTAATTTAGAATAATATATAGAATAATTTAGAATTTAGAATGAAGAGTATAAATTATATGTGCATGGAGCTTTTGGAGGTTTCGTTTTACTTAAAAAAATTATTTTTGTCGTATTTTTCAAAAAAAAATTACAATAATTCTACAATAAGGCTAAGTTCAGATGAACGCGCGGGGACGCGCGGTTGGCTCGGCGCGCGGTTTAAGATTGTAACAAATCAATGTTGTTGTGTACATGACCGCGCGGCACCACGCGTGCTCGCGCACCCCGCCATGCACTGCGCTCCGAGACAATCGCGCGTCGGTCGCCGCGCGTTCATCTGAACTTAGCCTTATTGTAGAATTATTGTAAGTCATTTTTTCTTGAAAAATAGTACAAAACCATTTTTTTAGTAAAACGAAACCTCCAAAAGCTCCAAGCAACTGTTATGTATGTATCCATGTAATATTTGTACTTGCGATCCAAAGAATTGTGTTGCTTACTCAGCCTTAGAGTAAGCCAAATACACAAAAGATAATTGAAAAGAAGATGTGAAATGTAATAAAATGAATATTTTTTCAGAAAGGTTTAACCAAATGTTAAATAATTCTCTATAAGGTTAAACTAGGGCAGAGACTTATTTCTATAACAATATATTATTGCTGTAACAAGCCCTTACCTATTACACTTACAACAATGGTGCAGAGACCTAGTAGACCTAGGAGACCTAGTAGCCAGCGGGCGTACAACCAACTCTTAGTTGGTGGTACGCCCTCTCTTTTCATAGACTGAGAGTAATATGAACGGCATATTTGACGACCTCTGTGGCGCAGTGGGTGAAGGCCCGCCTGTGACGCAGGAGGTTGCGGGTTCGATCCCCGCCGCGGGACAAATGTTTGTATGATCTGCAAATATTTGTCTCGGGTCTGGGTGTTTTCTATGTATATTATGTATGTATTTACAAAAAAGAAAATGTATTTAAGTAGTATATCGGTCATGTGGTTCCCATAACACAAGCTCTGCTTAGCTTGGGGCTACATGATGCTGTGTGAAATGTCCAGCATTATTTATTTATTTTATATATTGCAATTCCTATTCTAATCCTGCTTTTTTAGCCCCGCTGTTTCTATAAATAATGACGAAATTTTATATCAGTAAAACCCATATTTTATTAATTCGGTCAAACAACACCATACTTTACCTTTTACAAAAAAACTAAAAAGAAAAGAAAGCAATAAAAACTTTGATTTTGAATTTGCTTTATACTTTACTCAGTACTTGCTTTTCTTTAAAGGATATTTAGTTTGCTTTAGGGTTCTCTACTCTTGATAAAAAATAGAACCTCTGCAGGATCGCTTGCTTGTCCGTCTGTCTGATTGTCTCTTAGAAACGAGTGAAAGGAGTCAATAAAAAATCTATACCCTTTATTTTATTTTACTTTTACAATACTTATATTATAAAGAGGTAAAGTTTATGAGAGATTACCTCCTACATATAATACAAACAGTATTATTATGCAGGAGTTAATCTCCGAAACTACTCATCCGATTTCACAAATTCTTTCACCGATATTTAGAATGCACTTTCAGGATGAACATAGGCTAATGTTGTAGATACCTCACGGGCAACGCCGCGAGCTGAAGCTAGTTAGTATTAAATGCTCAGGCCGAGTGTGGTATGCATACAAAATAATATTTTTCTAATACAAAGTGTGTACTTCAATCCGATTTGTACGGAAACCTCGGTGCAGGAGTACGACTTGAACTTATCCACTTTTTTATTATAACAAGGATGCAAAGTACGGTGCAGGATGTATGGTCACCATGAATTATATTTTCTCTTCCCTAAGATATATGAGGATGGAATATCCGGTTGGGTAGTACCCTCATTTTTCTATACATTCTGACAAGAAATATGAGTATGTGATAAGCGTAAAATAATTGGACTGTGTTTTTTTTTCCCCAAAAAAGTCACTTTTCGAATTTTCCGAGAAGTGTGAATCAGCAGCCAATACTCCTTACAATAACTAATAGCTTATTTGGGATCTTAAGGTGGTCGCACACCTATCCGCGCCGAACGCGCCGAACGAATAGAATTCTTTCTATGATCGTATGAAACCTCGCACACCTGCCCGCGGTCGAATCGTCCAATTCGACCGAATCTGGCAGTACTTCGAATATTCGGCACGGATAGGTGTGCGATCAGCCTTAGGCTGAGGCCCCATTAGTGCGTTGCGTTGCGTCGCGTCGGCAAAATGTATGAGCAAAACGATACAGCGTCGACGCTGCGACGTTTTACTCTACATTTTGCCGACGCGACGCAACGCAACGCACTAATGGGGCCTCAGCCTTAAGCGGAAATAGTGAAGCAAGCGGTAGGTGTCATAACATTATACGTGTTTTTTTAGTGTTACCCACCTTAGCGTTAGAGATTGCTTTTCTTCAATTTCTATAAGAATAAAAAGCTAAATTCAAACCAAACAGTTTTAGGATTATCTGGTACGTAAACAATTAAAATATAGTTATCGATATTTTTCGTTTTGGTGTTTTGACTTTGATTTATACTAATCTATTTCAACGACCTCTGTGGCGCAGTGGGCGATGGCCCGCCTGAAACACAGAAGTATGCGGGTTCGATTCCTGCCCCCAGAACGTCGGTAATCGACGATCTTTCAAGAACGACTAAGCAAGTTTAAAACAAGCGCTCATTCTTCAATTCAAAATTAAGGATCCCAAATATTTTTTAATTCATCCCCATATCGCACCCAGACAAGTTTTAAACATTAAGTAAGTTCGTTGAACAAGTGGCCACCACTGGTGACGGAGTTTTCAGGCCGCCTAAAGGCCTCCGTCGTGGCTGCAATATAACTTGCCCTCCGAAGCACGGAAGCGTTCAGCTCGTAATGCCACTTGTCAACCATCCGAATTTCGACCGCGCACACCGCTGCTTAACTTCATTGATCAATCAAAAACGTCTAAGCAAGCTACGCCACGAGCGCTTCATCATTACGGGCGGCCTATACCTGGCCACCGCTATACCATTTTAGCACACGCTATAGTACAGTTGTTCTATCTCACGAAGGCCGGTTGGTCTTAACTGTGTGTGTAGATACACATTAACGTTGTTTCTGTGTGCGTGGGCTGATTCTGAGCGCTCCCGAGCTTACGCACACAGAAACAACGAGCATGTGAACACACACACAATTAAGACCAACCGGCCTTCGTGAGATAGAACAACTGTAGTTGTTTTTTTTGTGGCAGTACAAACTTCACAACTTTTCGCCTCTTTCCGTCTTCAGTAGCTCGAAGCATGGTCACCATACTTTCCAGGCAGCTATGGCGGCGCATCCGGCGGTCGCCATGACGACCACTCCGAGGTAGCTGTTCCTATATTCTATTTTAGACGGGACTGATACCAATTTCTAGAACTAATTGAGTTCCATCGACGTTCTATGTTTATGCTTTGCCTTTTACCATTCATACTGCCTCAGGGACTCGCATTTATGTAATGCAGGTTTTTTAAATACTAGCTGTGCCAGGAGGTTTCAACCGCCATCTTTCTTTTTGCTAGGCTCATGATGCTAAATAGCCTTTTTCAAGAAGTGAGCTATCAAATTCTGAAATAATTTTTCCGACTAATTTTTTCAGGGATTAGTGCTTTCAAACAAACAAACTCTTCCACTTTTTCATTTTAGTATTGAAAATAACCTGTGTAATATGATGTTTATAAGATGTTTGAATTCATAGTGAGACGCAAATAAGACACAATGATGCATACATAGAATGTTGGAAGTAAAATATTCATGCCAAAAACTTAGCTAATATTTTCGGACACTTCTTCACAGGTTTTCTTCTTTTATCTAATTAAAGTGCTTATGTTATTGGTTTCTATAACAATTTGTTAATGTACCTATGCCTCTCAAAAAATAACCTTTTCATTTCATAGTTCATTCAGAGGGTGAAAGGTGGCTGCGGATGATGATGATGATGATATTCAACGATTCTTGATATTTGATAATTCACCATTAAAATCTGATCCTTAATCGCAGAACTTATTGCAATGTCGTACATTAGTAGCAGAATTTATTGCAATGTCGTGTTTTCAAAGAATCAGGGTATATTTTCGCCATAAAAGTTCTTATAGAAGTATAGGTACCAACTGTCGTGACAATGCACCATGCAGTGCCGAGGGCAACGCGCTTTACGTTGGGGTAGGTCTGGTAATGGAGGCGAGACAGGTTCCTGTATTACGCACTCTTCAATTACTCGTAATTCGCCTACCGCTTCGCTTTACGCGCTGTACATTGCTGCTTTCACTACGCAAAATTATGACCGCGTAGTAGCAAACCAGCAAGGGTTGTGCAGTAATGTGGAATGGTGGATCGTTTGTGCGGGTGGATGACCGTGGTGGGGAAATGCACCGAAATATCGGACTTCCCGAAGAAAGCCCAAGAACGCTCGATATTTTAGCCGCATGCGAGCCGTACTGCGTTTCTGTTTACGCTCCATGGATTGAATACTAATGTTTACGTAATACTATACGTAAATAACGTAACACGTGGTAATAGTACTAGTATTCTGTGGTAATACTCCTGTATCCGCACGTACCACCAATTCCATAGCGACTTTATCTTATTTTCAGAATTCCAATCCAAAAACCTTTGTTTTAGAAGTTAGAATTTAGAATCTAGTTTTATTTATCCTCAATACAATATATCATCTCATAATCTCTTATATCCTCAATATATCATCATCATCATTGATTACCTATAGTCGACGGTTCCAATGGCGATTTCCTCTGAACTTTCTGCTTTAATGCCCGGTTTCTGAGGTCATTTTGTCGGTAGTTTATCTATTCATTAGTGCTATTGATTCGATAACATGTGGAAGTGCATTTCCGAACAATGGAACGAAGGTAAACTCCGTTTAAACTCAGTTTAATTTCAATGACGAACGTCGGCCGTTTATCGGTTCCATAACTTTATTTGACGTTTTGACGTAGAGTTTGACCTGAGGTAAACTTACGGAATTCGAATCCAAGAAATATCGATTTTTTTAACTAAAACTATTTTTGGCTACTTCTTTTTACTCGAAAAGAATAAATTTTGATTATAAAACTATTTTACATGACGAATAAAATTGATAACATTAATTTTAGACTCGAATTTAGAAGACCCATCTAGTGGCGAGAACTAGTTAACGGTTCCACAGTTGTCAAAAGTCTTGTCGCGTATTCAGAAACACAACGTCAGTTAACCGAAGTTTATCTTATCGATAACTTTAATGGACCAATAGTTATTGAGAGTTTATGTGGAAACCTCAGAAACCGGGCAAAGACATTGAGTTTCATTTTTATCATTTCTTTTCATAACTATAAAACAAAAAGGCCAAAAAAACAGTCGTGGTGACATACAAAACAAAAACAAGTTTTTACTGAAACAAAAGACGAATGACGTCATCTCGTCCAAGCCAGTTAAGAATGCAGATGAACTAAATTAGGCTAAGTAGTTACAGTTGCATGAAAAATTCAGCGGCAAGCGTCGGGGCTCTGAATTCCAAATGCATTGTGGACTGGAAATGCTGCCTGCACTTACATAGACGATACTTACTGTATACAAAGTAGTACTGTTTTACTCGGCACTAGTATCTACATCTATACTAGTCTATATCTATAGTACTTTAGTAGGTACTAATTATATAAAGCGGAAGAGTTTTTTTGTTTGAATGCGCTTATCTCAGGAACTACTCACTGAGTAGTTCTAAATCCGACAGGTTCCTGAGTAGTACTCAGGAACCTGTCGGATTTAAAAAAATATTTCTGCAATTGATAGCTAAACTGTGGAGAAAGGTTATAGGCTACTTTGTATCATCATCGTCACCATAAACCATCACTAGGGGGTCAACGCCGCGAGGACGCTGCTAGTAAATCCATATCCATACTAATTACTTATATAAAGCGGACGAGTTTTTTGTTTGAACGCACTAATTTCAGGAACTACCTGTCGGGTTTGAAAAATTATTTCTGCGAACTACCAGTCCGATTTCAATAACTCTTTCTGCATTTGATAGCTAAACTCTTGAGGAAGGTTATACTTAGGTTACTTTTCATCATCATCATCACCATATACCATCACTACGGGGGCAAGGCCGCGAGGGCACTGCTAGTACTACATAAACTTTAGTATAAATACAATATCATAAACAATTCGGATCTGAAAAATTTAGATAAGTAAGAGTAAACAGTATCAATTAGTCCTTTTATTTCAACCTATTTCATCCCACTGCTGGGCAAAGATCACCCCCAAACTCTTCTAACCGTCTCTGTCTTTTCCCACCATCCTTCGTGGAAAACCAACAGCTAACCAAATAAACTAATAAAGACAGAAAGTTAATTATAGGTTTTCACGCGTAGAAAAAACTTTGCAACATTAAGGTGTGAGACAATACTTTAAACTTTGTAGACAACAAAAACAATACAACAATACTTATTACCTATATATTATACCTATGTAGTGCGTTCTGTGCTAAATAATGCCCAGACAATTAGTAAATAGCATTCCTAAATCAAATGCGTAGAAGCAGTGTTTGAAACGCCATTCATTATAGAAAGGGTTATAGCTGATTACTTCAACTCCGCACCCGCACCTCACCGCCTCTCGCCTTGTATTCTTTGTATAGAATTCTATGGACCAAAGTTCACTACATCCACTTCGTAGCGTCACCGGATCGCCTCATCGCTAGCCAAAAGTGAAGGAACAAGTGAACGAAAGGCGATGCGGTACGGGTCGGGTGCGGAGTTGACGTGATCAGCTATAACCTTTATCCCTACCAATTTAATCAGAGGCATTTTACGTCAAAAGCAAAAAGAACCTACCTACAACAGCGGATTTAAAGAGTGTCCCTAATTGAAAACTCATCACCCTACGATCTCTAATCTCCCCTTCCGACAAATCCATACATTCCAGTTAAAACACATTTAACTTCATCGGACTTTGTCGCGCCAATATTCTCAGATATTCTCGTATTACTCAATCAAATTGAAAACTCTTTTAGAACGACAGAGTCCTAAAACAGTCAAACAACTATACGTAAAGCTGTGTTTAGTGTCTGGCGTGCAGTTTCGATCTGTCTCAGTCTGGTAAAGTACCTGTACATATTGTAGCGGAAGTACTGATTTATTGGTCCTTATTACGATGCGGTAAGGTTTATATTTTGCGTGCAGAGGCTTTGGCGGTTTTCTGTTTTTGGTAGGGGCTAGGATGACGTCACGTTGCATTGCTGGTTCGCAATTGGTAATATCAGTTTATTATCGCTATAAATGGTCTCTTGGCAGTGTTTCAGTTGCGTTTGATTTATATAATGACATTTTTTGGTTCGGTACAAGGTACAAGTCCTTAAGGAATACTTGACGCAAGCGACTCATGCATGAATTCACTGTATGGATTACGAAATCATTATTTATTTAAAGGTAGCTACCTAGTGTAGAGAGAGAGCTTACTTTCAATGTTTCAATAAACTGTACCTACAGTTTTTAAATATCTTAACTGTGAATAAAATTTTGACAATTTTTTTTCGGATAAGATCTATTGGAAACCTCAATCTATTTTGGAATTTTGTGAAAAAAAATACTAAGGGCTCAACAGACATGCTACTTTTAGCATCGACAATCGGCGATTTAGTCGGATTTCAGAAGCAAAATGCAGCGACCAACATTCTACACCGCACACTGAAAAACGCCAAACGCGGCGATCGTCGATCGCAGCAATTGCTAAAACGCGCGATTCTGATACGCGATCGAACGTAGGAAGTCGATGCAGCATCGAAAACGCGCGATTTTGATACTACGACACCGTGGTGCGAAAGAACCCATACACAAAAAGCTCGGGCGATTTACACCGCGGTCCGAACCGCTTGTGGTGTGAAATGACTAAAGAACTCGAACGAACTCAGATAGTCGCCAAAACACGATGCAGCATCGATGCAACATGACGTGTTAAAAAAATATGTATGTTTATGGTAAGCGTCCACAGGCCCGCATCGCACGCAGCGGACGGATCGCATCAAACGGATTATCTGTGAAATGCGATGCGTACGATGCGGACATGTGGACGCACTTATATGAGTTTCTATACAAATAATACTACGATCCGTTGCGTGCGATGCGTCCGAAGCGTACGATACCGACATGTGGACGCTTACCATTAGGCGCTTATCAATGCTGAGCTGAAAGCCATTTCACCACCACACAGAGCTATTATTATAGGTACCTATGATTCAAATTTACTTTTTTTGTTCTAATGTTACTTTTCTTTTCATTGTGTTTATTGTATTTTTATTTTTGTGAAGTATGTACCTACCTTTTTATTACCTATATGGTGGTGAATAAATGCGTTCTATCTATCTATCATTGTCAATGTATTTCAGCCCTCTTTCTGGACTTTCTCAAGAAACTTCTTTAGTATTTTTTTAAAGAAAGCTTTTCCTTTTAATAGCTAGTAATGAATCAGCAACAATATCATAGATAAACGATACTTTAACTTTGACAGGAAATTAAAATAGCTAAAAATAAAAACTTTTACTTCTACTATTTTTTGTCTACCGCGCCTTGGGGATGCAGTCGTGTTCACGTATTTATGAAAGATATTTACTCATTATCTATTCATCTATGCATGCTCTTTCAGGAAGTAAGCTCTAGGAAGCAGCACTAGTAGCAAAAATACTAACTACGTACAAAAGCAATTTAGCTTTTTCATTCTTCAATACAAGAGATTTTCTAACAATTTCCATTCTACCTACTTCCTGTAATCCTCTTAAGTTAAATAGACGAGTTATTATTTTTCGTTTTCCTAGTAAAAACGCACACAGCCACCAGGCGCCCAGTAAGCAGGTAGGCATTGAATATTGCATTGCAAAGGGTGTATGCGTGTGTGCGCTCGCCCGGGCTCCGAGCTGGTTCGATCGCGTCTGCCACCATCGGGATTACGGCATGCAGGTACCAGGAGCACATGAAGCTTGAAGAGATTAAATATTTGTGAAGCAAACCGAAGGTGTGTCTGAAGCTGGGAAATTGAATTTTGGTGCTGAAGCGCGCGCAAACGTACAATGCTTTGTTGAGAACAAAGACATTACTTCCGATTTTCATACAGCAGTTTCCATTCAGTGTAGTTAATATTTTGTGAGCTCGTCTCAAAGAGACACTAAAAACCAAAAAATATTTTTAGACAAATATCGTGGTCACCGTAACTTTTTGCAAACAAACGGCCCGCCCCAATTTCACTCAGTTTAAAAATACTAATTATACATATTTCCTAGGAATAGAATAAAGTGCCTTGGTCATTCTGAAGCGCCTAATTCTTTGCTGACTTCGATGGCAGAATTTTTTTTAATTAGAATGTACTGACATGAAATATTAAATCTAGATTTACTACAAGTGTGAACTCTAAAGCTGTTCGTGCACTGCACTGCGTGACTGCGTCGGAGTCGAAGCATACGGGGCGTCAGGATTTGTTGATTTCTATTGAGTTCTGTGTTACTGCGTGCACTGTATCGGCATTCCTTCGGCAGAGACCGGTATTTCTGCCAATGACGTCATCGGTAGTGAAGCACCATTCGGATCCCGATCGCTTTGAGTTCAGCCGTGTTGTGTATTGCACCCATGCAAAATCTGAAAACAGTGGACGCACCATATGGTGCCCACCGAAACAACATGATATACTACGTACTCTGTCTTCTTCTTCTCTATTTAAGGGGTAGCCATTTGTTGGCATAACTGATGCCTCCTTCTCCACAAAGCTCTTTTCAGGCCAGCCTCCTTGACTTCCCTATAAGACATGACAGCAACCTTCTCTTTCACTTGGCTCATGTAGACTATCCTCGGTCTTCCTCTTCCTCTCCTTCCTTCCACTTTTCCTTCAATGATGTTCTTAATGAAACTGTCATGTCGTATAAGATGGCCAATCATGTTCCCTCTTCTATTCTCGACAACTTGCAACAACGATCTTTCCTCCTCCACGTACTCTGTAAATATCATATATTTTCTTGTATAGATAGTATTAAGAAGTTGTACTAGACATTATTTAACACACGGGAATTACTCACGTATAAATATCGTCGATTTAGATACCGACAATGTTTCGATTCATCAGAAGAATCTTCATCTGGGTAAGGAGGGACCGCGAGGAGTAACCTTGCCGCAACTCCCTCCTTACCCAGATGAAGATTTTTATACTTGAGTAATTCCCGTGTGTTAAATAATGTCTAGTATTAAGAAGTGTTTCTAATCTGTGGTATACTTAGATAAAACATTATTTAGAATGTTCAGCCCTAATCTTTCCACTGTTCACATTTTCTGACTCAATATTAGATACAATCAGAGCAGCATAATAACCTTGTACACTGTGGTCAAAAGCTCTTCATCATCCGTCCCCGGCATTAGCCAAATTAATTCTTCGCGTACTTTGCATAGAGGGGAAACTTGGAAAAACTAATTACAAAGGTCCAGACAGCCTGATTCAACTGGCCAGAACCTGGTTTGTTCCACTTGACACCTACTGTTTTGATTTTTTCTTTGTGATAATTACAGTAGAGATAAAAACGAATTAAACTTTCAATATTTTAAAGGTTCCTTTGATCATTAAAGAAGCGCTCGAGGCGTAGCTTGCTTAGGCGTTCTTGATTGATCGTTGAAGTTAAGCAACGTTGTGCGCGGTCACAATTTGGATGGGTGACCGCAAGTGATTTTACGAGCTGAGCGCTTCTGTGCTTCGGAGGGCACGTTAAATTGTTGGCCCTGGCTTTTAAGTCGTTAAGCCACGACGGAGGCCTTAAGGCGGCCTAAAAATTCCGTCGCAAGAGTTGGCCACTTGCTCATATGAACTTACTTTAGTGAATTAAAATTAGAATACTTAATAAAATATTTTAAAAATTTTAAAGACAGAGTCAATGGAAAATTTAAGGTTCACTATCAGGCGGTTTTTAGGGAGTGGACACACTGTGTTTTTTGCAGCGCGTTTGTATCGATACAAACGCGATTCAAACGCGATGTGAACGCACTGCCCCCCTCCCGGTTCGCTTTTGTATGGAAACAAACGCGCTGCGAACGCGCGTTATTATTATTATTATTGTTCTGGTATAAAAATATAGGGCTAACAAGAACATAACAGAATACTGTTGCAGTGTTTTCCCTGTTCTTTTGTGTCTGCGCGTCTGGCGGCTAATGGGGGCGGCCGGGCTTTTCATTACGGCCGTCCCAATCATATTCATACTGGATCGAGAGGGAATGGCTATAAATTCAGTGCATTTTCTTGCTCAAGAAACAGTTAATGTAAACTGTGATTATTGCGGTTGAAGTGGTCAGGTCCAAAAAATTATTGCTTTTCCCAAATTTAGTTGCTGTTTTTGACGTGATCGCGTTTTATAAATCGATGAACGCCGCGCCGGCTGCACGCACGAAAAAGTGTCACGTTCCGCCTGAGCCGAGCGTGCAAGCGAAGCGAGAGTGCGGAACAAGCGATAGAGTCAGGGGCGTATTTACCCTTAGGCCAAGAGGGCCATGGCCCGGGGCGGCAGGCTACGAGGGGCGGCGCAAGCCGCCCCTCGCTCTCAGCTTGCGCCTTTCTTTTTGGCCTTATAATGCCAAAAGAATTTTTAAAAAAGCTTACCTAATTAACAAAAAATAAAATTTAGTTGGCGGCGCAAGCCGCCCCTCGCTCTCAGCTTCATGAGCCTTTCTTTTTGTCTTTACATGCCAGAAGAAATTTAAAAAAAAGCCTACTGAACTACTAACTACTACTACTGAACTACTGAAGCCTATTATTTATTTATTATTATTTATTATTATTTGGTTGAGAGAGACGCCTTGCGCCCCGCCCCGTGCTTTTAGTTTCATGCGCCTTTCTTTTTGTCCTTATAAGTATGCCTCAAGAAAGTAAAAAAAAGTCTACCTAACTAACAAAATCTAAAACTTATTTGGCTCGGAGCGAGGGGCGGCTTGCGCCGCCCCTCGCGTTCAGTTTCATGCGCCTTTCTTATAATCCCTATATGCCCGAACAAATAAAAAAAACCGGTCAAGTGCGAGTCGAACTCGTACGCCGAGGGTTCCGTGCCTAGCCATGGTGCCAATTAAACTAGTCCGCTTAATTGTATGAGCGCCCATACAACTCGGAGGACAATTTTAATTGGCGTCAACTATGTATGTATGGGAACACCCTTTAATTTTCAACTTTTTTAACTTTTTGAAATTTTTCCTTTATTTGTGCTATAAGACCTTGCTTTTTGCCAAATTTCGTTATTCTAGGTCAACGGGAACTACCATTTAGGTTTTCGACCCAAAACCTCTAGGGTACTTCCGGTTGACCTAGAATTGTCAATTTTGGTTACAAGCAAGGTCTTCCAGCACAAGTAAAGGGAAAATTCCGAAAAATAAAAAAAGTTGATAATTAAGGTAAGTTTTGGTACTCACAAGTTTTCACGAAAACCTAAATTTGCCTATATCTTTTTATAGTGTTGACTCAGGACCTTGATTTTTATACTCACAGTAGGGACTATAGACCTTAGTATATGGTATAAATTTCAACTTGCTAGCTCTACCCGTTCCTGAGATAATCGATGGTGACACACGGACAGACGGACAGACAGACGGACAGACGGACAGACGGACAGACGGACAGACGGACAGACGGACAGACGGACAAGAAAGTGATCTTATAAGGGTTCCTTTTTTTACCTTTTAAGGTACGGAACCCTAAAAAGCCTAGGTACCAAACTTAGTTGGTTGAGAGCGAGGAACAAAACCTAAAACTTATTTGATTGTAAAGTTTTAGACATCAAGACTACCGTTTTACTAACTGGCCATTTTCAGAGATTTTCATTTGACAGGAAACGTAGGTTTCCTTTTAAGCTCGAAGGGATAATTCGTTACATTAAATTGGTTTTCTGGGAATAAATCCTCGAGACGATTTAAAGAAAACGTTTCTTTGGGTGTCACATTGGGTGTTGCATTTTACTTCAAAAAATTCGGTTCGCTTCGCTCGCATATTAGCTTCATCAGTGTTTTACGAGCAAATTAAGTTATGTCTGAAAGCGAAATAGGAACCGACAAATAGCCAGCCTTTTCTTTGAGCATGTAAGCAAAATCAAGTGTCACATGTTGCATTTGTCCTAAAAAAATTCGGCTCGCTTCGCTCGCATATAGAATAGGTACCGACAAGCAGCCAACCTTTTCTTTGAGAACCGTAAGCAAAATCAAGTGTCACATGTTGCATTTGTCATAAAAAAAATTCGGCTCGCTTCGCTCGCATATAGAATAGGAACCGACAAGCAGCCAACCTTTTCTTTGAGAACCGTAAGCAAAATCAAGTGTCACATGTTACATTTGTCATAAAAAAATTCGGCTCACTTCGCTCGCATATATTGGTTGGGGAAAAAGTCTTTTCGCATTATAGTATGTATGAACTTGTAATAAAATATCTTTGGCTATACTATATGGATCTGGCTGGTTTTGGTATCATTGAAAGTTTAAATTTTAAAGAACATAATTTCAAATTAAAATTAGAAAAATTTGTGATTTTCATTTGTTTTTCGTACCGTCAAGATGAGTGAATCTAATGAAGAAATTCGATACATTTTAAAATTTTACTACAAAAGAGGTAAAAATGCAACGCAAGCCGCGAAAAAAATTTGCCATGTTTATGGACCTAGTGCAGTGTCTGTGAGAGTAGCACAAATTTCGTTTAGGCGTTTTCAATCCCGAAATTTTGATGTCAAAGATGCATGTCGCTCTGGTCGCCCTATTACGGATAAAATGGATGCCATTTTTGAAAAAGTGGAGCAAGATCGGCATATCAGTAGTTACAACGTAGCTGAAGAACTGGGAATTGACCACAAAACAGTTTTGGCGCATTTGAAAAAAACTGGGTACACAAAAAAGCTCGATATTTGGATACCTCACGAGCTCACTGAAAGAAACCTAATGAACCCTGTACTCATTTGTGATTGTTTATTCATTATGAGCTGTTACCATCAGGCAGGACCATCGATTCTGAACTCTACTGCGAATAACTGATGAGATTAAAGCAAGAAGTTGAGAGAAAGCGGCCGGAATTAATCAACAGAAGGGGTGTGGTTTTTCATCATGATAACGCTAGACCTCACACATCTTTAGCCACTCAGCAAAAATTAAGAGAGTTTGGCTGGAATGTGTTAATGCATCCGCCGTATAGTCCTGACCTTGCACCTTAAGATTTCCACCTGTTTCGGTCTCTTCAGAATTCTTTAGGCAGTGTCAGGTTAACATCACGAGAGGACTGCCAATACCACTTGTCGCGGTATTTTGATCAGAAGTCCCAAAATTTCTATAGCAATGGGATAATGTCCCTACCTACAAGATGGCAAAAAATTATCGAACAAAATGGTACCTACATACTTTAGTTAAATATAAATAAACTATATTAAAAAATGTTTTGAATTTTCTTAAAAAATGCGAAGAAACTTTTTCCCCAACCTATTAGAATAGGAACCGACAGGCAGCCAACCTTTTCTATGAGAACCGTAAGCAAAATCAAGTGTCACATGTTGAATTTGTCATAAAAAAATTCGGCTAGCTTCGCTCGCATATAGAATAGGAACCGACAAGCTGGCAACATTTTCTTTGAGAACTGTAAGCAAAATCAAGTGTCACGTGTTACATTTGTCATAAAAAAATTCGGCTCACTTCGCTCGCATATACAATAGGAACCGACAAGCAGCCAACCTTTTCTTTGAGAACCGTAAGCAAAATCAAGTGTCACATGTTACATTTGTCATAAAAAAATTCGGCTCGCTTCGCTCGCATATAGAATAGGAACCGACAGGCAGCCAACCTTTTCTTTGAGAACCGTAAGCAAAATCAAGTATCACATGTTGAATTTGTCATAAAAAAATTCGGCTCGCTTCGCTCGCATATAGAATAGGAACCGACATGCAGCCAACCTTTTCTTTGAGAACTGTAAGCAAAATCAAGTGTCACATGTTGCATTTGTCATTAAAAAATTCGGCTCGCTTCGCTCGCATATAGAATAGGACCCTACAAGTAGCCAACTTTTTCTTTGAAAACCGTAAGCAAAAAAGGCAAAAAAGTAATGCAAAAGCAAGTGTCTGTTGTTGTCTTGAAAAAAAATCGGCTCTCTTCGCTCGCTTATTATAAGCTTCATGACTATTTTGCGAGCAGAGTGCAAACCAAGTTTCAAGCCCGAGACAAAAATTTGCAGGGGGCGGCAAACCTTACTGGCCTAGGGCGCTGAATCTTAAAATACGCCTCTGGATAGAGTCACGATCGTTCATCAATGTTTTCTTATGACGTTATCACGTAAAATTATCGTAAACCGACTTTACAGATAACCATTTTTTGTGTTAGTTTTCACTATAAAATTAATAAATGTAAACTGGCATAAAATTCAAAAAGTTGATATTTTAGTACTTAGTGAAAATTGCAGGTCGTATTGAGTCAGATTCTTTCATGCATGTAAGTACTAAAAATTGTAAATCGGCAATTGCATTGCGGTTCGGATTGTCTCGTCCATATTGTGAAAATGCAGGGTGTCTATGGATTAAATTTTCGCCAGATTGACAAATTTAGCATAAACGAAGTATACCCAGTAGTTAAATGATACGGGCATATTCGAAGATTTTAATTGTAGGTTTTGTCGCCAAAAGGAGTATAAAAGAGTATCAATTACCAGGCAACTCAAGCAGAGTCAATGAGGCTCCGCTGCATTGAACACCCGCTGCGCCCCCGCTGCGGAATCACCTCGGTTTTAGGAAGGGCAATACTATTTGCCAAGTTTATTTAAATTAATAAAGGCCTTTACCAGCGACAGCGACCGATCCGTCCCGCCTATACGATCCTAGAAAGCATCTTGAAGACGGATCGTTTGATGAGATCGCAAGGATCTTTACACTTGCTCCGATCCGTTCTACGATACATAACCATTACTACTTCAAGATTATCCGTCATTTAGAAAGCGTCCTGTTGCCACGCCGAGCACGCGATCACTGTCACCGGAGACAGATCGCATGATCAGCGTGCGATCACTTGAACGCGTTGCGTTCTACCGCAGGCAGTGGGAAAGCATACACGGGCAGCCGTTGGTTAGAGAACGCATGCGTTTAAATCGCATCGTCAGATCGTATCGGCGGCACGGATCGGACGCTGTGGGTAAAGGCCATAAATGCCTAAAGATCTGAAAGGAGATTTTAAGGTTCGATGTGAATATTCGCATCGAGAATTTGTTCGCTGTGAGCAATTGCTTACACATGAATCTTCGCGACGAATATAATACTTGACTGTTTTTTTTTTACTGAAATAAGTTTGCGTTTGACTACACCCTGCCTGATGTAAAGCAACATTGTGCTCTTTCCGAGCAGTTGTAGTCAAAATGACTTGTAAAGGCACTAACTCATGTTGGGCCAGTCTAGGCCAGCTTATGCGACTGCGAGTGAGAAGGCGAATCGATTCAAGGCGAGAGCGATAGAGAGGGAATGCGAAGCTGGCCTAGGCTAGGCTGGTCCAGCGTGTATTCGCAGCATAAGGGATTCGCCGAAAAATCTGAGCCGGATGGAGCGCGCTCGTGTGCTCGGCGCTCGTCATCGAGCTGCTCGGTTCGCTGTACTGACATGCCGAATATAGATAGATAGATAGAAAATACTTTATTGCACACCACAAAACAAAAGAAATACAGTACAACAAACTAAAATAACTTAAATATTATATAAAATCGGCGGTCTTATCGCTAAAAAGTAATCTCTACCAGAAAACCTGTGGATGGATAATGGAATATTCTACTTGTGTCGCCACCTTGAGGGATACAATCTTGAGTCTGTTTCGTTTTTGTTTAGGTAGGTATTCATACAACAATCATACTTTTCTTGAAATACCGCAGTGTTGGACATCCGACAAGATGAACAGATGAACTTGTAAGAACTGCAGGTCAGCGATGTATGCACGCCAACTCCAACCGCAACACATGGAAATTTTTGAGGAGGCCTATGTCCAACAGTGGACTTCCAACGGCTGAGATGATGATGATGATGATGCTCACTAAGCAATTAATGTTAATTTCTCTCAATAGGATGCAATTCCAACAGTTTCTAGCCATATTCCGCAACGACGCACTGCAAATGTCCTTTATGCATTCGCTGGGAAACAGGCTCCACGCGCTCACTGCCGCCGGCTGCATAAGTTCATTTACAACTGTAGTGTCTAAATGTAGCTTAACAGTCATCATTATGAGCGACGTTTTTGAAAAGCAGGTAAAAGTAGGTAGGTTTAATCTATCGATATTCAAACAAGTGGCTAAATTAAAACAAAACTGACTTCAATGTGATAAGCTGATTTTCTGCACTCTCAAGGTGCATTTCGTACACTAATGTCATGAGTTCAAAACATTGAAGGTGACACGTATAGGAATGGTCAATGGTCAATGACCATGTCATTACTGTGATCTTTAACTCTCCTGACACTGTATAAAATCATCTATATGATGTGAAGGCCTAAGTTTTTAGTTCAAATCAGCAAAGATTTACGGTTTGATAACAGTTGCTGGTTATGGGCTTTATGATCTTTATGAGTTTTATGTTGGTAATAACTTAGTCAAAGATCGTTTGGAAAATTATCTTTTTCACTCACAAAATAATTTTACTTCATTGATTGACAATATACTTAAATCTCTTTGTTCATTGCATTTGTGAAGTGTGAAGCTAGTTTTGATATCTTGTAAAGCTCAGTGTTCAGGAAGTTCTTTCACATTCCGCATCGCATTACAGTTAGAAACAGTTCATTATACGCTCTGAAAGTATGATTTCTAAATACGCCAAGGCGGGCTGCAGAGGTGGCGGTCGCTATAGAAACGGTCCGTTGCAGGAAACTGCACAATCGATGTTGCCAGACGTTGTGGATCAATGTGTCTCTAGTACTACGCCCGACTACCGGGAAACCTACCTTCCACGCCAGTGTGCACATCTCCCAACCGGTCACCAGCAACCCCAGACCCGCAACGTGAGCTGCGCTCCTTTACAATATAAAGTCTCCCGCGAGGGTGGGAGCTCTACTCAAACTGGCCGGTCCATCTGTGTGGGTGAGTTTTCCCCGGGCGTTTGCGTGTGTGCGGCGGTTGTGTCAGTGTTACGTAGTCGTGTTCCATTTTCGTACGGTCGCGTTCGAATTGTGAATGTGCTGTATGTGTGCGTGATGCGTTCGGGAACCTCGCCCGTGCGCGGTATTGTTTGTTTTGTTATTATTATCGCTAAGGAACCGAAAGGCTGAAGTATGCATTTATTCAGCCGCACTCCGCAATAAAAACATTTAACAGGATTTGTTTTGTTTGATGCGGTAATGTTATGCGCGAATGACACAGGAAATTATTTCACGCATAAATTAGATTGGTGTACGTGACGCCAGAAGAGTCCCTTTGTGGATTTCGGTGGAGCGTTTTTTTCATGAAACAACTGAAAATGTACTCAAACTTAGTGTGAATAGAAATTAATTTGGAATAGCTAATGGGTGTAGTGGAAAAAGTCATAATAGCAACATTTTGATGACTGGTGAATTGCCAAAGAATATTTTTCAAGAGAAGTTTGATAGCCATAATATTTTGACAGAAAAGCTACTTTTTAACCGGGTACCCCGCGAGCGAAGCCGCGGGCAGCAGCTAGTAAATAATAAAAATCATGTGAGGTCTATCATTTTTGGGAGATTATAAGTCTTTTTCAAAACCTACTTTAAAAGTATGCTACCACTCTTCGTAGGAGGAAAGGAAATATTAAAATCCCAGTGTGGCGGTTACGGCTAACAAAGCGCTACTAATTAGTACGGCAACCGTTTTTAATTCCTATGCTTGCTGCATGTGACACGGAGATACACATTTTGGAAGAGATATAAGCTTGGACATGATGGGCCTCATAAACTTGAACACTGGCTAAACAATGCTCAAGATTCGCTCTGTCTCATTGTCACAAAAGGATGGCAATAGTTTAAACGGTGTTTCTATTTAAACAGAATTTTATAAGAGAGGGATTTGTGCTGGTAATTGAATCGGTGTTGAACATGGAGCCTTTTTACCATGAACTTATTATTTTACTATTTACTCGATATAACTTGACACTAGTTTTCTGTAATTCAATCAGTTTGTTGCCATAAATAAAGTTACGAATTACGAACATTACTTTTTTTTCCAACTGTGTTCTTTCACCGCAACAACATTTTCTCCCAGCTCCAAGCTAGCAGTAAAAGTAAGTATGTTTGTATGAGCAAGTAGAGTTTTTAGGCCGCTTTTAGGCGTTTGGCCTTTAGGCCACCGTCATGGCTGACCGACAATTTAACGTGTCCTCCGATGCACGGAAGCGCTCAGTTCGTAATGCCACTTGCGGTCACCCATCCAAATTGTGACCGCGCACTACGCTGCTTACACTTCTTCCAACGGATTTTGGCATTCGTGAAGACGATCAATCAAGACCGTCTAAGCAAGCTACGTCACGAGCGCTTCTCCAGTGATTATATTAATGACTTTTCCGTTTTGTATAGACCCGTGTGAGGGCGCGGTGCCGGGTGCGACCATGCGTCATATCGCTACACATTACATCGAATTATACTTTTTATTTTAAAGGCTTTTTTAAGTAATCGGTTGAAACCTTCACGCCTTTAAATTTAGTTGAATATGAGCAAAGTATGGCATTAGACAAACATTAGTAAAATCTAAGTATGAGGTTTAGCCGCAGCGTTCCGCAAACTTTTTGTGTTCAAGGTACATCTAGGAAATCCGAAAATTTTGAAAACCTACACTACACCATAGATGAAATATTTTTTTTATGCGAAACATGAGCTTGTTTAGTTGAGCATTATGCAGTCCTTTGGAGAGATAGGTAACTTTATTTTTCCGAGGCAAACCAGTATGCTGCGGCACACCCTTAGCGGAACACTGGTTTAGAGCATACCTACTAGGTACTGCACTCAGTAGAAGTAGAAGTGGGTCTTGGCCTCTGACAAAAGAAAACGCCATCCCGGAGGCCAAGACCCACTTCGGGACACTAGTACCAGTCACATCATTGTTAAAATAGTTATTCATTATGTTGTATCCTAATTATTTATTTATAGTACAAGTGCTCCTTTTAATAGAAATTCATCATCAATTCCTTCTCTTGGCTACATATTTATTACGTGGGTGGGAATCACATACGATATTTTTGTTCTTCTTTCATAATACAAAAATAACATTGCGCTTGTTCTTTTAAATTACTAATATTTACGACTAGTTTGAAATTGAATCTGAGCAATTGAGCATTTACTAAGATTTTTGGCTTTGAACAATACTTATTTAAGTTTTCTTCAAATGCGTACAACGGCTCCAGCGAGATTGAACCACAAACATAAATTTTCTGGCGACAAACAATTTGTTTAAATCTAGTTGTCGAAAAATTTTCGAATTCTGAAATGAAATAAAACTATATCTTTGCCAGAAGCCTTCTGTGTCATTGGGATTAACGCCCTGTGACTCATTTAGGTTCACTTGCATCTACAAGGGTTATCATTATCCTAACTTTGAGTTAATTTCACTTTTAGCTAGTCTTGCTCATGGATAAGACTATTCAACGATTAGGCTGAGAGGATGGTACAGTTCACGTCATATAAAAAGAACGCTGGCTGTCAAGCTGCGCAGTAAGCAATTTATAAAATGTAGGCAAATTAATACCATCGCGCACAAAAGTTTTGAATTACGAAATGGTTGATAAAAAAAAACAACAGGCCTAGTGTTTTCGTGTGCAAGTGTCGCCATTCGCAAACATACTCCCTCCACTGTTTTCCAACGTTCTTTTTATGTGACGCTAAACATTGTCTCAAGCATTACTGTCCAAAGTCGAATTGGTGTTAAAACCGACAAATATGAGCTTATAAAAATTTTCGACCCAACGAATATGTGTTGTCTTCATTTGACAGAACGAGAAGCTTTATAAGCTGCCATGTTAGCACAGGTTGACATAACGAGATTACTCGATTTTACACGAGAAAACGAGTCGAGAAAAAAACGTTGCGCGTTGGCCTGCTGGAGAGCATTGACAAAAGCAAGTCAACTATTCTCGAGTTAACTAGTTGGTGTAACTGGGGCCTGCCTAGACTTTGTAGTAGGTACGTCTACGCATCTACGCACCCTCCTGAGTTAGTGGTTTCGCTTTGCACCACACTTCACGCAAATAAATCATTTCATTTCATTTCATTTCAAATTACATATAATTTGATATCGAATGCAATAATGAATATTAGAAGACGAATGCGTCTGATTTTTTGCATATAAAAGTTTTAGGATTCCGTACGAAGTTTCGAATACCGGAGAGTTTTTATAAAAAGCGTTGTTATTTTTTTGACGCGTTTAGTGCCTGTACCGCACGTGTAGATGTTGCGTGCAGTCGGCCACGGAGAGTTCAGAGAGCATTATGGTGGCTGGGCAGAGAATGGATTAACACTCTCTCCATTCAAGTTGAATCGTAAAACCATGATGTTGAGTATAATAGAACTAGAAATTGGAAAAGTTTTACATACACATCTGTTCAATCATTGAACATGAATGTTCATACACAAGTACGAACATTTACCTAATCCATTTCACACTTCAATTTATTATTCTATTAAACTAAATTCTTACGTGCCTTTGACGAGTTTAGCATTGCAGCGTCAGCTCGACATAGTTACAAAACAAGAGATGCTGCGTCGAGTACTTCCGCCGACGACACACACATGTAAAACTACGTGATTGTTAACAGATGAAATCTGTATATAAACTGTAAATAATTGTAAAATAAAAGTTAATTACCAACAAGTCATCGAGTTTCACTCATCTCCACGAAGACCTACCTAGAAGACCCGGGGAACCTCTGCAAGAAGTACCTAGCAACCGCTAGAGGAGCCAACCAGGAGCGCCCAGCACCCGCTGGAGGATTGGCCCACGGACGTGCCCAGCAACCGCTGGAGGAGCCGCCCGGTCGTGCTCAGCACCCGCTGAACGACCGCCCCTTTCACAGCTTCCTCTCACTGCGGCCAAGACACCTTTAGCCGTCAGTAGATCGGTCTTGTGAGTCTGCTCGACCGGCAGTGAGAAAATCCATCCTGTGTACATTGCACGCCGTACACTACCCTTATTTCCTACCCACCTTCCGTCTGTCACCTTAGGTCTCCTGGTGACAGACATCCCGCACTTATCTATATATACATTATATATTTATATGGATAGGTTAGGACACACACACACACAAGTTAGGTTACGTACGTAGATACTCTATCTACGTCACGTGATTAGGTAGGTAGGAGTCATTAGGTAGGTAGTTGCAGTAGGGTAGATTAGGGTAAATTGAGATACTGGGTGTTTGTAAGTACACCCGTGTGCTCACTCATACTGACACACGTCGGGTCAAGTACCAAACACTAGGTGTCTCTTAGGTAGGAATTCATCCTGTAACTCACCTACTAGTCACACACCCATACGCCCACCTAAGGACGCATGTAGGGTTACGTGCGGATTAGTAGGTGATTTTACATTTGGTCCTTCGAAATATTAAACCAGCAGGTACAGTTCGCGATCCTCTTGTCCCGTTAGGATACTATTGACTGACAGACTCTTTGGCGTACTTCAAGCTAGCGTACTCAACTAGCGTTAGTATTGGTGTATGTCAAAGAACTTACTTAACACTTAGTTGTCGTTCGTACGGTAGCGGATCAGGTACCGGCTTCCCACAAGCGGGTCTCACCGGTATTTTGAGAAGTCGCACATACCGTATCGAGGTACAGATAACAACTAAGTGTATCGAACATTTCCCATAACTAGGTTCAATAGGAATAGGGCTAGGGGCATCAAGAAAAAATGGAGATACAAAAGATAAATGAAACCATAAGAAGCCAAGAGGCGGATTATAACGAGATCAAACAAATATACACCAACATCAAGAAAGATTCTGCAGTCAGAAAGACTGAAAGATACATTGGAGAGAGGAAAGCTCGATTGACAGAAATATTTACCAGAACTACAACCAACCATATTTTACTGGAAACTCAAGAAGTGTTAACCAGTCATAAATACATTACTACAAACTACTACGACTCTATAAAAACTTTGTATACACAAGCAATGGAGCACTTAGAAAAGTGTGAGAGACGAAACGAATGTCTCAGCCAACTATACGAACCAAAAGACATAGAACCACAAGAAGAAGACAGTGTCAGCTCACCCAAAATATTTATTCAACTGTTCCGGATCAATCAAGTTCAAAAGAAGTTACAAGCAGCCAAACAATCTATCAGCGAAGACAAACCTAACTGGTACTGGGAGTCATTACTCGCATCAATACAAAAACAATGGCAGGAAATTGAAGAAACACATCTACTAATACTATTGGAAGAAAGCTTGTTCGAGCATACTTATTTTCGAGATAATATGTTTGAAAAGACACAAACTGAAGTTGAGAAAGTTATAGAACAACTGTTGCCAAGAACAAATAAAGGAACAAGTAGTAATAATTCACACCAAAAAGTCAAACTACCAAAAATTATTATTCCAACATTTACTGGTAGTTACGAATCTTGGACTTCCTTCTATGACTTATTCTTGAAGATAATACACGAAGATACCTCATTATCTGCCACAGAAAAAATGCAGTACCTAAAAACCCATGTACGAGGAGACGCGGCAAAATTAATTAAACATCTAACGGTCTGCGACGCCAACTATACAACAGCCTGGTCATTGTTAATCAAACGTTACAAGAATGAACGAATTATTGTTAACAAACATATAGATAACATCTTGAATTTACAAAAAATAAAAAAAGGAAATTTTGAGAATTTGAGAAATTTGCATGATACGATCAATGAAAACCTAGAAGCATTGAAAAGCCAAGATATTGATATTTCAACATGGGATCCTATATTGACAAGAACATTAAGTCGAATCTGGGACCCAGAGACAGACGAAAAATATGAACATCAGTTATCAGAACCAAACAAGCTTCAAAGTTTCTCAGAAATGATGCAGTTTCTTGAAAAAAGATTTAAATGTTTGGAAACAACTTGTTCAAACAAGGACGAGAAAGCGTCGTACAAATCACCATGGCATGAGTCTTCGGCCATACCAAAACAATCGGGTAGCTGCTGGTATTGCCACAGTAATGATCATACTATATACCAATGCACCGAGTTTAAAGTTCTATCAATTCCAGAACGCATTAAAGCAGTACATGAAAAAAGAATGTGCAAGAATTGCTTGATGCATGAAAACAAACATACTTGTTTTAGCACAAAAGAATGCAGTTATTGTGGGAAAAAAGGACATCACTCCCTCTTACACCAAGAAAGTCCATACAAGTCACAATATACTAAGTTGAATGAAAAACCAGGTGGTTCAAAGAATGTCGGTTCAAGTTCAACAAATAAACCAAAAACGGTAGCTAATATGTCTACTACTACTATTACTACTACTACTACTACTACTACTACTACTACCATGAATCAAAACCAACCAAAAACCACTCTGCTCGCAACAGCTATAGTAAAGGTAAGAGCTGTTGATGGAACGCAGCATTTACTAAGAGCTTTATGCGACCAGGGATCCGAAGCCTCATTCTGTACAGAAGAAGTGGCTCAACTACTAGCATACCCTCGCAGCAAGATACAAGCCGAAATAATCGGGATTGCTGACGAAAAACCCAAAACATCGAACTACTCGATAAATATCAAACTAGAACCAAGATTTCCCAGTGAATATAAGCTGCCAGTAACGCTTATAATTCTACCAAAACTAACAGGCGCCTTACCAAATGAAAACATACCACAACTAGAAGCAACCTATTTAGAAAACAAGATGGTTGCCGACCCAACATACTACAAAAGGGGACCAATAGACATAATATTGGGAGCCCAAGAATATAGTAACCTATTACTGAGTGGATTGGAGAAAATACAAAACGGAATTATCGCTCAAGATACCGAGTTTGGGTGGATTTTATCCGGCATATGTGGTACTAAAACAACTAATCCTATTAAAGTAGTGAACATGATGACTCGTACTACTGAAACCCAACAATTTAACAAGTTTTGGGAGTTAGAAGAAGTCACTACCAATACAAAAATACCAATACAAACAATTGATGAACAAAAAATATTCAAAGAGGAATGCGAAACAATCACACAAAACATATACTTGAAAAGAGGAAATCAATTAGCAAGCTTAGAACCGTTCATTGATGCAGAAGGATTACTACGAGTTGGAGGAAAATTATCAAAATCAAACCTTTTCGATGATCAAAAATACCCAATTAGTCACACAGGCGTGGACTACGCAGGTCCAATACAAGTTAGAGCGATGAAAGGAAGAGGTAACAAGTCTTACAAAGGATATATAGCAGTTTCTGCTTGCCTAGCTACAAAAGCTATACATCTAGAATTAGTGGGCGATTTGTCAACAGAATCGTTCATCGCAACATTACGAAGATTTATGTCACGCAGAGGTCCAGTGTCATACATGTACAGTGACAACGCGACAAATTTCGTAGGAGCTGCCAACCTTTTATACCAAGAAATACTAAAAATTACTCAATCAGATGATTTCCAAAACTCTATGACCAATATTGGGACACAATGGTACTTTATTCCTCCATCATCTCCACATTTCGGCGGAATCTGGGAAGCAGGAGTAAAATCGATGAAGCACCACCTGCGCCGAGTAATAGGAGAACAAACACTTACCTATGAAGAACTTAATACATTCTTACATCAAACTGAAGCATGCCTTAACTCAAGACCATTGTGTGCACAAAGTGAAGACATCAATGACAACGTAGTATTGACACCAAGTCATTTCTTAATTGGACGAGAAGCAGTAGGGGTACCAGATCCTATGGCAAACCTAAATACAGATACTTTAAACAGATGGAAACAAATTCAAAGAATGAAAAAAGAATTCTGGAAAAGCTGGACTAAAGATTACCTACACCAGCTACAACAGAGGTACAAATGGAAGACAGAAAAAGAAAATGTAACTGTCGGAACACTAGTACTTATCAAAGATGAGAACATAACTCCTAGCAAATGGCCACTTGCCAAAGTTAAGGAGATACACCCAGGTGATGACGGTTTAACTAGAGTTGTCACTCTTCAAAAATCAACAGGCTCAACTTTGAAACGATCCATTCACACGCCATTTCCATTACCATTACCAGTGAAAGCTACTACTACGGAGGATGGTAACGAAACATCGACAATAGTACAATCAAATACTGTGAACCTACGAAATACTAAACCAAAAGCTCCAAAGTATACAAAATGGTCACAACTACTAATGGTACTACTAGTGATGTTACAAATATTTGGTACAATAGCATCAAAATATACTTTAAAAAGTATCCAACCGGGTTTCTATGTCGAACAAATAGGAACAGTAGGTGTTGATCGAGGAGTGTTCAGAATAGAAACAGTATTCACAAGAGAACACATTATACAAGACCTCGAGAAAATAAAAGCAATAACATTACAATTTGATAAATTATGTGACAAATCGAAACAGCATTTGAAGGAAACACACTGCAGACAATATTACCATTACTTGAAGGAAGAAGAAAATAAATTTGAAAGAGTTAAAGAATACTTGACAGAAGTCAACAGAACCAGAAGGAAAAGAGGGATATTAGGACAACTACTAACATCAGTATTTGGTGTAAACGATGAGGTTTATCGAGATATTGATTCACTCAACAAGAATCAGGAAAAGTTAATCGAGGCTGCAAATCATCAAACTAAATTCATGCTATCAACCATTTCACAAGTTAACAAGACCGAAATGAGCATAACACAGAAATTAGAAAAATTCCACATAAAACTAAACCAAGTTATTGATTACATACACGAAACAAGCTATGGATATAAGGAGATAGACAAAAACCACGCCAACATACAGATAATGGAAACCTACCAATTAGCAGACAAATATATACAAGGGATCATAGATTACTACTCAGGATTGTTAGGAATCTATTTAAGTAAAGCTACGGTGTACAGCGTACTAACACCTAAAAACATCAGTGATATAATAACATCAGCAAACAAAAAACTTCCTATCAATTTAAAAATCGTCCAAGAACAACTAATAGAAACAAAAATAGCGGAAAATGATACACACATACAAGTATACGCATACTTCCCAATACAAGACACAGCTAAGTACTTATTGATGCACGTTACCGCAATTCCATTCAAAAATATTGATCAATCATTCCAGTCTATAGAAATTCAGAAAGCATATATAGGGCTAGATTATAATAATGAATTATACTTTGAACTAAACCATGAAGAATTTACAAGCTGTTTAAAGAGATATTCTCATTTCATTTGTTTTCCTAGTGCGGTGAAGAACATGCAATTAACTCAAAATTGCATTGTTGATCAACTATTTAAAAACCAAACACAAACCAAATGTCATACTAAGACCTTTCACATTTCGAATAGCATACTATGGAAACAATTATACATTCAAAATACATGGTTATTCATTGCCAAAAATCACGTTACGACATCGATTATTTGTGACGGACAAAGAGAAGAAGTAGTGCTTCAAGATGTTGGTGTCATTAGAATCGACGACAACTGTATCTTAAAAACAGATAACATCATACTATCCGCCAAAAGAACAGTCTCAGTACAGCTAGCGATAGCTTCATACTCAAAACCCATAGACTTTAACTTGAACACTTACAATTACACTAGAAACATTTTTAATATAACTAGAGACGAGGTAGTGGACAGCTCAAATGACATCCTTTCACATATCGCTAATTCAGAACAATCTTTACAAACAGAACTCGACAACACTATATGGAAACAAATTACTACACACACTTACACGGTTAGCATCATATCAGCATTAGTATTATTAATTTTAGTGATATTAATATTTTGTTACGGTCCACAGATGGGGAGATGGCTGGGAACGATGAGTCGCGGACGGGAAGCCACAGCCAAGCAGTCAGCCGGCCACTCTACTGAGGGGAACGTCAACCCAGCTTGCTTGCAATCGTACACCCAAATATCTAAACAACAACAACAACCAACAAACAATGATCCTGACAACAGTAGTCCTACCAAGAACTCATGTAAACCTAGACCTGCAATGCTAAATGAATCCATCGAACTATACCAACTAGAGTTTCTACCCTGAGAGCCCCCAGAATGTTCAATCATTGAACATGAATGTTCATACACAAGTACGAACATTTACCTAATCCATTTCACACTTCAATTTATTATTCTATTAAACTAAATTCTTACGTGCCTTTGACGAGTTTAGCATTGCAGCGTCAGCTCGACATAGTTACAAAACAAGAGATGCTGCGTCGAGTACTTCCGCCGACGACACACACATGTAAAACTACGTGATTGTTAACAGATGAAATCTGTATATAAACTGTAAATAATTGTAAAATAAAAGTTAATTACCAACAAGTCATCGAGTTTCACTCATCTCCACGAAGACCTACCTAGAAGACCCGGGGAACCTCTGCAAGAAGTACCTAGCAACCGCTAGAGGAGCCAACCAGGAGCGCCCAGCACCCGCTGGAGGATTGGCCCACGGACGTGCCCAGCAACCGCTGGAGGAGCCGCCCGGTCGTGCTCAGCACCCGCTGAACGACCGCCCCTTTCACAGCTTCCTCTCACTGCGGCCAAGACACCTTTAGCCGTCAGTAGATCGGTCTTGTGAGTCTGCTCGACCGGCAGTGAGAAAATCCATCCTGTGTACATTGCACGCCGTACACTACCCTTATTTCCTACCCACCTTCCGTCTGTCACCTTAGGTCTCCTGGTGACAGACATCCCGCACTTATCTATATATACATTATATATTTATATGGATAGGTTAGGACACACACACACACAAGTTAGGTTACGTACGTAGATACTCTATCTACGTCACGTGATTAGGTAGGTAGGAGTCATTAGGTAGGTAGTTGCAGTAGGGTAGATTAGGGTAAATTGAGATACTGGGTGTTTGTAAGTACACCCGTGTGCTCACTCATACTGACACACGTCGGGTCAAGTACCAAACACTAGGTGTCTCTTAGGTAGGAATTCATCCTGTAACTCACCTACTAGTCACACACCCATACGCCCACCTAAGGACGCATGTAGGGTTACGTGCGGATTAGTAGGTGATTTTACAACATCTATTTTATACAAATGAACACTGTATAACTTTTGAAACTATCATGGTTACGAACATAAATATTGTTATCAATAATCATGGTAATTATCCCGTTGATAACAATATAAATGAACACTGACCTAGCCTAGGGTCCATAGATTCGTGCAACATCTCCTTTGTGATATGTTATGAAAATCGTCGTCGTGCGAATTCGCGCGACGACGCTTGGTTGCGTCTTTGGATAACACAAATTTGTACCTTACCTAATGGAAATAGAGTTGAATTTACTTTAAAGTTTAAAAATCGTCGTTTCGCTTCGACTCTGCGTCAGTGTAAGTTGAGCCTAATACAAGGATCTAGGATGGTAAACGTGGATATCGTTAATTAAAAAAAAATGTAAATTAATTCAACTAAACGAACTAATAAGCCAAACGCATAAGGCAACTTATACGTGTTCAGCAACGTTAAACCAAAGGTAACTTAGGCACGCGATTGTAAGATTATCCACCCGGGGGGTGCTCCAATTGGCCCAAACGTTTCACCCAGTTAGAGTTACGAGTCATTGCACTGATTCGGCACAATCAATAAATCAAGTAGTTTCCTAGTTATATTATGCTTAGTCATCGAAAAGAGAGTCTAAACCAATTTCGTGATAATAAAGTGAAAAATGTCGAAGTACTTAATCTTTTTTTTAAAAAACAAGCTTTTAATGTATTTATATGTATTTATATTGGTACAGTGTGCTCGCAATGCAAAACACCGCCAGAAATGGAGAGACACCGCTCGACGTTCAGCACTCTCAAGGCTGGAATTGACCGGAAACGGCGAGCCGCAACCCGACATCGACAGCCACGACCACTCTGACAAGATTGCCCGACTAAGGAGAAGAATGTATTTATGTTCGTATGAAAAAAATTATGATCAAGACTGTATTCCCAAGGTTCGATAGACATATTATTTCAGATCTTTGGGTATTTTTAAATCCTTTGAAGATGTCTATGGGGGTAGTCAGAGGTATGTTTGTATGAGCTAGTGGTTAACTCTAGTGATGGTTTTTAGGCTGCTTGAAGGCCTCCGTCATGGCTTAACGGCTTAAGCTGGAACCAATAACTTAACGTGCCCTCCTAAGCACAGAATAATGTGTCACTTGCGGTCACCCATCTAAACTGTGACCGTGCACAGCGTCGCTTAACTCCAACGATCTATCAAAAACGTTTAAGTTACGCCAGGAGCGCTTCAAGCTATTTAAGCTTTTAAGACCGTGAGCTGTTTTCTACTCGAGCAAATGTGTTGTTAAGAACTATTGATAACGGTTTAGTAAGTTCGTATGAGCTAGTGGCCAACTCTGGTAACGGAGTTTTTAGGCCGCCTAAAGGCCTCCGTCATGGCATATCGACTTAAAAGCCGGGACCGATTTAACGTGCCCTCCGAAGCACGGAAGCTCTCAGCTCGTAACATCACCGCTTAGTAATAGAGAAAAACACGACATCAGGGAAAACCTATGAATCAGAAGGGTTGGGCTTTTCTAATGATGGCCAACTCATTGAATACGGGGTATTAGTTACTGCTGTTTGTTTTTGTAAAGGGGTTTTCCACTTATCCCCTTTAAAATCCCCCTCAGGGGTCTTTAAAATTCTGGAATCGAAATAAGAAAGTGTAAAAATCCCCCCTGAAAATCCACCTTAGGGGGGATTTGTAGACTCCAAAGATAATAGTCTAGAAATCTCTCTCCCTCGTTTATTTATTATTAATTCATAATTAGTTTATTGTGG
Source organism: Camptogramma bilineatum (assembly GCA_958496255.1). Lineage (NCBI taxonomy): Eukaryota > Metazoa > Arthropoda > Insecta > Lepidoptera > Geometridae > Camptogramma > Camptogramma bilineatum. The sequence goes on along the minus strand of OY292466.1, from coordinate 13,291,978 downwards.
AACATAGGTGAATACAGATTTTGCTTATTTACTAAGATCGCTATGCTACCATTGGAAAATGGTGTGTTGTATTTAAAGTCACTATCAAACATTTAATTTTACAAAAGAAGTACAGACAAAAAAAAAGAATGCTTTTACAAAAACCATTGACGAAAAGTCATTTGGAAATGAAAATTACTCATAATTTCAACTTTATCACAAAAAAATAAATATCAATGTCATTTTTATAAGCAAATTAGAGAAGCTGTCGCATTCTGTTTTGTGGAATACACTGCTGTCGGACATCTCGAAAAAAAAGACACCGATGTCTATTCTAAAGCTTCAAGTGCTGTAATAATAAAATAGATTCGTACATCATTTAGATTAGGTATTAATTGATTAGATTTTAATGTCATTTTATTATTTTAGTAGTAAATTCTAACGATACTAGTACTAAAGTACCTATAGGTGTAACTGCGATAATACCTCGACTTCCGATCCGTTAGGTTTAAATCCTGGAAAATAAATAAATAAATATTGCTGGACATTTCACACAGCATCATGTAGTCCCAAGCTAAGCAGAGCTTGTGTTATGGCAACCACACGACTGATATACTACTTATATACATTTTTTTTTGTAAATACATAAATAATATACATAGAAAACACCCAGACCCGAGACAAATATTTGCAGATCATACAAACATTTGTCCCGCGGTGGGGATCGAACCCGCAACCTCTTGCGTCACAGGCGGGCCTTCACCCACTGCGCCACAGAGGTCGTCTCAAATGCCTCTGACTTCCCGCTTTGTATGTCTCCTTTTGTTGAAAATAAATTCTAATCTTATCTTATATTTGTAAAAGAACTGAGAGAATGTCAACCGTTCCTTAACATTCGCGATCATTTAAAGCTTTTTAATTATACAGGGTGGAAAAAATGAATGGGCCCCGGAGGGAAACTACCTTAAATCCTTAAGATACAGTATTTTACTTAAAGGAAACATTCCTTTATTTTTAAAATGAAACAAAACTGCATTTATAGATTTTTTAAAATTTGTTTGCCTCACCCGGAATCGAAACAGCTAAAAATTAAAAAACAAACCTCGCTCTATTTAATACCACCAATCGATAGGATTAATGTCAGGATACAATCTTTATAACACACAGTTGGTTTTAGAAATAAAAAAGATCATGAAATCTAACATTTATTTTCACAATTTTTTTTTCATTAATTTTTATTATTTCACCATTTGCGACAAAACTTTTTTAGACGGTGTTTGTCTTTCTAAGGTGAGATTCAGACTTCCGAAAATGCATCCGATTCGATGATTTTCTTCGAAAAGTTGACGGTTTTTCAGCGAAGAAACGTTATTTTCTGAATTCGGCATACATTCCGAGAAGGTCTGAATCACACTACTGGATACCTCTCACCATTCCACTGTAGAGCTAAATTGCAATTAAAGCCCTTAAGTACTAAATATTAGATTTAATTGATTTCTTGTACGACAGACGAGTGTAAGACCTCATGTTTCTTTAAGAAGTTTTATCTTTAGTGTTGAATGTATCGACTAGTGGAATAAAATAGGAAGTGTTTAATTTTTGAATTTTTAGCTGGTTCGATTCCTGGGTGAAGCAAGCAAATTTTATAAAATCTTTGAATGCAGTATTGTTTCTTTTTAAAAATAAAGGAATGTTTCCTTTAAGTAAAATACTGTATCTTAAGGATTTAAAGTAGTTTCCCTCCAGGACCCATTCATTTTTTCCACCCTGTATAGCAATTACCCATATAGATATTTGATTCCGAATTCTGATTTTCAGATTCTATTTCTGGTAAGTACGAATTTTATAAACCAAAGTAAGTAATCTTAGCCAATCATTTTTTATTTTGCAATATGAAATACAATTTATAATAATCATTTTGAAAACAAAATAAGAAAGTGCCACACCAAATATTCCCATCAGAAACCATCTGACAAACAAAACCAATCAAACATATCGATCAACAAGGGTCATGGGAACGGATGTCGCAGAATAAGCGATAGTAGTGTAACTTGAGCGCAGGAAACGGATGCGGACAGCCTCCTGCGCAGCCTCCGCGCCTTATGCCAGCCTGCTTTGTAACCTTATTTTTAAATTTGGTATTAAGAGTATAAGAGTAAGCGTCTCCAATTCAATGCTATTTTTGATTCTTGAGTGCAAATTGAATTACATTCGTTTTAACGCGAAAATTATGTGTTAGGCTGATTTTAGTCTCACGCTCACCGTCACCCCTGATAGGCGAGTGATCTTTATTACAATGAAATAAGGATACTGATTGTCCAGCACTGACGAGAGCAATCAGCGTAGCCATTTCTGCTAAACAATCAGTATCCTTATTTCATTGTAATAAAGATCACTCGCCTATCAGCGCTGACGGTGAGCGTGAGACTAAAATCAGCCTAAGATGTTGTTAAAAATATTTTTATAAAAGTCGTTAAGCCATGAAGGAGGCTTTTAGGTGGCCTAAAAACTCCGTATTTATATTTAATATGCGCATTAACACGAGCTCTAAAAGTTGAAGGAAAACATCGTGAGGAAACTGGTTAGCTTTCTAATAGCGTCGATGGGCTTGCAACCTGTCATGTATGGAATGCTAAATTTTGCCAAATGTGGGCATGTACTAAATATGTATTTGGACATATCTCTGACTACCCCCTTAGACATTTCAAAGGATCTTAAAAATGCCTTAACAGATCTAAAAGCTCTGACCATTAAATCAATCAGGTATTTTTAGATCTTTTTGAAGAAGTCTAAGGGGGTAGTCAGAGGTATGTCCAAATATTGTTATCTGGCCACATGTTGCAGAAGTTAATGATACCCCCCGTTGTAAGTTGGGTATGCTTTAAGTGCATTTTTTAAGTACAAGGTACGTGTAAAAGTGAATAAATTATGAATCTTATTACAAAGCCCCCAGCATCACCACCTGTCGATAACAGCACATCTCAATCCTTCAAAACAGGATGTCCTTTGCAACTTGACACCGCACTTTCGCCACCTTCTGTTGCTCTCTGTTTCTTCAACAATAAGGTTGATGTTTGATTGACATATCCTTGAGTAGTGCAACGATGAACGTCTCAACTGTATGTGATCTATTTGAATGGAGTTAAGGTTGGGTTTCATTTGAGGAGTGCAAGGGTGGTAATAATAGGTGCTGCATAGACGCATCTGTTGGTATTGGCTGGCACTTGGTCACGATTACACGCAAAGGAGCCGGACACGCAGAGTTCCATACATTTTTGTTGTTGTTTTTGTTTTAGATGATTACGATTGAGAAAGGGTTGTTAATAAACAATGAAATAAAAAAGTGTAAGTAAATAAAAAACCTAAAAACCTCCTCCAAACATTTGACTTAATTTCTCTTTCCTGCCCCATCATCACATCACACTGATCTTCATCTTTCTACAAACATTTCATGAAAACCATTTTAATGAACTCAAACACGAAACCTCTGCTGTTAGTTAAATAGCCTGTATGTGCAAATCCTAAGTACTTCCTAGCAGAAAGTTTGGATGTTTGGATGTATGTTAGTTCCTCTATAACTCGACAACCACTGAACCGATTTGGCTGAAATTTAAAATATAGTTAGATAATGACCGGGAATAGTACATAGGCTACTTTTTATCCGGGTACCACGCGAGCGAAGCCGCGGGCGGAAGCTAGTACAAAATACTCATTTAGAATTCAGTTCTCTACTTTGTTTTTATATAAATTCTCTTTTATTAGCTTTTATTTATTAAAAAATACCTTATCCAATTGACTCTAGGTTTAAAAAATAATTAGACCTTATTAGTTTTGAAACAAACCAACAACTTTCATTGTATAACAATTTGGGTGTCCCACTCCCTGAGTAGGATGTGATCTATTTTACCCAACTTCACAAAAAGGAGGTTGATGAGTGCGCAGGTGGCATGCGGGTACTGGATATTGTTTGAATCTCACGTATATTGGGTGTACAAAAGCATCTGGTGGTTTTGGCTTTATAATACAGCTTTTGTTGACTCTACTAATTTAAAGTTTATTGTTGAAGAAATATACTTTACCCCTAATATAATAACTGTAGCCATACCATGAACTCTGAGCAGTGTTAAAACAAGCTTGAAACAAGACAACGAATGTCATTCCGAAAGCAGTAAGCCTGTTTTAGGCTTGTTTTAACATTGCTCTAGCTAGGAGTTCATGGTACGGCTACTGATATAAACTGATATAATAACTGATCGCGAGAGCCACTGCTCGCGTGTATACTTTGTGCTACCACGGAAGACCAGCAGCGCTATGGTAGACTATCTACCGTAGCTTATGCTGAGGCCTTTTTGCTAACTCATTTAGCATAATAACATGTACCTACCTTTAACTTGTATACTAGTTAACAAATAAAGTTCTTTGATTCTAATAATAGCTAGCTCCGCCCTAGCGGCCTTGCCGTAGTGATTATATATGATGATGATAATGATGATGAAGTATCCTTTAACTTTCCTCAAGAAAATAATAAATAATTCTAATTCTAATTCTAAGAGTTTAACTATCAAATGCAGAAATAATATATCAAATCCGGCTGGAAGATCCTACATGCTACTATACATACTCGTATAGGTACTAATTTTCCCGATCTCGATCTTTGATGTCCAGGTTAGTCAGAGGCACGTCCAAAATTTTGTCGAGGTAAGTATTCTAAGCGTGACAGATTGCCAGCCCATTGCCTTATAGAATGACTAGTGAATGCCCAGCACAGTTTCGCCCGCGTGAACTACTACTTTTTTATCCCACGGAAACCATAAATTTTTTTGAGATAAAAAGTATCCTATGTGTTATTCCAGAACATAAACTATTGACTTTCCAAATTTTATCAAAATCGGTTAAGTAGTTATGGAGATACGTGGTAACAAACATTCACACACACGGACTTTATAATATTAGTAGGAGGATTCACAGATGTTTTCCTTTCAACGATTTTTTATTTATAGGTATCGGTCATCATACGCATGTGACCAATATTTTTGACTCGGTTTATCACCTGACAGGTGACTGACCCCGCCAGCTGGTGGCGTCAATGACCCCCATTAGTGCCCGCCGAGTGGCGAATTAATCAATGTGCGCCTGATTTTATGTTTGGTTTAGTTTTTTATTAAGCACTCCGAAATGAAAATGAAATATATGAAATGAAAAAATAAAGTAAAATATTTTTGTTTTAAAGAAAATTTAGTAAGACGAAGATTTTAAACATTTCTATCATAGATAGATAGATAGATAACTCTATTGTATCCAACTTAATACTAACACAAAAAATATATAACAAAGTGCTAAACTAAAATCAGAATGCCGAGTCGACTTTTACGAGGTTGTGGGTTCGAATTCCGACCGTATATCAATGGATTTTTTGTAGAAAAATCAAATACCATGTAAATAAAATCTAATTAAATATGACCACGACTCCAACGATTCCAAGGTACGGTAGACATGCTTTTTCAGATCTTCAGGCATTGTTAGATCCTTTGAAAATGTCTATGGGTAGTCAGAGCCAAATACATAATTGGTACAAGCCCACTTTTTGCACAGGTTGACATGAGCTTTCTAAGTGTAGGGATTGCAACCTGTCCCGTATGGAATGTTAACTTTGCAACATGTGAGATTGTACCATAATGTATTTGAGCATGCCTCTGACTATCCCCATAGACAACTTCAAAAGAAATTAATAATCATAATTTTTATTACTCACTGACATTACAAACATGACCTAATTTTTGTTGTTTTATTTATAGTTCTTAAAATTGTCGTACCTACTCATTGAGTAAGAAAATCATACAAATATTTTTATTCACCATTACATGCATACACCAAAAATAGCTTTCATCTGTTACAAGGTTCGTAGATTGCTACGCATAGATCTGTTCGTAGCGGTAGGCAAGTCGCGTAGCGCTACGTGCGGGGAATCGTAGCCTCGTAGCTCGTAGGCGAATAGTTGCCTCCATTATGATGAGTGTTGGTTGAGATATACTTACGAAAATCTTCTTAGAGTCGGCGTCAGCACTCAAGTCCTACGGCAAAAGCGGGAACTGATTGTGTTATTTACTTTATTAAGCTCTTTTAGTCACGGTCGTTCAGTTGTTCTAGTGTGTAGAATTAAAGAACATAAAAACTTGCATAAATATTATTGTACAAGCCTTATTTGGACAATTAGTAATTTTTTACCTAACATAGTTCTGCAATAGCAGCGCCGCGTCTATCGGACTTCAGTGCTGACGCCGACTCTACAAACATCGTGGATCCCGATCATGCACCCCAAGACGCGGTAGATATTATTTGAGGTACGTCTTTTATTTTACGCTTACAAATAGTGATGTACTAATAAAATCATTCTTCTTGAATGGCTTTGTTCCTGTGGTGAGTAGAGTAGCGATTACACTATCCAATTTGTGGGAAACCGATCTAAAATCATCGCTCTGTCTCGCTCTTTGACCTACGAATTGCATATTGTGCATCCAACTTTTTTTTTCCTACATTTGACTGAAGTTAGCAACAGTTAGAATAATTAAAGTAGGATGCACAATACGCAATTCGTAGACCAAAGAGAAAGATAGAGCGATGGTTCCTAGATCAGTTTCCTACAAATTGGATAGTGTAATCTCTACTTAAGGTTGCCAGAGCTCTGCGAAGAAGCGCTGCGGTGACAACTGGTGGAGCAGTCTGGTTCATTGCGTTGTCGGCGCAGCGATTCCTCTTTTAAAGGGTCAGCAGCGCGAGTGTGACGCCTCTGGCTGGTGTCGCAGGCGTGAATAGGCTACAGCAGCAGTGCAAGTACCGTTCTTATCGATCGCTAAATTAGACATGTAGAATCGACAAAATTTGATAAAGATTTTCATCAGAACGGTACTTGCACTGCTGTTGTTATTTGCAGGAGTAATTGGTTAATTGCAGTTCAATGCTATATAGAAATAACTAAGTGCCTAATCTACATTTGGGGATGGTCAACAAGCAATAATGCTATGCGTCCATTGGAATCGGAGCGTACGAGGCGTCGGTATTTACAAAATGCCGATTGGGTGAGTTCACTGCTTTCGGATTTTGCGTCGGCGAATTCGGCAATCAGCGTCGTCTCTCAAAACTCAAAGCGATCGGGATCCAAATGGCGCGTTCAAGAGTAAAAGGTAGGAAAAACAGGTTGTTCCTGAGATTATTGCGTTCAAACAAACTCTTCCGCTTTATATACATATATTATAGGTACTAGCTTCCGCCCGCGGCTTCGCTCGCGTAGCCTAGCCTAGCGTAACCTAGCCGGGTAAAAAGTAGCCTATGTGTTATTCCAGGTTATAAACTATGTATATTCTAAGTTTCATTAAAATCCGTTCAGCCGTGATTGAGTAACAAACATCTAACTTTCACATTTATGATATTAGTAAGATAGACTGATTTATGAAGCATATTAGTCTATTAAGGCTGGATTTGACCAAAAGTCATCTTACCCCAGAGTAACTAGCCGACTTAATTCGAAAAACAATTGTTTAGAAATGGCAACTGAATTTTATTATGTGCATACAAATTATCCTGGTTATAAGGTGTCAAGTTTTCAAAATATTCAAACAAACAATTGTTTACTCTTGAGTAAAAACTTAATCCAGTTTGGTCGAATCCAGCCTAAGAATAATAGAGGAGTTTCGTCGTATCTGACCATTCAGGTTTTTGTATTGTAAGACTGTTGAAACTTAAAGCTCGCTCACATTGTGCGTAAGCGCAATGATTTAACATTGCATTGTAAGTATGTGTTCATATAGAAATAGAAATAGAAATAAGTTTTATTTTCGTCACTATAGGTACGGTACAGGCATATAAATCAAAAATGTTACAGTGACAAGAAAATAGGGCTACCCCTCAGCATTTGCTCCAGCAGCGCCAAGGCTGTTAGAGCGCTGGTTTTCAGTGGCGCCGAAATGAGTAGCGCATCAACTACTATGACACACGTTTAAGGGCTCGGCGAACGTATCTACTTTCCTAGGAACGTAATACCAAAATAATTTAAAATTTGAGCATATTTTCATCACTTTACGTTATTATTTGGATAAAGGTAGTATTTATCTAGGTTCCTGTTAAACTTTTGTTTCAAAAAACTTACTATAGAACAAATGAAAAGAAAAAATGCCATTTTTGGTGTACCTATACCTACAAAGATTTCAATTCAATTGGCTTACATTTCTTTTTAGGTAAGTTTTTCGGAACAAAAGTTTAACAGGAACCTAGATAAATACCTACTCTCCTAATCTAACAACATAAACTGATATAAACATGCTTACATTTTAAATGATTTCGGTATTACGTTTTTATGGAAATTCGCCGGTCGCAGCCCTCTTAAGTATCAAATCTAACTAGGTTTATAGGTTAATAAATAAAAGATGGCGAATCGAAAGTTATAGTTTATATTAGATTTATAATAAGATATGTAGTCTACAAAATTTCACAAATTTTCACAACTTTATTTGAACCTAAAGCGTCTACCCATTTTATTATGAAAATAAAATTATCGAAACCACAGAACTAGTACGTCGGGAGCTGATTTTACGCAACCATTTTTTAAAATATAATCTAATAGGCATACATTCCTCGCTCTCTTTACATCAGTAAGTCAAAAACTAATAACGGTAAAAAAATAAAAAAATATTAATCCATAAAACCAGCTCCCCGTCAACTCAACACAACAACATTCTTCCAATACATATACATTAAATTTATTATCGTTACATTTAACTAGAGTTATACTGAATAATGATCCTATGAAATATAATTATGCATTTTTTTAAATTTATTCAATAATATAATAATAATACTTAATAAGTATCAATATAGGTAATGGTTACTCAATGTTCTACAGACTACTATAGTTTATAATAATATAATGAATGAGTCATATTATTTCTTTATTATTTATTACTTTAAGTTTATTAGTCGAATATCTAGAAACTAGACGTACAAAGAGCAGCCTCTGCGCGGGCGCACGTAATCACAAATAAACATCGTCAACACATAAAATAATAATCATAATCAATAATAATAATCATACAGATAAAAATCATTCATAAAAACATTACAATAAAAATCTAAACATTAAAACACACTTAAAACAAACATTATATTAATATTATCATAATCATAGTGTGTAAGTAGTATTGTATAATATCATTTAAGCGAATAATCGTATAGTCAAAAATAATGTGAGCATGGGTCGCGGGGGAGCGGCTCGCGGCGGCCTCGCGTTCCGCGTCCCGCGTCCTAGGCGGGACACGCGTCCTAGGCGGCGCGGCCTACGCCAGCAGGCCCCGCGGCCTACGCCAGCAGGCCCCGCGCCGCCGCATTACCTAGCATTGCCTACATTACCTAGCGCCGCCGCGAGGCCCGCTCCCCTGCCGCCCGTCCATAGCTTATCGTACCATAATAATATCTTAATACTTTACGCTATTACGTTAAGTAAGCTTTATAAATTTCGATCTCATTTACGCTATTCAATAATAATAATTATACAACTTTTTTTAAATTTTTGCATTTTTTTTCGAAATTCTATCGTAATTCAACGTATCTCGACTCTCTCCGGCGACGAGCGCGGCGCGCGCTGCCGCCTAATAAAAAACGTCCATAATAAGAAAATATATCGTGAACAACTCTGCCGACTACGATAGAGCGGCCGCGGACGGGCCGCGCCGGCGAGGCGCCGACTTTTGGCACCAGGATTTCGATTACGCAACTCTCTCACCTCCCAACATCTCAACAACGATTCGAGTAAAAAAGGTCCGGCGCGCGCCCTACGAGATGATGCGGATCGCGGAGCACGCGGGCTGCGCGCACGCGGGGCACGGCGCCGCCGACCCGGCCAGGCGCTGGGCGCATTCCAGGCAGAACAGATTGTGGCCGCACGGCACCAGCGCCGCCGCCACGCCACGCTCGCCGCACACGCCGCACGCGCGAGCGGGCGACGCCGCGGGCGACGGTCGAGCGGGGCCCCACGCCCACACCGCCGCCGCGCCTCCCACCGGCGACTCGAACGACGGCGACTCGCCGAGACCCTCGTCGCGCTCCGTCGACGACCAGATGCCGAGCAGGTCGCCGAGCCGCGCCGACGATCCGCCGGACGAGCACGACCCGGCCGACGAGAAGGCGGCCTCGCGCTCCGGCCGCAGCAGCGACGCGAGCCCCGCGCGGTACAGCGCCGCCAGCGGCTCGCCCTCCCCCCCCCGCGGCCCCCGCGCTGCCGCTCCCCGCGGCGGCCCCCGCGCCTCCCGCGCCGGTGCGCAGCGCGATGTGCGCCTCGATCTCCTTGCGCGCCGCGTCCACGCTCTCCGGCAGGCCGGTCACCTCGAACACGGGCTCGCGCTCGCGGGACGGCGTCACTATGTAGGTGTGCGTGGTGTGCTGGATGCGCTTGATGGTGGCGCCCTTGGGGCCGACGACGAGCCCCACGACGCGATAGGGCACGCGCACCTGCGCGGTGACGTGTCCGGGCGCGCCGGCGGGCGGCGGCGGCGCGGCGCCGCACTTGCGCGACGCGCGGATCTGAGAGAAGTGCTCGGCGGCGGAGAGGATCTCGCGCTTGGCGCGCGCGACGTCCTCCTTGCGGCCGGTCACCACGAACACCGGCTCCTCGCCGCGCACCGGCGTCTTTATGTATGTGTTCGTCTTCGCGCGGAGCGCCTTGATCTTGCAACCTGGAACAATTGAGAACGATCGTTGAGCGAAGGCTACATCGAATTTTACCACGCGAAGCGTGTTGGGCTTCGCGGGATTCCTTATTCATGAACTCGGTCCGTTAAAATGCTGCGTTATTTACATAAAATTTATCCCGACCGCAACGTTGACCCGAGGTGGATGCTGTAATTTCTGTGCCAGATGAATCTGCGGCGTTTGTGTTCGTTGAGACTACTTAAACTAGTACGATACTTCAGTCGCGTCGAAGCAACCACGGGAGGTGCACGTCATTTCTAACGAAAATATTGACGTATATTGTACGTTATTATATTATGTACTCGTATATAGATAGCGTACTAGATGTATTGTTATTGCGCCATCCGAAAGTTCCAGGTAAACATACGTATACATGAAATTATTCCAGAATTACTTATTCGACTACACGTGTACGCCTGTATCCGCACCAAAACACGACAACTTTCGTCTTACATTAGCACGTGGTTTCCCTAATATTCCATCCCTTTCGCTCGACTCACCCCAATGCGGCAAACCGTGGCGTCTCGCGCGGGATCTTGACTTTTCGAGACGATATTGTGACGACCTACTTACCCGACCGTCTCGGAACTCATGAATTTAACAGATATCCCGCAACTGTATTCATTCTTTTGGTAAAACAATGTCTATGCTCTCAAAACCCTACACATCATGTACGTTGAAAACTGTGCCGACCGAACATAATCCGTATCTACAACAAACGGGAAAGCCAATACCGGGGGTAGTTTATGAATCACGAGGCATCGACCCCGACCATTAACCTCTGCCCGCGAGTAATTTTACACCTTGCTTCTTACAAATTAAGGCGGCTATAAAATCGATAAGCACCACCTTGTTATTTTTAGCCTTATGACTATAGCAGTAAAGTACATTATGTTGTGTAAGTAAAGTGATTGGCGGGTTTATTGTGGAATAGCTCCTCGAATTTAATGCTTATAAGATTTTAAAGTTTATTAGAGAACGCCTCGCCTTCACTCCCGCCATTTCGTAGAAACTTTTCAAAACCCTTTCTTAAAACGAACTTTTAACTTTTAAATTCTAATCGATTGTCTTGTTCGATCACACATTTATTTAATAAATATTTTTATCCATAAATGCTAGAATAATGTTTGCAAAATTAAATCCTATTTATCAGTCACTAAAAAAGATTTACACCATCAATAAAAAGCTATTACAATTATATCACTAGAAGCTTATAAAATTTATTTTTATTATAAGATTAGCCAAAATATGAACGTGAATTAATTTAATAAATAATTGGCAGCCGATTTGAGACCGACGAGTTATGAATTTAGAATGAGTTCGATAATTTGTTTAATCGGTTTACGAGTCGCCGATCAACTTTAGTTTTTGTGCCAATTATCCCGTAAACATTAAAGGTTCTTAAAACGACATAATAAATATAAAGAGTTGTTTATACAAACACTTATTGTGATTGGATGTTTGTACATACAGCTCCATAAAAATATGATTGAATTCAGTTTTTCCTTGTGCATATTAAGACAGGATTAGCGACTTTGTGGACAAGATGTGTGCCTGTTTTTTAACATGTTTTTATTAAGTCACTATCTTGTTTGTCTGTCTGTCTGTCTGTCTGTCGTTCCGGGTAGAATCTCTATGTAACTCAAATTTCGAGCACTTCCCGAATAGCTGCATGAATCAGCTATCCGGCTGAAAATTTCAGTTTAGCTCACAACTCGACAACAATGCATTCTAAATAAAAAAAGTGGTTTTTAGATTTTTTTTAATCTACATTACTTTGATTGTTTAATTTTATAATAGACTGCGGTATTATCTACTAATATTATAAATTTACAGCTATAGAGATAATGATTTTTATTTTAAAAAGTTAATCTATGGAACCACACACAAAAGGGATAAGGCCGCCAATTGTTTTTACCTATGTTTAGATAATTTATACTTAAGGTACTTAAGTATAAAAATAAAGTTGTTTACCACAAAGAATTGTGGTAAACAATAAAGTGTTATTTATTTATCTATCTATCTATCTATCACCTGATCCGATTTGCATATTTCATGATCAGAGAGCTACATTATTACTGAATGTATATTATGTTTTATCCCTTTGAATCTCGGTTCGTGATCGGTTCTTGTTTCCTTTTCCAACCCTTTTTAAGGTGACTGTACATTTGATACTTCAAAAGTGGGTCACACGCAGTTTTCCTTCATAAAAAATAAGTGGATATTGTCTCAGAGGCGAAGTTAGAGTATGTTGTTAGTACTGATATCTGCGTTGGCGGCGCGCCAGCTGTTTAGTATGGTTACTGCAGATTATAGGGTGCAAATTAATGCAAAGGATATTAAAGATACGAATATAGCATGTGTTCCTTGTATAAATTCTAACTGTGTTATACATAAAACTTAGTTCGCCGACCAGCAGTGCAAGTACTGTTCTTATCAATCGCTAGACATTTAGAATCGACAAAATTCGATCAATTTTTCCATTAATTATTTAATTTTAACGAATTTGTCGATTCTAAGTGTCAAATATAGCGATTGATAAGATTAATACTTGCACTGCTGGCTATAGAGCGCTCTTTTGTTTTTGGAAACAACGCTCTAGTAGCAGACATATTGTAGTTCCTGTCCTGTTGTGCAATCTACATCTACACTAATCTACAATAATATTTTAAGGAGGAAAGATTTTTTGTTTGTTTGTAACGAATAGACTCCGAAACTACTGTGCCGATTTCAAAAATTCTTTCACTAATATCAAGCTACATTATCAGAGAATAACATAGGCTATAATCTAAAATATACCCGTGCGAAGCCGGAGTGGGTCGCTATAGCGCGGACACGCGGACACGCGGAGTGGGTGGTATCATGTCAATATCAATAAATATATCAAATATATTTTCGAATAATGAACATCAAAAATTGATGGTCTATCTAGGTACACTTTTCAAAACGCAACGATAGCGCGATTTAGATTGCTTCAGAATTAGCAGCGACAACAGTAATTAGATAAAATTTTCTTAAAAAAAACTATTTTTATGAATAACAGAAAAACTAGACAAATTCAACATTGCCCAGATCGCTACGAATGTACTCCGTAGCGCGTAGCGGGCACTGCACTCTACGCCGTAGCTATCCGGGTCACTGATCCCCCACCACCCCATGACGTCACGGAACAGATTAAAAGTCACTTTTATACGTTTTTAGAAAGTCACATAGTATTGAAATTTGTAATTTAATTGAGTACAAACTGTACTGTGTAGGTGAAGGAAAACATCGTGAGTAAACCCGCGGCTTAGTCAGTCCCACACGTATTGACCATGTCTTTCCTGTGGATATGGCCGGTTAAGCTGAGAGGAGGTTTAGGTGCTGGGCAAGCCTACTCCATCTCAAACAATGTCCCAGGCACTACAGTGTCCCGTTAAGTGTAGGCAAAGATTGCCTCCTGACACTGTATAAAATCATCAATTAAAGATGTAAAAGCCTAAGTTAAGAGAACGAAAGTGTTAAAAAGTTAAAAGACCTTGTTTAAAAGTTAAAAGACCTAAGTCTTTTTTAGCTGTACCTACCCTGTAAAGATTTGAAAATTCATTTTCTCAGATATTTAAGGAAATCTCGAATTTGAGGTGGTACGAAGTTTAAAAAAAAAAAAGAAAAAAAAAACTAAGGAATATACATTGAAGAAGTGGCGAATTCTCGTTTCGGAGGCCAAGACTCACTTTGGGTCCCTGAACCAATGGAGTAAGTAAGTAAGGAAGTGCGTTAACAGTTTTTCTATAAGAATTAAAGTAGTATATAATTTATTTCGCTCTGGTGATTCCGCTCAAATAAATAAAAGAAACCATTTCCCGGTCGGAGGGGACAAGATGAACGATGTTATTATCCGAGAAACATTCCAACTCCGTTTTCCTTGATAATAAAAATTACGGGTCGTTGACCTGTCGAAAGTTTTGATGGCTTGAAGTATGGCTGTAGTTAAGAAACTTACACCCGAATACTGAAACGCTACTTAGTTTGAGTGGTGCTTATCAATTTACAACTAGCAGCGCCCTCGCAGCGTTGCCCCCGTAGTGATGGTATATTGTGATGATGATGATGATAAGTAGCCTATAACCTTCCTCAAGAGTTTAGCTATCAAATGCAGAAATAATTTTTCAAATCGGACTTGTAGTTTCTGAGGTTAGCGCTTTCAAACAAAAAACTCTTCCGCTTTATACACCGTTTATTTTTGGTCAGTTTAAAGCCGGCGCCTACGTAATCTATATCGATAACCTTACTCAAAAATAATAATAAATATGAGATCTATTTTTTTGCAATTAATAATATCACGAAACATAGGCAGGATAAATCACGGAGATACGTGCTCTATGCTCAGCTGTTGCTACGGCGTAGAGTCTACGCTATGTCGTAGTCATACATACATACCTAGGTCATTAGCTCTGCGCGCCTACGACACCTTACCAAGTGTTTTCCTCACTTTTGTTAATCTTTTCAACTATTTAGTTTCGTATGAAATACTTATCAAATTCAAAAATTAAACCAACGACATGAATACGATTAAGCAATACAAGCAGTGGGTGCTGGCTTTAAACTGACCCAGAATTAACGGTGTATAATTAGTATATATATATAGAATAGTATACATTAATATTATTATTTTCGTGTATTATGTTTATTATTAATATTATTATTACGCGTTCGAGCATTGATATCGAATACGTGAGCACACTTTTCCAAGATTTCCGCGAGTTCACTCAAAGCTTGGCTTATCTACCGATATAATATCAATTCTTTTTTAATAAAGCACAACGCGAATAACAATTTTTACTATAAATCGTGTTAAACAGAGCAAAATATTAAAACAAATATCTAATTCTAATGTAATAAAAAGCTTGCTATAGTGACAGTGGAGCACTTGACGGTGCTACGTCGCTACGAGATGTCTACGCCGCTACGCCACGTCTACGAGGTCAAACTAACACGCCAACTGAATTGTATTCACTATTACTTTTTTTATAGAAACTAGGTTTTAGCTAGACATGGCTTTAAAGAAAATAAAATAAAATAGCCGTACAGACAAAGTATTTCATATTAAAATTCAGAAAAAAGTTAAGAAGGGATTATGTTAGCTTTATTGATTTATTTTGCTGACTTCGATTTATTCGCGGACGAATGGACAAAGGTCCTTAGGACTAGTCTGGCGTTCAGCGAAAATATAGAGATAAATGAGTTTAATTAGATATTGTAATTTAATTTTAATTTTATTTTATTCTATGCATGTTTTGTTTTTATTTCTTATTTTGTTTTATTTTCTTATTATTATTATTATTATTATTATTTTTTTTTTCTTTTTCGACATTGTTATAATATCTTGACTTTGTATTGTATTTCATATTGACATTTTGTAATTAGCGTAATTGGTGTTTTGTAACCGTGCTAGTTATTAATAAATAAATAAATAAATAAATTTTAATAACATCTACAACTGTAGTGTTGCGCAAATAATTATTTAAGAACGCGACAAAAGATGTAGGCGAAATTACACACGACATTTTTAGACCAAAAACCACTTAATCTGTAATCAGTTCTTTTTTCAACTGAGTTAATAATTCTGTTTGAATTATAGATGTCAACGAAAGCCAATTTTTACTCTCCTCGCCAAAACATGATTACAGCAGATAAGTTAATAAGAACCGAATAAATGATGGAAAACTTGCCTGAAGGAAAACAACGATATCGTATCGCACTGAATAATGAACGACTATCGCTGTCTCACTCTAACGAAAAGGTATCATGCCGGGATACTATGGATGAATGATTTTGATACTTTTATGGGCCACATTCGATTAAATAAGGGTTCCATTTTTTCAGGATCTTCACAACGCAAAATGTATCAATAAAACAATAAAACACACACTCAAATCAAAAGTCAAAGTCATATCATTTAAATAGATATAGATCGCAATTTTGTATTAATCTGCCTACCCTTGCGGGAAAAAGGCGTGAATTTATGTATATTTATACATTTATATTATGTATCTAAAAAACTTAGGCCTTTACATCTTTACTAGATATTTATACAGTGTCAGGAGGCAATCTTTGCCTACACTCATCGGGACTCTGTAGTGCCTGGGAAATTGTTGAGATGGAGTAGGCTTGACCAACACCTACACCATCCTCTCAGCTTAATCGGTCATATCCACAGGAAAGGCATGGTTAATACGTGTCTTATGTATCTAAAGTCAATTATTATTTAGCTCGTAGGTTTATAGAAAAAAACTATTTTTTTTTTATAAAACCTATTAAAAGCTATCAAAGATCAAAAACAATCGAAATTCGATTAAGATTTCCTCAGCAACGCTAAGCATAATGTATAGAAGTCCCTAGGGCCGTGGATAAACAATCTTTTCCGAATCCGGATCCGGAACTTAAGTACGAAACAAGGATAGCCTGATCGATGGAAGATAAGGATCTCTGGAAACATTCTAATTGAACTACGCAAATCTTGTTATGAGTTGAAACATTAACAGTAACTTTACTGTTTAGCTAAAACTAACCTTTAAACTTTAGGGTATGTCGAAATAATTAAAGAATAATAGCTATGCTTATCTTTTAACGTTAAATTTTACAAATTTTTTGTGTTAATTAAAATAGCAAATGTTGTTTTAAGTTTCTAAATTTTCTAAAGCTTCAATTTTAGAAGTAATTTGGTTAAAAAATGATTGTTTTATAATTTCGAAATATTTCCGAGTTATCAAAAAATATGAGCAAGCGATGGTGTCGCTGTTTGTTGCAGTCAAACTTTACGAGCCAAATAATGATAGGATGTTTACAACTTATAGGCATAAAGAAATCTTTCTCGACAAGTAATAGTCACCGAGCGAACATAAATCATAGGCGTTGTCATAACAACGGTAGGGGGTCGCCTCCCCAAGACTTTCCCGCGCTAGCTACAGCTGTTCCTCTATACATTGCTATAGCCAGTCCGGCGGGGACCCGGCATTTTCATCAATACCTTTGCCTTTGTATTTTTACGCTGCAGCAAACTTTTTTATCCGCATCGTAATGCTAATAATTCTTTGATTCGGCAGGAATGTGACTCACGGTCGCCGAGATCAATAAAGACCGAAAAGTAGGAAATGTTGGCCAATGCGGTCTAGCAAAAACAGTGTTTCGTCATTAGTTGGCGCATCGCCAGCGTCCTATCTTACAGAACTATGAACCGCGCTGAACTCCGCCGCAAACGTCAAAAAAATGTCAACACTTTGCGTAAAATGAACAAACAGACGGAGTTTGCTCGGCAAACAATAGTCCGACCGCTGACTTAAGCCTGGTATCGATGAGGTTTATGTATTTTAATGATACTTTAAAACTTTAAGTCAACTTTTTGGTTGATCGTTATTCATTTGTGGCATTTATTTACCTTATGAATTTATACCGATACTTTGCGAGAAATGAGTCACAAGCCATGACGGAGGCCTTTAGGCGGCCTAAATCTCCGTCACCAGAGTTGGCCACTTGCTCATACGAACTTGCTTACTTTGGTCACAGATAATCAGACTGTATAATTTAAAACCTTTGGTTTTTAACTGTCTACATAGCAAATGCCAGATCCGCGGGATATTGCCACCCTAAAAATGATTACGCACGAAATGCACGAAAATTTGGGAACAGTGCCAAAGTAGGTCAATGTTCTTTTTCTCTAACTTCAACTTTACAATTGGAGCGTCTTGACCAAAATGACGCATGCGGTAGCGGATGGAGTTCCCAGCCCCAGCCGGGCGGGGAGGCTCGTCGCGCCCCCGATCGATACCGGTCAACGACCCCGCCGGTGCATAGCCTGATACGAGTATAACCCACATTCGCCCCCGCTAATAATTACTACACGCAGATTATGCCTTCAAATATGTATTGTTTGTATTTAGGTCACGTCAAACGACGTGCGTGAGCCCTTTTTCGATTTTTGTGGGGATTGATTTTAGATGAGTTGATCGGGGATCTAACAATAATTATGGCTCTGTGTAGGTTTATTTTGTTACTATCATTTCAAGTCACTGAGAATGTTTAATTCTCGTTAAACATTTGTTTTAAATTGTTTTAAAATAAATGTGAAAATATTTTATAAAAATAA
This sequence comes from Camptogramma bilineatum, assembly GCA_958496255.1. Taxonomy (NCBI): domain Eukaryota; kingdom Metazoa; phylum Arthropoda; class Insecta; order Lepidoptera; family Geometridae; genus Camptogramma; species Camptogramma bilineatum. The sequence goes on along the minus strand of OY292466.1, from coordinate 13,273,137 downwards.
ATTCAACCTAATTCCCACGAACTTATTAAAAGATATGATCACATTTTTTATGGAGCGGTGAAAAACAAATCATAATGGTCTTCAGGAATACAGGAAGAAAGATAAAATTACGGTTACTCAGGGGAATTCAACACAAGGGAGAAAAATGCTTTCCCGGTGCTCAGAGAGGCCATTGCACTCGACTTACATAACACCAGGGGTACAGACACGACCAAGAGGTGCGCCGACTCCATTTATTTACACGGTAAAAGACGTAATTCCCAGAAAAGATGCAAGGTAAAAGTCTCCTTCGTCAGATGACAATAAAATTCATTTCTAAACAGCTTCCGGTAGGAGATGCGCTGAAAGAATGATTAATGAATGTATCTTAGCGTGTTTGGTAGAGGGAGGGAGGAGGGGTGAGGGACAGATCGAACTCAAATTGGCAACGTTCAACGCTCTGCTGACGTTGGTTTTCCCTGTAATTTGTCATCGAACAACGGTTTGAACAATTAATCATTAAAATCTGCGCGGATTTCGAACATTAAAATACGGCAAAAAAAAAACAAAACGTCTGTGTTCTGCGTTAAGATATTTTTGGAAAGATCAAGATTGCTCAAGCCTTGTATTCGTAGTCGAATAGACGTTTGAAAATGGAGCAGTCAAAATATTCAACTAGACGTACGAATCTGGCACTTATCCACAGTATCAAATAGGTTGGAATTTAAACGAAGGTTCAGTCGCTCAGGACATTCTTCTGCGGAAAGCTTAATGTATTCTACTGAGTCAATTATGCAATTATTGTTCTTATCCCTAAGCTATAAATGCTAATTTCGTTTACGTTTCCAGCTGGGTTGTTACTTTTAGCACCTTTTAGTGAGCGGGGTTTGCCACGTGGCGTTTGATATTATGTCAAGTAGTAGAGTAAGGGAGAGGGGAGTAGGCTGTCTCGCGTGTTTAAGATGAGATACGTGCCTTTCCACCGAAAGGGAAACTCGATGTTTTGATCATGGTTATTTTTTCATGGAACGAAAATCAAATTACATAAAGGACTGGCCAGTTGAGCTGGAAGAGTATTTTTGTTAATTTGGCGATATAAATGCGTGGCGGGTCGTTGGGTTCTTGTCGGCAATGAATCAACGATTTCTGAGCACAGATTGTGGTTGCGTCATGTGATGTAGGCAGTCGAGTTTTCGCACTACTGACCTTTACAAAAAATTCCTAAATATTTCTGTATTACTTTACCACACAATTTTATTTTAGTCATTTTCAAGTCTTCAAGCATAAAGTAGATTATTTTTTTTAATTTACCTATGCTAACTTGAGTATATGTATGTATAATGCTTTAAGTTTTTTGTAAACTACCTATATAGTTTTTTTTATATTTTCTGTGCATAGTCGAAATGAATTGGCACAAGAAAATTCAGCAAGGCTAACTTAACCTTACAACACTTCTTAGTGCTGTGCTAATTTGTAGCAGACCGCAACGCTATGAGCATTATGTAGAGCATACACCTACAGCCTAATTCATAACTAACTAATAAACGTTGGTTAAACTTCTATTTATAAATGAAAGTCTTGAGAATAAAAGAGCCGTGTTGGCCGAGGGGGTTAGGGTGACAAATCTACATCGAGCTATGCTGCGCTGTACTGCGCTGTGCTATGGTTGGTCAACTCGCTCGTCTAATATTTCAATGACGCGATGACGTTACAAACAAACCATGCTGTGCTGCGCTGTGTGAGGCTACGCTCTGTTTACGACGTTTTGTTTGACGAGTACACAGCACAGCGCAGTATAGCGCAGCATAGCTCGATGTTGATTTGTCACCCTAATAGGGTATTTAGGGTATTTGTACAATGTACAAATCAACATCGAGCTATGCTGCGCTATACTGCGCTGTGCTGTGTACTCGTCAAACAAAACGTCGTAAACAGAGCGTAGCCTCACACAGCGCAGCACAGCATGGTTTGTTTGTAACGTCATTGAAATATTAGACGAGCGAGTTGACCAACCATAGCACAGCGCAGTACAGCGCAGCATAGCTCGATGTAGATTTGTACATTGTACCTTAGTACCTCGACTTTCGATCCGAAGGTTATGGGTTCGAATCCTGACCGTGCATCAATGGATTTTTTGTTTCGAAAAAATTTATATGCACATTAACACGAGCTCTAAACGGTGACGGAAAACATCGTTAGGAAACCCGCGACTTAATCAGCCCCACACGTATTGATCATGTCTTTCCTGTGGATACGGCCGGTTAAGCTGAGAGGATGGTTTAGTGCTGGACAAGCCTACTCCATCTTAAGTGTAGGCAAAGATCGCCTCCTGACACTGTATAAATCATCTAGTAAAGATGTAAAAGCCTATGTTTTAGTGTAATGAAATAGGTATGAGCCCTATATTATTGTCTGTGTGATCTTAAAACCGAAATACTTATGAATGTTGATATCAGGTACCGATAGATAGATGAAGGTTTCAATAATTACCTGAAACAGAAGAAAGTAAATTTAGAAAAACAGTTTAGGTGGTATTATATTAACATTAAAAAGGACACAGCATTAAATATCCAATAAGTAATTTTAAAATTATTTTTTTTAAAAGTAGGTAAGTAAAGTACATCAAAATATTTTTTGAGATGCGAAACCCTAAAATCCAACAGGATTTGTAAATCCAATCCACGTAGTTATATTTAGATCTAGGTCTCATATACCACCTAACACTTCATTAGGTCATAAAAAACAAATTGAGGTGAAGATGATTGGCAGTCCAGTCCAGTAATTTGAATTCAATGCTAGACGAAACATCTAATCATTATTATAAACTTTACGATCTAACCAACATTATTATTACGTCTAAATTAATTGTGATTAATAACCGTAGAAGCAAATATCGGTATACTTATTTTGTTTAATCTCTGATGTAGGTAAAAGTCGAGACAAGGTCAGGATGAAGACAAAAAACCGGTCAAGTGCGAGTCGAACTCGTACGCCGAGGGTTCCGCACCTAGCCATGGTGCCAATTAAGCTAGTCCGCTTAATTGTATGAGCGCCCATACAACTCGGAGGACAATTTTAATTGGCGTCAACTATGTATGTATGGGAACACCCTTTAATTTTTAACTTTTTTAACTTTTTGGAATTTTTCCTTTATTTGTGCTATAAGACCTTGCTTTTTGCCAAATTTCGTTGTTCTAGGTCAACGGGAACTACCATTTAGGTTTTCGACCCAAAACCTCTAGGGTACTTCCGGTTGACCTAGAATTGTCAATTTTGGTTACAAGCAAGGTCATCCAGCACAAGTAAAGGAAAAATTCCGAAAAATAAAAAAAGTTGATAATTAAGGTAAGTTTTGGTACTCACAAGTTTTCACGAAAACCTAAATTTTCCTATATCTTTTTATAGTGTGGACTCAGGACCTTGATTTTTATACTCACAATAGGGACTATAGTCCTTAGTATATGGTATAAATTTCAACTTGCTAGCTCTACCCGTTCCTGAGATAATCGATGGTGACACACGGACAGACGGACAGACAGACAGACAGACAGACAGACAGACAGACAGACAGACAGACAGACAGACAGACAGACGGACAAGAAAGTGATCTTATAAGGGTTCCTTTTTTTACCTTTTAAGGTACGGAACCCTAAAAATGACCTAGACACAGTGTGCAAGAAAACAGTAGACCATGTTAACATTTTGACTGACAGAGCGATGAGCTAGGCAACTGTCAATATTTCAATTTAGGCATGTGACAAATGTATATTTGACCAAAAATCACACGGTAAAAGGATCTTGGATGCCTGAGAAAAATCTACTTTTACTTGTTTGAGAATAACTTGATGAAGCAATTTGGAAACGGGTAAATATATGTGAAAAACAATGCAAGACACGTTATTAATTTGTTAATTATATAAAACATCAAACGCATTGGTAATTTAATTTTTAATTTACACATTATAAAATGAGTATATCTCGTAACCTTTAGCTACTTTGCTTGGCAACAATTATATTTGCTATGCAACCCGCAACTTACGCGTGTGCCGAATATGAAACTACGGATAAGTTATTTCAATCTAATACTGTCCTAGAACTAGGCCTTTCTCTTTAAACAATGGCTAGTTTAGTAGAACGTCAATGGAACTGCCAAAGCTTGAAAAGTGAAAATATATTAAAATTCAGTCATTGTTTCACGAAGTTACAAACATATAAAAATATTATTCAAAGTTCGTCGCGTAAATTGTATAGCGATATACATATACAATCTTCTAGATTGTAAAATAAAAAGTAAAAAATTAATAATAATATAAAAATTAATGCTTGTAAACGAGTCTAGTCAATACCGATCTATATTAGTCGGCATTTATAATTGGTTACTTTTGGTTAATTCCCTTTTACGTGATTTGACTTTGACAATTAAAAGAGACAGATTTTTTTGTCTATGTTAAAGTAACAAGAGAAGCAGCTGTTTGAAGAAATAAACCATGACACAATTTCAAATTCAGAATTCAGATTTATAACATTTCAAAATTTCAAATTTCAAAATATTTATTTGGAACATTAACATGGGATACAGTCAGTATTATACATTGACAGTAAAGTTGTCCTACTGGTATACAATAGGACTGTGGTCTTCTTTCGGATTGCTCAGTCCACTAATCTGTCACGTTGTATTACTACTATGAGTATTACTTCTTTATTTTACAAATGATCGGTATTTTGTTACCAAATAAACGACAAGGTGCCATAATGGCTCATTAAGTTCCAAAGCATTTTTTTATCGATGGTGTTTTTGTGAGAAAACTTATCTTAATTTATTAAGGCGAGTTATTTAGAGGATTTTTGTAAAATTCGTAGCTGAATCGCACCTTAATGGCTAAGCAAGTTTTGATTACATTGAAAATTACGTAGTTCGTGTCCCAGAATAGTGTAACAAGTTTTGGTCTGACCGCGGTAAGCTAGTAAACAAAATTAGTAACATCATAATAGTTCAGTTCGTAAATCTATTAATTTGAATACATAACATTTAGTTTATAAATAATCAGAGGAAATATACCAAGGATGCGCGTGCGCAGATATCGTCTACTTTCAATTTAAATAATGCATTGTATTTAAACAATAGTGAGGCTAATAAACATAAGATCATGGCTATACGCTTTAACTGATTTTGTTATACCCATTTGTAAATATTGTGAGCAAATTACGAGGTCAGACTATCTCAGCAAAATTTATGACTTATGTATACAAAATAGAGTTCATATTCGAGTGTCGCAATTTACGAAGTCCAATAGAACATTTAAATAGCCAAAAACGAAGAGATCTATGGGTATATGGAGACTTCCTGTCATTTTAAAGAGTTGAGTGACCAAAACAAAGTTCATTGATCAGCGATTTATCAGGAAATGAGAATACAAGTTGGTACCAATACCAAGCTGTCTCTAAAGTCTAAGGTATTTATCTATGGGCCATATTTAAGCAATTCAGCAGGCCGTTAAAGCAGAATCCTTAGCAAAGTATACGATTTGTTCTTGTCACTCACTCATGTCTATGAAATGAGACGGCATATAGTGCAATACGAATATGATTCTGTATTGCACTATAACTGCCTTTTTAGCCCCGCAGAAGGGAAGCACCATGAAAACAAAGTGACGATTTGCATCTGACTACACTTTTATTAATTAAATTAATTTGACTACCAATAGAAAGCTTCAAAGATTTGATTATATGAGACAAGGTCTATCGTGCTTCAGATAGTTCTCCTTTTCCAGTTTTAGCAGGAAATAATAAAGTAACCTTGCCGCTTTATAAATATTTAGTCATTCGCAATGTTTAGACTAAATTATTCATTATATAGCTCTGATACTAGGAAATTGGGTAGAATTCACGTTAAAAGTGCAACGAACCGGCAAGACGTTGTGATCTCATTTAAGATAAATATATTTGCCACATCTGTCATATAATTTAATACTGGTTTGCTATGTTTCGTCAACAAGGTGACTTCATATTATTACCATAATATTGTTTAAATGATCTAGATTTAGTGTAACAATATAATTTCGTATTATAAAACCACATTACTACTCGATATATTTTGCAATCGCTATATATATTAAACAGCTAAATTAGTCTACGCTTTACGAGAATTGTTTACGAGAACTTTGTTTGTCTGGCTCGAAATGTGAACTCACTTTTGATGGTAAATAGAATATATTGGGAATTTATCATTTATATGCAATGCAATTCGAAATGCGAAATGTTCTAGCTAGCTTCAATGAACCATAATATTCGGGATATCCCATCGTAGTTCAAATAAAAACATCGTAGTCAAGATTATCTACCAACGTTAGGTGAATGCACTGCCCCGGTTGGCTCCTCGCCAGCTCTCACGGTAAACGCTCTAATCACCGAACACCAAGACTCCTGATGACTTATAAACGCCTGGTAGGTACTTACGATGCTATTGTACCTAGCGGACGACTAATCATGCATTCCTGGTATCCTGTTTCTTCGTAAACGTTTTCAAATATTTTTTTTTCGTTGAAGGTTTATTTTGAACACGAGTTCTTTTGTATTCTAGTAGAGTTTGTCCTAGTTTGGTCATTACCTAAGTCGGTACGTGATGCTCAATTTCTATCAATCGATTCAAGTTTCTACATAGATGTCACAACTGGTAACAATCACCAATGCTTTGGAGCATCTTAAATTCCTATAAAAACCTTTGTATTTTTAAAAAACACGTGTATTATTCATATTTTTGTCGTTCACTCTCGAGAGATGGCAAACAGACTTCAGTGTCCCAATATTTATGTCACAAGTATACATATTGTGCAACATTTTGGAGATCTGAGCTACGTTCGAAGATAAGCGTTATCGGTGAATCAACCGGCTATAGGTGCACTGACATAGACCTTTGACGATTTCCGAAAACCAACGCTATAATACGCATTTCTAACTCTTTGGCACTGTTTCTTGTAAACAAGGTGTTTTTTGCAATAAATTATTAGATTATTTCCTGATAAACTGAAGAGTGAACTTTCATTTGACAGGGCAAGCAGAATGGCATCTTATTACCAACTGTATCCAGATAGACACTGTCTCAGATCTAAATTAAGAATAGATCACAGATGGACAAAAGCAATTTTAAGAATTACCTACCGATATGTATTGGCTACGTAACTAGTAAACGCAGACGAAATAAAATTAAACAATGGCTAGAAATAAATTCTAATAAAGACATTTCCTTGTTCATTTTTTGTCTAAAAAATCATCTCTAGCATCACGTATTCATTGGTCCGAGCGGCGAAATATCAAAAGTAGTTTTAGGTATTACATACCAGGGCCCCATGAACGCGCATGCTTAGATGCTGATAACTGGTGCCTACGACCTCCTTCATTGCCATACAACACGTTTCCGGCTAGATACTAGCACTAGGTAAGTGAGGCCACCAGAATTGCGTAACATTTTAAACCTCTTTGTTTCATCGCGAGTACCTCCACCGCGTCATGGGTTCCTGGTACGCTCCCTAGAGACGTTACACAAAACTCATGTTTAAGTAGCGCGCGATGTAATTTTTTTGTAAATTGACGTGCCCCAAAAAAAAAGTGGGTCGAATGACGACAGGAGGGGTCGGTTCCCATAAAACTGGTTGTCATCCCCTTGGCAACAACCTAACCGTTTTTAAAGGCCATACGATCGAAATAGTCCTACATCCCAAGGGGAAGTATACAAAAAAGTGAGCACAGAGTAAGTTCTAAGGGATCTATAGAATGTTCCACAATAGTACTCCAGGTGGTCGTCTCAACGATTTAAAGCGATAATAGCTTGACCTTGGATTTTCGGTCGGCAATGACCTGCGCAAGCGTCGACTAACCGTCGTAGACGTGCGATTATGTAAAGATTGTGGACTAGGTAATACTACGCGATATCAGATTTTATTAGCTTCAAAATACCAGCTTACATACCCGTATGATGTATAAAGATTGACCGCTGGACAAATATAAGATAGAATAGGGATGTATAGGGAAATAGTATCGGGTCCATTTAGTAAAGTAAGTTCGTATGAGCAAGTGGCCAACTCTGATGACGGAATTTTTAGGCCGCCTAAAGGCCTCCTTCATGGCTTAACGATTTAAAAGCCGGGGCCGACAATTTAATGTGCTCTCCGAAGCACGGAAGTGCTCAGCTCGTAAATTAAAAATTTAGGTAAATAATAGAAGTATGATAAGATTTATAACGTGTTAAACTTTGTATTCCAATTATTTTAACACAATTTAACTTTGCTTCTCGAAGAAATTAATATATTATTTAGAAATCCATCGCTTGTAGTATAGACTGTCCCTTACAAATGTTTATTATTTAAATATTGCGGATGGATTTTGTTACAAATACCTCGTGGTACTTGCGAACAAAGGATTTGACTGTTTATGGTTAGGTATTCGCTTTTTAGCACAAATGTTGTTCAGCAACTTCCGATTCAATATATGTGAACAAATCATTATTACATTTATTAATATGTACTATTTTTGGTTCTTTGTGAAGCGGACCTATCATACAAACTGGATCTATTAAAATCATCTGGTCTATTAAATATGCAATCACAAAAATAGGCACTTAATAAAGAGGTTTTACCAGTCCATATTTCTTGTCGCTATGCCGATGATTCACGTTTTTAAAAACAATTAGCAAAGTTTTCTGAAACTCGAAATATTTCCTCAAAAGTTTCACATTTTGTTTAAAAAAACATGTCAAAGTGATCACAGCTCTCCGCTAATTGTTGATCAATACCTTCTTTATTTGTGGTCGGTTAAAAAGGATTCAGGCCACCGGTGTGTGCAGAAAGCGAAGTAAAAATGTGAGGGCCTTCGGTTTGCAAATATTGAACGAAAACAAAGGGATTGTTTGTTGACTGTGGGTTTACGCTTACCTGAGACGTAAGTAATTATTCTTCGTTTTAAATACCTTTGAGTAAAATTAAACTTATGGATTTCACTTAAATTCTAGCGTAGATAGAGTACACTTGCGAGACTGACTGGACTTTAATGCCTAGAACAATAGACAGAGCAAGCTTGACTTTTGTCAAAATCATAGAAAGGCGTGATCGATACGTAAGGTGATTCGCAATAAAAACATTTCAGTATAAAGGTACGCGATAAAATATGATATTTTATCCATATCCAGCAAATCTCTGCAGTAGGTAGGTATTTTTAGTTTATATTTTATTATTAAATTAATTCGTAAAATTCCAACATATTTAATGTGTATTTTTTTGTCAACACAAAGGTCAGCATAAACTACGGCAGCTTTAAACTCTTTTCATAACACACATTTTGATCCGTTTTAAAACGAGTCACCATGAAGCCACACGCTGAGCCTTTACGACGTGCCAGCGAAACCCGACCTTAAAAATCTTCATTATCTCAACATCAGCCATAAGTTACTCTGCACCATAAACAATATCAAGTTTTATATTAAAACCTCGTTTAATCTTCCGACGCAGATTACATCGAGTCCTTGTTTGCACAAAGGTTTCCTTTACCCACCTCTAGTTCCAAAATCAAACTGTCGAATCTGAATTTGAACTTTCGATTTTGAATCTGGAACCCGTCCCCTTAGGAGCTGAATGGAGAGGAGTTATGAAGCTCAACAAATAACGATTCAGAATGCAGATGAGCCCTGCCTAATCTAAAGTTGGCGCCTCACGCGGCTAGAAATAACATAGCTCTGTAGAAATGTCGATCGCCGAATGCATGGGTGACGCACTCGCGGGCAATACCAAAGCTGACAGAGTTGATCAGATAAATCTCATTTCAATCGATTGCAACGAGGATCGAGTGTGTATCCGCTAATTGGACCAGCCACACAAAACGGCCAAAGTTTCAGAGCTGATCGTTTTAAACTGCCATTGAAGTTCACAGAAACGACATGACATTCACAAATCCGGCGTCCCACATTCTAACAGGAGGCGCGAAGTAATAAAATGCGAGATTGTGTAATAAAAGCCAGCTGTACGAAATCGTGGCGTGGAAAAAAGCGTAAATGTACGGTGAATCTGTTTACAAACATAACCACTCCATCCAAACACTTTGATCATCCTGACTCAGCGGTGGTACCAGGAGTGCAGAAAGATTGAGAAGCTCGGTGCGATATTGAAATGTTTGTTGTCGAATGTTGATACGATCTATCGCAGACCGATATTAAATAATCGTTTTTTAGGCATTGAGGTGTCAAATTTTTTGCTGCACCGTCACTATGACGAATCGAAAATTGCAGTGTATCGCTGTGGTCGGGATTCATTTGAAATGAACGCTCAATTAATTTTGAGTTTGATTTGACAGCAGATGAGTCAACTCGGCATTTAGATATTCTCAGGCTACGAGCTTTTTATAAGACATAAAACTTTCCATTCCAGTCAACATTTAAAATAGGATAGCACTGTTTGGTAAATACCAAACATCTGAAAAGGCTACCCCAACACCGAAAAATCTGTGACATTACCGCCGAATTTGCATTCCATTGGTTGTTTTCACCCTTCCAAAAATGTTTACGCGGTTCTAAGCCGGCAATGTAAATGTCAGCTGTTGGCCGATAGTTAGCGTAGGGGTTGTTGAACGCGAGCTATTTCGGAGCGGCTAAATCGGGCGGCTCACACAGTGACATTTAGACTAGATGCATCGGAGACTGGGCTATTCGCGATCTCGGACAGCAGATGTACCAAGCTACTGCAAATCATAGCTTCATACTAGAAACTTGCTATACTATACCTACTCATTTAATCAAAATTTTCGATATTTAAATTACTAGTGATGTGGTTGGGAATTGTGTTTAAGTATTTTATCGATTATCGATTCTGCCAAATTTTGATGTTTTATTTATTATCGGTAGTCATTATTGCGATCGGTACTGTTAATACTTGGTAAGCATTTGACACCTGTTAATATACAGCATCAAGTGGCAGGTATTGAAGGATGTACGTTTACGCATTCTCAAGCCGGTAAATCGTAACTTGCAACGCACTCGCCTCGTGATCCGAGTCGACACGACGCGTAGCCAATCCCATCAAACTGTGAAAATATTAGTCTGATCACTAACACGTTAACTGCACGCACGTTCGATGCCACATATTTAGATTTTGACGTTTTAAACGTGTTTAATGCGCACAAAAAACGTTCATAGGCAATTGAGTTTATTGCTAACAGATGTCGAGTAATCACCGGCCGCCTATATCCTGGTAACGCTCCTAAAATCAGTTACAGATAATAGAGCTGTTTTGTTATCGAGTTGATTGTTCGAATTAATGAAACGGAGAACTAAAACAAGCAAAAAATCGAACCCACATAACACTGAATATTTAATATTGCTAATGAGAAGCACTAAAGAGGTGCAGTTTATGAAGGGCACGCACGGTAGATCGCGATGACCGACGCAAGCATTACCAGCACCGCGGCGGCGAAATAACTCATTAAACATAAATGATACTGATCGTAAACACAACCGCAACCAATCCAAATACTGAACATTTTAATTAGGAGACTGAATACAGTTTCGCGATGTGTAATAAGTACAAAAGTTCCCGCGACCGGTCGCGCGGCCGCCGCCGAGCTTCGCAGAAACGTTTTTTTACCAAATGCCTCTTTCCAGTCCGTCGCGTACGACGATTAAGTCAACCTTTCGGCCACACAAACGATTTGACGTTTATCGGGGTATCAAATTCAGCCGCTAAAGAACAAAATGGGTTAATTGACATAGTACGAGCTTAACTAATTCGAGTTCGCCGACCGCTGGCAAATAGCTCGGATAGAATGTGCGCAATATAATCTACATTCTTTTAAAATTCAGTAAGGTCCGAGATATAAATTCATCGACAGGTTTGAAATTTGAATACGTAACACTGGCCTAGTGGAGGCGCAAGATAAACAGTGCTTTCATTTTTATTCGTCCTCGCATTCTATTCAGGTTTGGGCTGTCACTTTTTCTTTCGTTGCGCACTAGTGTTGCGAGTAGGATCTCGATCGGCCGATAGCCTTGACCTTCGATCGGTCGCGCGGGCGATCGTCGACCCGCGCCGCGCCGCACCTCCTGCCTGCTAGAGATGCTCGATTATTGCACACGATTATTGTATTACCCGGTTTAACGTTTATCTGGATCTTTCTATGATACTAAACATGATTGGACCGACGGAATACTTTCATCAATCCTTGGGTTCATTTTGTTTTTTAACTTGAATCTAGATTTTTCGAAAACTTTATCTTTCAAAAGGAATTTAGAATTATTTATTTTAGAATTATCGAGGAATTACAAAAACATTTTTTGATCGACATAGAGAATCGATATCGATAAATATCCGGTAGGTACATCACTAATGCCACCAAGAAACTTGGGAGGCGGACGAGCTCGTTCAGCACTGCTTACACTCGCATTAGTGCTAGCTAAAGTATTAAAAATACACTTTCTATGGAAATTCCATTTGCATGAATTTGTTATTATTAAAGTAAACGAGATTACTTTATCCTGTAGGTAATTCTGAGTACCTAATCGAATATTAATCGGAGTTGTGAAACAATACGTCGCATTTTAGTAGGTACTAGTGGCTCTGTGAGCTGTAGACCTCGTGAGTCTGTGATCTAAAAAGTGAACAATTTACTACATTTTTAGGAGTTATTCCGCTCATAATGCGGAAGATCTCCATCAGATCTTAAATTTTTTACCAAAGTTTTATGAGACCAACTTAAAGTTACAACCTTTCATATAAAAAAGAACAATCGAAATCGGAAGTCATAAGGCTGATATAAGGTAGCCCCATTTTTTGCCTATTTTAGGAGGAAGTACCCCCCCCCCCCCCCCAATCAAAAATCCCTGACGACAAAAAATTCTATAAAATTATTACTTACCTCAAACCTGCTAACAAAATTTCACGAGAATTGGTTGAAAAATGCGACCTGTAGAGGAGAACAGACAGACAGACGTCAGACATCCGGCAGACAAACGAAACCATTTTTGTCCAAGCTGAAGGAGACGCTTCGCTCGCTCGGTCAAAAAATTTAGTTCTAATTTTGAAAATTCCGTCTGAGATATAGTGAAGTTGTAAAGACACTGGCCGATGATAAAAAAAAAGTTTTCATTCAAATCAGCCAGTACGCAGTCCAAAGTTTTGCATTGAGAACTTCGCTAGCGCAAGCTATTGGCCTGTTTGTAGTGTTGAGTATGACGTGACTGACGCGGCTCTTTTGTCCCGTACAAAATTGGACTTTGTGTGATCGGCTCAATTTCTACAAATGTCATGTTTCACTCCTCGCTTGACAATGACAAGAAATAATTCAGAACTGGCCGGACAGATTGTCATTTGAGAATGAGTGAGTAGTCCGCCAAAATAATGAACAGTCAATTGAAAATGACCGGCTCACGGTACCGGCTCAAAATGAAAATGAACCTACTCTTCAAAAGTCAATCTAACATTACCTGTTTGTTTGTAAGCTATCCAATCAGCGCGCAGCCTCATCCAGTGTTTACAGGCGCTGAAGCAATCAACAAACGGCGGAAATAGCTGCAAATGAGACGGAACAATGTCATCACACGAGTTCGATTTAAGTTGTTTGTTTTAGATCCTTCGGTTATGTGGATGGAATGACAAAGAAAATATGGATGTGTGAATGACATGGCTTAGGAATGAGTGCTGAGATGAGTAGGGATAGAGAAGAATCTGGGCGACTGAACTCTGCTCGGGTGGAAATAGAGAAAACGATTTTTTCCAGAAAAGAGACATTTTAGATACAAAAACAAAAAAAAAACTTACAAAACAATAAAAAAAAAATCGGCTTTGGTTCGAACTTCGAAGCCCGCAGCTTTCAGCGTTGCAATTCTATGCTCTTTCCATTCGGCTATACTGACGACGACAACAACAAATTACGAAACATATCGCACGGGAAAATCATTTTGTTCAAAAATACCAAGAAAGCGAATTTCTCCAGTTTGAGACCTAGCTAGATCGATTTATGGGCGTTATAATATTATGTAGGTAGATCAACCCTGCAACTTTCAGCTTGGTCATCAAATGTGCCATCTCTAGTGACAACAGAGCGCTTCTGTGTTTCGGAGTGGTTACTACGGGGGCCTCTCAGGCGGCCTAATCGGCATTCGTGAAGTTAGCCGTTTCGATGCGCAGTGCAACTTTTTAATACAAAATTTTCTACTGCGCAGCGAAAAGCCTACCTTCGCGAATGCCTAGATCCGTTGGCCCAAGTGTAACTCACGATGTTCATAACTTTTTGATAATATTTAATTTGTACATAAGGAGGCCAGTAGAAGTACCAGGAGAGCATAAATTGGAGTCTTACAAGGGGGCGCTTGCCAGCCGTGACTTGACGTTTCCGCTGGACGCGCGACATACGGCCACATAATTTGGAAAAGTTTTTTAAACTTATTAGGACGTAACGTAGTCTATTTGGTTTTATTGTGAAAATTAAACGAAAATAAACATGATAATGAACCGTATTCCCAAGGGGCAGCAGGTAGACAATTTTTTTATTTTAGATATTATAAGAATAGATAGACCTTTGTTTAGCCACAATCTCACCTGATGATAAGTGACGATGGATTAAAAAGGTCTAGAAGACTCACTCTAGACTTGAAGAGCTTAAAAAGCTTGAGCTCTTTAGGCATGTTAAATATTGTCATATTATATAATTAATTTTTTACAGTAACATAAAATACTTAAATACCAAGAAACGTCACTTGAGGAAAACTAGTTAAGCGTTATATGATGTAAAAGAGCTTTTATTCGAAGCTGATAGCAGACACGGCTACAGTCGCCAGAACGCATTATCTTGTTAGTTAAACACCGCTCTTGAATTATCGTGTGTTACGGCGCGCACACATGAATGGCAGGCACATACAACATACGCGAGCCTGAGCGTACGCGATTCATTCAATTTGTTTACTCGGAGTCATCGCGTTGCCGCCGCGACGCTCGCGGTCAAGGACGCCGTCCATCGCCCGCCTGAAACGCACCCAAATTATTACACTACCTACTCGAAACGCGATGATTGCGGTAACAATCCAAAAGTAACACGCGCTGCACTCGGCTTTGTTATTGTTTACAAATGCCGCAGTTTCGTGTTAACAGATGCAACGACATGAATCTCCAGACTGCGCTCGATAGGGCAACAAACTTGAAGCCTTTGTTAACTGCTTCATTTAAATTTAATCACACGATTTGAATAAACTCCTTCCTACTTCGGTGTCACGTTTGCACACAAAGAAATAATAATCGCACCGAGAGCTCTCCGCAGCCCATATTGCCGCCACGTGGCCGAAGAGGCCTTCGTCCAGACCACCAGCTCTTAGGTCGTTTACTCCAATTACGTAACACCCGTGTAACAACTACGACTATAATCGACGGAATTTTTATTGACTAATTATTCGCCATTTTTTATAAGCGGTGAAGTCAGCGGATATAGCTAAATATTCAAGCAGTGTATCATTCGAGGCTAACAATAACGTACAAAAAATCCTTCGGATCGAATTATCTCACGTCGATATCGGCTAGCGAAACATGTGCCGTCCTCTCTCATACAGTCGCTTGTGAGATAGTTTTAGTGTTGGCTTTATATTGGAGGCTGTCCCGAGATGCAACCACATTCCTCGGCGATGAGTCGCCGGCCGTCCCACCATTGTAGGCTTTCCACGCGTTCGAAAAACACTCACTTTGATTTTATAACTCTTGATGACGTCTTGTTTCCAAGATAAAGTGGACCATTCATCAGTGCGTCCGCGAGCTGGCAAGGAGTCAACGCCCAGACGGATTAAAGGGCCGATTAACGAGTACTGTTTAATTTATAACCGGAATAATAAAAGCTCACGTAAGGACCGCCGCGTCGCCCAAGGTCCCGGAATCCTGCGCTACCCACATCGCATATAAGTCATAACTAAAATGTCAACAAACTGCTCCTTTTTCGGCTCTCGTTTCACAATTGCCGCAGTCAGTTTTAAGCCATCCCCAACCGGAACAGGCGGATAATTCAATACGTTTAAACTTATTATCTAAATTTCGACCAAACTTTCGGTTTCGCACAAAAGCTAACGTTGATTTAGAGCAGCGATAAAAAGTACCAAAAGTCTGGACGCCGAAACCGGTTCGAACAGACGAAAACTCCGTAATTATGTTAACAAGATGAGAGACCCACGCGACTGTGGCTGGGTGCGTTTATTAGAGTGATCGTTAACCAAACATAGAAAGATACTTACTAGCTCATGATTTCTTCGTAGAGTCGGTGAGTAGCGCACGTGTCTCGTAGGTATCGTGGTATCCTTTCCCGAATGTAACACATCTGCTTGATAAATTCCGATAAGTTATCGAGACCGGAAAACAGGGTAAGATTTGCCGGTGTTGAGTGGCGCTGGTACCAGGGAAGCGTGACTGATAAGGAGGTTACACAACGGGCTGAAGGAGCCAAGGTCGCGGCAGATGTGGGAAGCACAGGCTTGCCGTTCACGGCTTATCTCGAAGAATGTTTGCCGAGTATAAATAAGCAGCGGGCCAGCACAGCGATCGAAGTACTCGCTCGATACCGCGCACGATGTTTATGAGTGTGAACGCACTCGCTCATGGCGTCGACGTGAGAACTACTAGCACTCTATTATTGACGATGATTTGTATGATAGTGTGACACGTGGTAAGCGTAGTTCTTTGAGTACAATACGTTGTACGATATTCCTGTTGCGTAACATTGCATTGCGATAACACACGTTTGATATTTCCTCAATAAAATTGGTAATTCGGAAGGGTACTTTTTGGTCATGAATCAGTCAGACATGCATGCGACCGATAAAGAGTTCACGCGATCTCGGCGGGAGGGCGCGATGACGCGCTGACTAACATTCCAAAACCAATATTATTTATTTTTAATGATGCCAATGAACGCTTAGCACGTTTACCTTCGCTTTGCATCTACTCACTTAGTCTCCTTCCTGCTTCAGTCGCACTTGTGAAGTTTTATTTGTGGACGATATTGATTATTGATATTCATTCAAGTGGAGAGCGCAGCCGGTGTGGAACGGGCTTGGACGCTGACGAAGCGAAAACCATTTACCGGCTTCGAGACGGCGGCACTGGGTCACTGGACCCGGGAACATACCCCTTACAGCCATCCCGTGAAGGCCGCCATTCATAATAAAAATGACATCAACCGCGTGGGAACATAAATTTATAAATGCCACGCTAAGCGACCGGTCAGACCGGCAGATTTTAATTACGACTCTGATCAACGATGGCAAAGACATTCGTCGAAAATCCATCCTCGTATTCGTCGTAATTGTAAGAGACGATCTGAAACCGCGAGAGTAACGTTAACAAAAAAGACAAGAAAGCATGCAGACGATCGTGATGCGTCAGCGCAATGCACTTCTACCATCTCTGTCGCTTCGGCAAATGCACTTGTCATGGCAGCGCCATCTCGCTCCTGCTTAGAGCCGAGGATCACTCGTCCATCGGCTGTCTCGTTCCCGCACACTACTTTGTTTAAGGAAGTGCGCCTCGTGCTTACGGGATCGCATCGACCGCCATCAGCTGCTTTGCATCGCACTGTATACCAAACAGATTAGGAATCTAAGGTTTAGTCATTGAAGAAAATCAATCGGAAAGCCGTGCGTGTGGCCACTCGCGACATTTCCCCCATAACAATGAGTGATAGTGCATCCGTCTCTTTCACGGCGAGCCTTGTCGTGCTGTTGCTCCGAACCAAGTTCAATATCCCAGACCTTGGGCCGATCGAGGGTACCACTGGCCAGTTGAAACTAGTTACTCATGCCATACCTAGCAATAATTTAAAATGTGCCCATTATTTTTAGCACCTTATTTGATTGATCGAAACTGATATAAAGTCAGTGTATGTGTATATCGTTGCCGTGTGTCACGAAAAATTTAAAGCGTGAGGTTCGTAGGAAATGGACTTTTCAACGAGCCTTTGTCGGCGAAAACTGAAACGCGCGAGGTATGTTTAGGTCACGTTTTGACATAAAAGATTGAACGTAAAAAATTGAGCTGTTTTATGATTTCGACGACTATTAGACGACTATTAGACGATATATTAGACGGTAAAGTGATTAGACGTATAGAATTTTGTTCTTCAATTGGAAATAAATAACTGTGTTTAAAGTAAATTCTGTGAAGTGAACTATTAACACACTTGTAAAGGACTGTGTTTTGGAGGCAATAATTATATTTACACGGTGTCGTGTGTTTATTTGAGTAGATAAAACTATAAAACAAAGTTGTGAAAAGTGCTTGTAATATAAATCAACCCTCAACTTATCCTAGAAAAAACTGACCTGGGTCAACACACGGAACTTGAATCTAGTGTGCATGCGGTTTGGGTGTCACTGGCATCAACGCGCTTGAGATTGTATTTTTGTATGCATGCGGTTTGGGTGTCACCGGCATCAACGCGCTTGAGGTGAATAAGACTTGTTTATTGTATTTTTTGGCAAAAAATATATGAGTAAACATGAAATGCAGGGCATGCAATAAAGCCATAAAGGCAACTGATAATAAAGTCTGCTCTCTTTGTACTGGCAATTATCACTATCAGTGCTTGGGCATAACTACTGAGAATTTTAATAAGGAGTCTAAGCAGTCCAAGGCTAACTGGAAGTGCCCAGACTGTAAGAGTTCAGAGAGAAAAGGAGACAATACGAACACTCCCATCAGACAACAGATACCACCCAGCTCACCTCAGGGTTCAACTAATATCAGCGTATCAAGCGTAGACGAACTGAAGTATTACTTCGACGAAAAGCTTAAGGAAGCTACTGCCACGATTCTGTCTCAAGTAAGAGAACAGATCTCTACGGAATACAGAGCTATTCGTAAAGAATTTGAGGAAGTCAAGGCTGGCCTGGAGTTTATGAGTTCTCAAGTGGAGGACTTGAATAACCGATTCAGCGAGAAGGCTAAAATTATTGAAGATTTGAAGTCGGACAACGAAGCCCTGCGTTCGCAGATTCGTCTCATGAACAATCAGCTCAACGTAATCGAGCAAAAGTCTAGAGGGTGCAATATAGAGATTCAGTGCGTCCCGGAAAACCGATCGGAAAACCTGTTATCAACAATCAAGCAGCTTGGAAAAACTATTTCAAGGGAAATAACAGACAACGAAATCTTTGATTTTCACCGCGTGGCTAAACTAAATCAAGAGTCCAGTCGTCCACGAGCAATCATTGTAAAGTTGTCTAGTCCGCGTGTCCGTGACGACATCCTGGTGGCAGTAAAAAAGTTCAATAGAACAAACCACAGGGACAAATTGCACACGGGTCATCTTGGTCTAGCGGGAAGTAAGCAGCCTGTCTTCGTCGCTGAACACTTGTCACCCGCCAACAAAAAACTGCACGCGGCCGCCCGGGTCGCTGTCAAGGAGAAACAGTACGAGTTCCTGTGGGTCCGGAACGGCAAGATTTTTGTGCGTAAGAACAAAGACTCAAAGTCTTTGGTAATTTACAACGAAGATTGTTTAAGTCGTCTGTAGGAACTTTAGTTTTATCTTAACAGGTTTGAACTAGTGTTCTTTTAAGTAGGTAGGCTAAAAAGCATTAAAATTGTTTCCATTTATTATCAGAATGTAAGAGGCTTAAGAACAAAAACTGAAAAATTGTATATAAATGTTTTAAAAACTCAATACGACATCCTAGTGTTAACGGAAACTTTCTTAAATTCATCGGTATTTGATCATGAATTATTCGACAATCGGTACAATTTATTCAGGAGAGATCGTAGTTCAACATGCTCGTCAGAGAATAAAAAAGATGGTGGAGGAGCGTGCATAGCAGTTCACAAGAGATTAGACGCTAGTCGTCAAATCACTTGGGAATCAGACTGTGAGGACCTTTGGATTACCATTAAAATTGATGGTAATCATAATAAAAACATCAATTTGTGCGCAGCTTACATTCCCTCTCCAGCTAAACAGGAATATGTGGAGCGTTTTTTCTCAAACTTTACAGATATTTTAAATAATAAAATCAAGGAACCCACTACAATACTTTTAGGGGACTTCAATATGACAAAAATTGAATGGACCTACGACCCTAATTTATCAGCTTGTACACCTACCATAAGAAACTATGGCCAAGTTGAAAACACGTTCATGGATGAAATAATTTTTAATAATTTAAGTCAATGTAATAGTATATTAAATGCAAATAATCGCACTTTGGATCTGGTTTTGACTGACAGCCCTAAAATGCTGAAGATTTCTGAAAAGTCGCCTTTAACTACATTAGACTCGCATCACCCAGCTTTCGAAATACAGGTAACTCTACCTAGTAAAATTAAATATCTAAAAAAAAATAGAATAGAAAAATTAAATTTTTTCAAAAGTGATTATGTCAAATTAAATGATGAATTATCGAAGTTACAATGGGAAAATCTATGGGTAAATGTGAATGACACTGAAGAAATGGTAAAAATATTCTATGCTACTGTTATGCCTTTAATAGAAAAGTATACACCTTTAAGTAAGCCAAAAAGTGAGCGTTATCCCAACTGGTTTAGTACTTCGCTGATCAAATGTGCTAAAGAAAAACTTAAGTACCACAAAAGATTTCATATGTATGGTAATCCTCGAGATAAAGAAGCAGTTGAAATTTTACGGACTAGGTACGACAAAATGTTAAAGAACTGTTTTAATACTTTTAAAGAGAATGCTGCCTCAATTATTCGCACCAATCCAAAGCATATTTGGTCATACATTAATGAATTAAAACGCAATTCTGGAACTATACCTAATCAAGTAGTTTTAAACAATAACATAGCGAACGGTGGTCAGGAAATCTGTGAACTCTTTTCACAATATTTTCAGTCAGTTTATGACCAAGCAAGTAATTCACAAACAACCTCCTCGCATACATTAACTGAAAATTGTTCATCAACATATAGTAAAATCTGTCTGGAAGAGTCGGAAATTGTTTTTGCCCTTAAGAAATTGAATCCGCATAAGGGTGCAGGATTAGACGGGATACCAAATATTTTTCTAAAACAATGCGCAGATACCTTATCAAAGCCTTTACTAAAATTATTTAATCAATCACTTAGCGATGGATATTTTCCGTCGGAGTGGAAAAAGGCACGTTTGACACCGATTCATAAAAGTGGCGATACTAACATTGTATCAAATTATCGTCCTGTGTCAATTCTCCCAGCGCTTGGTAAGGTTTTTGAATCAATAGTCCAAAAAAAAATATATTGGCATATAAAACAAAACATACATCCAGAGCAGCATGGGTTTCTTCCCAAAAAATCAACTACTACTAACCTAATAGGATTCGTCAGTGATATCGCTAGAGCTATTGATGAAAGGGGAGAAGTCCATGCTATTTACACAGACTTTAGCAAAGCCTTCGATTTGATCGATCACTCTATCCTACTTGAAAAAATTGCTAATATGGGAATACATGGCTCATTATTGCGATGGTGCACATCTTATCTTAAAAATCGTTCACAATTAGTGAGTATAAGAGGCTATACATCTAGATCAAGAATGGTACCAACTGGCGTTCCTCAAGGATCACATTTGGGTCCTTTGTTCTTCATAATATTTATAAATGACTTAACAAGACTATTAAAATGTAGTTTTAAAATGTATGCAGATGATCTCAAATTATATAAACGTATTAACAGTGAACATGATATAGAAGCCCTGCAATATGACTTGAATAAAATAACTGACTGGTGTTCTAACAATAAAATGGTTTTAAATGTAGGTAAATGTTATCACATAAAGTTTACAAAGAAGAAGATACCTTCTGTAGCTAAGTATTTTTTAGGAACCACTGCTTTAAAAGAGGTCAACAGTATCAGAGATTTAGGAGTTACTGTCGATAGCGCCCTTAACTTTAGAGAGCACTTAAATAAAACAATCCTAAAAGCAACTCGGCTTTCCGGTTTTATATCACGCCAAATTAAGTCTTTTAAAGATCCGGGAGTGGTCATACCCTTGTACAATAGCATAGTTCGTAGTGTGGTAGAGTTCAATAGTTGCGTGTGGTCTCCCGGTTATAAAGTACACTCTGATAGACTGGAGCGCATTCAAAAAAGATTTATGTACCATTTAGCCTATTCAAATAATAGATGCAAAGATCTTCCGTCGTACGAGGCAAGACTATCCTTTTACAAAATGAAACCCCTTAGTATCCGTCGCAAGGTGGCTGATGTCTTGTTTTTATATAAAATGATTCATAGTTTGGTAGATTGTCCAGACGTCCTATCGTCTGTGAATCTAGAGGTTCCTCGTGTAGGCAGTCGTTTGATAAATAGGAAATCGTTCAAATTACCCACATGCAGAACAAATGTGGGGCAACACTCTCCTTTGTACCGAATGTTCTCTTGTTATAATGGAATAAGAACCAAATATGACATTTTCAGTGGTTCTTTGGCCTCAGCTAAAATAATGCTAGGCAGATCTTTAAATTGAGTGTTTTAATCTTTGTTCTCTTTTATAGAATATATATGTAGGTATATTTTTATTTTTATCAAATTTTTGTAGGTTTAATGTGTTAAATTAAGTACCTATTTAATTATATGTATTATATTCTTTATACCTAGATAAGTCTAATCACAAAAAATTGCATGCTGTGTTCACTGTGTTTAGGAACTACGCAGACTTTGTTTTCTTAAGACTGTCATAATACGTTAAGTTTAGCGTAAGTTTCAATTTGTGAACCATAAATAAAAAAAAAAAAAATAAAAAAAAAAAAAAAAAAAAAAAAATTTCGATACCAGGAAAACTAATGAAGCGTCGGTGGTCGGCGCCGCGGTGTGTCCTCGTACCTACATCAAATATACGAGCGCCAATTAGATGTCGGCCGCGTTGCGAAAATAATATAAATATTAGTAGAACCGACAAAGGTTTTTAATCACCGATCTCGATGCGTTTTGCTCCTTTTGCGGTCCGAAATTACAGGTTGCGGGTTCGCTCACCCCGGGCACACCGCGCTTAGGGCTCTATGCTCTCGTGGATCGTGTGAAAAATTACCCAACTTTTGCTCTTATTTCACGATATACCTAAATGCCATTCGATATCCGTAATTTTTGTGCGCATACTAAGCGGCGCTCGACGCACGCACGAAACCGAAACGAACGGTTGCACGTCTGCGCTTTGGGTTTCGAGTTGTTTCGAAAATGAGATTATAAATAATTTTGAAAAAAGAATGATGAAAGAAAACGAAAGCGAGGAGTGCGCGGCTCGTGAGCGCTCGCTCGCCGGCCGAGCCGCGCATCTCGCCAAGGTTACGTCGCAGGGCGGCGACCGGCGAGACGGGCGTGACGTCACGGGCGCCGGAAACGATTGTCCGCTCATAGTTACGGTTACATTTTGAGTTTAGAAGAAAGTGCTTGACGTCAGTTGGGCTAGGTCAGTTCGCTGCACTTGATTTTCGCCCATACTAAATTCAGCATCGATCGACTATAACTCGTTAACAGTGCGATCTGACAGAAACCGTTTTTAAGTAAGTCAGATATCAAAACTTTATTTAGTAAAGGAAACAATAAAAGCAATACCCGAGTTGTTTCCAAAACCACAGATGCATAAGAAAGCAGTCGACCTCCGCCAGCCGATAGTCTGTGATAAACAAATTAATTCTGCCGAGTACGACAATGGCCGGCAATTATTTAATTTGGTCATAATAAATAAGATACGCTTAAGATAAATCTGCATCCTTATCTATATACCCTTTACTTAAATGATATTATGTGTGTGGTCATACATAAAATACCTAACTGACTGCAGTTGAAGACCGGAACGAATATTACCTGAAAGGAAAAAAAAACAATTAGCACATCGATATCAATTTTTACAATATAACATACTTTACAATATCTTTAGATAGAGGGATCATATATTGCGAAATACAAAACAAAACAAAAAACGAATTATTCGTTTAGTCAGAGAAACATAAAAATGTATGCATTGACTTGTAAAGTTAATATTTAAAAGATCGTCCATTGTACATACAACAATGCCAGCATAACTCAGCTTTAGTACACCTTCATCGGCTGTGGAGATGAGCCGGAGTGTCAGAACGGAGTTATGGAGTAACGCGACCGGAGCTACACGCCCGCCGCGCTGCGGGGGACGCGAAATTGATATTTAATTTATTCG
The DNA here is from genome assembly GCA_958496255.1 of Camptogramma bilineatum. Lineage (NCBI taxonomy): Eukaryota > Metazoa > Arthropoda > Insecta > Lepidoptera > Geometridae > Camptogramma > Camptogramma bilineatum. Next base: position 13,249,011 of record OY292466.1, on the reverse strand, counting down.
GCATTGTACCGAAACAACGGATCCGGCGCATCACTATATCACAGTCAATTGGAGTTCGCATTGCAACTGTATACGTATGAAAAACTTTTAAAAATAAACAGGTGCTTCATAATGGAATTCAAATTCAAAAGGGTATGTTTGATTTTCGAATGTTTACTTTATACCTCTCGCCTTCGCACGCATAGGAACCCCTTATCGCGGAATTTTGTTTTTTTTTTCCAGGTTAAAAATTAGCCTATGTCCTTCCTCAGGGTTCAAACTATGATTTTACTATATAAAAATCCATCAAGCCGTTTAACTGTGAAAACGTAACAACCAGACTGAGTTACTTTCGCATTTATACTATTAGTAAGGTTATTAGTAAGGATTAGCTTCCGCCCGCGGCTTCGCTTGGTAACCGGATAAAAGTAGCCTATGTCCTATTCCCGGTCATTATCTATCTATATTTTAAATTTCAGACAAATTGGTTCAGTGGTTGTCGAGTTATAGAGAAACAAACATACATCAAAACATCCATCCAAACTTTCGCATAGGTGATAATGATAACTGATTAGTGTGATTAGAAATACATCAAAGAACCTGAAACGTCTGAAGACCAAGAATATTGACGTGATCGTTCAAATGCCAACAAGAATGTTACAGGACAACAATGGAAAACTTATCATGCAATATTTCTCATTGTATTGTCAGTTTCGTCACAAACCGGACCGACGAAAACCCTTGAAAGAATTTCCATAATAAAAGCTCCAGTCTGAAAACACAATACGTAATATTTACGTCATCATATCGAAATTTCTTTGTAACAATGATGTTACGATCTTCGAGAAAAAGTCGGTAATTCGATAAACATCGAGATGAACTGTGAATACAACCAAACGAATGGAATTACGACGACTCGGACATCATTCATGTTCATCGATCCTTTAATCGATAGATATGGTCTTATCAAGATTTTCAATCCTGAAGACTAAGTATTCCGTAGTCGAATTGCGCACTCCGGCTAAAGGAGGATCGCTTGTATCATTGCGGGTTCAAATCCCGTCGGAATTGAAAATTTTGATAAAATTTTTCATTTTCAAAATGCTTCATGTCTGTGTGTCACGCGCGCACTAGAGCGGAAAGTTCCTACTTAGATAAATTGTTAGTTCACATTATTTAAGAATTTTTTGTTAATTTTTCAAGGCAGTTGTTGATACATTGTACTTTTCATTTATTATAATAATTTAGAATACCTACGAATAAGCTTTACTTTGTTAGGCATCTCCTCACTGACCTAACGCTTAGTGATGAATGTTGATGCATTTTAATAAAAATAAATTAAGCACATTAAATAAAGAAATATCACTTTTTAAATACATACCAACTAAAATCTTTTATCTAAACCCAAAAATAAATCGCGATTCAAAAATGTTTTACGAAATCTTTTCCGATGTTATAATCAAAAGCTCTGCATGAAAGAAACCACATTTTTCTACAACTCGACTTCGGATGTCTGCCAAAGTACCAATTTACAAAGAGCTCACCTGTTCCACTGAACTACGCAAGAAAGAACTGAATTGGAAAGAATCCATGCGGTGTGAGGGGTCAAATTAGATTGGTGGTCGGACCTAAGCAAGCAAGGTTGGCCTCTAGACAAGAGCATAGCGATTTATCAAATATTTGAAAATCGAACGCCCCCTGAAGCATCGACAAATGACAAAATAGAGACGAAGCGTTAGCTCAAACGAAAAAAGTTACGTACCTTGATTACCTACGTAGCATGATTTTTAAAAGATGCAAAAATAAAATACTAGTGATCTATAGCTTTTCTCAATCGCTCACCTCTTAATGTTTGCAAGTTCTAAGTTACCTGAAACCTAGGCCTATTTGAATACGCAGGCCGTTAGCGTTTCCGATAGTGACGCAGGCCTACGCATACAGAATTTAAAATGACTCACTTCGTCTATTCCACGACCACGGGTCAGTGTCTAAAGCACTAAATTGTACTCTATAGTGGACATTTAACACTTGTTGATCTTGTCTGTGTGTAAACGGAAGTGTGTAATTGCTTGGAATTTAAGTTTGGAACGCGATTAGGTTGGATGTTAAAAAGAGGTCGGGAACTTTTTTGATGTTTGAAAATAGAACGAACCTTAACAAAAATGAAGAATTTCATAATAAGAATGCAATTTCCAAAAATCGGTTCAATGTTAACTTTGGCTACGACTAGTTTTTGTCTCATTATCAAGCACCTTATTCGCAAAGAACTTAAACATAACTTTTATGCAAAACTTCATTGTTATGGGTAAGTTGTAGACCTTGATAGATGTATAAAAAGATCTGTAAAGGAGCTTCTACAGTAGTCTCATTTGCGTCAATTATCGACATTAAAATGCCGATAAATCGAAATCCAATGCAATGTGGCCAAACCCCTTAAGGTAAATGTAGGAAGAGATACAACTTCCAAAACGAGTCTTACGTATTCACACAAAAACACTTAAAAAAAAGCTACGACAACTCATAGCTATAACTACCTACTTATAGTATTTTGCTACACTTTTATAATATTATCTTTTATCAAAATTTGGCTTAGGGATCTTAGTATATCGACCATCCTATTTGTTGGCTTTAGGATTTATGTATTTTGAGTGTTTGTGGATTTTTTGTAATTTGTATTAAATACTGCCACAGAACCGACTTACAAATAGTTGATCCCTTTGCGGCTATTTAAAAAACATTATGACGGATTAAAACTACTATCACGTACTCCATAATTGTCGCGAAATATTGAACAATCGACGCCGGCGCAGACATTAATCGATCATCGGTATTTATGTTCACGTTGGTATTTGGTATTTCAATTTATTAAATTGCTGTTTTAAGTATGTCAAAAACATTCACCCATCTGGGTAATCTCGTCTCAGTACCGGGCGGATGAGACTATGATTTATATTGTCATGAAGATGAGAAGGTATAGTCCCAGGGGCAGCTGAGAGTTTCGCCCTGTGGTCCGAATCGACCCATTTCAAAAGATACTTTAGGCAATTCGCACCGCTCGCTGTCACCACCGTGGTGCGAAAGAACCCATTCAAAAAGAGCTCTTGGGCGATTAACACCGCGGTCCGAACCTTTCGTGGTGCGAAACGACTAAAGACCCGTCAAAAGTATCTTCACAATGTTTGCAGAGTGAATGTCAGTAAGTCTGTCAAAAACGTTTTCACTATGATCGCAGAGTGAATGACTCAAAAAATACCAGGCACTCATGAGCGACTAGGCGGTCTAGTTCAACCAATCGAAATAAAGGAGACCGGTGTATCTTGTGATTATTTTGGGCTTGTTGTTATCCCGACCTACCTCAACGTGACGCGTGGGAGTGACCTTGTATCTTAATGTGCATTTATAAATAGGGTTATCATAACCGTACAATCAATCAAATTAATGAACAATCGATTTCAATTATTTTATAGTTCTGTATCCATCACCCACTTGGTAAATTTATTGGTTTTTAACTGCCGTTTAAACTTGTGTTTTTCGTATTTCTCGTTTATTATTGGAAATTGGTGACAATTTTATTAATAGAAAATAGATTGAACTAGAAAGCGCGTGTCACTGAAATCATGACAAGTGTTGGAGTCAGCGTAAATAGCGCGTCTTGTATAAAAAAACATGATAGGTATTATAAAGAAGGTATAATAGTATAAGGTTATAAAATTAGGTGCACCAGCAGAAAATACTCAAAAATAGGTATTCATCTAAAACAATTAGGCCAATTCATACGTAGTGCGTATTAAAAAGATGATAATAAACCATCTGACGTACAGCAACTCAATAATTTCTTTCGTTCCGATCGAGAGCGTTGACTTATTGGTTCCGATAGGTCAATATGCGACATGATAACAATGACATTGCAATTTATGTCTTGAGATTCTGTTTCGAGATTAATTATACCTATAATTTCTCGTACTTAGTACTTATTGAATGAACATCCGTAGGTGACGATTTTAGGACCGTGTAAGTTTGTGTAAGGGAGGCCCAATAGGATGAAGTCGAGCTGTGGATGATGATGATCAAAATGATCCTGCATAATAGGCGTTGTTTATAAGCTTTTTCGAACGGTTTGATGAAATGCAGACTCGTATTAGTTTGAGCATTGGCTAGATAAAAGCTAGTGCTAGAATTGTTTCGGACAAATTGCCGTGCTGAAAATAGACAACTCATTCCCTAGAGATGAGCGCTGCCGTCAAATCACATCACTATTTCACATAATTCGATTAAGATTCGTTTCGACGGCCGCATGTCTATGGTATTGTTTATCGCATAATCTGAGCTCTGAATTAGAAGCCGCCCGAGGCATTGTCTCGATCGACTTGTGGCAAATAAAAGTGGAAAACTGGATCTGTGACCGAATCGCCCTTCGTTTTTAGAGGTCTAGGTTTTATAACGGTACGATGGTATCATTCCGACCAACTAATAACCCCCGCGTTAAGGAGACGCGGCTACGCTGGTCCACACCAAAAGGGCCGGATATACACCATTCATCATCTTTGCTTCTTGTTGTTGCAGCTAAAAATTGGCTTTAAACATAAATCTCCTTTCATATGAAAGGTGTTTAAAGTTGAACACTGGTTAAACAACGTCCTGTCTCTATTAGTCACTAGCCACAAATAAAGACCGGACGTTGTTTAACCGGTGTTCAACTTTAAACATCTTTCATAGGTAAGACCCAAACTTGTGAGCTGAATAATTGGAATAGAAAGTAATAGCCTTTAGGTTAATATTTTATACAGAATCAACCCCTCTCGTTTTGAATCACCAATGACCAACTACTTCATATACAAAACTAGTTGCGCCCCGCGGTGTCACCCGCAGTTAAAAGTCAACATGAGACGATGGGAAAAAACTGACAGAAGTTGTCACAAAAAAAAATGGTACCTACCTATCGAAAAAATATTTACATTTACATAAAAGTATAAAGCCAATCGCACCACCCTTTAAAAAGTTCCCATACAAACTTTGACACCCTATTTTACCCCTTTTTGAGAGTTATTTTGCGTGGTACCTGGTACCAAACATTCACACACGGACTTTCGCCTTTATAATATTACAAGCAGAGGTCGCGCGGCGTTGCCTCCGTAGTTATGGTGATGATGATGATGATGATGATGAAAAGTAGCCTCAAGAGTTTAGCTATCACGTGCAGAAAGAATTTTTCAAATCCGACTGGTAGTACCTGAGGTTAGCGCGTTGAAACAAACAAATTCTTCCGCTTCATTATACTCGTATAATGAAGCGACATACTAGAAAGGTACCTTTAGACTAGTAGGATATAGTAGGATAAGTAGGATTACGTATGGTCTTGGACTCACTTTTAAATTAGGTAGTCTTCTAAATTGGTAGTCTATAGCTTAGTCTCCTTTTCGGCGGTATATGTGGCTGGTTTTTGCAGAGCGCCGCTGTCTGGGAATCCGTAACAAAGACCCGGTGAAATTCCTCTTTGCATTCCGAGGGTTCCGTGTGCACCGAACGCTGCAGCTTATTCAAAGATTCGAGATTTGAAAATTGAGAAAATATAGTAGTTCTAAATTAGAACGAGCGAGCTTTTTGAAGTTTTTTTTAGTCTTGGACCATTGCGTTCCGCTTTTGTTTTTGAAGAGTTCGGTATGTACGTAGGTTCAACTCGGGTAATATTCGCCAGGACTTTTAACGTAGCACCTTTATTTCATGACGCAATTGCAGTAAAATCGGCGGGTCTTTGTGCTCGGGTGACCCACTTCCGACTCCATAAACCCCATCAGTCCCGCCAGTTTCGGGTTAAAACTCCGCCTCACTTTTGGTCTTTTTAGCAACATCGGCAATCGGCCCCGTTGCATTCCCGTATTCACGATTTTTACGAGCATCTGACCGGCTCAAGCTGACAGACTGATCGTAAAAGACCAGATTTTATTTCTTATTGTTCGCCTTTCGCGAAATCTAATTGAAGTCGAGGGAATCGGTAGGTCGCCCACCGGCATTTACGCGTTTTTAATTTAACCGTGAGTGGAACGTTGAATTATGTCTTTCAGATAATGATGTGGAGGTTCATTGCTTTTTATGACACGCTAAATGGTCGGCGACGCGGGAATCAATTTTGGCATAATCCTGTTACGACCACTGTCCAAAATAACTAAATCGATTTTGCAGTGGACCACTGTCCAAAATCGATTCAGTTCCCTTTTAAATTAAACTTTTTAAGTTCTTGGTTACCTCTAATGATCATAGATGAACCTCCTGAAAACTATCATTAATCAACACTCAGACGGAACTCAATCTAGACTTCACAGATGCACAACGAAAAAGACCAACAAAATTTTCCTTTGTTTTGTTCCTTTTGTACCGCGATCGCATGTACCAGGCAATCATGAGTGTCTGATTTACGTGTTTACTCTAGTGTTGCACAGATGAAAAGTACCAGAGCGTCATGAGTAGGTGTCGCGCGGTTGTAAATTACACTTGTATGACAATATTAAGAGACAATAATTTTATTGAAGCTCTTCAATTTCTTTGTTTATTTCCTCTAGTATTCTTGGTATATTATGTACGATTATACCAGGGAGTCATGAGCGCAGTGGAGTTTGTGAAATTGCGTGTGACCGCAAGACATCCGGCGGACAATGCATGGCAGAGCGGATGCCGGCAACGTGATGATATTGCTTTGCGTGTCCGTCTGCGCGCGTGGCCATGTGTGAAGCACTTTTGCCTTCTATTACTAGGTACTTTCCTTGTAAAGACATCTGAAATTGCGATACAAAAATATTCATGCAATTGCATTCATAATATTTAATATTCCTGATCTTAGGAGGATGTCAACTGTAAAGCTACTTATAATATTCCAGCAAATGAAGTTATGTAACAAGGGCCGTATGTAGCAGCCGCTAACCACGATTCTTTTGTGAGCTTTCGTAATATTGCGATGGAAAGGAAACCGCAGTGTAATCATTAATTTCCTTTGGTTTTGTGGCCATATTGAGGCATAAGCAATTTTTCAAGCCTCCTTAAAATATCACTAAGGAAACCAATATTTCAATGATAAACACGTACGCATTTATAAGTCATCGAAACTGGATGGTGTACAGATCACCACAAAGCGGCGAGACTAGGAATGCATAATCGCGAGGTGGTCATCGGAGTATCGGATGAAGCGATCTATCAGAGGGTCGTTACCGCAGGGGAAGCCGTCTATGTGTGGGAGCGCATAGTGCAGAACAGGTTTGTCTATGTTTACCGAGACGTTCCTATACACACCTACTAGCAATTTAATACTGCCCTAGTCATCGCAAAAAAACTGCTTTCAGAAATTGAAGTAGGTATCGGATATTTTTTCTTAACTCTTCAGTCCAATGAAAGTTAATTCACTCATCAAGTTCATACATGGTTTTAAATTATATGTAATTGCAAAATCTTAAACGCTTCATTCAATAAGTTTTATGATTGTTATTCATAAAAAAGTTTCGAAAATATCTTTTGTAAGAGAAAACCGCGTGTCGGTAATAAAGGCATGCAGTAATATTCGCACAGAATTACATTTACCAAGGTTTTTAAAGATGTCGTTTTACCAAACCCTTTTGTTCAGTGGCAACACTGGCAATTTAAAAAGAAATAAATGGGCGCATTCATTTTATTGTATTGATTGATACTCAATAAGCTGCGTTCAACAACACGCGACTCTCACAGTTCTTGTGATAAATATTTCTCAAGAAACATTTCAAGAGCAAAATTGTTTTGTAGCTTGTATAGTGTACAAAATTTTATGAGAAGCTACTTGTTCGGGACCGTGAACCCTCGTCTGACACCCACCGCGCCGGTTCAAGCGCCGGCGCACTATGGGTCAGGACAGTAATTATCGTCTCTTTAATCACTTTATAAAACTTTGATTTCTTCAAATTTCTCAATGATTATATGTAGTAGGATAATTGAACTATCATATTCCACAAAAAAAAGGCTATATTAACACATTTTAATAGCCATATCAAGAACTTGAATGTAAGGAAGTAGATTCATAGACTTAGGAAAATTTTTGATTTGGCACTTTCAGATCGTTTTTTTTTAAATTATTTGTTAGTAAACTATTACTTATTATACATCATTAGAAGCGTGGTACTTTACGCTTTTTATTTAATCTAAGTATATTCTTTTATGATAAATAAAGTTAGCTTTTATAGTCAATTTTCGAAAGTCCTAATATTTTTTGGGTTTTGAAAATTCAAATCGACTTTTCATATTTACCGCTGTCTCCCGACAAGGAGATACGACTACCATAACGTTCCCTGGTCTGTATAGTAATAGGATGTAAAATAAAATTTTGCTCCAATTTGCTCCTTTTTGACTCAGATGCAAAAATGTGTATGGTGGGAAAATCTGAAAATTCATAAAAAGGTATCTTTTTGTAAAATTAGGTTTAAAATGTAACATTTATCCTCGTTTTTATTCACTTGATGCCATTAATGTTAGTATTGCTTGATTAACTTTTAATTAAATGTAATTATTTTAGAAATTATTAAGATATTTGTTTCATAACTATTTTAGCCGCAAGTAGAGAATAACCGAATTATTTGATCAATTGTTGAATTATTTATAACAATGGTTGATGGGAAAGTCCCTCAGGAACTCACTGATACTAGTTCTGGAGCAGTGAGTGTATTTGTGGTGCTAGACCCAATGAAATGAACGATTTAAGTAAGGTCGCATCCAAGCCTTAAAAATCAAGATGCCTATCAGTATGGAATATCAACACTGCATGCGTGGATTTGATGCATGGAATTAATATTACAATATATTAGTTTCCAATTTGTCGTTTATAATGTTTAAAATAAGTTTTATTTAAGTAACTTATTACTCATTCAAATAGTAGGTACCTACCTACCTATGTTTTAATTTAACGCAAAAAAATACTTAAAATATATTTTTTTATGTGTAAATATTATTTTCTATCATGTTAATGTAGAATTTTGTTTATATTATGTACATTAAAGTAGTTTAAATCCGCGAAAATATATAAAAATTAAGTTTTATTTACTTAAGTGGTATTTTTTTCATATTAATAATGGCTTTTTTTTATTTTTTTTGTATTAACTTAAAGCTTATATAATCTGAGATTATAATAGCGAAAGATTCACTAAGATATTTTGAAAACTGAGGAAGTTACAGAATTTCGAGACGATAATTACGCTCCTGACCCATAGTGCGGCGGCGCGGCGCGGCGGTGCAAGCTCAATGTCTTGCAAATCGCGGCTAGCTTCAATGAACCAAGCTAATGATACCAATATTTAAAAAAAACTGGCAGCTGGCAGATAGGAAATGTAACGCAAGTCTGATCGGCACCCATTCATTACACCGACCTTCAACACTAAATAACGCATGATAGGTTAATTGCCAACAGATTAGCTTTTGGCAGTTTTTTTCCATGCTTTAAGCTCTTTGTTTATGATTCATAATTACAACACGATGGATAGTCAATCAGCGAACCTGTCATTATGTTGTTCAAATAACTACTTATTTATTTTCGTACCGAAACCGATATACCTACCGACGGCTTTGTTCCCAATTTAGGTATTTATTTATCGATTGGAAAATTGACTGGGGACAAAAAATGGTCTTATTAGATTGCTATATTTCATCGGACCGTTTCTCACAGTTTGTGGTGATAAAAAATTAGAATTATGGCGATGCGGTATTAAGATTAATGTTTTATTTTTTCGGTGGTTGATGTTAATGATTTGTGGCGATCAGGGTCTGCAGCTCGCGTGCGACCGGTGCATGCATGACGCAATGTGGGAACAACGGTTAACTCGATCACCTATGCAAAAACTATGCGCGTGATATGTTAAAAATATTTAATCATAGGTCTGTATAATGAAGGATCTATTTCATTTTTGTCTAGTGGTAATAAATGCTATGTTATTATTATGTTATTCATTTATTGTTTCAACATACCTACACATTTGATTATTAAATAAATCCATGAGAACTTGCGTTACATTTGACAAAGTTGCTCGAAGAAAAGATTTCAACGCGCTCACAAAGTTTACGTTGGTAAAGTGGAAAATTTATTATAATTCGTTTAAACTTCAAAGGCGTAGAGCTTAACATGATTGTAAAGTAATTTCGATAGGTTATCGTATCTAATCAATGTTGCGCTTTTGTTGCTTTATTTTAAAGGGACCAATATGCGATGCATTTACCAGCATCAGCATTAATTTAGATGTAACATTTTATACCGTATGTAATTTAAAATGCATGCCATGGATATTATTATAATAGGTTAATATAATAGGATAATAACACGTCTGTGTTCGGTACCGCGAAACGCGATTTTTTTCCAACGCGTCGAGAGCCGGTGTTGCCATGTCAGTCTGATTTGTTCCCGTCCGATTTAACTATGTAGTTCAAGGTTAGACGAGATGTCGTGCTCAATCGTGAATGGGCGGCTTTATTTTTTGCTACAGGTCGTCTTTAGGTCACCGAAGTCACCCATACGACGCTCCCATAAAATAACACAAAGAATCGTATGTTGAAATCATAACATATTGCATCTAGCTTCTTATACCTACGGACGATTTGTTAATGACCAAAAAATTTGTTTCGCAAACAACATAAATTAGACAAACATATTTGGAACAACTAATAAAACAAAAAGCGATAAAAGGATCCGTTTTAAAATTTAATTAACTGCTTATGATAATACGTTTGGTTGTCGACCCGAAATGCACATTTAATTGTGACAAAACATCACAAAAAGTCGCCCCGAATGACGAAGACATTAAGTTATTTTGTAACAGGGTGCAATGTACTACCAACTGACCGTTTGAGGTTGGCAACCCAGCGCCCAGCGGAGGGCGCTACGATATGCCGATCGTAATCGACCCGTGAACAATAATCATTCGGATTTGGAATGTGTCACGTGACCATGAATGCGGGAGTTTGAATTTCGAACACTCGATTACTTCGTTAATGAACATTGCGTTCTCGAATCAGACTGTTATCTTTATTCAATTCAACTTCGAAAGCCCTAAAGTTTTTACAATCATAATCTGGAAACTAATTGGTGCAGAGAGCGAATTGACATTTTACTTTCCGGGTTCGCTCGCCGTCGGCCTGCGCCAGGTGGTTCGAGACCACCTCGGCGACCGAGCCAAAGTCACTTATAAGTCACTTTGATGAAAAAAGGCCACCGGCTAGCGAGTAAGTCATCCATGCATATTATTAAAGCAATCTGCGAAATATCACATTATCTGTCAACGGCGGGAACTTTGATCTATGCCGGGCTTTTGCACGGTTCAGCACACAGATCCAATGAAGCCCAAAAACTGGTATATTTTGAAACGTTGTCGAGGATATCATTTATGATGTTCTAATAGGAGCTAATATTCCACTTACACAAATTGCTGAAGTAATTGTTTATTAGCATGGTGATTCTTATAAGTTTCACAACTTTGGAAGTGGAACATGTGACTTAACCGAATGGGAGGGCCATGTTCCGATTTTGTGACAATCTGTTGAGTGATTCGATTGGCTAACAAAGGCGTTCTCATTTCAAATTCATAATAGTAATATGCCTAACCAGCCGTGTCGTTATTAGTTTTTCGTCTTAAAGCGATAAAATCTAAATGAATTGTGAATCGCTTTGTCTGAGCCGATGTTGTGTGAAATAAATCGTGCGACGCAACGCCGGCTACTTCAAAAGCTTTAAGCTACTCTGCAGTCCGGGCGTACCACCCAAATGTGACCTCTAAATCTAAAACACAATGCCTCGCACGCGTCCGCGACATGAGTAGACTCGGGAAGCGGGGAAGGTCAACATAGCTTGGCTGAGAACGGTCCGATTTGTTCAAAATCGTGAGATACTGCTGGAATATAGAATTAGCCGAATCCAATAGGTTATCGTTAAAATATGTCGTCGGCATTCGAATGACTGTTTCAGACGTAGGACATACTTCAAATAACTTATTAGTTATTTATTGCTTTTGTATTTAGAATGAAAAATTTAAAACGGTTGCAAAAATTTAGAAGATAATTAAAAACTTGATTTACGAATGTCGTCGGGTCATTATTTTTTAGTTGAATATTTTTCGGTAACATTTAATAAGGTACCTAATTAAGATTTATGATAATAATAATATACGAATAGAATAATAGATAGATTGTATGTTTTGTATTGATTATGGAGAATAAATTTACTGTGTGAATAGTCCCGGTCGGTTCACGGTCGGGCGCGTTCGCGTCAGCTGCTCCCCCGGGCTCGCACCTCACACTCGCCAGTTACCCCTAATTACGGCGAGTGTGTTTCTGTGTCAACACTCCACTAAAAAAACATCCAGCCCAACGCATATTCCTAATTCAAATTCAGTTTGCATAGGTAATGTTCACTGCATTTTTAAAATTCGAACAGTTTGAAATCTATTATGATTCTTCTTGGAATTACAATGTAAGGTCCATTGATCTGTTCACTTTTTCTCCCTTTGATTAAAGATAGATCGCGTTACTTTCCATCACTTTCATTGTCCCTTGGCAAAGTTCGACATTAAAACAATATGGCGGAGAACAAAGGTCCATTCGAGCGATTCCAGCGCAAAAACAAGATCGGTTAAATGTTGGAAATAAAGGAGAAAAAAGGCCAATTTCCAAGAAGCGTTGACCGCGGTGCCAATTATAATAAAATTGTTGTTCAATACAGCCGCCGGAAAGGTTAGCAATTTAGCATATTAGCCGTGGACACGAAATAAATCTCGATTATCGGTTTACAATCACTTTCCAAAATTGGAAACGGAAATGATACTTCAGTTTCATAAAAGGCTACTTTGGAAGGAAAATGCCTATTATGATGTTAGATTGATGTGCATACGATATGTAGCAGGCCGGTAGCAATCTAACCATCAGACTTTCTGGAAATCGTTTTCAATTGAAGCAAGATCGATTAATCTTTAAATCGATGGTCTCGATGCGTCACATCTCTGGACCCTGTTCGAGGAATATTACTGCGGAATGTCGCCCCACAGCTCTCGCTTTCCGAATACATCGCTGTCTCACGATACAAATCGTGTTTAATTCGATTATTTATAACGATTCTTCAAATTCGATTTTCGAACAGCATCGTTCTGAATACAAATTCATTAGGGATGACAGTGTCGATGTTCGCGTGACCGTTTCGCAAATGATCTTTATGGAATGCGTTAAATCGAGCAATCAGTGCTTCAGCGGAGACACTTTTCAATTATCTCCAGGTCCAGTTGAAATTACAGGTCGTGTGGTGTGCCCGCCGCGAGGAGCGCGACGGAGATAAAGCGCTCCGTGCCCCGGGTGTCAATTGCTATGTAAATGCCTTTAAAGAGACTCTTGTACATGTAATCGGTCGGCTAATTACGCTCCTCGAATAACCAGATTTCATTTAAACTTTTAGCAACTTCAAAAGCTCGAAAGACCAAAACTTTTTGTAGGCGAAAGTTTTTCTCGGAAAGGATTCTAAATGGAGTAGGGACTATCTTTTGTTCCATCGATGCTAACAGTGGGTTGTTTATTTTTAAATTGTAGAGCGACGGAAAAAACCTTGCCAGGGGCAGGTGCTAGCAACGGATGTGGAATGACTTTTCGTTGAGGAATTAAGAGTTATTTAAAAATGCCAATCTCCATTCTTTAGTTCCATTCTTGTGTACAAATTAAACCGTACTTTACAAGCAATTTTATTTTAATTAAAAGCTTGTTCATACCGGCCTGAGTGTGACTGAACCGCGACCCCAACCACAAATGTTGTACAACTCGGGCCTTGTCAGTTCTAATGTTCACAACCCTTTGTTTTGGACCTTTCGAAACACTCATTTTATACAACTGCCGATAATTATGTACGTTGAATCGAAAGCCGAATCGGCGAAAATAAAATGAGACTGTTTCCGGGGCGCAGCGCCGCCCGACAGATGGCGCTCTTCCGCCAGCTGCCGGCCTCCGCCGAACCGCCTCAACAAGACATCTTTAACCGCATTCATTTGTTAAACAAAAACGTCCCATAAATACTGTCATAGCGAACCGAAGGTGAACCTGTGCCGGATCGACGGGACTTCGAGCCTACCAATCTTTAATTACGCCCGCCGACAGGTGGCTTATGCGAGTTTATAAAAACCACACAATAATTAACGACGCGAAATAATGTACCGGCATGCGAGACGAAAATCTAAAGGTTCCACACGCATCGGAACTCGACACCGGTATTGAACGTATTTTCATGAGGGAAATATCGGCTTACACGGTACTCGCACTGCCACCCACTACGCATTGAGAATGAGAAAAAGAACTCCCTTCTACTCATGAGAGCCTGGTACTTGAAAAGTCCAGACCCAGTATTCAGCACGCTTAATTCACGTCTTTTTGTACATCGTCCTTATTTCCAGTGACATGTTATTACTGGTAACAAAAAGTACGTAACAACAAGCACAAAAATATCGTGTGTGCAACAAGTCTAGCAAGTTATTGTTTTTGTACGCAAACACTGTGCACCTAGCTTTTGTAACTTGATAAGTTCAAGAGAAGCACGCAATATTCACAACATTTTTATCAACGCTAATATCTTATCTTATTACGAATACATTCTAAAAGGAAAAACTTATGAAATAAAAATTAATAGCTGCACAAGTACAAATAAGTCTCGATTTTAGCAATAAATGGTTTAAAATATACAAAACTAGATGTTCAAGTTACAGATAATTTATTGGTATTTTATTTGTTAGAATAAAAAAATATTTTAAAAAAACAAAAACCCGACTGCGTCAAAACTAAAAAGAAAAAAACAAGCCTGCAAAGAATTACTCACAGTCGGTACCCATTCATTTTATTACCAATCAAATCTTCCCAATGTTATGGGTCCCGACTGTGAGTAATTCTTTGCAGGCTTGTTTTTTTCTTTTTAGTTTTGACGCAGTCGGGTTTTTGTTTTTTTAAAATATTTTTTTATTTAACACTTTTTAGTTATGATAAAGTTGATTTTAAAATACCTTGATTAACTATTACCTACCCAACAAGAAATTAATAAACCAACTAAACTAAGTAACTTCGTATCGCCCTAATTATTTATTCAATTTTATTCTTCAAATCCATCCAATCCAATTCCCCATCAGCCAATAATTCAATCCAATCCAATAATATCAAAAACTTTCGATAATGGCCTTCAAAAATTGATAGAATAGGTAAACTTTTCAAAACGCAACGATAGCGCGATCTAGGATTGGTTCAGATTTAGCAGCGACATCTAGTTGTGTTTTTGGTAATTAATGTAAATAAAAAATAATACTGAGGGTTGCGATGTTTGTAACTTCTGAACTACAAAACCGATGACCTTGAAATTTTTACAGAACATTTTAAAGTAGGTACATACCTACTTTCTAACAAAATTACCCTTCCTTTGCGTTGCGCAGTCGGGTAAAAAGAATCAATAAAATCGTAGGTACTATGTGTTAATGAATTACAACCAGATACCTACCTACTCATTTTGATTTTCATTTCCTCTCCCAAGGGAACCGTCTTGAATTTCAGTAAGTAAGTAGGTATAGTAATCAAAAGTATCCTATTTATACCTCGTAGTAGTATAGTATGTATGCACTCAAATAATACCAAGTTTCATTTAAATCCGTCCAGTAGTTTCGTTCGACCGAGACGTGATGCGCGGCCAAGATACACACAAACAGAATTTTAAACCGTTATATTTCCTAAGCTATTATTTAAAATGAAAAATAGTAAAAGAAACCTAACATTGATTTTTAAATACCTATTCAACGATACCCCACTTGACATAGTTCGTCAATTTTGAGTTTTTCAATTTTGACAATATGGCGTCTGGTTGTAACACTGGTTAATTTTGATTACTTTCATGTCTTTAGTGACACTCGCAAGGTTGAGACAAATCGATTGACGTTAGAATCATCAAAATCGGTCCACGCGTTTGGCCTCTAGAGTGCCACATAGAAACATCCATAGCGAGAATAATTATTAATCAACTTTAAACCGTTATTTTTCCTAAACTATTACTTAAAATGAAAAATGGTAAAAGAAACATAAAGTTGATTTTAAAATACCTATTCAACGATACCCCACTTGACATGGTGTGACGATTTTGATTTTTTTAATTTTGACATTAAGGCGTCTGGTGGTGGCACTGGTGAATTTTGATTACTGTCATGCCTGTAACAACACTCCCAAGGTTCAGACGAATCGATTGACGTAAGAATCATCAAAATCGGTCCACGCGTTTGGCCTCTAGAATGCCACATAGAAACATCCAAACATACATACTTACATACATAGACTGATAAACACATTACCCTTCCTTTGCTTTGCGCAGTCGGGTAAAAAAAGCTAATCTGATTAGTCAAATAATGCCTTTCTTCCCTGCCAAGCGTGCGCGCGATTTCGAAAAATAATGAACTTGCATCCACATAAATCCTCCTTAAAACGAACTCTTATTTAATTTATCGTTTGATTAGTAGTCAGGTAGAATAGCAGGTAGAATCCGTGACTTAACAGCTTGGCCCTTTTTCGGGAATTTCAACAGGTACAGTTATCCCACAATACCAGGATCTCAGGAGTCTTTTGTGATGGAATTATTCTGGTAAGTATTGAAATCGGTATTGCATCGGCAGAAGTGTCAAAAATGGCAGTTCTAACAATGTCATAACATTGTTATCTGTAAGTTTTGTAAAGCAAAGCTCAACAACAAAGCCCTAGCGAAACACCTTTTCTAACAAAACAGTCATTCATAGATCCACCGAAGAAGATTCTAGGGACGGATTCCAGCAAATTTCAAATTGCAAGAAAACTGCCACATGAATTTACATCTATATCTATATTAATATAATAAAACGGAAGAGTTTGTTTGTTTGTATGTTTGAACGCGCTAATCTCAGGAACTACCAGTCGGATTTGAAAAATTCTTTCTGCACGTGATAGCGAAACTCTTGAGAAAGGTTACTTTTCATCATCATCATCATCATCACCAAAAACCCGCAACGCCGCGAGGGCGCTGCTCGTTACAAATAAAATGCGAAAGCACAATTTTTTTAATAACATAAAAGAGAATTATCAAAATCGACCGAGGCTTATAATTTGTATTTCTATACGTGAATTTCCGTTTTAAGTCGATAGTTGGAGCGATAACCCCGCACTAGCACCAGGCCTGTCTCACTTCTCACTTTAGGTATTTATCGGACGCGCGCCGCCTCGGGGGGCGCGCGACATAGGTTGCCACTTGCCGCTCGCTCGGCTTGCGGCCTAGACGCATTGTGCGTAATTATCGTGATCTCGTATACATCGTTTCTTGTGATTTTTGCACGATAACTAAACGATCTAATCCGTATAAAAGATACTGCTGTGTCTACGGGTGTCTAAACAAAAGGAAAAGCAATGAATGGACATTAACATTCCACAAAATTCCGGAAGATATTGAAAGGTTGGTAGGTACCTACTCAGCTTTTCTATAATTTGTTGTAAGTACCTATTTAAATAAATCATCAATAAATACCTAGGTAGGTACTTACTTTTACTCTGTAACTGTAGGTGCATAATGAAAACGAGATTTTATAGGTACCTATTCGATTCCTTTTTGATTGAATAGGTACCTGTTTACAAATAAACAAACATAATACACCTACAAAACTACCTACCTACAAAACTGTAGGTAGGTAGGTACCTACAGTTTTGTTTATTTACATATGTAGGTACCTAAAAGTAACTTATCCATTAAGTAGGTACCTAACCTACTTAATATAATAATGAGGAAGACTCACGATTTTAGTTGAGTATGCAGATTTGTAGATACAAAAAAAACAAAAAATACTGTGTTTTTGGTTTTTTAATCGGATCAAAAATGACCGAGTTACAGAGATTTTAATGCACCAATCTAAAAAACGCTCGCGAGAAGGCCGCGACTGGCTGTGACGTCACCAGGCGCCCGCGGCTCGCTCCTCTAGTACAAAATCCCTAGTTATTTTCAAACTAATTTCCGCCCGCGGCATCGCTCGCATGGCACCTGGATAAAAAGTAGCCTATGTCCTATTCCCGCTCATTACCTAACTATATTTTAAATTTCAGCCAAATCGGTTCAGTAGTTGTCGAGTTATAGAGGAACAAACATACATCCAAACATCCAAACTTTCGAGGTCATTCACGTTTTTTGTTAAGTAAGTACTTATGCAGATTTGTAGATTTAAAAAAGTTATAAATGATTTCATTTTTATTTTTAAATATGATTACGACTGTATTCCCAAGGCACAGTAGACATAATATTCTATCAGATCTTTTAGGAATTTTTAGATCCGTTGAAAAAGTCTAAGCGGGTAGTCAGAGGTAGAGAAGCAGTTGGCCAAGTGCGCTAGTGCCTCGACTTTCAATCCGAAGGTTGTGGGTTGAAACCCAGCCGTGCATCAATGGATTTTTCGTTTCGAAAAATGTATAAGTAGGTACCTAAGTAGGTATGCGCTTTAACACGAGCTCTAAACGGTGAAGGAAAATATTGTGAAAGTGTGATAGTGTGATTTGAAAACCAAGTTTAGGTAGGTAGGTATGTGATTATTTTGACTCGTACATACAAATTATTAAGTTTAGGTATTACGATTAAAAGTATGTATAAAAAATACCTATTCACTAAAAAGTTTAAAGGCGAAAATTATTTTTAAGTAGGTACCTACCTAGGTAAGTAGTAGGTAGGTAGGTACCTACTTAAAAATAATTTATGTAGGTAATAATTTAAGTAGGTAGGTAAATATTTTAGGTAGGTAAAGTTAATATTAGTGTGATTTGACTCCTGATTGTTAGTTTTGTTTGTTATTGTTTTCGGTAAGTACCGGTACCTACCTCAAATACCTATTCAGTAAAAAGTTTAACGGCGAAAATTATTTTTAAGTAGGTACCTACCTACCTACTTACTACTTACCTAGTACCTACTTAAAAATAATTTTCGACTTTAAACTTTTTACTGAATAGGTATTTTAGGTACGTACCGGTATTATTTTTAAGTAGGTACCTACCTACCTACTTACTACTTACCTAGGTTAGTAGTAAATAGGTAGTACTACTTACTATTTGATGATTTTTTGGCTAGTAAGTTTTAATGTGACATTTTACTGTGTTGACATTTAAAATAATATTTATATTTTGACATACCTAATAAATTGACATGATGTGCTTATAAATCATCGACATATTTCTTCAAGTCATAAATAATTTAATATATAATTATTTTTTTTTGTTGTTTTCACGAGCTTGATTTTATTTTGTAAAGTATTATTGTTTGGAATTTAATAATGTTATTGTATTTAATTGAAATTTGAAATTTAATAATGTATGGATTTATTTATGTTCTAGATTAAGTTATATTATGTTATGTAATAGATTAAGTTCAGTTCAAACACAATTGTATTGTTACTACACACATTCGCGCGCCGCTATCATAGAACACTAGCTTCCGCCCACGACTTCGCTCGCGTGGTATCCGAAAAAAAGTATCCTATGTCCTATTCCCGGTCATTATCTATCTATATTTTAAATTTCAGCCAAATCGGTTCTGTGGTTGTCGAGTTACCTACAGAGGAACAAACATACATCCAAACATCCATCCATCCATCCAAACATCCATGCAAACATCCAACCTTTCGCATTTTAATATTAGTGTGATTCGACTCCTGATTGTTAGTTTTGATTGTTATTGTTTTCGGTAAGTACCGGTACCTACCTAAAATACCTATTCAGTAAAAAGTTTAAAGGCGAAAATTATTTTTAAGTAGGTACCTACCTTCCTACTTACTACTTACCTAGGTAGGTACCTACTTAAAAATAATTTTCGCCTTTAAACTTTTTAGTAAATAGGTATTTTTTATATATACTTTTATAATCGTAATACCTAATTAATAATTTGTATGTACGAGTCAAAATAATCACATACCTACCTACCTAAACTTGGTTTTCAAATCACACTATCACACTTTCACATCACACTAATCTAATCATACTATCACACTAATATTATAAATGCGAAAGTTTGGATGTTTGGATGGATGATGTTTGTTCCTCTATAACTCAACAACCACTAAACCAATTTGGTTGAAATTTTAAATATAGATAGATAATGACCAGGAATAGGACATAGGCTACTTTTTATCTTTGTACCACGCGAACAAAGCCGCGGGCGGAAGCTAGTTAATATTAAAAATGCAAAAGTTTATATATTTGGATTTATGTTTGTTCCTCTATAACTCGACAACCACTGAACTGATTTGGCTGAAATTTAAAACATAGATAGTTCTTAACCTGAAATAGGACATAGGCTACTTTTTATCCAGGTGCCACGCGAGCGAAGCCGCGGGCGGAAGCTAGTTTGTAATTAACTAGCGATTTTGTACTAGTAGACCGAGCCGCGGGCGCCCGGTGACGTCTGACGCAGCGCGAAGCTCCGAGCGCGCGTTTTGAAATGGCCGAAAAGAAAACTTGAATAACTTCGTCATTTATTGATGGATTTTAATTATTTAAAAAACAGAATGCTCAGAATGCTAAAGAGTATACGCCCTCATACTTAGAAACCCAATATTTCGTTTAGTGATTGATCCTCATTGTAAGTGTTTAGAAGTTACATTACATTCATAGAGCCATGTTGGTCGAAGTGATTAGTACCTCAACTTTCGAGACGAAGGTCGTGGGTTCGAGTCCTGGCCGTGCATTAAATTGCAAATGTGATTGCAAACCTAACATTAAAAGGGTGATTATCGGATAACGGCTCCCGGTCTAGTTGTGTGATGATGATTGTGTGTGTCTGATCGATGTCTAGGTAGGTATGAAGGTATAGATATTTTGAAATGCAATTGTTTACAAAACGAACGAGATAATAATGTATCTACCTACTTCACCTACCTACGTACAATACGTAGTACCTACTTACTACTATTTATTCTGTGGTAACGGTAGATTAAATTATAATTTAGGCCTAATTATTTTAGAACTTAAGTAGGTACTGTTTTTGTGACAGATAAAATAAATTAATTTATTTGTGTTGTCGCAAGCGAAAATTCGACAACCCTTACGGGTCGCGTCACACCGCGCCAGACAGTGACACAGTTACGCATTAGAGCAGGATGGGAATGTTTAGGCAAATATCTCGATAGGTAATAGGCCCATAGGCGAGTTGAATTGCACTTTATAGCTTCGCCGTGAGAGTCTCTATTTAAACAAATTTACTCGCGAAGTGACCCTTCTGTACGTAGTACTAGTATTCTGTGCTAGCACTAAGGGTGACAAATCTACATCGAGCTATGCTGCGCTATACTGCGCTGTGCTATGGTTGGTCAACTAAAAAAGGTTAAACAGAGCGTAGCCTCACACAGCGCAGCACAGCATGGTTTGTTTGTATCCTCATTCAAATAATAGACGAGCGAGTTGACCAACCATAGCACAGCGCAGTACAGCGCAGCATAGCTCGATGTAGATTTGTCACCCTTATTCTGCGGCGCCAGTCATAAACGCAGTAACTCGCCAAGTGAATCATAGGAAGTCTCAATAACAGATGTAGAGAGTGCTACGCACATTTGGTAACGCAATTCTGAATGGGAAATAAAACAGCTTTTCTAAAACAATTTGTGAACCAATGAAAACGTAGAAAAAATAGTGCAAAAAAAAAAACATGGTTGTACCAAAAAGTTTGATGGAACCAACAAAGTTTTAAGATAAAGGTAAGTGATAATTTTTTTTTATAAACGGATTAGTTAAAGTCTAATCCTACTAATATTATAAAGGCGAAAGTCCGTGTGTGTGTGTGAATGTTTGTTGCCACGTATCTCCATAACAGCTGAACCGATTTTGATGAAATTTGAAACATAGATAGATAATGACCGGGAATAGGACATAGGCATTTTTATACCGAAAACATGCACGGTTCCCGTGGGATAAACAAAAAGTAGTCCACGCGGGCGAAGCCACGGGCGTCAGCTAGTCTTCTTATATAAGTATTAAAGGACACGTTTTTTCTTTACATTATACTTTTATTCTTAGTACACTTTCACTGGAGACTTGGAACGAATTTGATCTTTCATCATTTAGAAGTTTCTTCATCAGTATACGCTGATTGATACTTCTTTTCACAACACAAGATCCCAGACAAAAGCTAGTCATATTCAAAAGCCAGCTAATCATGACTAAATGCTAGCTGATCATGAATAAATGCTAGCTGATCATGAATAAGTGATCAACTGACCTACTGACCGTTGACAACGGAAAACACAACTGTCGCAGCCCGCCCTTCAATGAACGCGATTGAAGCGAGTCAAACTCGATTGACGACAAGGCTCCCATATGACCACATACAAAAGCCCTTAATATAACATACTAGCTGTGCTTGGCGGTTTCACTCGCCATTTAATTTAAAGCTAACTAATGCAGAATTATTTTTCAAATCCGACTGATAATTCCAGTGATTAGCGCGTTCAAACAAACAAACTCTTCCACTTTATTTATTAACTAGCGAACGCCCGCGGTTTCGCCTGCGTAGACATCTACACGACGGGAACCATTCATTTTTCCGGGATAAAATTAAATCTACATTCCAAATTTCATCAAAATTGGTTTAGTAGTAATGGGGATACGTGGTAACAAACATTCACACAAACACACACACACACACAAACACGCACACACACATACACACACACACACACACACACACATAAACACACACACACACACACACACGCGCGCGCGCTTTCGCCTCTATAATATTAGTAAGCCACAGCTCGACGTTATTCAACGCAATTGAAAAGAGACAGCAAGGCTTGAAGAGAGTCCTATTCCTTTTTTTGTGACATCCCACACGAACCTGTAACACAGAGAAATGACATACAGAGAGACAGCGGTCTAACATCGACTTTTATAATAGCCTATTCTTATAGGGCTGTCACTTATGGAAATAAACTAACTGCGCCGCGCGGTGTCACTCGCGTAGTGTTAAAATAATAAACGGACAGCTGGTACTGCTGACGGATGGATGGTATTTGCTAGAATATATATACTTACCTACGATAGCTTAATTTAGTTAAAATAAACACGTAAGTAAATCGTATTTTTCATTTATTAAAATTACAAATGGCTTACTCCTGACTTAGCTCCTGACTCCCATCATCAAATCAGCTCGCTGTCACCATGTTAAACAGTGTAGTCGGAACTTGACAGATAGGTATGTCGAGTTTCAACTCCATCGGTTTATTTACTGAGGAGATCTGTTGAACAGCTCCTGACTCCATCATCAGATCAGCTCGATAATACCAAATTATTGTAAGTTTATCCGAATTACATAAGTACAAATACAAATTTTCAAATCGTTAAGACAATGGAAAGAAGATTAAAATCGACTTCAAAAATTAATAAATACCTACAGGTTAATACATACTTACCTACTTAGTAGGTACCTACCTACTTACAGAAAATTACTTCAATAATATTTCAATAAAATGTAGGTACGTAAACTTACCTGTCACGTTCTTTTGAGTAAGTACCTATGTGAAAAATGATAAGTTTTTATTTTTCTCTGCATGACTTTGCCTAGCTAGATGTTAGTACCTACTTACCTTACCTACTGACTGAATGAAAATGAACCCGAAAAAGACCGCGCCACAGATTCATTAATAGTTACTACGTAACCCGCGCGGCCGCCGAATACTCGTAGCGTTCGCGGCCTCCGAGCGCCCCTTACCGCATAGCCGCCGGTCGGCCGCCGGAGTTTGCCGAGACTAGCCGAGAGCTCACGAAGCGGCCGCCCGCCGCTCGTAAGTGAGCCTGTCGGTGAACGCGCACGCACACAACGCTGCGCATGTAGTGAAGTACCTATTATCGCGCGTTGTTTGAGTTTGTTTCTCTGGTTACTCGGTGCCTGTAACCATATTCGAGAATATAGGATGTCAGCTACAAAAAGCAGTTGTATGCGGGCATATTGGGCATATTGTAGGGTCGAAGTGAGACGCAGCCGCTACTCAATTAGGTGACGTATTGATAGATTAGGCGAAGATTAGGGGTGCGATCAATTTAATATGCTTGTTATGACAATGTATTGATACTGAGGGACTTTCGAGTTTTTAACTGTTTTGGAGATGATTAGATGCACACGTCGAGATGACATGATCTCGCTTTTGACGCGTTGTACCATTGTACCATTTAGGTCCTAAAAAAAAACTCGAAGACGCCTGGACCATTAGGAAAATTCTTTTTTTGTAGAAAATTGCTGTTTTTAACATTTGAAAATCGGTTTTTAAAATTTTTAAGTGCCAGTTGTCTTAAAATTTAGGTTAAAAACCGAGCAATTTTCTGCAAAAAAAAGAATTTTCCCAATTGTTCCAGGCGCCTTCGAGTGATCGGTAAACAAACAAAAAAAAAGATTCCAACGAATTGAGAACCTCCTATTTTGGCATCGGTTAAAAAGCTCAATATGATTCAATGTATTTTGACGCGCAACATCAATTGACCCGAAATTTACTAATTTGAAAATATTCGATCGAGCGAGCGAAGCGAGCGAAGATCTTAGTGGTAAGTTGGGCGATTTTGCTTTGTATGTTTGTATGTTTGTATGTTTGTATGTTTGTATGTTTGTATGTTTGTATGTTTGTATGTTTGTATGTTTGTATGTTTCACGAATTGTTGTTCGAGCATAACTGTCGAACCGTTCATCCAATCTGCATGAAACTTGGTAGGTCAATAGGTTGTGGTAAGGAAATTTACGGGGGAGCATATGAGCTTAATCGATAAAGGGGTTGTGAAGATATTGGGTTCCCAAGGGGGTAAAAAATTATGAAAGTTACACAAATAAATTGAGTGGGGTGTCATACGAAAGGGCTTATTTTGTACATTCCAAAATGGTTTTTATTTTTAATCTAGGATGTATAGTTTTTGAAATACGACCAAAGACCAAAAACTACGAAACCAGAGCTGCAAGAGCTCCCGTTGCATAGAGTTTCGATGACTTCGTAGCTCATTGACTGGTCGGTCTTAAAAAGAGAGTGGCATCGTTGCGGTTTGGTTTGCAATGATTTTAGATGCTACTTGATTTATTTTCATGATAAAAAAAATTTTGATAAAGAATGAAAATAATTGGGGTAAAAAAAGTTAAGTAAACAAATATATTGAGTGGGCTGTCAAATGAAAGGTCTTTATTTGTACATTCCAAAATAGTTATTATTTTTATTCTAGGACGTATACTTTTAGAAATACGATGAGAATTCATAAATATGAAATACCTAAATGAAAAATTAGACGCGACATTATGTATTGCATGCATGCCAGTATTTTTTACCATGAAGAGCTAGCGCAATAGGCATACTCGGCAGTATCAGTAGTAGCACTTGAAATTATAGGAGTAGTCAGAAGAAAGTCCAAATGTAAGCCATCTACGGTGCGCGAGATCTCAGTTCGGGGCGAACTACTAGTTATTTATTGATGTTACTTACAGTTTAGTTAGTTTGTTTGCAAGCCCGTGTTACAAAATAGAACTAGGATTTAAGAAGATAGATCAAAAGTAAGAAAGCTCAACGATATTGTTACGCGTTTGGTATTAGTCACGAAAAAAGCAGGCTTTTTATCTTTACTAGATGATTTATACAGTGTTATGTTATGACTTATGAGGCAATCTTTGCCTACACTTAACGGGACACTGTAGTCCCTTGGACATTGTTTGAGATGGAGCTTTCCTAGCACCTACACCATCCTCTCAGCTTAACCGGCCATATCCACAGGAAAGACCTGGTCAATACGTGTGGGGCTGACTAAGCCGCGGGTTTCCTCACGATGTTTTCCTTTACCGACTAAAGCTCATGTTAAATCGCATAAAAATTTTTCGAAACGAAAAACTTCCGACCTTTGGATCGAAAGGCGAGGTACTTTCCCACGAAAAGCTTGAGTAGAATCACCTAGTTCATAGGACAATTTAAAGTAATCCCACTTCAGGGATCTTATTGTATAAATCATCGCCATCATCACCATCATCATTATCATCATCACCATCATCAGTCCGTCTCATCTCACTGCTGGGCATAGCGTCTCTTCGCTTTTGCCATATAAATGCTACTTAAAAAATAATTAGCTGGTGAAAACTTTTCTCAAAACTCTTGCAACCCGTCTCACATATCCTTGAACAAAGGCATAGGCAAAGTTAGGATAAAAAACATAAATGTTCAACTTTTGTAGTCGTGTAAGAAGCTACCTAGTTATAAGTGAATGCTGATTGCACCTGTGTAGGTTGTTTTCGACTTGACGACATTTTTAGCATCGAAGACATCTTGTTCCTTTTTGTTCGATACGTAATTATTATTTTATGTCTGTGGTAATTAGCTTTTCTGTATTCTAATTGCTTGTTTGTTGTTCAATTAAAAATAGTATTTTAGACTATTGTAAAATTCTTGTCTATTATGCTCGTTGGATTCTTAACTCTTCAAAAGATCTTTGAATCAGTAAATAAAACCTTCGATATTACTCATAATAAGTAATTTTAAAACTGAACTTTTTAAACGACTTCAAAAAAAGGAGGATGTTCTCAATTCGTTACAATCTTTTTTTTGTGCTTTTTCTTATTTTCAAGATATGATTTATGAACAAACCAAGTAATACTTGTACGAATAGTTGTTAAAATTATTACCCAGAAAAAACCATAGGTCTCGTATTGTATTGTGACCGTTACGTTAGTTCCATCTCAAAAACCGGACCCCCTAAAGCGCCCTTCGGTTCTGCGCAAGAGTTTCTAAAGGTACCAGAGGGAATAAGTAAATGGTAATACAAAAGGGCAAAAGTGGTAACGCAAGACGGTTAGGGACCGTTGGCAGGTGCGCAAGAGTTGAGCCAACACTTCAACGGCAGTTACAGCAGATGGTGCTTGTAAAGTCAGTAGGTAATAGTTTACATTTTATCGAGTCCTAATTGAGCTCAAACGGTTATTTTGACCGTTGAACAAGGCTAAATTCTTGAAATGTTGAACGTGATAAATTCAATAAATAGGTTTTCTAGGTCGATGGATAACAAATGCGTCGTTTTGAAACACGTGTTACGCTGTCAGAGGTAGATCGGAACAATTCTTCATGGCGACAGCGCTACACATCTGCTCTAGCACATAACATCATATCCTGTCATTAAACCCTCACAAAAACGACACATTTTTTTCTATACAATAATGTAGCGCAAATAAATCTTCGAGAAATTGCTATCGTCTGTAATAATGAAACTCGTCTATAGTTACCGCTTATTACCACTTACTGGATGAGGAGTAAATCGAAATGGGAGTGAGTCTAATTCGCGGCGCTGGGTGACAGCCCGAGATGGATTGTTGTCAACATTAGTGCGGGAGCATATCGACTTGTCTCTATAAAGCAACAAATGCCGGCGCAGGACGAAACGACGCAACTCCCAACTCGGCTGCGCTGGATCAGCACTAAGCATATCAGAATAAGAGCTCATTTCATAATCCTGGTCAAGTGGTTAGGTCTAGCGAGGGATGGTGACATGTCGCGAGACGTTTGACATTCGATTTGAAGCTCAGAAACGAAACGCCTCAAGGTCCACAATTAAATGGCGAGCTGGCTTCGCGTCGGATCGCGGGTTTGTCGATGGGCGGCAATTAGGAAGTCATTCATTACGGACCCTAAGTTTCGCAGACGGGGTGCTGTTGTGCCGCTCTTTTCGCCGCCGACTATGATTGGAAATGATTATAGAACTCTTCACTTAAAGCTGAGCGTTGAAGTCAAACAAAAAGTAGTAGCGTTTGGGAATGCTGTTACGACGTGCGCAGTACAAACAGGAGTGCCTCTCTTCCCAGAGCGGTGGCGCCACGGGGAGAGACAAGGACGGAAGATACGCAACTCAAAATAACCCTCGAATTCGTCGTAGTAGACGCTCTCGGGGCTCGTTCGACTTAGGATCTAATTCCCAAGGCGCGATAAGGACGCAAGATGCAGTTGCGGTTGCGGCGTCCCAGAATGCATCTGTCAAGGCGCACAAAAAACGGGCCCTGGAATTTCGGGACGTCTCAGCGCGGGACATGTGCTCGTTTATTTTTTACCACCAGAGTAGTTTCATTCAAAAATTGACAACGAATAGGAGATTTGTGTAATCTTGTTACCGTAACAGCGGCTGGATTTAAACTCAATTTAGCGATCGTTAAACACTTTTAATTTGGTGCCGACGTTTATAGCCGGCGGAGTCTAAACGGGGCTTTTACGCGTTGCTTGGAGTATACTCAAAAGAGCGATAGCTAGACTAGTCTTAGATATAGCTATTGTTTACGTTGTCGGCACTTGTATCAGCCGCGTAGCCGTGGGAAATCACATAAGTCAGAGGCTATCGGTTTCGCTTTTAGCGGCCCATTTCCGCTGCAGCGGCAGAGCGGTGGCGGGCGTGCACCAGGCGAGCAGGAGCGAAGCCTTGACCCTGAGCTCGGTGGCGTCGACCGGAACGCACGCCGAGCCGGTGCAAATCTCTCGCTGCGTCCGCGTCCACTTGCTAGGTGCTGCGCTCCTGGTACATTCCGCTCACACGTGTGCAATTCCAGATTGTTTTCTTTTGTTTTATGTACAAAAATTGCGACGATTACGCTTAATAGGTTCTTTAGTTCCATATTAGCTATTTTTGTAGTCATTACAAGACAATTCACTACCGCATAGTAAAATCTGATAGTGTGGCCTTAAAACCAGAACCATCAAATCGTCAGTGTTACAGAGTTATTGTTGAGAAGTGGCCGAGGGTTGGCAGTCATTGATGTGGAACCGGTTGTAGAACCGGCTTGACGGACGGGGATGAATTACCGAAACGCTGGGAACTTGTAGCACTCGAGACCGGGACATAGTTGGGATTCTCGATATAGTCCTGTGGTTGGGATGCTTCGTCTTACCTTAAAGGAATTGAGCCTGTTCTATTAATATGACTACAGTTATGATAGTGAAAGCTGATCGTATGCAGTTTTTATATAGATTTTTATTTTTACCAGTCAGTAAGTAGTTTAAACACTAAAATGTGATAACGATCTTCTGATAATACGATTATCGTCAGTAAACATTTAAAAAAATATGGTAAAACTTAAGTTGTAAAAACCAAGCAGGTAAACAATCGCGTTAAACATAATGTAGAATTGCATTAATGTGGTAAATATAAAAGCACAGACATTTATTTATTTATAACTCGGATCTCGTCTGTAATTGAATTCAACCTGTCGATGGCAAACACTACAATACAATACATCGATATCAGATGCAAAAACAGTGTGGCGCGTCACTACAAATCAAAAGAACAAACGAGCCGACAGGATCTGACGATCATCGACAAGTTTTATCGACTGTCGATAAAGTAGGGTAGCCACGATAGGTACTCGGAGTTGAACCTCTTTTTCTTTGTCAAATCTGGTTTTAGTTTACTCTTTAAATAATTGTTTTTTGTTGAAAAGGTGTTTTTCGAGACAGCTTTTGTTAGGTAAGGGTGAGCTGATTCAAATGAGCTTAAACACGGATGTTCTACTGTTATTCACGAGAAGTTCCTGAAGAGGTTCTGACTCCATAATCAGATCAGCTCACTGTCACCATATTATTACTTGTAGTCGGAACTTGACAGATATGCCGAATTTCAACTTAATCGGCCAATTTCCTGAGAAGTTCTGTTGAACAGCTCTTGACTCCATCATCGTTGTTACCATAATATTGCATTATCACCGACAATCTATAAGTGTGCTTTTCAGCTTAATCGGACACTGGGACGTGGGTCAAATTTAACTTGCAAGATTTGATTCGAACAAACACACAAAGACCGTATCTACATTTACTAGTTAAATAAAAGCTTGTATTCAAGCAAAATAGATATGAGCTAGCCTGCGAAATTAGATTAACTTCGACAAATCTGTTTCAATTCTCTATTTACGTACATAAGTATGTAAATTAAGACAAAGCAAAGCTTTTTAAAGGAATAAAATTCGTAACTTTTTAAAAGCTCTATGGCATATTGTATCATGGAGATGAATCATTACATTGGTAAGTCAAAATAATGTTCGACGGATAACCTAATTATATTGTCAAAACAACACAAGCAAATTCTTGGTTTGACCAAAACTAAATGCAAATTCTTTGAAAGTTTATTAAGAAAAATTTATTGATAAAACTTTCATGGGTGCTAGGTATGCTTGTTTTTGTCGTTTAATTGTTCGAAAGTTGGATGTTTTGCGAAGTTCACGAGACCGGACGTCTGGCAGCCCTACCGGACGTGACGTCACACAGTGCGTAAACGAGAGAATTTTAAACCTCCTTTTAAATTGCGTCTCAACAGATGTCATCATGTCAAACAAAGACAACTCAATTCAAGGCCCTTATTGCGAAACACATAAGGTCGAGTTCGCAAACTTTTTTGACTCCACACTTAATATTCAGATCATTGAAAGTGCGTTGTTAAAAGGTCGTTTATAGGTTTTGACGAGAATTTACAATAGTTTTATAGAAATGAATACAATAGGATTTAAATTCTTGGAATCGGTATTTTTAGACGCTTTTGTGAATGAAACATTTATTTGTGAATAAGTTTTGCAACCTTTGAGACAATGGGATACACTGATTGACCGATGTGTCACTAGGATTTCGCATCGTGAAGAAACTACAAACACCATAAAAAGTAAGTAAGTTCGAATGAGCAAGTGGCCATCTCTCTGGTGACGGAGTTTTTAGGCCGCCTAAAGGTCTCCGTCATGGCTTAACGACTTAAAAGCCGGGACCGACAATTTAACGTGCCCTTCGAAGCACGGAAGCGCTCAGCTCGTAATACCACTTGCGGTCACCCATCCTAAGAGTGGCCGCGCCCAACCAAGAATCAAGATCAATCAAGAACGGCTAAGCAAGCTACGCCACGAGCGCTTCAAACACCATAATAGGTACCTCAATACTCAAATACGGAACAAGTATTTTTTATGTTCTATTACCATTAAAAAGTTATGATTTTCCCTTTAATAATTTTATTCTACATCCTATCTAAAGACCTAAATTAATGTTTGTTTGTTGTCTATGAGTTCCTAATCCATTGATCAGATTGTGATGAAACTTTGGTAGGATCTTCTGAGGACGCCGCCGAGGGTTTCTGGCCCAAAAATTATATTTATCTATATTCTATCTCTCTATCTTTTCTTTTCTTTTCTAATTGTTTTTTTCTATCTAGAGGTAAAGTTTGTTTGTATGTAGGAGGTACCTAATCTCCGAAACTACCTACCTACTTATCCGATTTCAAAAAATCTTTCACCAGTATTTAGAATGGACTTTTAGGATGATGAACATAGGCTATTATGTTATGTAGTTACCTCGCGGGCAAAGCCGTGGGAGGAAACTAGTACTAGTACAGAAAAATAAGAAGGTACGAAGCTCGCCGTTTTAGCTATTACCTATAAATAATTTGTAAACATTTTTTCTACCTACCTTTTATAGTTTTCAACAAAACATTTTTTTAACCGAAGCAGGGTCGAAAAACTAGTCTATTATAAGCTCCATTCATTTACCAAAAAAGTAGAAAAACAGGTAAGTTAAGTACGGTTCGCAGAAAACTTCAATGCAAGAAATAAAGACCCTTTTGAAGTACTCGAAATGTTTGTCCGTCTGTATTGAATTTCTCCGCTTTGTTTGTATTGTAAATCGAGTAATAATAATGAATCGGATAATAGATTTAATTATCTTGGGATCTCGTGAAGCTCAGGTACCAAAAATACTTTGGAGGTACCTACCTGGATTATGTAAGATCGTTATTATATTTCTTACATATTTATAGAAATAGAAAAAGTTTTATTTTCGCCACTATATGCACACAAATCAAAAATGTATATATTTAAGGGACCTATAAAAGGTAAAAGTAGCATTTTAAGATATGCAAATCGGTAAACTCAGTATTTATTCTAAAATTTGTATAAATGTTCAATGAATGAAAGAGATAGAAATAAAAACAGAACCAACACATTACCTGCTTATCAAAGGAAGCCTGTAACCTTATCCAATCATTACAAGTTAATAAATAAAGCTATCACAACATTAAAACATCGGAAAGCCAAGGAAACAGACCGAAACGGCCTAAATATATAACAACAATACGAGCGACTCTCGCTGCCACCTTGTCGCAGTCAGGAATCAGGTCGTCGTCGTGAGCCAGGCTGAGGGAATGCGCGCACGGTAGTTTGACAAGGTTGCAAGGGGCAGTTGTGCTTTTTTTGCTCTCATTTTACCAGTTGCCTGTCTGGTAATGCAAGGGACTACGTATAAGTGTATAGTTAAGTATTGTTTTGTTCTCTGGGTATGGGAAAGGTTTTGAGTAAAACAGGTCGTTCTTAGTGGATTCTGGTTCTGTGGTTAATAGTGCAAGTGTAGGTATGTCTATTTAAATATGTAATTAAATATTTTTTATATTTAACTTTAGTTGGCATAGTGCAATAATAAATTCAAATATTTTATTTCTGTGACAATTAACTAAAATACATTTTATGGGTTTGGGACCCTCTTTTTATTATGATTACTTATAGCAATGGGTATTATTTGTATTTACAGTAATGAATCGAAAGTTGTATTTTGGATTCTTGAACTGTTTTTTGTATCACCATACCACACCCCGGACACTCAACGAAATCTCTATGCAAAAGCGGCGTCTATCTATTCACACATTCACACAGACACTACACAATGTAATTTTTGTACACGCGCAATTGTGTGCGTGAAGTAAGGTTGTCCCCTTATGAATAATTACTTTACATTGTGGTCTCGGTCTCGTTGTCGCGTCTGCGCGTGTGCCGCGTCCCTAGCTCAAAGTCAGCCCCTCGCCAGCTCAAATTCGCTCGCGCGGTGAGGAAGCCCCAATTGGTGGGGAGGGGGGGGGGGGGGGGGGACAGTGGTCATTCTATACGTAGTATCTATCTCTTCTATGATCATAGGTCCTTAGGTCCATTAACATTACAGTTTTACAGTTTAATAATATGAGTACTTTTTTATCTAGACAGGTCATGATTGTCCTTGAGCGAGATATTAAGCAGCTACCTAATTATAATTAGCATCTTAAACATTAATTAAGACATTTTAATTTAAACAACTCAATCTAGGTTAAGCAAATGTAAATTATTTTTTGTAATAATTGCCCGATTTTTATTTACTTTTGATTTTTATATTGAACCTTTTATGGGTTATGGCTGGTTTGTAATTCAATATAATTAATAATTAATATTATATGTAGAAAAGTAAACAATGTTGAATAGCTTTGTTTGTTAGTTTGTGGCAAAAGTCTAATTAATTAAAAACATTTTTTTTAGTTACTTTAGCGTTAGCGCATAAAATCCGCCATTTTGATTTTTTATAATTTTCTTTCAGTGACATCTCTGCTCCTACGCCCGCAATACGAATCTAATGACGTATCAAAATCAGTTGAGCCGTTGAGTAGTTAGGGGGCGTCCATTAATTACGTGAGGCTTTTATGGGGGGGAGGGGGGGTCGAGCCAAATCTCACGTGGGGGAGAGGGGGGTCTCGGCAAATATCACGATATTTCACCAAGGGGGGGAGGGGAGGTCGAAAAAACGCCAAAATCACCTCACGTAATTAATGGACGCCCCCCCCCTTACGAGCGGACATAGGAATAGATACCTACATCCTATCCTATTAAACGAGCAATATTTGTTTGTTTGTTTGTCTGTACTCACGTTCTCGAAAACGGCTCTAACGATTTCGATGTAATTTGCGGTACGGAGGTTTAAGGGGGCGAAAAATCGATCTAGCTAGGTCTCATATCTGGGAAAATTCGTTTTCTCGGCATT
This sequence comes from Camptogramma bilineatum, assembly GCA_958496255.1. NCBI lineage: Eukaryota > Metazoa > Arthropoda > Insecta > Lepidoptera > Geometridae > Camptogramma > Camptogramma bilineatum. The sequence goes on along the minus strand of OY292466.1, from coordinate 13,215,211 downwards.
TTCACGCAAAAAGATTTACCAGTGCAATGTGGTTCGTAATTTCACATTTGTTGAGACCAAAGTGGCCTAGTGGATTGGGTGTCCGCCTTTCAGCCGAAGGCTTCGAGTTTGAATCTCAGCCAGTAAAAGTTTATTTATTAGTTTATTTTTTTTAGTAAGTTTTTTTTTCTTTTTCAGTTTTAATTTTTCTCTATTTGCACCAGAGCATAGCTCGGTCGCCCAGATTACATACAGATCAAACATACTGCTTATGGGCTCCGCCGTTGTCGGTTAAAAAGAATAGCTCCTTTTTCTATCCCACATGACATTTTGACTATTTGAAATGTCGATGTGACATAGACTTATTTTGTCTACCATTATTTACTACTTGCGTAGTGGGATACGAGTAGGTATGCACAACTTGATGTGCTTTTAAAAAGCACAAACTTAAAACCTTTTAATTCAATTTGGTGTAGCTTTCAAGTAAAGCCACAGATGTTGCCTTGTCTCTTATTAAGCTTTAACTGTTTTCTTTACAAGCAATTCACTTTTAATTATCATATCAAGATCAGCTTCGAATGTGAATAAAGTTGAATGCAGTACCATCAACTTTTTCATTGAGATTTTATGAATTCTTTCATGAAATCGGAATCAAGTTGATGAAGTTTTAAGATGCGGTTTGGTAATTGAAATGTTTTGTCCCTGGACATAAGGCGAGGTGGAAATTCCATTGAATTTACTGTTTAGTGTGTGTTACACCGAGAATTGACTATCATAGGACATTCATTTTTAACCGACTTCAAAAAAAGGAGGAGGTTCTGAATCCGTTGGGAGTCTTTTTTATTTGTGCTTTTTTTTATATTCATCGATGACTCGAAGACGCCTGGACCGATTTGGAAAATTCTTTTTTTGTTTGAAAGGGTTATACTTTCCGATTGGTACCGTAAAAATTTGGTGAGGATCTGTCGAGGATCTTCGGAGTTATGAACAAAAATGCACCTCGAGAGTGCAGAAAATTGCTCAGCTTTTATCACATTGAAGTCGGTTTTTTTAAATGTTTAATTTAGCCACTTGTATAGAGGTAGATATATTTTATGTGCAAGTGACATTTACGGGAATACTACCCAATGGTCATCAAGATTATTTTCATAAAAGATGCCTTTAACTTTCTCGTTTTAGAGTACAAAAAATGAGTTTGTGATAGTAAAAAAAAACATACATATTTGAAACCCAAACAGAAAATATATCTATTTTTCTCAGGGTTTTTATACACTTATTGAACACTACACGTATTTAAGTGGCACCTATCAGCATCAGTTTATACCAATTTGGCAAACATGCATCTGATTATGATCTAATCAAAACCCCAGGGCAATGTTAGAGAATGGAATGTAGCCGTTTTCTTTTTTTTGCGCTATAATGTTCCTAAATGAGGATGGCCACATTGGCCACTGATTTCTCTAAATTCACCTCCATCAAATGGCAAGAAACAGATCATAGATAATCGATTCTCTTCAGTCCCAAAATGCATCTACCCAGATAAGATCGACCGCGAACAGCTTTGTCGGTACTTTTTTACCCTATTCGGGGTAAAAAAACATCCCTTGGGCCTTTTTTGCCGAAGGTACCTTTTAATTAGAACGTTGGAGTTCTGAGAGGGTTTTTCTAGAAGTTCTCGTATCAGTGGAGTTCGTAATGATGTTATGGTAACGAATCACATTAGGACGCTAAATTGGTACACATGCGTTACCGTAATCATTTTAATTTGTGGGAAATAAATTACATAGGTAGGTGTATACGTTAGTACCAATTATTTATTCTGTGTTAGTACGTACCTACTTACCTACCTTGGTAAATACTTAGATCAGTGGTTCCGAACCTGTGGGTAATTAGGTAATTACCCCCACGGGGGTATAGCTTTTTTTGGGGGTAAGAAACGAAACGAGAAGTTTAAAGTTAAACAGGGGGTAAAATCTGTTTCATTGACTTGTCATAGGGGTAACAAGGTTGAAAAGGTTAGGAATCACTGTCTTATGTGATTGATTACCTAATGTAGGTCTATGATTTCTATTTAGAGCCGTGTTGGCCGAGGGGATAGCGCAACGCCTTTCGATTCGAAGGTCGTGGTTCGTATCCTGGCCGTGCATCAATGGATTTTTAGTTTAAAAACATCGAAAAATTGATTAGTTGCGCAATAACGAGCTCTAAACGGTGAAGGAAAAACATCGTGAGGAAACCCGCGGCTTAGTCAGCCCTACCATTGATCATGTCTTTCTTGTGGATATTGCCAATGCCGGTTAAGCTGAGGATGGTATAACCTAGGTGCTGGGCAAGCCTAATCTAACATAGGCTTTAAGACACTATTTAACAGACAAATGTATTGTGTTGATGAATAAAATATCTAGGTACCTATCTATCTATCTCAAACAATAGGCAAAGATTGCCTCCTTATAGGTAAGTAGGTAAATCATCTAGTAAAGATGTAAAGGCCTAAGTTTTTATGTTAGTTTATGAATCTATGATACCTACCTACAGTACGGCCAACGGATCTCGGCGTGCGTGAAGTTAGCCGTTTCGATGCGCAGTGCAACTTTTTCATACAAAATTTTCTACTGCGCAGCGCAGAGCCTGACTTCACGTACGCCGAGATCCGTCGGCCCAACTGTAGTTAGGTAAGGTAAGTAACTAATTCTATTTTTACTTAACTTGTTTTGCAAATCGTACATAAACCGTTTTAAATGGAAAAAATGTTCAAAGAATTCTGTAAATGACGTGATTTAGTTAGCTGGCTAGAATTAAGTTTTAAAAAATCTAGGAGCAGAAATAAATCGTCGTATTGGACAAGAAATGTTTGACAGTTATTGTAATCTACCCTCATGATCCGCGGGTAGCAAACAGCTGACTAGCACTGATTACATACACAAACAATAAACATAGGACTTGAAAGCACGGTCACAAATAATCAAAATATAGGTAAGTAAGTAATAGGTAGGTAGGTACCTAACATAGAAATATTCGTGATAGCAAACAAAGCTTCACCATTCGTTCAAAAGCTTATTCCTTTTCTACTTTCGTTTTAATAATACCTACCTACATACCTATACCCTTCTAATTTAGCAAAGAAAACAGTTTAAATTAGTTATTTCACTGACGAACTAAGGGCAGACTAGCTGGACTAGACAGAGCTTTCTGAAAATCCATATCTAGTAGAGTAGGTAACTACGCAGCTACAAGATACAAACCTACGAGTCTACGAAGGCCGTAGTAACTGGCGCACAATCTGCGCTGCTACGACGCGGCGGTTGGGGGTAAACAAAACACACCAAACAGCGAATTCCTCGCGTTTTCGCCGGAATCCCGGAGCTCAGCGGTGGCTTTGATCGAACATAACCTAAAACCGGCACGTGCGCCCTTACATAAGGGTAGCGCTGGAGCCGAGACGAACTCGCCCCGACGTCTGACACCGAATAACCTCTACAGCTGATCCGAGCTTCGAGCCACGAGGGGCGATCGCGAACGCGACCGACCCGCGGCACCACGACGCAGCCTACCCTCTGCCCTCGGCCGGTAGGTAAATAGTGGAAGAGGCACGAACCTTGCCTGCCGACGATCTCCGCGACGTGCTCGGAGGAGGGCACCGGCACGCACTCGGTCATGTTCTGGCTCTTCTTGGCGCGGTCGTCCTGCGGCGGCGCGAAGCCGAGCGGGCTGGCGAGCGGGCCCCCCGGCATGGGCTCCCCCAGACTCAGCATGCTCAGCTCGAGCGCCAGCTGGAACGCGCGCTGGTCCTCCACCAGGCTCCCCCCGCCGCTCAGGTCCGCGAACAGGCTACTCGACGGCATTTCCACTTGCGAAGCTATCTTGTCTGCTGCGAGAGGTGTCCCTCTCGATCACTGCTAGAAATGGGGTGCGTTCGATAGTTCGAGCGCGTTTTTTGCGTGTGGATACGCGCGTGTGTTCGACTCGCGGCGCGGCGGCGGACTGATGTGCCGGCCGGCTCGCGCACGCGCTCCGGCGCGCCGGGTGGGGGCCGGCGGGGCGCGGCGCGGGGCGCGGGGGGCGGGACGCACGCGGCGGGGAGGGGGCGGTGGCGGGCGCGCGCGGGGGCGGGGGGCGAGGGGCGGGGGGGCGGCAGGGGCACGGCTGCAGCCTCGGGTGCCGCGCCGGGCGGAAGCTGCGTCGCATCCCGCCCGCCCAGCCCACTGCGCCCAACACTCGCTCCGCAACTCCGCAGGTAGATAGCTAATTATTTCAAGCGCGTTTATGTTGCGCGACCAGTGCGGTGGGTGCTAACCGGCAGATAAGTAGGTGAAAAGTACTTTACCTACTCACTAGTACTTCTACATATACCTACTTACTTAACTGCGCTATTTTGTGCTTGTACTTACTACCAAATACCTACGTTTATATGTACAATGTACAACCTACTTATTAATTATTCTCACATTTGACCCCGTTGCATTTTTATCAGCCGAGTCACCAATTTCTAGTAAAGTTAGGTAGGTTAGGTACCTACCTACCTAACGTAATCTATTGACCTCATCCCGTCTGTTGCGTCATAGGTACCTACTTCAATTATTTATATTATTTACATAAAGGAATTGTTGCCCAACAAACCACAAAATTAATTAATGTTCAAAGCTGCCGACATGTTGACTTATATTTATACCTACCTACATATTTGTAACATGATTAAATCTACCTACCTATTGTTAGTAATTTATTTTTAAGCGTCCGAGTGGAAATTATCTACTTAGATTAGAACGCAATATAAATGTTTCAATCATCAAAAATAAATAATAACTTTAGTTAGCCGAGCGAGCGAAGCGAGCAAAGCATCTCTGCTTTAGCTTGTACAAAAATGCTTTCGTTTGTCCGCTGGATGTCTGTATGTATGTCTCTTCTTCTCCATTTCTCAACCAATTCTCGTGAAATTTTGTAGGTAGTAGAAAATTGTGTATGAAAAAGCTACACTGCGCATCCAAACGGCTAACTTCACGAATGCCTAGATCCATTAGGCGTACTGTAAATTCGTGGCTCTGGCTCTGTGCACTAATGTAGTTCATAACTTATAGTCAGAGGTGAGTGAAACCGGGTGGGTAGGGGCACAGATGTGACAGAACATTGATAGGGGCTAGCGTTTTACATTTTTGATAATAAGTTGCATTATCAAAGTTCTTAGAAGCCGATAAGAAAGCTGGGAAGCGTATCAATCGCTTCTAAAAACACGTTTCATTGTTCAAGATAACATTCAATCAGAATTTAAGAAAAAAACAGGAAAAAGATCGCATTGCAGAGTCCGAGTTACATAATCTCTGTGTATTATCAATGGATCTAGGCATTCGTGAAGTTAGCCGTTTCGATGCGCAGTGTAGCTTTTTCATACAAAATTTTCTACTGCGCAGCGAAACGGCTCACTTCACAAATGCCTAGACCCATTGTGAGTAGGTTATACCTACTGTTTTCATTGATGATTCATTGATGATTTCATTGGTGTGAAAAAATTTTGCTGAAAAGTGGATATTTTTTAACCGACTTCAAAAAAAGGAGGAGGTTCTCAAGTCGTCGGAATCTCTTTTTTGCGCTTTTTCTATGTATGTTCACGGATTACTCAAAGACGCCTGAACCGATTTGGAAAATTCTTTTTTTGTTTGAAAGGATAAGTGTACTTTCCGATTGGTGCCACAAAAATTTGGTGAGGATCTGACGAGGATCTTCGGAGTTATGAACAGAAATGCACCTCGAGAGTGCAAAAAACTGCAAAGTTTTTAGCATTTAAGTCGGTTTTTTTTTAATTTTAAATTTTGTTAGCCACTTGTTTTAATCTTGTAGATAAGTATTTTAAACATAAAAACGGAAAGAACCTGAAATTGTATTTTTTTTAATTAAGCTAAGCACAGTACCTAAGCAATTTTGAATTTAAAATGGCACAAGCAATTATCATTTTTTTTGTGATTAGCTAATACGAAACCATTTGACAGTTCGTCGTTCAACACTTTGCCCAGAACTTCACTATGAAGAGGAGGACTCGGGCTTGTCTTTACCGGAAACTCGTAACTCCTCGGCATCCGTTTTAATTTCGAGACAGATTTCGGAGCACAAAGCAACGGTGTACAAAAGTACATCTGCCATAAGCAGATGTCGGCGAAAAAAATCTTTACCTGAGACCCCATTGTACCTTGTCTTGAACTTGAGAAGCATAGGTACTTGCTGTGGTGACAATGGGTTGTTGAAATAGCGGATAAGATGAAAGTACAGTACGCATAATGAATCTAGACATGCGCGTGGAAGTATAAAATTTGGTATTAAAAAGCCACACTGCGCTGCGCATCGAAACGGCTAACTTCACGATCGATGCCTAGATCCATTGTGCGTAATGTACATTACGTAAGTAGGTACATACCTAAAGGTAAGAAAGCTCAAAGTACTTTGAATATATCTAAGAGAGTAGTCAGAGGCACGTCATCGTGGTGCAAAGTGGGTCTTGTGCTCCGAAACCAGAGTTTGCTGGCTATCTCTGTCCTTCACCATTTCAGTTCAAAAAATGTTAATGTTAGTACCATGTACTCGGATCTTTCTTGACTTCGTCACTCCAGCTGTACTTCGGCTGTCCGAGACGGGCCCGTGGCCACTAGGCTAAAAGCTTTATATATGAAACTAGCAGCTGCCCGCGGCTTCGCTCGCGTGGTACCCGGATAAAAAGTAACATAACATATGTTACTCTCCAGCCCTCCAACTATCTCCACAAAAAAAAATTACGTCAATCCGTCGCTCTGTTTTGACGTGAGCAGGACAAATAAACAAACAAATAAACACACTTTCACATTTATATGGGTACGGTTATACTCAAACGGGTAATAATGTTCTATTTTATTCGTTGTCATGGTCGCCCTACTGTCTGCAATGTGCAGATCGCTCACAAAAGAGAAATCTTGTACGCATCCATGCATGCTTCAATTTCTATAAAGCTCCGTCCGATACCTCTTACCTGGAATATCGAACAAGAGCGTCGATCTTAGGCCGCCTCGAGACTGCGTTTATGAAGTTTTTACTTAATAAACGCAGCCTCACTTCATTGTTCAGTTCATCACGAATGGGCCTAAATTTGATGAGTATTTTGAGTTTTGATTGGTTGTATGTATACCTATACCTACACAAATAGGTTAGAAAATATACATAGTCGATTATTAATCATATTGGCCTAGGTTTTTTGAAGATGCAATCTTTCACCACCAACGAGTGGCAAATTTTTTAGAAATTTCCCTTTCAAATTGTAGCAATTCCCAGGAAAATGTGTTTTTTGTACAAAGACGTCAATATTTAAGCGAACTAATGCTTCAAATTAAAGTTGGAGTATTTTTCCAAATTCACTGTTTTTTTCCATTAGGTATATTTTTGTCTGGTCGACAAAGACCAGGCCTGTTATGAAACACCTCCTTTGGAATCAAAAATTTAGATGGCTCATTTCTGAATCCTCGATGACACAATCATTTTTATCATGTAACAACTTAGTTGAATTTCCATACTAACTATTGTACAATCAATGCCTAATCTATCAATGAACATGTCCTGCCTTGACCTCGTGGATAAAAGTACGGCCTTCATAAAAGGGTGAACGTCTCTTTACGAACGTAATTAAGTTGCGCCACTTTAAAGGTATGTAAATCTTCTGATCTAGTCTGATGAGTCTAAGGCTTGTTTCACTCTTCAGCGTGTTGCCGGTCGCGTCCGCGAGTTGACCATTCACAGCACAGAGAAATGTGCTGTGAATGGTCAACTCGCGGACGCGACCGGCGACACGCTGAAGAGTGAAACAAGCCTGGCGCGGGACCATAAAGCGGCGTTATGCGGGCGTGGGTGAAGTTCCGGTGCGGCCAGCGCGGGCGGAAGTGACATCCGCACGCACCGCACCCCGCCCGCTCCGACTCTGATCGAAAAAAAAAACCTACAATACGGTCCACGTTCTAGGCAGTGGTGGAGTTAGGCGTTTGCCATTTTTTTTAAATATTTATTGCGTCAATAGGAATTTTTTTTAAATTAAGAGTTTGCAATCAGATTTTTCTTCGTTTTCTTTTTACCTTTTTTTTTTGTCGGCCGGCACTTTGGTTTTTGGGCCCAAAATGAGTGTCATCCTTTTACAAATTGTGTTTGTGTCTGAAATATAATTTCAGAAACAACTACTTTCTAAAATTATTCTGTGCATAAAGCCGCAATAACACGGACTCCGTATTTCAAGAAATCCTAGTTTTGGCTAACTATGTTGGTAGGTATGTCACGCCGGAAACGTCTTCAACACGTTTTGCTAAATAGGTATTTGCAAGGACAATGAGTTCTGACTATTTTATTGCCAAATTATTGTAATGAAACGATGATAGATAAGCTAACGGATAAATACTGCTAAGCTTAGTGGCCTACATAAGGATGGAAAATAAATGGATGGCCCTATTTATTCTTTATTCTTTATTGTACACAGAGTAAACACAAAACAATAAACTTACACAATGAAAGGACATGTACAAAGGCGAGCTTAACCCTAAAAAGAGTTTTCTTCCAGTAATTACAATATTTAATTCAAAATCATTTATTTTTAAACAAAGAATAAAGAAAGTAGGTTTTTATAATAATTTTAGGAATAAAAAAATATTTAAACGTTTCTAGGTGATCACTAGCATTTTTGATGTGTGTGTGTAATGTGTACCTATGTATTTGGACATAGCTCTTACTTGACTACCCCCTTAGACATCTTCAAAGGATCTTTTTTAAAACTCCTAAAAAAGATCTGAGAGAATGTCTACTGCTCCTTGGGGATACAGTTGTGATTATAATTTCATTTCATTTGTAAGTACCTAATAGGTTTGTAATTTGTAGGTAATAGGTGAGCGCCCCCTTGATCATTGATTTCTAAGTAGGTACTGTACTGTACCTACCTATCTTTACGCCTCGTTTAACGGATAAATTGAGCAGAATCAGAATCTCAGTCAAATTCTATACCTACCTCAGATCAAGGCATGGAAATCCCATGAAGATTATCCAAATATTCAATTCAAAGCCTGAAATTTTACCTTCAAGTGTTGTTCGTAAGGGTCCCGCCCGACCGACCCTTGGCCCGGTAGCTGCAGAGTTCAACGACCTTTGTGCTAATTCCTATATTCCCGGTAGAGTCGTGTTTATCTTTGAGTAAAAGTGCCAGGGCCATAGAAGAATACTTACAAGAGGTTGTTGGAGTTTGAAGGGTTATTGATTAAGATTGCTTTCTTGTGAGCTTTTATACACGGGATTTTTATTGAATCATCAGACTCATTTAGTCAATGTACGAACTTGTAGGTACCTACCTACCTGCCGTATACCTCCATTCTATTGTTTTTTGCAAAGATCAGCAGAATAGCTGCATTTGGTATCGAATTTCAAATCAGATTTTACTTCATAATAATAAAAATCAACTGAAATAATGGTTTCAGAATTTGTACCTTAATGAAAAATACTCGAATTGACTTCCCAAACTTGGCCATACCCTTTTTTATGTTGGTCGGTACTTTGGATTTAGGGCCCAAAATGAATGATGTTCTTTGGTTATTGATGTAGATTATGACGTCATGACGTCCTAAATGGAGTTGCGCGCGAATGTTTGAATGAGATGAGATGCAAAGACTCAGAGGTACAAAGTTTGATAGGTAAGTAGGTACCTACCTACCTTCCCTAAATTGGGACAAATGCTTAGGTACATGAGCTGAATAAATATAGTCGTATTGCTCATTATACGGACTAAAATTGAAGGAAAAAATGTCATTTTTCCTTCAATTTTGATTAGTTTTGATACGTTTTATGTCAAAATTGAAGGAAAAATGACATTTTTTCCTTCAATTTTAGTCCGTATAATGAGCAATACGGCTATAGTTAGATAGGTACTTATATAGCTACTTTATTTATTCTGGATCTGGGTGTAAAGTGCTGTGACTGTTTGTTCTCACCTTTTTTATTAAATTCTTATGAATTTATTCTTCATAATATTTACCTAGGTACCTACCATAAAAAATCACCCCTGGTAATTAGGTAGGTAGGTACCTAGTCCCTTTCATTTCCATTACAAAGCTAAATCAAAATCTACTATCGAAATTCGCACGGCAACGCTAAGAAAACCTTTTTTTTAAACGCACCCCATTTTAAAATCTGCAAAATTCCACAGATTAAACAACAATACGTATTGCATTGACCCCGGCTGCAATTTCATAAAATCTGTAGTGCAGAACCAAAGGGTATGTAATAGTTAGTAAGGCATCAGGGTGTGACTATTGCTTTACCTGTGGCGGGTCGTATTGTTTGGGCTGATTCTCAGGAAAACCAGCTGCCGCTTTACAAAGGGATATTTTGACGGTTGAATTTATTTGGAGCAGTTTGGGATGTCTTGGGAAAGTTTTGAGTGAGACTTGTTCGGTACCTACCACGTGTAATATTAATGGTGAAGCTTTGTAATACTAGTAGTTCGCCCCGAACTGAGATCTCGCGCACCGTTGCGTTGATTTGCCTAGATTTGGACTTGTTTCTGACTACCCCTATACCTACGTTAAGTCGTGTCTATTTTTTTATATTCAATAGTTGACCCCGCGAACTTCGTACCGCGCCTCAGGGAAGGCCTCTTAGTTCGAGAAATTATTAAAATAGCAGTTCAATACAAAATGTATGAGAAAATCAATTCCCCCTCCCCTCCCCCTCCCCTCCCCTCCCCCTCCCCCTCCCCTTCCCCTCCCCCTACCCCTCCCCCTCCCCCTCCCCCTCCCCCTCCCCCATCGCCGCTATTAGAAAGTTAACTGGTTTCCTCACGATGTTTTCTTTCACCGTTTAGAGCTCGTGTCAATGCGCATTTAAATTTTTCTAAACGAAAAATCCATTGATGAGCACGGCCAGGATTCGAACTTACGACATATGAATCGATCGAAAGTCGAGCACTCTTCCACTCGGCCAACACGGCTTATATTTTCAATCTTCAAGAAAAAATATCAAGTACCTACCTATACCTACCAGGGCATTTCTCCTCAAATTGTTATTTTTGACGATTTTTTAGTCACTTTTTATCCCTTTAGTTTAAGTACCTACCTACTTATTGAAAAATAAAATGGATTTCTACACGTACCCTACGAAACACAGGCGGTCACGGTCACCCATCCATAATCGATCGAGCGAGCGAAGCGAGCGAAGATCTTAGTGGCAAGTTAGGTGATTTTGCTTTGTATGTTTGTATGTTTGTATATTTGTATGTTTGTATGTTTCATTTTTATGTTCTCGCATAACTATCGAACCGCTTATCCAATCTGTACTAAACTTGATAGGTCAATAGGTTGTGCTATGGAAATTTGCTGTGGAGCCATGGAGCGTATGAGCGTAATCGATGAAGGGGTTGTAAAGATATGGGGTTCCCAAGGGGGTAAATTTTTTTTAAAGTTACCCAAATATATTGTTAGAACTTATAGTGCCTCGATACATTTAGGAGTTTTAGGACCTAGGTATTCTTTAGATTAGGACTTGGAATGTGAGAATGTGCAACAAAGTAGGTATGGTTGGAAGTGCTCTGACTATCCCCTAGCTAGACATTTTCAAAGGAAGCCTGAAAATCAAAGGCAGATACAGTTCCATAAATAAAATCTTAGGTTAGGCAGTATCAAGTGTAGCTACCTAAGCACTTTTCAACTTTTAATAACGACTACGTCGACCATAGAAAGTAATTACTTACCTACCTAGTCAATTACCTAATTCAATATTTTAAATTCTGCAGAAAGCATTTTAAATAAATGGTCTCCCTGGCCCCTATTTATCCTATAACCTACTTAACGGAACATAAATAGATAAGAAAGGAGCATTTATTGATAGCTTATCAGTGGCATAAGGATGTTCTTTTGTCAGACACCCAGGTGTGACACGGAACTGAATGCTATCAGACACTTAAATATAGAAAAGGCCACGTTGTAGACTCCACTAGAGCCTGTAGCTAGGGAGGTATAGCAACAGTCTTCTTTATTTTCTGGGACAAAAGTAGTGTAGTCAGTAGCCACAGAAGCTATGCTGTATATTAAAATGTGTACTTACAGCTTTAGAATGGTTTAAAAAATCAGTTAGAGAGTGGGCATGGGCACACGACGTTTTCTGAAGCGCGTTTTTGAGTTGCGGGTTCGCATCGCGTTTGTATCGATACAAACGCGCTGCAAAAAACGCAGTGTACCCACTCTCTTATTCTTATCCAAAAATGCGCTTCGCTTGCGCTGTCCCTTATCAAACAAACTCCCATTCGCATTGGATTTAGGATTAGGTACCTACCTACATATCAAGAAAACCTTTTCTATAGGCTGATCGCACATTTATGTAGGTATCCGCGCCGAATGCTCGAAGTACCTACCATGTACTGCCAGATTCGCGGGCAGGTGTGCGAGGTTTCCTAGGTAGGTACGATTTCATCGGCGTGGATAGGTGTGCGGCCAGCCACCATAAGGAGGTACTTACCTAGGTACCCTACGTTACCCGATAGTTGTCTAATCGGTGCCCGAACCCACGAACCGCACCGAGTTCTGTGCGCCTAAAACCACAGAATAAAATAATAGGACTACCTAGAATTAGGGAACCTTTTTTCTGTGATAGAACCCTAGTATAGCCACAAAAGTTATTATCTATTCTATGACAGAAGTTTCATAGTTTATAAATTCCTTGAGAAGTTTACAGTGCCTACTGCCATCTATTGGATCCACGAGTTGAACAACAGCTTCAGATTTTGCTGTAGTTGGCTGATAGATGGCGCTTTTTGCAGAAACCACATAATGTTTCCTTTAAATTATTGAGAATCATGAATCATGAGAATTCTTGAACGTGAAACTTAAATGAATAATTTAAGCACAAACGTAAAGTCATGTTTTTATTCCACTTAAGAAATTTTTACTGGCAGCACTGATTTTTAAATGACAATACTGCTGGTACTGCTCGACGAATAGTGCTGCCAACTTAGCAACTTTGTCGTTAGAAAAAGCGACTTTTGCCTAAGTGTTAACTACTTAAAATCAGTTTTTAGCGACAAAAATATTTAGCGACTTACCTAACGACTTTTGGACTTCAACCTGACCTGCAAATGAAAACAGTTTTACTTAGGGCAAGTAATGGAAAGGTGGAAATGACAAAAAAATCATTAGAAAAGAATAATTAAAGGTGTGGCAATGGCAAGTGGAAATCCTTGGTCTCTGCCTACCCCTGTGTGAAAGAGGCTTGATTTTATGTATGTATGTATGTATGTATGTATCACATTCATTTTAACTAACAACTGCCGATGCCGATGCCATTGTTGTAATTAATTTTACTTTTGATTAGAATCAGGTTTTAGCGATGTCTACGCGCACATCTTCTGAACGCAGCTGAACGCAGCCGCTGCCCCGCCCCCGCGCACCCCGCAGCGACCCCGCGCCTACGCCCCCGCGCCCGCGCACCCCGCGGCCCTCGGGCCGCCATTACACCAAAACGACTGGAGCCGAGTGCACGCGCGCGTCCATACCGCCTCGCGGCCCGCTCCCTCACGTAATCACTATAATACTGTACCCATATTGTACTCAATAAACATATTGTAATAAACATCTGGCGACCGTGACAGGACGATGACGAAGACATAGATACGGAACAAATAAATGCATTCAATGTATTTGGTTTAGGCAAGGCTGAGTGTAAGGTGTCTGAAAGGTGTGATCTATTGTTGAAGTCTCGTGTCGGCGCCTATAATGTGAAGGTGAATTGTTTAGTCATACCTACAATCACAGGTAGTGTACCTAATTGTCAAGTCGATGTTCAGAGGCTGCGGCTGCCTAATAATATTGTTTTAGCCGACCCCTCGTTTCATGAACCCTCCATGATAGATATTCTGCTAGGTGCAGACATTTTCTTCGACGTCATTCGTGACAATCAAATAAGATTGGGTCCTAATAAACCTGTTTTACAAGATAGCGTGTTAGGTTGGCTTGTAGCGGGTTTTACCGGAGAATCCTACTTTAATAAAAATAAAAACACAATCCAATGCAACTTCATGCAAAATAATTCAAAAACATCACTACAAGATGTCCATGAATCTATAAAAAAATTCTGGGAGGTCGAAGAATTGCCCTCAGATAAAATAACCTACTCTTCAGATGAAAAATTTTGTGAATCTCACTACATAGAGAATACTCGTCGCTTACCTGACGGTCGATTTTCAGTCATGATGCCTCTGAAGGAGGATCCTCAGCAGGCACTTGGCAACTCATTCCCTACTGCAATGAGCCGTTTCATAAATCTGGAAAGAAAACTAAATAAAAATGAAAAGATTAAACAACAATATAGTGATTTTATAAAAGAATATGGCGATAGATACGGAACAAATAAATGCATTCAATGTATTTGGTTTAGGCAAGGCTGAGTGTAAGGTGTCTGAAAGGTGTGATCTATTGTTGAAGTCTCGTGTCGGCGCCTATAAAGATGTTTATTACAATATGTTTATTGAGTACAATATGGGTACAGTATTATAGTGATTACGTGAGGGAGCGGGCCGCGAGGCGGTATGGACGCGCGCGTGCACTCGGCTCCAGTCGTTTTGGTGTAATGGCGGCCCGAGGGCCGCGGGGTGCGCGGGCGCGGGGGCGTAGGCGCGGGGTCGCTGCGGGGTGCGCGGGGGCGGGGCAGCGGCTGCGTTCAGCTGCGTTCAGAAGATGTGCGCGTAGACATCCTCCGGGGCGTTGGAAGCCTGCTTCCAACTAGGCTTATGGGTAGGTAGACTTCTTGTCATCATTGCTCGTCAGTCTTCTGACAATGGTAGAAGACACATCCGGTTGACAGCTCTCTTTATGGTTCCTCTGGTGGTGTAGACGTCTGCGACTCTGCATGTTTTGTCCTTGCCTTCGTACAGCTTGCAGACGCGTCCCATTCTCCAGTGAAGAGGCGCTAGGTTGTCCTCCTTCAGTAAGACAAGGTCTCCTATTTGTATTGGGGTTTGGTCCTTTCTCCATTTAGTGCGGGTTTGGAGCTCCGCCATGTAGTCTCGCCGCCATCTCTCCCAGAAGCACCCTATCCTACTCGATGCGAAGCATCACCTAACTAAACTTATAATGAAACATGAACATGTCAATTTATTTCATGCAGGCCCTCAGCTACTTCTGTCGTCTGTTCGTGAGAAGTTCTGGCCACTTCAAGGCAGAAACCTAGCTCGCGCCATAAGCAGAAGGTGTGTTGTCTGCGCACGCATGCGTGGTCAGACGATACAGCCTAAGATGGGGGATTTACCGAGCGTGAGAACCAATCCAGACTTTCCTTTTAATTCATGCGGAATTGACTTTGCTGGGCCTTTTATGATTTCGTCAAAAAAGGGTCGAGGTAACCGTATATCAAAGGCCTATCTATGCGTCTTCGTTTGCCTCTCTACAAAGGCCATCCATTTAGAGGTCGTCAGTGACCTTAGCACTGAAGCCTTCTTGTCGTGCCTACGCAGATTCGTGTCTCGTCGGGGCAAGCCTTATGTGATCTATTGCGATAACGGCAAGAACTTTGTAGGTGCACACAATGAGTTAGGTAAAATTTTACGGTCCAGTCGTCAACCAGTATCAGATTACGCCGCTAACGAGGAAATTAAATTCATGTTTTCCCCTGCCTACTCCCCACACTTCGGTGGAATATGGGAGGCAGGTGTCAAATCAGCCAAATACCATTTAAAACGTGTAGCCGCCAATGCCTCCCTAACATTTGAAGAATTGGCTACGCTTTTCACTCAAATAGAGGCAATCTTAAATTCGCGTCCTCTTTCTCCCTTATCCTCCGACCCCACCGATCTCAATCCCTTGACTCCCGGGCACTTCTTAATCGGCCGTCCACTGAAGTCTGTACCTACAGTCACGACCTGCCGCCACAGCGAGACCCAACCGCTACCAGCGCATCGAGCAAGTCCGGCAGTCCTTCTGGGAGAGATGGCGGCGAGACTACATGGCGGAGCTCCAAACCCGCACTAAATGGAGAAAGGACCAAACCCCAATACAAATAGGAGACCTTGTCTTACTGAAGGAGGACAACCTAGCGCCTCTTCACTGGAGAATGGGACGCGTCTGCAAGCTGTACGAAGGCAAGGACAAAACATGCAGAGTCGCAGACGTCTACACCACCAGAGGAACCATAAAGAGAGCTGTCAACCGGATGTGTCTTCTACCATTGTCAGAAGACTGACGAGCAATGATGACAAGAAGTCTACCTACCCATAAGCCTAGTTGGAAGCAGGCTTCCAACGCCCCGGAGGATGTCTACGCGCACATCTTCTGAACGCAGCTGAACGCAGCCGCTGCCCCGCCCCCGCGCACCCCGCAGCGACCCCGCGCCTACGCCCCCGCGCCCGCGCACCCCGCGGCCCTCGGGCCGCCATTACACCAAAACGACTGGAGCCGAGTGCACGCGCGCGTCCATACCGCCTCGCGGCCCGCTCCCTCACGTAATCACTATAATACTGTAGTACCCATATTGTACTCAATAAACATATTGTAATAAACAAGCGACTTTCTAGTGACTTTTCAGAGTCAATCTAGCGACTTGGATTTATTGCAGTTGGCAACACTGCCAGTGTTGCCATATATACAGATTTATCTGTATTGGTACAGATTTTTGGCTCCTGATACAGATGCCAGATTTCACTTTAGGTTTATACAGATTTTTTAAATTCAAATTTTCATATGTGAATCAGTGTTGGATTTCGTAGTATAATTATACTATTTGTACCATATTTTCATGATATGTAGTATGTAGTATCGTAATTTAAGTATACTACGTGAAAATACCATCATTATACGACTCTCAAAGAGATAGTTTCAGCCTTATTATGCCTACCCCACTCCAGTGCAACAGTAGAAAGAATATTTTCTTCAATTAATTTGATAAAAACGAAAACTCGCAACCATTTAGGTATGTACAGACACTATGGAAGGATTACTCTTGACCAAACAATTATTAAAAAACGAGCCATGTTTCAAGCTAAATGTTAGTAAAAATATGATTAATAAAATGAATAAAAGTATGTATCAACAATAAATATGTTTTTCACTTGTCTACTACTTTATAAAAAGTTTAATTAGTACAGATTTTATACAGATTTTAGCTTTTTCGTCGTATACAGATATAATACAGATTTTCAGACTTAGCGATTCAGATTTTGAGGTTTAAGATATGGCAACACTGAACACTGCAAACGTACCCGGAAAGAAATTGATCGAAAAATAAATTATCAAATCAAACAAAATAAATTGTCAAAATGGCACGTCAGCAGCAGGATGTTGATGAACTTTTCGATGTGAAAAATGCATTTTACGTTGGGAATTACCAGCAAGCCATCAACGAGGCACAAAGTGTATCTGTAAGTAATTAATTCTGTTAAAATTGGACCTTCAATTCTGAATTTGTTTTGGGCAGTGTCAACTCATGTTTTTGCTATTTGTGATGAAATTACACGTAATCTGACCGTTTGTGAGCATTATTATTTACGGTATTATTCAACCTCTATCGGATATCACCTCATATTCTTGGCATGTCGATGGTTCATAGTAAAAAGACTACATTTCACTGCTCTCTTGTGTTTAGATAGTGACTGAACCAAACCTTGTCTTGATTCTTGATGGTCACGAAAGAACAAGAATCTCCTTTCTCAAGATGATTCAAAAGGATTGTAGAAGATAGTCTCATTGAATAAAGCCGGGTTGACATGATCAAAGTCAGCTAAATGGCTGGTTTACACGGGCTTCGTAACTAAGTGCTTAGTACTTGTCACAGACTTGTCGCTTAGTAAATAGGATCGATTTCTATTCACTTACACCATTCACAAACACTAATACTAAGCACTAATCTCACAGTTTACACATTGGGACTTAGTATTAGTGACGAGTACTAATCACTTAACTACTAAGCCCGTGTAAACTAGCCATAACTTGGATGACTCAGTCCAATCAGAGTCATCCAAGTTGCACTTTGTCCATGCTGACTTTGATCATGTCAACTCGGCTTAATTGGTTATCTGTCGGAGCACAAATCTATATATCACAGAGCACAGGCCGAGACACAATTGATTTTCTATTGTGTCTGGAATCCCGACAGACTAAAGGTTAAGCCGATTGACAATATTCCTATAGGTATTCTACCTGCTGCGGTTTTCCCCAGTGACTACAGCATGGGGTTCTTCAAAAAGGGCGTTTTAAAATTTTAAAGGTCTAGCAGCGCGAGTAAGACTCCTCTGGTGTCGCAGGCGTCCATAGGCTACGGTAACTGCTTACCATCAGGTGGGCCTATGCTTGTCTGCTAGAGTGCGCCGCAAACTTAATGGCGGCTGAAGTGCGCGGCAGATTCTACTTTGCGCAGGTACAGTCAACGCAATTGCGGGGAGGTGAAGGTGGTGAGGGGCGGGGCTAGGCGGGCTATGTAGATAAAGTTTACTTTATTCTATTGCGTTGACTGTACCTGCGCAAAGTCGAATCTGCCGCGCAATTCAGCCGCCATTAAGTTTGCGGCGCACTCTACCTTAGTAGTATAAAAAAATAATAATCCATTTTTCCCAACCAGCCCTCATCACCACTGATCGCTCTCCAACGCGATGCCTTCCTCTACCGCGCATACATCGCGCAAGGCAACTCGCGCATCGTGCTTCAAGAGCTGAAGACAGCAGATCCGATGCTGCAGCCCCTCAAGACCCTCGTTGACTACCTAGCTCCAGGGGCGAATAAGCCGGCTATTGTTGCTGATATTGATGCTCGGGTAAGATTTGAGCTTGTATATTCTTTTCTAGTGTGAATTGCTATTTTCAATTAAGGCTGTGCCTAGAGCTAAAATTAGCACATCGATCAGTGTAACTTCAAATAATTGTCTTAGAGTCGTTAAAATAAATATGAATTTAGAATGCGTTCGGCCGCGGCACTTATGACAGCTGCTCGCTCCGAAACACTACAAAAATGCCGTTTTTTGGAGATTTCTCATTTAACAACCGATCGAAAAAATAATTACCAATAATGTCAATCATCAAATGACCTATCCAAGGGTGCAATCCAAAAACATAAATAACATCAACTTTGTAAGAAGATGAAGATTTATCTTATTATAAGTGGTTTTTCGTTGATTTATGATCAAGTAAATACAATGGTAAATAAAAATGTTAAGCACTGAATTCGAAGAAAAAATGTTAAAGATACATGCTGGCTTTTTAGTTACTTTCCACTTACTTTGTTTATCGAGGGTATAGACAGCGAAATACAGTGTTTGGCTCAGGGAACGCCCTTAAGACACCTTTTTGGTTAACTTTTTCAATACATTATCTAACAAATCGAGCATTGTTTATGGAAAAAATTTAAGGTGTCTATAGTCGTATTGCTCATTATACGGACTAAAGTGAAGGAAAAAATGTCATTTTTCCTTCAATTTTGACATAAAACGTATCAAAACTAATCAAAATTGAAGGAAAAATGACATTTTTTCCTTCAATTTTAGTCCGTATAATGAGCAATACGACTATAAATAAGTTGTTGACACAGCCAAAATGTTAGGCTATCTAGTATAAAAAAAAAAGGTAAATAATGCAACAAATTCATTTGTGAGATATGTCACAATTTATTTTTAATTCAATAGGCAATATGCGTCTGATTCAAAAGCGGGTTAAACGTATTTTTCTATGAACATTATGGCTTTAGAATTATGTGTGTGTAATTATTTTTTAATATTATTTCATTTTCGCTTAGAAATTAATAATTAAAAAGTGCAAAAATATAGTGGGAATTTCATAAGACTTGAAACGCAACGCTATTTGTCACGTATGCTGTGACGTCACACTCCTTCAAACTCGACAGAAAGTTTTTTTTTCTACCTACAAGCGCGTGTAATTTTGGTGACTTGTGACGTCACGTCCGTTTCAAGTGCATGAAAATGTTGATAAATTTTAAAAATTTTTTTTGTTATAAAATTTTAGTTTTTCGGCGCTGGAATTTTTGTTACGGTTAATTGACGATATAACCTATCGTTTAAAACCATAAAAAAAATTGATGCATATTGCCTATTGAATTCAAAATTAATTACAAATACCTTTGCATGACACATTAAGATTGTGATATTTATTATATGAAAAAACAAAGAAAGTTGAAGTATTTTATGTTTATTCTAGGTGACGAAAGGGACGGAGCTAGTAAATGAAATATTCCTCATTGTGGCGGCAACAATCTATTATCATGAAGAAAACTATGAAGCTGCTTTAAAGTAAGTAAACATTATATTTATTTTTGGCTCATGCTCACTTTTTGTGTTAAAAAAATGATAAAAACATAATACCCTTTGCGTCGCGCAGTCGGGTAAATAGTGGCAGGGTGCAAGCCCAGCACCACTTGATTTATAATTTTTAAATAAAAAACAACAAGCTTCCGCCCGCGACTTCGCTCATACCCGGATAAAAAGTAGCCTATGTCCTATTCCCAGTCATAATTGATCTATATTTTAAATTTCAGCCAAATCTGTTCAGTGGTTGTCGAGATATAGAGGAACAAACATACATCCAAACATCTAAACATCCATACTTTCGCATTTATAATATTACTGTGATTACTGTGATTACTGTGATATTAGTGTGATAGAACTACCTAAGTATTACCTAAATTCAATTTACAAGCTTTCTTAGACTCACAGTTTAGTTAGAGACTAATTTAATTTATTTATTTATTATTATCTATTCTATGGTATACTTAGATAGATCTTACAATACAGAAAAAATGAAACCAAATAACTAAAATATACTATAAACGCAGAAACTAAAATCTTAAATCTATACTTGGCGAGTTGGTGGCCAAACATAGATCTATTTCCTTTAAAAAAAAAAAAAATACTTTCAGGATCCTTCACAACTCGGAGTCTCTTGAGCTCAGAGCGTTGACCCTGCAATGCCTCCTAGCCATGAACCGACCTGACCTGGCCAAGAAGCAACTCAAACTGCTGCAGGATATCGAAGATGATGGCACCTTGACTCAGCTCGCTCAAGCTTGGCTAAATCTGTCTCAGGTACTTTACAATAATTCTGCTACATGTCCTTACTACATCTCCTATTTGAGCCGTGTCAGCTGAGGGGGCGGTCGCAGACTTTGATTTTGGGGGGGTCACGATGTTTGCTAGTACGTACCTACCTATTTTTTGTAGAATGTTAGAGGTTTGTCAAGGATTAGGGGTTGGTCATGACCCCCATGACCCCCCTCGGACCGCGCATTAGGGGGGAGTGGCCACATTGCGTTTTCTGCTGCGCGTTTTTGAGCTGCGCGTTCGTATCGATACAAAAGCGCGTTTGTATTGATAGAAACGCGCGTTCGTATCGCGTTTGTTTGGATATAATACGTATTTATTCTGTGGGAAGGGAGTTCTCTGCGCGTTTGTATCGCAGTGTGGCCACTCCCTAACGCAAACTTTAAACGACGAAGAAAAATATCGTGAGAAAACCGTGGCTTAGTCAGCCCCCTACGTATTGACAATATCTGCTTACTTTGGGGTTATTTATTATATTGCAGGGTGGTCCAGGAGTGCAGGATGCCCACTACAGCATCATGGAGCTCTCTGAGCGTCTAGGAGCGCTGGGCGCAGGCCCGGCCGCCGTCGGCGCCGCCGCCGCCGCCTCCAGAGGTAAACAACACAAACCCATGTCTATCCTATCTATACTTCTATAGGTACTAATAAAGACGACCTCTGTGGCGCAGTGGGCAAAGGCCCGCCTGTGACGCAGGAGGTTGCGGGTTCGATCCCCGCCCCGGGACAAATGTTTGTATTATCTGACAAACAAACGAGAAATATTTGTCTCGGGTCTAGGTGTTTTCTATGTATATTATGTATGTATTTACAAAAAAATATGTATTTAAGTAGTATATCAGTCATGTGGTTCCCATAACACAAGCTCTGCTTAGCTTGGGGCTACACGATGCTGTGTGAAATGTCCAGCATTATTTATTTATTTACTAATTATGTATATAAAGCGGAAGAGTTTTTTTGTTTGAACGCGCTAATCTCAAGAACTACCAGTCCGATTTGAAAAATTATTTCTGCATTTGATAGCTAAACTATTGAGGAAGGTTAGGTGTAGGCCAGACAGAAGAGACTTAAGACGAGGACGCGTCGCGGACAGGGCGCTAGAAAATAGTGTTGCGCCCGCGCCCCGTCTCTTCTGTATGTTTTGCGTCGCGACGCTTCTATACATTTTGTATGAAAGCGCGGAAGAGACAAATGTCCGCGTCCCGTCTGCGTCTTACGTCTTTTCTGTGTGTTCAGCGTCTTATAGCCTACTTTTCATCATCATCATCATCGTCACCATATACCATCACTCTGGGGGCAACGCCGCGAGGGCGCTGCTAGTAATAAGAATAAACTTATTACTGACAAGATATT
Source organism: Camptogramma bilineatum (assembly GCA_958496255.1). Classification (NCBI taxonomy): domain Eukaryota; kingdom Metazoa; phylum Arthropoda; class Insecta; order Lepidoptera; family Geometridae; genus Camptogramma; species Camptogramma bilineatum. The sequence continues at coordinate 13,192,825 of OY292466.1, read as the reverse complement.
GTTATTGTACAGGCATGTGGGAGGAAGCAGAACAGATGTTGACGGAGGCGCAGACGCGCGCGCCTCAACACCCCGATCTGTTGCTAGGACTCGCCGTCAGCGCCACTCACAGCGGCAAAGCTCCCGAGGTAATAACTTACCCCAATTTTCATCAAATCTACCCAATTTTCCCCTGTAGCGACATCTACCTGTCGCTAGATGAATTATAGAAACATGCTACGCACCACAGATGGCGCCACACAACATCAACATGTCTAGAGCTCGCAAGCAAAGTTTTCAACGGAAATAGACATCTAGGACCAACCAACAACAACTGTTGGTCGAAAGACCACGGGCAAGTGGGCCAGATGGGCCGGCCCGTTGCAGAGGAACCACCTACTCTGCCTATGGGGAACGATACTACCATGTTCCCCAAACCCCCTTGTTTTTTGGCCATTAGTTTATGTCGCATCACGTAAAAAGAACGCTGGAAGACAGTGGAGGGGGTAAGTTTGCGCATGGGTATACTTGCACACGAAAGTAATTGGCCTATTGATTTTTTTTATTGTTTGTTTTTTTCTATGGTAAACCATTACGTAATTAAAACTTCTTGTATTAATTTGCCTAATTTTTATTAATTGCATACTGCGCCGCTTGACAGCCAGCGTTCTTTTTACCCGGCTGACTGTCAAGTCACCCGGGTTATGTAGATCGCGCGTTTCTATGTATGTGGGTTCGTTCGTATGTAAGTAATATTCTTTATTACCACGTTTCTCCTAAACGGCTGGATGGATTTTGATGAATGAGGTATCGTTAGAATCGTCTCCATCTCGATTGTGCTCTAGGATACTTTTTATTTCGATAAATCAAATAGTGCGGCTAAAAAATGCAACAATGTGTGAATTTTCAAAATGAAAATCACGTTATCATATCAAAATCCATGTCAAAATCAAGAGGTTGGTGGACTGATATCAAATATATATTTTTTTTTAATCTAACATGACATCTTCGAAGACTAAATCGAGTCTCAAAATTTTTGAAAATCTATTTTTCGCCCTAAATAGAATTGCTAGCCAAAACGCATACTAAAATTTTCTATTTAGTCACATGCAACGTTTAGAACAAACTGCATCGAAATTGGTTCAGCCATTTAGGAGATATCTCATATTTAAGAAATAACTTACGCATTTAATTTAGGTACTCGCAGAGCCATCTGTGTGTCAACTGTGACAACAACGTTTAGGAAAATGCGCACGGCATCGAACCCTAGATACCTACATAATAATAAAATTGTAATTTAATTTTGTTTTGTAATTGATAAGTTAATGCTGTTTCCAACTTTTCAGTTCAGCCGGGTTTTTTTATTTTTGAATAAATTGCTTGTTACATGACACGAACTATACTATCATTTTAAAAATGAATAGTTTTCAAAATCGTTGATTTTACTTTTATTTATTATTTGGTGCAGAAAATTGTTCAGCTTATAACATTGAAGTCGGTTTTTTTAGATTTTTAATTTAGCCTCCTGTTTATTTTCCAGGTGTCATCTCGCTATTTAGCGCAACTCATCGACAGCCACCCAGACCATCCCTTCACGAAGGAATACCAGGCCAAGACCAACGAGTTCAAACGACTCGCCTCGCAGTATCAGCCCTCCGTCGCAAGTTAGACTTTATGTCTACTAAGGAAAGATCCAATATCGTATGGATGTTATTTAAGTATTTGAGAGTATATTATATCTATGCTACTGGAATTTTGTATTATTGCCTCGCAGTATCAGCCCTCCGTCGCAAGTTAGATTGTATGTCTATATATAGAAAGGTCTAATATCGTATGGACAATTTGTTATGTAAGTATTTGAGAGTATTATCTATGCTACTAGAATTTTGTATTATTGCCTCGCAGTATCAGCCCTCCGTCGCAAGTTAGATTTTATGTCTATATAGAAAGGTCTAATATCGTATGGACAATTTTTTATGTAAGTATTTGAGAGTATTATCTATGCTACTAGAATTTTGTATTATTGCCTCGCAGTATCAGACCTCCGTCGCAAGTTAGACTTTATGTCTACTAAGGAAAGATCCAATATCGTATGGATGTTATTTAAGTAATTGAGAGTATATTATATCTATGCTTACTAGAATTTTGTATTCTACTAACTACCCGCCCCGACTTAGGCTGGATTTTACCAAACTGGATTAAGCTTTATCAGGAGATTAAACCACAGATTAGACTGCTGTTTGTTTGAATATTTTGACATTGTAAAGTTGTCACCTTATAACCAGGATAATTTGAATGCACCTAATAATGTTCGGTTGCGCTTACTAAACAATTGTATTTCGAATTCTGTCGGCTGCGAGAATAACTACTCTAGGAGTAAGATGACAGTTTGGTAAAATCCAGCCTTAATAAAATAAGTATTATTAGGCATTATGCCTTTCAAATGGTCATTTTTATAACCAGTGGTATAAAACATAATGATGGGCATTACTTACAAAAGCCTCTCAACTTTGAACACTGGTTGAACCTGTCTCTATTTGTTAGACAGTGACAAATAGAGACAGAACGTTGTTTATCCAGTGTTCAAAGTTGAGAGGCTTTTGTAAGTAAGGCCCATTATTAGCTGAGAAAATAAGTGGAACTTACCAACTATCTTATGGTAAAGCACAAAGCTTATTAAAATTTATCATAGTAATAGTCATTACTAAGGAGGCAACGGCCTTCCTAATAATGACTAAGACTGATGTAATTTTGAATACATATACTCATGATCAACTATTGAAAAGGGTAATTTTGAGTGGACCTTCTCCAAAATGCTCGTTTAAAACCTAGCAAACATATCAAAATAAAACAACAGTCTCAATAAAAGCTGTAATCATAATCATTATCATCATCCTCATCGATAGTTGCGTTCAGCAAGTGGTAGCTTCGCAGCTTCTCCAACGCTTCCGCGGCGAGAAGCAGGCCGGGCGAGAGTGTGCCGTCCCGCGAGAGTGCATCGCGGGTGGACCACTCGCTTGAGTCTGTTGTGGACTCGCGGGGGATGTTGCCGGACTCACCTATGGTAGGTAAGTACTCAAGTTAATACAATACGGAATACATAATTTTTTTATATTTTATACGATAGGTTAAAATATCGTTAGGTAGTGTTATAATTATAACTTATTATTACCTACTGTTAAAAAATATGCAGCAACGAAGAACTAAAATTTTGTAGGTAATATATATTTTTTTTTAATTTAAACAGCTACGCGCACTAAACACCCTCGTGACGTCACAATCTATTGTAACCATCAAACAACTACACGCGCTTGTTGGCACTGTCCGTCATGCATCATCGAGTTTGACGTCACAGTTTACTGTTTTTTACGTTACATTTAAGTCTGGCCAATAGCGTTGCGTGTCAAGTCTTATGAAATTCCCACTATTGCTACGTTACTTCTTGCTCTTTGACAAATCTTGAGTTTGGACTTCTGTGCTTCTAACTTCTTTGATTTTTTACGCCTTGATAAAAGTTTGACGACATGTTCGGCTGGTAAACTTACCATTGGGATAGAGAGAGACTTCCACAGGGCTCTCTAGAGGTGGCGCAGTGAACGCTTCTAACTCCTGCTCGGTTCTGCCGTCCCGGTCCAACATCTCTTGCTTGCGGTGCCGTCGCCACGCCTTTTGTAGGTTGAATCTCTCTGGCCTATAGTTAGAACAAAAAAAAAGGTTACACGACTATCCCCAAGGCATCAGTGCCACCAGACTCCAAGGCAGATATTCTTCCATAATCTTTAGGCAATAAACTCACTGCTAAGTGAACTTTTTAGTGTCTGTTTTTATGCTTATCTTTTCTTCGTGTATCTTTTACTGTTCCGTATCTTCAGTGTGTGTCAAATAAACTTTTATCTTATCTTTTAAAGATCCTTTGAAGATGCGTAAGGGAGTCATAGCGTAGTTCGATTGGCTTGATTTTGAAGGCACGGGGATTCTTTATGTTTGAAGACTAACAGTTTGCGACTTGGTCCAGCCTTACGGAGATATCCGGTAAGGGAGTGGCCACACTGCGTTTTCTGCAGCGTGTTTTTGAGCTGCGCGTTCGCATCGATACAAATGCGCTGTAAAAAACGCAGCGTGTCCACTCCCTAACAACAAAAAAATATAAGTCGAATTTATTAATCTCCTTTTTTTAAGATCCAAAATATAGCTTACTTCTCTCCTTCTTTGTAAACTCTGGCCTCAATGTTCTGTATATCGTGTCGGATGTCTGCTATCATCAGCAGCATCAGATCAAGGGATCCTTTGGGTCCTCTCGCACCCCGCGGTCCTCTTGGCCCCGAGTCGCCTTTAGGTCCTTCCATTCCTGGTGGTCCCGCTGGACCCTGAAACATAATAAATAATGCTTCATCATCAACATTGGCAGCTCAAATTATACTGCTGGGTATAGCTTTCTGCCTCAAACGCCACTCGGTCCTGTTTCGTTCTCATCCATGCCTTTTCCTCTCTGGCCTTTTTATCGTCCACCTAACTATCTGCCCCTGCTTCTATTACTCTCTCCTAGCCACCACTCGGCCATAAATTTTTTTACTAAATGATTTTTACAGTGCCAAGAGGTAATCTTTTGCCTCCACACACACGTATAGACCATGTCTTTCCTGTGGATATGGCCGGTTAAGCTGAATGGTTTAGGTGCTGGGCAAGCCTACTCCATCTCAAACAATGTCCCAGGTCACGGCCTTACACCTGAAAATAATGCTTAGGACCATTGGTCACTAGCACTAGAGACAGAGTTTTCAGGCAGCGTAGGTTTCGGTGTAGCCTTATTACTTAGGTAATTATAACTTATTAGGTATTTAATTTAACGTAGGATCACCAGAGGACTGACGACGTTGAGTTCTCAAAACTTACTCTAGGGCCTCTTTCACAGCGGCAGAACCCGCCTTCCAAAGGCGCTGTTGCGTCCAGCACTCTGTTGCTGTAAGACCCATCGGCAAACTGTTCAGGACCTGAAAATTGTGACGGATAAGTCTGAATTTAGGATGACATTGGAAAAAAGAACTTGGCCAGGCCCTTACATCTGTATTAAATGAACTTATAGAGGCTTGTCTAGCACCAACGCAAATCGCAATCCTCTCAGCTTAGCTTTATTCACAGGAAAGACATTGTCAATACGTATTGAGCTGATTAAACCGCGGGTTTCCTCACAATACTTTCAACAGTTCAAAGTCAGTATTTCGCCGCTCACTAGGCCTTAGAAACTGAATGCCAAATCAATTCTTTTGTTGAAATATTCTTTCTCATTGAAAGGGAAAAGTAGAATGTACCCTTCCGCGAAGCAGGGTAGCAGGGTAGCAAAGGTCAATTTCAAATCATTTCATAATCTCAAGAGCATCTTCCACAAGGAACCACATTTAGCTCACAATAGATGGAGTGGTGGAACAGAGCAAGAGAGACCCCTTACAGTGGGATGTCATTATAATAAGGATCATCTTCCAATGATCGATTATCTATCATGATCTTTCTAAAGGTCTTACCATCTTTCTTCATAACGGATGTCTCCATGAGTTTCTTCAGCGCCGCCTGCGTTGTATGCAACTGGTCGCTCAGTTGCTTCACCTTTCTTGAAAGCCAAGTCACAGTGTCGCAAGGCGCGTAGCAGCGGGAAGACGCTCTGATTAGTGGTAGAGGTTCCTGGAAGGAGTTTGAGCAGAAGAATCATAATTGATGTCCTTCACATCGTCAACCTAAAAGTTCCTGCTGAACATAGGTCTCTCCGATATTTTTCCAGGTCAAACGGTTTTCGGGAAGACGCTCTGATTACTGGTAGAGGTTCCTGGAAGGAGTTTGAGAAGAATAATAATAATTGATCATCATTACATCGTCAAACCTATCTATCAGTCCCTGCTGGACATAGGTCCCTCCGATATTTTCCAGATCGAACGGTTTTCTGCCGCCCCCATCCACCGCTCTTTTGCGACCCAATCCATCGGGTGGCGAGCTCTTAACTTACCAACGATCATCAGTTTATCGATGTGACCTGCCAATTGCTGGATGACTCTCAAGCTATGTCAGACACTAATAACCATTGATAGGTTCTGAGAACAGTCTGTTGCTGGCAGTTATATAAGTGAATGGTTTCTCTAACAGGGTTTCATAAGTGACGATGAGGTTTACAGTAAGCAAAACGATGGCCAGTCGATGACCGAGAATGGCCATTTACCGTTTTCAATGCTGGCGGATTATCTACATCGAATTGTCCCACACTCCTACCAGGGTTTTATAAGTGAGTGAGAGTTTTACCGGTATCGCAATGGGCAGAGGAACAGGTAACCGCCGCTCGCAATGCTTTCCATCAGCAGTAATGTACAATGGATGGTCGCACTCGCAGTGGTAGCCTCCTGGGTCATTCACACAGCGCTGCTCGCAGCCACCGTTGTTGGTTGCACACTCGTCTATGTCTGGAAATTGAAGTCAAATCATAATGGTCATGTGAACTCCTTAGATGCCTTTCCAATCTGAGTGTTATCTTCTCGAATTAGCGATTTGTCTCTACCAGTTAAATAATTAAAAAATCGGAATGCTTAAGCAATTTGAAATGGATTATACCGTGATGGGTAAACCTACTGTTAGTCTAAAATTCTTTTTCGTGGACTTTTCCGCCAACCCGGCGCGGCGGCTTTGCCCGCCAGGTTGGGCCTGGGCCGCCGCGGCTTATTTTGCATTACATTCAGATTTTTTGTTCTTGGATCTTGACACATTCAAAATTGAGCAGATGTCTTCCGTCACTGAGTAGGTAGGTATACAGTTCTGAGCCTATTTACATTTGATATACTTAAGTACAAAATTTACTTAATTTCTATGAAATAGTTGTGAAAATCAATTGCGTCTCTTACGATCAAACAACGTCTTCCAAGGTAGATAAACTTACCAGTACAATAAGGCTGCACCTTCCTCCTGTAACTGTCCAGCTGGAACTGGAAGCCGCTGTGGCAGGTGCACCAGATCCTCTGATCGCGGACTTCGCACGCCTGCTCGCAGAGCTTCAGGTTGCAGGGGTCTACCACCTTGGGGATACACCTGGAACCAAAGTCGTGGAGGAGAATTGTAAGAGAATTAGTGAAAATTGAGTTCTCAAGCACTCCTGACTCCATAGGTTGTCACCACTAACCTAAAAAAAAGAAAGAATACTTATTATGATCACGACTGTCTTCCTAAGGTACGGTAGACATATTCTTTCAGATCTTAAGATCCTTTAAAGATGTCTATGGGGTACCCCTATAGTCAGAGGTATGTCCGATCACATAATTTGGTACATTCCCATATTTTACAGACGTTAACATTCCATAATTTTTCGGAACGAAAAATCCATTGATGCCGGGTTCAAACCCATAACCTTCGGATTGAAAGTCGAGGCACTGACTCTGCCAATACTGCTCTACCACTAATAATAATAATATGCTCCAATTCAGTTATTATTATAATTATATAAGTACTTACATAAAGAATACTTGTAAAAATTAGATAACATTTGTAATAATTGCTTACATAAAAAAAATATACAAAAAAAAAAAATTACAGACAAAAAGTGTGTCACCGAAAAGAGTGTTAGGCCCCAAACCGTGTTTGTTGCCCTGGTTCTTCACGGTCTTGGTCGCGAAGGAACAGGAGTAGAATCACCTAGCTCTTAAGACGTTTCAAAGTGGTACACTTGTGATCTTATTGAATAAACGAATTTGACTTTTGACTTTTGACTTTAATTTCCCTTTTATTTCCGAACATTATTGCAAGGATATAATTTTTTTTTTCTTAATTATCAGACTATTATATTGTGTGTGTTATTAGTTATGTCTCTTAGTTCGGTGTGCCTTTTGGCATAGGCCTCCCCCAACTCTCTCCAGTGTGATCTATCAGTGCTCTATCAGTGTTCTACCACTAACCTGCCAGCGATAAAGACGTGAGTGTCGCAGCAGTGCAGTCGCAAACACTGCATATCAGCTCCGTCCACATGACACAGCTCGCGAGTACGCAGCAGTCGCTCTGTTGGACATACGCTGGCCATATCCGTTCTGAAAAATAAATGGTTAGAGCATATTGATTGACTGTGGCAATCTCAAGACTCCAAGTATTAGTTCCTCTTACATTGACCGTGAATAGAAGACCACTGTCAAAACTGTAAGCATATCTTCCTCATAGGGTCGATCGTCAAAGCTTTATACCTAAGTGATCTTTACCTACAATAAAAATACCTAACACGAGCTTCTTAGAGCGTTAGTTTGGTTGTCATCATGTCAATAGATACAGCAAATAAAGTTTTCTATTATATCTAAATCGACGATAATTTTACGTGAGTAATTCCCGTGTGTTAAATAATGTTTTCTATTATAGTCTGCCATGATGACCTGCCCGCACTAAGCTATCGAGCAAATGGCCGTATCGGAACGATTTCGTCGGAAATATGTGAAAATAGCACATGGTGTCGGCTATCGGATGTCGGCTATCGTCGTCCGACACCGATATCGGATCGGATAATCTGAAAACGCTCTAACATCCATCAAACTTCATAGGCAGGTAGGATTAGTAACAGAAGCTATGAGTAGGTAACTACTTACCATAGTACCATATAACACTCAGACCTGGAACTAATATCTGCTCAGAACTCCAAGCATAATGATGCGGTTACAAATTATTAGGTTTCTTACGCTGACTGTTGACAAAATTATAACAACGAATTGCTGGAACCAATAATTGACTCCAAAATGCTATCACTGAGATAATGTAATACACAAGTGAGTATTATGTATGTAGGTACGTAAATGTATACCTAATAAATGTCAGCAGTATGTTGGTGTATTGTCCTTTGATAAGGCACAACTGTTGAAGGCTCCATTGAGCAAATAACTTTGCTATCAAGCAACTCCAGCCACTACGGCGTTTTAGAAACGTGAGTCATCCTTATCGCATAAGTGACCTAGTTTGTATTACATCATGGTTTAAATCTGCTTATCTAATCTTAAAATCTCGATACTTTATTGGTCTCTTCTATTACTCAAAAAAGTTGTAAAACTTAATAATGTACTAGCTAGGTAGGTAGAGCCAAGAGCCAACAAAGGCCAACGAACATCCTAAATAGATGATGATTATTAGGGTCAGGAGATTGTTAAAAAATTGGGTTAGGAGGCCAGCGGCAGACGAAAAACAAAAAGGAAGACGAAATACAAACGTACCTAATACCGTAAACGTAAATCATTTAAATCTATTGCTAGTATGTCTACCTAGTAGTTTGCTAGATTTTCCTATTTTTACATTACGCAGCTAAAACGACATTGAAAATAAGAGGCACTGTCTATGTAACCCAACAACCGGAACACTGCTGTACCATTACGATGATTATGATAGTTATACAGCGTCAGGAGGCAATCTTTGCCTACACTAAAGGGGACGCTATAGTAACTGGGACATTAAAGATGGAGTAGGCCTAGAACCTAAACCGTCTCCGCAGTTTCGCCTTATCCACAGGAAAGACATGGTCAATATGGTCATATTAATTTGAGAGTGTATAGGTGTGGGTGGAGGTACCAAGACACTGAATAAACATCTCAATCTCAAGTCATGAAGATCTATGAAGAGGACCATAAAAACACTACCGGCAGGTTTATTCTCAAACGAGAATTACTACTCAGGGCTCATCTATATCACCACATGGTGTCATACTCAAGTACCCATCAAACCAATTAACTGAACTCTGCGTTCCGAGAACTGACATCAAAGGGATTTCTGTGTAAAGCATAGATAAAACAACAGTTACTACTGCGAAACCAAAGCTTATGCCACAGTTAGTATGCCAGCACCATAGATTAAATAACAGTTAGTATACAAACGCCCTATTTATAAATGAGTGATGTTACTTCATAATGTGGTGCATTGTACGATGCAGTCAATGACCCGTTGCATTGATTTTTAAAAGGACATCCATACGCGATATGTCGCCCTAGTAGGATGAATTTCGAATTGAAGGTTGACCCATGTACTAGGTATATGGGTTCATTTCATAGTGCTATCTTGACCCATACCTTTTTAGGGTTCCGTACCTTAAAAGGTAAAAAAGGAACCCTTATAAGATCACTTTCTTGTCCGTCTGTCCGTCTGTCCGTCTGTCCGTCTGTCCGTCTGTCCGTCTGTCCGTCTGTCCGTCTGTCCGTCTGTCTGTCCGTGTGTCACCATCGATTATCTCAGGAACGGGTGGAGCTAGCAAGTTGAAATTTATACCATATACTGAAGTCTATAGTCCCTATTGTGACTATAAAAATCAAGGTCCTGAGTCAACACTATAAAAAGATATAGGCAAATTTAGGTTTTCGTGAAAACTTGTAAGTACCAAAACTTACCTTAATTATCAACTTTTTTTATTTTTCGGAATTTTTCCTTTACTTGTGCTGTAAGACCTTGCTTGTAACCAAATTGGACAATTCTAGGTCAACCGGAAGTACCCTAGAGGTTTTGGGTTGAAAACCTAAATGGTAGTTCCCGTTGACCTAGAATCACGAAATTTGGCAAAATGCAAGGTCTTATAGCACAAATAAAGGAAAAATTCCAAAAAATTAAAAAAGTTGAAAATTAAAGGGTGTTCCCATACATACATAGTTGACGCCAATTGTACAAAGATTGTCCTCTGAGTTGTATGGGCGCTCATACAAATAAGCGGGCTACAATAACATAATGGGTATAATGGGTAGGTACGGAACCCTCGGCGTACGAGTTTTACTCGCACTTGACCGGTTTTTTTTCTCTGTGCCCATACATACCTTTAAAAGTTTATGCAAAAAAGCTCGTGATTAAATTGGTGAAGGAAAACATAATAAGGAAAGTCGCGGTTTTTTATCTATCTAGTACATCGACTTCATAATCGTAATTATTACCCATAAGTATCTTTCTTGTGAATGAAACTGATAGGTACAATAAAATAGGTTCTGGACTAATCCACTCTTATCAAAATAAACTACTCAGTGAATAACAGCAGAACATCCGTGTTTGGGCTCATTTGAATCAGCTCACCCTTACCCAATAAAAGCTCGTCTTGAAAAACATTTATTTTCGTTTAGGTATTTACTCAAAATATGTACCTAGACCTAGGTATTGTTTATTTAATTTCATTATCTTTTCATATATTTTTGCGTTTGTACGAGATGCTACTACGAGCTTTATCATTATATTTTTTAAGAATTGATTATCTCGCTTTTTTACACTAAAACACGTCATGGTTTATAATTTTGAACTTTTTTTCCTTAGAATTGTGAAACTTAAATATTCTTCGATGTTGAAAACTTATGGGAAAAAACACTCTTGTAATAGTTTCTGAGAGAACAACTGACAAGTAAAAAATGAGTAGGCACTTTCATGAGTTTCAGACCAGCTGACTCCAGATTGAAAAACTTTCACACTAGCTATGTTCCAGATCTAGGAAGCTCGTAAAAATAACAGCTGTTCCAGATTATTTTACGGCAAAATTGCACAATGACATACACTTCCGGGACAAAAATACACACTCACACGTCAATCACATCTTCGGGACTGTAGATGTCCTCTGGTTGGTACCCATTGTCCTGACAGAGTACCAGGGTAGCAGAAATCACCAGGAGTCCACAGAACGTGGAGACGAGCGGCGCACGCATCGCGACTGACCCGCGACAAATGCAGGCGCGCACAGGCGTACAGACTCTGTAGCTATGCTCGATGATGTAAATTATAGATGCAGCTTTGATGTTTTATTGGATTGATGAGTTTTCTTTATTTTAGGACAAGGTCGACACGGAGAAGCAATTATTTTGAGACGTGGTCTTACGATTACAGTTTCAATTTCAAAAGTTTACGCTGAGCTTTGTAGTTTATTACTAAGCGAACTTTTGTATAGAGCTTTTTCAGTTACCAACTAGAACTGTCTTATTATCTCATTATCACCTCACTAAATTCAAATTCAAATTGGCGAATTATTGAAAAAAGGCCAGGTCAAGAGTACCTTAGTCCTTAAAGGCTTAAACCGACGATCACATTCTTCATGCAAATGAAGAATGTGATGAGAGTGAATGAAGCGAAAGTAGTTTGTCAGGATCGTAGCAAGTAGAGATTTGTAGTGTCTGCCTACCCCTATGATGGGAAACAGGCGTGATTTTATGTATGTATACAGGGTGGAAAAAATGAATGGGCCCCGGAAGGAAACTACTTTAAATCCTTAAGATACAGTATTTTACTTAAAGGAAACATTCCTTTATTTTTAAAAAGAAACATAACTGCATTCAAAGATTTTCTAAAATTCGCTTGCTTCACCCAGGAATCGAACCAGCTAAAAATTCAAAAATTAAACATTCCTTATTTTATTCCACTAGTCGATACATTCAATACTAAAGATAAAACTTCTCAAAGAAACATGAGGTCTTACACTCGTCTGTCGTACAAAAAATCCATGAAATCTAATATTTAGTACGGGCTTTCATTGCAATTTAGCTCTACAGTGGAATGGTGAGAAGTATCCAGTAGTGTGATTTAGACCTTCTCGGAATGTATTCCGAATTCGGAAAATAACCTTTCTTCGCAGAAAAACCGTCAACTTTTCGAAGAAAATCATGAATCGGATGCATTTTCGGAAGTCTGAATCTCACCTCAAATAGACAAATACCGTCTAGAAAAGTTTTGACACAAATGGTGAAATAATAAAAATTAATGAAAAAAAATTGTGAAAATTAATGTTAGATTTCATGATCTTTTTTATTTCTAAAACCAAATGTGTGTTATAAAGATTTATCCCTGACATTAATCCTATCGATTAGTGGTAGGTATTAAATAGAGCGAGGTTTGTTTTTTAATTTTTAGCTGGTTCGATTCCGGGTGAGGCAAGCGAATTTTAGAAAATCTATGAATGCAGTTTTGTTTCTTTTTAAAAATAAAGGAATGTTTCCTTTAAGTAAAATACTGTATCTTAAGGATTTAAAGTAGTTTCCCTCCGGGGCCCATTCATTTTTTCCACCCTGTATATCACCTCACCCTATCCATTTATCATCTGTTCGTTTCTATCAATGACAAAATATGATTCCCTGTGTCGGGAAGAGTTCTACAGTAACAAGACACAATACTTACCCCCGTATTTATAGACAAGCAATTACTTGCTGCTAAGTAATTTCTCAAGAAAGTCATTACTTGAGGATAGAATTCTTCACTATAAAATTTTATTATATAGCCGAGTAATGTCATGTCAAAATCAAACGCAAAATGGACGAGTTCTCACTCAATGCTCAAGTAAAGAAAATGGTGACTATTACTTGGCGAAGAATTCTAACTTTTGACAGTACTAACTTCATGCAATTACTAAACTATAGGATAAAAATCATTGCTAGAGTAATTACTTTTACTAAAGTAATCACTTTTACTTGTTTATAAATACGGGTGTTAGACCCGAAACAAATATCTGCTGATCATAGGAGTGGTTGCGGGAAATTGAACTTGAACTACTCGCGTCCCAGCCGAGCACCCCTCCGCGAAGCCACTGAGGTCTTAAAAATAATTTGTTACTAAATAGAACAAAATAAATACATAATTATACTACGACGGTTACATCCTCAAGATCATAATATTTTTGACCATGTAGTTTCACTTCTCAATGTACTAGGGCATCACATAATTTTAGAGTACTGTAAAATCTGTAAAATTAAAGCATTAGTAACAAAATAATGACACTCTAGCATCCCTATCTGGCAACCCACTCGCTCGGCTCGCGCCAACTTCATTCGTTTCTTATGTGCGGGCATCGCAACATCGCAATAATTACGAATTTATTTTTTTCGCAAGAAAGTTATAATTAAAAGTTTATAATTGGTAAAACAACGTAAACGAAGTGGTGATTATAGAATAAGAAAGAAGATTAAACTTTTGGAAAGGAGTTTATGAAAATCATCATCGTCTACGAGAGATGAAGGGAGGTAACAGTTTTTTTGTTTACTTAATTTCACCCAATTATCAAAAAAATATTACCTATAGATGCATACAACAAATAATACCGTAAAATATTTACGACAAATAATTTTTACATGTCGACAATTCACATTAAAAAATATGTGACTACCTTCATTTTATTTTTGTCTCGGGTTTATTGTTGTATTGTTTATCGTTGCATTGTGATATTTATTCATTATGATAAACGATCTAGATTACGTCTTAGTAATAACAATTTTGTCAAAGTGACAAAAACTGCCGGTGTTTTTTTTCTTTGCACACAGGTCACCAACGATCTTGAAATACCTACCTGCGATACATTACGCGACGAGCTCGCGTTTGATAATTATCGCTCAGTCTCGTTTCGTCACATTATGACGACCAATGACTTTAAAACAATAAAAAGGGCAGACTGCAGATTGGATGGATATGTCTACCTGCCAACACAGGTCAAGGGTGTAAAAAACCTAGGTCCCCAGCGTTATACTGCGTGACGCGATCACGTTTGATATCGCTTAGTCCGGAATGACTTTAAAATAACAACAACTGCAAACTGCAGATTGTAAGTATGTCTACCTGTGCATACAAGTCAAGGAGGTGGAAAACCTACCTGCGTTATACTGCGTGACGCGATCACGTTTGATATCGCCCAAATGACTTTAAAACAATAAAAACGGCAGACTGCGGATTGGATGTATATGTTTACCTGCCCACACAGGTTAAGGGTGTAAAAAACCTAGGTCCCCTGCGTTATACTGCGTGACGCGATCACGTTTGATATCGCTTAGTCCGTAATGACTTTAAAATAACGACAACTGCAAACTGCAGATTGTAAGTATGTCTACCTGTGCATACAAGTCAAGGAGGTGAAAAACCTACCTGCATGACGCGATCATGTTTGATATCGCTTAGTCCGTAATGACTTTAAAATAACAACAACTGTAAACTACAGATTGTAAGTACCTGTGCATACAAGTCAAGGTGGTGGAAAATCTACCTATACTGGGTGACGCGATCCCGTTCAATATCGCTCAGTTTCGTGTCGTCGTGTGATGACGACCAATGACTTTAAAACAATAAAACTGCAAACTGCAGATCGTAAGTATATGATCGTAAGTATATGTCTATCTGTGCATAAAGGTCAAGGGTGATATATATCTACCCAGAATTATAGCGCGATGCGATCACGTTTGATTTCGCTTAGTCTCCTGTCGTCACGTGATGACGACAAATGGTTTTAAAATAATAAAAACTGTGCAGATAGTAAGTATTATTATGTATACCTGCCCATACAGGTTAAGGGTGTTAAATACCTACCTACGTAATATTGTGTGACGCAAATACGTTTGATATCGTTCAGTCTTGTTTTATTACGTGATGACGATCAATGGTTTTAAAATAATAAAAACTGCAAACTGCAGATTGTAAGTATGTTTACCTGTAAGTATAAGTCACCAGGGTTAAATAACTACCTGCGTTATACTGCGTGACGTGAACACGCTCCTGTCACTCAGTCTCATGTCTCATGATGACGACCAATGACTTTAAAACCAATAACAACTACAGACTGCACATTGTACAGGTTATATTACCTGACTTTTGTAACTTTGATGAAAGCGTAGTATATCTTCTACCACTCTCAGAGCGCGGCTATTACAATACCCGACTCCATCACCGTGAGCTCTACTTGATTTGTCATAGTCAGACCATGACAATCGGTTCATGCATTGTGTCTGAATAAAAAATATAAAATTATTATGATTATTATTATTATTATTATCTATCTTTATAGGAGCTCTCTAAACGTTGGGGTCGGATTCTGGTGGAAGGTGACCGAGACCAAGAAAACCAATAAGACCTTGTAAAAAATACTTTAATATTTAAATATTCTATAAATATAGAGGCCTTCAGATTAAAAGGTATGACCTTAGCTTACTCTCTAGATCGAAGCACTAGCAGGCAAACTGGAAGGCCATTCCAGAACTAAACCACCCAGACCATTCAGGTGGGGTGGACCGAAGAACAGATGCCAAATCTGAGGTAATCGTCTTAAGATGGGTACCCGTTCCAAGGGCGGAGACCACCGCCTGCCGCGAGCTCTTCCTGCACCAAGACTGAGTTCAGGACCCGCAAAACGCATAAGAGGTAAGTAATACTACTTCATGCTAACAATTTGCGCTATTTTATGCATAATTACTGCGCACTCTGCTGTACCCAATGATCTTCTACTATACCTTATAAACTGAGGTAGATGTGTTGTGTTGTGCCGCGCTCCGCGTGGCGAACTAACTTCGGGCTGGATAGCTTGAGTCAACTCGGTCGCTCGTCACAGGCTGTCATTTGCGACTTGCTGCTCACGTAATTGTGAAAATTATATTTATCTCGTTCTGACAACGAGGTTTTGTATTTCTCTGCTATCTTTTGGTTTCTTGAGTGATGTAATGTAAACGAAGCTGCGAATATTCTACCTACTTAGCTGTAAAACAATTTCGCCGCGTTTGTAAGCTTTTATAATGAGTTTAATTAATATAACGTCTCTGTTAGAAAAATATCATTAGCTGTACCTAGCTATGTGAATGGATTTTAAATCCCGTTTAATAGTAGGCTTCCTGTACAAATGTTGGAACAAGCTAACCAAAAGTTTAGCAATACGGAGTTACTCGTAGAGCAGTTATGTTCAGCTACTCATAAGTTATAGTCATCAGAATCTGTGATTCTTACATAAAACATATTCCGGACAATTTTTATCTCAAACTTTTTTGACAAATTATTCGTGAAGGCACTCCTAGATTTAGTGTTAAGTCGATTTATCTTTCAGTCAATATTTTAAAGTAGTAGATACTTGCACCGCTGCTAAATTACTTATTAAAGACTGATTCATGGCTATGATAGACTTGCAAGATACATATGTTTTTTAGTACCCGGTCCATAAGGGCCTGTCATTTCTTATCTAAGAAATACGGACTGATTCTAGTCATTTATTAATATGAAATTCAGTGCATAAATGATACTTATAATTGCCACGACAGAGTCAAGAAAACCTTCAAGATTGGGTTTTATTATTATTAATCAAAAACCTTTTTGAGTTCGAATTAGACTCTCGTACCTAACAGGTGCCTGAATTTGGCAGAATTTTAACACAAATAGAACACTTATCTTGTTAAAACTCGTTCACTAACCCTAAGGGATTTCACGAAATTTTTTCGTGTTACTTTGCTCAGCTTGTCCTGCAGCTGCCCGTGGACGGCTATAGGTACGCTTCGAATCGGCTTGAAATTGAGAAATTTCTAGCTTCTTTGATTTAATGATTATGACTCCTACATGGTACACAACACACATATACCTACGAGTAGCTTATATCCAGATTTGTCTTTGTGGCGAAATTATATTTTAATTTCAAATAATCCTATTTATGGTAATAGATTTTTATGGATGCGCCTTTAAAGGATTGGGGCGTCTTAATTTTAACGGAGAACATGTAAACGGTTTCTAGGACTGCCGAGCCAGATACACTATCAACCTTTTAGAACTTAAAGCCGCTTCTATAGAATTACAGTGTTTCGCTGGCAAATCGATACAAATTAAATTTTGATCCGTAACGATAAAACGAACGCGATATGTAATTATGATGAGGAGGTGTCCAGTTTAAGCATTTAAACAATTTAAGTAGTAAGATCTAGTAGCGGCGTTATAGTGTAGCATATTCGAAAAATCCAAAATCAAAAAAGAAGTTGGACCAGGGATCCAGATGTTTTAAAATTATTATATACAATATGGAGTCTATCTCAAACAAGTTTGAATGATTTATGAAAATGATTTATTTGCCACTAGAATAAATATGTAAATGTCATAAGTTCGTCTCTTGAAACGAGATCCGTCCGCATTCGATATCGATGCGTTTACTCTAGACTGGAGTGTTTATTTGTTTTTACACATTACCTCCTTTTTTCCATTCATTTTAATATACTTAAGTAAACTAAGCAATAATCGTGCTACTAGAATTGGTCGTCCCTTATTGGCCTAGCGGCCTTGGTACCATGGTACCCATTGTTCATAAAAATATATATATATATCTCAAGGCAAACTAGTTTACATAATACCACATTAGGTACTCTTTTCAACTTTCAGACTCTGGCAGCGACACCCTAGTGTCATCGCTGTTATTGAGCAAGCCTACTCAAGACAAGCACTTTAAGCAAGTGCTATAAAATTGATATACCTATCTTTTTTTTTTTTCTAAAAGTTCTTTAAAACAATAATAACTGTGATTCCACAAAATGGTGGCAATTTTTGCACTAAACTTTAAATTGACTTTTTAGAAGTTATATTCTATTTGTAATCGATTTTCTAGTTAGCGAATATAAATCTGGGTCAAATTATTCGACTTTGAATACTTGTCATTCAGCGCTTGCAATATTTGGTAAACGGATGAGTCAAGATGATAGAATAGAATAAAACTTTGTTTTTTCCAATAATGAAAATAATCTGAAATCTGAATCTTGTAGGTGCTTGATCATCTTTCGAAATAATTTCCAAAATTTTTTCTTACAAAACGATACATAATGCGAGTGTCTCGACAATAAGCCGATAGATAATGCAGATTTTGCCAGTCAAATAGTGGCGTCTATGCGTAACGGAGTCCCAATAGATATCTTATAAGTTATAAGATATCTATTGGGACTATTATAAGTTATAACGAACCGACTCGTTTGGTCAGAAGTTCTACATTTGACCCAAAATGATGAGCGTGATGTATTTGGGTTTTTTGTAAAATATTTTAAGTATTCTATCGGTTTCACCAATATTTAAATAATTGAATATTTTGAATTGAATATTTATTTATTTGCAGATTCCATTTTTTGTCAAAACATGCAATCGTAAGTTGATTGTAAGACATCATTAGGTATTAATGTACCTACCTGCTTTTGCGTTAACCGCTTATGTCGTTAAAGGTCGCTAAACATCTACATGGTCAAAAATATTATGATCTTGAGGATGTAACCGTCGTAGTATAATTGATGGTTAAACAAACTTACCAAGTGAAGTTTGGCCATAATTATACGAGACGGTTACATCCGAAGAGATCAAGAAGGTCCCACCCGAACCCATAAAGGCCCTTGCTACTTTAACGACATAAGTGTCTCTGAAGAAATGAAGTTGGCGCGAGCCGAGCGAGTGGGTTGCCAGATAGGGATGCTAGAGTGTCATTATTTTGTTACTAATGCTTTAATTTTACAGATTTTACAGTACTCTAAAATTATGTGATGCCCTAGTACATTGAGAAGTGAAACTACATGGTCAAAAATATTATGATCTCTTCGGATGTAACCGTCTCGTATAATTATGGCCAAACTTCACTTGGTAAGTTTGTTTAACCATCAAGTATAAGATTTATAGTGCCTGTAGCTCCATTCTACCAACGCAATGCTCGCCATCGGCAGGGGATCCATCCACACGCCTTGAAACCAATGTGGTCACATACTCTCTCTTGATACTTTCTTGTTATCTTTTTTGTTGTCTTCATGTTACCTAATATGTCACTATCCGTGGAGACCTTTAAATGGCTTCTCAGTGGCCTAAGTTAGTTGCTATTTTGTTACTTTTAAGCCGATGGTCTTCCTAAAATAAATAAATACGGTGCGGTTCCAGAGGAATTTCTTCCCGCGAACAATTGTGTTGTGGAATGATCTACCTGCAGCGGTTTTCCCCAGTGACTACAGTATGGGGTTCTTCATAAAGGGCGTTTTGAAATTTTTAAAAGGTCAGCAGCGCGAGTGTGTCTCCTCTGCTGTCGCAGGCGTCCATAGGCTACGGTAACTGCTTACCATCAGGTGGGCCGTGTGCTTGTCTGCTACCTTAATAGTATAAAAAAAACAACAGTTTTCCTTATCAATACAGAATTCGTTGATCAATCGTAACTGTGGATTTAGAATCGAAGATAAATGGCAAAGCGACAAACAAATGGAAAACCGCTGGAACTGAGTGGCTAGGAATAGTCCAGAAATAACCTAATGGCATCGTTTTTAGGGTAATGCTTGACCGCCAGGGACATTTGTGTTTACCTAAAATATTACGGCGACCACGCGTTTGTAGATAACATAGATATTATCTCCCTCAGAGTTATAATTTATCTGATCAAATAACCCCTACTTTCACAGAATAAAAACAATAATCTCAACCAAAGGTTCCTTACAAACTTTCATGTAAAAGCTTCATAATAAAATTATGTTCTCTCATACATCCGTTATTTCTACGACCTAATTCAATTCACCAACTGCAAAAGTTTGTAATTTTGCAAAAATAAATGTGTATAAACAATTTTTTTTGCTTCTTGCTTATTATAATGAATCTTATATTATGTATTTATAAGCTACGTAAATGGCAAGCTTTTGGGTCAAATCACTTCGAACTCAACCTCGAACCACTTCCCGGTGTCCGATGGATTTAAAGATTGGTAAACTTATTGATTCTCGATGCCAATTCAATATTATGGTCACAGTGAGCAGCAGTGCGTTTAGATCGTTTCGGAATGTATTCCGTATTAGGAAAGTGACGTTTCTTCGCTGGAAAAACGTCAACTTTCCGAAGAAAATCATCGAATCGGATGCATTTTCGGAAGTCTGAATCGCACTGCTGAACAGCGGGTTTAAAAAGGTCGCTATTGAAGAATCGCAAAAGGAATTGAACTATTATGTCATCTCTTTTCATTGACTGAGAGTGAAAAGAGACGGCATTATAGTTCATGTCATACTATGATTCTGCTTTAGCGACCTTTTTAAGCACGCTGATGATGGCGTCAGGAATTGTTCAACGAAACTCCTCAGCGAATAACATTAAAATGCTCATCTGAATGCGCTCGCGGTTATGTACCTACTAAAAATATTTCTTAGCTAAATCTTATTTCATTAAACATGGTGTTCCGAGCGAGTGGAGTTGGAGATGGTTTGTTTACGTTGCTGCCAGTTTTCACGGTCGCCGCATATCGTACTAGAGTACTACTGACATTGTTGCCTGCGTAATTAACTGTGAGATAATTTATAATAATATTTTTATGAGAGCCGTGTTGGCCGAGTTAGAAAGAAAGAAAACATGTTTATTCAGAAATTAGGTACACGACGAGTTGGTGCCTCGATTTTCGATCCGAAGGTCGTGCATCAATATTCGTTTCAAAAAATTTATAAAACATTTCAATAAGTACTCAAGGTAGTTAGCAAAACATTTATAAGTAGGCACCTATTTAAAAAAAATATATATGTTCATCAACAAGAGCTCTAAGTGGTAAAGGAAAAAAAATTGTGAGGAAACCAAAGGAAACCGCTTTATAATAGCGTCGATAAACTTGCAACTTGCCATGTCTCATATTGCTAACTTCTGCAAAATGTGGGTTCCTATGTAGGTAGGTACTAATCCTCCCCCCCCCCCCCCCCCCTCCCGTTAGATCTCAAATAAAATAACTGGCTAAATTGAAAATTTTAAAAAACCGAGTTCAATGTATAAGCTGAGCAATTTTCTGCTCTTTCGAGGTTCATCTGTTCCTAACTCCTATAATGTCCTATATTCATAGATCCTCGATAGATTCTCCCAAATGTTTATGGCACCAATCAAAAAGCAATCACCCTTTCAAATAAAATAATTTTCCAAATCGGTCTATGTCCGGGTATTTTTATATGCATTTATCTCTCATCAAGAAAAACTTTACTAAACCACAATTAAACCAAGATAGTTTGGGCCTCACCAAAACTGTGAAACTGTGAAAATGTTAACTAGTGTAAGACCATTTTGGCAATAAATATTCTTTATAGTTTCAGTTCGTTGCGATACGAAAACAGCTAAATTCCTAGAAAAAAAAACAATACACTAACTAAAGTAAAAAAATATATAAATTAAAATAATGATGCATAACTGATTGCAAATGAATACCTAGTAGTCAAATTTGAATAGTATCTTTGTCTTTTCAAGGCGATTGATGAATCACACTTTGAAATATTAATAATGCGTTGTAGTTTTAAAGAGATCGTGGTTCTGACAATGGTTGTCCGTCTGCAACAGAAGTTAACGAACATAATTAGTATTTTAGCTGTATTTATGTTGTTCACTTTCTAACTAAAAAATACAAACTCTCTTATTTATTTTACGCTTCAGGCCAAAACAAAATAACAGACACACAATGACATTGTTAAAACACATTAGGTACTTACCTATTTAAATGTTTAGGTAAGTAGGTATATATTTGAACCTTTTGGGGTTGAGACCCTGGGTCCGTGGAGTACCGGGGCCCATCGCGTATTCAATATTCTTTCAGGGCGTATAATCGAAGCCACGTGTGATCCTAAGTCTGGCACGTCGAGTATCTTCGGAGTTATGAAAGAAATGCACCTCGAGATTGCAGAAAATTGCTTAGCTTATAACATTAAAGTCGTTTAAAAAAAATTACCAACTTGTCTGTACATTACCGTTCCTATAGCTTTTATTTTCTAACCTGTACCTTTCCTGTAGGTATCTATCTACGTTTAGTTGTGCACGTAGACACATAGGTACCTACCTAGTGTTTCTTGGTAACCTGAGTAACTAAAACTAACTCAGATTGGTAATTACCGAGCCCCTTTCTTAGTTATAACGACGAGGAAGGTCTAATTTCACCCCAGAAATCCCCGCACATTTGAACCTCCATCTAAAACCTCGGGTTTCCCCCTCAATAAAAATACCGCCATCAAAGTAATTAACATTTTACCGGTTAGAGTAGGTATATAACTATTCGTGAAATCGTGTTTTGGAAAAATCAAGCGATTCTCGATTCTATTATCAATACGTCACGGGGAAATAGCGAGTCCTCTTGTTTTCCACTTTTCCATTCAGTTAGTGCTTGCTCGGACACCGGACGCAAACGTCCTTCGCAGACAAATAAATAACTTAGGTACAAACTTCACGTCAAATAAAATAAAAGTTCGAAAAAACTTGGTAAAAATAAAGTTTTAATTTAATTTGGACAAGTATACCTTCACTAAATGTTTTAAAACAAATAAAAACTCGAAACTTTATTTCCGTCAGTATGTTTCACTTATTAATTTTGTCTAGTATCTGTTCAGTTGTGATCGCTTTCGGATTTTTGGTACCAGGAGACCAGAACTTCTTAGGAGCGCTTGAAAAAAACCAGGCGAACCTTAATTATGCTAGATTTTATAACGAACCCAGAAATCAGGAATCAGAAGCTGACATAATAGATGACATGACAAGTGAAGGTAGAGAAGGGGTTAAAAATGAAGGTTTTCTCGAGGATGTACCAGGAGAATATGAGTATCCAGGAGTTCACAGCGGGAGAGAACATGCAAAGCACTTTATGAACGAGTGGATAGTTAAGGTCGATGGGACTGAGGAGGTCGCTCAACTGGTGGCTCTGGAGCTTGGATACGTATACGGAGGACCGGTAAGATTTTCTTCACTATACAATATAAAAAAAACACTATCCCATCCAAAAGGAGCATGTAGGAATCCCAATAACATTTCCAAAAATAAAATCTACTAAAATTGATTTACAAATCAATTTTGGTAGAGTTTTGGTAGAGTAATTTCAATTGCCCTCTATTTATATCTCTCTTAAATCTACCAGATTTTTATAATGTGGCAACTTCCTCATTTTTAAACCAAACTTCCTTTGGTAGACGATTCAGGAAGGGCCAAGGGTGTGTGTTCCTTCTCATTAACATTTTTTTTAAATAATATCCTAAATAGAATCTAATATCAATACATAAAAATACCTACACGGATATAAATATCTAGATTACCTACAGATTTCCTATACCTACACACTTATAGGTGCCTACATTTTTTGCTCTAATCACCATGGACTTCGATTTTCCTCTTAGACAAACACATTCTTCTACTTCACTAATATTATCACAACAAAATTACCATATACAAACAGGTCCTAATGCCAGTATGGACCTATGGTATACAGCTGTGGGGCTGTACTAAAAAAAGTAACATCCTAATCATCCAACGTTTTCAAAATAAAGTACTTAGGGATATCGTGAATGCCCCCTGGTACGTAAGAAACGAAGACCTTCACCGGGACCTTAACATAGACTTCGTTGATAAAGTTATAAAAAAATATGCAGAAGCTCACGAAAAAAGACTTCATAACCATGTGAACGTCGAGGCCATCCAGCTCCTCGATAACACAGACCTAGTGAGAAGACTCAAACGAACTAAACCATTTGAGTTAGTGTAGTGTAGTGTAAATTATATGAAAGTGTTAGTGAATAAGTGCTACATAATTTAAAGAACACAAGAACAAAGTGTCTTCCCCTTAAATAGAGACAGTAAGAAACGTGCCGTTGGGCACATTCTTAGATATAAGCAACTTTATAAAACTAAGTGAAATTCAAATTGCTCATTGGCCTACTTGGCTAGATTGTAATTTTATTAGGGTAAGTATAATTAACTAAGTATTTAATTTTACTCTAAAAAACGGAAAAAAAAAAAAAAAACGAATATTATTGTAGATAAGAACTTACTGTTATTATACTTACGTATTATATTATCTCTCTGAGAGTGATAAATGATATTTTATCACAAAAAATTCAAAGGGCCCAAGCTGGATAGATTGATGTCAGCTTTTCCTTGATCTCTTGACACTTGGAAACTTTTCTATGTCTACACCGAAACTGGACCAGTTGTACTTACCGCCTCGAGATATTACATTTAACATTAAACATGGCGTTCCGTGCAAAACAAATTAAAAAATTATTTAAGTACTCAGCTTAAAAAAAAAAATAGGGTTTTCCGAAATTTTAATAGGTTATTCTGCTATTCGGAGCGGAGACAAATCTAACAAATCTAACAAATCAAAGATCATACAAATCAGTCCAGCCGTTCTTGAGTTATAAATTGTGTAACCAACCCGACTTTGTTTTTTATATTTTAATAATGAAGAAAAACTGAAAAAATAAGAAAAAACTTAAAAAAAAAAAAAGAAAAAATTAAGTATTTTCAAACCAAATTTTTAATATTATGTTACTGGGTAGATTCAAATGAGCTTAAAAGACCCATTTATTTTTATTTTTATTCAGTACACGTTCCGTCAAGCAGCCTTCTAAGTCTAACTCCATCAACAGATCGGTTCGCTGTCGCATATTGCATTGTCATTGTCACTGAGCTTTTATAAAAAACTGATTAAGTAAGTACCTACTTTCTCACACAAACACTCCTAATGTATCGAATTAGCCTTGTCGAGATGGTTTTAGGATTAAATATCGATTCAGGGTTTCGCAATAAAATTGCAATAAACTAGCAATTTTACCCCAAAAACAAAAATTCAATTTACCAGGTGTATATTTTTCGGGTTATTCTGCCCTGTAATGTAATTCACGTTTGTTTAACCAACCTCCCGCGAAGTGTGATTTAGACCTTCTCGAAATGTATTCTGAATTCGGAAGCTGACGTTTCATCGCTGAAAAAACGTCAACTTTCCGAAGAAAATCATCGAATCGGATGCATTTTTGAAAGTCTGAATCGCACTGCTGGCCTAGTGTGAAATCCTTTCCTATCTTCCTACATGAGATGCAAATGAGTAGTTGGAAATAAAATTAGATTATTAAAACATGAAATGCCCACTGAAACACATTTTGTCGATTCATTTCAAAATGACCTTAGCATGGAATAAGTAGTTAATTCCTGCGAGATTTAGATCTCACTAACATAGCGTCGGCATTCAGAGTCAGAATAGAAAGGAACAGCGGGCTTAAAAAGGTCACTATTGCAGAATCGCAATAGAAATTGAACTAAAGGAGTGAAAACTAGATGGAACTTTTTAATTCATACTTATTGCTATTTGCTTGAAAAAACTTTTTAATTCATACTTAGTGCTATTTGCTTGAAATTTCGTTTGAATATCTAAAATAAAAAATGATTGGACACCTGTTTCAGGGTTTTTCAAAATAACCCTCTAAAAGGGGTAAAAAAGTATAGTATAATTCAAATGATGGACAGTTCACCCTTTACCTAAATCGTAGGTAGTTTCACAGGAGTTTCATATCTAATGCCTGATCAAGGCCTGATCTAAGAAAACTATGTTGGAAATTCAACCTCTATCAGATTAATTAGGGATGAAAGTTTGTACGGATATACCTTCGGGAACACACTAATTTTATCAAAAACAAGTAAAATAGATCATCCCTGTTTTCTACTGGATTTGGTTATAGGTAGGTCGTACGTAAATGCCAAAAGTATAATTTACTTTATTATTTTTAATTTTTATAATATTAATAATTAAGTTAAGGTTACTTAAGGTTACTTAAGTATCTCAAGAAGTCATAAAGAAGAACTTTATAGAATCACTCTGTGAGTCCTCCAAAATCAAGTGGTAAAGCAGAAAAAATAACTTTCCCTAATTGTCAATTGATTTTCATAATACCAGAGTAAGTATTATAAAAATCAATTGACAAATTAGTCCATTCTAATTTCTTGTTAGTTTATTATGTTATCCATATCAACAATTTATAATAATAAACAGTGACATAAATATGTAGTCCTGATTGCACTACGGTTTCCTGCGTCGTGGTTATCAGTAACTATGGTATCACAACACCCAGACCCGGAACAAATATCTGCAAATCATGAAAACATTTTCCCGAGGGAAATGAACCAACACCCCTATTTTGTAACACACGGTAACTCGCTAACTCGGATTCGTTCAAACAAAAATTGTTTTTTTACGATGAATACCTACCTAATTTGAAATGGTAAAAGATGGTTGAAAAAAGTGATAGACATTTTGTTGTGTAAAATATGTGAAGTAATTTTGCACTAAATAACTTTAATGTTGTTCGTAAAAAATCAATTTGTTTTAACGAATCCGAGTTAGCAACTTACCGTGTGTTACAAAATAGGGGTGCAGCACTCAGGAAGGTGCATCCGCTACGGGGCGCTACGCCACCAGAGGCTTTTTCTGCTATCAAGGTAAAATAAATGTGAGCATAAGATAGCTGATATAGCCATAGCTAAGCCGACGTTGCCCTTTCCAGATTTTGAAATACTTACATATTCGTATTCATTAAAAGAAAAAAAGATCTCGAAGAACAGCGATCGATGGTTGGAGAGATGTGGGGGAGACCTTTGCCTAGCAGTGAGACGACATAGGTTAAAAAAAAGTAAAGTCCTAAAGTCCTTATTTTAAACAAAGTAATTTTCTTGATGAAAAATTTTAATTCTTTAAAACAAGCCATCGTCAACTATGCTAATCAAATGAGCCTAAACACGGATAAGTATAGGTACTTACCTACTTTCTTTTATATTAACACGGAGTTCTGATGAACAGCTCCTGATTCAATCATCAGGTGATCCGTTGATAGAGTCAGTATGTAATAGCATGCCAATATTGCATTGCATAGTAATTAGAACTTACTTATGCCAACTATGCCATGTTTCAGCTCACCTGCAAATGCTTGAAAAATGATTTGTAAATTTTGAAATGGACAACTGTACAAAAGCGGGTTTAAAAGCAAGATCGATCCAGCTACTCTATTTTTATACATATCATCATCATCTGCAAATACTTTTGAACGACCTTGTCAGATCTTCCTAATCGTAGGAATTTACTTCCTATCTTAAAAATTACTGATATTTACTAATTAAAGGAAACCACTTTATTTTTTGTCATTCTATATTCAGCGATGTACGGAGGTATTTTAATTGGGTCGACTATAATTATGCAAGTTCTTCGAAATAGGGTGCTGTCTTCGAAATATCAATTTATATCTGATGGGTGCATGGATTAGACAGATGTTTGCAGTAGACTATACAACAGGGACGTAGCTATAGCTTTGTTAAGGGGGGGGTCCAAAGGTTCCAATATACCAAAGATCTTTGTTAAGGGGGGGGTCCAAGGGTTCCAAAATACAAAAATTGACTAGGTTTCCTCCGAACTTAATGGGCTAAGGGGGGGGTCCGGACCCCCTAAACCCCCCCCTTATATACGTCCCTGCTATACAACAAATACAAATACAAATACATTTATTTACCAATAGAAAATACAATACATACATATATTCTGGTGGTCCCTGTACTAGGGCGAGCCTGTACAACCAGACACAAGATTTGATGTTTTTTTTAAGTTAATATACGAACAAAGGTATTAGCATAATTTGCTTATGACATGCATTTTGTTAAGTAATATACCAGTGTGTTTAAAAACCCCTATACGATCCGTGAAGGTGTTAAGAGGTTAATAAAATAAAAAAGGTTCAATTAAAATATAATATTTGTAATTAATTTAAAATAACTGTAACGACATTTGTTTATTCTCTGTTGCATGTGACTAACATGTGGCCACAAGTATTCCAACAAGTTCCTCAGAATGTAAATTATCAACTTATTCAATATTTATGTATTTTTTATTAAGTACCTACATGGATTTTCTTATGACACATACCTACTTAGGGACGTGACACATATACAATAAACTCTCGGCCGATAGATAGTTGGATCGGCCTGCTGTGGTGCGCACACGTGTCCAACTAACAATCGGGTTGGAGAGGGGTGCGCACACGTATCCAACTGCAGTCGGCCGACTGGTTCCATACCTCGAAGGGGTATGGAACGATTCGCATAAAAATTTTACACTTGCTTATCAACTTATGGCATAAATGTTTCTTGCTTCAAAAATAACTTATCTAAGAATGCAAGTTTTTAAATAAGTATAAGTGAAAAACATAGTAGAATAACCAATTCTCAAAAATCCATTTACAATTAAAAAGAAATGTAGGTATAATTGTAGATTTTTATAAACAAAATTGCCATAAATTAATGGCATAAAATAAAACATAAAGTTATTATCAGTTAATTTTAAAATTAGGAAAAAATTAGGAAAAGTTCAATAAATTATTATATAAGATTATTAGGACAAAAGTTAATTACGGATGAATTTTTATTATGCTGAAATATCAATATCCAAATACAAATTATGCAATACTTGTTACGCCCTAACAGATTATGATTTAATAAAATTTATGCCAAAAGCAGTGAACCCAGCTCGGAGCGAATTGAACTTTGACAACTGTCTTGAGTGACAGAACCACGATACTAATGCGAGTTTTGAAATATGTTTGGACCATATTGCGATACACAATAGATCGAATTTAGAATAATTTAGTTGAACAAATGTACAAAATGTACGTGGCGAGACTATATGTAATAGAACGAGAGCTCATCAGCAATATTCTTGTTTCATCGTATAAAATCGACAGATTTTATTATAACGGTCATTTTATAAATAGCTTCCGCCCGCAACTTTGCATGCGTGGTACCTACCTACCTGGATAAAAAGCCTATGTGTAATTCC
This sequence comes from Camptogramma bilineatum, assembly GCA_958496255.1. Lineage (NCBI taxonomy): Eukaryota > Metazoa > Arthropoda > Insecta > Lepidoptera > Geometridae > Camptogramma > Camptogramma bilineatum. The sequence goes on along the minus strand of OY292466.1, from coordinate 13,163,544 downwards.
AGGTCATAGACTATGTAAATTGCAAGTTTCATTAAAATCTAAACTAATAATAACAATATTAACTAATAATCGATTAGAGCCGTGTTGGCCGAGGGGTATAATACCTCGACTTTCGATCCGAAGGTCGTGGGTTCGAATCCTGGCCGTGCATCAATGGATTTTTCATTTCGAAAAATTTATATGCGCATTAACACGAGCTCTAAACGGCGAAGGAAAACATCGTGAGGAAACCCGCGGCTTAGTCAGCCCCACACGTATTGACCATGTCTTTCCTGTGGATATGGCCGGTTAAGCTGAGAGGATGGTGTAGGTGCTGGGCAAGCCTACTCCATCTCAACATTGTCCCAGGCACTACAGTGTCCCGATGAGTGTAGGCAAAGATTGCCTCCTGACACTGTATAAATCATCTAGTAAAGATGTAAAAGGCCTAAGTTAACTAATAATCTAATCTAAACTGCATATAATGGTTATGTTTAACGTCAGTTAACTTAAGGGGTTTTTTTTTGGGGAAATTCAGTCAATGTTAAATCTACTTTCTTGTGTCAAAAAAGATAGAGATAGAGATTTTGCAGCCGGATCTTAGACTAGTCGGCCGACTGAAAGTCCGATACGTGTGCGCGCGTGGAAGAACGCCGTACTGATCAAGCAGTCTGCCGCCAGTTCGCCGATAGTTAATTTGCAAACTTACTATCGTAAGATACTAAATCGGTGTGAACGCCTCCATACATCTCCATACTGATCTAGGAGCCCGATTAACTATCGTACGATAGTTAGTTGTAAATGTGTAAGAGGCCTTAGTAAGCGGACCTTTATGACTGACATTAAAGCAATGTCGGTGAAAAGAAATTGTATACATAGTAGAATGCTGACTGACATTTAATGTAGGTACAAAGGATTTTGAACCTTATCGCGACTGAACAACGATCTATTATCATTTAATCTTGGTTATAAGGATTGTTGGTCTTGTTGAGAGGCTTTCTTGGGTGCTTTGTCTCTTTCACACAGTTGCAAAAAGAAAGAGACACACCGCCCAAGTTTTATTTCAAGCGGACCTTGTTTTCTGTCTCAGTCAGCGTTCCAGGTACGTAGTATAGAAATTCCTTGTGTCGGTGTGATTAAATTCATAGATATTATTTACTTACATTACATCTCGTGAAAAACGCTGAAAAATTCGTAGGTAAGTAAATCAATTACTTAATATTTAAATTGTTCAGTAGGTAAGCTTCAACAGATCATTGATTGTTTAATTTTAATTACAAGACTGAAACCCATTTTGTTTGTTTCTCAATTTCGTTTTAAAACAGGTAGGCTTTGGCCAATAAGTTCGAAGGGCTTAGAATTTGAGAGCCAGTAGCGTTTATAGTTGCTCTTCGAATAAATAATAAATAAATAATAAATAATGCTGGGCATTTCACACAACATCATGTAGCCCCAAGCTAAGCAGAGCTTGTGTTATGGGAACCACATGACTGATATATTACTTATATATATATTTTTTTTTTGTAAATACATAAGTACATATTTTACATAGAATACACCCAGACCCGAGACAAATATTTGCAGATCATACAAACATTTGTCCCGCGGCGGGGATCGAATCCGCAACCTCCTGCGTCACAGGCGGGCCTTCACCCACTGCGCCACAGAGGTCGTCAACAATCGTCAACAAGTCGTCAACAATAACAGAAGGGGCGGCATAAATCTATCATGTTTAAAATTTTAGGGAAATAGTTATTTGTGCAACAAGAGAGCAAAGTTGATTTTTGCTTCGAGTGCGGATTCAATTCAAAGGCACAAGATGTAAAAAATTTTGGTCTCGTGTGGCACACAAAAATTCAACAAATAACTAACGTAACAGAAACAAATTCCCGCTATTTTATTTTTAAAATTTTTAAAAAGGTGCGCTATGTTTTTTTTTTTCATAGGTAGGCTAGCGATTGACCGCCCTGCACTACCACGTGTCAATCTACGACGTTCGAATTTCAAATTACTTTTCCTCACTGAAACCAGTGTGCAAAATCGCGTTTTTCACACTGGTTTCTCGCAGCAAAGAATGCCATTTCGAGCTGCTGCTGAGGTAAAAAGGACAATGGGCTGTATGGCGCTTGGCCTATCAGCGGTTATTAATAAACTGTGTATTTTTAATAAGATAAGAATGTGACTGTGTGAAGTTATCATAACTACAAAAGAAAAGGTGGCGCCAAAATTCAATGAGATTAAGAAATTTTTAAATAACTTTATAACCTTTAGAACGGGGTACTTAGGTAGGTACCTACAGAACCGTGGAGACTGGCTCAAGCAAAGGGAGGCCTATACCCAGCAGTGGGTGAAGTCGGCCTGCGGATGATGATGATGATGATGATGATTAATATTTACTTATACCTTGTGAGTGAAACCGAGGCGTTATCTAGTTAAAAAACCCAAATCATAATGAACTTTGGGCGTTATTTACAATAGATAAGTAAATCAAAGTGATGACGCGAGAGTCAAGTGGCCCTCTTGATAACGCGTACGTACCTACGTATTATTTCCCGGCTGATACGCCTATCTGTAGATAGCTTGCTATGGGATTTTGTAATTAATAAGCTCTAGATAGAGTTTTATTGTCTAGCGACCCGCTTGCGGCTTCTCTAGCGTGGTGCCAACGTCTATGACGCTCGGATAATCACCATTGATTGTAATCTATGTTCACAAACAATGATTTATGAAGGAAAACATCGTGAGGGAGCCATTTAGCTTTCTAAGGGTCGAAGCACACGGGCCACATGCCACAGCCATAAACGCTGCCACCTGAAGCTATAAGCTACAAAGACGTGGCGACCACCCGCGTCAACCGTGTGCGGCGAGTCCTTATAAAATGTATGTAAACTACAAGAAATAGGTCGGTGGCGGCGTTTTGTGGTTGTGGTCTGTGGCCCGTGTGCGGCCAGGCTAATAGAGTCAATGGGCTTGCAACTTGCAACACACTATTTTTAAATCGGTTTAATGGAGATATTTTTAAATTATCAACGGGATTTAATCGCGTAAACGAAATCATTTTATTTACCTCGACGTTGAAAATGAGTTCAAGTCGCGAAAGTTCAAAATATGTATTAATGGAGATAGAGGCTTTTGTAACAAGCTCACATAAAGTTCACTAAAGAAGGCTATTTAAAGAAAATAGATTAAATCTGATCAAGTCATGTCCCACCTATCGCCAGCTAATAGTGACAAATGTTCTGGATTATACGAATCCATTTGTCTTGGTTTGGTGCGCTAATCGTTTATTTGTTTCGTCTTGGATGTGTTCGATAGTAAATGGAAATACTGTCCGAGGGCGAATGTTCATGAAGTTATTAGCTTGGCAATGAATGACTTTTGTTTGCAATGTCTGGAACTACCGATCAGAATCTGGGGGGCTACGCCTAAATCTCAAAACTATATATCGTACCAATATTTGTAGTGCAGCTACGAAAATTGGTACCTACCTCGACTCGATACGATAATTAGATTTTAGTTTTTGGAATTCTGAAAATTATTTCACTGAATATGAAATTATGAGTGTTGTGGGTGGTCGGTAGTAGTCGGCTAAAAATTGTTCGGCCTGAAAGTATATTGAGGCATTACTAATGTATTGAGGAAACTCATGTCCTTCAACTTTAATAAGCTGATGATAATGAACTTTTACCTACACTTCTATAGGTGCATATGTACAAGCGAAAGCTTTATTTGTTATGTTTTAGTTTGTATAAGTAGGTAATTGTTTGTTCGTTTGAACGCGCTTATCTCAGGGACTTAGTAATCGGATTTGAAATATTATTTCTTCATTTGATAGCTTAATTTTTGAGGAAGGTTATCAGCTGCTTTTAATCATCATTATCACCATTATACTATCACCACGCGGGTCACGCCGCGAGAGCGCAGCTAGTCATCACTCTAATATAACTAGTAGTTCGCCCCGAACTGAGATCTCGCGCACCGTAGATGGCCAACATTTGGACTTTCTTCTGACTACCCCTATAATTTCAAGTGCTACTACTGCCGGGTATGCCTATTGCGCTAGTTCTTCATGGTAAAAAATACTAGCATGCATGCAATACATAATGTCGTGTCTAATTTTTCATTTATTTCATATTTATGAATTCTCGTCGTATTTCTAAAAGTATACGTCCTAGATTAAAAATAATAACTATTTTAGAATGTACAAATAAAGACCTTTCATTTGACACCCCACTCAATATATTTGTTTACTTAACTTTTTTTACCCCAATTATTTTCATTCTTTATCAAAAATTTTTTTTATCACGAAAATAAATCAAGTAGCATCTAAAATCATTGCAAACCAAACCGCAACGATGCCACTCTCTTTTTAAGACCGACCAGTCAATGAGCTACGAAGACATCGAAACTCTATGAAACGGGAGCTCTTGCAGCTCTGGTTTCGTAGTTTTTGGTCTTTGGTCGTATTTCAAAAACTATACATCCTAGATTAAAAATAAAAACCATTTTGGAATGTACAAAATAAGCCCTTTCGTATGACACCCTACTCAATATATTTGTGTAACTTTCATAATTTTTTACCCCCTTGGGAACCCAATATCTTCACAACCCCTTCATCGATTAAGCTCATATGCTCCACCGTAAATTTCCTTACCACAACCTATTGACCTACCAAGTTTCATGCAGATTGGATGAACGGTTCGACAGTTATGCTCGAACAACAATTCGTGAAACATACAAACATACAAACATACAAACATACAAAGCAAAATCGCCCAACTTACCACTAAGATCTTCGCTCGCTTCGCTCGCTCGATCGATAAATGCGAAAGTTTGGATACCTATTTGGATGGATGTTGGATAAAAAAAACATACATAAGGCCGAACATAGAACTCCTCCTTTTTGAAAGTCGGTTAAAAATAGTAGTCCACGCGGGCGAAGCCGCGGGCGTCCGCTGGTACTAGTAGGTTATACAATGGCAGAGTCGGAACGGTCTGCTAGTCAAGAATTACCCTCAGAGGCCTTGTCAGGTCAAGTTAGTTGAATTACAGCCGGCGAGCACTAATCTGTTCAGTCATTAAAAAACAGCTTTTCTTCAATAAACAAGACTTGAAAACTGAGTGGGTGTGCACGTCACAGCAATTATGTACTACTGATATCGTAATTATTATTGCGGGTTGGAGGTTGTCTATGAATTATGACGCAAGGGGATTCTATGCACTTTATGATGCGAGATAGACAGATAGATAGATACCTCGTTATCAGGCCGTTAGATTATTTAATACATTACCAAATGACATGAAAGCTATTGATAATCCAAATTTATTTAAAATCAAATTGAAAAGGCTTTTGTTAAAAGGGTGTTACTACTCCACCGATGATTTTATTAATGATGACCTTAATTAATATGCATGCAATTACTTTTATTTAACATGATTCTTTGCAGGTACTTTTGTTTAATCTTACTTATGTGTGACATTTTTAATTTATGAATATTGTATTGTATTATTTAGATATAATAATTTGTATTATTAATGTAATTTCAAACACAATTAATAAGATTGTTAATGAATAAATGAATATGAATGCTTTATTGTACAACAAAAAAAAATTAAAGTAATCACAAGAAACAGGAAAAACAGCTTAAAAATGTGTACAATGGACGGCCTTATCGCTAAAAGCGATTTCTTCCAGGCAACCTGTAAGGAGATGTGGAAGGTAGGTACCTACCTACTACCACAATAAGCAGTATTTTGCTAAAATAGGAGAAAGTTCTAAAAATTCTTAAAAATGACATTGATATTTATTTGTTTGGAATAAAGTTGAAATTATGAGTAATTTTTATTTTTAAATTACTTTTTCTATCGTTTTTGTTATTTTATGCGATTGTTTCCGATGTTTTCCGAAACCCATTATTTATCTTGAATTACCTTTTTTTTAATTCTATTTCATTTGAAGGCTATTCACAAGAGCTCCATCGTACGGAAAAGTTTGAAACTATTTTAACTCATGACAATGTATAAAACCTACTCAAAATGAACTGAGGCTGACCTCTTTATAGTAGTATCTAAAGGCAGCAGATGGCGCTAAACTAAATTCTCATACTGCTGAAACATGCTGAAAATAATTTTCAAGCGATTGATTCATGATTTTCAGTTTATACAAAAAAAACTCTTGTAGGAAATACAAATGCGTTGTTTTTCCACTAGCAGCTAAAATTTACCAGTTTGTATACAACCAACTAACAATTATGTTAAAATAAAGTTTTACGTATGTATGTGCTGAATTTCAGGCGGCGTCAATGCTAACTGTTGTTTCAGCGTCCTTTGTACCAGGTAAACAGAAATCGTTAGGATAACGTTTTCAGCTGTTAAACTGAAACCCATCCCCTCGTTCGCCAGGGTGGCTATTTCTGTATTATGAATGAACTACGCTGCTACACGTAGTATTATTTCCCTACTATACTGTACTATACTACGAGGGCTGTTTGATAAGTACTTGGCCTAAGTTAGATATAACACTGCTAATATTAAAAATGTGTTATTTTTCGCTAACTTAACTTTTTTTAGTAATACTGTCAAATTCTGAACTTTCTAGATGGTTTAGTTTTTAAATGACAGCCATTTAAACAAACCAACTTTTGTGATTTTACAACAATGGTAAAAATCGAACACCGATTGGTGATAAACTACTTGTTTTTGAAATAGAAAAAGTGATAAGAATAAAATTTAGTTTTCAAAGTATACTATAGTAAGTACAGTATTTTCAACTCTCCTACTTTAACCCAGGTTTAACGCCTAAAGCCTTGACCAAACCAAAGCGTTCAGCTAACGTCCGCGGTGGCGTGCAAGGTGGCGATCAGTTGTTGTCCAATCAGAGGACGTATCGTGACACTGATGATGACAATCGGCGATGCAATCTTGCACGTCACCGCGGACGTTAGCTGAACGCTTTGGTTTGGTCAAGGCTTAACTCTTGACGAGACGCAAGATAAATTATTTATTTAACCCAGTGTTATTTTTTAGTTATACAATGGGCAATCAGAGTCAAAAATTTAATACAAAACCCGGGTTAACTAACCCAGGAAAGCGCAAGTAGGCCTTATTGTTTTTGGTAAATTTTCTACGAAGGGGTGTGCGTTACCGCATACCTACCCCATTTCTACACAGCCCCTTCCTCACACACACGTGGTAAGCACATGTGAGGATTTCCTTGTCGCTTCTGCTCGCCTAGTACAAATGTGCCACCAAAAACTCACATGATCACGGACTTGACAGGTTTGACACTCATGGACGGTGTATGGATGGATATTCTATACATACAAAACGCATGTGTTTGTTCTATAGTATTCAGTATTTGGAGTAGTGGTGTGTCGTTATGGAAAAAGGATATTGAACTTGACTTGTGTTGGGACGGTATCAATGTTCTTTCTCTGATGTGTTATCAATATCAAGACAAAAAGTATGTTGGGTTTGTTGGATGGAATAGTGCACAGTAAAGGAATAGCGTTTCCGTGAGACAAATAGAAACAACGTTCATTCATTCGTTCTGTTGCTTTTTTCTGTGAAATAACTGACCTAGGAACTTCACGGAAAAAAGTTTAGTCAACTGGTTAAAAAATAGCTTTTAAGTAAAAATCTATAAAATATGAGAGTCGTGAATAATAAGAATAACGTAGTAAGGTCGTAGCAGTAGGAATATTAAGGTGTGGTGATCTGCAGAAATCCGCCCAAAAACCTCCCAAATCGGCATAATGGGCTAGACCGCTCCGCCTACGTCCCATTGTTTCGGCCGGATTCTACCAGGGTGAAATAAACCAGCAGGAGATGCATTCTGTGTATTTTGAGGGTGCAATGAAGAAGTTCGTCTCGTCGCAAACTGATTATTTGGGGTGAAAATAAACATCTCGCTGCCCTGCTTGCTTCAAATTCAAGAAAAAAATGGTCTGTAAAGTCGGTTTACGGACGATAATTTTACGTGATAACGTCATAAGAAAACATTGATGAACGCTCGCACACTCGGCTCGAGCAGAGCGTGACACTTTTTCGTGGTTTCAGCCGGAATTCATCGATTTTTATAAGACGTTATCACGTCAAAAAAGCCTATGTTCAAGAGACAATGCTGAAAACCTATTTAGTTATCTTTGGATTTTAATTTGATTTTAAGGCTTAGGAAGTTAAGGAGCCACGTTTTGGATGATAGAAATGGCATTTTAAATAGGTACACACAGGTGATGATAAAAATGCCACTTATAACCAAATAAATTCACTCCTAACATTCAAGTCTCATCATAGCAATCTCAATCATCACCAAAAATTAAAACTGTAGAAATAAATTTTAATATTTTGTTCACAGGTTCTGGGGTTCCCTCACATGTATAAATTTTTAAAATACGAACACGAGAAACACCGTCGGACGCCAAACGTGCACACAGACGCACTTGTTAAAGATAGAAGGGTGAGTGTACGCACACTTATACATTTCTAGAACTCAAGAGTGAAATAATACCTACTCATTTTCTTGGTGCTATGGAGGGCACGTTAATGGTAAGCGTCCACAGGCCCGCATCGCACGCAGCAGCGGACGGATCGCATCAAGCGGATTATCTGTGTAATGCGATGCGTACGATGCGGACAGGTGGACGCACTTATATGAGTTTCTATACAAATAATACTACGATCCGTTGCGTGCGACGCGTCCGAAGCGTACGATACCGACAAGTGGACGCTTACCGTAAATTGTCGGTCCCGACTCCCGGCTTTTAAGTCATCATGATGGCCATGACGGACACCAAAACTTGATGGCCTTAAAACTCCGTCACCAGAGTTCGGCACTTGCTCATCTCATACGAACATACAATACAAACACACATTAATAGATGGCATTATTTTACCTTAAAGAGCAAGCTTAATTTGTGGTTAATTAATTTTTATTAAATCAGTTGAGCTACCTTAGATCGTTTCCAACGATCCTTAGGTGGCTCAACTGGTTCTTATTGTATTTTATGAAGCTATGTAAATATGTACCTAGTAGGTTAGTTTCTATAATTTTTATTCCGTCCGGAAAAAAATGTCATTAGGTATTTTAATATTCTATTCAATTCTATTGCCATAATCCATGTCACAGATTAATAAATATTTAGTTCTCTTTGTTACTGGTAAAAGTACCTCCTGCAATGCTCTGCTCCCCTAGTGAATTCGGGGTTCGATCCATTGGTTGGTCGCGGAATGGCTTCACTGTGTATCCGCTACGGTTACGGTTGGTTATGGCCGATTAAGGTTGGCAATGGCATGACACTACCATGGTACGGATTCTACAATTTGATAAGCATTCCAATCCTACTTCGCTTGTAATTGTAATAAAAATACAATAAATAAGCAGCAATCAGAATTATCAAAGTTTTAATATCCGTACCTTTTCACCTCGTGGGTTACCAAGTAGCGAACAAAAGCGACATCTACTGGGAACATTAGAAACAGCATGATGACCGATATTGTTGGGAGGTGGCATAGCTGTCGTTCTCGATAATTTTAAACTCCTTCATTGGTCTGTGCGCCTGATATTGCAAACAAAAAGTTCGCGGAATGACGTCGCCACATTCGCTCTTTGTCCATGGATGTCCAAAGAGAGGCCGGCAACAGACGAATGTCCATAAAACTTTTACAGCAAAAATGTCTTGTTTTCTTTTTATTTTTTGGAGCAAAATTGTAACAGGAACGAATATAAATAGGGACTACCATAATATAAATATAAATTAAAATAATAAAGTGATAAAAATATGCTCAAATTTTAAATGATTTTACCTAGTAGGTAAGTATTTGCATGGACAATTCGCCTGTCGCAGACCCCTCAAATGTAAAAATAACTATGAAAAAAAAAGCAAAGACTGTGGACATAATTTATGGATGCTGCATTCATTCATCACTTCACTATCACTGTCACTACATACAGAGGCGTATTTTAAGATTCAGCGCCCTAGGCCAGTAAGGTTTGCCGCCCCCTGCAAATATTTGTCTCGGGCTTAAAACTTGGTTTGCACTCTGCTCGCAAAATAGTCATGAAGCTTACGCGAAGCCTAAGCGAGCGAAGCGAGCTGATTTTTTTTTTTACAATAACAGACACTTGATTTTGCTTACGGTTCTCAAAGAAAAGGTTGGCTGGATGTAGGTTCCTATTCTATACGCGAGCGAAGCGAGTCGAATTTTTTTATGACAAATGCAATATTGTGACCCTTGATTTTGCTTACGGTTCTCAAAGAAAAGGTTGGCTGCTTGTCGGTTCCTATCCTATATGCGAGCGAAGCGAGCCGAATTTTTTTATGACAAATGCAACATGTGACACTTGATTTTGCTTACGGTACTCAAAGAAAAGGTTGGCTGTTTGTCGGTTCCTATTCTATATGCGAGCGAAGCGAGCCGAATTTTTTTAAGAAAAATGCAACATGTGACTCTTGATTTTGCTTACGGTTCTCAAAGAAAAAGTTGGCTGCTTGTCGGTTCCTATTCTATATGCGAGCGAAGCGAGCCGAATTTTTTTATGACAAATTCAACATGTGACACTTGATTTTGCTTACAGTTCTCAAAGAAAAGGTTGGCTGCTTGTCGGTTCCTATTCTATATGCGAGCGAAGCGAACCGAATTTTTTGAAGTAAAATTCAACATGTGACACCCAAAGAAATGTTTTCCTAAAATCGTCTCGAGGATTTATTCCCAGAATACCAATTTATTGTAACGAATTATCCCTTCGAGCTTAAAAGAAAACCTACGTTTCCTGTCAAATGAAAATCTCTGAAAATGCCCAGTCAGTAAAACGATAGTCTTGATGTCTAAAACTTTACAACCAAATAAGTTTTAGTTTTTGTTCCTCGCTCTCAACCAAATAAGTTTTAGCTTTTGTTAATTAGGTAAGTACCTAGGCTTTTTTATTAATTTCTTCGGGCTTAAAAGGATTAAAAGAAAGGCGCGAAACTGAAAGCGCGGGGCGGCGCAAGCCGCCCCTCGCTCCGAGCCAAATAAGTTTTAGATTTTGTTAGTCATGTAGACTTTTTGTTACTTTCTTCAGGCATATAAGGACAAAAAGAAAGGCGCATGAAACTGAAAGCACGGGGCGGCGCAAGCCCCCCTCTCTCTCAACCAAATAAGTTTTACCTTTTTTTTAGTTCGGTACTTAGCCTTTTTTTTTAAATTCTTCTGCCATGTAAGGACAAAAAGAAAGGCTCATGAAGCTGAGAGCGAAGGGCGGCGCAAGCCGCCCCTCCAACCAAATTTTAGTTTTTGTTAATTAGGTGAGCTTTTTTTAAAAAATCTTTCGGCATTATAAGTCCAAAAATAAAGGCGCAAGCTGAGAGCGAGCGGCGGCTTGCGCCGCCCCTTGTAGCCTGCCGCCCCGGGCCATGGCCCTCTTGGCCTAAGGGTAAATACGCCCCTGACTACATAGTATAAAACAAAGTCGCTTCCCGCAGTCTGTCCCTATGTGTGCTTAGATCTTTAAAACTACGCAACGGATTTTGATGCGGTTTTTTTTAATAGATAGAGTGATTCAAGAGGAAAGTATATATGTATAATACATGTATAATATAGTAGATAAATACTGATAGTTTTAGAGGTTTCTGTTTCTAATGTGATGTGTGATGTGACCCGTGCGAAGCCGGGGCGGGTCGCTAGTTGAAAATAAAGAAAATATGCGCGGCCTGAAGTCCAACCCACAGTTTTCGAATCAAAGTTAAATAAAATTGTCTAACTGAAACTTTTATTGTAGGTGCGGTGGGCAGAGCAACTCTTTGCAAAATCTAGGGTTAAAAGGTCCCCTTTACCAGACTTAGAACCCGAACTGCACAGAGTGAAGAGGCTAGAAGAGAGAGAAAATTCCATCTTTGAAGAAATAAACTTTTTAAGAAAACCGCTTTTCAACGACGAACTGTGGGGTCATGAGTGGTACTTGGTATGTATAATAAAAGGTTATAAAATGCTAGTATTCTCTTTCGGTTGTCTTAACCCTTAAGGTAGCAGAGCAATTTTTTTTTAAATTTAGCGAAAATTGTTTTTGAACTAGCTTATTTAGGCTACAGAGACACAAGAATAGTAAATAAAAAAAATCTTATTTTTATAGTTTTAAAAAAAAGGCATGTATATTATACTATACAATGCCACATTCATAGAAAATAACACGATAATGAGTATGTATAGCATACTATACATTGCCATTTTAGAGTTACGATGATAACTGTGGTACTGTGAGTGAAGATCCGGTACCAATGGTTAGTTATGATGAAGATGAGCTTGGCACTTCTGCAGATGATGAAAACCAAGTCAACATGAGACGTTAGGTGACAATATTCCACTTACACACCAGTTCTTCAAGAGATATTTTCGAGTAAATCGCAGGTAATTCATTTGAAATTCCGTTAGTACCCTCATTTTTTTCTAAGCCATCATCATCATCGATAATCCGCAGCTCGACTTCACCTACTGCTGGGTATAGGCCTCCGTTTGCGTTTGCCAATCTCCATGGTCCGCCGCTCTCCTCATCCAAGTCTGGTCCCCAATAGATGCTATGTCGTCAGCCCATAGCGCTGCTGGACTACCGACGTTTTTGTACTCTGTTCTTGGTCGCCATTCAGTTATCAGCTTACTCCACTTATCGTTCTTGGCCTTTCCATGTGCCCTGCTCAACTCAACATCAAAAATTTTACCTTTGTTCGATTTTGAATCTCGATTTTGGGAATACGGTCTTGATGCTGCCAAGCATAGCAAACTCCATGACTTTATGTGCCATGAAACTCAAATTCTGAATGCACGTCTGACTGACGTTGCTAAGAGTAGACCCAAAAGAAAAGGTGTATAGCAACAAGTTGTTGTAAATACTGACAAAGAACGTTGCAAAGGCAAATTGAAAAGCAAACTCAAGATACCAGAAGTAAGAGAATGCTTTCAGCAAAGATGAAATAGTTGTTGTGCCTTATAAAGGTTCCTTATAAGGCACAACCATTTCAACAATGCTGAAAGCAGTGTTATCTATCTTCAACAGACAAACATCGTCATCAGCTCTCATTTGGCGAATAAAAAGGGCGCAGTTTGTAATATAATAAATATCACTAATACCACGAATTGTTATTGTAGCCAAAATGTATAAAATGCCGGATTATGTTGGAACCTTTTTACAGAACCTTTTGTTGGGGGTCTCCTCTTAGCAACTTCAGGCTTGCATGGAGAATTTGGGATTGATGGCACAGAAAGAAATGAGGATACTGGCGGAATTGCAAATAAATTACACTCTGATTGACTCGGAAATATCTCTTGAAGAACTGGTGTGTGTGAGTGGAGTATTGACCTAATGTCTCTTGTTGGATTTGGTCTTCATTTTCTGCAGACTTCCGCAGATTGAGGGTTGAGATCATCTTCATCATAACGGTTGGTTCAGTACTTACTACTTATCTAATAAATTCAGCCCATCTAAAGATGAATTTAGGGAAGGTGTCAGTGAGATCTCAAAAGATCCCACGTATTTCATCTTCACTACTCCTTCCGTCACTTGAATCAAATTAGCATTTTCGTGACGTACTAGCTACAAAATCTGCTGCGACCGTTTTCTAGCACAAAATAGAATGAGATGCTGGACATCCAAAACCGCAAAGCAAACAAAACTGCTATAAAGACGATAAAAACAAAACTCCTTTGTACTTACGGTAAGGGAGAAGATAAATTTTTGAACTTTGTGTCAAAAAAGTGCGCCAAAACCTTCAGAACCTTTTTGCCCAATGAGTGGCAATGTATATTATAGTATACATAACAAACAAGTACTACTTTGGTGAAAGTGTGGTAATGTATAGCATGCTATACACTCAAAGAAAACACATAATATCTGGCAAAGTACATTACCAAAAAAGGTTTTTTTTGCACAGACGTACACGTTATATATTTGTTATCAAATGTTATGTAACAGAAAACATAATGTGAAGTAAAAATAATTCAAAAAAAATTATCTGCCATAAACATCACGAAGCGTCAATGGGTGCCGTCAGAGTTTTGTGATTTTTGACTAAACTTTCAATCGCAATGTCAACATAATTTTTTCCAAGTAAGAAAATGAGTTGAGGTACTAGTTAAAAGAAAAAAATAAGTTCCATCAAATCTAAAATTGACGTGAGATTTTTTTGAATGTAATGTATAGTATACTTAACGAAGTTACTTTAAGGGTTAAAAATGTTTGATAAGTTTATATTTTGCAGCAAGACACAAGAACAGCCCGCAATCTGCCTCGCCTGGATTTGAATGTCCTGCCTGTCTACCAAATGGGCTACAACGGCAGCGGTATCAGAGTTTCCGTGTTAGACGATGGAATCGAACACAACCACACTGACCTGAAGGACAACTATGTGAGAGCCTATTTTATTTGTTAGTTTATGCTTATGTAATCCTAGTGGCGCAAGACGCCAGCCACCCGGTTGCGTCTTCCTAAAGTAGGCGTGTACTATTTCGAATGGAAACGTTTTCTATTCTTCGCATAGTTTATGTGTCTCTGGTACTTACGAAACACGATTCAAGAATTTGCAACAAAACCGACTCAAAACAAAATTGTTGTCGTTTGTGGTTTTATTATTTTCTTCGAGTTTCTTTTCTTTGTTTGTGCGAGCGTAGAGATGATTGGTTTTTTGCACTGTTTTATTAAATTATGACGTATCGAGAAAAAAAAAACAAAGGTATATATAGGTACCTACCTACTAAAAAAATAAACCCCTTCCAAGAGGTTTCAATCACAATCTACACGCCCCGATTAGAAAATCCATCAAAAACGCACTTAGAGCTGATTGAAAAAAAAAAAATTGTTTGACCAATCTCAACATCCAAGAGCCAGTCTTTGAAGAAAATTTAAAAAAATATTAGATTCTCGCGGCGCGACAGACGACCATTTGACGCCATCGTACGAGATGTCATGATGTCATGTCATCAGAATTTATGATCAGCAGTGCGATTCTGACCTTCTCGGAATATAATTCAAACTCGGAAAGTTACGTTTCTTCGCTGAAAGAACGTCAACTTTCCGACTGAACTCATCGAATCGGATGCTAATTCGGAAGTCTGAATTAGCACTCAGTTGCGTCTTCGTGGAAATCGTTTTGTTTCGTTCCTTCTTGCTCTAAGTAATTTTGTGTTTTGTTGTTGTGATAAGAATAATGGAAATTAATTAGGTAATTAAGTAGGTCCACGTGTTGCGATTTGTGTACTCTCTGACGTCAAACGGGAAGAGCTGCTGCTATTTCTATCTATAAAAATTCTGCTAGTTTCTGAACTCCTGGTGATGGCTAACTATTTTACCGACTAAAAACTGTTCTCAGTGTAGTGTAGTTTGCTATGACTACACACGTGTAGTGATCGCCTCGCGAGTTTGTGTAGAAATCTAAAATTGAGCAACTTACTACATTTTTAGGAGTTCTTCTGCTCATCACGCTGAAGATCCCCATTAGATCTTCATCAAATTTTTATGAGACCAACTTAAAGTTATAATTCTAACTTTTCAAACAGAAAAAAAACCATCGAAATCGGATGTCATAAGGTGGAGATATCCAGTAGCCCCCGTTTTACCCTTTTTTTGTACCCCTCCAATCAGAAATCTCCGACATAAAAAAATTCTATAAAATGCAGTGCAGGTACAGTTCTTATCGATAGCTAAGTTTAACATTTAAAATCGACAACATTCGATAAAATTTGATTTTTCAGTAATCACAAGAATTAGTTGGGAAATGCGATAGAGGAAAACAGACAGACCCTGGGCCTGAATTCTACTAGATGACAACCGCTTTGGTTTTGGTTCGATCTCTTAAATGTCAGCCATTTGGTGAAATAGTAGAATAGCTTTTCAAAAATTTGTTCTGCCAAAGTTCAAAACCTCACCACAACTGAGTCGTTTGTTATTAGTAGTCATGGAAACAGTCGCTTTAGTTGAGGTTTTGGTTGAGGTTGATAAAAAGTTCGGTACCAGAATCGACGCCCAGACATCCGGCGGACAAACGAAAGCATTTTTATCAAAGCTGAAGCAATTACTTTCTATAATAGGCAATATGCATCAATTTTTTTTTATGGTTTTAAACGATAGGTTATATCGTTAAATAACCGTAACAAAAATTCCAGCGCCGAAAAACTAAAATTTTGTAACAAAAACAATTTTTTAAATTTACCAACATTTTCACGCTCCTGAAACACGTATTATTATTGTTGTTACAGATTACTGTTGTAGTAACAATTTGTGAACTGTGACTTTACGCGTCAAAGTTCACAAATTCATACTAAGTACAACAGTAATCTGTGACAACAATAAGTTCGAGTTTAGGAATTGTGAAAATTAAAAAAAAAACTTATCTATGGATCGTTATATCTGACTCGCCCTTGACTTGTCTTATGAACTCGTGACGTCACATCCTTTCACATCCTTTTCAAGTATTTTGAAATTCCTACTATTTTTTGCAATTTTTAAAATTTATTTTCTGATCGAAAATGGTTTAATATTAAAAAATAATTACACACACGTACCTCTAAAGCAACAATGTTCATAATAAAATACATTTAACCCGCTTTTGAATCAGACGCATGTTCCCTATTACCATTTTTAGATCTTAGATTTTTAGATATTTATTTATCGTAGACATCGTAGCGAACCGTAGCATACCGTAGCAATGGTTCTAGAAGAGAAAAGATTTAAACGCGTCTTTCCAAAAAAGTAACATTACTTACAATGTTCTTTTGATTTTTAATTTTATACTATGAAAATAGTTTTATCAACCTCGACGTTTCCGATGACATTACAGTCACCGTTGAACACCTCGTGACGTGAGTAATAGTGGTATGTGGTGAGCACGAGTAGACTGTATAATTTAACAGATTTTTTAAAATATTCCAAGGAAATCAGTGCCTGGGACATTGTTGAGATGGAGTAGGCTTGCCCAGTACCTAAACCATTCTTAGCTTAGCCGGCACAGGAAAGACATGGTCAATACGTGTGGGGCTGACTAAGCCGCGGGTTTCCTCACGATGTTTTCCTTCACCGTTTAGAGCTCGTGAATGTTTCGAAACGGAAAATTTATTGATGCGCTGCCAGGATTCAAACCCGTGACCTTCGGAGTTCGGATGGAAAGTCGAGGTAATAATCCCCTAATAAAAGAAAGTCAATAACATCCATAACTAACATGAATAAAATAAAAATGCGGTTAATTAAACCAATAACGGCCCATCGTTGGCCGAAATGAAGCTGCATAAGCAGAAGCAGAGCCAGATACAAACGCGCTTTACCACCTTACAATCCTGTGCTCCTGGTATGATTGGAGAAACGATTCATGAATTTGCTGGAATAACTTCACAACTCGAAATGTTAAATCGGCTGTAATGCGCTCTTGTTTTGTTATTTTTGAACCCCGACGAAAAAAAGGTGTGTTTTTGGAAGACAATGAAAGCAAGTGGCATTATATTTCACGTTTTATCTACATTTCTACTAGTTTACACTCAATGCTGCAATAAGGTTTATTGCAATGATGCTGTAGGTATAACACAAAAAAAGTTATACTTACGTTACGTGTCAATAATGATAATTAGGTAGGTAGTTTAGTAGTTTATTTATTGTGTAGGTGTTTTTCAAAATTTTAATTCAATATTATGTTTACAATATTAGGTGAATAATTTTGGCTATGGATGTGATTGTGACTTCATGATAGTCTTCTTCGAATTACCCGTACCGTCTCTAAAAATATGTAGGTATTTAAAGATCTGATAAGTACCTACCAGCACAACGTACGTAGGTATAGTCTTTTTTAAACTTTCGCGATCACTATTCATATTGAAAAGTTTTATGGACACGGGATTTTATCGAACTATAGCCGAACGCATAAAGGAGCACATAGCAGCAGTTAAGAACCGCCATCAGGTAAATAAGTCGGCGATAGCAGAGCACCTAGTGGATTCCGGGCCTAATCACTGGATTGAACTTCACGATCCCAAGATTCTTGCCAACGAACGCCAGTATTACAAGCGAATAATTCGTGAGGCAATTGAAATCAAGAAATATCCGAATTTCAATCGCGAGGATCGATTCAGGCTCCCGTCATCATGGAATCCTGTTATTAGTAAATGCAGTGCATGTCGTAATGTGACTTTCCGGTGTCAAGATACGGTTAGTGTAGTATGTTGCGGTGTAAATGCAGCCGATCCGGAATCTGAAGATCAGTGAGGGTAGTTTTGGATACTACCGCCGCCGGCGCCGCTTCACAATGGACCTTGAAAACATACTCCAGTCTGCCCGCGACCACGGCTATTGTAACATAGCCGAAACGTCGGGATAAATAAGGTAAATTACGCGATAAAATCCCGTGTCCATAAAACTTTTCAATACGTACGTATACATATAGTACTAGTATTCTGTGCTACCAGTTTTGTTTTGATAATCAACGTAAATTAAATACTAAAATAAATTGTCGTGAACACTCATTTTAGTAGGGTACCTAAACCAGACTATTCTTGGCACCCTCACAATGATTGGCACTCTGGCATAAAAACCCTAGAAATAAGAGTTTCGAGATTTTTTTTTATAGTGGCAGTAATTTATATGATAGAATATTCAATTTAATTGTGGTAGCATTCATAAATAAATGCATAATAGTATTCATAATAACATAAATGAATGGTTTTTATGCCAGAGTGCCAATCATTGTGAGGGTGCCAAGAATAGTCTGGTTTACCCTACTTACATTTTTATTATACCAACCATAGATTATTAAAACTGTTATCGGGGCTCAGATAACGAAACGAAGGGGAGGTACGGTACGCGCCGCGCCCCCCGTCTCGTGTCTGTCAGTTTGCTGCGCGGAAGTACTGCAATGCAAAGCTTCTTACTGAATATGAGCGCCTGGTACAAATAAATCAAAGTAAACGCGCGAGGCGCGTTACTTCTGGGGCCATCGCTATGACCCTATGGACCAAACAAAACTGACTGCGATGCCGCCGATGCCGCGGCCGATGATAGTGTCATGTCCTACGGCAAAAGCGGGAACTAATTGTTTTATTTCCTTTATTAAGCTCTTTTAGTCACGGTCGTTGTTAATTAAGCTCTTTTTTTGTCAGTTGTTGGGTGTAGAATTTTAACGAACGTACAAACTTGCATAATTATTATTGTTCAAGCCATAATGGACAATTAGTAATTTCTTATCTAACCTAGTTCTGCGACAGCAGCGCCCCGTGTCATTAGGAATCTTAATAGATAACTACGTACTAAGTACTATTATTCTGTAACGCAACTACACACATAAGGGCTAGCGCATATATACAACTTTTAAATCGACTAAACTATTTCGTCGAGTTGTGTACTTGTCGTGATTTCTACACAACTAAACTGTTGAGTCGACGGAAGTGCGCATACAATCGATTTCAGTCGATTTGTAACCCAAACAAATCCAACAGTCTTGTGCAGGCAACGCTCAAGTTACCATGTCTTTTAACCATAAAGTTTTAACTTGTGCTTTACTTTATATACGTTTTAAAAGAAACCGGTCGCCCCAGCCAGAGACGACTTCCACGCATACTTCTTCCCACAGTTTCTTTTTCAAATTTATATCGGAATACTCTTTAAGGCTTTTTAAGTAAAGCGCGGGCCTTTTTTCTACACTATTAATAAACTCTTCCGTGTCGTCGGTAATGGGTCCCGCCATTGTGAGAACAAACGTTGTGCCGCTTCCAATGCAAATGCGAGACTGAACAGTCGTGGATCGACTGTTTAGTCGATGGTATGCGCACTTCAATACATTGCAATACAAAATGAGCGTGAGATCGATAGTTGTCCAACTTTTTAATCAAAAGCAGATCGATGGGGCTTTTTGATTTTTTTGTCGATCAACTATCGAGTTGATAAATGCGCACGTTCATATATTGCTGTGTACTTATGAAACACAACTAAATAGTTGTTCAACTAAAAATTGTATATATGCGCTAGCCCTAACACTATCACACAGTCATGTGCTCCTGGTATGAACGGAGAAACCATTCATGAATTTGCTGGAATAACGACACAACTCAAAATGCTTTTTGTAGGTGAGCTGAGGCACAAAACACAACTTCTTCGTCGTTATGATTCCCTGGTACAATCAAATCACAGGTTACGCGCGAGGCGTGTTTTCTTCATCGGGGCACAACCGGCGCGGCGCGGCCGCGGGGCGCCCCTCAGACCGCACTCGCTAGTTCGTTTAAAAACTTTTTTTAAGAAATGGTGAAGATTAGGAAAAAGCATGTTTGACAAATGTGGAGAATAGCATGATCTACATTTCAGTCTAAGCTAGTTTCACGATAACATTATCAAAAAAATTAATGTTTACCTAATTAGGGTAAACCAGACTATTCTTGGCACCCCCACAATGACATAGACATAGACATAGACATAGACATAGACAGACGTTTATTCACCACTTGGCTTGGCACACAATAAAAATCTCAAAAAATGTAACACAAAGAAAATACAGAAGCAAATGAGAGAGAGAAAGAGTTTTATTGTGCATCACAGCAGCAAAAAGGCCTCGACTCAGCATTATGCCGTGCCACTGAGTAGTGGTAAGGCGCTGGTATTCTGCCGAAACCTCCATAGTCACTAGACCCTGTGAGACTACATCAGGTGTGTTGGATACTGCATATGTACATATTATGTACACATATTATGTACATAATTATGTGTGTTTGCATTGCATTAATACTATTATTTTAAACGCATACTTATTAGTGAAATATATAAATCAATGATTGGCACTCTGGCATAAAAACCATTGAAATTAAATATTCACCACAATGAAATTAAATATTCTATGAAATAAATTAATGCCACTATAAAAAAAATGCTCGAAACTCTTATTTCTTGGGTTTTATGCCAGAGTGCCAATCATTGTGGGGGGTACCAAGAATAGTCTGGTTTACCCTAATTATTATTAAGAATTTTTGCATGGGTACCCCTATTTTTCGGGCTATTTTGACCGGACTAATAAGTTGATGTTAAGGATAAGGAGGAAGGAGAAGTGTGCGCAGTGATAACGGTGACTTCCCGTGTCGAGATGTAGCAGCTGTACAGAACAAAGAGAATAGTACACACTAGCTGTATGTTTATGGGTGCCTGGTAGAAATAAATCACTGGCAACGCGCGAAGAGCGTTCTACATCAGCCGCGCTTCCCCGCAACATGCCATTAAAATTAGGGTCGGCGTCAGCACTGAAGTCCGATAGACGCAGCGCGGCTATCGCAGAACTAGGTTAGGTACAAAATTACTAATTGTCCAAATAAGGCTTGTATTGTACGGTAATATTTATGCAAGTTTGTATGTTCTTTAATTCTATGGAGGACCACACACAGCGAATGTAAATAATTACACAATATATTTGGTGCGATCTGTCAAGATTTATATTTCAAAAGATATTATTATCTGCTGTGTTTGTTTTAAGCGCCGAATAATTAATTAATCCGTAATTCCGAACTCGTAATAAACGTCAAAACGTATTTAGACGCACGATGCATTTATACGTTTTGGCATGATTTCTTGCCAAGGCCACTCGAGCAGTTTAGACTTGCGATTGTTTTGTGTGAAGGTTACCAGGGAATCAGAGAACAAAGAAGTCTGATACCAATATCACCCAATATCATTCAGCCATATTTGGCCCACAAGCCACAAGCCACGTTCAAGTCCAAACCAAACCATAACCACAGAGTACACTCTTTTTCACAAGAATTTTGTATGAGAAGGAACGTGTCCAGCAGTCCATATCTATACTAGATTCATGTCCAATCCAGGAATAAAATCATTTGGATTCCAAAGATATTATAATCGTACGTGTAACCCACACGTCTATTCTGTGCACGTCATCCACGATAAAACTATTTCTAAGTTATGCTAACCTGGTAGCGATGCTTGAGGACATTGATCTTGAGCAACAAGCCATCAACCCAGCACCAGCAAGCACGACCTGTAGCGCTCTCTCACCTTTTATCCATCCAATTTATTGTCGATGATGTCGTTGTTGAAAGTTTATTGCGAAATAAAATAGATTATAATTATTATAATAGAAAATTGTTTATTTTGTGATATTTAGCACCGTTCACAATTTCAATTAATTTGTTACAATTTCAAAAAAAGCCTTTATTTAGAAAATTTCAGGCTACAGCTTAAAATATAAGTCTAAAATTTCTTACAAATAAATCCCTTGAACATAGACCAAGTATAGGTACAGGGTGTAGCAAATTCTTGGTCACTTAAGGGTAGCTACCTTTTCTCTTCTAGTTAGAAAGTTCAGGTTCAGATTCAGTGACCAAGAATTTGCCACACCTGTATAGGTCCATACCCTTGAAGCTTTCCGAACTTGGTCTCATATTCAACTTTCTAATAATAATAATATAATAATAATTCATTTATTTCAGAACAGGTCCATACAAAAAACATTTTAAAAAGAGCCAACACAAAATAACATTACCTACTCTAAACAAAACACAAATCTTCAAAACCCTACCGTACATTGAACATGGCGATTCTGGACGCCATATGAATGGCATTCCATTTGCGTACGATGGGACAGTCAAATCTGTCCAGTATGGTATTGAGGAGGCTATTGGAGCTATCTCGCACGCGGCGCATCAAGGAAGCAACTCGCTTTCGCATAATAGCGTGGAATCCATCTACACAGGATTCTGCGCACATTCCTGATGCGCTACAAAAACGAGGCAGCCCCAACAGCATCCTCAAGCCATTATTGTAGTGGACGCGCAGAGCGCTGAGAGATTTCAGTGTACAGTTAACCCAAAGGCTGCTGGTGTAGAACGTCTGACAGAATGCTCTAAAAAGGGTTACTTTTACGTCTTTCGTACACCTTGCAAACCTCCGAGACAACATGTTACACCTCACAGCCAACGCTCTGCGCTCCCTTTCTACATCCATATCATCTTTAAGGTCATCTGTAACCCAGTGTCCAAGGTATTTAAATTTAGTAACTCTATTTAAGGGTACTCCTCCAAGTTGAACGGGAGGGACAGACTTAGGCTGTTTGTTCCCTGCCTTAAATACCAGGAGTTCACTTTTATTTGGATTATACCGAAGACCATGTGCCACAGAGTACCTCTCACAAGTACCCAACAATACTTCGAGTGCCCTGATTGAGGGGCTTAGCAGAACCATGTCATCTGCGTAGCTGATATTGTTAACAAAAGTACCGTCTATTGAATAACCAACAGTGGTTCTGCTAAGTTCCTCAATCAAGCCGTTGATGTACAGGTTAAATAAGCGCGGAGATGTTAGGCCGCTCTGCCTGACACCACATTCTAACCCATAATCCGTAGAGTAAGAGCCTGCCCACTTCACCTTATTAACTTGGTTCTGATACCAATATTTTAAAAGAATAATAAATCTAAATGTTGATGGGATTTCCTTTAATGGCTTGTTGATTTTTGGTCACTACTGGTGAACAGAACACACCAACCAATGCTGGTTCTCCGTGCATGGTCATTTTCGTTAATGGCAATTTTCTGTCGCAACAATTTTCATTTTCCAACGCTTATGAGTTATGACAGCCTAGTAGTAGCAAAGACTATAGTTGTCACTTTCCGAAGTAAACAGCCGTATCTCCGAAACGCAGTGCGACGTGTAAACACTGGAATCTCTTGAGGCTTATGGCAGCCTAGTAGCTTCGCGGCCCATATGACGTCTCCGCGACATTACGAGGTCATCATTGAGGTCACCGAAAACTACGCATGCGCGTGTTTACTTACGTTCATTCACAAATAATCTTCTCTGTCTACTCTAGAGGACTTTTTGGCGGGAAGTTGAGAAATCATGTTTTCGTTTGGTTTTAATTTTCAAAACTTGTGTTTCTTCAAATAATAATGTGTGAAGACGTGTTCGTAAACGTGCAAGAGTGTGGGCAAATGAAACAAAATTGGATAGCATTGCATTTTGAGTTCTTCCAAAAAGTCCGCGTTGATGTTTCAGTAAAGTTCCACATCTTTCCTACTGAGGCACAACTCGGCACAAGGGTGGAATAGGTATTATTATTTGTATTATGGATTTATATTATTTTGTGTAAGTAGGTATTTAGAAACTTGAAAATTTTATTTACTTGTCACTGGCTAAATTGGGCTAAATGCATCAACCGTGCGAAGCCATAATAAAAAAGAAAATCTTCTCTCTGCAGCAATATTAATGATGATGCTGCTCGCAAATAAATTATTATATTTGTCTAGGATCCAGAGATCAGTTGGGACAGCAATGATGAAGATTCTGACCCGTCCCCAAGATACGAGAAAGTAATGACCAATTCACATGGAACCAGGTGTGCTGGAGAGGTAAAAAATTGTTCTCTTGTTTATAAAATCTACTAAAAAAAAATGTGTGCTAAGATTGTAAATTAAATAAAAATCAACCTTGGTGTCTACAATTTAGAGCATATTGTTATAGATAGCTATGACGGCAAACAACGTAAAGTGTGGAGTGGGCGTCGCGTGGGGAGCTAAAGTGGGCGGAGTTAGGATGCTCGATGGACGAATCACGGACCTTGTGGAAGCAGAAGCGATAGGTATGTTGTTTCATTCTACTACAAGCATTTCTCAACATGTTATGTTATCCTGGTAGTTGCACCGCCAAGTTGTGGAATATTAGTCGCTAAGTGATCCGGACCTAAAGGAGGACTTTCTGAATTTCACCAGGTTCTTCGAATCCCGCCCGCTACGCATAGGTACCAGCACAGTTTGTGTTTTATAATAAAAAAAGAGAACATCCCAACATTGCAGAGTAGGCGGATCTTTTTGTAAAAATTTAATATTATGCTCTTTTAATCGAAAGTCAAAACATTAGTATTGTTGTATTGTTCCATTATCGTGCTTGCGTGCAGCAAACATAGTCTTGATGTAAATTAAATGAAAATAAAGAGCTTCGCGCGAAGCAACGTTGTGCAGTATAGTAGTGGGCGTGGCTATAGCTAACCTAGTCCTTAGCATTTTCTGTGCGCCTGGTAATATCACCGGTGTGTCGAGACCGGCGAGACCGAATTCCGGTTGTGTGTCTATCGATCGTGCGCACAATACCGTACCGTCACTGAACAAATAGAATTATTCCTTACAAGTGGTAGAGAGGTAGAGATAATATCATCGATGATAATGAAGCACACCACAGATTCATACAGTTCCAGTTCCATTATGAATATTATTGAAGGAAAAGTGGAAGGAAGGGGAGGAAGAGGAAGACCGAAGATGGGCTACATGAGCCAATTTAGTGAAGAAGGTTGCTGTCATGTCGTATAAGGTCAAGGAGGTTGCCCTGGAAAGAGCTTCGTGGAGAAGTTCAGTTATGTCGACAAGGCTTCTTCTTCAATTTAAGGGGCTGTCCTTTAAATTGAAGAAGAAGAAGAAGATGATGAAGCAAACGTGGTCAAAAAAATTATTTGAAATTTTTTGATATGAACATTCTATTTTAGCATATGCAGCAGAAAAAGTGGACATCTACAGCGCTTCTTGGGGGCCTAATGACGATGGCCGCACAGTTGAGGGGCCTGGCCACCTGGCACTTAAGGCCTTCAAAAAAGGGGTTACTGTAGTAAGTATACCCATACATATGAAGTTTTAGAATGGACTCTAATAGCAGAAACTAAAGAATTTGCTAGTAAAACACTAACCAATCCATCTGTTGAAAGTCTACTAGTATGTATGATCTGAGTAGTCAATGACGGAGAGCTTTGAAAAATGAATGTACGAGTACCTACCTACCTACTTGTAAAATAGAAAACAAAAAAAATTTAAAGCTTCGTAGGTACCTACAGACCTACACCCAGCCCAACAATTGATATTAGATAGGTACTTATAAAAAGGTGCAATACAAGAAATAAAGAAAGAAAAAAAAAAGAGAAAGAAGAAATAAAATTATTCCATTTCGTCCAGTTTAAAGGACTTAGTTATTAGAGAACTTTTTTTATTTGGCCACTTGCTCATACGAACTTACTATTAGAGAAATTCATATATTTTTCAGGGCCGAGGTGGTAAAGGCTCTATCTACGTGTGGGCGAACGGCAATGGAGGTGGTCATGATGATAATTGCAACTGCGATGGGTATGTTCTTAACATAATCGCATCATTAACTCTCATACAAGAGAGATATCGATGCAATTGTTGCGAACAGAAGGATCATAGAAAAAGCGAATCCCAACCGTGTTAATTTCAGAACATTCTTTGAAAGTTTGTATGCCTGATTCTATGATCAAAGTACCTACCTAATATTATTTATCTTTGTTTATTTTATTGTCTTTGACTTTGGCATCGTCATGAGCCTTCATTCAGGCTATTTGCCGCTAACAGACCTCACTATAAAATTCTTTCTTCTTCTGCAATTTAAGGGATTGCCCCTTGTCGGCATAACTGATGCGTCTTTCTCCACGAAGCTCTTTGCAGGGCAGCTTCCTTGACATCCATATACGACATGGCAGCAACTTCTCCTTCACTTGGCTCATGTAACCTATCCTCGGTCTTCCTCTTTCTCTCCTTCCTTCCACTTTTCCTTCAGTGATGTTCTTAATGAAACTGTCATGTCGTTTATGAATGCCCAATCATCTTCCCTCTTCTATTCTCAACAACTTGCAACAACGATCTTTCCTCCACCACTCTTTGCAAAACCTCAATGTTGGTCACTTTCCCTCCAGCTGATCTTCTCCATTCTACACCAACACCACATCTTAAAAGCTTCCAATACCTATATCTTTGTCCTTTTTTTGTCATTGTTCACGTTTCACTTCACACCCAAACATAGCTATACTCCAAACGTATGTTTTGATGAATTTCTTTTTGATGCTTTTAGATATTTTAGATGTGAAGATGTTTCTTTTGTTGTTAAACGCTTGTTCTTTCTTTAAAATCTAACGGTAATGATCCCTATTGTGCTACATTCAGGTATTCGTCCAGTATTTACACGGTTTCCATCGGCTCTGCATCACAACATGGCAAGTTTCCCTGGTATGGAGAAATCTGCTCCTCCACCTTAGCTGTAGCCTACTCCTCAGGGGCTTACAAGGACCAAAAAATTGTGAGTCAGTTCACTGAGTTTGTCAAAGTGATGTTCTAAATTCGACAAGAATAAATGCTATTCACAAATCTTCGGAACCTCAAATGCTTGATAAAAAAATTTAGGACATGGCCCTGAAATCACAAATTTCTATATTCAACGGACCGTCATAGCAACATACGACAAGTTTCCACATAACAATTAACGAGTAGTTATGTAGTGTTTCACGACGTACTATTTATCTCTCCTACTACTACTACCAGCGACGAACAACCGACGCCGATGGCCCTCTGCGTTTCGTTCTTACAAAAAACATGCATTTCGTGGTTAGGTACCTACACATACACATTATGGTGTATACGGCGCAGTTACGGAGCGTTGACGGTAATCCTCCCATCCGTTAGTAACTGTTGGTAGTTTAAACTACGCAACGTTTATAGAAACGGTTTACACTTACGCCTAGTAGCATTAACTGTTCGTAGGTAAAACGAACCGTTTTATATAGGAACGGGGCATAAGAGATTCGTCATCTTATCCACCGAACGTACCAGGCGAACATAACCTCAAGAAGTTGTAATTTCCTAGGCGACAACCGACACAAGTGACTCGTGTACCCTGAAGCACACCGGTACATCAGCAGCCGCGCCACTCGCTGCTGGTATCGTGGCGTTGGCTCTACAGGCCAAGTAAGTACTATGCATTTGGATGGATACAGTAGAACAAAATATCAATGAAACAAGAGCGTTTTACAATTTGGGCTTATCCGTCTGTGATATTTGCAAGGAAATTGAAAATAAAATTACGATACAATTTCATTGGCTATCTGTGTGGACTTTGATATCATTTGGTAAAGTTTTACTTCAATAGTTTTAAATCAGTAAAACTGATTTTGTAATTTCAGCTACGTAGTAATAAATGTTTTATGATTTCAGCCCAAACCTTACTTGGCGTGACGTACAACATCTTATCGTGTGGACATCGGACTTTGGACCACTCTTGTCGAATCTAGGTTGGCAGATTAATGGGTAACTAGTCTAGTCTATGTCTGCTTTGTCCGCTAGGCCATAGCTTAAATCTTAACAAAAAGTGTATTTGTTTCAGCATTGGTCTACATTTCGACATTCGCTTCGGTTTCGGACTCATAAATGCTGGCAACCTTGTCACGGCTTCGTTATATTGGACAAACGTTCCCAGCAAGCACATTTGTCGTTTAGAATCTTCTCCGTGAGTATGTGTTCCTGGTACAACGGTGGCTCTTTCGCCACCCGTGACCGGCCCGTTTGTGGTTCATTCAACCACGGTTCAACCACAGCGCATTACAGAATAAACAATAGTAACATCCTATTGACTGTCTGGCGATATCCTTTAACCCTATGTGCTCCTAGTGAACCGTTCGTTAACTTACTGCTAACGGAACGTCAATGTCACGAAAAAGCGTCTACTGCAATCAGTTACCATTTTAATGAGAGCTCCTATTAGGTCGCAGAAGTTTAGAAAAGGAGCTTCGATTCTCCTGGTTAGTTAAGTTCAGTATTCTCTATCACCCGTGATTGAGAAACGCAAGTTAAAATTCCTATACGCTAAACACGTTTAAAAATGTGCGAGTGGGATGTGAAAAGGTGGCCTTCTGGTGTGTGAAAGAGATATGAAATCATGAATACGAATTTGTGGGAGATACAAGTTTTTGTAGAGAACAAGGGGCGATTCCTCGGGTTGATTCATTTTGTGGTAGTAATGTATGTGGTTGTGATATTCTAGAATTCTAGATAGTGAAATTAAAAAAAAAAAGGTATAATGATCACGATTGTATTCCCAAGGTGCGGTAGACATATTCTTTCAGATCGCATTTTTACATCTTTTGAAGATGTCTAAGGGTGTAGGCAGAGGTATGTCCAAACACATTTGGTAAATTCACACATTTTTCAGAAGTTAACATTCCATAGTTACGTGATAGGTTGCAAGTGCAAGCCCATCGACGCTATTAGAAAGATAAATGGTTTCCTCGCGATGTTTTCCTTCACCGCCCGTTTAGAGCTCGTGTTAAAGCGCATCATATACATATACCTACATAATTTCGAAACGAAAAATCCATTGATCATCCGTGTTATCTCAGGGAGAGACACGCAAGACATTTCACGGTCTTTTAGTTGCACCATCTAGTGAAATAATTTAAAGGTAGAGGGGCATAAAAGGATTGTTCGAAGTTACACAGATATGAAAAAGAGGGCGTGCTTCGCCAAAAGTTGGAAGCAATCCCCAATGCCAAAGATTAAATAATAGTTAGTACGGCTGAATACAAATTATACTGTGAACTCTTAGCGAGTCATGTTTGCCTGGTACAAAGCAAGATCCGTATGGATCAGCTGGCAACCACAGTGACCAGTCTCAAACAAAACAAATGTTTTTGGTTTTTTTCTCAGATTTTTTTTTGTTTCTAGCTCAGTTTGGTGTTCTTATCAAAATAAGAACACCAAACTGAGCTAGAAACAAAAAAAAATCTGAGAAAAAAACCAAAAACATTTGTTTTGTTTGAGAATATGATAACAGCAAGGAAGTTACTTTAGTTTATAAATTCCTTGGATAACAGTTTTTCTCTAACAGCTTTTGTTTTTGCGTTACAGCTAATAAAAAAAAAGTATCTCCATTTTCCGATTTTGTTCAGATTTTTGTTTTGTTTTAGTGTGAGAAATGTTCCCTTCGCTTCGAAAGACAGCGTAGATGTTGAAATAGTCGTGGATGGATGCGCAGTCAACTATTTGGAGCACGTTGAAGCCATAGTGAATGTGAGGCACAGTCGCCGAGGCGCACTAGAAATATACTTGACTTCTCCTCAAGGTATGATTTCAATCTATTCTACCATTTATCCTACAAAAATGAAAGCGATTTCAAGCTTAATAATGTTAATTACTTAAAAAAAAAAATTGTGCCACTACGGACACTAGGTACTAGGACATCGGCTATGTATCACAGCGTTATCCGCGTGGTGCTGTGGTATAAGGTGATGATGATGATGATAATGATTATGATGAAAAGTAGCCTAATTGCCTTCCTCAAGAGCTATCAAATGCAGAAATATTTTTTCTAAACCGACTGCTAGTTCCCGAGATTAGCGCGTTCAAAAAAACAAAAAAAAAAAAAACAAACTCTTCGGCTTTAAATATTGGTATAGATTCATCTAGATATCAGCACCCTCACGGCCGGCGTTGCCCACGTAGTATATGGTGATGATGATGATGATGAAAAGTAGCCTATAACCTTCCTCAAGGGTTTAGCTACCAAATGCAGAAATAATCAAATCCGACTGGTAGTTCCTGAGATTAGCGCGTTCAAACAAACTCTTCCGCTTTACATAATTGTTATAGATCTAGATTTATCCCGGGAAATGTCACTTGTGACGGAAGCCTTTTGTATATTAGGTAGTTCGCGTCACGTTAAAATAACGCTGGCAGAAAGGGGAGGGGGTGTGTTTTGTCTCTTGTTTGAGCATGGGGTTACCTATTCGCAAACATGAGACAAAACACAACCCTCCACTTTCTTCCAGCGTTTTTTTTTACATGACGCGAACGCAGGGACGTTTATAAGGGGGGGGTTTAGGGGGTCCGAACCCCTCTCCTTAGCCCATTAAGTTCGGAGGAAACCTAGTCAATTTTTGTATTTTGGAACCCTTGGACCCCTCCTTAACAAAGATCTTTGGTATATTGGAACCTTTGGACCCCCCCCCCCCTTAACAAAGTTATAGCTACGCCCCTGCGCGAACGTATTTGTTATTTATAATCGTGAAGAATCCGTCCGAATGTGTGACGTCAGAGTCCGCTCGTTACTACTAGGAGATCAAAGATAGAAGATGGTAGACAATGAAAACAATGTTCTCAGGAACACGAGTACAGATGCTAAGCGCTCGGCCAAAAGATATTTCAAAGGCCGGATTCGTGAACTGGCCTCTGATGTCCGTGGCGACTTGGGGCGAAGATCCTAGAGGAGTTTGGACCCTCACTGTTCAGGATATGGTATGTTTTCTATTGATTACAGTTATTGATGGTTAAAATAATGTATTTTTGAACACTAATCACTCGCACTCATTCCCGAAATGTTTTCTTGAATAACTCCTTCAACCTTAGTCACTGCATGAACAATGAACATGTATTTATATAAATGTACATATTGATAATGTTTCCATATTTTAATGTTATATTGAGTTTATGTATGTATATACCTATGTATTATCTAACTAGCAGCGCCCTCGCGTTGCCCCCATAGTAATGGTATAATGGTAATGATGATGATGATGAAAAGTAGCCTGTAAGTAACCTTCCTCAAGAGTTTTGCTATCAAATGCAGAAAGATTTTTTCAAATCGGACTGGTATATGGTAGGTAAGTAGTAAACAAAAACTCTTTCGCTTTATTACACTAGGTAGTATAGATTTCAAACGTAAGGCTATCTTGTCTAGGATGCTCCTAATTTAACGACTAAGGTCTTATCAAACTCTACAGGAAAGTAAAATCTTCTAATTATACGTGATTTCGCACATTGTATCACAGAATACTAGTACTACGATTGTATGCAGATTGTATGTTTTCATACAGCATTCAAGTACTTACCTAATAGTATTTTTTTTTTCTAGACTGACGAAGAAAACATAGGTACGGTTGGTCCGATTAGCTTGGTCGTCCACGGTACAAAGGACATGCCTATCCACATGACTACCCCCAAACCAAGCCCAACCACCTACTGGTTTCCACCTGAGATGTTTGACTCAGAACTTACCGAGGTCGATAATGATCTACAGAGAGTTAATCATATGAACGATGATTTTGGTGCTTAATTGACTTGAAAAAATAGTTACAGTAGTACTACCAGATAAATAATGCGTTTCGGAAAACATCGGAAACAATCGTATATAATTACAAAAACGATTGACAAAAAGTAATTTGGAAATGCAAATTACTCACCATTTCAACTTTATCGCAAACAAATAAATAAAATACTTATCATTTTTAAGAAAAGCAAATTAGTCGCAAGCTGTGCGAGCTGCGCAGCAAACGACGTGCACTTCTGTCTCATTCTGTTTTGTGGAATATACACTGCTGTCGGACATATTCGGAAAACACGAAATTGGCCGATGCCCATTATTTATCTGGAAGTACAGTTCCTTGTTATTCTAAATGGACTTATAAGCTAGCTAGAGTTCAAGCTGCTGCCAAATCTGTTGTATTCTCTTTTCAATGACATGCGAGTGACAAGGAAAAAACACTTCAATGACAGCTGACTAATGGGGTTTAATAACCCCAATTCTTTTAAAGTTTATTATGATTAAAATTATACGCATTAAAGATGCGCATGGTAATGTTGTCATCGTGAAAGAGTGAGTTCACACAAGTGTTACACAACCAAAAGGTCAGTTTTAAGACTATTTTTAGAGGCGAATAAAGTATTTTAGACATATAGGCATTTAATATATTCTGTATATTGTAAAGTACACAATGATCTCCAGTTTGTAAAACTATTTGTGAAATAAGTATTATAAAAATATTAATTTGAATGCATAATTTGTATACAGTAGACTATAAACATATCAATAAAAGTATTCTAAATACAACCCTTTGTTACTTTATTTACGTGAGCCAGTCTTTGTGTTAGCACGACGAGTCTCTACATCAGCGCTATAGCAAAATCACAATATGAATTGAACTTTATGTCGTCTCTTTTCACTCTCAGTCAATGAAAAGAGACGTCACATAGTTCAATTCATATTGTGATTCTGCTATAGCGACCTTTTTAAGGCCGCAGTGGTTCCTAACCTTTTCAATCTTATTACCCCTATGACTATGTTAATGAAACTTTACGTCCTCCTCCCGCCCTTCAAAATTTAATGTAAATGAAGCTGAAAAGTATTTAAATAATTACCTACTTAGTTACAAATCTGTTAGAGTATAAAAACAAATGTTTTTTTGTTATAAAGATCTCGTTTCGTTCTATTACCCCCAAAAAAGCTAATTTACCGGCTTATTCCACTTCAGACAACAAGTTCTGACACTTAATTCCTAGTGAAAGATGCCGAATGAAAGGCAGAAATTAACGAAATATGAAGCGTCTGATTTCGGCTTAATTACCCCCACAGGAGTAAATTGGCTTATTCCATTATGCTCCCACTTCGTGATCCCAGTGCGATAATACAAACCTTTTGAGTTCATTAATACATACAAAAAGTTTTACATGATCCCACTGGGATCACGAGAGTAGGAGCATAATGGAATAAGCCAATTTACTCCTGTGGGGGTAATTAAGCCGAAATCAGACGCTTCATATTTCGTTAATTTCTGCCTTTTATTCGGCATCTTTCACTAGGAATGAAGTGTCTGAACTTGAAATAAAAGAAAAATGAAAAGTGAATTCACTAATGAAACAATCCAACATACGGATCGGTTCATTCCGGAATGAAAGGAAAATTAACGCGCACTTCGAATGAAAGCAAAATTAACCGTCTGAACACGAAAATGAACGTTCACTCGGAGTCGGCCATCCAAGATGGACGACTTCATTCTATGACATAGACAAGAATAGAAAATGAATGTTAATTTCTTTATCATTCCGTATTTTACGTGTGAATCATGGAATAAAAGGAAAACGAATCAATCACTCGAGTGACCTTTCATACGAGTGAACCGTCTGATCCCGGCTTTAGGTACCCACAGGTTCGGAACCACTGCTCTAAATCCTTTGGATGGCATCGTAGCAGTGAACTCGTTAACTGCCCACAGTAAACCCGAGGTCCTTCAACTCCCTAACAATAAAATCATCTTTATACACATCTATCTTCGAGATCCACTCCTCAGTCGATATAAAATGCCTGCACCACCCTCCATACTCCTTCGGCAAGTACTCAGGGTCAATGTAACGGTGGAGTGAGGACATGTCTGAGCCGTGGAAGTACATCCTCTTGAAGACAGCTGCCGGGATGAACTGCTTGAAGAGGTAGAAGATGGAGTTGAGGATCCAGTTGTAATTGACTATGTGGAGGCCGTGCATGGTCAGGGGAAAACCTACCTGGGGAAAAATATCAATGTGAGAACTGACCTTTATAAACTCTTCTCAGCTTCTGCCAAAATTGAAAAACCGAAGAGTGACGACGATTCCTTGTCGGTTTTTTTGCGAAATCCGTACCTCCGTACTTCCGTACCCCTATTATAAATGTAAAAGTGTGTTTGTTTATTTGTCGTGTCTACCACGATGGTCTACCCCCACCCATGGTATGGATGGTACCACCCCCAGGATCTGTAGCTTCGGCTGCATGGATGCTATCTCAGTAAATGATAATAGAACAGTTCATACTCCCATCAAGGTGACAATCTGACCGGCGACGGTTGGTGTGAGTTGGCTGACGTGCCTGATGCTCAGTCCCTCCAGGTCTACCACGATGGTCACCCCCAGGATCTGTAGCTTCGGCTGCATGGATGCTATCTCAGTAAATGATAAGAATAGAACAGTTCATACTCCCATCAAGGTGACAATCTGACCGGCGACGGTTGGTGTGAGTTGGCTGACGTGCCTGATGCTCAGTCCCTCCAGGTCCACCACGATGGTCACCCCCAGGATCTGTAGCTTCGGCTGCATGGATGCTATCTCAGTAAATGATAAGAATAGAACAGTTCATACTCCCATCAAGGTGACAATCTGACCGGCGACGGTTGGTGTGAGTTGGCTGACGTGCCTGATGCTCAGTCCCTCCAGGTCCACCACGATGGTCACCCCCAGGATCTGTAGCTTCGGCTGCATGGATGCTATCTCAGTAAATGATAAGAATAGAACAGTTCATACTCCCATCAAGGTGACAATCTGACCGGCGACGGTTGGTGTGAGTTGGCTGACGTGCCTGATGCTCAGTCCCTCCAGGTCTACCACGATGGTCACCCCCAGGATCTGTAGCTTCGGCTGCATGGATGCTATCTCGTCCATCAGCAGTGCGCTGCGAACTACGTCTTCGATTGGCACTACGTCTGTTTCCCATCTACCTGGAATTTTAAATTTTTCAAGATCCTTTTTACTATCCTATTAATCACATAAATGCCATAGTTTGGATATTTGGATGGATGAATGGATGTATATATGTTTGTGCCTCTATAACTCGACAACCACTGAACTGATTTGGCTGAAATTTAAAATATAGGTACTTAGGTACTTAGATATAAAATGACCGGGAATAGGACATTTTTATCCGGTTACCACGCGAGTGAAACCGCGGGCGGAAGCTAGTGTTATATATTAATGTGATGCGAAAGTTTGTAAGGATGTATGGATGTCTGGATGTACTTATAGATGTATGGATGTTCGTTACTCTTTCACGCAGAAACTATGTACAAAACGGATTTTAATGAAACTTGACATATACATAGTTCATGGCCTGCCAGAATAACACATAGGCTACTTTTTATTAGGGTAGGTACCACACGAGTGAAGCTGCGAGCGGAAGCGTATGTAATAAATCGTTAGATGCGCCGCTAGTTTTGAACGACAGTTGGAAATGTTGTCACTGTAAAAAAAGTAAGTAATAGTGTCTATAAAGGAGGAAACGGCTTATTCCATAATGCTCCCACTTACGTGATCCCAGTGGGATCATATAAAACTTTTTACTTATATGGATTATTAATAAATTCAAAAGTTTTTTATGATCCCACTGGGATCACGAAGTGGAAGTATAATGAACCGAGGAGACTATTTCACCATCTCGTTCAGAAAAGTTGACAACAACTTACCAAATCTCATAAGTATGATCCTGCCGTTGAGAGGACTCTCTGGCAGGACTCCTCCATACACGTGCCTCACCTTCCGCAGGGCGAAAGCATCACAGTTGTAAAGATAGGCGTTCTTGTGACGAAAATCTTCGTAGCGCACCATCTATAGGTAATATTTAAAAAAAAACATGAACAGAGGTCCTAGCCAAATTACAAGCTCTTCAAATCGGGCTACAAAAATTGCATTTTGTTGGCAATCTGATTGACCAAAAGCTCAGTACATTTGCAGCTTTGCAATTTCATTGTGCAATACATTGATAAATCATTTGCAATCTAGCCGGCTAGACGTTGAATAGTTGCGACTCCTATGATAAACCTATACGACTCCTATGATATGATATATCTTGGCTTTATCGCCGGGCTACACTACAAGATTGCAGCAATTGTTGCACTGTGTTGAGCGATATAATCGGCAACTTGGCGGCTATACTGCTGCAGCAAGAAATTATCAAAAAACTGGCCCGTTTAACAGCACCTTTTGACCACGTGGCTTAAGGCACATAATAGTGGAGCCAAACGTACCGAAATAATTAACCGAAACAAATTTTAGAATTCTTTACTTTTATGAAATCGTATGAAACCTCGCACACCTGCTCGACGAATCAGACGATTCGACGCGGGTAGGTGTGCGAGGTTTCCTCACGATGTTATTCTTCACCGTACAGAGGTCGTGTTAATGCGCTAATTATCCGAAATGAAAAATAAATTTATGCACGACCCTCTCGGCCAACACGTGAGCCTGTTAAGTTTTTATAAAATTGTTACAACATGAGCTCAACTCACCAACTTATGTGCTAAAGCTGGAATGAATCTCCTACATCTCAGGAACTTAAGAAGATACTCATCATCCATGCGACGAGGGTGGCATTCTCCTCTATCTGTAAGCAAATCCTTGGGTCTTAACATCAATTCAAAACAAAGATCGCTGATTACATGTCAAGGCCTTTCAACTTGAACACTGATTCAACAATGCTTAAAATTCGCCCTGTCACTATTTCACTATCTAAAGCCGTCTGTCTATAGGTACACGTTTGGCGAGCTTGGGCCAACGCGTGCAAAGACCAACGTGTAGACATCATATTTGCCTTGCCTTGCCATCGCTCGGTGTCGCTCGCCTACGGCCTAGCTGGCCGAGTGAATAGGCATGGTTTGCATTAGTTTGCTAGACTTGCCAAACGTGTAGACGGTAACACTTGCCTTACATTAATTTGGCGCGTTGGCCTAGGCTCGCCAAACATGTTAACAAAAAAACGCTTAACAAAAAAGGATAGTCAATAGTTTAAACGGTGTTTCAATTTTGACAGAAGTTGAGTGGAGTTTATAACTAGAGCGATCAGTAACTTTTAACAGAATTATTCCCGTTCTTTTCACTTTGAACCAGAAAAAAAAAAGATAGCATCAATGTAAGGGCTTAAAAAACGTACCTACACGCCCTTAATGGTTACTAGACGTTCTTTATCGACACCTATAGGCGCGGGACATACAGAAAAGAAGTACCTAAGACGAGGACGCGTCGCAGACATATATATGTCTCTTCCGCGTCCCTTTCATAGAAAATGTATGGAAGCGTCGCGCCGCAAATCATACAGAAGAGACGGGGCGCCCTCACATTTTGTATGAAAGGGACGCGGAAGAGACAAATGTCTGCGCCCCGTCTATTCTATCTGGCCTGCACCTTAGAAAGTGTCAGGAGGCAAACTATCTGTGGACCTGGGACATTGCCCGATTTTACTTCCCATTTTATTTACCCACTGCTGGGTAGGTCTATGCCTGCCATCCAATCCACCACGGTTCTGTGCTATTATATATACTCGTATGCTTACCCAGGATCATCTTCCGTAGTTCCTGGATAAACTTGTGCCTGGTCTTGAAGCATTCATTGCAGTTCCTCCTCGCGAACTCCTCAAACTCCGGGTCCTCGAAGCGACTTACTTCTGCAGCGAACGCTATCTCTAGGAAGGGCATATTTTGCTCTGATGCTTGGGTCTAGTTCTGTATGTGTTGCTTCATTGAGACTGTTAAAGTGTTGTAGATTCTGAGGATTTAAGAGAAATATTAGCATGAATAATGTTCCAATAGATTCAGGAGATTTGAGAAGAATTTAGATACCTACTTACCTACTAATAGAGTCTATGAAACTGATTAAATCAAAATCAAAATCAAATATCATTTATTCAGTAGGACCGTTATCACCACTTTGAAACGTCTTAAGAGCTAGGTGATTCTACTCCTGTTCTTTCGCGACCAACACCGTGAAGAATCAGGGCAACAAACACGGTATGGGGCCTAGCTTTCTTTTCGGTGATCCATCCGCTTAAAATCTAAATAGTCAAGCTCCAGTGTGGAGCTTGACTATTTAGATTGGATGGATTGGAGTAGGTACCTACTTATTTATGTATATACAAATATTTGAACAGGATCTGTATCCCCAAGGCGCAGTAGACATTCTCCCAGATTTTTAGGCATATTATGCCAATGTTTATTTATTTATTTATTTTTATATTACGTGATCCTTTATAAAGTCTCCTGGAGAACACAAGCTGATTTTAAAAGTGCTATGACCTATTATCTAACTACTTACCTAGCTAAACTAATCTACTTTTATTTGTGCAATGTGAAAAAAACAATGCTCTTTGTTTTTCCCCGTTCTGCCCACGGTCTCATCAGTAAACAAATTTATGATAATAGATATTTTATTAACACTTAATATGCAACAGAGTTAACTAACAGTAGGTAATTTAAATAAAAATAAAAACATTTCTTCGGAACAAAACGGCCTGGCAACCGGTTTGCGCTGACCGACATTTTAATGGTTTAAATAATAATACCTACTTCACATTTTTTGTCGGAGAAATTTTAACCTTTTCACCGGTGTAGGTACTTTTTCTTTAAGTGATCAAGACTTTCATGTGTAACCTAGTGTAACTGCGTTTTTTAGGGATCCGTAATTCGAGATTTAATTTTCAAAACAATCATTATAAAATTAACATCTAAGTAAGATATAAAATTAATTTGTTACTTACCTACAGCTGATTCAAATGAGCCTTAATTGTGATATTTTAATATTATGCGCACTTTTTATAGCAAATGGTTTGCATATTTTAGAGTAGGTAGAGACGGACAACACACGAACATTACCTAACCTACAACGTTAATAATTATTAATAATATGTTATAAAT
Organism: Camptogramma bilineatum; assembly: GCA_958496255.1. Classification (NCBI taxonomy): domain Eukaryota; kingdom Metazoa; phylum Arthropoda; class Insecta; order Lepidoptera; family Geometridae; genus Camptogramma; species Camptogramma bilineatum. Next base: position 13,124,554 of record OY292466.1, on the reverse strand, counting down.
ATAAAAAATTCAATTGTAATAATGTTATTAATTAAGAATATGCCCAGTAGTGGGATATAAGTAAAAGTAAAACAAGTGGCTAAATTAAAAATTAAAAAAAAACTGACTTCATTAAACTGAGCAATTTCTCCACTCACGAGGTGCATTTCTGTTCATAACTCCGAACATCCTCGACAAATCATCACCAAATTTTCGTGGCAGTAATCGGAAAGTATACCCTTTCAAACAAAAAAAGAATTTTCCAAATCGGTCCAGGCGTTTTCGAGTAATCGGTGAACATACATAAAAAAAAAACACAAAACAGATTCCGTTGAATTGAGAACCTCCTCCTTTTTTTGAAGTCGTTTAAAAACAAATAAAACAGGATAACTTACTTTACTTATAATAAAGTCATTATTTATTGTAGGTACCTAGATTGGCAATAGAGAAAGACAAAACTGTAAGCTGCATTCTAGTTTTACGTAAGTACTTGAGTAACTAACTTGAAAGTCGAGAGTGAAACTAAACCGTCTAGTAAACACACACTTATAAACTAATAACTATACTACTGGGGTATTTTACTATCTGTAGCAAATACTCACATAATAAAACACTCAGAAACAGCAATTAAAAACAAATTTGAGTACACACCGCATAGATAAAGATGGTAAAGTTTTATAAACGCTATGGTTTAAATTTTAACGTTTTAAAATTGTTTGTTCCTATTTCAAAAAGTTATCACTTTTCAAACACTTAAAGTTCATTCGATTATAAGAATAAATCGTTCCAATTTCAAACCAATAATGGAACTAACCGAACAGGTAACGAGTTTTTTTTTCACATGTTGACTTTTTGTGACAGACGTGTGTCTGGGTGAACGTCCGTGTGTTTAGTCGAAGGTTCCATTCACCATAATTACACTCGAATCAGGTAGATAAGTAGTACCTACCAACTGTTGGTTATTCTGGGATGCTGTGGTAACTTCTGGATAGGCTGTGGTGAGACTGTGGTAAATTATAGTTATTCTGTTATTATACGTACGATATATCCTAGTAAACTAGCGAACGCCCGCCGCTTCGCCTGCGTGGACTACTAGTTTTTATCTCCAGAAACTTGCATTTTTCCGGGATTATATCATGTTTTATTAGTTTTTAGTCATTAGTTTTTATTATCATGGAGCTGATCTGATGATAGAGCCAGGAAGTGGATAGTAGAACTCTTAGTTGCTCTTGGTATAGTTATTCGTTTAGTTAGTTTAGTACTTAGTTTAGTTAGCTCGAGGTATAAGTGGTATAAGTTAGGTATTCGAGGGGCCTGTGTGAATCCCTTGAGTTTGCAATCATATGATTCGTTTTGACGAGTACTCTAACATAATTATGTCTACCGCACCTTGGAAATAGGTACATCATTGACATAGACAGACATAGACAGACGTTTATTCACTTCTTGGCACACAATATAAATATCAAAAACATGTAAAAGTAACACAAAGAAAAAAAGAAGCAAATGAGAGAGAGAGTTTTATTGTGCGTCACAGCAGCAATTAGGCCTCGACTCAGCATTATGCCGTGCCACTGAGTAGTGGTAAGGCGCTGGTATTCTGCCGAAACCTCCATAGTCACTAGACCCTGTGAGACTACATCACAATATTCAGTATAGTCATACCGTAAATAACTAGTAGTTCGCCCCGAACTGAGATCTCGCGCACCGTAGATGGCCAACATTTGGACTTTCTTCTGACTACCCCTATAATTTCAAGTGCTACTACTGCCGGGTATGCCTATTGCGCTAGCTCTTCATGGTAAAAAATACTAGCATGCATGCAATACATCGCACCTTCAGCAGGACAAGGTCGTAACTGTCAAAAATTCCAAAAATGAGTTGAGTATGCCCAAGGGCCTAAAAAACGGCCTTTTATCTGAAACGACAGAGATTCTTTCTTAGTTTGGCTTTATTTCGCTATAGGGCAACAGTGTCTTTGTCAGATTATTGCGATTTTTCGTCAATTCTGGCGCGACAACGCCGTAAAGGTTAATATAGGTCATATTCAAAGACCACATATTTTTGTTTTTTGTTTAAGTTTGTGGAGGAACAAAGTCATATTTAGTACTTATTTTATGTTGTATATGCAACCCTAATTACAAAGTTATTTAACTTTTGGAGGACAAGGCCATAAATGTGACCCCTTTTTTAAAAAAAACCTTCTATAAAACAAATAAAAAATATTTCACTCATTTATGAAACATGCACCGATTCATAAAAGTTTAAAGTATGTTTTGTGCAAAGAACAATCTCTTCAGAGCAGTTTATACAGAATGATACGACGTTGAATGAATAAAAATATTTAAAATGGCTCTCCTGTAAAATCACAAAATGTGCAGTTGAGACGTTGTCCTGCCGAAGGTGCGACATAATGTCGTGTCTAATTTTTCATTTATTTCATATTTATGAATTCTCGTCGTATTTTTAAAAGTATACGTCCTAGAATAAAAATAATAACTATTTTAGAATGTACAAATAAAGACCTTTCATTTGACACCGCACTCAATATATTTGTTTACTTAACTTTTTTTACCCCAATTATTTTCATATTTTATCAATTTTTTTTTTATCATGAAAATAAATCAAGTAGCATCTAAAATCATTGCAAACCAAACCGCAACGATGCCACTCTCTTTTTAAGTCCGACCAGTCAATGAGCTACGAAGACATCGAAACTCTATGAAACGGGAGCTCTTGCAGCTCTGGTTTCGTAGTTTTTGGTCTTTGGTCGTATTTCAAAAACTATACATCCTAGATTAAAAATAAAAACCATTTTGGAATGTACAAAGTAAGCCCTTTCGTATGACACCCCACTCAATATATTTGTGTAACTTTCATAATTTTTTACCCCCTTGGGAACCCAATATCTTCACAACCCCTTCATCGATCAAGCTCATATGCTCCACCGTAAATTTCCTTACCACAACCTATTGACCTACCAAGTTTCATGCAGATTGGATGAACGGTTCGACAGTTATGCTCGAACAACAATTCGTGAAACATACAAACATACAAACATACAAAGCAAAATCGCCCAACTTACCACTAAGATCTTCGCTCGCTTCGCTCGCTCGATCGATAAGCTTTAGAAAGGCACTAGGTACCTATATAAAGTACAACAACCTATTGTTGAGAGGCCTTGTACAAAATAACTGGACCGAGATTGTACCTAGTTTCTCAATAGTACTATTTCCGATCTACGGTAGACCAGAGTGAGACAACAGAACAGTGTCTAAGCCGAAGTATAGGTAATTAGGCCACTATCTTGTAGTTAGGCACTGACATTCTTCGAACAGCAGGGCTATTTTGACTCACACGTAAAGTCGCTAACTCAGATGTATTTCTAAACAGATACTTATTTCATTGTTTATTGCAGTACGCGCGGTCAGTGCTGGTCAGCGCGCGGATGGAACCTAGGAACTCTAGAATTTGACATAAGTAGACGTAGGTATTTCACTTTCAAAACTTTCGTGAGTTGTTCTAGACATTATTTAACGCCGCAACTCCCTCCTTTCCCAGATGAAGATTCTCCGGATGAATCGAAACATTGTCGGTATCTAAATCGACGATAATTTTACGTGAGTAATTCCCGTGTGTTAAATAATGTCTAGACGTAGGTAGTTCGTGCCGCGCGGCACTCGAGCAGATAACCGGTTATAGGATACACCATGTGTATCTATAAACTTCAAGATAAACAAATAAGTAAGTACCTACATCACTAAATAAATATACTTACCTAATATCTCACCCCTCCCCTTGTACCTCAGTAAAGATGTGGGGCTTTACTGAAACATCAACACGGACTTTTTGGGAGAACTCGAAAAGCAATGCTATCCAATTTTGTTTCACTTGCCCACACTTATGCACATTCACGATTACACATTAACATTCGAAGAAACACAAGTTTTGGAAAATAAAACAAAAACGAAACATGACTTCTCAAATTACCGCCAAAAAGATATATTGTTTGTTTATAACAGCGCCATCTAGCTTTTTTCATGTGAACTATATTTAAAACCTCTTTACAAAAAATTACTTTCAACAATTTTCCAACAGCTTCACAAAACAGGACAGATGACGGATCATAGATGGCATTCTCAGATTGAATTTAAAAGGTATCAAAATTGAACATTATTTTTTTTTTACTTTTTGTTAGTAAATACTTAGCTAATTCCCCCATGTTTTTGAAAAAGGGCCAAGGGTGTGTTATATCATTTTTAAAAGTAAGTAAGTAAGATTTTATTTTTTGGCATATGTAAGTACTTACCTACTTAATTATTTTAAGAACTTAACTTATTTTTTTAATATTCTTAATGATATAGGTACTTACTTAAGTACTTAAATGAAAATGAATCCTAAATACCTTCACAATGAAAATGATCCTATAATGACCTCACCCGCACCTAATAACACCCTTACGGATCGGACAGGGTGTTTTTTTCACCCTGTATGTACTAAACTATTTTTTTCACCCTGTATAAATACTAAACCATTTAACCGGGCCTTTAAGTAATCTAGTCTCTATTTAGTAATCTAGTAATCTAGTCTTATAATAAATATGCCCTTTGGTCCTTATCATAAACCGCTTGAGGCAGTTCAGTTGAACTTGTTTTTTTTTATAATATTCTATACAAAAGACATCAACGCGTTCACCTTGACCCAACTTACAAAGCTCACAATTTTACCTCAATTTATCTGTGCCTCAGTACTTTTGTGTTATCTTATTGTATTGGAATTATTTAACTTTATTTATAATAATCTCTTGTAGATAAGGCAATGATGACACATGGGCTATTATGGGCCTTACTTATGAAAGATGTTTAAAGTGAAACACTGGTTAAACAACGTCATGTCTTTATTTGTGGATAGTGACAAACAGAGACAGGACGTTGTTCAACCAGTGTTCAACTTTAAACATCTTTCATAAGTAAGGGGGTATATACTTAGGTACTTAATACATAAACAGCCGTGTTGGCCGAGGGGATTAGTACCTCGACTTTTGATCCGAAGGTCGTGGGTTCGAAACCTGGCCGTGCGTCAATGGATTTTTCGTTTCGAAAAATTTATATGCGCATTAACATGAGCTCTAAACGGTGAAGGAAAACATCGTGAGGAAACCAGTTAGCTTTCTAATAGCGTCGGTGGGCTTGCAACCTGTCACGTATGGAATGCTAACTTCTGCAAAACGTGGGCATAGAAGTATCAAATATGTATTTGGACATACCTCAATCACCGAAAAGAGTGTTAGGCCCCAAACCGTGTTTGTTGCCCTGGTTCTTCACGGTCTTGGTCGGGAAGGAACAGGAGTAGAATCACCTAGCTCTTAAGACGTTTCAAAGTGATACACTTGTGATCTTATTGAATAAACGAATTTGACTTTTGACTTTTGACCTCTGACTACCCCCTTAGACGTCTTCAAAGGATCTTATGATCGGTCGTGATCATATTTCATATTTACTTACATATTTTTTACTTAATACATTATTCTAACAAACTTATGAGTGAATGTTATGTTTTTATTTATTTATTTCGAAAGTTACAATAAATTCAGTCCGACACAACCTCGCGCTAGTATTTAATAATGTAGTAAGAGGCAAGTACATTTATTCATTTAATTGAATGAAATAAATTTGATATTGGAGGCTATTACGAGCTAGGGTTTACAGTTGGATTATAATAAAACAAATTAGGTCAATATCTTCAAGTTTAATATTATAAAATGTACGAATATAAAAAAACCATCACAGATCCGAATAATTTAAGCCCTTTCCCACAAAAGGTAGGAATTTTACAATCTTCTTAGAAAAATACATATCATTTCTAACGAGTCATTACTATTTTTTAGGTTAAATTTTAAGTTAAGTCTTTTAATTCTATTCATTCAATAATTTAAGTATCATTTACTAGGGACTATTACTTTTTATTATTATATAGGTATTATATACTTAAATAAAGTTACAAAAGTTACTCTGACAAGACTTTCTGAACCCAGTCCCTAGAACAGCAGTATTTACGCAGCCGTGCTCTACTATTTTTCTTATCCCATGAGAACCCTGCAATTTTTCGGGATAAAAAGTAGCCCATGTCCTATTCCCGGTTATTATCTATCTACATTCAAAATTTCATCAAAATCGGTTTAGTAGTTATGGAGATACGTGGCAACAAACATTCACACACACACACACGGACTTTCGCCTTTATAATATTAGTAGGATTCTGTGACACGGACCTGTGCTTGATCCAGATTTTACTCATGAACATTTGATTTCAATGCCGTTGAGTCGAAGAAGAATTTATCACTAAAAATATAAAAATCTATTCTAGTTGCAGTAGATTCAGTCAGCATAGTATCCCAGGGTCCTCATATCCTCGTCAAACTCTTTGTTCTTGTACTGTCGTATCTTGGTGAGCCACATCTCCAAGGAGGTCTCGTCTTGGAAGCCGCCGTACCTTCGCGGAAGGCACTCGGGCTCAATAAACCTGGAAGAGGATAAGAATAAGAATAAGAATCATTTATTGTAAAACTGTGTTAAGGATGAAAATGAAAAGGATTAAGTTTATGCTTTTATTTCACGAATTGACCCAAGGTTTACTGTAAGAAAACTCTTTTAGGGAAGCTCGCCTGTAACATTACCTTTCTAAATATCTGTTTGTATAATCCGTCTTTTTTCGTGTGCAATAAAGAATTTAAAAATTCAAGAACTGTGAAAATGTACCGCAACAAATGTACCCGAATATTCTAATCATCCCACTGCTACCTCGAACGTTTAATATTAAAATAAATAGTTTAAATAATAACAACTCCCGACATATTCCTTCATAAAATAAAATAAAATAAAATAAAATAAATAAATAAACAAGAAAAGAGTTGATGATCTTCAAACGGCTGGACAGATTTTCATGAAACATAGCTAAGAAAAACTTAGGCCTTTACATCTTTATTAGCTGATTTATACAGTGTCAGGAGGCAATCTTTGCCTACACTCATCGGGACACTGTAGTGCCTGGGACATTGTTGAGATGGAGTAGGCCTGCCCAGCACCTACACCATCCTCTCAGCTTAACAGGCCATATCCACAGGAAAGACATGGTCAATACGTGTGGGGCTGACTAATAACACTCTTGACAAAGACAACAATAAATAAGTCAAACCGGTTCATCCGTTCAGGAGCTATGTTGCCTCAAACAGACACATACACAGATTCACACTACAAGCTTTTATAACACCCCTCTTTTTCTTCGGGGGTTTAAAATGGTACTAGGTACATTTCATCGTCATATTTTTTGCTGCAAATTATATCACTGAGTTCTTTAACACAATCCACGTTAAGAAATCAAGTGACTTGTAAACCGCAAAAACAAATATTGACTACAACACACCATCTAACAAAACTCCGGCCATGGCGGCGTCGATACTTCATGCGAAGCTAAAGTTTGTACAGTCAATATGAACTTACTATTCGAACCAGCTTCAACTCAAGGTTTTGATTGTATAAAGATGTCAAAGCGACATTCTGTGCGGTCACGAAATTCATGCTTCCGTACTTCAGAAAGTAAATTGTTAGCAATATGGTGCATCCACACCACAGTTATTTTTTGTTAAGCAACACTGTACAACATGGTCACATTAAATAACTTTCTGTAACTTTTGTGGCTACTTGTTACTATTTGTTGAATGTTACTCATCACGTCCATACCGCCAATAACATAAATTAACAAAATATAAATGCGGTGTGGATGCACTGATAGCTGTATGAACAGTTTCATGTAAAAAAGATACTTTGATTTCTACCCTATTTTAGAACAAACACCTATTTCATAATGATGACTTCTTTCACTATAAGCGAAAGAGCGAATTCCTCTTACCCAGATGAATCTCCGGATGGATTCAAACATTATCGGTATCTAAGCCGACGATATTTTTACGAAATTTCCGTGTATTATACTGACAAATGATGATTATCACATCACATCACATTAATTTTATAATCACACTATCACACTAATATTATAAATGTGAAAGTTTGGATGTTTGGATTTAATGTTTGTTTGTTTTTTTTTTTTTTTTGTTGATTTTTTTGTTCCTATATAACTCGACAACCACCACAGAACACAGAAACGCTCGCTTTTCTCAATTCTGTGACAACCACTGAACCGATTGACAACCACTGAACCGATTTGGCTGAAATTTAAAACATAGATAGATAATGACCGGGTATAGGACATAGGTTTTTTATCCAAGTACCACGCGAGCGAAGCCGCGAGCGGAAGCTAGTATTATACTGACCTGTGCAAAGAGGTAAAGTCGTATCCATGAAAGTGCACTTTCTTCCACAGGTCGTCAGCCGGCGCGAACCTTCTGAACAGCGGGAACAGCGTCTCGAAGAACCGAGAGCAGTTCACGATGTGGATGCCGCGCTGGTGGATCGGGAATGCGTACTGGAAGACAAGGAAACCATGATCTGGGTGTAATATCCATCTGTCATAGAATTCTATTTAACGAGCAATATTTGTTTGTTTGTTTATTTGTACTGACGTTCTCGAAAACGGCTCTAACGATTTCGATGAAATTTTCAGTACGGGTGTTTACGGGGGCGAAAAATCGATCTAGCTAGGTCTCATATCTGGGAAAAGCCGTTTTCTTGTCATTTTCACGCAAAAAGTGCAATGTGGTTCGTAATTGAACCACTAGATGGCGTTCGTTGGTTGCCAACGAGCAGAGCTGGGTCGCCCAGATATTGTACACCTAAACAGGCTAGTGGCTGTTACTAGCTGTACTGGCAGAGCAGGATGACCTGCAGGCTGGTTGTCTAACTTGACTCAAACCTCAAATCGGTCTCAAACTGTCAAAACGATCGCGTAGTTATATTTTGTCGCGTTTGGTCTCGTTGAGATGAGAGTGACAGAGCTACTTGCGTGGTCACTGAACTGACATAATTGACAGTTTGAGACCGATTTTGGTCGCTATGACAATCAGGGGCTGCTGAGTCATTCTGTAAACTCACCTCGAACGTCGAAGAGCTGAATCCGATGTGAGATTTCAAATTTCGTATTCGAAAGAATCTCACAATACATTTTTGTGTATTGAGTGAGTGAAGTGAGTCTACAGAATGACTGTTGGTAAGATCTTCTGTCATTCAATAAGAATAAGAAATCATTTATTTGACATACACACAGAGAACACAAACACTTAACATAATAAAAATAACAATGTAAGTAATTTAATTCTTAAAAACTTCGATTGGTTTCAATTTGTGTTTGTACTTAACTTCTGAGGATGAATTTTAGAACGGCATGAAAACACACCCAGCTTTTCCAATTTCAGTTCGAAAGTTGACGAACTGAAATTGGAAAAGCTTGCTGTGGTCAAAGTTTAGTCGTTAGCAGCACATTTTGATTAAACAATAAATAATGAGAATTTATTTTTACAAAAAAGCCAATTAGGTTTCATATTTTTCATGTTTGCCGAAAACTTGTCTCTAGGTTAAAAATGTAAAATATCTGCCTAATTTTTTAAATGCTAGTGGTTTATTCTAGATTTTCTTGAATTTTGGATACAAATGTTTCTGTAAATATGTAGGTAAGTAAATAAGTTCACAACTTTACTCTCAAGGATGGACATCCACTTAGCAGTGCGATTCACACATTATGATCATTGATTTTATTTAATTCTCAATTTTGTAAGTTCAGATAAAACTACCTATACCTACCTACTAAATACTGGGACGACCGAACGGCCGTCGACCGATTGGTCATCCCAAGTATCGCTGGTGCGACAGAATAGAAGCTGACCTGCGCGACCTCGGAGCCGACAACTGGCTGGAGGCAGCAATGGACAGAAGGAAGTGGCGAATTCTCGTTTCGGAGGCCAAGACTCACTTTGGGTCCCTGAGCCAATGGAGTCAGTAAGTAAGATAGAAATACCAACCCCCATAACATTCATGGCGTGAACCGCAATGGTTGGAGACAGCTGGCGCATGTGCCGCATCGTCAGACCCTCGCAGTCCAGTAAAGCGGTCCCTCCCAGGATCTGGAGCTTCGGCTGCATGATGCCCACCTCCAGGAGGAGGAGGCAGCCGCGGATGAGGTCTTCTACTGGGATCTCGCTGGGATCCCATTTGCCTGTAAAAGTTGGTCTATACATTTGAGTAGAGAAGTATTATAGCGTCGCTCGGCATTCAATACCGCGAAAGCGAAATTTACCAAAACCAGATTGAGCTGTAGGATTGCGTATCATAGCGTTACAAATCGAATGAAACAAAAATATCGCGGTATTGAATGCTGAGCGGCGATAGGCTTAGTGGAACTGTCTCGACTTTTAATATAAAGCACATGGGTTCGAATACTCGTATCAAAATTATGAAAAGTTTTGTGAGCTTGTTAGCCCTGTATGTATGTGTGTTTATTACTTTTACACGCTGATACAGCTGAACAGGTTTATATGAGATTTGGAATGGACATAACTGTTACCCTGGGTCAACACTTTGGCTATTTTTCCATAACTGTTAATAGTATAAGTGTATTTTGCAAATAGAAGTAAATATAGTAAATTAGTTTCTGTGTAAAGTATCGACAGAAGCGAGAACTTCTGCTCATTATCAAGAAACGCAAAAGTGCACATCTCGGTCACGTGCTTAGGCATGATAGATATCTGCTTCTGCAATTAATTATGATGGGCAAGGTTCATGGCAAAAGACGAGTTGGTCGAAGAAAGAAGTCGTGGCTCTACAACATTCGGGAGTGGACGGGAATGACCAGCACTTCCAACTGTTCCGCCTGGCAAAAGACAGAGAAAGATTCCAGCAGCTGATAGCCGACCTTCACTAGTTGGAGAGGCACTTGAAGAAGAAGTGTAGTATAAATATATTGCAATCTTAGCTTTTCTTACCAAGTCTGCATATAATAAGTCTGCCAACATCAGGCCTATCGTACAACACTCCCTCGAAGATGTTGCCTAGTCTGGTGAGGCTGAACCAGTCCACGTCTCTCCATAAATGAGGATTCTGGTCTCTGAAGGTACAGTACCGAACTAGCTGAAAGAAATATCAAATTATTTACAGAAACTTAGCTAAGGACTATGTTTACATAACTACCAGTTATCTAAGGATCGTTGTGAATGATCTACCTATAGATATCTCAACTGATACAAGTCACTGTCGCCACTGGGCTTGGCTCTTCCACTTGACTTGAACACTTTTTAACAGACTAAAAAAAAGGAGGAGGTTCTCAATTATTCTTCTTTATTTCTTCTTATTCTTTTGAATCTTTTTTTTATGTATGTATGATTACTCGAAGACACCTGAATCGATTTGGAAAATTCTTTTTGGCCACTTGTCCAAATTGCTGCTCAGCGTGCTAATGTTGATCCGTTGAACCAATGACAGATAGAAATAATTGTCTTACCAGTCTGTGTGCTCGGGCTGGTATAGACTTCCTGGCTCTGAGGAAACGCAGCAAGAATGCATCGTCTGTCCGAGGTGGGTGGCACTCACCTCTTTCTGAAACATAAACAGAGAATATACATACTTCTTCTTCTTCTTCTTTCGTTTTTGTCTCATTCAAATAAGTTTATTAGTTTAGTTTTTTTTTGATCTCACTAGATTAACGCCTTAGATTTAAGTGTTTGTAATGTTAGTCTACGTTGTTAATAAATAATTGTCTAATAATTGTCTAATTGTCGTATGAGCAAGTGGCCAACTCTGGTAACGGAGTTTATACATATTCATACTTAGAGGTACAATGGAAATCAGTCTAATTCCGATGTCCTTTTTATCACATGAACTATTTAATTACGAGTTTACGAGCAGACATAGAAAGGACATCACACGACACATACACACACACAAACATACTCATACTTTCCAGAATCTAAGAAACTACAGTAAAACTGTTCTTACACTGACCAAGTGGTAATTAAAATCTTTGTACCATTAAGGGAGTGGACACACTGCGTTTTTCGCAGCGCGTTTGTACCGATACAAACGCAATTCGAACGCGATGCGAACGCGCTGCCCCCCCTCTCGGTTCGCTTATGTATGGAAAAAAACGCGCTGCGAACGCGCGTTTGTATCGATACAAACGCGCAGCTCAAAAACGTGCTGCAGAGAACGCAGTGTGGCCACTCCCTAATATGAATCCGATTAGGATCTTAATTGTGATGACTGTCTTATCTCAGCTATCGCAAAATGTAAGGTTGTATGTGTATTTAAAAGAATGTCTATCATCACTTAGGGATACAGAAAGTTATGCCTCACCATATATCATGTTCCTCAACTCCTCAATACTCCTCTTTCTGGTGTACGGGTCCTCATCACACAGCACGTACGCCACCTCAGCGGAGTCCACATCCTCCTGTCTATTCAGCTCAGCCTGGTACGCTACCTCCTTGAACGACCATATCTTTATATCAGACTGGAAAGAAGAATACAATATTTAACATCACTTTTTATATATTTTGATAAGGACTGTGTCCCCAAGGCCTATAGACATTCTCTTAAGAGGGCTGCGACCGGCGAATTTCCATAAAAACGTAATACCGAAATCATTTAAAATGTAAGCATGTTCATATCAGTTTATGTTGTTAGATTAGGAGAGTAGGTATTTATCTAGGTTCCTGTTAAACTTTTGTTCCGAAAAACTTACCTAAAAAGAAATGTAAGCCAATTGAATTGAAATCTTTGTAGATACACCAAAAATGGCATTTTTTCTTTTCATTTGTTCTATAGTAAGTTTTTTGAAACAAAAGTTTAACAGGAAACTAGATAAATACTACCTTTATCCAAATAATAACGTAAAGTGATAAAAATATGCTCAAATTTTAAATTATTTTGGTATTACGTTCCTAGGTAAGTAGATACGTTCGCCGAGCCCTTAAATCTTTTTGTTATTTAAGAACTTTTGTAGATGTCTAAGGGGATAGTCAGAGGCATGTCCAAATACATATTTGGTACATGCCCGTCCACATTTTGCAGAAGCTAGCTTTCCATACGTGACAGTTTGCATGCCCATGTCCGCTATTAGAACGCATAAAATGCTGGTGCCTATTTTTGACCGACTTCAAAAAAAGGTGGAGGTTCTCAATTTGTCTGGTTTTTTTGGTATTTTCCCCAATTATTCGAAAACGCCTGGACATTCTTTTTTGTTTGAAAGGTGGTGTCATAAAAACTTGGTGAGGATCTGTCGAGGATCTTCGGAATTATGAAAATAAATACACCTCGAAAGTGCCGAAAGTGGCTTAGTTTATAACATTGGAGTAGGTTTTTCTTGAATCATGTTAGTTAACCTCTTGGCAATTTAATATGTAATAATTTATCTACACACATTGTTATTTTAATCCTTATTTTCTATTTTTATATTATTTACAATTTGACATTTATTTTTAATTTTGTATACCTAACGCATGACTCTAAATTTAAATTTTAATAAGTAGGTAAGTACCTAATATTGCACGCGCTAGACGCTGATTATGGACGAACTGAAATTGTATTACTAATCATTGGTTACTAACCCATAATACGCAATAAACGAATTGAATTGAATTGAATTGAAATATTCCTCTGAAGTTTAGAGTTATAAAGTTACAACCATAATAAATTGTATAGGTAAGTAAAGATGCACAACAGTTTACACAATTTCTCCGTGCAAGATGTGTAGTAGGGAAACTAGCACTCAACTATGCTCATAAAATAAGCTATTTTCTAAACACTGTCCATAGTTTCAAACGGTATTGGAAAATACAATGGTGATAATTTATTTAAGTTGCTTATACTGAAAACCAGCGCTCTAACAGCCATGGCGCTGCTGGAGCAAGTGCTGAGGGGTGGCCTTATTTTCTTGTCACTGTAATATAACATTTTTGATTTGTGTGTATGTACTGTAGTGGCGAAAATAAACCTTTTTTCTATTTCTATAAAGAAAACAATAGAATAGAATATACACACATACATACAGGTTAAACACATAACCCTCCCTTTTGGGCTTCGCCGCAGTAGAGTAAAAATTACAATACCATAATAATCATTGTGCGGTACCAACTATCCAACGATGGTTAGGTAGTTGTAAGCAATTTCCATGGTAGATAGACAATTTGGTCATCTTGCGGTTTTGCCTAATATTTTCAACGCACGTCTTACGAAACAACGCTATGGGTGGAGAACTGTTTACAGAAGGGCAAAGTAAATAAAAATAATTTTGGTAATTCATATTTTGTAGCGTACGGTCTTCACACTATAAGATAGAGGCGTTTAAGCGTCCTAAATCCAATCACTATTTCGCCAATAGCTCAACAAAACAATTTAGCTGTCTATTTCGTGCCAGATGTTGGAGGCGTTTGAAATGTGGTGCTGGAGGAGAATAGAAAAGATTAGCTTTACGGAGAAGGAGGGAAAATGATTGGACATCTTATATGACATGACAGCTTCTTAGGGAACATCATAGAAGGAAAAGTAGAAGGAAGACGAGGAAGGGGAAGACCAAAAATTAATTACATGAGTCAGGTTAAGAAGAAGGTCGCTGTCATGAAATATAAAATAAATCGCATTGGACAAGAGCTGAGCTCTTGTCCAATGCGCAGCAATATAGATAATGTCGTGCCATACTAAGTACAAGTGTTTCTAACACACACAACTCAATTCTCTTAAAAACAACCTCCCACATCGTTTTAACATACAAACATAAATGAAGTAGGTACACATTAAAACCGGAATTGGAAAATTACAATCCGAATCCGAGGTGTTAATGTTTTACAGACGCTTTCGATCATTTTATTTGCCTTGGGTGAGGTTTTTACGATTAAGGTTATAGCTGACCAATCGCCGCCGCACCCGAACCTCATCATCGCATCGGTATTCATCATCATCTCCTTGCCCGCCTTGCCCTTATCCCACTAGCTGGGGTCGGCACAACATGTTCTCCTCTTCTACTCCCTCCTATCACTCGTGGTCTCAGTAGTCACTCCTTCCACACGCATGTCCTCTCTCACACAATCCATCCATCTTTTCTTTGGCCGTCCTCTACCTATGTATCCTTCCACATTCATATCCAACACTGTTTTTGTAATATGACTTTCTTCCCTCCGCATAACATGCCCATGCCCATACCACGCTAACCTATTATTATTGATGGTATTATTTGTATGGAATTCGATGGACCAAAGCTCACTACATCAACTTCTTAACGTCATCGGGTCGCCGAAGGAACAAGCGAACGCCGAAAAGAATGAGACGAAGACGAGACGAATGTGAATGACGATCGTAGTAAATATAAATCTATGGTAGGTATCTGCCTACACCATGGAATTTGCCTAAGGGAATGGCGTGAAAGTATGTAAGTAGTAAAACAGACAAAATTGGATAGGTATTCATTACAGAGTCCATTAAAACGGATGGCGAGCTGTGAACGAACGGTTCTCTGCTTTTCACATAGCACTTTATGGCCATGCTATACGGAAAAGGGGTTAACGAGAGGTGTGAATGAACATGTAAGTACAGTCAGCAACAATAGTAGGCTAACATACACTCCACATTTTTATCAGCCTGATTTAAGTAATTGTGTTATGCACCTCAAAAATTTTAGTAAGTAAGTAGGTACCTTAGTTTAAAAATTTTACAATCACTGCCATGATATTAAACCCCGTTTAAGTTAATAAACCCAACACTTTCCCTTACATCTTTGAAATAAGATCCATTATAAAATAATTAGGACAAATTCATCGACGTCGGCACGATGTGACTAATGACCCTTTCATAATGTCTATTGCACTTAAAGTCGCCGTATCTAAAAACGACGACCGTTAAATGACGACTAAAGCTCGGTGCCTATGTTCAACCAACGGATAAATAATAATCAACGGTTAGACAAATGTCATACTCTTTCACCCTGACCATTTGTAACAAAAGGAGGGCTATGTTGTGTAATAGATTGGACTGCATTCATAATTATGTTCCAACTTTATCCTACTAATATTAGGCGAAAGTCCGTGTGCGTGTGTGTGAATGTTTCTTACCACGTACCTCCATAATTACTCAACCGATTTAGATAAAAATTTGAACGTAGATAGCATTACCCACTGCTGGGTATAGGCCTCCCCAAGCTTGTACCATCCAATCAACCACGATCAAAATAAGAAAAGATAGAAAAATGTAAAATGTAATAGAATTAATTGTAAGATCCTTTTTGCCCCAAGAAGGCATGAAAATGTATCCCACCCGTAGTTTTGAAACAAAGCAAAAATGGCTTTGACTTAATCCGTCAGATGAACGAGAGAGAATGAAAAAAAAAAAAAAAACCACCACGATCCTGTGCTAGTCGCATCCACTGACGCCCCGCGAGCGACGACGTGAACCATGTCGTCGACCCACCTATATGGCGAATAACACATGGGCTAATATTTTTGCCGGTAAAAATGTATAGTTCCCGTGGGATACAAAAATAGTCGTCCACGCGAGCGAATCCGCGGGCATTTACTAGTTTCATATACTTAATTTAAATTCAAAATCTTTTGGTAGAGTCATGAAAAGAGTAAGAAAAAAGTATAGTGTTAATCCAAAATAAAACCTATATCCACTCCAAATTCAGTCAGCAGATTTTATAAATACAACGGTTTTCATATTTTAGAAACGGTAAAGATTAACGGAAAATGTCTGATGTCGATAGAAACGATAGTATCTACATAATGATCGTCATTAA
This sequence comes from Camptogramma bilineatum, assembly GCA_958496255.1. Classification (NCBI taxonomy): domain Eukaryota; kingdom Metazoa; phylum Arthropoda; class Insecta; order Lepidoptera; family Geometridae; genus Camptogramma; species Camptogramma bilineatum. The sequence continues at coordinate 13,107,847 of OY292466.1, read as the reverse complement.
GGTACCTTAATATGTTTAGATATTAGCATTCAACAATAACGGTACTACAAATTACAAAAATAATGGTTTTCCGACGCAATCACTAAGGGAGTGTACACATTGCGTTTTTTGCAGCGCATAACATATTATAATATATAATATGTTATAATGTTTATTTATGTTCCTAAGAAGAATGTAATCATTTTCTTTTATATTTGTTGGAAAACTTACATTACCTAAACGGTCTTAACTACAAGCGCCTCTCAACTTGAACATTGTATAATAAATAAATAAAATATTGGTGGACATTTGACACATCTAAGCAAAGCTTGTACTATGGGAACCAGATATTTGATAAAATACCTAAGTACTTATATATTTTGTAAATACATACGTATGATATTTTATAACAATCAGACACGGAACAAACATCTATGTTCAAAACAAAAATGTTTGTCCTGGGTGGGATTCGAGCCCACGACTTTCGGATTGAAATTCTAAGCACTATCCCACCTCACGGCTCTCAATTACAAGCAATTATAAAGAAACACATGATGTAACCTGTCAGTATTATAATAAGCAGTCTAATCCTAATAAGATGAGCTTGCAACCAGTCATTCGCAATTAATACTGTTTATGTAAGCACTAGCGAACGCCCGCGGCTTCGCCCGCGATTATTAGGTACTATTTTGATCGGGAACCGCGCAGCTCGAAGGGCTTTCAACTAATTTGCTTATTTTAAAAATGACATTGATATTTATTTGTTTGTGATAAAGTTGAAATTATGAGTAATTTTCATTTCCAAATGACTTTTCGTCAATCGTTTTTGTAATTTTATGCGATTGTTTCCGATGTTTGTGCTCCATCTTAGACCACACTGTTGCTTTACATCAGGCAGGGTGTGTTAAAACACAAACCTATTTTCGTAAAAAAAAAATGTTTTCCGAAACGCATTCTTTTTCTGGTTTTACTGTACAACGTGTTTGAAACGTTTCAACTTCCAACACAATGTTCCCAATGTTCCCATGTTCCTGCAGAATACTAAAACATGTTTATTCCATCGTAACTGCTGCTGTAATGTTTACTTGTTTGTTCCCAAATATTACAATGTACAACCAGCCACACGAGTCGGACATTTTGAGACCTACGAGTATCAAAATACAAATAGCTTTTTACTTGTCTTTTTTAAATTTTCGCTACCAGCAGGGTTATTTTGACTCACGCGTAAAGTCGCTAACTGGAATTACCTACTTCCTAAAAAAATTGATTTTTACGATGAATACTTTGAAATTGTAGAAGATGGTGAGCATTCTATAACTTTAAAATTGTTCGTAAAAAAATCTATTTGTAGGAAGAAATCCGAGTAACCGACTTTACGTGTGAGTCAAAATAGCCCTGCAGAAGACATTATAAATACATTTGCATCTTTTCTACTTTTTCTCAGTCTTCCCGCGACCACGGCTGGTGCAATCTAGTCGAAACGTCGGGCTAAATAAAAAAGTATTAATTTACGTGATAAATACCCGAATACATAATGGATTTATAACTTTTTACTTATAAGCAGGCATTTAATTAAAATCTTGATATTCCATTTTTGTAAATGAGAATTACAGTTTTCCTGTCCAGCCGAACGTAAATAACTAAAATAGTTCATCGCATTCTGTCGGTGACTGTAGTATCTTGCGGTAAATACCTTCGATAAGATCTGTACCAATATTAATTAGGTGTTCAACACCGAAACTGAATTTACGAAAGAATCCGCCTTTTGCCTTCATTGTTAAAAAGTGCCTTTCTTATGGGGTTTCTATTTTATTTCCGCTCTACTTATAGACTTTGTAAAATTAAAACACCGTTTAAACCAGGAAGGAACGCTGATACTTTATCTATGGTTTAAACTATTGCCATAATTTTTTGTTAGATAGTTACAAATAGTTACGGGACGAATCTTGAGCATTGTTTAATCAGTGTTCAAGTTTATAAGTAAGGCAGTTTTTTATGTTTCTGAACACCTGGTTAGCTTGTACCTAGCATTTTGTTCTAGGCTTAGCTTTATAGTGTTTTTTTTTTAATTTCATCATTATCATTTCAGATCATTTTCGGTTGGGGTACAAATATCCCTATTACTTATAATATAAGTTTTTTTTTTATATTATTGTTTCGTCATCAATAAAGGCTAGATTAAGAACGATACTGTGATTACTTACAATTAATAAATTTTGTCGCCACTGTAAATTATTGTGACGGGTGGGAATAATATTTTAATAAATATTAAATAAATCTCACACCACAAATCAGTACTGACAAAGGCATAAATCCTAACCTAACCTACTAAAAATATTACTTGAAACTCACCGGCAATTGTTGCCTATGTAATAAAGATTAAATTACGATTGAAATCGAACAATTGTAACGCTTACCTTCATTTTTACTTCCAAATTCCTTATTATTTCTGTTCTCCTGGTAATCCATTCACATTTTCACAAACATTCAATATCAAAACTGGATGAGTTTAATAATTATCGATTTAACTCAAATCCGGTTAGTATTATAATTATCGATTTAACTTTATGCGATTGTTCGATTTATAGTTTGCGCACGCGCGGCCGCTGCTGCGTCACAAGACTGAGTAGTAGACGCGAGCGCAAATGCTGTTAAACTGACAAAAGACTAAAGAACTCGATGTGTACCTACGCATCTTCTGTTTATGATATTATTTTCAATAAAAAATAATTACTTCTCATTTAGTTATTGTATGCTACATTCCGATTTAAAAAAAACACATGAGTATTGATTTCTTTGACACCATTTTATCCAGGCTATCTTAGATTTCAACGGAGCTTTACCAGAAACAGCCATTGCAGTGATATTTTCTATTTCTGATCAATCAAGGTGTTAATTTCTAAGGCGATGATTGATCGTCATTAGTAGGAACATTTTACGCGGCCACAAAATAAATGAGTGATAGGTGAGAACGTTGAACTTTCAGTCCTAAATTTTTTTGCCTTACAGACCACTAGCCGTATCATAAAGTGCTTTTACAATAATCTCAATGATGATTATTGTGAGCATTTACTGACTATTCAATTTTCATCATGTACCTAAAGCCTATGCATGAAGATGTGAACGGCAAAATAGAGAAAATTGTTGTACTTAGGTAGGTACATGTTGTTCCAATAACATAATTTCAATGAACGTTTTATGCATTTTGAGATAAAAAGCAGCATTGACCTCTGATACAAAACGTGTTATCTGTCAGTTAGGTACAATAGGTACTAAGTAAATTGCGTTTTATATTGTTGTTCTATGGATAGTTTAGTCTAATTAAAAGCCACGTTGATCTTTGCCGAGTAAGATCTGAAGATCGCGGGTTCAAATCTCTAATTTGCAAAGACTTTTCTGAAAATGATGAAGGAAAACATTGTTTTGTGAGGAAAAAAAGTTAGTTTACTAGATACTAGCAGCGCCCGCGCGGCGTTGCCCCCGTATGGTATATGGTGATGATGATGATGATGAAAAGCCTATAACCTTCCTCAAGAGTTTAGCTATCAAATACAGAAATAGTTTTTCAAATCGGACTGGTAGTTCCTGAGATTAGCGCGTTCAAAGTTCAAACGAACAAACAAACAAACTCTTCCGCTTTATTATAATAGTATAGAAGTATAGATAGTATAGATTAGATTACTAACTTAGAATAAGTTTTTCTATCACTCATGAATTAGGTAGGTCCTTCTGTGTGTGGATCTAATTTAGAGGAGAGGGAGGTGTAAGTTCATTGTGCACCACACTTCACGCAAATAAATCATTTCATTTCATTTCATTTCAAATCATTTCATTTCATTTCATTTCATTTCATTTCAAAAAAAAAATGTGAATTTGCTCTACTGTTATGTTGTGCTGTTCCTCATACAATCGAGAAGTAATGTATGAAACTATTTTTTTTTTCAATTAGATATAGGTACAAAACATAAAAATAAATACATCATGTTCATGATTATTTACAAAGTCGCATTTAAATAACAACAGTTAAAAAAGTACATTAGCAGTCATAACGACTATTTTCTCTAAGCGAAGATTTGTAGGAATTAATTTTTGTTTTATTTAAGCCATAGAGCGTCTGATGATGGACTCAGAAATAGAGACGAGAAGAAGCGACGTAACTTCTTCTAGTTTGGTCTCGTTTAATTCGCTTTGACAAGTATTTTTAACCCCCGACGTAAAAGAGTGGTGTTACTTATAAGTACCTAAGTGTTACTTGTACTATGTATCGGGTTTTATAAATTTGTAGTGTGTATCTGTGTGCTGTCTGTGGCATCATAGCTCCTGAACGGATTAACTGATTTTGATGAGAGTTTTTTGTTTGAAAACTGACGTGATCGAGATATTTCTTAGCTATTTATAAAGATCTGTTCAGGCGTATGAAGATCATCAGGTTTATTCTTGTTGATGAAGAAGGGATAATATTTTTTTTTTCATTTGATTGTAGAGTAAATGAGGCGAAAGAGGTGTGTCAGGATCGCAGCATGTGGAAATCCGTGGTCTCTGCCAACCCCTATGGAAAAGAGGCATGATTGTATGTATGTATGTATGTAAGTATGTAGAGATAAATACCGAGGAAGCGTAAGGTTGGAAGACGTAAGATGTCATGGCTCTGTAACATCAGGGAGTGGACAGGGATAAAGACGGTTGAACAACTGTTCAGACTTGCGCTGGACAAGGAGAATTTTAAGAAGCTGACTGCCGACCTCTATTAATGGAGAGGCAGTGAGAAAAGAAGAAGTATGTAGAGATAAATGTTTTAACATACAAGCCTCACTGGAATAGCATTGACTTCTTTTTATCAAAGTATCACACAAGTAGTTAAAACACACCATCTACACGTAGATCTGGGTCAATGACCGTGCCTACTCAGATCAGCTGGGGATATGACAGGGCCCGTTATAGACCTACTAAGGTACAAAACACCTTGTGTTTAAAAATAATTTATTCGTTCTTCCGAATTCTTTCGTGTTGTAATTATACTACAGACATACATAATTATGCTAATAAATAAGCCGACTATTGTGTGTTGTTTAATATTTTAATTGTGATTATAAGATTCCATTCTGTTGCTAATATATTTAAAATTTGTTTAATTTCGAGCACTTTGGACCCATATATCACACACAAAAATACATAAATAAAGACATAATGACGTATAATTCTCATCATCATCAGCCTGTAGCAATCTACTGGACAAAGGACCCCCTTTGAAAGGGTTACCACGTGATCCTATCGAATAAAATGCATTGTGACCTTGACTTTGATTTTGACTTTGACTTTGACCTCAATCTGCACAGTTTCACCCTATCCTCGGGCTGTTAACATTCACTTTCCTCAAAAACCTAGTAGGAGGGCCGACACTACACTTGCCGAGCCGCGATCTCCACTTGAGAACTCGTTTACTTCATCGGTTATCGGTTCTCCGTCGGATATAGCCACTGCTACTTCAGTTGTAGTAAAACATAAACCGGCTCTCGATTGTACAGACATTTTTTGATCTTCATTACGTGGAAGGAAAGAAGTTGACCTGCAAAGGGACGTTACGTGCTTAAAATAATATTATGTTAAGGTTTCTGTCTGTATGTTGGCTTCGGCACCTTGCATTTTAAAATGTTATCGGGACTTAAACTCGTAGGGTGGTGGCACCAGTAATGAACAAGCACCAGTGTTCGACATTTTTTTTTTAATTGGCTTATAATAAGATTTAGGTTGAATATATCTATGGTAGAAACACAAAACCGTCGACAACACATTTCCAGTTGTTATTCCTGAAAACGTCATGAAAATCGGCCATTTAGTTTTCAAGTTATTGAAGAAAAAGTTGTGTGTTGGTGCGCTGCTGAACCAAAATACACTTTTACTAACGAAATTACTAAGAAGTTAAGTCTATATTTTTGCCAGCATTTTTGGAATTATTCAATTTATTCGAATTTTGATTGATTTTATGGAAAGGTTATATTATTCTGGATTTAATTTTATATCAGTAGTGCACCTACGCATGTTTAATTTTATTTTATAGTCGATGTTCATTACTGGTTCAGCAAAATTCACCTTCTCCAGAAATCGACAGGTGTCCATACTTATTATTTTACGTACTTTCTCAGTTTTTAACCAAATTTAAGTCTAATTCATGAACTGATTACGTTAATGTTTGAAATTCACCGATTGATACATGTTCTCCAATAAAGAACATGTGTCGAACACTGGGTAAAATAAGTGTTCATTACTGGAGTTGGTTTCAGATGCCTCCCAGAAAAAACTACACACTCGAACAAATTGATTATTAATTATAATACAATGTTTCTCATGGCTGACTTGTCTAGTTTTTAACCAAAAAAAGGAAGAGGTTCTCAATTCGTCGGAATCTTTTTTTTTTTGTTCTTTTTTTATGTATGTTCCCCGATTACTCAAAGACGCCTGGAGCGATTTGGAAAATTCTTTTTTTGTTTGTAAGGGTATACTTTCCGATTGGTACCACAAAAATTTGGTGAGGATATGTTGAGGATCGTCGGAGTTATGAACATAAATGCACCCATAACTAACTCAGCAAAATACATTATCATTATTATACGTATTAATTATTATTATTTATTATTAATAAAATTACCAGTCGCTGTCTCACTGCAGGGCAAGTCCCTCCCTTCCGGTAGGTAGTTTAAATAATGTTAATTATTGCATGTTTTGTGCTTTGTTCATTACTGGGTGTTCATAACTGGAGTGTCATTAACTGGTGATTTATCAGTGTTTATCACTGGAATATTGGTGTTCATTACTGGAGATTTGGTAGGTATTTTGGTTTTCATCTTCTTAGTAAAAACATATAGCTTTAATGTGAAAAAATTTGCTACCTAACCTTTCTTGAATATATTATTTATCATTTGGACTAACTGCTGTAGATATAATGTTAAAAATAACGAAATTATTTCAAATTTTAGTCACACACTTCTCTTAAAGTGTCGAGCACTGGTGCTTTCACCCTACCTAATGAAATCATTCCTATCAGTCCAGCAGTGCTATTCAGACCTTCTCGGAATGTATTCTGAATTTGGAAAGTGACGCGTTTCTTCGGTAAAAAAACGTCAACTTTCCGAAGAAAATCATCGAATCGGATACATTTTTGGAAGTCTCAATCATGTACCTACCTTACGAGTAGATCCATTAAAGAAGAAGGTGGTAGTAAGAGATATGTCCAAATACATAGCTTGCATTCCATATGACAGTGCCGTGAGGCAGATTTTCAAACAGTGATCGATTGGTTTTGTACCTTTTGTAATGTGGGGAGAAACCAGAAAAGAAAATGACATGGGGCAGAAGCAGATTTTTTTGTAATCTGGGCCGAACAAGTGGGGCGTACCGTACGGGTAGAAAAATCAGATTTTAATCCGCGATGCGAGCGAACAATAGGCATTTGAAGCTGATATTTTTTTCTGAAATCTAAAACTCAGAATTGTTCTGAATGTTTTAAAGCGTGCTCAACCACAATGCACTTATTGATGCAAGGGCCTTGACCGATCTGTATAAGCACGCATCGGTTCACTCCGCTCGGCTTGATCTAGGTCTCCTTATTTTTGAATACTATGCTGGATATTTCACACAGCATCATGTAGCCCCAAAATAAGCAGAGCTTGTGTTATGACCATATGGCTTCGCTCACATAGCTGGCCGAGTGAATACAAGCGCATAGTTTGCATCGGTTTGTACAGACTTGCCAAACGTTTAGCTAGCTAGACGGTAACAAAAAAATGTCTTGTCAAATGGCAGCCAAGGCAAATGCCTTCGCTCGCGTTGGGCTAGGCTCGCCAAACATAAAAAGGCGGCTTTACATAAGTTGCTATTGCTATGCTATGTTTTCGTTTTGATTTTGTGAAGGCTGAAATTATACTTTAGTAGTTTAATCTTAATGTGAATCATAGAGAGGAATTGCTAAGCGACCATTGCATGTAAGTATAGGTACTTATAATATATTTAAGTACCTACTTGATGATTTGTACAGCATTATGTAATCTATTGCTGCACTTAACGAGATGCTGTAACTGTAATGCCTGGGACGTTATTCAGATGGAGTATTCTTGCCCCCTATACCATCTCAGCTTAACAGTCCATACACGAAAATACATGGTTAATACCCATACGTGTTAGGCCAATTATGCCGTGGATTTCCTCGCGATGTTTCCTTAAATCTCGTGTTAATGCGCATATTTTTCCAAAACGAAAAATTTATTCGGGATTCGAACTGACAACTGGCACAATCCCTCGGCCAACACGGTTCTTGCAAGCAAACACTGTTATTCCTTCATTCACTTTTCTAACATAACAAAGAAATTATATGACAATAGTGCATTGGGTGATACGGTGCTTACGCGCTTAACTCATGACTTTCTCCATTATGTGGTTACATATTATGTACAATCTGCAATAGATATACACTTCCTACTTTTGTAAATAAATTCCCATAGAAAACCAGAAGGTAAATATTATACCTCTCGGTTTTGTCATGAATACTTATGATAGTACATACACGATAAGAGGTGCGAAATTATTTACCAATCGACTAGTCTAATCATCAGAAATTAACAAAAATAAGTAGTTGAATAAATTTACTGTGAAATTAGATAAAAAATTGTGAAATATAATATAATCCGTACCCATTATAGATGTGAAAGTGTGTTTATTTGTTATTTTATTTGTCTTGCTTTCACGTCAAAACAGAGCGACAGATTGACGTGATTTTTTTGTGGAGATAGTTGGAGAGCTGGAGAGACATAATGCTACTTTTTATCCGGGTACCACGCGAGCAAAGCCGCGGGCAGCAGCTAGTATAATATAATTCTGACCATTTATTTTAATTCAGGTGATTGTAGCACGCGACTTGACGACATGCCATCATTTTGCTTCACCACCGGCACCGCAGACAAATCGATTTGTACTTGCAACATCAATGCATAGAGAAAGATTACTGTACGACGAAACAAGTAATACTTAAAATCGTACAAGTGAGAGCCAGACCAGACTTTGAATGTATGGACCAATGTATGGAGCTTAGGTTCTGTCCTAAATTAGGACAGAATCTAAGCTCTATATATTGGTGCCTCTTCTCCTTTAGGACTTCTAAAGGAAAAGAGGCACCAATGTATGGAGCGTCGATTAAGAAAGAAAAACCATTGATGGCAGGGTTGCCACACTTTGAGATACCTAGCTTTGGAAGCGCTACATTTTTTGTATTGCAGTAAAAAAAAAATGCTGTAGAAATCGAGCGAATACTATAAAGGTGCATACTTTTCCTCTAGTTTTGTTTAACATGGCCTAATAAGGTTTACCGCAATGCTAATCGTGTATTCGAATCTAGAAACTATTAGATTCCAACAAGAATCATGTGCTGAAAATAGCCTTGGAAAATAGCGGGGAAACTCAAGTCTTATTTTCACGCTTATTGATCATGTCTTTCCTGTGGGCAAGGCCGAGCTGAGAGAATGTTACAACTGTGCAAGCCCACTGAACATTGTCTTGGATAAAGTTACACATAATCAAAGTATAGGCAGGCATAGTCTGCCTTCTGATGCTGTCAAATCATCTAAAAAAAAATGAGTACCTAAGTGGTGTCAAATCATCTAGGAAAGCAAAGATTAGTTTTAATTAACATGAACAATAAATTAGTTCACTTTCAAAAGTGTGAGACGCGACCGCGAGGAGTAACCTTGCCGCAACTCCCTCCTTACCCAGATGAAGATTCTCCGGATGAGTCGAAATATACAATGTCATATCATGCACAATACATAGTAGGTACCTAAAGAATTATTATGTCTATGATTTTAGTTTAGTAGCGTGTCGCGCACACATTAGCATTTAGCCCACATGTGCGTAGAGAATGCACTATCGGCAAATCTAGAAACATAAGTTAGACTTTCTAATTACTTCGAGCAAGTGCTAGGTAGTCTTATGTAGACAACTGGTGGCAGATCGACTTTCCATTCTGAAATTGTTGGTTAACAATAGTGTATGATTGTATCATAAAAATTGCCCTTCTTCATTGTATCTTTTACTAGATGATCCAGTGTCAGGAGGCATCTTTTGCCTACACGTAACGGGACACTGTAGTGCCTGGGACATTGTTTTTGACATGGAGTAGGCTTGCCCAGTATATTCACAGGAAAGACATGAAAGGTTTCCTAACGATGTTTTCCTTCACCGTTTAGAGCTGTTAATGCGCATATAAATTTTTCGAAACGAAAAATCTATTGATGCACGGCCAGGTTTCGAACCCACGACCTTTAGATCGAAAGTCGAGGTACTAATCCCCTCGGCCAACACGGTTCTTTTATAGCACTATGTAAAAATGTTTTAAATATGAAATATACAGTCAAATTAATTTCATTAAATATTACAACAATTCCAAGTGTAGGTAGATATAATTTAACTGCATGCATATTTCATGTAACATTTTTTAAATAGGAATATAGCTTAATTATTTTAATCTAGGCATGTAAGACCTGCATTGTTATATTATAGAACATAATTATAATATACATTACAATATTTAATTATGAAATAAGATATTTACTACTACTACAATTAATATAAATACATTTAAGGTGGAGTGCCGTAATTGCAACTAAAAAAAGTGGAGTCCTAACTTCATCGCTTGATAATTCTATATTTTGTATCTGAAATGTATTTTTTGAAACATCTGTTCTATAGTAAATTTTATTTAGATTTATATCATTGTTTTGAATAAAGTAAAGCGATAAAAAATAAAATTCTATTGCATAAATTCATGACAGAGGGAGCAATAGTTGCAATTACCCGTTTTTGCGGGTAATTGCAACTACTTGTTTTTACTTCTTATTTTTCTATGGCGCTTACTACTGGAAAATACAGAACACATGCCTTGAATATCGTTCTTTCGATATATATAGCTATGCCCTTGCTACTAATGTCAAATTTTGCGCGAAAACACTTTTCAGCAAAGAATCCGGTAATTGCAACTAATTTACTACAAATAGTGATGGGAACCTTATCGTGATTTTTATCGACTCGATGTTTATTTTAATCACAGTAATCTTTTAGTTATGAAACAGCCTCTTTTACTCTTATCTTTAAAGTCTTCAATTATCTTTTACTAATTATTTTTTCTAACTTTATTTCAATCGCAATAAGTAATATTTTAGAAGTTAAACAGCCTTTTTATATTCATTTCACATATTGAACGGCTTTGGAAAAGGCTCCGCTAGCGCCAACATAATGAAGGGACTCAATCACTTAAAGTAATTGCTAAGAACTCATAGCATAGTATGGAAGTAGATAGTATCCCTTTCAATAAAATATTACGTATCGACATAGTCATCGTCATTGTTACATCACTAGGTTTTTCAAACTTCATACAAAACCGGTCGTTAAATTGCAACTGTCAAAAAAGAAACAAAATGGTTACAATTACAAGACTATGCACTTTTTGTCTGGCAAATGTAACTACAACCATAACTCTGAGTAGATTTATCGTAGAATACAACAAACACATAAAAAACAACTTACTGTGTCTTATAATCACTCTCACTGTGAACACACCGGCGAAAAACCACGAAAAACAATTTTTTTAAATAAATTACGAAGAGCGTCCGAGCGGCGTCACTTCCGAAAAATTGGCAGTTTTACAAAAAGGCCTGTCATTTGCTCAGTTTTGGTCCTATCAACACCATCTATATTTTTAGACTGAGACTTTTAGAAGAAGTTCAATACCACATCTATCGATGTTCAAAAAAGTGATCCTAGAGGGAGTTATTGACTCCAGTTGCAATTACCGGACAGTTGCAATTACGGCACTCCACCTTAATTCTAAACTTTGGTACCTACTTAACTTGATTGGAAAATAAAATATTCTAAAACTTTTAAATAAGTACCTACAATACACATTTTAATATACATCACAATATTTTATTATGAAATAAGATAAGTATAATAATTAAGTAGGGTGCGGCGGGGTAATTACGAGACATCCGAAATTTCGGGTAAAAATAAGACATATCCAAAAAACCTCAATACAGCATCTTTTATTAACCTTTGTTCAGTTTAAAATGAACCTTATACTGTAATTAATAAGTTGTGTTTTTTTTGGCAATCTTTACTAGTCGTATTCAAGAATTATTGAACAAAATATTTATGATCACAAAATTTGGCGCGAAAATTTTACGTCAGCGTTGACAAACTTTGTTAATTGTCGCACGGCTATAACCCGCACGTAGACGGCTTCCCGTCCCGCAATGCTGCATGGATTGTTCTTGCGCTGGCGATTCGCCATTTTCGCCTATCTTTTGCTAGGGCCCAGTGTGAACGTATTCTTTTTTCGGGAAAAAATGAGACACGTTTTCGGGAAAATATAAGACAGCTATCGTGAAAAATAAGACAAGATCTCTAGGGAGGATTATTTCAGAAAATGCAAAGAAGTGTTAAATAGCTAAAATTTAAGGATCTGAGGATAGCGACAACTTAACAGTGATTTACTAAACGAATAAAAAATATTTTATTCGCTACTAATATAATTTATTCGATCCAAAAAACCGAAATTGAGCCGAAAATGTTATAAAACTGCCAAATCCAAAGCAAAAAATTAAAAGAGGTGCACATAAATTTGATTTTGACCTAAAAAAGTATCATATTAATTAACGTAAAAATGTCTCATATTTGACCCCACTTTGATTTTTGTACCTCACTTCTAGTTTTGTGGCTCTAATTCGTTTATTTGTTATAATTCAGATTTCAATAATAAAGCTGTTTAAGTTTTACTATTAATCTAAACTAAATACTTGTTTACCAAATAATTACATTACAAAGACTTTAGAAGATAAGCAAAGCTTTTTATGGTGTCTTTCATTTTCAATTTTTTTAAATGGAAATTGAAAGATTTTTTGGAATGTCAAAGCTATTTTGTATTATTTTTACCCGTCTCTGTCTTAAAATAAAGCATGCAGTTGAATAATACCTAAAACGTAGGAATTGTACGCTGTCTTATATTTGGACTACGATGTTTCATATTTACCCCATGGTAGCGGAAAAATATGAGACACATATTTTAGGTAAAAAGTCTAGTATTTTGCAGCTTTTTTAAGAAATTGATACTAATACAGAGTAGGTTGCATGTCAGTCGATGTATTTACAAGTTCAGTAATTACATAAACGGTTTTTAGAAGCCTGAAAATGCAAAAGTTATTGTTTTCGTCTTATAATTACCCCGCTTGACCCTATACAGATTACTACTACAATTAATATAAATACATGTAAATTTATATTTTGGTACTTACCTACTTAAATTGATTAGAAAATATTCTCAAACTTACCTACTTTCCGATTAACTTTAAGATTGATTATGATGGCTACGATATGTGAATAACCAGAAGGAAGCAGGATCTACAACACAAGTTACCTAAACTTAGTGTAGGTCCTGTCTGTTCTCTAAGTTTATGTACAAGCCTAATATATAAATGTTGTTATTTTGTAGTAAATTGTGTATTTGTGCTTGCAAAGGAATAATAAACGAATTGAACGAATTGAATTGAATCTGAATTGAGAGCCCAATTTTATACCTTTGCCGGTTAAGCTGAATCTAATATTTATCATAAATGTGTGTATATTTTAGTAGATATCTATCAATACTTTGGTCGTGAGTCTGGTTCCGTTTTACCACCATAAGAATCGGAATCACGCGACACTGCACCAGGCGCTCAGAAATCAATGGCGGTGTAGTATTGCTCAACGGAGTAATGAACCGGAGATAAGGTGTACCCGACCGTGACTCTTTACGTAACCGCTCTGTTTTGTTCTGCCTTTGATAGCGCTGAAATTGTAAGTAGGTATTTTTTTTAATTGCAAAACCATTCTGCGAACTAGTGATAAAATAATAATAATAATAATAATAAACTTTATTTCAGGCAACATTAGAATAAGTTACAAGATGTTATTTTACTTAGTCTACGGCCCATAGCAATAAATACCTTACAACTAACATACATATTTTATAAATAACACTACACTAAATTGTCACGTATTATCTGTACGCACTAACGGGGTGTCTCGCAGGCACCCGCCTGTATAAAACACCCTTCGGCCAAAACGCTGCATCCATAAAGGTTGAAAGACGAGCAGTCGGCACTCTCACCATAAATGAGTTGAAGCTCACATTACGATGAGATGCCAACCGCACTACCCTTAATGTGAGCTGGGTCTTCCGCTTTACATACTCTACAATGTTATCGGGCTTCACGTCGAAGTGAACCCGGGACACGTAGAGTTGAGTTGTAGGAACCTCGGCGCGCAGCAAGTGCATCGTTTCTGTCGTCAGTGCTGCAGTCCCGCATTGATTCCGAGACGAGGGCTTCTTCTTCTTAAAATGTTACAATGGTAATAAGCGGGAATCAACCACACAATACATCACATATTATTGTGATAGAGAATGTAAAGGATAGGTATAAATTATTGTGATAGAGAATGTAAAGGGAATGTAATGATGATACTTACAATATGTTCTTACTTATTTTCAGAATTTCTTTCCCATCAAAACCTTCGAATGAATAAAATCATGTCTCCTGATAAAATTTTAACCGCAAGTCCATGTGGTTGCTCAAATACTTTCATAGGCATTTATTAATTAAATTCTGCAATCACGATTGAATTTCAATTACATTCCGGTGTTTTTGCTTGCATGAAAATATGAGGGTTATTTCAATTCCCACAATAGTTATTTTAACGCACTTGTAAAAAATTTATCGAAAAAACTGAATAGAGGTTACTGGTAGATCTAGACAAATGGCAATCGGTAATGAGTTACATTATCGAAAACTGGAAAATCGACTGATAGCAAAACAGGGATTCAACGACACGAAACGAAATAATGATCACGCACGACATACCCAAGTCATTTATTTCAGATCGTTTGCAGATGTCTAAAGGGGTAGTCAGATGTATGTTTAATTTATTAGGTACACGTCCACATTTTCTAGAATTCAAACCAACGTTCAAAGTTCAATTCTTTTGTTTTATGCTTTTTTAAATTACTTGATTGTTTTGTACTGGCAGAAAATATCAAACAAACTCGCGGCGAACGACTCAAAGGTGGTGATGATGATTCTTACGGTTTTCATAATGATAGACGATATTCACAAAAATACAGATATACACAAAGTAATAGGATAGATAACCCAAATCATTATGAGAAAGAATAATTAGAAATGCTTTATTCCAGGCTCTGATCTAAATGCTTCGATCGATCATTGAGAACATTTTGAAGAATAACTGATTAGGTACTTAGTTGTTTTGTTACTTATTATAGTAGAACTACATTCAGAAAATAAAATAAAAGAGCGTAATGAAACTCTCGACTATTTAACAGTGGTGTTCGATATCCATTTGTCAACAGAACTGGTATGCCTACCTTTGCCTTAAGTACAAAAGTAATTAAGTGTACCTACTAAAAGACATATTTACGCACAAGGTGAACGACCAAAGGGCCTAGCGTGAGTTTGGCGCATATCTTGCAGAAAATTATAAGTACCTATTTTGCTTAAAAAAATCATGGATAAAAATGGTCACAAAGGTCACAAAATAGGAGTAACAATTATTGGCATTAGAGTTCCTATTATAAGCATAGATATTTTCCGAAACGATAACCTTAATGACACAACGACCGAAATTTTTACAAGCAACGACTAAGGTTGAAAGTCTTAGTACTTTTAGAAGTAAAATAATATAAAGAAAATGTTTATAATATACTAGCTGCAGCCCGCAGCTTCGCTCACGTGGTACCCGGATAAAAAGTAGCCTATGTTACTCTCCAGCCCTCCAACTATCTCCACACAAAAAATCACGTCAATCCGTCGCTCTGTTTTGACGTGAAAGCAGGACAAATAAACAAACAAATAAACACACTTTCACATTTAATTTTATAATAGGACGGGTACGATACAACTGAATTCTTCCGGAGTTATACACACTTTCTTATTGCATTTTTCTATTTTCGACGCCGAATTTGAATAGGTCATTAATCGAAAAATCCGTCGTTAGACGAGTAAAAACAAGATCTCTGTAGAAATGGAAGTTAGAAATGAAAGTAGCAACGCTAAAGGTATTTTGCTAACTATTTATCCATGAATTATTACTAGCTGAAGTGGAATTGGGCTGGACATGTCTGTCGCATGCCAAGTGAGCTGTGGGCGAAGATAGCCACTGAGTGGCGCCCTGACCCGGCGAGAAGGCGACGTGGCAGACCAAGACGGAGGTGGCGGGACGATCTCGACAAATTTGCAGCCGACTGGGAGATCCAAACACAAAATCGCGACGTCTGGAGGGAATGGGGGGAGGCCTTTGCCCAGCAGTGGGACACAAACGGCTGAAAATAATAATAATAATAATAATAATATAGCCCTTTATTCAGATCAACTTACTACTAACTTATTCCTAGGATAATAATAAATGTTAAACTTTAAACTATTCTAATGCTTCTTTCCTTCTTGTGTTTTCTTATGGTGTTCGATAAAGTTATATATTCTGTTCTATTCTAATATTCTAATATTTCATGTTTTTTCGTTTTCTGCAGATCTGTTTGCCAGTCGGCAAAGGCCTCCTCCAACCTTTTCCATTCGTGTCTTTCTTGAGCCACTCTGTTCCACATAACTCCTGCCACTTGGCTGATGTCATCTCCCCATCTTTTTTGTGGTCTGCCTCTACTCCTTTTACCTTCTCTAGGGTACCATTGTGTCACAATCTTACTCCATTTGTCTTTTCCTCTTATCATATGCCCTGCCCATCGCCATTTAATAATAATAATAATAATAATAATTTATCCATAGCTCTGTTTGGTTTAGCTGTATCCTTACGAATAAGTATTATAAATGCAAAAGTAACTCTGTCTGTATATTACTCTTTCAGAGCATAACGGCTTGACGGATTTTTATAAAATTTGAAGTAATAACAGTTTCTTGTGTCGATTTCTCAAGAATCATTTTTCTTTTCATCGTTAGACAACATCTGCCTGCCGCCAGTCCACTACACTCTCTAGCTAGCGGTACACTATTCTCTCAAGTATCTACTTACTTGAATGTCTTATTATTAGGTACAAAAAGGGCACTTGTCACCCATTTTTATCAGTGACAAGAGCCCTTTTAGTATTTAGACATTCACTTGTTAACAATGCTCTATTCGCCCTGTCACTATTGGTCACTATCTAACAAAAAAGGATAGCAAAAGTTTAAACGGTGTTTCAATTTTGACAGAAGTTTATAAGTAGAGCGGTCAGTGTTCATTCACTCGCACTAGGCCCTTTAAGGACTGGGCTAGCTCACCTTAACCTCACGTTTCCGTCCAATACGCTTGAATGTAGGGCTCCACTCGACCGGACAGACGAGTTGCTTATATAACTTCTAATTGGGACCTTGTATAACTAAAACCGTCTGTTTTAGTTTCAAAAATCAAAGAATGCTATAATTTTTTTCTTCAAAATAAACCTAATAGTTTCCTAGAAAATTTCTAACTACTAATGAAAATGTAGCTACCCTAGGGAGCCAACATTTTGCCCCACCCTGTATAATATAGGGCGATGGGTTCCCTGTTACGTGTATTATAAATTTTAGAAAAGAAGGCATGTACCAAACGTTTGCGTGGACATGACTCTGACTACCCGTTTGTGCATCTAATTAAGATATTAAGTAGGTACTTGAAGACCTGAGTTTATGTGTGGTTATGGTTACACTAGTCTAGTAGGAGTATTTTTGAAGTAAAACTTCTACCTACGCTTGACTTGGGGAGTAAGCTGGTGAATGCGTGACGAGAGCGTTACGAAAAGTGTGATCGGGCGGAAGTTTTACTTCAGTCGTGTGGTTTAAATCACACTCGTATTTTTTATCGATGTTATGTGCTTGACACAAGTGATTTATGACCATGAACCACCTCTACCCTTCGTTTAAGGTAGCATTTACAAACCTCTACCTGACTACTCTATCAAAACCGTATCTCTGTACTACGGTATCCTTTATTAAAAGGAGAGTTAATAGGCATTTTCTAGGGAAGCTCGCTCCATCGTCGACTTCATCCATGCCCAGGCAAGGAGCGAAGTCAAGAGCTAACCTATCTTAAATAAATAAATAAATAATAAATAACGGTTGTAACATCCCAGTTTTAGATTTTTAGGAAACGGACCATAAACCCAACCTATTTAAGGGAAAACTCGTTCCGAGTCCGCTCGCCTTCTGAAACATTGAGATCGGAATTAGGTCGTTTAGCCTCCGAAAATAATGAAATTAGTGCTTTTACGAGCTCCCAGACTAATTTGGGAACACTGCTAATTGGATCGTTATTTTCTGATTTTCTTTACAGGTCCTTTGTTAATGGCTTGATGAGCTCTTAGAGCAATGTCAAAACAAGGTGAAAACCATTCCTGCCTTAGGCTTGTTTTGTCATTGTTTTGGTCCGAAAACAATCTTATTTTATTCCTGCCTTGGTCTTAACGCAGGATTGTAGCAGGACATGCGCATTACACTCTCTCGACGCTCTCTCTGCGCATGTCTTGCTCGATGACATCGAGCAGGACATGCGCAGTTCTGCATCTAGTCGATGTCATGTCACCAAAACATCCCTGCGTTAAGATTGTTTTGGTCCTAAGGCAGGATTAAAACAAGGTTGATTTAGGCCTGATTTAGGATGGAGTTATGCTTGCGTCAGTCTTACTTCAGTCTTATCTAAGTACGGACCAAAGTAATCTTACTTTGACATTGCTCTAAGACTTGGCAGTACGACCTCTGGTCTTCAATAGGCATTTATTTAGTGAAGGATCAACAACAACAACTAAGGCCTTTACATCTTTACTACATGATTTATACAGTGTCAGGAGACAATCTTTGCTTACACTTAACGGGACACTGTAGTGCCTGGGACATTGTTTTTGAGATGGAGTAGGCTTGCCCAGCACCTAACTAAACCATCCTCTCAGCTTAACCGGCCATATCCACAAGAAGGACATGATCAATACGTGTGGGGCTGACTAAGCAGCGGGTTTCCTTACGATGTTTTCCTTCACCGTATAGCTCGTGTTAATGCGCATATAAATTTTTCGAAATGAAAAATCCTTTGATGCACGGCCAAGTTTCGAACCCACGACCATCGGATCGAAAGTCGAGGTACTAATCCCCTCGGTCAACACTGTGAAGGATCACTCACTCTGATAATACTAGACTATTTGATTCTATGCGACCTAGTTCTAGCGACCATACCGTGACGAAGTAACGCGAATGTATTATATGTTCTTGAAGACGGTGATTGAAACTTAGGGTTTATCAGTTTTATTTGTAAATTGAAGAGATTATAAGTATTTTTTATTTACTTAATTGTAAATTTAACTACTTACCTACATTTAATACTAGCAGCGCCCTCGCGACGTTGAACCCATAGTGATTGTATATGGTGGTGATGATGATGAAAAGTAGCCTATAACCTTCTTCGAGAGTTTAGCTATCAAATGAAGAAATAATTTTTCAAATCCGACTGGTAGGTCCTGGGATTAGCGCGTTCAAACAAACAAACTCTTCCGCTTTATGTAATTGGTATAGATGAATCGACAATTTTGAAGCCCAAATGTGAGTGCAACTGCAAACTCAGCATATTTATTTATTTATTCAATACTTACAAACTAACAGCTTGAGCCAAAACGTTTGCAAGGCAAGAAACATAACACACATAAGTATATTAGCATGTTAGCCATAGCTTACAATATAGTTTATTTATACCATGTATTAGAACAGAACTCATTCCGTCGTACAATACACCTAACGACAACTATGAAACTGTATCACTCGAAGCGTCCTCCAGAAACCCACCATTAACATACTTCATTATACTCTATCATCTTACCTTACTTTACCTAATGACTTTGAGTATGGACCGACAATTTACTATGCCTTCTGAACACGGAAGCGTTCAACTATGTTACCAGGGACACTCATTCGTAATAGCTAACTTCTAATGATGAACTAGAATGCTGTCCCTAGGCATGCTGTGCCTAGACTGTACCCCTAAGGCGCGGTATAGACATTCTCTCAGATGTTTAGGCTTTCCTGCGTAGCTAAAATGGTCGCTATTGCAGCATCGCGGTGAAGGAATTGAGCTATTGCCATCTCTTTTCACTCTAAGTCAATGAAAAGAGATAGCAATAGTTCAATTCGTTCACCGCGATGCTGCAATAGCGACCATTTTAGCTACGCTGATCTTTTGATATATAAGCGGATTTTCAGAGGCGTAGTACATAGATTTCCAAGTCTGAATAAATAGTCTACAAATACTCACATCCTAGTGTAAAGGCATGACGATACACGTGACCCTGCGACGCGACGTTTAGTATAGTTAGCGCAGTCCGATTCAACATGGACAATGCACAATGCATTGTAAATGAGAGTCGCAGACTCATTGCGTTTGCGTTGCATGACGATTAAAGATTAGTTGAATATTATAAAGATAGTGGAAATCTGTATCTTTGCCCACTACGAGCAAGAAGCTCGATTTTATGTATGTAATGACTATTCTTATGACTTCAAAACAAGAAACGTATGCCCACCTGCTGGTAAGCTATTACCTACCGTAGCCTATGGTTGTCAGCGACACCAGAGGAGGCACATTTGCGCTACTGACCCATTAAAATTTCAAAACGCCCTTTTCGAAGAACCCCATACTGTAGTCACTGGGGAAAACAGCGGGAGGTAGACCCACAACCCAATTGTTTACCGGAGGAAATTCCTCTGGAACCGCACCGTGCCTGACCCTGTTAAATGTTTAAGATCTGACTGAAATGAAGTAAGTAAATAAAATAATGATTTTAATCTATTTCCGTACAGACTCAGTATAGGCGTGAAAGAAAACTTCACCTTGGCAGGCTTGCATTGCGTTGGCGGCGCCTGCGCCGGCGCAGAGGTCCGAGTCAAGGCGAGGCGCGTCACTCGGCCTCCGCGGGATCGCAACAGAATCACTTGCACAATGTATCGCTCGATCGCCTTTTACACGGCGTTTGTAGACAAATGCCTGTAGGAAAGCGAAAACGTTCTAACAATACTGGCCTTTCCTAAGGATTTGAATTTAGATTAAAAAAAATGGAATTGATAAAAACGCTTAAATTCTGTTGGATGAAAAAAATCATTTTTCAAGAATGTAAAAATATTTAAAAAAAAAAAACTTGCAATGTAAAAATATTTAAGTAGGTAATTACGGTTTTTACATGATAAATTTCGGAATACTTAGATGTATTTAAATGTGTTCTAATTGCGATGGATTAAAGAAGTACTTTGTACTTTATTGCACAGTTGCACACCTTTAAACTACAAAATACAACCAATAATAAAACTATGAAACAATGTTAACTATGAAACTAATACATTTTCATAGCACAACCTATTGCACCTAACAAGTTAACAACCTAACAAGTTTCATGCAGATTCGATGAACGGTCCGATAGTTATGCGAGAACGAACATTTCGTGGAACATAGAACGCAAAATCGCCCAAGTTGCCACTTAGATCAATAATTAAAAATTGTAAACAAAACATCTAAATATAGCGCAGGAATTGCTACCAACTGAGCTGAGGGGCGTGTATTTATACATTTTATCTTCTTCACCATAATGAACTTTAAGTAATTAGGCTGAGAATAGAATTCTTCTGCAATTTTTTTTTGTTTTTTTTGGCTAACTGTACAGTGTACATGGTTTTTTCCATGACATAACGTAGTTCTATTAAGCAATGAATTTGATAATGATGCTGTATGTAGGTGAATGTAAAGAGCATGTCCAAATTGGTAAAGCTAACCATAATTTAGGTTAACCTCCTAAATCGTACGAGTAACTGTTTTTTTCTAGTTTATTGCTGTAATCAGCAATAAAGTAACAAACTAGAAAAATACATAGATTCTCGGCCATAAAGGCCGAGAGAAACAAAAATTAAAAAGAAAAACAATTCTTCTTTTTGAGACCTTTGCATAGACCCGTCACAATAGCGTTTCTATCTATGCCGACCCTGGACATAACTTTAGCAACGATTTTTTAGCTTACCTACTTATAATATTAGTTGTTTTTATACTTGCCTGATTTTTTAGCTTATATTAGTTATTTTAGCGTAGGTACATTTAATTTATAATTATTTGATCACGCCATATACTTTCTATAGATATTTATTATTTTACGACTTTGTGTTATTTAGGGCGCAGTAATTTGATAAGCAATTATCAAATTATCTTGTTTGTGTAGCGAGCCCGTGGGTCAGTGATACTATGACGTCACAAGTTATACACAACAATACAAACGGTTTAGTGTATTGTAGAGTTTGTTGTTTATTTATAATGCATATTTATTGAGAGTACGGGCGTTTGTGGTTTTCATTTAAATAATACATAGGTACATATTTATTGAGAGTACCTACGAACTCTGCTGGAAAACCATAAGATTACCATTTTACTTAATTACTAGCAGCGCCCTCGCGGCGTCGTTGCCCCCGTAGTGATGGTATATGGTGATGATGATGATGATGATGAAAAGTAGCCTATAAACTTTCTCAAGAGTTTAGCTATCAAGTGCAGAAAGAATTTTTCAATTCTGATTGGTAGTTCCTGAGATTAGCGCGTTCAAACAAACATACAAACAAAAAAAACTCTTCCGCTTTATTAAATTGGATAGATACTGCGTTCTTAATGCCGCCACAAATCAATACTTGGTTACTTGAATTCAACTACAAGTTAGGAGTAAGTACTAAGGAAGGAAACAGAACTAAGCTTATTCTGAGTGATCGTATACCTATCTAAGTCATACCTATTAACTCAGCATCCCCAACATAAACGGCACCTCGATAATTGTCTTGATTATCATTTTTCTAGTCGTAATAGAGGCCTCCGTCACCAGAGTTGGCCACTAGTTCATACGAACATACATACATACATTTCTACTAGAGCACTATCTCGCTGCAGGCGGTCATTAACCAAGGGAGTGGACACACTGCGTTTTTTGACTTTTTTGCAGCGCGTTTGTATCCATACAAACGCGTTGCGAACGCGCTGACCCTCTCCCGATTCGATTTTGTATGGAAACAAACGCGCTGCGAACGCGCAGCTCAAAAACGCACTGCAGAAAATGCAGTGTGGCCACTCCCTAATGGTTTGTGTCACGTTTGTGTAGTAATTTGCCCGCCAAGCACATGTTATCGATAGTAGGTAGGTATATCTCACTCTCTCGCGCTCACTTAGGTACTGCAATAACATTTGTTTGATATAGTAAAGTTTGATTGGTTAAAGTTTAATTTGCACGTTAATCATAAGGTCTAAAATAATAATAGTGAAGTCGTCTTTGAATATGTTTTATATGCAAACCTAAATATTAACGCAAGCTGTGTTCATCTGTAATTGGAATTGCATGTAAATTATATCATAATTATAAGCCTGTAACTGCAAGCCTTTAAGCATGTAATTCTGTCAAATTCTGTTGATGTTCCTAATTAAATAAATAAACAAATGACTCGTGTTAGTGCAATGGTTTACCATCAACCCTCAACATCACTTCTCGTATCCTTAGAACCAGTGAGTGAGCACGCAATAAGCCCACAACTTTCAAAGAAAAATTGCGTTTAGAATAATGATTTGTAGCGTGTTAGTATAATGCACAGCCTCACGTGTGCACTGTGCAGCTATGCAATTACCAATCTTCATGTTTTCCTGGTAGTATGTCGACTCATCTTTGACCATGAACGTAGTTAAGTGCTCTTAGCATAGTAGTACAGTCGGTTGTATTCTTCGTATTTAAAAAAAAACCTTCAAAGTACCTACTTACACGTCTTTGGGGATACAGTTGTGAGGCGTATGTGTCACGTAGTTCTGTGAAGAGACATGAAACGACAACACAACCACATAATAACCACACTATTTTAATGCGAATGTTTGAATGTTTGGATGAATGGATGGATGTATGTTTGTTCCTCTATAAAGGTCTAATGAAGCATTTTCACTCATTCATTCAAATTACATTGTTTTTATAGGGATAATAGTCACTTTGGAATAACTTTTATTCACATTCCATGTCAACTGTACTATACATATTCTTATTTGTATAAAGAAGTGGTAGGTACCTATTTTTCTACTTATATACTTATTCCATTAATATAATGCTTAGCATTCTATTGTACAAAATACTTCACACTATTTCGTTTGATTGACAAACACTTGAATAACAAATTGGTTTACAAAAGTTGCTTACAAAACTTGGCCCTTTCACATGTTGCAACCATGTCGGATTACAGCTACAAAGCAGAAGCAACCGGTCAATGAACTTATAAAAATATTATAACAGAGATAATTAACTTTGCTTATAAACTGCTCAGTGAGCACATTCAATAACGCACAGTACAACCAGATAAATAATGGGTATCGGAAACAATCGTATACAATTACAAAAACGATTGACAAAAAGTAATTTGGAAAAGCAAATTACTTACAATTTCAACTTTATCGAAAACAAATAAATATCAATGTCATAAATTAGTTGCAAGCCGTGCGAGCTGTGCAGCTATCGACGTGCACTTCTATCACATTCTGTTGTGGAATCATACAGAGCTTATATCAATACCGCCAGATGCTGTCGATCATATTCGGAAATCACGAAATTAACCGATGCTTATTATTTATCAGGAAGTTCACAAGTAAATACCTGATAAATAATAGCGTGTTTTAAAAGCGCGTACAAACGCGCTTTTAAAACACGCCCAATGACAAAGGCCGGCTTACGATCTTAGCACAACATACTAATACCTTTACATCTTTACTAAAAGTTAGATAACAACGACGTTAGACCTGTACTCAAGGGGAAGTTGTAGTGTCAGGAGTATTGCTGAGATGGTGTGTATGGAAAATGTTATTTAAAAACGCAGCTCAAAGCTTAAATAGCCCTGTGATTACCTTTTATCTTATAAATTTCACATACGAGTATGTATCTACTCTGTAAATATAATGTTGAAAACCTGAAGGTCAACATGAGCTTTAGGTAGCTTTCACACTACGTGCTTTTTGTTCAAGAAAGTGTATTTTTGCTTAAACTACACAATTTATTTACCAGTATTTAGATAGTGTTAGGAAAAGACTGAGAAATAGTCAAAAAAATACGTCCTTTTGTTTACTTACACCATCATGAAATTAGGACAACAAACCAGTTTTATTTTCAGTTACTTCAATTAATGTAAAGTTCCAGTGAGGCCATTCAAACAAAGAAATGCTCTTCAAAGTAGGTATGTCAAAGTAGATAATAAACGGTAAAATACATGTTTACTTATAGAATGTCTCATTGTAAATATATAACAAAAATAACGATAGGTCATTAACCCATAACGTTCCGTCAAAAAATTACTTGTTGATATGACTAGTGGTTAAGGTAACGGCACGATCCGTGAGAGCCGGGCTCTATTGTTTTTTGTGGACAATTTACTTTCACTGCACTTTAGGCAGGCACATTTTGGTAACTGTTTTTAGCAGCTCTTTGTTTTTCGTAGATATCGCTCCAGCGAAAGTACACCGGTAAATGCATTTTTCGTTTATAAACTCTATCTTGATCTTTAAAGTGATGAGTTGATGACGCATTTGCGCCAGTTTTGTAGTGAAATATTTAGTCGATCGCCGAACAATTACCGGATTTTAGTTTAGCGTTATTTTAGTTATTTTTAAATTTTAAACTGAAAGAATAAAAAAGCAACAACTTCGTCCACGCGAACGGATGCACGGTAATACTATTACTAGGATTCTAAAAGCTATTGCGTAGTAAATAGAATCGAGATTCACTTATAACGTATGTGAAAGAGTGATGCTCGGCGGCGCGTCGTCGTAAACGAGTCGTGCAGCCTAATAATAATGTTTTAAAAAATATATCTTCTTACTTGGAAGTAGTGATTTATGCTATTATGCATGTGATGGCTATTTTGGAAGGTAATAAAGTATTTTCAAATTTTTTTTTTCTTATCGCCTCACTAAAATAGGAAAAAACTACAAACTTGTTTAAAAATGCACTTGAAAGTATAAAACACTTCACAAACTAATAAAAACATAAAGTTGCTTGTTTAATTGGTATTGCCTTGATTCGTCATTTTTTATTTAAAACTTAGCATAACAATATTATGAGAAATACTAGCTGCTGCCCACGGCTTTGCTCGCGTGGTAAACGGATAAAAAGTAGCCTTTGTTATTCTCCAGGCCTCCAACTATCTCCACACAAAAAATCACGTCAATCCGTCGCTCTGTTTTGACGTGAAAGCAGGACAAATATACAAACAAATAAACACACTTTCACATTTATAATATGGGTACGGATTTTAATGAACTGTTCGGAGCAGTTCCAGTTCTCAAAATATGCACATTGTCACAGTGTACTTGATGATACAGTGCTCATGCTCAGTGTGATAAAGCCTTTACTTCAAGCGTCTAATGATGATAAAAGCCCCTGAAAAGTGAGAGCTAAGTTATTTCATCATAAACCAAAGAACTGTTTGTACATTGTCAATATAAATATCACGTGTTTCACAAGAGTAGTCATTTGCAAGCAAATAAACATTTTACGGATATGATTGTGACCAAGAAAAGAATAGGAAAATGTGGTAAGATCAGCAGCGAGGCAGACTGATGACGTAACCATAGCCTTGTGGGATAATGATGGCATTAGCGCAGGACAGGCTGTACTTGGCAGAGGGCAGAACAAGTAGTTTTTTTTAAATAATACATACATACATACATACATAAAATCACGCCTCTTTCCCACAGGGGTAGGCAGAGACCACGGATTTCCACTTGCTACGATCCTGACACACCTCTTTCGCCTCATTCACTCTCATCACGTTTTTCATACAAGCTTGCCGGTTTAAGGTACTTTTGACCTGGCCTTTCTCCAAAACATCACCAATCTGATCCAGGTATGTTCGCCTAGGTCTTCCCCTTCCAGCTAGCTTTTAAAATAATTCCCCTTATTAATCTTCCATTGAACCAATTGAAATACTTTTCCAAAAGTTACTTACACTTACAATTGATAATTAATAGTTTATAGAAGTCCACTGCTGGGCATAGGTCTTCAAAATAAACAAAACAGACGAACGATTTTTCAATTCGGAATTTTTCGATTCTCCATCCCGAGAACTGAGTTTTTTGGTTAGCTAGGTCCTCGGGGATCAGATAATCCCTTGTGTTATGTGTGTGTGAATGTCTGTTACCACGTATGTCCATAACTACTTAACCGATTTTGATGAAATTTGGAATGTAGATGCTTTAAATTTATGTATATCTCATGGTGTGTTCCCACAGCAATTAAAAATAACTGTTATAAAACCACTTTTCAAAAAAAATGACAAAAACGACATGGCTTGCTATCGCCCCATAGCATTGATACCAGTTTTATCAAAAATCGTTGAAAAAGTTATATATGATAAGCTTTATGACTTTTTTGAAAAAAACAAATTATTTGCGAAGGAACAGGTTGGATTTCGTAGAAATAAATGCATTAATCAAGCCATTTACACTTTTTTACATTCTGCAATGACTAATGTAGACAACAATTCTACAGCGTGTGCTCTTTACATGGATATGACGAAAGCTTTTGATCATGTTAACCACGCAATTTTAAAAAATAAACTTTACTCATACGGTGTAAGAGGTAATGTGTATAATCTCCTTGAATCATATCTAACTAACAGAAAGCAAAAAACGCAAATAACTAGAGTTTGCCCAAAATCCAAAAAGGAGATACACTATTATTCGTCAATAAGAAGCGTAAGTGTTGGAGTACCACAGGGTAGTGTACTGGGACCTCTACTCTTTATAATATACATTAACGAATTACCTAAGATATCTAATCATCAAACTATAATGTTTGCCGATGACAGTACAGTCATGTTTACAGGAAAAAATCAATATTTGTTAGAAAATGACATAAATCTCACACTCACTAATATAATTAATTGGCTTGACTCAATCAATTTGAAAATAAATTTAAGTAAGACTAATTTGATGATTTTTAGAAATAGGAAAATAAAAATTAAAGACATTGACGTAAATTATTTAGGACATCAAATTCAACATATTGACACAACCAAATTTTTAGGTTTAAGTATTGACTGCAATCTTAGCTGGAAATCCCACATTGAAAATTTATGTTTAAGGATAAATCAACAATCCTATGCACTCTATATGCTCTCTAAAGTAGCAAGCGTCTCTACAGTTCTAACTGCATATCACGGATATACAGAAAGTATTCTTAGATATGGAGTCATTTTCTGGGGCAATTCAACTGGAAAAGAAACCATTTTTAAGGCACAAAAGAAATGCGTCAGAGCTATCTGTAAATTAAAATATGACGAGAGCTGTAGGCCATTCTTCTCTCAATTAAATATTCTAACGTTACCATCTCTATACATTTATGAGATTGCACTATTTGTAAAAAATAACACTAATTTGTTTAAAAGATTCAGAAGTGAACGTCAGTGCATGAAGTTTTGTTGCCCTTCAAGTAAGACAGCTCTGTTTAACAATAGTGTTTTCTGCATTGCACCACGTATATATAATCATTTGCCTTCTGATATATTACAAATAAATACAATTAACAGTTTTAAATTAAAATTAAAGAATTTTTTGTGTAAAAAGGTATTTTATAGTCTCAATGAATATTTTTTGGACAATTTTGGTGACATTTATTAATTAAGCAGATATAATTTGTTATTTGACATTACTCAATTGAATTATTTAAACTAAATACCTACTTGACATCTTGACGTTAGTATTGTAATCACTCTGTTTTATTTTGTTGTGATGTATAACTTACAATTTTTGCATGCTATTAAGTTGATCATGGCTGTGCTTGCCTTTGTACCATTTAATATCTATTTAACCCATGTATCGCAAAATAAATGAATCTGAAATCTGAAATCTGAAATCTTTATGTTCTGGAATAATACATAGGTTACTTTTTATCCCGAAAAAATGTTCCGTGGGATAAAAAAAAAGTAGTCCACGCGGGCGAAGCCGCGGTCGTTCACTAGCATGTAAATCAAAATTAAATATTAGAAATACCTCGGTATGCTTTCCTGTTCCTAACAGGGTTCATGTGTGAAACTAATTATTACATTATAATTTATAACAACTATGTATCTACAACCATGTGACAGCAATAAATATATTGAGTATTGAGTATTGAGTTGACCATATTTGTTTCAGGAGCTTTATCATGTACGAGAGTTTCTTGGAGATAGCGTTCGAAGCGGAGTTGAACACATCAGAGGGCCCCGAGCTGCTGGAGGTGGCTAAAGAGCTGTGCAATGAAGACCCCCTCACTAGACCGCAAGCCATCACAGAATTCAGAGAACTTATATTCAGTAAGGATTTTCGACTTTTTTTCTGGGATCAATGACCATGATATGATGTTTTTCAGAGAACTATGGTTATGTATGTATTAGAGTCTAACATCATTAATGGTTTGCTTCATCAGGCACAAGTCTCTCACAAAGCAAGTACGCATACCTGTGCGAATGTACCTACACAATAATATAGTCCGTCTCTGCAGGCTACATAATCTGTAACTTCTGTGACAGAAACAATTTCCTTAATAATATCGTACTTTTCAGAAAGAGGTGAATGCTTCCCTCTTCGGACAGATGATGCATACCTCCTCCGGTTCCTGAGAGCCAGGTCCTTCGTGCCAGCTCGAGCTCACAAATTGGTATGAAACACACTAGATACGTAAACGATAGTCTGGTTAAAAAGATAGTCTGGTTGATCACAAAATATCATGGTCAATTTGTTCAACGCAAGAGCTTCTCTTGCTTGAAGTTCTAGGAACAAATTAACAAAGCAATTGAAAATCGGATGAGTAATTTAGATACCATACATATTTAATAACAAACACACACAGACTGTTAAATACATACCTAACCTTTCTGAGTAATTACTTGCAAGCACCTTTTTCGCCTCATTGTTTTCACCGTTTCATTGAACCATCACCATGAACCGTCACAAGTGAACTTGTCTGATCTTTTAGCCCTGAATGTCTTGCCTAAGATATTAGGTATGACAGTAACGTGAAACAGACTCGTGACGGCTTGCCATGAGAAATGATGCCTGTTTTGGCCTTTAGCTCGTCTCGTACTTAGAAATTTGGGATTGGGGACCTAGTTGGAACATGCTTTTATCCCCATCTTATCCCCGAAAACGGATGACGCGACTAGATGTTTTTGCCGTGGTGGTTCTTGTATTTTTTCTTCAAAGTCAATAAAATTGTTTACTTAACTTATAATTCGACACGTGCTCCTGATTATCCCCATAAACATTTTCGAAAGATTTTCAAGGGTTCGATCTGAGCGTTTCTCTACCATCCTTTAACGGTGAGCCTGATTCGTCAAACTTTCTTTGTATCCCCAGCTAGTCCGCTACTGCGCCTTTAGAGAGCAGCACAGCCACCTTTACGAGGGCGTCGACCTCTGGGGCCTGGCTAAGGTGAAGGATGCCTACGAAGGCATCGTCTACGACCGCCCTGACCACGGACGAATATCAGTCTTCAGATTTGGTTAGTAAGGTCAATTTCCTTTGAAATTGCATCATTTATCAACAGCAACTATTTATTTCCAATCTTTAGCTAGAGCTAAATTTTGGATTCTACGAGCAAAATTAACCTTCAAATGTAGTCAGTTAAGTTCAATTTCTTTTGACAGGTCTTTCAGTTGAGACATTTAGCTAAGGTTTTCGGTCGAGATAGCAGCTGATTTATGAGCACCTCAAACGACTGAGGTGAATAATATAAGCCACGCCATAAATTACCAATGACAGACTTATGGCTTTGTTCAGGAGATAAAAAAGGTTGTGACACGAAAGTCATACGTTTTTCACAATAAATAGGTATAGATACACTAGATGATGATGACTAGACGTTGTATGTGATCCTTACACACAAATATACTCTTTGAGCAGATGATTTACAGAGTTTTTTGATTCTTCAGTTGGTTGCAAGGAACAACCACAGACTCTTTGCTTTTTAAACGTAATAAACCTTAATAAACTCTAATCATTTTATTTATTCAGCCTGAGACTGTTAGAACGGAACTCTTACAGGATCACGTCGTGGTCCGTCCGTCTGCCAAGATCCTTTTGCTCTAAAATATACGGTCTCTTAAACCTGTAAAGTAGTTTACTCTCGAGTAAAAACTTAATCCAGATTGGTCGAATCCAGCCTTAGTCAAAAAGGAAATAGTTGACGTTTGGCTTTGGTTAATAAAAAGTTTTTTAGTAGAATCGGCCTACAGAACGGAAGCCTCAAAACGCTAGACATCCTCCCACATACCCGTTATTTATCCACAACTAGCTGCTGCCCGCGGCTTCGCTCGCGTGGTACCCGGATAAAAAGTAGCCTATGTTACTCTCCAGCCCTCCAACTATTTCCACACAAAAAATCACGTCAATCCGTCTCTCTGTTTTGATGTGAAAGCAGGACAAAATAAACAAACAATCAAACACTTTCACATTTAAAATGTGGATTCATCTCCAGGTACGTGGGACCCGAGCGAGTTTCCAGTCGATGACCTGGTGCGGGCAGGGATGGTGATGTGCGAGATCGGGCTCCGGCAGCCAAAGATGCAGGTCCTGGGAGGCACCGTCATCGTAGACCTGGAGGGCATCACGCTGAGGCATGTGGCTACTCTGACCCCTACTGTGGCTTACCAGATCGTCTGCCTCATGGGGGTGAGCATCAGAACCGCATCATAACCTTATTATTCATAAGATAAGATACGTTTATTTGCCAAAATATGAGATATAAGATCTTACATTTAAATATTATGCCCAATTACATTTTACCTCAAAGGCATGCAAATTTTTAATTAATATATTTAACTACCTACATAATTGATTACTTAACACATTTAACCATAGACCAGTATTTTTTTTTTTAGAATATACTTTTTATAATAGTAGGTATAATAGACTACCAGTTAGCGTGCCGCGGAAAGGGACAAAAAAGAAGTGAATCTATTGGTTCTTAGTACATTCGCAACTTATAAGTTCTCTAGTTCTCTACCAACAAAAAGCCGGCACGCGATGATGGACAAAAAATATTATGCTCTGTCTCTTTTTTTCACAAGAATTTTGTATAAATCCTCCTTTAATTTTTGTCAGTAAAGGATCGTGTCCAGCAGTCCATCTTTATCCATGTATTTAATTGTCTAGCACGGCTTTAGATAATGTTTTTCTCTCTCTTGTCACTTTTATGTGAGTCAAAAGAGATGGCAAGATTAAGCAGCCATCAGTGCTCTAGGAAGCTGTTAGTCCATTATGAATAACGGGGTAAACTCGTAGTTTTTTTATCATTGAAATGGGAAGCTTGCAGACTTATTTACTTTTTTTTTTTAAACGTGAGATTTTATTTATCGAAACAAAGAAAAAACACTCAGTAATATGAACACTTCTTAAGTAACGTATACAACTAAATTAAAAATTTTCTATCTTTAAATGACTAAAGATTTAAAGATAGAAAGATATAATATGTATATATAATATATATATAATAGAATAGAAAGGCAGAGCTCAGGTCACCGACCGAAATTGGATACAATTTATATTTTGTATTATCTTAATCGTAATCGCATTAGTTTGCATAATTTAAATTAGAAAACGCGAGCATAGTGATTTAGTTTTAAATTATTCAAGCCAAAGCAAAACCTCAACATAACCAAAATTTACGTCAAAACTTTGTTAAAAGTTTACTTAGTTTAAAGTTATTTAACTTCATCGTCTGTTGCTGAAAAGCTATCACTAAACTAATTTGATAAGTAACTCTAGTGTTATTAATTCATTAATTTTATAATATGCGTTTCCACCGAGAGAGCATGTGCTGAAGACAAGATTTAAGTATGCAGACCTTTAGTAGAAGTTCTAAAACAATTGTAAAACCAATCTCGCCATTTGTAAAAAGACAGAACAAGAGATACGACATGAAATGTATGCTCACTCAGTTCTCCCATGCGACAAGCCAAATATCAAAATGTATTATGTTTACAAAATAAATTTGTATGCTAGGCTTTAGTAGAACTTTAGATATGCTACGGTTTTCAGTTTCAGATTCCCTAGTGCCTTAGTTTAAAGTTTACAAATGGTTTATTATGCTCACTCAGTTCTCCACTTTCACAATGTCCAATTTCCTACTAAACCAATGAAAGAATTTGAATTAAATTGATATCTACATTTAGTATAAGTTGAGTACGAATTTGTAAAACCGAAAAAAGAACCAATATCATACAACATATATGAATAATTAACTGTCTTAGGTGCTCACTCAGTCGAAACGTTTTTGAAAAGTAAAAAACCTTAATATCTTTTGATTTGTGAATTGTAGAGAAAATGTAAATATGTAGACCTTTAGTAAAAATTTTTACTAAAGATCTGCATTTTCAAATTGTGGAATATTTGCTTGGTTCACGAGATATAGGTACTTATTTTATTATTTGTATGAAAACTTGTTATCGTCAGAATGAAGGGTGTCACCCGTCGAGTTACCGTCAGAATGAAGGGTGCCACCCGTCGAATTTAATGTTAAGATAGTGTCCAATTAATTGCTAGAAAACTTCAAAGGAAAATATGCTTGATAAGTTAAATGCATTAATTTCATAATGCCTAAAGCCCATCACACACGTAGCAGATAATATATCTTATGAAAGATATATTTTCCGATCGCACCCATAAAAATTCTATGGAGCGTCACACACAGCGGCTATAATATATATTTCAACAGATTAAATTCCGATTGAGAAATATATCTGTCAACCTATCAAAATATAAACTACAGGATGTTCTCGTAACTCACAAGAAAAAATTTAACTGCAGTTCATCAGTTTATATTTTACTTCCTTAAACCAGAGCTGCGAGGCTAATAAGATCGTTATAGCAGAATCATAATAATGATTCTTAGCGTGATTTTTCTATTAGAAATCACAAAATTGACAATTCATATAGTGATTCGTATCGGCACGCTTTTGCCGTATGCCTTTACCAAGGAAGTTATATACCTACGTAACTGGAAGGTTAACTGAGACAGAAAACCGGTCCGCTTGAGAGATAAAACTTGGGCGGTGCGTTTCTTTCTAAAGGGTGACCATAATTTATAAACTAAACATTCCTAGTCCCTAAGGGGCCTTTAACATCATTTTCTGATTTACGTGATGTTTCAGGGCATGATTTTTCAATTAAAATACTAATACAATTTTGATCCTTGATTTTGATTTCGATCCTTGGTTTCGATCCTTGAATTCGATCCTTGATTTCGATCCTTGATTTCGATCCTTGGTTTCGATCCTTGATTTCGATCCTTGATTTCGATCCTTGATTTCGATCCTTGATTCTTGAATCTGAAAACTAAAATCTTGAATCTTGAATCTTTGAAGTGACAGCTGTCAAATTTAAAACCGCCATATCTCGGGAACTACTCGTCCTAGACTCCCCGTTCTCAGTTCAAATGAAAGCTATGACCAAGATCTTCATTTGAAGTGACAGCTGTCAAACTTCAAATGGCCATATCTCAGGAAGTCCTCATCCTAGACGCCCCGTTCTCAGTTCAAATGAAAGCTATGACCAAGATCTTAATTTGAAGTGACAGCTGTCAAACTTCAAAGCGCCATAACTCGGGAACTACTCGTCCTAGACGCCCCGTTCTCAGTTCAAATGAAAGCTATGACCAAGATCTTCATTTAAAGTGACAGCTGTCAAACTTCAATCAGCTATATCTCGAAATCTACTCATCCTAGACTCTTCCTTTTTAGCTCAAATGAAAGCTATGACCAAGATCTAAATTTTCAATAACAGCTGTCAAAATGACATCTGTCATCTGAAATGTAGATCTTGGTCATAGCTTTCATTTGAACTGAGAACGGGGAGTCTAGAACGAGTAGTTTCCGAGATATGGCCGTTTGAAGTTTGACAGCTGTCACTTCAAATGAAGATCTTGGTCATAGCTTTCATT
Source organism: Camptogramma bilineatum (assembly GCA_958496255.1). Taxonomy (NCBI): domain Eukaryota; kingdom Metazoa; phylum Arthropoda; class Insecta; order Lepidoptera; family Geometridae; genus Camptogramma; species Camptogramma bilineatum. The sequence continues at coordinate 13,072,812 of OY292466.1, read as the reverse complement.
TGAACTGAGAACGGGGCGTCTAAGACGAGTAGTTTCCGAGATATGGCCATTTGAAGTTTGACAGCTGTCACTTCAAATTAAGATCTTGGTCATAGCTTTCATTTGAACTGAGAACGGGGCGTCTAGGACGAGTAGTTCCCGAGATATGGCCATTTGAAGTTTGACAGCTGTCACTTCAAATGAAGATCTTGGTCATAGCTTTCATTTGAACTGAGAACGGGGAGTCTAGGACGAGTAGTTCCCGAGATATGGCGGTTTTAAATTTGACAGCTGTCACTTCAAAGATTCAAGATTCAAGATTTCAGTTTTCAGATTCAAGAATCAAGGATCGAAATCAAGGATCGAAATCAAGGATCGAAACCAAGGATCGAAATCAAGGATCGAAATCAAGGATTGAATTCAAGGATCGAAACCAAGGATCGAAATCAAAATCAAGGATCAAAATTGTATTAGTATTTTAATTGAAAAATCATGCCCTGAAACATCACGTAAATCAGAAAATGATGTAAAAGGCCCCTAGGGACTAGGAATGTTTAGTTTATAAATTATGGTCACCCTTTAGAAAGAGACGCACCGCCCAAGTTTTATCTCTCAAGCGGACCGGTTTTCTGTCTCAGTTAACCTTCCAGTTACGTAGGTATATAACTTCCTTGGTAAAGGCATACGGCAAAAGCGTGCCGATACGAATCACTATATGAATTGTCAATTTTGTGATTTCTAATAGAAAAATCACGCTAAGAATCATTATTATGATTCTGCTATAACGATCTTATTAGCCTCGCAGCTCTGGTTTAAGGAAGTAAAATATAAACTGATGAACTGCAGTTAAATTTTTTCTTGTGAGTTACGAGAACATCCTGTAGTTTATATTTTGATAGGTTGACAGATATATTTCTCAATTGGAATTTAATCTGTTGAAATATATATTATAGCCGCTGTGTGTGACGCTCCATAGAATTTTTATGGGTGCGATCGGAAAATATATCTTTCATAAGATATATTATCTGCTACGTGTGTGATGGGCTTTAGGCATTATGAAATTAATGCATTTAACTTATCAGGCATATTTTCCTTTGAAGTTTTCTAGCAATTAATTGGACACTATCTTAACATTAAATTCGACGGGTGGCACCCTTCATTCTGACGGTAACTCGACGGGTGACACCCTTCATTCTGACGATAACAAGTTTTCATACAAATAATAAAATAAGTATATCTCGTGAACCAAGCAAATATTCCACAATTTGAAAATGCAGATCTTTAGTAAAAATTTTTACTAAAGGTCTACATATTTACAGTTTCTCTACAATTCACAAATCAAAAGATATTAAGGTTTTTTACTTTTCAAAAACGTTTCGACTGAGTGAGCACCTAAGACAGTTAATTATTCATATATGTTGTATGATATTGGTTCTTTTTTCGGTTTTACAAATTCGTACTCAACTTATACTAAATGTAGATATCAATTTAATTCAAATTCTTTCATTGGTTTAGTAGGAAATTGGACATTGTGAAAGTGGAGAACTGAGTGAGCATAATAAACCATTTGTAAATTTTAAACTAAGGCACTAGGGAATCTGAAACTGAAAACCGTAGCATATCTAAAGTTCTACTAAAGCCTAGCATACAAATTTATTTTGTAAACATAATACATTTTGATATTTGGCTTGTCGCATGGGAGAACTGAGTGAGCATACATTTCATGTCGTATCTCTTGTTCTGTCTTTTTACAAATGGCGAGATTGGTTTTACAATTGTTTTAGAACTTCTACTAAAGGTCTGCATACTTAAATCTTGTCTTCAGCACATGCTCTCTCGGTGGAAACGCATATAATTTTATAATGGCCCAAATACCTCAGTAGCCGTACCATGAACTCTTAGAGCAATGTTAAAACAAGCTTCAAACATGACAACGAATGTCATTCCTAAAGCAGTAGGACTGTTTTAAGCTTGTTTTAATATTTTTAAATTATTATTAACGGGACTTAATCGCGTAATGAAATTATTTTATTTACCTACCTCAATTTAAAAATGTGTTCAAGTCGCGAAAGTTTTAATTTTTTTTAAATATTGCTCTAAGAGTTCATGATACGGCCCCAGAACCGTATTCCCATCTCTTTTTATTTCTATGAGAACTAGATGTTACCAAATTTTATAATTTATAAAAATCCATAAAGCCTTTTGGCCGTGAAGGCGTAACAGGACAGACAGAACTTTCGTATCAGCCTACTACATTAAAACCAGAAAAAAATGCGTTTACAAAAACAATTGACGAAAAGTCTTTTGGAAACTTACTCATAATTTCAATTTTATCGCAAACAAATAAATGTCAATGTCATTTTTAAGAAAAGCAAATTAGAGTTGCTATCGCATTCTGTTTTGTGGAATCATACACTGCTGTCGGACGTATTCGGAAAAATATAAGAATAACCGAGATCCAATCAAGAGTTTTAAGTACTGCCGGCATACCACCAACTCTTAGATTAATGTCAAAACAAGGTGAAAACAGTCCTGCATTGCGTCAATGACTTGACACTTGATACTCCACGATGAGACCAAAACATTCCTGCGTTAGGCTTAGGTACTTTAATCTTACCTTAGACTTATCTTAGCACGGAATCAGAGAAATCTTACTTTGACATTGCTCTAAGAGTTCATAGTAAGGCCCCTGTAAAAAGGTTTGACATGTGATAGATTATTCCAAGATAATTTTCGTGCACATTTCTCGCGGTTACCAACATCACGTTGTTATTATCTTTGCTATCATAACTTTGCCCAGAGCTAAGGACGTTACTTTTGTAGTTTATGTAAAATAAATTCATTTTCCTCTCGAGATTCGGGAGCTGGATTAATTTTTCATGCCGTCCCGAGGCAATTTTAGGAGGGATAAAAAGACAGAGTGCTTTAATATTTAAAGACAGCGTACTGGCTTGTGGCGTCTGTTCCTCAAACAAAAACAGAAATTCTTTTGCTCATTTTTTGGCAGAATTAATTTTGTAATACTTCTTTGATCGTTAAGGCTCGTTTCACCAAGTAGAGTTTTGATTAGGGTAAACCATGTAGTAACTGGCCACTTAAGCACTTTGACCAATTTATGTTGTTATATTTGCTTTGTATGTCCTAGAAGTGTTAGGCTCGTTTCACGAAGTAGAGTTTCGATACAAATACAAATACAAATACATTTATTTACCAAAAGAGAATACAACACATACAAATATTACTGATGGTCCCCGCACTAGGGCGAGCCTGTATCGCGGGAGACCGAAAATCAAAAACGATTACCTACTACAATACAGAGAGGATAACACAAGACAAGGCAAACCACAGAGGACAGACTAAAGAAAAGAAAACGACAATAGTGGGTACCAGTGAGTGAGAGTGCGTGAGTGTGTGTGTGTATGTGTGTGTGTGTGTATGTGTGTGTGTGTGTGTGTGAGTGAGTGTGTAGGTGTGTATGCGTGGGATTGATTACCTATATGTTTATGTTATTCAGCAAATTATAACTTATAAGATTTGGATAAAAAAGTAAGTTCGTATGAGCAAGTGGCCAACTCTGGTGACGGAATTTTTAGGTCGCGCTTAGACGTTCTTGATGATCGTTGGAGTTAAGCAGCGTTGAGCGCGGTCACGATTTGGATGGGGGACCATAAGTGGCTTTACAAGCTGAGCGCTTCCGTGATTGTCGGCCCCTTTCAAGTCGTTAAGCCATGACGGAGACCTTTAGGCGGCTTAAAAACTCCATCATCAGGTCACCAGCTCATACGAACTTATTTAGTAGCTGCTGATGTACCTTAACAGTCGTTTAAAAATTGAGTGTAATCGAGTACATTATAAGGAAACATTATCAACCGTGGGAAAAGTCTATTGTTCTTTCAATAAACCAGTTTTTTGTAAGGAACCTAGAGAATTGTTAGGATTTCGTAATTGTCTTATCTACTTACTTTATTGTATTAAATATGCAAATACTTGGTATCTTAGGTCTAAGATGAGAAGATAAATGCTTTTTACGTTTATTATTTTTATTTAATGTTATAAAAAGTGTTAAGGTCTGACCTAACACTTAAACGGTTTTTGGCGTATGTTCAACTAGATTTTTATTTTGATTTCAGAGGATGATATTTAGTATTTTTTATGATTATTCCTTCTATAAATAATTGACACATACCTTCTATTTTCAGCTAGCATTCCCAGCACGGCTCCGATCCTGCCACATCATAAACTACTCCTGGATCCTCAACACATTCTTCTTCATCTTCAAGCGGTTCATCCCCCAACAAGCGTGGGACACCATCTTCTTCCACGGCAGCGATCTGAAGTCTCTTCAAAGTCATATCGACAAGGAATGTCTTCCGCCAAGATATGGAGGAACGTGTAAGAATTCAGTGTCAGTTGGAGGGTGGCTGAAAAAAATCAAGAAGTACAGAGACGAACAGTTTGATAAAGAGATGAAGGGGTTAGGGTATATTATTAAAGAGTAGACAGTTACCATACTCGCGTAAATATATTGAATGAGAAACGGTTCTCATCATAAAGGTACAAGTTCGTAGCCGAATGCAGACAGCAGCAGCAGACGACGTGTTGCCGGTTTCTATGTATTTCTATAAAATACCTTCCGTGGCTTAGCGACACGTCGCCGGACCGAATGGTACCTACATGAAATTGTCGCTGGGCGACACGTCGTCTACTGCTGCTAATGGTGCGAGTTTCTCGCCTCGAAAAAGTGATTACCGAAGGAAATGTCAAGATATGACAAGTGTAAGATATGCAGTGGGTGAAGGCCCGCCTGTGACGCAAGAGGTTGCGGGTTCGATCCCCGCCGTGGGACAAATGTTTGTATTATCTGCAAATATTTGTCTCTGGTCTGGGTGTTTTTATGTATAATATGTATATATTTACAAAAAAAAAGTATATAAGTAGTATATCAGTCAGTCATGTGGTTCAAATAACACAAACTCTGCTTAGCTTGGGCCTACATGATGATGTGTGAAACGTCCAGCATTATTTATTTTTTATTTATTTATTTTTAGGACAATGTAAACTAAACATTGATAACATACATGGAAGATCGATAATCGAGAAATTCGTACCATGTAAATGGCTATGGTTGAGTCGTTGTTTTGTTTTTGACACTGGCCTATTGTACGTGCAAAATAATTAGTCAACATTAATATTTACTGCCACGAGCGTGGCATTTCCCTTGTGTCCTCTGGCCAATCATAACTTCGGATTAAACGAGAAATAATATATTTTGGGCCTGAATTTACACAATTTACAAACGATTATTTGTGATAAGGGACCTAATTATTAAGGCTTGTCCGCACAAAAGTATTATAATAAGGTCGACTTGTCGCGCGACATGTCTTTTGCCCTAGTACGGACGAGACCCAAACTACACTGTAGGCAGTACAGTTTTAGAATGGATATCGGTTATTTTCGTGTTTTCCGAAACAGCAGTGTATGATTCCACAAAACAGAATGCGACAGAAGTGCACGTCATTATCAGCGCAGCTCGCACGGCTTGCAAATAATTTGATTTTCTTCAAAATTACATTGATATTTATTTGTTTTGCGATAAATTTGAAATTATGAGTAACTTTCATTTCCAAATGACTTTTCGTCAATAGTTTTTGTAATTTTATGCGATTGTTTCCGATGTTTTACGAAAAGCATTCTTTTTCTTATTTTACTGTACACTACTGTTAGAAGATTGTATACAATATCGTATCACTAGACATTGCAATGTATAAAGACTTTATAAAACTTAGCGAGCCTCACTAGCATAAAATTTCGGTGTGTGTTTGTTCTTCATTCTTTTTTTGTTGCTTGACCGATTTTGATGATAATCATTTTATAGTGTGATGGTAACCCGGGTGGTTCTTAGTATGATCTGATTGGTAGAGATGGTGTCAAAATCTGTTTTTTTTTTATTTTCCTACTACTTATATCAAAATATGTAAGTACCTATAGTAAATATGTATAAAACTAAAATAGAAAACTTTGCTCAACATTTTGTAATTTAAAATTTTATGGTTCTTGTAACTATGAATTATTGTGATACATAGGTTTAAATTGTGGGTAATTTTTGATAGCATTTAAGTGTGCCTTTAAATAGCTAGGAAAAGAAACAATTGTGACTTATTTTTATACTTACATAATAAAATATTGTAAATTCAGAAATACCTATTATGTTTTATTTATCCATTGTGCCACAGTTTTGACCTAGTAGGATACCTAGTACTTTTACTATCGTTCCTAAAGATGTGAGTTTGAATCCCGATCCGACGTGCTTGCACATGAAACTAACTACAAAAGAAAGTTTAGTTTACGTGCTTCTGTCTATGATGTCTACCGTGCCAGAAAATATAATCCCAAAGGAAAACTTTAAAAGTTTGATTAAATTATTTCGGGAAAAATATGTGCATCCTGCTATATAATATTATAAAGGCGAAAGTCCATGTGTGTGTGTGTGTGTATGTGTGAATGTTTGTTACCACGTATCCATATAACTACTAAACCGATTTTGATGAAATTTGGAATGTAGATAGTTTAGATTCTGGAATAACACAGGCTAATTTTATCCCGGAAAATGTATGGATCCCGTGGGATAAAAAATAGTAGTCCACGCGGGCGAAGCCGCGCGTGTTTGCTAGTACAATATATAATTTACCATACATACCTCAAATCTTGTTTACTTGTCATGCCACGTCATCGCCGTGATGATAACCTAATCAATCATCAGGAAACCAATCAATAATACCTCGAAGTACCAGGGCGCCATACGTCGCTAGGATGTGGATGAATAGTGCTTCATTAATCACGCGTCCAACGTGCCACGTGTGTTAGACCACAAATACTAAGAAACTAAAGTACTAAGCCCGTGTTCATAAAACGCGCTCGAGCGTGAATTGTGTCCCAAACTTATCTTTAGAAAACTATCGATAAATAGATACTTCCCAGTTCAGTAAATCCATACCCATATAGTAAAATATACGAAAGTGTGTTTGTTTGTTTGTTTGTTTGTCCTGATTTCACATCAAAACGGAGAGACGGATTGGCGTGATTTTTTGTGTGGAGATAGTTGGAGGGCTGGAGAGTGACATAGGCTACTTTTTATCCCGAAAAATGCCTCTTGCCCGTGGGATAAAAAAGTAGTAGTCCACGCGGGCGAAGCCGCGGGCGTCCGCTAGTCGTTTATAATTGTGCATGTGCATGCTATACTTACATACATTTCCTTCGTTTCAGGCCGTCTAAGCTAAGATGATGGTAGCCTACTCAATCTCAATGTTCCAAGCAATACAGGGTCTCGTGGAGTGCGTGGACCCTACTCTTACTCGCAGTTTGCCTTTGATAGCTATAAATAAATAAATATTGCTGGACATTTTACACAGCGCCATCTAGCCCCAAACTAAGCAAAGCTTGTACTATGGGAACCAGAAAACTGATAGAATACTTTTATATTTTTTTTTATAAATACATACATACTCGTAGATGCTTTATAACACCCAGACACAGAACAAACATCTATGTTCATCACACAAATGCTTGTCCTGGGTGGGAATCGAACCCACGGCCTATAGTGCAGAAGGCAAAGCTACTACCAACTGAGCTAAGAGGCCAATCTCAATAAATTTAAATAAAACACAAACTGAATAGAAACTGCTAAATCCTCTATATTCTATTCTAGCGCATCATGTCATTTATCATTGCTCTACTTTCACAGAATAGAGAATGTGTGAAGCGAGCCCTAATTACAGCCGTTAATTCGGGCGCGCCCTTAATTAAAGAGAAAGAGTCATTCCCTTGATTACATTCACGTTTTTGTACGAAATGTCACCCCTTTTTACCATCATGGGCTTTTCACGTACATAATATCATCCATATAATCAGCCACTATTTTTTTTTTAATTTACACAGAATGAATACAAAATATTACTTAGGTATTTATAAATAGCACCAACCACTAAGATTTGTCTTGTGCTATTGCGAGCCATTTTATACTTAACAATAGGTAGGTAATAGGTTTGTAAGATGTAAATAATTTTAAAAGATGGTATCTCCTCATAGTTAAAACAACAAACACTTTAAAAAAAAATTGAGCTTGTTTTTAATGTTATCGTGTGTCAAACTCTTTCGTAAGTCAAGCAGCAAACTGTTAATAGCGGCCTTAACACGTAAAGTTTAACCGCGGGAAATAGCACGCGCCATTCCATACTTCGCTCCAAAACCTTACGTGTAGATGCGCGAGGCCTGACAGTTCGATCTGGCATGTCGACAGACAGTTTTTAAGAGTGTTTTTTTGCACGCATCACCGTTTATAATCGTACCACGCGCCAGTCTAAACTGTGACAGTAATTAGCACGACAGTTTTATCCGCGGTTCGAACTGCACAGATTTATCCGTGGTTCGGAACGCAGTCCGGATGCGCGGTTAAAACTCTACCGTGTAAAGGCCGCTAATAAGTCGAGGAATTATAACTTACCCACCTACTGCTGAATTTATGCCTCCTCCTGATTGTTATGAAAATGAAAAAATGTTTATTTCAGTAAATAACAAGGGTTGGAATCTCCTTTTAACCAAAGCTATGCTTGTGTTAGGAGATACCGTTCTTCTATAACAATTTTTGTATTTTAACTAAATGTAATCTCCTAACACAAACATGTTAGATTGATAGCTTATTTACTAGCCCAGTGATCACACGGAACTTCAAACGAATTTATTTAGTTTGCTAAAACAGATTTAATTGATAAATACAGTTTGTGAATGTTACAGTTGCGCTATTTGTGTATTTTCATCAAAATGAGTACTTCTGAAAATCTTTCTGTATTTCAACGCACATCTACCCGTCCTTGGGTACAGAGGGCCTAGCCAACCGGCATTCGCTATGAAGCGATTCGATTTCTATAATTCGCTAACACTCGAACGTGACATTTCAAGCTCGCTCCATCGTCGACTTCATCCATGTCTAGGCAAGGAGCGAAGTCAAGAGCTAGGTAATCTATCTTAAATAAAAAAAAAACATAAGGTCACGTGGTCTTCGTTCCATTAATCCACCAATGAAACATCAGCGATAGTAAGCGAAGCGAAGCGAATTGTAGAAATGGAATCGATTGATGCCACTTGGCTAGAGGCCCAGGCCTCCTCGTTATCCCGCCACTTTCGACGGTCATGTACTTATGAAAACCTTTAACTAAATTAAAGGAACCAAAGGAAAAGATGCTTACATGTTTGAAATACAACAATTCTACCTGGTTAGATTCCCGGGTGAAGCAAGTGAATTTTAGAAAATCTTTGAATGCAGTTTTGTTTCTTTTTAAAAATAAAGGCATAGGTATTTCCTTTACGTCTTTTTGGGTTTTTGGGTTTTCACGATGCGAGCGGAGATGAGAAAAGAACCTAGTTTACTTACAGTGTGGTTTGTTTTGTCAAAGTATCTAATCTCGGACAAGAAACTAGTGAAGTGAACTTAGAACTAGTTATAGTTTGCGGTTGGACCCGTCAAAGTCACCGCAATCCTAGTAAGTTACAAAGATAAATGGGCACACTGATAAATTGTGACAAGTACATAGATTGAACACCCTTCGAGGCATCTAAACCGTACGTACTTTGAGAGTTTAAATGTAAGTTTTGATAATTAATTCAAGGTAAAAAATGAGCTGAAAGCTGGCTGAAAGGCACACTTTTTGATCCTTGATACTGCGTGATGATGAGATATAGCTGTTATTTAACTTCAAATTGTATGTAGGTATGGATGTTTAGCCGGTGTCTGTGTCACCGAAAAGAGTGTTAGGTCCCAAACCGTGTTTGTTGCCCTGGTTCTTCACGGTCTTGGTCGCGAAGGAACAGGAGTAGAATCACCTAGCTCTTAAGACGATTCAAAGTGATACACGAAGTGATCTTATTGAATAAATGAATTTGAGTTTGAGTTTGTGCTGTTTGGCATACTTATTAATTTTTGGTGACGATTAAATATTATAACAGCGAGTTGATTCGGTGATAGAGTCAGGAGCTGTTCAACAGAACTCCTAAAAAGTCTGATAAGTCAAATGATGACATCTCTGTCGAGTACTTATCAATGTTATAAGTAAATGAGATTAGGTAATTAAATATTTTTTATAAAAAGTGATATATCTGTCGCTTACTTAGTTTGTCCTTTTTTCTCAACAAAAATATATTTTTAAACTTTTTTCATTGAATTATTTATGGTATTTTCAGAATGATTCTACATTTTGGAAAATCCCAAGTGATGTTACGATTTGAATCGAGATAATTTAATTCAAAGTCAAAATATTCACTCTTTTTACAAAAACACAATTGAATGTGCATGTTTTTAAGTAATGTTATTTTAGTATAACCAAACCATGCTGTTTCTGATAATACAGTTATTTTTCAATACAATTTTCATTGTTTCTTTGTTTAAGATATTAATTAGGCCTGCCCTCAGGGCATTTGTGGTTACTGTGGTCTAATCAATGTCTATGAAAAAGGTTTGGCCAAACTGACGCCAAATTATAGCTATACTAGCAGCTGCCCGCGGCTTCACTACGTGGTACCCGGATAAAAAGTAGCTTAATGTTACTCTCCAGCCCTCCAACTATCTCCACAAAATCACGTCAATCCGTCGCTCTGTTTTGACCTGAAAGCAGCAACCGTACTATGAGCTCTTAGAGCAATGTCAAAATAAGGTGAAATCCATTCCTGCCTTAAGCTTGATTTGACATTGTTTTCGTCCGAAAACAATCTTATTTTATTCCTGCCTTGGTCTTGACCGCTCTCTCTGCGCATGTCTTGCTCGATGACACCGAGCAGGACATGCGCAGTCCTGCATCTAGTCGATGTCATGTCCAAGGAAGTTATATACATACAGGAATGCTACCTGACATTTAATGTACAGATGATTTTGAACCATATCACGACTACACAACGATATATTAGGTATAATTTAATCTTGGTTATAAGGATTGTTGGTCTTGTTAAGAGGCTTTCTTGGTAGCTTTGTCTCTTTCACACTCGTTGTTGGATTAGTAGAGTGACCTTGTCATTTAAATTTCAGGATATTTTTAAATTATCGCGCTCGACAAAATCAGCGCTTGATTTCGATCCATGGTTTCGATCCTTTAATTCAATCCTTGATTTTGATCCTTGATTTTGATTTGGATCCTTGATTTCGATCCTTGGTTTCGATATTGGATTTCGATCCTGGATTTTGATCCTTGATTCTTGAATCTTGAATCTGAAATCTTGAATCTTGAATCTTTGAAGTGACAGCTGTCAAACTTCAAATGGACATATCTCGGGAACAACTCGTCCTAGACTCCCCGTTCTCAGTTCAAATGAAAGCTATGACCAAGATCTTCATTTGAAGTGACAGCTGTCAAACTTCAAACGGCCATATCTTGGAAACTACTCGTCCCAGACTCCCCGTTCTCAGTTCAAATGAAAGCTATGACCAAGATCTTCATTTGAAGTGACAGCTGTCAAACTTCAAACCGCCATATCTTGGAAACTACTCGTCCTAGACTCCCCGTTCTCAGTTCAAATGAAAGCTATGGCCAAAATCTTCATTTGAAGTGACAGCTGTCAAACTTCAAATAGCCATATCTCGGGAACTACTCGTCCTAGACTCCCCGTTCTCAGTTCAAATGAAAGCTATGACCAAGATCTTCATTTGAAGTGACAGCTGTCAAACTTCAAATGGCCATATCTCGGAAACTACTCGTCCTAGACTCCCCGTTCTCAGTTCAAATGAAAGCTATAACCAAGATCTTCATTTCAGATGACAGATGTCATTTTGACAGCTGTTATTGAAAATGTAGATCTTGGTCATAGCTTTCATTTGAGCTAAAAAGGAAGAGTCTAGGATGAGTAGTTTCCGAGATATGGCCATTTGAAGTTTGACAGCTGTCACTTCAAATGAAGATCTTGGTCATAGCTTTCATTTGAACTGAGAACGGGGAGTCTAGGACGAGTAGTTCCCGAGATATGGCGGTTTTAAGTTTGACAGCTGTCACTTCAAATGAAGATCTTGGTCATAGCTTTCATTTGAACTGAGAACGGGGAGTCTAGGACGAGTAGTTCCCGAGATATGGCGGTTTTAAGTTTGACAGCTGTCACTTCAAATGAAGATCTTGGTCATAGCTTTCATTTGAACTGAGAACGGGGAGTCTAGGACGAGTAGTTCCCGAGATATGGCGGTTTTAAGTTTGACAGCTGTCACTTCAAAGATTCAAGATTCAAGATTTCAGTTTTCAGATTCAAAAATCAAGATTCAAGATTCAAGAATCTAGGATCGAAATAAAGGATCGAAATCAAGGATCGAAACCAAGGATTGAAATCAAGGATCGAAATCAAGGATCGAATTCAAGGATCGAAACCAAGGATCGAAATCAAAATCAAGGATCAAAATTGTATCAGTATTTTAATTGAAAAATCATGCTCTGAAACATCACGTAAATCAGAAAATGATGTAAAAGGCCCCTTAGGGACTTTAGGGATGTTTAGTTTATAAATTATGGTCACCCTTTAGAAAGAGACACACCGCCCAAGTTTTATCTCTCAAGCGGACCGCGTTTTCTGTCTCAATTAACCTTCCAGTTACGTAGGTATATAACTTCCTTGGTCATGTCACCAAAACATCCCTGCGTTAAGATTGTTTCCGTCCTAAGGCAGGATTAAAACAAGGTTGATTTAGGCCTGATTTATGCCTGCGTCAGTCTTACTTCAGTCTTATCTAAGTACGGACGAAAGTAATCTTACTTTGACATTGCTCTAAGACTTGGTAATACGACAGCAGGACAAATAAACAAACAAATAAACACACTTTCACATTTATAATATGGGTACGGATTTACTCGTACATTCAACAAAAAACTTTAGTCTTTACATTATTTTCTAAAAAAAATAAATAGTTTCGAGAGAAAATCTACGCCTACACATAACGGGACGCTTGTACATTAAATAATGAATGAAGATGTGAGACAGCGCCAGCGTCTGAAAACTAAAAGTGTGCAATAGGATAATGATTTTACGAGCTTGTATACATAATCGTTTTAGCCCAAACCATGTTCATATTATAACTACGAGTATGTTATGGTTTCGGTTCGCGCCCGAGATCGAAACAGGAGACCGAGATCAGACACAGGCTTTGTAGGGCGCGCGAAAGTGACACAAGACAGAGAACCGTCAGTTTATATGACAACGGTCTCATGTCTCGGTCTCCTGTCTCGGTCTCAGGTCTTGGCTTCGGGTCGCCACCTTAACTATGTGTCCGCCTTGGCGAAATATCTTATACAAAAAACCAAGAGATATTGACAACGCTATCAATCAGTAATACATAGGTATAACCTTTTTCTCTTTAGTTTGAGTAAATAAACGTTATAAAAAGTTGGAAAAAATATTTTTATTTATAGGGCTATTTTATTTTTTGGTTGTTCACTTTAGGTCGCGTCGGTTAATAAGCAGCTGTAGCTGTCATCGACAGTCCTATGTTGCTAGGAGCAGCGGTTCAAGCGTGTGCACTCAACTGCTTAATTGCAAAGGATTAGGGATTATTAAGTAAGTACCTATACTGTTTATACTGAGATTCAATTAGTATCTCGAATGTACAACCTAAGGTTGTAGAAACTGTAATGTTTCACAGTGTCACAGTCGCGCCACCAACAAAATGTATACAGCTGTATGAAGGGTACCTCACCTTTTGTCAATCTTTGACCAAAATCGGTCTCAAAGACGTTTTTATTTTTATTTTATGTAGTAAAAAAGTAAATAAGTTCGTATGAGCAAGTGGCCAACTCTGGTGACGGAGTTTTCAGGCAGCCTTAAGGCCTCCATCATGGCTTAACGACTTAAAAGCCGGGACCGACAATTTAACATGCCCTCCGAAGCACGGAAGCGCTCATCTCGTAATATCATTTTATCGATCGAGCGAGCGAAGCGAGCTAAGATCTTAGTGGTAAGTTGGGCGATTTTGCTTTGTATGTTTGTATGTTTGTATGTTTGTATGTTTGTATGTTTGTATGTTTCACGAATTGTTGTTCGAGCATAACTGTCGAACCGTTCATCCAATCTGCATGAAACTTGGTAGGTCAATAGGTTGTGGTAAGGAAATTTACGGTGGAGCATATGAGCTTAATCGATGAAGGGGTTGTGAAGATATTGGGTTCCCAAGGGGGTAAAAAATTATGAAAGTTACACAAATATATTGAGTGGGGTGTCATACGAAAGGGCTTATTTTGTACATTCCAAAATGGTTTTTATTTTTAATCTAGGATGTATAGTTTTTGAAATACGACCAAAGACCAAAAACTACGAAACCAGAGCTGCAAGAGCTCCCGTTTCATAGAGTTTCGATGTCTTCGTAGCTCATTGACTGGTCGGTCTTAAAAAGAGAGTGGCATCGTTGCGGTTTGGTTTGCAATGATTTTAGATGCTACTTGATTTATTTTCAAGATAAAAATTTTTTGATAAAAAATGAAAATAATTGGGGTAAAAAAAGTTAAGTAAACAAATATATTGAGTGCGGTGTCAAATGAAAGGTCTTTATTTGTACATTCTAAAATAGTTATTATTTTTATTCTAGGACGTATACTTTTAAAAATACGACGAGAATTCATAAATATGAAATAAATGAAAAATTAGACACGACATTATGTATTGCATGCATGCTAGTATTTTTTACCATGAAGAGCTAGCGCAATAGGCATACCCGGCAGTAGTAGCACTTGAAATTATAGGGGTAGTCAGAAGAAAGTCCAAATGTTGGCCATCTACGGTGCGCGAGATCTCAGTTCGGGGCGAACTACTAGTGTAGCTAGATAAGTTACTTAAATAATAATCGTTCATTCATTCATTCTTACTTCACTACCAAGTTGATTGTGTATGAAAAGTATAGTAAAGTATTGTCCATTATAAATAAATAAACCACAAACAATTTAGCCTACATCACATTTTGTTTTCAGGAAAATGTATTTTCAGATTCCTATTTACGTTTTGTCGATAACAGGCTTGGAAAAGTCGGAACAAGACGTAGGCCGGACATGTGTAGAATCTAGATTGCATGATCAATTCGTGTGCTAAGGAATTTTTCAAATTTCTTTATCGGGTTTAAGCGAGTGTGTCTTTAAAAATTAGCTGTAAAAAGTCTATTGCTGCATGGCCGATATTTGAATCCTGAATGTTTGTCAAATCAAACATTTTTTATACAATTTTTAGTACTACTGCCGTGGTTATGTGTAATAAACGCACAGTATAAATCCTCAAATCATGGTAAATATCCCTCCCTCATTTTGAAGACAAAAACGGTTAAAACTTAGTTAATTTGATTCACAATCAAGAACTTTATAGAGTGTAGTTTCTGTGCATTACCTACTCTATGTCAGAGCTACAGGTCGCCAGTTCGTGGCCAGCTACGCCGTAGCACGGACGCTACGCCGCGGTGCTACGCGCTACGAGAATCAAATCGAAATATTCTTAACTTGTCTTTTTCATAATTCATTACTGTGTTTATTGAAATTAACGTTGCTTTGAATTCTCAAGGTAAGTCTTCGATCCCAATAACCAGTACATTTAACAACTTCTTAGAATAAAATTCTTCTAAAAGTAGAGAAGTTTGTTTGTTTACATATAATTATTTTGGTTTTAATACTAAATTATTAATAATACAAGATAGTTTTTCTTCTGCAGCTAATTCGATTAACTTTTAACACATTATAAAAGATTAAATGCTTTATTCAAATCAGTTTAACTTTATCTGCATGATGGAGGTACTTGAGAATACAGTTGTGAGCCTGGTTATATTTACATTTTTAAATAAGTTCTATTATTTGTAAAGGTTATGTTCTGAGTTATACATTATGTGTTACGCATCTGAAGCTTTGTTAACCTTTTCTAAACTTAACTCAGGCACCGTCTCTACTTAGGCACCAGTCTCTTACAATAGGGTACAAAGAAGAACGAACATTTTGGCATACTTACTCTTCCGCCATTTTGAAAAAACCTCGATCTTGCAGCAGGTGATGAAACATGTGTCAATCGATAGGGGAAGTGATTACAAACAAAATATATTCAGTAATAAAATCTCGTAATCTTTATACTTTCCGAGATATTTGAGTTTGAAAATGTAAAAATTAAAACTTGAAAATGCTAATTAAGCTGCCAATAATAACCGGTAGGTATTTGAATATGTCTACTGTGACTGGGGATAAAATCGTGAGCCAATTTCGTTTAATTTTTAGGTAAAAATTTTTTTTTACATTATACAGGGTGAATTTTTGAGACGGGGCAGTAAGGGCAGCTACCTTAACCGTTGTAGCTACAGGAAAACGTTCTTATGAGACTATCCTTAACTTTTGAAGATATTTCGACCTGCATTCACGGATTTTAAAAAAATGTACAGTCAGCGAGAAAATGGCCAGTTTACACAAAAACTTTTTTTGATGCCAATCGATCCTATTTCACATAAGGATTAAAAGGCTCTAGCGGACCAACTGAGATTAGAGTATTAGAAAAGTCAGATAACGCTAAAATGTATTTTTGGGACGGGGTAGTAAGGGCTACCTTAACCGTTGTAGTTACAGGAAAACGTTCTCAAGAGACTACCTATCCTTAACTTTTGAAGATATTTTGACTTGCATTCACAGATTTTGGAAAAAATGTACAGTCACCGAAAAAAATGGGTATTCTACACAAAAACTTTTTTTGATGCCAAACGATCCTGTTAAAAATAAGGATTAAATGACTCTATGTGACCAACTGAGGTTAGAGTACTAGAAAAGTCAGAAATTGTTAAAATGCATTTTTGAGAAGGAACAGTAAGGGCAGCTACCTTAACCGTTGTAGCTTCAGAAAAACGTTCTTACGAGACTATCCTTAACTTTTGAAGATATTTCGACAATAGATGAAAAATGATGACAAATGACAAAATTATTTTTACGAAATGTTTAGTCAAAGTTTTTTGCAATTTCTGTCTTTTCTAGTACTCTAACCTTAGTTGTTCCGATAAAGCTTTTTAATCCTTATATGAAACAATCGATTGGCATCAAAAAAAGTTTTTGTGTAGATTACCCATTTTTTTCGGTGACTGTACATTTATTCCAAAATCTGTGAATGCAAGTCGAAATATCTTCAAAAGTTAAGGATAATCTTCTAAGAACGTTTTCCTGTAGCTACAACGGATAAGGCCCTTACTGCCCCGTCTCAAAAATTCACCCCGTATTTTTTGAACACAGTTTATTTCATCATTAATTTTCTACCTAGGTACTATTTAGCACAAAATGATTAAATAAACTGTGTTCAAAAAATATAATTTCAAATAAAAAAAAAAATTACCTAAAAAATAAACGAAATTGGCTCACGATTTTATCCCCAGTCACAGTAGACATATTCAAATACCTACCGGTTATTATTGGCAGCATAATTAGCATTTTCAAGTTTTAATTTTTACATTTTCAAACTCAAATATCTCGGAAAGTATAAAGATTACGAGATTTTATTACTGAATATATTTTGTTTGTAATCACTTCCCCTATCGATTGACACATGTTTCATCACTGGCAGCAAAATCGAGTTTTTTTCAAAATGGCCGACAGTAGGTATGCCAGGCTCCATACAAAAATGTTCGTACCCTTTTACAAAATGTCATTAAAAGGCTTTAAGTCGGCCTAAAAGAACACCAGCTACAGTGGCCACTTTTGGTGTTTCATAATATGTTTCATAATTATTATGCGTGGGTCCAAATGGCACAGGACCGTGATAATTGGAGAGATCAAGGGGAGGTTTTTGCCCAGCAGTGGGACACAATGGGCTAATTATAATAATAATAATTAGCCCAGTCATATTAGGAATTAACCTCGGAATGAGAGATAATAAGCTGAATTTTCGTATATACCTTCATTTAGGCGCCAGAGGTTGTCTCAAAAGTCTCATAAAATCTCGTGTCTGCGTCTTAAGTTATTCAAGGTCAAAGGTAAAAAAAATAGTTTTTCGCGAATATCTCGGTTGCGATTGGTCCAGTGATGTTAACATCTATCATGAAGTTGTAGAACTTAAAATTTGCGACCAATTCATTAAAAAAAAAATCCATGCGCTCAACCGTTTTTGCGATACAGGGCCGTGAGCGCAAAGCGTTCAGTATGTGTATTTCAAAAACTATACTTCCTAGAACAAAAATAAAAACTATTTCTGAATGTACACATTAAGTCCTTTCATATGACTCCCCACTCAATATATCTGTGTAACTTTTATCTTTTTTTACCCCCTTTAGATCCCAATATCTTTACAACCCCTCCATCGATTATGCTCATATATCATATATCAAATTTCCATAGCACAACCTAGTTATTTACCAAGTTTCATGCACATTGGATTAACGGTTCGATAGTTATGCGAGAACATAAAAATTACACATACAAACATACAAAGCAAAATCGTAAGATCTTAGCTCGCTTTGCTCGCTTGGTCGATAATTAACTGATAAATAAAACAAATTATTCAAAATTCAAGGTATTCACAGATATTCACGTTTGACTTTGCGTTACAGTACCTACGCGTATGGCTGAGCGCTGCGCACTCACCCTCCTCTATCGCGAAAACGGTTGAGCGCATGAAAGAATGTTTTAAACAAAATTTGTCGCAAATTGTATGTTCTACAACTTTATAATAGATGTTAACATCATTGGACCAATAGCAACCGAGATATTCGCGAAAAACTATTTTTTTTACCTTTGACCTTGAATAACTTAAGACGCAGACACGAGATTTTATGAGACTTTTGAGACAACTTTTAGGACGCCTAAATGAAGCTACATACGAAAATTCAGCTTATTATCTGTCATTCCGAGGTTGAGCCCATTTTTATGCTAAGCTGACTGGACTAAATATGCTTCATATATGAAACATTTCATTTATGAAACATTCGCAAAACACCTTTATGACAGTTCTCTATAGAATCCATTTTACCCAATTCTTTAGAGAACTGTCATAAAGGTGTTTTATTAATGTTTCATAAATGGAGCATGTACGAAGCAAATATGAAGCATAAATGAAGCATTTATGAAACATGTTATGAAATATAATATGAAACATATTATGAAACACCAATAGTGGCCACTTTAGCCACCCTGAACTAGCCAGCTATACGAACTTACTTCTTTCAAGGAGTCAGAGGTATATCAAAGTATTTTGGTTGGAACCCGTAACTTTGTCCGTGGGCTGATATGACACCTTCGCTATTCATGTATTCCTGGTCCCGCGCGTCGCTTGAATACTGTACACATCATTAGGCGCAGCTCATCACTAATTCTCTGTTTAATCCTAAAGCTGCTTTCACACCTTTTGTTTATACTACACATTTTTTTAAATAAATGTATAATGAACATCAAATACAAAGTAGACTGTGCGTCTAATATCTCTATAAACAATAATAGACGGGAATTCTCAAAAAATAGTATCGATTTAGACGAGAAGTGTCCGTACCGCGATTACCTCCCGTTACATGAACATTCTCCGGATGAATTGATACATTGCAACGATATTTTTGAATGAATAATTTCAAATGTTGTCATAATGTTAACTCACGAAAGTTTTGTTAAAGAAATAATTTGGAAATACGTTAACAAGAATTTATAGCATTTGTTTACCTTATTTACATTCCGATGCTCCCGCTAACCACTAAAACAGGTAGAATATATAATACCTATTCAAATAATTATGCTATGCTTTAGTAAAACCATACTTGAATATGAAAAAACTTACTTAAACCTTAAGCAAAGTTTTGGTAGATTTATACCTATCTAAGAGGTAATTTAGAGTT
Organism: Camptogramma bilineatum; assembly: GCA_958496255.1. NCBI lineage: Eukaryota > Metazoa > Arthropoda > Insecta > Lepidoptera > Geometridae > Camptogramma > Camptogramma bilineatum. Next base: position 13,053,008 of record OY292466.1, on the reverse strand, counting down.
GGTCTGGGTAATTGTCCGTCATTATAGCATCCATCACGCACCGTCTAAATAAGCTTTTAACTTGATGGTTGGTTTTCATAATGGTAATGTTCATATTTCATTAGGAAATGTTAAAGTTCATCGAAATGTATCAAATCTAATAGTAAATTGATAAACTTTTTGATGTGCTTTTGGAACTAATCACAAGACACTCAACATCATTAAGACACTCGTCCCATTTATTCATAACAGACTTAGACTTCTTAGAGCTATAACGACAGCTAAATATGTTGTTATCTCTAACTCATTGACTGTAAACTAAAGTGACAAAATAGAAACGTTCTCTAAAGCTTTGCTAATTTGAAAGGTGATATACCGGCGCAAAGGACCGGTGTCCGGCAAATGTCCCCAATTCTACTAATTTATAACGAAATTGTTATCATTACCGCTTCGTTTTGTTTCGTTCTCCGAAATAACAGTAATTTGTTGAAAACTTTACCACAACAGAGTCGTTGGCCATTTGTAGATTAGGAAATAAAACGAAATCTAAGGTTATAGTTGATGTTTTACTTTGGTTGATAAAAAGTTTATTAGTAGATATTATATTGATTGATTATTATATATATATTCTCCTTTTCGATCGGAACACCGGTTTAAGTAGTAAAGGAAACCATCATTAAGAAAAGTATTATATTTTTTATTCTTATCTAATATCTTGCAAAAGGACAAGAGTAGAATTTTATAATAAACTAGCTGCTGCCCGCGGCTTCGCTCGCGTGGTACCCGGATAATAAGTAGCCTATGTAACTCTCCACCTCTCCAACTATCTCCACACCAAAAATCATCTCAATCCGTCGCTCTGTTTTGACGTGAAAGCAGGACAAATAAACAAACAAATAAACACACTTTCACATTTATAATATGGGTACGGACTTCTTCACCAAGGTGCGGTAGATACTCTCAGATGATATCTAAGGGAGTATGTCAGTGATATTAAGCAAATGTATATAAAATAGGTGTTATTTGTTTATATCCCTCGTGAAAAACGTCTTTAATAAGCACCGTTACATTTACTGCTGTAAATAAAACCGCAAAGATGAACCATGAAAGAAATCGTAAATAACTCACTTAGACCAAATTTCACCAACACATAACTGCCAATTACTGTAACATAAAGCCCGGTTCGGACGCGCGCGTGCTTTGGGGAAACTAGCAACTTGACACAACTAGTACAAAGTCAGTTGCTAACTGCGGCAATTTGGAATTTTGTCATCAATTGCGTCAGCCGAAAACTGTTGTGATTACTGGAACTCGCAACTCGAGTTGCTACGTCTGCGCAGTTTCTCAAATATAAATGAAAATCGTAAAAACAGCTAATCGCAAGTTGCGGCGCAACTGAGAGCTCGAAGTTGCTTTGTGTGCGTCGCGCCTAATGGCATTCTCATCATACAAGCAGCTGGGATATTTTGTTTCACACGTAAAGTCGCTAACTCGGAGTCGTTCCAACAAATAGTTTTTTTACGAACAACATTAAAGTTTTAGTGCAAAATTACTTCACATATTTTACACACCAAACATGTCTATCACTTTTTTCAACCATCTTCTACCATTTCAAAGTATTCATCGTAGAAAAAAAAATTTTTGTTGGAAAGAATCCGAGTTAGCGACTTTACGTGTGAAACAAAATATCCCAGCTGAAGTAGGTATCTCACCAGAGGCATCACTCATCTTGAACAATGTGGAGTTGCCATGAAATCTAAACAAGTGAATGTCCCTACCCAACCCTTCTCGGTGACAAAGACATGACAACCTTTTGATAAGCGACGAGTGTTCAGGAACAGAAACAAAGTTTTGATTCAGGCTGGATTCGACCAAACTGGATTAAGTTTTACTCAAGAGTAAACTACTGTATGTTTGAATATTTTGACATTGTAAAGTTGACACCTTATAACCAGGATAATTTGTATGCACATAATAATGTTCGGTTTGTATTTCGAATTATGACGGCTAACTGGAGTAAGTAAGTAGCTACTCTGGAGTAAAATGAAATGAAATGAAATGAAATGATTTATTTGTAACATAAACACACACAGTACAAGATTACGAGTACTACAGTAGGGCCAACGGATCCCGGCGAACGTGAAGTTGGCCGTTTCGATGCGCCGTGCAACTTTTGGTCGAATCCAGCCTCAGTCATAACTTTTAAGTTTAGATCACACACATTTTAAAAACGATAATTACGAAGAAAAAAGTAGGTAAAGCCAATAACAAAGTAAGGCTTGAAACTTTAATGTAGGTATGATATAACACTACAAAATCTAAGCAAGATATTGGACGTATTGGAGTTCATCATTATTTTCATAGGATAAATTGAAACATCCTGGAAATAATGATAGAAAGGAATTGTATACGAATATACCTAACATAAATTAGGGGTTCTCTTTCACAAATAAATCTCTCCTTTCAATACATTATTACAAAAACCTGTTTATTTGGCATTGTATCGATAACAATGGATCGGGGGAGTCATCGAAAAGGGCTTTTATTTATTCTGATTCAATATTTGTTCTAAAACAACGAGCTTTTGGTTTTCAAAAGCTATGGTATGAAAATTCCTATCACTTTCTCAAATGGTATACAAACCAGTCAAGAAATTATTGACTCTGAACTGTATCTACCCAGTAAGTAAGTAAGTCAATCTTCACTACATAGTATAAAACAAAGTCGCTTCCCGCTGTCTGTCCCTATGTGTGCTTAGATCTTTAAAACTACGCAACGGATTTTGGCGCGGTTTTTTTAATAGAGTAATTCAAGAGGAAGGTTTAAATGTATAAAACATGTATAATATAGTAGAGAAACACTGATAGTTTTAGAGGTTTCTAATGTGATGTGTAATGTGACCCGTGCGAAGCCGGGGCGGTTCGCTAGTTATTCATAAAATAAGCTTATGTTTTTAGGGAACTAATATAAAAATATTGTTCCATTAACTTAGGCTACCTACCTCTGAATAACTTTTAAGTTATCTTAAATATTGTAAAAGCTAAGAAAAATATAGGTAAGGGTTTTCTAGCTCGAAAAATGTTTTCAGAAATTATATTGTTGTAAAAACTTTTACTTAAATGTAGGTTGTTTTCGGAAAGGTACACCAAAAGCCTATCATACAAAGCTAAAGCGACTCTTTGTAAATACAGCCTCAGGCCTAAACCGTCAATGACTTAGACTACACTCTATTTCCTTGTAATAAAGGTTATAATCAAAAGGACCACCACACTCAGTAGATTCACACCGGAATCACTTGGCATTAGACTCTATTCCCTTGTGATAGAGATTAGAATTGAACAGATTTAATGTGAGAGCTCTAGAAAAAGATTTTCATTCCATCTATTCGAAAAGGACGACTTTGTTCGCCTTTAAGTGCGCCCAAAGTAGATGATTCCTCTTCAAGGAACTTTTAGCGGGCAGTAATGAGTTTTTAATCCTCTTTATAAGTTTAGCGGGCAGTAATGAGTTTTTAATCCCCTTTAAGTGCGCCGGAATTATCTATGAATTATCTTTGCCGCGCACTTTTGAGGTACTACTACTTTCCACATTCATCTCAAATCTACCAAGATGAATGAGGGAGGACTCTTCCAAAAACACCACAGTTGTAATCACATTTAGAGATTTGTTACTCTGCAGTTTTCTATACATACATAATTGTAATTCCAACCTGATAAAATCCTGTGCGTTTTCGTCAGCGCGATCTAGAAAGACGGTCTACTGGCGCCATCTAGTTTGTTTTCGTGGAACTATTGAGCAATTCTAGCGGAAGAGATTTTTTGTTTGAACGCGCTAATCTCACAAAACAGGTTTTTATAATAGCTACCTACAACGTTTTTAATATTCATTATTCTGTATATTTATTTAGCTATTTATTTATATTTATATTGTTTGTGAGAGAAATAAATAAATAAATGAAATGAAATGAAATCTCAGGAACTACCAGTCGGATTTGAAAAATTATTTCTGTATTTGATAGCTAAACTCTTGAGGAAGGTTATAGGCTACTTTTCATCATCATCATCATCATCACCATAAACCATCACTACGGGGGCAACGCCGCGAGGGCGCTGCTAGTATCGGATAAACATACCGCCCACCATTCAGCCGGCGCGCGGCCACCGTCTGAATAAAAAAAAATTAATCCCCGATTACTCTTCTCAAGTGGAACTTCGTTGATTTAACACATTCCTTTCTCCTCCCTTTTATTTTCTCATAGATTGTAATGAAAAGTAGAGTGTATCACTCGGGCGCAAAATATATTTTTGGCTCGGGCGACGTACTTTAAATCCCTCGCTTCGTTCAGGATTCTACTAAAGAATCCCTCGCTACGCTCGGGATTCTACTCTAGAATCCTTCACTTCGCTCTGGATTCAAAAAAGCGCCCTCGCCGTAAAAATATTATTTTCCCCCCATATAATACAATCTACTATTAATATTCAGTTTTCTGAGCACCTTCAAGAACTAGACGCTTGAGAATGCATTTTGTGTTCGAGAGACTAGAATGGGATCCTAAAATAAAATTGTAATGTAGGTACTCAGTAGTGGCACTGGTAAGGCGATTGCGAAACATTCACCGCTCTACTTATAAACTCTACTCAACTTCTGTCAAAATTGAAACACCGTTTAAACCATTGCCATCCTTTTTTGTTAGATAGTGACAAATAGTGACAGAGCGAATTTTGAGCATTGTTTAACCTCTGTTCAAGTTGAGAAGCGTTTATAAATAATATTCACGACTCACAGTTAGGTAAGTAATTTAATACTGCAGATATTTTAAAATAGATTAAAATAGAGTATAAAAACGTCAACTATTTTGTTTTGTTTCATAATCTACTTATGACCAATGAGATTAGGTAACTCTGTTGTTATGACGTTTTCGAACAAACTACCAATCTTTGCAAACTACCAAGGTTTTGCAAATTACTGTCATTTTGGAGAAAGAAATAAAACGCAGCGGTTGACGTTGTAAATTAGAAGAATTGGGGCCCTGGTCTGCGCCAGGGGCGTAGCTATAGCTTTGTTAAGGGGGGGGGTCCAAAGGTTCCAATATACCAAAGATCTTTGTTAAGGGGGGGGTCCAAGGGTTCCAAAATACAAAAATTGACTAGGTTTCCTCCGAACTTAATGGGCTAAGGGGGGGGTCCGGACCCCCTAAACCCCCCCCTTATATACGTCCCTGGCTGCGCACTTAGTTTTATGAAAAAGACCGTTAGTGATAAAAAGCCAGCCTAAAGTAAAACTGGGCCGGACACGTCTCCCGCATGTCGGACGATTTGTCGGTAAAGAGCCACAATGGCTACGATGATGTGAGTACAAAGTTTAGAAAATACACGGAGCGATTATAATAACAAGTCGCTCACTTAAAGTTGAACAAGTTACAAGCACGCCAAGCTCCTAACCAAAGTTGCTGAAGTATGCTACGAAATAATTCTCAAAGTAAATTGCGATGAGAATACCTCTTAATATTATGAAGTACCTAAGTATTCTTCTTTGATCGAATCTTAAGCTTGTTAAAGCCAGCTGTAGTACGAATTACTTAATTTGACTACAGACTACTTAATAACCAAGCTAGATAAAACAAGTGTAGGTATATCTTTCAGCTACAAATAGAAAACTATAAGTGCAGGTACGAGTAGTTTAGAAAATTGTAGAGCTTTGCGGAAATTGCTTCCGTGAGCTGCCTATTGCTTGTTATTGCACGAATCAGCTAGTAGTTTGAAAACCATCCCATTCAATTTTCAGCAATTGCTATTGAAAATGTCTGATGTAATATTAGTTAGGATTTTTGGCATGTCGGGGTAAATGCGCTAAAATACATTTTTCACGATCGAAAAGTGAATTTCGCATACGAGTAAGTTAACATATAAATAAATAAAAATAAAACACTGTTACCTATCTAAGAATCATCACCGCATTTTGGAGGCCTTCAGGCGGCCTTATACCCCTTCACCAGAGTTAGCCAGTTTAGCCACTAAGGTTAAACAAACAAACATACATACATATTGTCAATTAACACTACAGAAACCCGTAATCAAACGGTCCACCATTGTAAATTTAAACATTTTCAGGCCGTGTTGGCCGATTAGGATAGTGCCTATTTTTCCAATCCGAAGATCATCATCCGATTCTTCACGGTGTTGGTCGCGAAAGAACAGGAGTAGAATCACCTAGCTCTTAAGACTCAACCCCACTTTGGAAGTGTTTTGTGCAGAGTGATCAGTGAAGGGACCTACGAGTATTTCCTTGACTGATCGCCTCTGGCACATTACATTTCCTAGTGTAAGTAGGTTCTTTTTATTTTTATTTTTATGTTGTTTTGCATTTTGATAGCTGTGTAGCTGTGTACCTATAAATATGGACCTCTTTGTTGTCTGAAATAAAAAGATTTTAGTTTATTTATTTATTTTAAGACGTTTCAAAGTGGTCATAACGGTCCTACTGAATAAATGATATTTGAAAGAATTTTGAATTTTGAATCAATGCTTTGTTGTTTTCGGGAACATTCGTTTGTATATTCAAACATTCAAACAACTAACCCAAAACGCACAAACCTCCGTTCCGTCGTAAGTAAATGACAAATAGTATACAACAAGAATGGTTTAAATAATTAATATTAATTAAATATGAAGGATCGTCTACGGTTACATCTCAGTGTATAATTAACAAATGGTGATCCTATTTCGTGGGACCTTGTCGGGCATAAATGAAAAATAATATGAGCTATTTTTGTTCGTAATGGCTTTGGGTGTTTTTTAAGGGTTCCGTGTTTAAAAGGGAATGTATAATAAGGATTAAACATATCCGTTGGTTTGTATGTCACAGTCAAGTGTTCCTGAAAAAGAAAAAAAAATGTTTGACCTAGGTAAGACTTCGGTATTCTTAACTTGTATCAATGTGTTTCACATGATGAAGCTACCACTCTGCAATAATGTGAATTAAAAGGCTGTGGCCACGTGGTTCTGCCGCATAGTTCGATCAATTGGACCAAGTGAACTTTTTTCCAGTTGTTATTTTCTGTTTTATTTTTTTAAAATCTTTTTTACGTATTTTTTAAACAGTAGCTGTCAAACCTGCTAATTACATAATACAGTGCACGATACATTGCGCACTGTATTTTTGCAAAAACGTCAAAAAGCCAGGTCCCGAGTTAACTCGCGCAGAGGGTAAGTTTTGAGGAATCAATTTGAATTCCTTTTTAATTAGTATTTTGAACTCGCGCGGTTAGTACCGTCAATGTTACTCTAGTAGGTACCCATACAACCTCATACGCGCGTCTATGCTCGTACGAAATGTAGAGTGATTGTTGACGCGCGTTCAAAAACGAGCCTCTGTTCATTAAAAAAACGCTAGTCTGAAATAACTCGTTATTGAATTTTCATGAGTAACAATGAATGTTCTAAGAAACTGCCTGAGACTTGATTATTCTATTGAAAATTAATTACAAAAAGAATTTTCCAGTTACAGTATCCACTCGGTATTACCGTCCAAGCTAATTAAAACGCGAACAATAGAGGGAAATACAAAAGTGTAATATTGAATGGAGCCTTTGTCAAGTACTTTGTTCCTGTGAAGTCAATTTAAATATCTACTTTTATTGGCTTTCGTTTAAAATAAATGATCAAATGAGACTTTCGCGTATTCTTGAGAATTGAACAGTAAGATGAGAAAGTTTGTATAGAAAGGAAAATGAAAGAATTTGTACGGAAACCGGTACTGTAAGAGGGTCGATCTCCAGAATTGGCGTATTTGGTTGATCGCTATGGTGCTTTTTGAATAGTGATATAATTACTGTTCTGTATTTTTATTTCGAAAAGGAGGTGTCTAAATAAGCTTATTTTCATATTGGCCCCTAATTTTATCAACCAGTTTTTGAAATATTTAGGTGTGAAAATTTCAAGACCAGAGCGATCAATATTGATGCTAAAACAGTATCTATAAATAATTTTAAGGAGTGTCACTAACCTCTTGATGTTCAAAAAAGGACTAATACACAATTAGACGCATATCCCTCCGATAATTTGTGTACAATCTACCCTTATACTCGTAAATCGTAAACACCCAAATCAAAAAAATATAAGTAGAAGAGGCACAGACATACAAATAGATAGATACTGAGACAGGTGAAAGTAAATAAAAACTGTTAAAACGCTTCCTTTTTCTCATAAAATGCAATATTTTGATCGATATGGTCTTTTTGACCACAGCGATCAATACCAAAACAATCAAAAAAAGTAACTTATTCAATGATTCTGCAGAGATGCAAAACAGTAGAAAGCTATAATTTTTACATGGTAAATACATCCCTAAAACCCTTCTAATTATTGAATTGAAACCTAAACAAAGTGAATAACAAATGAGAAAAAGGTAGCATAGCAATCAAACATTTACAAATCCAAAGACAAAGTAATCAACTGTTTATCTCTATATCTCAGCACCATGGCAATGCAGTACATGCCTGTCCCCCTCAGTAGACAGAGCATACCTGATGACAGCGTACATGGCGAAAACCGATTGGTTTAAGAGTTCAGCTAGGGATGTAGACATGGATTCATGTCGATCCACAGCGATCAACAAAAACGCGCGGACATAACTTATTTTTCGAATTAAACTGAAACTATTCATTTATTGTTAACTTTTAATTTAATTCAAGTCAAATAAACCTTTTGGTTTGTAGAATAAATAAAGAACATATCGTAATGTATGAACACAAAAAAGTTACGTACTATTTTCTGAATCAAACTGGAGTCAGGACAGCCCACAGCAATCAAGTTTTCGAGGTTTCTGATTTTTTTAAATACATTTACAATAACGTCAGATCAATAATTCTGAGTGCCCAAGGTAGCTAACAGGCCAAACTATCTAACAAAAAAAACTCCTGTTAAAAATTATTACTGTAAGGTAGGATTCTCCACTCGGACATCAAAAATTTTTGTTTTGGAGACTGACCCAAGAATACTTTTTGCATGCAATCGTTGCTCTACAATTCTACATTATAGGATCGAATACCACCCGTGCATATCTTTCATAACATTTGAGTAGTGGTGTCGAACAGGCTCAGTCTCAGCTTAATGCCACTTCTGAGGGAGACAGCCAGCGCTGGTTTTCAGACTGGGCCTTACAGAGTGACATCACGGACACGACAGGACAAAAATAGATATAGAATAGAAGTAACAACAAACATCAAAAATAAAATAAAAAAAGGAAGACAATCAATCACAATCACATGCATTTTTTGTTTTGAAAATTTTTTAAACATCCTATCTAGGGCGACATTTGAGTTGATGTTTTTTTCATTATTGTGCCCAGATGTCGGAGGTGAGGGCCAGGGTGCAGCAGAACGACCTGCTGCTCCACGAGGCCGTCATCAAGAACGAGCCCGATGCGGTCAGGGAGGCGTTGCAACGACCAACTGATGTCAACTGCAGGAACAATGTGAGTTGGTTACAATTGCCTATATTTTTTTTTAGTTTAGTTTAGAATGCAATGGCGGGACAAGCTAGACGCCTACGAGAGGGACTAGCAGACGAAGGCATTGGACCGTAGTGACTGGCGGAAGTGGGGGAGGCCTTTGCCCAAGAATGGGACAGTATAGGCTAGAAGAATAGAATATAATAGTTTAGTCGTTTAATTTAGTCTTGAAAAGCCTAAACAAACAATCAAACGCTTTCTATATTAGTATAGATAGGTATAGATTAGAGTAAAGCTGTTTTTATGTCAAAGTCGTTCTATGACTATGGAGTCCCGGACCTTTGATGGGCATGCATGGTGCCTGCAACATACATAGGCTCTTTTGACAATTTTAGTCATTTTAGAGTAAGTATAGGGATATAGTGGTTTCTAGGTTTCATTATACAGGGGTATGCTATAGAAATGCATCCAAAGATTGCCCCTGGTTTGTACAGGACTGTTACAAATATGGAAAAGTATATCATTAAAAACCCATGACTTCCTTCGTTCCTTTCACTCCTTTATTGTGGTCTAATTTGGTAAACAGTGGAGCGTGTATGACTCTTGTTGGTCTCTCCACCCCCGCCGCGGTCTGCCGTGCCATTTCCTGGTCCTACCATGGGATGGGCGAGTCATGTCTTCTGAAAGTCGTATGAATTGTTGGCGCAGACAGGGGGCCAACAATTCATACGACTTTCAGAAGACATGACTCGCCCAGTCCCATCGTCTACCATCCATCAGGCCCCAAACAAACTTGTGTGCCTTTTAAAATGTCCGAAAAGCAAGATAAATTTCAGAAAATATAATTACAAACTCCGAGTATAATTCTGTTTGTTTTGGTAGGATTTACTCTCCGGGACATCGGGGAAGGGGATTAACAAACATCTTACGGGGAAATTGCAATTACACCTGCCTTGAGAATTTACTTTGTATTAAAAAAAAATATTTTACGTTCCTGTACCTATCTAACAAGAACGAAGTAAGTTATTAAATATTTATAGAGTACCTGTTGTCCTTTGCACCAAATCGAGTTCGTTTTGACATGAATATCGAATAAGGTACAATCACATCTCACTGCGCAAATGTTTGACGGTAACAAAAAACTCGTGTCAAAATTACCTACCTACTCATACAAAACTTACCATACAAAAAATCTCGCCTCTTGCCAACTTTCTCAATCCTCATCACTAAGTAGAGTTCGCGTCATGTAAAAAGAACGCTGGAAGAAAGTGGAGGGGTGTATTTTGTCTCAAGTTTGCGAATAGGTAACACCCTCCACTTTCTTCCAGCGTTCTTTTTACTCGACGTGAACTATACATCTTCGTTTATTCCACACCGTTCCCTTATCGCTCTGATTCTCCCTCTATTATTCAAAGATACCTTTCAAATAATACGCAACGCTTCGTAACTTTTGCAAGTAATAAAATGTAGTCTTATAGCATTCGCAATTCTAAAGTGGTCCAAGTACCTTGCTTAAGTTAAGTGACCCATAATCTGTTCACCTCTCGAGGACGCGAAGCATAATAACACGCCAAGGATAGAATTCGCGCGACATTGCACTCTGCTCTGCCCAAGCCCAACGTCCCATAAAGTACCATTTTTCCATTACTTTACTTTTCAGCTGAATACTAAGTAACACTTTGAGCTAAAAAGAAAGTGACTTGAACTTACTTGATATGTTATGATAAGTAAAGAGCATGGCTAAAAGGTTTTTGGTGTCAATGAGCTGTGTTGGCGTTGGAATGTATTTTCTATCAAATGTTTGGAATGTTTGCATCCCGGCCATGCGCATGCGCATTTAATTACGAATTTAGAGCCTTCGCAGATTGCAAACTTTTCTATCAGACGATAGTTTGGTTGGGTGATGAAATATCACAAGGCCTCATGAACATGATGATGATGATAATGAGTTGGATAGGTTAGTCGAATGTTACGGACATAATGTGGCCATTAATTATTGTACAGACCCATATTTCTAACAACTTTGTGTATAATTACCAGTATAATAAATTCCTTGCCTAATCATAATTACAGTTTTTTTTTTTTACTAAGTCCGTTTGACCTCGTCTGTTTTCGTGTTTTACTCATTGTAGTGTGTGTGAACTCAGATCTCTGTAATTGGCTCGTACATAAAACACTGTTTATAAACGGACTTTGTAAAACAGAATTACCTACTAATCATAAATAAATAATAATGCTTGAAATATATAATTTTTTTTTTAACCTACTTCGTCCCACTGCTGGGCAAAGGTCTCCCCCAAACTCTTCCAACCGTCCCTGTCCTTCGCCGAGTCCCACCATCCATCGGCGAAGGTGACAAGGTCGTCCCGCCAACGCTTTCTCGGCCGACCCCGACGCCGCCTTCCGTCTATTGGAACTTTTGGAACCCAAGAGGTCGATAAATATATATATATAATAAATAATTTCGCACAGCATAATGTAGCCCCAAGCTAAGCAGAGCTTGTGTTATGAGAACCACATGACTGATAAACTTACTTATAATACTTTTTGTTGTAGTTAGTATAGATATGGGTCACTGTATCGATTATCAAATGAAATATTATCACACTAATAATATACATAAATGCGAAAGTTTGGATGGATGGATGCATATTTGTTCCTCTATAACTCGAAAACCACAGAACCGATTTGCCTGAAATTTTAAAATAGATAATGACCAGGAATAGTTAGTAGAACAGTCCGCTAGTTTAAAAATATAACTGTAGTTAATATTGATTTGTTTTAGTATGGTCGAGCGCCGATTCACTGGGCAGCAAGCCGAGGCAACGTGGAGATCATCAACATGCTGATAGACGCCAAGTGCGACATCGAAGCCGCTGACAAGGTATTAACCAAGGAATTTCTATACTACGTACCTGGAATGCTGACTGAGACAGAAAACAAGGTCCGCTTGAGAGATAAAACTTGGGCGGTGTGTCTCTTTCTAAAGGGTGACCATAATTTATAAACTAAACATTCCTAATCCTTAATGAATATCCTGAAATTTAAATGACATGGGCACACTAATCCAACAACGAGTGTGAAAGAGACAAAGCTACCAAGAAAGCCTTTTAACAAGACCGACAATCCTTATAACCAAGATTGAATTATAATAGATCGTGTATAGTCGTGATAAGGTTCAAAATCCCTTTTACATTAAAGTCGAGTTCACTATCCTGTTACGTTAGTATATAAAATCCTTGATATTAACTTATTATTATTATTATTATTATTGTCAGCCATCAATATCCCACTGCTGGGCAAAGGCCTCCCCCCACTCTTTCCATTCATCCCTCTCCTGTGCTAGTAATGTCCAGTCGGCACGGAATTTGGCAAGCTCGTCTCTCCATCTTAATTAATATATTGATTAATTGATATTAACTTACCTCAATTAATTTTTTTTTAATAGCATAAAGTACTTTCTTCCCTCTTCGTTGTTTTAAAGTTGAATTATAATGAATAGAATAGAGAGGAGTATTCCTTTATGAAAAAAACATAGGCTACCTTTTACCCGTGAACACAGAGGCGTATTTTAAGATTCAGCGCCCTAGGCCAGTAAGGTTTGCCGCCCCCTGCAAATATTTGTCTCGGGCTTGAAACCTGGTTTGCACTCTGCTCGCAAAATAGCCATGAAGCTTATAGTACCTAAGCGAGCCAAGCGAGCCGATTTTTTTTATACAACAACAGACACTTGATTTTGCTTACGGTTCTCAAAGAAAAGGTTGGCTGCTTGTCGGTTCCTATTCTATATGCGAGCGAAGCGAGCCGAATTATTTTATGACAAATTCAACATGTGACACTAGATTTTGCTTACGGTTCTCAAAGAAAAGGTTGGCTGCTTGTCGGTTCCTATTCTATATGCGAGCGAAGCGAGCCGAATTTTTTTATGACAAATGCAACATGTGACACTTGATTTTGCTTACGTGCTCAAAGAAAAGGCTGGCTATTTGTCGGTTCCTATTTCGCTTTCAGACATAACACAATTTGCTCGTAAGACACTGATGAAGCTAATATGCGAGCAGCAGCGTAGCGAACCGAATTTTTTGAAGTAAAATTCAACATGTGACACCCAAAGAAATGTTTTCCTAAAATCGTCTCGAGGATTTATTCCCAGAATACCAATTTATTGTAACGAATTATCCCTTCGAGCTTAAAAGAAAACCTACGTTTCCTGTCAAATGAAAATCTCTGAAAATGCCCAGTCAGTAAAACGATAGCCTTGATGTCTAAAACTTTACAACCAAATAAGTTTTAGCTTTTGTTAATTAGGTAAGTACCTAGGCTTTTTTTTTAATTTCTTCGGGCTTAAAAGGATTAAAATAAAGGCGCGAAACTGAAAGCGCGGGGCGGCGCAAGCCGCCCCTCGCTCCGAGCCAAATAAGTTTTAGATTTTGTTAGTTATGTAGACTTTTTTTTACTTTCTTCAGGCATATAAGGACAAAAAGAAAGGCGCATGAAACTAAAAGCACGGGGCGGCGCAAGCCTCTCTCTCTCTTAACCTCTCTCAAGCCTCTCTCTTAACCAAATAAGTTTTACCTTTTTTTTTAGTTCGGTACCTAGCCTTTTTTTTTTTAATTCTTCTGCCATGTAAGGACAAAAAGAAAGGCTCATGAAGCTGAGAGCGAAGGGCGGCGCAAGCCACCCCTCCAACCAAATTTTAGTTTTTGTTAATTAGGTGCTAAGCTTTTTTTAAAAAAATCTTTTGGCATTATAAGGCCAAAAAGAAAGGCGCAAGCTGAGAGTGAGGGGCGGCTTGCGCCGCCCCTTGTAGCCTGCCGCCCCGGGCCATGGCCCTCTTGGCCTAAGGATAAATACGCCCCTGCGTGAACATGGCCTATTAGACGATAGCAAGACACAAATGAAAGCAGACAAACCGAGGAGCGCAGCTAGTAAAGTAATAAGTAAAATCTTATCTTACCATCTTTATCCATCTTCATCCATGTTATAACATTTCCTTCAATCTCTTCTTACACAAATGAAAGCAGACAAACCGAGGAGCGCAGCTAGTACAGAAATAAGTAAAAGCTTATCTTACCATCTTTATCCATCTCCATCCATGTTACAATATCTCCTTTCAATCTCAGCTTCTTATTCTAAATCTTCTAACATCTCTTCATTCAAATTGTTTGTTCGCGCAGTCTTCCGTTCGAAAACATTAATAGGATTAAGGGTGTGTTCACATTTGTGATATTTCGACGCACCGGCGGGCGGCACCGTAACGCTGAGTCGTCCGTGAAGCGTAACAAAGGGGCTATAATGTAGATTCTTTTGCCGTGTGTACCGACTTGGTTTCCATTCGATTTCACGACTTTTTACGGCAGAAGAACTGCGTTGCGAGACTTGCGCATTTTTGTACATGTTATGTTTTTGATGGGATAGATATGGGCTACACCTCTTACCTTGAGACTTCCAGATCATACAAACATTTGTCCCGCGCGTTCCTCTTGTGTCACGGCGGGCCTTCACCCACTACGCCACAGCGGCCGCCACAGAGTAATGTCACAAATGTGGACACACCTTAAGATACAACAAGGAATCACTTGGCGGAGCATTGTGTCATGCTTCGTGAAGATATCTTACAACTGGATATTATAATATGGAATGAATTAATGAAAATTCATAATGACAAAAAAAACTAAGAAACAGTGTATAAGTAGTTTAGTTTGTTGGTTTCCTCATGTTTCCGTTTACCGTTTAGAGCTCATGTGAGTATTAGAGCTACACGTACGTACATTTCGTACATATACATTCATACTTACAAAAATTCAGACGGAAAGCAGAACTTATCCCTCTTGGCCAACACCACAGAAAGGTGTAGCAGGATATGGTATGGACAAAATATTGTTGGAATTAAACATTTGCGAAACAAGTAAACGAAATTAAGGACATTCCGCTAATCTACCTAATATGATCAAGTTGCTCGGCATCGGCCGAAATACGATAAGCCAACTGTAATCCAATACAAAGATAATTCCGTTTTGCATCCTCATAGGATTTCTACTTCGAGTCCGTAAATAGAAAACTCATTACGCTTTTACACGCGCTATGCCATTTCTTCCTTATAGAAATATTCAATGAAAACGTAGTTCTCTTTGAAGATTGTTGAGTTCTTTCCTGCTTTGGACTTTTAGATTTTTAGTAGGTACCTAGTTAATTATTTAGATAGAGATAAGGCAAATTATTTCTAATAGGTATCTGGGCGACCGAGCTCTGCACGGGTGCAAATAGAGAAATATTAACAAAGAAAAAGAAAAATGAACAAAAAAACTTACAAAACAAAAAATTTACTATCAATGGCTGAGATTAACTCGCAGCTTTCGGCTGGAAGGCGGATACTCTATCCACCTAGCCTACTCTATCCACTTTGGTCTCGACAAAGCTCGGGAAATTACGAACCACATTGAGCTGCCTAAATGGTTATCATCGTCATGGCTTAGTAAGCCGGGACCGACAATTTAACGTGCCCTCCGAAGCACAAAAGTTGTGGTGTTTGACTTATAGCAAGTTACTGATACCACATGGTTTCCTTATTCGTGGTCAGAACCTTATACCGGGTGAGTTTTTTTTTCAGGGCCAGGCGAAACCTGAAGACAAAATGCAAAAAAAATTCAAAATTTTACACAAAAGTTCAAAAATAATATTAAGTAAGTACTATTTTTTTAACACAATCTCATTTTTTTCAAAATCAAGTTTCCTAACATGACTTTACGATAACTCTCACGGTTTCAGACTTCTCCTAAGTGGCCCACCGATATACAGTTCTGACCACGCATAAGGAAACTATGTAGTATAGTAACCTTTATGTAGAACAACACAAATCTGAGTAAAGATGTTATTTATTTGACTTGCCTCTTAGCTCAGTTGGTAGTAGCTCTGCCTTCTGCGCTGAAGGTTGTGGGTTCGATTCCCATCCAGGGTAAACATTTTTGTGATGAACATAGATGTTTTTTCTGTGTCTGAGTGTTATAAAGTATTATAAGTACCTATGTATTTACAATATATAAGTATTCTATCAGTTATCTGGTTCCCATAGTACAAAGTTTGCTTAGTTTGGGGCTAGATGGCGCTGTGTCAAATGTCCAGCATTATTTATTTATTTCTTATTTCTGGTACAGTTTGGCATGCGGCCTCTCTTGATGGCGGCGTGGCATGGTCACCTGGACGCTGTGAAGGTGCTAGTCAGAGCTGGTGCGTGTCTGGCGGCAACCAATAAGGTAATCTATTACTATTATGTTCTTTTGTGCTACGTACGAGTATTTATTGTTATTTTTAAACCGACTTCAAAAAAAGGAAAAGGTCCTCATTTCGTCGGAACCTTTTATTTGTGCTTTTTTATACATGTTCATTCGAAGACACCTGGACCGAATTGGAAAATTCTTTTTTTGTTTGAAAGGGTAGGTACCTACTTATACCACTTCCGATTGATGCCACAAAAATTTGTGGTGAGAATTTGTCGAGGATTTATTTCTGACCTAGGAACAGAAATGCACCTCGAGAGTGCAAAAAATTGCTCAGTTAAAAAAAAATTTAAAAAACCGACTTCAATGAAGTGAAGACTTCTTTGAAGTCGTTTTTTTATGTTTAATTTGTTCACTTTATTATTTACCTCCAGTAGAAAGTCTTTCTCTTTATTACCATGTAACGAACATGGTAATAAAGAGAAATTTCGTTCAATGAGTGTAAAGTGAGATTATCGTTTAAAAAAAAGCGGGAGCCACTTAAACTTGAAAAATTAGATGGAAAAATCATGTAAAACTCATTTATTAACCACAAATACATCACATCAAATCACTACCTATTAATTTTAAATTATAAACACCAAGATACTAGCGGACGCCCGCGGCTTCTCCCGCGTGGACTACTACTTTTTTATCCCACGGGAAACATGCATTTTTTCGGGATAAAAAGTAGCCTATGTCACTCTCCAGAACTCCAACTATCTCCACACAAAAAATTCGAGACGGTTTGACGTCTGTTTTGATGTGAAAGCAGGACAAACAAACAAACACACTTTCACATTTATAATATGGGTAGGTATGGACTTTTGAATGCTCACGTTCCCATGTGGGTATGTAATACGAAAATAATTGGCAGTAGGAATTAAATTTCAACGTCGGTTTGTTTCATAAAACCACAACCCAAACCAAAATAAACCTTTAAAATAATACCGATTTGGTATTGTTCCAACCTTCAAACCGCTTCACTAATTAAATTATTCAGCTTGGTGCGAATTATTGGAGCTATTTCAAATAATTAATTGAAAATGTGGACACAACTGTGTATTCTGTTTGTAATTGCTACTGGTTTGTTTTCAGTAAATGAATAATTTTTTTTGCTTTAGTTTTTTAAAGGGGTTTTCAGGCGTTTTCAATAGACTTTTCGTTTTTAAAATTGTATACTTACATATGTATACGCATTACCACGAATACCATTGAAGGAAAACATCATGAGGTTAGCATTCTTTGAAGTCAGAGGCATGTCGCATCGGAATATCCAACAGGTAGGTCCAGTAGTAACTACTTTGAAGTTACAAGCCGATTGCCGCTTTTTCATCATACTGAGAATAATCTGTTATCTAGTTTCATAAGTAGATTAGTTAATAATTAAATAATATTCAAATTTAAATTTATTTAATATTCAAATTACAATACAATGTGTAAGCGGGTAACAACCTAAAAATCGAGTAAGTAGGTAATATTTGTTCCCTCTTTTTTTACCGTAGCGTGGATCACCTAGGACCTACATTACAATGCTCTTTTAAATACTTTGACTTTGAAGGCCACAGAGCCCACACCCGACGTACGTAACTTTGCATGAAACTTTTAATGACCAAAGTGGAAGCACTGTACCTACGAAGGCAGGAAGGTTGAGGCATGAAGGTTCCTCATCCCTCGTTCCATCCAATTTTCCCTCTGAACAGTCCAGAGTATTTATTTTTTCAACGAAAATAATTGTTTTTATCCAATTTACGTGAGATGGGTAGGTTTACGATTTCAATTATGAAACACGTGATTTTGCTCTGATGTTGAAGGCCACGTGGATAAACATTTCGTTGATTTGTCGGCATAGAATTTGTCGTTGCAAATATTTACTAGGGTATCACAATAATTGCTCTGTAAGGTTTGTGACTGATTGAAAAAAAAAATGTAGATTTATGCGATTTTTAATATTGGCATTTTGTTAGGCAAAATTGGTCTAAGAAATCGTTACTCATATCAGTTTTTGTGAAAGACTATCTATGACATAATTGACATACAGCGGCTCAAAACTATTAAGTTTTGTTTTAAATTTTGATCTTAAATTAAAAACGGTTTGTGAAAACTGGCGCTCCGGACAGGCGCAAGTAAGCCCGTGTACTCTTTCTGATGATATTTAAACGAAATAATAAATTATACTAAACAATAGGTACTAACCTAACTGGTAAAGTGCTGAGATGACGGCTGTTAGAGGGGAATTAATGAAGAATACCTATACACATGTCGTGCCGAACCCACAAAATTGTAAAAGGTCTGAAGAAGAAGAGTAGGGACTAACCTATTATAACTAAGTAGGTGTATACTGTTTACCAACCGAGAGAGAGAGACTGGTATTACGAGATAAGCGGTTCCGTACTTAGGAGGGCACCCGGCTTTTGGCGTTAAGCCATGATGGAGCCTTTAGGCTGCCTAAAAACTCCGTCACCAGATTTGGCCACTTGCTCATACGAACTTACTTTACCAACAGAAACAAAATGACATCCTGCAATGCGCGTGTGCGAAGGGCGCTCGTAGCGTGGCGGAGTACGCCATCTCGCTGGGCGCGCGCGTTCAAGGCGTGGACGCGGCGGGCGACGCGCCGCTTGGCATGGCGGCGCGCGCCGGCCACGCGCCCCTCGCCGATCTACTGCTAGAGCGAGGTGCATACATCGACGCTGTCAACAAGGTATGGAATAAGAAAGCTAGTGCTGTAGCCAATTAGCCTTCTCGCTAGGCGCGCGGGTAGGGCGTGGACGCGGCTGGTGACGCGCTAGGCATGGCGTCAAGCCATACTGCTCGAGCGTGGCGTATATATCGGCGCCCGCCGTCAACAAGGTATTCAAACACGCCCGGATTTACCCAACACATCTGTCTGACAGTCGTGCCTGGCGGGCTAAAGTGCTAACGTATGGAAAGAACAGGCACAGATATGCCTAGACACACGGGAATTACTCACGTTAAAATATCGTCGATTACCGACAATGTTTCGATTCATCCGGAGAGTAATTCCCGTGTGTTAAATAATGTCTGGTACAACTCACGAAAGTTTTGGAAGTGAAACAGAAATGCCTGCCTGCGGGTAAATCTATAGGTGAATTTTAGCAGTTTTCCCCGCCAGCCACGACTCTCAGACAGATCTGTCAGGTAAATCCGGGCGTGTATAGCTAGCTATTGATGTACTAGGCAAAATTTCACAAGCTGATCTCAGGAATGCCTTGTATTCCTAGTTTACTACACCAGGAGGGCACAAGGCATTCCTGAGATATCCTGATGAAAGTAATACTAAATCTCTGTGCCGTTATAAATTACTAGCAAGTTGACAATATATAAAGGTCCCCGCGGCCGTCACTAAGCTGCTATTTATAAGGGAAACCTACACCGATGCTGTTAGGAAGGTATTTGACCAGTGAATCATTTAACTACCTACAGCTCGAAACACCGACATTGCCCAATACGCTTGCAGCAAAGGAACTACAAGCGAGGCACATGGCTAGCCATGAGTTTGAATTAATAACTTTAACAATAGCTTCATAAGTTTATAATGTGGGCATGTGCCAAATTTGGACGTGCCTCTGACTATCACCATTGTAATATTCAATGGATCTTGAATGTCTAAAGATAAGACTTGAAAAATGTAGGTAGGTATACCGCACCTGGGAATACTGTTGTGTTCCTGTTCCATTTTTTGACTTATTGACTGTTTATCAGTAAACGCAAAGCTTCGCTTACAAACCGAGCTCAATACAAGTAGTCACTAATCTACCGCGATACGGGAACATTAATCCGAAGCTAACAATACAGCGCTCACGCCAGATTTATTCCCGGTTTTCTTTGCTATTTGGATATTAGCATTGAGTGGAGTTACTGAAACTAAAAAGCCGGAAAAGTCAATATACTTATAAGTAAAAAGTAATCTATAAGCGAAAGACCGGTTACAGTAAAGTAGCTTTATCAGAAAAAAAAGCCTATGATTGTCAATGTTTTGTTTTCTCAAAAATTTGCTCAAAAAAAAAAACGGCGGGATTTATCTTATCAGTGCTCAATGTTAACAACAAAAACGGCAAGTAGGTCAAACAATGACGAACAAAGGTCAACCAATCTGAAAAAATAGCTGTTTCAGACGTTTAAATATCAAACAATGAAAGCAACAATTACGTCTACGATACGAGAAGAAAAAACCAAAATCGCTCTTAAAGTTACGGCGTTATTTCCGTAGAATGTAAAACTTAGTCCACATGGTTTTGTTTCAAGTAAAAAGTCGGTCCAAAAATTCCCGCTTCCTAATCCCACCCTAGCATTCGCAAGGATTAATATTCTTCCCTCGTGGCCCGTTGCTCACGCACGACCCGCCGTAGATTCCAACATAAATCGAGAATCGAAGATTGAAGAGCGCAATTATGTACTTAGTGTAATGGATTGCTTTTCGATAGAGATGCCTTGCTGGACCATATCGCTGTCAGAGAAATGCCTTCGGCATTATGTAATTTGTACACGATTTTGTAATTTTGTGCAATAAATAATTTATATCTATCTATCTATTCAGCCTGTATGCACCCACTGCTGGGTATAGGCCTCCTCTCTACTTCGCCATTCTCTGTGATCCCTTGCTAGTCTCATCCATTGCTGCCCAGCCACGTTCACGATGTCATCGGACCAACGAGCGGGCGGTCTTCCTCGCGCTCGTCGGGCGTCTCTCGGCCACCATTCCGATACAGCTGTTGTCCATCTTCCATCATTCCTTCTGGTCAAATGTCCCGCCCATCTCTACTTGAGACTGGTGATCCGCATACCTACGTCTCCGACCTTCGTGCGGCGTCGTACCTCCACGTTGGGTATGTGGTCAAGGAGGGAGATTCCGAGCACAGCACGCTCCATTGCCCTTAATAAATAATTATTTAAATAAATAAATAAATTATGATGTTATCCGTGCCAAGGGAATCAGTTTCCAGTCAAGGTTAATGAGGTAAATAGAATTATCTCATAAGAGGCACAATTTCCATAGGTACCTACCTACCTATATAATTTAAAAGGTGTACAAATTCGAGTCGTGTTTACAAAGTGAGGCCTACACCCCAGACGATAAAGCTCACTTTGTATTTATGCAGCTAGCATAAAAACTAAAAGCTTGTTACTTCAAAAACAAATGTTCGACACAAAAACTATTGTATATTCTTGGCTGAAGGCTTTTGCGCGCTCGATAAGGTAGAGCGAAGAGCAGGAATAAATACAATTCTAACTGTTAGTTGCGGTTTCTTATTACAAATTCAACACGGCTGAAGTTAAGTACTTTTACTTAGTTTTACTGGTGAAGACAGGTATCTCTGTTTCTATAATTTTGCATAATTTTGAAGAATCAACAAATTATGACAACAATAAATGAGGTTAGCATAGAGACAGGGGCAGAGGCTAGAGCAAAGAGCTTTTAAATCAGCATTATAAAGTGTAATGATAATAAAAAGAACTTGTTTAATCAAATCTCTATACTAACAGTCATAAACTACCAATTTATACAAGCGATTCTTGCTTGCTATTCAGATGTAGGATAAATGTTTCGACTAGATACCATACCTAGATAGGTACCGGTCTGGGTATGTTATCTATACCTACCCAGCTAGTGCTAGAACAACGTTGCCCTGCAGCCATGCATAGGAATCAAACTGAATTATTCATTTCAGCGAAAACTCAAATTCAGTCCAGTACACGCGACTGCGGAACAAAATTATTTGAACACAAGCTATAGATACCTATCCAATCTCTGGGTATAGTTATGTTAGATTGATTAATTGGTACGCAACAGCTTTGGGGGTGAAACAGCTGTTATGTTTGTTTGACCTAATTCTACAACGATGCTCAAAGGATTTCTTGAAATTGGGAAGCGTGGTATGATCATATTAATAACCAGATCCCCTAGCTGTTGTTAGTAGGTGGTAAGATAAAATGCGCCTATAGCATTGAACTACTAATAAGTATACTAGTAGTTCGCCCCGAACTGAGATCTCGCGCACCGTAGATGGCTTACATTTGGACTTTCTTCTGACTACCCCTATAATTTCAAGTGCTACTACTGCCGAGTATGCCTATTGCGCTAGCTCTTCATAGTAAAAAATGCTAGCATGCATGCAATACATAATGTCGTGTCTAATTTTTCATTTATTTCATATTTATGAATTCTCGTCGTATTTCTAAAAGTATAGATACGTCCTAGAATAAAAATAATAACTATTTTGGAATGTACAAATAAAGACCTTTCATTTGACACCCCACTCAATATATTTGTTTACTTAATTTTTTTTACCCCAATTATTTTCATTCTTTATCAAAAATTTTTTTATCATGAAAATAAATCAAGTAGCATCTAAAATCATTGCAAACCAAACCGCAACGATGCCACTCTCTTTTTAAGAACGACCAGTCAATGAGCTACGAAGACATCGAAACTCTATGAAACGGGAGCTCTTGCAGCTCTGGTTTCGTAGTTTTTGTTCTTTGGTCGTATTTCAAAAACTATACATCCTTGATTAAAAATAAAAACCATTTTGGAATGTACAAAATAAGCCCTTTCGTATGACACCCCACTCAATATATTTGTGTAACTTTCATAATTTTTTACCCCCTTGGGAACCCAATATCTTCACAACCCCTTCATCGATTAAGTTCATATGCTCCACCGTAAATTTCCTTACCACAACCTATTGACCTACCAAGTTTCATGCAGATTGGATGAACGGTTCGACAGTTATGCGTGAACAACAATTCGTGAAACATACAAACATACAAACATACAAACATACAAACATACAAACATACAAACATACAAAGCAAAATCGCCCAACTTACCACTAAGATCTTCGCTCGCTTCGCTCGCTCGATCGATTATAACCAGAGGTCGGAATTAGGTAGAGTTATTTTTGTACTTGCATCGAAAGGTTGATATTAATATGGATCTTCCTGGGATTTCTAATAGACAATCCCGTGTGGCCAACAATATTACAAATAAATAATAATAAAAACCTCAGAGATAGATAAGACAAATAAAACAAAGATAATTAACAAACAATTTTTAATAGTATTTACATTAATTCACAATACAAATTATAATTAGTCAAGCAAGTTCTCATACTTATGCTTTGCTTTTTTTTAAATGGAGTGCAGTGCAGTGGTTTAAATTGTGTTAAAGTAAATAACTTTTTTATTTAATAAATCAGAGCATTTTTCTGCCCTTTAAAATTAATCTAGGGATTTGAGGCATACCTATCCACTTTATTCTTTCGCTGTATGAAATCAGTGTAAGTACATGAATAACTCTACCTAATTCCGACCTCTGATTATAACTCAATGGCCTCTAGCTTTGAGCGATGCATGGAAATATAATCATTTTGAGAGAATGAGCTAAAATCATATTGATATCTACACAAATAGTAGTCTCGTAGTTGCGTATTAAACGGTACCTACATGTTAGATTTACAACGTTGTTCTAAGCTCTGGTTTATAGCAAGCAGGTAAAGTTCTACACCGATAAGTGGAGAGATTCTCTTAACGAGTAAATTAAATGAGCGCCGGGGAGGCACCGACTCACGCTTGACACTAATTGAATTAAATTGGACCTCGGAGCCATGCACTTCCTCGTTGGAAAATGTGCCAAGAAAGTAAATTTTATATGAATTTACGTAATTTTTCATATCTTGAAGTAAAAGACCAAAATAATATTCCTTAATAACCATTGTTTCCGACTACTGTAGGTAGGTACTTTACCTACTTGAAAATTTAAAAGGCCTTGTTTTGACAATATGTGAATAAACAAAACCTGAAGAATGTTCGTCACGTATTCACTATACTATAATTGTTCGGTCACGTACACTTTTCAGTAGGTGACTGAGTCGGCATTTTGCGCCGTCTCAATATTTCAGTAGGTAATACAATTTAAAACATTTTTGCTATACTGCCGGGAATCGATATATACAGGGTGTGCACAGTGTATCAAAAGCCCATATTTTTTAGATAAATTCCCAGAGTGACTTTTTTGGAATGTTTTTGCATACTTAGGTACAGTAGGATCAAAGAAACCCACTTTAGAAGTTTGGGCCAATTTGCCCACCGGGGGGGCAAGTTGGCCCCCCACTGGGGGCAAGATGAAATTTTATGTGCCAAAAATTATATTAGGCTGCAGAGGTCTTATGGAACAAGTTTGGGTCAAATCGGTTGAAAATAGCCTGAGATATGGCCGTTCAAACTTCCAAAATATCGGAAAAAGGGTGAAAAATGGCCATATTTGACCCCATATTGCTCAGAAGAGCACAACTATGCGCAAAATCTTTTTACACTCCTAGATTCAGCATAACGTGGGATTACTAGATCAATCAAAACCCCGATGGGTTTTGCCTAGAACCCGAGATATAAGACTTTGAAAATTTTCAAAAAAAACCCTAAAATCGGGTTTGATTTTAGGGTTTTTTTTTGAAAATTTTGTCTAACAATCACATTATTTATCTAACACTACCCCCCTTTTGAAGATGGAGTCCCCAGCAAAGGCAAAACCCTCTAGGATGGGTTCGATTTTAGGGTTTTTTTTTGAAAATTTTGAAAATAACGTGTTCCCGAAGCTATTTGATTATTTTTGTCATATGTAAAACACTTTAGATGGGTTCGATTTTAGGGTTTTTTTTGAAAATTTTCAAAGTCCTATATCTCGGGTTCTAGGAAAAACCCATCGGGGTTTTGAATGATCTAGTAATCCCACGTTATGCTGAATCTAGGAGTGTAAAAAGATTTTGCGCATAGTTGTGCTCTTCTGAGCAATATGGGGTCAAATATGGGCATTTTTCACCCTTTTTCCGATATTTTGGAAGTTTGAACGGCCATATCTCAGGCCATTTTCAACCGATTTGACCCATACTTGTTCCATAAGACCTCTGCAGCCTAACATAATTTTTGGGATATAAAATCTCATCTTGCCCCCAGTGGGGGGCCAACTTGCCCCCCCCGGTGGGCAAATTGGCCCAAACTTCTAAAATGGGTTTCTTTGACCCTACTGTACCTAAGTATGCAAAAACATTCCAAAAAAGTCACTCTGGGAATTTATCTAAAAAATATGGGCTTTTGATACACTGTGGTGTGGCAAATTCTTGGTCACTGATGCTGGGGCCACACTGCGGGGATATGGCAAATTATTTGCCGGTATTCTGTATTGTGGGTATACGAAATTTGGCAAATAATTTGCCATATCCTCGTAGTGTGGCCCCAGCATGAAGGGTAGCTACCTTTTCTCTTGTAGTTAGAAAGTTTTGTTCTTAGGAAACTTCAGTTTTATTTTGAAGAAAAAAATAATTGCATTTATAGATTTTTGAAAAAAAGTACAGTTAGCCTAAAAAATTACATTTGTAAAAAAAAACGAGTTGGTCTTAATCGACTCTGTTTCCTACCAGGAACATTTCTCCCAAAGTAACTTATCAAATCAAATCGTAAGTTTTTGCAATAATTCAAAAAAACACATCCCATACATTTTCTATGAAATTAGTAGTTGTAAAGATTATAGTGCCACTTATTCGATGGTTATTAATTTAAATTCGCAACTGCTTCGGCATGCTGGGAGGCTATTGTAAAGCCTTAGGCGCTTCAGACAGAGCCGCAAGAGATGTTGGTATGCATGGAGCATACCATTTGTACATCTGCAGCGAAGCACTTTGTTCTAAATTTAAATACGCGCTTTACAATAGCCTCCCAGCTTGCCGGAGCAGTTACGAAATTAAATTAAGAACGATCAATTAAGTGGCACTGTAATGTTTACAACTCTTCATTTCATAGAAAATGTATTGGATGTGTTTTTTTGAATTATTGCAAAAACTTACGATTTGATTTGATAAGTTACTTCGGGAGAAGTGTTCCTGGTGGGAAATAGAGTCGATTAAGACCAACTTGTTTTTTTTGACAAATGTAATTTTTTTGGCTAACTATACTTATTTTCAAAAATCTAAAAATGCAATTATTTTTTTCTTCAAAATAAAACTGAAGTTTCCTAAGAACAAAACTTTCTAACTACAAGAGAAAAGGTAGCTACCCTTCAGTGACCAAGAATTTGCCACACCCTGTATATATATGTGTATCCGGGTATTTATCACGTAAATTACCTTATTATTTTGCCCGATGTCTCGACTAGATTGCACCAGCCGTGGTAGTGTAGCCGTGTAAATTATTTATTTATATTATAATGTGCTCTGATCGCGAAAGTTTAAAACAGATAATTGCCGGGAATCGAATCGACAACCAAGTTTCCTTTACACGCCAACGCGAATTTTACGATGTCGCAAAAAGAACAAATACCATAAGAACGTTCCCGGAACATTAAGTGCGTATATTGGCGTTGCGAGGGGTTGAAATGAGAAAACTTTGTACATAAGGGGTCGCTCTTAAAAGTTCAGTGCTCTTGTAACTCATGAAATCATACAAGTTCTGGGGTTAAGGACAAATCACCTATTCACCTACGAATGAGAGTAGGTAACTAAGTACCTACCTAAAGCTGAAATTTGAAAAAACGAAGAAAATATTTTCAAAAATTCAACCCAGGGGAAAATATTTAAATGAAAATTTTAAACGTGTGTCGCAAGTTCCTCGAAAACTTGGTTCATATTTTGTTAATAATATTCTGATAATTATGCACAATTACTCTCATTCGTAGGTGAATAGGTGATTGGTCCTTAACCGAGTTCGTCATTATTCTCATCATTTTAAACCGAAATAGAAATAGAAATAATTTATTATGTGTAAAAATATAAATCATTTATTTATTATTTTATTATGTGGTGTGCAATAAAGTATTTTCTATCTATCTATCTAATTTATTTGCGTGAAGTATGGTGGTACAGAAAAGTTCTTAAAAAGTTCTTGAAATAAAAATATAAGTAGCACGTACTCCGTGGTACCGATTGACCAATAGGCAATATGCATCAATTTTTTTTATGGTTTTAAACGATAGGTTATATCGTTAAATAACCGTAACAAAAATTCCAGCGCCGAAAAACTAAAATTTTATAACAAAAATATTTTTTAAAATTTATCAACATTTTCATGCACTTGAAACGGACGTGACGTCACAAGTCACCAAAATTACACGCGCTTGTAGGTAGAAAAAAAAAACTTTCTGTCGAGTTTGAAGGAGTGTGACGTCACAGCATACGTGACAAATAGCGTTGCGTTTCAAGTCTTATGAAATTCCCACTATATTTTTGCACTTTTTAATTATTAATTTCTGAGCGAAAATGAAATAATATTAAAAAATAATTACACACACATAATTCTAAAGCCATAATGTTCATAGAAAAATACGTTTAACCCGCTTTTGAATCAGACGCATATTGCCTATTGGGGTGGTTTTTGTATACATACATAAAAAGTCATCGGAGTTCTTAGCTAGTGTGGTGTAGTGAGAGTGTAAGCTAAAAAAACTTAACTAAAACGAAATGCAAGCAAATTTTTTTTTACCTTTTTACGGCAGAAACTCTTTTTTTCTGTAGTAAGTTTTTTGGAACAGATGAATACCTACTGCCTAACATAAAGTGATAAAAATTTGCTCAAACTTTAAATTGTTTTTGACGTTTGTATGGACATCCCGTCTGACGCCGCCGGCCTCTTAACCAAGTTTTGGTCCTTTCAAGACAGTCCTACTCACACCAAAAGGATCACCCTCTATTTAGTCGGAGTATACAAAAGGTCAACCACTAGTATACCATCAAACAACTTTACTGAACAGAGACACAGGCGTCCCACAGTTCGACACATCCAATTAATTTTCTGTCAATCCAGATATTGAGCCCCAAACAGAGAGGATTATACAACCACTTGCCATTTCAAATTGGCTTCGAATAATATTGTTTATGGAATTATAAATAGATAAATATATAATGGTAAACTCAACTTCCATAATAAAAGGTAGGTAACTTACTTTTAATTTATTTACTTACTTACTCCATTGGCTCAGCGACTCAAATTGAGTCTTGGCCTCCGAAACGAGAATTCGCCACTTCCTTCTGTCCATTGCTGCCTCTAGCCAGTTGTCGGCTCCGAGGTCGAGCAGGTCAGCTTCTTTTCTGTCGCTCCAGTGATACTTGGGACGACCAATCAGTCGACGGCCGTTCGGTCTTCCTAGGTATGTATTTAATTTATTTACAGAAAGTAAAACGACTACCTACTCAACTTTGATTATTCAATTTCTAATTTAGATAACATCGAACGTACAAAAGTCCAATTACCGCTTTTTCCTCCGAAAAGTGACGAGAAAACAAAACGATTGCCATCAACGTGAAAATCCAATACGCTCAGAGTATTCTCAATTATAAAGTCCGGCCGGTGTACTTCAGATGAAGTGCTACGACGTAGCACTGCTACGGGCTACGAGCGCTACGATTTTGCAGTTTAACCTTTAGTTGTGCAACATTTTCTGTGTTTTGTAGATGTGGTTTTGCTTTAGTTGTTCTTGTAATAGCAAGAGCTTATATAACTAGTAGTTCGCCCCGAACTAAGATCTCGCGCACCGTTGTGTTGATAGCCTAGATTTGGACTTGTTTCTGACTACCCCTACCCCTACCTACGTTAAGTGCTCTTTCTAGTGTTTACCACACAATGATATCTAATGCGCTACCTCAGTATGATAAAGATTATAGGCATACATGCAATACATTAAGTCGTGTTTTGTTTATATTCAATAGTTGACCCCGCGAACTTCGTACCGCGCCTCAGGAAAGGCCTTTTAGTTCGAGAAATTATTAAAATAGCAGTTCAATACAAAATGTATTAGAAAATCAATTTCCCCTCCCCTCCCCCTCCTCCTCCCCCCCTCCCTACCCCCTCCTCCTCCCTACCCCTCCTTACCCCTCCCTACCCCCCTCCCCCTCCCTACCCCTTCCCCCTCCCTCTCCCCCTCGCCCCTTCCCCCTCCCTCTCCCTCCCTCTCCCTCTATAATTTTGGTACATGCCCAGCCCACTATTTGCAGGAGTTAGCGTTTGCATACGTGACAGGTTGCAAGCCCATCGCCGCTATTAGAACGTTAACTGGTTTCCTCACGATGTTTTCTTTCACCGTTTAGAGCTCGTGTTAATGCGCATTTAAATTTTTCTAATCGAAAAATCCATTGATGAGCACGGCCAGGGTTCGAACTTACGACCTATGAATCGAAAGTCGAGCACTCTTCCACTCGGCCAACACGGCTTTTATTTTCAATCTCAAGAAAAAATATCAAGTAGCAACTAAAATCATTGCAAACCAAACCACAACGATGCCACACTCGTTCTGTGTTAACCAGACCTACGAATACATCGAAACTCTATGAAGCGGGAGCTCTCTCCATACTTCCGTTAATTGGTTTTCATCAGTTTTCTTTTTCACTGTATTTCAAAAACTATAGAACCTAGAAGAAAACTAAAAACCATTTTGGAATGTATAAATTGAGTACTTTCATATGACACCCCACTCAATATATTTGGGTAACTTTGAAAAAAATTTAACCCCTTGGGAACCCCATATCTTTACAACCCCTTCATCGATTATGCTCATACGCTCCACAGCAAATTTCCATAGCACAACCTATTGACCTATCAAGTTTCATACAGATTGGATAAGCGGTTCGATAGTTATGCGAGAACATAAAAATGAAACATACAAACATACAAACATACAAATATACAAACATACAAACATACAAACATACAAACATACAAACATACAAAGCAAAATCGCCTAACTTGCCACTAAGATCTTCGCTCGCTTCGCTCGCTCGATCGATTATGAATTATGTATTACTTCGCAAAGAAAACCTTTCGCGGAACTAACGTCCGAGTCTAAAGATAGTGGGAGGTTGAACTATGAAAACATTCATCATTTCAACCCGTTTGCACCCCACTGCTGGATATATATCCTACTTCATCATCATCGTCATCCACAACCCGACTTCACTCGTTACTGGGTTATTATATACTAGCGGAAGCCCGCGGTTTCGCCCGCGTGGACTACCATTTTTTTAATCCCACGGGAACAGTGCATTTTTCCGAGATAAAAAGTAGCTAAACTTAAAATATAGATAGACAATGACCGGGAATAGGACATAGGCTACTTTTTATCCAGGTAACACGCGAGCGAAGCGACAGGCGGAAGCTAGTAAAACTCTACGTTTGTTCTACAATGGAAACCAAACTCAATCTTACATCTCCCGCCGCGCCGCCATGGTCTTATGGATTTTGTCGTAATTCTGGAGGATATTTTTTTAATAAAAATAACAATGCGACCCTCTCAACGATCATCCTCGTCACGTCCATCCCGTCACGGGTCGTCCATTGGCGTTAGGGTGTTTGCGCATTACATAGAATTTTACCGTCCGAAAACGGATCTTTGTTAAATAAGAAAGGGTGACATGTCCTGCGGTGGAACGATAAGTTTATAAATCTTCATTCTTTTGACGAAACGAAAAGGGCTGCTTTTAAGACGATTTTATATTTATCTGACGTGTCGTGGTACTATCTCCAATAGTTCTGCTCAACCAATTTAGAAACTGTATCGAAACAACTGTATCGGTTTCATATTATGGTGTGATTTATATTTGTGTGCCGTGATATCGCATACACGTAGTAAAGAAGTCTATGTCTAAAAGGACTAAATAAATGTATGAATCCAATATACTTTTGGCGCGTCACAACACGCCCGGATAAAATCCGACTTCATGCATAGACATAGACATAGTAACATACTTGCACACTACAATGATAATTTTTCGCGGAATAATCTTTTGGGATTCCCAAATAGAAAACTTCGTACCTACCTACTTTACAATTAAGCTATCACAAAATGATGGCAATATTAGCTAGCTTCATCGGATTTCTAGGGCCGATGGAGCTGCCCAATACATCGGAACGTACAATTGTGCACAATCACCCTAACGGCCTGTCCTCTGGCGTGACGTCACGACAAACAATGTAAATTGGACGCCCACGTAACGTCACTATAATAATAACGTCGAAATATGATCACGTCCAATGAAGGTTGAAGCTTTACACGACTCCTATAATGATATAGGACCTATTTAATCTTAATGACTTGTAAAATTAATCGATCCCTCATCACGATACGGAGTGCCTGAATGTGGTGCATCTCACTAAGGGAGTGTACACATTGCGTTTTCTGAAGCGCGTTTTTGCTACGCGTTGCGAACGCGCGTTTGTATCGCTACAAACGCGCGTTCGCACCGCGTTTGTATCGATACAAACGCAAACCGGGAGTGTACACATTGCGTTTTCTGCAGCGCGTTTTTGAGCTGCGCGTTCGCATCGCGTTCGCAACGCGTTTGTATCGATACAAACGCGCTACAAAAAACGCAATGTGTACACTCCCTAAGCTATCTTATCTATACTAATATAGGTAATAAAGCGGAAGAGTTTGCTCGTATGTTTGTTTGTTTGCACGTCTGTTCTGTGCCTTTGGTCTTGACGACTTTTACGAGACTCACATTATTCGACTGGCTCCCCACTGGAGCTTGACTATTTAGATTTAAGCGGATGGATCACTGAAAAGAAAGCTAAGCCCCATACCGTGTTTGTTGCTCTGATTTTTCACGGTGTTGGTCGCGAAAGAACAGGAGTAGAATCACCTAGCTCTTAAGACGTTTCAAAGTGGTCATAGCGGTCCTACTGAAAAAATTATATTTGAATTTGGTTATGGTACGGTTAAAGTTAGCGCCCAGTGTAACCGGCTAACTTCGACGTTGCCAAATGTACGAACAACCGACCCTTAATGAGCAACGTAGGTTATCCTATCGCTCGCTTTCCTCATATTTCTAATGAAGGACAAACGCAACATAAAACTCCTACCTACTACGAACGCTGCAATGTGTTCGAAACGTCGGGAAACAAAATAAATAAAAGGTACGCGATAAAATCCCGTAATAATAATTATCATTATATAAAACTCCTATTCGACTAAAATACCCGTGTACTAACGCTAATGCATATCAATAAAGGACGGCGACCACTATTACAGTTGTATTTCTAGTTCCGAACTAGTTATTTGACACAGAAAACTGCTCAAACTATTTCAGCACTTAGTTTTAGCCATTATTAGCTATAGCTGACGCATACTAGTTAGTCTAGTTCGGTAGACATCTACTGTAATCGATAAATATTTTAGATTCTTTGTAATGTAAGCGGGTAGCCAGAGGCAAATTCATACTCACACTTGGCATGCCCTTACTTTTTTCCGCTTTTACACAAGAAGCTTACAAGTTCACGTCTACGTCACACTCTACAATTAAAGTGTCTACTTTGTGTACCTACTGCCCTATCCACAGAAGTGTTTGCAAAAAAACGCGTCAAGTTCCAGCAATAAATTGTACAGCCCCTGTCCAAAGAGCACCAACACTCTTTCATAAACTGTCTGTGTACATTATAAATTCGATTTCGGGTATTTACCACGTAAATTACTTTTTGACGTGATAACGTCTTATAAATCGATGAACGCCGGGCTGCACGCAAGAAAAAGCATGACTCGTTGTCACGTTCCGCCTGAGCCGAGCGTGCATGCGAGAGCGCGGAACAAGCGATAGAGAGGCACGATCGTTCATCAATGTTTTCTTATGACGTACACGCAAAATTATCGTCCGTAAACCGACTTTACAGACAACCATTTTTTTTTATTTAGTTCGACATTTGAACTGGATTGCACCAGACGTAGTTGCGGAAACACTGAAGTGTTGGAGGCACCGCAGCAAAGCGAAGGCGTTTGTTGTTTTGTTTGTCTGTGTCCATGTATGTCCAACTGCTCTGATCCACAGAAAGGCCGCACAGCTCTCCACATGGCTTGCGAAGGTGGTCACACTGCCGTAGCGTCGCTTCTCATGTCCCGTGGAGCCTGTAAGGAGGCGAGGGAGAACTCCGGTAGAACACCCTTGCATGTAGCGGCTCTGCATCGCCATACAGAGTTGGTGAGAACTCTGTTAGACGCTGGCTGCTTGGTTGATGCGGTGGACAATGTGAGTAGTCTATCTCACTCTAACAATAGTTGATCATGATCATAATATATAACCCATGGGCGTATATAAGGGGAGAGGGGGGGGGGGGGGTTTAGAGGGTCCAGACCCCCCCTTGTATTTTGGAACACTTGGACCCCTCTCTTAACAAATATCTTTGTATTTGGGAACCCTTGGACCCCCCCCCCCCCCATAACAAAGCTATAGCTACGCCCATTTATAACACATTCCCTGAACAGTTAGGTAATCACTGAAGGTAAGCGCCGTGGCGTGGACCGCATTGAGATCCGAGTAAGTCGCGGGCAATGAAAGCGTTAACACTCTGAGTGCCACCGACGCATATGGTATCATCAGCAATGCGGTGCTGCGGCCTCCTATTCGGAGGACACCGTAGCGTAGAGGGTGGCATTCAACATGATATAGGTCCATTAGCGATAAAACAGACACCTGAACGGCAGTTTATTTTACGCATGGAAGTTAGATCCCTAAATCATAACGTGGCCTTCGGGAGGCCTAAAAACTCCGTCATCAGAGTCGACCACACATACACACGTAAGAACTTACTTTTTACTTTTACAGTTTCCTTGACTATTCGAATAGATGATCAGTGAAATTTCGTATCACTATGAACATCGCGGCACAGGCAATTATTTACAAATCGATCCAATTAAAAATTGCAAATGTACTCGAACGTAACACAAGGACACCACAGGTAGAACATTTAATGAATAAAACATCCAGATCTCATTACGATCGCAGGGGGTGGTAATAATATTATTGTTTCTGTCCTTACTTGGCGAAAATACTCCATATTGTAATGTAACATGGTTCAAAATTTCAGAACGGCGTGACGGCATTGCAAATGGCTTGTGCCCAAGGCTGTAGAGGCATTGTGGAACATCTGCTTGCATTTGCCGCGAATGTACACGTCCAAAACAATGTGAGTAGAGTAGCTTTCTGCTTAAGAAATTACAACCTTATCTCTTGAGGAGCTTAATGTCCGCGTAGCACAAATAATTATTGAGTCTTCTTGCATCCCAATCCCAAATTATGAAAATATTTGAATTAAGAAAAAGGGGAAAGTCCGTGAGTGTGTGTGAATGTTTGTCCCCACGTTACGTTCTGGAATAACACATAGACTTCATTTTAGAATCTCAACCCCTAATGCGTAGTGCGCTTTGCGTGAAACTTCGTTTGGAAAATATACAGAATAAAAAAATATTCACGTCAAAATGGTCGAATGGTCGAATAGATAAAAAACACATTCTTGTTACTCAGATCCTTGTAGGTAATTATAGTAAGTAAAAAACTTACTTATATTATAGTGAATGTTTTTGACTGTACTCCATCAGGTTGGTTCATCAGCTCTTCACGCGGCCTGTGCTGCTGATGCGAATGATATCGTGGAGCTGCTGATAGCACATGGTGCGGATCCCACCCTGACAGACCAGGTAAGAGAATCGACTATTTAGATGCAGTCTTTCTGACATACCTAGGTGTTGTACCTACCTAGGTTTCTCAGAAACACTGCACCTAAATCATCTTCTACGAATACGAAATCATTTTTTTAACTTTTGTAACTTTTCTCACTATTTTTGTTACCTAGGTATATTTTTCCACTGCTGGCCAAAAGTCATTATATTAGACTAGGTAGGTACCTACTAAAGTGCTTTATAGGTATAGGTACCTATACCTACCCACTGTTCAACTAGATTGCTCAGTTGAGCTGAGCACTAGGATAGTATTACCAAACATTTTATGCTCTATAGCTCAATTTAATTCACTTCCAAGAAAGAGAAGCCTGCAATCTGACTAGGTACGTTATTGAAAACATAAATTTTTAAGTGCCATAAACTTTTCGCCGGCTCTGTTACACGAAGCTCGTTAGAGAGAGGTAATAAGTTAGAGTAAATTGTAACCGAGTAGGATTACAGAATCGGGTACCGGAGGCCGAGGTCTCGCTGAATTATTGAAACGAACAACCTCCGCGCGAGCTCTGCTCTCCTGGTACCTACCTAAGAACATGTATTATAAAACTGAGGGTATGTTCTAGAAGTTATGAACATTTTTAGTCTCTATTTTAAAAAATAGGGACTAAAAATGTTAACTAATGGGACTAAAGTAGATACTTAGCTAAAACAACGGAAACATAAACATTTAAATAGTCATCTAGAATCTGCTCTTTAAAAAATTACTAAATGCGTGTAAAAATCTCAAACTTTTGCTTGATGAGCCATTTTCGTCTAAAAGTAGTAAATACTTATTTTTGACTTCTGGTTTGTTCGAGTTATTGTTTGTGTTTTTTAACTTTCAGAGTGTGAGTGCATAATAATGCCATTCTGTGTAGGTAGGTAGGTAGGTATAGGTTATCTTGAAATTTTCGTCATCCGGACCAGAGCTAATACATTCACCAATGCATACCTACACCTAAAATGAAGCTTGCAATTCTTGCAAACGCTTTCAAAGTAGTCCTTCCCACTGGGAAATCTACGGATATTTAGAACTTTCGTAGTCAGGTACTAACTCGTACATTTATAGAGCACCAGCCTCTAGCTTGAACAACCACCATCAAATACAGATAATAGTGTGAGCACTAAAGATCTGGAAGAGGCTGGTTGGACTCGTCTTGGCTTAACGACTAGACGGCCCTTCGAAGCCTGCGGGCTTAAAAAGGTCGCAGAATCACGATAGGAATTGAACTATAATGCCGTGTCTTTTCACTGACTGAGAGTGAAAAGAGACGGCACATAGTTCCATTCGTTTTGTGATTCTGCTATAGCGACCTTTTTAAGCCCGCTGGTCCTTCCAAGAAGGTCTAGCTAGACAACTTTTAGTTACAACAGATGTTCAAACAATTTACCTCAAAAGTTTTGGAATTGATTGGAGTAGAACATTGAATTTGTCATAACTTGTAAGATAGATTTGAACTTAGGCAATTAGGAAGTTAGTTCGAGTCGATAAAGTAAGGTTTCTATGGAGCCACTAAACCGAATTCAATTAGACTTATTGACCGACGAGATGAGGAATTCTGAAGAAGGTAAGTATTCTTTAACAAAAGACCTTACGTAAGATATTACGTAAGGTTTTTTGTTCTAATTTTGCGGATGGATCGTGTGAGGGATGACATGAGATAGGACCTACTATTATTTATTCTGTGGCATGATTAAGAAAAGGGTGAGTGCTGACATGACGACTGATAGAGGGAAGTGAAAGAAGAATATAATTATGGTGTATCGACCCTATATTATAGTGGGATAAGGACAGGCAGAAGAAAAGTACTTTCTTCTAAGTAGGTAATAAAAATATTATTTTTACCTACCCCTCTAAAAAGCTTATTTTAGTCCCTGAAAACAGTGAATAAAAAGCTAATTTTTTCACATACGTAA
Organism: Camptogramma bilineatum; assembly: GCA_958496255.1. Lineage (NCBI taxonomy): Eukaryota > Metazoa > Arthropoda > Insecta > Lepidoptera > Geometridae > Camptogramma > Camptogramma bilineatum. The sequence continues at coordinate 13,015,919 of OY292466.1, read as the reverse complement.
ATAATGTTGTGCCTCTACGTATATGCTACGTCGTAGCACATACGTAGGTAACATCTACGAAATATTCAACATCCTTTTATGTAAGTAGCTACTTGTAAAACCCCTTATTTTGCCTTATTCTCTTGTTACTATAGGCTTTTTCTATTCTAATCTATTGTTATTTTCGCCACTCCTTCACCGTAACGCGCTGGCAAAAAAAATATTGGCAAAATAAACCAGGATTCGAAATCACAGCCTTAAATCGATCTCTAGTTCCTAGTAGGCTGTCTAAGTTATTCTGAAAAATATTTGTGTTTCATTATCGAGTTAAAACAGAGAAAACAATCTTGGGCTTGTGAGTTTGCTTAGGATTGTATTATTCATAAGCCAAGCAGAATGAAACATCAAAACTTTGTTAGTTTTGCTTGGTTTTACAAGTCACACATCATGGTTGAGTGAAACTTCAATTCTATTATTTGATATTTGTTTAGGTAGTTATGAAAGTGTCCTTTTGTCCTACCTACTAAGATTTACCAACTATCCATGGACGTAGCTATATCTTTGTTATGGGGGGGGTCCAAGGGTTCCAAAATACAAAGATCTTTGTTAAGGGGGGGTCCAAGGGTTTCAAAATACAAAGATTGACTAGGTTTCTTCCGAACTTAATGGGCTAAGTTATATACGCCCATGCAACTATCATTGCCACAGAATACCTACCTAAATAATAATTTGTCACTTCTATTACTCAAGAAGTTAGGGTGAAGAAACGCTCGTGGCGTAGCTTGCTTATATGTACCTACTGTACAATCTTGATTGATCATTAAAGTTAAGCAGCGTTGTGCGCGGTCACAATTTGGATGGGTTACCGCAAGTGGCATTAGGTACGTGCTGAGCGCTTCCGTGCTTCGGAGGGCACGTTCAATTGTCGGTCCCGGCTTTTAAGTCGTTAAGCCATGACGGAGGCCTTTAGGCGGCCTAAAACACCTTCACCAGAGTTGGCCACTTGCTCATACAAACTAACTATTACTTACTAATTCTACCGACCGACGCCATCATCATCATCCACAGCTCGAAATGAAATGAAATGAAATTCATTCACCCACTGCTGGGTATAGGCCTCCCTTAGTTTGTGCCATTCGTCACGATCCTGCGCCACTGGTCCAATCCATCTTTTACCCGCGACTTTGTGGATGTCGTCTGCCTATCTTGCCTACTAAAGTTCCAGTGTTACTTTTACCATTGACAAGCCATCAATTTCAGTGGGCGCAATCCCCAATGAGCGTGGCTGGTGGCTCAGCAAACGTGGAGTCACCTCCCGAAGGGTTCCGCCGCGCTGCCCGAGGGTCTTTCTCCGCTATACTGGACCTGCTGACTGCTACTACCAACGTGGATCATCATCTGGTCAGTGATTAATTTTTTATAAAGGCCTCTTCAAGTGCATTAAAACTTGTACTACACTAGTGAATTCTAATGAGCTTGTACTGTGATGTGGTTTATATGCTGCCGAAAACCGAAAACTTTTCCTCATGCATGGCTCAACTAATTCAGATGGGAAACTTAAGTCTCTCAGGCAAAACGTAGAGAAGAAACTCAAAACTCAAGTCAGTTTCGCACACAGATTTAGGAGTTATAGTTGCGTCGCATTAACTATTATCTAAGTATCTACGCATTTCACCATTTACAAAAATTAAGGACCTCAGAGGTTTTAAAACAAATTACCTAACTGCAGCTACGCGGACCATATTCTACAAAGACACAATTGCTAAATAAATCTTTAGGTAAAACGGCAAGCAAACATAATATTTGTCTTGTGCGCGGTATCTAAGGTACCCAACCCATATCAAGTTTGTTTATCTAACTAAATGAACCGTAAAATCTAGTTAGTAATTCGTTTCAGTGCCCACATCCCGTCCAAATTGAATTAAACGGTCCATTAGTAGCTTCGTCCATAGCCCTCCGTTTGCGCAATCAGTTAAAACAAAAGCATTTTGAGGATAATCCCGTTAGCGCACTTCGCAACCACTATCCAAGCAATTGGACAAATGGACGTTTTATTTGTTAGAGACGCTATGGTTTGGAAAACGTTCCTTTGAATATTCCATCTAGGGCAGTGATGGGCAAACTACGGCCCGCGGGCCTTCTCCGGCTCGCGAACCGTTTTAATCCGGCCCGCTGCGCCACGCGCTATCATCCGTAGGTACCTACTACTCAATCCGTACTGGTCTCGAATAAAAAATAGTGTAGCTACTTGCAAAAAATCTGGCCTCCATTACATTTGAAAGGTTTTACGTAGCTCCTGATGAAAAAAGTTTGCCTAACTCTGATCTAGGGTATGAACGGATTGCGTCTTATTGAACAGAAGAACATGCCGTGCTGATTTGAGTTTCGGAACAAAGCAAGATGATTTTATTTTAACTAGACAATATTTTGTGACCTTTAGAATGCCTTAAGGCATTAAAATAAAGTCGCTTCCGACCTATTCAAAATAATAAGGTAAGTACCTACGTGATACCTGCCGACCTAGTCTGATTTTCTAACTGGCAACAAACTCAGCTAGTTTCAAGAAACCTGGAAAATGGGTTAGGTAGGTACCTAACTATTTGGTTTGGTCAAGTACCTACCTTCAGCTTACCTACCTAATAACAATAAAGGTAAGTAGGTAGGTACTTTCCTCTATATTATTTTAGGCGACTTGTAAGAAAAAGGCTTTCTCTCTAAGAAAGTATTCTCTACAATGTTATTTCTAAAATGTTTATGTTCGTTATTTCTAAAAGGAAGTAGATAAATAGTTCTAAAACAATAATACCTGCTGTTTCAACAAACAGAACGTGCTCTATAACAAATTGAATGTTTTCCAAATAAACTAACTGATCCCATGGGTGCGGGAAAATGGAAAAAAATATTTGTGATCGGGTTATAGCAATATCTGTTTGTATTCAACTCACAAAGGAACAAGAGCGGAAATAGAGTAGGTACCTAAGTGATTATGATTGACTACCTTTGGCGTATGATTTTGTTTAGCTTTTATTTATATAACCTGAGGACGAATCGGTAAAGCCTACCGACTGATGTTTTCGATAAGGTTTTTCCAAGATGTTAGTTAACAAAAAGCTGAAGTGTGCTAGCCTACTCCATCTCAATCCTAGCCAATCACTGTCGGTCCCGGCTTTTAAGTCGTTAAGCCAGGACGGAGGCCTTTAGGCGGCCTAAAAACCCCGTCACCAGACTTGGCCACTTGCTCATACGAACTTACTTACTCACTTACCTACTACAAAGTCCGGTTAACCTATTCCCTGCGTTGGGAAGCCACAACTTCCGTGCCCCAGAACCGCGGTGCTCTCGCAGTAGAGCGCCGGAGCACATGTGCGTCAGGGGCACTGAAAGCACTGCAAGACCAGTTGTTTTTTTTTTTCTAAATGTATAAGGCTGAGCGCACACCTGTCCGCGCCGAATTCTCGAAGTACCTACATCCAGATTCGGTAGAATCGTCTGGGCAGACGTGCGAAGTTTCGTACGATTTCTTCATATTTCATTAAAGAATTCTATAAGTACCTACCTAATTCGATTGGTGTGCGGCCATTCAAGTCGTAGGCATTACAGTTGGGCCGACGGATCTAGGCGTACGTGAAGTCAGGCTCTGCGCTGCGCAGTAGAAAATTTTGTATGAAAAAGTTGCACTGCGCATCGAAACGGCTAACTTCACGCACGCCGAGATCCGTTGGCCGTACTGTAAATGCCTAACGTTAGGTAGATACCTACCCATCTATGCAATAAGTTGGTAGGTAGTTGCCGAAAGCACTATAGGCTGTAGGCGCTTTCTATTATTTGATTACTGGAACCTAATGGGTTGTTCGGGTCGATGTCACTTTATGAAGCTTTCAGCGTGCACCACACCTTTATCTAATTTCCTGCTGTGATATCAATCAGCCGATATCCGACTTGGCTAATGGAACCCCCATTAGTTTACCTATGGACACGAAGTTTCTGATGTCCGAAATTCAGACAGAGAATCTCATTACGTAGTGGGGAAGCTAAGCTTGCCGAAAGCGGACGTTCGAGTCTTTATGTTTCAAAGTTATAGCCATTATATCCAATTATTATCTTACCCAACAGAAAATAATTGGATGATCAGAGATGTCGTAATTAAAGTGTAGGTACCTAATTACGATAAAAATCCAATCCATGGACTTTTAGTGCATGTCTTTTTCTCTAAGTATTTTTCCCACTACAGCATCCACGAAACGAATGACATTTAATTTTATCCCGGAAAGCTTCTAACGTGTATAAATTTATATACTTAATAGGTAGGTACTTATACCTAACACAACACTAGATTCTGCGAAGGGAAGACCTCGCGAGCAAACTATTAATGCAACAAATAATGAAGGTTGAAATTATTCATTTTTAGGATCAGAACTCCGATGGTTCCACAACTCCCCGAGCCGATGTGTCCGGCAGTCGGTCGCCTGTCCCAAGCGAAGGTACCTATATCATTTATTATTCTAGACATGACATGACCAAAAAATAATCCACGTTTCTCAGTGGGACGAACGCTACTAAAAACTTCCCACTGACCCCATCAGGGACAAGGGCGAAAAATTGTTCCCGTTGGCCCCATTGAGAACGAGTGGGGACGAGCGGGAATAACCCATTGAGAAGCATTATCTGCTTAGTAATCGGTGGTAATCGCAAGATGTAAAACCTCTGCTGTTCCCAACTCGACCCGATTTCATTCTTTACTTGGGATATCGAATTACATTACTTTCTAACGCATGATAAGAATCTAACTAAAGTGACGCTTATATTAACATAATTATCATAAACGTGTTTTTTCTCCGCTCCTCCCGGCTCTTTCGACTGATTTTGACGATGAGGACCAACAAGTATAATTCCCATTCGTCTTTGATTGCTATGTCTGTTGATTGGTATGTGTACCTACCTACCTATAAACATTTCTCCCTATGTTCTGTGTGTCTGAATTTTGTTTAAATGTTCAATATCTGAGCGACCGAGCTACGCTCGGATGCAAAAAGAGAAAATTTAAAAAATAAAAAGAAAAAAAACTTAAGTAGGTACCTACCTAGGTAGGTAATTCTGTGAAACTACGAACCACATAGCACTGGTAAATCTTTTTGCGGAAAATGCCCAGAAAACGAATTTTCCAAGACATGAGACCTAGGTAGATCGATTTTTCGCCCCCTTAAACCCCAGTACCGCAAATTTCATCGAAATCGTTAGAGCCGTTTTCGAGAACGTGAGTAGGTACCTACCTACAGACAAACAAGCAAACAAACAAATAATGCTCGTATAATAGAACAGGATGTGGTGTAATAATAACAATAAAGTGTTAATCTATCAATCTAAGTACCTATCTATTTCTTTCAGTGGTAGAAACGGATAACGAGAGGTGATGGTCGGCCTCCACGCTGCTGGAACGGCTGGCACAGCGCGGCTTGCAAGTCGACACGCAACTCGCATTGCCTCCTACAGGTAACTATTTCGCCGGTAGGTACTTACCTAAGAAGAACTAAGTTCTCGTCACGTAAAAAGAACGCTGGCAGAAAGTGGAGGGGGTGTGTTTTGTCTCTTGTTTGCGCATGGGTTACCTATTAGCAAACATGAGACAAAACACACCCCTCCACTGTCTTCCAGCGTTCTTTTTACATGACGCCAACTATACCTTCTACTCGCTGTTGATAGTGAGTTTCTTTATATGAAGGAGGGGGCCGCAGTACCGTCTGCAGCAAGTGATAATGGAACGTAGAGATCTAGAAGTCTTGATTGGAACCATAACACAACTCACACAATATGGTAGCTAGCATTGAAGCAGTCAGATTTAGGAGCGTCCGAGGACTTAGAACATGCTTCTGGTTTATCCAAGACAAGACTGATCATTATTTGACAAGAACGAAGAGTGTCATGCCACCAACATGCGATTCCTTCGGAGGTCACCGCAGTGTGTGGCAGTGTAGTAACTCTTTAAACTTTCCCATCTATAAATTGGATTGGATACCTATACTTACTTACTTTTGAAACAAGTTTACTTTTCACTTCCAGGCTGTGCGCGTTATCGCGAGCTCTGCTACCGAGCTGCGCACGCGACGAGACATCAAGACGCACCGCGCGCCTGCGCCTGCGCGAACTGCTCGCGTCGCCGCTCCGCCGAACCTTGATCACTGGACCACTGTTCTATTTCTTTATCTTGAGAGAATGAAAAGTAGCTCATATGCCTAATTTATATCGGTCAAGTGTTTAGCGAAGTGAATGAAAAGGTGGCGTACGAGTATATTGGTGGCCGATTCACACAACGCCATCTAGCAGCAAACTAGGCTTTTACTTGCACAATTAAATTGAAAATGTAAGTAAGTACCTACCGAATAAACCCCTTCATAAAATAGAGAAGATCTGATAATCTTCAACGGCTCAACAGATTTTCATGAAACATAGCAAGGCACCTTTCAACTAAAAAAATAAGAAGTAGGTAGGTATCGTTGGTATCGGTTCATCGATTCAGGAACTGATGCCACAGACGACACACTGAATACACATACACACTACAAACTTGTAACACCCCTCGTTTTCGTCGGGGGTTAAAAACACTAGATAAGCTAAAAAAAGCTTAGCTTACAATAACCTACAGCACCTGAAAGGAACTGATAGTCCTGGGTCTGGAATCAATCGAACTCTCAACCTGAGCAGCTCAGGGGGTCTAAAGTGGCCACTTTTGATGAAAAATCAGATGTTTCATAGATGCTTCATCTATGAAACATCTATGAAACATCTAATTTTTCATCAAATGCTTCATAAATGCTTCATATATGCTTCATATATGAAGCATCGATGCTTCATCAATGCTTCATAGATGCTTCATATATGAAGCATCTATGAAACATCTATGAAGCATTTCACAAAACATCTTTTTTGACAGATCTATGTGCGAGGTTTTTTCTTTTTTTTTCTGCTTTATTTTGGCTTCGCACGGGTTTTGCATTCAGCCATCCGTTTTCTATTCAACCTATATTTACTTTCTAAAAGTAAATTTAACCTCGCACATGGCTTTTTGGCGGGAATTTGAGAAGTCATGATTTCGTTTTGTTTTATTTTCCAAAACTTGTGTTTCTTCGAATGTTAATGTGTAATGATGGTGGATTATTAACCGTTATGTGTTCGTGAATGTGCATAAGTGTGGGCAAGTGAAACAGCTTTTTGACTTCTAGCAAAAAGTCCGTGTTGATGTTTCAGTAAAGCCCCACCATCTTTACTGAGGCCAAGGGGAGGGGTGGAATATTATATTTATGTATATTTTGTAGGTATTTGTATATCTTATTTATCTATAAACTTGAAGAATATTAATTACTTGACACTGGCTGAATGCACAAGCCGTGCGAAGCCAAAATAAAGTAGAAGAAAAAAAGAAAAAACCTCGCACATAGATCTGTCAAAAAAGATGTTTTGTGAGATGCTTCATAGATGTTTCATATATGAAGCATATATGAAGCATTTATGAAGCATTTGATGAAAAATCAGATGTTTCATAGATGAAGCATCTATGAAACATCTGATTTTTCATCAAAAGTGGCCACTTTAGACCCCCAGGCTTCAGTTTCAAAGCTTTTTGAACGGCTTTTTCCATTATGCTCCCACTTCGTGATCCCAGTGGGATCATACAAAACTTTGGAGTTCATTAATACATTCAAAAAGCTATAGTAGATGATCCCACTGGGATCACGAGTGGGAGCATAATGGAATAAGCATTTTTAACTACTGAGCTATGTAACTCGTCAAAAGATAACCACTAGATAAAACTTGACCAATGTAAATAGGGCTCTCCATCAGCTAGCTACGAATGTAAGTGATGCATGTCATGCCTGATACTTGATCGTATTCAGTATTTTTTAGATCCTAGCCAGAAATTTTTCAATAGATAGGTACTTACCTAGTAATCTTCGTCAAAGAACTATTTCAAGCAATTTTACTCACCGTACTTTGGTGAGTGAAATTTGGATTTAGTTCAATAAGGAATAATCTAAATTGATCAATTTTGAGCGTAGACGCCAAAGTTTTGTCTTCGTATTGAATTACAAAGTATTACAATTTATAATGAACAATGAACATGTCAATTTTGAGAGTCCAATTTTAGATATTTTAAATATTGCGGTTTCTTTGCTAGTCCTAGTGCCTTACCTAATTTGCTTTTTGTAAATAAACGCAATGACCATTTTGATTGCATAGTTTTGAATAAGTACCTACTCAGAAATAATTGTGCACGTCGTAAATTTGGAATCATTACATTAACAGCACATATTAATATTAACAATTAGTGAGTCATTAATTGAATTTGCTTATGTATTAGATTATAGCTAATTCAAAGAAATTAAATAATTAATTTCACACAATTTATTTGGATGTTATGCTACATAGTAAAATTCCGTAAGTCTATGATAGGTTGATAATTTTATGGTAAAATATGCTAATTATCGTAAAACGTATGCCAAACTAGTATGTATCTTATTGAATAGTCGGTGGCTAATTCTATGGTCCAAGGAATGAGTAAACTAGAATAACTTTGAGCTAAATATTTTAACGTCTTAATTTTAGTATTTTAGAGCCTAAAATATATCTAAAATGTAAACCTGTCCATTTAAGCAATGAACTTTGTCGATTTCTATTTTAAATGTACAATAAATTCTACTTTATATTACATGTTTAGTGTATAACATTATTTTTTAATTACATACATTACATTCTGATCTTTATTGTACTTACCCGATGTCATAAAGTACAATTTAAACATAAGTATTTTAAACAAGGCCTATGTATCTAATCGCTTTATAAAATGTATTTTAAAATGATTCAAAAATAAAATTTATAAAAATAGTACCATCTATTATTTCCAAAATCTAAAAGAGCGCTAGGTTATGAAACTTAGATGACTTAGGAATTCTAAGCAGTCTTGTGAATGTGAAATTTAAATAAAAACTTATATTAATTAGTAATTTTATTAGAGACAAAAATACAAAACGTCACGAGAACAATGCGGAATCTGTTCACAATTTTAATACATACACGCAATCGGACAACCTGTAGTTTAAGTGCTCGATCAGCCTCACTTGAATTGGCTTCTTCATAAAATGCTATTTTAAGTTCCAGTAAGTACTGTAGTTGTCATAAACTTGCTTGCAATGAGCAAAAACGCTTATCAATAACTTCACTAGTCCAAAATTAGCATTTTACAAGTAATGACAATCATACAACATGCTTTCGGAGTTCAATACCAAATAACCAGCAAATGCATAACCCTAAAACATGATTGTTCAGCTAATATTCTTATCTTCTAACAACAGGTACTGTATTTATGTAGTTATAATGAATACATCAATAATTTCAGTTTCCTAAAAATAATAGGACGCTAACTGCCAAAAAGTTGACATAATATACAAATCATATGAAATTGAATTCATATTTTCTCATCCTAAGGCGTGTAACCTAAATCAAATTTAATGAGAATGTAAATAAATCTATGAGAATGTAAAAACAGAACTCGTACAGGACTTGCTGGAAACGTCTGTTCACATAACAAAAATGTCCAAATGCAATATAATCTAACAACTTAAAAGTTCGGGAAAGAGTCTCTGAGATTAATATTTCTAGCAAATAATTGTTTTCATCAAAACTGAAGTCTAAAATGCTATCAACTAGAATAATATCTATAGGAATAAGTCTAAATAGGTCAATATGGATAGCAAGTTATGTCATTTAATTCTAAGGTCATCTTACTGGTTTATCGAGATCAATCTATTCAATAGCTAGGCTACGATCTCATTATGATAAATTTAATATAAATATGCATCTCATTGACTCGTCTCCGATAAAAATAATGTACAAACTAGAATGATTGCGTTTGTATAAAAAGAGTAACTATTTTACATACATACGAGAGAATGCCTTGAGGTTTGCTGATTCACAGTGAGGTTAAGACATCCGTCGGTCTCATTGTGTCGGATGGATGAAAGTCCTCAAGCCGACATTATACCATGCTGAATTCAGTGTGCTAACTGCTTGTTCATTCATAAACTAGCGCTCTGTCTCGCTCTTTGACTTAAGACTTACGTATTGTGCGTCCTACTTGTACTGAGGCTAACTGTTGCCAACTTCAGTCAAAGCAGGATGCACAATACGCAATTCTTAGGCCAAAGAGCGAGACAGAGCACTAATTTATGAATGAACTAGCGTGCACTGAATTCAGCATGGTGTAATGTCGGCTTCAGAATAAATCAGTAAAGGACAAGACGTGACGTGGGGATCATGTCACAGGGTTGTCTCATGGACTAACGGCGGTAGGGATGGTAGGAAGGGGCAGAAGCGGACCCACTGGAAGAACCATGGTAGCTGCGCTTTGAAGACCGCTGGTACCCATCGCCGGATCCACCGGTGTACTCATAATCGTCACCTAAGCAAAAACACATGTTATTCAAAGAAATTAAGCTCGAATTTTCAAAAGCAACATACAAAGCAAAGATACAAGAGATAGAAGGAAATATATAAAAAACTTACCCACACCACGCGCGCCATTCACGCGCTCACCCATCGAGGATAACTTAGACCTACCTAGACTCACTATTGACACTACTATCGCTTGTTCTTTCCTAAGGTATCATTCGGATCTCGGCAGCGTCGCCTGAATCCGAACGGTACCTTTATGATAAAATGACTACTATAGTGGCATATCGACCTAATATTGATTCCTAAATGAGTTCTATGTGGCATTCTAATACGGTTCTACATAGGATTGTTAGTAATGCTTTGTTAGTAACCTGATGCTGAAGCAATGTCCGACACGTTACAATACGAAGGCTGTGGAGATACCATGCCGCCGCAATACATCATTTGAACCTGTTGAATTTAGTTTCAATCTTTATTTTTCCCCCGGATTAGTCAGTCAGTTTAAGGTACTGCAGATCGGAACCAACGGATTATTTTATCGTTGGAGCTCAAACAAAAACCGCATAAGAATTCTATTAATATTTTTGAATGTTGAATATAATAATAGAAATATGAATGACCATTTACATCTGGTAAAACCCTACAAGACAAAATATATTCAATTTTATCTAGCAGTTTTGTTAATCTTGTTACCATATTATCGACTGAACTCTAAGCCACCTAAAAAAGTTAGTCTAGAGACTGGGCTGATTGTCTAACTAACTCGTCTCCAAACTCAAATTGGTCTCAAACTGTTACAACGATCGTATCTTTTGTCACGTTCAGTCTCATTGAGATGAGAGTGACAGAGACACGCTAACAAAGATAGACAATCAAGGGGCTGGTCATTAGGTCAATGAGATTAAAAACTGGAGTTTTTCTATGGATCATTCCAATAGAAAAGGAATAATAACCTGCGGCGGGGTCCCCATAGCTTCGTTCATCTGTGGTATCACATACTTCGGACTGCCTGTGTGACTGGCCACACCATCACCCTCTATCATGGAAAAGTTGCTTTCAAATTCATTCATAAAACGTTCTATCTACTGAGATAAATGATAGGCTGGTTTTACTGTCACGCGTACCGTCGGCGCTGATAGGCGAGTGATCTTTATCACAATGAAATAAGAATACTGATTGTTTAGCAAAAATGGCAACGCTGATTTCTCTCGTTAGTGCTGAACAATCAGTATCCTTATTTCATTGTAATAAAGATCACTCTCCTATCAGTGCCGACGATACGCGCGACAGGGCGACAGTAAAACCAGCCTTACTTTGAAGATACCATTTGATTCTACAGTTACATCACATCTTTGCAAATGTCTAGATTGATTTCTCGACTATGTACATCTACTAAGCAACTTTGATCTATGAAAGGGCTGAATAAAAGATACATTACATGGGTTTGTTAGAGCGTGTGTTAGTTTTGTGCGGATATGTCTAAATGTGTAATTAGCGTGGAAAGTTAGTTTTGGATCGTATTGAGTCTAGTCGAAACATTAGGTTGTTTTAAAATTTCAGGGTTTCTTTACGGATCGCTTATTTTAATTGTTAGATTTTAGTAAGTGTAAGACTATTATTGGGTTTTAACTTTATGCCACCAAATAAAAATAAAAATTATGATTTACGTTGTCTACTCGGGATTTTATTCTACAGGGGCGGGGGAAGAATCATTAAAAATGCCAGTATTATTTTGAATTTTTTGATTTCTTTTAATTATCTACGTTTTATAATGTCCTTAAAAGTAGATATAATATTTCATCATAAGATATTATTTCAAATATTTGCAGTTGTAATATTATTAATTTTAATTAATCAACCAGTAGTATTTACTTAATCCATTAAGATAGAAGAAGCTTAATAATAGGAAACTACGACAAAACTGTTTTTCAAATACATTACAAACTACATACTTATGTTACCAGTTAAATCTAACACTAAATACATACCCAAAATACCTATAAAGATTAATGCATAATTTCTACTAAAAGACCTGTGTGTTATTTTCTGTGATAGCACTTTTAATTACATCAATTTATTAGCATACAAGCTTCTCGTCTTAATTTAGTGCTTCGATTAATATTATTAATAGTTAAAACCGTAATTAACTAATTATCATTAGGTAATCGTCGTTTATAAACAAACAACAAGGACACTCGTGGTTGTGTATGTCTATCATAATTTTCATTTTTATATAACGAACATAAAGTAAACTTAGTGTAGCCGCGCGAGTTGGGAGTGCGAGTGCGAGCCATCCCGGATCGCTCGCGGCGAGTGCCAAGGCTTCACCAATGTGCACATTTAGGGCTAAGTATAGTTTAAATACTATAACAAATCTAGATAATAGTCTTACAATCGTAACATGCTTAATTTGTGGCTAGGTCGCGGTCGCCGCTTCCGATTAATTACATTTTAGAAAATTAATACAATACGTTATGAATACAACGCGCCGAGCCGTGCCGACGCCGACGCGACGTAAAGTAAACTTATATACTGCCGTAAGTAAACGTTACTTTATATATTGTACATCAGTCGATAGGTCATCTAACAATTTTGTATACTAATCGATCGTTATGTACTTTATTTAACCCACTAAGAAAATATAGTTAAAAATAATCAACATCGAAATTTTAATTAAACAGAAATAAATAACAACTTGCCCTAGGTTTTATATTAATTAATGTTATAATTAACTGTAAAGCCCGTGCAAATATATTTTACGATTATATTGGGATCCGTAATTACATTTATATTAAATTCTAGTATAAATATGTCGATTATAGTTAGTAATACCTGCATTGGTTTTAAAATAACTTTCCAAAAGACTACAGACTGTCGTCAGCCGATTTATTTTAAATGCAAAATATTATTACGTGACTATTAAAAAGTGAACTTAAAAAAGTAGAACGGTTAATCTAACTTTAACACTAGGGGTCTTGTCGTGTATAATTAGTCAATTACGATCATAAATATATTAATTATCATATAGTATTTATATAAAGCGGGCACCGAGGGGCTCTGAGGGCCGCTCCGTGCGGCTACGTTAGTATACCAAATACACATAAACATGTTCCTTTATACTACCGAATAAACATACACATATAAAAACCGCATATACTATATTTTTAAAGTAATACAAACAAGAGTCGAGAGGTTAACTACACAACAGTACTACAGTTAAGCCATGATTATAATATTATTCCATAAACATTATATAATTTAAAGATACAGTCATATATCTTATGTCGATATTACTCAGTGTAATATTAAAATGCAAAAGATGGTCACCCACGGGTACGCGAAGGTGGCTATGCAAGTCCCGTGAGCGTTACGAGTGAGTGAGTGAGTGGGTGAGGTGAGTGACGTCACGCGACGCCGCGAGTCGCGGGTCGCGTCGAGCCGAGAGCACGACTAACTCCACATTTGACAGACGAGCCTCTAACGAGTCTTACCGTATTTGTATTTCGCTAACTATTTTAATTAATAAATTCATCCAATATTTTAATGTTTCTCCTATAATAATAATTAAAAACTCATATAAATAGTCTCAATTGATTTTTACTTTCACAATAATTTGCACTAAGTTTAATGTTGAGTAAATCTAAAATTTCTAATACATACGATATTTTACTTTAAATAAATTATACTCTTTATATTAAGAAGATTGCCATTGTTTAATTACAAACTAAGTTCTTAATTGTTCCAAAGTTTTGTGAGTGTTGGGCTCGGGCCCGTGTTAAACACACCTTAGTGCTAATCTTTATTATCACTGAACATAACATAAATCTATAATGATACTTTTAAAAGCGACGTTTTCTAATATTAAATCAGGTGTGAACTATTCCGTTCGTATCATCGGTGGTTGTATATTAAATCTATATTGAAATTATACCGAAACGATGGAACTGATATAATGCGAACTGAATATACAGGAGGGGATCGACGGAGCGGAGCGGAGAGCGGGGAGCGGGGCGGAAGCGGAAGCGGGGGTTACGGGACGCGACAGTTAGGACTGGCAAGAGAGTACGACCGAAATGAACGAATACCTAACTTGATAGTAAAATAAGGAGGAATGAATCGAGACAAACTAAACCTAACTAACATAGGAACCGAGAGCAACGAAGCGATAAAGAAGCGGAACTATTTATACGTAACCTAACTGGCAGTTGGGCACCGACGATGTCGAATACTTAATTAACTTCTTTATATTTGTTACAGGGTACGAATTTTACAAGTCGATTACCTACATTATGTACTCGTTCAGTCGATTCTGTAATTATATTTAAGGCTACGTGAAATGTACCGATGTGTTATCTATGAGAATCACAATGTAGAAGGCGTCATTATTTTCTTTACTATTACTTTACTTTAATTTGGAACACCGCACCCCTCGCCCCGGACCGTGTCGCTTATAATTTGCTTATTCCTCACATTATTCCTCAATAGATAAATTATACTTATGGAGCGATCTTAAATAACCCTATTCTAAACGTTCAAATTATGCAATGTCAACAATTCGTCTATTTAAAACATTTATAACAAATCTTATCTTTCGCGTGGCAAGCAGCTTGCCGTCGCGGTTCTATTAATTTATTAAAATTAAAGGAACAAGCGTCCCGCGGCCGGGCGCAGGCAGTCTATCAGTACAGTAGTCCGTAAACTCTAAATACGTAATTACAACGAATCGTGCGACAATGGCGACGCGCACGGTCGGCCCGCGCTGCGCATTTTCATTACTTAGCTTATCACTAAAATTTTAATCAGTCGATCGGTCAAACGATTGAGCGATATAAAGTACAGTAAAAGACTAACATTAAATTTAATCTAATAAATGTTATTTTAAAATTATAACTCACTTTGCGGCGCAGCGAGGCCGGACGGGCGCGCCGGCACCGTGTTACGACAGAGGGCCGTCTCTCTCTCCCTCACAAACCTCTATACAGTTTTAAAAATATTTGGCAATCACATAAATTAAAACTTTAAAACTATGTGACGAGAGAATCGATTAAAATTATGCTTTACACACGTTGTCTATAAATATGTACAGGGTGTCCGCGCGAGGGGTGCTAAAATATCCTAAATGCTTGAGCTTCTTAACATAGTACGACGTTATCGCTTGCTCCTTAACAATTTGGCAGGTAAATTTATTTGATTAAAAATATAAATAAAGTTCGTATTTATCATAATCGACTTAATAATTGCAATAAAAACTAAAATGCATATTAGAAACCAAATTAAAATTACGAATATTCGAAGAGAAACGTTCCCTTCTTTTTATATAAAAATGGGATAATTAAAATAATAATAATCACGTTCAGTCATGCGCTGTGTTACGTTATCAACACATAATTATTCCATTACAACTCTACCGTTTTCCTAAGTCTAGTGGATGATAAATAACCAAAATACTAATATTAAATATACATACCGATATATATATCAGATAATATTTATACAAGTTTAGCTTAAGTTAAGTTTTAAAGGTCATTTCCCTAAATTGGCCTTGTTATACATGTCTGTCAAATGTGCTTCGCTCGGAGGCCCGACGCTGGCCCCGCGGCCTCTTCCTACACTACGTCCGCGCCTACAGACGGCGAATGCCACAACGAACGACTATACCTACGACATTATAAAAGAAATCGTTCTAAAAAGGACAAAAAATACTCAAAAATCGAAATTTTTTGATAGTTAAAAAAAATAGTAAGCCCACATCCAAAGAGAATATTAAAAGCAATAAAAAGGTGCGCGAGCAGAGTTCGCGCGCGATGCAGCGTCCTTCAGCTCAGAAGAGGGAGTCGCGAAATGTCCCGCCGAGTAATATCAGGGAGCCCGTGCGGATCGCGAGCTAATATCGACCGTGATCAGCGTTCAGAGACAAAACGTGAGGAAACACGAACACTAACTAAAACTTTCCAAAAGCTACGGTAACATTTTCGAAAAACGAAGCCTAACGCGTGTGGGTTTGTGTCAATGTGGCGAGTCTCGATAGCGCCTCGGTTCGGCTCTAGTTGGGTGTCGATGCGTGCCGGGTTGGATGTAATGTGAGTTAGGTCAGGTTAGGCGGCGGGCCACTCCTTGTTAAACTCGTTGGGCGTGAAGTGTTTGGGCGCATGGTGCGGGTGGTGCACACCTGGCGGCTGCGCGGGCGCGGGCGGCGCGCTGGCGTGGTACTCCGTGCCGGCGTAGGCGCGCCCGGCGCCGCCGTACGACGAGCCCTGGCGGAGACCCACCCCACACGTTACTCATCTACACAACTATTCTACTCCGAATGCACTCAACCTGAACTGAACTCAACTGTCTCAACACTTAAAGTACAGCTTAACATTAACGTCCAACTATGAACGGCGATATCTTTTTTACTAGTTTGTACTTCGAATGCCGACGGGGAGGCGACCCGTGACGACGGGCCGCCTCGCCCGCCCCCGGTTGCGTTGGATACGTGGAGAGCTAGGCGCTTAGATCTAGTGCGGTGCGATGCCTTTTTGACGGACGCTATCGTCGAAACGATCGAACCGTCCATAGTGAGAAATCCCCAGTGTTTCGCGACATTCCCCCGTCCGATACCCGCCCTTATCTCTAATTGTCTTTCTGGAGGAGCCACTCTTGTGGGCCCTGATCGACCAACTGGAAAAGAAGAACAAGACATAAAGTCCCACTCGGCAGACTGTTTAGCAGGTTTATGTAAGTAGCTCAGCGCGTGAAGATGGACCGGGCGAAAGCGTGACTGACCCCGAGGGCGAGATGAACTCCCGAAGGGAGAGCGGCGCAACGACACGGGATGGAGGGACGGAGGGGCGGGAAGGAGGGAGAGACCTTCAGCGAAACTCGATAACAAACTAATCTCCTTGATTTTCACTATGGATAGCGGTGCGAGCGCCATCTGTTGCCACAGAACGCGGCCCGTGTGCTACTACCGCGTCACTTATTCTCATTCTCACGGTATCGGTTACGATCGACCGCAGCATAGTTCTTAAAATCAAAAAGACATCGCACATTTATCCGGCACTGAGACATGCGGCCAGTGGACGCGACACTAGACGCGTTCGGCGCCCGATATGATTACAAACAAGCATGGTACACGGCACACGGATGCAGGGTGGCAAACTAATGGCTCTAGTAAAATTGATCATGCTGCATTTCGGCTGTGACCCGATCGGCCGGGACTAACATTTCGCTGAACGTCGCTCGCTCACCGAAGCCGGTGCTCGGTCACAAACCTTGCACACCCTTATCGCAAACAACCACAATGCAAGTACAACCAAATTGAAATTATGCGGGAGAACTATAGCAATCGCTCGGTCTCTTTTATTTATCACACGTCCATTCATCGTTCTGACAGCCTGAATCGTAAAATATTATAATCGTTCATGCATCTTACTTGCAAACTCGCGTCATTACTACAGGATCGGATGCAGGACAAAATAAAGTGTAAAGCGAAAGGAGGTTTGGGAGATTGGAAGGATTCAAGCCCCGAAGTGATGAGCAAAAATTATACAAACACAAACCTATGACGGATGATCAACTTGGCTGTACTTTAGTGTATGAGTAATGTAGTATTTCGTAAACTGTATCTTGGATTATGTTAATTGATTAGTATTGAAGTGATGTAAAACTCCAAAATAAGTTTGAAACGAAAAGATTGTTTGCGATAGCATTTTGTATGGAAATATTTTTTGAAATTTTGTCTGAAAGTGAGAAGTAACATAGATGTTCCATGCAAAATGTTGGGCACCTATGACAGACGACGCTAAAGGCTAGCTGTGAGCTTGTCTGTAGCGCTCCGTTATTCGGCGATCGAGAGTATTGTTAGCAGATAAACCGATTCTCACCGCGACCCACTGACACAGATCGCGTTCCAACAATAGCACATGCTTTACTAAATTGTCTCGACGACCGTTAGATTGTGATAATCATTCCGGCATCAATTGAAAGTGCGCCGACACAGTATTGTTAGAACACGAATCAGTGCGAGATAATGACCAAAATCACCATTAGATTTCATAAACGGACGACTGTGTGACAAGCTTACTTTTTGTATTCAATGTGTTTGTAGCAATAGCAATTTGCTTTTTCTATACATTTTGGAATTTTGTTTTGAATTCACAAAAATGGAGGCCTCAATGTTAGACAAAATGGCGGTCTCGCGATAAAACCAAAATGGCGGATATACAAAACGTGAAGAGCTTGTAATTTATCAATCGTTTATGATATAAAATGAAGACAATCAGCGTTTAACGTTAGGTAATTTTAAGAAAACTAAACATGTGGGTAAACGAATTCATAAAAACTTAAGTCAAATATTTATTGCATGTGTTTTCCAACGGACCATGCTAAATAAGTAAATTGCTGAAAAGCAGTATGACCAGAAAGAGTATAAAATTAGGAGCGCCGCGCCGTAAATAGATGAATATAGCTCAGAATTTTTACAATGTTAGTTCTACAATTTGCCTTCTCATACTCTTTTCGGTGTAGCTAAATTATTAGAAGGTTTATTAGGCAATTTTTGCAGTTAGTAAACTGCAAAGATGCCGTCGTTCAGAAAACTATTTCTTACGCAAATATTACTACTGTGATTGATATGGATTGGCAGCTTGAATTTGAAATGTGAAATACAAATAAGAACATCGTGTTATTTTTGATTTTCAGACTGCCAGACCAGTCTCAACGTCTTTATTATTTGTATAGGTAAATGTCAAAAATATCAAACGCGAAAACAATGCATCAAAAATTATTAAATCATTAAGAAAGAAGTAAAATTGAATATAAAAATAGATGCATGCATATTGAACATGCGTCTTCGCGTTCGATGCCTTACTGAAGAGTGTAAGCGTCTAATTCTTCCAATGGCTATTGATTCATTACGCCAAAAGTTGATCAGTAAGGGTATTTTTTACAAAAATATCATAGACTTGTTACTATGCACGAGGTCAAACAATATCAAGTAAATTTCGTGATAAATGAATAGCCCAGTATGCGCGCGCATTGGTCACTAGAAGCAAAAATTAAGAAGTAAGTTGGCGATAGATATTTCAAATTTGAAATTCCTCAAGCCATTTAAAGTAAGTCAGTGACCAGTGCGCGCCAGAGCTGAATGCAGCGGCACACCGAAGACCAAATCACGAAACCGCGGTACAGCCTACTAACACAAGAGAGAATCGAAAGTCCATTGAAAATATTGGTCTTTAGAATGCGGCCTGCGTCGACTACGAAAGCGGAGGAGTAATTTTTATATAAACATTGAAAATGCCATGTTATGTAATTAGAAAGCATTTGAAATGGCATCGTATAAGGTGTTTTTACGACTGTAACCACGCACGGAAAACATCCTCACTGATACTCAAGATGTTCGAGTCGCACAATTATTGGTTGAGTAACAAAAGTACGGCGTTACTGTAACGTTTGGAATTGCCCTCGAAGTTTCTTTCAAAATATCTAAGTAGAGTAGTCACAACGGATCTTTGTCTCTCTGAAGTTAGCTGTTATTATGTTTCATCTCGCTTACTCTAAGCAGTAAGTATACTATCCTTTGTTGCACCAACTACATAGAAACAAACATCCGTTGACCACCGTACTCGCCATAGGCGCAGGCCAGATAGAAGAGACGGGGCGCAGACATTTGTCTCTTCCGCGTCCCTTTCATACAAAATGTGACGGCGCCCCGTCTCTTCTGTATGTTTTGCGGCGCAACGCTTCTTTACATTTTCTATGAAAGGGACGCGGAAGAGACATGTCTGCGACGCGTCCTCGTCTTACGTCTTTTCTGTATGTCCCGCGCCTTAGAATCAGAGGGAACGTCACCAGTATGGATACAATCGTTACTATTACACCTCACGCCCCGCAGCGAGCAGAGAAACAATACAAAATGTAGTCGGTGTGCACTATTCCGTGTAACTGTTGGTGTAGGGTACCTGGTCCTGTTGGTAGGCCGGTGGGTACTGCTGGTAAGTGGAGTAGTCCGCGGAAGAGGACTTGGAGAGCGCGGCCGAAGAGAGCGCCCCTGTAAGCGCGGGGCCGCCGCCGGCCGCGCCGCCGCCGCCGCCGCGCCCGTACATCTCACCGCCTTCCGATAGCGGCACGTACGAGCCTGGAATTTACGAGCACGTTATACACATGTTCTGATAACACTGAGCTGATAGGATGGCATACGTAGGTGCTGGGCAAGCCTACTCATCTCAACATTGTCCCAGGCACTACAATGTCCCGTTAAGTGTAGGCAAAGATTGCCTCCTGACACTGTATTAATCATTTAGTAAAGATGTAAAGGCCTAAGTTTAGTTTTTTCTGATCACATATTTTAAACTTTCGCGATCTGTACATCAGTCTACCTGAGACCACGAGAGCTGTAACGCACTCGAAAAGTCGGGAAATAATAAACAAAGGTAATCACGCGATAAAGTCCCGATGTTCTGATGTTACGACGCAGTGAAAATGAAGAACTCGTGGCGTAGCTTGCTTAGACGTTCTTGATTGATCGTTGAAGTTAGCAACTTCGTGTGCGGTCATAATTTGGATCGGTGACCGCAAGTGGCATTATTCCGTGCTTCGGAGGGCACGTTCGATTGTCGGTCCCGGCTTTTAAGTCGAGCCATGACGGAAGCCTTTAGGCGGCCTCTGTCACCAGAGTTGGCCACTTGCTCATACGAACTTACGACGCCAAAAAGCACCTCATACAAGAAAACTAAACACATTATTATATCAAGTGTCAATTTTTTGGTCTATGCGGTAGACTGACGCATCAGTTTTAAACTAGAACGAATTTTGTCTAACTCTAACGCAATCTAAACAGGATCAATACCGTTTCCGTTTCCAAAACCTTGATCCATAAACATATTGAGTGATCTATCACATAGACATAGGTGCTAGTGATACATCATAACATATTGGTAACCAGTAAATAAATAACGGCTAGTTTCAACATTTTATTTATATGTGGTTTTGCTAATCTGTATTAAGATATTTGTCATTGTATAAAAGGTTTGTCCAATACCTATCTACTCACAGTAAGCAAAACCACAGATCCAATATAGAAACAGGTCGTAAGTTGTCATGATGATAAAAGTAAGATAATATATAAAAACCAGTCCTAAAACTTCTATATTTTGAAAATATTAGACCTGTATAAAACAATGGGTTTGAATAACACTGTCGAAATCAAAACACGCATCTAATTACGCATTAAAAACGTACGAAAGTATGGATATTTCAAAACTCGGGCAAAATAAACGAAAAATCTAGCTCAAACAAAATCAATATACGCAAGAACCTTACGCAGTATTCTATGGTTCAATACTCCGCGCAAACCTAATGTATTTTCGAAGGCCGCTATAATATTATGAGACGATAGACCGTGTTTTTCAAATTCTAAGCTAGTTTATGCGTTTCGAACTAAATATGCCACTAATTCTAAATACGTCCGTTATCTACAAGGGCCTACTAGCTTCTAACGAATCTACTGCCTAGGGTGAGACGCGTACGAATACAGACATTGTATGCCATGATTCTCATTCTCACCAGACGGTGTTGTGGAGTTCTGCGGCATGTTCCAATTGGTCCAGCCGCCGGCAGCAGCGCCGGCGCCGGCCGAGCTGTAGTTAGCTGCACAACCAACCAACAATGTTATCCACTACATCTCACCTTATTGGATGAGAATTGTGAAATTATGAACGACCTCGCGGTGGTTGGATGGCATATTATTGAAACGACTCGTTGATACAACTAGATAAAACTTTTTGTTGGTTGGAAATAAGACATGTCTGTATTTTTAATTACAGGAGTAATCCGTAACGTTTCATAGCGGAGTGGCCGCAAATATTTCAGACGCACTTGTTTTTTGTTCGGTTTGTATTTAGAGATTTATATTGGCACACGAAACTATGATAAATGCAGTTGCAAGACTAACGCTGTGAGCAAAGCTTACTAGTATCTACTGCCACATCAATTAATCACGACGAAAGATCCAGTAAAAATCCACCTTATTCTTACTACGTAAATTGTAATGTTGCAAATCTTGTAGACTCGTCAGTACATATGAACAGCGAGTATATGCTAATTTGCTTTGATCTCCCACAAACATCTGAACGAACCAACAGCTAGATTGCTGAGGGCACTGCCTGGATGTGGATACTGAATGAACGACTAGTTAATAAGAACCTAGACTAACTGATAACGTTGCCTGATTCGAAGCAGTTGAATCGAAGTTACAATCTGTTTTCCTAATTAGAAAGATAAATTGGCCGCGACTCGTGGAGGATATACTAGCTTCGTCAGTCATAATTGTAATGTTGTAACTCTTATCTAAGAATTTTTGGGTCACTGATTATCCTTGCAGCCATGAATTTGATATTCAGAAGAATCCCGAAGATTACCAAAACATTGACCTATAATGCAGTCAGGTGCAGCGACTTGACTTACCATTGTTATATTCTTCGCAGACAGCTGCGTAATGTCTCAGTATTTCAGAATAAACAAATATTTTCGGAACGCTAAATTTATCGAATACGAAAGTTACCATAGCTGGGTAGCGGTAGTAGCGGATTAAGACAAACCAATACTGGTGCGTGTTGCGAAAATCAAAGTTGCTGTTGATCTATTCACGGTTATGGTTGCTGCATTTCCGAAGATACGTATAAGAAAGATTTAAGGGATACAGATGCTGTTGGCAACAGCATTCTTATTTCTGAAGATCCAGGAAATGCAAAAAATATCTAAATCGTCCCCGCGGGCCATGAACCACGGCTGACAACCATCACCTTCACATCATGGCACGACGGATTTGTTGTTGCTCGTCGATCTCCTCTAACTTAATATTAATTGTGTTTGGTTTAGGGTATCTCTGCATCTGGACGAAACGTGGGCACTGACAGTTGCTAGATTCTGTAGTAGCTCGGTTATCGCGTGTATCATCATCATCACTCATCTCAGTCACCTTGCTGCCCGACGGAGCCCATCGCTCGCTGGTCCCGCATATAATGACCGTTCGCCGATAGTTGTACAGTAGTCAGTGTATCTGTCTCTCTAAAGTTGGCTGTTATTGTTTTAGCTCGCTTACTCTAAGCATCCTTTGTTGCACCTAACTTCAGAGGGACAAACATTGTGACTACTGTACCACCTTGCTGCGAGACGGATCCCATCTCTCGCTGTCGCCCTCCCGTTCGCTGGTTTCGCGTCGCCGATAGTTAACACGTTCCCTGTCCCCATGCAAAATGATTTGACAACTTCATACGTCCAAGTGTAGTTCATTGGCCATTGAAGTTGTGAACCCATAGTGGAAGCACGGACTCCTGAGAAAAAGCTTCATGGCCCCACATTGGGGGCACCTGGACAGGGAACGTGTAAGGAGTATTGGTGCACTTAACTTCAGAGAGACACCGTTGTAAATACTGTACCACCTTGCTGAGAGACGGATCCCATCTCTTGCTGACGCTCTCCCGCTTGCTGGTTTCGCGTCGCCGACAGTTAAGAGTAGTTGAGTTAGTTAGAGTACTGACCGTAGCTAGTGTATCCCTGCGCGGGCGGCTGCGTGTGCTGCGTGTAGTTGTTCGAGGCGGGCCACGCGGGCGCGTGCGGCGGCGCCTGCGGGCCGGGCGGGGCGCCCCAGCCCTGGTAGTTGCCAGGGCCGGCGCCCGCGCCCGCCGCTCCGTACCCGGCGTACGACGTCTGACCCGGGGACGTGCCCCAGCCTTGGTAGCCCTGGAACAATAGCATAACACTTGCAAACAATCGTCTTAATGTTCCATTAGGTTCGCGCAACAACTGTGACCCGCGGATCTGTAGCCGCTCCAGTAGAGGCGTGAAATCGCGGCGTGGATCACGGAAAAAACTGCCACAGTTCCTCATTGGCAGAGGTTCGTAGTTGCCTAGTGCGTCTTGCGAACTGCGCGGGACAAAAACCTACTCGGCTCCATACTCATGGATTGCGGGTGGTTCGCGGTTTCGCGCGAGATTGTGGAGAGGCCTTTGCCAACCAGTGGGACACTCACGGCTGTTAATAGTAATAATAACTTGTAAGAATCTATATTTAGGACTTGCAGAGGCGATGACGAATCTCGAAGACACACCTAGATTATACTTTTCAAAGGAAAATATGATGTCCTACTTTTGATTGATAAAAGGAGATACCATTGTGTATTGTACGAATTAATCATTCCGTGACTAATCAGAGCAACATTATACAAAGTTTGTATGTCGCGTAAACCTTTCATTACTATTAACGATCAACGCGAAACTTAGTGATAAGATAAATACTTAAGTACCATAAAGTTTATTCAAACAAAACAAACTTTCTCTCTGTGTTCTTTACTTCGGATTTTCGATCAGTACTTTGTGATGGATGAAATGTTGCAAACCTTGTAGACTCGTCAGTACATAGGAACAGCGAGTATATGCTAATTTGCTTTGATCTCCCACAAACATCTGAACGAACCAACAGCTAGATTGCTGAGGGCACTGCCTGGATGTGGGATAAATAAATATACCTTTTCTTGAAACAATAGTTTTGAGAATCTATACAAACAGCTGGTAAATGCGTCAGTAAGGGATGTTTCTCACAGTCTGACCCGGTCATCCACAAAACACGCAACGGATGTTTCTTACTAGTTTGAGCATCAGGCTGATTGTCTAACTTGTCTCAAGCCTCATAGAGGTCTCATTCTGTCAAAACTTACGTGTGAAGTATTTGCGTGATCACTGAACTGTCATATTTGATAGCTTGAGACCGATTTTGGTCGCTATCAAAGATAGACAATCAAGGGACTGATTCGCCGTTTGTTTATCTTTGATAGCGACCAAAATCTCTCAAATATGACAGTTCATTGACCACGTAAGTAGCTCTGTCACTCTCATCTAAACGAGACCGAACGCGAAAAAAGATACATACGCGATCGTTTTAACTGATACCGAATTGAGGTTTGAGACAATCAGCCTGCCGGTCCGCCCTTGCAGAGCACAAGTCTTTTATTATTAGCATATTCATAATTTCACGTCCATTCTGCAACGGTTTGAAGCCTCACCTGCATGATGTTGGGTCCAGGCATCGGCATATTGATCGGCGGTCCGCCCATCTGTCCATTATGTCCCTGGATCATGTTGATGGGCGCGGTGGCCGGCGGGCCCCACTGGCCGGCCTGCGGGCCTCCGTCGCCGGGCGCTCCGCCCATGCCGCCGCCTCCCATGCCGCTGCCGCCGGAGCCCAGCTTGCCGGAGCCGTCGCGAGGCTCCGCGCGCTTGATCTCCACCTATACGTTTATCATTAGTCATTAATTAGTTTCAATTTTGTATGTGAGAATTGTAATGATTTTATTATGTGTGCAATAAATAAATAAATAAATCATAATTATGATTTATTTATTTATAGTTATAGTAGTATTTTATATATTTCTTTATTAGTATATAGATATATTTATTTATTTATAAGTATTTATTCTATTGACGTAGATTTTTTATTTACACCGCCTTTTGCCTTCCTGTAAATCCAGTTAATCCTAAGGTTGTCTGGAAGAAATCGCTCATAGCGATAAGACCGCCCATTGTACTTCGCTCCTAATGTTCTGTGTGTCTGTAATTTGTTTTAATGTTCATGTGGTGTACAATAAAATGTGAATCTATCTATCTATACGATACGATATATTTACTCCTCTCCTCTGATCTCTGATCCTCAGATCCTCTACTCCTCTCCTCTGATCTCCACCTATACGATACTATATATTTACTACTAGGCGCCTTTTTACGGCCTCATTTTCGTGTCGCTTATAAAAAAAATTCATAGTCTTGAAAAGAGAAAGTTTATAGAGATGCAAGGTACCTATTCACCTTGCGCACAGAATAGGTACAGAAGGCGCATTCCGCACTTTTGTTAACTTTAGTACAAAGTTACAAGTACATTGGCGGGCCCGACCGGGCGGGCCTTGGCAGGTAGGGTTCACGCTTGCCACTCGGCTCGCACGCTAGACGCGCGTAATACCTATCACGCGACAACTCAACAACCCTTAAGCGTCACTCCGCGCCAGACAGTGATAGAGTTGAGTTAGAAAGAAAGGATTTGTTCAGGTAAATATTGCGATAGGCATTGAGTGCTCACGCGAGCTAAATTGCACTTTGTTGCGTCGCAGCAAGAGTCGCTATTTAAATAAATGTTTTCGCGCAGTCAGGCTTCTGTACCTATTTACTCGGTGCCTTGCGTCAGAGACCACGTTAAATTACCCGGTCCCAGCTTTTAAGTCATACAGACATGACTGAGGCCTACAAGCTAAAAACTCTGTCTATAGAGTTGAGACCAGCTTATACTAGTAGTTCGCCAAGACCCGAGATCTCGCGCATTGTAGATTGCTTATATTTTGACTTGCTTCTGACTACACCTATACGTTCACGTGCTCGTTCGAGTTGTAACTATACAATGTCTACTGCGCTAGCTCGTCATGGTAAAGATTACTGGCGGTAATGTGAACTTTGTGAAGACACAAGAAGCTTCGCCGATCCCAATGGCCACCACAACGCACACGGTTAGAGCTCTATTTGAAGGTTTGGAAAGAGAAACATGAATATGTTGCAACTCCGTAGACTCGTCGGTCCAAAAGAACGTAGAGCAGTATGGATTTGCATTGATCTCCCACAAACATCTGAACGAACCAACAGCTAGATTGCCGAGGGCACTGCCTGGATGTGGAAATTGACACCTTCATTTAATGTTACTTTTATCAAAGATGCCTTCTTTTTATAAATTACTAGCTGCTGCCCGCGGCTTCGCTCGCGTGGTACCCGGATAAAAAGTAGCCTATGTTACTCTCCAGCCCTCCAACTATCTCCACACAAAAAATCACGTCAATCCCTCGCTCTGTTTTGACGTGAAAGCAGGACAAATAAACAAATAAACACAATTACACATTTATAATATGGGTACGGATTACTGTAACACAACATTATCTTCTTAGAATAGAATAGAAAACATTTATTTGGTACAAACACACAAGAAAATCTTTAAAATTCTTACTTCTCCTTTTTCTCCACCAAAGATATAAATAGCTTTCGGTAGAAGGCATCCATCACCTAATTTTGAGTGTAAACAAGTCTTAGGGTGATGAGAAGATCAGCCATCCATAATGTTTTAGTGTTCAAAGCTATAATGTTTGGTACAGTTGTCACAATGGATCTAGGCATTCGTGAAGTTAGGCTTTTCGCTACGCAGTAGAAAATGTTGTATGAAAAAGTTGCACTGCGCATCGAAACGGCTAACTCCACGAATGCCAAGATCCGTTGGAAGAAGTGTAAGGCTGTGTCCCCAGTAGGCAAACTGTGAGCGGCCGACTGAGTTTGCGGCGTATCGGTTTAGTACGCACTTCCATATTTGAAATGGAGTGTCCACAGTTTGCTAGTTTGCAGGGTTACGCTGCAAACTGCGTACAGTGAGCGCAAAACTAGCAAACTGTGGACAAACAAATATATGGAATGGTATACTAAACCGATACGCCGCAAACTCAGTCGGCCGCTCACAGTTTGCCTACTAGGGACACAGCCTAAATAGGATATGTTACGAACCTGCTTGCCGTTTAGGTTGATGAAGTGCTCCTGAGTAACCCTCTCGACGCTCATCTCGTCTTCAAACGACAAGAATCCAAAGCCTGCAACAAATTCAACAATTAAAACCCCTTCTACTGTTCAACCGCTCAGATAACCGGGCATCAATTTCTTGTCTCTCATCTTTTTTTTACTATCCTACCTCAAATCAATCTTATTCTTTAACTCAATTGGATGAACCAAATTCAGATGTGTCCCAATGGTGAACGCAAACCTGGGCCGCACCAGGTCCGCAGTCCCCCGCATTCGATTTCTTTATATAAAGTTCTATGCAACCTCGCACACCTACCCGCGCCGCAGTCGCCGCAGTCGTTCCCGTCGCCATTAACAAAAGCGATGACTGCGGTGCGGCCAAGTCTGCGTTCACCATAAGCGTTGAGAACTTGTGACATGAATTACCTACCTTTTAAGTCTTGAATAAATTGAAAGTTAAACCATCAAAAACATGTCTCTAGCACTAAATTTCATAATGATAATCTTAAAAATTATATTCTTTATGTTACCCAGATACTAAAAATCGCCCTTTAAACTCTCTCCTACATTTACTAGGACTAGATGTGACTGTCGCAAACCTTGTAGACTCGTCAGTACACAGGAACAGCGAGTATATGCTAATTTGCTTTGATATCCCACAAACATCTGAACGAACCAACAGCTAGATTGCTGAGGGCACTGCCTGGATGTGGAAGTTTCTCACGAACATTTAGTCGTCATCATCATCATCATCTCAACCGTTGGACGTCCACTGTTGGACATAGGCCTCCCTCAAAAATTTCCATATGTTGCGGCTGGAAGCGGCCTGCATCCACCGCCGACCTGCAGTTTTTACAAGGTCGTCTGTCCATCTTGTCGGTGGACGTCCAACACTACGCTTGCCGGTCCGTGGCCTCCACTCGAGAACTTTTCGGCCCCATCGGCCATCTGTTCTGCGTGAACATTTAGTAATTTCATGCAATACTTAGCAACAGTTCAACTTAATCAGAAAATGAAATCTAATCCGAGTCGCTTATTTATTAAAGATGTGAAGAAAGTGTGTTACTTTGTTCCACTTTCACACCTCTACTCAATCTCCATGAAATCGACACAAACTATTTGCCGGCCTAGTAAGTGATAAGTTGATAACAAAACACGCATATTTTAGCGCTCTTTTTTTGCTCAATTGATTAGCAACTATCAAGAAATTCCTGAAATTCGCAGTAAACATGCTGAATACTAGTAAATATCTAGTTGCCTATATGGCCTAAACAGATAAAAAGATAACTACTGCCAACAGATTCTCTTCCAGTTAGGTAAAATTGTATAACGGATTATTTGGTGATGTTATGTAGAAAACAGACTTCTAGCATTCCTCCTCATTCTTTACACATCTTCTAAGACAGATCGCTTAAAAATGCAAACATATTTATTCCCAAAAACATTTACAAAATCAAGGGGAGGCCTTTGCCCAGCAGTGGGACATAATGGGCTAACTATAATAATAATAATTTACAAAATCATTGTTACTGGTGGTCCCCGCACAAAGGGTTTAGCCTGTTTCCTAGGAGACCGAGTTTTACAAACAAGTATTACCAAAATATACTAAAACAATGTAATGAAGCAAACAGCACTTTTAAATACAATATTCTCAATACAAAAACACCTGTATATTGAGATACCTACGATGGAAACCTTACATTGGCGTTGATCATCTTCCTTTTTCCACTTACGTGTCGGCACAACATTCTTCCATTTCTCTCTATCAGCCGTCATTTCAGCATTCATTCATAACCTTACATTGGCGTTATTCAGGTATTGATAAATCTTACCTCGCGACTTCTTCTTCTCCTGGTCATACATTATGACCACCTCCATGACCTTGCCGTAACGGCCGAAGAACACCCTCAGGTCAGTCTCCGTGATGTTGGAAGGCAGGCCTCCAAGGAAAACCTTGGGGTAGCCGCCTCCGCGTTTCGGCTTCTGCAGCGTGCGGGGGTTGCATGGCTTCGGGTCGATGGTTCTGGGGAATTTGTGAGAGATAAGGAAGTGAACCGAGGCATCCTACTTAAGATAGTTAATTGATACAGGCGTGACTTTGCGGAAAACCATATTCAGATTTTTTTGAAAATTCCAAAAATATCTAGTACTCCGCTAATCTGTACTTACCAAAAAAGACTCGTCAAAATTTTCACGCTATTTTAAGGCTAGGCTGTGGAAAGTGGGTGGTTGGGTGGCTTTAGCGTGAAAATTTTGACGAATCTTTTTTGGTACGTATAGATTAGTGGAGGAGTACTAGATATTTTTGGAATTTTCAAAAAAATCCTACTTAAGCTTAAAGTTTAGATTTAAGAAGATGGATGATTGAAAGAAAAGTTGGGCCTCAAACCGCGTGTTGTCCTGATTTTTTACGATATTTGCCGTGAAATAATTGCATCCACCTTTGTCAATAGCTTTTCTTTATACCTAAGTACCTACTCAAAGGTTTGCTGGTAGAAAACTCTTATGGTTAAGCTCGCCTTTGTACATGTACTTTTTAATGTCTTATTTGTAAATGTTCTCATGTGTACCATAAAGAATTACAGAATTACAGGAAGAATAGAAGTAGGTAAAATCTAGCTCTTAAGATGTTTTCCGAGTATAACTTCTTGCTGTGTCTTATTTTGATGAGCTGAAGCCTTAAAAGCTAAATACCTATCACTAACTGACCTGTTAGCTCTTATATTTTAATTATTTAGTACATAGATTTTTTAAATCATGTGTAATGTAACTTCGACTTGTATTGCATCATTGACCTTTGGACTCAACCTTTTGCTTCTTAACTTGTGAATATTCAGTGGTACTACATTATATTTATTATCTTAAGTTAATCTAAAGCAGTGATTCCCAAAGTGGTCCACGGGAGACTCGAAAGGGGTCCACGTTGGCGAGAAACAAAAATGCGGGTGCACAAGTCTTTTGGGAATATGGTAGAAATGTCAGCAGGGGGTCCACCGAAACCAGTAAAATTTTGAAAGGGGTCCATGAGAAAAAAAAGTTTGGGAACCTATGATCTAAAGTTAAAGCAATATCTATGGTTTGACAGTGCTGCGCCGAGTTCAATGTAACATCGATTTAGTAGACGAAGGAAGATTTTGTATGATTCAGAAAAAATGTTTTCTACTGAGGCTATTTGCACAGATGTATGTATTTGGCACTAACTAAACAATACAGTGCTCAAACAAAGCTAAATATTTTATAAAAGTAGGTTGCGAGGTGAATGTCACTTTTAATTACGGCTAAGTCCCAAAACAACAATTTTTTAAACACGGTTGATTGTAAATTCCAATGTTTCCTGGTGGTTTCCATTTGACTATGCGAAAGGTTAGGTTAGGTTAGGTTAGACATTTTTTTACATTACCTTTCGCATGATTTGTCTAGAACTAATCTGCAAAGAATAGGCTTGCGTGGGCGATCACATCAAAACCAACATTTACTACGTATACTAATTGATTAAACGGTAAAAAGGTTGCTAAACTGTCTCATAATCAAAATTGAATTTCGATCTTTTATGCGGAGCATGCAAACAGGGTCATCAGGTCAGTAAAAATAAATGTTGACTAGCACCCGCTTGCCACTTTTATTACGTGGCACATGTATAAAAACTATTCAATTAAAAATTGAATGAAAACCCCCCGACATCTGCCTTATAAATTAGAAGAGCTGATCTCCAAACGGCTGAACTTTCATGAAATATAGCTAAGTACACTACCGACAAAGACACCATTCAAACTAAAATAATTGAAATCAGTTCACCCGTTCAGGAGATATGATGCCACAGACAGACATACACATACACGCTACAAACTTATAATATAAAACCCCTCTTTTACCCCCGCGGATAGTAACTCATATAAAATCGGATTCGGCCAAACGAAGTCAATTAATCAGATCTGCCGAGATAGTTCCATGATTTTAAAATAATAATTAACACATTTGTACGGCACGGTATTAACTTGACTTCAACCCTTAGCTCTTCTGGATCTCGCCGAAGCTATGGATGGTGAAGCTAGACTTGGACAGTGGTGAACAACAACGGGGCAAGAAGTCGAGGTCGTCCGATCGCGTGGTGGGTCAACGATATTGAGAAGGCTGAAGGTAATAGTTAATGGACACGCTACATGACCGGAATGAACGGTTTCGGGCAAGCTACCCGCTAATGAGTTATAGATAGTCGGAACTTGACAAATACGCCGAGTTTCAACTCAATCGGCCTATTTACTGTGGAGTTCTGTTGAACAGCTCTTGACTCCATCATCAGATCAGCTTGTTGATACCATAATATTTCATTGTCACCGAGAATCTATAAGTGTGCAAAATTTCAGCCCGATAGTTCTACAAACACAATAAAAACGCTAAAATTTGAGGGTTTCCCTCGATTTCCATGGGATCCCTTCATCAGATCCTGAATTGGTGACGATGGGACCACCTCGGGAGTATACCTTTTGTAACAAAAAATAATTTTCCAAATCGGTCCACAATTGACGGAGAAATCACGTAACACACATACAAAAAAAACATACAGTCGACTTGAAAACCTTCTCCTTTTTGGAAGTCGGTTAAAAATACTTCCAATTAAATCGATCCGGTCATCAAGGCTTGATTGATCCACAATCATTATCATCACTTCGGTCACTAACTTTCACTTTCATTTATACCTATATTTTTTATTTTATTGTTGCGAAGAGCCTACTAAGTTAGCCTACAAACTCATGTCTATTTATAAGATTAGTAGGACAATTCTACTGTAAGTTTAAGATATTATTTAAGGACATTACTGAAAGTTTAAAATATGAAGGATCAAGTAAGAATATAAGTAGATTTTTCTAGTAGGGTAAAAGAAAGAAACAAGTTGTTTGTCCCAATATTTTAGATAAAAATACTCATAAACAGACTGATAAAAATTCTTAATTTCTCGCTCCCCTGACTGGTAGCAGTGTACCTTGAACGACGTGGCGCCAAAAATAGATGACGACATCGATTCAAGAATTCAAAGAAAGCTAAAATTATAACTTCATTATTTCTAATCAAAAGTAAAGTTTGTAAGCTCCATAGCTTGCTTCTCTTTAGACATTTTACAAATTGACAAACTGATTTTATCAAATTGGTCTTTTACGTAGAATTTAAAAAAATTATGAAACATTTTGATATTATGTTATTTTATTTTTTCTCAGTGCGATCATCAAATATAAGGGATCATCCATAAAGTACGTCCGGCCCAAAAACTCCGTCACCAGAGTTGGCCACTTGCTCATACGAACTTACATACTTACTTTATAAATTGTACCTACGTCACACACACGTTATGGGGGTGGGAAGGGGGTCGACGAAGTGTGACATTGTGTGACAAGGGGTGGGAGGGATCCTAAGTTTCGTGACGTCACATAAAAAATCTTATACTCACATCTATGCTAAAATGTCAAAATTATTAACGAAAAACTTTTTTAATTTAATAATTTATAGATGTAAAATTGCAAGATATGTGACGTCACACTAGGGAGTGGGGGGGTCTCACAAATGTGACTAACTGTGACAAGGGGGAGGGGTCAAAAAATTAGTGTGACGTACTTCATGGATGACCCCTAAGATTCAGTAAGCGCGTCTTGTTAGTAACCAATGTCCAGCAGCAGACAGCTGTATGATAATGTTAATGATGGTGCAATCTGTCCCCGTTTTGCCTATCAGGTAAATCGCAAACTGGATTTTCATAAGAAACTTTAGCAATAATTAATTAAATAGATTGATCGTTCTGAACAATCATAAAAGCTTTCCAATTTCGTAAATTGCTCTTTAATCTTCATAAAATATCAGAACTATACAACATGTTACCAAACTAGAGCTCAATATTAGAAAATTTCATCAGCTTATTAAAATAACTGAAGAACCAGAGACAAAAATTATCAAGAAAATAAAGATGCCTTTCCACCAGAGATGTGCTATGTTACTAAGCTAATGGATGTGTATAGCTATAGAGCCGTGTTAGCCGAGGGGGATAGTACCTCGACTTTAGAACCACTGAACCAATATTGATGAATTTTGGTATAGAGATAGATTATACCTTGGAGAAGGAAATAGGCTACTTTTTATCCCGAAAAAAAAAATCGATAATGGGTTTACACGCGAGCAAAGCCGCGGACATCTACTTAGTTATTTATAATCCCCGATCCCCAATGATGTCCTCCTATATTGAACTCTGTTTTTTCATGGCCACAATACAATATAAATTCACAATTGAGTTGTAACCCTGAAAACTACCTTGACACACAGCCAAACTAAAATCAGTGGTTATTATTATTACAGTTTGTAGATGCAATATTAAATTTAAAAAAAACATTGTCGCCCAAAACTTAAAATTCCTGATGAGGTGGCTGGATATGATTAGAAATAACAAGCATCTCCTAGAAATGTGGTCCATCAACACCAGAAAATCAAATAAAATAAATCAAGAAAGAAGAATTACAGCAT
This sequence comes from Camptogramma bilineatum, assembly GCA_958496255.1. Taxonomy (NCBI): domain Eukaryota; kingdom Metazoa; phylum Arthropoda; class Insecta; order Lepidoptera; family Geometridae; genus Camptogramma; species Camptogramma bilineatum. Next base: position 12,981,413 of record OY292466.1, on the reverse strand, counting down.
TAGGTCATAAAATGTTCTTTATTTCAGCTGATTCAGCTAAACCATAGTTTCTCAACCTTATTTTGACCAACGCCCACTTTGAGTACATATTTTTTTCAATAGCTCTTGCCCCATATCTTAATGCGCCATCTCAATGCCCCTTAATTTTCTCTGGATCTACTGCCCCCTGAAAGTCTCAAACGCCCACAAGGGGGCGTTATCGCCCACGTTGAGAACCTATGAGCTAAACAATGGTCCCTGCTGTCAAACTGAGGAGTTGTAAGTACTTGAAGCAAATCCTTACCTGCCATCGAGCGTATGAGGCCCATTCTGCAGCACCACGTTGACGAGCGATGGCTCCGCGAAGGTGACGAAGCCGAAGCCGCGAGACCTTCCAGACTCGCTGTTCTTCATCACCACGCAATCGATCACGTCGCCGTAGCGCGAGAAGTAGCGCTGCAGATTTTCTTGGGACGTCTCCCATGACAGACCGCCAACAAACAGTTTTCTGGGTACAATAAAAAAGATATTTAAAACTTAGTAATCTGAGTTTTTGCTGGATCTATGGGATAGTGATGATGAAGAATGAAGAGAACACGTTGAAAACTTTAATAGTCAATACCTGGCTAGCAACACAGGTGTATGAAAATTCTACAAGCAGCTTAATTAAAAAAAAAACTGTCTTCAATGAAATTATATAAGCTGAGCAACTTTCTAACTTTCTGCACTCTCAAGGTGTATTTCTGTTCATAACTCTGAAGATCCTCACCAAATTTCTATGGCACCAATCAGTAAAGTATTCCTTTTCAAACAAAAAAATCATTTTCCATATCGGTCCAGGTGTCTGAGTAATCGGTAAACATTCAGAAAAAAAGGAAAAAAAAAAAACAAAGAGTTAAGAACCTCCTTTTTTTGAAGTTAGTTAAAAATAAATAATTGTTGTTGAAATATGAATAAAAATAGGAGCCCTATTAATCCTATTTTTAGCAAAGATTGCACTAAGAGCATCCGTCCTGGCATCAACAGAACCAATCAATACAAAGATTTCAGTGGAGTTGTATTATTCCAAGGCAACCAATCAAACACAATGACGAATGCTTTATTCATATGACAGTTAATGTAGGAAATGAATAGGTTATTCTAAAGACTGTTATTTGTGTCCTATCTTAGAAATTACTAGTAGTATCTAGAAGAACAAGTCCAACATGTGCAATCTCAAAACCCTGACCTTTTTAACCTGAGTTTATAAATAATGGTATTCCTGGTCAATTTAATCGAGAGAAACTAAGATTAAATATACAAATATTAGGTTAAGTTGGAGCATGACATAACGTAGACAAGAAAAGGTATGATCAATCTGTGTTTCCTTGTATTGATATTCTTAGGTGATAGTGTTTAGTTCTGCAAATAATCCCAAGGTTATCCTGAAGATTGGCTTTTAAGTCGTTAAGCCATCAGGGATGCCTTGAGATGCCCTAAAAACTCCATCATTAGAGTTAGCCACTAGCTAATTCGAAAGTACATACATACACTGAAGACTGAAGAGGTAAATATCCTAGATAGCTGAATAGTGGAGTCTACACATCACTAATTTCAATTAAATGCCATGTGTTTAGGTCATATTTCTGTTAAACTGCCCCTTGACTCTTTGATAGTGTCCAAAATTCTCAAACATCCAAATATAACAGTTCAGTTACCACACTAGCTCTGTCGTCACTCTCATCTCAATGAGACCGAATGTGACAAAAGATACCTCTGCGATCATTGACAGTTTGAGACCATTTGAAGGTTTTAGAAAATAGACATTCAGCTTGCTGGTATTTGTCCTCACAAATGAAGTAAGAAAACATTGTGTAGGTTAAAAATTGTGAAGATAAAAAGTAGTGACCTAAAAACCTAATTGGTAGCAAACTGAGGAGCCACCTATCTGCAAAGTCATTTCAATAAAGTAATAGGTTAGTGATAAGAGTGAATTTAACCATTAAACTACACACAAAACGTAAACAAAAAATGCAGGAAATCTTGTAGGTTTTTCATCATCACTAATTCTTTTATAACCTGCAACGATGCACAGTAATATTTCCCTAGAAAATATTCTGTAATTTTTGTGAACATTTCAGCGACTTTATTCTGATAAAACTTACTCGTATTCATCCATATTCTCCAGTTTGATTGATTCACTTGGCACTTTGATTCTAAACTTTGATCTTGTGAGATCAATAATTACTTATTTCAATTTGATGTTGAATTACGCTATGCTAAAAAATCATTGATAGAATCATTCAAAAATATCAGTAAAATAATTTATGAACTCAAGCATAAACTATTCTACTTTTACTTTGAACAATGAGGCCATAATATGAACATTATGTTGAAATAATTTAGTGCTTACTAAGCACAATTACTGATCTTGGTGAAAGTGACATTCACTTTTTGCCGAGATCTATGTAACTTTCCTACCTACCAAGTGGCATTTTATATGGAAATTTTTAGAGGTTAGCTGTGTTGATTGTGAACAGGTGGCAAAATATGTTTGAAACTACATGACCTTGCATGATGGAAACATTATTATTTGGACAATTTACAATTAAAAAATAGCATTTACCAATAGAGGGGCTAACAATCGAACTTTTGTTACAACTAATCTACCCAACATGCCTTGGTTTTGTTCCTTTATCAAATGGTTGGTAGACAAGGACAGCACTATCTCATAGCTTTTTGAATGAACCGTCTGACTGAGCACTGTGGTATATTGATTGTAATCAAGAAACTTAATATCAATTGATTTGCTTCCTTAGCGGGTTTACTAAATTGGGCGCAACACTATGTGGACGAAAAGTTCGTCTACGTAGGTTACAGTATGCAAATGAATCAGCACGTTTCGCGGCTTGTAGGTAAATGAGATCTTGCTACGCGGCAATACGACGATTGATCTAATAACCTCAATAACAAACCGACTGTCCAAAAAGCACTTTTTTCATTGAAACACGACGCTAGCTAAACCCTAACGCAAAATCAGCGATAAGAGAAAGCAACGATTAGTCACACAAAGGTTAATTTTACAATATTGCGACGTATCCACATCACTGATTTATGTTATCGACACAGTTATCTAAACTGATTATTAAACTATTTCACTACTGCTATGAGCATAAAATAATTGAAATAAGTCATGGCAAAGTAATAGCTGCCATGGTCGTACCACGCAAGTCACACGGCAAGGCTTGGGGTCGGTGTCCGCTAGCCGGTATAAAGTAAAAGGGTAATTGAGAATTCGCCGCCCGTATCAACTCAGGTTATGATTGACGCACGTCACCAAACAATACGAAATCAAATCAAATGAACTTGGATGACACCGCAAACTAAAAACCAACACGAAAATGCTACTTGAAGGGCCCCGCTGGCTATCCATGAAATGCGACACACACACCAAGCAACTGCCAGTTTGGTTGACCTATTGAGAAGGTACAATGTGGGAAGTCCTAGGTCGTTGAGTAAATACATTATAGAAAACTTACCCCTTCTCATCATCGTCCATGTCTGGGTTCATACGCATAACTTATTACTAATTAAAAATAATGGTTGGCACCGGTAAAGACACCTAAACCACACAAGCACAGACCCACACGAATAATTATGGCGGACCAACCATTTCCGGTTTAAAAAAAAATCATGGAGGGAGGAAATAGTCAGGAACATATTTCAATTTGGTAAATCTACACATGATTCAAAAAACATTCCATAAATCTTGCTTTAATTTTTTTTTTACGAACAATTATTTTCAAAAGTTTAGTTTCAATGTCTCATTTACACCAAAAATTAAATTCAGTTCTGAAATGACCGGAAATAACTTTTAAACTTATCACAAAGTGTCGCTAGATGGCGCTTGTGTAGTTGCGACCATAGAGATTGAAAAAAAAAAGATTATTTATGTAAAATAAGCTGGGTACTCACAGGGGCTTCGCACAGTGGCAAGTCCGGTACTCACTTGGAAGCACAGCGCTACACAGAACATTCAAGATAATGGCCGTCCGCAGTTTGCATCTGATTTTGCAACATGTAGTAGAGGATGGAGGGACCATGTCTCCCAGCAGCAAATGAAGTATCCAGGGGGTTTGTAAAAGTCTTCAAGCGATTGTAGAACTTATTAGAAAATTTGTAAAACCTCTAGAAAAAAAGTTATAGCACATTTTGTATGGTCCCTCAGTTCTCTCATTGAATTTTCCAGATCTCGGAAAGTATATTGAAACTGAAGATAACGTGACTACAGACCTTTTGTAAAAAGTTTCCCACGACGAATTAACTGAAAACCAGGTCACAAAGTCATTTCTACAAAAAGATATAACGTAAAAACTGTGGTCCCTCAATCCTCCAAAGCATTTTTGTAAATATCTCTCATTTAAATCAAAATAACCAGCTCTCTACCATTGTAAAAGTTTGTAAAAGTGCTATAGACATTTGTAAAAATAAAAAGAAGCAATAATACTGTCACGATTCCGAGATAGACGCGGTTTTGTATGGTCCCTCAATCCTCACTTTAAACAATTGGGAATAACTTTTTGTAAAAAGGAGTAATAGAAAAATAAACCTGCTCACCTTTTAGTAAATTTTTTTTACAAACGGATAGCAAAGTTACATTTGGGATCAACGATATATTTGCTGAGTTATTCAATAAAAACTAATCCTATGATAGTAGTGTGACCACACATTTAAACAATTAAGGAAAAGTCTTGGACGAACTAGATGTCTAGACCCCGATTTCGAGCGTCAAAAAGCCAACAAAAAGATCAACCAACTGTTGGTTGACTCGTTCGTTTCGCTCATTCAGTCGCGCTAAGGTCGTACTGTAAACATGAATTTGGCGGCAAACAAAAATGGCGATTTGTGCCATCAAAGTGTGCAGGAATTACAAAGGACGACTAAAAATAAATAAGGAACTTACATAGCATCGGTAAGTAAACTATAAATAACTATAAGTTATGAAAACTAGAAAATCAAACTTTGTAATTTTATCCTAACATGTTTTAGGAGGGTTGCCATAATTATTCTTTGATTTTACCCATGTGAGAGCGTGAGCAAATAAAAAAAAATGTTGAATCCAAGGATTTTATATACAAACAGGATGGTTAAGTCGACTTTAATGTAAAAGGGACTTTGAACCTTATCACGACTATACAACGATCTATTATAATTTAATCTTGGTTATAAGGATTGTTGGTCTTGTTGAGAGGCTTTCTTGGTAGCTTTGTCTCTTTCACACTCGTTGTTGGATTAGTAGTGTGCCTAAGTCATTGATATTTCAGGATATTTTTACCTTATCGCGCTCGACAAAATCAGCGCTTGATTTCGATCCTTGGTTTCGATCCTTGAATTCGATCCTTGATTTCGATCCTTGGTTACGATTAGGGCATAGGAACCGGGTTTACCCGGAACCGAAAGAACCGGGATTACCCGGTTCTTGGGGCTACAAAAGGAACCGGTTCTCAAAATATTAAGAACCGGGTTTTCGGTTCTTTCGGTTCTTATAAAAAGTTCTTCTCTTCGAAAGCGTGCCGAGTTCTTAGGTGTGTACAGGCAGCATAGTGTACCTTGTTTGTGATAGTGATTGTTTAAATGATTTAAATTATAGCTGTGATTATAAATTCCCTGTTTGATTTTTGATCTCATTGTAGTATTTTGTAATATTTTACTTACAAAATTCTAATAAACTATCTCTCTCTCTCGTCGGTCCCTTATATCTGAGGATCGTGGTCAGCTTCGGGTTTGTCTTTTAAACGGATGATTGGCCTCCATTGGTTTCTGTCTAGTGCGTCCCTTACAACCGTGTGTTTTTAAGACGAAGAGTCTTTCACTTGATCGGCACATCTTGTTGCTAATCGCTTTCATTCGGTGTTCCCAACTACGATCAGTTTTACTAGACTTTCATCGCCTCTGCGCACCACGTGGCCGAAGTATTAAAGAATGCGTTGGTGGCTTAGGTTAGGCAATCGGGTTTTAATTTGGAGCTGGGATAAGATCGATACATTGGTGCGTTTATCGGTCCACAGTATTCTTAGCATTCACCTCGAGCACCAGATCTCGAATGCATCGATCCTTTGTCTTTTTCTGGACAGAATTGTACACGTTTCCACTCCATACATAAAGACAGGGAATACCAATGCCCGTAACAGTCTGATCTTAGTTTTGATACCTATTCCTCTCTTCTTCCAGATGTTATTTAGGCGGGTCATTGTATCTTTTGCCATTCCAATAGGCCTCTTTATCTCCGAGACACAGCTGCCATCCTTATGGTATTAATTTGTGATCTTAGCTAAGTAAGTAGGATAGGTGTCGATGCTTGAGATGTTGCAGGTGGCGTCTGTTAGTTTTCTCGCATGATCCTTTACCATTTTTTTCGGTTTTCGCCCTGTTGACTCAGACTAAACCAGTTCTAGACTTTGGGAAAATTCTTCCATATCTTCCACGGATGTTGCTAGGAGAACGGTATCGTCGGCGTACCAAAGGTTTGATATCCTCTTTCTGCTGGCCGGGAAACCTTTCTCTCAGTTTTCAAGGGTCCTACGAAATATGTAGTACCTACCTACATTCATATAATGTTAAACAGAGCAGGGGATAGGATGCAACCCTGTCTAACTCCCTTCTTGGTTTGGAACATACTAGCATTCGGTGCCCAATCTAATATCAGAATGGTTTTCTATATATGTATAGACTCTTCTTGATTAAAACGACGACATGTTCAGGAGAGAGTAGTATGGAATATACAATTTCTCTAATTACAAACAGTCAAAGGCTTTGGTATAATAAATAAAGCAAAGGGTCACTAGGCTGTTGAATTCTCTACTCTTCTCTATTATTTGGTGAATGATGGTTCCCGCGTACCCTTGCCTTATGCCTTTAACAAAACCTGCCTGTTCTTCAGGTAGGTCGGGCTAAAAAGTAGCTAAGACGTCTTTTAAATACATGTAGAGTAGGAGGATCTTACTTGCGTGCTTTATTAAAGCGATAGTCCTGTAATTTTCACATTATTTGCCTTTCGTGTGCAAAGGGACAAAAATCGATTCGATTCGAAAAAAAATTATCATAGGAACCGAAAGAACCGAAAGAACCGGGTACCCGGTTCTGTGTTGAAACTGGAATCGAAAAAACCGGTTCTTGAAATAGGGCCGGTTCTCGATGCCCTAGTTACGATCCTGGATTTCGATCTTGATTTTGATCCTTGATTTCGATCCTTGATTTCAATCCTTGATTCTTGAATCTTGAATCTGAAATCTTGAATCTTGAATCTTTGAAGTGACAGCTGTCAAACTTCAAACCGCCATATCCAAGGAATTTTTATACTAACGTAACTGGAACGCGCACTGATACAGAAAACGCGGTCCGCTTGAAATAAAACTTGGGCGCTGTGTCTCTTTCTTTTTGCAACTGTGTGAAAGAGACAAAGCACCCAAGAAAGCCTCTCAACAAGACCAACAATCCTTATAACCAAGATTAAATGATAATAGATCGTTGTGTAGTCGTGATAAGGTTCAAAATCCTTTGTACATTAAATGTCAGTCAGCATTCTACTATGTATGAAATTTCTTTGGCCATATCTCATGAATTACTCGTCCTAGACTCCCCGTTCTCAGTTCAAATAAAAGCTATGACTAAGATCTTCATTTGAACTGACAGCTGTCAAACTTAAAACGGCCATATCTCGGAAACTACTCGTCCTAGACTCCCCGTTCTCAGTTCAAATGAAAGCTATGACCAAGATCTTCGTTTTAAGTGACAACTGTCAAAATGACATCTGTCATCTGAAATGTAGATCTTGGTCATAGCTTTCATTTGAGCTGAGAACGGTGAGTCTAGGACGAGTAGTTTCCGAGATATGACCGTTTTAAGTTTGACAGCTGTCAGTTCAAAGCTTAAAACGGTCATATCTCGGAAACTACTCGTCCTAGACTCCCCGTTCTCATTTCAAATGAAAGCTATGACCAAGATCTTCATTTTAAGTGACAGCTGTCAAAATAACATCTGTCATCTGAAATGTAGATCTTGGTCATAGCTTTCATTTGAACTGAGAACGGTGAATCTAGGACGAGTAGTTTCCGAGATATGACCGTTTTAAGTTTGACAGCTGTCAGTTCAAAGCTTAAAACGGTCATATCTCGGAAACTACTCGTCCTAGACTCACCGTTTTCAGTTCAAATGAAAGCTATGACCAAGATCTACATTTCAGATGACAGATGTCATTTTGACAGCTGTCACTTAAAATGAAGATCTTGGTCATAGCTTTCATTTGAACTGAGAACGGGGAGTCTAAGACGAGTAGTTTCCGAGATATGGCCGTTTTCAGTTTGACAGCTGTCAGTTCAAATGAAGATCTTGGTCATAGCTTTCATTTGAACTGAGAACGGGGAGTCTAGGACGAGTAATTAATGAGATATGGCGGATTGAACTTTGACAGCTGTCACTTCAAAGTTTCAAGATTTCAAATTCAAGATTCAAGAATCAAGGATTGAAATCAAGGATCGAAATCCAGAATCGAAACCAAGGATCAAATACTTACAAGAAAAATTAAGTAAACAAAAACCAGTATTGACCGCAAAAAATTTGAAACAAAAGAGATGGCCGATTCCTCGAATAAATTTGGCCCACAGATGCCAACAGGAAAGAATGCTTGCGTCATGACCAAATTGGGATTTTTGGGTTTGTTTTTTTATTTTATAATGAGTCTCCATTCATCTTCTTCCTCTAAATAGTGGGATTTAAAAGTTATTCTAATATAAAGCAGCAGGCTATGACGCCCAGCATGAACGGAGAACTTAGGAAACTATATTTTTAAGGTTCCTATAGTAAAAGCTTTGCTTACGTTGGGGATAGATGGCGCTGTGTGAACATTTACTTTTTCATTATTATAATTAGGACTAGCAGAATTTTAAGTGAAGTAGGTATAGAAAATAAATGACGCACACAGGTGCTCCCAGTACCTACAATTTAAAGCAAAAAAGAAAAGTACTTAGGAAAAATTGAGAATTTCATCAATAAAATTATCTACACTCGTGTGCAGTGATTCTGTACTTACCACCTAAAATAAAATATGATATAAATAAATAAAATAAAAAGCCTTTTATTTCTCTATAATTAACATTTTTTTCTTATCACTAATGCTTATAATCTAAGTAGGTACTAGAGAACCCCTAAGGTGAAGGCCTCCTCCAAAGCCAACCATCTGTCCCTGTCTTGTGCTACTCGGAGCCAGTTTGGTCCAGCAGTTTTCTTGATGTCGTCGTCCCAGCGAGCGTATGGTCTTCCTATGCAGCGTCGACCTCTTGGACCCTCCCAATTTGTCACTCTCCTAGTCCATCTTCCATCTTGTAGACGGGCTACATGTCCAGCCCACTTCCATTTTAGTCAGTATGCATATCCCAAGGCGTCAGTACTTTTTGTAATTTTAAATAAAATATGATAAATCCTCATAAATCACATCACAACACAATCACACAACTGAAACTCAACGAAATTCCTTTTACATCTGTCAAATTCTTGTCCGTCTGTTTTGTTTACTATTTGAGTGTCATGTCAACCGCGAAAAAGAAGGTAGGTCTATCTGATAAAATATTCTCTGTGATACCTAATAGCCCCTCCAGACTCTCAGCAAGAAACCCCGACAACACCCGAGAAGCGTGAATGTGAGGAGTTTCTCGCCCTCTTGTTCTCGCGCTTCGGTGTCGGTACCTATTTTTGGCCGAGACAAAGGATTTCAAACAGATCACGAGTGAGAAAATTGAGAGTGTGGATAATTTGTTTGTTCTTCGAGAAGTCTCGGTGAAACTTCTCGCCGTGAGTCTGGAGAGGCATTACGGACTGTAGTACCGGAAGTGACTAAAGTTACTAATAAAATAACATAATTATATTCCCACAAGGCACGAGATATCTAAGTATTCTGTATGTACCAGTAAATTTTGTGATATTTTATTTAAATAATATTATTCAGACGCATAGTCTAATTCGATATTCGGCTCTGGGGCAGTATTCGGCCAAATCTTTTTAGAGACACCTCGAAATCATAACATATTTTCCCCTATTTTATGGGAAATTTTCAAGAGCTGGTATCACTAAAAATGGATGACAATGTTGACAGGTGACGCAAAGCACTTGTATAGACAATAGAAGATTTGCATACTTGTGTGCGTAATACGCACACTAGCGTTTCAAAGCTGGCCTGTTGTTCTTGTTGCGATTGAAGCGAAAGAGTCCATCTAGACATATAATTAATCAAAGGGAAAAGTACATATAAGTTGGTATGTACGTACCTACCCACAATGTTTTTGTTTTACTAAGTAGGTAGGTAAGTACTTAGTAAATATTAATAATAATATATTTATATATTCAGACTACTTGGGTCCATTCCATACAATATGCCTAAAAGAAAATTATGATTAAACGAACTTACCTTAGTAGGTTAGTAATATATGAACACAATGTAGTATCGCGTAAGTGATTCCACTTCAGCACTTAAGTTTAGAAAATAAAATAGAATAAAATAAAATGTTGCCGTAAATGGCAACACAGAGTCTTTTATTTTTTCAAAGTTTCCGATTAACCCCCACTCAGCCCATGTTTCCTGTTTGAGCTCAGCCATTTGTTCATCATTACGTTTAGAGGATATTTCCGCAACGGCTTGGGTTAACAGGGAGGGTGGGTGTTGCCCTACTAATGTCTTCGGACGGAGCCCATCGTATAATTATGATAGAACTTCACGTACAGGTAAATTCGTTAAATCATTAATTATACTCGTGCTCTGTCCTCGACATTAGTAGGTTAGTAATATAGGAAAACAATGTAGATGTTGAGAGCATGTGAAGGAAATATCAATACTCACTCAGGTTACTGATGAACCTGAAATACAAATAAACATGGCATTAGGTACCATTTATTTATATTTATGAAGTTCATATTATTTAAGTATCTATTTATTTAATAGTTGCATCAAGGTGTGCACTAGTACATTCAAATAAAATAAAATAAAATACAAATACCTTGGTACTTAAACATAAACTGTGTGGCACCTCAATTACACATGCAAACGTCACTGCAATAATGTTGTTCAATTATTGACAATAATAGATACAATAAGGTGATTAATTGAATATTAGAATTTAACAGATTAGAATAAGGATTAATAGAGTCAATGATTATTATACCCTAGTTAAGTTACTTCATAGTTACCGATTATTACACAGTATATGTGTACTACGAAACATGGATACACTTAATTTTTTGTCCCTTTTGGGGGCACGCTAACTGGTAGTCTATATCTTTAATAGGTCCATGGTACATAGGGGAAGATCGTCACCATTCGTACGGCAGGCACATTCGTACAGTGCTTATAAAACACAAACGAAAGGACCCGCGGACATTTCTTTTGCATGTGTGCTTAGGTGGCCTAGCAGCCAATACGTGAAAGTAGTTTCGTGCCAATCCCATTGGTAAGAGCGAAGTGACAGGCAGCATAGTGTTTTCGCGCACGGTAAGTAACTTTTACATCCAAGTTTTCGTGAATTTTTACACTACTAATAATATGTTTTCCTACGCAGTTTTTTTCCAGTAACTATAAAACATCCTAAAGATATTGATATTAAAACAGGTTTTATTTAATTATTATGTAGCTAAGGGGCACATTCGTACAAAACCAGGTGGGGCACATTCGTACGCATATGACCGACGTGTTTATGTTTATTTTATAGGACCTACCTACTTAATATATGGTTTTTACAAAAAAAAAATGGTGCAAAATTATAATCCGAAGAAGACACGTAACCAAACGTGGATAAACACTGTCGTCTTCTCAAGTTTTATTGGTTATTAACAGGGTCCTCATCTAAACGGCTACTTGACGATGATATAATCTGCACCAAATATTTCAAAAATTGATTAATCTCTTTTTTAGATTTGATTTGTACTAGCTAGAATTTATGAACGTACAAAATAATTAATTTCAAAAAAGTTTTTGTTGAGTAAAATAAAAATAATTTAATATTTGGAGACTAGACAAAAAGTCATTGAATTTTGGTTAACAAGAAGATAAAACTTAAATTTTTGTTGCCTTGAAGAAAAGTTATTGATTTTCGGTAATTTTGTAAATATTATTAACTGTCAAAACAAAAAAAAAGTTAATTCTATTTACAGTTTTAATCGCACTGTACGAAGGTACCCCATAGCGTACGAAGGTACCCCCGACACTGTACGAAACTACCCCACACATGGGGCACATTCGTACGAATTCCCGATTGGTGTTTAAATCATCATTGTGCATTGAATATGAGTTATAATCATCTGATTTTTATTTTATTTTAAGCTCAGATATATATACTAGGGCATTTCTCCAGGGGGGCCAAAATTTAGGTTCCTCAAGATTATTCTTAAACTGTTCATTATTTTGTAAACAAAAGCTTAGATTTGAATGTCTAGATATATTACAAAAAAGGTATCGACAGTGAAATTTCATTTAAATTATAAGGTAAAAAGATATTTACAAAAAACCTCCAAAAATAGCCATTTTCGACATGTGAAAATGACCTGCGCATAGGAGTTTCTCGTCATAAAATATTCATTTGTTTACTATGTTTAATTGTAATTACTGATATTTATAGATAACAAACTCTGTAATCTAATGCCAAGAAACAGTTTTAATTATTTGATTGGAATTCGATGGTAGATTTAATCAAAATCCTGTCACAAAATATGCATCATTACAGTCGCCAGTTTTTGTTTTCATCGTAATACGTAAACCGAAAGGCATTGAAAGATCGTGTTGAACATCAAATGTCGTGCCCTCCTGGACCAATCGGCCAGAGCACTTCACGGAGGCAAGACGCGTCGCATTTCGGAAAGGTGAGCTATTGAATATGATTCTCCAAGGTGTGACACTTTTTTCGTCATTCTGATTTATTACTATAACTATGAAATCAGTGCGTCAAATTTACATTATTTTTCGACTTAAGCTAAATTAAACATGCAGCTATTGATCACTAACATTTTTCTTTTGGTCTGCATTCGGAAATACAAGTTACGAATTGTTTTCTGGAGTTCGTCATTTTTCACAACCTCATTACAAGCAACAACGACAAAAACACGATGACGCGTGTTGCTAAAAATGATGATAACAATGATGATTGTTGCTAAGAATGATGATTTTTGGTTTAAAAAAATATAGAAACAATTACAAACACGTACAAAATGGTCAAAATGGCGGGTGGAGACTCGCCAACTCACAACTGGTTCCCCCAAAACAGTCACTCGTGTGACAAGAAGGGGGCAAAAATACGTGAGTTGCTAGAGGGTGGTCTGACGTACCGGGTTTTAAACGACGATCACGAGCTCCCTGAGGGTCCAGCTTCACTTCACTTCAGCGTGCCCCACCCATCACTTACGTAACACCTTCCAGCCCCCGAGCAATGCTCTAGCGACTCCACTCCGTCCGGCCGGTGAAGACAACACGGAGGTGGACTGTTTCTCGTCGGTGTCAATCAAGGCAAGCTGAGATGAGGAACAGTGACCTCCCCCTGGGAGCACACGGGTCCGCGGGGTTGCTACTCATTCGACACCTCGCCTCAAAGGTGCCCTGCGGGCTTATTGTTATTACTATTCCTTAATTTTGAGAAGATTTACTTTTATGTCAAATGATAGGAGGTATTAGGTAATTATATCTAAAAAAACCTGTCAAGTGCGAGTTGAACTCGTGCGCCGAGGTTCCCGTAGATACCTATCCATTATACCGCCATAATAAGCTAGTCCTCTGAACTGTATGAGCACCCATACAACTCAGAGGACTATCTTAATCGGTGTCAACTATGTATGTATGGGGACACCTTTTAATTTTCAACTTTTTTTATTTTTTGGATTTTTTCCTTTATTTCTGCTGTAAGACCTTGCTTTTTGCCGAATTTCGTGATTCTAGGTCAACAGGAACTACCATTTAGGTTTTTGACCCAAAACCTATAGGGTACTTCCGGTTGACCTAGAATTGACAATTTTGGTGAAAAGCAAGGTTTAACAGCACAAATAAAGGAAAAATTCCGAAGAGTAAAAAAAGTTGAAAATTAAGGTACATTTTGGTACCTACAAGTATTCACGAAAATCTAAATTTGCCCATATCTTTTTATCGTGTTAACTCAGGACCTTGATTTTTATACACCTAATAGGTACTATAGACCTCAGTATATAATATTAATTTCAACTTGCTAGGTCTACCCGTTCCTGAGAAAATCGATGGTGACACATGGACAGACAGACAGACAGACGGACAAGAAAGTTATCATATAAGGGTTCCTTTTTATTACCTTTTGAGGCACAGAACCCTAAAAGTAAGATTTTTTAAGGAATATTATAAAAATAGGCATCGATTTAAGAACATGGTGATTTTGTCAATCCTTACAAATCCCACTTATTTACATAACATAATACACTTAGCTAATTTTGAGAATATACACTTAGCTATTTTATACTTAGCTAATTTTAATCTATGCTGTTATGATCAGAAACATGTGTTTTTGATGGATTTATCATTTTTAGCAACACACCGTCATTCTTCTCTACAATTTAATCATTTTTCTCACTTAGGGTCATTCCTAGCAACCGACAATTTTGATTATCTCCTAAAATATCAGTTAATTTGATGGATACCCCTCGTTAAATAACTTATTTTTAACATACAAATCATTCCAGCATCAAAGATTAGACCTAAACTAAAGGGATAAAAAGTGACTAAAAAATCGTCAAAAATAACAATTTGAGGAGAAATGCCCACTAGTAGTATATGCAATTAGTTCACTTCCCAATGAAATATTCGAGATAAAAAAAAAAAAAACGTAAAAACCGTACGAGGGGTAACGACCTTCCCCTACTAACGTACATTGTACTTTTCCTTAATTGTTTAAATGTGTGGTCACACTACTATCATAGGATTAGTTTTTATTGAATAACTCAGCAAATATATCGTTGATCCCAAATGTAACTTTGCTATCCGTTTGTAAAAAAAATTTACTAAAAGGTGAGCAGGTTTATTTTTCTATTACTCCTTTTTACAAAAAGTTATTCCCAATTGTTTAAAGTGAGGATTGAGGGACCATACAAAACCGCGTTTATCTCGGAATCGTGACAGTATAATTGCTTCTTTTTATTTTTACAAATGTCTATAGCACTTTTACAAACTTTTACAATGGTAGAGAGCTGGTTATTTTGATTTAAATGAGAGATATTTACAAAAATGCTTTGGAGGATTGAGGGACCACAGTTTTTACGTTATATCTTTTTGTAGAAATGACTTCGTGACCTGGTTTTCAGTTAATTCGTCGTGGGAAACTTTTTACAAAAGGTCTGTAGTCACGTTATCTTCAGTTTCAATATACTTTCCGAGATCTGGAAAATTCAATGAGAGAACTGAGGGACCATACAAAATGTGCTATAACTTTTTTTCTAGAGGTTTTACAAATTTTCTAATAAGTTCTACAATCGCTTGAAGACTTTTACAAACCCCCTGGATACTTCATTTGCTGCTGGGAGACATGGTCCCTCCATCCTCTACTACATTTTTGCAACGTGTATTAGATACATACGTCGACTGACGTACGAATTTTCACAATAAGAAATGGAGCTTATTCAAAACAGAACGATTCTTTTTTGAATAATAAGCTCCAACGCTTTACAGTGCTACTTTTATTAATAGAAAGGGAACTAAAATTTCATTCATTCATTTATTACAACGGCAACTCTAAAGTACAGGTTTCTTGTCTATGGTACAAGTACCGAAGACGTCAGTCAGAAGTAATAATTTCCTTTTAAAAGAGAATTTATCTATTTCGCGTATTTAGTGCGAGTAAAAGTGACAATAACCAACGTGAAACATTACGGTGTGGCACCAGAGAAGTGATTTTCAATGTTTATAAGCGATGCTCGTTGGAATTAGAAGCCGGAAAAAAATCATCAGAGACACACAAGTTTTTCGTCGTACCGTCGAATTAAGAGGTATTTGATTAGATCCAATTATTTTATCAGTAACATTTGACTACTCTTATTACATAATACTGGTTATTTACCTTTATTTGGCCCTAAATTGAGAAATTATAAAACGACGATTTGTTGGTTATGTTTACATTGTATTATAGAGCAACAAGGCAATTTTGATACTTTTTTACGACTTCAAACAAAAGTTCCCATTTGGTCGCAAATGTTAATGGTCTCATTTATATTTGCAGGGAAATCTATAAGCACAGTCAGAAGAATTGTGAATGAAGGCATATAAGATAACGGAAAGTTCTCTTCGCCCGGGAAACAGACCCAGTCGTCCAAAAACTACCTTTAGAGCCAACCTATTTTTTTTTAGAGAAAATAAATAAATAAATATATAAATTTAACCTATAGTCGGATTGCTCATTATAAGGACTAAAATTGAAGGAAAAAATGACATTTTTTCCTTCAATTTTGATATGTTTTTAGTCCTTTTAATGAGCAATACGACTATAGTTATAAATGTTTTAATTTATAAGATTATTTTTGTTATTCTGTACGCTAACATCATCATTTCATCTTATTTTATTTCTTTATTGTAGGTATGTTTTTCTATTTTATTCAGTGTTAAAATAAATTAGACTGTGTAGGTAGGTACCTACTTAAATAAATAAGTGTCATCTAGTTTTGTGTCTAGATTTGTACTATTGTAATTTGTTTCCAATTATTAAATTTTTATTGTATTGGTTTTTTTGTTGTTATTTCGTTTTGTTTATCCTAGGTGGAGGTATCACTATCACTTCACTACATAATATAAGACAAAGTCGCTTCCCGCTGTCTGTCCGTATGTTTGCTTAGATCTTTAAAACTACGCAATGGATTTTGATGCGGTTTTTTTAGTAGCTAGTCATTCAAGAGGAAGGTATAAATGTATAATACATGCCATATTATAGTAGAGAAACACTGATAATTTTAGAGGTTTCTAATGTGATGTGACCCCTGCGAAGCCGGGGCGGGTCGCTAGTAATACAATATAAATATTTTTTTTTACAAAAACAATTGTTTTATATAATAGTCAAAAGGTTTAACATAAAGCTGTTACACACAGGTAGGTTGTACGCATTTAACTTGTGTTAGGTAGGTATCAATTATGAGAAATAAAAAATCCGAGTAAAAAATAAATAAAATGATCAAGTATCAAAATTGTTTAGCTGCATATTTTGGGGTTACCATATAGCTTGCACAGTGGCGCCCCCATTTATGTCTATTATTAAAAGTAGCACTGTACGTTACGTGCTAGAAGCTAGGTGAATATCCAGCAGTAATATTTGGTAGGAAGCTTCGTGCATTTTTAGGCCTAGCGTACAACAGCGACAACGACCGATTTTTGTCTTTAGCAGTGTATAATAAGTCGCAGCCAACTGGTTGAATTAGCCATTCAATTATATGCCTAGCCATTTCATTGAGTGCCGCCATTCAATTAGATGGCTAGGCGGATAGTTGAATCATTGAAGCGTTTGAAACGTTCAATACTCTGCCTGATTGAAAGGCCGCTATTTCATTGAATTAGTATGTTTTTCTGCCACCGCGGCGCTACTTTCACTTTGTTCATAAGATGGCGTCCACAGCTGGTGTTTCTTGAATAAAGTGTGTTGTTTTGTTATGAAAAATAAACAAAATAAGTTCCCAGTGTTATTCGTATGCCACAAAATAATGGATTTACCTTCGAACAGCCTTTCTGCGTGGGTGTGTGATACGCGTGCTATAAAAAAAAAACAAAACCTACTTACTTTTTCTGTGTGCCAAGTGAACCGCCTAGCCATTTCATTGAGCGCCGCCATTCAATTAAATGGTTGACCTTCGTTTAGCCGTAGTGTGGAACGTTGTGTTCAACACTACGCATAAACGAAGGTCAGCCATTCAATTGAATGGCGGCGCTCAATGAAATGGCTAGGCAATTAATTGAATGGCTAATTCAACCAGTTGCCTGCGACATATATAGGTATTTACATACTGGCTGTAACTTACTAAAATAAGATTGGCAATAATAGTATCTTTAAACCTTGAGCTATATTTAATTTTTTTTCTGTTCTTTTTTCAGGAACCAAGTTAATTTAATGTTTCTCTATTGTTACCCGAACAGAATTCGGTTGCCTAGAATCTAGGACCACTGGACCACATCTGATGTGGTCCAGTGGTTGAGTAATGTTTGGTTTTGAAATAAGAAGATTTTATGGATGAATTTAAATGCTATAATTTTTAAATTAAGTATCAATTGATTGTTTGTAAAAATCGATTGAAAATCGAAAAAAAAAAATATTACGGCAAGAGCCTTTGCACGTTTATTCGGTGGGGCCGTCGAATTATTGACCTATAAGTGATATTTTATTTTGTATTACAAATATAAGGTAGGTAGGTATGTTTGCAGCTACCTGTTCGTAAATCTTCTAAAAATAAGTTTTCTTCTTTTACGTAAAATACTTTTTGTTCCTCTGAATATATTTTAAGATACGGAATCGTTGGTGAAAATCTAGACCACTGGGCTTTACTTATCCCAATAATTTCCATGCATATACCTGTAATATAATAAATCCAAATTAAAAATAAAAAAATCACACACTTACTTTTAAAGTCATAAATTTAATACCTACCTACCTCTAAACTTATAATGAGGCAGTGTTATAGGTACCTACCTTGACTGCCTCTGTAGGTACCAGAATTTACTGTTTACCACTGGAAGAAACTGTAGGTACCCCATAATATGCAAGTAGATGTGTAGGTATTTATGGTAGTACTTACTGTCAACTTGTAGATCCCTCTTAATGTCTAAAGTAATGACCCCTGTTACTATATCACCAGTATACAAACTTTCTGTTGGATCGTTGTGAATTAACACAGTTACGTTATTTTTTCTTGTTACTGTTAATGTCATTGTTAGTGCCAGTATTTCCTATAATCTAAGCTCGTCTAGTAAAACTTGATCAAAAATAAAAAAACATTATATAGACTTAATTTGACAACCAAATTGATAATCAAGTAGTTAGTGTAGGTAGGCTAAGTATCTACCTACTATTTGATAAAATGGTTGATTATGATGATAACAGAATGATAAGATTTTCATGTGAAGTTATATATTAACTTAGATAGATAGATTTGGTGGAAAAAATGAATGGGCCCCGGAGGGAAACTACCGTAGATCCTTAAAATACAGTATTTTACTTAAAGGAAACATTCCTTTATTTTTGAAAAGAAACAAAACTGCATTCATAGATTTTCTAAAATTTGCTTGCCTCACCCGGTATCGAACCAGGTGTTTACCTGTTATTATTCTGTTATCAACATAATCAACCATTTTATCAAATATGCTAATGGGCCTAATGGGCGTTTTTCCACTAGAACGGCACGGCAACGGCAACGGCGACGGGCCGGTGCTGTGTCAAACCACCTTCTGACTAGAATAGAGCCATACATTGACGCTGTAACACCTGTTGAGCAAGCAGGATTTCGGCGAGGTAGAAACTGCACCGACCAAGTATTAGCCCTCACAACTCACATCGAAGCTGGCTTCCAAAAGCAATTAAAGACAACCGCAGTATTCATAGATCTTACAGCAGCCTACGACACAGTTTGGAAACAGGGACTCGTCTGCAAACTTTTATCGGCGATCCCGAGCCGTGAAATTGTGAATCTGATATCCAACATGCTGAGCGAAAGAGAGTTTGAGGTGCACTTAGGAAACACCAAAAGCCATATGCGAAAACTGAATAACGGTCTACCCCAGGGATCTGTGATGGCTCCCCAACCTTTCAACCTATACATTCACGACCTCCCTGCTACTACAGATACTAAATTCATTTACGCAGTTGATATCGCACTAGGCGCACAGAGCACTGACATTAAAAACAGCGAAAATATCCTGACTGCAGATCTTGAGGTGCTATCAAAATACTGAGTCTTGGCGACTAATACCCAGCCTAAGTAAAACAGAAGTAACATGTTTTCATCTCAACAACAGCCTTGCAAACTACGTTCCTACAGTCAATTTTAACGGCGAAAATCTAAAATTCAATCCTTTTCCAAAATATCTTGGCGTAACTCTCGACAGATCCTTAACATATATAAAGAACATTTAACTAAACTCTCCCTTAAACTCTCATCCCGTAACAACATACTCCACAAACTGTGTGGAACGACCTTGGGATCATCCGCTGACTGCCTCCGCACGACTGGCATCTCCCTTGTTTACTCAGCCGCGGAATACTGCTCACCTGTGTGGCTAGAAAGCGCTCATGTGCACAAGGTGGACACGAAGCTTAATGCCGCCATGCGTTGCATCACTGGAACTGTGAAATCAACACCACTTCACTGGTTACCAGCTCTGAGCCACATAGAACCTCCACACATCCGTCGAAAGCACGCGCTTAAAAGAGAAGCTGCCAAAATACTTTCACAGCCTGCTCTCCCGATCCACGGTGATTTCTTCTGTCCACCACCTTATAGATTGAAGTCAAGACGTCCCCCTTACGCTGCTGTCCAACATCTAAACAACTTCCAGATAGCAGAAAGATGGAAAAGTGACTGGCTGGAAAAAACAAGAGGCTCGTGCGCCCAATGTGTTGACCCCACTTCCAAGCACAAAGGCTCCTCCCTGCCCCGTAAATTATGGTGCCGCCTTATCAGGCTTCTCACTGGACACGGCCGATGCAACTACTTTCGGCAGAAGTGGGCTGGACAGACTCGGCGCTCTGCGAATGCGGTGAGGAGGACCAGACGATGGAGCACATCATCTCACGCTGCCCTATACACTCGTACCCAGGACCCTGGACTGACCTAGTAGATCTACCTCCTGAAGCAGAATCCTGGCTAGGGAACCTGAACATTGACTTGTAAATTAGACTAAGTATTAGTAAAGTTATTATTTTTTAGTTTTAGAAGATTTTTAATTTTGTAAATTTTTATGTTTTGGTTTATTTGGTTTTATTGGTTTGTTTGGTTTTACCTACGCCTTTTTTAACTTGTCATACGATTAAATAAACTGTGCGGTGGTGGGGATGCAAAAATGTATGACGCCGTGCCGTGGTAAGTGGAAAGACGAGCCGTACATTTTCATAGATTTTTGCGTCCTCGGTTGCCGTGCCGTCGCCGTTGCCGTGCCGTGCCGATGCCGTGCCGTCTAGTGGAAAAACGGCCAATGTTTGTATATTTTGAAATCATCATTTTGTTCCTCAATTGAGGATTGATGAAAATGATGATTTCAAAATATACACCCCAATACGAGTCTCAAATTCAATGTATTTTTATGTGTGTGCATTGCTTAATTAAACTTTTTTTTAATTTTGCCCATTATTTTTAAACCAATTGATTGCACCCTCCCTACACAGGCTGATTGAATAATGACATGACATTGACAGCAAAGACAACAAACAGAAACAGATGACATTTCACATTTGCAAATCAAAATCAAATTGCAAAAGCAAAATTTTGGCGATTCTTCAGTCGGTCGTTCTGTGTTTTTTTGTAATGATTTTGCGGTGTTAGATAAACTCAAGACGTAGATCAAAATATAACATATTTAGATAAACAGTTGTGTGTTGCAAAGATTACTAGTTTACATGTTTCCATGTTTCTAGCAAGCATAGGTTATGTCCTTTGACTTACAAGGGTAAAAAGTAAGTTTGGTTCGTTGTTTTACACCTCTAAGTATTTACCGGCGTAACTTGAACGTTAACTTTGTTAACTAATCGGAATTTAACAACTGCAAAATGTTGTTTTGGAAAATACACATCAAATATATTTTGATGTTATCCAGACCAAAGTTTTGTATCTACCTACTTTATTTAACACAGTTCTATTTACACATTAAAACATCCACTGAACTTGTTAAAACTATCTAAAAAAAGCTATTGTTTCTCTATTTAAATACCAAATTTTGCATTGTAAATGCATCTGCAAACAAACCTCTAACAAAAATTATTACGCCAAAATTTACTTCGATTTGAGAAGCTTACTTTAGATTAAAGACAATAAAGTTCGAAGTTCGTAGTTTATTTAGGAAGACGATAAGAAGCATTACAAAAAAAAAATACCTTGCAATATGCGGTACTTTTTGATAATATTCAATCCATTCATTTTGATTGACACTTCTTTTAATTTTCAGTCCACTTTGACTTTCGTACTATTTCAGTTGACCATGGATCCCAACATTTATGCGCTGGTGCTCGACACCCTCAACCGAGCCACCAGCCAGAACACCGAGGTCCTGAAGCCAGCTGAGAAGCAGCTACAAGAATGGGAGACTGAGCCAGGCTTCTACTCTGTACTGTTGGTAAGTTTGTTTATATGGGAACTTACAAGAGATGGGAAGCATGAGGAGGAAGTTGAAAGGAGACAGAATGTGGGAAATCAAATGAATGGGGTACTGCATTCTTTTATAAGCAGTTGGTAAGTGTCCAAAAAGGCATGACGGGGCCTGTAGCAAATGGAGATCTGTGGTCTCTGTCTACCCCTATGATGGGACACAGGTGTTATTTTAAGTAGGTACCTATGTATTGTATGTTTTGGTAAGACTATCTGTCATATTTCAATCAGCTTTTAGTTTTTGTCTTGTTATTTCACTTTCAAATGATATATGAAGTTTTAAACACTTCACTCATGATAAACTTATGTATTGTATACTTAAATGCATTTGAGTCTGCTATTGACAGTCTTTAGACAACCTAGGAAGCAAACTTTAGTGCTGTGAAATGACTTACCTACCAATGTAACATACAACCAGTAAAGTTAACAAACAGAGTATTTGCAATTATTTATTGTGCGTTCAATTCCTACCCAGGACAAACATTTGTGTGATGAACATAGATGTTTGTTCTGTGTCTGGGTGTTATAAAGTACTTTGTATTTCTATCTATCTATCTAATCAGCCCACATCCACTCACTGCTGAGTATAGGCCTCCTCATTTTCACGCAAAAAAAGTATATAAGTATTCTATCAGTCATGTGGTCCCCATAGTACAAGCTTTGCTTAGTTTGGGGCTAGATGGATGATTTTATTTATTATTTTATTTTATTCTCAACAGAATGTCCTATCAAACCATTCCATAGACAGCAATGTCCGATGGTTGGCTGTCATGTGCTTCAAGAACGGCGTCGATCGATATTGGAGGAAGAACGCTCCCAATGCTATTACTGATGAGGAGAAGGATAAGCTTCGGCAAGGTCTGCTGACCACCAGTGTTCTCAGTGAGCCGGTCACACAGATAGCCACACAGGAGGCTGTGTTAATTTCTAAAATAGCTAGGTAAGAAATAGATTGCTTATAGCGGGGCTAAAGTAAGTTTGTATGCGCAAGTGGCCAACTCTGGTGACGGAGTTTTTAGGCCGCCTTAAGGCCTCCGTCATGGCTCAACGACTTAAAAGCCGGGACCGACAATTTAACGTGCCCTCCGAAGCACGGAAGCGCTCAGCTCGTAATACCACTTGCAGTCACAGTCCCGAGGCACACCAATTATTGACCACGGTACACTAGTGTGCCGTGGCACACCCTTTGCGGAACACTAAACTAACCGGAAGGTTAAGGAAATTCTGTAACAACACGACTCATTTGTTCATAAAAATTCAAAGAATTCTTCCTCCAGGTTTGATTGTCCTACAAGCTGGGCTAGCCTAGTCCCGGAGCTGATGGGCGCGTTAAAGGCACCACAGCCATTGGTTCAGCACCGGTCTCTTCTGATCTTCCATCATGTGGTCAAGGCGTTGGCTTCTAAGCGACTCACTAGGGACAGGAAGACTTTTCAGGTATGTTTCCTTTGCATGTTGACAAGTTGACTGCAATATTTTACAAGAATATTCAATGTAGCGACATTACCTGTCGCTAGATGAACTACATACACATGCTACGCGCTAAAGAGCTTCGGAATAGATGGCGACACAACCGCATATGTCTAGAACTCGCAAGCGAAGTTTTCAGCGGCGATAGACATATCTAGGACCAACCGACACGACAACAACTGTTGGTCGAAAGACCACGGGCAAGTGGGCCAGGAGCTACTCTGCCTTTGGGGAACGATTCCACCGTGTTCCCCAAATTGGTGACCTCGACCATCTCCTCTCTCTTTAAAAGTTCAGCTGAGGATCTCAAAAGGCGCAAATATGTTAATCTTGATAGGGTTTATATATTTGAAGCTTTTGTAAAGGTACCGGGGCCCATCGCGTATTCAAAATTTTTTTAGGGCGTCTAATCGAAGCGATGCGTGATCCTAAGTCTGGCACTTTTTTGGCTCAACGGATCAGCATTGCCATCCAGCGCGGTAATGCTGCCAGTGTCTTGGGCACGCTTCCGACTGGCAGTGGCTTGGATCTTATTGTATTTTATGTTATGTAAATATGTAGTAGGTAGAGTCGGATTCAGCAATGAAGTCTGGTAGACGCGGCGCTGCTATCGCAGAACTAGGTTATGTAAAAAATTACTAATTGTCCAAATAAGGCTTGAACAATAATAATTATGCTAGTTTGTACGTTCGTTAGCTCTACACACCAGAACAACTGAACGACCTTGACTAAAAGAGCATAATAAAGTAAATAAAACAATTAGTTGCAGCTTTTTCCGTAGGATTTGAGTGCTGAATCCTACTCTAGTTCAGTTTCTGTAAATAAATGTTCACTTTAAATTATAAACTTTATAATTATCGCCTTTCATTTTCTCATAAACTTTTGTTACAGGAACTAACGAACTCAGTCTACCCGTTTATACTCCAACTATGGCACGAGAACACAGAGGCGTTCCTTCGTCAGATCCAACTAGGCGCGGCCACTGAACTCATCACGGAACCTCTAGAGAAGGCTCTACTCTGCCTTAGGATATTGAGGAAACTCACTGTGTTCGGATTCAAGAAAGCTAATGATAGTGAGGAGTCGACGGCCTTTTTGAATATCGTCTTCGATCGCGCTAAGATGAGCGTTGAATGCAGTAAGTATTATAAGACTGGCCTACTCTGTTTCAGGATACTGTCTTCTTTATTGTTCCCGAAATGACTCAAGATCTTTTTTAGGGTTCCGTACCTTAAAAGATAAAAAAATGAACCCTTATAAGATCACTTTCTTGTCCGTCTGTCTGTCTGTCTGTCCGTCTGTCTGTCTGTCTGTCTGTCTGTCCGTCCGTCTGTCTGTCCGTGTGTCACCATCGATTATCTCAGGAACGGGTAGAGCTAGCAAGTTGAAATTTATACCATATACTAAGGTCTATAGTCCCTATTGTGAGTATAAAAATCAAGGTCCTGAGTCAACACTATAAAAAGATATAGGCAAATTTAGGTTTTCGTGAAAACTTGTGAGTACCAAAACTTACCTTAAATATCAACTTTTTTCTTTATTTGTGCTGTAACACCTTGCTTGTAACCAAAATTGACAATTCTAGGTCAACCGGAAGTACCCTAGAGGTTTTGGGTCGAAAACCTAAATGGTAGTTCCCGTTGACCTAGAATAACGAAATTTGGTAAAAAGCAAGGTCTTATAGCACAAATAAAGGAAAAATTCCAAAAAGTTAAAAAAGTTGAAAATTAAAGGGTTTTCCCATACATACATAGTTGACGCCAGTTAAAATTGTCCTCCGAGTTGTATGGGCGCTCATACAATTAAGCAGACTAGCTTAATTGGCACCATGGCTAGGTACGGAACCCTCGGCGTACGAGTTCGACTCGCACTTGACCGGTTTTTAGGGTTCCGTACCTTAAAAGGTAAAAAAAGGAACCCTTATAAGATCACTTTCTTGTCTGTCTGTCCGTCTGTCCGTCTGTCCGTCTGTCCGTCTGTCCGTCTGCCTGTCCGTCTGTCCGTCTGTCCGTGTGTCACCATCGATTATCTCAGGAACGGGTAGAGCTAGCAAGTTGAAATTTATACCATATACTAAGGTATATACTATATACTATGCCATATACTATAGTCCCTACTGTGAGTATAAAAATCAAGGTCCTGAGTCAACACTATAAAAAGATATAGGCAAATTTAGGTTTTCGTGAAAACTTGTGAGTAGGTACCAAAACTTACCTTAATTATCAACTTTTTTTATTTTTCGGAATTTTTCCTTTATTTGTGCTGTAACACCTTGCTTGTAACCAAAATTGACAATTCTAGGTCAACCGGAAGTACCCTAGAGGTTTTGGGTCGAAAACCTAAATGGTAGTTCCCGTTGACCTAGAATAACGAAATTTGGCAAAAAGCAAGGTCTTATAGCACAAATAAAGGAAAAATTCCAAAAAGTTAAAAAAGTTGAAAATTAAAGGGTGTTCCCATACATACATAGTTGACGCCAATTAAGATTGTCCTCTGAGTTGTATGGGCGCTCATACAAATAAGCGGGCTACAATAACATAATGGGTATAATGGGTAGGTACGGAACCCTCGGCATACGAGTTCTACTCGCACTTGACCGGTTTTTTTTATTTTTTGCCCCTTTAGGCAGGGCTTGGAACCGGTTTATAATTAACCTGTTCGTAACCGGTATAAACCGCTATTTCAATGATTTCGTTCGGAGCGCGCGCTTTATGAAAACCTAATGAATAAAAAATTTTCAAAAAAAAATACTCAACCGACTTCAAAACATCTTGCACTGAAAAGCAAAAAAATAAGAATATAAACAGATTTGTTTCATTACTAATTAAATTATTTATGTTATAATGTTGAAATCGGTGTGCATAAAATTTAATATTCTTAGTCATTGTTTTATTTACACCGACTTCAACATTATAACATAAATAATTTAATTAGTAATGAAACAAATCTGTTTATATTCTTATTTTTTTGCTTTTCAGTGCAAGATGTTTTGAAGTCGGTTGAGTATTTTTTTTTGAAAATTTTTTATTTTTCCATTTTTAGTGTTTAATTTTTTATTTAGAATGACGTCACCTTACTTATTGTGTTTCACTCATCAAGCCCTTTCATTTGATACCCATGTCACTAAAAAGTTCCATGGAACCATGGTCCTGACTCCATCGTCAGATCAGCTCGCTGTGACCATATTATTACCATATTATTACATTATAGTAGGAACTTCACAGATATGCTGAGTTTCGAGTTTCAACTCAATCGGCCAATTTATTGAAGAGTTCTGATGAGCAGCTCTTGATTCCATCATCAGATCAGCTCGCTGTCACCATATTATTACATTGTAGTCGGAACTTGGCAAATATGCCGAGTTTCAACTCAATCGGCTTATTTACTGAGGAGTTCTGTTGAACAGCTCTTGACTCCATCATCAGATCAGCTTGTTGATACCATGATATTTCATTGTCACCAAGAATCTATAAGTGTGCAAAATTTCAGCTCGATAGTTCTGCAAACACAATAAAAACCATAAAATTTGAGGGTTTCCCTCGATTTCCATGGGATCCCTTCATCAGATCCTGATATGGTGACGATGGGACCACCTCGGGAGTATACCCTTTGTAACAAAAAAATAATTTTCAAAATCGGTCCACAATTGACGGAGAAATCGCGTAACAAACATACAAAAAAAAAATAAAAAAAAAAAACATACAGTCGACTTGAGAACCTCCTCCTTTTTGGAAGTCGGTTAAAAACTGGTTTATTTCGCAGTCAAATTCTCACACGCTTCAGATTATTTAAACGGCGCGCTTGCTTCCAATAGGAAAGAATTATTATTATTGTTATATACCTACCTTATTGTTGTATACCGGTTTTTCGAACGAAACCCTCCAAAACACTTCACCGCTCTAAATAGCGGTTACGTTAGAACGTAACCGGACAGTAAAGGCTTAGGCCGAAACCGGTTTGAATTTTTTCCGGTTGCCAAGCCCTGGCCCCAAGCTAAGCAGCGGGGTTAAAAAGGCCGATAAACTAGAATCAAAATAGGAATTGAATTATTATGCCGTCTCTTTTCATAGTCTGAGAGTGACAAGAACTGCATAAACTGCAATTCCGATTGTGATTTTGCTAAAAGTAGCTGCCTTTTTAGCCCCGCTGAGCTTGTGATATGGGAACCACATGGCTCATATACTATTTATACACTTTTTTTAGACCAGACCCGAGAACATTATTTGCAGAACATAAAAACATTTATTTTGTCACCCACTGCACCACAGAGGTCGTATGTGTAAAGGATTTCTCTATCTTCCAGGAAAACTTCTCAAAGGCCGAGGCATATATCCTCTAGAGCTCTGTGAGAAGTTCATCATCCACCTAACTAAAGTAGCTCTGGGTGTGTTGAGCGTCCATCCGTTCTCGTTCGCGCCTCACATCAAGTCTGCGCTTCAGTTCTCGCTCTACTACTGTTTTACTGAGGCCGGCATGGCCTTGGCTTACGAACGGTTCACGATACAATGCCTCAATATTATCAAGGTATTGACAATTCATTTTTATAGCCCAACCTCATCTTTAGGCTGATTTTAGTCTCACGCTCACCGTCAGCGCTGATAGGCGAGTGATCTTTATTACAATGAAATAAGGATACTGATTGTCCAGCACTAACGAGAGCAATCAGCGTAGCCATTTTTGCTAAACAATCGGTATCCTTATTTCATTGTAATAAAGATCACTCGCTTATCAGCGCTGACGGTGAGCGTGAGACTAAAATCAGCCTTAGAGAAACGAGTAGATTAAATAAAAGACCAATGAGTAAGAAAGGAGTGAGCTGACATGAAGACTGATAAAGGGAAGTGAAAGAAGAATACAGATACCAACCCCACATAGTGGGATAAGGGCAGGAAGACGAAGAAGAAGAAAAGTGCTAACCTCATCTTTAAACATTTTTGAATCATGAAATTGTATTTTTATGTAATTGTTTTTTCTCAGGGTATTCTGCAATGCGTGGAGTATAAATTGCCTAAAGACGAAAACATTAGAAACCCATGTAAGTTAAATGAATAGTATTATTGGTTTGCCCCTCTAACTGAACTCTTAAACTCCTCGAATTAGAAAATGTCCCAACGAAAAGTGTGCTGCGGTGGGCGGGGCCTGTCAACTGCACTGCGAACGAGTTTAGTTCAATTTAAACGCAAATTTCGAGGGAATAAAGTCTACTTTTAACTGTGCGTCCCGAGTCTTAATAAATTATTGGCTAATCAGCGAAGAGGTTTTGACGTGTGCGTTTGTTTGAATTTTTATGCCATACTAGCTTCCGCCCGCGGCTTCGCTCGCGTGGTGCCTTGATAAAAAGTAGCCTTGATAAAGATTGATATTCTATTCCCGGTCATTACCTATCTAAATTTTAAATTCAAGCCAAATCGGTTCAGTGGTTGTCGAGTTATAGAGGAGCAAACTTACATCCAAACTTTCGCATTTATAATGTCAGTGTGATAGTGTGATTGCGCGCATATTTCTTTCGAAGGAATGCTTCCATGTTTATTTGCGTTTGCTGGGGCCAACACCTTATGTATTTGTTTCCAGTGACACTGACAGCTTACGAAGCCAAGATGGAGGTCCTAACTCCACAGACGCTAATCCTGATGGTCGGTACACTAGTGACGCATTACTTCAGACTGAGCCCCGATGACCTGTCGTTATGGGACGCTGAGCCCGAGACATTCGCTACAGACGAGGCGGGGGAATCCTGGAAGTATAGCTTGCGGGTGAGATTTGACAGCGCCATCTGTTTTTAGAGCTGGAACTAATGAGTATTTTTAAATTGTAATGATGCAGTTTTACTTTTTATCAAAATCGCTTATGAGACTGAGTGTTTTTCGCTATGCTAATAGTTTCAGATTTGGCCCTAGAGGCGCTCTTGAAAAACTCACTCTGTATAACTCGGTCCTGGCTGAGTGAAGCTGTATACTGTTCTCACAAATATTGTTTGTTATACTCCTAAGGCTTGTTTCACTCTTCAGAGTGTCGCCGGTCGCGTCAACTAGTTAACCATTCACAGCACATTTCTCTGTGCTGTGAATGGTCAAAATTAATTTCAACTCGCGGACGCGACCGGCGACACGCTGAAGAGTGAAACAAGCCTAAGAGTTTATATTTTAATGTTTGGTTGATGGCCGCGTGAAACAAAAAAGCACCACTCTCCGGCATAGGCTTTTAGAGTAGCTTAACTGAGATAGGTGATCTTATTTTTCCGAGACACCAACTAATGACCATGGTACACCAGTGTGACGAGGCACACTCTTTGCAGAACACTGGTCTAAATCACACTCGTTTTTTTTTTCAATCTAACCTTTATTTTGTTTTTTCCTACAGCCATGTACAGAAGCGTTGTTCAGCGAGCTATTCCCGTTCCGGGACGTTGTCGGTCCGGAGTTGGTGCGTCTCTTGGGGACGGTACAGAACCAGACCGACCCGAACGATCTGCCGGCTATCCTACACAAGGACGCGATTTATAATGCAGTGCGGTTGGCAGCTTTCGACTTGTATGACGATGTGAGTACAGTGAAAAAGGGGTTTATTTCAGGATCTTATAACAATTAAGAGCCGTGTTGGCCGAGGGGTATAGTACCTCCAATTTCGATCCGAAGGTCGTGGGTTCGAATCCTGCCCGTGCATCAATGGATTTTTCGTTTCGAAAAATGTATATGCGCATTAATACGAGTTCTAAACGGTGAAGGAAAATATTGTGAGGAACCCCGCGGCTTAGTCAGCCCCACATGTATTGACCATGTCTTTCCTGTGGATAAGGCCGGTTAAGCTGAGAGGATGGTGTAGGTGCTGGGCAAGCCTACCCCATCTCAACAATGTCCCAGGCACTACAGTGTCCCGATAAGTGTAGGCAAAGATTCCCTCCTGACACTGTATAAATCATCTAGTAAAGATGTAAAGGCCTAAGTTTATAACAGTTGCTCTATCTCACGAAGTCGGTTTGGTCTTAGTTGTGTGTGTAGATGCACATGCACGTTGTTTCTGTGTGCGTGTGCCGATTCTGAGCGCTCCCGAGCTTACACACATAGAAACAACGTGCATGTGAACACACACAAATAAGACCAAACGGACTTCGTGAGATAGAACAACTGATAAAGGTTTTTACGAACTAAACGTCAAATACGTTAAACGTACAAACTAAGGTAAACTGTGAAAGTTTGAGCTAAACTTGCGACTGCCTAGAATGAATAGTAATGATGATCTTATCGGCTATAGTTTATTTTGACTTGTTTTCAGGTGGATTTCGACGAATGGTTCACAAAAGTACTTAGTCAGGAATTGAAAATCAAAGACAATAACTATAGGATAATACGAAGGCGGATTTGTCAACTTATTGGTAAGTACACACCTAATTATAAATCTGTTTGACTGGATGAATGTGTTCTGTTGTTTTCTGAATCAACTAAAACAAAAGAGTAACGTTTTAACAAGTGCTGACTGTGTTAAGTATAATACTCAATGCGTAAATGTCAAAGATTTTTTTTCAATTAAGATTTAAAAAATGCATACCATAAATGCCTATTAGGGAGTGGGCACACTGCGTTTTTTGAAGCGCATTTGTATCGATACAAACGCGATTCTCAAAAACGCGCTCAAAAATGCATAAAAATGCAGTGTTTATAAAAACTCAGAGTTAATTAAGGGAGGGGCCCTTAATTAACTCTGAGTTTTTATAAACTAGTTTGATCCAACAAATGGACTATAAATTTATGATTTTCGCTGAAATAATTTACCAAATCGATCCGATATACGATGGCTGTTCTTAATTTATGCGCTTACCAAAGATCACCTATTTAATTTTTGCTATAAAACCCAATGTTAAGGCCAATGGTGTGGTGTCCGAGCGTCACAATCGATCCGACCGGCGATCTACGCGTCACTACTCGAGCCCCTGACTAGCCCTAACGAAGACGCGGCGGTGAAGCTAGCCGCTGCAGAAGCGCTGCGAAGCACGCTAGACGACTTCCACTTCGACGTGGAGCAGTTTACGCCATACGCGCCTCATGCTATTGCAGCTCTATATGAGCTATTGGTAAGTAGTTAATAGTTACTCAAACATAAGAGTCATATAGAAGCAAAGGTAGCAACATCCAATTTTTTTAATGTGGCAACTTTCAATGCAGTTTGATAGTGTTCTGACAAGTTTACTTGACCGAATAATAAAATCGTGTCAAAACTAGCCAAATCCTATACAAAATGAGTGTTTCAGATTGAGGTTGGTAGCAAGAACAGCTTTATCCCTTCATTTTTTATTCTTTCGAAAACAAAAAAAATGCCTACCGTCATTTTAGTAGACATGGATGTTGCTACCTTTGCTTCTATATGACTCATAAGTTGGGATTTGTTATTTGAAATGTTGTGGTACCCTATAATTGCGGGGGTACTAGATTCTTTCTTCACTACCAAGTTGTTTTTATACGAAAAGTGTTTTCCTGTGTTGGGTATCCATCACACTAATCACACTAATATTATAAATGCGAAAGTTTGGATGTTTGGATGTTTGGATGTTTGGATAGATGTTTGGATGGATGTTTGGATGGATGTATGTTTGTTCCTCTATAACTCGACAACCACTGAACCGATTTGGCTGAAATTTAAAACATAGATAGATAATGACCGGGAATAGGACATAGGCTACTTTTTATCCTGAAAAAATACACGGTTCCTGTGGGATAAACAAAATAGCAGTCTACGCGGGCGAAGCTGCGGGCGTCAGCTAAGACTCCCGCGAATAATGACCGGGAATAGGACATAAGGTACTTTTTATCCCATAAATGGGTTCCCATGGGATAGCAACGGGGTAAAACGTTCCTACGAAAAACACACTTTCACGCTAAATATATCGAACATATTTGGATAATATTTTTAAAATACTAATATCACACTAATCACACTAATATTATAAATGCGAAAGTTTGGATGTTTGGATGTTTGGATAGATGTTTGGATGGATGTTTGGATGGATGTATGTTTGTTCCTCTATAACTCGACAACCACTGAACCGATTTGGCTGAAATTTAAAACATAGATAGATAATGACCGGGAATAGGACATAGGCTACTTTTTATCCTGAAAAAATACACGGTTCCTGTGGGATAAACAAAATAGCAGTCTACGCGGGCGAAGCTGCGGGCGTCAGCTAAGACTCCCGCGAATAATGACCGGGAATAGGACATAAGGTACTTTTTATCCCATAAATGGGTTCCCATGGGATAGCAACGGGGTAAAACGTTTCTACGAAAAACACACTTTCACGCTAAATATATCGAACAGATTTGGATAATAGTTTTAAAATACTAATATCACACTAATCACATCACACTAATATTATAAATGCGAAAGTTTGGATGTTTGGATGTTTGGATGTTTGGATAGATGTTTGGATGGATGTTTGGATGGATGTAACTTTGTTCCTCTATAACTCGACAACCACTGAACCGATTTGGCTGAAATTTAAAACATAGATAGATAATGACCGGGAATAGGACATAGGCTACTTTTTATCCTGAAAAAATACACGGTTCCTGTGGGATAAACAAAATAGCAGTCTACGCGGGCGAAGCTGCGGGCGTCAGCTAAGACTCCCGCGAATAATGACCGGGAATAGGACATAAGGTACTTTTTATCCCATAAATGGGTTCCCATGGGATAGCAACGGGGTAAAACGTTTCTACGAAAAACACACTTTCACGCTAAATATATCGAACAGATTTGGATAATAGTTTTAAAATACTAATATCACACTAATAATATTATAAATACGAAAGTTTGGATGTTTGGATCCATCTTTTTCTTAGGGAACCGTTAGCAAAACTAAAGTGTCACATGTTTTTGTCTAAAACATTTCCGCTCGCTTCGCGAGCTGGGGAAGTTCGCTTCGCTCGCATGTTACTTTTACTATTTTACAAACAAATTAATTTACTGTTAGGAACCGACAACCATCCATCTTTTTCTAAGAGCCCCGTTAGCAAAATCAAGTGTCACATGTTAAATTGGTCTAAAAAATTTGCGCTCGCTTCGCGAGCTGGGGAAGCTCGCTTCGCTCGCATATTACTTTTAGTATTTTACGAGCAAATACATTTACTGTTAGAAACCGACAAACATCCATCTTTTTCTTAGAGCCCCGTTAGCAAAATCAAGTGTCACATGTTAAATTTGTCTAAAAAATTTCCGCTCGCTTCGCTAGCATATTACTTTGCTGAGCATTTCACGAACAAATTAATTTAATGTTAGGAACCGAAAACCATTCATCTTTTTCTTAGAGCACCGTTAGCAAAATCAAAGTGTCACATGTTAAATTTGTCTAAAAAATTTCCTGTCGCTTTGCGAGTTGGGGAAGCTCGCTTCGCTCGCATATTACTTTTAGTATTTTACGAGCAAATACATTTACTGTTAGGAACCGACAAACATCCATCGTTTTCTTAGAGCACCGTTAGCAAAATCAAGTGTCACATGTTAAATTTGTCTAAAAAATTTCCGCTCGCTTCGCGAGCTGGAGAAGCTCGCTTCGCTCGCATATTACTTTTGGTATTTTACTTAATCAAGTGTCACATGTTAAATTTGTCTTAAAAATTTCCTCTCGCTTTGCGAGTTGGGGAAGCTCGCTTCGCTCGCATATTACTTTTAGTATTTTACGAGCTAATACATTTACTGTTAGGAACCGACAACCATCCATCGTTTTCTTAGAGCACCGTTAGCAAAATCAAGTGTCACAAGTTAAATTTGTCTAAAAAATTTCCACTCGCTTTGCGAGCTGGGGAAGCTCGCTTTGCTCGCTGACATGGATGCTCGCTTCGCTCGCATATTACTTTAATGAGTATTTTACGGACAAATTAATTTACTGTTAGGAACCGACAACTCTCCGACCGCTCCCGAACGAACTCGCTTCGCTTCGCTGACATCGATGCTCGCTTCGCTCACATGTTACTTTGATAAGTATTTCTCGAACAAATTAATTTACTGTTAGGAACCGACAACCATCCATCTTTTTCTTAGAGCACCGTTAGCAAAACCAAGTGTAACATGTTGCATTTCTCTAAAAATCAAATCAGCTCCCACCGCGGGTAACACCGCGGGGAGCAGCTAGTTTTAAATAAATAAGTAGCATTTTGAAGCTAGAAAGAGAGCAACAATTACTTCTTGAATTCAAATTTCATCAAAACCGGTTCAGTAGTTATGGAGATATGTGGTAACAAACATTCACACACATACACGGACTTTTGCCTTTATTATAATATTAGTAGGATGTCAATTTGAACATCTCGGGACTATGGAGTTCCGAACCTTTGATAGGCGTGCATGGGGCCGAAGCCAACACACAGAGGCCCTTTTGACAACTTCGATCTTTTGTGATATACACAAATTCCGGCGACTACCCTGTATCCGTACCCGTATTATAAATGTGAAGTGTATTTATTTGCTTGTTTATTTGTCCTGCTTTCACGTCAAAACAGAGCGACGGATTGACGTGATTTTTTGTGTGGAGATAGTTGGAGAGCTGGAGAGTAACATCGGGTACCACGCGAGCGAAGCCGCGGGCAGCAGCTAGTAACACTATAAAAATGCTTTCAATATTATTATTTTGTACCTTTCCCAGGTGGACTCAGAAGAGTGCGATACAAAGATGCACGTCCTCCACGTAGTATCGTACGTGATGGAACGCGTCGGTCCGAGGGTGGCCCGCGGCGGTGGCACCGCGGCTTTATTCTCCTACTTACCGCAGTTGTGGCATCACGCGGCGCATCATAACATGCTGAGGGCAGCCGCGTTGTCGGCGTTAGTTCACTTACTAAAGGTACGACCTAGGATTTAGAACCTAGGACCTAGGACCTACGACCAAGGACTTACGACCTAGGACGTACGACACACGACCTAGGACCTAGGACCTACGACCTATGACCTACGACCTAGGATCTAAGACACATGACCTAGGACCTAGGACCTACGACCTAAAACTTCGACTTACAACCTACGACCTATAAAACATTTGCTGCAAGATTTACGATATATCGACTCGGAGCAAAATCCGTCCAGTTTTCTTACTTAGCTCAGCTGTGGCATCACGCGGCGCATCATAATATGCTGAGGGCAGCCTCGTTGTCGGCGTTAGTTCACTTGCTGAAGGTACGACCTAGGACCTACGACCTATGATCTAGGACCTACGACCTACGAACTAGGACCTACGACCTAGGATCTAAGACACATGACCTAGGACCTATGACCTAGGACCTAGGACCTAGGACCTATGAGCTAGGACATATGATCTACGACCTAGGATCTATGACCTAGGACCTAGGACCTACGACCTAAGACGTACTTCCTACGCCATACGACCTATAAAACGTGTTGCATAATGTACGATAATATCGACTCGGAGAAAAGACTGTCCTGTTCTCGTATTTACCGCAGCCTTGGCAACACGGGACACATAAACATGCTAAAGACAGCTGCGTTGTGCACGATTTTCGACTTTTGGCTAATGACATACGACCTACGAACTATGACCTTAAGACCTACAACACTCGAGCCTAGGACCTACGATCTATAACGCAAAAGCCGGCCTGTTCATTATAGGTCGGTCATAGGTAATAGATACGATTCTACTGTTTTTGCATCTTTTGTACGACAAACGACCTTATTCCTATAGCTGTATAGGACTCACTGGAAGCAGCGAATATTCATTATAACATCCTGGGTTCTTAGCATTCTGGTATCAAACTGTAACCCTAAATATTTTGTCACGTAAAAATTAACCTTATTCCAACAGGCATTAGGTGAATGTGCGCCCAGCATCAGACCCTGGGTACTGAGCGTAGTGAACGAATCAACCAAACTAACAGAACCTGCCCATGTCTACCTGTTAGAAGACGCGTTGGAACTTTGGCTGGCGATACTAGAATGTTCCCAAGTTGCCGACCCAGAGACTTTACAGTTAGCTGAGAATTTATATCCTATTTTAGGTAAGTTTACGGTTTATTCTTAGTTTTTGATTTAAGTATTTTCCAAGATTGTAGTTCATAATTTTTTTTTTTAGAAAATCTCAAAAAAGGTTTCCGCAATATAAGGAAGCATTTGAAAAATTGTTATTGATCTACCATTGTTTTATTTCTGGATAACATGGTATTCAGACATTGAGGAATAAAATATCTTTGTCCTTTTAAAACATTAGCGCAATTAATATTTAGAAATGCATAGACACGGGAAAATTGCTTTTGCTTAGCCGAAACGTCGGCGTTGGGATGTAAACGCGATAAATTCCGTGTCTGTAACTAAACACTGAACTAATTTTATAATACCACTTACAAACCTAAAAAAACAACTTTATAATGTAGGGACTAAAGATTATTATGCAATGCAACATTATTGATATATTTTATTTAAATTCCTTACAGAACAATCATCCGAACATTTACGAATAGTAGTCTACATAATGCAAGCATACACCTTACTTTGCCCCGAAGAGTTTCTATCAGCGGCAGGCGGCAAATGTATGGCGTTATTAGACGATATGCTAAGCGATATGAGAACAGAGGGAGTTATAACTGTGCTAAAGATGGCGGAAATTTGCATAAGCGTGACATACCCTGAGAGAAACGCTTTTCTAGGCGTGAAGGTTATATGGCCGACGATTATAAGGGTTATACAGTAAGTATCCTATACTATTCAATTAAACAAGCAATATTGTTATATTTCTTTATTTGTGTTAACGTTCTCGAAAACGGTTCTAACGATTTCGATGAAAATTGCGGTACGGGAGTTAACAAGGGCGGAGAATCGATCTAGCTAGGTGACCTATTAAAAA
The DNA here is from genome assembly GCA_958496255.1 of Camptogramma bilineatum. NCBI lineage: Eukaryota > Metazoa > Arthropoda > Insecta > Lepidoptera > Geometridae > Camptogramma > Camptogramma bilineatum. The sequence continues at coordinate 12,943,777 of OY292466.1, read as the reverse complement.
TTGCCACGATTTGTTGTTTTCTTTTTTGGAAACCTGGACCGACAATTTAATGTGACCTCTGAAACACAAACGCGCCGTTGCAAGCAAGCAAGCATGTTCGTATGAGCAAGTGGCCAATAATACCGTTGTAATTGCTACTAGCAATCACCTTATCATAGAATAGATAACAATATATATAATAGATTATATAGAATGGCCATCCCCCCCAACTAATCGGGGCTTTCTCACGGCGCGAGTGAATTTGAGCTGCCGAGGGGCTGACTTCGAGCTAGGGACGCGCCCCGCGCGCAGACGCGACGACGAGATCGAGACCACAGTGTACAGTTATTATTCATGCGGTGACAACCTTACTTCACGCACACAATTACGCGTGTACAAAAATGACATTGTGTAGTGTCTGTGTAAATAGGTAGTTAGACGTCGCTTTTGCATAGAGATTTCGTCGAGTGTCCGGGGTGTGACTTTATCGTGACCGTTCAGAACATCTCTCATCTTTTCTGGACTGAATAAAACATATCAATTTTGCAGCGCCATTCTAGAGACAGATGATCTTCCAATGGTCCTATCAGTGGAACTATGTCTCCTCTCCCGAGTGATCCTACTATCCACGGATCTCTTCTACAAGGCGGTTCAGGAAGCGTCCGCTGGCGTTACGGATTGTGACTCGGATCCCGCTAAGGTTCTCAGCAAGCTGTTACATGTGTGGACGGAGAAGATGAATCTCGTCACTCAGGTGGAAAGGTGGAAGGTTGTTGGTAAGTTGAAATTATGATATGAAATCTTACTCCTTATTTTCAGATACCTACGAGCTAATTTGGTCTACCTGATTAGTTTTTCTCTGCAATGCTAATTACACTTAGGGGAACAGGGTGGAATTGTTCCCCAAAGGCAGAGTTGGTGGTTCCTCTGCAACGGGCCGGCCCATTTGGCCCACTTGCTCGTGGTCTTTCGACCGACAGTTGTTGTTGGTTAGGGAGTGTCCACATTGCGTTTTCTGCAGCGCGTTTTTGGGACGCGCTGCGATCGCGCGTTTGTATCGATAAAAACGATGAAATTATTCTTCAATCAGGACTATTTCTCTCTGAGACTCTACTGCCTGGTATCTTTTTCAACCCATAGTATTGTAGTCTACAGCAACGTACAAAAAGTTTTGTCTTAAAATACTTCTAAGATTGTATACAGCAAACTACTTCATTATTTGTTTTTTTTTTAATATATAAGAGTAAGAGAGAGAGTAAGATAGTGAATGAAGCGAAAGCGGTGTGTAAGGATCGTAGCAAGTGGAAATCCGCGGTCTCTGCCTACCCCTGTGGGAAAGAGGCGTGATTTTATGTATGTATGTATAAATATGGTTTGTATTTCAGGTCTTGGTTTAGCAGCATTACTGACTACACAGAACGCGACAGTTCTACAAAAGTTCCCGGCCATACTGCTTAATATAACTGAAGTACTCAATGACGTCATGAAACAAGATGACAGCGGGAACTCTGTTGAGTGAGTATCTTTTAAAAAAATACAAAATGTGTACTTACGGACTTTGTTCTAGTGGGCTAGAACTCATTTGCTAACTAAATAAATAAATAAATATTGCTGGACATTTCACACAGCATCATGTAGTCCCAAGCTAAGCAGAGCTTGTGTTATGGCAACCACATGACTGATATACTACTTATATTCATTTTTTTTTGTAAATACATACATAATATACATAGAAAACACCCAGACCCGAGACAAATATTTGCAGATCATACAAACATTTGTCCCGCCGCGGGAATCGAACCCGCAACCTCTTGCGTCACAGGCGGGCCTTCACCCACTGCGCCACAGAGATCGTCAAACTGAGTCTAATGTTATAATACGCGACAATCAAGTTGCCCGGCGACGTTTAGCTCCGTCTCGTTCTTTAACCTAAGAATTGCGTATCGCGTATCCTTGTCACGTGGTTCGTCAGAGGACAACTTGTTTGTCACGTAGGTACTATACGCTGTATAGTCCGCAGCTTGCGTGGCGCAGTAGGCAAAGACCCGCCTGAAACACAGAAGGGTTCGATTCCCGCAGCAACAAAAATATTTGTATAATCTGCAAATATTTGTCTTGGGTCTGGTTGTTTTTCCATGTATGATGTGAATGTTTTTTTGTTTTTTTTCTTTATTTTGGCTTCGCACGGTTGTGCATTCAGCCAGTGTCAAGTAACTAAATAAACTTCAAGTTTATACATTAAGATATATAAATACATATTACCATACATAAATATAATATCCCACCCCTCCCCTTGTGCCTCAGTAAAGATGTGGGGCTTTACTGAAACATCAACACGGACTTTTTGGGAGAACTTGAAAAGCAATGTTATCCAATTTTGTTTCACTTCCCCATACTTATGCACGTTCACGAACACTTAACGGTTAATAATCCAGCATTATTACACATTAACATTCGGAGAAACACAAGTTTTGGAAAATAAAACAAAACGAAATCATGACTTCTCAAATTCCCACCAAAAAGTCCATAAGGTAAATAAAGTAATAAATAAGGTAAATTACGCGATAAAATCCCGTGTCCATAAATTTTTGGTCAGAACTTTACCGTATGGCGGCCGCTAATGTGTGTGTTGTTACAGTGGGCTAGTAGCGACCCCGGGGTCCCGGCCCGCGTCCCCGCTGGAGGGTCGCGGCGGCGCGGCGCGGTGGGGCGAGGGCGCCTCGGTCGGCGACACGCCGCACGACCTGCGGCGACGTGCGCTCGCGCACGCGCACCCCGCGCACTGCCTAGACCTGCGCGCGGGCACACATCTACAGGTATACCTCATAGAGTGCGCAGCAAACTTAATGGCGGCTGAAATGCGCGGCAGATTCGACTTTGCGCAGGTGCAGTCAACGCAATAGAATAGAGTATAGTATATTTCCGTACAAGTTCGGAAAGGCTGTCATTGCAAAGAGTTCCGACAAATGTCTACCCGAGCCGAGGCGCAGCGGAAGGCGAGGGTTGACAGTCGGAACAAGTTGCAATGACGGCTCCGAACGTGTACTGAACGACTATTTTTAATACAGTTGCGAAAAAATGAAGCAATCAAGAAGCAATTTAATCTAGAAAATGGCGCCAACCATAGAATATAAGAAGAGATTTTTTTTTTCACCGATTCTGGTAGGCAAAGGGAATAACTATGCCCATACAGCCAAGTCTTCAGTAGAATTTTTTTATTGATATGAAATGAAAATGAAATTTAATGAGATGAAATGAAATGAAACCTAACCTAACTCATTCAATCAAATCATTAAATCTGATATAGAAACAAATTAGTAGATTATTTTTAGAAATATACGTATTTGCATGAATCATAAAAACTTCTATGATTTTTTTTAGTAAAAACTTCATGGTTGGTTTTTCTTTATAATAGACATTATTTTGACAGTTGGGAAAGAGAACGCACGAGTGCGGGAAAGGTAAAAAAAAAGCACGAGTGTATAATAGCCCACTTCCCGAACGCTATACGTCCCTGCAATACGCCACTTTTTGAGCAACTGTATTAAAAAACCTTTATCTACATAGCCCGCCTAGCCCCGCCTCTCACCGCCTTCACCTCCCCGCAATTGCGTTGACTGTACCTGCGCAAAGTCGAATCGGCCGCACACTTCAGCCGCCATAAAGTTAGCACGACACTCTATACCTCATACGCAGGCTGGACGAACCAGAAGAGAGTTTGTAGACGTCTGTAACTTGTTACGAAAAGGCGTCTGACTCAGCCTTATGTTGCGCCTAAGCACAACGTTGATCTTCCGTTAGAACCGGACGAATACGTTCCTACTCTTCAGGCCACCTAAAGGCCTCCGTCATGACTTAACGGCTTAAAGGCCGGGACCGATAATTTAACGTGCCCTCCGAAGTACGGAAGCGCTCAGCTCGTATTGCCATTTGCGGTCACCCATCCAAATTGTGACTGCGCACAACGCTGCTTAACTTCAACGATCCATCTAGAACCTCTAAGCAAGCTATGCCACGAGCGCTTATAATGTAGGTAGGTAATTAAGTTTTATTACGTTGTTCCAGCTGGAGACACTAAAAAGCCAAGTGGGGCCGGAGACATTCGACCGGCTCGTGCAATCTGTGGACAAGGAAACACTGAAGCAAATCAGAGAATACATACCTATTTGAAACTATGTATAGAAATCTAACTAAATTCCTTGTTTACTTGCTTGTGGAAATACATAAACGTTTTGTCAACATAAATGGGTGGATTCGACCAAACTGTCATCTTACTCCAGGAGTAGTTATTCCGTTAGCCGACAGAGTTCGAAATACAATTGTTTAGAAAGCGCAACCGAACATTATTAGGTGCATTCAAATTATCCTGGTTATAAGTTGTCAACTTTACAACGTCAAAATATTCAAACAAACAGCAGTTTAATCTGTGATTTAATCTCCAGATAAAACTTAATCCAGTTTGGTAAAATCCAGCCTTAGTATCCGGGTATTTATCACGTAAATTACCTTTTTATTATGTATTTATAATGTGTTCTGATCGCGAAAGTTTGAAAAAGACAATTTTGTCAATGTTTGATAGAAGAACTAATAAATAGCAACAGTATCCGATGGATTCATATATATTTTTAACGAGGTATTTTTTTTGATTAAAATATGTTTGCGTTTGACCACATTGCGGACACACACTTAGGATAAAAAGATAGTCTAGAACACTCGTAAAAGATAGTTTTTGATTTCGGAAGGTACATTATTGACAAATTGAACAGTATTTTCATGTGCAAGGTTTAGCTTGTGCTAGCTTCATTATCATCCCATCGAATGATGTTATGTACATTATGTATTAGTTATACTGAATATCTTATTTACAATGTCTTCGTCGTCTCTTAAATTGTTATACTCTTTCTCGCTTGTTGATGATCTCGGCTAAGAGGCGGTTAAGCCATGACGGAGGCCGTAGTTTCCGCACGGGTAGCCCGCGAAATTAAAATTTTCTTACGTTTTTTGCAATTTGCAAATATATTTTTTAGACGAAATCGCCACGTATGTGTCAAAATATTAATTTTAACATAAAATATGATCTTACTTTACCTTTAATTTGCTGTAGTTTTAAAATAAAGCCAAAATAATTTGTTCTTATTGCCTTAACACAAAGTTGTGGTACGAGCCTTATATTTACCGAAAGTAATATGTGTAAGGCCTGCCGCAGACGTTCGGTTTCCTGATTCGGTTTCCGAATTCGTTTTCCTCCTGTATGCACGCATTTAATACAAATTGTTCTGCATGCCGCACAGGTTTGTATACTTTCAGAACGGAAAAAACCTGACATTAATTTCGAAAACAAACCGTGCGTACGGGTCATACGAATTAAAATTGAACGTCTGCGTAAATTTCGAATCTGAATTCCTAATCAGGAAACCTAATCCGGAATCCGAACGTTTGCGCCCAGCCTAAGTATGTGATATACTTGCAATTTCCTAATATACGTAGGTTAAGTATACGGAAGTATTCTGAATTGTGGTTTTATTTGTACTAAAACATGTTAGTCTGACGAATACATCTGATAATTATCTTGCGATTAAAATTGTTTGTAGGAAGCAATAAACCTATGCAGATTGTTAGTTTTAGGCCTTTAGGCGGCCTAAAGACTCCGTCACCAGAGTTGGCCACTTACTCATACGAACTTACTTTAGTTTAGTTGTTACGAAATTATTAAAGTCACATCTTTTCAACTTTAAACTTATTAAAAATTTTCTAGTTTTGTTTAAACTGAGTTATACTTAGAATACTTTCATCAATATTTTTTTAACTTTAATAATCATAATAAATCCCTCTAATCATTGATCAGCTTGCATTTTAAAAAACTTGAAAAACATTTTTATTTTTCGAAAAAGTTATTAATTTCAATATGAGTTCTATAAAACAACAATCAGAATACAATAGCAATGCACTACTAACATAAGTCTGTATAATATTGTCATATTGATTGCGTATATTCACTTCATTTTACGATTTGATGTATTCATTTGTATGAGAACTTGTATGTAAGTTTTGTATAGAACGTGATTTATTTTAACGGGGCTCTTGCTTTTAAAACATCAAAACTTCTCATTGAAAATCCTAAATCCGCCCCAATTTGAGACGCATACCGGTATACCGCGCCTTATCGATACAAAATAAAACAAACTTTAATATAGGTAGTGATATAAAATTAAAAACTTAGGTAATCTTTCATTGAAAATAAAAAGTCTTATCAAAACTTACAATTCCGACGGGATTCGAACTCGCATTGATAAAAGCGACTCCCTTCAACCCGGAGTGCCTTAACCAAGTCGGCCACGGGATCCTTTACACTTGAATCACGGATTCCGTGGGCGAGTTGGTCAAGGCATTCTGGCTTGATCGCTTGTATCAATGCGGGTTCGAATGCCGTCGGAATCGTAAATTTTGAAAAGACTTTTCATTATTTACGATTCCGACGAAATATCAGTGAAATAAATTTTTATCGTTTCTTATTTTTAACCCAGTTGAATATAGGCTACTTATCGATGTGCTGAAACTTCAATAGAGTTGAGTTTTGATGTTTAAAAGTATGGAGTCAAAGGGTGATACCACCAGCAATATACAACGACGACGTGACAATTTAAGCGACAATTTTGTTCGAATAAATTTTTTTTTATCGGTCCTGCCCTACCTACCCTCCATACATTTATAAGTTCTTCATTGGAATACAGTTGGGCCGACGGATCTAGGCGTACGTGAAGTCAGGCTCTGCGCTGCGCAGTAGAAAATTTTGTATGAAAAAGTTGCACTGCGCATCGAAACGGCTAACTTCACGCACGCCGAGATCCGTTGGCCGTACTGTACTCGGCTAGACATTTTTTAACTATATATTATGGCTTTGTTTAGCAGCTATAGACATGTAAACATGTTTAAAGACATCTCCAAAGTATATAAAAGATCTGAGAGAAAGCCTACCTCGCGATTTGACAATTCGACAGCTAATGTCCCGAAAAAATATATCAAACCGCCATATTCTGTAAATTAAAACAAGTTAGTGGTAATTTTAAAATAAATCTTATCCTATTCTATCTATACTTTTAAACGTTTAATATATTTATGTATATATTTCTTTGTTTGTATTCACGTTCTCGAAAACGGCTCTAACGATTTCGATGAAATTTGCGGTACGCGGGTTTACGGTGGCGAAGAATCGATCTAGCTTGATCTCATCTGGGAAAATTCGTTTACTCGGCATTTTCATGCAAAAGATTTACCAGTGCAATGCTTTCGCGGGAGCTGTTGTGGTGGTCAGAGCGGCTAAGTGGTTAGGGTATCAGCCTTCAATGCCGAAGGCTGCGAGTTCGAATCTAAACCATTGATACTTAGTTATTTTCTTTTTCGGGTGAATTTTTTTAACTCTATTTTCACCTGAGCAGAGCTCGGTCGCCCAGATATTAGTTAATATATTGCGTGGTATCGCCTTTTAGTGTGTAAAGAAAGCAATATTTAAGGTATGCCTGAATTCCATGTAATACATGTAAAAAAAACTAATACATATTTTTGTAACGCGCGGCTGTAGTCTTATTATGTACAGTCAGCTAAATAAATGGTTTACCACTTGATAGCAAACTAAAATTCTTACAAAAAACTGAATCAAGGAAAAACTTAAAAGTAATTGATTAACTGGCAAATGATTTGAAAGTAGTAAACCAATTTGGCCGACTGTACCGTTATAATTACCATTTTGTATAGAAATGCACGATAACCATAAATTGTATGCAGTTAAAAATACTAAATGTTAGAAAATCTATTTCACTTTCAAAACTTTTTTTTACCCAGATGAAGATTCTCCGGATGAATCGAAACATTGTCGGTATCTAAATCGACAATAATTTTACGTGAGTAATTCCCGTGTGTTAAATAATGTCTAATGGTTAGAAAATCTATTTGTCTTTGAATTTGTGAATACGCGTATGACACATGAAAATATTGATTGCAAAATTACAGAACATACAAAGCTACAATGATACATCATAAAGTCAGCATCAAAACTACTTATCACTTCATTTTTTGTTAGAGGTTAGAGTATAAAATATGATTCAAAATCGTGAAATCATTAAAGCAAGTTTAATTTTATGATGTTGAACTATCACTGCGTTGTATACAGTCTTGAAATTATAAATAGTGCCTTTATCTCAATAAACAAACTGCCAATAGCGATAATAATAATCATTAAAATCAATAACTTGCTATCTTTGCGTGTTCAAAATTCAGTGATGATTTTATACCCACATTTTGTCTAAATGAATTTGATTTTTACTCTGTGAAAGTCTTCTCATGTCTGTATAACTTGTCTTATGAAAAAAATGTCTGTAAGTACCTCAGAATAATAATGTTACCTTACCATAATGCTTTAGGTCAATCGCTATCTTTAATAGATCACTTGTAAGTTTCATAATAGTAAATATCATCCCGTCGATTGGAAACGGTCTACAATTTGCAACGAATGGTCATTTTTGAGGTTAAATTGTCATATTGAATTTCCACTTTGCTTGTGGCGCATGATTTCAAATTGATGGCTGTTTTATTTGTGCTTAAATTATAACCTTCCTATAACTTAATAATAATAAAGAAACAAATAAGGGTCGAACTACACAGCATAAATTGCTTCAGCACTGCTAAAAATTGCCATATTTTGCAATAATATAACGCGTATTGACCAAAACTTGAACAGATTTTTGTGCAATGTTGAAGCGTATTTGTTATGTAATTGGACCTGAAAGTAAAACTAAAAATTATATCCAAATAATAGATTTTAGAACGCATAGAATAACTTTTAGAATGATAAAATACAATGGAACATCTTGTTAGGTCTTTGGCAAATTACAGAAATAAAAGTTGTTTTATAAAGATACGGTGTTGTGATTTTACTTTAAGGTACCTACAGTAGGCCTAAAAGCTCTGCTTTCTTTGGGGCTATACGATGCTGTGTAAAATGTCCATCATCATTTATTAATTTTAATTTGTAGTTCAAACAACATTCGCAAACAATTATCATTTCTATTAAATACCTACCTCTTCACTATCTAAAACAATCTTAATTACCTACTGTAGATCTGCGGAGTGATTCAACCCTCCGAATTCGGAAATTGACGTTTGTTCGCTGAAAAAAAGTCATCTTTCCGAAGAAAATCTTCCATTCGGATGCATTCCGAGAAGTTTAAGGGAGTGTCCACATTGCGTTTTCTGCAGCGCGTTTTTGAGCTGCGCGTTTGTATCGATACAAACGCGCGTTCGCAACGCGTATTTTTCCATACAAAAGCGAACCGGGAGGGGCTGCGCGGGGGGCTGCGCGTTCGCATCGCGTTCGAATCGCGTTTGTATCGATACAAACGCGCTGCAAAAAACGCAATGTGGACACTCCCTTAATAGCACTGCTGAGCTAAAACAGTGTTAATTTCTCTGATCTGAGCTGAAAACTAAACTAACTTTACTTCCCAGGCAAGCTTTAAAAACGGTTATGTCTACAGTTTCCGGAACTAAGAAAAAGCTTACCTACCACTCCAAACACTCAGCGAAAATAAGATCAAAATTCCTCTCGGAAACTAGCTTAGTTTATACGGTGGCGTGATTCGAACTTTTCGAGGGCACGTCTTGGGTCTAATAGGACTGCATTTTAGATCCAGACCTAGGCTTGGAAGCCAGCCAAGTGATAGGTCTAGGCATCTTTCAACCGCTAGCAATCACGGGACCAACAAAAATTGATGTGGGGCTTGTGGATTTGAAGTACGTTCGGACGTATTGGAAACTCGTTTCGTTTTCGGTTTTTGTAGCTAGCTTTTTGAAGGTAGGTAGGCGATTTTGAGTGAGTAGGAATAGGTATTAACCAAGATTGTTGCGTAGGTATTCTTTCTGACGTTTCTGACTCAGTAAGTAGGTATAGGAACTTTAGACCTATGTACTTACCTATCTATGTTGTTTATGATCACTAAAGACCAAGGACTTTAAAGTCCTTATAACTTTTGAAACTATCATGGTTACGAACATAAATATTATTAAAGTCCTTGCTAAAGACAGCCTGCTACCAAAAATTAAAAGAAACTGGATTTAGACAACAGTGTCATCACTTCACCACTTTCATTAGCACAATATCTGTTGAAAAATACTTTTCAAATAACAAGCTTTTAATAGGTAGATACTTAATCACGAGCTGATTCAATTGAGCTAAATACGGGTATTTTTCAGTTAATCACTGAGGGAGGAGGTCCGTTGAACAGCTACTGACTTCATCATCAGATCAGCTCGCCGTCAACACCTAGTACTGCATTGTCACCGAGAATTTATAAGTGAGCCAAATTTTAGGTCAATCAGTGGAGGAACTGTTTTAAAATTCAGTTGGAAGATTCAACCCGAACGTCAAATAAAAGCTTGTAGAAACATCAATGTCGAAAAACAGTTTAGGAGAAGAATAACGAACATTGGAATTTTAGTTTTAAACACCACAAGCGTAACAAGCGTAGGTACAGTCAGCGTCATCAATCGATATCCCCCTATTGATTTGAACAAAGACTCTTTTCATTTCAACGTTGGATTTCAGTCGGGTATTATATCAGCTATTTTTGTTTAGGAACTCGAGAGAAATAAGATATCCATAAGTAAGCAAGGATGTAAAAGTTTTTACAAAAGTTGAGATCAACGGCTTGCAAACCGACCTCTTACTAGGGGGATACCAATTAATGACGCTTTCTGTACCTATCTATCCTTCCTTCCTGTAGGTACCTAGGTAGGTACCTACCTACTTATAAATTACTTATCGATCGAGCGAGCGAAGCGAGCGAAGATCTTAGTGGTAAGTTGGGCGATTTTGCTTTGTATGTTTGTATGTTTGTATGTTTGTATGTTTGTATGTTTGTATGTTTGTATGTTTCACGAATTGTTGTTCGAGCATAACTGTCGAACCGTTCATCCAATCTGCATGAAACTTGGTAGGTCAATAGGTTGTGGTAAGGAAATTTACGGGGGAGCATATGAGCTTAATCGATGAAGGGGTTGTGAAGATATTGGGTTCCCAAGGGGGTAAAAAATTATGAAAGTTACACAAATAAATTGAGTGGGGTGTCATACGAAAGGGCTTATTTTGTACATTCCAAAATGGTTTTTATTTTTAATCTAGGATGTATAGTTTTTGAAATACGACCAAAGACCAAAAACTACGAAACCAGAGCTGCAAGAGCTCCCGTTGCATAGAGTTTCGATGACTTTGTAGCTCATTGACTGGTCGGTCTTAAAAAGAGAGTGGCATCGTTGCGGTTTGGTTTGCAATGATTTTAGATGCTACTTGATTTATTTTCATGATAAAAAAAATTTTGATAAAGAATGAAAATAATTGGGGTAAAAAAAGTTAAGTAAACAAATATATTGAGTGCGGTGTCAAATGAAAGGTCTTTATTTGTACATTCCAAAATAGTTATTATTTTTATTCTAGGACGTATACTTTTAGAAATACGACGAGAATTCATAAATATGAAATACCTAAATGAAAAATTAGACACGACATTATTTGTATTGCATGCATGCCAGTATTTTTTACCATGAAGAGCTAGCGCAATAGGCATACTCGGCAGTATCAGTAGTAGCACTTGAAATTATAGGGGTAGTCAGAAGAAAGTCCAAATGTAAGCCATCTACGGTGCGCGAGATCTCAGTTCGGGGCGAACTACTAGTTTATAAGTAGGTAGGTAGGTAGGTAGTTATGTTTCTCATAATCACCATAAGTTGAGCCTACCTATTCTCACATGTTACGCATACGCGTTCAAAATCAAGTTTGCAAGATAAAGGTCCCCAAACTTACCTCCTTGTATGTTCCGAATTCCGGGCCGCAATCAAATTCTCGTTTACCATCACACGGAGTTGGGTCCTTATCACAACTGGGCACCAGCCAACTTGCATGTCTTAAGTTGCAAAATATGTCGACCCGGAGTGGGTAGATGGTTTAGAGATAGGGTGGAAATACGTAGGTATATTTATTTGAATTTTATTTGTTTTACTATGTATTTACCAATTTTGACAAAATAGTGCAAAAATGCAAATACCTATACCAGGCATTATTCCATCCTCAACATTGTTCTAGTCTAGGCTCTCTATAGTGTTTTTTTAATGCTGTATTTTTAATTGTAGTTCTAGTCTGCAGTTCGACGGTATGCATCTACTGGTCTCCATACACGCAGCTCAAAAGTATTAAAAATACCTGTACTTACCTACGTATTGTACTTCAGTAAGAGGTGGGTAGCTATTTCGAAGAACTGTGTAACTTTCATCATAGTTACGAAGTTACAACCTCCCTAAAGAAGCCCTCAGCGAAAAAAAGAAAATAAAAACCTCTAACTCGTTACCGTAAAGTACCAGGCGAACATAAATTAAGAGGATACCCAATGTCGTTCTAATAACAATGGTCGAGAACGAGCTCAAATACGTTTACCCCCATTCATCGGGCCACGATAGCAGCGCGGTCACTCGCCATTCACCTCACATAACGATACAACGGTACGAAGGGATAAATCGACATTCGTGACGAGAATATACCAGGAATACAGAATAAAATTGGAAGTGAACTTGGACAACAACCAGCCAGAAAAATATTTTTAGAACAGTGTTGGATGACAGAAACTGCACTTGTTGGACTGTGCACAGGATTATTATAACGGTGATGATGCGTCATGAGATGATTGTTAAAATATCTATAATTTTTTAGTAGTTCTTATGGTTTTTATTGCCTTGCTATTAATTTCCCGTAGAGGCTCTCGTAGGGATTCGTAGAGCCTCTACGAATCTCTACGGTACCGTCTACCGTAGAGGTCTGTAGATTATTCCTGCTACCTACGCTTATTATTGTCCATTCGAAGAAGTGTTAAGAATTGTAGCAGAATTTTGCGCCCTTTTGAGCATTAAAGTTCAGTAAAATATCAATCCTGTGAAATATCGCAAAACTGTGGAACAACCAACACATAAATTCACCTTCTTCCACATTATGTTTCATTAGTTCTAAATCCCGAATAGAATATCCGAGGGTATAAAAGTTTTAGGGATAACGGGTAACTAGCCCCTTACGTGGGGTGTATTGTGCGGGATAAATAGATACAGTCGTCAGTTTTATTGCGAGACGATGGATTAGCTAGATAAAATGCATGATCGATCACGGAAGATTTCTTGAATCTGCTTGAATCTGCTCTACATTTTAGTAGGCAATAAGCACTTCTGTCATCATTCCCGAGTAAGGTTCCAAGTAAGCTAGTTGTCAGTTAAAGTGAGCAGTAACGTATTCATGACTTTCACCATCGGTATCTGTGGCACAGTGGGCGAAGACCCGCCTGACACACAGGGTTGCGAGTGTGATTCCCGCCGTGGATATTCTATGTATAATATTGTAAAAGTCGTGAGTAGGTACGTTACTGCTCACTTAAATATATACATATTATGTATGTATACAACAAAAAATGCATACAAGTAGTATCAGTCATGTTCCCAGACCACAAACTCTGCTTTCCTTGGGGCTAGATGCTGTATGAAATGTACAACAACATTTTTTTATTTAATTTATAAGTAGAAGTACTTTTTCTGTTCTGTATCCTCTGTGTGTGTGCCAAATAAACGTTATCTTATCTTATCTTATCTTATCTTATCTTAGAACTAATCAGTTGTCAAAGAAGAAATATAGGCTCTCATCCCATTGTTGGGCAAAGATTATTCCTTCCGTCTCTATCGATTTCGACCTGGCACCACAATCGAAAACATTGTGATGTCGTTTCGCTTCCGCGTCGACCTTGACGCCGCTTTCCTTCGGACATTTATTTATAGTGTGATAAAGGTAAATACGTTCGTATGAGCAATTAGTCAACTCTGGTGACGAAGTTTTTAGGCCGCCTAAAGGCCTCCATCATGGCTTAGCGACTAGAATGTACGTAGAATGATAAAAATAACTTGTAGAAATGTTAAACTGATAAAAAATCGAAACTAGCTGAGTGAATGTAAAACTGTTTAAGATGAGATTCCTGTCTGAAGCTCTTCTCTTAACTTCTCTAATAGGTAGTTAACTTTTCGGTTACAGTTTTCCGCTTTGTATACTAACACGTCGAGCCTTTTTTTCGGATTTCGGATTTCGTTAAAAGTGGAACTATTGGATGTTGTAATTGAAGGTTTGTTAATTTAGCATTATGTAATGAACACTTACACCCGTATTTATAAACAAGTATAAGTGATTACTTTAGTAAAAGTAATTACTCTAGCAATGATTTTTATTCTGTAGTTTAGTAATTGGTTGAAGTTAGAAATGTCAAAAGTTAGAATTCTTCGCCAAGTAATAGTCAACATTTTCTTTACTTGAGCACTGAGAACTCAACCATTTTGTGTTTGATTTTGACATTACATTACTTGGCTATAGAATAAGATTTTATAATGAAGAATTCTATCCTCAAGTAATGACTTCATTGAGAAATTACTTAGCAGCAAGTAATTGCTTGTCTATAAATACGGGGGTTAGATAGTAAGATAGTTACTTTGACGAGCTTCACTTTGTTCGACTTCGAGCTTTCATAGAATTAATTCTGTAGGTACTAAATCTAGCTAATGTGTTTATTGTCCTGTAGCCGTACCATAAACTTGACAGAAGTTGAGCGGAGTTTATTAATACTCGTAGAGGCCTTAGAGCAATGTTAAAACAAGGTTAAAACATGACAACGAATGTCATTTCTGCAGTAGGACTGTTTTAAGCTTGTTTTAAATTGCTCTAAGAGTTCATGGTACGGCCCCAGATTCTTCTCGGTATTATTCAAAACTAATTTTAAATATAATCTTGTATTTAAAATCTTTTTTAAGTCCCAAGACTGGAAAGTGCAATATTTACTGAAAGAGAAGACCCAGCTCTCGTTTTTAAACGCTTTGAAGTTCTCTTTAAAATCCCGTTTAATCTTTTCAAATAGAGTTTTTACTTTTCTAAAATTGCTTCACTTCTTGCCCTTCAGATAAACAATTTGTGTTCATTATCTTTTTACAAAGCGAAAGTGATCAACCGACATTCTTGCAAACTCATCTCCACGGCAATTTGAAGTTATTCAAGCAAAAAGCGAGCTAGCTACTATCAACTTAGCTCGCTTTTTGCGGTGTAAAAACTAGTCTCCAACTACGTAGGTCTGTGATGGACGAAGTAACTTTAAACAGGTTAAACAGCAGAAGTTTGCGAGCAATTTACGTAAAATAGTTACAAGTACTTTACACTTAGATATTTCTGTATAACTCTGTACTTTGTCCGTTGCTTCATAACTTCAATTTACTTTCTAATTAATGATCTAGTCGCAGGTACTAAAAAAGTTCTTACTCGATGTATATGCACTGTTAAGCCGCGTATCAACTATAGTCGTATTGCTCATTATACGGACTAAAAATATATGAAAAATGACATTTGTTCCTTCAATATTAGTCCGATTTTAGTCCGTATAATGAGCAATACGACTATACGAATATATATATATATATACGAATATAGGACACATTTGGCACGCAACACGTGACGCTCAACATGTATGGCAACGTTGCACAACAGCCCGCGATGTTGCCAGCTGGCGCACAACATGACTTGTTACGACTGACATAGTAGTAGATGCGTAGACAGACAACATTTTAAATAAAAGTTCCGCGCTAACTTTCATGCCTGTAGCACACCTCCGCTGCGAAACAACAACTGCGAAACCGCTGAGCGAGTTTCGCTGGGCAACAGTACTTCGGTAAATAGCGGACAACGGGCGGAGATGTAGTAGGCGCCTGAGCAAATGAGCGAAATCATGTTAGAAAGAGACAACATCATAGTCAGTTTTGTACGTTAGAGCAGGGAATTTCGCTACTGTTTCGCCGTCAAAGAACTCACAACTTACACACAGCTATTGCGGTTTCGCCCTTTGAGTTTCGCAGCGGAGGTGTGCTACAGGCATCAACATGTTGGGAAACATGTCGCGCGCCAAATGTTGCCTAGTGGAAACGCGGCTTGAAGTAACAATATGCATGCATATGCTTTTGGGGCGGCCTTTGAATAGAAAAATGACTTCTAGTCATCAATGGCCAGTCATATTTCGCTCATTAAATTCAAAAGGGTCACATTTCGAAAAAACTCAAAATCGTTTTTATTGCAAAAATCGCATCTAAATTGTATAAATTTTTATATTCGAAGAAGACACCCATTGATTTAGCGTTTAAAATGGTCCAAATACACAACTGCCCTTTTTGAATTTTGACACACTGACCACTAATTTCAGAACAAAACGGCCATCTTGTCAATTACGACCCGGCGATAAGCGTAATCGCACGTAATCTTTGTTCAAAAGGGCCACATTCCGAAAATCAACTGAATTTGAAGTAGTAAATTATCGTAAAAAGTGCCATATTTTGAAATGTCACCGTATTGAATATAGAAAACACGCGGAGTACAATATTATTTATAAGCAAAGGAGTCATGTTTTGAAATACGTTTCTTTTGAATAGAGAACCTGCATTATTTTTATTTTTGCTTTCATTTGAATGAATTTTATGTAGAATAGACCACGAGTTTAAAAAAAAATTAAAATACTTCAATTTAATGTAAAAAATTGCGGTTTCAAACTGACCGTTTAAATTTTCGCGCGCAAACGGATGTACAGTTACGATGACGTCACTCCTGTCGAGGAGAACGTTAAAAAGGACCTAAAACTATAAAACTAATTTTATTGATAATAAACCCTATTGCCATCGGAACATGGTTCTAAACTTAATAAAATAATAATAAATTAAAATGAAAGTCTACCTGTCAAGAGATGGCGTTTTGCGAAATATTTTTATTCAGCTACTTGTCGCGAGATGGCGTCAGCTACCGTTATCAATTCTGTTAGTCTTTATCTACAAGACATAAGATTGATAATACAATGGCTATTATTCATGGTCCACTAAACGTACCTATTCACTTAGGGATGTGCCACAAGACGAATGTATCGAAATCTACTATTACCTACCAATTGATGTGTAACGATCGGTAGCACGTCAGGTTATATTTGTGGTGGTCGAAATAAAAAGCTTTTCTTATCTTTCTTTCCTTATTTACACAATCAAAGTTCACAATCAAAGTAAATTATTTACACAAACAAATAAAATAAAAAAAAATCGTAAATTGTATCACTGTTTAAAATAATGGTTCTTTTTCTTATTGTGTTTTCTTTTTATGGTGTAGGTACAGTACAATAAAGTTATATTATATTCTAAATATTTGAAAAATATTAGAGCGAGTGAGCGAGCGAAGCGAGCAAAGATCTTAATGGTTAGTTAGGCGTTTTTGTTCATTAATTTATTGATTATCATCACACTAATATAAAATGCAAAAGTTTGGATGGATGGATGTTTGGATGTATTTTTTTTCCACTTGACAACCCCTGAACCGATTTGTCTGAAATTTAAAATATAGAATAGATAAAGACCGGGAAAAATGACAAATTATATAAAAAATGACAGATCATGTCAAAAATGACACTAGATGTTATTACCTATGAGAAAAGATGTCAAAAATGACAGATTAAATAAAAAATGACACTAATTGTCAAAATTGACAGATTAAAAACAACAGATTTTTTTTGCCATTTTTGACATAATCTGTCATATTTTACATCTAGTGTCATTTTCTACATATTTTTTTAGTGTGTGTTCAAAAGGCCTTATCTCGGAAACTCCCGTTCTTAGTTCAAATAAAAGCTATTGAAGAGATCTTCATTTAAAGTGACAGCTGTCAAACTTCAAACGGCCATATCTCGAAAACTACTCATCCTCGATTCTTCTTTCTAAGCTCAAATGAAAGCTATGACCTAGATCTACATTTTCAATGACAGCTGTCAAAATGACATCTATCATCTAAAATGTAGATCTTGGTCATAGCTTTCATTTGAGCTTAGAAAGAAGAATCGAGGATGAGTAGTTTTCGAGATATGGCCGTTTGAAGTTTGACAGCTGTCACTTTAAATGAAGATCTCTTCAATAGCTTTCACTTGAACTGATTATGATGAAAAATCTTAGGCATTATGAAATTAATGCATTTATATCAGGCATATTAATTTTTAGACATTCATGTTAGGCACTTTGCTACAAAGGCAAATTGCGTTTTAGACACTGTACTGTACAACTCGGGTAAACTGAGTTTAAAATAAATTGCCATTCAGGCATATTGCGTCTTATGTGTTTCAAATCTTAGGCGAAAAATTATGAGAATAATGCATTTAACTTATCATCAGGCATATTACTTTTTAGATATTCATGTCAGGCATATTGCTACAAAGGCAAATTGCATTTTAGATGAATCGCGAACGACCCTTGTTTCTGACTAAATATATATGTTTCAGGCTTTTTGTGTTGCTTATGTTTATGATTAGTAATCATAACCATTAAAGTTATCGATAGCACATTCATCAGTATAAAGGGTCACATCCCTAATTGAGAAGATTTTTACGTCACTCATGTTACTCGACGCTGATTGGTGTATTGAAATACGTTCCGTTTCACGTACTTATAATTCGTAATAATTGTTAAAAATCAATACTAACTAAAATAAAAACGTTGCACTAGGTCTTCTTTTATGTTTTTTTTGCATTTAAGACTCAAAATATTGAAAAATATTACGATTGCATGTTCTCTATTAAAATTCAATAAGTTTGGTAATTATTTATTGTAACAAAAAGTGCAGTTCTTGGAATATGTCTGTTTTGCGTTTAAACAAAATATGTTATGTTTGTAAAATGGCTGTTTTGATGTTCGTGAACTATGCTATAATGTTTAAATATTATGTATAAGTAGTATTTTATTTATAATCATGATCATCTCAGCCATTGGACGTCCACTATTGGACATAGGCAGGCTTCCCTCAATGATTTCATTATGTTGCGGGTGGAAGCGGCTTGCATCCACCACGACCTGCTTTTTTTAAAGGTCATCCGTTCAGCTTGTTGGTGGACGTCGAACGCTGAACTTGCTGATCCGTGGCCTCCACTCGAGAACTTTTACATTTAGAGAATAGTAAAAGACCACGTCTCTGTTCCATTATGCCATCACGGTAACACACACTGATTGAAAACTTTTGTCTTATGGCACTGATGTAATTATAAACGAGAAGATGTTGTGAAATTTCCCGAATCCTGCCCATCCGAATTGGATTAGACGATTTACCTCTTTCTTAAAGTTGAACCTATCTAATTTAACTGTTTGTTCAAACTAAAAAATGATTTTAACAAAATTATTTAAATTGAACAGATAGTTTATTAAAGGAAAGGGTCTTTGCCTGTTTGTGTGTAAGTCAGGTGCTACCTAATAGGCATTTTCTTAATTTGCTTTTTGTGGTTTAGTTATTCACAATTTTAGACATTCACTTAGCGAAAACTTTATAGTCACAGTCTACGACTTACAAGCGGTGATGACTTGCCCACAAGGTGAGGTAAATTTATATTAGCAATGTACTAATACGCCATAAATGAGTTTTAATGTGAGTTCCTCCTCCTCCTTAGTCGATTCCTTATTGTTGAGTGAGGATCGTTACTCCTTCCCATAATCCTGTGGATGGTTGATCTTCATTTGGAGCGATCTGTGGCTTGATGCAGTGCTTTGTTCATCAGCAATTCTAGTTGCGCCGATACCTGGTCAGACCAGCGTTTGGGGCTACATTCTCTCGGTCTTTTGCCCACTATCTTGCCTGCCACAATAAGTATCTCGATACTATCGGTGCTCCTGTGGGCAATGTGGCCAAAGTGTTTTAAGATTTTGTAGAGGCAAGTGGTTAACAGACGCTTTTGGTGCTTTAGTTTCAGTTGTTTTAAAATTGAAAAATTAGTTTTGTAGGCTGTCCATGGGATTCTCAAAAGGCGTTGCCAAAACCACTTCTCAAACGCGTCTATCCTCTGCCTATTGGTGGCTTTGAGGGTCCAAATAGGATTTCTTTTCACATTTACCAAAACAATGATGTAAAACTTATAATTAAACTAATTTTTTGTATGATTTGTGGCCTTTTGTTTAGTAAATTCATTTAAAATTGCGATCATTTTTATAAATAAAAGGGACTTTTGTGACTTTGTACGTTTCTGGATGAAAGTTACAGTAAATGTTATTTTATAGTAAATAACAGCTCAAAATACGCATCGAATGATATATGACACATGTATATACAAGATACTATTTACAAAATAATACGAAAAAACGACGACCAAAACTTCAATAGGCTCCCCTGTAAAAAATGTAGTTTTTGAAATATGACCCTTTTGAATTTAATGAGCGATTTGTTTGATACACGTTCAAATTAACTCCGTGTAGGATTTAAAGGTACTTATAAGTAAGTAGGTACATATAATTTATACAAAAACTACGAAGTCTGAGTAGAGCTTGTTTGTTGAGTGAATGGTATATAGGTACCTATTGTGTCAAAATAAACTCACAGATTTAGCATTTCTTGCTGCACGAACAATGCAAAGCAAAACAAAGCGGTTAGTAATTAAGATGCGACTCACAAGAAATCAGATTACAAGCGCAGGCGGTTGACAGGAACGCGATAACTGAGTCCTGACGAGGAAATATAGCTCTTAGGAGTACATTTGTTGAACACTGATTGTATAGTTCAACGCATTGTTTTAGATGCTCAAATGTGTTTTTTTAATCCACTTTTCAATACACCTAACAACTGTAAAATAGTTATGACAGATTGTTCTAGAAGTTGATTTTGACAGCTAATCTTTTCGCACACTTTAGGCTGAGACTCCACCAAAGCGGAGACGAGATTTTAAACAACCAATAGAATTTCGTTATTCACACAATGTCAGCTCGTCTGTGTCACGAGATGGTCATCTCCGTGGTTTCAAAATCTCCTCTCGTCTTCGCTTTGGTGGAGTCTCAGCCTTACATATTGTCTCTTTAGTGCTGTAGTTCTGACAAGTCATTAGGTAATTCAATTTATACGATGAAAATAACAAAACAACAGAATTTCTTAAGTACCAACTGAAAGTATACAGAATTCTTAAATTCTCCCAGCTCTCTAATTCCAGCTTCTCAACCGCAAACTCCGTCCTCAGAGATCCAAAAGCTGTTTAATCTTAAACAAACGCTTATTATCTCACTAGGCAAAGCAATTTTACTGATAACTAAACAGACCTGCAAATGTCACGCCGCATTTATAGAGAGAGCGGGTTTGCAGCGCTTACTAGAATATGGAAAGCCCAAAAAAATCCTGAAAAGGGTTCCGGCAAATTGTATAAGAAAGTGCGCTATATTATTGGTTTGCCACTGCTGATATAAAGCACGAGATGCTCCTCTTCTATCTTTAACCGTTCTAAACCATTGATCAGATTGTGATGAAACTTAGGTACCTCTGGGTCTTTTGAGGACGAAGGGTTCCTGTCACAAAAAAATCATACAAATAAAAAATAAAAACAGAGGCGGTAGGTACTAAGTTCGCCATGTCAGATAGTTAGAAATATAAAGTTAAGTTGCAATTGACTTGGCTAAGAATACCCAAGAAAAGACGACACTGCTTTGTCGACTGTTTCATGAGAAAAATAATGTCACGGATTTTATTCATCCGGTTTCATCCATGATATCAAAATATCAATGCTTCTAGCAACCAGTCACGTTTGAAGAACTTATCAAAAGCCAACATCAGTGAAGTTTCATTGTCATGCAGAGCGTTGATTTCAGTACGAAGAACCGGGGTTAATGCCTGCTTATCAAATAAATGCGTCGTAAGTGTCGTTCCGGGAGCCGTTTGTTTTTTAAGTCACCCCAACGTGAAATTGTGAGGAATGTCGGCGATGCGACGTAATTATTAAAGAGACTAGCGGCTTTTCTCACGAATTACTTTTTCCTTCTAGAGTTTTTAGATAAAACTGTCGTTGTTTTGTGATATTATTGAATAAATAATATAGGCTATACCTACTAAACGTGCCGTCAAATTAAATTAGGCTGAATGAAGGCCTTTTCCTGACATAATCACAAAACAGTGTTTAAAACATTATAAGTAGGTAGGTACTTAATATTATTAAATTTTCAATTCAAAACAAACAAATTAAGGATTTAAATTCGATAAAAATTATTAAAAAGAAAATAAAAAGATTGAGCAAGTAGGTAGGTACCTAATTAAAGTTTGAAGTTTCATGCATGTTCTGAAATTTGAGAACATGCATGAAACTTCGAACTTATAATATTTCTTATTAGAAATCCTATCCTACTAATATTATAAAGGCGAAAGTCCGTGTGTGTGTGTGTGAATGTTTGTTACCACGTATCTCAATAACTACTGAACCGATTTGGCTGAAATTTGAAACATAGATAGATAATGACCGGGAAAAGGACATAGGCTACTTTTTATCCCGAAAAAATGCATGCTTCCCGTGGGATAAACAAAATAGTAGTCCACGCTGGCGAAGCCGCGGGCGTCAGCTAGTATTTTTATAAAAACGGGTTAATCGAGAAACCTGGCTATGTATGTGTATGCCCTCTTAATGTCAGCCGAATCAGCTTGCTCTGATCTGAGATGTTCCTCCAGTTGAGAATCCTTCACATCTATCCTGCGGTAGAATCGGAAGACTCACATAAATAACACCTTTATCTCATATCCGCATCACAGCTTCCATTGCGACAATAGCACAGATGTTACAGCTATTAGGAGAATTGTATTAGAATTTTGATGATCACATCACACTAGTACTTATCTTACATAATATTATCTATCTATACCAATAAATGTACCTAAAGCGGAAGAGTTTATTTTTTTCTTTGTTTGTTTGAACACGCTAATCTCAGGAACTACCAGTCGGATTTGAAAAATTCTTTCTGCGTTTTATAGCTTAATTGAGCCTTGAGGAAGGTTAAAGGCTACTTTTCATCATCATCATCATCATCACCATATACCATCTCTATAGGGGCAACGCCGCGAGGGCGCTGCTAGTGTAGGTATGTATAAAACAAAACTACCTATTGTTACACCATTTAAAGCTTCACGGCTGGACTAATTTGAAAGATCTTTGAATTGTTGGATTTATCTCCGCCCCGAATAGAAAAATAACGATAAAAACATCGGAATAATATGGGAGACCGGACACAAAAAATCTGAAATATTTTTATTATTGTTTTGAAGGTAAGCTAAGAAATCAGAAAAAAAATCCTAATTTTTTTTATAAAGTAACAGTATGAGTAGGTAGTAAGTAGTAGTAGTAAGTTCCTATCCCCCTTACTTGTGAAAGCTGTTTAAAGTTGAACACTGGTTAAACAACGTCCTGTCTCTGTTTGTCACTATCCACAAATAAAGACGGGACGTTGTTTAACCAGTGTTTAACTTTAAACATCTTTCATAAGTAAGGCCCTATCTGTATAAACGTATCTAGGTGGTAATTGCAAGGAATAGTATTCTGGTTCATTAGGTAATTTATTCTCCAAAGGCGGGATAGTCGGAGTTTGCAAGAAACTAATGGTGACGGCAACACGAGACCAGCGTGGTGCAAAGGATGTATTTTAGCGTTGTATTTTGGCTGAAGCACTCGTGGCGTACCTTGCTTAGGCTGGATTTTACCAAACTGGATGAAGTTTTATCTGGAGATTAAACCACAGATTAAACTACTGTTTGTTTGAATATTTTGACATTGTAAAGTTGACACCTTATAACCAGGATAATTTGAATGCACCTAATAATGTTCGGTTGCGCTTTATAAACAATTGTATTTCGAATTCTGTCGGCTAACGGAATATCTACTCTGGGAGTAAGATGACAGTTTGGTCGAATCCAGCCGACGTTCTCGATTGATCGTCGTTGCATGATTGCCCCACCATACCACCGACGATACCCCCAGTAGTACGGTGGGTAATTATTTTTACCCACGGTACCACCATAGTGCTGAGACACGGATTACCACCGACCATCGTTAAAGTTAAGCAGCGTAGTGCGCGGTCACAATTTTGATGGGTGACCGCAAGGGGAATCGCGAGCTGAACGCTTCCATGCTTCGGAAGGCACGTTAATTTGTCGGTCAGCCATGACTTAGACGGCTTAAAAACTCCGTCACCAGAGTTGGCCACTTGCTCATGCGAAGTAACTTAGTTATTGTCTTTATAAATACTTTGTTTATTCTTAATTTTTTCGTTGGCTGATTTTTAATTGTTAGAATTTTCAATCTTTTGTGAAAAAAAAAAAAATAGCAAATGTTTTAAATTAAAACAAAACAAATGTATCCCCTGTATCCCCAAGGCGCAGTAGACATTATCTCAGAATTAAGTATAAGATGTTTTGAAGATGTCTAAAGGGATAGTCAGAGGTATATCCAAAAGCATATTTGGTACATGCTGACATTTTGCAAAAATAAGTAGGTATTCCATACGATGATTGCAAGCCCATCGCCACTATTAGAAAGCTAACTGGTTCCTCACGATAATTTCCTTCACCATAGCTTGATACCCAATGAATTATTTTTATTTTTATCCGAAACATTTTTTTTAATATTGTAGGAGTTCTCACACGCCCTTTTGATATGGAGTTTTCTTTACACATCGTATCATTATTTTAATCTAGTTCTTAGGTCGTCGCCACCTCCTGAAACTTGTCCAATATAATAATTTACGAGCTGAAACCGGCGGGGACGCAATTAGCTGTCCCGTAACGAACGCGTCAAATAATATCATTTTGTGATTTATGTTGATTAATATGGCGTTGTTTACAATTTGTCATTAACGCAGAATCAAAATTCACAATAAATATTACAGATTTTGTAGAACTTGAGAGACGGAGAGTGAAAACATACACCTACATTTTCTTATTCTACTTACAAAGTTGGTGTAGTGTGTCAGCCTCTAAACTGGTTTCCTCACAATGTTTTCCTTGTCCGTCTACAGGTCATGTTAGGCTGTGTCCCCAGTAGGCAAACTGTGAGCGGCCGACTGTGTTTGCGGCGTATCGGTTTAGTACGCTCTTCCATGTATTTGAAATGGAGTGTCCACAGTTTGCTAGTTTTGCGCTCACTGTACGCAGTTTGCAGCGTTACGCGCAAAACTAGCAAACTGTGGACACTCCATTGCAAATGTATGGAAGAGCGTACTAAACCGATACGCCGCAAACTCAGTCGGCCGCTCACAGTTTGCCTACTGGGGACACAGCCTTAATGTGCAAAAACTTATATTTTTTCGAAACGATAAATCAGATAATCCACGACCAGGTTTCGAACCCATGATCTTCGGATTGAAAGTCGAGGCACTTTTCCACTCGGCCAATACAGTTCCGCACTATTTATTTAACTTACTGATCATCAAATACGAGTATAGGTACTTAATTGAAAAAAAAAACTCAAAAAAATAGTAGGTAAGTGAAAATAGTTGTGAAAAGGTGTAAAAACATCTAGCGACCTAGCTCATATAGCAAATTACATTTGACACAATTGAAGTGGCAATTACGAAAGAACTCCGGAAGAGGGCAGCGCGCTCGCCACTTCCTTCCGCAGATACTGTCACAATTAGGGTAGTTGGAAATTACGTGGAGATTGTTTCTTGCGACAATTTGAACAATTTAATTACCTATTTTTGGGGTTTTTATAATTAAGTACCTACCTCTACATTCTAAAATTCTCTAATGTTCGTATGGCGAACTTTGGTGACAAAGTTTTTGTGATTTCTAATACGAGAATCACACTATGAATCATATTATGATTCTGCTATAACGACCTTTTTAGTCCCGCAGAACTTGTAAGGACGGGAGCTGTACGTCTGAGTCATAAAACTATTCCTGAAAAATAATGGAAAGGCCTATTTCCAGTCCTGGTAATAAGTGGATGTTGATACAAGCAATTAAATTAAAAATTTGAATTAAAAAAATCTGAGGATCTTCAAACGCCTGAACAGATCTTCATAAATTATGACTAATAACCATTTCCATTACGTAAGTTTTCAAACAAAAAAAAACCGCAACAAAATAGGTTCATCCAGTCAGGCTTCAGGAGCTATGATGCCACAGACACACAACAAACTACCCTATTTTTCGTCGGGGATTAAAAACAAAAATTATGTAGGTAGGTACCTATCTAGTTGCAAAGTCCAACATGTCGGCCTTAGATTTTATGAAACTCTTTACAATGGGCGACTTGAGGGTCTCAAATGGTTTTAAATATAAAGTAGTATTGTTCTAAAGATGAATAAAGATGTGTCAAAAAATTTTGGGCGATAGACAGGTAGGTATAAGTTCTAGTAAGAATTAGTGCAAGGAAGTAAACACGTTCAAGAAAACTGGCATTATTTCGAGAACAGTAGGTACCGAAGTTTGGGACATTTTGTGGCAAATTTCAAACTGCACCTCGGTGTTCGTAAAGTTTTAGCTCCTACGAATTCCTGCACGTGTTGCCGAGAGCAGATTTTGTCGACATAAGACACAGGCATTCAGGCATTCTGTGTACTTTGGTATGCGGGTGGAATGGCCGCCATGACAGTTTGCAATTAGGCGGCAAACAAAATGGCGGTGGCGATTATGGTGGATTTGATGTGATGTGATTGGCTGATTTGAATTACGGTTCGATTAGCATGTGGAAAGTTATTCAAGATACATTTTAACGTATTCTGAAGCAAAAGATGCACATAAAGAAGCCTTTAACACTTTCTCATACCTTACTCTTAAAAACAGGAAAAGAACTAGGTTTAGGCGTTCTAAACTAAATTGTTAGGATCTATTTAGTCGTTACCTACAATCTGATTTTACTACGGACATATAGTGATACAATCAGCCTCTATTATTATTAGATTTACTTAGTAAAACATAATAATACAAATATAGAACTTAATAAACGTTTTAAACTGCTGAAGGGAAACAAAAATACTTAATTGAAAATATATTTCTGCTACAGGTAAACATTTTATAAAAACAAACACACGTAAACACCTTTAACTAAAACAAACTCCTAAGTCCACATTGCCTCCATATAAAATGATCTACAAAACTCAATAAAAAACTTGTTGTCTCGCAAGTAAACTAAGTTTCCAAAACTTTTTAGCAACTTACGACAAAACTAATTTTGCAACTAACTTTGTAGTGTGAACGCGTCCTTACATGACTTGCCTTTATAAAGTTCAGTTAAAGAAGATTTACACGAGCAACTATTATAGCAACTGTTGCTTTTTATGAAGAATTTTCTTACAGAAACATGACAACTATACACATAGGTACACACACATAGATAGTTTATGATAATTGGTATGTAGTAAGTAGGCACTGCACATAAAATTGTCTCTGACTTCACTTTTAGACCTATTCAAACAATTTTTTCAATGATTAAAGATCTCTAATTGCGTTATAGCGTGAGATTATTTTCAAAAGCTTGTTTTTTTGTATTTGTCTAAGTAGGTAGGTACCTATGCCTAAGTTGGGAAACAATAATTATGCTTGCTATTCGTTTTTCCATCGCTCCTGAGATCGTCGATTCCCAATTTAATCACATTGTTATTTGGTTGTAAAATTGCCGGATATTGCCAGATAATCGCCCGTATGTTAGCACCGGAAGCAGCGGAGTGATTAAGTGACTTGCATCCTAGTCTTGAAACTGATTTTGTGAAGCATTCGCTTGTCAAATTGTTTGCGATCGCTCCTCTGGCTGCGCCTCAGTGCTGAATGAAGCATTGCCATTGATTGAATTGAACTTCCTAGACTTCTCTGATGTTATTGGAGCAATATTGAAACTGAAGATGCAACTAAACAATACAATAAACTAAACAATGTTTCGGTATTGTGTAGGTACTAGTGTGTAACCTATTGATGTTAAATAGGTACAAGTTACTCTCATATTTTAATTTAAAAATCTTTAGATACTTACTTTATTTTTCCAATTTAAGGCAATTTTAGGTAATCGATCGAGCGAGCGAAGTGAGCGAAGACGTATATACTTTTATGATACGTAGGTACTTTTTGAAATACGACGAGAATTCATAAATATTAAATGAATGAAAAATTAGACACGACATTATGTAGGTAAGGCATGCATGCCAGTATTTTTTACCATGACGAGCTAGCGAAATAGGCATACTGGGCAGTAATAGCACTTGAAAGTATAGGGGTAGTCAGAAGAAAGTCCAAATGTAAGCCATCTACGGTGCGCGAGATCTCAGTTCGGGGCGAACTACTAGCACCGAGTTACTTCTCTGTGCTACTAGTCTATCTTGTAAACTGGCCTCCCGCGATACAGGCTTGCCTCGTGCGGGGACCACCAGCAAACCCTCTGTAACCTAAGTTTCTTTGGTAAATAATTTGTATTTTGTATTTATTGTATTGTTACACGGAAAGTAGCGAGGAAAGGACCATGGGCTTGCTTGAACACTGGACCCACCCTTCAAAATTTGTTCAACAGTGATGAAACATACTCGTAAGTCATATGAAAGCTCTTGGAGTGTATTTCATTTCATTCTATTACAGCTAAGTTCAAATCTAGCATGTATTATAATTATTTGGGTAACTTGGAGACTGCTTGAACGTTTCTACGTAGGTACCTAATTAAAGAAATAGTAAAAAATTGAGAAACGGCATCAATGTAGGTAAGTGACGTGGTTTTTAATACTAAAATGCCCGGAATTTTTCAGTTTCTTGATTATTATTCTTACAACAGTTGTTGGCACGAGGTTCGAGGTTAGCAACATTTTTATTAAAACTGTGGTAAAACTTATTATAAGATTTAAAATATGCACGAGCGGGATTCGATGAGGATGCTATCTTTAGATCGAAAGTCGGGATACCTCGCATTAAGCTTGAGTGAGCTGTGGAGCCCACTCAAGGTAAAAATACGCTAAAATCACATTGGAGGAAAAATTTCAAAATTCCTCCGTATCCTTGAACTGTTTTCAATCAGGCTAACGTTTCCAGCGTGCGCGTAAATTGCGCCTTATTTCGTCCTCGCCTCCGTAATGGCGGCGGAGTGTTGGCAAATACACGAGCGGTGGACGTACTCAGGTTACTAGCGGGGCATACACGCCTCTTTTTTGGTGTAGGGGTAGTCAGAAGTTACATAATTCCAATTACTACGATCTTGATAAACTCTCACCTCGATAAACCGGTGTATGGGTGAGTTCTAGTTATAAGTAGTATTTTCTCTGCGCGTAAAACAAGTTTTTGATGTGAGTATATTGGAACCTTGTAAGTACCTATTTCGTATGAGCAATAAGCATAGATGTGATTATTAGCTCGTAATCTCGTATACGCTAAACTAATAATATTTAAGGTTCTTTTATCATTTTATTTTTGGTTGTTGTCTTAGCTACCGAAAATATTATTGTTATTCGAATAGAAAGCATCTTTATAACTCTCAAAAAGTAGAAGTTAATCAATTACTAAATAATTTTTTTGGTACGTATAACAAGTTTGAAAACGGCCATATGTAAATTATAACTGCCAGTTTTAAAGTACTTATCATGTTCAACGGTTTTAATACAACTAGTAGGTACTTTATAACTAACTTCGAAAAAATAGGAAATTTTGAATTTTATTACTTTACTATTATTTTTGATGTAAATTTATGCAAGTTTACATAGGAGACGAGGTACATAGGAGAGAAGGTATTTTATAAGAAATACCACCCTCTCTTATCCTTAAGTACGCCCTACAACCCTCACGCGGTAAATATCTGAGCTTTTAACGTATTTGAATAAGTCCTCCTTGGTACTCCATGGTTCCAAATAGTTTCTTTGGTCCCGTTTATCGAGATTTTCCGGCATCCGATCGAAGGGATTATGGCTTGAACATTGGAATCCTGGTAATTTTATGGACCAATATTATATTTCCAATAAAGTTTGTAGGAAAAACGTTTAGTTCATAAATATAGAAATCTTATTTTGAAATTGTGTAGAATAGAATAGTGTTGAATAGACTCTATCTCTAATTCGAATTTTCTCATCGATAAAGTCAATAAGTTGCGCGATTTTGATATTCTCATTCAACTTATAGAGATGGTTTTTAGTTATAGTTAGACCCGGTAAGTCACTCTGCTGTTGAGATCTGAGGCAGGTGTTTTATAGCTACGTACAGGCTACGTATTAGTACTTTGTAAAGCAGAAATTGTGCCCAAAAGTCGCAAAGCACATCCAACATAGCAAGCCGCATTGCAATTATTACTGTCGGGTTGGTTAGCATGAGTTTTTAATTAACGAATGCCATTGACCTTTATGTTGGGAACAATAAAAAAAATAGATCTTATCATAGCAAGATTCCCTAAGTCGCGGGTACCAGAAAAACACCCCAGACTTGGAATGTCTGACAGATTTTAGATCATGCAAACAATTGTTCTAATTCAACGTCTTGCGTCACAGCCGGGCACTCATAGCTTGCTTAGACGTTCTTGATTAGAGCTATTCCTTATTAGGTATAAGTAATTCCATTGATAAGAGCGGTGTTCTCAGCGGTTACAATTTGGATGGGTCACCGCAAGTGGCATTAACGCATTCAGTGCCCATGATGCACGTGTTGCACGCAGCTTGGTACGGCGCTTTCCTCCGGAGAGTACCGTAGTGGCTGGAAAGGAAATGTGTTAGCAGATGAGCGCTTCCGTGCTTCGGAGGGCATGTCAAATGTTCAGTCCCGGCTTTGAAGTCGTTAAGCCATGCCTTTTAGCGGCATAAATACACCCTAGCTCATTCGAACATAATAATTTTGAGCTAGACCTCTTTTTTATAAATTCGCCCGTTCTTGTAGAGTCTCTCCAACTGGTGCTATCTTTCACCCTATAAACTTGCAAAAGGTGCGTAGTGCATACACGTTTGTGACGTTTATACTCGCGCCGGAATATTTCGCTGCTGTGGACGTGGCTTAAATGTAAATTGACCCGAGTAATGTGACCATGTATTGCAGCGTAAACAAAATAATAGATGAACTCTTGACTACCACCTTTGAAACTGAAACTAGGCTGCTTTGTTGCAATGATGCAATTTTCTCCATCTATCTCTTTACAATGCGATTTATTTTATTTCTTTACTAGCTGCTGCCCACGGCTTCGCTCGCGTGTTACCCGGATAAAAAGTAGTCTATGTTACTCTCCAGCCCTCCAACTATCTCCACACAAAAAATCACGTCAATCCGTCGCTCTGTTTTGACGTAAAAGCAAGACAACTAAACAAACAAATAAACACACTTTTACATTATAATATGGGTACGGACGGATACGACATGACAGCGGCCTTCTTCTTGTCATGCGTACCGTCAGCGCTGATAGGCGAGTGATCTTTATTACAATGAAATAGGAATACTAATTGTTCAGCACTGACGAGTGCAATCAGCGTTGCCATTTTTGCTAAACAATCAGTATCCTTGTTTCATTGTAATAAAGATCACTCGCCTATCAGCGCCGTCGGTACGCGTGACACTAAAACCAGCCTTAATAATGACTCAGGTCTTCCCCTTCCTCGTCTTCCTTCTACTTTTCCTTCTATGATGTTCCTTATGAAGCTGTCATGTCGTATAAGATGTCCAATAATCATGTCCCATCATGCTTTGTTTCTTTTTATTTTATTTAATATCCTCAGTCCTAGAAATACAAACTCTGCATGTTGTTACTCTTTTCTCTTCTTTAAATAATGATCTTTTAAAATGTGCAGCTTAAAACAGTGCAACAAAAAGCTTTCAAAGCTTCGATTAAAGCCCCAATTAATTCGAAAGCGTTGAAGCGTATTAACACAGTGACTTAGATCCGTAAGTGACTCTGATAGAGCAGTTGCAATTTGTACACTTCGAATTTCTAAGAAACGATAGCTGTCACATAACTGGCGGTAGAACTCGTGTATATGCGATGTATGGTTGGGAATTGAACTTAGATTCCAGTGATTGAAAAAGAGGGTATACGTAAAGTTATAGATTTTTTAGAAAACAAGATATTCTATACCAACCAATACCCTACTTTTTTCTGCTGTGTGGTTCCACGCAACCGAACAAAGTCCAGTGTATTTGTAAAACTGTACTATTGAACACGAAATATTAATATTGTAGTGATGACACGTTGAAGTCTCTAGAAGTCTAGATGAATTGAAACATTGACAGGATCTAAATCTAAATTTCATTAGAAATGAAAAATCTTACCAAAATTTTCAATTCCGACGGGATTCGAACCCGCAATGATACAAACGATCCTCCTTAAGCCGGAGTGCCTTACCATTCGGCCACGGAATCCTTATTACGTCAGGTTGAAAATCTTGATAAGCTCATATTGATCGATTTAAGCATCGATTAGCGCCATCTACAGAGTAACTACTAAGTTAACTCACTGCTCATTGCCCGAAGTTACATTCAGGATCAAATGACGAGAGATGTCGCTTTTGCTAATTCTAAGTTTTAATTTTTATAGTGTTAAACCACACTTTGGTATTATTTCATTAGAAATGAAAAATCTTACCAAAATTTTCAATTCCGACGGGATTCGAACCCGCAATGATACAAACGATCCTCCTTAAGCCGGAGTGCCTTACCATTCGGCCACGGAATCCTTATTACGTCAGGTTGAAAATCTTGATAAGCTCATATTGATCGATTTAAGCATCGATTAGCGCCATCTACAGAGTAACTACTAAGTTAACTCACTGCTCATTGCATTCATTTCTAATGAAATAATACCAAAGTGTGGTTTAACACTATAAAAATTAAAACTTAGAATTAGCAAAAGCGACATCTCTCGTCATTTGATCCTGAATGTAACTTCGGGCAATGAGCAGTGAGTTAACTTAGTAGTTACTCTGTAGATGGCGCTAATCGATGCTTAAATCGATCAATATGAGCTTATCAAGATTTTCAACCTGACGTAATAAGGATTCCGTGGCCGAATGGTAAGGCACTCCGGCTTAAGGAGGATCGTTTGTATCATTGCGGGTTCGAATCCCGTCGGAATTGAAAATTTTGGTAAGATTTTTCATTTCTAATGAAATAATACCAAAGTGTGGTTTAACACTATAAAAATTAAAACTTAAATCTAAATTGGCGATATTTTTATGCTTTTACCCGACTAGCCTCAGAAAGGAGGGCTGGTTGCGCTTCATAGTTTATAATTCTTATATTTTATTCCATCACCTTATGGCGATCGAGAGGCATTGGTTTAATAGTCTTAGTTTATTAAATAAGTGCCGCATATTGTTGTTTGGTGAAACTCGCGCGGAGAAACGCCGTGGTCGGCAGTTTTGTGCTGATGGACATGGGCTGTTGGCTCCGCTCGGGGAGTCTCGCTTCGATTATCGGACAGTGCGCACGCGCCTGTTTTGTCCACATTTTCGCTCTGACGTGCATCATCTCGTCTTTAAACCCTGAACTGAACCTACATCAAGTGTTATCTGTATTACCTAGACTAGACTGTGTTGTGTACCGCTGGCCAGCGTAGTGTCGTGTCTAGACTGCGAGCTTCAAGCCCTAACGCGGCATCGCCTACATCTACTTGGAGATCGCTGATCAAAGGTATGTGGCATGCTTGATGAATTTGGACTTTTAAATCATTGCCTTAAAGTTAGCATCGCTGAATCAGTTCCCGCGCGTATGATTTTTATTTCCTAGCAATTTTTATTCTAGAGGTTATACGCACCATTTTGGTCCTTCGAGCCGGATAAATTCATTTTGGTCATTTTGACCCGGTTAAATTCATTTTGGTCCTTTGAGTACGAAGAAATTATTTTTGGGCCTATTTACGGCCTATTTTTTACGTTCTAAAAGTCTAACTTTAAGCAAAAAGCTCGGGAAATTTCCATATACAATTGCATATCATCACACAACTCTCACCTCTATTGCGTAGAGAATAAGGTTCATACTACCTTGCATTCAATAGTTCTACCGGCAAATTGATTTTTAATTTAAATCTTTAATTTCGCTGATTAAAACACTGTAATATACATATAATTGAATATCAACGTTGATACATATCGCTAAATAAGTTCATTGCATAAATCAGTTTATTTTCGGCGTAATTACATACTTTTTTGTTCGTGTATGAAAAATTGTGGGTATTTGTATGACTTTGAGTTGCCCTTCGAAACTTGTGGAATATTCCATTTCTTTGTTTTCGTACGGCTAATTATTTACGCATTAGAAACTTTTATATTTTTTTCGAATCGAGATTTGCTGACTGAGTGATATCGTTTGTATGATAGATACACTTTGTACTGTGGGTTTGTTAGGTACATGCCTACAATATTCGTATTGCACGAGTAGGTATTTTTTTTATAATATCGAGACTCCATCGCATCGCATTTGTTAATTATTGCAATTAATCATCTTACATCGCATTTGTTTAATTAGTGCAATTAAACATCTTATCATCGCTTCGCTTGTTATTTTATTTTGTAAGGAAACTTGATCTTTTGATAGGAACCTTCAGGTAAAATAACAGATTTGTATAAACTTTACGCGTTTGTGCCTCATAGGATACAGCCGTATAATTATACATATCACCCGTACCTAACTTGGTAATCGTAACACTAACTAGATAAGTTATTTCGAAAGGTCGTTTACTCATTTACTTGTTAGGAATTTTATTGTTTTGTACGAAGGGATTTCGTTATAAATACAATCGCATCGCATAGGTACGTAATAAGTGTCTATACTTATTTGTAGTTTTCGCATTTAACTTTTAAAAAAAAAACATCTGTACTATAGGTATTTGAGTAAGTTAATCTCATAAAAATAGAAGTAGTGCAGAATTGTTATCGCATCGCATTCAACATACACGCTAATTACTTATCGGCTTGTGTTGAAAGGTTGTAGGTATATCCAAGCATAAATATACGAAATAGGTAGCTACGTTCTTAAGGTATTAGGCGTGTTTACTACACACATCAAAAAAGTCTAAGCAACACCTATTAATTTTTGAAAAAATATTTTTTTTCTAAATGTTTCTTTGAACAGAATATCAAAACTTCTTTGAATATCCAACCTCCTTGATAAACAAATGAATACTGGCTGGATTAAAAAAAAACGTATCTAAAAACAATAAAACCATTCTTTTGTCGAATTCAACGCCATTTTTTGCATGTGTTTTACTTATTTTTCGATTAAAAAACTTTAGTAACCACAGTTAATCACAAGTTCTGTTTTGCCAATTTTTTTACTGTAGTAATAGAGCGTCGTCATCTTACCATGGAAGAGATGCAAAGAGCTGTAGGAATGCTCGAAATGGAAAACACTCAAGCCGATGTCGCCCGGTATTTTGGCGTCCATAGAAGTGTAATTTGTCGACTCTGGAAGCGTTATTGTGACACAGGTGATCCGTCTGAACAGCACCCAGGCCGAGGGCGTAGTACCACTCGTCGTCAAGACCGATACATCCAGGTAACATGTAGACGTGAACCAAAGCTGACTGCCCAAGAGATCGCATCAAGGCTACAGAATGCTGATGGTCCTTCTGTCTGTCCCCAAACTGTGCGAAACAGACTGCATGAGTATGGCCTACGTGCGCGGCATCCAATCAGATGCCCACAGATCCGTCACGGGAATCGAGCTCGACGTGTTCAATGGAGCAGACCACGGGTACTATGGCCGCAACAACGATGGCACAAAATTCTGTTCTGCGATGAATCTCGATTCGGTTTCAAGCCTGATACGAAAAGAGTGAGGGTGTATCGTCGCTCAGGAAATGCTGAACGTTTGAGATGTGTCCAGGAAGTCCACCCATACAGCGGCTCGACAGTAATGGTTTGGGCTGGAATAACTAAAGACCGAAAAACCGATCTCGTTTTTATAAATGGCAACCTGAATGCCGAAAGTTACGTGCAACATGTGCTGACTCTTTATGCGCGTCCATTTTCACAAACAATGGGACCTGAGTTCACTTTGATGCACGACAATGCCCGTCCGCATACAGCAAGGCGGACTCAAGAATGGCTACAGAGGGAAAACATCCGCGTTTTACCGTGGCCAGCTCAGTCGCCTGACTTGAATCCCATTGAGCATGTATGGGATATGCTCCAAAGAAGAGTCCTGAAAGACCTTGATGGGGTTTCAACAGAACAGCAGCTGAAAGACCTGCTCAAATTCCACTGGGATAGACTGCGTCAGGAGGATGTCCTCCTGATCAATAACCTTATTGATTCCATGCAGAATCGATGCAGACAAGTTTTAAACAGGCGAGGAGAAACACGCTGTATTAAATTTTATCCAACTGCCCAGAAGATGGGTTATGATTTTACTTGAAAGTTAATTTTTGTTTATTTGTACCGAGAGACAACAGTCGCTTAAGCCTACGTTTTGTTGTAAATAAATGTTTATAAGCAATTTATCGAATTTAGTTAACTAAAAACAACAAAGAATAGTTATTTGATAAAATTAAAGAGAAATAATTAAAACAAAGTCTACAAAATTAAAAATATTCAAAAATCAATAGGTGTTGCTTAGACTTTTTTGATGTGTGTATTTTTATTGCATTGGACTTGTTATCGGCAATCTGTTATATTTTGTTCGCTTAAAATTTTTAAACCTTACAATTTATTATTGTTAGGGTTCGCGCGTACGGATAAGTGGTTCCGTACTATTATTTACTATTTATAAAATCGTTCGCCGAGTTATTGTTTTGATTTGCCCCCCTAATTTCACTCACGCATTTTAGGGTTCCGTAGAAATAATTTAAGGGTTCAGTTGATTAAATTTAAAATTTTGTTTTTTTTGTCAGGTTTTAACTTCTGTTCACAATGAGTGACAAGGTGAAACTCAAATTATTAGAAATTAAACGCGACTCGTATTTCGCACGGGTTCAAAGTATTTTTGATTCAACAAAATCTTTAACAAGCGAAAGATTACGTAATTCTTTTATTGCTCAGACTAAACAAATTGATAAATTACGTAGCGAATTCAATGAAATTTTGGACGAGATTAATATGTTAAAATTGACATTAGATCCAAAGTGTGAAGTAAGCTATAGTGCCTTAAATTCATTTGATGAGTTGGTCTGCGAGATAAAAAGTACTTTGGCTTCATTAACGGAATCACATGATTCCAAGGAACCCGCTGCTTCGATTAGCACGAAATCGAGCCCTAATCCTTTTCACATAAAGGTACCTAAAATCGAGTTGCCTACCTTTGACGGTGATATTCAGAGCTTTCCGTTCTTTTACGAGACGTTCAAACGTATTATACATACTAACGCCGATTTATCAGATTCTGATCGCATTCATTATCTGCTGAGTTGTTTAAAGGGAAAGGCTAGGAATGTGGCAGTAGGTATTGTACCTTCCGGTGATAATTACCGCCTGGTCTGGGATGCGCTTATCGCAAAGTACCTGGATACTCGCGCGCTCGCTACTAATTATCTAAATCAGCTGTTCTCATTGAAATCGTTCGGTTCGACGCCCGCTAACATTGAAAAGGGTTTCGATAAATTAACTGCTACGGTTGCGGGACTCAAACAATTAAAAATAGATAACTTGGATGATTTTATATTTATTCATTTGGGTCTTAAGTTAATAGACTCAGATATCGCAAAACATTTTGAAATGTCGCTTCGTAATCAACAGGAGTTAGATTATGATTATTTCGTAAAGTTTGTTCGTGAACAAGTCAAAATCTTGTTTCGCATCTCTTCTGCGGCAACTAAGCCCGCCCCTGCAGGTAGCTCCAACACCTCATCCAAGGTATCGCAGGTGTTTGTAGCTACTGAATCTAAATGTTCGCTTTGTCATTCCACGCATAAAAACTTGTTTACGTGCAATACGTTTCAAAAGTTGAGCGTGAATGATAGATTTAAGTTTGTAAAAGACAATAACAGATGTGGTAACTGCCTAAGTAGCCAACATACCGTATCTAAGTGTCTATCGAAGTCCACATGTAAGAAATGCAACGGTAAGCATCATTCCTTATTGCATTTTGAGCAATCGACGCAAGCCCCTGCGCTTGCCCCTGCGCTTGCCCCTGCGCTTGCCCCCACGGTCGCCCCCGCCTCAACTTCTGCGGCCGACCCTGCTATTCCGGATCGTGTGGCGTTGTGTACGCATTCTTCTGCACAAGCCCAGGCCACCCGGAGTACCGAAGTGCTAGCTACGGCCAAGGTTTTAGTGGCAGGTAGGAAGGGTAATGACATGGTGGTTAGATGTCTTTTGGACCCTGGTTCTCAAAAGAATTATATCACGTCGCGTTGCTGCCGTATGCTCGGTCTAACTATACATGCGGACTCGATAGATACCGTTCGTGGTATTGGTGGCACGTCGCAGCCCGTTCGCGGCTCGGTGAACCTTACGTTCAGCTCACGGCTTCGCTCGCAGCCTAGGTATGAAATTGACGCTTTAGTTTTGGATCAAATAACCGGCCAGCTTCCTCTGTGTGCTATAAATATTGCCGAATTGAATCACATTGATCCTAAATTACTTGCGGATGACACCTGGGGTGTGCCAGGTAATATTGACATGTTACTTGGGGTCAAATTGTTCGCTAAGTTATTGCGACCAGGTCACGTGACCAGCGTACCCGGCTGCCCCGACGCATTGGAGACTGTGCTCGGCTACATACTTCTAGGAGAAGCACCTATTATCGAACCTCCAACTGACACGCTGTCTTTCTTTGCGAGTTCGTTCGATAACTTCGATCTTCGTAAGTTTTGGGAGATTGAAGATGTTACGGCTTCGTCCATTGGGAGTGTGGATGATAAACACTGTGAACAGTTTTATTGTACCACAACTACCCGCGCTCCAAATGGCAAGTATGTTGCAGCTTTACCACTGAAAACAGACGCTTCAGCGTTAGGAAATTCTTTTGACATAGCTCGCAAAAGATTTTTTAGCCTCGAACATAAACTTAAATCGCTTCCTAACGTCAAACTCCTTTACGATGACGTCATACGGGATTATCTACAGAACAATTACATTTCTTTGGTGCAGAATATCGTACCTGAAAGTGTGTTGCCCAAACAAAATTGTAAGGAGCGAGAAATGGAATACTATATTCCTCACCATGCTGTTATTCGAGAGGATAAAGTGACCACTAAGTTGCGCGTGGTCCTAGATGCCAGTGCATGTACAGACAATGGTACCTCGCTCAATGATATCCTGTACGCAGGTCCAGTCCTTCAGGCTGACCTTTTTAATATCTTGTTAAATTTTAGGCTTTTCAGTGTCGCTATTTCCGCAGATGTCAAATCTATGTACCTACGTATAGGTATACGCCCGCAAGATCGTTCGCTTCAACGTATCTTATATCGGTTCGCACGTCTTTTCGACGTTCTAGGCCTTGTGGCACCGATAATTTTATACGCCAAGCTTCTTATCAAAGAGCTTTGGCTGGTCAAACTTGGATGGGATGACGTCCCACCACCTCGCATTGTTCGTCTGTGGGAACAATTTCAAACTGAATTGCCACTTATCTCTGAAGTGAGATTTTTGCGACATGTCGGCGTCATAGACCGCTGTAGGCTCTCACTCGTCGGTTTCGCCGATGCTAGTGAGAAAGCTTACGGTGGTTCGGTCTACGCCCACGTTGTCAAGCCCGACGGTAGTATCGTCGTTTCGCTGGTGTGTGCGAAATCTAAAGTCGCACCACTGAAAGTCGTTTCTCTAGCTCGTCTCGAGCTATGCGCCGCACTCCTCTTATCAATTGTGATAAAGCGAGTATATAACCTTTTCGCAGCTCGGCACGCCATTGAGGTAGTCGTAGCTTTTTCGGATTCAACTGTAACTTTGAGTTGGATTCATTCCGCACCGCATCGATGGCACACCTTCGTAGCCAATCGCATCGCTGAGATTCATGAGAATCTTTCGGCAGATCACTTCTTTCACGTGAAAGGGTCTGAAAATCCCAGTGATTGCCTCTCTCGCGGCTTAACGCCGGCCCAATTAGTCCATCATCCGCTATGGCTAAATGGACCGCCATGGCTTAAGCTTCCCCGCTCTGAATGGCCGATAAAACCATTCGTTTCAGGTGAGTCGCAAGAGCTTCCCGAAATGAAGCCCGTGGCTCTTCCTGTGCTCTCGCACGAATGCTCGGACGGAAGTCCTCCTTCCGACGACATTCTATACGCTCGTTCTACCAGGTTCTCTTCCTGGGTGAAATATTTAAAAACGATCTGCTTCGTTTATAAGTTCATCGGTCAGCAAATTCTTAGTTTTGATGAGCTTAACACTATGCTCACTCAAGTAGAAGCTTTATTAAACTCACGGCCTCTGTATGCGGTCAGCTCGGATCCGTCAGAGCCTGCTTCATTATCGCCGGCGCACTTTTTGCATACGAAACCCCTTTTATTTCTTCCCGCTCGCGAAGTCAATGAAACGCGTTTAAACCTTATTTCGCGATATGAATTGATGGATAAACTGGTCCAATCTTTTTGGAAGCGGTGGCGCCAAGAGTACTTGCACACCCTACAATCCAAACAGAAATGGAACACCCCTGCCAATCCAATACGGGTCGGTATGGTTGTCGTCTCCATGCAGGACAATGTCATGCCTCTGCATTGGCCGTTAGGAGTAATTACAGAAATATTTCCAGATAAAAACGGAGTTTGTAGAGTCGCATCCGTAAAGACTAATAGCGGAATCTTTCAGAGTCGCCCGGTAGTAAAGTTGTGCCCTTTGCCAACTCAATAAGTTTTGTTTAACATTAAGATTAAGGGTGCTGCCACATTATCACGTCTCTACCCCGTCGCATAGCATGACCGTAGCAACACCGTCCCGGCAAAAATGATATTCTTTGTATTGAAATGTACCGGACGCCCCACACCAGACCGTTCCCACACCGTCGCGTGTCCTGCCCTGCCATGGCCGTCTTGTCAATCTCCGGCCGCCATGATTATTTTGCTGACACGTAGGGTTGCAACACCTAATATTATATTTAATATAAGTCTAATATTATTTGAATCCTAAATAATATATTTTTGGGGAAAAAATATATTAGGCGAAGATCTTAGTGGCAACTTGGGCGATTTTATGTTGTTTGTTAGTAATGTGTTTCAAAAAATTTTCCGGGATAAAAAGTAGCCTATGTCCTATTTACGGTTATTTTCTATCTATATTTTAAATTTCAGCCAAATCGGTTCAAACACATCCAAACATCCATCTAACCACCCAAACATCAATCCATCCATCCAAACATCCAAACTTTTTAATTTATAATATTAGTGTGATGTGATAGTGTGATGGCTTTGACCCTTTCTTCTGACTTACAAATTTTGCTCTTAGAGTTGCCGCAAAACTATAATACCCTAGCCTAGAGCTAAAATTAGCACATCGATGAGTGCAACTTCAAAATATATTTGTCTTAGCTTTGTTAAACTAAAGATAAATTTAGAATGCGTCCGGCCGCGGCGCTTATGACAGCTGCTCGCTCCGAAACACGACAAAAATGCAGTTTTTTGGAGCTTTCTCATCCCTAATAACAACCAATCGAAAAAGTGAACGGAATTTATGTCATTAATTGAATGACCTATCCGATGGTGCAAACCAAAAACATAAATTACCTACACCAACTTCAGAAGCAAATGAAGATTTATCTTATTTTTAGTGATTTTCGTTGATTTATTATGAAGTAAATATGACGTTAAATAAAAATTAAAACTAAAATTAAACGGTATATTCCAAGATAAAATGTTAGAGATGCATGTTGGCTTTTCAGTTATTTTCCACTTTATTTATCGAGGGTTTATACAGGGAAATTCGGTGTTTGGCTCAGGGAACGCCCTTAAAGCAGACTCAACAAAACCATGGTAAGCTGTCATATGTGAATGTAGACTTAAACTTGTAGGGGTAGTCAGACAGAAGCAAGGAAACTTTTATTTTTCAATCACATTTTTTTTTAAGTAAAATCTGCTATTTATTTGTAGGTTCCTACAAACTCCTTTATTCGAAAAAAAAGTGGCAACCCTACTGAGACGGTCGCATGTCAGGTCGAGTTGACACTCGACTGACGTCCGCTGACAAATAACAATTTTAAAAATATAGGCTGAGTTCACATTGCATCTCTAAAATTGAAAATTGATAACCTTGTACGAGTTGATGTACGAGTAGAAAAATTTAAAATCCATATACAGGGTGGAAAAAATGAATGGGCCCCGGAGGGAAACTACTTTAAATCCTTAAGATACAGTATTTTACTTAAAGGAAACATTCCTTTAGTTTTAAAAAGAAACGAGTAGAAAAGAGTATTGTCGAGACATCTTTAAAAATAAGTTTTTGAGAATAAAAAAGTTATTGTATTGTTCAGTTATTCAGTTATTTATTTACTACAGATTTAAATTATCATTGCAGATAAACATCCAATGCGATAATTTAGATAGGTACTTTTGGAAATGAACATCTACTATGAATACTTACATTGTACGGTCCGCACACCCTGGATAAAGGATAGTTCATAGTCTAATATCAGTAAAACTCTGAGATAAATTTTAACTGATATATTGTAAGAAAACTTATGATATTGATGACTTATGTTATGATACTTATACAAAATACTTAAAAATACAGACGGACGGGCATAACGAAACTATTAGGGGGTCAGTCTCCAAAACAAAAATTTTTGATGTCCGAGTGGAGAATCCTACCTTACAGTAATAATTTTTAACAGGAGTTTTTTTTGTTAGATAGTTTGGCCTGTTAGCTACCTTGGGCACTCAGAATTATTGATCTGACGTTATTGTAAATGTATTTAAAAAAATCAGAAACCTCGAAAACTTGATTGCTGTGGGCTGTCCTGACTCCAGTTTGATTCAGAAAATAGTACGTAACTTTTTTGTGTTCATACATTACGATATGTTCTTTATTTATTCTACAAACCAAAAGGTTTACTTGACTTGAATTAAATTAAAAGTTAACAATAAATGAAT
Source organism: Camptogramma bilineatum (assembly GCA_958496255.1). Lineage (NCBI taxonomy): Eukaryota > Metazoa > Arthropoda > Insecta > Lepidoptera > Geometridae > Camptogramma > Camptogramma bilineatum. The sequence goes on along the minus strand of OY292466.1, from coordinate 12,901,010 downwards.
AGTTTCAGTTTAATTCGAAAAATAAGTTATGTCCGCGCGTTTTTGTTGATCGCTGTGGATCGACATGAATCCATGTCTACATCCCTAGCTGTACTCTTTAACCAATCGGTTTTCGCCATATACGCTGTCATCAGGTATGCTCTGTCTACTGAGGGGGACAGGCATGTACTGCATTGCCATGGTGTTGAGATATAGAGATAAACAGTTGATTACTTTGTCTTTGGATTTGTAAATGTTTGATTGCTATGCTACCTTTTTCTCATTTGTTATTCACTTTGTATAGGTTTTAATTCAATAAATAGAAGGGTTTTAGGGATGTATTTACCATGTAAAAATTATAGCTTTCTACTGTTTTGCATCTCTGCAGAATCATTGAATAAGTTACTTTTTTGATTGTTTTGGTATTGATCGCTGTGGTCAAAAAGACCATATCGATCAAAATATTGCATTTTATGAGAAAAAGGAAGCGTTTTAACAGTTTTTATTTACTTTCACCTGTCTCAGTATCTGTCTATTTGTATGTCTGTGCCTCTTCTACTTATATTTTTTCTATTTGGGTGTTTAAGATTTATGAGTATAAGGGTAGATTTTACACAAATTATCGGAGGGATATGCGTCTAATTGTGTATTAGTCCTTTTTTGAACATCAAGAGGTTAGTGATACTCCTTAAAATTATTTATAGATACTGTTTTAGCATCAATATTGATCGCTCTGGTCTTGAAATTTTCACACCTAAATATTTCAAAAACTGGTTGATAAAATTAGGGGCCAATATGAAAATAAGCTTATTTAGACACCTCCTTTTCGAAATAAAAATACAGAACAGTAATAATATCACTATTCAAAAAGCACCATAGCGATCAACCAAATACGCCAATTCTGGAGATCGACCCTAGGGTTTCTTGACAACGGAACCCTAAAAAGTAGTATTAGTTGATGAACTGAAATATTTTGTTTTTGAGTTTCCCAACTCGTTCTATCTAGTACATTTTTTTTTAGTACGTAAGAAACTGAGTGCAGACACCCCTTTATATTTTAATCCCCGCCCATCTGTCAATACACATATTAGTAGCGTAGCCAGGTCAGCCCCTAGGGGCCGCTTTTCGGCCGTTGAAAGGCTTAGGCGGCCTTTTGATGGGAGCGGCCCCTAAACGGCCTATATGCATCTAGTTACCTTTTCCTATTTTTATTAGGTAGGTACTTACCTAATCATAATTCAAAAAAACAAATTCGGATTGTAAGTACGGGGGGTCTAAAGTGGCCACTTTTGATGAAAAATCAGATGTTTCATAGATGCTTCATCTATGAAACATCTATGAAACATCTAATTTTTCATCAAATGCTTCATAGATGCTTCATATATGTCAATTTTGGTTACAAGCAAGGTCTTCCAGCACAAGTAAAGGAAAAATTCCGAAAAATAAAAAAAGTTGAAAATTAAGGTAAGTTTTGGTACTCACAAGTTTTCACGAAAACCTAAATTTGCCTATATCTTTTTATAGTGTTGATTCAGGACCTTGATTTTTATACTCACAATAGGGACTATAGACCTTAGCATATGGTATAAATTTCAACTTGCTAGCTCTACCCGTTCCTGAGATAATCGATGGTGACACACGGACAGACGGACAGACGGACAGACGGACAGACGGACAGACGGACAGACGGACAGACAGACGGAGAAGAAAGTGATCTTATAAGGGTTCCTTTTTTTACCTTTTAAGGTACGGAACCCTAAAAATATAAAAAATAAAAAAATATAAATAAAAGGTAAAAAAAAAAAATTATGTCCACCCGTGCGAAGCCGGGACGGGCCGCTAGTACCTAATATTTTTCCCTACGAAATTCACCCCAAAGGATTTGTCCACCAATAATTCTTCCTTGACCCGATAAATACCTACCCCAAATTTGAATTGGAAAACCCCCCCATCTAGCATAACTTAATGCGTTCCGCACGTTATGTGACATTATCAAACGTCAAAATCCCATCGGGTACAATACTGCCCTCTCGAAATCAAAATGTAGTAACAGCAAAAACACGATTTCGAGAAAAATGATGAAGCTACAATCAATTAAAATATTCAGAAGAGGTTACATATTAATAAAACCTTGAATGTGGAGTGAAAGTACACCATAATCTATAGGTACCAATCAATAATAAAGCGTAAAAGTTTGTTTGTTAATTTGTTTGAACATTGAACACGCTAATCTCAGGAACTATCAGTCGGATTTGAAAATTTATTTCTGCATTTGATAGCTAAACTCTGTGAGGAAGGATATAGGCTACTTTTTATCATCATCATGATCACCATATACCATCATTATGGGGGCAACGCTACGATGGCACTGCTAGTAAACTATATTTCTTAACGTTTTTACTTTATTTTTTCTTCAAAACATAACAGTTATAGCCAATTTATAGTCTAGTAGCCTAGTAGAGTGATATATCCCCTATTATTGCAATTAGTTTTCTTGTGAAATCCGTTCAAAACACATTATTATTAACGCAGTAAATTTTCTTACTACTGCGTTTTCGATCATTTTTTCTGTCATTTTACTAACTAAAATGTGGTATTATTGTAAGAATACTACAGTTTAAATGTGAAATAATTAATAATTTAACAGTAATTTCACGCACTCTGCTGTGCGACCAGATGGAATAGCGGTTGCAACACCCGGTTGAAATACTCCTGCGTGTGTCCGGGTTCGGCTTCAAATCCTATAACGACTATGGATTTTTTTAATCAATTTATTTTTTATTTTTTATTTCACAACGAACCGTGTGAAATATGTATTTTAGTGTGGTTTAGCTTGTAAACGCTCCATATTTACAAAAAAATTGAGTGATAAGTTTTAAAATGGGCTTTCAGAATAATTGTGTATTTAGCATAAAACCAACAAAATGTCTATTACTGTGGTATAGGCTCGGGTGGGCAGATTACGCTTCGCAAAACGGTTATGCGACGGTCCTAGTATGATACGGTCTTACTGTGTAAGGTGCTATTTTCGTGACGGGCTCGGTTATGGCTCGGCCCGCTTATGATATGACGCAATGTGTCACCACCTTAAGTCTTATCATGCACCAATGTGCAGTATTAGATTTAGTTACCGCGTAGAATAGTTAGTTAAGTATTCTTGTTTGTAATATAGAGTCGCAACTTTAGAGTTCTTATAACTTTTGGTAGAGTTGTGATGATATGCAAGTTTATTTACCTTTCCTTGTGTTTCGAAAGTAGGAACTTTCAAGCCGGGGAAAATGGTTGCGCTTCATAGTTTATAATTCTTATATTTTATTCCATCACCTTATGGCGATCGAGAGGCATTGGTTTAATAGTCTTAGTTTATTAAATAAGTGCCGCATATTGTTGTTTGGTGAAACTCGCGCGGAGAAACGCCGTGGTCGGCAGTTTTGTGCTGATGGACATGGGCTGTTGGCTCCGCTCGGGGAGTCTCGCTTCGATTATCGGACAGTGCGCACGCGCCTGTTTTGTCCACATTTTCGCTCTGACGTGCATCATCTCGTCTTTAAACCCTGAACTGAACCTACATCAAGTGTTATCTGTATTACCTAGACTAGACTGTGTTGTGTACCGCTGGCCAGCGTAGTGTCGTGTCTAGACTGCGAGCTTCAAGCCCTAACGCGGCATCGCCTACATCTACTTGGAGATCGCTGATCAAAGGTATGTGGCATGCTTGATGAATTTGGACTTTTAAATCATTGCCTTAAAGTTAGCATCGCTGAATCAGTTCCCGCGCGTATGATTTTTATTTCCTAGCAATTTTTATTCTAGAGGTTATACGCACCAAGGGCTATGTTTTTCGAGGGAATGTGAGGCTACAGAATGGCACAAAAATATACACAAACATACAGCATGTCTATATTTTTGTGCCATTCTGTAGCCTAAACTGCTCGATGGATTTCATCCATCGAGAACGTTTAGTTTAGTTTAGGCTACAGAATGAGGAGTCTTTAGGTTTGGCTTGATTGTGGGAGGGCTATCAAAATTTCACCAGAATGTTGAGGGGGAGGAGGGAGGGTAACAGAGGGTAAAATTTCGCCAGAATAGTGAGGAAGGGGGGGGGGGTAACATTTTGTTTTTTTGTATTTTTTTTAACAAAATCCACAGCCTTTTCGTGCGTTCCGGTTGCCGAGTAGCCGAAGTGTATGGGATGTACGGTAGCTTTTATACGTACCACCGTAATTTGCATATAAACGCCTCCGGGTAGCTGCCACCGGCCACCCGGAAACCGGAACGTGTTTACCGCTGACTAAACCAAAAGAGATACATTAAAATTAGTTCAGAAACATCTAAACGGTGCCAACTTGTTAGTGCACCTGCCACAAAATTTAATACTTAGCTTGTCCTGCCGGCGTACCACCAACTCTTAGAGCAATGTCAAAAAACGGTGAAAACAGTCCTGCATCGCGTCAATGACTTGACACTTGACACTCCACGAAGAGACGTTATCAAATCATTCCTGCGTTAGGCTTACTTTAACCTTACCTTAGTCTTATCTTAGCACGGAATCAGAGTAATCTTACTTTGACATTGCTCTAAGATTTCATAGTAAGGCCCCTGGTGCCGGTCGTATGTGGAACCTAATTCAGTAGAATTGTTGTACTCAAAACATTCCCACTGCTGTTTTACTAAAGGTTACCGAGAGCCAAACTTCGGGTCGTAAAGTAGGTTTTGGTGCAAGTCAGGAAATCGGGGATTGCAAATGACTAGCTAACAGTAAAATAAAATAAAATAAATTTTGGTGGACATTTTCCACACAGCGCCAGTATTTGTTTACAGAACGTAATAAGACTTTATGATGAAACAGGATGTTTAAGGCTGAGGCCCCATTAGTGCGTTGCGTTGCGTCGCGTCGGCAAAATGTAGTCGCAGCGTCGACGCAGCGACGTTTTGCTCATACATTTTGCCGACGCGACGCAACGCAACGCACTAATGGGGCCTCAGCCTAAGAGAGATAATGGATCATTTGACAGCTTTTTTATGTAATACCAATATTATAGCAGTCACTCATACATTTTGAAGATGTCATAGGGGGTAGACAGAGGCACGTCAAAATATACATTATGTTTGGTATTATGCCTGCATTTTGCAGAAGTTAGCAGTCAGCTGGGCAATTCTACTAGATGACAACCGCTGCGTTTTGGTTCGATCTCTTAAATGTCAGCCATTTGGTGAAATAGTAGAATAGCTTTTCAAAAATTTGTTCTGCCAAAGTTCAAACCTTAGCTAAAACCTCACCACAACTGAGTCGTTTGTTATTAGTAGTCATGGAAACAGTCGCTTTAGTTGAGGTATTGGTTGAGGTTGATAAAAAGTTCGGTACCAGAATTGACGCCCAGGTCGTTAACACATCGCTGCATAGAGCTACCTCATTTTCTCACGATTTTTCCTTTAAGGTTTGATCTCGTATTAATGCGCATAAAAATTTTGAATGGATTTTTTAAATGAAAAATCTATAGATGAACCGCTGGGGTTCGAACCCACGATCGAACACGGCTCACTATGACGGATAACTTCTAATTAGATAAAGTTCGATGAGCAGCCTCTTGTCCCAGAGCGGAGTAATTAGTGCATTTTAATGAAGTTTTACTAAACCGCCTTTAGCTATTGAATGCTGATTGGCTGATACGATCGAGCTGAGCTGGTTTTTACTGAAAAAATCACGCTGATTGGCTGATACGATTGAGCTGGTTTTTGCTGAAAAATTCATAAGATTATAAATCTCGTAGACTGAAAGCTTTTTGATTGCTTTTTTAGAACAGACAGATTTCAGGCAGGCATACCTGAAATCAAGTCTGTCAAGATGACGGTATTTACTCTCTTATTAAAGAATGTCATGTAACTAGAAGAGTGCTTGATATGCAAGTGGAAGGATGGTATACACCAAATAAAAGATGGATGGTTTGGGTGAAAGATGATATGGGTAAGAAAGGTATGAGTTCTAAGATGACGGTTTATAGAGGGAAATGGAAGAAGTAACCATGCTGTCCCGACATCGTGTAATGTGAGATGAGGACAGGAAGATGATGGTGGTATTTCCCCGCTCAAAGCTAAACGCATCTAACTGGCGGTTCGCGCCCGAGACCGAGACAGAAGACCGAGATCAGAGATCCAGACAGAAGACCGTTGTCATATAAACTGATGGTTCTCTGTCTCGTGTCACTTTCACGCGCCTCTACAAAGCCTGTCTCCTCGGCTTCGGGCGAAAACCGTGAAAACCGCTACATTAATGATGCATATCAATAAACACAGGTTGTCTTACCAAAGAACACTACTGCTGGTAGAATTTACTCTGTTACAACTGCGCAGTTATTTTAAATCGCGGTCGGTAGAGCCTGCCTGACGGATGTCTGAGGTCATCCCTGATTCATGACGTCGCTTTAGAACATGTACAAATTATGATAAAACTCCCATTTGTTTGTGTAAACTGGTTTATTTGTATTGCCATGTGAGGTGATTCATTTTGAGCGCACGTGGCGTAACTTGCTTTACGTTCTTGATAAACGAAGTTAAGTGATGTTCTACGTGGTGGTAAAATGGATGAATGACCGCTAGTAGCTAATAGCTTATGAAGCAAGCTATCGGTTTTCGTTTTAATTAAGTTAGTCAGTGTACAAGACAATCACCAGCAATGTCTCTATTTTAAATCTGTTGTATTCTAGGGCTAAAAGAAGAGCCGTATTGGAGCTCTAAACGGCGAAGGAAAACATCGTAGAACTAATTATCGTTCTAATTGCAACGATGAGCTTGCAATCTGTCACGTATGGAATACTAACTTCTGTAGGCACGTACCAAACAATGTATTTGGACATTACCTCTATTTATTCTTGAACATTTTCAAACGCTTTTAATGCCTAAAGATTTGAAAGTATGCCTATCGCATCTTGGGGTCATGAGTACGAATTTAATAATATTTATAAATACTTACGCCTTGACACGTGCTCTATACGGTGAAGGAATCATCTTGAGGAAACCCACGCGCCACGTGTATTGACTATTTCTTTCCTGTGGATAAGGACAGTTACTTAAGTTGAGATGTTGGTTTAGGTGAAGCTCCATCTCACAACAATGTATCAGGCACTAGCACCGTCTCGTTGAGTGTAAGCCTTTTGACGTTTTATGAAGGTTCGAGCACATTATGCCGGGCCACAGCGGGGCGGAGCGGGCCGCAGCGCAGCGCAAAATGCTTACCTAGCACATTAGTGACGGGCCGGGTTGCATTGACGGATTTCGAGAACAGTGTACTGCCAGAATTTGGGTGCAACTGTACGTTATGGATAGCTCTGACGAATCACTTTCTTTTTTCACATGCACACCATTGCTATAGCACACTGTTGAAGGGGCGCGGGCCGCATCGCACGGACGCAAATCCGCCTCGCAATAATGCGAGCTGCTGCGGCCCGACACAGTTTGCGATAATTCATACATACTGTATTCAAGCGATTTGAGTGGATTTTTGCGCTCCGCCCCGACACGCTGCGGCCCGGCATAATGTGCTCGAATAATCTAGTAAAAACGTGAAAGCCTAAGATTTTCATACGCTTCTGCCTCACTTGAAAAGTATCGTTACTATATAATCAGCTGTTGCATATCATCGTTCAATCCCGAGCTAGGAAGTAGCCGGCCGAAGGCTCCATCAAATATTAATTCGCATTTTTCGCCATTCATGCCTCGATTCAGAACCTTTGGGTTCGGAGCAATTTATAAAATTTGGGTAGATACTTTATCTACATTGTTATTTAATGAACTTTCTGAATAGGAAGTTCCACAAGGCCATAGAATAGTAATTTAATCTGTGACAAGGCTACCTAGATGACATCTCGGCTATCTTTACTAAAACTTACATATAGTAAAGCAGAAGAGTTTGTTTATTTGAATGCGCTAATCTCTGAAACTGCCGGTCGGATTTGTAAAATTATTTCTGCATTTGATAGCTCATTGTCTAAGGAAGGTTATAGGTTATGCAACATCAAAATTCGACCTGAAGCCGAGCAAAAAGGAAAATGGCGGGTGAAACAGCAAACAGCTAGTGATTTAATAAAGCTACTAGTATAGTATTATATTATCTGTGATAAAGCTAATATAAACTTGTCTGTCCAGCTGTCAAGACCCTTTTTCTCAGGAACAGGTGGGAGGTATCAAGTTAAAATTCATGAGGTATGGCCTCACTGGTTTTTAATTCTAGTATGAATTTCAATTAATGCCCAGAAAAAACAAAATTCAATTCAATGTTAGAAGCTTTGCGTTCACTGGTTAGAAGTGATTAAATATTATACGGAACTCTCAGGGCGCGAATCTGACTCACGCGTATCCGTTTTTTATTTGTAATTTTGATGCTTCTATAGGTACGAGTACATTTCGTTTGATTAAATAATATATTATGCCATAAATTATCTAGTGAAAATCTTCAGATCAAAGCTATTTTTATCTCCCTTCCACTTTTCAGGGTCCAGTGCGACTTTAAGACAATCTTTTGTCGAGTTCAGGGGCCATACCATGAACTCTTAGAGCAATGTTAAAACAAGCTTGAAACAGCTATAGGCTTGTTTTAACATTCCTAAAGCAGGACTGTTTCAAGCTTGTTTTAACTTTGCTTATATTCGTACCAAAACAATATTGTTTTAGTACTGCTGCATGACTGCTGCAGTCCTGTTTTAGCCCTGCCTAATGACATTCGTAGTCAGTGAAAACAATATTGTTTTGGTACGAATCCAAGCTTGAAAGAGCTGCTTTAGGAATGTTGAAACATGCCTAAACCAGGACTGTTTCAAGCTTGTTTTAACATTGCTCTAAGAGTTCATGGTACGGCCCCGGTTCCTGCCATCTCAGGGTTAGCGTCTAAAGGGTTATGAATTATGATAATTTTAAAAACAACTGTCTCATATTGGTTAATAAACCCGTTTGACAATTAAGATAGAGCTTCTTAATGATGATGATGTTTTGATTGGTTTTGTTATTAAGTTCATAATGACAATAAACCACAGAATATACTCGTAATTCTATGCAATAAACGTTTGCCCGACTACAGATAGCACAGATTGTTAATCAATTTAAAACTGTCTTTGGTAATAAGAACACTAATAAAAATGTTACAAAACATATTGCTTTATTTTATTTCGTATGCAGGTAAAGTACTATTCATAGTATATTATTATTAATAAAGACTGAGAGTGGCTAACTTGAAATTTATTTTAATTATTTGTTACAGTGATTTTAGCAGTTTTTGATTCATGTGAAGCTGATGAACATAGGATAATATTTCCGGGCGTAAGTAACTGTAGAATACGTGTTAATATGTAACTGTAGAGTACCTACGTGATTATTACGTTTTTTAACATATACTTATTTATTTTAAATTTACAAGAAACTGGTTGTGGCAAATATACTGGGTGTAATCAACTTATTATAGAAAACTGAAACATACAGGAAGCTCTAGCTTTCACAGAAAAATAAAAAAAGTAAATTTGAACTTTTTATAAGACATTTCACTTCGAATTATTTTGTTTAATTTAGATAAGTATAGGTTTTATTAAAATATTATAATTAATTCTAATTCTACATTTGAAAACCAAAGTAACACTGTAAAGAAAAACTAAAATCCAAATCTAAACAAATTAACGGGACTTTAACGCGTGTTTTTGTTTATTAAGGTAATCACGCGATAAAGTCCCGTTAGTTTGTTTAAATTATGTTTACAGATCGCGAAAGTTTAAAATGTTAGATCCAAATCGTTTTAGGGTTCTTCGGTTATTGGTCGTGAGTGGATAGGAGTAGAATCACCTACCTCTTAAGACTACGAAGACACCTATTCACTCTTGACTCTCGATGTTTATTTCTTATGTTTGTTTCAGGATGTTCGCGGCCGTTCTAACTCATCAGATTTTCCATCACTATCAGGGTTTAAAGATGGAGACCCTTGTGCTCCATACAACCCAAGAACTCCCAACTTCTCTCGACCTGGAAGGAGAATTAGTAGCGTGAGTGAGTATCAATGGCCTGCGTTAAGCGGAGAATTCACTAGATGGACATGCCCGCGGAAAATGTCTGCAGATAATGCCTGCCGGACATCGCAGTAAGTCTGCTAGACTCACTGCGACCGGTCCTATACTAGCAAACATTGCACAGACCTATAGTTGCGAGGTCCGACAGGCATTATCTGCAGATTTGCCCGTGGGCATGTCTGTCTAGTGTATTCCCCGCTTTACATGCGTGTCATCGTCATCATCCGCAGCCAGCCCCCCAATTCTTCTAGATGACAACGTCAATCATTCCGCTGCGTTTTGGTTCGATCTCATAAATGTCAGCCATTTGGTGAATAGTAGAATGGCTTTTCAAAAATTTGTTCTGCCAAAGTACAAATCTTTCCTAAAACCTCACTACAACTGAGTCGTTTGTCATTAGTAGAATAGGAAACAGTCGAAAATCTAAGGTTTAGTTGAGGTTTTGCTTGAGGTTGATAAAAAGTTCGGTACTAGAATTGACACCCTGACTTCATCCACAGTGACTCGTATCAATAATTCATTATAAAACAAATACTTAAAAATATTTTTGCAGAATGTTATGAGTACATTTGGCAGATGAAAGTCAGACAAGAGAGGGCTAGGAGAGAAGAAAAATGTAAGTAAAACATAAAAAAACAATGTATTTTCTCTGTGTCGAACTGTAGCGAATCCCCTCATAAAAAATTGTGTAACAGATGAATTGCTGTATTCGAATCATTACAAGAACCATTATTGTGAACTCGAACATGAAAATGTGACCAATATCTGAAAGGTTCTTTATTAGTATCCAAATATGCCATAAGATTCTTTGCAATGTTTAGCATTTGTTATTGGGCAGCAATTCTTAAAACGATCTTTAGGTCAAAATTATTTACCTGATATGCTGGGATGTAGTCACATGAGGTCGACACGGCTCACGATGTCTAAAGCTGGGAACAAATTATCGGACGCGGCTGACGGACGCGGCTGACAGCCGCGACTGATAAGTGTGCACACCGTCCGAACACCCAGCGGGCCAGATTGCCTTCGGACGTCTGAAGGTCCAAGGACGCGTCCGCGACTTTCGTCAGATAAAGTGCACAGTTCTATGTTCGTTCTATATCCAGATACCTATTCAGTCGCGGCTGTCTGCCGCGTCCGTAAGCCGCGTCCGACAGTATGTTTCCAGCTTTACGGGTCAGAGTAACAAATGTTTACTGTTGGCAGGTGAATCATCAAAGAATCCCACGCAGCTTCTCAAACCAGTTAAGCAGATCTTAGGAGGAACTATAGCTTTGCGTGGAGAATTCCCGAATATGGTGAGAAACTCGTTATCATTATCAGTGTTATAATTTTGTATTGGCAGGTGCTCGAAGCCGATTGAAGGACGACAATGTGCCCGACTTTATTATTGGTGGGTACCAACCGTTGGCAGGGGAATTCTGTAACATGGTGAGCGATTATCTCTTTTCTTCAAAATTCAAAGTTCAAATATCATTTATTCAGTAGGACCGCTATGGCCACTTTGAAACGTCTTAAGAGCTAGGTGATTCTACTCCTCTTCTTTGGCGAGTTCACTTTACTTCACTTCTTCTTTTTGGCTACTGTGGCTAGGGCTGTCACAATTCTGTCAGAGTCCGTTTCATGGAAGTTTATCAAAGAAAATTTTTTAAGTTTTGTATTTGAAAAGTCAACGTCATTAAAAAATTACAGACCTTATTATTTCAAGTTAGTGATATTTTGGTGGGTCGACGACATAGTTCACGTCGCGGGGCGTCAGTGGATGCGGCTAGCACAGGATCGTGGTGGATGGCAGAAACTTAGGGAGGCCTATACCCAGCAGTGGGTAAAGTCGGGCTGTGGATGATGATGATGAGTGATATTTTATTTTTTAAGTGTGACCTAAACTAAGGTTTTTGTAGGTTCCTTAATTTATTTATACTTACCTAACATACACATTTACACACGGCTCTAATTAGTGTTAGATATTATTTTCACCCATTTTTGTCTTCGAATACCAGGGTGCCATAGGCTGGAAGGCGATAGCAGGTGGCTGGGTGTTCATGTGTGGCAGTTCTCTTATCAGCCCGAAATTCGTGCTGACGGCTGCACATTGCTCGTTTTCCCGAGACACCAGTTTAGTTGATTCTGAGCCGAAAATCGTCAGGCTTGGAGAAAGGAATATTTTGGATTCTGTAAGTACCTACCTACAAATATAGAAATAGCGTACCTAATAAATATAACATACATTAGCTGTATAAGTACAGTAAATGAGGAAAGTCGTAATAAATAAAAATATCAATTATGAACCATGACATTGAAGCGTGCAACACTTGGCAATCATGATCATTTGTGCTCTATTGATGATCATCATTGGTTTCGTATAAACATGAGAAAGGATATTTGTACACACTAAATGACGAAATATATTATAATTATAATATCAATATGAAACATGACATTGAAGGGTGCAACACTTGGCAATCATGATCATTTAATTTTGCGCTATCTGTATTGAATCCTGAATCTACGTTTTTTTTTTTTTTTTTTTTTTTTTTTTATACTACTAAGGTAGCAGACAAGCATACGGCCCACCTGATGGTAAGCGGTCACCGTAGCCTATGGACGCCTGCGACACCAGAGGAGTCACACTCGCGCTGCTGACCCTTTAAAAATTTCAAAACGCCCTTTTTGAAGAACCCCATACTGTAGTCATTGGGGAAAACCGCGGCAGGTAGATCATTCCACAACCCAATTGTTCGCGGGAGGAAATTCCTCAGGAACCGCACCGTACGTGACCACTACGTAACGGTCATGCTGAAAGAATAAGAAAAAAATAAATGATACCTAAATTATGATGTATCATTTTTTCCAGTTCTACACCAATGGAGTGAAACCAAACGACGCGAACATAATAAGAATCATCAATCACCCAAACTACAAATCGCCAAAGCAATACTTCGACATAGCTCTTATGGAACTTGGAAAAGAGGTGAAGTTCACAAAAGACCTCCAACCAGTCTGCTTATGGACTGAGCCTGAGGTCCTGAAGTATGGGAGACATGCTCATATTGCTGGATGGGGGGTGGTACAATCAGGTACATACAGTTTTTTTATTTTTTTTATTGTAGATTAGAGAGAGAGGGGTGTAAGAGGTTGGAACTAACATCTTTCCCAACCTAAGTCATCCTCACCTGCACGTGGTACACCCTGCTAAACAACAGACGAGGCTCTGACAACTGACATTCACTACGTACAGTAAAAATTGTACTGGATTTAACATCAAACATCCAAGGATTTTCCTACCTCAAGCGGGTGGGTTTTTGTACGTCAGATGGCAATCGGTACTGGACTAATAAATCCAAAATTCGCCAAATCAACAGAAAAGAAAATGGAAAGGTTACAGAATAAAGCAACGATAACAGATAGGGCGTCGCCGCGAAACGACGCGCAGACATATCGCCCTACATCTGCGAATAGTATGCCAGGGCTACCGAGTCACGGACGGGCTCGGCTAACGACGTTAGTCCCAAACTGTAACCGTAAGGTCCGCTTCGCTACTTTGAATGTAGGAACACTAACAGGAAAGACGAAGGAACTTGCCTCTCTTTTTAAACGTAGGAAGGTTGATTTCACCTGCCTTCAAGAAACTCGTTGGACTGGATCTAAAGCCCGTAACATCGGAGAGGGCTACAAACTTATGTACGTGGGTGGAAAGCATGGAAGAAATGGTGTAGCAATTGCTGTCAAAGAAGAACACCTAAGTAACATCCTAGAAGTAAATCGGGTAAATGACAGGCTAATGTCTTTAAAAGTACTGGTAGGGCGAGAAGTCCTTAATGTTATATCCGCATACGCTCCCCAAGTAGGTTGCAGCCAGGCTGATAAAGATGATTTTTGGACGACTCTCGAAGGCACACTTCAGCAAGTGCCGGCAAAAGAGATCACCTTGCTGGGGGGTGTCCTAAACGGCCACATCGGAGAAACAAACAACGCCTTTAAAAGAGTGCACGGAGGTCACGCGTATGGCACACTCAACGATGCCGGAAAGGTCATACTCTCAACAGCAGCAGCATTTGATCTTGCTATTATTAATTCCTTTTTTGCTAAGAAGCCGGAACACAAGATAACGTACAAAAGCGGCCCAACAGCATCGCAAATTGACTACATCTTGGTAAACAGAGCCCACATTGGCCGCATTACTAACTGTAAAGTTATTCCGGGGGAATGCGCCATCACCCAACACCGCATTGTTGTGACAGACATGACGTTCAGAAAACTACCCAAGGAGAAACCAACTCAAACTCCCGAACTCACCAAATGGTGGAATCTCAAAGGTGAGAAAATTTCCGAATTTTGTGAACATCTAACCGACTTGGAGGTTGATGTGGAATCAGACGTAAACACAATATGGGAACATTTGAGCAAGTCTATCATAACTGCAGCAAATAAAACTCTTGGTCGGACAAAAGGTGGTAAGCGATCTGACAAAGAAACATGGTGGTGGACAGATGAAGTGCAAAGTGCAATACAGAACAAGAAAAGTGCCTTTAAGACCTGGCAGTCCACACAGACGCTTGAACACAAAGAAGAATACAAGAAAGTAAAGAAAAACACCAAGAAAGTTATAGCTATAGAACAAGCAAACTCCCAGAAAAATCTCTACAAGAAGTTAGATAGCAAAGAGGGCCAAAAGCACATTTACAAGCTTGCAAAACAGCGCGGTCAGAGCACAAAGGATCCTGCTAGGTGTAAAACCATCAAAGATCCAAATGGCAACTTATTGTATAGAGACAAAGATGTCGTAACAGCTTGGCATCAATATTACCAACAGCTACTGAATCCCAATCTAGCTAGCACGGAACTCCCAGAGATGCAAAAAAATGCGGGACTTATACCTCCAATAGACCCAAGTGAGGTTAAGAAAGCTCTGCAAAAAATGACAAATAAGAAAGCCATAGGACCTGATGGTATACCAGTGGAAGCTTGGAAATGTTTACATGAGCGAGGCATCGTACTGCTCACCAATTTCTTCAACTGTATGTTACTCTCTTCTAAAATGCCAGATGCATGGAGATTGAGCACCATAGTTCCAATTTACAAAGGAAAAGGTAGCAAATACGAGTGTAACAATTTTCGCGGAATCAAGCTCCTAAGCCATACGATGAAGCTCTATGAGAGAGTGATCGACAGCCGCCTAAGATCTGAGTGCTCTCTATCCAAAAATCACTACGGCTTCGTACCTGGCTTATCAACTACTGATCCGATGTTCGCTCTAAACACCATTGCTGAAGAATATCGCATTGAAAACCGATCGTTGTTTGTCGCATTCCTTGACATGGAAAAGGCGTTTGATCGGGTCCCAAGAGACACGATCTGGTGGAGCCTTCGCAAGAAGAATGTCCCCGAACATTACGTGAACATCATTGCCGACATGTACAAAGGAGCGAGATCAATGGTACGGACAGTGGTGGGTGAGACAAAACCGATAGCGGTCACAGAAGGAGTTCACCAAGGCTCAGTTTTGAGTCCCTTTCTGTTTTGCTTGGTTTTGGACACTCTCACTGACGAAGTGCAGCACGCAGCGGCGTGGACTTTTATATACGCTGACGATGTAGCCATTTGCACAGAGAGCCGTGAAGGGTTGAAAGAGGCGCTTTTGTCGTGGAAGCACCAGTTACAAACCGGTGGCCTACTGCTGAGTATTACGAAGACCCAGTTTATGTCATATAATGACCCAGATCCAAGCAATAACAGCCCGATCAACATCGATGGGCAATAGGCAATATGCGTCTGATTCAAAAGCGGGTTAAATGTATTTTATTATGAACATTGTTGCTTTAGAGGTATGTGTGTGTAATTATTTTTTAATATTAAACCATTTTCGATTAGAAAATAAATTTTAAAAATTGCAAAAAATAGTAGGAATTTCAAAATACTTGAAAAGGATGTGAAAGGATGTGACGTCACGAGTTCATAAGAAAAGTCAAGGACGAGTCAGATATGACGATCCATAGATAAGTTTTTTTTTTAATTTTCACAATTCCTATACTCGAACTTATTGTTGTCACAGATTACTGTTGTATTTAGTATCAATTTGACGTCACACGTCAAAGTTCACAAATTGTTCTTCTTCTTTTATTTAAGGGGTAGCCCCTTGTCGGCATAACTGATGTTTCCTTCTCCATGAAGCTCTTTCCAGGGCAGCCTCCTTGACTTCCCTATACGACATGACAGCAACCTTCTCTTTCACTTGGCTCATGTAGCCTATCCTCGGTCTTCCTCTTCCTCTCTTTCCTTCCACTTTTCCTTCAATGATGTTCTTAATGAAGCTGTCATGTCGTATAAGATGGCCAATCATCTTTCCTCTTCTGTTCTCGACAACTTGCAACAACGATCTTTCCTCCTCTACTCTGTGCAACACCTCAATGTTGGTGACTCTTTCTGTCCAGCTGATCCTCTCCATTCTACGCCAACACCACATCTCAAAAGCTTCCAATATTTCTTTGTCCCTTTTAGTCATTGTCCACTAGCGTGTCCCGAAAAATTTTTTTTTGGATTTTCGCAACGCAATACCTCTCAGAATTTGCGTAATTGATCGTAGATTCCCAACATATTTTTTTAAATAATATAAAACTATATCTTTAGGGCTCTACCGATCTTCAAAGTTTTGAAAAATCGTCATTTTTTTGGAAATATTTCGCTGTCTATAATTTCAGCTCCTGAACTAACTATTAAAAAAATATTATTTTTTCTTGTATATATGTGGAATACATACACAATTTTTGGATTTGCATGCAACAACACGTTACCAGTGACTTCGGATTTTATATGTTTCAACCTGCAAATACCCTAAAGTTTCATCTTGTTTTGAGGACTTTCTTAACTTGACTCGCGAGTGTTTTCTTCGTAGCCAAAGCAATTTTAATGCTATAAAAGTAAAGTTGCGATTGTTATAGAGTTAAAAGCGGATATTGTGATTTTAAAATAATATGTTTTAGGCGTACTTGTGCTTTATTGGGACCATACAAAGAACGGTACGATCGGCAGCCACCAATTATAAAGGACTTCATTAAATAAATTTTATTTTCTTAAGACCGAACTCAAATTGAAGTATAATGGAAAGGATCCATCCAATTCAGATATTTATGCGATTGTTTATGAAGATATCAGCTGACTTACCGAAAAATATGGTCGATAAACTAAGAACCTTAGGATCAGAAATATCTCAATGAGATTTGTCAAGCTGTGTCAATTGTTTCCTGTAATCCATAGCTGGATAACTCAGTCACCCTGGAAAATACTTGAGATTGCTTACTTCTACTAATTTTAAGCTCAAACATTACTCAATCCTTCAGTAAAATTGCAATTGCTTGGCAACTACGTGGTTAAAGTAAACGCGCCGATTTGGTTCCTAATAATGCATAATACGTCTTTTAAGGACGGATCCAAACATTTTTTTGAATTAATTTTGTACTCCCGATTTATAAACAAAAAGCTGAAATCTGTTGTAGATTCTATCATTGAAAGAAATGCTTTTTTCGCGCACCCAGAACATCTACACTGTCAGTTTAATGTTTGATGATAGAGACCACTTTCGGGACCTGATATTGCGAAGAATAATAAAAGCTAGAGAAGTTGAAAGTAGCATTAAACGCAGGATATTTAAGCCACCAAAAATTTATAGAGGTTACACCAAAATGATTGCCAGGGTTGGGTGTCAGGTTACAACACCGACGGTTCTTCGGCATATTTATAACTAGTAGCGCCCTCGAGGCGTTGCCCCCGTACTGATGGTATATCGTGATGATAATGTTGATGAAAAGTGGTTTATAACCTTTCTCAAAAAATTAAGCTATCATATGCAGAAAGAATTTTTCAAATTCGATTGGTAGTTCCTGAGATTATCACGTTCAAACAAACCAACTCTTCCGCTTTGTAAATTGGTAGAGTTAAGGTCCTTCAGACCATGAAAAAATATAAGAGCTTGGAAAATGTTGACTTTTCTTATCATACAATGTGTAGAAAGATGTGTTAAACTGCTAACAGAAGCCCCACAAAGTGTAACTAACGCTACTTCTAGAGATGGCTTGATTAGAACCAGGTTGCAATCTCGAGCTAAAATGCTAAGTTTTGGACCCAAAAATAAGTTTAAATTCTAAGTTTCTATCTTTTATTATAAACTCTATTTTGTTTATTTTGATTTAATGTGCTTTGTTTCATTAATTTCAACAATGAAATACCTTTTAAACTTGGTTTTTGTATTATTTTAGTCATACGGCTTAGGTCTGTAAAAACGTAAAATTTACAAAACTTCAAAGCGTGGTAGAGCCCTCAAGATGATCCACAATTCTATTTTTTTTATCTTTTCCGTAATCTGTGTAAAATTACGCAAGTTTTGATACCTATTGCGATAGTATAGCTCCATATTTTTTTTTTCCCATACATGGACGGGACACGCTATTGTCCACGTCTCACACCCATACAGAGCTATACTCCAAACGTATGTTTTGATAAATTTCTTTTTGATCCTTTTATGTATTTTTGATGTGAAAATGTTTCTTCTGTTATTAAATGCTTGCTTAGCTATTGCAATTCTTGATTTTATATCTGGTGTACATCTCGAATTTGAAGTTATAAGGCTGCCTAAATATCTGAACTTCTTTACTCTTTCTAAATTGGTGTTATCTAAAGTTACTGTGTTAAATACTGAATTGTCTGTTTTGGATGCTGTTAGTATTTTGGTTTTGCTGATATTTATTTTGAGAGAAAATTCTTTGAAAATATTATTCATGGTATCGAGTAGAGACTGTAGACCATTTTCTGTTTCTGCTAAAGCTGCTATGTCGTCTGCAAATCTTATAAATTTTATTTTTTCTCCGTTGAATTTTACCCCTTCATTCGATTTTTCTAAGATTTTCTTAATGGCTGATTCTATAAAAATGTTAAAGATGAGTGGTGAGAGTGAGCATCCCTGTCTTACGCCTTGTCTAATTTTGGCTTCTCTTTTTTCATCTCCTATTTCTAATATTGTTGTTTGGTTTTTATATAGTTGATATATTATTTTTCTGTCTCTAAAATCTAAACCAACTTCCTTAAGAGTCTTCATCATTTTTTTCCAATTCACTTTATCAAACGCTTTTTCCAGGTCTATGAATGCAATGTGAGTATTAAGTCCTAAATCCATCCTTCTGTCAATTATTAGACGCAAAGCAACTATCGCCTCTCTTGTACCTTTGTTTCTTCTAAATCCGTATTGATCCTCGCTTAGGTTTTCTTCAATTTTATTTCTTATTCTGTTTTGTATTATTTTTAATAGTATTTTAGAGGCTTGGGATATTAGGCTTATAGTACGGTGTTCTTCACATTTAAGGGTGTTGGCTTTTTTCGGCAGTGTTATTGTTTTAGTTGTTTTAAAATCATTTGGTATCTCTCCTGTTTCATACATTTTTTGGGTCAGTTTAAAAATTCTATTTATTAAATTATTATTAGCGTATTTTATTAATTCAATATAAATTTTATCCGTTCCTGCAGCCTTTCCATTTTTCAAACTCTTTAGAGCTACATCAAATTCTTCCTTAAGTATACTGGGTCCAAGAAAGTCTTGCTCTATTTCCTCCTCATTTTCAATGTCATTGTCTGTTAGTTTCTCACCATTATACAGTCCCTCAACGTATCTTGTCCATCTTCCTAATATGTCTTTATTATCCAAAAGTATTT
This sequence comes from Camptogramma bilineatum, assembly GCA_958496255.1. Classification (NCBI taxonomy): domain Eukaryota; kingdom Metazoa; phylum Arthropoda; class Insecta; order Lepidoptera; family Geometridae; genus Camptogramma; species Camptogramma bilineatum. The sequence continues at coordinate 12,881,289 of OY292466.1, read as the reverse complement.
TATTATCTTCATCCAAAATAGCTGTTGATTTGGTTTTTATTTTTCTACTAAGATTTTTTATGATATTATAAGCTATGTCTGTTTTCCCTACACTCATAAAGTGGTCTATATTGTTGCAATCGTTTTCTAAGTCTTTTTCCTTTTCTTCTCTGCATTTAAGTGTTATTCTATTTGTAATTTTCCTATATTTAATAATACTATCTTCATCGACTTTGTTTCGATATTTTCTTCTTTCTAATATTAAATCACTAATTTCTTTATTTAGCCATTTCTTCCTGGGTTTAATAGTCTCTCTGTTTAGAGTGCTTTCAGCACTTTTTTTGATGGTATCTCTAATATTGCACCATTCTTTATCGATACTTATGCTATTTACGTTATATTTATCTAATTCCTTATCTATCATAATAATATATTGCTTTTGAATAGTATTACTATTTTTTAATTTGTTGAGATCAATTTCTTTGGTTTTATGTTTTCTTTGTACTCTTCTTAATTGAATGTTTACTTTACTTGCTATTAAATTATGGTCGGTGTTGAGATCAGCTCCTGGATATGCTTTACAGTTAGTTGTCATATTTCTATATTTATCTTTAACTATAATATAATCTATCTGATATCTTCCTAAGTTCCCAGGCATTGTCCAAGTGTATCTTCTTCTTTTAGGATGTTCAAAGTTTGTGTTTGATATAGTTAAATTATACTCTCTGCAGAACTGTACTAATCTATCTCCCCTTTCATTTCTTTTACCGAGTCCAAACTTGCCTACTATGTTTCCATCAATACCTTCTCCAACTACTGCGTTGAAATCACCTATAATAAATAAGTTGTCTTTTTCCTTAACTAGGTCTATTATCGTGTCTAACTGTTCGTACATTTCTTCTATTTCTTCATCTGGGTGACTTCCGGTTGGCATGTAAACTTGAATAATAAAAGTGTTTATTGGTTGACTTTTAATTTTTATGGCTGTTATTCTGTCGCTATGGTGTATGGTGTTCTCTACTTGGTTGCCGCATTTCTTATTCATAATTATAGCTGTTCCATTACTTCCTTGTTGTTCTCCTCCTGTATATATTATTCTGTACTCATCACTCCAGTAATCCCCACTTCCTGCCCATCTCACTTCGCTCAGTCCTAGTATATCTAAATTCAATCTCTTCATCTCCCCCTTCACTTCTTCCAGCTTACCTGGTGTAAGCATCGTGCGCACATTCCATGCTCCAATTTTGCAAGGATTTCGCAGGATGACGACCTGAGTAGCCTTACCTCTACCCCTGCCGGACTCAGACCGCCACGGCATGTTACATCGCGGAAGCCCGTTGTCAAGAACGTTACTTTCTTTATTGTTCATTGCATCAGTTTTATTGTTGGAAAGTGTTGTGCAGTAGTTTCCCCTTGCTTTCTGCACCGCAGTTCATAGACCAGCGGACTACTCTATGATGTGTAGACAGGAGCCCTTCCAGAAAACTATTCTTCGGCCTTCTGCCACTACTGATACGGCTGCTGCCCCGCATCAGGGGAATGCTTATTTAATGGCGGCATTTGATCGCCATGTCACAAGGTCGTCATAGGAACTTGTGCAGCATTTTATAGGTAAGTCTGTCCCACCAAACTTTCCACTGCTTCCTGTTAACCCTGCCGCTGCTGGTCGGGGACTGCTTATTCAATATATTCGCAGCGAACCATCATATCTGATGGCCGTTCCACTATCCGCCACCTGTGGACCCCGTTGGTAGCCTGCAGCTCAGCCCCAACTTAATACACAAATTGTTACTACAACAGTAATCTGTGACAACAATAATAATCGTGTTTCAGATGCGTAAAAATGTTGGTAAATTTCAAAAAATATTTTTGTTATAAAATTTTAGTATTTCGGCGCTGGAATTTTTATGACGGTTATTTGACGATATAACCTATCGTATAAAATCATAAAAAAAAATTGTGGGAGTTCCCTATTGGTCACCTTGTGCGACCAATATAAATATCTGGGTAGTATAATGCATAACTCTGGTAACGTGGAATTTAATATTCAGCACCGAATAGCCGCAGCATGGCTCAAATGGCGAGAAGTAACCGGTGTTACGTGTGACAAAAGAATGCCAGTAAAACTCAAAGGTCTTATTTATAAGACTTTCATAAGACCAGTCTTAATGTATGGTAGCGAAACGTGGGCTGTAACGCAGAAGAACGTGCATACCATCCAAGTCGCCGAAATGAAAATGCTAAGGTGGATATGCGGCGTCACCCGGCTCGATAAAATCCGCAACGAGTACGTGCGAGGAAGCCTGGGCGTACGCGACATCGCTGACAAGCTACAGGAGAGTAGGCTGCGATGGTATGGTCACGTGAAGAGGAGGCCGCCTGAATACGTTGGAAATTTAGCACTACAACTCTCCATTCCGGGCCGCAGATCTAGGGGTAGACCTAAGACAAGATGGAGAGATGTAGTGCTAAAAGATATGAGAGAGTGCAAAGTTTCCGAAGACGACGTCGAGGACAGAGCGAAGTGGAGGAACACTATCAGGAAAGCTGACCCCACCACCATGTGGGACACATAGCTTGGAAGAGAGAGATTGTAGATTAGAGAGACCTTTGTTTAGCCACAATCTCACCTGATGGTAAGCGACGATGTGGCTGACGATATATCACAAAAATCTAAAAGACATCTATTCACTTTTGACTTGAAGAGACCCAAGTTATGGTTTTCGGGGTAAACAGAAGCCGGCAGCAAGTTCCAGATCTTAGCAGTGCGGATGATGAACGTGGAAGAGAACCGTTCTGCAACAAAGTTTCATAGCTGCTGTGGCTGGCGAATCCTTGCCTGATGATGGTTCGATCTCGGTGACAAATGATTGCATGATTTGTAAATCCTAGGTACGAGTGTTGTCGTACTATGGGTTCCACATTGGCTTAGAAGTCACGAAGACTTTAAACTGTCAACTAAACTCTCTCACTTTTACAGGATCACGTGAAGGGTCAACAGAGTTGCTAGCAGCTAACGTGGATATTATAGACACGGAGCAGTGCAACAAACTACTGTTGCCCAATTGTAACAGAAACTGGTGTGGGCTGCGTGATCAGATCTGTGCGGGGAAGCTGAAAGGAGGAGTTGATTCTTGCCAGGTAGGCACACCTTTACCAAGGTGTCCAAGTCTTTCTTCATCCACTCGTGGCAAACGCTCGTCGCATAGCTTAAGACGTTCTTGATTGATCGTTGAAGTTAAGCAGCGTTGTGCACGGTCACAATTTGGATGGGTAACCGCAAGTGGCATTACGAGCTGAGCGCTTCCGTGCTTCGGAAGCCATGATGGATGCCTTTAGGCGGTCTAAAAACTCCGTAACCAGAGTTGAACTGTAAGTTCCGGCATTAAACTCCATCTCCAGGCACTTTATCTTTCAAAGACCTTTACTGTCTATTTTTTAAAATGGCTTGCTAATCAAGAGGGTTACTCCCAAAGTTAAAAACGATAATTATATCGTGCCAATTATCGTAGTTCAGCTTACGTTGGTGGACACTGTATTCAGAACATTTGACCAACTTAAGCTGAACTATGATAATTGGCACGATAGTATCGTTTTCGGTTTTGAGAGTAGGGGCCCAGTACATAAAATAATTTTCTTACAAATAATTCTGTGGTCTCTGCCAAAGAGGTGTAATATGTACCTACGTGTTTGATTGTAGGGTGATTCAGGGGGCCCTCTTCAGGCCAAGATCCCTCTGCCTATCAGGGGACAGGGCAGCATGCACTACCTAATAGGAGTTACCTCATTCGGGATTGGATGTGGACTGCCGAATCTACCTGGAGTCTACACAAGAGTCTCCAGTTTTGTTGACTGGATCGAGAAGATTGTTTGGAAGTGATACTACTTGAATGACTTTTATTATAATAAATAGAAGTACTCGTACCTACCTATCCTATTCCTACGTATATTATAAAGGCGAAAGTCCGTGTGTGTGTGAATGTTTGTTACCACGTATCCCCATAAGTTCAAATCAGATTTTGATTAAATTTGGAATGTAGATAGTTTAGTTTCTGGAATAACACATAAGCTCCTTTTTATTCCGGAAAAATGCATGGTTTCCGCAGGATAAAAATAGTAATGCATACGGGCGAAGCCGTGGGCGTTCGCTGGTTTTATAAAAACTACCTTATTTTTTTTTATGTTATCTTCATCATCATAATAAACTTTTTGATTAACGTTAAACATTATGGATTACTTCGCTCATTCAAAGTACGTCCAAAAAAAAAACATGATAAGCAAAAGTTTTGTATGGACGTGTCTATGTTTAAAAACCTATCAATTTAAAAAATTTTCAGCCAACTATCAATCAAGAAAAACCAGCAAGTTGGTTTAGCTGCAGTTGGCTTTGTAAAAATGCGCTAGTCTTATAAGCTATTTTAAACATCTTTATCAGTTTCACAGCAGCGTAACGAGCGATCCGTCAACCGTGCAACATGTGTTCACAGCCTTAGAGAGCTACTTGTGGACTAGCCTTATAATATAAAGTACACATTGTGGAAACTTAACACTAGTTTTTGTACTTTGTAGACTTTTGTTTACTTTATTTTTAAGCAGGGTATGAATTTGGAGTGTTTAAAGTATCGGCGTCTGTTAGATACGTATAGGTATTTTAGAGCTGTTAGTGGACTAGCCATTAAATTTAAAGATTGTGGATATTTGGTGGCCGCCCATCGTCTAAGCCCAAAATTACTTGAATTTTCACTATTTTGTATCCAGACTATTTGGGTGAAATATTGGTAGAAATATTGTATCGTGACCATGACCAAATATGAAACGTTATTTATATGTTACTTTGTTTTTATAAATATATTGTTTCCTACAAATTATTGTAGATAAAAAAAATTGTATGTCACCAACATACAATTTTTTTTATCTACAATAATTTGTAGGAAACATTTTGATTTTCGATTTCGATTGTGCCTTATCCAGTAGACTGGTGTAGGTCGTGTCTCAGAATAACATGTTTAAAAGGCTACCTATTTAAAATTTTGGTGCCTCACTGAACAGGAGAAAGAAAGCTACTGAAGTACTCTCTCCTTAGAATACAAACTTGTGCTAGCTTGTGTATGAAGGAAAACATTGCAAGGGAAACAACTGGTGTTGTGAAAATAAAAACGACAGCGCATTATTCATTCCTAAGCTTGCGTACTGGCTCAGGTACTGGTTTATGGTCGCTTCTATTCTAAAGCTGCGTGTAAGCCGACGGCGACGGTGTTGCGTGCACCTTACTGAATACTCTGAAGGATTTTATGCTTGGTGCTTAAAGCTGTTTTGTAAGGAATGTCTGTTTCTAAAACTAAGAAATCAGCAAACTAAAGTATAAAAACATTCCCTGCCCCACCTCTTCGGTGCTTTCCGAAGAAGAGAGCCGTCAGACAGACTGCTCCCTGATTAATGTGCAGGCACTGAATAAGTTAATAAAAATATCAGTCACAAAGCCCAATCGTTTCACGCATCCTGTCCTGAGGCGATTCACAACTTCTCTGGTATGCAGCACTTATCTTCCCACCGAGATCGACCTAGATTGATCTGCAGTTACATAGAATATTAACATCCAAACCGTTTTTTTGACTTGCCAATGCAGTATGGGATACAGTTCAGGATGGAATGGGATGTTCAGGACGGGATGGGATTTTCGGGATGGGATTTTAATGATGATATTTTCAGGATGAGATTTTCAGGACAAGATTTTTATGGTAAAATGTAAAATCAGCTAATCAGCTTACACTTAGAATAAACAGTGGTTTAATCTCGAGTAAAAACTTAATCTAGTTTAGTTTTCAGGTTTCAAAAATGTTTGGCCTTTTTAAACATAAAATTTTTTATTTCCCAAACTCATAAGTAAATATTAAAAAAATCCCTTTTCTAGTTTTCTATCGGCAAACTCACTGGGCATCGAAGTCGATGGCTTATGCTTAGAAAATATCCTCTGGCAATCTCTTTGAAGGGTAGTTAGTAGAACTTTTTTTTACTTCAGGCCTGCGCCTTGGGCGGTCGTCCGTCCGCGCCCTACCCTAACGCCGCTACTGCGTAAACATGACTTCTCAAATTCCCGCCAAAAAGCCAAAGACTGAATTTAAGTTTTTCTGCTCTTCATTTCCATAAAGACAGGAACAGATCAGTCATTTTATACATCAAAACTTTCTGCGACATTTATGAATACGGTGAAAGGTCCAAGCGCATTCTAAAATTAACGATTCCCGCCAGAAATGTGACGTCACCTGCCAACCAGCCAATCAGGGATGAGCGGAGAAAAATGGCCGCCGTCAAAACACGGTAAGCTCCTTTTAAATGTGATGGATGGTGTCAGACTTAAGAATTATAATAAGTTAGAAAATAAGATTTTCTGCACTCGCATTTGTCCATTGCTCCATCTAAGTACCTGTTTGTCTATTAATAAGAAAAAACCAAAGGTTTGATTTTAATTTTCTTTTAATTTTTCCGCATGTCCCTCGATATAAAAAAAAAAACTCAAACATGCTACGATATACGACCATATCATACACAACCTTTTTTGGGATAAATCGTTCTTGCAGTAGTAGGCCAGAAAGTGTCCAGCAATTTCTTATCTTGGCGTGCTGCCAAAATAAAATGCCTAAATTTTTAATAATTTATTTTTAACGCTGAGTGAAAATGGGAACTTATGATGAATGAATGAATGAACACTTTATAGTACACCAAGAAAAAAGTAAAATTAAATAAATTAGTACAATGGGTGGCCTTATCGTTGCGAGCGATTTCTTAACATTTTTTAACTTGATTTGTTTAACGAACAGACGGACGTTTTCTCAATAATTTTAAGAAGAGGAAAATTACATTTCTATAGATATTTTAATCTCACCTGGCACTCACTTGTCGAGAAAAGATGAATGAGCATTTCTTTAAAGGGAACAAAATCAAAATAACAATGTTTGTTTAACCGGCTGCGAAAAGAGAGGTTAATGATTTTATGCTTAGATATGTAGTGGTATTTTTGGAGTTTACTTTCTTGACAGTTTTTAATAATCATGTACATTTCGAATACTTATTTGAATTAATTGATGGGTTATATACATAAATCGTAAACAAAAAATTTACTTATTAAATATTATCATGCCTCATCTCCAGAAGGGATTAACCCTTAAGGTAGCAGAGCAATTTTTTTTTAAATTTAGCGAAAATTGTTTTTGAACTAGCTTATTTAGGCTATAGAGACACAAGAATAGTAAATAAAAAAAATCTTATTTTTATAGTTTTAAAAAAAAGGCACGTATATTATACTATACAATGCCACATTCATAGAAAACAACACGATAATGAGTATGTATAGCATACTATACATTGCCACTATAGAGTTACGACGATACCTGTGGTACTGTGAGTGAAGATCCGGTACCAATGGTTAGTTATGATGAAGATGAGCTTGGCACTTCTGCAGATGATGAAAACCAAGTCAACATGAGACGTTAGGTGACAATATTCCACTTACAACAGTTCTTCAAGAGATATTTTCGAGTCAATCGCAGGTAATTTATTTGAAATTCCGTTAGTACCCTCATTTTTTTCTAAGCCATCATCATCATCGATAATCCGCAGCTCGACTTCACTCGCTGCTGGGTATAGGCCTCCGTTTGCGTTTGCCAATCTCCATGGTCCGCCGCTCTCCTCATCCAAGTCCGGTCCTCAATAGATGCTATGTCGTCAGCCCATAGCGCTGCTGGACTACCGACGTTTTTGTACTTTGTTCTTGGTCGCCATTCAGTTATCAGCTTACTCCACTTATCGTTCTTGGCCTTTCCATGTGCCCTGCTCAACTCAACATCAAATTTTTTACCTTTGTTCGATTTTGAATCTCGATTTTGGGAATACGGTCTTTATGCTGCCAAGCATAGCAAACTCCATGACTTTATGTGCCATGAAACTCAAATTCTGAATGCACGTCTGACTGACGTTGCTAAGAGTAGACCCAAAAGAAAAGGTGTATAGCAACAAGTTGTTGTAAATACTGACAAAGAACGTTGCAAAGGCAAATTGAAAAGCAAACTCAAGATACCAGAAGTAAGAGAATGCTTTCAGCAAAGTTGAAATAGTTGTTGTGCCTTGTAAAGGTTCCTTATAAGGCACAACCATTTCATCAACGCTGAAAGCAGTGTTATCTATCTTCTACAGACAAACATCGTCATCAGCTCTCATTTGGCGAATAAAAAGGGCGCAGTTTGTAATATAATTAATATCACTAATACCACGCATTGTTATTGTAGCCAAAATGTATAAAATGCCGGATTATGTTGGAACCTTTTTACAGAACCTTTTGTCGGGGGTCTCCTCTTAGCAACTTCAGGTTTGCATGGAGAATTTGGGATTGATGGCACAGAAAAAAATGAGGATACTGGCGGAATTGCAAATAAATTACACTCTGATTGACTCGGAAATACCTCTTGAAGAACTGGTGTGTGTGAGTGGAGTATTGACCTAATGTCTCTTGTTGGATTTGGTCTTCATTTTCTGCAGACTTCTGCAGATTGAGAGTTGAGATCATCTTCATCATAACGGTTGGTTCAGTAGGTACTTACTACTTATCTAATAAATTTAGCCCATCTAAAGACGAATTTAGGGAAGGTGTCAGTGAGATCTCAAAAGATCCTTCTTCAATCTTCACTACTCCTTCCGTCGCTTGAATCAAATTAGCATTTTCGTGACGTACTAGCAACAAAATCTGCTGCGACCGTTTTCTAGCACAAAATAGAATGAGATGCTGGACACCCAAAACCACAAAGCAAACAAAACTGCTTTATAGATGATAAAAACAGAACTCCTTTGTACTTACGGTAGGGGAGAAGATAAAATTTTGAACTTTGTGTCAAAAAAGTGCGCGAAAACCTTCAGAACCTTTTTACCCAATGAGTGGCAATGTATATTATAGTATACATAACAAACAAGTACTACTTTGATGAAAGTGTGGTAATGTATAGCATGCTATACACTCAAAGAAAACTCATAATATCTGGCAAAGTACATTACCAAAAAAGGTTTTTTTTGCACAAACGTACACGTTATATATTTGTTATGAAATGTTATGTAACAGAAAGCATAATGTAAAGTAAAAATAATTTAAAAAAAATTATCTTCCATAAACATCACGAAGCGTCAATGGGTGCCGTCAGAGTTTTGTGATTTTTGACTAAACTTTCAATTGCAATGTCAAAATATTTTTTTTCCAAGTAAGAAAATGAGTTGAGGTACTAGTTAAAAGAAAAAAATAAGTTCCATCAAATCTAGAATTGACGTGAGATTTTTTTGAATGTAATGTATAGTATACTTAACGAAGTTACTTTAAGGGTTAATTTGAAGAAATCATTTTATATTCATGTGAAGAAACTTTTCCCTCAATACAGTTAGCCTTATGTTTTAACGATAGGTAGGTACTAAAAAATAATAGTAAAAAATGGTGGTGTTACAGATAATTATCAAAGGTCCACATAACACAGGTTTAAAATAGCAAGAAAAATTACTCGTAATTTGATAACCCTACAGCCCTTTTTCCATTGCTGGATATTCCAAAGTGACCTACTGCTACTGGGATGCACACTTACACAGGGCGAGAATTGGTCGAAATTGAATTATTCGTCCATTATTCCGCGGAAGTTTGAAGTAGGGCCTTTGCACTTACGCCACATTGACGTTGGCCGTAGTTGATACTACTAGTTAAATGTATGAAACTTTTGCCGGAAACTTTAATAATAACCCGACCAACTACAAAGCGTCATTATGGTAAGATCTGAATACCTCACATCTCAAAAAATATAATACATTTTTAATACAGTGACTCAATAGACAGTTTTATAAAAATATAAACTAGAATGTCTAATAGTCGTGATTATAATTCATTTTCACCCTTCTTATGTCACTCATTACGAGAAAATAATTGATTACAAATTATAGACATACTTAGACATACATAAATTGTAGTCGCAATACGTGTCCCAACACTATGGCGGTATCGTTGGGAAAAATAATTACCCACCGCACCATTGAGGGGTTTGGTCGGTGATACGGTGGGTCAGTACTGAACTTAACTAATAAAAAAAAAACAGAAAGAGCAGGTTAAAGATTTGACATATTTTTGGAAGAGAAAAACCAAACTTTAAACGGAAAAAAATAGAACTACGGACACTCCAAACATATTTTAGCAGGCACAGGATAGGGATCGGCGGAGGGAGGGAAGGCCTTTGCCCTGCAGCGGGAAATCCAGCCTATAAATAAAATAAAATTAATAAAATGTTGGTTATAATTTCATTCAGAGCGTTCACCATCACAAGCAACGCAACAATAACTGCCAGTTTAAACAGTTTTTCTTCTCAAGAGAAGGCCTACTGGTATTGGCCCAAGATCTGGAGTTTGCTTGGCAGCTTCGCAATCATTGCAAACACTCCAGTACAATGCCAGTATCTTGAACAATACAACTTCGGGACAGTGTTCAGTGTAGTGTAGTCAGTGTACAAACAAATGCAAACAAGGCTTGGAGCTACCATTTCTAGTAAGATTTCTGTTTCAGTGTAAGGTATGATAGATATTAATTGAAATTCATACTTGTCTATCAATAACATTACCCAATCCTATAAGTTGACGTTATCACCAGATATGGTCTATGGTCAGGCTGCCTACCATGAGCTTTATATGCGATCCAGGGGCCCTAGCCATATTACACTATCTATCGTCGCTGTAGAATAGAACACTTCAAAATGTATAGGAATTGACGTTTATGAGTCACGTGGTCAGAACGTCAATTCCTATACATTTTGAAGTAAAAGTAAATATCGGGAAGCAAGAAAACTCAATAATCATGGTAATTATCCCGTTGATAATAATATTTACATTTTGAAGTGTTAGCGACGATAGATAGTGTAATATGGCTAGGGGGGCAGTTTAGATCCTAAACTGAACTGCTGCGCTTGACGTATGCTATGACGCTGACGAAATATCAAAACCTAAACATGACCTAAACTGAATTGTTAGATAAAGTTTCGTTCACTCAATTCGTACCCTGACCGTTTAATACGCCTTGAATTGGTTCACTTTTGTGTCAAAACTGTCACTTTTAAAACAGGTCATGGTACGAATAGTTTGCGATCCAGCGGCCCTAGCCATATTACACTATCTATCGTCGCTGTAGAATAGAACACTTGAAAATGTATAGGAATTGATGTTCTGACCACGTGACTCATCACTTCTAAACGTCAATTCCTATACATTTTGAAGTGTTCTGTTAACGCCAAATCGTACCTACAAACTACTATTCAAATTCGCAACGCCTGCCGGCGACACGGGAGCAACGATCGGCGTGTACGATGACAGCTTCAGCGACGGGGCCCGCTCCGCATTCATTCATTCATCGATATCCACCGACCTAGGCGCACGTCATTTTGCCATAATTAACTTTTACTCAAAATCAGAGTGTTTTATAAGTTTTTTACATCATTATAATCTTTTATATCCGCTGTCTCGTCTTCTCATTATTAACAATTTGGTCCAATCGAGCCAAATACGGGAATTTGCGAGGATTTACGACCCAAGCAAGTCAGCCATTTTACGACCAGCAGAAGACACGGAAAATTCCACGGTGCCCGGTGGACATACATATCAAGAAAAAGAGAAGTGAAATCCTTGGAAGGGTAAAAGCATGTCGTGAGTTCGTTCCAATTTATTTCCTGTGCCAAAATATCCCTTTCCATCAATTTTTAAAATCAAAAATATCAATTTATTTCAAAGTATTTCCTATCCAAACTTCATAAAAGCCTAAATTGCATACATACAAGTGTTCTATTCATTCCCAGTATGTAAAATCGTCATTATTGGTTATTAATTATTGTGTTTTTTCTTATATTCCAGCCACAAAGGATTCGTGCGCGGGCGCATAACCTTAACTTGACCTTGTGCCGGCCGTGCGCTAACGGTCATTCAAAGCTCTCAGCTGTGCATTCTTCACCGCTTTTATAAATTTACGTATCGTTCTTTCGCACTTTTTTCATTTTTTAAACTTAGATTTTGCAGATTTTTTGATTTAATTTAAATTTAACGTCACTTTCGCCTACATCTTCATACTTTCATTCCTTTCTTAGCTTTGTGCATTTAAATATCGTTTTTTCTTAAATTAAACTTAATAAAATCATTTCTCCTTTCACAACATGGATTCAAAATCATTAATAAGGCGAAGAGCAAGCTATAAATCAAAGCTTACCCAGTTCAAGACATACTTAGACGCGCTGCTAAGCTGTTGCACGTCGCTAAGTAGCATTCAAATCAACGAATTGAATATTCGATTGTCCAAGCTAGATTCCCTTTATGCAGAATATGACTCCGTGCAAACTGACATAGAAAACCTTTCTGAAATTCCAGATGAGCAGTACAAAGAGCGAGAAACATTCGAGGCTCAGTACTATGGTACCATCGCCGTTGCCCGAGCCGCACTAGATAGGCACGCCGCCACTGCGTGCGCCGCGGAAGCAAGCGCCTGCAGCAGCGCATCGGTGACAGGTTCAGGTACAGCCGTAGCAGGTAAGACCACACTCAAATTACCTGTCATACACTTGCCAAGCTTTTCTGGTCGCTATCAAGAATGGTTAGAGTTTCACGACACGTACACCTCACTCATACACAATAATAGCTCGATACCTAATATCAACAAGTTTCACTATTTACGCGCAGCTTTGAAAGATAGTGCAGCGTGTGTAATTCAATCCCTTGATTTCTCAGCTGATAACTATGCAATCGCATGGCAGCTACTTTGTGAGCGTTATCATAATAGCAGGCTTTTGATCAATAATCATATTCAATCAATTTTTAACATAGAATCGATTAGTAAGGAATCTCCTAAAGCTTTGCGTAACGTCATTGATACAATAAATAGAAATCTAAGGGCCTTAAAAACGTTAAAACTACCTACTGAACATTGGGATGTACTCATCATTCACATCGTATCCAACAAATTAGACTCTGTAACTTGTCGCGAATGGGAGGTTCATCGTAGTAAATCAGAGGAAACTATTCCCACGCTAAAAGAATTTATTGAATATCTAAAGGGTCGCGCTGATTTATTGGAGACGGTGGATGAGCAGTCAAAAAACAAACGCAGACACAGTGACAGTTCACTCATACGCAATAAAGCGTTCATTACAAGTTCATCACACTCATCAGGCACACAACAGGAAACAACAAAAACTGCATGTCCGATATGCAACCACAAACACGCAATTTATAGATGTTACAAGTTTAGGGCGATGCCTGTTCAAAAACGACTTGAACAAGCAAAATCATTGCGGCTTTGTCTAAACTGCTTGCGTAGTCACAGTGGTAGGGAATGCATTTCGGGTCCTTGCACTATCTGTTCAGGAAAACACAACTCGCTACTACATCAAACAGGAACACACGACACAACCACTCCTCAACCTAGCAGCGTTGTATTAACTTCTTCTCATGATGAATCAAATCAATCACAATCAGATATCATTACAAAAAACATATCACTTTCATCAACAAGTAACAATCTTGTGCTGTTATCAACAGCCATCATCAATGCTTCTAATCATGAAACTAATAGCACACAATCAGTGCGAGTCCTACTGGATAACGGTAGTACGTCTAGTTTCATAACAGAATCACTAGCCAAGCAGCTAAACTTAAAAATCACATCAACTCGCACTTCTGTCGAGGGCTTAAATAATCAAACATTACAAATAACAAAACGTTGTAATGTCGCAATCTCGTCGTCCCATGACGACAAATATAAAACACACATCAGCTGTTTTGTTGTCCCACACATCACACAATCATTGCCGATCACACAGATCGATAGCATTACACTCAACATACCGAGTCACATTCAGTTAGCCGATCCCACATTTAACACACCCTCGCAGGTAGACATGTTATTGGGAGCTGACATTTTCTGGGACATACTAGGAAGCAAACGCATCTCACTTGGAAAGTCCAAGCCAACTCTAAGTGAAACACGATTAGGTTGGTTAGTTTCAGGTGTCATTCATTCACAATATTTATCAAGTGATCATTCTACAGTCCACTGCCATCACATTCAAGACACCAGTCTTGATCATCAACTCACTACACTTTGTGAGCTCGAATCAGTTACACCAATCAGTAACACTACATCGAAGGTGCATCATAAATGCAAACAATCAATCAATCAATCAACGACTCGTCAATCAGACGGTCAATTTGTGGTAAACATATCACCAAAAACAATTCCCCATAACAATGGGCGATTTTTTAGCTACAAGCCAGTTATTATCACTTGAACGTAGATTCAAACGGAATTCAAGGTTCAAGCAATTATTATAACTTAACAATTTTATTCACAAACAGTGAAACAATTTTATGCACATACAGTGAAAACAACTTTAATCACACACAGTGATACACAATCAAACACATCATTCAAACAAACATTAATCAAACACATCATTCATACAAAAATATTCACATAATCTATCAACAAATTAATTAGGTACAACGCATATCAGCGTACCTATCTACTTAAGTTTATATATCTGTCGTAATCCAATAAATAAATCTAAGTACTTACAGGTTATTTAAAAATCACAAACTAAATTCAGCTATTCATGTACCTACCTACATTGTTATAACTCAAGCTCAAGCTTTTACTTTAATTTTATCTAACTCAAGCTATGATTACGATACGACACTATACATACATCTAATACTTTACACATTTATCATCATTTTAACACAGTTCATATTTAAACACTATCATACTAGCTTACTACATGCTGTACCGCAGCTTTTACTGAGAAAATCAGTAAGTACCTACTTACATAACTATATCACTTGCGCACGATTCTCAGGCAGATCAATTCATTTAATTTTATTTTATTTTATTGATAGCGAACAGAAAAGGCACTGGATGCAAACTTATCATGCAAACATACCTATGTGTATTTGTGTGTCTAACTGTGAAAGCTGTACCTACTCATTGAATTGGTCACCGATTTAACAAAGGATGTTTCCTTGCAGCTTAATCGATTTATCGCACGCAGGGGGCGCCTTGCTTATCTCTTCTCGGATAACGGTACCAACTTCGTAGGTGCATGTGCATCTACTTAGCTAGATTTTTAAAACAGAATAATCAAGAAGTCAGTTCATACGCCGCTCAGAATTCTATAGTTTTTTAAATTTTCTCCGGCTTATAGCCCACATTTTAATTCAATGGCTGAGAGCGCAGTCAAATCAATTAAGCATAATTTAAAAAGAGTTCTTTCAATGGCGTATCTAACCTACAAGGAAATGAATACCTTGTTTGAGCAAATAGAGGCTATATTAAATTCAAGACCTATCACCCCATCATCCTCTGACCCGTCCGATTTAGTCTCACTCACTCCTTCACATTTTTTAATTGGACGAACAATAACACTGCTTCCCTCTCCACAGAATCAGGATCACTCACTGCATTTACTGCCACGATACCAGAGAGTACAGCAGCTGAAAGCTCACTTCTGGAACAGATTTTATCATGAATATATTTCAGAACTACAAAGGAGAGTAAAGTGGCACAGAAGTAATGCAGAGCTACGCGAGGGCGAGATGGTGATCGTGAAGGACGACCGGCTGCCACCGAACCGATGGATGATTGGACGCATCACCAACCTCCACAAGGGCAACGATGGAGTCGCTCGCATCGCAGACTTGAGGACATCAACCGGGACCATACGAAGAGGATACAATCGCCTAGTACCATTACCAATTTTGGAACAGGATGTTCCAACGCCGGGACCTTGTTAACGCCAAATCGTACCTACAAACTACTATTCAAATTCGCAACGCCTGCCGGCGACACGGGAGCAACGATCGGCGTGTACGATGACAGCTTCAGCGACGGGGCCCGCTCCGCATTCATTCATTCATCGATATCCACCGACCTAGGCGCACGTCATTTTGCCATAATTAACTTTTACTCAAAATCAGAGTGTTTTATAAGTTTTTTACATCATTATAATCTTTTATATCCGCTGTCTCGTCTTCTCATTATTAACAGTTCTATTCTACAGCGACGATAGATAGTGTAATATGGCTAGGGGGGCTGAATTGTTAGATAAAGTTTCGTTCACTCAATTAGTACCCTGACCCTTTAATATGCGTTGAGTTGGTTCACTTTTGTGTCAAAACTGTCACTTTTAGAACAGGTCATGGTACTAATAGTTACCTAAACTGGATAGTTCCTAAACTGAATGGTTTACTAAGATGTCATGGTACGGCTGCAGGGACTGTCTCTTTGAAGCTTTCATGTTTTGGAGCGCACGCGCCAGCCGAAGTTTCCGATTCAGAGTACCTACTCTAAAGAAATTCAATTATTTTGATTTCAGTTGAGCTTGTTGTTATTAACTTGTTGATAACTTTTGTGGCGCAGTAAGAGAAGGCCCGCAGTCGCAGGAGGTTACGTGTTCGATCCCCGCCGCGGGACAAATGTTTCTACGATCTGAAAATATTTGTTTCGGGTCCGTTTCGGTTTCGGTTGCCTATGTAAAATAAGTACTTATGTATTTACAAAAAGAAATATGTAAGTATCAGTCATGTGGTTCCCATAACACAAGCTTTGCTTACTATGGGCTGTGCTATGGGGCTACATCCTGTGTGAAATGTCCAGCATTTTTTTTAGTCTAATTATTAGATCTATGTCTGACCCGTCCTAGGTCTTACTAGACGGCTGAAGACGAACTAACACAAAGACGTCAAGTTTAGCCTCGAATCTAGAGTTGAAATGTTCGCGTTGAAGCTGTTGGAAATTCCTAGTTTAATCGCGATTTACTCTTCAATGATAAATTTAAAGCTCAAGTAAAATAACGGTTTAACTATTGATAATACTGGACGGATTATGGAATCAGAAGTTGTTCTATGGAGCTTTTGTAATCTATGAATAACAATAAAATACTCTAGCGTAGTAAAAGTTTGCTAAGGAAATATTTTCTCTACAAAGAAACTTAAGTCCAATCCTCTCAAAATAACTCCTTGCTTCGGAGGGCACGTTAAATTGTCGGTCCTGGCTTTTAAGTCGTTAAGCCATGACGGAGGCCTTTAGGCAGCCTAAAACCTCCGTCACTAGAGTTGGGCACTAGCTCATACGAAACACTTATCTATTTAAAAACTTGAATAACTATGCAACAAGCGCATCTTTTGTGCATAAATAAACATTATCCTTGTCATTATCAGTATAGAAAAAAAGAGACGGAATATTTATCTCCCAACAAAAACAATAGCCGAATCCTTCGAAGCTATAAAGTACAGAGGGATGATTATCGTCGGGCGTCAAGTGACGTAATAATTCATTTTTTTTCTTACTAGGCTCGTTAATTCTCCCTCGCGCAAAATGAGGCTATTTGATCCTCCGAGGCGTATAACAAGTTATAGGTAGGTTTGGACTATGTTTTTATAGACGGGCGATTGTGTGATGACGTCACGATTTCAAAACGAATACAAAAGTTGAATATCCTTCTATGGTCAACTCATCAATCGGTTTAGTTCTTGAAAAGTAAGGCACCGAATTTGAAAATACATTATTGTTCGTTTATCAGCCCAATATGACTAAAATAAAAGGTGTAAGGACTAAAAAAACCCATAAAAAAAGCAAATCAAATGGGGTTTGAGACTTATACCGGCTATAAAGATCAATTGCCCAAACGGAAAGTAAAAGAGTTTTTTAGTCACCATGGCCTCTATTATGTGGTTGTCAAAGCAACGTGCCCTCAAACAAAGTAAGAAGGCGTTCAAGATAAAAAAATTCTTGATTTTGTTGCTAAAAGTTGCCCGTCTATCATCAACATAGATGGATGTATCAAGCTCTGAGTTACTTCCAGTGACTTGCGAGAGATGGGATAAAAGGCTCATCGGATAATTACGTTCTTTTTACTTTAATTTATGAATTAACAGTTGCATAGTGATATTAGAAGATGTAGTTCGGGAAAGCTACTTTCATTTCTATTTTTAATCGAACTTCAAAAAACAGAGGAGGTTTTCAAGTCGTCGGAATCTTTTTTTTTCAGGCATCGAAGTCGGTTTTTTTAATTTTTAATTTAACCATTTGTATAGTAGTTCTACCAATAGTAGACCTCGCGTGCTGAAATTTTTGCAACATTAACATATTTAATACAACTTTAAGTTATATCAAGGCTAGTCATCCGGGGACAACGTGACTATTTTTAGTAAAAATAATAAATTACCGCTGTCCCCGTTCACCGGGGACAACGGGAATACATCGTATTAGTTTTACAGAATTCTGAAAAATATTTTCAGAATTCTCTACTTTTGTGATGAGAAGGTGGTCCCAGGTGCTCCATCAATCTTTACCTTGTAGTTGTAGAAATCCAAAAATGAGCAATTTACTGCATTTTGAAGAGCTATTCTACTCATAATACCTAAATTTTTTGAGACCTATTTTTTACTAGTACCTTTCAAAATAAAAAAGAAACATCGAAATCGGATCTCATAAGGTGGATGTATCCAGTTTTGCCCATTTTTGGAGGACGTAGGTACCCCTCCAATCAAAACACGACAACAAGATATTCTCTATAGCTGGTTGTAAAATACGAGAGGAGTACATTCCAACAAACAGACAGAGGAAAGCAAACCTGACTTGATACAGACGCTAAAATAGCGAGTTTTAATTTTTGAATTTTTAGCTTGTTCGAGTCCCGGGTGAAGCAAGCGAATTTTAGAAAATGTTTGAATGCAGTTTTGTTTCTTTTTAAAAATAAAGGAATGTTTCTTTTAGGAAAAATATCAATTTTAAGCAATTATCATTTATTTCACTTTCAAAATCATCTATTCCCTATTTTCAATTATCATTTATTCCCTACAGATTTTGATTTTTTCCACCTTGTATACATCGTGATAAATGAGCCTTCCCGGGAAGTTATTTGTTTCTAAATATTTATTAGGCAGTTTTCCTTGCTTCTATTATTTCTGTATCAATTTTGATGTATTTCGTAAAAATAGAACGAAGTTATATTCTCATTCAAAAGTTTCTGATGAAAAGTTCAGCGATAATTTTAGGAAGTTTCCAACCGGATTTTGTACTTTATAAATTGTGGTGCTTCTCGGTAAATTGTTTTCATGTTCCTGAAATTCTTGTTGAATCTATAGATTCAATCTAATCTCTCTAAATAATATAATTTCAGGAATATCTTCTTAGAGAGAGAGAGAGACAGAGTAGATGCGGAAGTTCAAGCTATTTGCATTTATTAAAACGAAGTCATAGTCATACTCATAGTCTTAATTTAATTTGGATTAAAACCAGAATTTATACAAATTGTTGTGAACAATACGTCCTATGATGTTCAAGTGTATAATTGGACTACATTTTGTCCAAACTATAACGATCCAAATACCATTATAACTTGACTGTAACGTGAGCTCTTACATCATTCCAAGCAATTACCTAAAAAAACTCGAAAAAGACTTCCAGATGGTCTCACTCAATCCGCACGACACCTGGGCCCGATAACTCAGATGGGCAATAAAGGGAAAACTTACCCCCATTTCCCCATTACAGGTATTGATAATGTCCATAGCACAAAATGATGGTATATTTCAGGGCCTGTCTACCTTTTAATGGAGCACGCGTGACTGGGCAAAGTGTAATTAGTTTATAGCAGGATTTGCAGGAGAGACTATGATTTTCTCGGATAAGATAGGTGGTTTTTTATAGTCTTGATAATGGATATCAATATAATTATCCCTATATATATAGACCACCAGCCAGATGGTCTAATTATATTTTAAAGGCTACGGGGCATTGAATTTGACTGCCACAAAATTGAGAAAAGTAGCGTAAAAATGAGGATGTCTTTATTTTCAAGTAGGTAGGTAATGTAATGATAACATATAAAATGAAATATTGAAATTTACACTATTTTAGCATACAACTACCAAGCTAACAGAACTAGCAGAGAGATTACATTAGAGCAGAGTCTGATCAACCGCAAGGAACGCATTTCAGACATACATAAATGAACCACGTACCTACTACTTCACCCTACTATAGATACTAGGCTTTCAGGGCTGGCTAGGAAGTGACCTTCACAAATAGTTCGCTTACATTGTTTATCTATAGAACTCTCACTATTTCTGCCTACAACTATCAGGCGATCAGAAGTCAAAGAAGCACGCAATTACATGTTCAGCCGACACGGCGCGAATGAATGAATGGCGGCAATACCGGCTGGATCGCGTGACCGGTGACAAGGGTCGACGTACCCGCTGTTAATTTCGCATGTCCAAAGAGATGTACTCACGCGATTATCTGACAGCTTGTGACCTCGACAGGGTGCGTGGAATGACAGGACTGTGACGTCAGAATTTTAATGAAGGCTCATAAGAATGTGGTCATTTGTGATGATATAGAGCTATAGAGCTTAGTAACAGTGCAAGAGATATAGCTAGAAGCTACTACTTAAGATTAATAAGATGATAATCCCAGGCCAAGCATGAGGATAGAAGATAAACTTATGCAACACAGCAAAAAAATGACAAAAATACACAACAGAATAACAGCAAAATATGATTACGACTGTATTGTCCCTAACGTGGTAGTCATTCGCTCAGAACTTTAGGCATTCAAGTTCACGAAAATCAACTAAGAGGAACGTCAAAATCACTATTTGGTGCATGTTCACATGATATTATTATTGAGAAGAAATGCTATAAGTATGTAAGTATAGCTGGTATAGCTCGAAGTTTGCTCGAAGTACATAAGAAATAAAATGTACCGTGGCAAAGGCTAAAGCCCAAGATTTACTTCTCATTTGACAACCTACATGAATCATACAGATAACGCAATCTGTAACTTATAACGCAGGAGAGCCTACGCGGACCCCCATGTCCAGCCTATGCAGGTCTTCCTCAACCCCCGCGGTTGAACATTTGCAGAGGTCAGCGGGTCAGAAAGTGCTAATTAAAGAGGTCTGAGTAGATTGGGCGGTTCGACCACAGTTTCTCTCGATTGGGTCCTAATGGCGTGGAATGGGAGATTAAAGTTTGTGACGGGTTTTAGATTGCTTTCTTCAGGCATATGCATTTGGTGATGGGTTTTTGATTTGTGAACTTGTTTATTACAACAACACATCTTTGGTAGAAGATAAAATTACCATTTTCTGTTACATGGTGATACGAATAGGTAACCCATGCGCAAACATGAGACAAAACACACCCAATCCACTTTCTTCCAGCGTTCTTTTTACATGACGCGAATTATACTGCTTTTTGATAACAAATTAATAAATAATTAATGTTACTGATTACCGCGTCAACGCGATTAAGTAACTTTTAATCGCGCTATTTATTTACAAAATTAGATTTTAATTACCTACATAATAAAATTAAATTGCATGCATTCATTTTGCAAAGCCAAATGCTTAATTCTATTATTGTAAAAGTGTTTTTTACATGTTTTTTAATCTCACATTGTACCAGGAGAGAATGATTCTTAAGAGTATAATTAACCTCGAGACATAAAACTAGCTTCTCGCTAAGGATGCTATTACAGGGGTTCAGTGTGGCGATGCAGCCAACTTTTGTATGCAAAGCTTTTAGGAGGTGTGGTATAATGTTGGCAAAATATGAGGGCGTACCTCCGAACATACGGACTTGAAGGATGGCAAATACTCAGCAGATGCCTAAAATAATCATTGGCATTAAAAAAAACCAATTTAAAATAGTTTTATAAAATGTTTTTCAGTTTTTTGATCACTATAATTTGTAGGAACACTTTTTCACATAAATTCCGAAATTATAATCAACGGTTGATCGGAATTCTCTTATAGGTCAATAAAATCATTACTTTAATTATGAACATCATAAAAAGTCACAAATCTAGTAAGTACAAAAATAAAAGTAAAGTGCTAGGATCGCATAATCAGTGTGCCACATACACTAAAGCAATATGTCTTGATAAGTGCAGAGAGCAAAGTTTGGGTCGCCGCGTTGCATCACTCCGCGTGTACACATTTTATGAGCAGTCCTACCTCTTCACACGCTCTGCTGCCCTGGTACTTGAATACTTTGTTGTTCTGTTTTGTTTTGTTAATTTTTTTAAACTAAAAAACCTGACTGCGGTAAACTGAGTTTTTTTTTTTTTTTTTTTTTTTAATTTTTTTTTTTTTTTTTTAAATATATATATTTATTTATGGAACAAAGAAACACATTCAAAAACATATTAATACACTCCTTAACTAACTTACAACTAAATAAAAGGAACTCTGTTTTCTATCTTTAAGTGACTAAAGATAGAAGACAGAGTTCAGATCACCGACCGCAGGTAAAGTGCCCAAAAGGCTGGCAGCGTTACCTCGTTGGATTGCTAAACTTATCTTAGCTTTTTTTATTTTGATGTCTTATATTTCTAGTGCCCATAGTATTTGCAGGAGATATTCAGCAAACAATAATCAAATGTTTACTCACACCGCTTGCTCGGCTAATGCAGGACAAACAATAATTATGTTAATACTAGTCTAGTACTTATTACTAGACAACCCAGTTCAATGTAGTTTTGATTGAGATATTGTAGGGAATAGTGCAGGGAATGAACCTACTACGGTGTAAAAAGGCTCATACAAATCTACTAATGATGTATGACCACCATAACGGCCGAACGAATGGGATAGCCTCGACTTTAGATCGAAGGATCGTGTGCTCGAATCATGGCAGTGTTGTGGCCGTGCACACAGAAGTAGATTCCTACTTCTGTGGCCGTGCACTAAGTAATTAATTTTTAATTTAATGTTTCGTTTTTGGTGGCCAAACTCTATCCATCGTCCAATCTATTACATCATGCCAAGTAGACGATGAGCAGGAAAATGTATGGCCATAATTAAAAAGACGACCAATTCGGTAAAAAAAAAAATAGGTAGGTACTTATAGGTAAAAATAGTATAACATTCCCAGGGCAATTCTACTAGATGACAACGTCAATCATTCCGCTGCGTTTTGTTTCGATCTCTTAAATGTCAGCCATTTGGTGAATAGTAGAATGGCTTTTCAAAAATTTGTTCTGCTAAAGTCCAAACCTTAGCTAAACTCACCCCAACTAAGTCGTTTGTCAGGAAACAGTCGAAAATCTAAGGTTTAGTTGACGTTTTGCTTGGGGTTGATAAAAAGTTTGTACTAGAATCGCCACCCTGGTACATTAGGGTCACTTGTCTGTCGCCCAATCATATGAAATAGTAAAAGACGACTAAGAATACTTAAAAAGTATTTTTATGAACACCTAATTAGTCCAATAAAAGTATCTCATTTCTGTGTAATTAATGGTAGAACATTTTCGCAAGAAATCTTAGTTCCCTAACGATTTCCTTACTTTTCTCGTAAAACAAAGTGGAGCATTATTTTTATCACTTTTTGACTGAAGATTTCTTGGTCAAGCAAATTAGGGATATTCGTTGGAACTCATTAGTCTTTTGTGGTTTTATTCGTTGTTTGTGATGAAAGAAATTAATATTGTAAGTCTCAATGTCATAACACTTTTGTGAAATCCAAGAAGTAACAAGTGGTCAAATTAAAAGTTTGAAAAAACCGACTTCAATGTTTATAAATTGAGAAATTTTCTGCACTCTCGAGGTGCATTTCTGTTCATAACTCCGAAGATCCTTGACAGATCCTCACCAGATTTTTATGGCACTAATTGAAAAGTATAGGTACCTACTTCCTTATAAAACAAAAAACAAAAAAAAATTCAAATCGGTCAAGGCGTCTCCGAGTAAACATTATGAGAACCTCCTTTTTCAAATCGATTAAAAATATTTTTACTTTAGAAAACACTAGCGGGGCGTAGCGGCCAACACGCAGTTTCAATAGGGTGGTAATTAAACCGCCTTCTATTTAATAGCATTTTTCGCCTCTAAAAATTTACATTGACCTCTGAATTACTAAGTCAGCCACTATCAATGTGCCTCTAAAAAATACTATCTTAGCCACTAAATATCCTCGATATAAGCCACTGTAAATACAACTCAGCATGGCAGTTATTTTTTAGCATCTAAATTTGTTTTTTAGGATCTAAATTTATAACACATATTCAAGCGGGAACTCCTAAAATATTTAAATATGACACCAATAAAGTAAGTCTATCTACTTCTAATTTTATAACTCAGCATGTTTAAAATATAGTGTAACATTAATTGTAATGCCAAAGCTTAAAATAGCGAATTTCAAAATCAAGAATGTTTGAAATGTATAAAGATCGATTGATCGAAGTTTATAAAGACGATACTTGGAAGGTAGAATGCTTAAAATGTCGAAAATACCGGAGTATAATATATTGTATTCTTTATGAATTAGATTTCTGTCGCTTCGGCGGCCGCTGCCGCGGCACGCTCGCTGCGCTCGCTTACCTCGCGCGTAGTTATTTCATAATCTAACCTAACCTAACCTAAACTGTTGGTTAGTTGAAAAATCCGTGGCTGAGTTAGTAAATTTGATGGCGATGTATAAATCAGTAGGTCAAGTAAAAATAATTGTTGTTATTTACTTGACGCTTTCTTTGATGCTGTAAAAAAGACGAGTTAGTTTATTAGAAGGTTTCTTATTTTCCCGTTGCTTAGTTATAAAATGTACGAGACGGCGAACACAAATAGTTTTAAGCTTTGTACACTAGTTATAGACTATAATGTTTTGTAATTTGTTTAGGGTTTTAAGATTATTTCTGCTTAAGGCTGAATGAGGTAACCAGATGTTTTACAACCTCAGGACGTTTAAAAGCCCTAACTTCTGAGAATGGTCCACTGACTATTGTCCATTGTCTAAAAGGATCAGAAGAGCACTTCCGCGCATTTGGAAATTCATAGAAATGGTCGCTCTATTATCTTTAGACGTATTGTTGAAAGAATGTATTGTTTATAGGATTAGAAAGGTAATTCCGCTCTCTAGGAATTCGTCTAAAAGAAACAGGTATCTATTGTACTTATGCGGTTCTAGAAAATTCCTGACTCCCCGCCCAGATTTTGTACTATAAAAGCCGCGTAGTTTTGGTTTCGACATTCAGTTCAGTTCAGTTCAGTTCAGCTTATAGTACGATACAGTCAAGTTCAGCCACAGCAGCCCTTGTAATAAAGGAGGAAAATCAGAAGCAAGAAGCCTTTCATTTATTCAGGCTCTCCAATCCCAGCAATAGCAAATGTACACCCGTACATTTAATGGTCCTTCGAGCCGGATATAAGCCTGAAGATTGAAGAATCAAGCCTTCCTCATCAACCCACCAGGCCGATCACACGCTCCGTGGGAAAAGCAGGCGCTCAGCGCACACAGTCGTCGGCTGAGAACCCGTCTTCGTCCGGAACTACAGAAACAACTGGGACCTCCGGGACCGAGACTACGGTAGAAACCTCCGCAACTGGGACATCGGCGGAAACCTCTACAATAGAATACACAGCGACGACGATGACCACGGCCACCACGGAGATGGAAACCTCTGAAGCGGAGAGATCATTAGCCGAATCCACCGTCACAGAGAAGGGTGGTGCCACGACGAGGACAACTGCTGGGTACGCTGCCACGACATCTTCGCCTGCCCCTCTTGCGCCCGCGGCGCGAATAGTACCTATGGAGAAGGGCACGAAGCACAAATCTGTACTGAGTCCATGCGTGGAACGCATGTCTTCGCCGGAACCGCCGCCCCGAAGTGCGGTTGGGTCTCTGCGTTCCAAATTAAAGGCGCGGAAGATAGCGAGAGCGAAAGAAGAACTTCTGCGCATTCAAGCCCAGCTAGCTGCTGCCACGCTAGCTCGAATAGAAGCCGAGGACACTGACAATGAAGACGACAATGAAGACACCTCGGTTACGGAGCCCGCAATAGACCTGGTCGCAGCAATTGAAGATAATAGTGCCCCGCCGAGACATTTAGAGGAACCACTGCTGCAGTCTGCAGTGCCTACACCGGCGGGAGTCAACCTGGAGAAGGATAATAGCGCCCCGTCGAAGCCTATAGTCCAAGCACTGCTACAGCCTGCAGTGTCCACACCGGCGGGAGTCACCTTAGAACAAACCCTCTCCAGCCTATCAGCAGCGATCACCAGTGCCATCAAAGCGGGACAAAAGCCAAAGTTCATAGAGTTGCCTGAATTCAGTGGATCTCACAAGGAATGGCTGCCGTTCCGAGCAGCCTACAAGGAAACTGAAGATGTCTACACAAAGATTGAGAACGTCAACCGACTACGGAAGATGTTGAAGGGGAAAGCCAAAGAAGCCGTGCAGAGTCTGCTCATAACTGACGCGCACCCAACGAAGATCATGGAGGCTCTGGAAACTAGATTCGGAAGACCGGAAGCAATAGCCAAGCTGGAGATGGACACACTTCGGGCCCTGCCGCGCCTGAATGACTCACCGAGGGAGACCTGCGTGTTCTCTACTCACGTGACGAACGCCGTGTCCACTCTGGAATCTTTAGACTGCGTCCATTACCTTCACAATCCAGAAGTCTTCACGGTCCTGCTGGAGAAGCTCACCCCATCGATGCGCCTCAAGTTCTACGACTTTGCAGACACTCAGCCGAAGAATGATCCAGCCTTACTAAAGTTTGAGAAATTTATGAAGAGGCAAGCTGAAATATGCGCACCCTACGCACTACCTGAGAACATAGTATCACAGAATCAAGCAACTCAACAGAAACGCCAACAGAAAATCCACACTGTAGCAGAAAAGCAGCCAACGATGATCAAGTGCCCGGTTTGTGAAGAAATGGGACACACTACCAAGGATTGTGATAAATACAAGCAAGCAACTATAAGCGAAAGATGGGACATCGCCAAGGAACGACGCCTGTGTTTTCGGTGCTTGCGATATAGAACACGCACCCACACCTGCCGGCCGAAACCATGCGGCATCAACAAGTGTAAATACATGCACAATAGGACGCTGCACAGTGACAAACAGCAAGAGGCAGTTGAACAAGATGAAGAAGACAAGGCAACCGAGTCCCTCAACTCTGCTTGGACTATGAGCAAACAATCCTATTTGAAGATCATCCCGATACGAGCTACAGGACCGAAGGGAAATATAGACACCTTCGCACTACTAGACGACGGGTCTACAGTGACACTCATCGATGAGGAGATTGCTGATATTATCGGAGCCAAAGGACCCATCGATCCATTACAGATAGAAGGAATCAACGAAATGAAGACTGCAGAATCAAAGTCCAGAAGAGTCAACTTCACCATTCAGGGACCTAACGAGATCCCGCAGAGAATTCAAGCCAGAACGGTGAAGAATCTGAAGGTATCGTCACAAAAGGTTTCAAGACGGAGAATAAATGAATGCAAGCATCTGCAAGACATCAGCGAAAATCTTTGCTATGAAAACGCGAAGCCACGTATTCTGATCGGGCAAGACAACTGGCATCTTCTTCTGTCAAATAAGGTACGAAGAGGGAGAGCAGACCAACCTGTGGCCTCACTTACACCTCTAGGTTGGGTACTGCATGGGAGTCACCGCCGCACTCTCAACCGCCACATCCGCTTCGTATCACACATGACAGAGACGTCGACTGAAGAAGAAAGCCTGGAAGAAATGATGAAAGAATACTTCGCTATGGACGCACTCTGTATCAAGCCAAAGAAACCGAAGTCAGACCCAGAAGAACAAGCCTTGCGTATCCTAGAAACGAATACAGTCCAAAACGAAGGAGGATACGAAACATCGCTCTTATGGCGCAAGCAAGACGTGACCCTTCCCGACAACTACGAGAGCTCATTGAGACGACTCTTCAACATAGAAAAGAAACTGGACCGCGATGCAGCCTTAAAGAAGAAATACACAGAACAGATGAACGCGTTGATCACCAAGGGATACGCCGAACCCGCGCCGAAAGAGAAGACGAAGAATAGAACATGGTACCTCCCACACTTTGGAGTAATAAATCCAATGAAGCCGGACAAGTTGAGGGTGGTACATGATGCGGCAGCCAAGACGAAGGGCGTCGCACTGAACGATCTGCTGCTTAAAGGGCCAAATCTTCTTCAGTCTTTGCCGGGAGTTGTCATGCGATTCAGACAACACTTGGTGGCAGTGACAGCTGACATTCAGGAAATGTTCATGCAGGTGAAGCTCAGACCTGAAGACAGAGACGCTCTCAGGTACCTGTGGCGTGATGATCGTCGAGATAACCAACCACCGGAAGAGTATAGAATTACATCTCTCATATTCGGAGCATCCAGTTCACCATCAACGGCGATATTTGTCAAGAATCTGAACGCCAAGAAACATGAAGAGACGCACCCAGAAGCCGCAGCCGCAATAGTACGGAAGCATTACGTCGACGATTATTTGGACAGCTTCAGAACAATAGAAGATGCTAAGCGTGTAGCAACAGGAGTGCGGGACATTCATAGGAAAGCCCATTTTGAACTGAAGCAATGGACAACAAATGCACCGGAACTACTTGCAGCTCTTGACGAGCGTCAAACAGACCAAGCCACAGAGCTATATAGATCAGAAGAGAAACGGGAACGAGTCCTTGGCCTTATATGGAAACCGAAGACAGATGAACTAACGTTCAACCTCAACCTCAGTCGTATCTCGTCATCTCTCATCGAGGGAAAGACACCAACGAAGAGAGAAGCCTTGAGAATAGTTATGTCGCTATTTGATCCACTCGGCTTCGCTTCGCCAGTGACAATAGAAGCTAAGCAGATACTTCAAGAAGTGTGGCGCCGTGGGACACCGTGGGATGAGGAAATAGCAGAAGATCTCGCTGAGCAATGGAAAATTTGGATGGGTTATCTACGAAATCTCAGTCAAGTGACCATCCCGAGGAGATATATCGGCTACAGCGATTCTACGTCGCTACAGCTATACGTGTTTACTGACGCCAGCGAGTCTTCCTACGCAACTGTGCTCTTCTGGAGAGCAACCATGCCCAACGGAGATGTTAACGTCTCGCTCATCTCAGCGAAAGCGAAAGTCGCGCCACTGAAGCTCACGTCAATCCCGAGATTAGAATTGCAAGCCGCAGTGATGGGAACGCGCCTAGCCGAAACTGTTATAGAGGAACACGATCGAAAACCTGATTCCAAGACGTTCTGGACTGATAGCAAGACAGTGCTTTCCTGGATCAAGACAGGGTCACGATCATATAAGCCGTATGTGGCCCATCGACTCGCAGCCATTGAGGAAAGCACAACAGTCAACGAATGGCGTTGGATACCAACAAAGCAGAACGTAGCCGACGACGCGACGAGACATGTCCCACCAGGTTTCGATAAACATCATCGATGGTTCAGAGGCCCAGAGTTCCTGTATGAGAGTGAAGATACATGGCCAATAGAAATGGAAACGTCAAGCTCCAGAGAATCAACGGGGGAAAAAAAAGGTTCATCACGTCATAGCCGGAACCAAACAACGGTTAACAGAAAGCCTACCATTGGAAGGTCCTGATCCTGCCATTGGAAGAGGCCGTCTCTTTGCCACAAGAGGATGCAACGCGATTGCACGGCGGGAGAAATGTACGAGACGGCGAACACAAATAGTTTTAAGCTTTGTACACTAGTTATAGACTATAATGTTTTGTAATTTGTTTAGGGTTTTAAGATTATTTCTGCTTAAGGCTGAATGAGGTAACCAGATGTTTTACAACCTCAGGACGTTTAAAAGCCCTAACTTCTGAGAATGGTCCACTGACTATTGTCCATTGTCTAAAAGGATCAGAAGAGCACTTCCGCGCATTTGGAAATTCATAGAAATGGTCGCTCTATTATCTTTAGACGTATTGTTGAAAGAATGTATTGTTTATAGGATTAGAAAGGTAATTCCGCTCTCTAGGAATTCGTCTAAAAGAAACAGGTATCTATTGTACTTATGCGGTTCTAGAAAATTCCTGACTCCCCGCCCAGATTTTGTACTATAAAAGCCGCGTAGTTTTGGTTTCGACATTCAGTTCAGTTCAGTTCAGTTCAGCTTATAGTACGATACAGTCAAGTTCAGCCACAGCAGCCCTTGTAATAAAGGAGGAAAATCAGAAGCAAGAAGCCTTTCATTTATTCAGGCTCTCCAATCCCAGCAATAGCAAATGTACACCCGTACAAAATCAGAAGGTAGGTTCCGTGGCCAAAAAATAATTCTGCGGCTCGACTTATTATTCCCCGTTTCAATATAGTAGATCTCAGGGATACAGAAGTTTTCTATCCGTAAAAGGACCCTACCTAGTTTCAGAGAACATCTCCTATTATCTTAACTAACTAGATGCCAAACGTAATAACATTTTTGCACCACCGAAAGCTCAAGAGCGAGCGTTTTGTAGTACAGAGACAGTGTAGAGACATGACTTTATCATTTCTCGAATTATCTGCATCCAAGGTTTTAAACTAATTTCCTTGCCTGCGTCAAAAATTCAATTAAAAAATTCAAATACTTATCATTTATTCAGTAGGACTGCTTTGAAACGTCTTACGAGCTAGGTGATTCTACTCCTGTTCTTTTGTGACCAACACCATGAAGAATCATGGCAACAAACACGGTATGGGGCCTTTCTTTCTTTTCGGTGATCCATCCGCTTAAAATCTAAATAGTCAAGCTCCAGTGAGAAGCCAGTCGAACAATGTGATCATCTGCTCTAGTGTTGGTATCTTGTGTCATTAGTTTATAGATAGGTATTCTTTTTACCGTTTTTTTTTACTATCAGAAACATAAATGTATTTTACAAAGGCTCTTGCCTGTTTCCCAATCGTTTTGTCACCAAAAACCTAAGCCCAAAAAACGGCCAGGACTGGCCGAGTAGAAATAGCCATTGCGCTATCTGCCAGCAATTCTAGTACCTTCATAAAACGAATTACCATAGATTATATAATCCACTCGGCGCAGTTACACGAGATAACGATATAATGGTCGCCGTAAAATTTCTTTGGGCCGTTTAGTTAGGTTCGATAAATTGTTGGAGTTCATCATAAAATGGATAATTATACTTCGATGATTCGATTTACATGGCTATCGATTTCGACTTTATAGAAAGAAATAATTATGTCGTGGGTTTCAAACTTACGACCCAGTCCCGGAATCACTTCAAAAGTGACTCCAAAAAGAAACAATAATAAAAAGTTATTGTACAAAAAAATGATGACTAAAGCGATTGCTTATGCCAAACGTTTAATAATTTCAGCCGCTTCTTCATCGGGGATATAGCTCAGTGGTAGAGCAACCGACTGCAGATCGGTAGGTCCCCGGTTCAAACCCGGGTGTCCCCTAATCCTTGTGGCTTTTTTCGACTTTTTTTGTCTCTATTTTTAATCATTATAAACAAAGTTGTTATATTAATAAAACACTGAATATAAATAAAATAATATTCATAAATATACTTTTCTTGAAATTAAAATTGTAAAATTATCAATGCTAAAATAAGCTGCATTCATCCGGCAATGCAAACTTTAAAACAGTTTCTTTCGCGGTTGAAAACTTCGCATAGTTTGTCGGCACTCACTCCGACTTGTCAGGGCCCATCAAGTATTTAACGAGTTGCCGCGAAGAATGGCCGACATGGCAACAGGTGCCACGGGGGACGCGAACTATGGTAAATTAAAGACAAGTTAGCTCCCAACGGGCATACCCTGGTAGTTTGATTGACCTATATTCCGCTGATTGCTAGTTCTGTTAATAGTTTTACTTGAAAACTCAAAATCAGACAATCTTGTCAGCAACAAAAGTTGATGGACATTTTGGTAATTGGATTTGATTTTCCAATTTTGATAAATAAGGTACCTGCTCTACTTAATTAAAATATTAAAAAAAAATTATTAAAGAATAATGTTACATAAAAAAAAGAAATTTAAGATGTTAGTAAGTATTTTGTATCTTCATCATTCGACTATAAAAATAAGCAATCACAAATGTCTCTTATATCAATTTAATAAACACAGAAAAAAAACTAATATTCGACTAATATTAATTACATCTCAATCTATCATTTATACATAGAGGCGTCCTGCCTGGGGCATTGTAAAAATGAAATTATGTTTGATACTTCCTCAAAAAGTTATAAAAATCTTCATCACACCCTCCATTTCAAATTCAAAACCGTTAATAAATAGAAAAGGACACAAAAACTCCTAATTGTCACAGATAAGTTTCCAGCACCACAAAAGGGCGCAGTCTCGGTAAGATAAATGTATTTTCTTAAAACAAAGTCCGTAATAAAGTGCGGGACACGTAGTCGGGACTGCGTTCTTCCATCCGCGCAAATTGCTGGCTACGTGACCCGGTGACATCACGATGTACTGTGGTGTCAGACCACCAAGGTTCTGTTTGTTATGAGTGTTTGGTGGTGATAAATAGATGGCGCTGTAATAATTTACTTTTTCAGGAATCTGAAAAGTACATGACGTGGTTAAAAATGGTAGGTTTTGGGTGTATTTATTTTTGTTTGGTTGTATAATAATGAATTACATTTCAGTGTATGTGTAAGTAGGTGTTACATCTGAAAATTAAAGAAGAGAACTTATAAGTTCTCTTCATAAAGAGAGATAAAAGCACATCACTCGAAAACAGATAAGTAGACCAATTTGGCAAAAAAATTGTGTTCTTAATAGTGCCAATTGGATTATTATGGAAATCTAATTAAAAAAAAAAATGCTTACCTAAGGTCCAAAACCCTTTTTAGATTTTTCAGTTAGACAAAAAATAGGAAAAAAGTTTTATTTAAATTTTACATAGAGAACCCATAGCCTGCTGAACTAGGTCCATGCTGTATTAGAAAAGTCAAAAACCAATACAACACACTGTGCTTCAAATTTCTCGGTTCAATTAGTGCCAATTGGATTTTTAGGGAAATGTAATTGAACAAAAATTGCCAAAGGTCCAAAAACTTTTTTTTCAGTTGGACAAAAATTAGAAAAAAGTTTTTATTATTGTTTTAATTTTCCATAGACACAATAGAATCCATAGCCTGCCGAACTAGGCCCATGCTGTATTATAGAAGTTAGAAACCAATACAACACACTGTGCGTCAAATTTCTCGGCGAATGAAACTCTGACCTCACATCCAGTCCCTCAGGTTCGCATAACTCATAAATTACTGAATATTAATCTGAGTTTAGGATTGTTTCGCGTGCAACCTAATTAGTGCTTAAGTTTTGTTATGTTGGCAGTGCCTGAATTCATTATGAACTGGTTTGCTGCAATCTGCAACAGAGGGCTTAATTATGTAGCATCGGTCATTTGTAAGCGTAACTGCAAGCAGTTTTTATGCAATTGATGCAGTTTTTTATGCAATTTATGCAACTTTATACGAGTTTAAATAGATTTGTAGTACATTTGGTAATTTGTTTGAAAACGTCATCACAACAGAGTAACGTAACCTCATTGGTCATTAGTAGGTTATGCGCTTCCGTGCTTTGGAGGGCACGTTAAACTGTCTGTCCCGGCTTTTAAGGCATTAAGCCACGATGGAGGTCCTTAGACGGCCTAAAAACTCCGTCACAAGAGTTGGCCACTTGCTCATACAAACTTAGGTACTTTAGTAGATTAGGAAACAAAACGAAATAGTGAATGTTTTGCTTTGGTTGTTTAAAAGTTTGTTAGTGCAATCGGCCTACTGATCCTTCGAAACCACCTTAGCTCTGTAAAGAGGAACAACATGTCTTTGGCTCATAAAGCTAAAAGATATGCTACTTCGTCCGAGGTGAGAAAAGATACTTGGACTCTTTTCTCACCTCTGACAACAAACTGAACTCTTTGTGCTATTTTACACCACAAAGCACCTGCCCCTGATTCGAGATCTTTTGAATAAAGACGATACTGTTTTTCTTGGAAGAATTTCGGGACTATTTCCAAGGATATTCAAAAATTCGGTGCGATTCGATGTACAAATATAAAATCAAGCTTGTTTCTTATAATAAAGGGCCCCCTATACGGTACGACTGATCGATACGATCCGTCAGACTGTTTCAGACCGATCGAAACGACTAATCGATAGTAGGACCGAAATCATTAACGATCTTGACATACACTATCGATTTGTTGTTTCGATCGGTCTGAAAGCGACAGATTGTACAGAATCGTAGGTACGTATATGACCACCTTTAGGGTAGGCAGAGACCACAGATCTCCATTTGCTACGATCCTGACACACTTTTATCGCTTCATTCACGATTCGATGTCTTTTTTTATAGAGCACATTATAATTCTGAATACAGTGATTCTTACTAAAACAAGATTACAACTTTACTGCGCACCAACAGGAATGGTACTCTTACTTTGGCCATATAGCGAGGCGTGGTGATGAGAGTCTCGAAAAGCTGGTCATCGTTAGGAACGTCGAGGGAAAGAGATCGCGCGGGAGATCCCCAACTCGATGGACGGACCAGCTCCGGGAGAAGAAAGCCAGGTTCTACGAAGTGGTCCACCTAGCCACTAATAGAACTCGTTGGAGGCAAGATGTCCACACTATCACGAAGACGATCACGATCACAGAAGTGATCACGATCTTCAGACATGAAGAGCCGACCACAGAGAGACAGGAATGGTAAACATTCGTCGAGGCCTTTTGGAGATATTTAAAAGCTTAAAGGCAAAGTTCAAATACACATTTGGTATATTTGTACCAAAATAATGTGTATTTGGACTACGCAGTACGCAATTCTTGCGAAAAAGTTTGCCAGCCTATATCGATTCCTTTCAAAATGATTTTCTCATGAAATGTACTATATTTACTGTTATTTTTACATGGATTGTGTCGATCAACAAGCCGAATCGAGTGATTTCGAGTCGCACGCCGAAACTCCCAATATAAACCGACGTTCAGTTTGTCAAACAGTTTGAAATAGAAAATTCCGGATTCAATCTCATGCATCCATCGTGCACCCACAGGTTTTATTTGTCAAGTACGTTTCCATTGTCGCACGGCAAAAATATATTAATTTTCGCGGCGGGAAAACAAACTACTGTGTGGTGTGTTCCAAGTTTGATAAATTAGCGATTTATTCACCATTTTACCTAAAATTCTCAATTCATTAAAGACTAGTAGCGCCGTCGCGGTTTTGCCTCCGTAGTGATGGTAAAATAATGCTATCAAATGCAGAAATAATTTTTAAAACCCGACTGGTAGTTCCTGAGATTAGCGCGTTCAAACAAATAAACTCTTCCGCTTTATATATTGGTAAAGATTCTATAATGATATCGCTTTTGCATTTTGTTTGCAAAATGCCTTTTATTAGAGCTTAGCAATGATATCATTGCTAAGCTTTTATTTAACTTCACATTTGCATGTTTATCTCAAATCTTTCAAGTTAGATTGAACAATTTCTTGATGTCCTATTACACTTATTATTGATTATCGGTAATAATGCAATATAATGGTAACAGTGAGCTGATAAAATATTATGATGCTAAAGTCTAGAGCTAAGGGACATAGGTATAATTTTAAAATTAGCATATTTTGAATGAAAACAAAATTTGGACAAGTCATCTGTTGGGTTTGCTAGTTTAGGATAAATTTGCATCAGGGTGTAGGTAAAATTCTTATATCCTTATGACGTTCTCTACAATCCGCTTCTAGTTTACGCCTTGTCCCTTTTAGCGTTTCCTTGTCCCACCACAATAAAGGACCTCAGTTATTGGCCCGATACTGTTCGCTCTGACATCCAATCAATGGCCTCGAAATATGGTCGCCATAACTACTTTGTTTTATTGCTTTGATCTGGTTCAAAATAGAATATAACTTTTAATAGATGTTTGTTTATGGTATTTAGCTTGACGTTCAGGTATATATGAGGCTCTTGACCTAACAAAAGGAAGTAAGAGAGACCTTTGCATAGCATTGGGACAATATAGATTTATATTAAAACTAGCAGACGCCTGCGGCTTTGCCCGAGTGGCTACTAATTGTTTATCCCACGGGAAACATGCATGTTTTCGGGATAAAAAGTAGTAACTCACTTTGCACACTGAATTCGGTAAACCATGTTGTGACATCCTTTATTATTATCATCTGCTAATCTACACATGTTTAAGCAAATAAATAATCTTTATCTTTATCTTTACTCTCCAGCCCTCCAACTATCTCCACACAAGAAATCACGTCAATTCGTATCTCCGTTTTGACGTGAAAGCAGGACAAACCAACAAACACACTTTCACATTTATATGGGTACGGATATTTAACGTTTGTCAAAATTATGTCTAAAATCCTACCAATTTTGAAGTTTCGGATTAATTATTTTTAATAAAAGTAAGTTCGTATGAGCAAGTAGCCAACTCTGGTGACGGAGTTTTTAGGCCGCCTAAAAGGCCTCCATCATGGCTTAACGACTTAAAAGTCGAGACCTACAATAACGTGCTCTCCGAAGCACGGAAGCGTTCAGCTCGTAATGCCACTTGCAGTCACCCATCAAAATTGTGATTGTTAATAATGTTCATCATCTTTTATCGTTGACCGTACGTATACCCGGTTTATGTACTCTGTTTTAGCTAAATCGGAAGTAAGGTTTCGCATTTATTACTTAGCTTAATCGACGTACCCTCGTTACAAACTCTTTATTACTCTAGGTGCCGCTAAAGTACCTATAAAATCGTGAACGATATTGAACTTGATGGTAAAAGTATTTTACACTTTACACGGAATTCACTTGAACGTGCATGTAAGTAATTGTCTACAGTTTTTAAATTGAAAAGTATGTACGTACTTACGTAGGTTATATACCTGTGGGTGTTCTATGGTAAATAAGAAAGTCACACTAACATTATAAATGCGATCGTTTGTGTGTTTGTATGTATTATCAGTCTGTATATGAATAATGTGTTTAGCCATGGCGGAGGCCTTCACGCGGCCTAAAAACTACGTCACCAGAAATTAATAATAGATGTTGCTTACATTTTCATTCAATAATTCGCTATTATAATTAAAAAAAAAATACAGAATTGTATAACCTTATAAATTATATAATTCAGACCTTCTCGGAATGTATTCCGAATTCGGAAAGTGACGTTTCTTCGCTGAAATAACGTTAACTTTCCGAAGAAAATCATCGAATCGGATGCATTTTCAAAAGACGGCATTGTACTGCAGGAATTTTCACTCTCATTCAAAAAGCTCTATCCAAACCGACGGTAAGCGATATAATGTTTGTTTAGACGTAGCTTAACCTAAAAACATTGCCCTCCCATAATAAGTTACCGGAACCTCATCTAAGTTCTACAACTTTGATTAATTTATGAAGCTTCTCGTTCATAGGGTGTAATAATATTTTTGTAATGAGAAAAATATTCCTTGACGGGCTGTTTTATAAAGTTGAGATTCGCATTTATCTTATGAGTTTCAATAGATTTATGATTCAGAATTGACTAGCCTTGTTACAGTTGTTCTAAGTATTTACTTTTAGAACTTGCTTCAATAGAGTATTACCCACCCCTTTTCAAATAGTGTTTTAAATTCTTCTTCTTTCGTATGAGCAAGTGGCCAACTCTAGTGACGGAGTTTTTAGGCCGCCTAATGGCCTCCGTCATGGCTTAGCGACTTAAAAGCCGGGACCGACAATTAACGTGCCCTCCGAAGCACGGAAGCGCTCAGCTCGTAATACCACTTGCACACCCATCCTAAAAGTGACCGCTCACAACGCTGCTTAACTTCAACGATCAATCAAGAACGTCCAAGCAAGCTACGCCACGAGCGCTTCAAACGTGTTTTAAATGAAACCTGTACTTTTAATATAATTTTTAAAACCAGTTTTTATTTTTATGACCGGCAATTTCACGTTCCCTCTGAAGAAGAAAACCTCAGTTGTTAATAGCGGTCACCCATCCAAATTGTGACCGCTCAGAACGTTGCTAAACTTCAAAGATCACTATGTTATTCTGAGAAAATATTTTATAACTATTGTATCACTGTTCCATTTACCGGTGTTAAAAGTATTGTGTATGCAATAGCCATAAATAATATCTAAACTTTATACTGTTTACTCTGTTTAAAACATTGTTTGAATATAAACTGTTGGAGATATAAAATGGTACTGAGCGAATGGTATGAACCTGTAAAAACGATGCACCGCGATCACTGAATACGGACAGGTTATGTCTTCTCTTCTGCAATTTAAGGGATCCTCCCTTGTCGGCATAACTGATGCGTTTTTCTCCACGAAGCTCTTTCCAGCTTCCTTGATTTCCATATACGACATGACAGCAACCTTCTCCTTCACTTGGCTCTTGAAGCATATCCTCGATCATGGCTTTAAGAGTCATCTTCAACTGGCTTTCTACTAACCTTTTAACTTTAAATGTCAAAAAATCTAATTTTATTACCTTTTCTCCCACTGCTCGAACCCAACCACTGTCCTTTTCCCTCCGCGCACACACTTGTACAGCCCCAGTTGCTTACCCTTGCTCCTGTCAAATACTTCACCAAGTCGCCTCTACCAAGTATCTTGGCGTCCACGTCGATAATTCTCTTTCCTGGGCCTGTATTCTATTAAATGACAACCGCTTTGGTTTTGGTTCGAACTCTTAAATGTCAGCCATTTGGTGAAATAGTAGAATAGCTTTTCAAAAATTTGTTCTGCCAAAGTTCAAAACCTCACCACAACTGAGTCGTTTGTTATTAGTAGTCATGGAAACAGTCGCTTTAGTTGAGGTTTTGGTTGAGGTTGATAAAAAGTTCGGTACCGGAATCGACGCCAGGACCCCCCATATTGTGAATACTATAGCTAGAGTACGTAAGCTCATATTTGTCTTTAAGAATTTAAGAAGTGTCGCCGATTTTCAGTGTTTAAAGACAGTTTACTGTGCTCTCGCTCAATCCATCTTGAACTACTGCATCACGGCATGGGGCGGTTCCATTAAAACTCAGATGCTTAGAGTAGAAAGAGCGCAGAGGGCAGTCTTGAAGGTGATGTCCTCTAGACCAAGGAAATTCTCCACTAGTCTTCTTTTATCACAATGTGAAGTTCTCTCAGTTAGGCAACTGTTTGTCCTAGCAACTGTTTTACGCCAGCACCAAAATTTAGTTTTTGACCCTGAACACCTCGTTAACAAACGTCGCTCTGACATTGTGTGCAAAATGAAACCGAGAAGAACTACTATAGCAGGCCGCCACTTTTATTATTTAAGCCCTCTACTTTATAACAGGGTTAACAAAGCTTTAGATATTTATCCTCTTCCTCAACACATATGTAAGTAAAAAGAAATGCTTAAAATGGCTTCTATCTCTATCTTATGAACAAACAGAAAATCTTCTCATTCCTCTCTCATAAATACCAAAGTCTTGTTACATAAACCTAAACATAAACACACACATTTTTCTAAACTCCACATACACACAAAATGAGTTCAGGTTCCCTTGCACAATCTAGACTCTTCCGAGACTAGCTTCAATAAGAGACCTCACTTTCACACAATTACACTCACATCGACACACTACATACTTCTCACTCACGTCTTCACACATTAAAGTTCTCACATTCTCTATCTTTTCAAGCACTTTGTTTTAAATTTCACTTTGTTTTATTTTGCATTTTTATATGTACCTACTTGTGATTATATTCGTAACAGAACCTACTCATTTGTTTTGGAGGTGGGCGTTGAGACTGCTTCACAGTTTATAACTTTTGCAGTTTCACCGTTTTACTTGTATCTATTGTTCACCTTGTGTTTTTGTTCCGAATAAATAAATTTTATAATTTTTTATAATCCTCTTCCTCTCCTTCCGTCCACTTTTCCTTCAATGATGTTCTTAATGAAACTGTCATGTCGTATAAGGTTATGTATGAAATGTAGGTATATTGTCCTCTTTTCATTCAGGAAGTTGAAGCAGTCTTATTAAAATTTCATAATGTAAAAATGTGATAACGACTGTATTCCCTAAGTTTCGGTAGACATTTATCTTTCAGATCTTTAGGCAATTTTAGATCCTTTCAAGATATCAAAGGGGGTAGTCAGAGGTATTTCCAAACTAATTTGGTACATTCCCACATTTTGCAGAAGTTAACATTCCAAACGTGACAGGTTGCAACCCCATCGACTATTAGAAAGCTTATCTGGTTTCCTCACGATATTTTTCCTTCACCGTTTAGAGCTCCTGTTAATGCGCATATAAATTGATGAAACAATTAGCTTGTTTGTGTGAATCAGCTTCTGTAACGATCAGCAGAGGCATTCTGTACTAGACTCACTTCGAATTCACTCAAGTGACCGAGCTCACTAAATACGCAAGAATGTATTGTAAGTGTTTGTAGTAAGATTCAAATTTCGAATACGAAATTTGATATCTCACAGCGGATTCAGCTCTTCGACGTTCGAAGTGAGTTTACAGAATGAGCCTACTGTTAATTATTTCTACTCTTCGACTCTGACCCTTGCTGTAATTTATGGGTTCCCGTAAAAGGATCCCCCAAATCGCCGCCCCTATGATTTGCATATTTTCTTTAAAACACATGTTGTGTTTATAAAACCCCGAAGTTTTATTTTCTTTCATCAAGCTTGGATTTTAATTAATGCCTTTGATAAAGCGCTTTTTTTCTACGTTACTAAAATTGTTTCATGTTATGAAAATTTGGAAAATTATGAATAAAAATACTTCCTATGGATAAAGCGATTAGGCTCAGAGTCGGTAAATGTATAATCCCCTTTATAATGATATTAGCGAACGCTTGCGGCTTCGCCCGCGTGGACTACTATTTTTTTTCCCACGGGAACCTTTTTCCGGGATAAAAAGTAGCCTATGTGTTATTCCAGGTCATAAGCATTGTATATTCCAAGTTTTAGCCAAATACGTTCAGTAGTTTTTGCGTGATTGTGTAACAAACATCCAAACATCCAAGCATCCAAACATCTAAACTTTCACATCACACCAATATTACAAATGCGAAAGATTGGATGTTTGGATGGATGTAAATTTACAAAATTGTTGTACCTAAGTAATTCATACAAATGTAACGAACATAAACGCAGCCAATTTAGCAATAAACAGCGAGGTCAATTCGTACGTCGTACAGTCATATTAAAATTGACGATCAAAATGTCATTTTTCATATATTTTTAGTTCGTACAATGAGCAATTCGACTAGGTATAGTTCGTTGCAAAATCGGATGCAAACTGCGGACGGCCTTACACAACAAGACGCTTGCGATACATTGTTTGAGATGGAGGCTTGTCGGCTTTGATAACACCAATATCTCAGCTTTATCGACCTCATCCAACCACCCATTGTTTCTCAGTTTGTCACTAACAGTGACCCATCTATTCATCACTCCATCATAACTGAATAGCCACAAATCAATGTGCCTCATTCATTGGACTGTTCGAATAACGCAAATAAGCGTAATAAGGTCGAAAATATAAAATCCCGCCCACATCATACACGTAAATGACTCAGATATGAAAACTAATGTGTATTTTGTCTGCCCGCGAACGCGATAAAAGGTCGATAAAAGGACTAACAAACAAATTTTAGCCCTTTTCGTCCCATAATTCCCGTCTATAAGCTCATTTGATGGCCCGAGCCGAATTATGGCCACAAAAATTGCTGATGTCTGGCATATTATGTTGTGAATACACGTTGTAGACATGCAGGCCTCACATCTATCTACTATAGTTCTATACATGATAATCCAGTAAAGATGGAAAGGTCACATTGGTCTAGAAAAAACTCAAATTCAAAGCCAAAAATAATCGATCGAGTGAGCGAAGCGAGCGAAGATCTCAGTGGCAAGTTGGGCGATTTTGCTTTAAATGTTTGTATGTTTCACGAATTCCTGTTCTCGCATAACTGTCGAACTCTTCATCCAATCTGCATGAAATTTAGTAGGTCAATAGGTTGTGCTATAGAAATTTACGTTGGAGCATCTGAGCTAAATCGATAAAGGGGTTGTCAAGATATTGGGTTCCCAAGGGAGTAAAGAAAAAATCTCGGTTCGGGGCGAACTACTAGTTTATTTAGTAAGACCGGCTGTTATCACATTTAATAGTAATTAAAATTAAGCTAGGTGACTTTACTCTTGATTCTTCGGGCTCCATACATACGAGTATACTTATGGAGCTTCATACATATAAAGTAAATTCTGAACGATGACACAGAGAATTTGGTTCTTAAAAATTTTTAAAAGAGTTGTTGTGACTAGACTCAATAGTTTATTATATTGTTTAATTTATAATGTGAGTTTTTCATGATTCATTCGCCACTTTTTCGTTATATCGCCACTTTTTATTTTACTCCCCGCTAGTGTTATGGCCACAACTTTGCGGCGACAAAACTGATCTATGGCCTTTTTATTTGTAATAAATTTTTGCTTTGTGTGTAGTAAATAATTTGTCGACACAAATTGCGTGTGAATCAGCACATTTACTGATATTTGACCACACAGCTGAATTTATCATTGCATACTAAATCGACATAGTACCTACATTATTTTTATGATTACATTTTAAAGGACAAGTGTAGTTCATTAATCATCATCATCATCCACAGCCCGACTTCACCCACTGCTGGGTATAGAGATCCCTAATGCCCGGGTGACACGAGGCTAGTTTTTCAAGCTAGGATAGCAAGCTAGTGTTTTACTAGCTTCGTGTAGACACAACTAGCTTCATTTCTAAGCTAGTACACGACGCTAGAAGTACTAGCTTGCTAGCTTACTAACACTAGCTTGCTATCCTAGCTTGAAAAACTAGCCTCGTGTCACCCGGGCATTAGTTTGTGCCATCCGGAACGATCCTGCGTCCGCGTTGAAATGTTGTCAAAGAGCATTATCGCCAGAAAAGCAAATGCAAAAACTATGATTCACTTGACAGTCAGCCGGGTAAAAATAAAACAGTAAGAGTAAGTAAGTAAGAGTAGAGAAAAGTATGTTTTTCTGGTGATTAGGCAGTCCCAAAAAAAATATTGAAATCAAAATGTTTTTAACTATATTCATATTTTCATGATCATGATTTAACATTTAATATAACATTTCATTCTCAACCATCATAATCAAGAAAAGTGATGATGAATAGCAACAATTATCATTATATCATTTATTTATGAAATAGTAAGTATATTCTTCAAACTATTCATATTTCGAATAGATTTATTCATACTTGGAATTGAAGTCAAAGTGCTCGTATCAATAAATGCATAAAATTATTGTTTTTACGATCAAACTTTAGTATTGCCGTTTTCTTATCCAAAGTGATATAATCCTTTACGGCTTCTTTTTACTCTGATGTTGTTTATTTATGAGTTGAAATTGTACTTAAAATTATGAGGATATTCAGATGAATAATATCTTCTACGGCAGTGTTCCGCAAAGGGTGTGCCGCGGCACACTGGTGTGCCGTGGTAATTGGTTGGTGTGCCTCGGAAAAATAAGGTTACCTTACCTATCTCAGTTAAGTTACTCTCTAACTAAACAAACTTATGTTTGGCATTAAAAAAATGATTTTTCTTTTATGGTGGACCTCAAAGATTTTCCGATTTCTTAGCTAACATGAACATAAAAAGTTTGCGGAACACTGTTCTACGGTAAATAAGTATGAGCCGTGTTGGCCCAGTGGGAGAGTGCTCGACTTTCGACCCGAAGGTCGTGAGGTCGAATCCCGGCCGTGCATCAATGGATTTTGCGTTTGGAAGAAATGCTCTTATTAAGCTTTATTCTATGAAGCTAGATATCCTATCCTACTTATATAGATACTTAAGAATAAAGTGGTTACATGAACTTTACGCATGTTGTGATACCATTTAATAACGGGAGAACTAGACCTAATCATCATCACCATTGGCCTTTAAAAATATCTTGGAGATGGTTTAGGTGGCGTCAGTCAAGTTACAGAACAGTTCGACTAGACCTAAGATACCTTACATATTTGTTTTTAAATGTACGGTTGGTATAGTACTTGTGTAGGGTATCCTTTTGAAATAAAGCTTTTGTTGTCGCATTAAGAATTTTTTATAACAGTCTTATGATTATGTTATAACATACATTCAGCTCAAAAGCTCCGAAGCCTTCCATCGCTCACTTCGCTTTCAAAATCCGAGCACGCAACAAAACAGTGGATCCAGCATACACTTGCAATGGGTTACGTCTGAAATGGGCTTGGATCAGACTCACTCGCTCTGTACCAGGCTATCTGTCTAGTAGACAAATCGCTCCCTCAAATGGAAGATTACAGCTAAGCCAGTAGTCGTTCAGACAGGCACGTAACGTGGTAATGGACTAACGAGTTCTTTCATTTCAAATCTCCAGTCTGCGTAGAATTTTAATTCTACGCAGACTGGAGATTTGAAATGAAGGAATTGCAGTTACTTATGCCGGTGCACGGCGCGTCTCAATGCTTGGATAATAATAAAAATGAAGTCTGCGGGGAAGCGGCATTGTTTATTCTACTTCTGTAGTGTTATAGTTGCCTTGTACTTCAAGTTGTAAGAATTGTTTGTGAGTGGTGTT
This sequence comes from Camptogramma bilineatum, assembly GCA_958496255.1. Classification (NCBI taxonomy): domain Eukaryota; kingdom Metazoa; phylum Arthropoda; class Insecta; order Lepidoptera; family Geometridae; genus Camptogramma; species Camptogramma bilineatum. The sequence continues at coordinate 12,836,883 of OY292466.1, read as the reverse complement.
GTCCTGTATGTTGGTTTGGTTTGATTCCATGGGTTTAATCATTTGTTTGGGTATTAACACCATACTCAAATTATTGAAAGAAAACAGTAGTTTAGTCACCTCCACATGAAGTGATCGTGTTCATTATACTCTCCAAATTTCCACTTAAACATCACCTTAGGTTGTCGATGACTATCACACATACAAATATATCATTAAATGTTTTGAATGTTTTTGAATTGCCATGGTGCACTTTTATCATTAGATATACTTTGTATTGTTTAATACCCAATAGATCTACAATAACTGTAAAGGCCAACAAAGAAAACTTACCTTACTTAAGTATACCATATTTATTTATTTTTAGGGAAAATATTTAAACCTAAGCAATGAAACTAAGTGAGACATGATGTTCTATAAATAAATGTTAATGTATAAGAAAATCGTACTACTAATAGTATGACTTCTCTCATTCAGTTCATAACCAATCAAGAATGTATAAAGTTATATACCTATGTACTCGTATATTGTTGATTGGTTACACAACGGTGTGATGTGTATCCACCCTAAGCCTGCGTCCTCAGATATCCTCTGGAAGACTGAGGCTAGTTTTATTGTTTGTAGTTTTATTTTATGAGCAATTCATGAGTAATTTGCGTCGGATTACTGAGAAAATAGGTGTCGAATACTTAATGGTTTCTCTTTTTCTACTTAAATTGTGAGATTTTTTATCTTGAGTGATAATACTGAAGGAGTGGTTTCAAGCTCGGAATACGGTCAGGGATCCCTTTGTTATTTTTTTTTTAATATGTATTTTGAAAGCTGAGGTGGCTGAAGTGGGACTTTCGATCCAAACGTAGTGGGTTCGTACCTGCCCGTGCATCAATAGATTTTGAAAAAAAATAGATGTTCACGAGCTCTAAACTGTGAAGGTAAACATCGTGAGGAAACCACTTAGCTTTCTAATACTTCAATAAAATATTCTGATTCGATGTTTTATTGATCTTTTGTCACCGCCAAACATTATTCTCGATCCAATCGACGAAGATGGAAACCCTAGTGTATACGCCTGGAAGATTTGGCAGAGCACACTCGATGCCGAATGACGTCACACCTATGACGTAGTGCATTAAGCCCTGTGACGTGAATGGCAAAGGGATCTTCATTTGAAGGGGACCTCCGGAGTCACCCTGTAAGGAAAATGAAGATTTATGCTCACAATCAGAGAATTCGATTATAGGTTTTCGGGGTTGTACGAGTATCATGGTTTAGCGTACAAAGCAGTTGTCATAGCACTTTTTCATTTAAAAACAAACGTCTAAGCATAATTATTTATTTCGTAAAGCTCAATGTTGGACATAGATCTCCCTCAAAAATTTCAAAAATTCCATGTGTTGCGGTTGGAAGTGGCCTGCATCCACCGCTGACCTGCAGTTTTTACAACGTCGTCTGTCCATCTTGGCGATGGACGTCTTACACTGCGATTGATGGTTATTATTACATTAGGGAAATCAGACATACCTGACAGGCATCAACTCCACCTTCCAGCTTCCCAGCACAGATCTGCGTCTCCTGGATGCCACACCATTGTCGGTTGCAGGAGGGCCGCAGTAGACTGTCGCATTGCTTGTTGTCTATCACGTCCACTACTGCCGCTTGAAGCTCTGGTGATATGTCGCGAGAACCTGTATGAGAACGACCATTCTGGATTGAGGAGTTTGTATTATAATTGTTTGTAGCCCAAAAAAGCGTTATATTTCAGAAGTTTCTTTTAGATCTTCATGGAAAAACGTTAGAAGAAATGGTTTAGTTGAGTAGGTACTAAACTTTCCCGTATTCTTTTGAATTGTGAGGAACTTTTATCGTTATTTTTTAAGTTTTGTTACAACACTACACAATTCGTTTTTTTTTCTTTTTCAAGGCCACAATGTTAGGATACGGCAAGTAATGCCAAAAACCAGTGGTTGAGTTGTACTGGATTTTTTTCCCCTGGGATAGAAAGAACTTAATTTTTAGAAGGTTCTCGATAAAAATTAATAGAAGTCATCACGGAACCTTATACATGATGCCAATGACAATGTTAATTTATTTTTAGACGATACTCGCTATTTGGGGCTTAATGTCCACACTAGATTCGATTCCAAAATTAATTAACTACAAGATTGTACACTACTGACTGGTATCATTCGGTTAATATCAAAGTGGAAGATTCTACTTCCACAGATCCTAATCGATCAAATCAGGCAATCCACGTGTCAAATCTATTAAGAAGGAAAGAACAAAACCCACTTGTCTGTCGACCGTTGTTACAAGCATCAAGTTAATCTTTGAATATTAATTTAAGGAGGTGCGTACTCAACCTGATTTGACAACGCCCCATCCAGTCACAGTCGCCTTACTTCCCAGGCTGGTGGTATCAAACTGTGTCCACAGACACGCTGGTTGAATGAATCTGGAGAACGTCACCTCCTTTTCCAGCTCCATCAGGGCTATGTCGAAGTATTTCTTTGGAGAGGTGTAGTTCGGGTGGACTATGATTTTGGTGATCATGGCGTCGGTTGGTAGAGCACCGTTTGCAAACTGAAAGAGTTTTTTCAATACATTTATGATTGTCTTGTCTTGTCACTATCAAGAGGATAGTGTAAGAAAATATTTAAAAATGAAACCAGACAAGAGGCTTAATTAAAAATTAAAAAAAAAACCTGACTTCAATGTTCGAGTTGAGCATGAGAAAATAAAGCACAAAAAAAAGATTTCGATGAATTGAGAACCTCCTGCTTTTTTTGAAGTCGGTTAAAAATACTGAAACTAAATGTAACAAGCTTACTATTGCACCTCTAAGACATCCATTTTCAGACATTTACGATCCTTTAGAAATGTCTAAAAGGGTAGCCAGAGGCGCGTCCTATCACATATTTAACACATGCAAACGTTTTGCAACCATATCTTTCCGCAAATGGCAAGTTACAAGCTCACAATTACATTGGTATGTGTACATTTTTTTATTTATCTAGGTTTTCGTTTTTCTACATTGGAATGATTGAATCAAAACCTGGCTTCGGAAAAAAACATCTGAAATGGTCAAACTTGATTCAATTTTGTTCCCATAGCATAAGTATCTTGGCTTAGCCTGGGACTGTGTCAATATAAATAATTCTTACTGTATCAAGAATATTCTTGTCCCCGAGTCTGACAATTTTAGGTACAGGATCTGCTATAGTTGTGTCTCGGGATGAGGCGCTGGTGCAGTGTGCCGCAGTCAGGACGAACTTGGGGCTGATGAGGGAACTGCCGCATTTGAACACCCACGTGCCTACAGCTGCCTTCCAGCCTATGGCACCCTGGTAATTTTATGATACGTTATCCTGATCATCCATAAAAAAACTTAAACTAAAATAACTTTTTCATCATCGAACTAAGATGACGAGTGGTGAAGGGAAACGAAGAAAGGAAACTTGTGCACATTCCACAAAGTCTTCCCTTCACCACTCGTCATCTTAGTATTCCCTCCTTGTACAAACATCTGCTACATACTAGTAGATAATTTATTACCCGTGTAATAAAATAAATTTTTGCCATTTAGAACAAATGCGCATATAAATTTTCTGAAACGAAAAATCTAAAGATGCATGGCTAGAATTCGAATTCACGACCTTCAAAGGTCGAGGCACTTTCCTACTATCAACAAAGCTAAAATTTGACTGGCTTCTTAGCTCAGTTGGTAGTAGCTCCGCCTTCTGCGCTGTAGGTCGTGGGTTTGGATTCCCACCCAGGACAAACATTTGTGTGATGAACATAGATGCTTGTTATGTGTCTGGGTGTTAGTATAATAAAGTATGTATTTATAAAAATATATAAGTAATCTATCAGTTATCTGGTTCCCATAGTACAAGCTTTGCTTAGTTTGGGGCTAGAAGGCGCTGTGTGAAATGTCAGGCAATAAAAAAAAAAACATTTCAAAAAACAAAGGAAGGTTTATCCTACTAGCTCACAAACGTAGGTACATTACGTAATTGACATTGTACAGTTGACTCACCATATGCGGGAACTCCCCGGGTTCAGTATTGCGACCTCCAATAGCAAAATGTGGCTCGAAGCCACCGCGATTTTTCATTCTGTATTTTATGCCTGTTGGAATAAAATTGAAAATGTATCTATAAATGCATTCTTGTAGTCACTGTGCTATAGCTTTAGGTTAATTGGAAAGTCATTCCTATAGTAATAAAATCAGTAGGGTTACAGTTATTAAGGTTAAGCCATGATGGAGGCCTTTAGGCGGCCTAAAAACTCCGTCATTAGAGTTGGCCACTTGCTCATACGAAAGAAGTAGGGTTACATGTCAACTATAAAAATGTAAACTATAAAGAATTACAGAATTACAGAATAACTAACAGCACAAGGCGATGCGGTGCGGTGCTGGTGTCGAGTTGATCTAAACAGCTATGACCTTAATGCTATAACATAATAATTAACCTATTTGTAACATGACAATAAAAAGTATCACAAATACTGTCACACTTGCCAATTTTCATACAAAAATTCTACATAAACTTAGCTTTTTTACTTAACTTTAAAAAAAATATCTTTACGTTCTTTTTACTGGTACTTACAATCAGAAGTTCTTTTGTCCATTTCATCCCTGTGTTTTATTTCCCAAATATATTCAAGGCATTCTGCAAATTAAATATGAGTTAGATACTTAAAAGGAAATAAAAGGAAGAGAAAAAAAAACAAACAAAGCATGAAACGAAAACGCAATTAGGCTATAAGAATTTATTACATACTATCCTATAGAATTCTACTGTCCGTATAGTCTCATGGAGGAGTAACTTGCAATAACTGCGGGGTTAAAAAGGCCGTTATAGCAGAATCATAACAGGAATTCAACTATATGCGGTCTCTTCGTTGCGGAGGTTGCGGGTTCGATCCCCGCCGCGGGAAAAATGTTTGTATGATCTGCAAATATTTGTCTCGGGTCTGGGTGTTTTCTATGTACTCGTATATAAGTATGTATGTATTTAAAAAAAAAATGTATTTAAGTAGTACATCAGTCATGTGGTTCCATAACATAAGCTCTGCTTAGCTTGGGGCTACATGATGTTGTGTGAAATGTCCAGCATTATTTATTTATTTATTTATTCTTTTCATAGACTGAGAGTGACCAGGACGGCTTATAAGCCGTCCTGGTCACTCTTGGAATTGCAATATATTGCAATTCCTATTGTGATTCATCTATGGTGGCCTTTTTGCTTGCTTTGAAAATCATTTTATCAACAAAAACTATTTTATTTACTCACTGGTTTCACTTATTCTTTTCCGAAGTGCACTGAAATCGGGCTTTGGAGAAAACGTAAAATTTAAACATGGGTTTGTCGTGTCCTGTAATGGTGATGTTGGTGTAGTTGGTTCTTTCTGAAAGGAAGCATAATTGTAGAGCATTCTAAGGGCAGTCCATCTTTTTAATTCTTATCTTACTAAGGCTGGATTTTACCAAACTGGATTAAGTTTTATCTGGAGATTAAACCACAGTCGAATCCAGCCTTAGCTGGATTCGACCAAACTGTCATCTTACTCCCAGAGTAGTTATTCCGTTAGCCGACAGAATTCGAAATACAATTGTTTAGAAAGCGCAACCGAACATTATTAGGTGCATTCAAATTAGCTGGTTATAAGGTGTCAACTTTTCAATGTCAAAATATTCAAACAAACAGCAGTTTAATCTGTGGTTTAATCTCCAGATAAAACTTAATCCAGTTTGGTAAAATCCAGTCTAAAGACTAAAATTCTAATTCCACAGTTTTTAAATGAGCACTAAATTGATCTGAAATTGAACTGATCGCGAGAGCCACTGCTCGCGTGTGTACTTTGTGCTACCACAGAAGACCAGCGCTATGGTAGACTAACTACCGCAGCTTATGCTGAGTAGAGGCCTTTTTGTTGACTCATTTAGCTTAATAACATGTAAGTACCTACCTTATAACTTGTATACTAGTTAACAAATAAAGTTCTTTGATTCTTGATTCTTCTTGAAATTCTAAATTCTCTCTCGGTCACGTGCTTAGGCTTGTTTCACTCTTCAGCGTGTCGCCGGTCGCGTCCGTGAGTTGACCATTCACTGCACAGAGAAATTAATTTTGACCATTCACAGCACAGAGAAATGAGCTGTGAATGGTCAAGGCGCGGACGCGACCGGCGACACGCTGAAGAGTGAAACAAGCCTTAGGCATGATAGATATAAAAAAAACCGGTCAAGTGCGAGTCGAACTCGTACGCCGAGGGTTCCGTAGGTAGGTAAGCCATGGTGCCAATTAAGCTAGTCCGCTTAATTGTATGAGCGCCCATACAACTCGGAGGACAATTTTAATTGGCGTCAACTATGTATGTATGGGAACACCCTTTAATTTTCAACTTTTTTAACTTTTTGGAATTTTTCCTTTATTTGTGCTATAAGACCTTGCTTTTTGCCAAATTTCGTTATTCTAGGTCAACGGGAACTACCATTTAGGTTTTCGACCCAAAACCTCTAGGGTACTTCCGGTTGACCTAGAATTGTCAATTTTGGTTACAAGCAAGGTCTTCCAGTACAAGTAAAGGAAAAATTCCGAAAAATAAAAAAAGTTGATAATTAAGGTAAGTTTTGGTACTCACAAGTTTTCACGAAAACCTAAATTTGCCTATATCTTTTTATAGTGTTGACTCAGGACCTTGATTTTTATACTCACAATAGGGACTATAGACCTTAGTATATGGTATAAATTTCAACTTGCTAGCTTTACCCGTTCCTGAGATAATCGATGGTGACACACGGACAGACGGACAGACAGACAGACAGACAGACAGACAGACAGACAGACAGACGGACAAGAAAGTGATCTTATAAGGGTTCCTTTTTTTACCTTTTAAGGTACGGAACCCTAAAAAGTACCTAATGGAAAAAAAAATCGTTTACAGAACTTACTGTAGGTGTAGTTTGTGGTAAAACAACATAGCCCCAATTCCATTTATCATTTTGCTGAAAAAAAAAGGAATATAACCATAGATAAATCCAGAACAAAATAGAGAAATCAAACAGAATCAGTAACTAAAGGCATGGAAGAATTTTTTTCAGCTTTAGGCATTAAAATCTTTTGAATAGATAAGTCTATGGGAAATCAGAGCAGTTAGAGGTAATTCACCGCTTAGAGCTCTTATCTTATCTGATTATCTTAAACTGTTAAACGAGCAATCACATCACACTAATATTATAAATGCGAAAGTTTGGATGTTTAGATGTTTGGATGGATGTATGTTTGTTCCTCTATAACTCAACAACCTCCAATACGATTTGGCTGTTTAAAATATAGATATTTTTATCCGGGTACCATGCGAGCGACGCCGCGGGTGGCAGCTAGTATTTATATACTTGTATATTATTTGTACTCGCATTCTCGAAAACGGCTCTGACCATTTCGATGAAATTTGCACTGTTGAGCTTTACTTACATAAGTAAAAAATCGATCAAGCTCTGGTCTCTTTGATGACTTTTTGGCCCAGAAAACCGAAGGCGTCTTCAGAAGACCCTAACAGAGTTTCATCGCAATCTGATCAATGGTTTAGGAACGCATAGAGGACAAACATACAAACATTCACTTTTATTAATATACTAAGAAGATCTATTTATTCCTAGTCACTAGATTCATCCATCATAATAGGTACCTATTTTGTGATAACGTACTTTAAGTAGGGTTGGTTTCCTTGTAGGAAATAATATCAATTTAATAGTCGTTTTACGGTTAAATTCAATATACAATTAATTATCTTAACGATTCATAAATATAGGGTAATAAATAAGCAATTACTCACCCTCTTTGTCCTTTGATTGGTTTTAAAGTTATTTATATTCATGAAATCAGAATCAGACGACTGTCTTGAAAGTCCTGCAATTTGTAAATTGAAAATAATAAAGAAAATATGTAGAAGATAGAAGAAATAGATAAATGAGAGATCAACATTGAGGTTTTGCAAAGAGTTGAGGAGGAAAGATCGTTGTTGCAAGTTGTTGAGAATAAAAGAAGGAAGCTGATTGGCTATCCTATACGACATGACAGTTTCATTAAGAACATCATTGATGGAAAAGTGGAAGGAAGGAGAGGAAGAGGAAGACCGAGGATAGGCTACTTGAACCAAGTGAAGGAGAAGGTTGCTGTCATGTCGTGTAAGGAGGTCAAGGAAGCTGCCCTGGAAAGAGCTTCGTGGAGAAAGACGCATCAGTTATGCCGACAAGGGGAATCCCTTAAATAGCAGAAGAGTACAGTATTCACAAAAAGTGTAGGTATAATAACTATTACCTGTATAGCATAAAACCATGGTAATGATAATAATATTCATTTTGTTAGTTTCACTTGGTTTTATAGTGCATTCACTAACTGATCAAAAACAAGTATTGACTTCGTATCTACTTGTTAATTATATTCACACCATAATATAATAGGATACATAATCACTTATATGAGTAATCTAAACAACTGTCTCTTTAAAATAGTCCAGTAAAATAAATAGGTTTAACTTGTAACTTTTGTCACTTTTAAATAGCTTTGTATTCGAACACGTTTAACTCAAGAAACAAATATGTTGGGAATAATGTAAGATCAAGCGGTATTTATAAGTGGCCTTCGCATCCGTTAGGGCCATCCCTGGACTAAAAGGATGTTTACAACAAACCGGAAAGAATTTATGCTACATCTTTATAATAGTCTGCCGTACCTATGCAGGACTAGATGTGGGTCCGTGCTACGACAGGCTGGGCCCCGACCATTAAGAGGCCTGCGACCGGCGTATTTCTATAAAAACGTAATACCGAAATCATTTAAAATTTAAGCATATTTTTATCAGTTTATGTTGTTAGATTAAGAGAGTAGGTATTTATCTAGGTTCCTGTTACACTCTTGTTCCGAAAAACTTACCTAAAAAGAAATGTGAGCAAATTGAATTGAAATCTTTGTTGGTACACCAAAAATGGCATTTTTTCTTTTCATTTGTTCTTTAGTAAGTTTTTTGGAACAAAAGTGTAACAGGAACCTAGATAAATACTGCATTTATCCAAATAATAACATAAAGTGATAAAAATATGCTCAAATTTTAAATTTGCAGACGTTTGCTCAAGATCGAACCGAGTGGAGGAATTCCTTAGGGAGGCCTTTGCCCAGCAGTGGGACAGCACGGGCTTATAATAATACATCCTAATAATTTATTATAATGCTGGACATTTCACACAGCACCATCTAGCCCCAAAGAAAGATAGATAGATAGAACATAGATAGAACATTGTCTGTGGAATGGTGTCTTTGTCGAGAGTGTTCTTAACTATGTTTCATGAAAATCTGTTTAGCCGTTTGAAGATCATCAGCTCTTTTCTAGGTGCACTAAAATATAAAATAGGAGTCATAAAATATTAGATTAGTTTATTTTAATGAATGTATTTTACACATTTTCCTCGAAGCGACAATATTACTACAATACTTCCTAGAATAGGCATTAAATAATGATGTAGTAATCGACTGATTTACAAATACTTCGATATTGTCGTGTCGCCTCCGTCCCGTCGTAAATAAAAGCCGTTTTTGTACAGAAGTGTACACTTCCCAGAATCAGGTAAAGTCCTGTTAGTTTTGTAATTGCCTACGTAATTTTAATCGTCAGGATAATTTTTAGTACTAACAATTTAGCACCTCCAGATCATATTTACTTGTAATGGAACTCTTACTGTTATGGAAATAAAGTCGAGTTTCGCGTTTTATAAGCAAGCTTAGATTATGATCAGTATTAAACACGGTTTCACTGTTATTTTGAATGAAGTGTTTTAACTGTTAAGGTACCTGCATTTGGGTCATACATTTTTTTTAAAGTGACGACTTGTTTCACCTTTCCCGATTAAATTTTGATTAGTTACTCTCTTAGTTACGACACTGGCTGGATTCGATCAAAGTCATCTTACTCCAGAATAGTTACTCTATAATATTCTAAATACAATTGTTTAGAAAGCGCAACCGAACATTATTATGTGCATACAAATTATCCTGGTTATAAGGTGTCAACTTTACAATGTTAAAATATTCAAACAAACAGTAGTTTACACTCGAGTAAAAATGTAATCCGATTTGGTCGAATCCAGCCTTACAGATTAATGTATTTATGTTAATAGGTACGTGTATGTTTCTTATACAAAGAAATTGAGACACAAAACACTCCTCTATAAAGAGCCCTCTTAAGTAAAATTATTGGAAGTTTTCTGGAATAAAAAGATACCTAATTAAAGTTTCTTAAAACTTATTCACAAACTTGCTTTCGCCCACGGCTTCGCTTGCATGATACTCGGATAAAAAGCTATGTCCTATCCCCGGTCATTACATTTCTACATATTAAATTTCAGCCAAATCTGTTCAGTGGTTGTCGAGTTATAAAGGAACAAACATACATCCATCCAAAGATCCAAACTTTCGCATTTATAATATTAGTGTGAAGTGTGATGTTCATCAACTTTGTAGATTTTATCCCTCCTTTAAAAAACATGGAAAACCCATCTCCAAATGTAAGAAAGCGGATAGGTAAGGAACTGTGCTTTATTCCATTCAGTATTCAATTGGGTACGACCAGAATTGGTGGATTTACCCTAATCTTCCACTGATCGGACGATTTCTCTTCTCTTGCTTCATTTAACACGTAGTAAAACTAAGAGATTCTAGTTGGTACAGTTTATTAGGAAATTGTGCATTAATATTTTATGGCAGACATTGAATAATTAGTTTTAAGCACCTATTTAATATTGTAGTGGCATTATTTACCTGAAGTTACACTTAAATTAAAAATGCGAAAGTTTGGATGGATGTATGTTTGTTCCTCTATAACTCGACAACCACCGAACCGATTTGGCTGAAATTTAAAATATAGATAGATAATGACCGGGAATAGGACATGGGAGACATAGTAAACCATTGCACTATTTCAAAGACTTTTATTTCCAAACAATATCTTCAATCCAGTCGACGAAGCTGAATACTCTTGTATAGATCCCGGGGTGGTTTGCCCACGCGCAGCCGACGCCGAAAGACGTGATACCAATGACGTAGTAGAGGTTGCCGTGACTGGAGGAAAGGAGGGGCTTTCGGAACTGCAGTGGACCTCCGGAGTCACCCTAGAAGTGAAAAAATTCATGATTCCACAGTTTTTTTTACTAAAAACTGTATTTTGAAGGCGTGGCCAGATGTTTACAGATACAACAAGAAGGTTCTATTTTCTTTTAGAAGAAAAGTTAATGTCAATTCATAGGAACAGATCTGCAGTGCGATTTAGACTTCCAAAATGTATCCGATTCGATGATCTTCTTCAGAAAGTTGACTTTTTCTCGGTGTCCATCTCGAACCGCCAACTTTATAGGTAAAGGAAAATAGTAAGAAAAATCTTTTCATAATGTTTTCCTTCACTATTTAGAGCTCGTGATAATACATATTAGTCTCTTACGCTACATTTCAGTAATCTACATTCAATACCTGACAAGCATCTACTCCTCCCTCTAGCCGCCCAGCACATAGCTGGTGCTCTGCCAGTCCCGTCCAGTGTCGGTTTCTGGAGCCCTCCAGCAGCTCGTCACAGACCTTCGAGTCTATTATATCAACATTCGCCGCTTGCAGGTCTGGTGATATATCTAAGCTGCCTGTGGAATGGTGTCTGATTAGTAAGGTAGCCACAATCTTTCACCCCACTTATTTATAGACTTATATGAATACTCTAGTGGCATTCAATTTTATAGCATACTTCACTCACTTCACTTTGTTCAATTGGCATCCCACTGGAGATTGACTATTTCTGTATGAGAAGCTGGATCACCGAAAAAAATCTAGGCCCAAAACAGTGTTGGTTGCCCCGGTTCTGGTGTTAGTCGTGAAAGAACAGGAGAAAAATCACCTTGATCTTAAGACGTTTCAATGTGATCACAGAGGTTACAGGGTTCTACTGCATAAAAAAATTGTTGACTATTGACTAAGTAATTGACACAAAACTTCTTACCATGAGCCAAAACTCCCCATCCAGTCAGCGATACTTCCTTCCCAAAATCACCAGTATCAGGTCTATTCCACAAGCAAGCCGGTCTGAGCTTGTACGTGAAGTGGACCTCGCTAGCAAGCTCCATCAAAGCTATATCGTAGTATTTCTTGGGAGACTTGTACTGAGGATGCACTATGATCCGTGATATGTTCACGTCTGATGATGATGAGTGGAAGCTGCCGGTCTGGAAAAGACGAAAGTAGAAGTCGCACTTTTTTGTTTCACAATCTCCAAATTTGTTATTTTTACATACTGAGTAACGTTAATATATAAACTTTACAAGCCGTAAACCATATACAGTATTCTTCCGGTTCCATAGCTCAAATCGCTGATCTCTTTTCATTGGTGTGAGAATAACAAGAATAAAAATGTTGTCTTAAGCTCCACTAAAATATACTCTGAGATACTGATTTCTAGTATTTTTGTATGTGGAGTGTCACAAAATTCTTTGTAAAAAACACGAACCGACTCCCACGAAGCAAAAACGTTTTTCTAAAAATATATCACTTGACCTTAGCCACCACTTACTGGCATCAAGAACAAGTTCAGGTCATTGAGCCTGATGATCTTGGGTTCCGGGTCATCTATCGAAGTGTCTGGTGGAGCTCTGATGCAGTGAGCAGCCGTCATCACGAATTTAGAGCTGATGAGAGAACTGCCGCATTTGAAGATATAGTCTCCTTTCACTCCTAACCAGCCGATGGCGCCCTGTTAAGCAAAATACATTAGTCTTAGTCATCATAAGGTAAAAAGACTGTTTTACTAGTAGACTAAGGTACGCTTTGGTGCTTGGAAGGATACTTTAATTTAAACAAACTAACGGGACTTTATCGCGTGATTACCTTTGTTTATTATTTCCCGACGTTTCGAGTGCGTTTCAGCTCTTGTGGTCATGGGTAGACTGATGCGTCTATTTACTGGAGCCACCATCTTACTTACGTCAGGATACTTTTAGTTGTTGGTCCAACAAAGTCGTTCTCACGACGGAGAATATCACGACTATGTACTTTATCTCATACGAACTAGGCTTACACTATCACAATATCCTCGATAAGGCATGGTTTAATATAGGTTATGTATACATTTAGAAGCAATGGTATGTAAAACGTATTTGTTTTGGGAAAAACTAAATGTCTTGTGTTCAAACTGCCATGTCAACAAGAATGGTTTTGTTATACATAATGGTTGAAATCATTAACACATGTCTGTAAAGATGAGCTTCCAGGTCATATTTCTGGCTGTGCGTTAGTCACTTTATATATTTCAAAAACTAACGACAAATTATTTCTCAGCCGAATTTACCATATGAGGAAACTCTCCTGGAAGTGCCGGACGTCCACCTACAGTCCCTAAAGGAGGAAGCCTATTGGGGTCATCCCTATCCTTGATGGCCAAACCTGCAATCATACAACTCGTTTTACCATTTACCATATGAGGGAATTCCCCTGGTAGTGCTGGGCGGCCGCTTACTACGGGAGGGATCTTAGTAGTACCATCTCTCATGGCAAAACCTGGAACCATATAACGAATTTTACCATATGAGGGAATTCCCCTGGTAGTGCTGGGCGCCCGCCTACTGTGGCAGGGGGAGGGGACCCATTAGGATCTCTCATGGCAGAACCTGGAATCATACAACTCATTTTACCATGTGAGGGAATTCCCCTGGTATTGCTGCACGACCTCCTACAGCGCCGGCTGGCGGAGGAAACGAAGGGTCCTTCTTTCTCATATTATATTCAAAACCTGTAATTATATAACTCGATTTATCCAGCACTAGGCCCGTCCTGATTTTGTCCAGGTTAATATGCCTAAATGTCTTCCAAATTTTTTTATGAAATCTCTGCTGGACAAATTCTAAAATTATGACCCTTTAAAATAGTGAAGTTTAAAAGTGTTTTTTCAAATAGATGCTGGTCTTGAAGACTTTGGTTATCTTCTTGGTTGTGAGTTTCTATGGTTTGTCTTAGAAACTCACAGAATGCAAAAGCTCTCTTTAAGATGTGTTGTAGGGAGGACTTTACCTTGTGAGAAAATTATTTGCGTTACACGTCTGGATTGAGCTGGACCAGGCAAAATTATATATTCTATGACTAACTGAACCGAGTTGGCCTAGCGGGATAGCGCCTCAACTTTCGATCCGAAAATCATGGGTATGGATACCAGACTTTTCATTCCGCAAAATTTTTATTTAAATTATAAAATTATACTCACATTCAGTCGTCCTTTTTATCTGTTCTTCTATTAGCTTTATGTCATAAATGTACTCTTGACACTCTGAAAAAAAAATATAAATAATTTATGGATATTTTAAAACTACACTGTTGTACACAGAGGCGTTTATAGATAATGCATTTTGTTCTGAAGTAGGTATTTTGGAAATTGTTCGCTTTTTTCTTCTTATTGTTTGGTTTATTTACTTATTAATAATTTTAACTACCTAGCTAATTGAGGCCCTTTTTTGCCAATCGTATATTTGGTTCCCACGATACAGGCCCAGCCTAGTGTGGGAATCATTAGTAATTTAACTTTATGTAACCTCTCTACTTAGATGTTCGCCATAGTTAGTTTACTTAATCTTACAAAACTTTTGTTATTTAAGTAGTAAATAAAATACATTTTCATTTTTTCATTTTCACTGTTGTTCGCAAAAGTAGTAGAGAGGTATCTTATTCATAGAGACACTTGAAACCTGTTCCACCTGGTACTTGTGGGCTATAGCTCTACTGTCACAAGTAGGTATATGCATGTTGTTAAACTTAAATGCAAGTGTTGAACATCGACGAAAAATACATAAATACAGAGCAAAATCTGATGAAAGTTAGTTTACAAGTCAAAGTTAAACATTAAGGCGTATCATTGATTTACACAGTGCCTAGATCGTTCGCGCCGGAAACGCGCCGAAACTGGAGACCGAGACAGAAACAGGTTTTGTAGGGGCCCGTGACAGAGACAGGAGACAGAGATCCGTCAGTTAAGACAACGGTCTTCTGTCTCTGGTCTCTGTTGCGAACCACCAGCTCTAGAGTGCCCGCGACGCAAATGCAGAACTTGTATGCGGCCGGCTAGCAGCGCTCTCCTCAAGAGATCACCGCAGTGGCAGGGAATGTGTTAAGACGTTTTATCAAAGAGATCCTGTTGGTATTGGTGTGGCTGTTAACTTAATTTTCTGTATCAAAACTTACTTTCTTCGTTAATGCGTCTGCCTGGGGCTTTGAAACTGGGTTTGGGGGGGTCGTAGAATGCACAAGGGTCATAGGAAGACTCTGTGGTAGTGCTTGTGGAGCTTCTATCCTGTAGGTTCTGCTTGTCATCTTTTTTCTGGAGGTAGAATTTAATTTACATTTATGAGTAACCAAATCACTTAAAAAATATCGCCGATTTAGATAGAAGCGTATGAAATTGCTAGCACTAAAATATATGGTCAGAATGCCAACGCTCAAAACCCCTTTTAACCGAACTTCAAAACAAGGATTCGTCGGAATCTTCTTTTTGTGCTTTTTTTATGTATGTTCACCGAATATTCGGGCAGATTTGGAAAATTATTTTTTTTGTTTGAAAGGGTTTCCGATTGGTGCCACAAAAATTTAGTGAGGATCTATCAAGGATCTTCGGAGTTATGAACAGAAATGAATCTCGAGAGTGCAGAAAATTGCTCAGCTTATAACATTGAAGCTGGTTTTCAAAATTTTTAATTTGTAAATTACCGAATAGTTCGAAATAATGTGCGATTATAACATGAAAAACTGACGTGAAATTGAGATGATCTATAACTTAAGTGGATTGGGTTAGATAGATAGATAGATAGAAATGACTTACCGTAACAGTTTCATCTACGACACCCCAGGACCATCTGTCTTCCAACTGAAAAGTTAAATTATGTAGACTTCTACTGTATTTTAATAACTTACGGATCTTTGTTGTGGGACAGTGTAACCAGTGACCTCGGCCTAGATGGCCCAAACGGCGAAATGCAGCAAAGTATGCGCTACCACAACAACCGTCAAGTCGATTGGCCGTTATGGTGGGCATATAGGTACGCTACGAGAAATCGTTACGATCAGACTGTACAGTTCGAATGGTACAGTTTCTGTTTCTGTTTCTGCCTTAAAAAATCGGACGAAACTGTACAGTTTTATAACATACATGTAGCGATTTATCGGTACCGTTCGAACTGTACAGTCTGATCGTAACGATTTCTCGTAGCGTATATGTCCACCATTAGAGATATTGAAATTATCTTCCTCTTTGATCAATAAAGTAAAGAAAAACAAAAGAGAATATTAAGTAACATAAGACATGTGAAAGAAAAAAATCCATACTAATAAAACAAACTTTCTCATTTAACTCTAAAAAGAATAATGAATATTTGATACAAAAATCACTATGAAACTGTGATGAAATGTGAGATCAAAATCGCACCTAGCAATCTATTTGTGTCCTAAGGTAGTTCGTATTTTTGATATCCTTTTGTAATCAATTTTTTTTTTAATTCATTATTTCGTGAGTCAACACAGATGTGAGATTCGTTTAAGAATTTACACCGTAAGTAATAAATAAATATTAATTTACCTATTTCATTATTCAACGAATAGAACTTTACTGTGGTACATAATTCAATTACTATACATAATTTTGTTGAAACATGCAACTATTTTGCCGTATTGTGAGTGGTTCAGATTCTAGTAACATTAACATTACGAACTAATCGTACAACCAGTTTAAATAGATGGATGGATATAATAATTCGAATTTATTACAATGAGATTTACTTACGTCAATTCCATGACTGGATTTATTCTGTGCCAGAGATACTAAAATAAAATAATATCATATTTATATTCTATTCAATTATATTCTATTAAACGAGCAATATTTGTTTGTTTGTTTGTCTGTCTAACGATTTCGATGAAATTTGAGGTACCTACGGGCGTTTAAGGGGCGAAAATCGATCGATCTAGCTAGGTCTCATATCTGGGAAAGTTCGTTTTCACGGCATTTTCACGCAAAAAGATTTACCAGTGCAATGTGGTTCGTAATTTCACAGTATTTGTTGAGAACAAAGTGGCCGAGTGGATTGGGTGTCCGCTTTTCAGCCGAAGGCTTCGAGTTCGAATCTCAGCCAGTAAAAGTTTATTTTTGTAAGTTTTTTTTCTTTTTCTTTTTTAATTTTTTTCTATTTGCACCCGAGCATAGCTCGGTCGCCCAGATATTTAAGTAATGATAACAGTAAAGTAAGTAAGTCTAAAAACTTATAAGTAAGTAACAAACTTTGTCAATATTTTTAAAAAGAAATGCTTTTAAATGTAGCAATTGTGAGTTATCATTCGTTTATTAGGTAAAATAGAAGTTTATCTTGAATGTAAAATACAATTATTTGTTCAGATATAATCACAATTTCTCACATAGGTACTAACCTGCGAAAGATACTAATAATAAAAACACACCCGTCCACTTCATTTTTATATCACAATGATTATGCAGACCCAATATTATAATTTTTTACTGCACTTCACATTACTTTGCGTGTTATTGTCTCAATAACGTGTTCCGAAGTGGGTCCGATTTGTTGTAAACTTGAGTATAATGACTGTATGAGGTCATCACAAAAACAAGTTTACCTACAAAGTACTTATCTGTCCATCTACTCATTAGACCTGGCACATTGAAGGAATCGAAGACGACGTTGCATTATTTTTGCGCTACGAAAAGCGCTCGTGGCGTGTTCTTGATTGATCATTGAAGTTAAGCAACGTTGTGCGTGCGCGAACGTTGCGCGATGGTTTTTAGGTTTTTATGTGTGGTCTCTGTCTACCACTGAAAGAGGTGGGATTTTATGTTACGGTTGTCTGGAAGAAATCGCCACGAGCGATAAGACTGCTGATTGCAGGACATTATAATCGAAAACTAGCCTAAAAAAATTGTGCAAATTGTGTTCTCAATAAAGTTATTATTATTATGTATGCTTTTGAGAGAATATGAGGAGTGTAAATTAAATCTGTAGCTACGTCTGCCTACTGAAACAACTAGTCTTAAAATTCTATTCCCTTTGTGTCATTTAATTTTAAACAATTTCAATGATTTTTTTTAAGCTTATAGGAACACCTGGAAACCTGGAAAAAAAATTAATGACTTTTGAGTCTGGCAGGCATATTATGCTTTTATGGTATTGAGAATTATGCTTTTATAATGCTTTTAGCATATGCATATTAGCACATAATGTGCCATATCGACGGCCGACTATTGTAAGTGCTATATTATTGGAAATGTTATACCTCTGTCGGTGCCTAAGTCAAGCAATTGCTTGGGTTCCGATGATGCTATAAACTTATGAATTAATTTGAATACTTAAATTTTATTGTATTCAAATTAAGTAATTCATTATTAATTAAAAATACAATCTTAAAAGTACAAAGTTTTTTTAATTTTTGAAATCAGAAAAAAAATAAGTATAGAATTTACCATCTTAGGCGTCTTCAAAGAAAACTCTGCTGCACCATAGGAATACAGTCGTGATTCTATGTTACTATTGGGTGGCTGGCATGGGCGTATATACGGGGAGGGTTTAGGGGGTCTGCCCCCCCCCCCCCCCCTTAGCAAGAGCTTTGGAACCCTTGAACAGTTGAACCCTATGAAGTTCGGAGGAAACCTAGTCAATCTTTATATTTTGGACCCCCCCCCCATAACAAAAATCTTTGTATCTTGAAACCCATGGACCCCTCCCATAACAAAGCTATAGCTACGCCCACGGAGGCTGGGACAAGGTCCCAGTGTCCTGTGCTCTCGTCTCTTCGAACGTTAAAACTTAAAACACTACGTTATTGGACTATTTCGAATCTTAATTTTTTTACCATTTAACATGAGAACCCTGAATATTTACCTTTTTTGGTCCAATGATGAACATTCGGACGGAGACTAACAATACCATAATTTTGTAAAGATTTCGTCATGCCTGCATTTTGACAAAACGAGTTTTTTAAATAAAAATTTCAATAAGTATTGGCTAAGGTCGAGCTTGTTTTCATGTTTGTATTAACTTATTCTAATGATGACAATGTTCCTCGGACATGAAATTTTTTTGGAAATATCTAATAGTAATGTGTAGTTAAGTATAGTAAATAAGTAATATTGGTGGACATTTCACACAGCGCCATAACCCTCAAACTAAGTAAGCTTGATAGAATACTTACATTATGTTTTGTAAATACGTACTTATTATACTTTATAATACCCAGACACAGAACAGTTATGTGCCTAATGTAGGTATATTTAAATGTGCCTCTGACTACTTTTAGATATTTTCAAGTTTAGATAACTATGTCTATGTCTAACCTATGTATATGTAGGTACCGTATTTCGTTTAAATTAGTCCTTAAGAATATGGACGTAAGCCTGTTTACTTGTACGTCTTTAAATAATTACATTTCATTTAAAAAACTTTGTAATCGTAGAAATTATGTAAGTTGAAGTGTCTATCAAATTCACCGATGAATTAGCCTGTTCACAAATCCACAGGTAATTGTGCTAACTAGCTCACTTTACATACACAATGAAACGATGTAAATAAGTGATGATACCAGGCGAACATAGCTTGGAAGAAGGTCGGGCAGGTGTGCTCAATTATGGAAAGCACTTGTTGCGCGCCCATGAAACTGAGTGGACGAGCTAAGTGCGGAACTTGGCTTGTAAACCCTTCATAATGCAGCCGATGTCGGAGTTAGCTCTTTGAGTACATGCCGCTCTGGTATGTGTCGGGCTTAATCAATACATTTGAGCTTGATTGGATTTGAAAATTTAAGCTGTAAGGGGAGCTTCACAAGTAGATACTCAGCGTTGGAGCTTTTATAGGGAAGTATTGGGTGTTTATGTAAAAAGGAAGGCTTTTTCATTTAAATAAGAGAGTTTTTATGAACGTTTAAGCCATTACAAAACAGACTCTTAACCTATTAAGTTAATAAACTAGGCATGGGCAAAATTTTGAGGCGCCATCATCAAAGGAAAGTTGAAATAACTGAGGAATAAATATGGCGTTATGACATATT
Source organism: Camptogramma bilineatum (assembly GCA_958496255.1). Lineage (NCBI taxonomy): Eukaryota > Metazoa > Arthropoda > Insecta > Lepidoptera > Geometridae > Camptogramma > Camptogramma bilineatum. The sequence continues at coordinate 12,816,784 of OY292466.1, read as the reverse complement.
TTCTATACAATCTGTCAAATCACAAAGTTATTTCCTGAGATGAAAATGATCAAGGTATTGCAAAATCGGGTATAACGTTTATGTCAAGTTAAACAGAGTTAATTAATAAAAATCTATCGTACAAAAATGGTCAATCTTGGTCATGTCAGAAAACATCGAAGAAAATAATTGGATGTTCTTTAAAAACCAGCAGACATCTTGCGACAAATAAGGAATCTTCTTCAATACTCTCTCGTTCCATTTGCCAACACTCGTGCTGCGAATCCCGGTTTCAAATTCAACTAAAATTAGGTACAAAATAAAACCCAACAAAACACGATAAAAAGAAAAGAAACAGCCGAGTTGAAATTCCTCCTAAAATGGTCAAAAATATCGGCCTCCATTCATACTTGTGCTACCATAGCATCGACCGTGATAAATCCTACCAAATCACACTTTTTCACTTAACATATTGTGAGCATAAAAATAATATAATTACCATCAGCAAACTGTTTGTTCATTAAAAGCGCGACGTCGACCAATCACGCGCAATTTATTGAACTCTGTAATGACGATTTCGTTATTGGAAAATGTTCATTTCGTTTACTTCATTTGCATAGCCGTTTCATTGAATTGCAAATATATTTTTGTATTGTTTACATTTTTAGTTTAAATCAAAAGGTATACGAATTATAACGGGATCTAAAAGGTGAAAAACATCGTGAGGAAATCCGTGCCTTAGCTCCACCACAGAATACTAGTACTACGTACAGAAGGGTCACTTCGCGAGTAAATTTGTTTAAATAGAGACTCTCGCGGCGAAGCTTTAAAGTGCAATTCAACTCGCCTATGGCCTATTACCTATCGAGATATTTGCCTAAACATTCCCATCCTGCTCTAACGCGTAACTGTGTCACTGTCTGGCGCGGTGTGACGCGACTCGTAAGGGTTGTCGACTTTTCGCTTGCGACAACACAAATAAATTCATTTATTTTATCTGTCACAAAAACAGTACCTACCTACTTAAGTTTTGAAATAAGTAGGCCTAAATATAATTTAATCTACCGTTACCACAGAATAAATAATAGTAAGTAGGTATTGTACGTAGGTAGGTACATTATTATCTCGTTCGTTTTGTAAACAATTTCATTTCAAAATATATATACCTTCATACCTACCTAGACATCGATCAGACACACACAATCATCATCACTCAACTAGACCGGGAGCCGTTATCCGATAATCACCCTTTTAATGTTAGGTTTGCAATCACATTTGCAATTTAAAGCACGGTCAGGACTCGAATCCACGACCTTCGTCTCGAAAGTTGAGGTACTAATCACTTCGACCAACATGGCTCTATGAATGTAATGTAATGTAACTTCTAAACACTTACAATTATTATATTGAGTAGGTACCTACCTACTTAATAGATAAGTACCTACCTACATATATTAATACAATCGGCAAAATTATTACTATTCAGCCATCCTAATAAATAAATAAATAAATCCTAATAAACCCGTAGACACAGCAGTATCTTTTATACGGACTAGATCGTTTAGACATCGTGCATAAATCACAAGAAACGATGTATACGAGATCACGATAATTACGCACACACAATGCGTCTAGTCCGCAAGCCGAGCGAGCGGCAAGTGGCAACCTATGTCGCGCGCCGCCTGAGGCGGCGCGCGGTCGATTCATACCTAAACTGACAAGTGAGCCAGGCCTGGCTCCACACGCATTGATCACGTTATTCCTGTGGATAAAACCGCTTATTTAAATTCAATAAAATAATTTGTATTCATAATAAAAATAGGCCTTTGAGATAGTCGTTATCCTGCACTGGTCTTGTATCCATTGGTTTTGCTTTCCCAAGATTCTAAACTGTATATCTGTGACATTATGAATGCATTGCACGAGGCCGTAGTTGGGAAGGCACCTGATATCGAATTTTGGTATGTATTCCAATGTAAATAGGTCGCGTTGTGTCATAAGATATGAGGGAACTGAGATTCAAGTGTCACATCTTGTTTAGAAAATGAACGTAACTTGGATGTGGCAAGTTGCATATTTTAATTCCTACTACAAATACGTTGTAACTATTATCTTCTATTAGAAAAGTAACCTTACCTAAACCATAATAAGGTTTTACTTTTCTAGTACTTACTACCATAAAAATATGTACTTACGACTAGAATAAGCGAAATTCTGAAAATCTATACTTAATTATCTCTATGTTGCTAACAAGTGGCTAAATTCAAAATTAAAAAAAAAAACGACTTCAATGTTCTAAGTTGAGCAATTTTCTGCACTATCGAGGTACATTTCCGTTTATAACTCCAAAGATCCTTGACAGATCCACACCAAAATTATGGCACCAATCGAAAAGTATACCCTTCCAAATCGGTTGAGGCGTCTCCGAGTGAACATACATAAAAAAAAAAAGATTCCGACGACTTGAGAACCTCCTCCTTTTTTGAAGTCACCGGTTAAAAACAACATACACGCTTCTAACTCAGGAAACCATAATAGAAGGTACTAAAGAAAACTTGAGCTCCTGCTACGATTTGATAATCGATTGATCGAACATCACGGTTTAACTAATGTTTATGAAAACAGAACATTTCAGCAACATAAGCTACCCGATATATCGATTCAATTAAAATCCCTGAACGTGTAGTTTCAAACTCCAAATCCCATGCACTGTTTATGCATAATAGAACAACATGGATACTTACAATAACAATATTAAGATGCAATATTCTATCATCCACGTCCTAAAGGCTGGATTACACCGGGGCAACACTGTGCGACATTGAGGCATGCCACAAGGCCGCATGCTACAGAATAAAAAATGTCGCATATTGTGGCAAGAACCGTGCGACATGGCAACGTCATGTGGCAGACTGACCCAAGCACGATGTTGCCACGGCGTAAAATAGGCTGCCGCATGCCACTAATGCCGCAACTGCTTTCTATTTGTAGCATGCCACAAGATGTCATGTCACAATATGTAGCATGCGGCACTGTCGCACGTTGTTGCCCTGGTGTGATTCAGCCTTTATGCATAATAGAACAACATTGATACTTACAATAACAATATTAAGATGCAATATTCCATCATCCACGTCCTAAGTTTCGGATATTATAACGCCTAAATTCACAACGGGCGATTACCAAGTTTGACGTCAGCTCAACTATGAGAAGTCTAACAAGTTGCAAGCACAATAAATTGTTGTCATAAAACACGAAGTTGCCAACTATCGACTGAATACTTAAGAGTCGCTAGTTGAGGGAAGTTTGAGCTGGAGGCGATGTACGTACATCCTATTATGGAAGTTTAAAGCTGAGACTTCACCAAAGCGGAGATGAGAGATGTGTTTTTGAACAACCAATAGAATTTCGTTACTCACACAATGTCATCTTGTTGGTGTCACGTTATGTGTGAATAACGAATTCATCACACACACAACAAATAATAGACCTTCATCAGGAGGGAAATAAACGGCAAATGCCAATAACATTTTACTTATTACTTACTTACATACTTAAATGATATCACTAACATAATAATCAATAATTAGGTAATTCTAGTACAAAACTTTTTATGAACCACAAGCAAAACCTCAACTAAACATTAGATTTTCTGTTGTGATTTTTCTGACTGTTTCCTATTCTACTAATGACAAACGACTCAGTTGTGGTGACGTTTTAGCTAAGGTTTGGACTTTGACAGAACAAATTTTTAAAAAGTTATTCTGCTGTTCACCAAATGGCTGTCATTTAAGAGATCGGACCAAAACGCAGCGGAATGATTGACGTTGTCATCTAGTACAATTGCCACCCAGAGCCCTTTCCAACTATCCTTAAGGTGAAATCAGACGGTTCACTCGAGTGATAGATCACTCGAATGAAAGCTAGGGTTTTCTATGACACTTTTCTTTCAGTTTAGATGTTTGTGTCACTTTGAGTGAAAGATGCCAAATGAAGAACAGAAATGAATGTAAAGTGAACCGTCTGATTCCACCTTTACTTACCCATTTTTTAACTACTTTTAATACATAAAAATCTATATATGCAGTTTCTATGGATACAGTTGTGTGTTTATTCTTGTCGTTTAAGTTTTCATCATTATTTCTCCGTAAAAGTTGTGTTTATGATATGGCTTCTAACTTAGAGTTTGGGTTTATATCGAAACCGCCTTATAAATGTTTAAATGCAATTTCCCAAGTTATAGGTACTTGTATCTATGAAGTTATACTTGTATCTATGAAGGCAGCTTGGAACTTTTCTTGTTAAGGCTCTAAACTACTTCAAAGTGCAGGGTGGACTTTTAACAGGACCTTTCGCTTACAGCCTTGTGGATGTACAGTACAATTTAAAATGTAATTAAAGTACTGAATAATTTTAATACAGAGAGATATGAAAAAAATCCTCGAGGAAGCTTTTGTCGAAATAATAACAATGAATATTTTATAGTATAGTTAAATAAAAATGAATGTTTGTCCTCTATGCGTTCCTAAACCATTGACCATTGTGATAAAACATTGATACGGTTTTTTGAGAATGCGCGATGATTGATTTGTTTGATTTTTTTTGTTTGTAATGGAACTACTGATCAGATTCTAAAAATAAATTTCACTACATTATCCCTGCTTTCTATACCTACAGGCACTACGTAAGCAAAGCCAATAGAAGCAGCTAGTTAAAAACTGCTTATTTATTTTTCTGTACACTTTTCTCTATTATTTAGTCGGAGCTTATCTACCACTTTGTATAGTCGTTTTTCACTTTTGACCTTTCCCAAGATTTTTACGAGATATCAATTTTATAAATGGTTTTTTGTGAAAACTTCGGGTAAACGTTTGTAGGAATGATAAGGGGCTAATTAACTGCCGTTGAAGCCTTCCTTTCTGGATTGTTTTTGTGACAAGTGCTGGGGAATAAGGAAAATGTCCGTTTTATTTGTCGTAATTACAATAAGAATCAGAATAACGAAGAGAAATGGTGAGGTAGGAATTTGTTTGCCTAGTAAGGCTGAGCGCACACCGATCAGCGCCGAATTCTCGAAGTAGAGGGGTGTTATAAATTTGACCGCTATGTGTGTGTGACGGTATGTCTGTCTGTCTGTTCGTGGCACCGTAGCTCTTCTCGGGGGTTTTTCATTACATTTTTAAATTTGTTATTTGTGATCAGTCACTTCCCAGAATGTAATCATAGGTACTCGTAATATTATTAAACAAAATACACTATAATAATAGTCCTTATTAGTATGTCCTTGCAAATACTAGCTGACCAAAGTCATCAACTTGAACTAATGCCTTTTCAAGCGGCTTCTAATGCCCCGTCTCACTTGCACCAACAAGTAATGTGAATAAGTTTCATTGGTTAACACAGAGTATATGTTTTGAGGGTTTGAAATTTATCGTCAGTGTGCTCTCAACTACACAAAATCTATCACTGTTTACAATACTACTGAGTAGTTCAACTGGTAGAACAAATGATACAACTTTGTATACCTATATGGCAACTATAGCAACCCTATAGTACAAATTAACACTCATCATGACTAAGCATACATACTTATTGTTATTCCAAGTTTCATCCAAATCGGTTTAGCCGTAACGGAGTTACAAAAATTAACAAACATTCATACATAAAACTATCGCATTTATAAAATTATATAGGATTTTATACTGGCCACTTGGCACGCTTTAACACTTTTGCACATTTCTGCAACCCTTAAGGCTCATTTACATGGCGCGAGTTTCTCGCCCCGAAGAGGCGAATATCGTCATCAATGTCAAGATAATGACAATGTAAACTAAACATTGAAATCATACATGGAAGGACAATAATAGCTTGTCGCTGAATTGACATGGAGCTAGTTTCTCGCATCTTAGAGGAAAGAAACTCGCCATGTAAATGAGCCTTTAGAATTAATAGTTGTTTTTGTTTCATTCATAAATTGTTTTCAAACCACTTTGTACTACTAGTTGAACTTCAGCAATAATCTGTGTAAAACCCGGGTGAATCGACCGCACCAATTTTTTCCAACTCTCTATTTTGAAGATAAACGAATCCTGGGCAATTCTAGTACAAAACTTTTTATCAACCTCAAGCAAAACCTCAACTAAACCTTAGATTTTCGACTGTTTCCTATTCTACTAATGACAAACGACTCAGTTGTGGTGAGGTTTTAGCTAAGGTTTGGACTTTGGCAGAACAAATTTTTGAAAAGCTATTCTACTATTCACCAAAAAAGCTGACATTTATGAGATCGAACCAAAACGCAGCGGAAGGATTGACGTTGTCATCTAGAAGAATTGGGGGGTTGTGCAGTGCATCTTCTCTCTCACTCTTTTGTTTGAGAGCGGCCGCGACCGACGCCAATGACGCGATAACGGTATTCTCAGCACGTGCCGGACACGTTCAATTTCTGTAGTTATAAACAGTCCTAAAAACAATAACATTATGCTTTATAGTGTTGGTTGAAGTGGTCCTTCTCGTCGATACAAAAGGTTTACGAAGTTAAGATTAATTTCTTAACTTTACAATGGATTTCCTAATAGTATACCCCATTAGGACGAAGCCGACCTTCCAACTGATTTAAGTTTACTTTTAATGGTAGTTGACATAATCTATTATGAAAACCCAGTACTGCTAGGCCCCAATTCTTCTAATTTACAACGTCAGCCATTTTTATATCATTATCGCTGCGTTTTGTTTCGTTGGCAGTATTTTACAGTTTTATTATTTTTATGACAGAAAAGTTTGAAAACGTCACCACAACAGAGTCGTTGGTCATTATTAGATTAGGAAACAAAACGAAATCTATGGTTAGTTGACGTTTTGCATTGGTTTATACAACATTTTGTTATGCAGCAACCGCAGAAATATGGCAAATTATGGTTTGCCATTTGCCGGATTTTGGTACTGTGGCCGTATCCAGTCTAAATACCTACAGATATTTTAAATAATGGTTTAATTGTATTTATGTAGTGAAAATGTCACGACACAGTAATATTGTTATTTCATTACAATCAATACATCGCGACGTACATCACTACGATACTAGACAGCTACAGGACGATCCATTCAATGTTTTATATCCTACGGATAGTTATTGCAATGGAATTCAATAACTACGAGCAGCGTGCTCACATGCTCACATTTTGCAGAAATTAGCATTTCATACGTGACAGGTTGCAAGACCATGGCCTGTATTCTACTAGATGACAACCGCTTTGGTTTGGATCGATCTCTTAAATGTCAGCCATTTGGTGAAATAGTAAAATAGCTTTTCAAAAATTTGTTCTGCCAAAGTTCAAAACCTCACCACAACTGAGTCGTTTGTTATTAGTAGTCATGGAAACAGTCGCTTTAGTTGAGGTTTTGGTTGAGGTTGATAAAAAGTTCGGTACGAGAATCGACGCCCATCGCCGCTATAAAAGATAACTTACAACGTTTTCTTTCACCGTTTAGAGGTCGTTTTAATTAGCAATATTTTTTTCGTTATCAAAATTAAAAAACCAAATATTTAGTAGGATCACTATGATCACTTTGACACGTCTTAAGAGCTAGGTGATACTACTCCTTTTCTTTCGCGACCAACACCGTGAAGAATCAGGAAAACAAACACGGTATCGGGCTTAGCTTTATTTTCGGTGATCCTAATCCTAATGAGAACTCTATTGCTGTACAGCCGGAATTTGAACCCCCAACCTTCGGATAGAAAGCCAAACACTATCTCACTCGACGAACACGGCTCTCAACTTCACAGTTCCTATATTTTTCGGGGTAATCTATTTTTTACTAAACTCTCCAGTTATGGATCATCCTGTATACTACACTCAAACCGCGTCATCCCTTAGGGACGAAATGACAGATACTCAGATGACGCTAATGAACCACGATGTATAATACGAGTCAATACGTCAGAGGGAATGTCTCTGTATCTATTTGTTTTCTTTATTGAATAAAATAATTTGGGTATCGTTTTATTGTTCAGCTGTATGAAGAGAGAAGTTGTAACCTATAAAAGTGATCTGTCTGGTTTTCTAAGGATGGTATGCCTGGCTAGTCTGGGTTCTTAAATTATGCTAGAAGTACAGGAAGAGTGGTATGGGCGCCACGAGCTTTATACTTTGGATACCTATGAGGACAAAAGCTCGAATGTCCTAAACACAATAATAAAGTAGAATGAAACGATACAGATGTTGTTACAATAACCTGTTTATTAAATGAAGTGAGACATGCAGTAAGCACGTTGTTTTATTTTCTAGCAGTAAGATTATGACTCTAATTTTAAATTTGTGAAGCAAACAAAGTGAATCTAAACATGACAAATAAGAAATTTAAGTTAAGTTCAAATAATGACCAAAGAAAATTTTTATGCAAACAAGAAAATCTATACAATTCTAATGACTTTGGAAGCAACTAAACACAGGTATAACAATAACCCCAGAAGAGGGCAGCCATGGTGTGCAACCAAGCTTGCACCAAAAAAAATGAAAATTGTGAGAGAAATATTGAACACTCTAAACTATTATGTCAACTTAACTATCATATACTAAGTACAAAACTACCTAGATAAACAACAACCAGGTCTCAAACCTGAACTATAATTAAACCCTAACACCATAGATCCATGTGTAGAATGACAATTAAATTTAGACAATAACCAAAATACCTATTAACCTTGTCTTATGCACAAAACTCTCCCTATATTAATTACGCTGTAAAATTTTGATGGAGCAGTACCGAAGGAATAAATAAATTTCAATAGAACGGAGCCAAAATATTGGAATAAAGTCACCTGATACGACTAATCGGTATGGGATACCGTGGCCGAGGACATGATCGTTAAAATGCGGTCCTGGATGACACATCTCGGCTCACCACTTGCAGACCGGGATGTGCTGGATGTAAGATGTTGTCCCTGCCCAAGGACCGAGCTCCAACCTGAAATGTTATATATTAAATTACTAAATGCAAGCATGCCCTCATTTGTGCACCACACTTGCCCGCCACATTCAAGTGAAAATACAACATGATAATGGAGATAAATGCGGATTACAGACACGTGGCACTCACCCGGATAAACTAATGCTGCAATCGTTTCCGATCTCCTCAAAATATACTCCGCAACAATTGTCCAATGGAAATTAGGTTTCTTCAAAATATTTCTCTATCACCAAATGTTCTAAAACAAAGATACAAAAATGTTATACAAACATGCGACATGGCGCCGCCTTCCAAACTCTCGACCCCTTTGAAACTGGAGCTCCCTTGCCTATACTCACCAATATCTCTCTCGCAATTAATCCTTAGTTTTATATTCTTCAAAATAGAAGAGGATCTATCCACCAGACCGAGTCAAAAACAGCAAAAATTACTGAATGCTTGTCATGGGGACTGCCCTCCGCAGTCCCCAGCTTGAAAAAGGAAGCTTTGGATCTCTCTAGTGAGGCGCGTTGCTTTTCCAACATCCAAGACGTAGCTTGGTTCGATGTGACCCTTGACCTTTTGGGTCTACCTAGTTATTATTTCAAAAACCCCTTATGTCGGGAGGCGTAGCACACATGAAAAAGACAACGATCGCCTGAAACTCACCTATTATAGAAAATCTGCAACAAAATACGATTTCGCCTGTAAAAAAAAACAACTTTTGATTTTCCAAAACTTTCAAACAGAATCTTCGATACCAAGTTCACCGACCTCTGTCCAACACTAACCTCTTCGTTGACAGCCATATTGACAAGACGTTGACATCCGTAAAACAAAAAAATAATAACAAACAAAAAAAAATCTAGTCTTTGGTATTTATTTACTAAGTTAATTTTGATTTTTAAAATGCACCAAAAATCGCAAATGAATTATCTAAATTCAGCTAATAATTTTGTAATTTAAATATTTACTAACAAAAGGACAAAGTTATTGAGAGATGTACAACTAAGCGCACCGCCATCTAGGTGAAAAGTTTGGCACTCGTTAGCTCATGAACTCTTGCGCACAAACAAGTCAAGGTTTTAGTTTTGCAATGCGCCAATAGATGGCGATGTAACCATATAAAACTGTTACAAAGTCATTGTTTTTATCTTATCCTACAGCTATACAGGCATATTGATTGTGCCAATCTCCTATTTTCGGTGCCAATTTCCTATTGTCATGTACGTAATTACTGTCAAACTCTTTGTGAACTCAGTTGGTATCAAAATGGCTAGCTAAAGTCGCGGGCAAACGATGGATCGGCGACAGACTCGAGGCGACATCAGCGGGCTGATTGTCTAACTTGTCCCAAACCTCAAATTGGTCTCAAACTGTCAAAACGATCGCGAAGGTATCTTATGTCGCGTTCGGTCTCGTTGAGATGAGAGTGACAGAGCTACTTCGTGGTCATTGAACTGTCTCATTGAGGATTGAGACCGATTTTGGTCGCTCACATAGTTAGACAATCAGGGGGCATATTGACACTAAAAGGAATTAATTTCGGACTGACGCAGGATCATGGTGGTGAAGTCGGGCTGTGGATGATGATGATGACATAAAGCTGTTTCAAAAAATATATTTTACGTCACACAAATTCCCTAAACCGGTAAACGAACCGTAATAATCCGAAACAACATAGCGCCACACAAAGGAAAGAGTATAAAAATCTTCTTTATAGTATCGACAAAGGGAAATCGGGAAATAATGAGATATGTTCATACAGCCTCCATAATGTCATTACAGTGTTCTGAGGGAAAACGCTTTACGGGACGTGGCCTAAGGGACTCTAGCAAAATTAATCCAATTTGTTATTAAAAGGTGGAAACAAAAAAAAAAACATCCAATTTTTTCGCACAAGGCAAAATAGGCATGATGACTAATTTTCAAAATCTCTTCTATGATATTCAGAAGTATCTATTATGTCTAAAATATATCATATTTCTGTAGAAAATTAAGGTTTTTGTGCAATAAAAGTACATTTAAATTTAAATTTTCAAATTCACGCCAAAACGCTCGCCGGTGTCATGGCGTCTGTTTTTACGTCACGGGTCGGTATATCAACCAGTGATGCCTACATAGCTACTATAGAAACAAAATGACATTTACCGCGACGTGACGTAATTCGCTCTGATGGGTGTTTTAGCTATCATGGCGGATTGTTGTATTTTATAGATTTATTTTAACAAATTAATTATTAATCTCGACATTAATAAGAGAATAAATACATTTTTCAAAATCTTTGAATCCTATTTCATTAAATAAATAAATAAATAAATATTGCTGGGCATTTCACACAGCATCATGTAGCCCCAAGCTAAGCAGAGCTTGTGTTAAGGCAACCACATGACTGATATACTACTTATATACATTTTTGTAAATACATACATATTATACATAGAAAACACCCAGACCCGAGACAAATATTTGCAGATCATACAAACATTTGTCCCGCGGCGGGGATCGAACCCGCAACCTCCTGCGTCACAGGCAGGCCTTCACCCACTGCGCCACAGAGGTCGTTCATTAGATCAGATAAATATTTTGGCGATACTTGATTACTGTCATCATGCCTATTGTAGCATGATACGTAATTATTGAATTGATGAATGGAGTTAGAGAGAGAGTAAGAACAGTTTACTGTGAAATGAAGTCGAGGCCTTTTTGCTGCTGTGACGCACAATAAAACTCTCTCTCTCATTTGCTTCTGTTTTTTCTCTGTGTTATCTAGGTACATGTTTTTGAGATTTATGTTGTGTACCAAGTAGTGAATAATCAATTTAGACATAGACATAGATATAGACTCTACATCTATGTCTATGTCTAAATTGATGCAATTTTTAACATGAAAGCGTTTTTGGTAAATCCGCGGTAAGAACTTCTGGACCTTTGAATAAACAACTTGACAAATCGTTTTGCCTTTAACCAATTAAACGCTTTCCCAATTAAATATTGACCTCAAATGAACCGAACTGAGCTACAATCTGATTACAAGTACCAGAACACCAGAACAACGGTCGAGGTAAACTATTGTGGACTGTTTGTACAGGACCGTTCATTGTCTCATTCAAAATCAAATTCCTTTCCGTCCGGAACGAAATTAACGTGAAGACGCATAAATTAAGGCAAACTTCCCGCAAAACTTTCATTCAAAGAGGTGAGCTCTTGAAGGATTGTTCTATTGAACCTTGGAAACCTCGAAGTTTGCCAAGTTTTTAAATATTTTATCTCCTTGTTGATAGGGGTCAGATTTGCGTGACAAAGTGTTTAAGCGCTCCGGTATAAGTTTGCGAGTGCGTATGCTAATGCAGGGTTCCCATCGGAAAGATTCTGGTAGTCGTTCGAATTGGATGGCAAATCATTGGAATATTTATTAGCTCTGGGATTTGAGCTCGGTTTGTAACGGAGTCGACATGACCTCAAATTCGAGCTGTCACTTTTGAGGTTCACGCTGGTTGGTACCAGGGTTGTTGCTGATGCAGTTTTTTTACACATCAGCGGATGCTGATGCTGATGCTGATTTTTGACTTTGACATCAGCGGATGCTGATGCTGATGCTGATTTTTAACCGACTTTAATAAAAGGTGGTTCTCAATTCGTCGGAGCTTTTTTTTTATGTGTTTTCACCGGTTAGGTAAGTACACAGAGACGCCTGAACCGATTTGGAAAAAATTTTTTTTGTTTGAAAGGGCATATTTTCCGATTGATGCTATAAAAAATTGGTGAGAATATGATGAGGATCTTCGGAATTATGAACAGAAATGCACCTCGAGAGTGCAAAAGCAGCTAAATAACACTGAAGTCGGTCTTTTCATTTAGCTAAAATTTTAATTTAGCCAAAAAAAATATCTTTATTGTATCTACATGAAAAAGCTATTTATGAAATAGAATTCTATTTTAATGTTTTTGAGTCATTTATTATATCAATCAAAAGATTCAATCTGCATAATTTGTAGTTAAGTACTTATAACTTAATCATAGATAAAAATTTTATCATAGGTAAGTAATTGTATTTAAACCGATTTAAAAAAAAGGAGGAGGTTCTCAAGTCGTCGGAATCTTTTTTATTTTTTTAAACAATTAAGTCTGGCAATCTCGTTCTCGCGAGATCTTGGTCTTTTTTAGCGAGATTGATCTCGGCCGAAAAATGGGTGAGATCTCGCGAGTTTAACGAGATTGTACTCGAGCATAAGACTAGCTTTGAATCCGAAAGGGCCTTCTCAGTTGCTGGTTATCTGGCCAGTAAAATAAGAAGCCGTTTACCAGACGATTCTTTGGATATTTTGTGCTTCATAAGGAGCAAAACATTCAAAATAATTCGTAATAATGGCGTGTGATGTGAACTGAACAAGCCTTTCATTTGATTGGTTTATTTTTTTAATTCATCTTTAATTTCTAATAGATCTCTGAGTAGGTTTAGTTTTATTTAATTGATTATAATGTCTCAGTTTAATAGTAAACTCATTAACAGTCAACTCAACTAAGTTTCATTTTAGTTTTTGACTTCTTGTTGTTTTGTTTTATAAAATAAGGGCCTTACTTATGAAAGACATTTAAAATGAACACTGGTTAAACAACGTCCTGTCTTTATTTGTGGATAGTGACAAACAGAGACAGGACGTTGTTTAACCAGTATTCAACTTTAAATATCTTTCATAAGTAAGGGGGTAACTGTTTTATTATTAAAATACTTTTATTTGAAATTAGAAGAGAAGACTGATTGTTTATTTCTTTTCTGATTTTATTAAATACGTCAAAGTTACATATTAAATAAATGTTTATTTCTTAATACCAATAAGTAGGTACTTAAGTTTTATTATTTTTTTCCTAATTTATTCAAATATTGTGATTATTTGCAATAATAAACACACAAAACTGCCAATCTCACGAGATCTCAAAATTGGCAAGATCTCGCGGTATTGCTATTCATAAACTCGCGAGATCTCGCCTGAGACCCAACCTCGCGAGATTGCATTCCCTAGTTGGACCGTAGTTCGGTCTGGAAAACTCGAAGGGAGGCCTTTGCCCAGCTGTGGGACAGTGTAGGCTAAAAACAACAAAATAATACCTTCGGCATTATGTTCGCCAATTATGCACTATTTTTGTATTTTGTGCAATAAAGAATTTAAACAAATAAATAAACAACAACTAACATAAGTCCGCTCGTTATTATTAAACAACGATATAAAAAAAGCCCCGCCCCCTATGTCCTGTTGCGACTGGAACATCAGCATTGAATATCAGCATCGATCAATGCGGATGCGGATGCTGATGCTGATGTTCGAAACGATGCTGATCATCAGCGGATGCTGATGCTGATGCTGACATTCGCAACAACCCTGGTTGGTACTGCTAAATTACGATCTTGGTTTGTAATGTCCAAAAGTGATTTTGGCGAACCCATAATTTTATTCGAATTCGAATTATCATCAATTATTAAGACTACACAAGTCTATTACTGAACTGGACGATGAACCACGAATCAATACTAGAGATTAGTAAGTGGTAGGTACTATCAGTCAATTGTTGGACTTGAGAAGACAGATTTATTAATAATTTTATTTTTTATAATGTTAAACCACACTTAGGTATTATTTCATTGAAAATGAAAAGTCTTATTTTCGGTTCTTCTAACTAATCGCTGCTTAAATCGATAAATATGATTTTATCAAGATTTTCGACCCGACGAATATGGATTCCGTTCCGTGGCCGAGTTGGTAAAGGCACTCCGGTTTAAGGAGGATCGCTTGTATCAGTGCGGGTTCGAATCCCGTCGGAATCGCAAACTTTGATAAGACGTTTAATTTTCAATGAGATTTAGTATTAGACTAATTAACATGACTTGATAACAAAAAATATAACATCATCATCATCCATAGCCCGACTTATTTCACCACTGCTGGTGCCGCGGATGCCTTAGTTTGTGCCATCCATCAGCACCAGTCCGATCTATCGTGTGCCCGCGACTTTATTAATCTCATCTGTCCAACTTGCTGCCGGATACCAACATTTCTGTACCAACATGATTTAAAAAAAAATAAAGATTCAAAGAGCGTATCACCGAAAAGAAAGTTAGACCCCAAACCGTGTTTGTTGCCCTGGTTCTTCAGGTCTTGTTCGCGAAGGAATAGGAGTAGAATCACCTAGCTCCTAAGACGGTTCAAAGTGGTACACCATGTGATCCTATTGAACAAATGAATTTGACTTGTGTACCATTGTCTCGGCTACCATTAAATTATGGCCTCACTCCCCTGCCATTAACTCGCTTCGCCATGATTCCCTTGAGCTCCATTTGAGCTCCAAACTGAGTGACCGAGTACAATTTATTTTGTCAATTTTAGGCGATAAAAAGCTCTATTCACACAAAATCATCTGTAAAAATGATAAAAGGTCGTAAAGCCACACCTGAACCGCGCGGCTAAGACACAAAGCTAAAGCAATCACGCAAACGTCGAAAGCTCGCATCAAGAATGGCTCTTTATTCCAGAAATTTCGTCTAAACCATGGGGCAAACGGCTCCTTTGCAACAATATTTCAAACAGGCCAAGTTGCTCTGCGAGTGCAGTATACACGCTCTAAACAGTAAGCACACTTATAATTTTCTAATGTTGTATTCTAATTGATTATTCATATTCACCTGAGAATTTCGCAAGGCTAGTCTTTTTTTTTGTTGTCACAGGAAACACAGTAAGTACCCACACTTATAATCCGTACCCATAAATAAATTATGTGAAAGTGTGTTTATTTGTTTGTTTATTTGTCCTGCTTTCACGTCAAAACACAGCGACGGATCGACGTGATTTTTTGGGTGGAGATAGTTGGAGAGCTGGAAAGTAACATAGGCTACTTTTTATCCGGGTACCACGCGAGCGAAGCCGCGGGCAGCAGATAGTTTTCTAATATCATTTCTAATTCATTCATTCATTATTCACCTGTCAATTTCGCAAGGCTAATAGTCTTGTCACCGGAAACGGATTTATAAGATGCCTAAACTGTTTGATTGATTTTGAAGTTTTTATACTTATGGGGTTACCTGAACGGTACTTTGCTAAGTTAAATCCTATAAGGATGATGGTGTTAAGCTCTGAGTTTTTTAATTTGTCTGTGGCATTATCATTGCACATTGTCTGGCAGGGCAACCGCCGTTTATCGGGTCCGCATGTTATTTACTAAAATTACCAAATACACAAGTGCTCAGAAAGCTATCCAATTGCAATAATCTTAACGTTTTTTATTTGGTTTGAGTATTTAAAATCACACTTTGTAGCTTCTGCTTCTGTACTAAAGATTGTTTTTTCAACCTCACCTTAAGTTACCTCACCTTAAACCTTTTCTACTGTTCTAAAATATACCGTGCCGACTATTTTCTTTGATGTAAACTCACGACGAATTTTCAGCGTGCTCTGAATTTTAGAGTAAATTATGTTGAAATAGTTCCTTTAAGCGACTATTATCATCATTGCGCGGTTCAGGACGCGAGATAAGCCTGAATAGGGTCGCCCTAGATTTTAATTTGTAGCCAGATAGAATCTTTTTGACGAATTTGCATATTAATTGCCAGGGATCGCCTTGAATTTATATGGGTTCGTATTTCGTGTCAAAAATGTAAGGGTGAATTATAGAACCTTGAATGTGAGTATGTAAAGCTATTTGGGTGCGACGGTAGGTACTCAGTTTATAGATAAAACTACTTGAATAAACATTTATGAAAAATTAAATTTAATTGTATAACACACACATAAAAAAAGTTTACGATCACTTTGAAAAGAAAAACCCTTCAATAAATATTTTTTAATAATATTTCAACATTTTAAAAAATATGATTGTTTTCAAACTGATCCCAAACTTTTATTGATGTTTGTATTTGGCTTAACATAGCGAACTTATTGCATCCTAGTCGTATTGCTCATTATACGGACTAAAAGTGAAGGAAAAAAATGTCATTTTTCCTTCAATTTTGACATAAAACGTATCAAAACTAATCAAAATTGAAGGAAAAATGTCATTTTTTCCTTCAATTTTAGTCCGTATAATGAGCAATACGACTATAGTTGCATTTCTTCTTTAATTTTTTTAAATGCGCGAATAGGTTTAATTTAAGCCATAACTAATTATAAGTAAGTAGGTACCTACTAAAACAGAATGAGAAATCAAAACCAACCTTATTTAAACCACTAACCTTTTGGTGTTTATCTTATCTTTTTTTTTATAACGAAATTAGGTTTACGTTTGACCACACCCTGCCTGATGTAAAGCAGCATAACTATCTCTAGACCTGCCTTTATCGTACCTATCCCAGAATTTAGTTCTCTAATAACTTAAAATTTAAAATAAACCATTATTCATTTTAAAAAGCCAAGCTTTTTTAGAAGGTAAATATGATATCACAAAGGTCCCACGTTCTGATAGGCATAATCGCGGTGCTATCAGTCACGCGCGGCGAAACGCGAATAGAGTTAATTGGGTTTAAACACAGCTATTGTGGCGTCGAGTGTTCTCTATGTTGGATGTGTTTTCGTTTGTGAATTTATTTTGCATTGCGAATTATTTACCGCTGGGTTTAAAGCTTTTGTATTACATTTTTTTACTAGCTTCCTTTTTTTTATGCCTTTAGGCGGCCTAAAAACTCTGTCACCAGAGTTGGCCACTTACTCGTATGAGTTCCAAAAAGGAAAAATAAAAAATAAACATCAAGGATTGTCTAAAAGTTGTAGGTATTATTGTAACTTTTGCTAACAAGTAAAGTTCTTTGATTTGATTTGAAATTGAAGAGTAAATGTAAATAGTGGCTTGAAATAACATTATAGGCTATTTAAGCTAGTAAAAGTAAAAAGTAAAGTAAATTCATACGAATTTACTTTACTTTTACTAGCTTTATGTGCTAGGCTTCGTGTGGTGCCAACTTTTTAAATAGCCTATAATGTTATTTCAAGCCACTATTTACATTTACTCTTCAATTTCAAATCAAATCAATAGTAGATTGTTGCACGAGGGTTGAAAGTAACCTATTGCCGCACGAGATGGTTTGGCGCCTGAGCGTAGCGAGGGCGCTAATAGTTCGAGTGCCGTAATAGGTATTTCACCCGAGGTAAACACTCTGCTTTTCATTTCGAATATTAGGAAAGTAAATAAAAACCTGATTAGCTCATTTTATAAAAATCTCTGCTCTCGATCGACAAAACAGATAAAAATTGAATTGGTGCTTTGAAAAAAATACTGGCTGGTAGCTTGCCACTGAAAAAAAAAACAAAAAAGGCACTCACCTTTTTTTTTCAGCCAGTATTTTTTGTCATTGAAGATGGTAAATATTTCAAGCTCAAAATCTTGTTTAAATAATAATTATTTAGTGAAAAGTAATTATTAATAACAATACTCATGTAATAAATTGTTGAAAATATTTTTTACAGCAATTCTCACTAGAAAGGTAAAATAGAAATGTCAAATATTACTTTTGCTGTGTAAAAAGTTTCAACATGACTCAATAGAAATGTCAAAATAAAATGTTTTTTTTTTTAATTCGACAGCAGGGAAAATTGCTTCCCAGGGCGGAAAAGTACTACTTTCATCCCTCTGTTCAGGTAACTTCAAGCGTACTTTCCGTGTATGAGAAATGAAAAGAACTTTACTTGTTAGCAAAAGTTACAATAATACCTACATACAACTTTTAGACAATCCTTGATGTTTATTTTTTATTTTTTCTTTTTGGAACTTTCAAGGTTCCCCTGAAAAACTCATTCCTTATTTTGTCCGTTCTTGTGCACTCTTCTTTCAATCGTCTATTTGATTGCCTAATAGGAGTACTCTGATCCATACATACATACAACAATACATTATACCTACAATTCCTTATTTCCGTGGCACGCGTGAATACGTTGACATGTATAAAACACCAACTTTTCAGGGCGGCCGTTTGAAAGTTTGACCTCTTCTGGTTTCTCGGTAAATTAGTTTACAGTATTTGTGTTAATTGTTTCTATGGTTATTTTATGCCCTCTTTCGAATGATGACAATAAATAACCAAAATCCCCCATAGTTTCCGTGATATAAGACATGTCAACAAAAAAATTGATGAGATTTAGGTTACGTCTCGAGATGTCCAGTTATGCCGCAAAAGATATCAACTTATTCACCTTTAATGTATGGAATATTGGTAGGTAAACAATGCTATATTATCGGATTGCAAACAGATAGAGACTATAAAACCAGTTTTTTGAGTTGCTGAAGTACCTACTTATTACTCAAAACCATTCATACCGTTTAGAAATGAGATTTAACATAGTAAGGGTAAGCTGATTTTAAATGAGCCCAAACACGGATGCTCTATTGTTAATCACTGAGAATTTGAATGGAATACAACCAGATTTTATCAGCACATCTGCTCATTGTCATCATATTATTACAATGTATTCGGAACTAGAAAAAAATGCAAAGTTTCACCTCAATCGAAAAATTTACTGAGGAGTTTTGTTGAATAACTCCTGATTCCAGCAACAGATCAGCTTGTTGTTATCATAATATTACATTCTTATCTAGAGTCTATAAGTGTGCCAAATTTTAGCTCAATGAGACACTGGAAAGTGGGTCAAATTAAACTTGCAAGAATTCACTAAAAAAAATATGAGTTTTGTTGAACAGGTCCTGGCTCCATCATCAGATCAGCTCGTTGTTACAATAATATTGCATTGTCACCAAGAATCCATAAGTGTGCCAAATTTCAGCTCAATCAGACACTGGGAAGTGGGTCAAATTAAACTTGAAAGATTTGACCCGAACACAATATTGAGTTTTGTTGAACAGCTCCTGACACCAGCATCAGATCAGCTTACTGTTAACATAATATTACATTGTTATCTAGAATCTATAAGTGTGCCAAATTTTAGCTCAATCAAACACTGGAAAGTGGGTCAAATTGAACTTGCAAAATTTCACTAAAAAAAAAGTGAGTTCTGTTGAACAGCTCCTGGCTCCATCATCAGATCAGGTCGCTGTTACAATAGTATTGCATCGTCATCGAGAATCTATAAGTGTGCCAAATTTCAGCTCAATCAGATGCTGGGAAGTGGGTCAAATTGAATTTGCAAGATTTAATCCAAACAAATATTGAGGTTTGTTGAACAGCTCCTGACTCCAGCATCAAATCAGCTTATTGTTAAC
This sequence comes from Camptogramma bilineatum, assembly GCA_958496255.1. NCBI lineage: Eukaryota > Metazoa > Arthropoda > Insecta > Lepidoptera > Geometridae > Camptogramma > Camptogramma bilineatum. The sequence continues at coordinate 12,796,657 of OY292466.1, read as the reverse complement.
ATAATATTACATTGTTATCTAGAATCTATAAGTGTGCCAAATTTTAGCTCAATCAAACACTGGAAAGTGGGTCAAATTGAACTTGCAACATTTCACAAAAAAAAAAGTGAGTTCTGTTGAACAGCTCCTGGCTCCATCATCAGATCAGCTCGTTGTTAAAATAATATTGCATTGTCACCAAGAACCTATAGGTATTCCAAATTTCAGCTTAATCAGACACTGGGAAGTCAGTCAAATTTAATTTTCAAAAGTAGACCCGAACAAAAATCGCAAGTTAATAATAAAAGCTTGTAAAAATCAAGCAATGTCATTATAGTTTAACAAATAATTAAAATCTATCAGTTTTCCATGTAAAAGCAATACTTAAAAAAAAAGATTTCTGAACTGACGTTTTGTTTACCAATACGAGTGACATGTTCGGTTAAGCCAGCGCGAGAGCGCGCGGGCATAACTGAACAACTCAATGTATCACAATTTAAACGGAATACTTTGGTTAGCCATAACCTGACATTTTAATTTGTTAAAAGTTAATCAAAAATATCATATGTATATGTCGAGATATCATGTAACAAATATAATTTTGGCGAATGAGTAGGTTGATAAATCGAAATATCTACAAAAACATGTGTGTGTTAGTGGCTTGAAAAATTGACAAGTAGTTATGTCAACTAAAATACGAAAAATGGAGGAGTTGGCAAGGCCATAACTCGAAAACTTGTCTAGCTAGGGAGCTGTCAATTTTTTTATAGATACTTCATAGGCGTAGATATCGTTTAAGCCAATAAAAAAAAAATTGACATCTCGACATATCAACGTATTCACGCGAGCCACGGATTTAACCATGGAAACAAAATACTCGTACTAAAATACCCAAATATCTAATGGCTCAACCACACGCTGGGCCAGCCTAAGCCAGCGCGAGCGAAGGCGAGTCGACGCAAGGCGAGTGCTACCGTCCACACGCTTGGCGAGTCTATGCAAACCAATGTAAGTAGGCACTCGTGTTCACTCGGCCAGCTAGGCGAGCGATGGCAAGGCGAGGCGAGTGGTGCTGCCCACACGTTGGCACTCGCGTTCACTCGGCGAACCTGTGCCAGCGTGTGGTTGAGCCTTTTCGTTGACAAGCACACAGATGCAATTGTTCAAAAAAGTACTAGGACTACAAAACACGACAGCGGGTGATAAACGAAGTACCTCTGAAAGAAAGGTATACTTAATCTGATGACATCTGCATTTTCTACAGCTGGGATGACTATTATAGACGAGGTAATACCTAAATAAATAAAATTAAATAAATAATCCTGGTCATTTTACACAACATCTTCAGCTCTTGTTTTATGTAATAACAATTGTAATATGTAGGCTTCTATATCGAATAATAGGAGGGAATGGACGAAAAGAACAGTCAAGTTGAGCCTACCCCGCTTAGTGGGAAAAAAGCAAGGAAATTATGATGATTCAACTATAGAAACAAAAACTTAGCAAGAGAAAAGCATCACAGAAGATTTGTTCGTTGACAATCACATAGATACAATAGTTCACAAAAGTACCAGGACTACATAACACGGCAGCGGGTGCACTATCGCAGTGATAAACTGCAAACTTGTTCTGACAGACGGGTAATCTGCGGAGTTACTTCAGCGCCTTCGTGGAAGCGAGAAATTGTCGCGACTCGTGACAAATATTTAGATTTAGGGATTATACGCCGGCTCATTATAAAGTTTTAGTCGGTTAAACAGCTGAAATAACTGAGTTAAGTTGAATTTCCGAAGATTAGCGGAAGGGAACTTGAAACTAAGTTGTAGTTTGTAATGGATGGATAAAGATGACATTGCCTTTATTTTAATAAATGGAAAGGAAATCTAGTTGAAATTATTGTAACTTGTAACTGTAATTAATTCGTCTGGAAGATCGCAAACATGGAGTTCACATCTGCAAGTCAATTCTAAGTTAAATTGCGAACTGGCTGCAGAATTATACACCATCTGCTATAAACTGCCCATAAACTATATACAACAGATTTATTTATGGATAAACTAAACCCCAGATTTGCCCATGATTTGTTTATATAATTTAATTTCATCTGTTTAGCAGTTTACGAATGCTTAGACTATTTAGATCTAGATGGCATCAGGAAACTGAGGCCCTTACTTCTTTACTAGATGATTTTTATACAGTGTCAAGAGGCCATGTTTGCCTACACTTAACGGGATACTGTAGTGCCGCCGTTACATAATTAGTACCATTGGGACGTTGTTGAGATAGAATGGCGTGCCCAGCACCTAAACCATCGTCCCAGCTTAACCGAGCCATATCCACAGTAAAGACTTGGTTAATAAGTGCGGGGCTGACTAACCACGGGTTTCCTCACGAAGTTTTCCATCACTGTTTAGAGCTCGTTTAGGCGCATATAAATTCTTCGAAACGAAAAACTAAGACCGCCTCTTAATCCACAACTCACAAAGCGAACCCACTTCGTTTTTCAAAGAGCGTGTCACAGCCAGTCAAACTTTGAGTGGAGATAAAAGTTTCAAGATGATCCAGAAACTAGTGGAAAATTGTCGCCAGCACACCGAGAGCCCTGAGCACTCATAACGGTACTTCAAAACTTCGGAGTTGTAGGGATTATAGTAAAATTGGGGGCTCAAGATGGTTTGGTTTTGCGAGATGTTTATTAGCTTCAACTGCCCAGACAGCTAATTCGCGCCAGGACTGACAAATTTAATAACAAATATAGGACTGTTTACATCTACAGACATTGAGCGTCACAGACACGTAGCGTGGCAGACGAACTCGACTCTTCTATACATTTTGTATGAACGTATTCATATCTAACGTAACGTAGCCGCACAGACACGCACAGACATGGGCCGCGCAGACACTGACATACAACTTTGACGGATTTTTTTTTGTCTGCGCGGTTAATGGCTGTCCGTGTCTGTGCGGCTACGTTACGCTAGCTGACGGTCAATGTGTATCTACAGAGAATCGAAGACCGTGCAGAGCTTCTTCTCTCTCAGTCTTTGGTTCGAGAGCGGCCGCGACCGATGATGTTTGTCGTTGTCTGTTGATGTCTAGCACGCAACGTGTACGCTCATGGCTGTAGATAAAAACAGTCCTTTAGGGTGGCCGCGCACTTATCCGCAATGAACGCGTCCAACGAATCGAATTTTAGAATTCATTTTATGAAATCGTATGAAACCTCGCACTGGCCGCGGTCGAGTCGTCCGATTCGACCGGATCTGGCAGTACCTACTTCAAAAATTTGGTTTATGTTTACACACAAAATTGTGTGTATAAAGACAGTGGGACAATGGCCAATGATTTTTTCAACTCTCTGAGCTAGGCCCCGAGTAAACTAACTGAGGGGAACCCGGCTAAGGATTTTTTTTACATCTCTGAGTAAGGTAAGATAGGTACAGTTGTCACAATGGATCTAGGCATTCGTGAAGTTAGGCTTTTCGCTGCGCAGTAGAAAATTTTTTAAGAAAAAGTTGCACTGCGCATCGAAACGGCTAACTTCACGAATGCCAAGATCCGTTGGAGGAAATGTATGTATGTATGTTCGTAGGAGCTAGTTGCTTAACTAACTAGGACTTAAAAACCTTTAAACCATGCTTTATAGTTTTTTGTAATAAGACTTTTTGAGTTTTCTAGTTCAAACGCCATTAGAGCGGTTGTAGCAAACGTACGTAGTGGATTTCATCTTATAGAGCAGCGATTCTTAAGGTGCTTATACCAGCCGATGACCTTGAGCGAATGGGTGTGGCTACTATTTCGGCCCCGCACCACCCGCACCTTCCGCGCGGTTCCGCGCCGGCCGCGAAATAGTTTTCGCGCGTAACCTAAACCGCAATTGAAGACATCCGTGGAATGGTAAACGAATGCTGAGACGCGAGAGATGCGGGTTCGATTCCCATTACGGGATACATTTTTACAAGATCTGCAAGTACCTATTTGTTCCTGGTCTGTGTTTTGTGGTAAGTAGGTACCTACCTAGGTACCTAACTTCCTAGCATGATGTGAGTAACCTACCTAATCGAAATTCTTGATACCCATGACGGATTCCTAGTGTAGGGACTACCTAGTGGAGGTTTTATGTTATTGTATCGAGTAGGTACGTAAATAAGATACGGGTGGAATGATTTCAAAACAAAACCTCTAAGCTAAAGGAGAAAGGGAATACTGGACCTACAGACAAAATTACGGTTATAGGTGGTGTTTTAACCGTTTGGCTGAAAAATTAAAAAAAAAACTGTATTTTGAGAACTTTCACCTTGAATAAAATTTTTAGCATGGTGACCTATTCATTCGCATAATGTTATTTGTCATAAAATCATACGACATACGTATCTAGTCATAAAATTTTGTAGTCATATTATTACATTCGCGTAATTATTTACAGGCATACATTTCTGATGTCCTAATATTTTTTAAACATAATGATAATGAGCATAATGGTAACCACTCCTAAAACTTTTTGTCATACTACATTTTGATACTAATTTTGTTAGAAATAAACCTTTATGTCCTAATATTTATTGGACTTAATGTTTAGTAGTCTTAGTTTACTGTTTTATCATAAGTAGGCAAAACAGGTCAGGTTTATAAAATGTTTCATACACCCACGCAGATAGGACTTGCTCACAGAAAAAATAAGTAGTTTTAGGTTTTTTTATAGCACGCGTTTCACACACCCACGCAGAAAGGACTTTTTCACAGAAAAAAATAGTAGGTTTTGGTTATTTTTTTTTATAGCAAGCGTTTCACACACCCACGCAGAAAAGACTTGCTCACAGGAAAAACTAGAAGGTTTTGGTTATTTTTTTTAGCACGCGTTTTACACACCCACGCAGAAAAGACTTGCTCACAGAAAAAAAATAGTAGGTTTTGGTTATTTTTTTTAGCACGCGTTTCACACACCCACGCAGAAAAGACTTGCTCATAGAAAAAACTAGTAGGTTTTGGTTATTTTTTTTATAGCACGCGTTTCACACACCCACGCAGAAAGGACTTGCTCACGGAAAAAACAGTAGGTTTTGGCTATTTTTTTTTATAGCACGCGTTTCACACACCCACGCAGAAAAGACTTGCTCACAGAAAAAACTAGTAGGTTTTGGTTATTTTTTTTAGCACGCGTTTCACACACCCACGCAGAAAAGACTTGCTCATAGAAAAAACTAGTAGGTTTTGGTTATTTTTTTTATAGCACGCGTTTCACACACCCACGCAGAAAGGACTTGCTCACGGAAAAAACAGTAGGTTTTGGCTATTTTTTTTTATAGCACGCGTTTCACACACCCACGCAGAAAAGACTTGCTCACAGAAAAAACTAGTAGGTTTTGGTTATTTTTTTTTATAGTACGCGTTTCAACACCCACGCAGAAAGGACTTGCTCACAGAAATAAATCACACCCACGTAGAAAGGACTTGCTCTCAGAAACTGGCTCCTCTAATATGGCTAAATATTTTAGGATTATCAATGAATAGGAATTAAAAAATTATGACATTTATATTTTTTTACTAGTTGAATTATTACAAGTGATGGTAGGAGTAGCGATGTTATTATTACTAATGCCTATGAATAACAAATATTGAACGTGAAACGTTATGGCATAATTTTTTTAGTCATAGTTTTAAAAGCCATAACGTTTCACGTCCTAATATTTGTTATTCATAAGCATTTGTAATAATAACATCACTACTCCTACCATCACTTGTAATAATTCAACTAGTAATAAAATAATAGGTCTTTACCTATGAAATTGCCGTTTTTCGGTACTGGTCATTTCAAATAAAAATATTTTGTGGTTTGGCTACGAATTAAAATTTCAAATTAATGTTATATTAAAAACATGGGATTCTTTTTTCAAAATTAGTTATTTGTTTATTGATTAGTGTTATGTTTTCATCGCATTTGAATCTTTTTCGTCATCGTGGATACGTTTAAAAATTCGAGTAATTATGGAATATGAGTCCCGTCGTGGCAGCAACGCGCCACAAGCGGCACGCAACATCAACGACGTTTACGGAGCGAACAGTACAAACGAACGAATCACCTGTTATTGGTTTGCCAGCTTCCATTCTGGAAATTTCGACCTGAAAATGAACCCCGTACTCATCCGAAAACTTTGGTTGACAATGACGAATTAAAGGCGATTGTGGAGTTCATCACAGCATCTTAACAAACGGGATAAGCATTACTGCAAATGTGTAATTTGAATAACTGAACACAATGATGGAGAAGCTTGCAATCTCCAATCATCTTTGATCAATCGCTCGTCACCGATGCTCCTGCACGACAACGCGCGACCTCATACTGCATAGTAGACGGTCTCCAAGTTACAACTTTACAAGAGCTAGGGTTGGAAGCTCTCTGTCATCTACCGTACTCACCTGACCTTGTGCCTATAGACTTCCACTTTTTCCAGAATTTGCATAACTTCTTGGTGGTAAAAAAATCGAATTCCCGAGAGGCAGTACAAAATGCCTTTGAAGAATTTGTTGCCTCCTGTCCAGCTGATTTCTTCAAGAAGGGCATAATAAACTGCCACGGCATTGGCAAAGATCTATCGATTGCATGGGTGATTACTTTGATTAATAGAAATAAAAAATATAGCAAAAAAAATGACGTTCAAATTTTTCATAAAAAACGGCAATTTCATAGGTAAAGACCTAATATAAATGTCATAATTTTTTAAGTCCTATTCATTGTTAATCCTAAAATATTTAGCCATATTTATAACTTGACATACAATTTAGTACGCATAATATTCATCGTCATAATAGTATCAAACCATACTACTTCGATAAACAAAAGTTTTTAATGTCATAATTTTTGAAGTCATATTCATTGAAAATCATAAAATATTTTTGTGTCCTGTCGCGTCCCAAACTACTTCCTGCACTGTCTGTACGCCTATCCCTGCTTGAATTCAAGCAATACAACGATATAATTATGTGACGACTACGGTTTTATTCGAGAATCACATAGCTTACCCGGCTAGGATAAAATGTATCCTAGCCAGATTATTTTTTTCTGAGAGCAAGTCCTTTCTACGTGGGTGTGTGATTTTTTCTGTGAGCAAGTCCTTTCTGCGTGGGTGTGTGAAACGCGTGCTAAAAAAAATAACCAAAACCTACTAGTTTTTTCTGTGAGCAAGTCTTTGCGTGGGTGTGTGAAACGTGTGCTATAAAAAATAACCAAAACCTACTAGTTTTTTCTGTGAGAAAGTCCTTTCTGCGTGGGTGTGTGAAACGCGTGCTATAAAAAACATAACCAAAACCTACTGTTTTTTTTTTTTTGTGAGCAAGTCCTTTCTGCGTGGGTGTGTGAAACGCGTACTATAAAAAAATAACCAAAAACTACTATTTTTTCTGTGAGCAAGTCCTTTCTGCGTGGGTGTATGAAACATTTTATAAACCTGACCTATTTTGCCTAATTATGATAAAATGTGAGCAAGTTTTTTCTGCGTGGGTGTGTGAAACGCGTGCTATAAAAAAATAACCAAACCTACTATTTTTTTCTGTGAGAAAGTCCTTTCTGCGTTTGTGTGTGAAACGCGTGCTATAAAAAAAATAACCAAAACCTAATGTTTTTTCTGTGTGCAAGTCTTTTCAGGGTGTGTGAAACGCGTTCTATAAAAATAACCAAAACCTACTATTTTTTTCTGTGAGAAAGTCCTTTCTGCGTTTGTGTGTGAAACGCGTGCTATAAAAAAAATAACCAAAACCTACTAGTTTTTTCTGTGAGCAAGTCTTTTCTGCGTGGGTGTATGAAACATTTAATAAACCTGACCTAGTTTGCCTACTTATGATAAAATGTGAGCAAGTCTTTTCTGCGTGGGTGTGTGAAACGCGTGCTATAAAAAAATAACCAAAACCTACTATTTTTTCCGTGAGCAAGTCCTTTGTGCGTGGGTGTGTAAAACACGTGCTTAAAAAAAAATAACCAATTTTTTTTCTGTGAGCAAGTCCTTTCTGCGTGGGTGTGTAAAACGCGTGCAATAAAAAAAAATACCAAAACCTACTATTTTTTCTCTAAGCAAGTCCTTTCTGCGTGGTGTGTGAAACGCGTGCTATAAAAAAACCTAAACTACTTATTTTTTCTGTGAGCAAGTCCTATCTGCGTGGGTATATGAAACATTTTATAAACCTGACCTGTTTTGCCTACTTATGATAAAACAGTAAATTAGGACTACTAAACATTATGTCCAATAAATATTAGGACATAAAGGTTTATTACCAACAAAATTATTTTCAAAATGTAGTATGACAAAAAGTTTTAGGAGTTGTCACCATTATGCTCATTACCATTATGTTTGAAAAATATTAGGACATCAGAAATGTATGCCTATTAATAATTATGCGAATATGACTACAATATTTTATGGCTAGATATGTCGTATGATTTTATGACAAATAACATTATGCGAATGAATAGGTCACCAAATCAAGGTGATCCTATTGTGTTCGAATTGAATAAAAGATTTTTGACTTTGACTTTGGATGTTTTACCAAGGATGTTCTAGTAGGTATACCTACTCAAGCATTATCACTCCAGTTTCAACTTGAACTTGTTCGGTCTCTGTACATGTAAATGAATAATAATGTACGTGAGATCAGTAGGTACGGTAGACACCTACCCAACAATAATAAGTAAGAATGAGAAGAAAAGAATACAGGTCGCTCTGATGTGTCGTCGGTGACCCAGATTCATTACCTTTTCTCGAGTGTATTTAGGTACCTACAGGTAAGTTAAGTAGGTAGGTACCTACTAAGTAAAATACATACCTACTTCTTTACATCTATCTTCGTTCATTTGTTCTTTCCTACCTATAGGTACCTACTGTCCGCGCGCGAGTTGAGTGCAGAGTATAGGAATTGGCTAGTGTTGAATTGAAGGACAACACATAGCTATACATACACAGCACCTATAGGTACCTACTGATTGGTTTTACAATGTGAATTGACTCTTATGTACATGCGCCAGAGAGGTCCTACCTAACTATTTATGTAGTAGATATCTTATCTAGTGGTAGTAGGTATAGGTAGGTTACACGATATCATTTTCTTTTGGAATTGGTATAATACCTACCTACTTACCTATTTTCTTTATCGGGAAGTTGTCTTTTGCACGACCTTTTAAAATAACAAACATACTTAAAATCATGAAAATCTACATAGGTACTTAATATTTCTAATAGGTAGGTAAGTAACAACAAATTATTATCTAACACTAAATAAAGCGTCCATGCGCTAATAACATTTAATTTCGTAACACTAAATAAAACGTTCATGCGCGGATAACTTAGATTACTAAATAAATCGTCTGTGTGCAAATAACATAAAATACCAATAAGTCGACAAGCAAAAAAAGGTGAGTGCGAGGCAGACGAACACAACCATCCCGTACGACAGTCAGCATTACTCTGCCGCCCGTCGCCCCTGCGACCGTAACGCCCACTAATTATTCGGAAAAATGGAAAATAATTAATTGCCACGAGAAAAACCGTCGCAGCACAAAATCGCAAGTACAACTTAAAGATAAAGTCTTTGCGCACATTTTAGTAAAAAAAAAATGTCAAAATTTTATGTCGTTTAGAGGTTGAATCGAATCAAAAGTCGAAAACAGCTTCACTTTGTTATTTTTTTTCACATAGTAAATAAACAGGTAGAACTTTTTCGTAAGTTCACTTTGTAGATAAAAGGTCAAAGAATGACATATATTTTTTTGAGCACATAAAACTGATTCCTCTATGAGGAGAATGCCTCCAAATAAGACCAATCAGGTCCTATATTCGCCTTAACCTGTGGTCCGTCGAGTATATTTATGGGGGCCGCGGTCTCATCTATGGACCATGTAACAATAAATAAATAAATGCCACTAAAAGTCTTTGTACACTGAAGTGCGTTGGTTGTCTTGTGACAAAGTTGTGTAGCGTGCTTCTGAGCTGAGAAATGAAATCAGAATATGAGGCCTCTATTAATAAACTCATATTAACTTCTGTCAAAATTGCGCCACGGATTAAACTATTGCCATCTTTTTTTGTTAGACAGTGACAAATAAGGATGGCAATAGTTAAATCCGTGGCGCAACTTTGACAGAAGTAAATACGAGTTTATTAATAGAGGCCTTAGGGATTATTTTCTAGTACCCAACAAAATTAAAAAAAAAAGAAAGTAGACTCTTATTCTTCCAAAATAGATGTTACTGATAATCACTGGCTTGACAACGGCACTGAAAAATCAACTAATAGAAACATCCTTTTTATTAAGGGGGTCCTTGATGTTGTGCTTGATTTCCTAGGGGTCCGTGGACTGAAAAGGTTAGGAAACGCTGTTATAGAGAATTGTTTTTGCTCATCCGCGTTCAAACAGTCGTTGAGAGCAGTCCATTAATATCTGACGCACGTGTTCAGAATCCTAAGTTGGGAACTCGTAGGTATTTTAAACGAACACTTGCGGATACATTATTCCTTCGCGTTACCGGCTCTTTATAAACTATGCTAAACTCATTGTGGTTTTTATGTTTTTCCAACCGAATTAGTCTTTTCAAGGGAAAAGACTAATTCTATAATAATTATACTACTATAATAATAATAATAATATTACTATAATAATTTTGTCGGTGTTTTTTTTTCTGTGAATGAAATGGTGTTTACTTTGTTGGTGTAACTTATCAATAAATAAATAAAATAAAATAAAATAAAAGTGTAGTTTTTTATTGAGCAAGAGATCTTACTCTCTTGTTTCTCCTATTGCCTAGCTAGGTAAAAAAACCTAGAAAGGTAGGCCTAGAAAAAAAACTTTTTTAAAACCTTTGCCCGGCAGTGGGACGAAATAGGTAAAAAAAAAAATTATTAAAAAATTATAAATCGGCTAGAAATAACACACATAAGTACATTAATTTTCTGGCTGGATTCGACCAAACTGTCATCTTACTCCCAGAGTAGTTATTCCGTTAGCCGACAGAATTCGAAATACAATTGTTCAGAAAGCGCAATCGAACATTATTAGGTGTATTCAAATTATCCTGGTTATAAGGTGTCAACTTTAAAATGTAAAAATATTCAAACAAACAGTTGTTTAATCTGTGGTTTAATCTCCAGATAAAACTTAATCCAGTTTGGTAAAATCCAGCCTAAATTGAAACTGTTTAAGTAACTTATGGTTACTTATTTGGGTTTCTCTAAGATTGAATCAGAAAGGAGGAGTAACGTAGAAGAACTCGGGTCAGTGACATAGCCAAACAGATTAGCACGTTGACGTGGCAATGGACAGGACATTAGCACGCAGAACAGATGGCCGATGGGGCGGAAAAGTTCTCAAGTGAAGCCATGGAGCGGCAAGCGCAGTGTTATTCGTCCACCAACAAGATGGACAGACGACCTTGTAAAAACGCAGGTCAGCGGTGGATGCACGCCACTTCCAACCGTAACACATAGAAAAATAGGGAGGCCTATGTCCTACAGTGGAAGTCCAACAGCTGAGATGATGATGATGAAGTTACTTATTTAAATTACAAACACAGGGCCTTACTTATGAAAGATGTTTAAAGTGAAACACTGGTTAAACAACGTCCTGTCTTTATTTGTGGATAGTGACAAACAGAGGCAGGACGTTGTTCAACTAGTGTTCAACTTTAAACATCTTTCATAAGTAAGGGGGACAATGTTTATTTTGTTATCTGAAATAAAAATATCATTAGTACCTACATCATTTGATCTCATATTGACATTCGAACCCACAACCTTACGAAGCCAAACCACAGCCAAACCGATGAACGCCAACAAGCCTAACATTAACAAACCTCTTTAAACCCAGAGTTCTCGTTAAAAAAGCATTCACCCACTGTATGAGTGACAAAAACGCCGAATAGCATTCCACAGCGATTTGGACTGTCGCCAGTACCGTGTACGGGGTTCGAATCCCAGCTTTTTAATCACCACTGCTTGTGACATGTGATTTTGCTGGCGTTTTATTGTATTATCCGTTAGTGATAAACTGTTATGTGTGGTATGGAAAAGTTAAACGATGTGAATGTAAAGCTTAGATATTCTAGAAATCTAGACTTTAGATAGAACTACATAAATGTTGGTCGAGTAGGATACCTCGACTATTTATCCGAAGGGGATAGTCAGAGGTATGTCCTTATTTGGACGCTGGTTTAGACGTGCCCCTGTTTATCCCCTTAAAAATCTTCAGATTATCTTAAATATCTGCCGCACGATTGAGGATGCAGTTGTCATTATGTTTGTCTTTTTAACCGAACTTAAAAAAAGGAGGATTACTCAAAGACGCCTGGGCCTCTAGCCAAGTGGCATCAATCTTTTCTATTCTACAATTCGCTTCGCTATCGCCGATGTTTCATTGGTGGAAGACTACGTGACTTTACGTTTGACCTTGGTTCGACCAATGAAAACCTCACGTTCGAGTGCTAGCGAAGTTAGAAATCGAATCGCTTCATAGCGAAGGCCGGTTGGCTAGGCCCTCTGGACTGATTTGGAAAATTCAGTTTTTGAAAGCGTATGCTTTCCGACTGGTTTCACAAAAATTTGGTGAGGATCTGTCAAGGATCTTTGGAGTTATGAACAGAAATGCATCTCGAAAGTGCAAAAAATTACTCAGCTTTTAACATTGAAGTTGGTTTTTTTTTTAATTTGTGATTTAGCCACTTGTTTGTTTTGATAGTCGAACGTGATGATTTGATGAAAGAAAGAACGTTGTTAAAACTTATGGATACTAAATGTAAATGATCCGGAATTGTGATAAAAACCATACAAAACAACATTATGGATATCTCTATCATACTCTATCATACCTAAACGTAGTGAAAAAAACTCAAGTCTGTGCCTAAACGCAGGAAGGAACGATACTTTATCTTTGCATAACTACGTAATATAAACTCATGACTTTTCCATAGAGAGTAGACATTACTCTTGCTACGATCAAAAGTTCCAAACCTTTTTCCAATGTAGTATAATAAGCTCGTGACTATTTTTTCAAATATTAACTTAATTTTTTTCGATCGGTATTTTTGAGGAGACTCTATATCCAATTCTCCATGCATGGTACTGAACATATTTTTGTCGAGTTCACGTCCAAAGGTATGTTTAATGTATAACATACTAGCTTCCACCCGTGGCTTTGCTCGCATGGTACTTAGATAAAAAGTAGCCTATTTCCTATTCTTGGTCATTATCTATTTATATTTTAAATTTCAGCCAAATCGGTTCAGTGGTTCTCGAGTTATAGAGGAACACACATACATCCATCCATCTATCCATCAAAACTTTCGCATTTAACATATTAGTGTGCTGTGATAGTGTGATTCCCTGCTCCACAGCACATTGTATGTATCATAATAACATAGTATGGTACATTTTTATCGATGACAGTACAACTCTTCCGTGCATTGTTAAAATGCAAAACTGCTCGTGTAAAGAGCTCTTTTAGTTAGTTTTGTAGCGTTTTTTTTACTGCAGCTAATTGAATTGCTAAATCTGTTTGAAAAGTCCAGCGTTTGGCGATCGGTCAGCTTGCTATGAATTATTCAGGATATGGATTCAGCTCATGAAAGTGATAGCTGGTTCATACACACACTTAGGCTAAGTTCAGATGAACGTGCGGCGACGCGCGGTTGGCTCAGCACGCGGTTTAAGATTGTAACTGATCAATGTTGTTGTGTACATGACCTCGCGTTACGGTCACACACACACAACAACATTGATTTGTTACAATCTTAAACCGCGCGCCGTGCCAACCGCGCGTCTCAGCGCGTTCATCTGAACTTAGCCTTATGTTGTCATACACTCGCTATATACGGTCAAAGCAATACGTGGTAGAAAAAACGAAAGCCTTTAAAAGCACCTGAAATATAGAAAAATATAATGATTTATGCCTCAAGATTGCCTAATTTCATCGCCAGAGTTGATTACTAGGTCATAAGAACTTACTGTTTACAAAATGCAAAATTAAAAATTTTAATAAAATCCGACTTCAATGTTGTATGCTGAGCAATTAGCTGCACTCTCGAGGTGTAATTCTGTTCATCATTCCGAAGATCCTCGTTAGATCCTCACAAAATTTGTATGAGACTACGTAGGAAGTTTACCCTTTCAAACAAAAAAAGAATCATGGAAATCGGTCCACAAACATCATAAAAAAAGCACAAAAAAAAGATTCTGACGAATTGAGAACCTCCTCCTTTTTTTGAAGTCGGTTAAAAAGGTAGAAAAGCAAAAGTGTGAAGCGTGCTAGCTGTACTCTCAGCACTACTTATACCGTATAGATTATCGGGAGCGTGGAAAAATGCCATGAAGGGTAGTCAGGTGATGTTTAGTGATTTTTATGGCTCACTGAACTTTGCACGGATATGAAATGTTGAAGAAATAACATGTCATTAATGTGTATCTTTAGATACGCCAACTAGATGAAATTTTCATCATAGAAGAGTTATGGTGAATGCAGACTTGGCCGCACCGCAGTCGCCGCAGTCGCCTCAGCCATCGCTTTTGTTAGTGGCGACGGAAACGACTGCGGCGACTGCGGCGCGGGTAGGTATGCGAAGTTGCATAAAACTTCATGTAAAGAAATCGAATGCGGGGACTGCGGCGACTGCGGTGCGGCCCAGGTCTGCGTTCACTATTAGTTCACAACGCGCTGACCTAATCAGTGTGAAGTTAAGTCACAAGGTAGTTAAAAATAAAACAAATTCATACATATTATTGTTTAATGGAAATATTGATGTATTTGTAGCTAAACAAGCTTTATATATTTAACCTAATTTGTTATCCTAAGGGTATGATTCCGATCTCAGTTGTTCGCAGCAGTGCTGTCACTCTGGTGCATTTGTTCTGCATTGCTGCCGCGGCATTGCTGCGTAGCTCGGAATGTAATCTCTAGAGACCGCCCCCCTAGCCATATTACACTATCTACCGTCGCGATAGAATAGAATACTTCAAAATGTATAGGAATTGACGTTTCAAGGTGATGAGTCACGTGGTCAGAAAGTCAATTCCTATACATTTTGAAGTGTTCTATTCTACAGCGACGATAGATACTTAGTGTAATATGGCCAGGGCCCCGGATTATATGCAACTTATAAAGCTTCATATATGCATGCAAATATGCATGTAAAATGCCTAAAATATGCATGAAAAGTGTCAAAAATAATAAAAATATGCAACATTGAATAGAAAGAAAATGGTAATTATTTCAATTCTTCGTAAAATTTCCTGCAAATATAGCGAAAATATGCATCAACACAAGATTTTAAGCAAAATATGCATTAACTGATGAAAATAGGCTTAATATGCAAATGCATATGCAATATGCAAATTGCATATAATTCGGTCTCTAGTAATCTCCATATAAACCTATAGAGAATATTATGGGTAGGTACCAGCGGAGTTCGGAATCATACCTTAAAATACGACAAATATTAAAAAACTTACTAATCTATTTAAAAGTAGTAAAGACCTAACACAGCCATATTTTGTGGATATTTATGAAAGAATTTAGATTATAAAGTTACCTGTACAGTCGACTACTTAAAGTTATTAATCGAACATACTAATGTTATTAAATTTTGTAGGTGACAGTACAATCAAAAAACTAAAGGTGTATAATTTCTTAATGTAATTTTCTATTGTTCAAGCTATTTAATAAAAGTGAAAATCAGCTTATTCTATAGAAAGACTAATATCTAATAATCTTACCAACGCCTAAAATTAAGAGTCAAATTCACAGCCTATATATTTTGGCTTTATTATAAGTATTTTAACAAGCATGGCCTATTTTCAGCTAGGTAGGTACCTACTTGCAAAAATCATCAACTAATTTGGGTATTTCGAAGGAGTTTCATACCTCCAACAATCTTTAAATTACACTTAAATTTGAACAATCAGGCTTTCAGCTAATCTCCAATACATTATAATATTATGGTCATTAAGAAACATTATTTATTATTAATTTAGGAATATTGTCTAGTTGGGACATTTTTTTCTACAAGAAAGGAAATTACAGAATCAAAAAAACATGCGCAAACGGATAGCCTCACTTGGGCGGCGGTTGCGGGCCAGCACCAACAGCCTCCTAAGCACAGTGGCTGAGAGACTGGATGGGCCCTTCCTTGAACACTGGACGAAGAGCCATGTTCTACAGTGCAATGCACTGCGCTGTGCTAAATAAGGTCAATGTAATATAATTTAATTTTGTTTTATTTAATTTGACATGTTCTATTTCTTTATTTTAATTTTATTTTATTTGTTGTGTGTTTGTGCTGTGAATATTATGGATTTAATCTGAAATAAATGAATACAATACAATACAATACAAAAAAGTCAAAATTGAAGTTCATATTATACTTATAACACTTTTTAGTTCATAAGAGGTAGGGATATAAGAGAATAGTATAAATTGATTTATTAAAAAAAAAATAGTTTATTATGGTTTGTAAAACCATTCGCGTTCAGCCCCTTGATTCTACTTACAAACTCTTTCTTAACCAAAGCAAAACGTCAACTATTTTGTTTCGTTTCTTAATCTACTAATGACCAATGAGGTTAGGTTACTCTGTTGTGATGACGTTTTCAAACAAATCACCAATGAAATGCAAATAACTGTCATTTTGGAGAACGAAACAAAACGCAGCAGTAATGATATCGGAATGGTTGACGTTGTAAATTAGAAGAATTGGGCCGAGGCTCCATGACACACAAATGGTCCGGGAGCACGCTGCTGGGCGGAGAGCACCGCAGGACTTCGGTAGGATTTTATTTCCCTTAGTTATATTTGCGATCAATTACAAAACTATGAGCAAATGGTCTGTTGGTAAAATACTCGTATCAGGCAGAGCACACTCCTGCTTTCTAGGCATTTGGCACTCTTCATTTTCAGTCATTGAGCTGCATGACATCTTTTCTCTTTTCTGCCTCCTTCTGAATGAGGGTGTTGTGAGCAGGGTGGTTGGTGTTGGGCAGGAAATGGGTTAAAAAAGTTTAAGATGCAGCTTCCTTTAGACCTTTAGTTCATGGGAGGATCAGGGAATGGATTTGGTCCACCGCTGTCCACTGGCAAGAACTGCTGTTGAGCGACAGAAGACAGCATCATATCGATCGGCTTTGTATCATCATAAAGAGAAGGTGCTTCACAGAGGATGGCAAAGGTTCCCACGATGGAGGCGATGGTGAAGATCCAGAGAAACAGACGGTCAAGCACCATGGCTACGAAACCCCAATCTTGATCCTCCTGTAGGGTAAAAGTTAAGATCAGGTTTTTGTGTCTGATGTTCAGGGTGCTGATTCTACTACCAAACTTTTTATCAACTACAAGCAAAACGTCAACTAAACCTTAGATTTTGATCTGTTTCCTATTCTACTAATGACCTACGACTCTGTTGTGGTGACATTTTAGCTGTGGTTTGGACTTTGGCAAACACATTTTTGAAAAAGCTATTCTACTATTCACCAAATGGCTGACATTTAAGAGAACGAAACAAAACGCAGCGGAATGGTTGACGTTGTCATTTAGAAGAATTGGCCAGCTGATGTGATAAGTGAAGTCGCGTTTCCACTAGGCAACATTTGGCGCGCGACAAGTTGCCCAATGTGATGAAAGTTAGCGCGGAATTTGTGTTTAACAATGTTGTCTGTCATCTACTACTATGTCATGTTGCGCGCCAGCTGGCAACTTCACGCGCTGTTGTGCAACGTTGCCGTACATGTTGAGCGTCAACGTGTTGCGCGCCAAATGTTACCTAGTGGATACGAGGCTTTAAGATCAATTTTACACTTTAGATTTATTTATATTTTATTTATAAAGGATATAATTTTGTAAGATCATCATCATCATTTTTTTTATAATGTAATCATCATAACTTCCCCTATTAAACGCTATTTCACTCAATCCTGTGCTTTTTACATTTTCTATAAAATAATCATAATTATTTTCTATCATTCTAGATTGTCATCTGTGCTGTTGAGAGGTTTTTTTTATCTCTAATCTTTCTTATTAGAAATTATTTAAATATATTTTTTATAAAACTTTCTAATCGAGTTTATGATTTTAAAAACCGTTTGTTTAATTAGGTTAACTGACGATCCATGTATTTTTCTTGCTATATTTATTTAAGAAAAGTAATATGTTATCACTTTAGAAATAACTACATCAGTACTTACCGCATCAAACTCATCCTGCCTCTGAATATGGTGCTGTATAAATTTCACATTGTGGATCGCCTTCTCCAGTTCAAACGGATACTTCTTCCTCGGAGCCACATCGCTAAGGGAATCGTCCAGTCCCGACATCACCGAGGGAAGGCCGTTGTAGCCAGCGCCTAGGGTCGCCACTAGTCCGCTGAACCTGGGGAAATTAGACTCTATTGGCATAACATATAAGACTCAAAAGCACTAACAGATCGGAAATAATGCACTGCACTTTCGCCTTTGTAGAGCGTCATCTCTGAAGCATGAATGATACGAAACCGTAAGTGCCGTAAGTGCATTATTTTCCACCGGTTTCTGTGTACGTGGGTTCTGTAAAATTGATTTTGCAAATTAAATTGAATGCTTTGTTATTCAGTGCAGATTCTTTTTAGAAAAATGTTATTAAAAGAATTCATTTGTACCGGGAATAAAATGTACACGACATTATTCTCAGAAATAGCAAGGATTTAAATAAGAATAGTTAAATTAATCCTCGAGAAAACGACACAAACGGAAATAAAATCTATCAATTCTTTTGCAAAATATATTTTTTTACCAAAGATTGTCTGGAATAAGAGTGTAAAATAAAGGGTTTTTCTTCATTAATTATACTAGTAGTTCGCCCCGAACTGAGATCTCGCGCACCGTTGTGTTGATAGCCTAGATTTGGACTTGTTTTTGACTACCCCTATACCTACGTTAAGTGCTCCTTCTAGTGTTTACCACACAATGATATCTAATGCGCTACCTCAGTATGGTAAAGATTATAGGCATGCATCTTCTTCTTCTTTTCGAATCGTGACTCAACTTATTTTATAGGCATGCATGCAATACATTAAGTCGTGTCATGTTTATATTCAATAGTTGACCCCGCGAACTTCGTACCGCGTCTCAGGGAAGGCCTCTTAGTTCGAAAAAGTATTAAAATAGCAGTTCAATACAAAATGTATGAGAAAATCAATTCCCTCCCCTCCCCCTCCCCTCTCCCTCTCCCTCCTCTCCCTCTCCCTCCCCTCCCTCTCCCCCCCTCCCCTCCCCTCCCTCCCCCTCCATCTCCCCCCCTCCCTCCCCTCCCCCTCCTTCCCTCCGCCCCTCCCCGCCCCTCCCCTTCCCCTCCCCCTCCCCTCCCCTCCCCCTCCCCCTCCCCTCCCCCTTCCCTCCCCCTCCCTGGTTTCCCCACGATGTTTTCTTTCACCGTTTAGAGCTCGTGTTAATGCGCATTTAATTTTTTCTAATCGAAAAATCCATTGATGAGCACGGCCAGGGTTCGAACTTACGACCTATGAATCGAAAGTTGAGCACTCTTCCACTCGGCCAACACGGCTTTTATTTTCAATCTCAAGAAAAAATATCAAGTAGCAACTAAAAACATTGCAAACCAAACCACAACGATGCCACACTCTTTGTCTGTTAACCAGACCTACGAATACATCGAAACTCTATGAAACGGGAGCTCTCTCCATACTTCCGTTAATTGGTTTCCATAATTTTTCTGTTTCACTGTATTTCAAAAACTATAGAACCTAGAAGAAAACTAAAAACCATTTTGGAATGTATAAATTGAGTACTTTCATATGACACCCCACTCAATATATTTGGGTAACTTTGAAAAAAATTTACCCCCTTGGGAACCCCATATCTTTACAACCCCTTCATCGATTACGCTCATATGCTCCACAGCAAATTTCCATAGCACAACCTATTGACCTATCAAGTTTCATACAGATTGGATAAGCGGTTCGACAGTTATGCGAGAACATAAAAATGAAACATACAAACATACAAACATACAAACATACAAAGCAAAATCGCCTAACTTGCCACTAAGATCTTCGCTCGCTTCGCTCGCTCGATCGAATAGATGGAATGACGACTTTATAAAAACTGCAGGTCGGCGGTAGATACAGGCCGCTTCCAACCGCAATACATGGAAATCTTTGAGGGAGGCCTATGTCAAATAGTGGACGTCCTACAGCTGAGATGATGATGATGATGATTCATTCATTAATTAAAAAAATTAAGAACAAAACAGTTTATACCTATTAGTCGCCGTAGTAGAATGAAGTCCGTTGCACCCATCAGGTAGGTGATGTCGAAAGGAATCCGGGCTCGAAGCATTAGAGTTCGTCTGCTCTGCCACAGCCAAAGCATCCTGGAACTTATTCTTCTTCGCATTGCGTCCAGCAATCTTCTTCGCAGCCAAATCTCTGAGCAAGTCTTTGGGGACACGCATCAGTAGAAGCTTAGGCAGCTTTGTTATGAAGAACTTTCTCACCCATCCCTTCATTTTATGAGTACTAGGTTTCCGATAGTGAACGTTTAGTATAACAATTGTTATCACAACAGACAGCCCGACTAGCAACATAGTGAATAGGAGATACTTTCCTAATAAAGGCAAAGCTAGCGATGTTGATGGTATAATTTCGGATATAAGTAAAAAGAACATGGTTTGTGATAGAAGAATTGAGATACTCAAGGCAATTTTTTCTCCTGAATCAGCTGGGAGGTAGAAGACCAAAACTGAGAGGTACGAAATACCAACACATGGAACGATGAGATTGACGGTGTAGAATAGAGTTTTGCGTCTCAAAGTGATGTTGAAGAATATATCTGTAACAAAAAATACTCTAAATAATAAACTGAAAACATTATTTCTATGAGCCTGTGAAATAGAAGAATAAGAAGGTTTGTCAAAAAAAAAACCAGTTATTTATTCTTTTAGTCAGTGTAACATAGTAATATAATTGTAATTCATTGCAAATTGTAGTGTAACCCCCCGTTTTCAACCCCAAGCTACAATTATTCGAGTAAAGCCGTAAGTGGTAAATAATCACATATGTTTACATAGATTAAATATTATATTCTTATAAGACTCTGGCTACCCTGAACAAATTTAATTTTGTTTTGGGTAGGAAAGAAGGCCCTCGCACGTTCCGCCCTTTTCGGTGGTCCTCGACTCCTGACTGGACAGACCTCCCCCAGACATGCATTACGATAAGATAAATATACATGAACTACAATGCAGAGGAGTATTTTCAGACCGACGCGTGACTCTAATTTCAAAACAGCTCTTGACTCTATGCTTTTAAATTTATGTTAAATATATTTAAGAGCTTCTATGTAAATTCCTGGCAGGGCTCGTAACCCTAATATTTGCTAAAGATAAATATATAAATTATTTATATATAAGGGTTTATACAGAAAGATGTAAGGACTTATACCTAACGATCCCCCCCTGAAATCCTTGTGGGTGGATTTCTTGGTGTTTACGCGAGCGCGTGTCCCTAACCTCGAGGCTCGGAATCCTTCGGAATCAGTGTGCAAGCAACCAGTATGCCAGAGGCCAATTCTCCTACTCTCCACAGCTAGAATCCTCGGAGTCAGAATACAAGCAACCTGGCACACCTAAACCGATTACTGGTCAGCTTTACTAACCCCCAAGCTTAGTTGTAACCACTGCCAACGACTTCCCCTTGACATCTAAATGTCCCTACCCCGTGATATTCGGTCCGAATGGCCGTGATAAACAACCACTCCTGGGAATACACTGTGTTAAAGATATTGCAACGTTTAATAACGAGACGGTCCTTACCCTACGGCCCTACCTCTATAAACATGTGTTATAAATATGTACCTTCATTGACATGTAAACACAAACATAAATAAATAACTTAATAACACTTGTTTGAAACACTTACCAAGCGCAGACTTCTTACCCTCGCTACCTTTCGTATTCACCGCTACTTACGCTCTCTGCGCACCCACCACACACACTCACTTATTTTGACTACTCTACAACTTGCAACACATTTGACCTTCTACTCTATCTAACCCGATCTCAAACCCTTCCGCGGTATAGAACTTCCGATTCGCGCTCACGATCTCTCGCTCTGCCTTCACGCGCGTACCCGTCTGCCCCGATACTTTTTTTTTTTTTTTTTTTTTTTTTTTTTTTTTTTTTTTTTTTTCGGACGGACTTTTATGTTGGCTGGTCACGTGTCGACCTTTGCAACGTTACCGGACTATGGCGAGAGCAGAAGGCTCTACGCCGGAAAAAGATAGGTTGGGGCAACATGCGCAAGGGCACCACTTAGGTACGGACCTCGGCTTGGGCTGTCGCCAGGGGAGGGTTTTTTGAGGACGGCCGCAGCCCAGAAGGGGCGGAAACGGAGAGAGAGACTACGTCTTCGACCCCGCCGGCGGGGTCGGTGTCGTGTGGAGTGTATTGTGTATACTATCTAACGCGGATGACTAGATCTCCGCCGCGTTAGCGGCGGTGATCTTGTCATCGGGGTCACCAAGAACGTGTCTTGGTCGACGTCGGGATTTTGTATCGAAGATAACGATCGGATAATCGGGGAGGTTTGAGACCAGAGGGTTCGGATGATGAGGCGCCGAATCATAAAAGCGCCGTGAGGCGCGCTTCATGAATTCGGCGATGGACTCAAGTCCGAGGTCTCGGTGAAGGTCTACATTGCGCACGTACCACGGGGCATTGGTGGCATTACGGAGGAATCTATTTTGGACTATTTGGAGTTTATCTATATGATAAGATTGGGCAAACGCCACGGAGGCGTACGTCATGACGGGTCTGATACAGGCTTTATAGAGCGTCAACTTATTTCTAAGTGACATTTTGCTCTGTCTGCCCAGCAAAGGAAAGAGGCGACTAAGAAAGAATTTAGCGCGGTTTCGAACAGTAATGATATGTTCGCTAAAGGTGAGGCGACTATCAAGGGTAACACCTAAGTAACGAGCTTTTTTGGCCCAAGGAATGGGTTCACCAAAAAGAGAGATTGGTCGGGGGGATTTGAGTTTACGCGCGGGAGGATCCACGGGGTCCACGGGGACCCTTTGGTCCTGGTCGGGTAGATCGGTGCGTTGCCTACCGAAGTATACGGCAACACTTTTAGTGGGATTGACTTCTATGCGCCATTTGCGGAGCCATACACCAAGAACTTGGAGGGCCTTTTGCAGCCTTATACAAATCCTATCGATATTTCGATCGGATGTGTATAAGGCTGTGTCATCCGCAAAAAGGGCGATTTCGACCTGATGGGTACGTGGGATATCGCTGGTATACAGCGTGAAAAGGAGAGGGGAGAGGACGGAGCCCTGAGGGACTCCGGCGCGAATCGGGTGAGGGGCGGAGAGCGAGCCTTCCACTCGGTAGCGGAAGTTTCGATTGAGAAGGAAGTCTCGTAAGATGAGCACGAGTCTGTCTGGCACACCAAAGTTGAATAGCTTGTAGACCAAGCCGTTGTGCCAGACTTTATCGAATGCTTTCGCTACGTCGAGGAAGACGGCACCCGTGTCCGCCGGCCAAGAGCGATCATTGAAATTACCGAGCACGTGCTCTGTAAATCGAAGGACTTGCTGAGGGCAGGAGTGTTTGGCACGGAAGCCAAACTGCTCATCGGGGAGGATTCTAAGCTCGTTAACAATGGGCCAGAGACGATTCAGGAGAAGTCGTTCATAGATTTTGCCCAAGGAACTGAGGAGACTGATGGGGCGGTAGCTGGAAGGCTCCGTAGCCTTCTTACCCGGTTTGGGAATGCCAATGACTGTGGCTTCTTTCCATGCGTCAGGAAAGGTGCAATTCTCCATGGCCGCATTGAAGATGCTGACTAGGAGGTAGATAAGGACTACTGGGAAGTTTTGGAGCACCCTGTTACTGATTCCGTCAGCGCCAGGGGCCTTACGAGGATGGAGATTCTTGATAATCGCCTGGACCTCTGAAGCCCTAATGGGAGTGAGAGGAGGCGCGGAGGGAGGAAGGGAGGATAGCCGTTCGACTTCGCTGTCCACCGTATCGAGGTGGGCAGGGTCTACGGGGGCGAGACTAGGGGTGCATTGCGACTCAAGGCTTTCAGCTAAGCATTCAGCCTTTTCGTCGTCATCGAATGCGCGACTGTTGTCGGGGCGGGTCAGAGGGGGCATGACAGAGTAGGTGTCTGACTTCATGGACCTAGCCAAGTGCCAGTAGGCCTGGTGGCTTGGCTTGAGCCCAGACAGTCGATTTTCCCAATCGCGGTCTCTGTGCTGTCGGATACGGGTCCTAACTAGGCGCTCGAATGCGCGGAGTCTACGTCTGTTTTGGTCGGTGGGCCAAGAGCTGTAATGTCGGGTCGCTGCATGCTTCTCCGTGATCAACCGTCTCACATCATCCGGCAGGGTCCCGCGATGGTCAACCATCACCGGGACCCGCTTAGATAACCCGCTGATTGCGGAGGTGACATGGTTGGTCAGGGAGTCGACTGCAGTAGTCACATCGTCGGGGGACCTAATGTCGTCGGGAATCCTAACCAAATCCGGTGAGTGAATGTCCTCGAGGGCTTTCCCGAGTTTGTGCCATTGCACTACCGTCTTTGTCGGGGGGGTCGTGTCAGGGGGGGGGCCGAGGTGCATGAGCACCGGGCGATGGTCGGAGTCGAGTTCGTGAAGCGTTTCTATGGAGTGAAACCGTAGGGAGACACTCCGTAGTAACGCAACGTCTAGTATGTCGGGTCTGTGACCCACTTGATTAGGATAGTGAGTCGGAGATAGGGGAGGGATAACGTCAAAGTTAATCGTATCGGCCAAGTCTTCTAAGATATGGCCATTGGGATTGTAGGTATTGCAGCCCCAGGAGGGGCTTTTACTATTGAAGTCGCCTGCCAAGATGACAGAGTTATCGAGATCGAATAGTGCTCTTAGGTCACTCTCGTTAAGGGTGCGGGAAGGGCTCAGATAGCAGGAGGCTATCGTGATCGGGGGGTGGCCTGTCATAGCTAGTCTACAGACAGAGGCTTCTAACTGAGTCAAGGAGGGCGTGTCGATCGGTATGCAGTGCAAGGACCTCCTGTGATAGATCAGTGTCCCACCGAGGGGGGCTGTGAGTCTATCGTTGCGCACAAGTTGGTAGTTCGCGATCCGAGGATCGCGAATGCACGGCTTCAGGAAGGTCTCTTGCACCAGCAAAATGTCGACGTTATGTCGGGAGAGAAAGTCAGCAACAGTCGCGCGCTGTTTGGCTAGACCGGCAGCGTTGAAGAACGCTACCGTAACGGAACGGGGCTTTGTCCTTTCGGGTGTACTAATCATATTGATTAGACAGAGAGGGGCAAATAGTAATGAGGGCTTCGTTAAGCCGATCGCTATCCGTGATAAAGATAAGCTTTCCGGTTATCTTGTCGCGGATCTCAAACATGATGCGGCCGTCCATAAAAACGGGAGCAACGTTTACGCCTAGATGTCTAGGCTGATTGCGCGGAGGGTTTGGTTGCGCAGCGGGCGCTTTGCGGAGGGGCGGCGGAATGTACGGCGACGACGCACATTTTAACGGAACGGACTCGGGCGCGGGCGCGGTTTTGGATGCCTGTTGGCGGCCCAGGCTGGTGGACGGCAAGGGCTTGTCCCACGCGCTGGGGAATGAAGCCCTCGGGGGCGAGAGGCCCACTTTAGGAGCGGGCTGAGAGGGATGGATGGGAGGAGGCGTACGGTCCGGCTGCCTCCGGGCCACCACCTTGTTCGCCTTGGGCGCCTTGGGACAACCGCGATAGTTCGCGGTGTGTCCCTCGGTACCGCAAAGCACACAACTAGGTGGCTCGGGACAACCGGGAGTACGGCTGCAGTCGGAGGTACCGTGATCGCCAAGACATTTGACGCATCGCGGATGGGCGTGGCAGTTTCGTGCCGAGTGACCATAATAATAATAATAATCATAATCATAATATATTTATTGCGAATCAAAGGTAAACAGATGAATAGTTAAAAAAAATGTAGGTACAGGCCTTGATTCCGCTTCTCAGCATGCAAAAAAAATAGTAGGTAAGTACTTAATAAAAATGGAAGTCACTTCTTAATAAATTAATAAATCATGTCATAGAGTTGGCATCTATGGCACTGAGACGGGGCACCGTTACGGTGTGGGGGCTCGACCTTTATCCCGGAGAGGCCGTTCACCGCCTTCAGTTGGAAGACGGCTTTGCCCTCGGACGTACGGTCGAGAATCACGAGGACCATCTCGTACGTCTTACGGGCTCGGGCCGAAACCATGCGGTGAACCTCCCGAACGGGGAGATTCTGGGACCGCAGGTCCTCCTTGATGGAGTCGGTCGAGTGCTCCTTTGGAAGGCCACGAATGACAACGCGCAGAAGGCGCTCTTCCTCAAGGGCGAAAGTGTGGTAACCGATACCTTGGGACCTAAGGTGGGTCGTGAGGGACCGGTGGTCGGAGGAGGAGTTGACGGTAATGCGAATACCGTCGCGGGTGTTTTTCGCGTTTTGGTACGCGATTTTTGCCAACCTACAGTAGTTGGCGACGGAGTCCCATTTTTCCTTCTGGCGAAGGTAGATGGGAGGCGGGCTTTTCTCCTTCCGAGCTGAAGGCTGGGTTGGAGAGGGCTGAGAGGGCTGAGAGGCCGAGGAGGACTGGGAGGCCTGAGGGGCCGGCGTGGTCGGAGAGGGGGCAGCGCGTGGGACAGCGGCGGCTTTCGCGGGCGGGGCTTTGCCAGATGGCTTGCCAGAGCGCTTCCTCTTGCGTTGGACGACGGTGTAACCTTCGTCCGCGGAAGAGGAAGAGGAGGTGGTGTCGGACTCTGAGTCGGAGGAGTCCGGAAGGACGACGTCCATCGCGTCGCGGGATTTGCCCCGATACTCCCGGTCCATTCCTTTTTAAACATCCCCCGCCATATCCTTGCCCTTAGCACCAAAATCACGCGTCTCTGCGCCCTGGTAATTTCCAAACACGTGCAACGCTATCTCCCCGACTCTATTGTCCACTTAGAACAAAAGCAAAAAGTAGTAAAATTTATGATCGGCTTGCAGTTCCAGAATCTATTGAATTTCTTTGGCTATTCAAAGTCATGCCAGATGTGATTTCTGAAAATCTTAACATTAGGGCCTTCATCCCCTTAGTCGTACAGGTTTGAGTGCTAGGAAGTAAATGTAAATCGTAGTAGTATGTGGCCGGCATTCGGCAGTAGATTTTGTTAGATTAGATAGTCATAATACGCTGATCATCTAGCACTGAGTGACCTCGACTGGCGGACACTCCGACGTAGCTTTATAACATCTGACCTGACTTCAAAAGTTCCAACCACATTGACAGGTTGTAATAACAATATACTACTTCATTTTGCTCTTTGGGTTTCCATAACATTATTATAATTAGATCCAAAGTTAAATAAATCATTGTGTAGAAAATTGTAGGATACAAGGCCTAAGAACAACTGAGCTCCCACATCTGGCTTGGTTAGACCATAAAAACCAAGGAAATAGTGTCGTAAAGTGTCGGTGCATTTTGTTATCTTAATTTCTATGCAGACTTAAAATAATCAGCACCCCTGCTAGGACTGCCCATTAAAGATCCTGTAAATTACTTTCGAAATATGAGTTTCGCATTTCGGGACAAAAAATGTTGAAGATTATTGTTATCTGGTATTAGAATAAGGGCTGAAAGTCACAGTAGCTTAAAGCTTGAATCTTAAGATGTAAAATTAAGTTGCATTCATCTTGCGTGCGGTGTGGGGTGGGTGTCATACGTTAGATCAAAATTCAACGTTCACAAGATCAACGCCAGTTGACCAACTGTTTAATATGCCAATTGTTCATTACATCTACAGATTAAAAAACCAATAGACCAGTAGATCAAAGATTACTGTGTCAACAATTTACTACATCAGCAATTCACTAGTCCGAAAATAAAAATGGGATCATCACGTTACTATGTGACGAATAATTTATTTCTACTTATATTTGCCTTGCCTTTGATGATGGAGAGCTTTACCAAGCAGTGGAATGGAGGTCCATATTCTAAACTAGTGCTAGAGAATTATGTGACTTGTAGGTTACTTATTTTCATCAGACAACTGTCATATTAAACGTCGAAGATACGGATAAAGTACGGTTTAAGTATGCCGTAGAGCTTGAGTTGGTTACGCAGTATCAGGAAGATCACAGTTCTTAAAAGAGGACAATTCATTTCCAAAAGGTTCCTAATCTGATTGTGTAGCAGCCAAGTACGGGGACGTGAAGCGAGAAATTGGTTGCAAACAGAATAAAAATGCCTATTATACTATAGTTCAAAGAGAATATTCAGGCTTCGTAATAAAAAACTTATTTCTTTGCGTTAAAGGCGAAAATAAGGAAATAAGCAGAGGTCTTTTTCTTTGTCAAGAATTTTCAAGTATTGTTTTGGTTGTAAGCTGTTTCCGGTCGCTTACTTTTGAATAAAGAAAATGAGTTCTCAAGAATGCCCCTGAAAAGTTATCGTTTTCTAAAGCCT
Source organism: Camptogramma bilineatum (assembly GCA_958496255.1). Taxonomy (NCBI): domain Eukaryota; kingdom Metazoa; phylum Arthropoda; class Insecta; order Lepidoptera; family Geometridae; genus Camptogramma; species Camptogramma bilineatum. The sequence continues at coordinate 12,768,181 of OY292466.1, read as the reverse complement.
TGAATGTCGAAAATCACCGCTCATTGTTAGGCAAAGAAAAGTTTATTACGTTCTTTTCGTGTCGCTTAGAATCGATACTTTGTACAAAGCAATTTTTTTACTCGTAGATTCAAGAACGTGGTAGAAAAGTATAACCATAATGAAAAAAATATTACCAATAACCTATAATGTTGTAGATAGATCTTATATGTAGATTAAATATAATATAAACGTAAATTACGGGATAAATACTCGGATACATACATATTTATAGATAGATCCCTTTCAAAACATAGGCCCCCTAACTTATGAAAGATGTTTAAAGTTGAACGCTGGTTAAACAACGTCCTGTCTATATTCGTCACTATCCACAAATAAGACAGGAAATTGTTTAACCAGTGTTCAACTTTAAACAAATTTCATAAGTAAGACCCAGAGCTTGAAATATTGAAGACCACCTCTAAGTATTTAGATTAGAACATTCCAATAAGAGTCTAAAGTAGTCAAAGAGTATATTAAATTATCAATTACACCACACCATTCGGAAAATACATCCGATTCCATGATTTTCTTCGGAAAGTTAACGTTTTTTCAGCGAAGAAACGTCACTTTCCGAATTCGGATACATTCCGAGAAGGTCTGAATCGCACTGCAGTTCTCAAGTTTGTTTTTTTATTTTTTTCTCAACTCGTATACTAAAGTGCCTTTACCATCACCTATCTAGATCTAAGCATTTTATAACTGTTTCATTTGTGCAACAAGAATAAATAAAAAAAAATAAAAAATAAGTGCTTGTTGAATGAAATACGTATAATTTTTGCAAGAGTAAATACCGCAGCGCTCTCTCTATTCTATTTGTTCTATTTATACTGACTCATCTTCAGTGGAGAGCACACAAGTGTAACTTGTCGAAACCACAGTCAAAACTTACAAATTGCGTAGGCATCGCATCTACAAACACTCAAGTCACAGCTAACAGTGAACAGCTGGTAAAGCTTGTTATTTTTTATTTAGTTATTAAAGGGCTATTACCTTAGAATAAAAGTACTACTGCTACTGTTCTGTAGGTATTTTTAAGTATCTAGGTAGGACCTACTGTCCATTTATTTTTTCAGTGTTTGTGTTTTTCTTATTTGTTCCTACATATGTACCTACCTGTGTTTTTTACTTTTAGTCTATACCCGCCCTTGCTTCTTCTTCTTCTGTACTTTCTGTTTTTTATACCGTGTGTGCTGAAAATAAATTTCTATCTATCTATCTATCTATCTATCTTTTTAGGATCACCAATAGTGAAGACGATTGACTGCTTAGTAAAAAGTGCTGTAGAGAAGTTCGATACAACTTAAAATTAAATGCAACTTGATAACACTTTGAATAGGTCAAGTCTGCACTGTACAGAGTGTGTTTCTTTCTCATTTCATTGTGTTTCATTAATTTAGAAAAGCTTTGGAAATATAAATATTATTATCAACGGGATAATTACCATGATTATTGAGTTTTGCTGCTTCCCGATATTCGTAGTAGTAAACGACTGAGAAAGAGGGTAGACCGTTTCGTCTGCACATAACTACCTTCTACCTCGCAAAGACTTCAGTTACCCGTGATCATGGCGCATGCAACTGCGTCGAAATATCGGGAAGCAACAAAACTCAATAATCATGGTAATTATCCCGTTGATAATAATATTTATGTTCGTAACCATGATAGTTTTAAAAGTTATAAGCTTTGGAAAGACAATTTATTTCTGGTTTGGTGAAGAAGCTCTCATGAAGCTTTTAAGCGCTCTAGAATTTTGAATTAGTAAACTTGTCTTAAGTAATTTATAACTAAAGCTATATTACTGAAATGGTGCACTCACACGGGTTATGAAAATGCAATTTCCACATTACCTTCATTAAAATAACTATGCTCCAACATCTTAATAATGCAAGTTAATGTACCTACGTTATTTAAGGTAGGTATCTATAAGAGGTATCAGAAGAGAAGAAATTTTCATCATAATCATCCACAGCCCGATTTGACCGGCCCCCTGATTACGTAAGACTTGCAACAGCAATGCGACAGCAATCACTACGCGACCGGTCGAAAAATGTCACTAAAGATCGTACCTCGATCGTGAGTCGACCCCACGTAAGTGGGAAAAGGGCAGGAAGATGAATTACGTTTGTGATTGAGCGGATGTGTGCGCGAAAGTCGTGTCGTGTCGTGACAGATAATAACCATTAATTTGCGTAATGTTTATGAGCTATTCTTTCATCACTGTGGCTGGAGTGCCGAGCGCAAATTGAGAGCAATTGGAGTCTACTGGCGATACGACTAATTGGTATTTAAGCAAGGGTTCCGTGTAAAGGACTGCGGTTTGCTTTACTGCTTTATCAATTTGCTGAACTCTGAAATAGTGTGATTTTATTGGCTCGTGAGGTCGACCGTTTTTAACCTTATTTTACGAGGAAATTTATTTTCAAAAACTTATCATTTTTGTTTTAAACTGTGCTCTGCATCCAACCTCTTGCAAACTTTCTAAGCAATTTTTCCGCTCTGTTATGTAAAGCCTGAAACTTTTCTACTTGCTACAAGTCTTAGTGTTCATGCATCTAATTCATTCACCATAATCTCCCTGCCTTTATTCCACTAAGTGGGGTCGGCACAGCATGTTTCCTTTCTCCAAACTCTTCTATTGCTCGTCATCTATACTCACTGCTTTCACAACCTTAGCCACATTTACACAGTCCATACCATCAGTACATCCGATTCAATCATTAGGAGATTGTACTTTCTTCTTTACTAATTAAAATTGAAATTACAATGGACTTAGTAATTATTTACAGCTGAAGGGTTTAATTTCTTTGTAAAATTTTGGGTTGGTTTGGAATTTTTTTTTTTTTAAATTTTTTGCCTTATTTATTACACTCCCTCCTCCGGAAGCAAGCGATTTACGTCAAAGAGTAAAAAAGGAATTCTAATTTAGTGGCGGTACCTCAGAGAGGTCTCAGACAGCAATTACGAGAGGTTCTCGAGACACTCCAAGCAAATTGCTTAAATTTCACGATTACTGAAGATGACACAAATTATGAATTAAATTGACACGAATTTTCGGCTATTCGGTTACTTTATTGCATTTGCTTCTTTTAGTCCTGGCTTAGACAGGCTTAAATGAACAAATATTAAGAAATACATACAAACGGAGCTCTGGTGTTTACGAGGGGACCCGTTAATTAGTTTAAATTATGTCTACAGATCGCGAAAGTTTAAAATGTACCATAGTAAAACAAGCCCTTAACCTATTTACATTGCATAAAGGTTTCAGTTTAATTACATTTGTATAACAAAACTAACACTTTCAAATGTGTAAGCATTGAAACTGTGTACCCACTTAGAGCTTCACCCCAAAATCCCTACCCGAATTCCCCCGTACATCCGAAGTAAATAATTGAATAATCGTATTATCCCTTAGAAGTAAATGCCAATAAACAAAAACAAAATACTCGTAAATTAGAAAAACCGTAAAAAGCAGAAAATCTCACGAGGGCCGTTCAACAGAATGAAAAGGGTGTCATTATGAACTCAAAATGTGTTTATCTAAACGTGAAATATATGCTTGTTTGTGAAATGGCACGTGCTTAAGTAGCAGAAAATTATGTATGCAGCGAATATGTGGAGAGAAATGCAGAAGAGACAAAGGTAGACGCAGGTTAATGGTAAAGCTTAATCAAATTATTTGATTGCAGATAAAATATTTTGAAAGAATTGACAAAATACCAGTATTTTATCGACAGAGATCATACTAGGAACATTCTTTCTTTCGGACACAGCTAGAATACTTTACAAGATTTACTTTATGTAGATTTTAAACGATTTGATTTATAAACTAACCAGGGCGGCATAATCGCATTTGCGACAAAGCCCTTCACTTAAAAAAAAAAAGGGAATTTTTTCATGTCATCTTGCACGCGGCTTTGTTCGTATAGTAGCCTGATAAATTAATATTGAAGGTGTTTTTATGAGTCAAACAAAAGGTTTCAACCTGCATAAGTTTAAAAAAGTAGAAAGGGTTGCTTAGATAAATGTTCCAACCCAGGTAAGAATGCTTAATAATCTAATCAAAGTTTCAAAACAACTAAGCAAATTACTTGTTGCGAACTTGGATTGGATAAATGCTTACGAAACTTTTAAAGTATGGGTAACAAGTTTTGAAAATTGTTTTCTCTAAGGATCATTTTTCCACGAACTTTACTTTGAAGTTAAACCGCGTTTTCACTAGGCGACATGTCGCAGAACTTATCGCTCGACATTCACGTAGATGTCTCTGCAAAATGTTGTGGGACAATGTCCATATGACTTGTTCACATTGGCCAGATGACGCCCGAGGAGGTAGTACTTGCATTTGTGTACTGCTATTTTCAAAACACAAAGCGACACACGTTCTCATTACTCAAAGCCTGTCCGGCGACTGTCGAGGGAAGGGACACGAAGGTCGCGCGTGTCGACGCTCGCAGACCGTCGACTAGCGACAAGTTGTGCGACCCGTAAATGTCCCAAGCGACGTCGGGCGACATCGCGCGGGACACGTGAATTTCGTGTCGAGCGACATAGTTGCGGAACAAATGTCCCCGTGTAGAAACGCGACTTTATTCTTTGCTATTAGTTTTCAGACAGTTTTATTGCACTTTTCCCCATTAATCATTTGAAACTGTCAATTTAGTATTAAGTGTATGTTTTTTCTTGTCATTCTTAGGTCAATAGAAAGAGACGGCAATAGATAAATAAATATTCGCGGAAATTCCACACAGCGCGATCTAGCCTCAAACTAAGCAAAGCTGGAACTATGGGAACCAGAAAATTGATTGATGACTTATATATTTTTGTAAGCACTTATGTAATTTATAACAACCAGTCACAGAACAAACATTTTCTTCACACAATAAATGTTTGTCTCGGGTGGAATCGAACCCACGACCTACAGCGCAGACTGAGCTGAGAGGCCAGTCAAGTCAAGCAGTCAGTTACGAATACAGACTAAATCTAAAGCAATAAGTTATAATTGTGATGATTTATACAGCGTTAAGAAGCAACCTATGTACGTCTGCACTAACGTAACGTGACCATTTATTTTTTTGTGTCAAAGCGGGACGCTTACGGAATTTTCTATAGTTACAGCGTAGGGGGGTGCCGAAGAGGATTCTATGATAAAAAAACATATTCTTTATTTTCGCGACAAAAATTAGCCTTTTTTCCCTATTCAATAAAAATAAACTTACCTGTTTCATCAAAATCGGTTCCACGGTGGAGGCGTAAAAAGATAACAGACAGACATGGTTACTTTCGCATTTATAGGTACCTAGGTACCCAGGGTGATTCGATGGCAATTAATTTTATTGAGTAGGTAAGAAAGGTTTTTTGCAATAGCAAGACATTTTTGCTCGCGCTGGGGACAGCGGGACAGTCCCGCCCAAAGCGGGACGTGTGGTCACGTTAGTCTACACTCAAAATGGAACTGTAGTCTGGGGCATTGTTGAGATGGAGTAGGCTTGCCTAACGCCTAAACCATCCTCTCAGCTTAATCCGCTTTATCCACCGGAAAGACATGGTCAATACAATACGTGTGAATCTGGCGAAACTGTGTCCATTTCAAGAACAGGGACGAAATATAGTGCCTCTACTTTGTATCGTATATACGTTATTTTACGTATATACAATCGTTTTTAGGAACTTAATAATAAAATTAAGAAAACAAAAGAAATAAATTTATCTAGAATTAATTGGTTAAAATAAATCCGTACCGTAAAATACGCCAACATTGCCCGCTTTTTTCGAATAATTTCAATTTTTGTAAAAAATTTCTATGGGAACGTAAGTATTTTCTTTTATCATCTGCTATTATAAGATTATGTGCATGTATTACTTTATCAGATTTTATGATGCGTCAATATTTAATTAAGTATTTTATACATTTTGATGGCGGGCAAAGTTATCTGGACTTTTAGCCAACATTGCCCACGTTGATTTTTGACGCAAATATAGCCTCTAGAGAGATGAAATAAAAAGCCAATACAAGAATTTAGGCAATAATGGCGTTTACTTTAGGTTTTAAAACGATACTATAGAAGGTTTCCTAGCAAAGTGGCTGGGCAAAGTTACCCTGACATTTTTTGTCTTTTTCATACAAACCGCATTTCACAAATTAAAAGTGCTAGGGTTGGCACTTCTTAGTTAACTGATCTTGTGATCGTAGTTGTTGTAGGTATAAAAAAACTGGTTATTTTTCATTCAGGTATTTATTTAATAAACTTTAATCAACATATTTATATAGGTACCCAAATGAAAATGAAATACTAATTGAGATCATATGATGTTAGGAGCTAAATTAAAATAATTACTAAACTATTAGACATTTTCAGCTAACTGTCACTATTATTATTGCATTGTCACCGAAGACTCATAATTTTACCTAAATTCAGCTCAATTTGACACCGGGAAGTAGGTCAAATTAAGCTTGCAAGAATTGACTCGGACAAACATACTTACAAACATAGGAACTTACAAACATACAAACATTGCAAGTTAATTAAAAGCTTTAAAAAAACAAGTTTCTGAAGTGCCAACCCTAAGCTTATTTTGATGGCGGGCAATGTTGTCAATAGTAGATCGCTACATTGCTGGATAACTTTGCCCACCGCTATAACTCTTGTTTGAAAAGACATTCAGCAACGATAATAACATATTAATACTCCTAAAATGTTCTTACATATCATAATATTAATAAAACTAACCTGTGTTTTCGCCATCACTCACAATTCACTTATGAATTTGCACCAAAATTTGCCCGCGAAAATACGCACCGTACTCGAAGAGTTCCAACAAGTTACTGAGTGAAGCTAGCGACACACCAGATAGACAGTGTTGCTAGACACATAACCTATTTTCTATCAAAGTCAAAAAATGTTAACATATTATTCAAATATTTTTGCAATTTAAAGATTTGCTTAAAAATTGATCTTCGGGCAAAATTACCCTTGGTGGCAATGTTGGCGTATTTTACGGTACCCATATTATATTATGTGAAAGTGTGTTTATTTGTTTGTTTATTTGTCCTGCTTTCACGTCAAAAAGGTTGCCTGGTAGAGATCGCTTCCTAGCGATAAGGCCACCCGTTGTACATTGTTACTTTATTCTATCATTATTGTATTTTGCTTATTTTAAGGTGTGCAATAAAGAATTTTCATTCATTCATTCATTCAAAACGGAGCGACGGATTGACGTATTTTTTTGTGTGGAGATAGTTAGAGGGCTGGAAAGTAACATAGGCTACTTTTTATCCGGGTACTACGCGAGTGAAGCCGCGGGCAAGTTTTCTAAGCTTGTAACCTGTCATATGAACCGATAACTTCTGCAAAACAAATATGTATTTTGATGTGCCCCTGATCAATGTCCACTCCGTTAGACATATTTAAAAGATCAGAGGGAATGTCTGTCTACCGCGCCCTGCGGGTATTTCCGTCAACGATATTCTTTTACTTTTTCTATCTATATTAGATTGGAGCAAGTAGGTTAAGGAAACGAAGCTAAAACGAAAAGCCTCAGGGCGTGAGCCTTTTATACGTATTTATTTTGAAAAAAGCATGTAAACAAAATATATCTTCCAAATAAAAAGAGATACATCACGACACACTCGAGTCTAATCTCGACTCGGCGGCTGTAAATTGTACGAAGCGTTGAAGACGCTTATCTATGCTAAATTACTGCGTTTTACCGCGTTTTACTACCGGCTCAAACCGGTTCAAACCGGGATTTTAGCACAGGTTTTAGGCGCTTTTTTATTGGTGGAAAATCTTTAGATTGTTCATTCTGCGCCATTTTGCACACGAAGAACTAAAACTTTTGTTTGTTAAATGCTTGTTGTAGATCCGTGCATTTAAAATCTACTAGCTTTTATTGCTGCTTCGCTCGCAGTGTATCCATATTAATATATAGAAATGCGTTCTATATTTAATGAACTCTTTTGGTGCAACGGTTGAGGCGTTCAAAAATACTTACTGATATTATAAATACGAAAGTAACTCTGTCTGTAAGTATCCCTTTGACTTTTTTGCTTTTTAATGGCTTGCTGATTTTTTTTTTTTCATTTTCACCAATTGCAGCAACATTGTAATTTTTTGTGATTGCTCCAAAATTTAGAGTTCATTCATTACAAACTCATGCTAAGGTTTCAGGTTAAGCGCTTGTTTCGGCTAATGCCCGAGAGGCAGGCAGAATGCTGATTGAGGCGATACCTCGTGTAATTATTTGAGTCATTTATCATGTGGAACGCAGAAGTGGCTCCATGACATAACGGATTACTGAGGGCCCTCATGGTGGGGTTAAGAAGCAAGCACTCAGTAATTATAATTGACTAGGAACTTCGTGTGACTTTGTTGAAGATGATAGAAAATTGTATTTTTGGGACGAAATATTTCTTGTTCATGATATGGAAGTGTCGTAGGGTAAGGTATCTACAACTAAAGCTAATGCACTTATTTACAACCAAATTATTTATATTGTAACTTGTAACATGAGCCCTAATGTGGAGACTCTGTCCCAAGAAATGCAAAAGAGTTGACCTTGTGAATTGTATGTGTAAGTATAGGAGGGCATGGTCTTTCTTTTTAAATTTGACGTTTTAGGTCAAGTGTTTTAAGCTGAATTTCTTAACAGTTTTTATATTTTTATACTTAGAGGGTAGAGCGCCATGGATACTTCTTAGAAGCGAGTTCCTCCCAAACTGTAGGGTCAATAGTGCAGGCGTTTAGGTGTCTTTTGAACACGTCTTTGTAACGCACCGCACTGACCACCGTGCTTCCATTTACCCCCCGCAATCTCAGAGTAAAAGACAGCTTTGTGTATCCGGTGGTCATCCATGCGAAGAATGTGTCCACTCCACCTGAGCTGACGCTGCATGAGAATAGCTTCCATGCCGTACATTCTGGAGCTACGCAGAACCCAAGTATTAGGCACGCGGTCCTGCCATCTGATCTTACCTATATTATGATCTAAATACAGTTCACTCACCAGGATAAGGCTCTTGGCAGCAAGGGTAGTACCGCTCATGCCTCTCCGCCGGTACTCCCAGAATGTCCCACTCTACAGAGGGATAGTACTCCCGGAGGTCGATGCCAACTTCTACCATGTTGTCGCCTTTCTTCTGGTTTATGTGTTTCAAGTCAATCTGTGGATGAAAGGGCAGTTAGGTTATCGAAGCAGATGCGGTAGGCAGATGTGGTTGACATAGTGCCACTTATAGGGTTCAACTAATGCTAAGAACCAATCAGGTCAAAGTAGTATGAGTATAGCAAAATAAAATTCATCAAATAGTCCAAAATAGCAGACCAAAGGCGACCATATGCTTTACGGCATTGATCAGTGATCAAAGGAACAAGAGATTCAATGTGATCTAAGAGGTTTTTCAAGGACTTAAGCAGACGTTGTTCTAAAGTCGAATTGTAGGTAAAACATCTACACAACAAAAGTGTCTCCTACGGGTACTTTAGCTAAAAACCATCGAGGTAAATCCATGAGTACAAAAACACATCAAAATCGCCCGTTTAGAAAAAGAGTTAAAAACATACGCATACTGGAGAGTTTTATACATATATACGTAAAGGTGAGCGCTTGTGAAAAACGATATGAACAGTCTGATGCAGCGTATGTCAGACATCTCTTGGGGAATTAAAGTGCTCTGACATTTACACACTAGTAAAAGTAGAAGCATAGTAAATATTAGTTGAGGTACATCCGTATTTTGCAGTCATATAATTTTTGTTTTGATACGTTGTTGATTGAAACATATAAAAGTCAGTTTGTTCTGATTTGGGTAGGTAAGTTTCAGTAATGGTTAAACGGGGGAGGTAATAATGTCAGCATCCAGTTAAAATAAGCTTCAAAATAATGCAAAAATTTTGAATGGCTGAATAATTTTTAACAAACAAATATGTATATGATGAACATGGACGAGTTTTATTTGGTGAATCTTCAACAATGTTGGTTACACATCGATGATAATTTTTACTAACATTACCTTCAGTACCTTCATAGCTTGCTACATGCATAAGCATGTAGTCCCAAAATCTACGACAGTTTAAGGTCGACTATCAGGTTCTTCAAAGGATTACCAACGCGAGCCAGCGCGGCGAGCCAGCAAGCCACCGTGACTACAATCGTGGCACTTTATATCTTTGTTCTCTCTTATTACCTGGTCTCCATCATAGCTCCAGGATCCAAACTTCAAGAAGCAGGTCTGCTGATCAAAGGGGAAGTAGCGCACGTCGATCTCACACGATGACTTGAAGATGGCAGGTGGAGTCCACATCACCTTCCCGGTGTGATGAAGCACTGCCTTCGTCATGGTTGTCACTACGTATTCTCCATCCGCACTGTTGGTAAAAACAATTTGATGAGCAGAAAATCTTTGAATTTTTGTAATGATTAAGGTTCATAACTTGAACTCGTAATATAAGACAAAGACTAAATACAGTCTAGGTTTGGCTTTATGCCTGTTAAAAACTAGATGAATCTAAAATCTTAGTACGAAAACAAGTTATGCAAATTGATGACCCATGGTTTAGTGCTAAACTTCTTTTTGATTTCTCATTTTGGTGTAATCTCTAGTTTTAACTTGATTTCAATGTAAAATTTGATGGTGCCAGTATATTGAGCATTCTATTAAATTATATAACTACCTATTTATGTGGAAGTAAATATAGTACATTTGAATGAAAAAGACTTTTTACACTACCCATCTAAACAATATTGTTGTCACCATTTAAGAGTTTGATTCACTTTTTACACACTTCATAAATCTAAATTGCCGTCATTACAGTACATCGTAAATTACAGATCGTTTACGCACATACATAATCAGATTATAACAATATTATACGGTTGTGTGAACACGGATGTTCCCAGTTTATGGCAGTACCATAAACCTATCAGGGACTGATAGTTTCTTTATATAGATAGTTGATAGTAGATCAAGGACGGTGATAAGCTCGCTTAGAACCGAGATGTTGATCAATAAATCCTTATAGAATTTACAGATTTGATAAAGGTCCCCGATTTCAACTTTATGGATATGAAAATAAAAGTGTGAATAGATATGGAAATTCTTATTTTGTTTACTCGTGAAAGTTTCAAAGTTATTAAACAAGACTAGTGTTCTAATAGGTGATAAACTCTGTCACTTATGGAATTACTGCAAAATGCGAACATGTGCTAAATGTACAAACACGTTCATTTAACGGCTCTCATAATTATCAAAAGGATCTAGAATGTGAGATTGTCTAAAGCTAGGAGACTCTTTAGACAATCTCATATTCTGCCACGCAGATCTGACCGAGGTCACTTCTGCAGAGAGGCCGTTTTTCTGCCGTGTAGGCGTTTATAGAGTTTGTGAAAAATCGTAGGTTTTTATATCGAATCTAAATGGTTTAACTGTTTTGCCTACGACGCACAACTAAAACGAAACTGTTTTGTCTATGTACAACGACGCAGCGCACACCCGTCTGCGTCAATTATTTTTCAGTGTCAAAATGGACTTCATCGATACTGTTTTGTGGTTGATGTGCACGCCCGCATACATACAAAAGGGAAGCCGACAATCGTTAGTCAGACTTGTTGTCAGTTCCTGCAGGTATTAAGGTGGAATTCCACCAAAATAGTGTGCAGCACATTTGTTTACAAACATTTTGTGCAAAACTCCAGCAGTGCACGTACTAAGCTTGTATCGCGTTTAGCTTCTGGCTCCACCAGCAAGACTGTGCGTAACTTCTGTAAACGCACAGTGTGGCACACTTGTGCACGAACATGTTCTGTTCACTGAGAAGAGTTTTCTGTCTTCAGTTGTTAATATGGACGGGCGGTTCTTTTTTTTTAATTATAGGATATAGTATACCTATGCATAAGCGTGGGCAAATGAAGCAAAACTGGATGGCATTGCATTTCGAGTTCTTCCAAAAAGTCCGTGTTGATGTTTCAGTAAAGCCCCACATCTTTACTGAGGCACAAGGAGAGGAGTGGGATATTATATTTATGTACTACTGTAATTATGTGCCTATCTGTGTATCTTGTGTATCTATAAACTTGAAATATATTATTTACTTTACAATGGCTGAATGCACAAGCCGTGCGAAGCCAAAATAAAGAAAAAAAAAATGTGCGCGAACAAATAAATGTTTTCGCTCCGTCCGGTAGCGGAAGCAAAACTGAGTTCGCGAACAACAAGCGTGTACGCGGCGACGCGAGTCCACTGCACGCATGTGTGCGCGCACAATCATGTACAAATGTGCGCGAACATTTCCAAAATGTTCGCGAACAATTTGTTATTGTTTGCCCGAGTGAGTCGACCAGCGTGAACATCTGTGTCGTACACTGTGCATTACAGTGCCGCACAGTTCAGCACACTGGTGGAATCCCACCTTTAGATAATTTTGTCTGTGAAACGTTTTGTTTGAATTGAAAATTAAAAGTCTATAATATTTGCGATTTCGACGGAATCTGGGCGTCGATTCTCGTACTGAACTTTTTATCAACCTCAACCAAAGCGTCTGTAACTAAAGCGACTGTTTCCATGACAACTAATAACAAACGACTCAGTTGTGGTGAGGTTTTGAACTTTGGCAGAACAAATTTTTGAAAAGCTATTCTACTATTTCACCAAATGGCTGACATTTAAGAGATCGAACCAAACCAAAGCGGTTGTCATCTAGTAGAATACAGGCCCTGAACCCGCACTGATACAAGCGATCCTATGTGATAATAACAAAGTGTGGTTTAAAACTATAAAAATAAAGAGATTTGTTTGAAGTTTGCGCGTCTTCATATTTTTTGTACAGCAGTCTGTCCGCGGCTTAGTCAGCCCCACACGTATTGACCATGTCTTTCCTGTGGATATGGCCGGTTAAGCTGAGAGGATGGTGTAGGTGCTGGGCAAGCCTACTCCATCTCAACATTGTCCCAGGTACTACAGTGTCCCGATAAGTGTAGGCAAAGATTGCCTCCTGACACTGTATAAATCACCTAGTAAAGATGTAAAGGCCTAAGTCTGTCTTAAAACTATCGTGACTCAAGTCTGCGCTCAGCCACAAAACCTGGCTTCTATAACACAGTCCGGTAAAAAGTTCTGTATCGATTTCCGCTCCACTTGTCCTACCAACTGTACATCGTAACGTAAGACTAGCACGTGCGTCGTTCATTCACCGTTCATGATTAATAGCCAGCAGCCTGCTTTGACACAACATGATGTATCATTCCCAAACGTTTTCTTGTCAATATACGCTGTAATCAATTAACTTCCTGAATGTTTTGTGAATAGGAAAACCGTGGATTAGGGATGTATTGACTTTAGATCATATGGTTGTTAGTTTTAGTCCAAGCCTTGCATCAATAGACTTGAATTTGATCGATTGGCAAGTCAGCGCAATAGCAGCCGTTGAAATTTAATTGAGCAGAAATATTGTTTTCGTGGAAAAGTGAATTCACACGTCAGGCATTGTTGCTCGAACGTGTATAGAGAATTGTTAAGGTTATAGATGAGGGATAAAGAGACAGATACTGTTTTGTTGACTGTAACATTTGAAAAAAAAATATGCCATGAATTCATAAATGGCGTAGCATTTTGGCAAACCAGGGCTCGGTCATGGATCACCCTCTTATCATTTCACAAAAATTATGTTCACTAACACATCACGAGGATCCAGCTAGCATTCTAAGGCTGGATTCAACTAAAGTGGATTAAGTTTTTACTCGAGAGTAAACTACTGTTTGTTTGAATATTTTGTCAATGACACCTTATAACCAGGATAATTTGTATTCACATAATAATGTTCGGTTGCGCTTTCTAAACAATTGTATTTCAAATTATATCGGCTAGTTACTCTGGAGTAAGATGACTTTTGGTCGAATCCAGCCTATTGAGCGGCTCTTAAACTGTCATTTATTTTTTGCTTTCTTCTGCAAATCTACCAAAGCCCATTAAATTACATCATACTGTATAAGTTTTTATAGTTTTTTTTTCTATCTTGACCATTCCATAAAATCAATTTCAAAAAGGAAATTGATTAAAGTTTTCAGATAAAGAAACTTTAACTCCATAAATACATGCCACATAGATTTCTATCATCCATAAAATCTTGGCACGGCCATTTTTGGCACCATCTATGGTGCACCCACAGAACAAATAAATGAGGACTGGGCTATCAAGATCTTTGTTTGTGTGACTGCATAATACAAAACAAAAATTATAAAACATCGGGCAAACGTATTTTTTTGTAAAATATTTTTCTTATAACACACAAAAATTTATTCACAAACAAAAAAAAATCACACTGTAACATTATACACAATAGCGGCCTTTACACGGTAGAGTTTTAACCGCGCATCTGGACTGCGTTCCGAACCGCGGATAAATCTGTACAGATTTAACCGCGGATAAAACTGTCGTGCTAAATATTGTCACAGTTTAGACTGGCGCGTGGTACAATTATAGCGGCCTTTACACGGTAGAGTTTTAACCGCGCATCTGGACTGCGTTCCGAACCGCGGGTAAATATGTACAGATTTAACCACGGATAAAACTGTCGTGCTAATTAATGTCACAGTTTAGACTGGCGCGTGGTACGATTATGAACGGTGATGCGTGCAAAAAACTGTCACAAAAACTGTGCTAAAAACTTTGCAAGATCGAACTTTCAGCGTCGCGCATCTACACGTAAGGTTTTTAGCGAAGGTTGGAATGGCGCGTGCTATTTCCCGCGGTCCGATCTCTACGTGTAAAGGCCGCTATTGTCTCGATTCATCCGGAGATTCTTGATCTGGGTAAAAAGGAAGGACTGGTTTTGGTATCATTATAACAAATAAATAAATCAGTCTCTATTTAAAATATTACACGAAAATACGTTAAAAATAAAAATCATTTCAATACAAAATGTAGCATATTTCATGTAACTCGGCATCCCACTTCAAACGAGCCAGTTCCATTTAATATTGTAATCAGAATTATGATACCATGGTCATGAATTCCCTACCTACATGATTAATGTAGTGTCAGGATCACCATGTATCACGGACGAATGGGAAGAGATGGGGATGTATGGCAAGTGACTAGGTTAATAAACCGTAGATCCGTTTGTAATGAATTTTGCGAGATAAACGAACGTGAATGATTCTCTTCTTCTAGAAACGTTCTGAGCGGTCACAATTTGGATGGGAGACCGTAAGTGGGATTAACAACTGAGTAGGTACTTCCATGCTTTGGAGGGCACGTTAAAACGTCAGCCCAGGCCATGACGGAAGTCTATACCGGCCTAAAAACTGCGTCACCCGAGTTGACCTCTTACTTTTTACTTAAGTACTTTTTTTCATTTGAAAATGAAGAATCTTATCAAAATTTTCAATTCAGTCGGGATTCGAACCCGCTATGATACAAGCGATCCTCCTTTAGCCGAAGTGCCTTTACTGAATTTTAGGAATTGAAAATTTGATAAGATTTTTCATTTTCAAATGTAAATATCTAAGTGCCCCCGCGCATTAGGCGGCCAGGCCGCTGCGGCCAACTATTTCTTCCGTGACATATACAAGTGCGCGCACTAGGCGACTAGCGGCCAGGAAGAAATAGTTGGCCGCAGCGGCCTGGCCGCGCGACCTGGCCGCTAACGCGCGGGGGCACTAAGTGTGTTTTAACACTATAACAAATTAAAATTACTTTTTTTTTCCTAAAAGAAAGTTTGGTTGAGCTAGGACGGAGTTACTATTAAGGCCCTGGTCATGCGTTTAACCGAGAGAGACAAATAAACATTCCCATCCCCTGATGGTTGGCAAAATAAAAAAAAAAAAACAATATGGATCTTGACATCAGCACCAGCTAGATGACCCCATAGGTACAAAAGGTAAAAATCAAAATCAGTCAAGCCTTTAAGAGCAATTATAAAAAAAAAAACCAAACATTATAACGACTGTATTCCCAACGCGTTCAATTCATTCAGAATTACGAACACTCCAGAATTTATACATGAATATAATGCAAAAACGTAAAATAAAATCGAACTGGTGAATACACGCTAACAATTCAATATCGTGAAGGCAATGGTCCACTAGAGATGAGCATTAATGATGTACAACAGACGTATTATAGTGTGTCAGAATTAGGTAGGTACCTGTAATCAATGATCTTCTATATAAACTGAAATAGATGCGTTGTACCCCGCTCTGCGTGGCTAACAAAAGTCAAGCTAATTAGCTTGAGTCAACTCAGTTGCACTCTAACTTGCTCCGATGCTACACGCGTTTACACGCAACACGCACATTATTTATCTCTTTCTGACAGCGGGGTTTTATATATCTCTGCTAATTTTTTGTTTTCTTGACAAAGCTGCTTTATATTCTAAGTAGCTATAACAAAGTTTCGCCGTGTCTTAGAGCTTTTTCTTATGAGTATAACGTCTCTATAGGTAAAATCTAATTGCCTATAATCTAGTATTCGTAAGCAATATATCAGTTTATCTTTAAAAAGTCCTTCACTCATCTATTATTTAAAATAGTCGTGTTGCTCATTATACGGACTAAAATCGGACTAAAATTGAAGGAAAAAATGTCATTTTTCAAATATTTTTAGTCCGTATAATGAGTCGACTAAAGAAAGGTGTCTTTGTTCGAATGCCAACACCAATGTATCAGCAATAGTATTATTCAAACCAAAGTCGTTCAAATTAGCATGCTCATTGCACCTTCAACAAGTTTCCAAGTAGACTGCACCAAAACAATTGGCCCAACAAATTACATCACAACATCCGATATAAGTTATGCATGTAATACTCAAATTAATTTCAGCGTTACGCCGCCTACGGACTTAGTTTGCGAACATTTGGACATTAGCTAGCACCAAATTGCATTGTTATAAGCTAGGGATGTGCTGTCAAAATATTTTGAGGCCGAAAAAAGGGACGAGTAGCATCTACCTAATTTAATCGCCCCGTGAAGTTTTCGGCTTTTTAGAGAAAAAAGTTTTGGTAGTAAATCCGAATTGGAAAAATATGTCAAAATTAGTATTTGCGTGACTAAGTTTAGTGAGAAGAGTGACACTAGCAGTCATAATAATTTAATAATAATTTGTACATATTTTTTTTGTAATTTGCAGTAATAATAATTTGAGATAAAACCACTAGACAGTTATTTAAATAAATATTGGTTAGAAATTATTTTTTTCACACAGCACAATCTGGCCCCAAACTAAGTAAAGTTTGTTGTTTTTTGTTTTTAAAACACAACCCTTAGTAGATAATATTAGCAATAGTAGTTGTATCAGGAACCATTGTGATGCAAATATCATACATACTTGTTCAAAGCCGAAGTTGAACGAGTAAGTTCCCAACCCTACTCGCAACGTCCAACATGTTGGCATACAGTTCCGGAATATGAATGTGATTAAAATATTTGAGCTACTCTAATTGGATTCCTGTTATTTGCGATGTTCGGGTTATGGATTACGCGTTTTGTAAACTTCCCGATTCGATATTTACTTATCATTTTGATTGTTTCTTTTTTAAACTTACGCGATCAGAACACACGTTAAATACATATGTATCCGGGTATTTATCACGTAAATTACCTTTTAATTTAGCTTTCCTGCGACCCCTGCTTTCCTGTGGCTGGTGCAATCGGCGAGGGGGATCAAACCAGCAACTTTTTGCGTCTCAGGAGGACCTTCAACTACTGCGCCAAAGAGGTTATTATAAGGTAAAAGATTCAAAGATTATACTCACTTATTGTAAAGTACGATATCAGGTAGCCAGATGTGTTCAGATGGTACGTATAACTCCTTTACGCCACCATACTCCAAAGGATCCCATTTGAACTTGTGATCTTCCCATTCCTGATAACAATAATCATTTATGATAAAAACTAATACATTAAAAAGAAATTGAAAAACTCTTGTGGAAGAGTTTGTCAAACGCTTAGTTTTCCAAAATAAAAACTAGATGGTGCGACTAAAAATTACTCAAAGCTAGATCGCGCTGACGAAAACGCGGGAACAGCTAGAAAACTATAGAAAAGAGCCGATGATATTCAAACGGCTGCTGAACAGATTTTCTGATATTCTTTTTCGTCATTATTTCATTAACGTGGATAAACGGCTTTGTTGGTTATTATTATTACCTACCTAAACCGTAAGTATAAGTACTAAAATTCTCATTTCGGGAAAAATGCAACGAATATTTATACGTAAAGCAAAAAGCCTCCGATTTAAATTGACAATCCGTATTTTTTACTCATATTAACATTGTTTACTTATGAGAAACAAAAGTGTACTATAGTGCATTTTAATTTAAGTTGAGTAACAAGCGTCGTAAATAGTAAGTTTTTGGGAAAGCTGGTCATTATACTAAATACACTAAAGTTCAGTAGGTTAATGCACCACTTGTGAACCATAAACAAATTCATGACATAAAGTTATTCAGGATTCCGCCATTGTCTCGAAATAGCGGGAATTTCCGCCATTTGTTTCGCCTCTCTAAATTTATTAGAGCCATAAACTTACATGTTCTAGCCAGACGTTTGTTGTCAGGATTTGATCCTTCAGATTCTGAAATAAAAATACTTTGTATGAGTAATAAATTAATATTTTAATTTTAATACTGAGATGAGCTTGCAACCCTTCCGGGCCCAAGGCACAACTACTATGCTCAACTGATTGTGCCGTGGGTACTTTTGATTCCCTTCTACACAACTGAGTTCCCTGCGACTCAACCCAGACCTTCTGCACAACTACTATGCCCACCTGGTTGAGTTGTAGGGAATTCTGAAACCACTTTGATACCCCATAGTACAACTACTTCAATTCTCTCAAGCCAGATTATACCAAGACAAACAGAATATGTCAAAATGACAGATGATGTCAAAAATGACAAATTAAGTCAAGAATGACAGAATATGTCAAAATGACAGATTATGTCAAGAATGACAGAATATGTCAAAATGACAGATGTTGTCAAAAATGGCAGATTATGTCAAGAATGACAGAATATGTCAAAATGACAGATTATGTCAAGAATGACAGTATACTTATGTCAAAATGACAGATGATGTCAAAAATGACAGATTATGTCAAGAATGACAGAATGTCAAAATGCAGATGATATATAAGTTGACAGATTATATTAAATTGACAGATTGGCCATATCTCAAAAACCAGTTATCCTAGACTCTCCGTTCTAAGTTCCAGTAAAAGCTATTGAATAGATCTTCATTTAAAGTGACAGCTGTCAAACTTCAAACGCCCATATCTCGGAAACTACACGACCTAGACTCCCCGTTCTCTGTTCAAATGAAAGCTATGACTAAGATCTACATTTAAAGTAACAGCTGTCAAACTTCAAACGGCCATATCTCGGAAACTACTCGACCTAGACTCCCCGTTCTCGGTTCAAATGAAAGCTATGACCAAGATCTACATTTAAAGTGACAGCTGTCAAACTTCAAACTGCCATATCTCGCAAACTACTCGTCCTAGACTCCCCGTTTGAAGTTTGACAGCTGTCACTTTAAATGAAGATTTATCAATAGCTTTCACTGGAACTGAGAACGGAGAGTCTAGGATAAGTAGTTTTAAAGATAAATGGCCAATCTGTCAATTTAATATAATTTGTCAATTTATTGTAATCTGTCAATTTGACATAATCTGTCATTTTTGACACAAAGTGTCATTTTTGACATGATCTGTCATTTTTGACATAAAAATTCATCTTTGACATAAAGTGTCATTTTTGACATGATCTGTAATTTTTGACATCATCTGTCATTTTGACATATTCTGTCATTCTTGAAATAATCTGTCATTTTTGACATCATCTATCATTTTGACATATTTGCATATTTGCGTCTAATTTTCGTCAGTTGGGCCAAAGGTACATTTTTTTCCCAACGAATCAATCAGTTGTGTCTCAAAAGAACCCACGGCACAACCAGGGATTCGAGTTTTCGTCAGTTGGGTCATAGGTACATATTTTTTCCGGAACGGACCAACTAGTTGTGTAGAAGGGAATCAAAAGTACCCACGGCACAATCAGTTGAGCACAGTAGTTGTGCCTTGGGCCCGGAAGGCTTGCAACCCGTCAAATGAGAGTTATGTCAAAGTGTGAGTCAGAGTATGTAGATGAGAGGAGATTGTCGAAATGTAGGCCAAATAAAAAGTATTTTTTGTAATACAGAGGACGAGGAAATCGGAGCAATTAAAAAACTTATTACAGTCAAAAGTCAAATTCATTTATTCAATAAGATCACTAGTGTATCACTTTGAAACGTCTTAAGAGCTAGGTGATTCTACTCCTGTTTCTTCGCGACCAAGACCGTGAAGAACCAGGGCAACAAACACGGTTTGGGGCCTAACACTCTTTTCGGTGACACACTTTTTGTATGTAATTTTTTTTATTTATATAAGTATATTTTTTATGTAAGTAATTATTATAAATAAATATTGTTATTGTAGTGATCACTATCACACAAAGAGAAATCACTAATGTATCGGTGCTTCACTGGCTCACTACTACACTCAGATCCGAGCACACGCGCACGTCCAACCCGCACCGCGTCTACCGCTAGACTGACGATTGACGGCTCAGTGTTGCCCTCAACTGGTGTACATGAGACAATGTAATATATCAATTGTATAGATACAAAGTACAAACACTACATCCCTTCCTTTTTAACAAATTTTATTTTGTTTTAAATGTAATCAATACTATAGATAATCATTTAGTTATTATTTACTAAGACAATCAATCATTTCTAATTTAGCATTAAATTTTAATTTTATAGCTTTATTTATATCTTTATCTTTAATTTAATTTAATTTAATTTATCTGATCCTCATTTCCATTGGTCTCTTCTAACACTAATTTTCATTTTCACACCACATTCCTTCGTAGTCCCTGTCCAGTTCCTTCATTCCTTTCCTTTTTCCTTTTGTAACTTATCTCGATCTCTAACTTCAGTGTCATTATCTGTCTCATTTATATTTTTCAACATGGGTACTTTATGCCTGTTCACAATCAAAGGCATACTATCGCCTTATCCCGAACGTACCATCGGACACCTTAAAAGGTACAATAACAACTACACAAAACAGATGAAGAAACCAGCGAACTACTGCTGGCGACTCACTTTCCTGGATGCCAAATAACGGCATCTCACAAATGGATGTTGCACTGCGACAGGGCAGCAGGCAACCAAGACTGGAACGTAGCCCCAAAATCTTGTCTCCAGAGAAAAGGTACTCTGGCAATCAACAGCTCTCTTCCCTTCAAATCACCGGGACTAGACGGAATATTCCCGGGTTTACTAATATGTTGTAGCTCACTAATAGCCGACCACCTAGTCAACATGAGGAGGAGAATAGCTCATCGCAACATACCCAAAAAAAATGGAGGGAAGTGAAGATAGTATTTTTACCCAAACCAGGCAAGAGCGACTACGCACTAGCAAAATCATTCCGGCAAGTCAGTCTAAAGTCGTCTTTCTCAATACCCTCGAGAGATTATGTGACCAGGAAATCAGAGGTAACACCCTCCTACACAACCTACTTCACCCCAACCAGCATGCTTATAGCCCTGCAAATTTGACAGAATCCGCTCTCCACAGCGTAGTCTCCCGGATCGGAGACGGACGATCAGCAAAACAATCGACACTAGGTGCCTTCATGGACATAGAAAGCACTTTTGATAAAACGACATTCACCAGTATAAACCTAGCACTGGAAAGATACGGAATCGCGCCGACGCTAGCAGAATGGATAAACGACATACAGAGCGATTCAGCTAACAGTTACAAAACGACCAGAGGAATTGTAGCAAGAGCTGCCCCCAGGGCGGCGTCCTCTCATCCCTTCTCTCGAACATAGTAGTTGACGACTTATCCGCAAACTAAATTGTCGCGGGCTCGTGACCGGAGGCTATGCAGACGATCTCGCCATCCTAGCGACTGGATGCTTCGAGAGTACACCGTGTGACACGATGAAAACAGCCTTCAAAAATGGTGGAAACCTGGGGCACTAGCCACGGTATATCAGTCAACTCAACCAAAACAGAACTCATAATGTTTACACAAGAGAAACTTAGCAATATAAGACCTCCCAAACTTCTCAATAGGTACTGAGCTCAAATTAACCCACGAAGTCAAGTATCTCGGAGTCATACTGGACTGGACAGAAAATTGCTTGGAATAAGCATCTTAACCATAAACTACAGAGAGCATGCACTTTCTTCTTTCAATGCAGCAGAATACTTGGGAAATTGTGGGAGTTAACACCAAAATAACCATATGGCTATACACAGCCATAGTAAGACCAAAAGTGACATATGGTGCTATTGTTCGGTGGAAAAGACTAAACTCAACACTGCAATTACCAAACTACAACGCTTTCAAAGACTGGCATGCTCTGCAATAACGAGTTGCATGAGAACAACACCGACAGCTATGCCATGGAGATAATCTTGGGCCTCATCCCACTAGACTCCTACGTACACCAGGAAGCGACACTGGCCGATCAGACTCACATCTGAACCTATGGAGGAACACCAGGAGCTCTCACGCATGTATTCTAGACAGATCCCTATCACACGAACCGCTTATATGCACCCCGTGTGACTGTGATAAGATCCCCAGACAATCAACATCTCTAAAAACTACAGATACATGAAAACCAAAGACATCAGTCAGGAAACAACTAAGTCCAGGACTATGCTGACGGATCGAAACAAACCAGGGAACCGGCGTCGGAGTACACTAAGCTCACACAGTTCCATTATCCAATGCGAATGTGTGGCCATAACCGCAACTGCCACTACTGTCAAGCGGAGAGGGATAGAAGACTACGGCCTACGAATACTTTCCGACAGTACAGCAACCCTCAGAGCACTGGAGAGCCAAACGTGCAACTTCAAGCTCATATACAAATGTCACCTTGCCCTTGAGAGTATCGCCGCAAAGAACAGGGTAACTCTGCAATGGATCAAGGGACACAGTGGATCACTGGGAAACGACGCAGCAGATGACTAGTCAGAAAGGGCTCAGAAACACAAATGGAAAGCCCAGCTCCAATCCTTTCTCTGCCATTCTCCCAGCTACACACCTAGATACGGAAAATCACCTAAAACCTTCACAATGATCGGTGGACGGACTGCAGACAGTCCAGAGCAGCGATACCAGCAGCCACACCACGACTGACACGTCGCCTGATGAACCTACAAAGGAAACACCTCAAAATAATCACAGGACCCTGACAGGTCACTGTCCCCTCAACAAACACCTGTACAACATCGGTGCCACGGACAGTCCATACCTCCAATTTAATGAAAGTCACCTCCAATTTAATGAAAGTCAATACCTCCAATTTAATGAAAGTCACCTCCAATTTAATGAAAGTCAATACCTCCAATTTAATAAAGGTCACTTCCAATTTAATGAAAGTCAATACCTCCAATTTAATGAAAGTCACCTCCAATTTAATGAAAGTCCATACCTCCAATTTAATGAAAGTCACCTCCAATTTAATGAAAGTCCTTACCTCCAATTTAATGAAAGTCACCTCCAATTTAATGAAAGTCCTTACCTCCAATTTAATGAAAGTCACCTCCAATTTAATGAAAGTCCATACATCCAATTAAATAGACGTCTAGATACCTCCAATTCAATGAAAGTCACCTCCAATTTAATGAAAGTCCATACGTATGGTACGCACCTACGTATAATACCTACCTCTTATTTAAAAGAAGTCTGCAGTCTCAAATTCAATTTATAACATAACATAGGTACTTTCAATTTAATGGAAATCCAGTTTATTTTCAATTAAATGAAAATCAAGATTTTTATTTTGTTGTGGGTATCTGCATATTTTTAATTTAATGAAAATCAAAGAGTTGGTTTATTTCAATTCTAATAAAAATCTATGATTATTCATTTTATTGATTGTAAGTAGGCACTATAACCCCAATAATAATAACAAATAATCAAAGTTGTCAAAAGGGCTGTGTTTTCGCTTCGCCCCATGCATACCCATCAAAGGTCCGGGACTCCATAGTCCCGAGATGTTAAACCTTGACATACACATAATAATAATAATAATAATAATAACATCAAACCTCATATCAACCCCACATGATGTGCACTTGGCTTTGGCCCATGTTCATCATTAATCAACCGACTCATATGAGTCGATTCGATAAGAATCGAAAATAAATAATAATAATAATAATAACTTGCAGAACCTTGATATAGACAAACTCACTTACATACAACTTCAAAAAGCAGTGATATTAAACACTTGTCGCATTGTCCGGAATTTTTTATCTCTAACTAAACCATTAAATAAAAAACAACGATTTTTCGTTTGGCCAAAAGCCCGCGAAGAACGTAAACCCCTCACCTAAGAGCGAGAGATTACAACCAAAAAAACATAAATAATAATAATAATATCTAATAGAATGAAAGGCCTATGCTGTTATGATTATTATTTGATGCCTATTAATTAATATTTATAGTACTTACCTAGGTATGCTTCGTTTCAACGAAAACCTTAATAAACATAATATATTAAATCTTAGGTACTTATAGGTACTTACATAAAATCTATCTATACAAATTATAAATTGAAAATAGAATAAATATAAATCATTTAATAGCGCTACACCTCACACAGCGCCATCCAGCTCCAAAATAAGCAAAGCCTGCACTATGGGAATCAGACAACCGATAGAACACTTACCTATATACTTTTTGTAAACAGAACAAACATCCATGTTCATCACACAAAGCCTGTCTCGGATGGGAATCGAACCCACGACCCACAGCACAGAAGGCAGAGCCACCACCAACTGGGCTAAGAGGCCAGTCGAATAAAATAGAAAACACTCATGATTATTCATATAGAAAACACTCATATGAGGCTAACCCCTCGTGCGGGGACCACCAGTAATCTATGATTTTTGTTAAATGTTTCTGGTAATAAATATATTTGTATTTGTATTGAGTCTTCTTGCTTCCCGATATTTCAACACAGTTGCATGCGCCATGATCACGGGTAACTGAAGTCTTTGCGAGATAGAAGGTAGGTAGTTAAGTTATGTGCAGACAAAACGGTCTACCCTCCTTCTGAGTCAAAATACAATAACAAAACAACTCGGTAAAAGGTTTGGAAAACAACCTTTATATACTTACCTAAGGAATCGTCCCTATCATTACGACTCCTTGTACCTACCTATAAAATATTAGTAGGTCGCTAACCTCACTAGGAAAGTTTATAAAAATCTAGATAGGTAGGTATGTCGCTCAATGCAATTGCCCTGCACTTTATTCAATAAACAACAATGATTCATTTGACTAGATATTCCTATTTTATCTACACGGAATAATTTAACAGTAAGTAGCAATTTCTGTTCTTTTAATTTTGTTAAAAGATAAGGAAGGTACATAATCATCTAATGGTTTTTTTATTTTTATTTCTCTTCATCCATACCAACTTGAACTTTTACGATTCAAGTAGAAAAGAGTGGAATGAAACGGATGACTCACTGGAATTATTTTGCGTAAAAAACATTCCTTATCGATCTAACTGTTAAATCGATCAGTTAGATTTTATCAGATTAATTTTACTAATATCTGGGCGACCGAGCTCTGCTAGGATGCATAACGCCATCTAGTGGTTCGATTACGAACCACATTGCACTGGTAAACCTTTTTGCGTGAAAATGCCGAGAAAACGGCTTTTCCCAGATATGAGACCTAGCTAGATCGATTTTTCGTCCCCGTAAACACCCGTACTGCAAATTTCATCGAAATCGTTAGAGCCGTTTTCGAGAACTTCAGTAGGTACATACAAACGAACTTCAAATTTCAAACAACAAACAAATATTGCTCGTTTAATAGAATAGGATTAAACTATTACGTCCGCCCAGTAAGAAAGTATAAATACGGTATAAAAATACCCGGTATGGATTGTATAAAATTCAACTATTTATTATTGTCACCTTCCTTCCCTTTTAAACGAATAAATAAATTTATTTACTGATTTTTATACTCGTCGCCACTTGTAGTGATCACTATCACACAAAGAGAAATCACTAATGTATCGGTGCTTCACTGGCTCACTACTACACTCAGATCCGAGCACACGCGCACGTCCAACCCGCACCGCGTCTACCGCTAGACTGACGATTGACGGCTCAGTGTTGCCCTCAACTGGTGTACATGAGACAATGTAATATATCAATTGTATAGATACAAAGTACAAACACTACAGTTATCAACGGGATAATTACCATGATTATTGAGTTTTGTTGTTTCCCGATATTTCGACGCAGTTGCATGCGCCATGATCACGGGTAACTGAAGTCTTTGCGAGGTAGAGGGTAGTTATGTGCAGACGAAACGGTCTACCCTCTTTCTCAGTCGTTTACTACTACGAACACCCCTACCACCGGATTCATTCTCACTCACAACTCGATTCCGACACACAACACTAACAGTGTCAGGACGCACACTAGGTACCTCACTTTTTCGGTTCCTACACAATCTCACCACAGGATTCCAGACTCCGGATAATTGGAAACCATCCTCTCGATTGAAATTTTTGTGTTTGGTAATCTCAATCGCCTCTTGAACCAGTCTTGGTATGTAATGGCGTTCTGTTGAGATTACCTGTGGATTGTGTAGCTCGATCCAGTGGTTTGAGCCAGACTCCAACAGATGTTCTGCTATTGCTGACTTCTGCGTGTCGATGTTCTTGACCGCCCTGATATGTTCCTTGACTCGACAAGCTAATCTCTCTCGACTCAATAATCATGGTAATTATCCCGTTGATAACAATATTTATGTTCGTAACCATGATAGTTTCAAAAGTTATTATTATAAATGTTATCTAATTTTTACAAGTATAGTTATATGTACTTATGTATCTTTGTATATGCGAGTGGCTATCCTAGTGACGGAGTTTTTAGGCCACCAAAAAAGCCACGGTCGTAGTCTTAACGACCGTCAATTTAACGTGCCCTCCGAAGCACGGAAGCGTTTAGCTGTTATTGCCACAGTAGAATGAAACAATGATGATGAACCAGTAGAACTAGTTGTGTTAGAAAATGAGAAGGTCTGAGCAGACCTTCAGAAGACAGCAATGGGTGGATGTGGACTGATTATGATTAGACACGAATGAATAGTAGTACCAGTGGAACTAACTTCCTCAACAAAATAAACCTAACGTTTATAACAACTATTTATACTAAATAAAGACTATCTTATAAAATAAAACAAAAAAATAAGCTTGAAATATAATGCGGTAACATTCAGGCAACTATTGACTCGTAAGCATTGTCATAAAATACTTCAATTGTCTGTGTTGCCAACAAAATCTTATTGGCATGTTTTTGGTAATAATTCTAAAGCAACAAAGGTGTATTCAAAGACCATTCCATAAAAAAACTAGGTAACTATTCTCTATCAAATAGTCGTTTTGACACCTCCTCCCTAGGTAATAAGAACTATATTAGATTAGATAATATCTACATAGCGTGGCTTACAAGGCAATCGATTGCCAAAACCTGGCAGAATGCCAGCGGATTCCCTTGCCTCATCAAAATAAATGTATCTGCGGAGTCAAGATTCAGGCTTGAATACCTCTTCGCTTCACCAGTTCTTTATTGGTCATTCAACTTTGGGTCAATGAACTTGTGAATTACCTGAACTGCTAGAAGCCGTAAAATATGGTATCTCGAAGTTTTGCTAAGTTGGATCATGAAGTACAGAAATTTTGGACCCTAAAAAATATATGAAAATCCAAGTATTCAAGAACTGCGTTAACCTTACACCATAATAATATATGAAGCCTTAAAAACTTTTCATTTTTAAAGTAGGGTTTTAAACTAAGGGTCTAACTTTTTATTTTTAAAATTTAATATCTTTGGATATTAATAAACTTCCATCTTATCCTATATGCATAAGTTTGGATTCTAAGTTTTACTGTATCACGCAGCGGAAATCGAACCCGCAACCTTCTGTTTTTTTTATAGTCAATGCGTGTGGGACTGACTAAGCCGCGGGTTTCCTCACGACGTTTTCCTTCACTGCTTAGAGCTCGTGTTAATGCGCATAACATTTTTCGAAGCGAAAAATCCATTGATGGACGGCCAAGATTCGAACTCATGACCTTCGGATCGAAAGTTAAGGTATTATCTCCCTCGACCAACATGGCTTGATATTTTATGAAATGGACCATACACATTATATCTGGGTACCAACCAAGCAAAGTCGCGGGTTTCAGCTATTAGGATTACCTACTACCATGAGACGATATTTGATCAAAGTTCATGAAGACAGGGCATGTATGGAATATTCAGGAGGCAATTTGACTTTAGCCCATGAATCGGTATTGGTATAAGCCTTCGTTTGGACTGCTAAAGGGAAGGCTTAGCTGCTTGTTTAGGAGACAGTTTTGATAGGGCCTTTAGAACGTAATTACAGGGGTGAGAAGTAGGCTTTGGGTCTTTTTTCAATACGAAGACATGATTTGCTATATTTATAGACCAAGATTAGAGCTCCTAAATTAAAATGTATGAACAATTTTCTCGAAGATATCCACAATCGGCAGATGTCTGAACATTCGAAAGCAATATTAACTATTTGGACACAGGTATAATGTCTTTTTAAATTAAATACGAGTCCACGGACCGAAGAACCGTCCCCGTTGCGTCCCACGTAAAATAGGTGTCGAAATAGCCTTTCTAAGTAAATTCCGGGATTCCGGTAAACATGAATCTCTAAAGCAAGGGTTGGGCTCCGTTTAAGCGACACTTAAGTGTGATATAGCGTATTTTTCTTATCCTTTTGATATGAACGTAAAAAAGTATGAGAATGTTTGAAATACTTCCATTATAATAATATCGTTTATTTTAAGTCACAGAAAAATTACAGACACAATTATACGTTATAGACATTATGTTCCAGCAAAAATAGATAGATTCTAAGCTTTAGAATAATATATTGAATGGCCTATTAGCTCAGTTGGTAGTAGCTCTGCTGCCTTCTGCGCTGTAGGTCGTGGGTTCGATTCCCATCCTGGACAAACATTTGTGTGATGAACATAGATAGATGTTTGTTCTGTGCTACAAGTGTGTACTAGCTTTGCTTAGTTTGGGGCTAGATGGCGCTGTGTGAAATGTCCAGCAATATTTATACTTGCTGTCTAACTATGAGACATATAAAGAAACAATACCTACTGTTTCAGGCAGTGGGAGAAGATATTATAAATAGATCATCACTCGTGTACAAAGCAAAGAAGTAGCGGTAATTCTGCACAGTAAAAGGATAGTGCTCAAGGAACAGTACCCAAGGCACGTTTTACACGAACGACAGGCATCATCCCAGTGCGCCATAAAACGGCTAGTTATCTGACGAATTACTGAAGACGTGCTCCTAGGTGACTTTGTATGGAGACAGCAAATTGTAACTGCTCTTTGTGAAGAATTGTAGTCGTAAGATGTACAGTCAGCAATATTAACCGACATGGGGAGTCCGTGAGAGATGAGGCGTTCCGTCATATACCTCAGTGATGGTCAGTATGCTTCTAATGCGCTCATTAATCTCTTATGCACCTAACTCTAACTGCACTAACTAACTAACTAGCTCTAACTCTAACATGCATCTAACTCTTCTAATGCACCATGCTGAATTTAGTGCAGTAAATGCTAGTTCATTCACAAATTAGCGCTCTGTCACGCTCTTTGGCCTAAGAATTGCGTATTGTGCATCCTACTTTTACAGTGCTAACTGTTGCTAACTTCAGTCAGTTAGCATCAGTGAAAGTAGGATGCTCAATACGCAATTCTTAGGCGGCACAGAAACCGCAAGGGTTGGCCAGTAATTTCAAAAAACTAGTTCATTATGCTATATTTCCTTCTTGAACTATAGTACAAAGACAGTAGTCTGATTGTAATGCTCAGTTAATCACGGAATAGCTTTAGATTGTTCTCGAATGTTCACGATCGTTCACGAACGATGTTCCTTGGCTTGACGTCGGTTTTACGAGTCACAGGTTAGCGTGCCTTGGTTCTTGATGTTTCGTTTAGAGTTATAGCTACGGTATAGAGCTTTGTAGAACTATGTATTCTTACCATTGATTTACGACCGAAGTATTAGAAATGTTCATCTATATCCTCATAAATATCACAGTTTATAACTAGCAAGGGAGGTATGTTCCCATTCAATTCATAGTGTTCTCATCAATTATAATAAACTATACCTATGATGAATTCATGGGTAGTACGTATAGTCGTATTGCTCATAATACGGACTAAAATTGAAGGAAAAAATTACAGTTTTCCTTCAATTTTGATTAGTTTTGATACGTTTTATGTCAAAATTGAAGGAAAAATGACATTTTTTCCTTCACTTTTAGTCCGTATAATGAGCAATACGACTATAATACCCAATGATGTAAGTAATTGTATTATAAGTAATTTATTTAATGTGACTAAGTCAAACTACATTTTTCATGTAGCAAGTTTTTAGTTTTATTAATTGTTTTTAGTAACTTACCTACTAGGTACCTACTTAAATTCTTCCTTGTTGACCTATAATGTAAATTATCTATAAACGACTATCATGACTATTTTTATGAACTCATTATAAAAAGTGTGACATAACGTCAACATGCATTAAATAACCAACAGGCACAAAAATGTTTAACGAGACTTATGTTTAAGTTTTCGATAGTAATCTTACTACTCAGTAGCACGCAAATAAAATAAATAAACCACACAGTCTCATTACCCAGTAAATTATTTTATGTTAATACAAAAATAACTAGAACACGTTTCCCGTGTTCGGGATCCAATGTAACATCGCACCGTCACTAATTTAACTTGCCTTATTTGTGTTTGACCTGCTAACGAACTGACACAGCCTATGTATTATGTATGTATGTATCTAGTCGAGAAAGATGGTTCAGTGATCTTTAGGTGCGACGGCGTATATTGTCGTGAATTATTCTGTTATTTAGACTGTGTTAGCTTTGTAGGATGGATTTTCGAATTTTGATGCGAAGGTGCGAGTTTTAATCCCGGTAGTGCATCAATTTTTGTGTAAAATAACGAACATGAGTCCTATACTATACTATTAAACGAGCAATATTTGTGTATTCATTAGTTTCTTTGTTAATGTATTCACGTTCTCAAAAATGGCTCTAACGATTTCGATGAAATTTGCAATATGGGGGTTCAGTGGCTAAGCGGTAAGGGCATCGGCCTACAACGCCGAAGGCTGCAAGATCGAATCTCAGCCAATTGACATGTAATTTTGGTTAAATCAGTTTTTTTTGTTCTTTTTTCGATTGAATTTTAAATTTTCTCTATTTATATCGGAGCAGAGCTCGGTCGTTTAGATATTGCTTATAATTGTATTTTAAAAATTAAATTCATTAAATTTTGTAGGCATTGTGAACCATGTTTGAAACTTTAAAGTTTAGTAAACTAAACAATGCTGTGTGTTTGAGTGAGTTTGAGTGAATTTTCTCTAATTTCCCCCAAAAGCGCGCAGTCCAGAGGTATGTTTGCATAGCGCTCCATGGCCAGTAACTTACAGGTGAATACTACTGGTTCAATATATCCCCAGCTGCATTTACTATGCAGGAATGTTGACTATTGGGACCAAGACCTAGCTCAGACGGAACATACTAAGTACCTACCTAGTCTATAATTAGATTGCACCAAACGGTCGCGGAAATGCTGAAAGTCTGCGAAAGCTACGCTGCTTCTCATGGTCTGTGTTATAATGTTAAAAAGTGTGAATGCATGGTCTTTAAGGCCGCCGGTAATAACATGACAAGTTTTCCAGATTTGACCCTGAATGGTTCGATCATTAAAAAAGTGTCAACATTTAAATATCTGGGTCATAACGTTACCGACGACCTTAAGGACAATGCTGACATAGAAAGGGAGCGTAGGGCTCTAGCGGTTCGAGGGAACATGTTGATCCGTAGGTTTTCCCGATGTACTGAGGAAGTGAAGCTAACACTTTTTAAGGCATACTGCCAAAGCTTCTACACGGGGAACCTATGGATCAACTACACCAAAAAGCCGCTGGAGACCTTGCGCATACAGTATAATAATATTTTCAGGATGATGTTGAGCCTGCCCCGCTTCTGCAGTGCATCAGGGATGTTTGCAGAGTACCAAACGGATGGTTTTGAAGCCATCCTCCGCAAAAAAACTGCAGCCCTGATGAGCAGAGTGCGGGGCAGTCAAAACATCATCCTGAAAACCATATCGGACAGGTTCACCTCTCCGATGTGGAAATGTTTTGTGATGAGGGTGATAGGACCCACCCAGGGCTGACCAGGTGCTCTGGGTGGGTTTTAACACTTTACCTGAGTACTTGAGTTTTAATTTTAATTTTAATTTTCTATGTACTTACCTAATTGTAATTTTAAATTCTAATAATGTGATTTGTCTAATTTTATGTGCTATGGATTAATTTATCTGAAATAAAAATTTTATTTATTTATTTATTAAATGCCAGCCATGTACCAAATAAATGTATTTTGACATACCTCTGGCATCCTATACATCTATAAAGGATCGGAAATGCATAAAGATCTGAAAGTTTGTTTACCGTGCCTTGGGGAAACAGTCGTGATCAGCAGAGTCATTCTGTAAACTCACTTCGAATTCACTGAAGTGACCGAGTTCACTAAATACCCAAAAATGTAATGTGAGATTCAAATTTCGAATATGAAATTTGAAATCTCACAGCGGATTCAGCAGAGTCATTCTGTAGACTCACTTCGAATTCACTCAAGTTACCGAGCTCTCTAAATTCACAAGAATGTATTGTAAGATTCAAATTTCGAAGACGAAATTTGAAATCTCACAGCGGATTCAGCTATTCGAAGTTCTAAGTGAGTTTACAGAATGACTCTGCAGCTCTTCGACGTTCGAAGTGTGTTTACAGAATAAATCTGCAGCCCCCTGATTGTCTATCTTTGATAGCGACCAAAGTCGGTCTCAAACTGTCAAATATGACAGTTCAGTGACCACGCAAGTCGCTGTCAACGAGACCGAACAACGAAAATATACCAATACGTAAACGTTTTGATAGTTTGAGATGAATTTGAGGTTTGAGACAAGTTAGTTATACAATCAGCCCACTACTGATCGTGCTGGATCATTGATCATCATTGTGTCATGATGGTATCAATCGTATTTACTGACAATCACAGATTTTTTTATCCGTAACATTATATTTTATCTTTTGAAAATAAACAGTCATAGAGTCATCATCAGTGATCGGAATTAGGCGGGCTAAAATACCTAAAGTTCAAAGAACAAAGGCAAAAAAGGGGAGACTTCCTTACTACAAAAATTTTATTCTTGTAGTAAATAAGAATTTTATTGAAAGTTGGCACAATTTTCACAGTGAGTAAGTACATTTAAAATTAATGTTAATAATATTGTGAACTAATTCAAATATTTTTTCTATTTGACCGACGGAAAAAAGTTTTTTATCCTTATAATTTACATTTTAATTTTTGTTATTAACTCAGGTAAAAAATTGATTCACCTTAATGTTAGATGTTCTTTATTAATGTCCCGGAAACGGAAATAATTGGGTCGAAAAATATTTAGTCCTAAGGCGTCTCCATTTGTCTCTGTTATTTTTCGAACTTTAGGTATTTTAGCCCGCCTCATTCCGATCACTGGTCATCATGCATAAGATAGAGAAAAAGACAAAGAGAAAGTTGTTCTAGTGATCGTCTTGAAAAATCCTTTTATGTACTTTTTTACGAAAGCGGATGCCATGACGGAGGCTTTTAGCCTGCCTGGATGCCTCCGGTATGGCTTAACGACTTAAAAGCCGGGACTCATACTTTAACGACCCCTCCAAAGCACGGAAGCGTTCAATGTTATTGCCACTTGGTCCAACCGATCCAAATGGTGACCGCGGAGAACGTCGCTTAACTTTAACAATCAAAAACGTCAAAGCAAGTGTAGCCACGAGCGCTAACGTAACCTGTTCATAAGAATATATATATGTTCATATTATATTACATGTAGGTATTTAAAGTATATATATTCAAGAACCTACAACATACTTGTATACCCAAATTACAAGCCTAAACCGGGTCATTTACAAGGCTCCGAAACCGGTCAAAACATCTGAAGTTCAGGATAAACCCTCGAAGTACTTGCCCAACAAATCCTTACTCAAATGTTTGAGAGCCCTTCACTGGCTGAAGTGCGATAAGAGAGACTCATTAGATTGTTCTTACGTGAGCTGGGTAACAAGGCAAAAGTAATTTGAGGACCATGTTGCATGACAAATTTCTTCGTATCATCAAACTTAGGCCTTTACATCTTTACTAGATGATTTATACAGTGTCAGGTCAATCTCTTGCCTACACTTAACAGGACATTGTAGTGCCTGGGACTTTTTTTTCAGATGGAGTAGGCTTGCCCAGCACCTAAACCATCCTCTCAGCTTAACCGGCCATATCAACAGGAAAGAAATGGTCAAATTGGTCAATACGTGTGGGGCTGACAAAGCCGCGGGTTTTCTCAAGATGTTTTCCTTCACCGTTCAGAGCTCGTGTTAGCGCGTTTAAATTTTTCGAATCGAAAAATCCATTGATGCACGGCCAGGATTCGAACTCGTGACCTTCGGATCTAAAGTCGAGGTACTAACCAACTCGGCCAACAAAATCTAAAGAAAAACTTAATTTTAAACTTAACTTAGCATTAAGCATAAAATCATAAGTATAAAGACTCAAATCTCATAGAACCTTTGAATTCCTATGGAGTAGTCAGAGGCAAGTCCGCAAAATAGGTACATTTGATGCCTGCGTTCCTTACAACATTCACAAATAGGTTGCAAGCCCATTGCCGTTTGTAATAGATGTCATAATTTAAGCATAAGTATAAGTAGTAATTATATTAAACTTACCAAGTCAATGAGCTGTGAAAGACGAAGTCCAAGCTTCACCAACACAGTGTTATTGTTCTTGTCAACAGGTCGAATTAGTCTGTTATAGTTACTCAACAGATCGTCATACAGTCTCTTCGCATCAGGGTTTCCATAGCACACGCCGATTATAAACAAAAACACACTCAAAATCATTCGAAACAACATTTTGCCTCAAAACTATTGACTTACAACACAATGAGGTTAGAGTTAAAACACGGAGTAATCTACATTTTGCACATGAAACATGAATTAAAAATGATTTATGATTTAAAATAGTTTGTTTACAAACAGTTGTAATGCGTGAATATTGTTATTTTTGGAAATAAATACTTTTGACAGCTACGCCCGAGCGGCAGCGGTGACAGTGGCGCCGAAACAAAAATGGCGGACGTCTAGTCGCCAATGCGCCGACTCCAAATTACTTTTTATTGCTGAAGTAAAATATCTATTAATGTTTTACGATTTGTAGTAAATAAATTAAAATGAATATTGCATGATTACTGTTATGAGAACTAAAAATGTTTTGACTCAAATTCAACGAAAGCGTTCCATCAAATTCCAAATAATCTTTCGACGTTCCGAATGCAAATTCGAAGCGCTCTGACGTCAGACGTAGGATTCTGTCGAAAAATATTTGCACACGCAAAAATTTATGTCAAATACATTATTTACGCGAGTCCTGCCCGGATCGATCTGAAGCACGCAAGCGCGTTGCCTTACAACCATTCATACAGTTTCGTGCGTAGCACGCAACACCAGATGGCGCTTGTGTGCATAATCTACGCAAACTTTTTCAGCTTTTAATTCCTGAATACTTTTACGCGATTACATATTCGTTAAAAAGTTGCGAAGAGGTTATAATATTCACTTAAAGTTCTTTTGAATTTCAAACATGTTAAAAGTTTTAAAACTTTATATGGGTAGTAGATAAGCTTTTATAGATATTGGCTTTATTTTATGATCATTTTAAAAAGAAATGATCAAATTACTTACCAAATTTGTTTGGATTAAGAATAAATCTATTGATTAACCTATTCTTTGATATAATTTTTTCCTTGAAAATGAAAATTCTTTTAATGATGAAATTCTATAAACGTTGTTATGGAAGTCTCTAAAGAAACACAAAATAAAAAAAGGACTTAACTACTGAATCTGGTTCAATTGCATTGCATCATGCTTATATCCTTCATTCTTATATCCGAATATAAAAGGTAAAAATTAAACTTACTTGAGCATAACGTCCCAAAATAGTTTATTTATTTTCTAAGATTATTCTCCATAATCACTGACTAAAAAGGTTTTAAATTATTTAAAAAATCATCAGCAACACAGCGCTCTTTGTTAACTGTTCTATTATTTTCTATAGTAAATAAACACTTTCGCATCGAGCAATTAATAATTAACTTTTAAACCCGGCTTTTAAGTCGTTACTTAACTTAGGCCTTTACATCTTTACTAGATGATTTATACAGTGTCAGGAGGCAATCTTTGCCTACACTTAACGGGATTCTGTAGTGCCTGGGACATTGTTTGAGATGGAGCAGGCTTGCCCAGTACCTATTCCATCCTCTCAGCTTAACCGGCCATATCCACAGGAAAGACATGATCAATACGCGTGGGGCTGACTAAGCCGCGGGTTTCCTTACGATGTTTTCCTTCACCGTTTAGAGCTCGTGTTAATGCGCATATACATTTTTTGAAACGAAAAACCATTGATGCACGGCCAAGTTTTGAACCCATAACCTTTGGATCTAAAGTCGAGGTACTATACCCCTCGGCCAACATGGCTCAATACCCGAACATACATACATACATACATTAAACAGTAAAACGTTGAACCACGTGTCTTGAACACGTACCATTCCGACCATTGTTTTGAATTTTGTGAATAAAGTTTATCTTTGTCGCGTAGGCAGGGAGATAGCAGCTTTTTGGACATTTTGTGTCCCAGCTTTTTAAAACCACACTTTTCAGTTAAACTTTGGTTGCTAGCTAGTTGAACTGTGGTCAAAAACGAAAAGAAAAGGGGAAACAAAACAATTTTTATAAAAATGGTTCAACCAAATGTCACATCAGTACGAATATTTAGCGGTCAAAAACTAACGAAAAGAAAAAGAGTAACAAAACATTTTGTTTATAGAAAAATGGTTCAACCAAATGTCACATCAGTACGAATATTTTGTGGTCAAAAACTCACAAAATGTTGTTTTATTAAATCAAAAATATAAGCAAAAAAAAAAACCGTGATGAAATTGATCATGTTGCAATAGTGGCATTTGAGCACTTTTGAATACAATTCTAGCTCTAACTCAAACTCCTCAACTACAAAATGGGATATTCTTCGAAACTTTCTATATTATAGGCTGGTTTACATTATTCAATAGTTACCGAACGTCCCGCATTGCAGTTGGCAACCGTTAAACTTGTACCCTAGGGATGATTCACATGGCGCATAGGAACTGTGTACAGCTAGCTTAAAAATGTATAACTTTTAATAAGTTAAACTACATTGAGCCGTGTTAGTACCTACCTCGACTTTTTTATTTTTTTATACTATAGTCGGATTGCTCTTTAGACGCACTAAAATTGACGGTCAAAATGTCATTTTTCATATATTTTTAGTTCGTATAATGAGCAATTCGACTATAAGGTAGCAGATAAACATACGGCCCACTTGATGGTAAGCGGTTTCCATAGCCTATGGACGCCTGTGGATACACCGTTAGATATAGAGCTGCTGTTTTTGTTTAGTAGAGTTTTGACTTTATACCTACAAAGAAAGAAATTGTTCGCCAATTGGATACCAAAAGAAGTTCGTGTCAAATTAACGCCAAGAAGACGCCCTTAAAACTTCCCGATGTACGTTGATTGCCAATCAGTCAGTTTCCCGTAGTTTTTCTATTCACAAGTTGTGCTGCCGCAACTAACTTTATCTTTGAATTGAATAGGCGGGTCCACACAGAGCGAGCAGCCTCGCGAGGCATTTGCCGCGCGAAGCAGCTCGGTTAGTGTGGACGTGTGGCTCGGGCGCGCGCTACCGCGGGCGAGCGTCCGAGCGCCCGAGCCACACGTCCACACTAACCGAGCTGCTTCGCGCGGCAAATGCCTCGCGAGGCTGCTCGCTCTGTGTGGACCCACCTATTAACAATTTAATCCAATTACTAACATCCGTACCTACCCATATTATAAATGTGAAAGTGTGTTTATTTGTTTGTTTATTTGTCCTGCTTTCACGTCAAAACAGAGCGACGGATTGACGTGATTTTTTGTTTGGAGATAGTTGGAGAACTGGAGAGTAGTAGCATAGGCTACTTTTTATCTAGGTACCACGCGAGCGAAGCCGCTGGCAGCAGATAGTTTGTTCTATAAAGCCATATGTTACTAGTAGTTCGCCCCGAACTGAGATCTCGCGCACCGTTGTATTGATAGCCTAGATTTGGACTTGTTTCTGACTACCCCTATACCTACGTTAAGTGCTCCTTCTAGTGTTTACCACAGAATGATATCTAATGCGCTACCTCAGTATATTAAAGATTATAGGCATGCATGCAATACATTAAGTCGTGTCGTGTTTATATTCAATAGTTGACCCCGCGAACTTCGTACCGCGCCTCAGGGAAGGCCTCTTAGTCCGAGAAATTATTAAAATAGCAGTTCAATACGAAATGTATGAGAAAATCAATTCCCTCCCCCTCCCCCTCCCCCTCCCCTCCTCCCTCCCCCTCCCCTCCTCCCCCCCCCCCCCCTCACCTCCCCCTCACCTCCCCTTCCCTACCCCTCCCCTCCCATACCCCTCCCCCTCCCTTCCTTCCCCTCCCCCTCCCCACCCCTCCGCTCAGCTCCCCTCCCCTCCCCTCCCCCTCCCCCTACCCTCCC
Source organism: Camptogramma bilineatum (assembly GCA_958496255.1). Lineage (NCBI taxonomy): Eukaryota > Metazoa > Arthropoda > Insecta > Lepidoptera > Geometridae > Camptogramma > Camptogramma bilineatum. The sequence continues at coordinate 12,729,304 of OY292466.1, read as the reverse complement.
CCTCCCTCTATAATTTTGGTACATGCCCAGCCCACTATTTGCAGGAGTTAGCATTTGCATACGTGACAGGTTGCAAGCCCATCGCCGCTATTAGAACGTTAACTGGTTTCCTCACGATGTTTTCTTTCACCGTTTAGAGCTTGTGTTAATGCGCATTAAAATTTTTCTAATCGAAAAATCCATTGATGAGCACGACCAGGGTTCGAACTTACGACCTATGAATCGAAAGTCGAGCACTCTTCCAATCGGCCAACACGGCTTTTATTTTCAATCTCAAGAAAAAATATCAAGTACCTACTTAGCAACTAAAATCATTGCAAACCAAACCACAACGATGCCACACTCCTTGTCTGTTAACCAGACCTACGAATACATCGTAACTCTATGAAACGGGAGCTCTCTCCATACTTCCGTTAATTGGTTTTCATAATTTTTCTTTTTGACTGTATTTCAAAAACTATAGAACCTAGAAGAAAACTAAAAACCATTTTGGAATGTATAAGTTGAGTACTTTCATATGACACCCCACTCAATATATTTGGGTAACTTTGAAAAAAATGTACCCCCTTGGGAACCCCATATCTTTACAACCCCTTCATCGATTACGCTCATACGCTCCACAGCAAATTTCCATAGCACAACCTATTGACCTATCAAGTTTCATACAGATTGGATAAGCGGTTCGATAGTTATGCGAGAACATAAAAATGAAACATACAAACATACAAACATACAAACATACAAACATACAAACATACAAACATACAAAGCAAAATCGCCTAACTTGCCACTAAGATCTTCGCTCGCTTCGCTCGCTCGATCGACTAGTCAGATTCTATATTCAAGCGCCGTTTTTATGATGTGAGTTTTTTGCCTTGATGATCTTGCTCCATGACAATTCAGTGACAAGCGATTATCGACCTTCCACGCATGATTTCAATGTTTAGTTTACATTGTCATATTTTGACATTTGTTTTCGATAATCGCATCAACGAGGCGAGAAACTCGCACCATGTAAACGAAGCATTACACACATCGTTTCTGTAAAGCTTAGACATTTGACAAGTAATATTGGACCTGCCACTGACTACCAAGATATAGTGCGCCGCAAACTTTATGAAGGCTGAAGTGCGCGGCAGATTCGACTTTGCGCAGGTACAATCAACGCAATAGAATACAGTAAACTTTACATACATAGCCTGCCATGCCCCGCCCTTCACCGCCTTCGCCTCCCCGCAATTGCGTTGACTGTACCTGCGCAAATTCGAATCTGCCGCGCACTTCAGCCGCCATAAAGTTTGCGGCGCACTCTATATAAGGATCTTATAAAATAAACATCTGATAGAATGTCTACGACACTTAAGGCATACACTCGCTATGCTATTTCGGTTTGTTTTAAAAAGGATTTTAAATAGGACACTGCTGCACTTCACTCTAGCCTAGTTTCAGAATTATCCAGCCTTATTTGGCCGTGCTCCTTATTCGGACTACTCTCGGGAGCTGTATTAATTGCCCGGGAAGTAATCAAATTGAGATAAATTGGGTTTCTAGTTGTGTTACTCAGCTAAATTGTTGTAAAATTTACTGCGAGACTTTAATATGGCGCAAAATTACGGTTGATGCGTTGATTAGGGGTTATTCTTGGTTATTTTATGGCAATTTGTTGAAGCGGATACGAGATTTGTGTTTAAACAACCAGGGCCTTACTTATGAAAGATGTTTAAAGTTAAACACTCGTTAAACAACATCCTGTCTTTATTTGTGTATAGTGACAAACAGAGACAGGACGTTGTTTAACCGTTGTTTAACTTTAAACATCTTTCATAAGTAAGGGGGCCAGTAGTTCTTCACACAGCTCGTGACACAGACGAGTTGACATGTGTGAATAACGAAATTCTATTGGTTATTTAAACTCATCTCCTCTCGTCTCCTCTTTGGTCTCAGCCCTAAAGGGTGCGTTTCATAGGAGATGTGTGTGGAAGCTGAGTTGTGTGAGAGAAAAAACTACACCAATAGTTAAATAATAAATAACATACTTAATGCTGTATATTTCACACAGCATCACATCCCCAAAGTAAGCAAAACTTGTATCATGGGAACTACACGACTACTATTATACTTTTTTTGAAATACATAGGTACCTACATAATTATACACAGAAAAACACCCAGACCCGAGACAAATCTTTGCAGATCATGATCATACAAACATTGCCCCGCGGCTGGAATCGAACCAACCACGGTATTTTATTAAGTATTTCAGGCGGTGTAAATAACAAAGCTTTTTTAAAATGAAATACCCCCAAAAATAAGTAACACGAGGTTAAAAAGTTTGCATGAGAACTTTTTACACAGCAGGTCTTAATGCCCTCATTATACCATGCTGAATTCAGTGCATTAAATGCATGTTCATTCATAAATTAGCGCTCTGTCTCGCTCTTTGGATTAAGAATTACGTATTGTACATCCTGCTTTTACTAAGGTTAAATGTTGCTAACTTCAGTCAGTTAGCCTCGGTAAAAGTAGGATGCACAATACGCGATTCTTAGGCCAACGAGCAAGACAGAGCACTCATTTATGAATAAACAGGCATTTACTGCACTGAATTCAGCATCGTCTAATGAGCGCTTAAGAATTATCACAAATACCTACTTCTCAGAACAAATTTTATGAACTTGAATACTTTCCCCCAAACTAACCCTAAATAAGCATAATATGTTATTACAAATTAATACAATTAATAGTCAGTCATAACCTATAAACTTGAACCTTGTGAAGCCAAAGTAATTGATGATCATTCGAAGTTTAACAAACGGCGCCCCGAAGTACCCAATGAAATCGAAACAGAAAGCTTAAGTCTCGGTTTCTTTGATCATTGAGACTGTTGTTTTGAGGAAAAATAAATAATATCACCAAAATATCCCGTTTATAGATCCTTCACCGTGGATAACCATGAAACAGGGCATTTTCATCGTTATCAGAAACTAACACGGTGCTACCATTTCACTTTCAAAACTTTCGTGAGTTGTACTAGATATTATTTTAACACACGGGAATTGCTCACTTAAAAATATCGTCGATTTAGATGGGTACCGACAATGTTTCGATTCATGCGGAGAATCTTCATTTTTTAATTTAGCCTCTTTCAGCCTCTGCACGGAATGACCCTCCGCTCCCCTACTCACGTTTCAAATTTTTCATCCGGAGAATCTTCATGGAATGTCAAATAAATTGAAAAATGAAGATTCTCCGGATGAATCGAAACATTGTCGGTATCGACGATATTTTTACGTGAGTACCTACCTAATTCCCGTGTGTTAAAATAATGTCTAGTGCTACCATGTTATTTTCTGATAACGATGAAACAGTGCATTTAAATCACAGTGACTAGACTAATCTACACTTTCATTTGGTCATATTTTGGTCACCACGGTTCTCAGAAATATTTCAATTAAATATAAGTAAAAAAATATAAAATATAAGTAAATAAAATATAAATATAAAAAATATAATAAATAAAATATAAGTAAATAAGTATAAAATATAAGTTCAATAAAATATTTCTGATTCTGATTCAGAAACTGCTACCTACTATTTTTGTAAATAATCTTGACTTGTTGTTTTTCGAAACTGACCCTTAAATTAATTCGAACATAAAACGCAAGGACACACGGACTTAAACGAAAAACTTTTCACATTTTTCAAACGTAAATTGCTTAAAAGTTTTTGTCGCTATTTGAGTGAATGAAAGTTTTGCGATTGGAGGGAACAATTAGATTTGGAGCTACATTTTTAGAGTTTTGATATTAGTCGTCGAAATTATCAGAAAGTTAGTCAATGCGTCTAGAAAAGTCTGGATCCTCTTATTAAGGGCAATTATATTTTTTTATAATTTATTTTCGTGTTTTAACTTTCAAAGAAAAACAAGAGTTAAGAAAGCATCCTGTAGATAGATTACTAAACATTCAGGGCCTTATTAATGAAATATGTTTAAAGTTAAACACTGGTTAAACAACGTCCTGTCCTTATTTGTGGTTGGTGACAAACAGAAACAGACATATATGAATCTATAAAACTGGACAATTATTAGCTATGGACAGAAAAGGGATGCCCTGCAATCGGATATTATGAGCTGAAATAAATAAACAGTCTTATCGCTTTGAACCAATCTCTTCCAGATTTGATGGAAATAATAAATTATAATTATGCGGATGAATTAGATAAGCAGTCGTGTTTAAAATGCGAATGTAAACAGCTTCCTTTCACCATTTAAGCCGACCCTTCTTATTTACAAAACTGTAGTGAAATCAGAATTTCATCGCGGCCGACCTTGCCTTTTCAAACACTCCTCGGAGTTAGTTGAGCTTGGTAGTCGTAATCATATTAAAAGAATCGTTTACTGACTTTTTGGTAGAATTCAATGACTGGGTTTCGTGTAAACTACATATTTCTTTCGTGTTTCGGAGGGCACTTTAAATTGTCGATCCTGGATTTTTAGTCGTTATGCCATAATAAAGGTCTTCAGACGGTCTAAAAACTCCGTCTCCAGAGTTATTCACTAGCAATTTTTGCACTGCTATTTTGTCAAAAAAAAAGGAAAAGTCTAGGGCGCTGGACACACAGAAAAGACGCTTTCTCGTCAATAAACATGTTACGGACAACCCTCGTTTACGTACATTTATGAATAAATAGGTAAGGCATTGCACTGTTCATGAATGCACCTACCTATTCATCTTCTTCCTCTCCAATTAGAAATAGACGAATATTTATCTTTTCAAAGTATTTTAACAAAACCTTAAATAAGTCACCGCTCTGCATCTGCATTGTGCAAGCTGAGTTTCTGAGATGCAAGTGGGTACGTGAGAATTTTGAGTATTTTAGAAGTTGAATGAAAGTGTGAACTAAACGTTCCAAGTTGGACGCAAAACGCGAGTGTCTGAAAGCTGCTTTTTGTTTTTGTAGACACTAGCTCGACTGAACATTAATTATTCCTCATCCTACTTTGAAAAGCTAAGCTTTCCAGAATGTGTGGCCGTTCTAAGACGTTCGTAAAACCGGAGATCGGTTGGGAGGTAATGTTGTTTCATTAACCACCCAGGAAAAACATTTGTGTGATGAACATAGATTAGTAGATGTTCTGTGTCTGGGTGTTATAAAAGCATTATAAGTATGTATTTACAAAAATTATATAAGTATTCTATCAGTTATCTGGTTCCCATAGTACAAGCTTTGCATAGTTTGGGGCTAGGTGGCGCTGTGTGAAATGTCCAGCAATATTTATTTATTTATTACAGAGTTGCCATTGTACCATCATTAGGTGGTTATCCCACTGTAACGCGCCCCGCAGCGGTGTGCGGAGCGTGTCTCAGTGGGAGAACCGCCTTAGATCAGTTCCATGCTATAATAATTATTGAATTGTCATTTACCTACATAAACATGCAAAACTTCAGCTCAATCAGAAATAAAAAAATGGGTCAAAAACTTGCAAGATTTTATTACAGATAGACACTGAGACAGGTGAAACTAAACTGTAATATTACTTTGAATACAATTTGAATATCATGAACTTGATTCTCGACTGCATAAATGTTTGCATGAGAGGCAGATAAACGTGTGACTGTGTGACGTGTGTTTTTTCTTTTAGCAGGAATAAAATTACGGTCTAGTTTTTATAGGTACGCAAAGCTTAAAGTAACTCCATCAGTTGTTTTGAACCAAAATTCACGTTACGGTCCCTGAGCGAGTATCAAGTTCTTTTAGACTAACTATTGTACATACAGTCAACATAATTAAATTAAACACAAATCACCTGAAAAAAGTAGGTAGACAAAGACTTCTAAGTACACTAGCTACTGCCCGCGGCTTTGCTCGCTTGATACCCGGGTAAAAAGTAGCCTATGTTACTCTCCAGCTCTCCAACTATCTCCACACAAAAATCCGTCGCTCTGTTTTTACGTGAAAGCAGAACAAATAAACGAACAAATAAACATACTTTCACATTTATATTATGGGTAGGTACGGATTAAATTATGACCTGCTGGGTTTAAAAGGCCGTTATAGCAGAATCAGAATAGGAATTATTCTAGCCGACTCTATTCATTGACTGAGAGTGACAAGAACGGCATATATTGCAATTCATATTGTGATTCTGCTATAGCGGCCTTTTCAGCCGCGTTGTTTAGAACGAATACCGATTTTGTAGAGCTCACCAAAAAGGATGCAGAAGACAGTCCGAAGTGGAGGCAAAAAAGTAGGAAAACGCACCCTGGGCTCCAAAAGGAGGTACCGGGAAAGCGCTAGGACGATGATGATGACCGATTTAGAAGAGCCTTTCGAGAATGTATGAGCGATACTATATTATAGCATACTTACAAGTAATTCAGGTTTACTTTCGGGCACTTCTGACAAGGGTCTGTGCTATTTATCATAATATCACGCCGTCTCGTCAAGGTACGGTCACAGTTTCTACAAAAGAGTAAATGAACTTACTCTATTTTATCAAAAGGGTCGCAACTCCGCAAAATGATGGGTGACTTCTTGTACCAAAAATAACTGAGCATTGTTATACTTTGGGGTGCACATTAAAGTTTTTGTTAAAACGGTAAATAAATAAAAAAAAAAAAAGTATCAGTGACTAAATTATTAAGTTGTTTAACTATTATGAAGGCCTTAAAGTTTTAGGCCTCAATATTATGGAGGCCTCAAGGACCAGTCATTGTCGCACCCAAACACCGCATCGCCTCGGTATTCTTTGTATGGAATTCTATGGACCAACTCACTACTCCAACTTCGTAACGTCACAGGATCACCGCACCGCAAGCCAAAAGTGAACGCCGAATAGGCGACTTGTCAGCAATAACCTTTAAAGCGACCCAAAACTACGTCACCAATCTGGTTTATACGAATTTTTCCAGTTGGAAATTTTAGGATTTAGGCTGATTTTAGTCTCACGCTCACCGTCAGCGCTGATAGGCGAGTGATCTTTATTGAAATGAAATAAGGATACTAATTGTCCAGCACGGACGAGAGCAATCAGCGTAGCCTTTCTGCTAAACAATCAGTATCCTTATTTCATTATAATAAAGATCACTCGCCTATCAGCGCCGACGGTACGCGTGACAATACAGCCTAAAATGGACAACCAAGAAGTTATTGTACTGCCAGTCCTATTCAACACCTCTTGTCAAGAAAGGCTAGCTCTTATTAGTTCTGGACCCCCTGTTTTATGCATGAACGAATCGTGTAATATACTAACATCTTGCATCGATATATCGGGAACGATTTTGTATAATGTTTTCGAGCAGAATTGGCAATAAGATTTATTGAACGCATGTCTATGGAAAATTGCCTTCGGGATTTTGAAGTGTATAGAAAATGAGATGGAAATAGGTGTAGTCATCTTTGAGCTAGAGTAGGGATTAACTCGATGAGTGCCGATAATGCTCTAGTTTTACTTGTGCAGGAGGTGATGCGGTGTCCTCCGAAGACGGGTGACTAAAAGGAGTGGCAGTGAACGTGTTATACTCCTGGCTCGCCGTGGCATCGGCAATATCACTTTCACGGCATCATTTTAATGCATAGGAATTTATATCGTATTTCTATCTACATAAGTTTAAATGTCCATTGGTAAAAATTTAAATCCTTTGCCATGCCGTCCCGGTCTGCATAGGCCTATAGTATCATCAGACCATCTGGCTTGTGGTCTGCTTGGTTCTACCCTCTAAAAATCTACATCAATAAAAATACAAGTAAATAAACCCATGATTTTATATTTACCATCATCATAAAAACAAAAAACAGACCGATAACAAAAACACCGGTTTCATGTTTGTCTTTAGCACGATACCCATCGCACGTAAAGCTACAAGCTCATGATTTTATGCGTAAAGTTTATTCAAAGGGGCTTCTACGAACGTTAAGGCGCAGTCCCACGCGGCGCATGCTGTGCACGAGCACGCGGCGCAGTTTAGCTGCGTGGATCAATTTGTTTGAAAACGTGGGTCTACGTTTCCACTGCACTACACGACTATGTACGACTGTAGCGCAGCAGAATTTTTAATCATACGCCTTGTGGAACAGAATTGAAGCTACGCACGTTTTCGTGTACGCGTGCATAGCGTTGACAGCGTTGCGCTGCGTGGTCGCCATATTCGAGCAAGTCACGCGTGTATCAATGACGTCAATTAATGCTATGTCCGTGCGTTACAGTGGACACAATAACATACAGTCTCCTACAAAGCGAAGCTTGACGTATTCTTTCATTGTGTTCTGTTTTTGTGTTTCTGTGAAAATAAGTTCCGGTTAATTATATTGTATTGTATTTTAGTGTTTTCTGCATACAATTTTATGTTGTTTTTGGAAATAAATGAATAGAATTGAATTGACGCACGTGCGTAGCCTCTCCGTGGAGTGGGTCCGCGGTTTTACACTCGTGAGCAATGAAACCGAAATTATACAAAAATCCGGCCACCTGCTCATGAATAACGCACGAGTCAAGAGGTTCAGCTTTGCCTAATTACACGTTCGATCTTGCAGATTCGAGTTTGCCGAATTCAAACTCGCTAAATTGGAGAAAGTTTTGCACGTCAGTGTACTTTGGTGCGTTTGTGTTACTTTTGTTGTGTGTTACTTTTAAGCCTTTGAAATATAGAAAGCTTATTTTCGGTAATGATAAAGAAGCTAATTTCTCTACTTATTGAGCTTAAGCAAGTCTTTTTACAAGGATTCTTTAGGTGGCCGTACACCTACCCGCACCGAACGGGCCGAACGAATCGACCGAAATGAATTTTAGAATTCTTTATATGAAATCGTATGAAACCTCCCACACCTGCCCGCTACTCCTGCACCTCCCACACACTAAATCTGGCAGTACTTCGAGAATTTGGCGCGGGTAGGTGTGCGCTCAGCCTTAGGTCCCACTTTATTTTTAAACACACCATGGTTTTGATCCTATTATTAAATTGGATCGAAAATCGATAAATCGAATGAATGGGTACCGCTTGTGACTTTTTTTTTATGTTTTAGAAAGTACGTTATGTTTTTGTTCCCAGTAAAAAGCGTTAAACTCTTGAATGTTTTCAGACGACCAAACATCTCAGTCACCAGATTTACTCTATAAAATAAATCATTAAAATACATCATCATAAAAAACTTACATCTTTACTAGATGATTTAATTAAACAGTGTCAGGAGGCAATCTTTGCCTACACAAGACACTGTAGTGCCTGGGAGATTGTTTGAGATGGAGTAGGCTTGCCCAGCACCTACGCCACCCTCTCAGTTTAACCGGCCATATCTACAGGAAAGACATGGTCAATACATGTGGAGCTGACTTAAGCCGCGGGTTTCCTCACGATGTTTTCCTTCACCGTTAGAGCTCGTGTTAATGTGCATATAAATTTTTCGAAACGAAATATTCATCATCATAAAATAAGGTCAATAACCAAGGGCAAAGAAAATAACCAGTAAAATAACGAGTAAAGTTCACATAAAGCCAACTTCACTCAAACATTTTGCATCAAAGGTTCACAGATTTATGAAATTGCTGCAATCACTTTAAAGCTTGTGTTCTTCAAAACGAGTTGGCCGTCACATAACGGATTAAATGACGGGTAGGAAAAAGATTAATTAAATAATTCTAGGGAGAGGGGGTTAAGGTAATGCCGCGGTGGCGTGCAAGGTGGCGATCAGTTGTTGTGTACGAATTTGTAGCGACGTGTTCACACTGACGCGTCCTCTGATTGGCGGCCAATGAATGCCAATCGGAACTCGTTGGTTTGGCCTTACCTTTAGTGGGTTTTTCTCATATTGGAGCAGCCCGACTGGGTAAGTAACTCCGCTCTAACAGGATAACGCAGCCAAATAACATCATTCTTTTGGAATGGTGTTGTATTCCTGCGTTGAGTAAGGTTGCTAGAGCTCTGCGAGGAAGCGCTGTGGTGACAATTGGTCGACCAGTCTTGTCCATTGTGTTGTCGACGCAGTAATTCTTCTTTTAAAGGGTCAGCAGCGCGATTATGACTCCTCTGGTGTCGCAGGTGTGCTTGTCTGCTTCCTAGTAGTAAATGCTGGGCAGTAAGACCGGGCCATAAATTCAGCAGAGTTTTTTTATGAGAACTATAATGACTACTATTTACATACTTTTTTATTGCAAATTAATACAATTATGATAAATATAAAAACACCCAAACCCTAGAAAAATATTTGAAGATCATACAAACATTTGCTTCGTGGCGGAAATCGAACCCGCAGCCTTCTGTGTTCCAGGCGGACCCTCGCCCACTGCACCACAGAGGTCTTATAAGGTTACTTGACTAGTAAAAGTTACCAACGTACAAGCCAGGACAGTGAATGTGTTTATCACTGGCTTAGTTTCAGCAGAGTCATTCTGTAGACTCACTTCAAATTCACTCAAGTGACCGATCTGACTAAATACACAAAAATGTATTGTGAGATTCAAATTTCGAATACGAAATTTAAAATCTCACAGCGGATTCAGCTCTTCGACGTTCGAAGTAAGTTTACAGAATAACTCTGCAGAAAGCGTATGTCGAATAACGTTGGACGTAAGTTTGAGGATGCCAAAGTTTAATGCAACCATCTCATGTATTAATATTCGTATGGGAAGCACTTTGTTTGATTTCGTTGTTACATTCCGTGGACTACTGGAGACATTTTGAAATGGATGGATTGGAAAATTTACAAATTTTCGTTTTTTTTTTTTAAGAATCCCAGTATCATAATAATAATGTCTAGCATGACTTACGAAAGTTTTAAAAATGAAAATGAGCAAAATTAATTCTTACAAGTGCATCCCAACTTCGCTCAGATTTAGATTAAATTTTTAAGTAGATTGTTCCAGGTTTAATAAGGCCACTTTAGCTGAATCGTAATATGAATCGTATTATAATGCCGTCTCTTTCCATAGACTTGAGAGTGACAAGAAAAAAACATAATTACGAATCATATTATGATTCATAAAAGGAATTGCGGTATAGCGGGCATTTTAATCTCCCTGCGGTCTTAAAAAGATCACTAGCAGAATCACATTAGGAATTGAATTATATCGACGGCAGAAAGCGGAAAAGTCGTATCTCGAAATATCCAATTTTACACCAGAGCCAATAAACTATTTAAAAAAATTATAACTCCTAATCTACAAAAACTTAAAAAAAAATCAAGGGCGTAAAATAACATTTTTATTATTTTGTGATTCTGCTTTAGCGATCTTTTTAAGCCCGCTGGTGTGGTTTCTGACACTGAACTAAAAACCAAATCAGCCGAAAATATTATAAAAAATATTATATTTTATTTTGCTTCCTCAGTTATTCCCTAGCCAGTTTCCAGTTACGTAACATCAACCGCTCTAAACAAACAGAATAATAGTATGAAAAGCGTTGCCTTCCATAAATCAGCAGTACAATCTCCGAGTTTTAAGTACTATACGTCCCGCATTGCGGCTTGTGGCTTTGTAGCTTAAATTACACGTGTCACCACCACGCGTAGGACACTAATGGTGCACATGCGTTGCAGATTGTGCCCAAAAGACACCTGAAAGTCATTGCTGGCCTCTTAGCTCAGTTGGTAGTAGCTCTGCCTTCTGCGCTGTAGGTCGTGGGTTCAATTCCCATCCAGGACAAACATTTGTGTGATGAACATAGATGTTTGTTCTGTGTCTGGATGTTATAAAGTATTATAAGTATGTATTTACAAAAAAAAGTATATTAAATAAGTATTCTATCAGTTATCTGGTCCCCATAGTACAAGGTTTGCTTAGTTTGGGGCTAGATGGCACTGTGTGAAATGTCCAGCAATATTTATTAATTTATTTTATTTATTGATGCTCGGCTAAGATTTGAATCCACGACTCTCTAAAGTCGAGGAACTCTCTCACTCCTCCAACACGGCTCGACCACCCCACATACCCATAGGAATCGGAAAAGGGCATTTTTACAATTGGACTTTTGAGAGCCATCTTTGCCCAGAGGGATAGGTACATCAACTATCGATCAGAGGGTCGGGGCTTCAAATCCTGGCCATGTATCAAAGGATTTTTCATTTCAAAAAATTTAATGCGCATTTACACGAGCTCTAACCGGCGAAGCACGACAAAAATAGCCTGTATTTATTATTTAACTTATCATAAAATATTATGCAGATTTAAATTTTATTTTTAAAGCACCTTTAAAATTTTAATGATACATTTTACGCCTTACGTATGCGATGATTATGCGAAATTATGCGGAACACGTCATTAAAACATGCTGAAGTTTGCTTTTTGTAACATTAAATAATTAAGTGCTGATAGAGTTAACCAAATTAATGAAAAATATAGAATAGAAATTAAAGAACCATTACCCACTAGTGCAGTGTTCCGCAAAGGGTTTGCCGCGGCACACTTGTGTACCATTGTGTCATTTGTGGTCATTAGTTATTGTGCCTCGGAAAAATAAGGTTACCTATCTCAGTTAAGTTACTCCGAAGGACCGCGCTCAACTAAACAAGCTCATGTTTCGCATTAAAAAAAAAATCATTTAATGGTGTACCTCCAAAATTTTCCGATTTCCTAGATATACCTTGAACACAAAAAGTTTGTGGAACACTGCACTAGTGGACGCTTAAATTACCTAGAGAAGATTACAATAGTATGCCTTCACACTTCTACTATATTGACGTATTTGTTCAACTTGTCTTTCTTGATAAATCTACGAGACTAAGCTGCTGAGTATGGTCTCAAAATGAGAGCTGTGTTGGCTGGCATTTATGGCCTTTTCGTTATGAAAAATAATATATAAGTATATGATTATTATATGAGTCCTAAATAGTGAAGAAAGTAGCCATTTATTAATTTTATCAGTTTCTGTATGAATCTCCATGTAGGTGAAATTGTTTGCCATAACTATAATAATAATAAAAGCCTTTTATTCAGACAGTATAACAGTTACATTAAATTAAAACATGCACTAATTATTACAATAGTTTTTTGCATCGACTCCCTGCCTGTATGTCACTGGTTGACAAAGGCCTCCTCCAACTGCCGCCATTTCTCTCTATAATTAGCCTCTCTTGTCCATGTGCCACCTGCTATGGATTTAATGTCGTCAACCCACCGTCTAAATTGTCTACCTCGTTTTCTTTTCATGTCCCTTGTAAACCAGTTCATTTATTTTATTTATTTATTTATTATTAATAACTAGCACGGTTACAAAACACCAATTACGCTAATTACAAAATGTCAATATGAAATACAATAAATAGTAAAAATATTATAATAACAATGTCGTCAGGTAGGCCGAATGTCAAATGAAAAAGAAAAATAAAAAATAAGAAAATAAAACAAAATAAGAAATAAAAACAAAACATGCATGGAATAAAATTAAATTAAAATTAAATTACAATATCTAATTAAACTCATTTATTTATTTATTTATTTATTCATGACTAATTTAGACCATTTTTTTTTTCAGTTTCTCTGATTGTGTGGCCTGACCACTTCCATTTCAGCTTTTTTATTGTTTTTATAACATCTTTTGTTTTTGTTTGTTTCTTAATAGTTGTAAGTTTTATTCTATCGGATAGTCTTTTGCCCAGCATGCTTCTTTCCATAGAGTTCTGATAAGTTTCTAGCTGTTTGCCATAACTAGTTTGTCATAAAATTCCTAGAGCTGATTACGCCTATGTGCCCAAAGCATTAAATCACATTCGTTGAACGAACGCAGCGGTTAATTTTATACTATTTGCAGAGAATTTTGCAGAAAATGGAATTAAACAGAGGACTGATTCTGAAATACACAGTCGGCGACAAAAGTTAATTCAATTATAACTTGTTAAACTTTCGCGATTTGTTAACATAATGATAATTATTATTACGGGATTTTATCGCCTACCTTTTATTTATTTTGTTTCCCGACGTTTCGAACACGTTGCAGCGTTCGTGGTCACGGTCATCCCGTGTCAACAAAATAAATAAAAGGTACGCGATAAAATCCCGTAATAATAATTATCATTATGTTAATTCAATTATCTTAATTATTATTAAAGACAACTAAGTATTAACGTAGTTTCATTTTATTCCTTGGAATTGCTATTTATTTCAATTTTTCATATCATCTGTTGGGTCGGCTGTGCATCTTTCTATTCTAATTATACATCTTTTTTGAAGAAACAAGTTCACTGTATTCAATGAATTAATAAAAATAAATGAAATGAATTAATCTGTGTGAGTGTTCTCGAGTGCTCCCGAGTGTTTGCAACGATCATACATGTACCCTAACAGGTTTTTACATACATAAATACATAAAATCACGCCTGTTTCCCATCATAGGCAGAGACCACAGATCTCCACTTGCTACGATCCTGACACACTTCTTTAGCTTCATTCACTCTTGTAGAGAGGATGGGATAATTTACTCAATAATAGTTCGAATTAAGTATTTACACTATATTACAACCATCGATATGTACAATAAAAAGAAGGAGTGAAATATACTAAGGAGAAAAACTAAAATATTCAGAAACCAAAAGCGCACAGCAAAGCTCTGTGTCAATTCAAAATTTTCTCAATCACTTCTGACAACTGTCAGATATCGGTCCGGGTGCGCCATGCGTTCCAAAGAGAATGCACGTGATATACTAGCAAAGAGGTTTGACTTAACGCATGGCGACACCCGCGACTCCGTCCGTTGACGAATGATAGATGTTGTGTATGATATGAACCTGTGTGAATATGAATAGATCCCCACATCACTCCCCCTCGAAGACCGTCACTACGGGCGATAAAAGTCTGTGAATTGAACTCTTCTACCGGAACGTGTTCGATAGGGTAGCGGAGAATCCGAAACTGAAATAGGTTCCTCATTGTGAGAAGAAGAATAAGAGTCCGACAAAAAGTAGGCTGGTTTCAGTCGGTCTATAGACACATTCTTAGGCTTATTTTTGAACAAAATTTTGAATACTTTGTCTCCACGCTGAAGAACTTCGTGAGGACCGGAGTACGAAGGCTGGAAAGCTCCTCGTTGCATTTCTTCCCGAAGGAATACATGCGACGATGAAGCGAGGTCTTTGAAAACAAAGATTTTATCATTACGATGACGAGACGCGGGAACAGGTTGCAATTGTCTTGCGATGGAGCGCAGCCGAGCAGTAAAGTCTGTAACGTCAGTTGTACCGGTGGCGTTACTGTAGAAAAACTCGCCAGGTAGACGTAACGGCTCGCCATAGACCAATTCAGCAGAAGATGTTTTCAGATCCTCCTTGACTGCACTACGTATCCCTAACAAGACTAGTGGGAGGGATTCTGTCCAGTTACTATCAGCGTGACAAGTGATTGCTGACTTGAGCTGGCGATGGAACCTCTCCACAAGACCGTTACAGGCAGGATGATATGCCGTCGTCTTGCGGTGTTTGAAACCTGCTAGCTTCGCGAGGAATCCGAATAGCTCTGATTCGAACTGTCGCCCACGATCAGTCACTATGTCGGTTGGGCAGCCGAATCGAGCTATCCAACCAGATAATAGTGCCTTGGCCACTGTCTCGGCCGTGATATTCGCGATAGGTATCGCCTCAGGCCATCTAGTGAACCGATCCACGGCAGTTAGACAATAACGATAGCCATTTGAGATTGGCATGGGGCCAATCAGATCTATGTGCACGTAGGAAAACCTAGATTTCGGCAAGTCAAACGTGCCCAAAGGACTGGAGACGTGACGACTGATTTTAGAGCGCTGGCAGTCCAAGCATGCTCGTGACCACTCACGACAGTCCTTCCTGATTCCTGGCCAAACGTAACGCTCTGCTATTAATTTAGCGGTGGCTTTTGCGCCAGGATGACTAAGGCAGTGAAGGCTGCTAAATATTTGCTTACGCAAAGGTTTGGTCACGAACGGTCTTGGTTTGCCAGTACTCACGTCACAGTAGACTTCCAATTCACTAACGGGATCTTTAATTTTCTCCAAGCGAAGCGAATTTGGCTCGTCGTGGAGAAAGTTTGAGAGCTCGGCGTCAGTGCTTTGGGACTTAGCGAGTGTTTCGCTATCGACAGGACTTTGGAGCTCGTCAATACGTGAGAGCGTGTCGGCAACGACATTATCCTTGCCGGATATGTGCCGAATGTCACTCGTGAATTGCGAAATAAAATCCAAATGTCTGTATTGTCGCGGTGAACAATTACGCTTCCGTTCGCTGAAGGCATAGCAAAGCGGCTTATGATCCGTATAGATCGTGAATTCTCTTGCCTCGAGCATGTGGCGGAAGTACTTTATGCCCTCATAAATAGCGAGTAGCTCGCGGTCATAGGGTGAGTACTTCTGCTGTGATGGGCTGAGTTTCCGCGAGAAGAAGGCTAGCGGTTGCCAGACATTCTCTTTGAACTGCTGTATAACTGCACCCAATGCTAAGTCGCTAGCGTCCGTAACTAACGCGATTTTGGCTTGGCAATCGGGATGTGCTAGTAAGGCAGCGTTGCAGAGACACTCTTTGCATTGCTCGAAAGCATGAAGGGATTCACCCGACAAGTCCACAGGATCTGAAGCCTTTGCCGAACCGGCTAGGAAGGCGTTCAGTGGGGCTTGAATTTTTGCGGCGTTGGGTATAAATCGCCTATAAAAATTCAGCATGCCCAAGAATCTCCTGAGTTGCCGAACTGTTTTCGGTGCAGGAAATTCGTTTATAGCTTGGACTTTGGAGTCAAGTGGTTTTGTGCCGGCGGCAGAGATATGGTAACCTAAAAACTTTACCTCTGAAACACCAAACACACATTTTGAGGTGTTCACGACGATTCCGTACTTCTTAATGCGATCGAAAAGCTGACGAAGATGGCTCTCGTGCTCGGCTACGGATCGGCTAAATACTAAGAAGTCATCAAGATAGCAATAACAGAATTCCAACCCACGGGTCATTTCGTCTACAAACCTCTGGAACGTCTGTCCAGCGTTCCGAAATCCGAATCCCATGAATGGGAATTCAAAGAGGCCGAATGGGGTTGTTATAGCGGTCTTTTGGATGTCCTCCTCGTACACAGGGATTTGGTTGTAGGCCTTGACTAAATCGATAGTAGAAAATACGGTACAACCAGTAATACTGTGGGCAAAGTCGTGAATATGACGGATAGGGTACCTGTCCGGAATGGTCCGAGAGTTAAGCAGTCGATAATCTCCACAAGGACGCCAACTGTTGTCTTTCTTGGGAGCCAAGTGAAGAGGGGAAGACCATGGACTCTCAGAGGGGCGCGCAGTACCATTGCTCAGCATCAAGTTGAACTCCTGCTGCGCCACCTTCAGTTTGTCAGGTGCTAATCTTCGAGGGGAACATGATATTGGTGGACCTGGTGTGGTGCGTATGTGATGAACAGTGTTGTGTTTATGAACGCGTGGCATGCCAGGTGGCTTAGTGATTTCTGGAAATTCTGATAGTATTTTATGAAATGGCGTGTCGCCGGACGGAATCTTAACCGAAAACACATTGCTAGGAACATTATCAATAAAAACTTCGGTAGACAATGAAGTGACATTATCAATAATGCGTCCTATGCGTTTGTTGCGGACGTCGACAATAAGACCATAATGACTCATAAAGTCGACTCCAATTATAGCCTTAGTGACGTCAGCAACAATGAAATTCCACGGAAAGTCGCGCCTAAGACCTAAGTCTAAGTTAAGCTGGTGAGAGCCAAAGGTGTGGATGATACTCCCGTTGGCGGCTGTTAGCTGGTAGGTGGTCTTGACTCGACGCTCCTGAAGTGCAGATCGGGGGAAAACGCAAACGTCGCTTCCAGTGTCCACAAGAAAAGGGATCTTCGATCGGCGGTCAGTGACGAAGAGGCGACCAGGGAGGGAAACGGGGCAATCGTTAGTCGCCGTTATCGACTGCCTTGGGCGTTTCCCGACTTCTCGAAGTCACATGGTCTTACGCACTGGTTCGCGTTGCTGCCGTGACGGTTGTGGTACCAGCATATCGGGAACTTGCGATAGTTGGACTGGGATCTCGACCTCGAACGCCTGCGCTGCTGGTTCGACTGCCGGTTGTTGGAGCGGGAACGATGTCCTGCCCGTGGCTCGCGGTTGAGCTGCGTCGTTAGGTTTTTAACAGCCAGCTTCAGCTCAGCGATCTCGTTGGCCATTGATTCCACGGAACCGGGAACAGGGACTGCAGATGATGTTGCGGCTACATGTGACGTGGGCGCTACGATGTCGTGTACTCGATCCGCTAGATCAGCTGAGGCTTCCAACGAAGAGGCTGGTTGCGATGCGATCAACGTTTGTAGATTGCTCGGGAGCCGGCTGCACCAAATGCTGCGTATGAAGTCATCAGGGACCGCGGTACCAGCGAGGCTTTGCAGATGGCGAAGGAATTGCGACGGTTTGCGGTTGCCTAGCTCTTCGTGCATGAGTAGTTGTTGAATTTTCCGCTCACGCGATGCTGAAAGACGTTTGATCAGCTCTTCCTTAAGCTTGCCGTACTTGTCAGTGGCAGGAGGGCAGGTAATGATGTCTTTTACCTCCTTTGAGAACTGTGGTTCCAGATGACTCGTGACGTAGTAGAATTTGGTCGTGTCCGCGGTGATGTTCGATATTGCGAATTGACCCTCTATCTGCGCGAACCATATCTCGGGCTCCTCCGGCCAGAACGGTGGAACTCTGATTCCAACTCTAGAAACTTCGAGCGGAATTGAAGCATCGTTCGTCTTTTGTTTTCGCTTCGTCACAGTCTTCGCGCCTGGCCCGGCCTCCGTTTTGCCAGACGCGGCTGATGCCAGCGAGTCGCTATCACTCATTCTCCCGTGTTCTTTTCGGGGTCACCAGTTGTAGAGAGGATGGGATAATTTACTCAATAATAGTTCGAATTAAGTATTTACACTATATTACAACCATCGATATGTACAATAAAAAGAAGGAGTGAAATATACTAAGGAGAAAAACTAAAATATTCAGAAACCAAAAGCGCACAGCAAAGCTCTGTGTCAATTCAAAATTTTCTCAATCACTTCTGACAACTGTCAGATATCGGTCCGGGTGCGCCATGCGTTCCAAAGAGAATGCACGTGATATACTAGCAAAGAGGTTTGACTTAACGCATGGCGACACCCGCGACTCCGTCCGTTGACGAATGATAGATGTTGTGTATGATATGAACCTGTGTGAATATGAATAGATCCCCACAACTCTCATCACATTCTTCATGCAAGCTCAAGGTACTCTTGACCTGGCCATTTTTCAATAATATTAACAGGTTTTTAAAATTTTGTAATGTCAAAGTGACAATAACATGTCTAAAGGTAAGCGTCCACTTGTCGGTATCGTACGCTTCGGACGCATCGCACGCAACGGATCGTAGTATTATTTGTATAGAAACTCATATAAGTGCGTCCACCTGTCCGCATCGTACGCATCGCATTACACAGATAATCCGCTTGATGCGATCCGTCCGCTGCGTGCGATGCGGGCCTGTGGACGCTTACCATAAGAGTCGCTAGTGATTTGTGGATGAAGTTGACATTCAATCATTCACTAAGAAATAGTCTAACTGTGAAATTATACAGGCCGATTATGATAGTTAATAATGATGTCGATGTAAATAATGAAACAAGCCTGTAGTAGATTTGTTCAACAATCAATTCTGATTGTACGAAATTGAGAAATTGAAATAATTTATCAATTTTTATCGTCGACTATACAAGTTCCGACACACTGCCGGGAGTAATGTTAATTAGCGTGTGAAATTGAGTGAGAGCACCGGTTTCTTGAAATATTATCTTTTTAATTAAGTTTAGGTATTTTTACAATGTTCGTCTTATATTTTGTTTGTTTTTACACTTTCCTTCTATTTCCTAATTTCACTCAGGTACAAATATTATAATCTTAGTGGCCCATACTTCACTTGTACAATGAAATTGATAACAAAAGATAAAATAACAAGAAATTAAATTAAAAAAATAATGAAAATCCTTGTCAGATACCTTCATCAACGAGAAAAGAGCTAATGATCTTTAATAGAACAAAATTTTAGCTGAGAAAACCATAAAAATCGGATTATCCGTTCCGGAGCTACGATGCCACAGGCAGACAATTTTTTTTTTTTTGTAGCTACAATCTCACCTGATGGTAAGCGACGATGTGGCTGACTATCACAAAGGTCTAGTCTAGAAGATACCTGATTGAACCTGCACCTATTACGTCTCAGCAATAACCCAGGCCACCAGCAGGTGAATGTAATGAGATCAGCTACAGATTGGACCACAAACATCCAAAACCTTCGTTGGTACCGGGGCATATTAAAAATTGCATCTCCAAGTAAATTGGTATTACCCTGGCGGAGTCAGTAGCGCGGGTAATGCAAGCCAGGCGGTACCTGCAACGGCGATGCTGTTTTATTAATTTCCAATCTTTGTGTCCTCCGTTTTGCGAATGCTATTGGTAGGTATATTTTATGCCTCTTCTATCTAGCCTCTTTTGGATGTTTTTTGAGGATTTTGTTTCACCGTGTTGGCCGAGCCTTACATACTTTAGGCCTTTTACATCTGGCCTCTTAGCTCAGTTGTTAGTAGCTCTACCTTCTTCACTATAGGTCGTGGGTTCGATTCCCACCCAGGACAAACATCTGTGTGATGAACATAGATGTTTCTTCTGTGTATGGGTGTTATAAAGTATTCTATGTATCTATTTACAAAAAAAAAAGTATATAAGTATTCTATCAGTTATCTGGTTCCCATAATACAGGCTTTGTTTAATTTGGGGCTAAATGGCGCTGTGTGAAATGTCCAGCAATATTTATTTATTATTTATTATCTTTACTGGATGATTTTATACAGAATCAGGATGCAATCTTTGCCTACACTTAATGGGACACTGTAGTGCCTGGGACATTGTTTGAGATAGAGTACGCTTGCCCAGCACCTAAACCAGCCATATCCACTGGAAAGACATGATTAATACGTGTGGGGCTGACTAAGCCTCACGATGTTTTCCTTCACCGCTTAGAGCTCGTGTTAATGCGCATATAAACTTTTTATATCGAAAAATCCATTGATGCGTGGCTGGGATTCGAACCTTAGGATTGAAAGTTGAGGTACTAATCCCCTCGGCCAACACGGCTCTAATAACTTGAATAACGTATAACTTCCTCGCGCGGCGGGAATCAAACCCGCAAATGGGAATCAAACGCCCACTGTGCCACAGAGGTCTTCTATATCACACTTGCTGTCCTGCCCTCTGTGCCCAAATAACTGCACCCGCGAAGATCTTGTTGCGGCTTCAGATAGGGCCATAGAGGTGGCATCATTAGAGTAAACTAATTCAAATACCGCATATTAGTATGAGCATATTGACATGATGAATGAATGAATGTACAGAGGTCTTCAATAGCTCGAACTTGAAGAGCACAACGCTACGCAAAACATTTTGAACGCGGCTGTTGTAAGATACTGCAACGACTATAGTTTCCCATTATTATTCACTTCATTAATTCCAAGTTGGGTACATAAAACTGATTAAAAATTATCTTTACGCAATTTCCTACGGAAACTTGGAAGGTTTCCAAGTGACTCCACAGTTTTTCTTGCGTGACCTGCATGTCTGAAGTTTTAAGGCTTTAGAACTTTTTGGCATAAAATGGTTGATTGTGATCTGTTTTCGTAAATTAGTATAATATTCAGGTTTGTAAAAGACCACACTGAGATTGGACCATTTTAGCCACAATAACACATCGGGAAGGGCTAATTTTGTTCCAAGTTGTAGGTAAGTGGGTGCCGTCTAATATATTTTTTTGTGTGTAATTTTTCTAGTAATATTTTTTAGTTGTAAGTACCTACCTATCTTACGGGTATGTCACAGAACATACCTAAGTATAAGTCCATAGAAACTAAGCTACGACACGTTTGTATAACTTTTTAAATACATTAAGAACCAGTTGAGCTACCTAAGGATCGTTGGAAACGATCTATAGGTGGTAAAGTGTTTTAAAGTCAAATAAATAAAACAAACAGTTCAGTTTTACCAACCATTTGTACTTAAGCCTAATTTATTTAAGCTAAATCAGACATTGAAGTGATCATAAAACATTTGCAAAACCAAATACATCATATTACCATAATAGAGTGTATGAAAAGGGCAATCACAACGCCTATTAGCCAGCGCAGACCAGGGACTAATGGAGATAGTGATGTTCCCGACAATAGGGAGCCGAATATAGCCGAAGATAGCCGAAAGTATCATTTGCTAAAAATAGACACAAGAACAGTCTCACTGATTCATTCATTTTTGCCAAAATTTAGTAAGATTTGATGAATCGTTTCGACCCCGATTCTGCTTTATTAGGGTTCCGTACCTCAAAAGGTAAAAAAAGGAACCCTTATAAGATCACTTTCTTGTCCGTCTGTCTGTCTGTCCGTCTGTCTGTCTGTCCATGTGTCACCATCGATTATCTCAAGAACGGGTAAAGCTAGCAAGTTGAAATTTATACCATATACTAAAGTTTATAGTCCCTATTGTGAGTATAAAAATCAAGGTCCTGAGTCAACACTGTAAAAAGATATAGGCAAATTTAGGTTTTCGTGAAAACTTGTGAGTACCAAAACTTACCTTAATTATCAACTTTTTTTATTTTTCGGAATTTTTCCTTTACTTGTGCTGAAAGACCTTGTTTGTAACCAAAATTGACAATTCTAGGTCAACCGGAAGTACCCTAGAGGTTTTGGGTCGAAAACCTAAATGGTAGTTCCCGTTGACCTAGAATAACGAAATTTGGCAAAAAGCAAGGTCTTATCCAGTGATCGGAATGAGGCGGGCTAAACTACCTAAAGTTCAAAGAACAGAGGCAAAAAAGGGGAGACTTCCTTACTACAAGAATTTTATTCTTGTAGTAAGTAAGAATTTTATTGAAAGTTGACACAATTTTCACAGTGAGTAAGTATATTTAAAATTAATGTTAATAATATTGTGAACTAATTCAAATAATTTTTCTATTTGACCGACGGAAAAAAGTTTTTTATCCTTATAATTTACATTTTAGTTTTTGTTATTAATTCAGGTAAAAAATTGATTCACCTTAATGTTAGATGTTCTTTATTATTGTCCCGGAAACTGAAATAATTGGGTCGAAAAATATCTAGTCCTAAGGCGTCTCCATTTGTCTCTGTTATTTTTCGAACTTTAGGTATTTTAGCCCGCCTCATTCCGATCACTGCTTATAACACAAATAAAGGAAAAATTCCAAAAAGTTAAAAAGTTGAAAATTAAAGGGTGTTCCCATACATACATAGTTGACGCCAATTAAAATTGTCCTCCGAGTTGTATGGGCGCTCATACAATTAAGCGGACTAGCTTAATTGGCACCATGGCTAGGTACGAAACCCTCGGCGTACGAGTTCGACTCGCACTTGATCTGTTTTTTATTTTTTTTATTTGGTAAATGTTGTTGAAAACAAAAATAAGTCTATTTGATGTAACAAAACTTTATAATGATTGTTGATAAAACCCTCGTTCTAGATCGATGAAATATTTTTAAAGAAATCAACCTTGCAAAACTTGTCATGTATGGAGTACAGACTTTGTATACATGGGCATTTACCAATGGATGTTTTTCTAGTTGCCCTTCAGGTACGCTTAACGCTCGAAGATATAGATGAATATTTTCACTGTTTCTTAGAAATACATACAGCAATTCTGTTTCTTTTTACTTTTGCCGAATTCGTTCATAATTTTCGGCTCTTACGCCCGAACTAATGTTGTATATTGATTACAGCGAACATTTAGTACATTTGGATGCAACTGCAGCTATTTGCAATTTAATATGAAACTGCGGTTAGAAACGTTTAGATTAAATAAACCAGTAGGTAATGTTTACTGCAAGTGTGCTAACTGTCGATTAGTTTCACGTTTGATTTAGCTGATACACATGTTGCGTTTTATCCAAACTTTCGCATTTATTATATCAATGTGATATGATTAGTGTGATAAGCAAAGATTGTTAGTTATATCGGACTTCCAGACCCGAAAAGGCGCCATCTGTTGGTTGATATTCCCAGTGTTCGTAATAAGCGCTTTGAGTCTACATTTTTCATGCACACGGCGAAAATGTGGCACTCATTGCTGGGGTCTGTATTTCCAGAAAAGTATAATTTGGGTGTCTTCAAATCGAGAGTCAATAGGTTCCTTCTAAGTAAGCGTGCTCTATCTTAGACCACACCGTTGCTTTACATCAGGCAGGGTTTGGTCAAACGAAAACCTATTTCAGTTAAGCTGTACTCAACACCAGTATTTCCACACCCTCAATATAAATCCACCGATAAATCGTAAAGTCATTGAACGTTATTTACATTTTGTGTTCGAAGTTACCGTCTGATCCCATTATAAGTTCGACCATACAGCTGACCGCATAAACCGCCAAGCTAAAATAGTTGTTATTGCAATCGGTTAAGGTTTGTTTGGGAATAGTTTGTACAGATCGACGATTGCTTGAACTTGTGATCAACAAAAAGTAATATTAGGGTGACCACCGAATTTGCTGTCAATATTCAGATTGATTGGATTTATAGTGTCTACACTTCAGTATTTTTTTAATCTGTTACATATCTACGTGTTCGTTGCAAGTGATCTATGTATATTTGAAAATGAAAAATCTTTTCATTAAATTCGGACGGGATTCGAACCCGCAATATCTATATACAATATTTATTTATCCAGATCGCTTGATTGATCCAAATTACTCCAGCCGTAAGTTTTGTCCTGTCCTGGTAACCTTGTTACCTGCAACACTAATTCTTAGGCCAAATATTTTTGAGGTTTAAAATACTAAATAAAAATCTATATACATTTTCTGTCCAATCACAACAATCAGAAACAACAAGACAGTTCCAAAAACAACTAAACCATAAACACAAACAAATACACCCTTTATTTCCCGCGTAACGTGGGTTCGGGTATATGAAATTTCCATAAAAACTTTGCACCTGCCGTAGGTATAATAGACTATATCTATATACAAGTATATGGTCACAGAACACGAAGTGTTCGAATCTTCATACATAATACATGTGAGCCGTCCGTGTCCAATAATACTGTGTATTGTTTGACAGAAGGGATATACAAAGAAATTATGTTAAAACCAGCTCTAGCAATACCATATTATATGAGAATGTGAAGTGTTAAGGTTGTAGCTGACCAGTCGCCTCCGCACCCGAACTATGAAACCGAAAGTGAAGTTTTATCAAAATTATCGATTCCGACGGGATTCGAACTCGCATTGATAAAAGCGACCCACCATAAGCTGGAGTGCCTTGACCAACTTGACCACGGAAACCAAGACCCGCCGATTGTGGATTCCGTGGCCGAGTTGGTTAAGGCACTCAGGGTTAAGAAGGATCGATATGACGAATGATAAAATATGTATTTAATAATTTGAGTAAATTGTACTATTAATATTGCATGCGATCTACGCTGAGTATGGCTGCACAAAAATGTATCACTACTAACTGCTACAAAACCCATATTTACGCAATAAATGACTTTGATTTGATTTGATCGCTTGTATCAATGCGGGTTCAAATCCCGTCGGAATCGAAAATTTTGAAAAGATTTTTAATTTTTAGTCCAAGACCAAACCTTTTTAATTATGTAATCTTGGTTCATTACTGCAAAAGATACTTTATTCTGGTTAAAGTAGTCTAAGGTTTATGGGCTATATCCTAAGTTAAGTTTTACAGCAGACCTTACCAAATGACGTAAATTATAATTTGGCTAAGTTTAATGTGAAATAACTCTTTGCTCAACAATGAACATTCGAAAATGTTTAAAATATTTATAAGTATACTTACCTGTTGTTGATGTTGTTGATGAGACGTGTTCGTCGAGGGGATAGTATCTCGACTTTTGTCAAGGTCGTGGTTTCAAATCCTGGCCGTGTGTCAAAGGATTTTTCGTTTCGAAAAATTTATATGCGAATTAACACGAGCTCTAAAGGGTGAGGAAACCCGCGGCTTAGCCAGCCCCACACGTATTGACCAACATGTCTTTCCTGTGGATATGGTCAGTTAAGCTGAGAGGATGGTTTAGGTGCTGGGCAAGCCCTAAAAAAAGCCGTGTCCCAGGCACTACAGTGCCCCGTTAAATGTAGGCAAAAATTGCCTAGTGACACTAAGATAAGATATTTTAAAGCTATTATAGATTTGGTAATTACTTAGAAGTGTACGTACAAACCAATGTGCATCTGTTTTAAAATAAAAAGTTGGGCTGTACCGTATTAATCTAAAAGCAAATCAGATTCATACCCCGAGGCTGAGCCACATCTGGCCAGTTAAAAGTTGCCAGTGAACTGGCATGAATACACCGCGTAACTTTGTTAACTGTGTGCCTTGTGTTAAAGAAGGTAGCTGTTATACTTGAGAAAAGAGAATCAGTTAGGTTTTTGTTGCAAAAATATTATTCAGGGCAAGCAAGATTTTTATTGAAAATTTTTATGGACACAGGATATTATCGCGTAATTTTCAATATGAATAGTGATCGCGAAAGTTTAAAAAAGACTAAAACAAGATTTTGATAGGCAATGCAATCATAAATAAATAAATATTGGTGGATATTTTACACAGCGCCATCTAGCCCCAAACTAAGCAAAGCTTTTACTTTGGGATCACATAATTCGATACTTAATATAACCAGATAACTTATATATTTTGAAAATACATTCATAGAATACTTTTTATCAGTCAAACACAGAAGAAACATCTATGTTCATCACGCAAATGTTTGTCCTAGGGTAGGAATCGAACCCACGACCACGACCCGCTACTAGCAGAGC
The DNA here is from genome assembly GCA_958496255.1 of Camptogramma bilineatum. NCBI lineage: Eukaryota > Metazoa > Arthropoda > Insecta > Lepidoptera > Geometridae > Camptogramma > Camptogramma bilineatum. The sequence continues at coordinate 12,702,521 of OY292466.1, read as the reverse complement.
TACTACAGAGCTGAGAGGTCAGTCTAACCATACATCACTGCTCATAAATCATAAATTATCAAAACTGGTCTCTATTACTATAGAGACCAGTCATATTGATACTATTTAATTATACGATTAAACTAAGCATTTTTTTAAAACATAATTTAAACAAACTAACGGGACTTTATCGCGCAATTACCTTATTTTATTATTTCCCGACGCCGACGTTTCGAGTGCGTTACAGTTACGCACTCACAATTACGTGATAAAATCCCGTTAGTTCATTATGTCTACAGATCTCTTTAAAATGTGCATTTTTTAATGCACATTTTACGCGTATGTTTTGTATCTTGCACCATACAAAAACGTATCCAAGTCCAAGACTTCGTACTTTGTACCCGTGGCATCATTTCATGTTGTTAGTGCTCGGGAAAATATGAAAATATCGTTTTATTACTAACTTAGTTCCGTTATTTTACTGACGTGGTTTTGGTTTTGTCGCTTACATTTTAAGTGATCAGCTTTAAAATAAACTTAATAAGTTTTCTGTCTTTAAAAATGACCTATTACCTACTAATGTCTTCGGACGGAGCACTTCGTATATTATAATAGAACTTTACGTACAGGTAAGTTTGTTTAGTCAATAATTGATCACTGCAAGCTGACGATCAGCTTTAAGATATAAAGCTTAAAAAAACAAAATCTTTTTAGTTGATTTAAGTGCTTAAACATTTAAACTTTCGCGATCAGGACACATTATAAATAAATAAGTATCCGGTTATTTATCGCGTAAATTACCTTTTTATTTATCGTCGCAATCGTACCGTCAGCTAGAATGGTCGCTCCGCAGCGGCTGTCTCAATGTTGACCTACATCTATTCGCGTTAAGTCTACTTGACAAAAATGGCGAACTCAAAACGCTCGGACATAGTAATCGTCCATGACGCTCTTGCCTTTATCCAATGCAGACTGGACACAATGGATCAAGCCAGCCTGACCCAGATCCTGACATCCAGTTTCACGGAGAAGGATATACTTGGAGCTAAGAAAGTGCTAGGCGATACCGCCTTGACCCCCGTCCCCCTCCTGACCAGCCAACGTGACGGAAGCGGGAAGCGAGACATCGAGGACATCTTTAGGGTGTTCTTGGAGACCGACCCTGATGACATCCCTACCTACGTAGACTGTGAACAACTCAAGCTACAGCACGTTGACATCACACGGCTGCTAAAGGATATCATCCTGCTCAAGGCCGACGTCACCAGCATCCATACCATGCTGAAGGATTCGGAGAAAACTGTCTCCGAATTAAGAACTGAACTCGCTGCATTGCGAAACATAAATGCAATGCCAACCATTTCGCCGCAGTCAGCGCAAAATGTAAACGCGAAGCGCGGTGGTGCTACGCGAGCTCAAATATCACCTGTCAGCAAGATGAACAATGCGACTGTTGACACCGTTTCGCAGGCTAATGACCGCTCGGCACCGATAACCTCGGCCCCCGGGACGTCAAAGACGCAGCCTGCGACCACTGCGCCCTCTCCTGCTCCCCGCGCTCCGGCTCGCCAGCAGAAGAGTTACGCGCAGGTGTCTCGTCAGTCTGTGTCGTCTCGCTCGGCGCCCAGCGCCGATACTCGGCGGCACAGACCAGAAACGACAACAGAGCCCACTGGCGACTTGAAGAATGTTGACACAGAAGGCTTCACAGTCGTGAAGAAAAAACGTCAAGCAAAAAAGTCGCGGAATCAGCGTGGTACCGCTCCACTCTCTAACGGGCTCTCTCTGCAGACAGTGGAGCCGACCATCCAGATCTACATTTCCCGCCTGGACCCGACCACAACTGGGGAAAGTATACTCCGTTACGTGGACGAGAGGGGCCGATGCCGGATCAGGGAGCCGCCCGTAGTACTCGTGCATGGCTTGAAGCGGTTGGAGACGAACAGGGAGACCAACTTCAAATCGTATGTGCTGCGAGTGGCTGCCAAGCACAAGGATGTTTTCCTCGCTCCGGACTTCTGGACTGCAGGAGTAGTTTACAGACGGTATAGGGAAGCACCGCCTACGAAGAAAAGCGCCCTAACTACATAGTTTTATTTATAATTTTTGTATGTACTTATATATTAGTAGTCTGTAAGGTATTTACTCTGACGCCCGCGATACAGGCTTGTCCTAGTGCGGGGTCTTGGTAAATTATTTGCCCTATTTGTTCAAACTATTTTTGTCCTATGTTTGTATGTAACAATGTATTTATGAAATAAAATCTATATTTAGCCCGACGATTTGACTGGATTGCACCAGCCTTCTGGATTGCACCAGCAGTGGTCGCGCACGGCTGGTGCAATCCAGTCGAAACGTCGGGCTAAATAAAAAGGTTATTTACGTGATAAATACATATGTATACATGAATATAATTAAGTAAGCCTGTCTGAATGATTTTTTATACCATATTCTCTTACTCATTTGATTATGTAAATAAAGTACTCCTATTAACCATCCGAAGCCAAATGGATCCAGCGAGAAAACGAAACACATAATTGGCATAATAGAAGTAATTTAAGTAATTCCAAAGAAAATTATACAGGAAGAGATGTACCAGACACGTACTAGAAGATTTTAAGGATCACACTACATTTCATCACACTCGATAGTATCAAATACGGGTAATAGAAAGAAATTTTGTAGTATTAAACCGACTATAATCGATATAATGATCTTAATAAGATTTTCAACCTAGATTCCGTGGCCGAGTTGGTAAAGGCACTCCGGCTTAAGAGGATCGCTTGTTTCATTGCGGGTTCAAATCCCGTCGGAATTGAAAATTTTGATAACATTTTTAATTTTCAAATGTAAGTTCAATTAAAATATTAGCGGGTCGTCTTGCGCCGTCCAAATCACAGAAGCGCTCAGGTTTTGCTAACACTAAATCCTTAAATCATTCTAACGAGGCACAATACTTTATTACTGGTGAATTATTTTTCATTATTTTTTGATTTTATCAAATCTAATTAAAAAGTATTATATCGTCTTTAAAGACACTAGGTATTGTTTACCTATTTTACGTTTTAGACTGAGTTACGCTGTAGTGCTTGGGATATTTGTTGAGATTTACTAACGCTAACTTATATTTCCATGGACATTGTTGAGATTTACTAAAGCTAATATATATTTCGGAACGTTGAAGCGTGCGCTAGCATGCGATGACACCCTTATTCCCCTTATAAGACATGATATTATTATGATAATTAGGCAAACTTTGGAACGTACATACATCGAATATACTCATTTTAACGTGAAGCATATGATTCCACAGCTTACCCATGTTAGGCGAAATTACATATGTTTGTTCAAAAGCTAATTACAATGCTAATTGCTTGGGGAAAATTTATGGATGTGCCTCTGACTATCTCTTAAAATGTCCTGACTAGTTACTTTAAGGTCTAAGACTACAGGGTGTCCTAAATATCCAGTCAAGCGGACGACATAAATTATAGTGAGTCATTTTTACACAGTGGTTTTGGCTGTTGATTTAATTTTTTAATCTAGATCTGATTTTCAAAATTATCGTGGTTTTTTTTTTTGGGAAATTCTGTATGCAAGCATAGACTTGTTACAAGCCATGTACCTACGTAGTTATTGTATAACTATAAAGGTGGTGACACATTGCGTCATATCATAAGCGGGCCGAGCCATAACCGAGCCCGTCACGAAAATAGCACCTTACACAGTAAGACCGTATCATACTAGGACCGTCGCATAACCGTTTTGCGAAGCGTAATCTGCCCACCCGAGCCTATACCACAGTAATAGACATTTTGTTGGTTTTATGCTAAATACACAATTATTCTGAAACCCATTTTAAAACTTATTACTCAATTTTTTTGTAAATATGGAGCGTTTACAAGCTAAACCACACTAAAATACATATTTCACACGGTTCGTTGTGAAATAAAAAATAAAAAATAAATTGATTAAAAAAATCCATAGTCGTTATAGGATTTGAAGCCGAACCCGGACACACGCAGGAGTATTTCAACCGGGTGTTGCAACCGCTATTCCATCTGGTCGCACAGCCGAGTGCGTGAAATTACTGTTAAATTATTAATTATTTCACATTTGAACTTTAGTATTCTTACAATAATACCACATTTTAGTTAGTAAAATGACAGAAAAAATGATCGAAAACGCAGTAGTAAGAAAATTTACTGCGTTAATAATAATGTGTTTTGAACGGATTTCACAAGAAAACTAATTGCAATAATAGAGGATATATCACTCTACTAGGCTACTAGACTATAAATTGGCTATAACTGTTATGTTTTGAAGAAAAAATAAAGTAAAAACGTTAAGAAATATAGTTTACTAGCAGTGCCATCGTAGCGTTGCCCCCATAATGATGGTATATGGTGATCATGATGATGATAAAAAGTAGCCTATATCCTTCCTCACAGAGTTTAGCTATCAAATGCAGAAATAAATTTTCAAATCCGACTGATAGTTCCTGAGATTAGCGTGTTCAATGTTCAAACAAATTAACAAACAAACTTTTACGCTTTATTATTGATTGGCACCTATAGATTATGGTGTACTTTCACTCCACATTCAAGGTTTTATTAATATGTAACCTCTTCTGAATATTTTAATTGATTGTAGCTTCATCATTTTTCTCGAAATCGTGTTTTTGCTGTTACTACATTTTGATTTCGAGAGGGCAGTATTGTACCCGATGGGATTTTGACGTTTGATAATGTCACATAACGTGCGGAACGCATTAAGTTATGCTAGATGGGGGGGTTTTCCAATTAAAATTTGGGGTAGGTATTTATCGGGTCAAGGAAGAATTATTGGTGGACAAATCCTTTGGGGTGATTTTCGTAGGGAAAAATATTAGGTACTAGCGGCCCGTCCCGGCTTCGCACGGGTGGACATAATTTTTTTTTTTACCTTTTATTTATATTTTTTTATTTTTTATATTTTTAGGGTTCCGTACCTTAAAAGGTAAAAAAAGGAACCCTTATAAGATCACTTTCTTGTCCGTCTGTCTGTCTGTCCGTCTGTCCGTCTGTCCGTGTGTCACCATCGATTATCTCAGGAACGGGTAGAGCTAGCAAGTTGAAATTTATACCATATGCTAAGGTCTATAGTCCCTATTGTGAGTATAAAAATCAAGGTCCTGAATCAACACTATAAAAAGATATAGGCAAATTTAGGTTTTCGTGAAAACTTGTGAGTACCAAAACTTACCTTAATTTTCAACTTTTTTTATTTTTCGGAATTTTTCCTTTACTTGTGCTGGAAGACCTTGCTTGTAACCAAAATTAACAATTCTAGGTCAACCGGAAGTACCCTAGAGGTTTTGGGTCGAAAACCTAAATGGTAGTTCCCGTTGACCTAGAATAACGAAATTTGGCAAAAAGCAAGGTCTTATAGCACAAATAAAGGAAAAATTCCAAAAAGTTAAAAAAGTTGAAAATTAAAGGGTGTTCCCATACCTACATACAAAGTTGACGCCAATTAAAATTGTCCTCCGAGTTGTATGGGCGCTCATACAATTAAGCGGACTAGCTTAGGTAATTGGCACCATGGCTAGGTACGGAACCCTCGGCGTACGAGTTCGACTCGCACTTGACCGGTTTTTTAAACGCAGTATCTCATTATCTATGTACTTACCTGGGGGTCTAAAGTGGCCACTTTTGATGAAAAATCAGATGTTTCATAGATGCTTCATCTATGAAACATCTGACTTTTCATCAAATCCTTCATAAATGCTTCATATATGCTTCATCTATGAAGCATCGATGCTTTATCGATGCTTCATAGATGTTTCATAGATGCTTCATATATGAAGCATCTATGAAACATCTATGAAACATCTATGAAGCATTTCACAAAACATCTTTTTTGACAGATCTATGTGCGAGGTTAAATTTATTTTTAGAAAGTAAATAGGTTACCTACTTAGTTTTTTATAGAAATGATTGCACTGCGCCACCCTGATGGACCAAGAAGATTCTAAACTACGTAACTGGAGTGCTAACTGACATTTAATGTACAAAGGATTTTGAACCTTATCGCGACTGAACAACGATCTATTATCATTTAATCTTGGTTATAAGGATTGTTGGTCTTGTTGAGAGGCTTTCTTGGGTGCTTTGTCTCTTTCACACAGTTGCAAAAAGAAAGAGACACACCGCCCAAGTTTTATTTCAAGCGGACCTTGTTTTCTTTCTCAGTCAGCGTTCCAGGTACGTAGTATAGAAATTCCTTGTGATGGACATATGGAAATATTTTTGAGGCACACGAATAAATAAAAAAGGTGAATTGTCGCGGGAGCGGGTCTGAGGTTTTTTTTTTCTTAAATTTTGCTTCGCACGGGTTTGGCATTCAGCCATCCGTTTTCCATTCAACCTATTTACTTTCTAAAAATAAATTTAACCTCGCACATAGATCTGTCAAAAAAGATGTTTTGTGAAATGCTTCATAGATCTTTCATAGATGCTTCATCGATGCTTCATATATGAAGCATCTATGAAGCATTGATGAAGCATCGATGCTTCATATATGAAGCATATATGAAGCATTTATGAAGCATTTGATGAAAAATTAGATGTTTCATAGATGTTTCATAGATGAAGCATCTATGAAACATCTGATTTTTCATCAAAAGTGGCCACTTTAGACCCCCTGTACTTACAATCCGAATTTGTTTTTTTGAATTATGAGTAGGTAAGTACCTACCTAATAAAAATAGGAAAAGGTAACTAGATGCATATAGGCCGTTTAGGGGCCGCCTAAGCCTTTCAACGGCCGAAAAGCGGCCCCTAGGGGCTGACCTGGCTACGCTACTAATATGTGTATTGACAGATGGGCGGGGATTAAAATATAAAGGGGTGTCTGCACTCAGTTTCTTACGTACTAAAAAAAAATGTACTAGATAGAACGAGTTGGGAAACTCAAAAACAAAATATTTCAGTTCATCAACTAATACTACTTTTTAGGGTTCCGTTGTCAAGAAACCCTAGGGTCGATCTCCAGAATTGGCGTATTTGGTTGATCGCTATGGTGCTTTTTGAATAGTGATATTATTACTGTTCTGTATTTTTATTTCGAAAAGGAGGTGTCTAAATAAGCTTATTTTCATATTGGCCCCTAATTTTATCAACCAGTTTTTGAAATATTTAGGTGTGAAAATTTCAAGACCAGAGCGATCAATATTGATGCTAAAACAGTATCTATAAATAATTTTAAGGAGTATCACTAACCTCTTGATGTTCAAAAAAGGACTAATACACAATTAGACGCATATCCCTCCGATAATTTGTGTAAAATCTACCCTTATACTCATAAATCTTAAACACCCAAATAGAAAAAATATAAGTAGAAGAGGCACAGACATACAAATAGACAGATACTGAGACAGGTGAAAGTAAATAAAAACTGTTAAAACGCTTCCTTTTTCTCATAAAATGCAATATTTTGATCGATATGGTCTTTTTGACCACAGCGATCAATACCAAAACAATAAAAAAAGTAACTTATTCAATGATTCTGCAGAGATGCAAAACAGTAGAAAGCTATAATTTTTACATGGTAAATACATCCCTAAAACCCTTCTAATTATTGAATTAAAACCTATACAAAGTGAATAACAAATGAGAAAAAGGTAGCATAGCAATCAAACATTTACAAATCCAAAGACAAAGTAATCAACTGTTTATCTCTATATCTCAACACCATGGCAATGCAGTACATGCCTGTCCCCCTCAGTAGACAGAGCATACCTGATGACAGCGTACATGGCGAAAACCGATTGGTTAAAGAGTACAGCTAGGGATGTAGACATGGATTCATGTCGATCCACAGCGATCAACAAAAACGCGCGGACATAACTTATTTTTCGAATTAAACTGAAACTATTCATTTATTGTTAACTTTTAATTTAATTCAAGTCAAGTAAACCTTTAAAATAAATAAAGAACATATCGTAATGTATGAACACAAAAAAGTTACGTACTATTTTCTGAATCAAACTGGAGTCAGGACAGCCCACAGCAATCAAGTTTTCGAGGTTTCTGATTTTTTTAAATACATTTACAATAACGTCAGATCAATAATTCTGAGTGCCCAAGGTAGCTAACAGGCCAAACTATCTAACAAAAAAAACTCCTGTTAAAAATTATTACTGTAAGGTAGGATTCTCCACTCGGACATCAAAAATTTTTGTTTTGGAGACTGACCCCCTAATAGTTTCGTTATGCCCGTCCGTCTGTATTTTTTAAGTATTTTGTATAAGTATCATAACATAAGTCATCAATATCATAAGTTTTCTTACAATATATCAGTTAAAATTTATCTCAGAGTTTTACTGATATTAGACTATGAACTATCCTTTATCCAGGGTGTGCGGACCGTACAATGTAAGTATTAATAGTAGATGTTCATTTCCAAAAGTACCTATCTAAATTATCGCATTGGATGTTTATCTGCAATGATAATTTAAATCTGTAGTAAATAAATAACTGAATAACTGAACAATACAATAACTTTTTTATTCTCAAAAACTTATTTTTAAAGATGTCTCGACAATACTCTTTTCTACTCGTTTCTTTTTAAAATTAAAGGAATGTTTCCTTTAAGTAAAATACTGTATCTTAAGGATTTAAAGTAGTTTCCCTCCGGGGCCCATTCATTTTTTCCACCCTGAATATGGATTTTAAATTTTTCTACTCGTACATCAACTCGTACAAGGTTATCAATTTTCAATTTTAGAGATGCAATGTGAACTCAGCCTATATTTTTAAAATTGTTATTTGTCAGCGGACGTCAGTAGAGTGTCAACTCGACCTGACATGCATGCGACCGTCTCAGTAGGGTTGCCACTTTTTTTTCGAATAAAGGAGTTTGTAGGAACCTGCAAATAAATAGCAGATTTTACTTAAAAAAAAATGTGATTGAAAAATAAAAGTTTCCTTGCTTCTGTCTGACTACCCCTACAAGTTTAAGTCTACATTCACATATGACAGCTTACCATGGTTTTGTTGAGTCTGCTTTAAGGGCGTTCCCTGAGCCAAACACCGAATTTCCCTGTATAAACCCTCGATAAATAAAGTGGAAAATAACTGAAAAGCCAACATGCATCTCTAACATTTTATCTTGGAATATACCGTTTAATTTTAGTTTTAATTTTTATTTAACGTCATATTTACTTCATAATAAATCAACGAAAATCACTAAAAATAAGATAAATCTTCATTTGCTTCTGAAGTTGGTGTAGGTAATTTATGTTTTTGGTTTGCACCATAGGATAGGTCATTCAATTAATGACATAAATTCCGTTCACTTTTTCGATTGGTTGTTATTAGGGATGAGAAAGCTCCAAAAAACTGCATTTTTGTCGTGTTTCGGAGCGAGCAGCTGTCATAAGCGCCGCGGCCGGACGCATTCTAAATTTATCTTTAGTTTAACAAAGCTAAGACAAATATATTTTGAAGTTGCACTCATCGATGTGCTAATTTTAGCTCTAGGCTAGGGTATTATAGTTTTGCGGCAACTCTAAGAGCAAAATTTGTAAGTCAGAAGAAAGGGTCAAAGCCATCACACTAATATTATAAATTAAAAAGTTTGGATGTTTGGATGGATGGATTGATGTTTGGGTGGTTAGATGGATGTTTGGATGTGTTTGAACCGATTTGGCTGAAATTTAAAATATAGATAGAAAATAACCGTAAATAGGACATAGGCTACTTTTTATCCCGGAAAATTTTTTGAAACACATTACTAACAAACAACATAAAATCGCCCAAGTTGCCACTAAGATCTTCGCCTAATATATTTTTTCCCCAAAAATATATTATTTAGGATTCAAATAATATTAGACTTATATTAAATATAATATTAGGTGTTGCAACCCTACGTGTCAGCAAAATAATCATGGCGGCCGGAGATTGACAAGACGGCCATGGCAGGGCAGGACACGCGACGGTGTGGGAACGGTCTGGTGTGGGGCGTCCGGTACATTTCAATACAAAGAATATCATTTTTGCCGGGACGGTGTTGCTACGGTCATGCTATGCGACGGGGTAGAGACGTGATAATGTGGCAGCACCCTAATTGTTATTATGAATCCGTCAAAAAGCAGATCTAAAACATCATCATAATCATTATTGTATGTTAGTGTGGGCTTGTGTCAGATTTTTTACCCGGCTGACTGTCAAGTCACAGGGTTATTTTTATTAAGACTATAAAATATAAGTATATAAAGAGAGTCCCAATAGACTACACTTACAGCCACAAAAACGGTCGATCAAAAAGTCAGCCGAAACTAAAGCGTAGACACATAGTCGTATTTTTCAAAGCGAACACGAGATTAACAAATGGATCGCGTGAAAAACTTCTCGCAATAAATTTGGGTAAAGTCACAAAACTCGGCAACGACACGTTAAATTTTATTACTCAGTGCCTCGAGCTTTGCGCACTGCTATTAAACTTGGAATATTATTGGAATGATCTCAGACAAAGGTTGTATGAAAATATATGCGTACGAATCCGAAGTTAGAAGTTACTGTGTCGATAATGTGAGGAATTGTTCGAGTTTCGAACTGTTGGGTACTTTTGATTGGCCTTAAGTGTACGTTTCGGAATTTTAATAGGAAATTATTCGACGTGATTACGGTTATTGGAAACTTATATTGAGTTAATATTTAAAGATAAGTGTGCACGTAAGAGTAAGTAAGTTTGTATGACCAGAATTGGACACTTGCTCCTACGACCTAACTTAGTATGCACGTACACGCAAAGCTGTGTTGGGCTGGAGGAATGTGCCTCTCATTTCGATCTGAATTGTAGGTTCGAATCCCAGCCATGCATTTATTCCTTAATTTATATAAATAACTCGAATTCTTAGCGGTAAAAGAAAAAACATCAAAAAAAGTGTGTATTTTTATAGACAGCGTTGGGTCTTGCAAACTGTAACATTTGTAACGTTAATTTCTATAAAAAGTTGGCATAATAAATTTGAACTTGGAAATACCTCTGACTACCCCTTAGACATCTTTAAAGGATATTAAACGCTAAAAGATCTGACAAAATTCTACCGCATCTTTGGGATATTAAAATATCGATGTATTATTGTCGGGATCTGTTTTTTTTTCCTGTAAATAATGCAGTACTTATATCAGTTTTAGTAAAGAACATTAATAAACACTAATAATAAGAAAGAGGGTAGACCGTTTCGTTTGCACATACTTTCTAACTCGCAAAGACTTCAGTGATCCCGTGATCATGGCGCATGCAACTGCGTCGAAATTTCGGGAAGCAAGAAAACTCATTAATCATTTTTTTTTTAACGAAAATAGGTTCGCGTTTGACCACACCCTGCCTGATGTAAAGCAACAGTGTGGTCTAAGATGGAGCACGCTTACCTAGAAGGAACCTATTGACTCTCGATTTGAAGATACCCAAATTATACTTTCTGGAAATACAGACCCCGGCAAGGAGTTCCACATTTTCGCCGTGCGTATAAAAAATGTAGAATCAAATAAAATCAAAATCATGGTAATTAATGAATCCCGTTGATAATAAAATTTATGAACATTAATGTTTATGTTTTCACATTACTGAACAAGCTGATAGGTATAACAGGAGACTAGATGGTGTAAACCGGCCGGTCGGCTTGCGGTCGGCTCGAGGCGATGTTTTTGTGAGCACACTAATTAGCTTGGCTAGAATTAGTTAGTTCCAAAGCTCAGGTTTACGTAGATTTATTATTTTGTGCAGTTTTTATGTAAGATTAGTTTTTACATGAAAAAGATAACAGTTGCACTTTTATATTACACTTGAACCTAATTTACATCTAAATAAATAACATGAATGTTTATTATGTTTGTCCCAAATCGTTCCCTCTCGCTCTTTTTTTATTCTACTAAGGTAGCAGACATGTATTCGGCCCACCTGATGGTAAGCGGTTACCGTAGCCTATGGACGCCTGTGACACGAGAAGAGTTACACTCTCGCTGATGACCCTTTAAAAGAGGAACCATTGAACCAACAACACGATGGACCAGACTGGTCCACCAGTTGTCACCGCAGCGCTTGCTCGCAGAGCACTGGCTACCTTACTCACCGTAGGAACACAACACCAAGAGAGAAGAATTATGATATTTGGATGCGATATTCTGGAAGGCTATACGACTGTATATTTGGAATATTCTATTATGGAATGCAAGGTATCTTGTACCTTGTGTCTTGTCCATATAAGATCATATTACCGAAGGCACAATTACATAGTAATCTTACCAATGCGGTCATATTGCGGCAATGTTCTTATTACTGAATCATTTTGAGCCCGAAAACTCAAACAAAAATCTAGTCCACAGTTTAAGATAGCTGTCTGTACTATTTCTCCGAAAATTGTCATCGTAATTTTAGAAAATTCAATTGAAAAGCCGAGGCTTGCCGGCTCACTCGGCCCACAGTAATTGATGCAGGTCCGAGGCTGTGCCCACATTCACCAAGAAGTTAAGATAAACTCTGAATTGACTGGCTTATCAGCTCAGTTGGTAGTAGCTCTGCCTTCTACGTTGTAGGTCGTAGGTTAGATTTCCACCCAGGACAAACATTTGACTGATGAACATAGATGTTTGTTCTATGTCTGGTTGATTATAAGTATGTATTTATAAAATATATAAGTATTCTATTAGTTATCAGGTTCCCATAATACAAGCGTTGCTTAGCTTGGGGCTAGATGGCGCTGTATGAAATATCCACCAATATGTATATGTATTTAGGTATGTATACCTACATATTGCAGTCACCTAATCTTCTTAATCAAAACTAAAGATTTTCTACCACAGTACTCGTAAATCCATTTTTAAAAACCTCAAAAACCTTTAACGTAGAGACATGTTCCTAATTTATGAGTATTTTTCGTGATTTTTAATAATCAATTATTATTGAAATCTCATAAATATAATTCAATCTTGATACCTACTAAAACACACCTGACAGTTTTTTTTAATAAAATAAAAACTGTTTATTGTTCCTGAGCTTCTTAATGAATACGGGGTCAGGTCTCGGCCCACAGTAATTGATGCAGGTCCGATGCAGCCGCATTCAAAAACCGTTCGAGACTCGGTAATACCCATCGCTCTAAGATCGACTAACGGATGGAGAAACCTCGTTGGGCAAAATATTATAAATAAACAGAATTCAAAAAGTTTTTTGTGCTTGTAAAGATTTAACATAAGCATAACGACTGAAGCCACTGAAATCCAATGTTGCTTAGTTCATTTTATATCTTCTGTATGTAGTTCTGTATGCGAAAGGCTGCCGCCACAAGTTGGATGCGTCAAGCTGAAGACAGGGCGCGATGGTGCTTATTAGGGGAGGCCTATGTCCAGCAGTGGACTGCTATAGGCTGATGATGGTGATGGTGATGATGGTATATAGCTAGGAAAAGGCGTGTTGTGAGTTACTAATCAACGTTAGCCGGCGTACCTCCAACTCTTATAGCAATGTCAAATCAAGGTGAAAACAGTCCTGCATCGAGTCAATGACTTGACACTTGACACTCCACGATGAGACGTTACCAAAACATTCCTGCGTTAAGCTTACTTTAACCTTACCTTAGTCTTATCTAAGTACGGAATCAGAGTAATCTTACTTTGACATTGATCTAAGAGTTCATAGTACTTCACGTTCCGACTCCCACAGCTATGTGAACATCTACTGAAGTTTTCAATTTGAACGCAATTGACGCGCTCCCAATACTAAAAAATTATATTACATCTATCTTATGCTTTAGTGCCGAGCACTTAGTTACTTTAACTTGAGTCAAGATGACAAATTAATATGAAATTGTGAAACAACAAGTAGCTAAATTAAAAATTTTAATAAAAAACCGACCTCATAAGCTGAGCAATTTTCTGCACGCTCGAGTTGCATTTCTGTTTATAACTCCGAAAATCCTCAACAGATCCTCACCAAATTTTTGTGGCACCAATCGAAAACACCCTTTCTAACAAAAAAAAAACTAATTTTTCAAATCGGTCCAGGGAAAAGATTAAAAAAAAGATTCCGACGAATTGAGAACCTCCTCCTTCTTTTAAAGTAGGTTAAAAAGGCCCACAGACCAAGAAATGAAAGCGAACTATTGTTAGTATTGCTTGTCCATTGTTTCTTGACTCCGGCCTTTGGTCCGCGGGAAATCTGCTGATTGTTTTGCGATTGAGTTCCGCTGTGTTTGAAATACTGCTTTTTTAGGATGGACCTACATTTAAGTACTGTGCCAGTATAAGAAAACTTGTTTTATGCCAGTAAAGTTACTCGCTCGAATGTAAAGAGTAGGTAACACGTAGATAACGTAGGTAACACTTTGACATGTCTGAAGAGCTAGGTCATTCTACTCTTAGTTCGATCGCGACCAGGGTGGCGATTCTATACCAAACTTTTTATCAACCACAAGCAAAACGTCAATTAAACCTTAGATTTTCGAATGTTTCCTATTCTACTAATGACAAAGGACCAAAGGATTCAGTTGTGGTGATGTTTTAGCTAAGGTTTGGACTTTGGCAGAACACATTTTTGAAAAGCCATTCTACTATTCACCAAATGGCTGAAATTTGAGAGATCGAAACAAAACGCAGAGGAATGATTGACGTTGTCATCTAGTAGAATTGCCACCCTAATGTGTTAGCTGAAGCACGCTTGTATTCCTTACCTTACCCTTACCTTACCTTTTGCTTTCTCTCTTTGTGACAGGTCAATAACTGATTTCAAACGGCGTGATTTCTTTCGATATTTTTTGTGATTGCGTTTTTAGGGCACGTTGTATCGTCGGTCCAGGCTGTAAAGTAGTAATGCAATGATGGAGGCCCTCGGTCAGCCTAAAACTAGGTCAAAATAGCGACTTTCTCATTCGATCTTACTTTACTAGCCCTTTCAGCACATTTATCCGCAGGTTATTTAAGATCGCTGTCAACTGGCAATTGCAATTCATACTCGTAGTAAAGTTATTTTCATCATCATCATCCTTTCACATCCCACTTCTGGGCCTCTCTTCGTTGTGCTTATCATTGACATTAACTGTTATAAACTGTCATTTTTGAATACGATTCTGAAAAGTAAGAACTTCTCAAATGATAAATGACATTTATTTGCACGAACACATGTGATACAATAAGGTCTTAAAAATAAGTTAGTCCAATCTATGTCCTACCTAAAGCTTAGGCATGCAAATCTGTAAAGTCCTATCTATTAATGTAATGTTAGGTCATCATAAAAACTATTAAAGTGTCAAGATTTAAGAATGTCAATATACTCGTATAGATAGATAATTTACTGTCCCTTACTGTTTAGATATTCGTCCACTGAGTAAAAACATTTGTCGATAAGCCATTTTTTTAATTTTTTACTTAACAAAAGACCCTTTAGATCCTTCAGGTCATTTGGTAACTTATTATAAACCTAAATGCACATGTAATATGCTCGACGTTGTGTAAGTGTAATATTATATTTCGGAATGTACAGTCTGTTATTGGACGCGTTCCTTAGCACTCTTCCTCGAAAATCAAATAGATAAGTAATTCTCAAATATTTAACTAGTGTTTCAGTATTTAGACATTGTAATTTAACTGACTGTTACAAAAATGCAGCATTCTTTAACCGTTACAAAAATGTATCAGCCAGGTATTTGTAAAAAATAACTGGTTCGTATTCAAAACACCATCCCCTTTCAATCGATCTCTTCAATAAGATAAGCGGAAGATAGCTCTCATCGTTATTCAAGCCGCCACGGTAGCCAGCACTAGTTACTGACGCTAAGGGTGTGTCCCCAGTAGGCAAACTGTGAGCGGCCGACTGAGTTTGCGGCGGATCGGTTTAGTACGCTCTTCCATATATTTGAAATGGAGTGTCCACAGTTTGCTAGTTTTGCGCTCACTGTACGCAGTTTGCAACGTTACGCGCAAAACTAGCAAACTGTGGACACTCCACAGCCTAAGGCGCGGGACATATAGAAAAGACGCAAGACGAGGACGCGTCGCAGACATAATATAGGTATGTCTCTTCCGCGTTCCTTTCATAGAAAATGTATAGAAGCGTCGCGCTGCAAAACATACAGAAGAGACGGAGTGCCGTCACATTTTGTATGAAAGGGACGCGGAAGAGACAAATGTCTGCGCCCCGTCTCTTCTATCTGGCCTGCGCCTTAGACGTCAATAAAGAGTTTCTCACAACCACTACACAACGTCACAAATGTTTGAAAATTATGTATTAAAATAAAAATAAATCATGTTATGTTGTTCATTCATCATCAAAAAAAAAATAGTAATACATCACTGGAGGATACATCTTATTACAGAGTTGTAATAAAGCCTGCACAGTGGGTCTTTCCAAGGACATTTTATTTATTACAATTATAAAATGTCTCTAGACGGTTGACTTAGCCACTTATATTAATCCATGGTCGTAAAAAAGTATTTTTTAATATTTGTCGTTCTCAGAATTCCCTTATGAATAAAGTTTTTTGAAGCACTTAGTCATACCCTAAGGAGAGGCATCGTGAAACCTAATGGAAAATTCGGTGTCAAATAACCGCTAATAATATAATCGATGATTATTTTATCAATTTTTAGCACACTATTTACAAAATCTAGTGTTTTTTTTGTTGCTATAATTATATTATGTTTTAATTGTAAAATTATATAAGCTAAATAAACAAAAAAAACTAGGCAAGGACCTTTTGATGTGCAATATAAATATAGTTATTTTGATGAAATACATGGTATACATTGGTAATACATTGGTGGACATTTCAGTTTCTACGACATTACAGTCTCCTTGGTCACGAGAAGACTGACGGCTGTTTTTTGCTCGCATCACAACAAAGTAAAACTAACCTCATTGATCATTAGTAGGTTATGAAACAAAACTAAATAGTTGTCGTTTTGCTTTAGTTTATAAAAAGTTTTTTAGTAGAATTGAGGAGCTGGTTGGCGCACTAAGTTACATAAGACTGTACATGTAAAATGTCGAGCATTATTTATTTATTTCTTTCATTATTGATAGATCATAAAAATAGAAACTAGTGCTATTCAATCTGATCAGTCCTACACATGGCCGAACCCGTGTTTTGCTAGGCGTGTAATTAGTGATGTACCCTTACGGCTACACTTGCTCGGACTGTGTCCGTTTTTAGCCGGTTATTTTCACAATCTTTAAAATAGGTACTATCAAACCTAAATTGACGTTTCGGTTAATATTACCGTAGTAGACTTATTCCGGCAATATTTTGAAATGCGATATTCATTTGTTTGGTTCTAATGCAACTAAACATAAAGTTAAAAGTGTAGGGAGTTACTAAAGTTTGTATGATGAATAACGACCGACGATGATAGGTATTTAAGTAAATACTTACTGGTTTCTTAATTGCTTCCACCGTATAACTAATTTTCAATCATAATAGGTCTAAAAACTCCGTCACCAGAATAGGCCACTTGCTAATACTAACTTACTTACTTTTTAATCATAATAAATTGTTTTAATAAAAAAATTGATTCAAAGGATTCAAAAATGCCTAAAAGTTCTGAAAAAAATATGTCTTTATAACCTTGGAAATACAGACGTGATCATATAAAATTTTTTTTAATAGTAGTAAAATATTCCGGCTTTTCTGACTACTTTTAAACATCACTACGAGCAATCAATAAGGCTGCACGCTTAGAGCTAACGAGTACCGAGTGACGGGTAGAAGAGATATTGCATAAAGTTAAGAAGATGGATGGACCGGCCGTTGCCGATTTTATAGATAACGCCAATTTATGAGCTTAATAAATACATAAAAATAAAAGCCGACATTGTTTTGATTCATCCAAAGAATCATCAGCTAGATAGAGGGAGGGACTCGCAGTCACTCCTCAAAGTCGCGACTCACATTGGTTTTAAAAGTGAAATCGAAATCACCTTTAAAACCCACTTTGTCCATACTCTGTGGTCATCTCCAAAGTTTTAATTCTACCAAGACAAAACCAATCCTACAAATATTATAAACGCCAAAGTCCGTGTGTGTGTGTGTGTGTGTGTGTGTGTGTGTGTGTGTGTGTGTGAATGTTTGTTACCACGTATCTCCATAACTACTATACCAATTTTGATGAAATTTGGAATGTAGATAAATAATAACCGGGAATAGGACTTAGACTTTTTATCCCGAAAAATGTCACGGTTCCCGTAGGATAAAAAAACAGTAGTCCACGCGGGCGAAGCCGCGGGCATCCGCTAGTTACTAATATTTCAGGCCACCTTGTCCCTGCAGGACACTGGACCAATGACGCAAAATCAACCCTTGCGATACCCATAAAACTTTGTAGACAGCTTTCATTGAAAGAATTGCAAATTCATTGACATTAAAATGAAGCAGACATGCTTGTTTTATTATTAACAGAGCTACTTGCAAACGTAACAAGAAAATAAGATTGTACCGAGGTGTTTCACCCTTTTATTGAGATAAAGTCTACTGTTCACCACACCGGCACGAGCGTTGCACCTATTAGGGTTTGTTACACCATTTATAAGTAAAGTTGCTTTCAAAATAATTTTACTAGCTAACTAAGAAAGCTAATCTTATTTAATAAATAAATAAATATTGCTGGACATTTCACACAGCATCATGTAGTCCCAAGCTAAGCAGAGCTTGTGTTATGGCAACCACATGACTGATATACTACTTATATACATTTTTTTTTGTAAATACATACATAATATACATAGAAAACACCCAGACCCGGACCCAGAATTGAGTTTAGTTACTTTTTTGTGAGTAAATAGTTACAGCTGGTTAAACAATATCGCGACGCACAATGTGCGTCATGGACACTCAACTGGTCACTGAACGCGATGGTGAGCATTATCATAATATGCTCCGAGTGTAGCTCTCCTTCAGTTCTCCTTCGAGGAAGCACCGCAGTTCCTGAGCAGGGAAGAAATCACACTAACATTGTGTTAAATGCGAAAGATTGGATGATGGATGTTTGGATGGAGGTATGTTTGTTAACTCGGCAACCACACATAATTACGCTACTTTACTTATGTACCACGCGAGCGAAGCCGCGGGCGGAAGCTAGTAAGTAGTTATAATTAAATGGAGGGATAAAAAATCTAATGCTATTTATAAAAAAAAAGATTAGCGCTACGTCATCACTCCAGTGGAAAGCTAGCTTAGTTAAGCTTAGTCTTAAGTGTATCAGGTCTCTGTCGTTTCCACAAACAAGTCACGTTGTGTCTAGATGAGTAAAACTACAATTATGTAAGGTTTTATTCTGAAATTGTAATATTAGCTTAGAGGATTTGAGAATAAAACTGTAAACAGGTTAAATTCTGAATCACAAATGACAGAAGTCAACCACGATGTTTTTCTTCACTGTTTCCAACTTTTACAACTTTTGTGTTTCTCTTTTAGGAGAGATTCAGCTCTTACAAATACAAGATTTTCCAGGTTTTACGCTAGATGGCGATATGTAAGCGTACAGTTGGGCCGACGGATCTCGGCGATCGTGAAGTTAGGCTTTTCGCTGCGTAGTAGAACATTTTGTATGAAAAAGTTGCACTGCGCATCGAAACGGCTAACTTCACTAACGCCGAGATCCGTTGGCCGTACTGTACTACACACACTTGACACATACAGCAGATAATATATCTTTTGAAATATAAATCTTGACAGATCGCACCAAATATATTTTGTAATTTATAATCGCTGTGTCCGGCAGTCTACTAAACCCATCCAATTGCGCAGAGGAGTGAGACAGGGGGATGTTATATCCCCGAAACTGTTCACAGCCGCGTTGGAGGATATGTTTAAGACGCTGGCCTGGGAAGGTATGGGCTTAAACATCAACGGCAGTTACATCTCACACTTGAGATTCGCAGATGACATAGTCATAATGGCGGAGTCGCTTGAGGAGCTGCAGGAAATGCTGAACGGCCTAGCATCGGCCTCACGGCAGATAGGTCTCGGCATGAATTTGGATAAAACCAAAGTCATGATCAATGATCAAATTGATCCGAGACCTATCAGCGTTAATGGTCACCTTCTTGAAGTTGTTTCGGAGTACACATACCTCGGGCAGATTTTGCGATTAGGTAGAAACAACTTCGAGAAGGAGGCCAAAAGGAGAATCCAGCTAGGCTGGGCAGCATTTGGAAAATTGCGTCGGGTCTTCTCGTCACCTATACCGCAGTGTTTGAAAACGAAAGTTTTCAATCAGTGCGTTCTACCCGTTATGACGTACGGAGCTGAGACGTGGACACTCACAGTACGGCTGGTCCACCAATTCAAAGTCGCTCAGCGAGCTATGGAGCGAGCTATGCTCGGAGTTTCTCTGAAGGATAGGATCCGCAATGAGATTATTCGGCAGAGAACCAAAGTCGTTGACATAGCTCAGAGAATTAGCAAGCTGAAGTGGCAGTGGGCCGGCCATATCTGCCGAAGAACTGACAACCGCTGGGGTAAACGAGTTCTCGAGTGGAGACCACGTCTCGGCAAACGTAGTGTAGGACGCCCGCCTGCCAGGTGGAGTGACGATCTGCGAAAGGCTGCCGGCACAAGTTGGATGCGTCAAGCTGAAGACAGGGCGCGATGGCGCTCATTAGGGGAGGCCTATGTCCAGCAGTGGACTGCTATAGGCTGATGATGATGATGATGATGAATCGCTGTGTGTGGTCTTCCATAGAATTTGCATGGGCGCGATCTCAAAATTTATATTTGATAAGATATACAGGGTGGAAAAAATGAATGGGCCCCGGAGGGAAACTACTTTAAATCCTTATGATACAGTATTTTACTTAAAGGAAACATTCCTTTATTTTTAAAAAGAAGCAAAACTGCATTCATAGATTTTCTAAAATTCGCTTGCCTCATCCGGAATCGAACCAGCTAAAAATTAAAAAACAAACCTCGCTCAATTTAATACCACTCATCGAAAGGATTAATGTCAGGATAAAATCTTTATAACACACATTTGGTTTTAGAAATAAAAAAGATCATGAAATCTAACATTGATTTTCACAATTTTTTTTTCATTAATTTTTATTATTTTACCATTCGCGATAAAACTTTTCTAGACGGTATTTGTCTATCTGAGGTGAGATTCAGACTTCCGAAAATGGATCCGATTCGATGATTTTCTTCGAAAAATTGACGGTTTTTCAGCGAAGAAACGTTACTTTCAGAATTCGGAATACTTCCGAGAAGGTCTGAATCACACTAATGGGTACCTCTTACCATTCCACTGTAGAGCTAAATTGCAATTAAAGCCCTTAAGTACTAAATATTAGATTTCATGGATTTAGACGAGTGTAAGATCTCATGTTTCTTTGAGAAGTTTTATCTTTAGTATTGAATGCATCGACTAGTGGAATAAAATAGGGAGTGTTTAATTTTTGAATTTTTAGCTGGTTCGATTCCTGGGTGAAGCAAGCGAATTTTGGAAAATCTTTGAATGCAGTTATGTTTCTTTTTAAAAATAAAGGAATGTTTCCTTTAAGTAAAATACTGTATCTTAAGGATTTAAAGTAGTTTCCCTCCAGGGCCCATTCATTTTTTCCACCCTGTATTATCTGCTGTGTGTGTGATGGACTTTAATGTCCACTATATTTAGTATCTATTGTATATATATCTACTGTAACATTTTTGATTTATATGCCTGTACCGTACCTATAGTGACGAAAATAAAACTTATTTCTATTTCTATTTCTATTTTAGATTTGTCCACAGTATCATAGTTTAATATTGAATGATACTCGCAAGGTGTCTCAACAGCGACCGTAGGTAACCCTTCAACATGGAGTATTAATCCTGGTTTTTCTTTTGAGGACTTTGACAAGACTCACTTTGTTCGACTGGCTCCCCACTGGAGCTTGAGTTGACTATTTACATTTAAGCGGATGGATCTCCGAAAAGAAAGCTAGGTCCCATACCGTGTTTGTTGCCCTGATTCTTCACGGTGTTGGCCGCGAAAGAACAGGAGTAGAATCACCTAGCTCTTAACCCTTTACCGCATGGATTTTAGATTTCGTTCAAATTAAATTATGATGTTCCCTATCCTTATAGGTATCCAAATAAAATAAAATGAAAAATTCAAAACCCATTTAAATCGAAAAAAACTCGAAAAACTAAAAGTTCCAATTATGGCACAACATGCACTCGCTGAAAAAAGAAGAGTTCCAGAATTGGAACTCTATGCAATACAGTACCTGTGCGTATCCATCATCATCATCATCATCCACCAAACGCTGGTAAATCATAAATACAAAAAGAATAGTACACTCCTAGTTTAATAATTTAAAATTCTTATTACAAGTTAGAACGTATAAAACCTTCTGAAGAGGCTTCTTTGTTTTTTGAGGCACAGATAACATTTGCATTTTTGACTTCCAACTTGTGATTTGAATCGGGCAACTGCATGTTGTGCCATATTTGTACCAAAGTTTCAAAACACAAAATAATCATGATAATAATGTTGTTTCTTACGTTTTTTTCCATATAAGTGCAGGGGAATCATTTATCTTACACCACAATATTTTTTTTGGTTGTTTTTTCTATAAAAACCAATAAAAATCACACGCCGAAAATTGTCAAACTGCCGCACAGTTAGAAATGACGCTTTCGTCTGCTTTTCCGACAGATTTGAGTTCCTAAATGACTGTGTAGCCGTTTCATTTGTTTGTTTCTATATTGTATGACCCATAGCCAATACAAAGAATGCTAAACTAAATACAGAGATTATGGTAATGCTAAACTAAATACAGGCTTATGTGGTCTACAACAGGTGATTAAAGTTAGTGTGCCAAATTTGGGACTGTATGCGGTAAAGGGTTAAGACGATTCAAAGTGATCCTAGTGGTCCTACTGAACAAATGATTTTTGAATTTAGAATTTTGGAGAAACAACCTTTAATAAGATGAAGTAAAGGTGAACTTATTCTAATTCGATTATTTTCTACGAACGTTGTAATTTTAGTACCATCCAAACGCTTGTAAATCAAATCTACTTTTTGAATGTTTATATTGATCTCTCGAGATACGAGCGTTGTAATTCGAATAAGACTGCACAAATATGAAGCTACTTCTAATTCAAGCAATATACAACTTTATTCTAAGGAGTTAAGGCTAATAGATGTTTGGTTTAAGTTTGGAGGGTAAGCGAAAGAGTCGTATTTTGTCAACAAGATGAGACGGGTGACATACCTACTTTAATAATATATGAAATCCAGAATGTTCTCGTAAGTAAAACACGATTTTCTAGTATTTTCCGAATAATTTTGAATCAGATCGAATGACTCTGTCTTTGATAAAAATTTGCAAATATGTAACTTTAAAATAATTTTTGAAGTCACAGGATAGTTCCTTAGAAAGAAATAAACGTATGAATAAAAATTTTTCATGTCACCAAAATTAGTTAACTTTGAAATGTAGATAGTGATGGTTCCTAAACAATATTATAGGTATACTTATAAGTGCATGTTCTAAGAACATAATTTCTTAAGTTCTTTATCGTACACAAAAACAATAATATATACAGACAAAACTAGATTAAAGGTAATGTACAGAGGCATGTGATTTTATATGACTGCTGAAAGAAAGACACAAAAAATAACGCATACATATTAACACTTATAATACTCGCTCAACGATGCTAGTTGAACTCGCCGAGAGGCTAAGTAGCGGTCGTTTATGCCGCCGCGAGCGAGTAGCGCGAATAATCGCTCGTTGCACTCGCACACTCGCTTATAGCCAGCGACTCAGCGACAAAACTATCGGAACTACACACTCGCTTATCGTTGCTCGCCAACTCGCTTATAGTTTCTAGTTCTACTCGTTTCTCGTTCATCATCGGCTGCCGGACAGCTGCCTTAGACACGGGCCAGACAGAAGAGACGTAAGACGAGGACGCGTCGTGGACAGGGCGCCAGCGAGCAGTGTTGCGTCCGCGCCCCGTCTCTTCTGTATGTTTTGCGTCGCGACGCTTCTATACATTTTGCATGAAAGGGACGCGGAAGATACAAATCTCTGCACCCCGTCTGCGTCTTTTCTGTGTCCCGCACCTTATACCTTCTTCGTCTTCACCGATTTCAAAAATTACAAAATAGTAAGCATTTTACTAGAGAAAAATCTTTGAAAACATACTCGTAAATTGACACTCGAGTAAATATTGAGGCTTGCAGTTTTAAAACTATTTAACTCCCGCGTCCGTAAGCACATCGAACTAGCAGCGCTCCTGTGATGCTTGCCAAAGGAGACTGGACGTAGTATATAAATACATACAGTAGGTAGGTATTTCATCACATTTATTTAAATAAATAAATATTGCTGGACATTTCACACAGCGCCATCTAGCCCCAAATTAAGCAAAGCTTGTACTATGGGAACCAGATAAATTAAAGTTATAGAATACTTATATACTTTTCTAAATACATACTTATAAAACTTTATAACACCCAGACACAAATCAAACATCTATGTTTATTACACAAATATTTGTCCTGGGTGGGAATCAAACCCGAGAGCAGAAGGCAGAGCTACTACCAACTGAGCTAAGAGGCCAGTCAAAATTTGTTAATTCAATTCAAATAAAATCTACTTTTCGAATGCTTAGTACACTTTAACTTTAAGACAATAAAATGGTTTATTAAGACAATCAATACAAAGAAACACACTCATTAACATAAAAATTCACTCCTTAACTAACTTACAACTAAATTAAAAGGAACTCTGTCTTCTATCTTTAAGTGACTAAAGATAGAAGACAGAGTTCAGATCACCGACCGCAGGTAAAGTGCCCAAAAGGCTGGCAGCGTTACCCCGTTGGATTGCTAGACTTATCCTCTGTCCGAGGTAAGCACCAGCCCTTTGGTCATTGGTCTCATCCACTAACCTCTTGGATATTTCCCTGTAAAGGAGCCACGCTTCTGAGCCCCATGGTCCTAAAGTCTCTACTCCAAAAGGTAGAAATATATACCCATCTCCAATAGATGTATATTTCCGTCTTTTGGAGTTTTCTGCTGCTGTCGCCGCCGCTCCTGCCGTCCTGGAGGTTGCTGAGATGTGAGAAGGCGCCAGCATGTCCACACAAGTAGCGTCCCACACCAGCGGCCTTCCCCGACTCCAAGGAATCAAAGACATACCGTCAGGCCTCTTACCGTCGTCACGTGCGATACCGTTCGGCTCTAAAATTGCCGGCACGTTGACGGTGGCGAGGGCCCGACGAATGATGTCGTTGAGGCTGGCATGGTGGGAATGGCGGCCTGCACAGCGTCGACAGGAGAGGCCGTGATGGCCTAAGCGGTCGACGGCGCTACCGCAGTGGCACTGATGGGGCTCGTTGGTAGTGGCTCCAATACGCAGACTAACGGCTAGAGAAAAAGTTGTGTTATCCAAGAGTGTGCCTAGGTTTGCCGAGGGCAAGGCATGAAGCCAGAATCCAGATTCCCGAGTGCCAGAGGCAATAAGACGGGCCCTGTCTGTTAGAGTCGCAGCAGAATCTATAAGACCCTGCTGCGTCCTCCTACAAACAGGCTCGTCCCATTGCCTCTGTAGGTGAAGTTTTTCGGGGATGGATTCGGCTGGACAGACCAACGTCCACGCGTTTTTAGCCTCGTCCATAGCACTAATTTTTATATTTCCTAAAGAAGCATATATGATTTTAGAAAAAAGGGCCGATGTGCTATGTACTGAGGATAAGAACGCCGGAAGAGATACACTAGAAATTTTGCGAATGCCTAGTCCACCAAACCGTATAGGAAGTGTGGCCTGGCACCAAGAAACGTCTGACAGGGGACAATTTAGAATTTTAACTAGAACATTTTTTAAAGCGTCGTCCAAATTCGATAGAAGGTCGTTAACTTTATTTATTTAAGAAATTTAACAGAAAAATCATCAATATGTAAAATCACAGTGGTTTAATTTTCTTAAAATTTTACTTAAATGTAGTAGTTTGTGGTTTTTGAATTAGATGATTCCACAGCATATTCAAAAAGGATTCAAATTAATTAAAAAAATGGAATTCACGAATTGATTTTAATTCAAAAATGGAATTTACTAACAATTTACGAATTTGAGTGATTTTTTGAATGTGTCAACGTATATTTAGAGCCTTATCTTAGCCTTTCTATCTGGATGCACCCAATTCACGTGGTCCACCTACTCTCATTTCAACTAGCGGTCTTATCCCTTATAGCTCACACGATAAAAATACAGATCTATTAGTGCGCTACTGTTATGTTTACTAAGTTTCGGTTACTTACTATGCCTCTAACTTTGGCCTGCATCCAATATTACTATCCGCGAACTACGATGTACTTTTACGCCTAATTTTTATACAATTCAAAGAAAATACGGCTTATTACTTTAACTGGTATTTGTATGATGCAAGAGTAGATGGGGCCTAGATTTATTTTCGGTGATCCATCCGCTTAAATCTAAATAGTCAAGCTCCTGTGGGGAGCCAGTGGAATTAGAATTTGCAATGCTTTGTCTGGATGAAAATCCAACCCCTACATTGTAGTGGTAGAGCTCTAATAGAGCTGTAAAGTCATCTCGGAAAACTTGTTCGTTCATCCAATACACATTCCCTCTCTGATTCCCATCACCATTCACATCGGTAACTAATATTGCAGTGAACCGATACATCTGAAGCCCACATGGTTTTGGCCAACCCTACCGTTTTATCATGAACGTGCAATCTGTAGGGTTGTCACAGCGTTGATAAAATATCATGTATAAACAAAATACCTTCATTTAGTAGAGGCTATTATTTTATTTAAACATATTTTACACATAAAGCCTTTATATATAAGTGATTTTGTAGATTGTGTAGATTTTGTTTTCTATAGTGTTTTTAAACATTCGAGATTACATTTCTTATTTAAAATTACTAAGGCATGGGATAGTAATAAGATATTTACCTCATTTTTATCCCACATTGGCTATGTGACGCCATCCATAGTTTTTCTAATATTTTCTAACGAAAGCACAGCCCTACAGTTAGGGCTGACCCGTTATATCTCAACATCTAAGATACAGTTTGTACATAATGCATGAGCAGGATCGACTGGCAGCCATTACCGAAATTCGGTGTACATTAAAATTTTAAAGCAGATTCTACACGAGTTTACTTATGGTTTCACTGTTTTATTGATTGCTGAAAATAAGTAAAAAGAAAAACAGTTACCGTATACCAACAAACAGGGTTACGACTGTATTCCAATCACACTAAGATCATCAGGCATTCAATTTTGAGGATCACGGAGGTTGTCATAAATAAGCACAAAAATTATTATTTTGTAGGAAATTGTATAGATTTTGGATTGCTGCCCAAAGTTACTAGCTTCCGCCCGCAGCTTCGCTCGCGTGGTACCTACCCTAGTAAAAAGTAGCCCATGTGCTATTCCAGGTCATAAACTATGTATATTCCAAGTTGCATTAAAATCCGTTCAGTAGTTTATGCGTGAAAGAGTAACAAACATCCATGCATTTATTATACATCCAAATATCTATACTTACATCCTTACAAACTTTCGCATTTATATTATTAGTAGGATTTATGATCCACTCGAAGTGTGATCATAAAAATTTGAAACTCCAAAAAATAAAAGCAACCTTTGTACACTTAGCAACAAAGTTCATCTTCATCAAACTTGACGACCTATAAAAGTATCAGCTGTCAATTTGCCTCAAAGTGTGAAAATCTTGTAGCATGCTTTGTAAGTTTTCGATAAATACCGCATTTACAATGAAATCTGTTGTTTACCAACCTTCAACAGACAGTGATGCGTCTCGTTTACATGATGTGAATTTCTAAATAAATAAAATAAATAAATAATGCTGGACATTTCACACAACATCATGTAGCCCTAAGCTAAGTAGAGCTTGTGTTATGGAAACCACATGACTGATATACTACTTAAATACATTTTTTTTTGTAAATACACCCAGACCAGAGACAAATATTTGCAGATCATGCAAACATTTGTCCCACGGCGGGGATCGAACCCGCAACCTCCTGCGTCACAGGCGGGCCTTCACCCACAGCGCCACAGAGGTCGTCACAATACATAAATAGTGTAAACTAAACATTAATATCATGTGTGGAGAGTTGATAATCGCTTGTCACTGAGTTGCCAGTTCCTTGCATCTTTGAGGCAAAAGGCTAAGTCAGAGTTTTTTATTCCTTGAAAATGTAAAATCTTATCAAAACTTGCGATTCCGACGGGATTCGTACCCGCACTGATACAAGCAATCCTCCTTAAGACGGAGTGCCTTTGCCAACTCGGCCCCGGAATCCATATT
Organism: Camptogramma bilineatum; assembly: GCA_958496255.1. NCBI lineage: Eukaryota > Metazoa > Arthropoda > Insecta > Lepidoptera > Geometridae > Camptogramma > Camptogramma bilineatum. The sequence continues at coordinate 12,674,207 of OY292466.1, read as the reverse complement.
CGTCGGGTCGAAAATCTTGATAAGCTCGTTTTATCAGCTAGAGCCCCGATTAAATAATACCCTGAATACCTACTTAAGTGTCGTTGAGCACTATATTTTTTTTATTGTGGTTAATGGTCTCTGCAAAGTAATCGTGTCATGATGACGTCTCACTAAGAGCGTTTGTCCACCGCCGCCGTCACCGAACCGTCACCGTCAACGAGATTATTTCTGTATGAGATCAAGATGACGTGACGGTCTTCTGGTGGTCGCTACATCGGCGCCGTCATCTCGTTCTCGTTGACGTGACGGTGACGGCGGCGGTGGACAAACGCTCTAAAGGTTTTCCCAAAGGCACTGCACTCAATTATAAGCATTAGTAATAAGACGCTTACATCCAGTTTTCTATGTAATTGCGTCAAAAAGTTTCCGATAAACAGTTTAGCAACAGCAAGAACGGAAAATTGTGTTAGTCGAGCGTCTTGAGAGGCCAAAAGCTTGTAACGTCGGATGATGCCACGCGAGCTGTGAAACTGTAGTGCTTTGAGAAACGGGCTTATTAGTGAGGAAAATTTACTCATAGATGAATCTCATAGCATAGTAGGTATTTTTTTTTGATAATCTGAAAAAATTACTTAGTAGTTAAGTTCGTATGAACTCTGTTGCTATTCTATTTGTAGTTTTTTTCAATACAAAGTAATTTACAGAATCTGTGTTGTGCTATTGTTTTAACTGCTATGAAACATAAAATGAAATTTACATTACACATTGTGTTTTCTTTCTATTTCCTCTAAAATCATAGCATTTTTATTTTACACATGGTATTAAAAACCTATATAGATTTGATTAATTCATAGGTACTTAGACTACAAAATTAAAACAAAGAGTTCACACCAACCAATCTATACCATCTTACTATACCAATAAATGTAAAAAGCGGATGAGTTTGTTTATATGTTTGATTGTATGTTTGTTTGAACGCACTAATCTTAGAAACTACCAGTCGGATTTAAAATTCTTCCTGCATTTGATAGCTAAATTCTTGAGAAAGGCTATAGGCTACTTTTCATCATCATCATCAACATTACCATAACTACGGGGGCAACGCCACGAAGGCGCTGCTACTATTATAATAAAATAATACGAATTTCAACAAAGACGTTTATTGCCCGGGGCAGTTTATGTCAATTGCACGACAACCATTTCTCAACTATACTGAAGGGACGAAGAACTATAACGGCGGTATCTTAAGCGCTGGCCACACCAGATGCGTGATGCGTGGCGTGCGCGTGGCGAGTAAGTTATAAAGTATGAAACTGTAAAAAAGATGCCAGACCAGATGCGTGACGTGTGAACGCATGTGAGCCGCATGTTTCATACATTACAACTGGTGCACGCCACGCACATGCCACGCATCCGGTGTGACCAGGCCTTTAATGCTACCCGCAATATTACAACCACGAGGCTACTTTTCTAAAAACCAATAAATATAATAGCATTGGATATCCAGCGAAATGAAAAGCAATCGACCCTGTCTATTCAAGCGATGGGTCAACGAAAATGTCTTTCCGCGCTTTGATAGAGACAAAAGTTACATAGACCCTTATTTGTGATGTTGTGTATTATTACTTTAACTGTGTGATTTCTTGTAAAAAAAAGTTAAGAAAATTAAAAACATGAACAATGTAGATTTAAAAACGAATCTAAATATCATGTTTTTTTTTAGAACGCATTGTCATCAAGTTGTGAGTTACCCTGAGAGTTTCAGCAAGATAGCTAATCGGGAAGTGCTCAAAATTTAAGTTGCAGGAATCCACCCAGAAAGACAGACAGAAAGGCAAATAAATAAGAAAGTAACTTAATAAAATCGTGGCAAGAAGGTCATTACCGCGTCTATTAAAATCTTAAAAGAATTTAACTGGTTGAGTACCAATGACACACATGTTGAACCTGAGCCCTTTCCTTTGGAGAGACTTTGGAGGGACTGCAGAAACTGCAGAAAGGCAGTGAACACGTTAAGTCATGTCACACGAAAGGAGCAATAGAAGGCGCCATTTGTACATGGTTAATATTCCCAGTGTTCGTACTAAGCGCTTTGAGTCTATATTTTTCATACGCACGGCGAAAATGTTGAGCTCCCTGCCGGAGTCTGTATTTCCAGAAAAGTATAATTTGGGTGTCTACAAATCGAGAGTCAATAGGTTCCTTCTAGGTAAGCGTGTTCCATCTTAGACCGCACTGTACCTTTACATCAGACAGGGTGTGGTCAAACGCAAACCTATTTTAGTTAAAAAAAAAGACTAAAAGGGAAGTTGACAAAATTAGTAACTAGACGTAACGTATACCAAACAGTAAACTGGTCCTAACGAACCTGATGGGCTTAGTTTAATCTAAACTGAAACTTAACGTACTCCTCATCTATGTAAGTTCATTCGAATTGTGCTTTCATTCTCTGTGGTTATATCCAATATTTTGTATTGGACTTAAATTTTGTGGCGACGGGTCTCCAAAAATAGTTTTTGTGTTCGTTTCGTTTGTACCGTACAATCTTACAAGGTTATAAGCTCTTTTAAGTTTAAATGGACACTTTAGTATACTATACATAACCGAGTAGGTATTTAATATTGTTCTTCAATTTTAGTTACTGATGCTCCTTCATGGTACAAAAAAATTTAGATAAAAGTTTTAAATAATAATGAAATATAATTAATATATTAATATCCTATCCTACTAATATTATAAAGGCGAAAGTCCGTGTGTGTGTGTGAGTGTTTGTTACCACGTATCTCCATAACTACTAAACTGATTTTGATGAAATTTGGAATGTAAATAGATAATGACCGGGAATAGGACATAAGCTACTTTTTATCCCGGAAAAACGGACGGTTCCCGTGGGATAAAACAAATAGTAGTCCACGCGGGTATAGCCGCGGGCGTCCGCTAGTAATTAATAAAAGTATTTGTTTCCGAACATAATAATAATAACGTTTAATTATTCGTATTATACCGATAATACCTGCAGTAGTTATTAAATCTATCGCAGATTGCAATTGTTAAATTCTCCTATAACTCTAACCACCATGGGTATCATTGCTTGAACACTGGACCAACTTTGTAGGGCTTTTATGACATATATGTTTCATCACTGTTGGACAGGTGGGCCCAAAATGACGCATGGTTCTTTAGCGAAAGATTGAAACTAAAAAAAAAATGTTTGTAAAAATCATAAAAGTAGAATACTGGAATGTTTATGTTAGTTTTTTTATCTAAATTTTGTATTACAACAAAAACCTTTTAACTTTACAAACAGCGAAAACATTTCAATAGTAAACCAATAGAAAATGTCGAGACAGTTTTCTGTTCTCAAAACTAAGTTAACCATAATAACTTTGAAAGAGCATTTCGCTACAGTATGTTAGAAGTTTAAAAAGCATTTTAACTTACCTTTTTAATAAGAAACTTTTATTTATTTACGAATACTTAGCTGTTTTACGTGACCTATATTTGTGTTTCAAAGTGTAGGTATTTTTCAGGATGATTTTAATTTGGTCATAATATTTTACCTTGATATTTTTTTACTTCCCAAGTTCCCATACAGATATCCGTTTAGAGCTTAATTAAATTTATTTAAATAACTCCCGATATAAATAATGAAATATCTAAGAGTAGGTATACTATTAATTTTTAATAATGATTACTTCATTAATAAATGCTTGATGCCCTTGATGACGTACTTTTCTGACAAAGGACGAAACGGAAAATTTTGCATTATGTTTTCGATTCTATAATTGCACTTTTATTTGCACCTAACATCATAATAAAGTTCAGCATAAAATACTTCACAACTACTATTAGACTATTAGAGACGCAATTTATAAACGCACGAGAAAGCGGGCCGCATAAGCAACTTACCGCTCTACTCGTACTTATAAAATCCTCTCAACTTCTGTCAAAATTGAAATTCCGTTTAAACTTTTGCCATCCTTTTTTGTTAGATAGATAAGTTGAAGTAAAACGCGTCGGTTATCCAGTGCAGACTAACTTTTATTTTTATACCCTCACATACATGCATTCCTACCTACAATTACATTAGTATGACACAATAGGCTGTTACACATTCTTTATCGATAGGTGGCGCTACTGGTTACATTTTGATACTAAATCATATAAATTACAACACCCCCACTTATCAAAATAAACTAAGTGTCACACAACAAAGAATAAACTTTACATTACAATTCAACAATACCTAAACTTTTCATAAACTTGTAATGTTTAATACTACCGAGACCTTTGGTTAGCAAATCTGCTGGCATTTCATTTGTAGGTAAATAACTGATGTTTACCTTTCCACTTTTGATCGTCTCTCTTACAAAATGATGTTTAACATCAATGTGCTTTGACCTATTATGGCATTGATGATTTGTGGCCATCTTCAAAGCACTTTGATTGTCACAATTCAAACTAATTGTAATCAAAGATCCGGTTAGCTCATACAATAGTTCTCTTAGATATATTGCTTCCCTACAAGCTTCAGAGAGCGCAACATACTCAGCCTCGGTGCTCGAGAGGGCTGTAACTCTCTGCTTTCTACTTTGCCATGAAATGGCTGAGCCTGACATTACAAAACAAAATCCCGTGTATGATTTTCTGTCTAAACTATCACTGGCCCAGTCAGCATCTACAAAGCCTAGCAAGTTCTCTTCTATACTACTAAATTTTAAACAATACATCTTGGTTTTCTTTAAGTATTTCAAAACCCTTTTAGCATAGTTCCAATGTTCAATATTGTAGCATGTATTAAACTGACTTAAATAACTAACCGAGTAAGCTATATCAGGCCTTGTCATGACTGCAAGATACATGAGACAACCAATGAGTTTTTGATAACTAATTCCTGCTGTACATTTTTCTGCTTTAGTTACATTCAATTTGTTCTCTATAGGTGTGTCAGATATTTTACAATCAGTCATATTAAATTTCTGTAACAACTCTTCTATGTACTGTTGTTGATCAACAGTTATCTCATACTTATTACAACCTTTTTGTACATTAATATTCATTCCTAGATATTGCTTAACCTCTCTTAAATCTTTAATTTCAAATTCAGAACTTAAAATACATTTTAACTTCTCAGTTTCATTCTCATTGTTAGAAAAGATTAAAAAATCATCTACATACAATGCTATTATGATTTTTACATCTTTACTCATCTTTGTAAACAAACATGGCTCTTGTGTGCAATTTTTAAAATTATTTTTACACAATATATCTCTAACTCTTTCTTACCAAGCTAAGGCTGATTGTTTCAAGCCATACACTGCTTTTTTGAGTTTGAAGACTTTACCATCCATTTTGGATGAAAAACCTTCAGGCACACACATGTAAATGTCCTCTTTCAAGTAACCATTTAGATATGCTGTTTTTACATCTAATTGAGTAATGTCCAGTCCTAGTTTTACACTTAGCGCAAACAATAGTCTCAGTGTGGAATGCCGCACAACCGGTGAAAAAGTCTCATCATAGTCTATTCCACGTTTTTGAGTAAAACCTTTCGCAACTAATCTAGCACGATATTGCACTTCACTATCACTTTTGTACTTTTTCTTAAAGACCCACCGACATTGCACTATTGTAGCTCCTTTTGGGGCATCCACAAGCTCGAACACCTCATTCTTCCGGAATGAGTCCAACTCCTCGTCCATCGCCTGCCTCCATTGTACACTCTCGGGGCTGCTCAAGGCTTCTTTCACGGACATCTCAGAGTCTGTAGTGGCCAACAAGCCTGTCGGATTATACCTGTCAGGCTTCCGCCGTACCCTCTTCGGTATATTGTAGATCTCAATGTCTGGCTCTGACAATCTGACTGGACTACTGCTTGGTGATGGAGTTTCAGGAACATAGGTCTCATCCGCTTCAGCCTCAAAGAATGTTTGCTGTGATGATTCACTGTCAGAGCTGTCCTGTGATTGTTCATCACTGCTGTGTTCCCCCACTGAACAATCATTTTCTTCGGGAACAGGACACGCTTCATCCACACACCATGTTGCTTCACTGGCTGCAGACGTTCCTCCCGACACAGCTCCTTCCATCACCACTACATCTCGGCTGGTTGTGACCTGGTTTTTGATAGGATCATAAACCCTGTAGCCCTTTACATGCTCCGAGTAACCGACAAGAATATGTTGCCGAGCTTTCTTGTCCCACTTGGTCCTCTTCTCTTTGGGAACATGCACCATCACTGGACTCCCGAAAATTCTAATATGGCTCATTTTCGGTTTCTTTCCGTGCCACATCTCATACGGTGTTTTGTCATTCAGACCTGATGCTATAGAACGGTTTTTCAAGTAGACAGCTGTAGACACCGCTTCTTCCCAAAACTCTTTCTTTAACTTAGCATCGAACAACAAACATCTTTCTCTCTCAACGATTGTTCTATTGTTTCGTTCCGACATACCATTCTGTTCAGGCGTGTATGGGTTCGTCTTTTGGTGTAAAATGCCGGATGATTTCAAAACCTCTTCCATCGCTTTCGAACAAAATTCTCCACCGTTATCTGTCCGCAAGACTTTCATGTTGGCATTCGTCTGTTTCTCCACCATCGATTTAAATTCTTTGAAGTTTTTAAACACCTCACTCTTTTCTTTCATAAAATACACGAATGACATGCGGCTATAGTCATCCACAAAGAGTAAGAAATACCTTGCCAATCCAATAGATCTGGTTTCCATTGGACCACACACGTCAGCATGCACAATTTCCAGCACTTTTGTTGCTCTTGTGCCTGTGGAGAACGGCAGACGTGCCTGTTTGCCCTCACAGCAAACCACACAGTTAGATTTTGTCACTTCATAACTGCCTTCATAGCTAACACCTTCCACGGCGCCATTCTTAATTTTGTTCAAGTCGTTCGTGTTTATGTGTCCCAACCTCCTGTGCCACAATAAAGCTTTATCACTGGCAAGTAAACATCTTGTCACTGGTGTTGTACATATATCTAATTTGTACACACCGTCAGTTAGGTTCGCAACAGCTACCAGTTCTTTCTTCGCATTGTATATGCAACACTGACTGTCTGAGAAAGAAACACTGTTGTTGTTCTTGATAAGTTGACTCACTGACAATAAGTTCGTCGTCAATTTTGGAACACATAAAACATCCTTAATTGTAATATCATAGCCATGCTTCGTTAATATTCTAACATTTCCTTTGCACGAGACTTGAAGTTTTTCTTGATTGGCCACCATAATCTCGGATAATGTTTGTGTACTCGAAACTTCTTGCAACCAATTTTCGTTAGCCGTCATGTGGGCACTGGCTCCTGAATCCACGTACCACTCGTCTTTGCCATATTTGGCACTCAGGAAAACTGCACTAAATGCATTGGAAAACTTATTTTTGCTTGATTTTTCAACCATTGGACATTGATTCTTGTAATGACCCGGTGTTTTGCATTTGTAACAGGTTATATTTTTATTTCCTCCTGTCACTTTGGCATTTGACATTGACGTCCCGCTCTGATTAGTGTTGCCATGTTTGGGTTTTTGTTTTGCCCATTTCGAAGCAAATGCCGATTCAGAATTCTGCGTTTCGTTCGATGTCATTCCCGCCAATTCCAACGGTTCCGAATCCATCAACTTTGTCTTGATAACGTCCGCTGTGATTGGAATGCCAGAGTGTTCAATCGCCATTATCATTGGCGAAAATCGATCTGGTAATCCCGCCAGCATCAATGATCCAATCCACTGATCTGTTATTTCAAAACCAGTTCCACTCAATCTTTGCGATGTCTCCACAATTTGAGTCACGTAGGTTGTCATATTCTCACAATTTTCTCGTCTTATTGAAATCAAGTGACGTAATAACGAAATCTTCCTCGAAAAACCTGAGTCGTCGAACAGGGATTTGAGCTTATCCCACAACTCTTTCGAAGTCGTTGTCCTCTTGATATGCACGTACAATGATGGATCGATGGTTAGGGATAATTTAGCCCGCGCCTTCGCATCATCTTCGGGTTTAATTTGCTTTCCTTCCACCGGCTTCGCACAATGTAACATGCCCTCCAACACGAGTAAATTTTCAACAGCAAAAGTCCACTCATCGTAGTTTTCCCTGCCCTTTAACTTAGGCACACTGGTTAAATAGTTCGTTGACATCTTGCACAACACGACCGTATAACAAAATAACTTCTTTAACTTGGAAAATCTGGTAATAGCCCATAACCTGAAGTAAAACGCGTCGGTTATCCAGTGCAGACTAACTTTTATTTTTATACCCTCACATACATGCATTCCTACCTACAATTACATTAGTATGACACAATAGGCTGTTACACATTCTTTATCGATAGGTGGCGCTACTGGTTACATTTTGATACTAAATCATATAAATTACAACATAAGTGACAAGGCGAATCTTGAGCATTTTTAACTAGTGTTCAAGTTTAGAAGCGTTTAATATGTAAGGCCTGTATATAAATAAGTCGCTGTCGACCGAGTTGCCTGCGACCGGTCGCTCTTCCTACTAATATTATAAATTTAAACTGAAAAATCTTATCAAAATAAAAAAATAATAATAATAATAATAATAATAATAATAATAATAATTATCAATCACAATCAATCAATCGCACCAATCAATCACACTGATGTGCACTTGGCTTAGGTCCGTGCATTTTAGTTACTTCCGGTTTTCAGAACCGAGTAAAAAAAAAAGAAAATACCAAATAATAATAATAATAATATTATAAAGGCGAAAGTCCGTGTGTGTGTGTGAATGTTTGTTCCCACGTATCTCCATAACTACTAAACCGATTTTGATGAAATTTGGAATGTAGATAGATAATTACCAGGAATAGGTAGGACATAGGCATACTTTTTACCCCGAAAAAAATGCACGGTTCCCGTGGGATAAAAAAAATTGTAGTGCACGCGGGCGAAGCCGCGGGCGTCCGCTAGTATACCTATATATTCTTCAACAAAACTCATTCTATGAACTTTTTAAGTGTTGCCTGCAATTTATTACCTTTGATATTTAGGTCAACCCCTAGTTTGTATATTTCAGGTCAAAATTCATGAACTGTCTTCCATAGTTCCCAAGTTAATGCATTGTTGGTATTGCATTTCTGTTTTACTGTAACATACCGCAAAATGGGACTCCAGCACTAAAGAAATAATGGCTAGAGTGTCACGAGGAAACAAAAACTGACCCTATGTATCAAACTGTGGAATACTGAAAAGTAATTTTGAATTTTAAAGCTAGGACACAAAAGCTCAAGTTGGTTTGACGAAATTAGTTTAAAATTAATTTATGTTGTGTTTCAAGAGTAGCTGTTGAAAAATGGTTTAAATATATTCGCTTTTAAAAAAAATATTTTTACAGACAACATTGTTATATAGTACCTATGCAGAGGTATTAGGTTTAAATACCTTGGTAAAAGATATTAAACTTAAAGTTGGAGAAATAAGGCCTACATTACTTTGTAGGTTGTTTCGGAGTGCGGTATACAGAACTCGGTGAGGAATGGAGTGAATACTAATCCGTTGGAAAACTGATCTGCAGGCACGAACTGGTGGAAAAAAGCATTTATTTTTGTTCCGTCTCTGCCAAATGTGTGAATACAACACCTCGGTATCGGTTTTTGAATTCTAAAGATAAATTTCGTTCGGTATTTCTTAGCGAATGTTTTACCTAATCTTTTAGATGTTTTATCTATTTAAGATGGTATTCTTTTGACTAAAAAACAATAGGTTAGGATAATATTGAGATAAAGTTCTCAAAACTTGCTCAAACCCTACAATATCAGATTAGTTTGCTTTTCTATTAAACGTATGTTAGCAGTCACATTCATGGACTGTCAATGAATAAATCTTAATAGTCTTATAACTCCATAATGAATAATTCAATTCAATTTCAATTCAATCAAGTTTATTTGACTCCAAAACTATACCTAGTACAAAAGGTGCTTAATTTCTAAAGATAATTGTATTTTGATGGTAGGTATGTTTTGTGCGAGTCTGGTGCCTGAAATAGGTTTTTTTAAAAACCTGTGGTACAGGTCACCAGGGCCCCCACTCCACGGGTACCTACATTTGTAAAAAACAGTGCAGTAAGGAAGGATGTGTCATTAAGGTGCAATAATTAACAATGTCTGGAACTAATAAAATATAAATCTTGCGTATTGATTGAATTTACGATAAAAAGTAGGAAAACAGTGTAAGTTTGTAACTATGTTGATGATCGGGTACATAGGTATCTACTTAATAATAAACTTAGAGTTATTCTTACTAATCAGTACAAAACGGCAGGTAAGACAACAAAATAGGAAACTAATTTTATTAGTCTAAAGCTTAATTCTAAAAATAAAGAAATCAGAGTTAAGTTGTAATATACGTGTATGCGTCCGGGTATTTATCACGTAAATTACTTTATTCTTTGCCCGACACGTATATATATATAATATAATGTGTTCTGATCGCGAAAGTTTAAGTTTAATAATAATGGAGTTATAAGCTTGTTATAGTTAAAAATGCCCCCAAATCTGTTGTCATTTATTTTAAGTGATAGAATAGTATAGAATAGAATTATCTTTATTGAAATAAAAACCCACAAAAAGTTAATACAGAGTCAATTAAAATGATATATAAACATCAGGGGACTTAACACAATGGGTAGCCTTATCGCTGAAAGCGATCTCTTCCAAGCAAAAATCAATAAAATGTGACAAGAAAAGACGTTGCTGCCTTTGCTTCTAGTACTCATACTATCTTATTTTAGCAATGATTTACCTAAAAGCACGAACTGACCCGTCCAACATTCACGAGCTCGCGACAGCGTTGACAGATGATAGCGATCCTCCAGGGCCCGAAAGGACACAGATAAGATTAAAAAGGGCCTCCAAGAGATGGGTTATTTTCTTTCAATTTCATACGCTATTTCAGAGATTATTATCAGAAGCTTTGTGGCTTTATAGAGTTGTTGATTTACAAGGTTTACGTTTCCGTCTGATATTTTGAAGACCTCTGTGGCGCAGTGGGTAGGCCCGCCTGAAACGCATGAGGTTGCCGGTTCGATCCCCGCTGCGGGAAAAGTAATTAAGACCACTAGGTTTACTTTGAATCGTCTTAAGAGCTTAGTGAATCTTCTACTGTTCTTTCGCGACCAATACCGTGAGTAGTTGATAGGTATGTACGTAAGACGTGACACGTTGCAAGCCTATCGACGCTATTAGAAAGTTAGGTTTCCTAACGATGTTTTCCTTCACCATTTTTAGAGTGCGCATATAAATTTTTCTTGTAAGTAATCGAAAACAAATTGTGGCCTTAGAGAGCATAGAGTGGAAGTTAAATCTTTGCCCAGCATTGGGACATCCATACCCATAAAAAATGTGAAAGTTTGTTTGTTTGTCCTGCTTTCACGTCAAAACAGAGAGACTGATTGACGTGATTTTTTGTGTGGAGATAGTTGGAGGGCTAGAGAGTGACATAGGCTACTTTTTATTCCGAAAAAATGCAAGTTTCCCGTGGGATAAAAAAGTAGTAGTCCACGCGGGCGAAGCCACGGGCGTCCGCTAGTGAAATATATATATATAATATGAAACTGCATCCCCAAGGCGTGGTAGACATTCTCCCAGATCTTTTTTTAGACATCTTTTTATGTCCGCTAGTGATAATATAAAAAAAATATTGACTAATATTAGTCCACCTTCAAAAGCGAAAGCACAACATTAAAAGGCATTACAGGAAGTAGAGCGGTAATGGAAATATTAAGTTACCGGCTGCAGGGAGGATTGATTCCGCAAATCAAATAACCCCTGGGTACGGATCCCTGGTGGCTGTGACAGATACTTTGAACTTTACCCTAGACGAATGTAAGGTAAGTGGTTTTAAATTGAAATAACGGAAATAAAAGTAAATGAGAAGATATAAGGTAAGCTAGTGGCCTAATCAGGGCAGAGTTTCTAGGCCGCCTGAGTAATGGCTTGATAACTTCAAATCTAGGACCAGCTAAACTGCTGGTCCTAGATTTGAAGTTATTGAAAATATTGGTGGACATTTTCGCCCCAAACTAAGCAAAGCTTGTACTATGGGAACCAGATAACCAATAGAAAACTGATATTTTTTTGTAAATACATACTTATTATAATTATGTACTTAGAAAATATACATGTCTAACTTTTGAAACCATCATGGTTACGAACATAAATATTGTTATCAACGGGATAATAGGCATGGTGACAGTAATCAAGTATCGCCAAAATATTTATCTGATCTAATGAAATAGAATTCAAAGATTTTGAAAAATGTATTTATTCTCTTATTAATGTCGAGATTACTAATTTATTTGCTAAAATAAATCTACAAAATACAACAATCCGCCATGATAGCCAAAACGCTCGCCGGTGTCATGGCGTCTGTCATTGCGTCTCGTCTCGGTAAACATCCTTTTGTTTCTATAGTAACTATGTAGGCATCACTGGTTGATATACCGATCCGTGACGTAAAAACAGACGCCATGACACCGGCGAGCGTTTTGGCGTGAATTTGAAAATTTAAATTTAAATGTACTTTTATTGCACAAAAACCTTAATTTTCTACAGAAATATGATATATTTTAGACATAATAGATACTTCTGAATATCATAGAAGAGATTTTGAAAATTAGGATTCATGCCTATTACCATGATTATTGAGTTTTGTTGCTTCCCGATATTTCGACGCAGTTGCATGCGCCATGATCCCGGGTAACTGAAGTCTTTGTTTTCAACAGAACGCCATTACATACCAAGACTGGTTCAAGAGGCGATTGAGATTACCAAACACAAAAATTTCAATCGAGAGGATGGTTTCCAATTATCCGGAGTCTGGAATCCTGTGGTGAGATTGTGTAGGAACCGAAAAAGTGAGGTACCTAGTGTGCGTCCTGATACTGTTAGTGTCGTGTGTCGGAATCGAGTTGTGAGTGAGAATGAATCCGGTGGTAGGGGTGTTCGTAGTAGTAAACGACTGAGAAAGAGGGTAGATCGTTTCGTCTGCACATAACTACCTTCTACCTCGGAAAGACTTCAGTTACCCGTGATCATGGCGCATGCAACTGCGTCGAAATATCGGGAAGCAACAAAACTCAATAATCATGGTAATTATCCCGTTGATAACAATATTTATAATATACATGTATTCTATCAGTTATTCGCAGGAAGTTAGGCTGATAGTAGGTATAATATTTGCTTTGTTTGGGGCTAGATGGCGCTGTATGAAATGTTCACCAAAATTTATTATTATTATTATTATCCAAGAGGTTGGTGGATGAGACCAATGACCAAAGGGCTGGTGCTTACCTCGGACAGAGGATAAGTCTAGCAATCCAACGGGGTAACGCTGCCAGCCTTTTGGGCACTTTACCTGCGGTCGGTGATCTGAACTCTGTCTTCTATCTTTAGTCACTTAGAGATAGAAAACAGAGTTCCTTTTATTTAGTTGTAAGTTAGTTAAGGAGTGTATTAATATGTTTTTGAATGTGTTTCTTTGTTCCATAAATAAATTTATTTCAACTCCTTATTATTATCCTATGATAATAACAAGAATACTAAATTTTAGCCGTGTTGGCCGAGGCGAACACGGCTAAAATCGACTCAACTTTCGATCTGAAGGCTGTGGGTTCGAATCCTGGCCGCGCATTAATGGATTTTTCGTTTCGAAAAATAAATATGCGCACTAAACGGCAAAGGAAAACATCGTGAGGAAACCCGTGGCTTAGTCAGCCCCATACGTATTGACCATGTCTTTCCTGTGAATATGGCCGGTTAAGCTGAGAGGATGGTTTAGGTGCTGGGCAAGCCTACTCCATCTCAAACAATGTCTCAGGTACTACAGTGTCCCGTTAAGTGTAGGCAAAGATTGCCGCCTGACACTGTGTAAATCATCGAGTAAAGATGTTAAGGCCTAAGTTTCTTTTACTATGTCATTTAGATAACAAGACTCTATAGCTGTCTTAAGATAGCACTACAAACTAGTGCTCACTTAGCCAATAGTTCCAGGATACAAGGAAATGTGTTTAAAGCCATATCAGTGACAGAATCCAATCTAGTCCCGCGTCAGTTAACTATGGTGACCATGAGTCAGGTTTTAAGATTTTCACCCAAATGAATCGCTACTTAATTTAAGTGGTGCTTATCATTTACATTAATTGTCATTTTTGTATACGATTCTGAAGAGTAAGAACGTCTCAAATATTTAAGTAGCGTTTCAGTATTCAGGCGTTAATGTAGCAGTTTGGGTTATGTTTTTTTTTTCAGGCTTACTTAAAATAATTAAACAAACTTCCTTACTGATAATTATTATTACGGGATTTTATGGCGTACCTTTTATTTATTTTGTTTCTTTTATTTATTTTATTTATTTTGTGTGTTAAGACGAATTGGGGGTAGTCGTGGATCCTACTCTCAATTCACGGCGGTGGCTCCAGTACTTCAGTCATCCCGTGACCACGAACGCTGTAACGTGTTCGAAAAGTCGGGAAACAAAATAAATAACAGGTACGCGATAAAATCCCGTAATAATAATTATCATTATGTTAACAAATCGCGAAAGTTTAACAAGTTATATAAACTTCCTTACAATGTTTTCTAACATCATTTCGAGCTTGTATTTTGCTTGTAGTTTATAAAATACAAGTTCATAGCCGACTGCAAACAGCAACAGCAGACGACGTGTCACCGGTGACACTACTGGTCTCTGTTTTTCTATTAAAAAGCTTTCGTTGCTAGCGACACGTTGCCAGACCGAATGGTAGACGAAAACTGTTTCTAGGCGGCACACCTTATACTTTTATTCAAGACCTTCACAACAACATTTTAGTTGTTGTCCCACTTTGCCCAGCACGAAGCTAGAAGATCTCTTATACATATTTTTGTAGATTAGGTACTTTTTGGTTCTGTTGTTTTTTTAGTACAAAACAAAATAATATAATCAATGTAACTAAAGAGATACGCTGAATACTTTCAAGTATCAACTTTCTACGGCGTAGCATTTATCTACGGCGTAGCATATATCTACGGCGCATTGTAGCAGTAGCGTAGCAGCTCTATGAAACTTTTGACGATGTTATTTTTCTTAACTTTGAAGACTTAACTATTGAAACGAGTGACAAGATATTATGTTTTTTCCATCACACACACACGAATACACATACACACAGAGTATAGGCATTACCTACACCAATAAACGATAACATTACACCATAGTATTAAATAAAATTGTAACCCGGGTTGTTCTTCATTTAAATTGAACTATGGGGGTAAATTAAAAATCAGCTCTGTACCTATGTGATTAAAGGAGGCTTGCACAACGTTTCTAATTGTATTTAAGCTAGTTAAAGCAATTAGGAATCTTTGTGCAAGCCACCCAAGTTTAGTATAATAAGCAGTTAACTTAGCTAGGTTCAAAATGTGTCAGTTGATTATTTCAAAATTACGTTTGGTTTGAAAAGGTACTTTATAGGTCGTCCTGATGTCTCAGGAAATTACTACAGAAACATACTCGTATTAAAAAAAAAAACTTTTCTAATATAAACTGTTCTGGAACTTGACTGACGCTACCTTAATCATCTGCAAGAGATGTTTTAAGGCCAATAATGATGATGATGATGAAGCAATCAAGTAAGTTTTAAAGTAAGTAAGTATAAAATAAAATTTCCTTAGAAATCAAATATCAAATTTCATGGTCACCCTACAAAAATCCATTGATGTTCGATATTGTATAAACGGTGATGAGATTTGACTACCACATGAGCTTTAGTGAACTTGGAAATATTCAATTACTTATGCTCTCATATCAAACAGATTGTTTAAGAGCTAGTTTCGTAAAAAACTCCGAGAAAAAATAACGTTTCTTTTCACATTGAAAATGAAAAGTCTTATCATTTACGATTCTGACGGGATTTGAACCCGCATTGATACAAGCTCCTTTTTTGAAGTTCGATTAGTAACAAAAACAATATCACTACATCACTTCATCACTACATAGTAAAACAAAGTCGCTTCCCGCTGTCTGTCTCTATGTGTACTTAGATCTTTAAAACTATGCAACGGATTTTGATGCGGTTTCTTTTAATAGATAGAGTGGTTCAAGAGAAAGGTTTTTAAGCATAATACATGCGTAATATAGTAGAGAAATACTGATAATTTTAGAGGTGCATTTTAGAGCAATTTGCGAGACTTTGTTTATATAAATTACCTATATATAATATTTTGCATTGCGTAACGTGTCGACAATAGCGGCATTTACACGGTAGAGTTTTTACCACGGATCTGGACTGTAAAGATATTTGTACAGATATCCGTAAAGATATCTTTACAGATAACCGCGGATAAAACTGTCAAAGGTTGGAATGGCGCGTGCATCCCGCGGCATCTGGACTGTAAAGATATCTTTACAGATATCCGCATAGATGTCTCTGCGTTTAAATGCTCTGGCCTCTGGACTGTAAAGATATCTTTACAGATATTCGCACAAATATCTCTGCGTGTAAATGCTGCTAATTGTGTACGCACTTCACTATTTCTCTATGTAAATCTATTCGTGAAAACCTTTAATTAGCTTTCTGTTGCTATCTAGCTAATCTTTAAGCTAATGCTGTTGGTTTTCCTACAAATAAATAAATAGATAAACTCTCATCAAAGCTGCATTTTTCTGTTTTATTTACAACAACACACAAATCTATTGCTATTCCAAACAGGACACATCTGCACCGACAAATCCATCAGTATTTATGAATAGGTAAACAATCCAAATACGATGAAAAATAGTTTTCGTTTCGCGACACTAAATGTTTTTCAACGAACTTTTAAATGTAATATTTTAAAGTGATATTGGTTTTTGGAAATGTTTTGAGAACTAACACGCGAATACTGAAAAGCTACTTAGTTTAAGAGGTGCTTATCATTGATATTAACTGCCATTAACTCTCATTTATGCATACGGTTCTTCAGAGTTAGAACGTCTCAAAAAAATTAGTATGTCTGAAATATTTAAGTAGAGTTTCAGTACTTGGGAATTAGTTACTTAATATTACTTAGGTTTTTTACGTGAGTAATTCCCGTGTGTTAAATAATGTCAAGATAGATAATGAACAGGAATATGATATAGGCTACTTTTTATCCGGGTACCACGCGAGCGAGGCCACGGGCGGAAGCTAGTACAATATAGAAGCTCATTATTCATACACAGACCATCACCGAGAGAAGATAAAACGGGTTGCTATTACTTCAAAAATACCAATACCCTATATCGGTAACTATAAAATGGAAATGCACGGTAAACAAGTCCATGGAAACTTTCGAAAATAAACTCTGTAATTTAATCGAGAACTTGAAAACGAGAGGGTGTATTGATGGCCCTGTTTAGGGGCGCGGGGTAAATATAAACCTCAGGCCATTTGTTGAAGTTGTTTATTGTTAGTAAGACGCTCTAAGTAAAACTTCTGGTAGCAGAGAGAAGGATACTCCGAAAAATTCTAGGACCAACTCGAAGAGATGATGGGAGCTGGAGGGTTCGGAAAAATCTAGAAATTGAAGAGCTTGGGCCAGAACACAACATCCTGGGTGAGACTAAAGCTCACCGATTCGCTGGCTTGGCCATCTGGAATGGATGGGGGAAGATCGCATGGTGCAGAGAGCATATCTTGGCAGTCCTATAGGGCGCCGCCCCGTTGGACGTCCCCGATACCGCTGGAGGGACATGGTAGAGAGGGATCTGCAAGTTCTCTACAATGGGGATTGGCGCGAACTAGCTCAAGATAGGAGTAGATGGCGTCTTCTTTTGTCGGAGGCCAAGACCCACTTCGGGTCACTGAGCCAGCGGAGTAAGTAAGTAAGTAAGTAAGACGCTTTAAGTGGCACTGATTGTGTTATATATCTATTAATTATAATGGTTTTATATATAAAACCGAATAGCAGTGACATTGATCAATGTTTCCAAAGTGTCCAAAACATGTAGGCATCAGCGGCAATTCAGATCTTTAGGCATTTTTAGATCCTTTGAAGATATCTATGGGAGTAGTAAGAGGTATGTCCAAACAGATATGGTACAACCCCCATAGTGTAAGATGACATAAGGGAAAGCTTATACCCAAACTAGCTGCACCTGGATAAAAAGTAGCCTATGTTACTCTCCAGTCCTCCAACTTTCTCCACATAAAAAATCACATCAATCTGTCGCTATGTTTTGACGTGAAAGCAGGACAAATAAACAAACAAATAAACACTTTCACATTTATAATATGGGTACGGATGTGGACAACGTCTACGGGTGATGATGATGAAAGTTGTTTATCCACTGTCATCTCGTACCAATTCACTTATTTCTCTAAGATATAACGCTTTATCTCGAGTAGTCCATCCCAATGAGAATTTGATTCTCAATTAAGCTGGAATTGAGAATAATCGAACAATACAATCCCCTCTGAATTAATATGGCGCTTACGCTAGATTGACTCAATTTAAATAAAATTAAAGATTTTAACTGTTGTTTATAGGTTTTTGTTAGGGATTGGATAGTTCTAGATCGATTCTATATTCAAATTATATGCTAATTTGCGGATCTTAAGCGCCATCTACATGGAGAGAGTTTCTCGTCACGATGACACGATACTGACAAAAACGTGACAATGTTAACTAAACATTGTTGTCCCACGCGGAAGGTCGTTAGTGTGTCAAAAAATATACTGTTAAATTGGTAACCTTTCTTATTTATAGAGGCATTGCATTGTAATGAGTTTTTTAGGTACAATCAACTATCGAAATATGTTTTTATCATTATTTTCTATCGATTTCATATCTGAGTATACTATTAACTACAGTAAAACCACAGTAAGTTATTTAAGTTTAAGTTAGTTTAAGTTTAAGTTAGCGTCGATGGGCTTGCAACCTGTCACGTATGGAATGCTAACTTCTGCAAAACGTGGGCATGTACCAAAATGTATTTGGACATATCTTTGACTAACTCCTTAGACTCGAAAAAAAGGCTAAAATGATCTGAGAGAATGTCTACTGCGCTTTGGGGATACAGTCTTGATCATATTTCATTTTTTTTTCAAGTTTAACAAAAAAAAAATAATATTAAAATAGTGCAGTTAATTATATTAATCAACAAACTTTTTGCGATTGTAATAATGTAATCGAAGTTTCTCGGTCTGCTTTTGCAAGAATCTTACAAAATGAAATAAAGCATTTGCAATTATTCACTGTTGGAGTTTCAAAGAAATTGTGCTTTTCAATTTCCAACCAGAAAACTTAGAGTGAAATAAATCACGATAGAATTATAGTATTTGTTTGACTATGAACCATAAATGTAGATATGAATTATTATGGAGATGTCTTCGTGGAAGAGTGAGCTCACACTTTAGAAAAGAAAACGAGGGAGAGAAAGAATGTTAAATTGACGTGGGGAAAAAACTAATATTGCTGATACAATCTTTAAACTGTGAAGGAATACATCGTGAGGACGCCCGCGGCTTAGTCAGCCCCACACGTATGGATTTCAATCCTGTGGATTTGACCGGTTAAACTGAGGATGGTGTAGTGTAGATGCTGAAAAGGCTACTCCATCTCAACATTGTCTCAGGCACTATAGTGTCCCGTTAGATGTACTTAGACAAAGATTGCCTCCTGACACTGTATTTATCATCTAGGAAACGTGTCAAAAGGACTACATAATTATGTAAGAAAGTGTTTCGGTGACCAACTGAGCATTTGATCGAGATATCGAAATCGGTACTATCCAACCACAGTAATCAAAATCACAGATTTAAAGAATATATTGAAGAAACTGGTGTTTGGCTTTTAAAAGTTACTTAATCGTTGATCTCCTTACCATCGATTCCTAAATACGTGATTCCATTTAGTTTCAATGTAAAATTTGAGAATTTTTTAAATTGTAGTACATTATGTATATCATTCTACTGCTGGGTAAAAGTTCTACCCAAATTCTTTCATCTATCTCCTTAATTATAATTTATTTTTATATACAGAAACTAAACTATTATATATTTACATAACATTATAAAAATACAATAAAAACCAGTATTCCAAGCCAACTGCTAGTCGGAAGCGTGCCTAAGAAACCGGCAGCATTACCTCGCTGGATGGCAATGCTGATACGTTGAGCCAAATAAGTGCCAGACTTAGGATCACGCGTCGCTTCGATTAGACGCCCTGAAATAATTTTGAATACGCGAGGGGCCCCGGTACCCCACGGACCCAGGGTCTCAACCCCAAAAGGTTTAAATATATAAGCCCTATCAAGATTTACATATTTACATTTCCCTTTAATTTAGTAAAAACAATAAACAAAAATATTAAAACAATTTTCAAAACATATCAGTTGTATCAGTTTGGGTAAATGGCCTATGAACGAGCAGTTAATGGGGTGGTAGTTTGCTTGATATACCTCCATCTCAAGTTTAACACGTCTCAGTTTCATTTACGTAATAACGCACTTAAACTAAACTGTATAATTGTAATTATAAAATCCATATACCTCTAATTAGAGACAAATGACGCAGAAATTAAACTGACGCAAGTAAACGCTGAGTAAGGTGCTGAAACACTGGCAGTTAAAACATTACATTTAGTTTTAACCCTACAAAGTATCTAACTGTAAGAATCAGACCAATAAATGGTATCTAGATGAATCAGTGAATAAAACCTCTATGATTATCACCTTTCGTTCAGTCAAAACGTTATCCCTACGTTTACGCTAAGCTCTACGTCAAAGTAGTAATAGGGTCTGGACAAGGTGTGCTTCGAAATTGTTCGTAGTTCACACCAGCACGTGTTTAAACTCTGAAATTACAAAATGAGTGAAATGGTTGGAAATGTTCGACGACAAGCCTGCAGCGCCATATGCTTATTAAACAAAATAGTCGAGTTATCCTTAATTAAATGTAATTATTATAGGTTAGTGTCTTTGTTCGGCGAGTGGAGACGGCCTTATCGACTGGGCGGCGCCATCGCGCTCTGTCAGACGCGCGTTCTCGCTCGCACGCATTCGGCAGCCCTCGGCCGCCCTCGCCGGCACTCACCCGCTCGCACACTCACTACAAATTTAAGGGCAGCGTTACGGGTATCCCGACAGGCGCGCTGCGTCTACAGAGCGAGCCATGGCACCCGCACGTTACATAACCTACCGACCCCGATACATGTCCAAAAACAATGAAAATATTTAAAAAAATCTCAAATAAAAAGACCGCTCCCAAGAACCGCCCGGTCAAAGCGAAAGCGACGCTTTAAGCGCGGCCAATTGTCGTCACGACAAAAAGACGATAGTAGCAATTTCCCTTTGCCGACAACCCTTTGCGAGGCGAGAGGCCGAGCGCGCTCCGGGCACATGGCGCGGGGGGAAGGCGGGTGCGGGGGCGTGGGGCGCGGGGGGGTGGAGAGGGGGGCAGGGCGCGGGGTGCGCGGGGAGGCTCTCCCGGGCCGCCCCGCCTCAGTGGCGGCCTGCAGTGGCACCGACGCGCGTGTCGCTACAGACACTTCCGCCCCGCGCACCTAATCCGCTCATTTAGCTTGCAAACGCCGCATACGGTGTGGTGGCGGTGGCAGGGTTGCGGCGAGCCCCCGGGGCCAGCCAAGCGGCCGGGCCCCCGCCCGACCAGCTCCGACCTGCCGCGCTACCGGCATGTGACCGCGCCGCGCCATGACGACAAATCATTGTGTGTTCGATTGTTTACGTTAACGATAGTTGGTTACCGGGAGGCCGTCGCTGGTATGCTAATGTGAGTACCCGACCCAGCCGCTGAGCCCCGCGCCCGCTCGCTCGGCGACGCTCTCCTGCAATGCGACAGCCTACCGACAAACTTTTCCATGCATTATTTAAGTGTTATCCTAAATGAGACGGTGAAATTATAATTGTCAACATTTGCGTCGTGACTGGCAGGATAAACCGTCGCCGAGCGCACGAGCGTCCCAAATAAATAGCCGAAATATTCCTTGAGTGAAAACAAGTGAATTCGCACGAATCTTCTCCAATATCCAAAGTCCCTCAAATACTGCAACATAACCTAAAAGCTACGTAGCTAAATTGCGTTCGCACTGAAAATGTTAGCTGGTAAGTCTCACGTATAGCTTTTCATTTAAACCAGCACAACTGCTCGCAGCATAGAAATGCGAACGTAGTTTTTCAAGTAGGCCTACGAAACACAGACATAGTGAAACTCGATGCGGCCGAGCTCGGCTTGGTAGTGGAAAATATTGTCAACAGTTTGACGGCGGGCGCCGCGTGGTTAGATTCAAGGCGCTTCTTATTTTAAATTATCTCTCATCTTTGTTATTAAAGGCCCATTATTTACTATAGAGTTATAATTTTTTTGTTATTTCTTGACCAAAGATAGTTTTAAAACTCATTTTGAGAACTACTTTCTGTCATAGTTTTGAATTTAATCCATTTAAAATCACCCAAAAGATACACGAAAATGATATCATAAAATCCGAAAGTTATCTATCTCACACATCATCATCATCATCAGCCCTTCTCATCCCACTGCTGGGCAAAGGCCTCTCTTGGTTTTTTGCCATTCACCCCTGTCTCGCGCCAATCCAGCCCATGTACGACCTGATTTTACTATGTCGATCACACAAATAAATTACAATAAGTTTTCTGTACACAAACTGGCTATACTGTGCATTCATAAGTAAGTTTACCAAACATACCACAAGATCAGAATAAGTCATATCTAAACATAACTCTTCCTTGGCAGTCGGGTAAAAAATTAGGACGTTATTTAAAAGCAAAGTTGTGTTCATGTTGTAAACTGCATTAAAATTGTAAGCGAGAAAGAGTAGGGTTCTTAAACCTATTTCAAATCATTAAACAAACTACTACATTATAGTAGATACATGTATAATCTGGTTAGTGTAGTTACTAACACCAGTCACCTGGCCGTGAACTGCAGTGGCCAACGTGGAAAGCACTCAACCGACTCCGGACTAAAGTTGGCCGTTGTAAAGAAAATCTAGCCGAATGGGGATTCCGGGACCCTGCAAAAGTCCTGGGACCTGATTCTGTAAGTCCAAACCAAACATAACACGGCATAACGTGGCTCGTTCTGGTTTTGATTGGCCGATAAGCCATGTTAATCCGCGTTACGTTTTGTTTGGACTTACAGAATTAGCCCCGGTGCCTCTGTGGAGCTCCCGTTCAAGACATAGTACATTTACTTTCATGTCCTCTGTGCCCTACCAGCAGCACCTCAGAGGATCTACTCTTTGCTACCGAAAACGGAGTTAAGGGAAAAAATTATTTGAAATAAAGTTGTAACATTGATACGTTAGAAGAAGAAGTGTAGTTACTCGACTGTGCCTACGATATTGGGGATCAGCTTTCCACCATCATCCTCTCTTGAAGCGCTTGTGACATTAGTTACACGTTCAGGGTAGCAATTCTATTACAAAACTTTTTATGAACCACAAGCAAAACCTTAACTAAACCTTAGATTTTCGACTGTTTCCTATTCTACTAATGACAAACGACTCAGTCGGGGTGACGTTTTAGCTAAGGTTTGGACTTTGGTAGAACAAATTTTTAAAAAGCTATTTTATTATTTACCCAATGGCTGACATTTAAGAGATCGAACCAAAACGCAGCGGAATGATGAACGTTGTGATCTAGTAGAATTTGCCCTGCTTCATAGATCGTTGAAGTGTCGTTCTAATTCGTCACAATTTGGAAGGGTGACAGCAAGTGACATTAACAGCTGAGCGCTTCGTTGCTTCGGAGGGCACGTTTAACTGTCGGTCACTCCTTTTTAGTCCTTAAACCATGATGAAGGCTTTTAGGCCTAAAAACTCCGTCACCAGTTCCCTGATTGTCTATATTTGATAGCGACCAAAATCGGTCTCAATTAGTCAAATTATGACAGTTCAGTGACCACGCAAGTAGCTCTGTCACTCTCATCTCAACGAGACCGAACGCGACAAAAGATACCTACGCGATCGTTTTGACAGATTGAGACTAATTTGAGTTTTGAGACAAGTTAGACAATCAGCCTGGTGATTGCCACTAGCTCATACGAACATAAATACATACTCTCAGTCCAGTTAGTCTAACCAACAGATAATGTCTAGTTACTCGTAATATGTAAATCATCGGTTTTCGCAAACTGTTTAGTTTTAGGGTTGCGTACTCAAAAAGTGCTTCCAAAGTCTGTTTGTCTATACGTTTGTGTATCACAGAACAGTATCATTTGAACCGTAATAGAAACCACTTGAAAATTCCAAAGAGTGTATACTACTGTAGCCGCTATGATAACAAATAATAAAAGCATAGATACAGTCGAACATAGAACCTCCTCCTTTTTTTTTTTTTTGTTTTTTTTTTGTTTTTAGGGTTCCGTACCTTAAAAGGTAAAAAAAGGAACCCTTATAAGATCACTTTCTTGTCCGTCTGTCCGTCTGTCCGTCTGTCCGTCTGTCCGTCTGTCCGTCTGTCCGTCTGTCCGTCTGTCCGTCTGTCCGTCTGTCCGTCTGTCCGTCTGTCCGTCTGTCCATCTGTCCGTCCGTCTGTCCGTCCGTCTGTCCGTGTGTCACCATCGATTATCTCAGGAACGGGTAGAGCTAGCAAGTTGAAATTTATACCATATACTAAGGTCTATAGTCCCTATTGTGAGTATAAAAATCAAGATCCTGAGACAACACTATAAAAAGATATAGGCAAATTTAGGTTTTCGTGAAAACTTGTGAGTACCAAAACTTACCTTAATTATCAACATTTTTTATTTTTCGGAATTTTTCCTTTACTTGTGCTAGAAGACCTTGCTTGTAACCAAAATTGACAATTCTAGGTCAACCGGAAGTACCCTAGAGGTTTTGGGTCGAAAACCTAAATGGTAGTTCCCGTTGACCTAGAATAACGAAATTTGGCAAAAAGCAAGGTCTTATAGCACAAATAAAGGAAAAATTCCAAAAAGTTAAAAAAGTTGAAAATTAAAGGGTGTTCCCATACATAGTTGACGCCAATTAAAATTGTCCTCCGAGTTGTATGGACGCTCATACAATTAAGCGGACTAGCTTAATTGGCACCATGGCTAGGTACGGAACCCTCGGCGTACGAGTTCGACTCGCACTTGACCGGTTTTTTTATTTTTTTGTTTTTCCAAAAAAAATCAAAATATTTATTTGGAACATTAACATGGGAGTTAGTTTTAAAGACTATGAAGTACAGAAATTGATTTGCACTTCGAGATAAAAATCTATTAACACATTATTTTACGTTACTGCAAGATGAAACACATCTCACACACAAATAAAATCAAGGAATTAACTTCACACGGATTCACATGACTTACCTAATTAGTATTAAAAGTTCACTGACACAAAGATCAAGAACCAAGAAAGTTGATTTACATGATTTAATTTCATATTCCACTGATTTTCATATTCTGTTGATGGGTGTAAATACAAACATACACACATTTTTCTATCTTCCTCGTAAATATATCTATTTTTTTCGAAAGGGTAAGCGGTGACACATAATATTTCCATTTGCTACAATCCTGACACACATTTTTCAACTTATCCATTTTGTTTTGACACCTTTGACGAGACGCACATTGTTCAACTGGCTCCCCACTGGAGCTTGACTATTTAGATTTAAGCGGATGGATCACCGAAAAGAAAACTAGGCCCCATACCGTGTTTGTTGCCCTGATTCTTCACGGTGTTGGTCGCGAAAGAACAGGAGTAGAATCACCTAGCTCTTAAGACGTTTCAAAGTGGCCATAGCAGTCCTACTGAACAAGTGCCATTTGAATTTTGAATTTTTCGTTATATTCTTCATGTTCACTGGTTTGAGTTACTTTTGAACTGACTCTTAATAAATATGGTGTCTGTATAATTAGTGTAATTGATTTTTCTAACACAAAGTTTTAAATAACAACAAAACTCACCCCTTGATATTTCAAAAGATCTTTGATATCCGATGAAGTAACTTTGACTTTGTTTGGTTCTTTATTCTATCTAAAAAATTTTCAAAAGATATACAGGTCTCTTTTAATAATCATATTATCATATATCATCATACATAATTATAATAAGACTGTCATTCTCAGTATAAACTCAGAAGACTGTAATTCAGTGATGTCAGTTTTTAGAATTTACATTTATATAAGCAGGGAAGAGCGATTTGTCGTTTGCGCGATCTAGAACCTTTTTTTAATTGAAAATTCATACATACCTAAGACCAAGAGTATTTTTTACCTTAGAAAATACAAATACTTTGAATACTGCATTATTAAATAAAAAATATACATTTATTTCGAGCAGAACTCATATTAAATAGGTACACAAACACACAAAGAATACACACATAACTTACCTAATTGGATTGCTGGACAGGTGTCGCTCACCACACTGCCTTGTATAGGGGCAGTCCACCCTCGACGCAATTATTTCCACTGGCATAATTTATTATATAAGAAACTAGCTGCTGCCCGCGGCTTCGCTCGCGTGGTACCCGGATAAAAAGTAGCCTATGTTACTCTCTAGTCCTCCAACTATCTCCACACAAAAAAATCACGTCAATCCGTCTCTCCGTTTTGACGTGAAAGCAGGACAAACAAACAAACACACTTTCACATTGGGTACGGATGTTCTACAAGGCTTAAAATTTCTGTAATATTTTATAAAACTTATTACAATTAACAGAAAAAAGCGAAATAAAGTTAATAATATTAGTAGTCTAATACAGTAGTAATATTCGAGTCTTTAATTATGAGACGAAGAAAAAACAATTTCAAAGTGTCCTAAGTGTCTCAAGATTTTTATTTTCATTTCCTTAGAAGCAAGTCAGGATTTTATCAGGTCTAAAAATTGTGATCTTCTTCCCTTAGACATTAGTTTATTATTAGTCGTATGGATATTGGATATACTCCAGGACCCAAATTCTACTAATTTACAACGTCAACCGTTCGTTCTCCAAAATTACAGCGATTTGTTTGAAAACGCCACCACAACAGAGTAACCTTACCTCATTGGTCATTCATAGATTATGAAACAAAACGAATTCTAAGCATACAGCTGGAAACAAACTATCGGACGCGGCTTACGGACGCGGCAGACAGCCGCGACTGAATAGGTATCTGGATAAAGAACGAACATAGAACTGTGCACATTATCTGACGAAAGTCGCGGACGCGTCCTTGGACCTTCAGACGTCCGAAGGCAATCTGGCCCGCTGGGTGTTCGGACGGTGTGCACACTTATCAGTCGCGGCCGTCAGCCGCGTCCGATAATTTGTTCCCAGCTTTATACTTGACGTTTTGCTTTAATTGTCGCACTCGCAGTCGCACTCGTGTTGACTCGAATTAGACTTTGAAGCATTATACTTATTATTCTAAACGCAGAAAAAAGGACTAGTGTATGCATATTTTTTATTCAAATTTTGTAGGCGTTCGCAACATGTTTTATAATTTCGTTTTGTTTGTTTTTCAGTCCCAAACTGTATGACTACGTCAGGCCATTTTCGTAAATGTTACAATTTTTATACACATTCACACTGTAATATATTTTTCCACAACATTTTAATCCAACTCCAACTCTTAGAGCAATGTTGAAACAAGGTGAAAACAGTCCTGCGTTAGGCTTGTTTCATGACATGCGCAGTCCTGCATCGAGTCGATGACTTGACACTTGACACTCCACGATGACGATTAAAACAAGGTTAACTTAGGCCTTACCTTAGTCTTATCTAAGTACGGAATCAGAATAATCTTAGACATTATTTAACACATGGGAATTACTCACGAAAGTTTTGAAAGTGAAAGAATAATCTTACTTTGACATTGCTGTAAGATTGTAAACACTATTAACGGGATATTTACCATGATTTTTGGATTTTAGAGTTTCCCGATATTTCGGCACAGTTGCATGCGCCATGATCACGGTAAACTGAAGTTTTTGCGAGTTCGTCTGCCAGTGATTACCCACAAACTCGCAAAAACTTCAGTTTACCGTGATCATGGCGCATGCAACTGTGCCGAAATATCGGGAAACTCTAAAATCCAAAAATCATGGTAAATATCCCGTTAATAGTGTTTACAATGTTTGCAACCATGATAGTTTCAAAAGTTTTATTGCTGTAAGAGTTCATCCTAAGGTCCCTGTTTTCAATTTTCGTACCATGAGGTTTTTTTAATTGGACTTTATCCAAACGTCATTACAATACCTTAGACTTCCAACTGTTATTTTATGATCATAAAACATAATAAGATTGATGGAATGAAAGAGATTCCTTGCAACGAGCTAAAGTGTGATTTTTAAATTAAAACTGCATTTTCCAACAGTGGCATAATCCACAGTAATTCTACGATGCCCCACAAAAGAGAAAAGTGTAAAGGCTTGCAGTTATCCTTTTAAAATACACGTTGCGAAAAGCACAAAGAGACATCAGTAAATGCTAAGTGACAATAAATAGAATTTCTATTTCTATAAGTACCATGAACGCGTAAGAGCCTTTTCACATTATCCGATCCGATATCGGTATCGGTCGCCGATACGATATCGGGGCAAGTAAAATGTATGAAAGATGTCCGCTCCGATATCCGATATCGGATCGGACAATGTGAAAGGCAGGTACATATTCCATACATTTTACTTGCCCCGATATCGAATCGGCGTCCGATACCGATATCGGATCGGATAATGTGAAAACGCTCTAAGGGTGTAGTCGTGACTCAAATACTCTTTATATGAATGGAAATTATATCGATACTTCGATGCTCAACATCTGTATTTTTAAATGAAGTAGGTAATTATTACACGTTTTTGTGAAGTCCCTTTCTTGTTTGTCTGTCTGTCTGTCGTTTCGGGCGGAATCTTGCAACTTGTGCACTTGCCGATTAGCTTTCCGGCTGAAACCTTCAGGGTGGCTCACAAATTGATGACAATGCATAAAAAAAACGTTATTTTTATATATTACTTTTTTAATCTACATTAGTTTTATGCTACAAAGCTAATACGAAAGTTTTAAAAGGTACCTAATAATAATAATAATAAAAGCCATTTATTCCATATTTGTGTAGGTACAATTTTTTACAAGTTAGTTACTTAATTACTTAAATTATGATATGTTAGTCTTTTTTGTTATTGATATCAGTTGAAATATGGATCCCTTTTTGGGTGAAGGCCTCCTCCAGCTTCTTCCATGACTCCCGGTCTTTGCCTGAGTTAATCCAATTGTGTCCTGTCACCTCTACAATATCATCAGCCCACCGTCTTATTGGTCTACCGACATTTCTTTTTCCTTCTGGTCCTTTCCATCGTGTGGCCTCCACGGTCCAAATAAAAGGTACCTATTCATTCACAATACATGTGGTAATCTATAAGGGCTTCGAAACAAACAAGTATGTGTATGTATGTTTGTCCACGCATTTTCCCGAAACTATTAATTGGATTTTGACACTTTTTTCATTGGCTTAATATTTACTTCAACATTGGGAACAGTGCAAGTTTCATCAAATCCGGATGAGTAGTTTTTAAGATACGGACTGTTGTGTGATAAGCGAAGTCGGTTTTTAGCAAGGAAGTTATATTTAGTATACAAATTCCTTGGTTTTTAGTTAGTAGTTGCTTGCTTAGACATTTTTGATTCATTGTTGATGTTAAGCAGCGTGCGCAGTCACAAGCTAAGCAAGCTAAGTTAAGCCATAACGGAGACATTTGGGCGGTCTTAAAACTCCTTCACCAGAGTTGGCCACTTGCTCATACGAACTTACTTTTGTCAGTATTTTAATTTTAGTTTTTGAGAAAGTATCATAACGGTATCTGCTTACCCCTGTGGGAAAGAGGCGTGATTTTATGTACGTATGTATGTATCATAACGGTTTTCGGTTGAAGAATATTTTGTATTGTCAACAGTCGGACTGTACAGCGTGGCGTTTTGTGGACTGATCGGGCGCGATTCTGTGTCGGGCTGGCGCGATGCGGTAACGCGGCGCGGCCGGCCGGCGGGCGGGCACTCGCTCTCGGCTATGTGCCCCCCTTGCGCTACATTGTGAGTACCTAGCCTTATTACCTATATAGGTTAAAATATACCTACCATGCCACAGTTTTTTCCAGTGACAGTACGGGGTTCTCCAAAAGGGGCGTTTTGAAATTTTTAAAGGGTTAGCAGCGCGAGTGTGGTGTCGAACAGCGAACAAAACGAACCGATACCATGGCGAAGCGTTTTTATCCACTTTGAATCTAGTCACATAAAAAAGCGAACCGATACATTACATATTGCATTCCCCACGTTTTTGGTTCGGTTCGCGTGCGATTTCAACAAGTGAAAGAATTTTAAATTTCAGTTCTAACTCTCCACATGCTAACTCCAACTTTACCTATTCATCATATTGGATATTTTAAGTTAGAATTGTATAACCTTACGCATCAACAAACTAGGTGAAACATCTAATTTCCGAAACAAAATAAGCTCCACCTAAAAAGTAATTTAGCCGTGTAATGTAGGCACCTAACATATTATAGCGATCATATTCACTCGACTGACGTTGATTGATCGCAGGAAAGGGTCAGGGCTTGTCATGATCGCACAAAATGGGACAGTATTTTTCAACTAGGTAACGGGGTCAAAAATTGACTTAATTTACATTATCGTTTTTGTTTCCTTAAAACATTTATGTGTTGCAATGCGATGATATAGATCCATGTCGGCCGTGTGCCTTTCGATCTGAATTTGATTTGAATCCTGACCGTACATCAATGGATTTTTCATTTCGGAAAATATATATGCATGAGGTCTGAGTGAAGACCATTCATTGGTCGAACGGAAGGTCACGTGGTCTTCGTTAGTTTACCCACCAATGAAACCTCATCATAACTAAACATGTTTTTTTTTTATAAATAAATGAATATTGCTGGATATTTCACACAGCAGCGCCATCTGGCCTCAAACCAAGCAAAGGTTGTAGATACTATAGGAGCCAGATAACTGTTTTTATAACAACCGGACACAGAACTAACTTCTATATTCATCGTACAAATGTTTGTCCTGGGTGGGAATAGAACCCACCACCTACAGCACAGAAGGCAGAGCTACTACCGATTGAGCCGAGAGGCAGTCATTCTGCTTCAGTGTCAATTTTCTGTATTACTAACTAATCGTGCTTTATAAAAGTAAACTCATATTTCCAATAGTAAGTAATCGCCTTTTGCGATAAGACCGCCATTTGCAACCTTAGATATATAAGTACCTAAATGTATTTGTGTTGCAATAAAGCTTTTTTCATTTCATTTCATTTCATTTCAATGCAATTTTGAAAAAAAAATGAGGCAGAATAAGAGCTAAATAAAACTCATATTCAGTTTTCATCCATGCAGTTTATCCAATACTCCAAGCATAAGATTTCAATAGCAATTTCGCCCATATTAAAACTTAAGTGAGCTACCAAGCCAATCAGAGAATGATTTGAATTCAATATGCCGGGAGAAGAGCTCTTGTTTGTGCTTAGGCATCGAGGACTTATTGCCTCCTATTTTTACCCAACGAAGCCTTTCTATGCGGTCTAATACAACGTTTTTACAAGTTTTAGTGGTAAAGTTGAGCCTTTGATCTTGTCATTTTAATGATTGAACCCGATTTAAAGGAGTTTTTTTAAAAGACCACTATGAAAATGTGATTGTGTATTTAACAGAGGTCTTAAAAAGGCCTTAATACTCACTGAATTTGATATGGTATAGAAGTAGACGTATTCGATAGAAACCACTAAAACATATTAAAGAAAAATAAAAATCTATCGTCTAATATTCAAATTGTGAGCAATTTTAACAACACAAAAACTTACTCAACTGTAATTGCGTAGAGCTGCTACGAAAGTGCTACGGCGGGGTGAATGTGCTACGTGGTCTACGTAATCCTCTTAGCTCATTGATTCAATTGTAACCAACTTTAAAAAGGTTATTTTAGAATCTATTTTTACGGGCTCGCTATCATGTTATGTTTAAGGTAATATCGTTATAATAAACAATAGGAATGCTGTGTTTCATTATTGTCATTGCATTAAAAATCCAGTGTGCATGTTTTTGTAAATATTTCGTTTAAATGTCTGACTTTAATGAAAATTTGTTTTTTGTATTTATGGGGTCATCTAGATGGTTTTTAGCTATAGTTAAACCTGATTGATATAATCATTGATGTGGAGTTTTTTTTTCACATATTTTTTTTTATTTTTAGATAAATTTTAGGCTGCTAGAATTTTCTTATTGTTTTATTTAGTTTTAAAGCAACAAAACGTCTGCTTACAGTGTCTGTAGTTATAAAATAAAAATAAAAATCTTTCCATGTTCCCAAAACCATTACGAAATTGATCAATCATCGAATCACCAGTATAATTAAAATCGATTTATTATTTTTGTTTTTTTATTTTATTTTAAATTACAAGCAATGTTTAGGTGAATATCTCGCTATGCACTAACTCTGAAGCGAGCTGAACTGCACTTTGTTACGTCGCAGCATGAGTCGCTTGTTAAAAGTTCGGCTTCTGTACCTATTTATTCTGTGCGATACACATCAGCACTGTGGATTGTGCACCATACCTCTGATGATTTAATCACTACCTAATCATTATCATACGAACTTACTTACTTACGATGCGCTCGTAGCGTAGCTTGCTAAGACGTTCTTGATTGACCGTTGAAGTTCAGCAGCGTTGTGCGCGGTCACAATTTGGATGGGTGACCGCAAGTGGCATTACGAACTGAGCGCTTCCGTGCTTCGGAGGGCACGTTTAATTGTCGGTTCCGGCTTTTAAATCGTTAAGCCATGACAGAGGCCTTTTGGCGGCCTAAAAACTCCGTCATCAGAGTTGGCCACTTGCTCATATGAGCTTACTTACTTACTTTACCCACTAGATTTCCTTACAGTGCGATTACTAGCCACACTATACCCAAATAATTTTTGCACGAACCATCTTTTGGGCGAGCGTAAAATTTATCACGTACTATAAAACGCGGGTAACTGTGGGAACGGTCTAGTGTCAAATATGAGGTTTTTGAGGGGTCCTTATCTGGTATATTGTTTAGTCAGCGTTTCCTGCCGCTTATTCGTATCGTAAAATAAGCTGGGCACCTCTAAGTTGTGGGAAACAGTTTGGTTTAAACAGTTGTTGTGTATTAGTGAACATTGGTGGACATTTATTGGTGGACATTTTTTCTTCACACAGCGCCATATATGGCCCTTTGTGAAAAAAAAGTGCCAAAAAAAATGTTTTACGTTAAGGCTAGAGTTCCAAACTAAGCAAAACTTGTACTATGGGAACCAGATAACTGATAGAATTCTTAAATATTTTTTGTAAATACATAAGTACTTTATTACACCCAAAAACAAACTAAACATCTATGTTTATCACACAAATGTTGGTCCTGGGTGGTAATCGAACCTACGACCACCAGCTTAGAAGGCAGAGCTACTATCAATTGAGCTAAGAGACCAGTCAACGAAATAGCAACGTTGGTATTTTACTCAAATTCCGGTCAATGAACAAGAATACACACTAATGTATTAAAA
Organism: Camptogramma bilineatum; assembly: GCA_958496255.1. Classification (NCBI taxonomy): domain Eukaryota; kingdom Metazoa; phylum Arthropoda; class Insecta; order Lepidoptera; family Geometridae; genus Camptogramma; species Camptogramma bilineatum. Next base: position 12,640,674 of record OY292466.1, on the reverse strand, counting down.
TAGCAGAAGTCTCACAAAAACATTGTTATACCACCAAAGTGTAACAAATGACACTCAATATTGACAGCACGTCAATCTAATGCGGAAAACTCTCCATCAATATCAAATTGAACTTTACTTCAATTCAATTAAGTATACTTTGGCTCGGCATTCGACACGCGGTCAAAAAGGACCTCTTCCTTTATTTGAATATTTATTAAATCACCCCCCTACCCCCACTTTGCCCCCCTTAGTGCTGTGACAACGAGTTCCCTCGGAGTTTCATTTGCCTTATCGGGGTGATATGCGTATATACGTATTATGTTGATTCATAACTACACTTCTTTGGAGTATGTTTGTTTTTTTCCTGCAGTATTCTTTTATCGTCGTACTAAGGTCGTGGAGAGCCATGTTGGCCGAGGGGTACCTTGACTTTCGATCCAAAGTTCATGGGTTTCGAATCCTGGCCGTGCATCAATGGATTTTTCGTTTCGAAAAATTTATATTCGCATTAACACGAGCTCTAAACGGTGAAGGAAAACATCGTGAAGAAGCCCACGGCTTAGTCAGCCCCACACGTATTGACCATGTCTTTCCTGTGGATATGGCCGGTTAAGCTGAGAGGATGGCGTACGTGCTGGGAATGCCTACTCCATCTCAACATTGTCCCAGGCACTACAGTGTCCCGTTAAGTGTAGGCAAAGATTGCCTCCTGACACTATATTAATCATTTAGTAAAGGACGTGGACGTAGGTATGCGGATCGTGAGACTAAAGTGGAGTTGGGCAGGACTCTTGGCCAGAAGGGACGATGGAAGGCCCCGGGATGCTCAACGGCCAAGAGGCAGACCACCCGCCCGATGGTCCAATGACATTATGAACGTGGCCGGGAATCAGTGGATGAGACTCGCGAGGGATCGGAGAGAATGGCGTAAAAAAGAAGTCTATACCCAACAGTGGGTGGAAATGGGATGAGATGATGATGATTCATCATCCTATGATTTCGTGACATTTGATATAGAGTAGCATCGATGTAAAGATCCATCGACTGTTTATCCATTTCACTGTCATGTATGTATGTATATATGAGCTAGTGGCTAACTATGTTGACGGAGTTTTTAGGCCGCCTGAAGGCATCCGTCATGGCTTAAAATCTATTCACATCTTTAGTGATTTTATGCTATCAACTAGACAATTTTGCACACATGTTCCTAATAAAAAAGGTCTTTGCAGACTTTCATAGACAACTACGTTCAATAATACATAATTCTATCTGTGATTTAGCTTACTGTGTGATTTGTTATTTGACATTCCTTCTATATAACTTTCTGGGCTGGGCCCCATTTCCTCTATTCATCAAGTATCATCTCCGAAATGACAGTTATTTGCAAAACGTCATTGATACCTAATTTGTTTGAAAACGTCATCACAACAGAGTAACCTTACCTCATTGGTAATTAAAAATGAAATAGTTGACGTTTTTCGTTGGTTAATAAAAGTTTTTATTAGAATCGGCCTACTCATCTCGATATAAAACCAAAACCACAGATAGATCGAATATTGAAACAGTCTATAAAGTTTTAATAAAAATGTGCAGAGAATCAAGTTTGTGATGAAAGGAATTCGCGAGTGTTCTGCATAAAATGTAAGTTCTAGTCAAAAGCCACTTCATAACATGTTCAAAGTGTGCTTGGAAACTAGTTAAGTTGTGTACACGATGCGCTTACATTACAAAATTAGTTTTCACGGCGGCAACTGGGTTATAAGTTGACCGAGCTGCCAACGTATTCGTAAAACCACTTTTACCACGTGACAAACACACGCGTTGCGCACAATGCTTGATGAATTTCCAAGTTTATTTGTTTTATGACAAAAGTATTTATACTGTACTAGCGGACGCCCGCGGCTTCGCCCGCGTGTACTATAATTGTTTTATCATTCGGGATAAAAAGTATTCCCGGTCATTTTCTGTCTATATATTTTAAACTCCTACTATACAACTCGTGGATAGTGTACGATGTCTAGTTTGAGTAAAATACCTCTTCTGGTCAGTCTGCCTAACTAATTTGAATTTACCCCGAGGAGTCAATGCCCTACCTATTTTAGTCTGGGACTACAGCCGATCAATATTCAAGGAGTGTTGAAAGTTTGAAAATGTGCAAAAAAAAAACAAAACTTTGTTCAAACACTTGATATTCAGATTTTAATGGTGTCTTTGATGGTAGTCAGTGGCATCTCTAAATAAAATATAAGTCAAGGTGTTTTGCTGAAGATATTTTTTTGTTGTTCGGCGGCCGTCGGCGTCTACTCCTGCGTAACTCCTGCGCTATTGGTGGTATAGGTACTCGTAGTTACATAATTATCATTCATTACCTACCTTGATACTCTACTTGACAAAATATAGAACAGATAAAAAAAACTATCTTTTCTAACACTTCTCCAAAATATACCAAGTAAAAATAAACAAAACGTTATAGAAAGGTTACTATTCAAAACGTCTTGAAGTAAACAAGACGCTCATTAACCACGCCATAATACATTCAAATTAATACCGGATGAGTCGTCCCCGATCCGGATACGAATCGGAAGCGTCAGGATATCGGGAACCTTCGGCGGAAGTTTCGTTCGCGACTGAACTCCAATTAGGACGCGATTGATTGGACGCTCTAAGTGAATGAGAAATGCAATTGGTGCGAAAACGATCTCAATAGACGAGTGGGGACCGCGGACGGAATATTTTTAAGTCTTTTTTGTTGTTATGGCGACTTGCTGGGAAATAGAATGTAGGAAAATGTAAGAGCTGTGGATTTTGTTTGAAAAATATATAAATAGACAGATCTTGATTATCGAATGAAGTCAATTTGTGACGTACTTCGGTCAAACATTGCCTGACTAAGGCTGGATTCGACCAAACTGGATTAAGTTTTTACTCGAGAGTAAACTACTGTTTGTTTGAAAATTTTGATATTGTAAAGTTGACACCTTATAACCAGGATAATTTGTATGGACATAATAATGTTCGGTTGCGCTTTCTAAACAATTGTATTTCGAATTAGGTCGGCTAGTTACTCTGGGGTAAGACGACTTTTGGTCGAATCCAGCCTAAATCTGTAGATATAGAGTCAAATTTTAGCACTAGTAGGTACAATATTTGTGAAAAAGAGATTTTTTTTTCATCTTTGACTTCTTTTTTTTGATAGTAGGTAAATACATAAATGTATCATGACTTTGCGCGCTATTAAATCCTCTTTCCCTGTATTTTTAGGGTTCCGTACCTTAAAAGGTAAAAAAGGAACCCTTATAAGATCACTTTCTTGTCCGTCTGTCTGTCTGTCTGTCTGTCTGTCTGTCTGTCCGTCTGTCTGTCCGTGTGTCAACCTCTCAATCTCAGGAACGGGTAGAGCTAGCAAGTTGAAATTTATACCATATACTAAGGTCTATAGTCCCTATTGTGAGTATAAAAATCAAGGTCCTGAGTCAACACTATAAAAAGATATAGGCAAATTTAGGTTTTCGTGAAAACTTACCTTAATTATCAACTTTTTTTATTTTTCGGAATTTTTCCTTTACTTGTGCTGGAAGACCTTGCTTGTAACCAAAATTGTCAATTCTAGGTCAACCGGAAGTACCCTAGAGGTTTTGGGTCGAAAACCTAAATGGTAGTTCCCGTTGACCTAGAATAACGAAATTTGGCAAAAAGCAAGGTCTTATAGCACAAATACAGGAAAAATTCCAAAAAGTTAAAAAGTTGAAAATTAAAGGGTGTTCCCATACATACATAGTTGACGCCAATTAAAATTGTCCTCCGAGTTGTATGGGCGCTCATACAATTAAGCGGACTAGCTTAATTGGCACCATGGCTAGGTATGGAACCCTCGGCGTACGAGTTCGACTCGCACTTGACCGGTTTTTTTCTGTTTGTGTCTAACTTTTAACCGCGGGGCAATGCAATCAAATATTTTTATTTATATTATTTATTATTATATATATTAATATTTTTATTTATTAAGCTTAGAGAATAAATACATATTATTATACACCCATGCATATAATTGATTATGAATACAAAAATATACCAGTTCAAGAGCGAATTCCAAAAATCTGATAACCTCGACCATGTCCCCAATTCTGATAAACAAAGTCAACATAGAGTCCCAAACAACGAATACCCAGCGGTCCAAAGCGATCTAATGTCATTAGTTGAACACGTGTCGCTTGTCAGTTATTGAATACCTGAAACAGCTGATTGGCCTCTGTGATTACTTATGCTGTAATTGATTGACGGGGATTAGTGCTAGTAAAGGGGAATTTCACTTTTAATTGGGTTATAAAGGTTTTCAATATTGATAACGCTTTTCTAGGCTCTAAAGTATTGGTTTTAGTAATATTTTATCTTAACGATGTTTTGAATACTACAGTATTCGGTTTATTTAAGTTCGTGTTGCTTTTCTTCCGTGCTAAAAAACAACACATTTTATTCCGTCAGATTCGTCCGTTCCATCGTTCCGAGAAAATCAGTTCAGTTTTTTTTTAATTACAGTATGGTGTTTTTACACACTTGGATGATTCTTAGCTATTAAAGTATGAATTGACAAAATATAAAAGTATCTATTATTTATATGCAGGCTGATTTTCTAACTTGTCTCAAACCTCAAATTGGTCTCAAACTGTCAAAACGATCGCGTAGGTACGTATAGGACGCGTCACGTAAAAATAACGCAGGAAGACAGTGGAGGAGGTAAGTTTGCGCATGGGTACACTTGCACACGAAAGTACTTGGCCTATTATTTTTTTTATAGTTTGTTCTTTTCTATTAAAAACCATTTCGTAATGAAAAACTTTCGTGCGCGATGGTATAAATTTGCCTCCTTTTTATAAATTGCCTACTGCGCAGCTTGACAGCCAGCGTTCTTTTTACATGACGCTAATTTATATCTTTTGTCGCGTTCGGTCTCGTTTGGAGACGAGTGTGACAGCACTGATTTTGAGACCGATTTTGGTCGCTATCAAATTAAGACGCTCAGGGGGCTGATTCCCATAGCACAAGCCTTGCTTGGGTTGGGGCTAGATTTATTTATTTATTAGACTCTGTAAGTGTCGCTGTTTTAAAATCTATGTTTTTTTATTTTCACTTTACCACCAAGCAGGACAACGCCCACAAATAATATTAATGCGTTTCAGTTTTAGAACGATATCGTTCGGTTTAATTTAATAAGGTTTGAAAGTCAAAACTATATACATCGCTCTGCTGCAAAGCAATGACGAAAAATCTGATTTTTAAAACATTTCATTGTTCCTTAAGAGTTTTTAATCGAACAATACGAAAGGATATAGATCTTAATAATGAATGCAATGTTCCTGGAGAGCTCAAAGACTTATTTATAAACTTAGTTCTTACTATGATTGTAAACTAAAGTTAGCCGAGCTAAACCTGCGCTTCAATTCTAGATCAGCGAGGAATCTTGCTTATCTCTTGGAAAGTTGCTGTTTGACCAGCTGAGAACTAAATGCGAGCCCTGCTACTGTTCGCCGTTCGTTAGCAGAAAATCAACTTTCACAGTTTGGGTTAAGATACAATATTGCATTAACAACACAGACTTATGATTTGCAGTTCAATGATATTCGGTTTTGATGAATGGAGATTAGCCCCAAAGTTTATAACTATTATACCTAAGACATTTCGACTTACAACTCTTTTCAATATATTTTAATTGTGAACATAATAATTGAATATAATATTAGATATTTCACTGAACATCATCATGCTCATTGAAAATGAAAAGTCTTATCCAAATTTACGATTCCGATGGGATTCGAACCCGCACTGATACAATCGATCATCATGCTATTCATATTATCATCAGATATACTATTAAGCTACGAGTACATAATATTGAATTAAAATTTTGTCATTGTGAAAGAGAAAGAAAACTTGTGACGTCTCGTATGTTTAGTATTAAACTAAGCAAACCTGTAATCCTATTTAATAATCCTAATCCTATAATAAATGTTATACCAGAAAACAAATTGTACTATCCTGATATTTATTCAAATTTATGATATGGATCGTTAACATATTCAGATCGCCTCACAGAGGATCTTCTCAGAAGTGGATTATCTGTACTCTGATATTGTTTATTCTATGATTTATCGAAGTTCCACACAGCTTGCGCGGGACAGTTTGATGGGCTTACAAAGTTAGCAAGAGTTTGACTTCGCGGTAAACGCTTAGTGCAGTTTGATGATCATATAAATTAGTTTGCGCTCAGCACTGGTCCGTTTCTGGTCAATGTGCTTAAAGCCGCGTACAGACATCGCAAGGCATACGTCGCGAATGGTTCGTCACGCATGCCTCAACCTGATACGAGTGTACATTTATGCATTCGCCCCGATCGACATAAGCTCAAGCTGAGCATGCAAACCACCACGCACGGTGTGCGTAAGAGCGCAACGCAAAAAACACCCGTCCGTCCACACAGAGCGCACGGCTCGCACTGAGGCGGGGCGTTCGCAGCGATCGTATATGACGAATGCTCACAGTGAGCACACGCGTACACACAGCCCGAGGCATTCGTGACAAACCATTCGCGACGCATGCCTCGCGATGTCTGTAAGCGGCTTTAAATAAATAATTATTTATCAGGGTATGCACGGCTAGTGCAATCTAGTCGAAACGTCGTCGGGTTAAATAAAAAAGTAATTTACTTGATAAATACCCGGATACTGTAAATACAGTATAAATTGCTAATTAAGTTCGTATAAGTTAGAGACCTAATCTAGTAGGTACGGATAAACACTTCGATTCTATAATCTGTTATGTATATTTTTTTAAATAAAACCAAATTTTGTGGATACTCCAACGTGATCAATCAAATTAACCCGTCATAGTTTAAATCAGAAAACTCTATAAACCTACAGGGCATGGAAAACCTGTTACAATGATTGATACGTGAAAATATCAACAAACGCTTTCAATTATCCAATTGACAATACGTGTACGATTCATCCAATTTGTTCCACGGATTTTGATTTTATTGCATTAAAAACTTACAGCCTGTACATTCTCGATAAGAGCACTGAAAGGTGATTGATGTGGAACCAACAATGAAACAATGATAAACTCGTAATTTCATTTAAATAAATAATCACGCCTGTTTCCCAGAAGGGTCAGCATAAATCGGGAATTTAAATTTGCTATGTGTCTCGTGAAGTTAGTTAAATTAAGAACCTTCTTAAAAGGTAGGCTCTTGTTAAAAAGTAAATAATACTTTTATGCTACGCGTACTTACTCAAATGTATATCAACCACTTTACCGAGCATGTGCAAGCGGCATTCAACCTGGGATTATGGTTAAACAGTGTTAACCACATTAACATTCAATAAGATTTATTCCAACAGTATGTTTCGTTAATTATAAATAGTGTAATGTACCTACGCACGATCTAACTAGGCATTCGTGAAGTTAGCCGTTTTGATGCACAGTTTAGCTTTTTCATACTACATTTTCTACTGCGCATCGAAACGGCTAACTTCACAAACTCCTAGTTAGATCATGCGTAGGTACTATCCAGTATTACGTTACAGGGTTTTCAACTGTCTGTTCATTAGCTTGTGGAATTTTATAAATTTATATTGATCTTAAGACTTCTGGGACGCAGTGGGTGAAGACCTGCCTTAGATGTATGAGGGGTTCGATCCCCGCTGCGGGACAAATTATTGTATGACCTGAAAATATTTTTTTCAAGTATGGGTGATTATAATGTAATATGTAGGGTATAGGTAGGTATTATTAACAAAAAAAAAGTTTTTCAAAATGTTCTACTGCACATCGAAACGGCTAACTTCACAAATGCATAGATCCATCGTGCTACTTATATCTCGACGTTTCGGATCACATCACAGTCATCGTTGTCACAAGTACAGTACGCACAATGGATCTAGGCATTCGTGAAGTTAGCCGATTCGATGCGCAGTAGAAAACTTTGTATAAAAAAGTTGCACTGTTCATCGAAACGGCTAACTTCATGAATGCCTAGATCCTTTGCGAGGTAGTGAAGACTGTAGGCTGCCGCACGATGCTTTTCTTCATAGCTTACATCTGCATGCAATTACCACATAATTTTAATACCTACTAATCTAATTTAAGTTATTGGCTGCATGAATAAAATTGTGATAGTATAATTTACCAACCAATTTACTATTTGTATGTATGTGTGAAATGTACCATACTTTAAGACCATATTCAAAACAAATAAATGAATTTTATCTTATCTTATCAAAAATCCATTGTTGCAAGCCTAGATTCGAACTCCCGTTTGTGAATAAAAGTCGAGATACTTACGAAACTAACACGGCATGTAATAATTAAGTTAATACAAACAAATGTAACTAAAAGATTTATTAATGTTACCTCTATTTTATTATGTCGGAATGTTGTATTGGAAGTAATATTACGTAATACTACTTATTTGGTTCACGAAAATAAAGGCAGTATTTTCTTTTATCCTTACTCAATACATCAAACACTGACACATACCCGATTATATTGAAATGCCTCTCAATCAGCACAAGAATAAGTAAGTTTATGTGAGCTAATGTTGAGGTTCGAAGTACTAGGAGAAGTTGTTCTAAGATATTTGATGTATCTTAGTTTCTTTGAAAGTTACTAACGTTATGGTACAGTTGTTCTACCTCACGAAGTCCGTTTGGTCTTAATTGTGTGTGTGTTCACATGCACGTTGTTTCTGTGTGCGTAAGCTCGGGAGCGCTCAGAATCGGCCCACGTACACAGAAACAACGTGCATGTGCATCTACACACACAATTAAGACCAAACGGACTTCGTGATAGAACCACCGTAACATACGACTTTGAAGATAAATAATAGAATATAATAGAATATAACTTTCTTGTACACCATAAGAAAAACACAAAAGAAGAACAATTGTGAAATGTCCAGCAATATTATTATTATTATAATTATTTTAAATACTTAGTGATACATTGGGCGACCTTATCGCTGGGAGCGATCTCTTCCAGGTAACCTTTGGATGGACAGGGTTAAATTAACTGGTAATGACGCTAATTAAGAGCTAGGATTTAGTTTTATTGTATTATTTATTTTAATATCTGGGTGACCAAGCTCTGTTCGGATTAAAATAGAGAAAAATTAAAGTTTATTTACCCAAAAAAAGAACAAACAAAATACTGCCAAAAAAAATCTGTCATTGGCCTGAACTTGTACGATAGGTACCGTAACCGTTTATTTTTGGATAAAAAGTTTTTTGTCTAAAAAAAACAAAATAAATCATAATGTATTTACGAGTACATGCAATTTAAAGTACAATTAAGGAAAACCAATCATAGTTACATCCATAAAACAAATACAATTACAATCTTAAAACAGAAAATGTACAAACCGCTGCAAATGAATTAAAACGCCCCACTAAAAACATTTTTCTCTACCCCAATACCTAATTAAACCCGGAGCATTTAAATAGCCGTAAGAAAAACATGTTCGCGTAACCTAAAGTGGTGGTAGCCTTAAATTTCTCATTTTGAGAGGCCCCGAACACCCAGAGCTCCTTGTATTTTGGAATTTGTTTTGAAATGAAAACACTGAAGAGAAAAAGTGATATGGTTAGTTTTGATATTGTCTCGCCGCTATTTTTTTTGAATTTTCAAATGTTTTTTTATTGAGAATAGCAATACAAACTCTAACGCTTAAAATATTTCATCATCATCATCAACGGCGTTTTGCAGCTATTACAGATGATTTAGGTGACGTCAGTCAAAACATTTGTGGGTTTCTTTATGGCATAGAAAAATATTAACATTAAACCATTGAACCAACAAAAAGTAATTGGCATTAAAAAAATACAAATATACCAAATATACATGAAAAAATAAAAATATACATGGAACTCTGAGTGTCCGGGTCCCTTTTAAATTTCTCATTTTAAAACAAAGAAATGTAGGATAAAAAGTTTTTGTGTAAGCGCGGTGGCCTTCCAAAACGAACCTGGAATCTTGTAGATAGTCTGATATTAAAGCAGCCTTGTGGATTAATGTTTATCTCATTCTATCAAATGATTGTAGATAGAGATAGAAGTATGTTTTGCATGCTTGCTTTTTTTAAGATCCTTCTTGAACGCGAAATAATGACGACTATTTTGGAAAACCAACGCTGAACCACAAAAACCAAAATATTTATAAAATCAAAGGGTTGGCCGAGTTAGTTAGTACCTCGATTTTTGATTCGTCGATTGAAGTTGATTGAAGGTCGTGGGTTCGAATCCTGGCCGTGCATCAATGGATTTTTCGTTTCGAAAAAATTATATGCGCATTAACACGAGCTCTAAACGGTGAAGGAAAACATTGTAAGGGAACCCGCGCGGCTTAGTCAGTCCCACACGTATTGACCATGTCTTTCCTGTGGATATGGCCGGTTAAGCTGAGAGGATGGTTTAGGTGCTGGGCAAGCCTACTCCACCTCAAAAAATGTCTCAGGCACACAGTGTCGTTAAGTGTAGGCAAAGATTGCTTCCTGACACTGTATAAATCATCTATTAAAAATGTGAAGGCCCCAGTTTATTTTCTTAATGATGGATCGCAACAACATCGATCTCAGCATCGATTACCGATGAATTTTGAAATGCCGCGAGTGAGACCAAGAGGCGCAACTAGTAATTAATAACTAAACGCACGGTGCGTACCGAACCCCATCAATCTCTAGCCATTAAAGCTGACATTAGCGGCTGCCATAATTGATTTATTGGCCCAATATCAAATGTTACATTTGGTAGATTTATTGCATGAAACTCCGAAGGCAATATATATTACCTTGGCTTCAAACAAATTCAGATCATAGCATCTAGAAAACAAAGCTGTAATTTGTATGAAAAAGAATAACATTTCTAATGGGTTTGTTCTTTAAAAGAAATAATGACTAGCCGGGATTGACATTGCACCCTCTGAAGAACGAAAGAGCTTAGGCTGTCCGCAGTTTGCATGCGTTTTCATTCGAATTTTCTTCTTCTTCTAATGGTGCCTCTCCGACTAGCGAAGGTTGGCAGTCAATATGGCATATTGTTCCCGATCTTTAGCGAGGCGAAATAGTTCGGCAGCGCTCGCTATCCCCGTCCACTCTCTGATGTTCCACAACCAAGATTTCTTCCTCCGACCAACACGCCTCTTGCTGGCAACTTTTCCCATCATACTTAGTTGAAGTAGGTCTCTCGTGTCTAATGACATTATGTCCTAAATAACTAACTTTCCTTAGCTTGATGGTGTGCAAAAGTTCCCGTTTCTGCTGTGCCCTTCGTAGGACTTCCTCATTTGTCACTTTTTGAGTCCAGCTTATAGAAAGCATCCACCTGTAAGCCCACATTTCAAACGCTTCTATACGTTTCCTGAGGTCTTCTTTAATTTGAATTTTAGACATGCGTATACGTATGAACACGCACGAACGATCCCAACACTCCGATTACTATGGGGCCCTCGCACACTGTATCCGATTAGACGTGCGTGTACGTGCGTATAGTTCCAACGTTCGAAATCAATCCCAATTTGCTGTGATATTTTAGGCGTTCATACGTGAAATTCAATATGGTTAAAGAAAAAAATACTAATTTTATGTACGGATACAAATGATGTCAAATACAATGTTAAAATTATTGTAATTCATACAAATGTAACGGAAAAAAACGCGGCCAGTGTGCGAGGTCAATTCGTACGTCCGTCAACGTTCGTATACGCGCGTTGCAAAATCGGATGCAAACTGCGGACGGCCTTAGTTGTTAATGCTACTAGCAGTGGCCTTCTGCGTGGTCCATTTTGTGACCACACCAAACGTAAGCAACAAGCTACAATACGAGCATTCCGTATGTTTATGAAAATAGTTTATGTTAGTAGAAAAATATTCAGTACAATACTTCAGTTCAAATAATAATTGTAATACAGGTTACAGAATACTTTTGTAATGTACTAGCTTTTGCCCGCGGCGTTGCCCGCGAGGTACCTACATAACATTAGCCTATGTCCATCCTGAAAGTTTATTTTTTATATTTTATAATATTAGTATAGATAGATGAACAAAAATTTACTTCAAAGCTACGAACATAAATCAGTATAAAACCAATTATCTAGGTACTGATGAGTATTCTTTCATAAAAGTTTTTTTGTTCTTTAATAAAGAACAGTTAATCAATGTAATTACATACTTTGATTCATCTGAATGATGAGAGCCCTGTTGGCCGAGGGGGATACTACTTCGGTTTTCAATCCGAAGGTCGTGGGTTCGAATCCTGGACGTGCATCAATGGATTTTTCGTTTCTAAAAATTTAGATGCGCATTAACACGAGCTCTAAATGGTGAAGGGAAACGATACCCACGGCTTAGTCAGCACCACAAGTAATGACCATGTCTTTCATGTGGATATGGCTGGTTAAGCTGAGAGGATGGTATAGGTGCTGGGTAAGCCTACTCCATCTCAACATTGTCCCAAGCAGTGTTCGGTTAAGTATAGGTCAAACACTACAATGTTCCGTTAAGTGTAGGCAATTGCCTCCTGACACTGTATAAATCGTTTAGTAAAGATGTAAAGGCCTAAGTATGTATTGACGTACATTTAGCTCTGAACATTTCACCCATAAGTTGATATTTGGGCTCAAACATAATAGCCTAAACATGACACAATAGCGTACAATAACACGATACATAGAACCCACCACAAAGGTATACACCCGAATCATCTATTTGTCAACTCCACAAAGGCTATTGGGGTCCTGATATCAAACAGGTGGTAGTTATTGACTGACTAGTGTGTTTGAATGTGAAATTAACTTTATTACCATGTAATTAGATTTATAGTAGCTTGTGTAAAATTTGTTTGGTCTATTATCTGCGGATTATTAACCTATTTACTTGTTAATTGCACTACGATTCTTAATTGTATTTAGCTAACCTAAACGCATTTTTATCATCAAATACAATGAAGAATCTGGTGCAAGACGCCCTAAATGTCTAAAACTAGCTTCCGCCCGCGGCTTCGCTCGCGTGGTAGCCGGACAAAAAGTAACCTATGTTACTCTCTGGCCCCCTAGCTATCTCCACACAAAAAATCACGTCAACCCGTCGCTCTGTTTTGACGTGAAAAAAAGGACAAATAAACAAACAAACACACTTTCACATTTATAATATGGGTACGGATTTAAATGTATTTAAAATTTTGCGAAAAGTGCATCGAGCTTTTGCAAAACAATTACCTATGTACAATGAATTCTTAAACTTGAACATAATAAGTACCTTCTCACAATATTTCACTTCCTTCACAATATTTCAGAAATCCAGAAAATAAGCTCAAATAGCGCGTTCCCAAAATTACTTGTATTAGATGAGAAGACAGCGGCCGGTATTTTAAATGGAGTCTTAAATACAGTGCCACAAGTATAAGTTGGCGGTGGCGATTTGAGGAACTAAAACGGAAAAACGGAAAAAGAGTAATAAGATGCGAAATATCATTAAACTATCCTATACAAATACGCAAATGATTAATTCTTTCTTACATATTTTCCCAAATTTCGTGGTATTTTCTGTACAATTAATTATATTTTTTGAACACAGTGGCGCTCAGCCGCGCCAAGTTATACTTGTGGCACTGTACAGGTCGTATCGTAAAAACAAATGTGGTGTTGCCCTTGCAAAATTCTGTTTCTACCCTCAAAAATTTACATAAACAGAATGTGAGGGCTCAGCGGTAAAGATTAAATATTATTTGAATAGGTGATCGAGCTACGTATGGTAATTCTCTGAAAAATATCTTAAACTTAGTATAACAATAGTTTCAAAATAATGGTACTTTGCCGTAATGTTGGTTCAATGAAAATAAAGAAATGGTTCGAATGGCAGCAATGTCATGGATGTATTTGGACGTGCCTCTGATCATCGCTTAAACATCTTTAAAGGATATCGAATACCTAAAGATGAAGCCTCCTGAAACTGTATAAATCATCTAGTAAAGATGTAAAGGCCTAATTTAGTTCATGCATGGTCCTCCTTTATTTTACCAAAAAGATAAAATCGAAGACCAAACTATCTTTTATAATATTTGTCTTGACCCTTTCAGACATCGATGGCGGATTTGCAAATATTCTAATGTAAGCACAATATACAAACACATAAACATGAATACTTTATTGTGTGTGAAAAAACTTGAGACCGATCTCAAAACAGGGAAATGTGCGCGAAAAAATCCCGGACTTTAACCGTATATGCGAAGAAAACCGGTTTCTTTAGTCAGTTTACCGGTACACAAAGGCCTAAGAACTGTCCTTTATTACTTACTATAAATAAAAAAATATTTAAAAAAACAAAACCCCGACTGAGTTAAAGTTAAAACTAAAAAGAAAAAAACAAGCCTGCAAAGAATAACTCACAGTCGGTACCCATTTATTTTATTACCAATCAAATCTTCATAATGTTATGGGTCCCGACTGTGAGTAATTCTTTGCAGGCTTGTTTTTTTCTTTTTAGTTTTAACTTTAACGCAGTCGGGGTTTTGTTTTTTTAAATATTTTTTTATTTCAAACTTTTTAGTTATGATTATATGATAGGTGATGATGATTTTTATGATTAAATAGCTGACGCCCGCGGCTTCGTCCGCGTGGGCTACTATTTGGTTTATCCCACGGGAACTAAGCATTTTTTCGGAATAAAATGTAGCCTATGTCCTATTCCCGGTCATTATCTATCTATGTTTTAAATTTCAGCCAAATCGGTTTACGCGTTTGGCCTCTAGAGTGCCACATAGAAACATCTGTAGCGAGAGTGAATATTAATCAACTTTAAACCGTTATGTTTCCTAAACTATTGCTTAAAATGAAAAGTGGTAAAAGGAACCTAAAGTTGATTTTTAAATACCTATTCAACGATACCCCACTTGACATAATTCGTCAATTTTGATTATTTTAATTTTGACAATATGGCGTCTGGTTGTGGCACTGGTGAATTTTGATTACTGTCATGTCTTTAGTGACACTTCCAAGGTTGAGACGAATCGATTGACGTTAGAATCATCAAAATCGGTCCACGCGTTTGGCCTATATAGTGCCACATAGAAACATCCATACATACCCACATACAAACATAGACTGATAAACACATTACCCTTCCTTTGCTTTGCGCAGTCGGGTAAAAATACAAGGTAGAAGGAATTCTGGTAGGGCTGTAGATTTTTCTAAAAGATATCTAGGCGATAAAGAGGTGTGTCAGGATTGAAGCAAGAGGAAATCCGTGGTATCTGCCTACCCCTGTGAGAAAGAGGCGTGGTTTTATGTATGTATGTATGTATATCTAGCCTGTATCGACCCACGACCACGCAGCTGCACGGAGCACGGAGGTGTGATTCGGGGAGCACGTCAAATTGACAGTCTTGGCTTTTAAATCGTTTAGCCATGATGGAGGCCCTTAAGCGGCCTAAAAACTGCGTCACAAGAATTGTGCACTACCTTATACGAACTTACTTATTAGGGCATGGTTTAGGCCAAAAGAAATAGCATCATATTTTAAGATAAATCAACAGAACTTACCTAAAGGCAGACTTTTGGATAAAACATATTATTGTACCTATACCTAAATGTTTTTCGATCCAAATTCACGAATTTTATTTATATTTGTAACACAAATGTATTTTATACGTATCTACCTCTGACTCTAGAAAACTTCAAAGGATCCTAAATGTTTGAAGATCTAAGTGGATGTCTGCTGTACAATCATGAAACTATTTACTTTTAATCCTACTATCCTATCCTTTTAGTAGTATAAATGTGAAAGTTTAGATGTTTGGATGTTTGTTAATCACGCAAAAACTACTGAACGTATTTGACTGAAACTTGCAATATACTATATAGTTTAAGACCTAGAGTAACACATATACATACATACACGGTTCCCGTGGGATCAAAAAGTAGTCCACGCGGCAAAGCCGCGGGCGTATGCTAGATTTTAATTTAATAGTCTTGGAAAAAGTCTACCTAGAGAGACGATAGAACGATAGATTTAAAAGGATCACCAAAAATAAAGCTAGGCCCCAAACTGTGTTTGTTGCTCTGGTTTTCCACAGTAGGTTTCGAAGGAATAGGAGTAGAATTACCTACTTACTTTTTAAGATCTATCTAATTTCCAGCGATTCTACTAAATAAAAAAAAAAATACTAAAAAGTCCGTTACCAGAGTTGGCCATTTGCTCATACGAACTTACTTTTTTACTGAATTTTCACATTACCTAATTTTGAAACTTTTGTGATCTCAAGCCTACTGAATGAATATTATATTTTTTATATAATTTAACTGATATAAATATATCGTGACAACCAACAAGTGCCCGAAACGATTCAACAACCTGCTTCGTACGTGACTGAGTCCTTTAGGGAGGAATACACAAAAATAAACATTAATAATTTAGGGACGTATCAGATATATCGGGCTTGGACCTCGTGCGTTACTGGTATACTGTTTGGAGTGAGACATGAGATAGAGCGATTTATTTAAGACTAGCAGTGCCCTCGCGCCGTAGTGACGATGGAATGGTAATGATGATATGACCTGTTAAACTTTCGCGATTTGTTAACATAATGATAATTATTATTACGGGATTTTATCGCGTACCTTTTATATATTTTGTTTCCCGACGTTTCGAACACGTTGCAGCGTTCGTGGTCACGGGATGACTGAAGTACTGGAGCTACCGCCGTGAATTGAGAGTAGGATCCACGACCACCCCAATTCGTCTTCAGAATCAGAAAAGTCCTCGTTCACACTACGACACACAACACTGACGGTGTCAGGCTGACGTACAGTCGGACCACCACGCTTAGCACATATTCAGTATCTTTCTCATGACTTGGGTCAAACATTCGTAGTCACGAACGGAGCGCCTCCCTCCACAATGGGTGCCAGAAAGCAACAATAAACCGGAGGGGGATAAATTTGTCTTGCAGTTTCTTACTTTTAAGGATACTGCCAGTAATGAAGTACTGTGCCATGTTTTGGGGAAATTTCCAGAACTTTTATGATTTGCTAGTTGTCCGCAGTTTCTTTTGTATAAATAAATAAATTGCTGGACATTTCACACAGTGCCATCTAGCCTCAAACTAAGCAAAGCTTGTAAGAACCAGATAACTGGCAGAATACTTTATGCAGTACTTATACCTACTTTTGTGAATACATCCTTAGAATAGGTACTTATAATTTATAACACTCGCAGTTTTGTACACAGTTTTTTACAGTGGTTGTGTAAAAATTACCCTAAATATTACATCGACAATTTTCGTTCTAAATTGCATAGAATTAAACTCAGCCATTACCTAATTAAACCACAAACACATGACATGTCTAAATGGTACAGGGCAATGATCTATATAAACTGAGGTAGATGTGTTGTACCCTGCTCTGCGTGGCGGACAAAAGTCTAGCTATTTAGCTTGAGTCAACTCAGTCGCACTTTGTCTTGCTCCTTTGTTTCACTCATTTACCCGCAGCACGCATATAATTTATCTCTTTCTGACAACGGGGTTTTATAGCCCTCTGCTACTCTTTAGTTCTCTTGATTGATTTAAACAAAGCTGCTTATATTCTACCTAAGTAAATAATAAAATTTCGCCGCGTTTTAGAGCTTTTTCTAATGAGTATAACGTCTATGGGTAAAATCTCATTGGCACAGGATAAGTATATTAGGTCTTTACCTATGAAATTGCCGTTTTTTATGAAAAAAGTTAACGTAATTTTTTTACTACATCTTTTATTTCTATTAATCAAAGTAATCACCCATGCAATCAATGGATCTTTGTCAACACCGTGGCAGTTCATTATGCCCTTCTTGAAGAAATTAGCTGGACAGGAGGCAACAAATTCTTCCCAGGCATTTTGTACTGCCTCTCGGGAATTCAATTTTTTTCCCACCAAGAAGTTATCTAAATTCTGGAAAAAGTAGAAGTCTATAAGCGCAAGGTCTGGTGAGTACTGTGGATGACGGAGAGCTTCCAATCTTAGCTCTTGTAACTTGGAGACCGTCTACTATGCAGTATGAGATCACGCGTTGTCGTGCAGGAGCAGTCGTGACGAGCGATTGATCAAAGCTGGTTGGGGATTGCAAGCTTCTCCATCATTGTGCTCAGTTCTTCACAGTACACATCTGCAGTAATGCTCATCCCGTTTGGTAAGAAGCTGTGATGAATCAAACCGGCGCTAGACCACCAAACAGTAACCATCACTTTTTTAGGGGCAAGTTTTCGTTTAGGGGATTGTTTGGGTGCTGAACCCGGATCCAACCAACTTGCTGAGCACTTGCGATTGTCAAACAGAATCCATTCTTCGTCGCAGGTAACAATGCGGTTCAAATTCCTTCGAATGTTTGGCTGGTGAGCAGTGCAAGGCACATCTCAACGCGTACTTCGCGCTGGCGATCATTGAGTTCGTGGGGCACCCCTTTGTCAAGCTTTTTTACCTTGTCATTTTGACGCAAATGGACCAATATTGTTTTGATGCTAACGTCGAAAGCTGCTGCTAATTCAGCCGTAGATTGAGTACCATCAGCCTCCACAATCGTCTTTAATTCGTCATTGTCAACCAAAGTTTTCGGATGAGTAAGGGGTTCATTTTCAGGTCGAAATTTCCAGAATGGAAGCTGGCAAACCAATAACAGGTGGCGCGTTCTTTTGTAGTGTTCGCTCCGTAAACGTCGTTGATGTTGCGTGCCGCTTGTGCCGCGTTGCTGCCACGACGGTACTCATATTCCATAATTACTCGATTTTTTAACGTATCCATGATGACGAAAAAGATTGAAATGCGATGAAAACATAAATCTGATCAATAAACAAATGACTAATTTTTAAAAAAGAATCCCATGTGTTTGATATAAAATTAATTTGAAATTATAATTCTTAGCCAAACCAAAAAATATTTTGATTTGAAATAACCAGTACCGAAAAACGGCAATTTCATAGGTAAAGACCTATTATAATATTTTTTATTGATGTTTACCAGTTTCCTTTATAAATCTTTCCTTTACCCCACGCATAAAAGTTTATGTGATTGAAGGAAAATAAAATAGTCGTTGTAACATTTTACGTAGCGGTATTATGAATTTTATTTATTAGCAGAGTCTCTTAATTTAGATCCCATGCGGATCCTTAAACAATCCAGCGTATTTAAACCTTACGCTTTGGGAATAAAGTCCAAAATAATCTCGCTTCAGCCGTAATTTTCAGTTAGATGAGAAGTGGTGCTTAATGGTGTTGGAAGTTTCGGGTTCTGGATGTAAAAGTTTGGTTTTCGGTACTCAGGCATTGTTTAAAATTATTTTTAGAGTAGATTACGAATTTACTGTAAAAAAGTGTCTGTTTGGAATAACTAATGATAATATTAGCAACTTATTCAAAAACAAAAAAGACGTCTTCCATCACATCACACTAATATTATAAATGCGAAAGTTCGGATGTTTGGATGGAAATGAAATGAAAATGAAATGAAAATGAAATGAAAATGAAATGAAATGAAAATGAAAATGAAAATGAAAATGAAAATGAAAATGAAAATGAAAATGAAAATGAAAATGAAAATGAAAATGAAAATGAAAATGAAAATGAAAATGAAAATGAAAATGAAAATGAAAATGAAAATGAAAATGAAAATGAAAATGAAAATGAAAATGAAAATGAAAATGAAAATGAAAATGAAAATGAAAATGAAAATGAAAATGAAAATGAAAATGAAAATGAAAATGAAAATGAAAATGAAAATGAAAATGAAAATGAAAATGAAAATGAAAATGAAAATGAAAATGAAAATGAAAATGAAAATGAAAATGAAAATGAAAATGAAAATGAAAATGAAAATGAAAATGAAAATGAAAATGAAAATGAAAATGAAAATGAAAATGAAAATGAAAATGAAAATGAAATGAAATTCGTTTATTAAAAAAGAACAGCGTCTTAACAGGTGTTGTCAATAATTAAACGAAACAGTATGTAACGTCAATAATCAAACAAGGTTAATCGCGATCAGTTTCTTGTCACAAAAATGAATAGTATGAAACAGTTAAGTACCTTGTTAAACATTGTATTAAAAAAGTATAAAAAAAAAATTTACAATATGTTAAAAATGTTATGTTAATGTAAAAATTAAATGTTATGTTAATGTATGTGGATGTATGTTTATTACTTTATAACTCGACAACCACTGAACCGATTTGGCTGTAGATAGATAACAACCGATATACTCTAGCACAGGTATTTTATACTTAAAAGGGTATCTCAAACCCATGAAATGTAAACTTTAGATTAAGTTGAAGAAATAAACATTTTGTATTTTTTTTTGTATGTGTATAACAACCGGGAATAGGACATAGGCTACTTTTTATCCGGGTAACACGCGAGCGAAGCCGCGGGCATCAGCTAGTTGATTATAATCAATACCAATTCTTGTACTTACAATACTTATGTAATAATTATTAGATAAGTATTTGATTATTAACAGAAAGACTCAAAGTAGGTATTATTGATGTTTTTTATTTTAATTCTTGTATTTTTTTTATTTGTACTTGGCAATTTTTTTAAGTCTATTTCCGCCCTTGTTTCCTCTTATTTTTTGTATTTTGTGTGCTAAAAATATTTTTTCTGTTCTATTCTATTTTTTATGGTAGCTGATATATTACATTTTTTACAAAATATCCTTGTAAATTTGTAAAAAATACTTCAACAAATTCCCTATTGGTTATCTAATAAAACTATTTCGTTGTACTCCACTCTCTGCTAGTAATAGAAAAGAAGAAAATACACAGTCGCTCATTTATTTACGAGAAAGCCTTTGGCTTGTCTGCCTCAGGACATAGCCAAGGCAAAAAAGCTGGTATAGTAATGCAGTGATTTAATTTGCGCTCCTTGTGGCTCGCCAAGTCTTGGTAGATTAAACAAGTCGTTTTTGAGTGAACATTAGAAACATACTTATTTTAAAACATAATAAACATAAAATCATTGGGCCACAAGAAAACACCCGATTGATATTAAGTCCAATTTTTGCGAGTATCCATACAAAAGTTTTAAAATTAAAGCTTTTTTATTTAGCTATTATTGACTTCGTTAGTACCTACAATAATTTTGTTTACAAGATAATTCATATCATAGAATCTAATGTAGGACCTCACAGATTAGGTACCTACCTGATACTTGACACGTGGTAACAATAAAAATAAATTAGAAACTGGTTTTAAATTATCTGTCTCATAAAATTCTACGAATTTACCAAGGCCTTATTCAATTCAATTCAAATATCATTTATTCAGTAGGACCGTTATGACCACTTTGAAACGTCTTAATAGCTAGGTGATTCTACTCCTGTTCTTTCGCGACCAACACCGTGAAGAATCAGGGCAACAAACACGGTATGGGGCCTAGCTTTGTTTTCTTTTCTTTCTTAAAGAATAGTTTGGTATTATCACTCTCATTTCAATGCAAAAAGAGATAGCAATAGATTTAACAGCCATTTTATTTCTAGAAAGCCTATCAGTCCATAATGTTGATAATGAAATGAACCAATTGTTCTTCTTACACTGTGTTTAGGCCATTAGCAGGACTACATCCGTCCTTTTTCCTCCAGTCTGTCTTGTATTAAGCTATCTCTTACAGATTCCAGCTGCATTACTCTTTGGCGGAACACTTAAACTTTGAACTGTATGTTGGACGTGTTTCTTTCATCAATTTCAAAATGGGTCGCTCTAATTTCTTGGGTCATCTCTTTTACCTGCTTTACATGAGGCTGTATAGAAATTTCAACTTTATTTATGCTTATGTATTTTACATACATACATACATAAACTCACGCCTGTATCCCATCATAGGGGTACGCAGAGACCACACATCGCCATTTTGTATTTTAACCGACTTAAAAAAAAGGAGATTCTCAATTCGTCGGAATCTTTTTTTTTTTACTTTTTTATGTATGTTCATGTTCACCGATTACTCGAAGACGCCTGGACCGATTTAGAAAGTTATTTTTTGTTTAAAAGGGCATACATTCACACAGGGTGTCACAATTTGGTGAGGATCTGTTTAGGATCTTCAGAGTTGTAAACAGAAATGCACTTCTAGAGTGCAGAAAATTGCTTAGCTTATAACATTGAAGTCGGTTTTTTTTTATTTTCAATCCAGCTACTTGTAACTAGGAAAATTATAAGCGTCAGGCATCAGTCTATATATTACGGAATGTTGTAGTGTCTGGTTAATTGTTGAAATGGGGTATTTGCTTGCCTTGCACCTAAACTATCCTCTTAGCTTAATCGGCCTTATCTAAAGGGAAAAAAACATACGTAAACATCGAACATACAGAGAAAAAAAATTTCCAATGAATTGAGAAACTCCGTTTGTAGAAGTCGGTTAAAAAGATACGAAAGTGTCTTACCAAGCCATATCAATACTTATAATAAATTAATGATATAATAAAACAAAAAATCCGTATTGAAAATTCTGGTATCATTCGAAGCTAAATCCGTCGATTTCATTGAACTAATTCATAACTTACGTAAACGAAGGAATATAATAGCTAAATGAGTTATCTATCTTATTGTATCGCCTATGAAGCGTGAAATATCCTACATCCATATTTCATCATCTCAAAAGTGATTCGGGAGGGCGTCAATATTATAAATCACTTGCCTATAAAAGACTATGCAGTGGCTAGAGTTTGTATTTTATATAAACGGTGGCCGTCTTTTTGCGTGTAATCAGGAATGATCGACGCAAGTTGTGGGAAGAATTTCTACTGAATCGGACAAATATGAATAATAGGTATCTATAGAGTGACGATTTATTATTATTAAAGTGTTTGATCTACTAGTGTATCGTGCCCACCTTGTTGTGTAGGTATTTAGCTGAGACGTGGATTCAGCCAATGTTTGTAAACTTACCGTTTTATTCTTAATCAATCCAGAGTATTCACACTCCAAACCATATACGTCAGACAGCGCTCCCGCCCATCTCACTTGGTTTCTCTGACACTTATACCAATACCTCAGAATAGAGACAACTTCACCAGGCACACCCATCTTCCCCAACTTGTTCCAACGCCTATATCACTGTATCAAATGCCTTGATAAATCCAGAAAGCAGCAACAATCATGTCATTGAACAGAAATGTCAACTTTAGGGGCAGTTTTAAATACAAGTTTATAAGTCTATTATGAATAAGACTCTTAGCCTTTTACGAACGCAATAAACCGGCAGCTAGTTTTTAAAAAACCAAAGCATAAGAATACAAAAGTAACCCCGAAAAAGTATTATAGGAGAGGTCAGATCAAGGGATTCCGATGAAAAGAATATATCTAAGTTTTATCGAGATAAAAAGGACGAGAAAGCGATATTGTTTGGGAAAAGCGGATAGCGGATAAAGGTTCTTTTATTTAAACAATATAATAATATGGCACAAAAACTATTTATTACTTATTTAAAAAATATCAAATATATAATAATATATAATAAATATATAAATGGTATAAAACAGTAAACTTACAATTTTTGTGAAAACTTTCGTAAATAAATCACACGAAGAACTTAAATTATGTTTAACTAGTCTACGATATTTTACTTTAATATTACTTACCTATTTCTGTGGATCAAAATGTATTCTATATAGTATTTAAAATGCTTTAAGTACCTACATATTAGCTCTCCTTTTAAAGGCTTTCGGGTCTTATGAATACGGAAACACAGACAAAGGCAGTTTATTCCAATCGATAGCAGTACACATTCTAAAAGACGACAATACATTTTGTGTTATAAGAGCCGTGTCGGCTGAGTGGGATAATACCTTGCCTTTTGATCCGAAGGTCGTAGGTTCAAATTCAGGCCGTCCATCAATGAAAGAAGGAAATAAATATACACTGTAAAAAGAGCTCATACGGTAAAGGAAAATATCGTGAAGGCGAATTTGAATGAAATATTGCTCTGTGGTATTTTAATTGTTTTAAGTAAACGGTCCCAGATAACCAATAACTTTGCCGAATCGGTTAACAGGGACCACAAACAAAATTGCCTATGTAAATATTAGTTGTTTGTTTGTAACTTGGACCACCGTCTTATCTTCTTCGCGGTTCTTTCCTACGTCAGTCGCGACCGCTCGGGGCCCGCGGGAATCCTTGGATAAAATAAATCTTAAACCGAAATACTCGATAGTCTACGTAATTACATAGAGTAAAGCACCTACCTTTTAACTTGTTTGTGACTTTTGAGAAAGGATACTTTGGGAGTTTTTGTGGGCTCTCTGTGAATTGTTTTATTTTATAGTAAGTAGGTAAGTAAGTTCGTATGAGCAAGTGGCCAACTCTGGTGACGGAGTTTTTAGATTGTCTAAAGGCCTAAAAAGTATAAGCAATAGAGTTTTAGGTTTTCTTATACCTAAAAAAAACCTTTATTCATACTGCTCTACAAATTACTTAATAACTAATTACTTAATTAAACTATCCACGTTTTCAGTAATAGTCACCTCCACGGCGTAGGCCTCCCATAAATCTCTCCAGGACTTGAAGAAGGCTAGGGGGAGGGGCGAATGGTGAGATTTCTTATACCTACATACATAAAAACATGCGCCTATGCGTCTTTCCAGGAGGTAAGCAGAAACCACAGAATTATGCTAGCTGAAATACATTTTTGACGATTACATTGATTGTTCGAACGTAGTAATACTCCAAGTTGATCAAGTAACCATCAAGAAAGTCTAAGACTTCTTTGACGGAATATAACCTAAAACTTTGAATTTCCTTCTCTGAATAGTGATCTACACATTTTATAATGCCAAAACTATAAGCTATAAGGCCGCTTATTATACAGTCTTTATTAAAGAGAAATTGAATTTCAATAAGTTGGTAAGTATCATGTATGGTAATCAACAAATTCAATTCATACATTTATTCATCTAGGAATGAATATCATGCACAATATATAATATTAAACAAAACAATTATACAGTTTGGTATTCAATTCCAAAACATACTGATTGACAAATGGAAAATCCTGTAGGCTTATTTGCCACTACACCCGCAATAAACAAGAGTTACGTAAAATATTCACGAGTAGCATGAGCCCATTTATAATTACCGAAGAACAGAGGACCGGTAAAGAACCCTGAGGTACCGATTCTGCGGTGAGCTGGGAAGACCGGTTCCCTTGGGGAGTCACTCACGCAACGCGTAGGGTTGTCACGTGAGTGATAGAAGAGCCGGGTAGCTTGGCATGCCATGAAGATCCTTTTTATTATTTTGGACAAAACGGTTTTAATACTTTTATTTATTTATTTATTTTTTGAATAGTTAGGCTCTTTTATCAGGGCTCATCCATATGCGTTCACTGACGCATATAGAATACTAGCTGCTGCCCACGGCTTCGCTTGCGTGGTACCCGGATAGAAAGTAGCCTATGTTACTTTCCAGCCCAACTATCTCCACACAAAAAATCACGTCAATCAGTTTCTCTGTTTTGACGTGAAAGCAGGACAAACAAACAAACAAATACACTTTCACATTTATAATATGCGTATGGATTACAAAATGGTACAAAAAAGAACTAGTCACAAACTAGGCACCAACTAACATATAGAACAAACAGATTGAAGTGGCAATGGATTATAAAGCTCGTAGAACTGAAAACCCTGGTTTTCAAAAAAAATGTGAAAGACAGCTTCATTTATTTTCATTCTTAAAAGTCTGATGAAGGGGTCGCAAGGATCATAGAACTCGAAAAGAGGAAATACTTAGATCTAATGACCTTCTCAGATTGGACAAACAAGTCGAAGTGGCAATATGCAGGTCACATAGGTCAGAACAATCCATGAGTATTTAGGTTCTTGAACCTGTGACCCGAGAAACAAAGTGAAGTCTTCTAACCAATGTACCAATGACATTGTAAGTCGCCAGTAAAAATAAAAGTTAGAGCTGGCACTCTCGTAATTGAAGTTTAGACCCGGCAGAGGACTTAGAGAAGCAGAAGACATAATTTAAGCTAAATAATTAAATGATCAAGTGAACTTACCTACAGCGAAGCACGATTTACAGCCTTCACCGAAGATAAATTACATTGTGGTGTGGAATGTGAACTACTTAAGCCTATTATTGGGCAAAGGCCTCCCCCATTACTGCCAGTAACTCTGAAGCCTTCAATTGCAAATTTTCTAGTCTCTTTTGAAGGCATCTGACTCGTCCAGGCGTGATTAT
This sequence comes from Camptogramma bilineatum, assembly GCA_958496255.1. Classification (NCBI taxonomy): domain Eukaryota; kingdom Metazoa; phylum Arthropoda; class Insecta; order Lepidoptera; family Geometridae; genus Camptogramma; species Camptogramma bilineatum. The sequence goes on along the minus strand of OY292466.1, from coordinate 12,614,444 downwards.
TTGAATCAAGCGGGCAGCTCCGGCTTCGCACGGAGTTTCTCTTGTTCGCTACCAAACTTTACAGGATCACCCTGAAGTTTTGGGCTAATTCAAGGATTAGAATAGAATAGAATAGGTATAGTTTATTGACAACACACAGAAGACAGAGGACAGAGCATAATAAAACAATACAATTAGTTAACATAGAACTACATACATAAGCGTGGAATAAAACAATTTTGGTAAGTACCTACCTACCTACTTTACAAGGTACCTACCCACCTAGGTACATAGGTACCTAGGTACAAGGATTGCCTGAAAATTTCATCAAAATCGGTCACACCATTTTGGAGTCCATAGGGAACATGCATACATACAAAGTCTACGAGAAGCAAAGGCAGCAACATTCATTTTTTGGCAATTTTGAATGCAGTTTGACAAAAAAAAAAATGAAAAAGTCCACCGCCTTATTAGTAAAAGTAGATGTTGCCGTCTTTGCTTCTAGTAGACTAAAATATCGACTTTTCATAAATTCCGATATTATATACTTAGATGGAATTTTTTATACTCTCAATCAGCTCTCAATCCTTCTCTTGTTCCTGGTATTACAGCAAGTAAGTTGTACGGGTCTGTCCAAACATAGGTACATTTGGAAATTGCTAAGTAAAGTCCCAACTCTACAGCATTAGTAACTAAAACATGTTCGCAATCACATCCATCGGTATGAGCGATCCCACGAGACAGTATCGACTGATAACTTTCAATTGTACTCGTTAGTACCTTTGTCAAAGTTGGAATAAGTTTGATGTGACTTCTCCTTCTCGCAAACGTTTTTAGCTTATGTGTAAAAGAGATAGAGTGTTTTAGAAAGGCTGTTTGTTACATCAAGCGTAGTGTTGCTTGTTTCGTTGTTGATAGATAATGTTAAGAGAAGTTCAGTGACCTGAATGAGTGACCGCTAGTGCCACAACACATCATTCGTCCACTTAGTGACTTTTGGAAAGCTGATAAATATCACCCAACCATACATTATTTATAATGTTGATATAGATAGACAGATACCACAAGTTTTAGATATAAGAATCTTTACTAGTAATAGGAAAACTAGGCTTATTTTTTATACCATGCCGTTTATACCATGTTGGCCCAACCTTGCCGACTAATGCCAACGTGTAGACAGCATATTTCCCTCGCGCACTGGTTTACATAGACTTGCCAAATGTCTAGTCTTTGCCTTCACTCGCGTTGGCCTAGGCTCACCGAATATTATAGGCGGCTTTATATTATGTGCAAGTCATGTGAACGTATACTATCACTACATAGTATAAAACAAAGTCGCTTCCCGCTGTCTGTCCCTATGTATGCTTAGATCTTTAAAACTACGCAACGAATTGTGATGCGGTTTTTTAATAGATAGAATGATTCAAAATGAAGGTTTATATGATAATGATCCGGGGCGGGTCGCTAGTTAATAAGAATAAAAATAAGATATAAGTAGGTATTTTATTTAATACTAGCTGTGCCCGCGACTTCGTTCGCGTATGCTAATTCTACTAATATGAGAAATGTGAAAGTTTGTGAGGATGGATGTTTCGATGGATGTTTGTTACTCTTTCACGCCAAAACTACTAAACGGATTTTATTGAAACTTGGAATATATTACATAGATTATGACCTGAAATAGCACATAGGCTAGGTTCTTTTTATTCAATTTTTTTTAAACTCATTAGGTATTGCACTGGTAAATCTTTTTGCATGAAAATGCCGAGAAAACGAATTTTCCCAGATAAAAGACCTAGCTAGATCGGTTTTTCGCCTCCGTAAGCCCCCGTACCTACCGCAAATTTCATCAAAATCGCATAGCTAAGCATAGCTTGTACTATGGGAACCAGATAACTGATAGAATAGGTACCTACTTCTATATTTTTTTGTAAATACTTTAGGTAGGTACTTAATACTTTAATATCTGGGCGACCGAACTATGCTCGGGTGCAAATAGATAAAAATTAAAAAAGAAAAAGAAATAAAACTTACAAAAAGTAAACTTTTACTGGCTGAGATTCGAACTCGAAGCCTTCGGTTGAGAGGCGGACACCTATTTCACTTGGCCACTTTAGTCTCAACAGAAATTGTGAAATTACGAACCACATTGCACTGGTAAACCTTTTTGCGTGAAAATGTCGAGAAAACGAATTTTCCCAGATATGAGACCTAGCCTAGCTAGATCGATTTTTCGTCCCCTTAAACCCCTGTACCGCAAATTTTATGTACCGCAAATTTTATCGAAATCATTAGGTAGAGCCGTTTTCGAGAACGTTAGTACAGACAAACAAATATTGCTCGTTTAATAGAATAGGATAGGATAACACTTTATTGAAATAGGTACCTACCTACCTACTTTTCAATAGGTAAGTAGGTACTTACATCTGAAATTCATACAGGTAGGTACTTAAATAAGTAGGTACTTACCTATTTTGATCTTTATAATTCCAACGACACAAATTGGTTGTCTATTATATAGGTATAAAAATGTATGTAGGTAGGTATGTTTGGCCGCTATGCGTTCTTATAATGTAATTGGTGGTGATCGAAATTGTTAAAGCCGTTTTCGAGAACCTCAATTGGTACCTACATACAAACAAACTTCAAACTTAAAACATCAAACAATTATTGCTCGTTTATTAGAATAGGTTAAATAAACAAATAAATATTGGTGGACATTTTTCACACAGCTCCATCTAGCCCCAAACCATAGAATAGAATATATCCAAACTAAGCAAAGCTTGTACAATGGAACCAGCTACCTAACTGATAGAATACTTTTAGGTGTCTACATAGGTAGGTACCTATATTTTTTGTAAATACATATCTACATAGGTACCTACTTACTCATAATACTCTTATCACTTTTTTGAAATAGGTAAGTACCTACCTACCTACTTTTCAATACATCCGAAATTCATAAAAGTACTTACCTACTTAGGTATTTTGATCTTTTTACTTGCAATGACACAAATTGGTTGTAGGAAGGTATTCCTTATTAACGTACCTACCTAGTAGGTACTAAGTAAGTATTACGTTTTAGAATTGGATGGTCATGCATGACGTTTCAGGTGAAGAAATTAATGGGACAATGCTTATGTAGGTAGGTAGGTAGGTACATATCTAAATAAAAATGTAGGTACCTACCTGAGTATGTTTGTCCGCTATGCGTT